>JAPQWV010000089.1:0-2508532 GCA_027422505.1 Craterostigma plantagineum
AACTACCTTACATTACCTTGCAATCGGGAACCCACCGTTCGATTCGTACGATCCGTGACGAAATAAGGAGACAAGTACCCGCGGTCGAACTGCATTCCTTCGACGACCTCGAGGAAGTTCTTCGTGCCATTCCCTTTCTCGGTAGTCCGACTCCTTCTCTCCTAACCTTTTGCAGGGCATCAGATATCATATTTCCCACGCGTAATCGTTCCCAGCGCTGACGGCTGCCACGTGCGCCAGTTCGTGGTCCTCGACCTGTAATAATATCGTACAAAATCCATGTTTTTTTAAAGATCGATAACAACTCAACTAGTAAATCTTTGTCTTCCTTGCCTCTTTGGACATCAGTTTGAGTTCAGAAACAAGGGCAGCTGCTGTTTTTTCGATCCCACGAGAGACTTGAATGGGGTTCAAAACCTGCTGCAATTACCTAGACATTTGCACGGAGGTTCGAGGACTATCTATTACATTCATTGTTCGAACGAGGATCTCTTTCGTAAGGAAGCTAACAGTAAAAATCTTACCTTTACGCCTTCTGTGATTAGGCCCTGGGCTAACACTATGGAGGTCGTGGAGCCATCGCCGGCGAGATCGTTAGTCCTCGCCCCGGCCTGTCGAACGAGCTTTACTCCCACGTTTTCTAATGGATCGTCGAGCTCAATCTTTACTAGTTACCAGAAAAAAAAAGAAAAAGAAAAGACGTAAGGAAGTGATTTATCTACAGAGATTTTCAACTGAATCGCAACTTTAATGGCATTCAAGAACCTCTTTTAGAACAGTTTCGCCGTCGTTGACAATCTTGGGCGGTCCGTACTTGTTTTGTAATACTACGTTCCTTCCTTTTGGACCCAAAGTCACTCCAACACATCTGCCACCTTATTAACACCTGCCTGCAATATACATCAGAGTAAATTTCCCTTGGAAATTTATACATCTTCGGAAATCGTCAGCTAAAAGTAAGCGATTTTTACCAGAAGTTTCTTGGTGGCTGAGCCATCGTGGTTGAAGTAGAGTTCCTTTGCAACAGCTCTAACGTTCAGTAATGGACTAGAAAAGGGCTTCTTTTTAGATGAACTAGCCAATGCAACGGCAGGTAATGGCTTGAGACAACATTCCATGTCTGAAACGTTTTTCTTTTTCTCGTACAATCAAATAGTCGTCCGTTTGATATCTTAGCTATCTTCTTAGCCTCAAGTGGTGTCCGAGGCAGAGACTTGTGGTGGTGATAGTTCTTTGTCGATTGTTATGTTACATAGAGGATAACTATATTTGAGATATCAGAAAATATCTTTTAATAGGGTTCTAGGTTTTATTTGGCTAGTCGGCATTTCTTTGTTTCATTACTTTAGGTTGCATCCCAGTAAAAGGTCTGTCTATAACAACGCATATTACCACAGAAATAGATACATTTTCACAGCATTCAAAATTGTCTGAGACCTGCTCACAGCGAGGAAGAAGATATGGCAAAAGACAAGAGATGGAATTCTAGAGTTACAGCGCCAAACATTTCTCGAATTGTCGCTCACATTAAACAACGAAAAACATTTTACAAGATCGAACGAATGCAGCATCAATGTCTGTCGTCCCCTTTTCCGAACTTAGCTGCCTGAATATGAAGAGGACCTCCGTCTTCTCCGTCGTCCTCATGAACCCTTGATAAACTACTACTCCCTAAAACATCTAAAACACAAACCAATTGTCAGAAAGGAAGTATGGTTCTTGTTAGAGCAGTTGAGGTAAGAAATTTCAAGAAAACGTTCCAAAGATTCGCAAATCACAAGAGGGAGGAGGAGAGGAGAAAACCTTGGTTGTTCGAATCCCTTTTATCAGATGGATTCTGATGCAATTCCCGAGCTATAGCATCAATCTCAGCCGCCGGCAGTGATTGCGTACGGTTTGCTCCCTCGGTTGTTTTATTCTTGTAAGTCGTCGACCAAGAACCTCCATTTGAGCCCTAAACCCATTATAACATCAGCCTTATAAGAGTAGACACAAAAAAAGGGATTGATTAACACATGGTGATGAAATGGAACTTCGTATAAAGAAAAACATCAAAAAGAAAAGGATCGAAACCTTGTTGGGATGAACATTGTCAAACACGTGCGCTTGACCGCGGTAAAATATAGTCATCTGATGACCTTCTGACTCGTTTCCTCGTTGACTGTAACAGCATAATCAAATGTTCACGTACTCTAAAAGTAACCAGAAATGAAAAAAAAAACGATAATCAAATTCACCTGGCCACAGCAGAAGCTTCAGCTTCAGAATTTCCACCGCTCAGCTTTGGCTTACCACTGCTACGTATAAGCACGCCCGAAGGTTGTCTCCCGCCAGGGATTGCGTTAATCGTGCTCAAAATTCCCGACCCTTTGATCCCAGTCCGAGATCCTTCGTCGGCGGCTGTATGGGTCATTACGTGAGGACTAAAGTTTGAGTCTTTAAACTTCTGAGATGGTCCTTGGTGATAGCCGAGGGCGTTGGGTGATTTCCACGTGGAGGATAATGCAATAAAGGGTTGTTATTTTGAAGCATGCCTCTCGATCCCATTTGGGCATATCCACATCGATTCTCCCACCGTTTGAAGATTGGGGCACAAAGGAGGACGAATTCGGCCTCATATGATGGAGATTAAACTGTGCTTCCTCGTCGTATATTCGTTTGGCTCGGTCTGCCCCTGGATAACGCATAAGCTGATCGTCCAAGAATGTCATCGTTCGCTTACTTAGAAGAGATGAAGACGCAGAACAACAACTGTATTAACTAAGTAGAAGATGATACGCATACCTTTGTTATTACGGGGCTATCTTGAGAATCTGCTTGTGCTTTCGGTAGCTTATCTCTTGATGATAGCATAAAAGAGTCTGAGTTGCTTCTTTTGTAGCCCGCGAATGTTTTGCTACTTTCTTGGCCAGCAATATCGCCTCTTGACCCATAGAATGGTATCCCTTCCAAATGAGTACTTGCGTTTCGTTCTAACATCACAATGGAGAATGAACAACATCGGAAAAATGAATAGACATCATCGAGCGATGCTTGTTAGAATAGGACGAGAAGAGAGAGAGCTTTACGACCAAATACTAAATAAAAAACGAAAATCAGATAATGCAACAGTTAACCAAGAGAAGTGTGAAAAACCCCCCAAAACAAAGACATATATGCAAAACCACAACAGCAGCTACTAAGCTACTTCAAGAAAAGTACATTAAGTTGAGGTTTTCTGTGCATCTTTCGTATTACCCGAGCCCAGATCAGAAGTGCCAGATGGAGACACCTCCGTCGGAGACCGTCGGCCACCGACCACCGGCGAGTTGGATCCTGGCCTTTGTTGCCGAGAAAATCGTGAAAAGTTCTTGCCTTCACTTCACTGTCACCATTAATACTGCTAGCATTTACTTGACTGCTTTTAACGTTTCCGTGAGCTTGAGCCATTTATATACCCAACCCAAAACCAGTAATACTAATTATTTGCAACCCAAGGCAAAAAGGCGAACATCTTTAGCATCCATCCCCTTACGACGCATCATCATTTGTTGTTCACAAGCTCGGAGCTCAAAGCATCGGCTTTCAAAGTTGAAATAATCAGAACTAAAGATTATTCTTGTTTGTTAGATTTGAAGATATGATGAAAAAAATTGGGTTTTCAGATCGAGGAGGGACTTTGAAGAAAGCAACCACAGCTGAAAAAAAAAAGTGACGCGGCACGAATTCCAGGAAAATGAATAAGAGAATCATTCAGTTGTTTCTCTCTCTATCTGTCTCTCTCTCTCTCTCTCTCTCTTCTCTCTCTCTCTCTCTAAGAAGAAATAGCGTGGGCACTAAAAGGAAAGGCTCTTCTGGCTTAGGCTAGGCATATGGTAATGGTAATAACCTTTTACATCATATTTTTCAGATTTTAACCACCCTTTCCTCTCTCTCTCTCTCTCTCTCTCGTCACACACAGTCACAGTTGCTCTGCTCCAACAGTTTATTTATTTATACTTTATTGATATATTTATGTGTGTACAAGGTTTGTTGTAAATGGAGCTGTTGGGGAGTTCTTCTAAACTCAAAGAGTTAAATGCATATGCAAACCATCCAATCCATGAAACAAGTTAATGAACAGCGAGGGAAGAAATAATATCACTATATAATAAAGATTTATTATTACATAATGAAGATGATGACGCGTGAGTGGAGAATTTTTGTTTGGTGTGTGAGAAGCAAGTGGGAAGAAAAGAAATTTGTATCCCTCTCTCTGTGTGTGTAGCTGTGTTGAGAGAGAATTACGGAGTGTGTGTTTTCGATAACGTCGTTGACTGCAGCAACTCTTGGCGCTCCATCGCCTGCCGTGCCACTAATCGCCGTCGTTTTCGCATATAGGTTAGGTTGCTCGTGATATTTCAATACTACACATAAATTACTAATAAAAGATACTTATGCTGTCCGCTAGATTTCCACGATTACAATATTTTATTTGGCTAATACCACACTTACCGTCAGGAGGATAACTTTTTTTTTTTTTTAAATTAAAATCTTGATCGAACCTTTTCACATTTGTTGAAGCACATCGGCCTGCTTTGAAAATCAATCCCTTCATTGCATAAAGTATATATTAAGATAAGATAATGTCTTTGATTCAATTATGATTCATGACTCGTGACCTCAATGATCAAACGTAGACCCATCTCAATCAAAATAACACACAAACACACACATGTACAAAATACCCCATCTTTTAGCAGTCAAAATGATGGTACTTCTTTAGCCAAACGCCGCTTCGGAGTGATCTTAATAGGAGTTTGACGACAAGTACGGACAACGTTATAATGGGACACAGTAAATTGCGCAAAGCCCCTCCTTACGCACGGCGTGGGACCGCTTTCCTCGCCACGACGCGCTTGGCGAGCTTTTCAGAATCGTTGCACGCCTTTAAAACTCGGGACATCGCCTCAGCTTTCTCGAGCACAGCCTTCCTTCTCTCCCGCGAGGCGGGACTGAACTGCTTGTAAGTGTCGGGCAATTTCGTCGAGCGGTGAGAAACAGTCGCCATTAATTCGCGGAGCCTCTGCGCCTTTTCGCCCATCCCTCGCCTGCGCAGATCTTCGCTCATCCTCTCGTACGTTAGGTACTGAGGAACGACGCCCCTTCGAAGCATATCCTCAAACTCAGCCACGGCTTCGTCGTGCCTCTCCATTTTGCACAGTAAGTGGACCAACATGGTGCTCGCGGCTAAGTCCATGTCGAACCCTCGGCCCTTCATCTCCTTAATGATCCTCAACGTGTCGTCGAGCCTTCTTCTCTGCACAGCATTTTTACGAGCAGATGGTAGGTTAGTCGGTCGGGCTCGTAGCCCGCCCTGACCAGCCTTGCATAAAGGTCCAAGCTCACCTCGGAAGTCCCAGCTTTTGCAAAGTACTTGAATAGGTAGCCATAGGTAGTAATCGTCGGCGGGCATTTGTTATCTACCATTGTTTTGAGGATCTTGCAAGCTCCTAGAAGGTCCCCGGCCTTACAGAATCCTTTAACGAGGGAATTGTAGGTGGAAATGGTCGGCCCAGATTCCAACACCGAGAACCTCTCGAGCATCCCTAACGCCTCTTTGAAGGCGCCGCTTTCTCCCATGGCGTCGATTATTGGGTTGTAGACGATTGCGTTGGGCTCGATTCCTCCTGCCTTCATTTCGTTGAGTAGGATCGTGGCTGATTTGACCCGACCCATACGGCAAAGTCCTTCGATTGCTGTACCGTATGTGATGATTTCGGTTTTACGCCCTCCTTTTTCATCTGCATCCATAGTTCCTCGGCGTGCTTGAGCTTTCGATTCTGAGCCAGCCGTTGATGAGTATGTTGTATACTCTTACGGTGGGCGACCAGTTTGGGAGTTTTCGCGGCGATCGTCGCAGTATTGGGAGGCTGCTTTGACGTGTCCTTCCTTGCAAAGGGAGTCTAGCAAGACGTGCAACAGATTGTTTTCCCAGTCTGAATCGCGAACGATGTCTAAGTTTGATGCGTTTTCGAATGTTCGAATGGCTTCTCTAGTGAGACCTGAATCCAATCAAATGAATGATGATGAGTAAAGCGTATGAATGTAACGGGGCAAAAGCTTACACGCAGTAGCTCAAAAGAATCCCAGAAATGAAGGGTGAATGTGAACGACATCGAGAACGATTAGGCGACGAAACGAAATATGCCACTGAACAAATCCAACACAATTACCAGCAAACGATGAAATTCCTACGAACATAATCGAATAGAAAACCTGCACGAGTGTATCTTCTGATCATGATGCAAAATGTATGAAAATCGGGCCTTTGACTCCCATCCCCATTCCTAACCCGATCGAAGATCAAAGCCCATGCCTCGTCGAATTCCCTCGCTTTTCCGAGCGAATCAACCACCGCATTGAAAACTTCAGCTGAGAATTCGTAGCCAGGCCTCTTCTGCGCCCAGTTAAAGAGCGCAAACAGCGGCTTCGGAGAGGAGTCCAAGCGCTTGAAAACTTTGAGCAGAAAGCTGGGATTGGGACTGAATTGGGAATCGGTTAGGGCTTTCTCCAAATCGGGCCCCGGCGGGTTATTGGGATCCGATAAGATTGTGGAAATTCGGGTAACGTCGTCGTGCAGCACTTGTAGTTTTTGTTCTGGCGGGTTTCGCTCGGTAAGCTGAGGTATGGGGATTGAGAAGGCGGGCAGACTGACGTGTCGGCGGCCGGCGGCCGCGGAGCTGGCGAGTGTTAGGCCGTGGCGGCGGAAGCTCATAGTTTACTGTGTGTGGATCTGCCCATGCAAATATAACGGACCTTTTGGCCCATTTGCTTCTGTTATCAGAGCCCATAGGCCCAACAATTTTCGATAACTTTTTTTTTTGGGATTTAAAGGAACAAGATTTTATTATTCATCGGGGACATAAATCCTCACCTAATTCACAATTTGTAAGGCTACTCGTTTATATTTTCAAGTATTTTAACATCAAATCTTCGATTACCTCGAATTGTATATGATAAATTGATAATTAAATGTAGAAAAGCCGCCCTGTGATTGAAACTGTCTCCCAACTCCATCTTTCAAAGCTTTTAGTATTATTGATTCCCCATCTTCCAAAAAAACAAGAAGATTTGAATTTTGTCGAAAGCGACTTTAGAAAAAAACACATTTTTAGGTCAACTAGTTTCAAGGAGAAGGTCCCCGTCTACTTATTAATTCGTAGATCTCAAAGAATGGTCCAAATTTTAATCAATGAAAATTGAAGATATTGTTTGGTGGTTGATGGAAATTGTTAAATTTTCATAGCATAACGTGGCGCGAAAAATATGACAAAACAATAATGGTAATTAAAATGGAGATAACGAAGACATGATTTGAAATTCAAAGCAAAAGGCCTTTTTGGAACGATGCGTGGCTCGTCCCATATATGTAATGTATATATATTATGTTTTATTGCTGGAAAGTTGATAAACAACTGCTCAAGGTAGATTATGTGTATTTTTCCATCTTTTTGTGACAGCTGGCGATTTAGATAATCGGATTCGATCAATTGTCCATTTTTACATTTGAATTTATTGAGTTAACTAACATTAGTGAATAAACAAAGATCATAAAATCATAGTAAAAAGAAAAGGCCAAGCCAAGATGTTTTGAACACTCGGCCCGCTCTCCTCACCTCACTATATAAATAAAGCACACAGTTCCCTTTATCATTAATTCTCCAGTCTCCACTCACTCACAAGTCACAGCTCACTTGCTTAAGCTGAGTGTAGATAAACGCATCTGAACGCAAGCTCTAGTCGGTGGAGCTTCATCGGTATGCAGAGTGAGCTCACTTTACCTATTGACGCCGTCCTTATGAGTCATGCTGAGTTTGTGCTTTGATTTTGTGTTTGAGCTAGTGTTCGACTTGCTTAGTTCGGGATTTAGTACCGTGCTGGTTCTGGTTGTTTTCCTCTCCTGAAAGTTTTGGTGGTATTAGCGGATCTATGAAGCTGAGAATGGTTACTTTTCGAAAATGTATTTATTGTGATTTTATCGTTGGAAATTTTTAAAATGTAGCTCGTTCGATAGATTTTCTCGATGATTTGTTCGTTTCGTGTTTGATTCCCTGTTGGGATTGACTGGGAGAATCTGTATTTCGCCAGATTTAGTAGCTCTTGTTCGTTTGCAGCATCCATGAGGGCATGGTAAAATTTGATTTTCAACAATGAGCGATAAAAGTAGACTGTGCAACCCGAGGCAGAACAATGTGCGAATCACCCGAGCAAGTGCAAAAGCCTTGGGCGGTTTGCCACCGTTAAATCCCTTGGCAAAGCCTAAACGAACAGCAGATGACGATGGAGAACTAGCATCGGAATCAGCTCGTCCTCAACTTAAGAACAGAATCGTTCTTAAGGATGTAACTAATGTAGCGTTTGAGAAATTGCAGATCGAGTGCAACAATGCCACCAGGTTGAGGTAAAAAGGGGACAAAAAATTGTATAAATCCATGTTTGCCTTTATTTCAGTAAAGTGTGTTTCTTCTTCTTCATCTCATTTGTTTCTAGGCCAATAATTAACTTGAAAAAGCTTATTGCAGAAAAAAGGAAAGCTGACGCCTGATTGCATAGCAAAGAGGTGCAAGGTGAATGGAGAAGAAAGACAGAGCATAACTAAAGAATTGACCTTAGAAAAGGAGGAATCAGAAGTTAAGAGTGCGGTGGCGAACTTGACGACCAAACAAGATGACCCGATCGACGCAAAATGTTAAATGCAGAAGCTCTTGATCCCGTAGAGTCGAACTCCTGTCGATACATTATGCAACTGCATTCACTTAGCAAAGGTTAGGCTATAAGCTTAGTTTTTCCAGGAATTTCATGGCTGCAACAGTTGGATTAACTGCTGTCTTCAGTTATTCTTGTAGCTACTAACATTTTTCTAGCTAATATACTGCAGGCAGAAAGTTTTTACTGGAACCTGAGTGCTTGAATGAACATGGCATTATGGATATCGACTCACACAAGGATTCACTGATGTGTAGCCTCTACGCAGCTGACATTTATAGTAACTTTCATACAGCGCAGGTTCTTACTCACTCTGTATCCATTGTTTGACTCTTGTACATATGTCTCTTTCAGACATTTCGTGGAGTTTTTGCTTGTCTAAAAACCGCCTGCCCTCTTTTTTCTCTACCAGGTCGGATGGAGGCCAAAATCTGATTATATGGAGCGGTTGCAGCAAGACATCACCCTGAGCATGCGAGGGATTCTAATTGATTGGCTAGTGGAGGTTAGTTAGTTCACTCATGTGAAAAACATACATTGTTTCTTTCTTTTGTCATCATACAGTTTATGAGTTAAATTCATCGAGATATGCTAGAGTGATCTATATTTCTTTTTGTACGTTTGCGACGATATTTTTAAACGGTAGAGCTTTATTTCCATGTAGCTTTCATCCTATTTATAATTGGTGGAACTTATTCAACAAATACATATTTTGCCTCTTCAAACGCCTTATCTAGGCACATTGGCCATTGACATTTTTTTATAGGTCTGTGAGGAATATAAGTTGGTTCCCGACACACTCTACCTTACCGTGAATCTCATCGATAGATTCCTTTCGGAGAATCAGGTCGAGAAGCAAAAGCTGCAACTTCTTGGAGTTACATGCATGCTGTTAGCCTCGTAAGTTCAACATGCACAGGGCTGCTTCTGTTTGCGTCTAATACAACTTCTATCACCTTGAACTGTATCGTTATCCTTCTAAGTTTGTTATTGGAAGGAAATATGAAGAGATCTGTGCGCCTTGTGTCGAAGATTTTTGCTATATTACAGATGGTACCTACACAAGAGAGGAGGTATGTATCCTCCTCACCTGGAGATTCCTGATGCTGCTATGTTGTTACTGTGTTTTGTGGGCTTCGTTGATTTATTTTTTCCTTTTCGATGTAACTTTGTTAGCACGATGAATTCGTTGCCTTCCTTCCAGTTTTATCCACTATGTGAAGTTGAATTGTACAACATAACAGGTCTTGAAAATGGAAAGCAGAGTTGTGAACTCTCTGGGTTTTCGATTGTCTGTCCCCACTACAAAGAAGTTCCTCAGGTATCTAACTATCGCGACCACCTCTACTCAAATCTTTTTACATTTCCACTTTAAGACCATCGCTCTTAGTTTTACGTTCTTCTCATTTCCTCTGATTCCACCCCGTCAATTTCAGGAGGTTCATTCACGCAGCACAAGTTTCTCACGAGGTAAATACAATAGATAACAAAGTCGCCATCTTTTTCTGTTACTTTCTTGTAAATATTAGACTAGATCTATCTAAAGAGCTTGGATTTAAACAGGTTCCTTCTGTTGAGTTCGAATTTTTGGCGAACTATCTAGCAGAACTAACTCTGATCGACTACAGTTTGCTCAAGTTTCTTCCATCTCTATTAGCTGCATCTGCTGTATTCTTAGCCAGATGGACAATTGATCAATCAGAGCATCCGTGGGTATGTTGATTGATTCAATGCATTAATAAAAACTTATTTTTATCAATCATCCGATAGATAATAGCAAAATCAGCAATGCACAAACTTCTGCAGAATCAAACTATGGAGTACTACACAAGATACAAACCCTCAGACCTGCAAACAACCGTTCTTAAGTTGCAAGACTTGCAACTAAACACAAATGGTTGCACACTTGGTTCTATCCGCAGAAAATACGGACAACCGAAGGTAAAATCCTCGAGACAATCTCATCCCTTTTCAAATACCACAGTAAGTATTATGCGATGGTTCGTAAAATTTACTTTCTCGTTTTCTCATATCGCATCAGTTCGCAGTCATAGTTTCAACGCTCATTCGCTTAGCCTAATCAACCTCTTACGGGCCTTATCAGATGATCGATCAATCTTCCCCCTTCGCCTCTGAAAGCGACCCGAACATAGAGATAACAACTACTAACAACTACTGGTTGGCATTTCACCATTATTTATTCGACACAAAGATACCCCTCAAATGTGTGTTTGTAATGTAACAGAAGATGTAATTGAGAGGGTCAATGTAGGTAACCATTCTTGGTTGGGATTTCCTTTCTGTAGATTGAACAGAAATACCTATGACGATGTTAGACTCAATGCTTCAAATCCACTAACAAGGCGTTGATAAACACGTCGAAACACAAGCTCGTCAGAAGAATCTAATATTTATATCAAACAACAGCAGCAAGGTTCATCATCTAAAACACAGCCAAAAGATACGTGCAAGCTCCAACTTAATAGTAATAGCCTTGCGACCTATTCAACTCCGCCTAAAGCCCCATAAACAGAAAAAGCTAAAAGATAGAATACAACAATACAGAGAGGTATAACCGTTTAAGCTGCTCTGTAATTTACCAAAACAGGGGTTTCCCAACTATTGGCTGGAGACTAGCGGCCTTCTCCAAACGGTCCCACATTTCGTTCCTCTTCTGAACTTCAGACTCCTTACGTTCTTGCTCTTCTTCGTACTTTGCAACGCAAGATAAGAAAAGGGCTTCGTCCATGTCAGCGAGAATCTTCCTTACGTTTAGCGTTAAGTTTAGGACAGTTTGGTTCCAATGGCTCTGCACGTTGGCTTCAAGGGCTGGTAATACTATGGGAAGGATGTCTTGGCGGTTTTGAACGATCAGATTGATGATTTGATCATTGTTCCAAAGAAAGAGAGCCCTTTCAGCTACCTGTGCAATCGATAAAAGAGTGAAAAAATGTTTCAATATTGAAATTGCAGTTGGCCCATTGAACACAAGCATGACGAAAAGCAAAAAACGAATAAAATATGTCGACTATAGTCACCAAAAAGGAAGCAGATAAAGATCGCATACTTACCAACTCTTTAAGTAACTACCATAAAGAAGACTAGAAATACCTGAAAGTGAGAGCTATTAATGCAGCGGCTGACGCGAGAAAATAAAGGAACCATAACATCTTGGAACTCAGCCAAGTTTATGATGTCAAGAATCTCCTCAATCTCGCCCAAGAACATAACTTCCTTCTGGCTATTTGTTATTGGCCAATATTTCAAAAGGCCCAAAATTACGCTACTAGCCAACCTTAGATCCTTCTCAATGAATTGACTCACGCAATATGACAGCTGCTGAAAGTAAGAGCCCACCGACTTTGGCTTGTGCAACGGAATGATTATCCTCATAAGAAAGATTTTGTGCTCCTCCTTTAGAGGCAGGGCAAAACCCGTGATAATGCTCCCAAAGATCTCCAACAACTCTGCGATGCCATTATGCTTCTCCGTCTCAAATATGAACCTGTAAAACACGTTGGTGATGCTTTTCCTTATAAAGGGTCGGTGAACCATGAACCTTCCATATATCCTATGCAGAATCGCCTTCAAACAGTCCCTTTCTCTGGGATCTTCAGAATCAAACAAGTCAATGAGTTTCAAAATAAACTCATGATTCAGGTACTTCTTAGCAGATTTTGCTTCCAAAGAGGGTGAAGTGATAAACTTCAGCAAGAATTCGTAAATTAGCTGCAAGTGTGGCCAAGCCGGATCAAATGTGAGGTCATCCTCGTTTTCATTTTCGCCTGAATTAGTACTTCCTGGCCGACTAGTGGGGGAAAAGGCACGGAATAAGTTAATGGAACACATCTTGCAAGAAGCCAAGATAGCAGGTTCGGTGAACTTTGGAGGTTTCTGCGATAAGAAATCGAGGAGGTCAAACAGCGTAGCTCTTTTGAGTTCCTTTTCTTGAACATTCCTAGTAGGTTCGGAGAAATCGAAGACCACGCTGCAAAGACTCAACTTACTGATGAAAAGATTAATCTTTTCTGCACTTGGGACATCTTTGAAGGCGAGCAAAGGTTCGATTCCAGCAATTACGCTAGATGGGAAAACTGCAGCTGAAGCCCTTTTAACTACTGGACCCGAACTAGAAGATGATGAATTAGAGGCTAAATTAGGGTTTCTGGCCGAATCTTGATTTGATTTCTGGGATTTTCGAGGGAGTTTGCCGATAATCTGCTTCCACATTTTGGCGTCTTCAGGGTCTTCAAAGTGCAGAAAAGTGGGTAACTTTTGGCTGTTTTTGTTAGATTAACACGCTTTTGAAGCGAAGGAGATGATGGAAAACCTAGGCTCGTTAAAATTACAATGCATAGATGTTAAAATTGGGGAATCTGCGAAAAGGCAAGTGCTTATGGCTCATAAATTAGCGTACACAAGTTACCCAAATCTGACATCTTTCAACAATTTCTGATTCTTCCACAGCATTTCCCCAAAAATTGAAACAAAAAGGAAGAAGAAAGAAAGTTTAAGCTAACAACAACGTAAAGAGGAGAAGAAAACCTAGAAACCACCAAAAGCGTGAGACAATTCTAAGCAGAAATAGCAAGAATCAACCACAACCCACTTTTGCAAAGCACAGCCACAGTAAAAACGACGGTGAACGTTAAATTAAAAGATCTAACTATGCGAATGCACATGTGCGGTATACTAAGATAGTACACAGCACTCAAGTACTTGTTTTTCTTCTGTGCGTAAAAGCTTGCAATGCAATTGAGTGTCCTTAGAGAGAAAACCAACCTAGGATTCTTCAAATAGAGAATAGAAAAAAAAAAACGGAAACACACATGCAGAGGAAAAGCTTGGATCTTGAGTTACAATACAAATTACGATATGCGACTTCGGATTCATGTGGTTGAAAATAATAGACAAATGCATTCAACTTAAAGAATCGCCTTTTGTTTATTTCTAAACAAAACACAGAAAATTATTGTACTCTTTCATCATGTGTTGCAGCAGATCCATGTTATCAGATTTGGCCTGTTTTCTTGTTTAATTTTGACTAATTACGATTGAGACCCTGATAGTTTGAAAAACTTCAATTAGACCCCCTTCTTCGCAAAGACTGAAAAAACACTTGGGCCTTTGATTCAAAGATGTTGGGCCCTAGAGGGCCGGGCTTTGTGAGGACCAATTATTTCCATGGGCTGAACCCAACTAAGGCCCACGCTCGATATACGAATTTTAGATGAAGAAAGTGCAAGAGAAAAGGTTTTACTTCCCATTAGTAGAATATTCTCGTATGACGAGAATTCAAAAGCCAAGCATAAAAAATATAGGCCTCTTATTCATGTTACACGTCAATTACTTATATAATGAAGAGAAATAAATATTTGAGAAGGTCGAATTAATTTGGTATACGTAATTACTTGGATTTGGTGCTCCAAGTCCAGACCTTACATCAGTAGAGAGAAAACCACAAAAATTGGAATAAGGGGAAAATCGGGGAAAATTAGTATCATCCGAGTTCAATCATTTGCAGCTTTAATTTTCTGGTGCGTGATAATTGTTCTGGCATACGTATCAATTTAGTTCTGTTGTTTATGATTGTTTTGCGATGGGTTAATAGTGTTGTTTTCCATTTGTGATGAGTTCTGTTTCAGTTTTCTGCTTCCTTTTCGATTTGATACTTCAGGTTTACAGTGGCGTTTTGATCTGCTTTTTTTTATTGAATTTTTACATTTATAATTGCGAGGATGGTCAACGGTCTGATGGAGCTAGTGATCCACGTTCCTAACCCTCTTCATATTTGTCGTCCCTTTTATCGTCAGCTCGACCCTGCTATGATTTCTTCGGACATAGTTGATTTTGTTTAGTTGTCATCACTTTCTGTACTCAAACAAAAAATTTCACTTTGGTGATCTTCTCAGTTTGACAGTTTACATTTTGGTAGGTGAAGTGCTGAAAGGATTAGCGGAGCAAGTTCGCCCATGGTTTTCAGGGCTTGTGTTTGGTTTGCGGATTTGGATGGCTTTTCCTGTTCTTGGACTTCATCGTAAGAGCCAAGACATAATTCCTTTGCTGATGGAGCGCCCGGAGACCCGCAATGATAATGAACACATTATCGACATACAAAATAACAGCGATGCATCATCATCTTCATCATCATCATCTAATTCATCGCACGAAAGAAGATCGATCCAACAGTTTGGAGCAGCAACGTGGTCAAGATCCTCCATCTACTAGTTCTACTGGTACTCATTATCAACCTCCAAATTTCTCAGCTGGTGGATCTTCAAACACGAGGAGTTCATCCTTAATTCGAAGAGCAAGCAGTCGAAACCATCGAAGGAGTCCACTTAATTCAGTTTTGTGGATATCTGTCGAGCTACTGTTGACAGTCAGCCAAATTGTTGCAGCTATCGTTGTTTTATTCTTGTCTAAGCACGAAAAACCACGTGCCCCTTTAAGAGTGTGGATCATAGGTTATGCTTCTGGCTGTGTAGCAATCCTCCCACTTCTATTTTGGCGCTTTAAATATCGAAACCTGGGAACTGAACAGGACCCATCTCAGCAGCGTCAGGAATCTTCACTCGGCAACAGTTCCTCTGGCCACTTGAATAGGAGGACCGTGGAAGAGGAAGATGGTAGGACTTCTAGTGCCACGACCAGAGGGAGTCAAAGCAATAGACCTCACCCAAGGTATTCAAGAATTTCACTTCTATTCGTAAATCTTGGGTTCGTGAATAATCTTGATTGTTCGATCGATAATACTTTCTTAGTCTTTAGGGATGCTTGTTAAGTTAAAGTAGCTAAGGACTTGAGCTTACTCTGCAGGCTGAAGGCATTTGCTGAATATTTAAAGATGGCTTTGGATTGCTTCTTTGCTGTTTGGTTTGTGGTAGGAAATGTGTGGATCTTCGGAGGGCATTCTTCTTCAAGTGAAGCGCCTCAGTTGTACAGGTAGGTCAAGAACTTATACAGACTCTGCTGCCCATAAAAGTTTACTGCTTTTATGGATTTTGCGTGCTAAGCTAATGCATTTACATTCTACTTCAACAGGTTATGTATTGTGTTTCTCACCTTTAACTGCATTGGATACGCAATGCCTTTCATTTTGTGCGCAACAATCTGCTGCTGCCTGCCATGTATCATATCTGTGTTGGGCTTCAGAGAAGATTTGTCTCAGAACAGAGGAGCCACGCAAGATTCGATCAATTCGCTGCCCACTTATAAATTTAAAATGAAGAAAAACAAATCCAAGAGTGATAAAGAGAGCAACTCGAACTCTGGTGACGGTGGAATAGTGGCTGCAGGGACTGAGAAAGAACGAGCGATATCAGGAGAGGATGCAGTAAGCACAGTTCATCTCTGTCTTCAACATCTAAATATCATTAATGACTTAGGTTAATTCTGATGCACTGAGATTAATGTTGAGTTGATGTGCATCACAGGTCTGTTGTATCTGCTTGGCGAAATATGTGAACAACGATGAACTCAAGGAGTTGCCGTGCTCTCATTTCTTTCACAAAGATTGCGTCGATAAATGGCTGAAAATCAACGCGACTTGTCCCCTGTGCAAAGCAGAGGTTGGCGAAACGCTTATAAGTTCGCTAACCGAAACAACTGCGAATCTCCGAAATGGTACTGTGTTATGATTTTAAAATCTCCGAAGTAAATGCCATCGACATTGATCAATTTAGGGAGGCTCCTTGTGTGTATTTGATTTTGATCACTCTATTTTTAGATCAACCTCTGTAGTTTTGTCCTTCTGTTGTAGCTTTCCATAATTTTGAAACTCAAGAAGTTAGCTGTGTTATTTCTGTACTTGCATTTGTCTCATAAAGATAATCATACAAATACAACATCAGGGGCTTGATCTAGAAAGCAATCAGCAGAAGCTCCCCAGCTTATGATATTGTAAGAAATATTGAAAGAGATATTAAAGGCTTCTTCTCTAACTCAGACCTCTATGCATCCAAACCGAAATATGGCGTTCTCCACGAAATAGAAGCGACGCTGATGCAAAGAAGAAATTTCGGAGATTACAATTTCAAGTTAATGGCTCGTTTAGACTGCTAAATTTACACAACATAACGAATCACGGCAAGCAAGTACTTACAGAGCCATATGCCGAAACTTCACTTCTAACTCGAATAATCCACGCAAATGGCGATCGCAAGCAATAGCTCTTCTGCATATTTGTCGATGATCTGCTGTGAAGTTACGGAGACCAAATGATAAGATAAATTTAGTGGACAATCGTAACTTCGCTCAAACTTTCAAATGCTGTAACAAAACTGACCTTCGATACAGGGAACGACTTCATCTCCCATGGCATTGTGGCGCTGTAGATCTTACCCACCCAACTTTACCTTCTCAAAGGATCGTAAATGGAGGATTCAGACATAAGACATTTCATGGCTTCTGACTTCATAACCAACTCATTTCTGCCCTCCTTTGCTTCTAATTCTCTGAACAAATCACTATCCACGACGAGCTCAAGAATCTTCACAGCTCTAGGATGAGCCCACCTCCATTGACCCATCGCCTGCCTCAAAATAACGAGCGAACCATTATTTGGCTCACACATCCATCGCCATGTCCTTGAAAAGCTTAAAAACTTCCCAAAACATTCCCTTCGCCAGCATCGCATGCATTATCGTGTTGTACATGAAAATATTCGGCGAAATTCCATTCTCACGTATTCTGTCTCGAAGGCGAAGGGCAAGGGATATCTTGCCTTCCTTACACACGCTATATATAAAGCAACCATATGTGCTTGCATTGGGCTTCACCCCTCTTCGCCGCATATCCCTCGAAAGCTTGAGTAGCAGCGTGCCATTGGATTCTTTAATGGAAGAACGTATTAGAATATTATACGTACTTCCATTAGGCGAAACGCCGATACTTCCGAAATCTTGGAATAACTCTACTGCCTCTTCAAGGCGTCGGTTCTTGCAGAGGCCAGCGAGGAAGGTGTTCAAGGTGATCTCATTAGGCTGAGGGCCTTCGGTCAACATGGACTCCAAAATCTTGTAGCATTCTTGAAATTTCCCGATTGAGCAATAATACTGAATGAGGCACGTCGAGCTTACGACGTCGAATTTTACCTTCTTATCCTCCATACGACGTACGATCTTTCGAATTAGGCGTGGGTCCCCTCTCTTACACGCAGCAGACAACATAGTATTGAACGAAATCATATCGGGGTCGCAAGAAGGCCATTTAGCATGGTCGAGAAACCCAATGCTTCCTCGATGTTATTCTGGCAAAGTCCTTTCAGAACTGTGTTGTACGTCGCATTAGAAGGTCTAAAGCCCTTCTCACTCATCCTCTGCATCGTGATTAGCGCTTCCTTAAAGATTGCCGTTAGAGCACATCGAGTGCAGAAATATATTACTTACGACGTCGTCTACAGAGCAGCTTCTTGAATAATGTCAAACAACAGCCTATTAGCAACCTCCACCTTTCCAATCTTCAACAACCCAGAAAACGATGCAATGGTGTATTCGTCTGGCGAAAGACCCATTCGGCCCATAACTTCAAGAACCTCATCAGCCTCATCGACTCGTCCTTGGCTATATAGTACGTAAAATGATATTCAACGTAACCGTCAAGCCACACCCACAACCTTCTTTTACCATCTTTCCCAAAACGCTAAGTGTTCTCTTCTAACCTACCCTCTTCACAGAGAGACTTAACTACAACAGTGTAAGTTACCAAGCCAGGCTTACAGCCTACGCTTTCCATTTCTCTCAGACAGCGTTTTGTATCGCACCATAATCCGACGTTACTGAATCCATAAACTAGCGCAGTGTAAGAGTAAATTGAGCACTCCAAGCCTTTCTTTCTTAGCAATCCAAAGAATGCCATTGCATAACTATGTTGGGACTTGCATAGAGCCCACAGTATAGGGTTGTAGACATACGTTGTGCAAAAGTGCCCCTGGCTAGAAAATGACATGAAAACAGCATAAGCATCCTCGATGTACCCAACTTTACAAAGATCCCGAACCAACACGATTATGCGACCGAGAATTCGATTTAACTTAAGCTGCAGCATCATCTCAAGAAGAAGAAAAGCACCATCTACATTACCTGCTTGCAACAGATTTGTGCATAATTTCGAAATGTCTGTAGATGAAGGCAAAAACCCACTTGCCAGCATCTCCTTCACCACCAAAATCGCATGTTTCGACTGGCCACGGATATAAGCCCGTGAAGCATTGTACTAAAAGTTGACAAATTTGGACGTGGCCCGAATTTTTTTCATCCACTTATACATCTGAAACAACTCATCGATCACCACATTCTTCGACTTGAAATAACACCCTATCATAGAATTGTAATCGTAGACAGTGAGTTTACTGGAACACTACTTCTCATCAAATTGAGAGTCTCAATCGCTTTTGAAACGCTGCCAGCGATAGCATGTTCGCACATTCTATGCTTCAGCTCACTGTATCGACAAGTAACTGGAGAAACACAATCATCAGATGAAGATTCAGCATACTCAGCAGCAGCGGAAGAAGTCCAAATGCTCATCAAATGGGAGGAGCCAAAACACAATCTTTTCCTTACTGTCGGAAAGTAAAGGGTGCACGAATTCATCAAAACTTGGGATAGCCTCAAGAACTGAGAAATCACCCGATAAAGTCAACTCATGAGCTTGTTCAAACTGCATATCATCAGCTAATTTATAATTTCACATGTGAAGGGAAAAGTTTCAGCTGTTAACTAAGACTGTGGAGCTTAAGGACTCAGACAGCCGTCTTCTTATTTCACTAATGGGAGAATATCTCCATGAAAGAAAGTAAAGATTTTTTTTTTTTTTTTTCTTTTCCCCCTAATTTTGGTTCCATCCAACAAGGAGGACAGGGGACTAGGAGCAAGGCATAAACCCTAATGATCAAACCTTCAATACGACCACGTTTCAGCTTCGATTAAAATTATTCTAATTATTTCTAAGACGCTCCGTTGTAGGCCTCGCTAGCAGACCCAAATTACTAAATGGGCTATTTGATTTTCGGTTAGGGCCCAACCAAATAGAGGTTAAAACCCTAGCCTCCGTTCATCTACTCAAGCATCAGCTCGTTTGTCCCCTCGTAGCCACATTCTCTCGTCTCCTCTCTTCCGCCGCTTGGTAGCAATGGTAATGTTGTTATGGGTCCTCATATGATATGAATCGGTTTGTTGATTTCGTTATTTGATTTCGCTTCTTTCTATCTTATTTCATTTTTTAATGTAATCAGGCTTCGGACAAGAAATTAGCGAATCCAATGAGAGAGATTAAAGTACAGAAGCTGGTACTCTCATCTCCGTCGGTGAGAGCGGCGATCGTCTCACCAGAGCTGCTAAGGTGTTGGAGCAGCTCAGTGGCCAAACCCCTGTGTTCTCCAAGGGTACAGTTTTCTTAATGCATTAACTATCTATCGTTCATATACCTTAGTTTAAGAGGCCGAATGAGTGCTGTAAACTCTGTTATCCATTTTAAGTTGTGGAGAAAACGATGTGTGGGTTAGTTGATAATGTATCGTCCATTGTGTCTTCTTGATCTAGTGGCATAATAGTATTCGATCATATGGTACAGATTTGATCCTAAACATAAGAGCTCCGATTGAGCAGTTTAATTATGTGGCTGGTTAGGGAGCTTTGTTCGAACTTACTAAATTGTTTTCTACGCTGATGACATTTTGACAAAGATTGATTGTGGTTTTTTAAGCTGATTATTGTCTCATCTCTCTGTTGATCAATGCAGCTCGATACACCGTGAGGTCATTTGGTATCAGGCGTAATGAGAAAATCGCTTGCTACGTTACGGTCAGGGGAGAAAAGGCAATGCAGCTTCTCGAGAGCGGCCTGAAAGTGAAGGAATACGAGCTCTTGAGGCGCAACTTCAGCGACACTGGATGCTTTGGTTTCGGCATTCAAGAGCACATCGATCTTGGAATCAAGTAAGCAAGCAAACAATATCTCCAAAACTGGATTTCAGTAACATCAAATTCTCTGTACATCATCTCCTTGCCGCCTAATTCTTCTCTGATTCTGTTGCAGATACGATCCTTCGACGGGCATTTATGGGATGGACTTCTACGTCGTCTTGGAACGCCCGGCTATCGCGTCGGGCGCCGCCGCAGGTGCAAGTCTCGGGTCGGCATTCAGCACAGGGTCACCAAGGAAGACGCCATGAAGTGGTTCCAAGTCAAGTACGAAGGCGTCATCCTCAACAAGGCTTCCAACATCGGAGCTTAGTTAGTGTTGTTCTTGGTCGCTGAGTTTTCGTTTTTTTTCCTTGGATTTCGTTAGACTTGTTCGCTTTTGCTTCATAAGTTTACATGGTTTCCTGTTTCGTGCTATTTTGCGTTCGTTTAGACTGACTCATCTCGAAATCTGAGGGACTGTTGTGCAATTTCTCTCTTACAAGCCGTTGCGGCCATAAAAAGCTACTTTCGGAATGAATGCAGCAGTGAGTCACTACAGGTTTATCAAAAGATCATGGATATTCTTTCTTGAAGTGAGCCTAAATCTTATTGAATAAGTAGACGACTTACGGCGTCGACGACGAGCCATTACAGTGGAAACTACTACAGTCGATCGGCTGAGACCATACATCATGGCATTCAGACGCCGTCTCTGGTCTGGCCTTCCTTCGAAGCAGTTCATCCGATCGTTGCTCGACATCCGAAGAAAGCGTCGTGGGTCCCACCCGAGAAATAATTATGATCGCAAGCAAAATCCACCCTGCCGAGCACACCCTGCCCGAAATTCCCCGACAACACATTATGAGCCACGTCGAGCACCTCTAATCCCTCCATCTGCCCGACCCCTCGGGCAGCCAGCCCGCCATACCGTTCCAGCTCAAATCCAACACGGTCAGGTTCCTCAAATTCCCGACCGCCCGGGAAACACGACGACAATCCCACGCTCGTTAGAATCAGCTCTTCCAGCGCCCGCCCGAAGCTGCCCGGGCCCGAAGGCAGGCATCCTCCGAGGCGGTTATTATTAGCCAAAAGCATAACAGACGCCGGCGAATTCCCGAGGTTCTCCGGCATGCCCGACGTAAAACCTGTTGTCGTTCACCAAGATAGCGTCCAACTCCCTGTCGAAGAGCTCCCTCGGAAGCTCGCCTTCGAAGTTGTTGAACCTAACGTCGAGGTACTTCAATCCCGGCAACCCTAAGACGGTCGCCGGGAACTTTCCGGCGAAGCGATTGTTGCTCAGGTCGAGCTCGTGGAGGAGCCGAAGGTTGGCGAAGCTCTGAGGGACCTTTCCGCAAAATCGATTGGAATTCATGTGGAGGAAGGAAGGATATGTCGTAGAGGAGCCCTAGCTCGCTGGGGAGGTCGCCGGAGATGTCGCCGCCCGGCGACGGTTTGCTCCGACGGGTTGCCGGGCGCCGGCCAGCAGAAGATTCTGGCGTAGCTGCAGACGTTGCACCCTGGCCAGGTGGACGTGGTGTTATATGGGTCGGAGGTTATGGATTCCTTCCATGCTTGTAGTGCGATGTATGCGTTTGTGATTTTTCGGTTTCCGAAGCTGAACGACGGGTCGATGGCTAGGGATTCGCCGTTGTAGAATGATAGGCGTCTCCATGGACGGCGATGATCGCTGCTGCTGACGACTGGCGCGCTGAAGAAGATGATGATGATGAAGAAGCTGAAGGCAGTGCATGGAAACACGGTGATGAATCGCGTTTAAGTAGTGCTATTGTATTGGACATTTTCTTGCCTTAGATGAGACAAGCGATTTATTTATTGCAAGAATTGGACTAGGAATTTTCTTTCGTGAGTGAATGTAGCTGTAGGCTGTTAACGACCCTCGCCCAGGCCCACTAAGGCCCACGAGTCTAAATGGGCCAATAACTTGTAAAACGACGATAGGGGTGGATTCGCGCCTCGGAACACGCGCACAGCACGCATAGTAAGGTTTGCTCTTCTGTTTTTGGTCAAAGATCCACGCTAGTGTGAGCTCTGCTCTGTAATACGCTAGAGGTACGGTTTGTTTCGCTAGCTTGTTGAAGGTAGGCAACTCGATTTTTCAATTTCCGTATCTGTTTCGCTGTGCGATGAGATTTTTTCTCGCTTGAGTGTTAATGTATTTTTTTTCCGCAGAATTATTTCTGTTGATCTTTAGTGTGGTTGTCTGTCGTTATGATATTGTTGAATCTTCTTGCTTATCTCTTGTTTTTCTCCTTGCATGCCCGAGACGATTTGTCATTTTTACTCATTTAGTATTTCTGGCTCTTGTGAGCATCTTTGTGGTTGCTGGAACTATTTTAGGTGTTGGCTAACGACGTATAACTTCATCTCCAAAGGGTCGTGTAACTGGCATGGCGTCAAAGAAGCAGCTTATGGAAAAAGGTGTGCTCAAACATAAGCCCAGGAAAATGTCTTCCGTCCGAGATTTTCCACTTGGTTGTGACCCTAATGTGGTGCCCTTCTTACCTTCGGTTTCTGGTTCTGGAAAGCCCGAGGGTTCTTCGTTATGTCCAAAAGAAAGATTCCGTAAGAGAAGTGTGTCTGCTGTTCGTGATTTCCCTCGGCATTGTGGGCCTAATTCAGGAAAAGATTGTTCTTCTGAATGGCCAGTGCCAAATGTGATTGGTACTCAGGCAATAGGAGACGAGCCTAGCTTGGGAAATGAGCTGCACAGGGAGGTTATGCACGGCTTGATGGCTGGACCAAATTGCCCGCACATGAAAGAAAAAGCACCTAAATCCAGTTCAGGCGATACTAACAACTTGTCTCAACGAATGAAATCAAAATCTGGTGCAAGAAGAACTACTGTTGCGGCTGATTTTCCGGGAGGAACATCCATGGAGAAAACTACCCCTACCGTTTCCCACGAAGTTGATGTAACTCCCAGCTCTTCAGCCCTCAAGGTCAAGGAAGTGTTCGACCAGAGGCCTCTTGAAATCGCCCTAATTCTGCGTATCGGCCGGCGCTTGATGATTCCAATGATGCAGAATCCGATGAAAATGCTATCATCGTTGCTCCCCTGCGGAAAGTATACAGTGGTGGTGGAACGAGCGGAACAAAGGGGAAAAAGAAGAAATTTTCCTGGCGAAGTAAGGGCAAGTTCGTCGCTAGAAGAAGCAAACCCCCATCAGTTCCAGAATCTACTAACACTTCCCGTGATGTCGGCGAAATGATGACCCAAGACGACGACGAAGAAGCATACTCCGAAAACTCGTCGGCCAACAACGTGCAAGACGTAGTCGTCAGCCTGCCTCCATTTGGGTCCACAAGTTCTGCTCGCAACGATGCCGGCACAAAGTCAGAGAAACGCTCAGGCTGTTCAACGCAATCTGTAGAAAGCTCTTGCAGAGGGAAGAGTCCAAATCGACCCAATCGAAAAAGGGGCCCAAAAGATTCGACCTGATGACCGCAAAGATCATCAAGGAGAAAAAGATGGAGGTCAACACCGAAAGGCAGATTCTGGGTAAAGTCCCAGGCGTAGAAGTAGGAGACGAGTTTCAGTACAGAGTGGAACTCTCACTCGTCGGCATCCACCGCCTTTACCAAGCTGGCATAGATTGGATGAAGTACGAGGGTGTCCCAGTGGCCACTAGCATAGTCGCTTCAGGCGCTTACGAAGACGACTTAGAGCACGCCGACGAACTCTACTACTGTGGCTCGGGAGGAAACATAGTCGGGAAGAAAAAGACGCCCGAGGATCAAAAGCTCGAGCGTGGAAATCTAGCCTTGAAAAACAGCATAGCCAAGCGTACCCCAGTCCGCGTAGTTCGAGGCTGGAAAGAGACGAAGTCGGTGGACCCACGAGACACAAGGCCTAAGATCGTCACCACGTACGTCTACGACGGGCTATACACAGTAGTCGACTGTTCGACCGAAAAACGCGACAAGCGTAAGATCTTCATGTTCAAGCTTGTGAGGAACCCGGGTCAACCCGAGCTCCAATGGAAGGAGCTGATGAAGATGAACCGCTCCAAGACCCGACCCGGGACGTGCCTCAGCGACGTATCCCAAGGCCAAGAGTCAGCGCCAGTAGCAGCCGTGAACACTGTGGACGACGAAAAACCGCCCCGTTTTCACTACGTAGCTAAGATGACGTACCCACGATGGCTCAAACTGAACCCACCCGCGGGCTGCAGCTGCGTTGGGAGGTGCTCAGATGCGACGAAATGCTTTTGCGCCGCTAAAAACGGGGGAGAGATCCCTTACAACCATAACGGGGCGATCGTAGAGAGCAAGCCCATGGTGTACGAATGCGGGCCCCGCTGCAGGTGCCCGCCTTCTTGCTACAACAGAGTGGGCCAGCGTGGCGTTAGGCTGCAGTTAGAGGTGTTCAAGACCGAGAAGAGAGGATGGGGAGTGAGGGCGTTGACCTCGGTGCCTTCTGGAAGCTTCGTGTGCGAGTATTCGGGGGAACTCCTCCAAGACAAGGAAGCTGAGGAGAGGGTAGGGAACGACGAGTATTTGTTCGACATTGGGCATAACTATCAAGAAAGCTCTGCAGACCGCGAGGAGCGAGCTAGCTTGGCTGGAGAAGGTGGGTATACGATCGATGCTGCAAAGTACGGTAACGTGGGGAGGTTCATTAACCATAGCTGTTCGCCTAATCTGTACGCTCAGTATGTGATTTACGATCACGACGATAAGAAGATGCCTCATGTGATGCTTTTCGCCATGGAAAACATTCCTCCTCTTACGGAGCTTACGTATCACTATAACTACTCCGTGGATCAGATTCGAGATGCTGACGGGAATGTTAAGGTGAAGAAGTGTTATTGCGGTAGCGCCGATTGTAATGGCAGGTTGTACTGAGCTGTTTCGGCTTTTGTTGAAAACTTAGAAATGTTGCTTGGAGTTGGGATGTTATGTTGGCATTTTGGAAAATTCAGTGGTACATCTAGCAGCTTTGGTAAAGCTTGGGCAATTGGTCGATAAACGCTGTCGCTACTAACGACTTGGCGATTTTTTTTATCTACCCTCCAAAACCATGTTCTAATCCAAGGATCACAGCACCCTGTTTACATTTCAGACGTTCAAGAATCTCTTCTTTTTGCATAGTAATTGAGTTATTATTTATTTCCACGAAATTCTCAAATTCCGCACTTATTCTGCACTGAAAAGCGTGCACTCCACGCGAACTACACACGCCTGTATAAACAAACACTCCTACCTCCAAATACACGTCATTAAGTGAAGGTGAGCTATGCAGACGCTGCAAGAGAAGGCATCACAGTGGAGTGGCGTGCAAATAGATGATGCATTCGCAATAGACAAAACCAATCTATATGAGAAGCTTGGCCTGCAAACTTTCATCAATCTTTCAACAAATTTCTATAACAGGTACTTTTTAATTGGCTTTGAAGATCATGGGTTTTGGGTTTTTCCTTCAGTTGGAGGTCTTTTTTATGGCTTTCGTCGATTGGGTTGTTTGATGAGGCAGGAAAGTTTGGATCTTTGACATACATAGCCTTATCGCTGCTGTTTTTTTTCTTTAATATGTATTTTGGTTCGAATTGACTCCCTTGAAGATTTGTTGTTGAGATGGAAACAATAGAAGGGTCATGTCAGTCAACTTCAAGCAAGCTCATATTTTTTATCACGATTCGCCTTCACTTTATTACAATTGTTGTGATTACAGGGTTTACGATGACGAGGAAGAATGGTTCCGCTCCATTTTCGCTAACTCGAAGAAGGAAGATGCCATTCAAAACCAATACGAGTTCTTCGTTCAGAGAATGGGCGGCCCACCCCTTTTCTCACAAAGAAGAGTATATATATCATCATTCATCTGTCGCACCATAGATTTAACATTCTGATCGTCTTATCATACAGAAAGTAGCCAATATTATTGTTGAAAGAGCTCAACGCAGATCTTTTCAGATGGAAATCCTTTCGCTAGTTTCATTTATGCTCTCAAATCTTAAGCTGCTTTCCTAATAATATTCACAGGCCACCCTGCTTTGATTGCTCGACACCGCCCTTTCCCCGTCACTCATAGAGCTGCAGAGAGATGGCTGAATCACATGCAGAAAGCATTAGATACAACCATTGATATCGATGCAGACTCTAAAATCAAGATGATGAATTTTTTCGGGTAAAATATTTAATCTGCTGCTCTCTGTCCATTTTACTGGTAATAAACTCTAGATTTGTTCACGTTAAGCGCCTTGATTTACAGACACACTGCATTCTTTCTTGTGGCCGGCGACGAATTGAAGAACCCAAAACAAGGCTTCGTCTGCAAACACGCAGCAGCGTCTTCATGATCATCGTAGGTTCATATGTAGGGCTATTGAGGAATTCATAGATCAAGCTAGAAGAGTCTTGATGTTACAGTTTCTAACCCGTTGGATCTGTCTTTCGAATCTTTATTACAAGCACTTCTTCCTAAAAAAAATTGCATGATGGTGTAATAATAATGTGCTGCAAATTCAGAATACCAGCCCACTTTGTATGACCGATATATGATTATATATTTATCTGTGTTAAATAATCAGCATCAGTTGAATTCTGTATGTAGTATGACGCAAAGTAGCAAGATTTTAGCGCAACTTACTGATCGATAAAAATCTGACCTTTTGGCTTTTGCACATCAAGTTTGACTCGGCCCGATTTACTTATTTTCAAGATAAGATACGAGATTTTCAAATCATTAACCCCGTGTAGTTATCCACACTCCACAGGTATTGAAATACTAACAATTTTAGTTTTCCAAAAATCCATCTTATCTGAAAATCCATTGACAATTTATCAGCATAGATATGAAAACTGAGTCCCGTGGAGCATCAAAAGAGTTACTAAAGACAAAGAGTAAGTTATATTATAGCAGTAGCCTTAATTTCCACCTTTCAACCTTACACGCAATAGAATAATACTATGCAATAAAACTACCTTTCACTTAGCCCTATTGATTATTCAAATGTGACATATCCATCAAATGACTTCGACGCGAAAACCTCGAACTGGGATTCGCATATCTGGCCGAGAAAGACCTGTAAAGGTTGTCCGGCTCGACTCTCCCAAACCCTTCGTCGAAGTTCTGCATATAATTCTCGTGATCATAGTACACTCTCTTTAATCCCAGCGATGTCTTCTTCTTCTTCTTATTATTATTATTCTTGCTTCCTTTAATCTTTCGCCAGAGCATCAGCCATATGTGAGTTGCTGGTAATTCTTCGTATCGATCGTCAACGTTGCCCTTTTGACCTAAATGAACACTTGAGCTTCTCCAGGTAGCAGCGAAAGGCATTGGAGTTTGATAAATAATGTGCTGTGTGTTATGAAGGATTTGCATGCTGTATGTTAGACTGAGTGATTTGGGATTTATATAAGAAAATGATCAAAGAGTTTAGATAGCTGTTCATCCATTATTGACTGACCCTTGGATGCATATACATACGCGTATGAACGCTCTTTCCTTTGTAGACTCAAAAGAGTTATTATGCTATTTAATATTTTGTCATAGCTTGTTTGAAAAGGACGAGGTTGCCCGCAAGTATGATTTCGGCTGGCTTTGTATGTGGACTTTATTCAACAAAATATATATAAGAAAGTCGAAAAACAATCAACTAATATCGGCTGAGGGAGACGCTACAATTTTTTGCATTTAATGCTCGTGGTCAATCTTATAATACTCACAGTTTGGGACCATTGATTAATTCGACTTCCAGGTTGGCATATTGTGTATTTTTAATTTTTTATTACACGTCCTTTTCACCTCTTAAATTAACTTAGTGGATTGGGCCAACTAGCAGATTAACTATATTGGGCTATATAACATGGCCCATTAAAGACTTCCAGTAGGCCCAACTACGATTATCCATTTATATATCCTACAAATTTCTCTCTTCTTTTCTAACGACGTCGTTTTGATCTCCGCCCTCGGCCTCAACAGCTCAGACAGAAGAGGATATTAGATATTAAGCAAAAAAAGAGCTTCAAAGAATCTTCACAATGTTCATCGCCCACCAAATCCCAAGGCTCAGCTCTCAAATAGTCCCTTTCTCGCTTCACAAACCTCGCAAGTCCCTCTTCCTCGTCACGTCGACCCTACTGTCCAAATCCGAGGCGAAACCTCAATCGCACTTGGCCACCCTCGCGCCGACGCTGAGACGGAGTCGGCAAGAAGAAAGTCAGGAGAAAAGCTTGCACCTCTCGCCTGAATCCCTTTTCTTACCGCCGGAGACCGACCTCGGCGACGGCTCCACGCCACTCGCGGCTAGAATCCTAAAGGGCTCGAACATTGTGCTCGGAAAATACGCAGGGAATGACGCCGTTGATGTTGTGAATGCAGAGTTCGTGAAGAGCAGCGTGAACTTTGAGGATTGTCCCGTCGGTGAGAATATCCCTGAGTTTGCGCTCGTGGGGAGGTCTAATGTGGGGAAATCTTCACTCCTTAATTCGCTCGTCAGGCGTAAGAAGCTGGCGCTCACCTCAAAAAAGCCTGGTGTGTTCCTAGTGATATTGTTTTTGCTTATTTCTTCGTCTGTTATTGCTGGCTGCTATGGTTCTTGTAATAATCAGTCTCGTGAAGAAATTAAGGCAAACCTTGCAGGGAAGACGCAGTGTATCAACCATTTCTACGTTAATAATAGCTGGTACCTCGTGGATTTGCCGGGCTATGGGTATCGTTCTTGACACTGCGTCTATTCGTTGTCTTCGGTTTGTTTAATCGATTAAGAATTTGCAGTTTTGTGGTGAGAATTCTGTTAGATTGCTACTGAATCTGAGTGAGCAAATCTTTAACCTTGTTTCCTTGTCCTTATGCATCCGTGTCGAATACTTACATAGCTGAAATCGAATTTTTCTTGATGAATTAATAGATATGCAGCTGCTCCACATGAGCTTCGAACGGATTGGGACAAATTTACGAAAAACTACTTCCTCAACCGACCAAATTTAGTCTCCGTCTTCCTTCTAATCGATGCGAGCATTCCTGCCAAAAAGATCGACCTTGAATACGCTAGTTGGTTGGGCCAAAATCAGGTTACTTCCTGAAGTTTTTTTGTTTCTCAAGAATCTGTGCTTTGTGTCTTCTCTGCTCATGTCTGAAAAGAAATTAGTCACTCCATAACTGTTTTGAGTTCCCTAAGTTGTCCCAACGTAATTCTGTTTTACGTCTGCAGATTCCTATGACGTTGGTCTTCACAAAGTGCGACAAGCGTAAGAAGAAAAAGAACGGAGGGAAACGACCCGAAGAAAACGTTCAAGATTTTCAAGAACTGATACGCGAGTTTTTCCAGTCGACCCCGCCTTGGATTATGACCAGCAGCGTTACAAATCAGGGCAGAGACGAGATATTGCTGCACATTTCCCAGCTACGTAATTATTGGCTTAAACACTGAAGAACTGAAACAACTTTAACATTCAAATTTTCAAGGTATATCTTTGGCAATCTTGGCTGGGAACTGATGAGTAATTTAGAAGGGACTTGCGTATATCATGGAAGAAATTCATGTCATGTGAATGAAGAATATTTGTCTAGTGCTTTTGTAGCCACTTCTTCCTCAAATTCAATTATATACTATATATTGAATGAATACAAATTATATAGGCAGATTCGAAATGGCCCGCATAACGTAAAGGCCCAAATAAGCCCAAATCAATGCACAGACGGTATCAATTTATTTAATGCGATTCGTGAAAAATTTTGTATCATATGCAACATCCTCATAAAAATTATGAGATACTCTAGAATTTTTTTCGTTTTTAAAGATTCTCCGTCCTAGATTTAATAATATAGAATCAACGGCATAACAAATAGAGGTGAGTAAACAACGACGTATTTTCAAATAGGAAACTGAACGCTCGGTAAAGCAAAGTTGGTAATGGAATTTCATACTTTATATGCAAGTGAAACTACGAAATGCTTCAAAAAAAAAGGCTTATTAGCAAATTCAGGACAACATCATACAAAAATGTAAAAGCATCGTGGCCGCTAATGCATGCTTTATAGTATTTCAGAAACGAACAAATACATTATGGGGTTTAACTGCTTTTGAAATGCCTAGGCTTTATTAAGTTATCGAATCTTAATGATATGGAATCTAAAGATTCCCCATTGTTCTAATTTCTATACTCGTAAATTAATTCGAGATTGCTTTCTTTTCCTAAATTAGGTCTACATTCTCTGAAATTATCATTATCGTAAGTGGAAGCCATGTGAAAACTAGCTTTTTTGGACACCATGTGAAAAAACCTCAACGATGTGAAACAATTTCGACAATATCAACGATGTAGCATTGTGTTCTTAATTGCACGATGTTTTGGAAACAAACCAAACATGATAAGAAAAGATAAAACCTTGTCGGAAATAACGATGTTATAAACATCGCAATCTATTTATAAGAAAGCAAGCATTCAAATCTAAAACAAGACTTACGAAACAATTTATTATGGGCCAAACAACCCTTCCAAAAGGTTAAGAAAAGTTGATAGTCTACTAGGATTGAGCAGAGAAGTGTTATGCTTACATAAAATTAGATAGTTCTTCCTTATTACATTACGATAAAGTTGGAGGGTTGTATTTCTTTTAAAACCCTCTATTTTAATTAAATTTTCTAGCTATATGTTTACAGCAGGTTTGATAAGGTTTTGGCAATTATTCTTGGTGCTTTCTATAGATACTAAGATTCCAATATCTTTCCGTGTCAATATGATATGAGCCCAAGTTGTTGAAAAAAGTACTCGAAGATAAAATTCAATAAAAATAGAAAATGAAATAGACAGATACTCCACGATCTAGTGAGCTATGAAACACTCGCAAAGCACATGGAAATTGCACACGCACACACATATAAACAGAGGTGTAATGTTTTTTTTTTTTTTTCTGTGATGTAATAATAATCATAACTTTCTTTGTGACACACAAGCATATGATGTTCCTTCGTGCGCTTTTAAGAAGCTAGTGGAGCTATAGGCGGCAAAGCATGCTTGTGTAGAGCAATCATGAAATATTGAAAACAAAATAAAAAAAAAATAATCAACATATAAAACTAAAAAGTTTGCGGTCCATTTTTCGTATTTAAATTTTACCTGCACACAGTGACATGTGGAGAAGAAAGAAACGCATGGTCTGATATCTGATGATTTGGTAATCGATGATGATGATGATGATTCTGCGACTAATGTGATTTGTGAATGAGTCGTTTTCTTGAATACACATACGTTTGTGTGTGTATATGTATATAGTATAAAGTATAAACATTCCACACCACTACCCAAAGATGCTGGAATTTTAATTTTGTGGGACTATGTGTACAGATTGGTATGCGAGAGTGGACCTGAAAAATACGAAATTATTTTTGTGGGTTGAATTTTACGTTTAATACTTGATTGGATTAAGGGTGTAAGAATATTGCGACGACCGAACTGATCTCATTTTGTCACGAAGTTGACCGTTCGGGGCCTAACGAAGACATTTGTAGATATGTGTGTATATTACATATATTGACTAATATGATTGACGAATAAATCTCACCAACTACAAACGATCTGATGAAGACTTTTTTCGTCCAATATACCAATATAATCGTTGGTCCGTCACACACAACAGATGCATATATATTGTACAGTTCAGTCTATTAACTTCCACTGGACCACATTATTTAAATGAAATTTATTATTATTATATACTACTCCTACTAATATTATTTATTTAAATTGGATGGTTTGATCATATTCAGGTCCTTCAGCATGCGAGCGTGCGTTAATTATATAAATTCAGGACCACTGTTATGTGGTTTACGTTGTTATATGAGGTCTTTTATACATAAGTACCAATTTGGATAAAAACTTGTAATTTAGTACCATGTCAGGATTTTTTTATATGTAGATACCTAACAGAATAAATTTTTTGCACATAGGTACCCGATCCCCGCAGGTACACCATACAACACATTTGGGTACCCTATATCAACACATTTGAGTACCCTATATAAACAAAAAATGGTACGACGTATGCTACATTTAGGTACGCCCTATGTAACACACAAGTATGTCGTAGGTACACGTATGCTACATTTAAGTACCCTATATCAACGTGTTATGGTACGCAATATACACACAGGGCGGTACGACATGACTAAAGAAACAGGTAAAAATTAAATCGGGTACCTATCTGTAAAATTTTCTGACATGGGTACCTATATGTAAAAAAATTATCCAATTGGGTATTTATGTGTAGATGTACCTTGTTATTTCTATAAAAATTTATATTTTTGCTAAGCACATGTAGTTTATATTGAATTTTATTCGGTCTTTAATCCCCGATTTTCAACGTAGATGTGGAGGTTGTAGAGAGGCTATATGCGTGCACCTTTTGGCTTTTGTAAAGAGCACATATTTAAATATATATATATATATATATATATTCCTACTATTTATATTTTTCTCAAAGAAAAGATATTGCTTTTAGTAGCTAACATGCACGTTCTCTGTACCGATGGTTAATACTTAATATGTATGTGTGGTGTCGTCGCTTTTTAAGTTGCGAAAATAAAAGCGTACATTTACTCAAAAGAACGCCTAGGCTTTAAGTAATCGAGGCGCTACTATGTATAGTATATATATAGTGAGAGAGGAATTTTGTGGTGCTCATGCGAACACCTTATGTGGGCAACTGCTGATGTGTCACTGATTCGTGCCATTTCAACACCACACATCGACGTCTAAGATTGTGTCGTCTTAATTACACATTCTAGGTGCCATTAATCGATATTTCAGATGGTGATGTTGCGTATTCCGCGATATTTCATTGACACGTAAAATATTATGTAAGGCGTCAATATGCCACATCAGCATCTGAAATGTCGATTAATGACACCTATAATGTGTCATTTAAGACGACATAACCTCGGATTATATATATGTATGTATATACAAATATTTATGCAAATGTTATTATAATTACGAATTCATCAAACTCGTACAAAGCTTGTCTAAATCCTATCCTATATATATTTAAATGTAGTTTTGTGGTGTAGACACATGTCCCGCAATAGTAATTACAATAAAAACAAATGTAATATTAAAAAAAGTACCCATTAGCTTACTAATTAAAATACTCATGTATCTTAGATTAATTGTTAGTAACAAACTACTAAAAAAATAGTTAATATTTATATATAATTAACTCCGTGCATTGCACGGATAGTTAGTTACTAGTATATAAATATAATCATAGACATGGAAGTACTATAAATTAGAAAGCAGATTGAGGGTACGGGCAACTTCATTGATTTTTAATTTTAATTTTATTTTTTATTCCAAATTTAACTCGAGCTTCGTGCTGAAGAAAAGGTGGTGTTATGTGTTGTGGGTTGTAATTATTATTACAAGGCCATCATAGTATAGTATTGGACGATGGATTTCTTGAATAGAAAAATAAACTAGGAGAAGCATGCACCGTCTAAGGGAAATTTTATAATATATTAATAAATTGAAGCATATTGATTTATTTAAAGTAAGTTTGTGCTGCAACTTTTCGGTTATTTATTAATCTCAAGTAGTAATTCTCCATGGTAAAGTAATGAACTTAAACACACGCTTTGTTTAATCATTTTGATTTAAAGATTTTTTATTTGACTTTTGAAACCCTTTGTAAGTTATATAGCTTTCTAATCTTTAATGCTATTTTTTGAAAAAAAAAATCTTTAATGCTATTTGTAAAGTGTTGGTTAAGTGCGAAGGATCGAGTTAAAAATTATATTTTTTATGCTCGTGATAGGACATTATTTAATCTTCTCTTTAAAGACGGCCTAAAAAAAGTAATCGAAAAAATATTTTCTACCTAGGTGATTATCAAAACAATGCAGCGCTATAGTGCAGTTGATCATGAATTAGATGAAGGGAAGAAAAATACTGAATTAGGGTTTCGATGATTTAAAGAAGATGCAACAATCAATGGAGAAGTAACATAAGTAGAGGCAAATTTAAATAGTTATTCTCTAGATTAAATGAAAGTCATGTTTACCAACTTATTCGGGCATAGTGCGATATATATTTAATTTTCTCCTAAGTGGTCCTATCTACTACTTGTGATTGGCAATCATTTCTCCATCCAAAACTGAATTAAATTGCACTAAATGTGCTACTGATCATCATATACAATTTTGGTACGAAATTCACTATGACGTCCATATATTCCAATTGTCGACGATGACAAATGGGAACCAATAAGAAAAAGAAAATAGAAAATCGAATCACAACAGACATTGAAGAGAAATTTAAACGGTGACAAACATATATACCCGATGCACACAAGCTAGCTGGTAAAGATAAAAATTTCTGACAAACGCCCTAATTACCTTATATACTAAAGATCAAGAGATACAAGAAGCAAAATACCCTCTAGGACTAACTTAATGACCCAAGTAGAAAATTGTCTATGTACATAGAACCCTAACTCCTAAGCCTAACATCAATTATGATAATAAATTCGACTTAAATGTGAAAATAAGATAGATATTTCCTCTCGCCCCAAAACTCAACACTATAAAGTTAATGTAATAACATTATAGATGTTTTGCTTCCATCTTCCAACAGAGATATATGTCTTCCGAAATGTTCTTAGCATCCATTGAAGCCCCAAGAAGGCCACGTTTGGTGAACCCCACGGCGTAAAGACCATTTTGCCCTTTCCACCCGTTTGGAAACGGTCTTTTTGGGAAGCCATCGCTCTCAGAAAACATCTCACACTCCTAAATAATTTTTTTTTAAAAAAATGAAATTTTAGTTAGATAATTGAGTTTATACTATACCTCGAGTTTTGAAGCATGCATAATACCTTGAGCCAACATGGTACATTGCTTCTGTAACCAGTTGCTAGGATTATTGCATCGATCATCTCTTTTCTTCCATCTTCGAATTCAACTGATCGATGGTTTACTCTAGAAACTGCCGGGAACACCTATTCAGACAATATTAATCAGATTGCCCATTGGTCGGAAATGGAAATAAAAATAAAAACAATCGAGTTCAAAGACCGGCATGAGTAGCAAGAAAAAGATCCAAATCAAACAAGATTCACTTATACTAGTCGTCAGAAATTCGTAGGGTTTTGTCGTACTCAAATTTGGGAAAAATGCTTTATATATTATAATACCTTGATATCTCCACTTTTGATCTTGGCAAGGGTACCAACGTCCAAAACCGGAGTTTTACCGGTAACATTTTTAAGCTCGAGCGGGCCGGTTTTTGGGCGGTCCAGCCCGAACCGGCTAGTGTCGCCGAGCACTAACCACGATGCGGCTAATAAGAACCGGTCCACGGCTCGCACCGAAAACCACTTGAGCAACCACATGGCCAACGCAAAGGTTGATATTCCGAGCATTTCTCGCGGCAAAATATGCAGCTGATAAATAAAAAAGTTAAAGAAAGTGAAAATTCAGTGTTGAACTTTCCGCTTTGAGTATTAAAAAATATAGTTAAAAAACTTGGCACGCTTGAGCATCTCAAGAAAGTGAAAATTCACTATTGAACTTTCCGCAGTATGTATGATCATGAAATACTTTGGAACTCTAAACAATTATCAGAAACCCGTAACTCTCGACAAATTTCAAGAAAAAAGAAAAAGGGGATTTCAAAATATGAATTTTAATAAAGAAAAACACTGAGTTAGGGTTTTATATGTATAATAATTAATTACCGTATCCCTGACAACAAGCGAAGCCTTGGCGCCGTGATTACACAGATCTAAGCACACCTCCATCCCCGAGTTGCCGCATCCCACGACCAACACCTTCTTCCCTTCGTACAGCGAGCCGCTCTTGTACTGACACGTGTGCACCACCTCCCCTTGGAATCCCCCCAGCCCTTCTATCTCCGGCACGGCCGCCTCCGCGTTCTCGCCGGTCGCCACCACGACCCAGCGGCTGAGGTACTCCACGGCGGTGGTAGTACTCGCGCGCCGCCGTGACGATCCCGCGATAACCTCAGCTCTCACTCGCCAGAAGCCCACGCTCCGATCGAACTCGGCACTAACCACGCTATGGTCGAACGCCGGCTTTATCTCGAAGCTATCGGCGTAATCGTTCAGATACTGTAAGAACTGTTGCTTCGAAGGGTAAGTTGGGAAGTTTCTCGGACAGGGCATTAAGGGAAGTTCGCAGAACTGCTTTGGTAGGTGTAGTTTGAGCCTATCGTAGGTTTTGGACTGCCATAAAGATGCTATGCAGTTCGATCTTTCGAGGATCAGCGAAGGGACGCCTTTCGATTTCAGACAAGCTGACACGGCCAAGCCCGACGGCCCAGCTCCGATGATCACTGGTCCTGGGACCCACACACACCGCTTCGAAGATGACGATCCGTGTAAGAAGTTTAATGGGTTGTTGTTGTTGTTGTATGGGTCGTGAGATGTTTTGCCTCGCATCTCTCTCAAGTGATCTATATCATCCATCATCATAGGGCCGTTTTCTTCTTCTTCTTCTTCTTCTTTAAGTTCGTATAAAAGAAGGGTTTTGCTTCTTAATAATATGCCTGATATGTATGACTGATGAGGATTGGATTTAGAGTGAAAAAACAGGCGAAGAAGACATTGAGAAAGAGTGTTAATTAAAATGATTAGTTAAGATCAGGAATTTTCTTATCCCACTTGTCAAGAATTAGACATTAAGGTGGATGGATGATGCAGAGAGTGAAGGTGATAGTAATTGTCAAAACGACGGCGGACATTCACTGATTTGAGGGTGTTGTGTTATATGAGGCTGAGGATAGAGAGTGATAGGTTGTGTTAAGCAGTTCTGTGTACTGTTTTAGGTTTTTTCTTTCGTGGGATTGGAGAGTGGTTTTTAAGACATCTATGGTGGGAAGTGAAAATAAGAGTTATAGTATAGCGGTAATTAAACAGCAAGTGATGAAACTAATGTATATTTATAGGCTATGTTGCAGAGAGGGAGAGAGAGAGAGAGAGATTAGCGAAAGCGATTTACTAAAAACTGTGTTATTTTCGGCTTAAATTAATCTTTGGAATAGAATGTTTGCTTTTATTTAGTTAAGCCATCCCATCGACTTCAGTTCGACATGTACTATAGAATATTTATTACATGTTGAAAAGTAGAGAGCACTAAAAAACTACACACCATACATAAAAAATCGTTGAAATTTTAGGTCGTGCTTAAAAGGGACGATCGATCTTGTCCGCTACCTATGGATATTTGCTTATGAAAAATAAAATCATATTACTGCGTATATGTAGGCTAATCAGTCCAATATCTATGACTCCACTACGGTTATAAAATTATAATTTATACATACGTACGCAGACATGTATGCATATATCTATATGACTTCTTGTTAGTAGTTTTCTTTCATTTTAAATAGACTCGATGCTACACTATATATAATGTAGCATTATATTTATTTGCCTTATAGGGACCTAGATTGAAGGCTCCTGCAATCCACCACGTCAAAAATACTTAAGGAGATGGTCCCATTTTATTTTATTTTTCAAAAAAGTATATATATTTGTTTACGTTTGTTTATATATAAAATTTAATAACGTCATGCTTAGTTGGAATAAAGGGATGAGCAAATGGATCAATTTTATGAATATGGATGGAGTGCGTGTCCAATTTAAATATTTGTTTGAAGCTTGAACAACAATATTGACATTGCATATTGCATGAACATATTCCCAATTCTTTCCGTTTATAAAAAGCTTACATAGAAATTATTCGATTTAATTCAAGTGCAGTTGCCAAATTTTATTTTAAAATCTAAGCCTTTGAAAAAATCATGAAATATGATAATAAAATTGATGGGACAGACATTATTAGTAGGACCTAGAAACAGGGAATTCTTTACCCATTTGTGTCGTCAGAGAATGGGCTCAAAAATCTTGTCCATTGGGCTGATTTAAGAAAGGCGAAAGCCCACTTACCATTTGGGTGGGTGGGGAGAGAGAGAGAGAGAGAGAGAGAGCTGATGTGAACTGCTCAACTCCCCACATATTTGTTTGATATTCATCAATTATTATTAAGCGTTTAACCACAAGTTAATCCCATTCGATATGTGCCAACAAAATCATGTCTATATAAGGCGATATTACACGTCTTCCCACGAGATTGAATGCAAGGTCATTCATATTAAACTTATGCGGTAAGAAATTGATATAATGTAATAATAAAGCAATCGTATGGATTCATCTCCTCTACTCAAGCATGCATAGTCACAGACTTTGGACTCTTCTTCCGTACTATTCGATCTTAAATAACCCAACAACAACAACACCCTCAACCTCCTAATAAATTCATGGGTAGTTGTTCGTTTAGGGTTATTAATTAATTTCGTGATATCATACCAAATATCAGTCTCAGTTCTATCTTGATATAACTTGTTTTAATACACCTTGGACTTTTTTGCACATCTGAAAACATCCAAAGCAGTCGGCTTATTAATGACAAGTAGTGGTTCTAGAATAATGTCATCGTAAAATATTTTAGTGTTAGATGTGCCAATTATATTATTACTATTGTAAGTTGTGATCTCTAAGTGATTGTATATATATATATATAGTGGTAATAGTAAAGTATATATGAACTGTCGGATGATAGTTTTGTGTTATTTCGGAACATAAAGTGGTACTAAAAAACAATGAAGTGGTACTGCAGAACAATGAAGTGGTTTTGCAGAAATCGGGTCCTTAAAAATATAAATTTTCTGACAGGGGCTGAAACCTAAATGAAACTTATGAGGGGTACAATAGTAAAATGGGTCACTAAGTATACCATTTTTCGATTTTGGTCACTATGTTTGCCAAGTCCAAAATTAGGTCAGTAAGTATGTATATAGTAACAAAATTGGGTCATTAGTTACAAAATTAAGTCACTAAGTATATATATAGTAACAAAACTAGGTCACTAACTATGTATATAGTTACAAATTTGGATCACTAAGTATGCATATAATAAGAAAAAAATAGGTCAGTAACCCAATTTTGTTACTATATACATACTTAGTGACCTAGTTTTGTAACTGGCAAATATAGTGACCCAAAATCGAAAATTGGCATTCTTAGTGTTTTATAATTTTCCCTTGTAAAAGCCCATATATATATTGATAGGAGACTAAAAATTGACCCAGGTCAGTGATTACGAAATAATGTTAATTCTCCAGTGTTGGCTGGACGACCATCATGCAAGCACAGACTAATATTATGTATAAATAATATGGTACCTCTATAAGTTACTTCAATATTATTAAATGCAAAGCATGAGTGATGACACGTAAATGCTGGACCATTGAAATGAAATACAACTACCACGATATGTCCTTTCTTGTATTAATTGCCACTTATAAATATTATGCTTCGTTTTATCTTCCACTTCATGTTCGAAACTCCCAACTTCTCCTCTCTGTTTGCATGAGATATGGAAATGAAGCTTCACCACGTCGTCCCAGTTCTTTCCGTAAGTAGTAACTATATACATATATTACACTTAGGTAACCGAACATGGTTCTTCATTTTATTTATTTTTAATATATTTTTCGTATTTTGATTTTGTGGCAGGTTGTGTTTGTTTGCAGCCATGCAATCTTGGCTACTACGACTTCAGAGGAATATTGGAACTCAGTGCTACCAAACACTGAGATCCCTAAATCCTTGAAAGATCTCATGCATCCTCCAGGTATGTAATAATATTATATGCAGCAAAGATCTATTATTGTTGTTAGTAATAAAGAAAAGAAATTATTATGTTTATCTCAAACTTCCACGAAAGGACAAAGACTTCGTTATTCTTTCTTGCCGCTGTCTAATTAATTATCTGCGCTGCGCAGAATGGCTCGACAACAAAGGCACAGCAGTAGGAGTATCCAAGGGCGGCGGCGTCAGAGTCAGAACCCCGTCAACCGGCGTGAACGTCGGCCACGGAGGCGTCGGAGTCAACGCCGGCGGCGGACGCACGAACGTAGGCGTCGGCAAAGGCGGCGTGAATGTCCGAACAAGGACCAAGCACGGCAAGCCCGTCTACGTAGGCGTCAGCCCAGGAAAGAACCCATTCGTCTACTTATACGCAGCCACGGAAACTCAGCTCAAAGACGACCCAAACGTGGCCCTCTTTTTCTTGCCGAAGGACATATACCAAGGGAAGAAGATGAACCTTCGCTTCCCCAAAACGTCGAGCCCAGCCTCGTTCTTGCCCCGCGAAGTAGCTGACTCCATACCCTTTTCTTCCAAGAAGTTGCCCGAGATTTTCGACGAGTTTTCAGTACAGCGCGGCTCTGACCAGGCCGAGGCGATAAAGAAAACCATCGAAGAGTGCGAGGAAAAGGGAGTGGAAGGCGAGGAGAAGCTCTGCGCAACCTCTTTAGAGTCCATGGTCGACTTCAGCGTCTCAAAGCTGGGAAAGAACGTCGAAGCCATCTCTACCAGCGCTGAAGGTAAGGGACGATTAGACGACGACGGCGAACTCAGAGAGTATGCAATCACGAAAGTGGAGAAGATAACCGGCGCCAAGGCGATGGTGGCCTGCCACAGGGAAGAGTATGCCTACGCGGTGTTTTACTGTCACAAAACTGACAAAACGGTGGCGTACAAGGTAGACATGGCGGCGGCCGGCGATGGGTCCGAAGCCAAAGCAGTCGCAGTTTGCCACTTGGACACGGCGGCGTGGAACCCTAAGCACCTCGCCTTTCAGGTGCTTAATGTTAAGCCTGGGGCTGTCCCAATCTGCCATTTTCTCCCCGACGATCACGTTCTTTGGGTATCGAAGAATTAGGGAAGAAAAGCTTTATTAGCTGCTGCTGCCTGAGTTTGCATGTATGTAATAAGAGTGGTGTGATGTTTTTTTTTGCTGCATCTTAGCAGCTTTCTAATTCGCATGGATAATTATTATTGTTATTATCATGTTATGATGCTATACTGCAAGTTATTCGTGTTGTATGATAAATATTATTACACTGGCGTGGTCAAGATATCTTGCGGGTAATGTTCGAACGATATATTCCCATTTGGAGCTTCAAGATAAGATAATCATGGGATTCGATATAATATTCATCGTCTGAAGAAAGAAAATGACAACGGTTCGTTTTAAGAGTTCGGCTTTTATGGTTCTTTTCCAAAGACCTCCATCCACTTCCAATTTATTTTTTTCTTTATGCATGATTTTGTGTGTATAATAATTATTCCAAAAAAATTAGTTTTAAGGACCCGATTATTCAGTAACAATTTATTGTTCTGCAGTAACAATTATTTGTTCCCACAATAACAGTTCATTGTTATGAAAATAACAGAAACGATCATCCGATAACAATTCATACACAATTTATAACAGTTGGTCCTTATCTTTAAATTTTACGAAAAGTTGGTCCTTTAAACTAATTTTTTTCTTAAAGATCCTGGAAACTATTTTTAATCACTTTTGGGGCCTGAATGATAATTTACCCTTTTTTTTATCTAAATTACTCTTAATTAAATGTTAGATGAATATATTTGGACGGGTCCACACGGAATTCACTGAGAAAGGGTAAAAGGGGCAAAATGATAAAACTAAAATAAGGGAAGGAACGGTGCTGCAAAATTACCGACTCAATCAATTGAGAAGCTGATTTTACAGGTGAGGTTGATGCTCTTCTGATCTCTGGATAACCTAACAATTCATTTTAGTTTCGTTCAATTTAGTCTTTTCCGATTCCGTTATGTGAGATTTATGATATAACTCTAAGACGCGATTGCAGATTTGTGCAGTTCGTGGCCGATCATTTTACGTCAGTTGTGGTCGCAGGCGGGAGAAATGCAGGTAAGTCTTACTCTCGTTAATTTTATATGCGGTTTTGGTTTTACGAGCTTAGCAACCTTTGGAGACGGTCTGTTTTGGGTTGTCGGTGGAAGTCGGATGACCGGATTGTAAAATAGCTTTGATTAGTTACTGTGTGATTGCGATTGTATTGAGCTCAAAGAAATTGAAATTGGAATGTGATCGGAAATGAATGTGGAAGATGAGTGAGTATCGTCTAACAAGCCCAGCCAACCTTTTATTCGTGGAATTCACTGTTTCGATTCTCTAATTCAACTTGTTACCGTCACGTGCTGTGCTGCGGATAGGCGTCGAGAGCTAGGCTTTTCAAAGAATACAAAGAAGTGCAAAGAGAGAAAGTTTCTGACCCAGATATTCAGCTGGTTTGCGATGAATCAAACATTTTCAAGTGGACTGCACTTATAAAAGTGAGTTCAAGGTTTCAATTCGCTGTGTCAAATCTGATTTATCGAAAGGATTTTTCATTTGGTTGCTACGCTATATGTGCAGGGACCATCAGAGACCCCTTATGAAGGTGGAGTTTTCCAGCTTGCTTTTTCTGTCCCCGATCAATATCCCCTGCAGCCTCCTCAAGTTCGGTTCTTAACCAAAATTTTCCATCCAAATGTGCACTTCAAGGTATTGGGTTTTTCCCAGTCTTATGCATTTCACTTTCCATCCAACAAACAACATTATACAAGCTTCACCGCATCAGTATTTTTATCAGCATGACTTGTTGTTTGGGTTTTGTAACTTTTGGGGAAAGATATGTGATCAGTTTCATTAAGAGATAGATGATAACTGTTGACTGCTGTGGTTTTCGTTACCCTTTGCTCCACATATCCTTCGACCCTTTACCACTATGCCTTTTTATCCGTGCATTTTTCTGCAGACGGGTGAGATATGCCTGGATATCTTGAAGAATGCTTGGAGCCCAGCTTGGACATTGCAATCAGTTTGCAGGGCTATAATCGCGCTGATGGCCCATCCAGAGCCTGATAGCCCACTGAACTGTGATTCAGGTACGTGCGAGTCTTTTATTACAAGAACTGTCCGCTGTGATCTGTCTATCTCTCTTTCTTTCTAAATTGTCTAATTCTTGTCTCGAGTGGTTATACTGCATTTCTTGGGGGCCTCTTTATATGAATATAACAATGTTGGTGATTACGTCTTACGTTGGCTGCGCTGTTGTATGCAATTCTTCTGCGTAGGCAATCTTCTAAGGTCGGGTGATACGAGGGGTTACCAATCCATGGCCAGGATGTACACAAGACTTGCAGCCATGCCCAAAAAAGGCTAAGTAAAGACGGTCATCGTATCTCTTCTCGTTGCTGCTTTATATGTTGTTCATAATTGAAGGGACAAAAATGCTTTGGAGGACATTAGAGTAGTTCTCTCTATCTCCCTTCTGTTGTACTCTGCTTTGTATGTTGTGTCTTTTCTAGCATTCCATGACTGCTATTAGAACTATCGAAATAAAGCAAAGGTTCTAAGCCTATAAGTATAATCAGTTTCGCCAATTGGTGCAATACATCTATCCATTTCAGTTTCAGCCTCTGTTTTGTCGGAATAAATTGTATGAAACCGTAGGGAAAGGGCACTGGAGAGGAATCGCTCAATGTTATTACTCAAGCGAAATCCTTGGAGGATGAAGGTAAGTGCGGTGTGTTAAGAGTGAAGAAATTGAAGGCAGCGAGGAATGTTGAATGGGGTACGAAAATACCAATATACCCCCAGAACCCCTTTAGGTTTAGAAATCAATTAAAATTATTTCTAGGGTCAAATAAGTGACTTCAATCCAAAGAAAGAACCTAACAGCCGTGACCTGTGACGTACGCACTCATCTGATATAGCATCACTTTGTACACGAATGTCAAGCCAGATTAGGTTAGGTTCTAAAAACCATTCTATAAAGTAAATAGTACGTTAAATTAATCACGTACATTGAGAAGGAAAACCATTACAATTATTATCAAGCAAGAAAGACATCGTACTCATGTCCAATGCCATATAGATGTATCATTCATATACTGAGGAGCAATAATAACGTATAGCTTGTGGTAACTCGAAGTTAAGACTTTTGTAAAAGAAAAAATCCAAGACAAACGCACATATCTTAGGAGATAAGGCAAATAGTTCCCCTGATTGTTCGTGTTCCCTTGTGTGCTGACATATGAATGGCCCATGTCTCAACTAATCTTTTTGAGAGTGATCAAGAAACACTAGGACTATTTATTTTTTCTCTTGAAAAAATAAAAAGAAATCAATCGGCAGTAGAAGAAGATCTTACAAACGACAAATAGGGTGTTTGTTATTTGCAAACAAACATTAGTAAGGTAATAGTAATAGATCGATGTAGATGGTTTCTTGTTGTGCTCCTATGGTGAGCTGCGATATGTTGTGCTTTTCTTGATTGCTGCTATAAAGTACTAATGGAACTGAGAAACAGCATATGCCATGAAAAGATTGAAAGCATATCAGCTCACACACACACACACCCCACATACTGTAATGAGTTTCATCATCGTCCTAGCTGATAATGAGTTTACATATTCAACCAACCTATATGATTTCTTTAAAGATTCCATTTGAAAAAAATGAGTATTTCACATCCTATGAAGATACAAAATAGTACTTCCGTTTGGAGCCAGAAGAAAAATTAAAGACCGCAATAAATTTTACAAGAAAAGGGTGCCCATGTTGACAACTCAACTACGTTACCTCATGAGGGTAATATATGGCCCACTTCAAGAATTAAATACATACATATATATATAAGCACATTCTACCATCACAATTCATATTAGTCACAGAGAGTTAAAATGTTAACTGAAAACCCTTTTCGTATTTCTTTCTGAAGCCGTGAGCGTATATGCGAGAAACTCACCTTCTTTGTGAACTGACTGCGTGAAATTCATGTGTCCAAATTAGAACGAGACACCCCATTTAATACGAAAAGGATGCATTAATTCGTACTCATTTAAGTACTGTGTCTCCTGCGAATGATGGTTGAGCTGAGAAACTATGAAAAAACACACACAAACACACACATAAACAACGACGATTACAGACACATGCACATACATATTCATATTATGAAGACGAGCATCAGTAGCAGTTATCCCCCCTAGTTCACACACACGCACAGCTGTGATTAATTAAGGTTCTAAGTATCAGAGTAGTCGAGGCTCCTCAAAGTTGTATCAGAAAAAAGAAAAAAAATTAAAAACTTTGCCAGATTGCTTAATTTGTGATTACTACTGACCAAAACGTGGAAAAATCTATTCAAGGGATCAAGCATCTGGTTTTTTTTTTTCTTTGATTGATTGACGACTGAACTTTTGTGAAAGGCGGGTTAATTAGTTATAAAGTTAAGTTCTGTCACGTATTTGGGTAGAAACTCGAATATCAGTTTGGATGCAACTAACCTCTTAATATATTATGAGTAGCATATGTTATTATTATTATTATTTTCAATTACGCGTCCCAGCGATATTAGAGATGTTTGCTGGTTAGGTGGGTATGATCTGTGCACATCACAATGATGACAAGTCTCTGACAAATATACCCTTAACAGTTCTTCATATGCATTATTATTAATTCCTTTTCTTTTCAATTTTTCTGAGATTTTTTTTCCCGATAATAATTAGTGATTATTTGATTAATAAGACTTGTCAAACTGTCCTAATTTATTTACTCTTTTAAGATTTATGGATTTTAGGGTTTTGTTTTTATTCGCCCCAATAAGTCAACTTGCATTCTTGAAAATATCGTTGACATTAGTGATTTAAGCAAAAATAAGAAGCCCCGTGATTATAGACGCCATATTAAAGTGCAATTCAGAACCCTACATATGCATTTTAAAAATAATATACCTTATAGATGGTATTTGATTTTGACAGATAATATATAGAGTGAAAAAGGTTACGATGCGACTCACTATATTGCTTTTAGCATTATTACCGCAATAGGGTACCTCTCTATATAGGTCCGTGTGATGATGTACTAAATATATATATATATATATATATATATATATATATATATATCATTTCATTATTGGCATTTAGGCGAAGATTAAACGTTAGCCCCGTGGAGATAATTAGCAATCAACAAATTTTACTAACAAAGTAACATTATCATATCGAGTTAGATTGAATTTATGGTTTAATGAACGAGTTTTTTTTTTTTTCGGATATATGTGCTCGTATCACAACTCATAGTTCCATTCAAAATAATTTTCAGCAAGCGAAACGCTAACACGACAATTTTTTGATTTAGGAACCCCTGTAATTTTTTTAATATGCATATTTCGACGTGTATCGAAATGCCGCGCTTAGGGCCCGCACGTGGGACCCACCCGTTTGGCGACTCGTGGTCGTAAACGTAAATTTTAAATTAATGAAATTAATAGTAGTTTATATGCAATTGCTACACACCATTCCTATGGTTATGATATTCTTATTTTTCTAATTTATGGATTTCTTGTTGGATGTTTAATACGATACACATAAATGGCAAACTCGTTACATCAGTTTTTCGTCCCATGGCCACAAACATAGAATGCAATTCTCTGAATAACCGATGAAATGAATTCATAAAAGGACACAAAAGAAAGAGTAAAATAAAATGAAACTTTTTTTAAAAAAAAAAAAAACCCTAAATGCATGTTTATCCCTACCTACCTCTCTTCTTCTAATGTCCGCCTTTATAATAGAAATTAATAAAACCAACCGTAACATTAGGTTTTAGGGTTATCCCCCCACTTTACTTTCCCCGCTTTATTACCACACAATTTAGGGTTCTTTTTTTCCACGCTCCATAACTCCATCACTCTCATGCCTCGAGCGTGCATATCACGCACCAATCACATGCCAGATCATTGCAAGGACCATAACTTTGACAGGACCATGTCTCAAACGCTACCATTTCAGAAACCCGCGCGTGTTCACACTCGCGGACGCTTGTTTGACTAGGGTTTAAGAAAAATAAGGTAGTGGGATGCGTGATAAGCATCGCACCTTGCTGCCTCGCTGGCGTGTTCTCATTGGACGATGCTTTTTCTCTCTCTCTCATTCATTACATACAGATGCGTGTATCTATCTGTATTTAGTATATCAAGAATGTATGAGTTAACAGTGAAAAAACAATTGCATAAAGAAGAGACAACCCCACCCCACCTTATTACATTCACGCACTAAATTTTTTTTTTCAGTCTCTCTCTCTCTCTTGTCTTCTTTTTCTAGTTTTTCTCTCTCTATTAAGATTAGAAAAGACGAGTATCAGACCTAAAACTTTAGGGTTCTCTTTCCCTTTGTCACTCTAATTACTCTAAAACCGCGGCGGATCACTCCAAGAAGATTACAGAAACGTGTCGAAGAGCTGGTTTTCTATCAAATGAGTGTTGTTTCGAAGTGAGGCGTCGACATATCTCTTTTCTGGGTTTTGTCTTCGATCAGATTTGCCGATTTGAATTGAGGTTTGTTTCTTGTCTGAATCTCTTTCCTCTTTGTTCTATGGCGGTGCTTCGGGGTTTTCAGATGTGGCTTTTCTCTTTCGTTTCGTGGGTTTCTTTTTTTCTCAGTCCGATAAATTTTTCGCCTTGCAGAACTTTGTCAAGTGGGTTTGTGATTTATTTATTTTCTTTTGCTCTATTTCTTTCCTGTCTGTCCTTTTAATGTTTGTATTCTTTTTTTTTTTTATTATTACGCTCTTATCATTTTATGACCTTTTTTTTTTCGTTTATCCGTTACTGTTGTCCGATTGTAGCATCTGCGATTAAAAGGCGGTTCGCTGAAATACCCTCGCTCTCAACTCTTTTTCTTTTTCTCTTTATTTATTAATAGCAATAAAAAACCCTAATATTACCTAGCTAGTGGATTCAACCATGAAATAATAATCATGTATGTCTCCGTTTGCTCATCTGGAAATTGAATGTATTCATGTGGGATTTTATCTGTGTACCTCAAGAAAGCACTTTTAACTCCTAAAGGTTTTGCAATTATTCTCCTTATCCTCCAATTGGTTCACTTCGTTTCGTTTTCAATGTTCTTGTTTGGGCTACATTTACATGCTTGCCGACATATATGTCTTTAACTAGTTACAGTAATTGGGTTTTACCACGATTTCCCACTAGGGTTTTTGTCATCTTCTGCAATAAAGATTAACACTAACGGCGGGCTTCCTCGTTGGTTTTACCTCCTTCCTCTTAGTTCCTCAAAGGTTTTTAGATTATCTTTATTCCGACTGGTTAAGTATGTATGGTGCTAAGTTTGTCGTGTGTGTTTGACAAGTTATGAGTATGCACTGCACTTTTAACTCTCAAGTGCAATGCGGGGCAAGCATTTTTGGTCTATGTAGTGATACACATTAGCTTTCTCCAATGTATTTAGGTTTTCTTCATTAGATGGATAGGAGTGTGGATGTAGAAGAAAGTCATTGTAAAAGTGATTCACTAGCTTCTGCATCAAAGTCTTTGGGATCACTTGTTCACGTCGATTCTATGGCGATAGAGATCAGTGGCGCAATGGGAGAGATCGGCTCGCCAGCGCACGAACACTTCTCTATTCGGTAATCTTTTCGCCTGTAGTTGCTTTTGACTGCGCTTGGCGAGGTTCTTGTCTGCATAAACTTCTATATATCAGAACATTCTTAGAAAATAGCCGTTCATTTAGTCTCTTCTCATATGTTGGACACGAATTATTTCCTGAACATCTTACATGTGAGCCTAAAATCGATTCTGATGCAGTTCATTTTTACCGCAAATCATATTTTTCCGAGTTTGGCACCCTCCTTTTTTTTTCCTTAAAGCATTCATCTGCAACTGAACATACATTTCTTCTACAAAAAGAACAGTTGGAGAGGAACACACATAACTCTATTTCTTTTTTGTTATTTAGCGGATACGTTTCTGAAATGAGGAAAAAGGATAATGGGAGGATATGTTTGCCATTTACTTCAGAAGGGGGTGATCATGATAATGTCACTTGCAATTTACCTCCTCTATCAGTTCCTACTTTCCGATGGTGGCAGTGTTCGAACTGCACCGCAGATATCCCCTCGGAGATGAGCAAAGAACTTGTTATTGCAGGCAACATCACTCCTGGTAAATCTTTTTCCTTACATAATAGAGGTGGTCAGATGTTACCTTGTCTTATGCTTTTCTTGCACCACCTACTTGTGTTCCTATTTCTGCAGTATTTAATGGTGGACTGGCGAATTTTATAGATGGAATAAAAGACAACGATGTAGTTAATAAAAACATAGGAAATGCTAACCTCGCCTGCATTAGAAGACGTAAAGCCGCAAGAAGTAAGCCAGTGATTCAGAGATTTTCTGCATTTTCTTTTCTCAGTGTCTCGTTTTTTGGACTTAACATATATCCGTGTAGGCAAGAAAGCAAAAAGAGCTATCAAGGATAAGGAAGCTGCAACTGAATATTATGATGTGCAAGAAGCTAATCCTCTTCAGATAATCGAAAGAGCTGACATTGCTGGTAATTTTAAATTTGATTAAACTTATGCATTCGTCCTTACATCGTTGTCGAACGAAGATGAACGAACATTCTCCCATTTCTCTTACACATGCTTCAGATACTTTGCATGCTGCACTTCCTCCGTGCCCAATTGATCATGTATCGTCGGGGAGCGATGATGCGCCTTTGGTTTTGCCATGTAAGAGAAAGCCAAAACTACGCTCTCTGGCCGATATAATGGTTGAACAGAAGAAATCGAATGGTTATGATACTTCACAAACTCAATCTGCCTCATCGAGTGGAGTTAGGGATGCTCTTGTCAGCCCTCATCTTGAAGCTTCTTCGAGTCTTCAGAGGAAGAGAAAGAGTGCTTTCGAAGAAGACAGAGTTTCACTGAAAAGATCGAAGGGCCTTGTGTTAGCTGCAGATAGGACATGTAAACGACCCGTAGCTTCTGAACAAGAATCCGAAGAAGAAGAAGAAAAAGAAAAAGAAGAACGAGGCGCTGCTATGAAATTGAATTCGCTAGTTTCTGCAAAGGCTCGTCTTGTTAGGCTTAGGAAGAACAAAGGACTTGTCGGCAGAAAGTCGAAGCAGTCTCAAACTGAAGATGGAGTGGTTCTTGCAAGAGATCTGCAGCAGACAAATTCACCTTCCGTTGAAAATTTTGAGGAGAACGTCGCCGTCTCTACGCAGAGTAATGCGACTAAGATCAGAAATGGTCCGAACTCAAGTGAAGAAATGGGACATGTTTCAACGTCACTTCCGTCTGGAAATGAAAGGGGTACATTCTCTGCCGCTCCCAATAGAGAGCGACCACAATTAGAAGCTGATGGTGGGCATTTGGTTCCTCCATTCAAGAGCCCAACAGAAGATGGAAATGGAAAAGGAAAATTGCCTCCATTGGACCTTTCGCTTAACAGCTTTATGGACGTCGAGGAAAATTCCAACGATCAAGAATCTGCTGGGAAACGTAGGTTTATCCCTGATCTAAACGAGGAGTTTCCTGCCAAGACAGTTACTTTGCCAGGGAAGCACTTGCCTTCTCTTCATAACGGTGATCTGCAAATGCGCAAATATATGGTTCATGATGTTCATGACAGTTCTAATGAAGAACCCATTGAAGTGGAAAGACCGTTTGGACCCTCAAACCCTCGAAAAGACAGTGAAATCGGTAAGAAAATTTCCTCAGCCTCAGACGACATACCTATGGAAATCGTTGAGCTACTGGCGAAGAATCAGCATGAAAGGGCACTAGGGATTTCAAAGAAACATCTCTTGCCCGAAGAGATGGGCAGTTCTGCTAAAAGTTATCCTCCGCTTTACACCGATGGAAGCAGAAATACAATGTGTTTCCCCTTTTCAGACAGAACTAGCGCTGCGAACGCGCCAAACCGAATGTTAGGAATCCCATTGAACTTCTCTCAGCTAAACAGTAACTGTTCAAGGGATGCCCCAAAGCCTCAAGAGAGCCAATTTAGATTCTTCAACTCATTTGCTCCTAACGAGCAGAGGATAATGCAATTCCCACGCTCCTCAAGTTCTTTTATTACAGCGCCAGGAATCGGCGGCGGATCAGAACTATATTGGCCGCCTCGGAGAGATAACGAGGCTTTCGCCGTTGGCCTGAACCGTAATCGGTCAGTTCAGGCAAGCAACGCAGGTTTACGCCTGCCTTTGTTTGCAGACAAGCATGTAAGAGGAAAGACCGTAAGTAATGCGAAGGAGGTTGAGAGGAAGAAAACCTTTCATGAAGGGATTTTGCTTAAGAAGGGAAGAATGGGGTCGAGCTCTAAAGATGTCGGGCCACTAGACCCTTATTCGAAGGATACGATCCCAGCTATGCAACTGCTTTCTTTGATGGATCTTTCGTCGGGCCCTTCCTCGCTCAAATCAGGCCCGAAAAACTTTCTTGAAAAACCTCCCTCTCTTGGCCCTCGGTTGAATGGAAAAGAGAACCAATCTACTCAGAGCTACCACTGTTTCAATGACTTCCCTAAACTGGGCGGTGGAGTTTTCGTCCCTGGCGAAAGCTCTAAGAAAGGTTCTTCTAGTTATATCGCTCGCCTCTTTTCATCCTTTTTTTTTTCAGTTACCTACGCACTATATATATACACTTCCATTCAGTTACATGTTAACGATTCCTGTCGTTTGGTAGGTCAAACTCCTATGGAGCTTGGGAACTCTACAGCCGTGAAATCGAAAAGTGATTATCCTTCATTAGTTGTATGCACTCTAAACATGAACCCCGCCGACTTTAGCATTCCCGAGGCGAAAAACAAGTACACAATTACCGCCCGAGATTTGAAGCCTCGAAAGAGAATTCCTCGGAAAGAAAAACCTACTAATGTTTCTGAGGACGGAAGAAAAAGACAGAGGCTGAAGAATAAGGATGTGTCATCATCAGGCAAATCAAAGACAGCTTCTGAAAACATCTGAGGAAAGTTCTATATTGAGAAGGAAAAAAGAAGAGATAATTTATCCAACTGTTGGTTAACGTTTACATGCTTTCCTGCTGTGTGTGTTATAAATATTTGTTTTTTTCTTATTTCCGAAAATACAGAACTTTGAAAGTTCCGAATAGTTTCTGATACATTCTGTTTATGCCTATCGATGTAGCCGTACTTTTACCAAGTTGGACTTGGATGTGTTGTAATAAGTTCGTTTTAGTTAGTTATTCGTCAATTTCTTGATCAAGCAATATACTGTGAAAATGCACACATCTTACACAAACACATGGTGGCAGGTCCACCACTGCAAGTACTACAATAAAATTCCACCTTTCGGCCTAATTTAAAGCACTACGAACGTTTCTTTTATGTGTATATTTAGATAATAATCTCACAGTACAAAACTTGGCATTTAATGCAATGTCGTCATAACAAAACAATCCACCTAACCGAATCAATAAATTATGTAAGCCATAAAAATAATCGATCTTCGTTGATCCAACGAGCTTGTAAATAAAAAAGCAGTTTTTTTTTTTTCTGATCTTTGTTGTTTACACAGTACGATGATGCTCCTATGGTACTTGTTGTGTCTGATGATAAACCTCAGTAGAAGACGCGCAATGCCGCCGCCGAACCCCATCATCTGTAGCAGTCAACCTACGACGACGACGACAGCCTGCGCTCTGCAAAACTCTTACGGCAAGTGGAACGATCGGAAACCCTGCCTGGCGTCGGCGGCCGTCTACCCCACCACCGAGCCCGAGCTCATCCCCGCCGTGGCCAAGGCCGTAAGAGAAAACCTCAATATCAAAGTAGTGTCCAAATTCTCACACACCATGCCCAAATTGGCGTGCCCCACGTCCAAGAATCAAAGCGCAATGCTCATAAGCACCGAAAGGTACACTCTTTTTGATCTATTCTTACTCGTCTTATTTCAATTTTGCCTCTCAATATATAGGTACGCCGCGAACATGCGAGCCACGGCTGATTCTGGGGTTCCTTTACGAGCTCTAATAGACAAAGCCGCCGAGGAAGGACTGAGTTTGGTGGCTTCTCCTTACTGGGAAGGTGTTAGCGTCGGCGGCTTAATAAGCACAGGCTCACATGGAATCTCATGGTGGGGCCGAGGTGGTTCGGTCCACGACCACGTCGTTGGGATTAGGATGGTCGTACCCGCCGGGAAAGGAGCTGCCGCCGGCGCGAAAGTTGTCAACTTTAAGGAAGGTGAGGACGACATGTTTGCTGCTGCTAAGGTTTCTCTGGGGATTCTTGGAGTTATTTCAATTCTTCTTTCTGTTCGACGTACAAACGGTTTCGGATAATTATTACAGGTGACATTCTCGTTGGAACCTGCGTTCAAGAGGAGCGTTACCTTAAACTTCACGAACGAATCGAAGAGGAGTATATGGAGCATGGCAGGAGACAGAGTTTGGAGACATACAGTGGTACCCTTCAAGACACACCGCAGTGTACAGATACGACCACCGAGTTCCGGCCGGTACTTCCGGCGATGGGGCCAACGATTTCGTGGGTTTTCAATCTAATTCGATTCTCACCTCCCAAACGGTCCGAGCATCAGGTATGTAATAAATACTGTTATTATTCTTACATGCCCACTGTTAGCTAGCTAGGTTTTTCTCCAGGTTGAAAAACCCCAAGAAAACTGCGTGATAAATTCGCAGAAAAAGCAGCAGAGAGCTTGAAGAGCGCCGGCGCGAAATGCCTGCTCGCAGCTTCGTTCCTAACCTACAAAAGGCTGATAGCAAACGGAGTGAAGAACAACGGCCTCACCTTCACCGACTACCCAGTGATAGGACATGACCACCACAAGATTCAGACAGCCGGCGCGTGTCTCTACTCGCCGCCCACAGACAAGACGAGCTCCTGCTCGTGGGACCCGAGGATCGACGGCCCTATTCCCAGCTTCGAGATTCAAGGACTTCCTCGTAGATGTCAGTCAAGAAACTGAGAGACGCAGTAAACCCAGAAAACTTCTGTGGAGTCGATATGTACAACGGCTTCCTCATACGATACGTCAAGGGATCCAACGCTTATCTAGGGCAGTCCGAGGATTCTGTTGTCGTGGATTTTAACTATTACCGCGCCGACGAAGCTTCTACGCCGAGGCTGAATCAAGACGTTTGGGAAGAGCGGTTGAACAGATGGCGTTTTTCAAGTACGGAGCTCGGCCGCACTGGGCTAAGAATAGGGACTTGGCTTTCCTTGATGTTACTGACGAGTATTCTAATTTCGGTAAGTTCGTTCAGGCCAAGGTGGCGATCGATCCTGGGAATGTTTTCTCAGGCGAGTGGTCCGATGAGTTACTGTTTGGTAATAAGAATAATGCAAAGGTGAAGGCCGACCGTTGCGCGCTCGAAGGGCTCCGTGTGTGCTCTGAGGATAGGCATTGCAGTCCGGCGAAAGGGTATTGCAAAGCTGGGATTATCTACGGCGAGGCGAGGGTGTGTAGATAGATAATCTTCGCCGTCTTCTCATTGAATATTTAGGTCAACTATTAATCACGTGCCAAACACGGCTGACATTCCACTCCGTATTCCAACGAACGAAATTCGTTACACCTCCCCTGGCAAGTGTTAAAACACCTGTAAACATCATTATACCTATGAATTCCAATACAACAAGTTTTTAAACAAAAAAAAATTATTATCACGTATTTTTCTAATATGGTGTAGAAAAAATCAGTATTATATATTAAAATAGAAAATACGTAATAATAATTTTTTTTTGTTTAAACACTTGTTGTAATGTAATTCATAGTATAATGATGTTTACGGATGTTTTAACACTTGACGGGAGAAGTGTAACGATTTTCTTACGTTGGAATACAGAGTGGAATACAAAGAATGGAATAGGTGATCTGAACCAATGTAACGATTTTCTTACGTTTGGAATACGGAGTGAAATACAAAGCAATAAGTACATTGGCATAATACGCTTTCTTTATTCGTCTCCTAGAACTACCACAGTCATTCATCGCTGTCCCACCATAATATTCAGACATGGAGTTTGTTAGAGATTAATTTAATTGTGTTCATTTAATTATTAGTCTAATGTTCTGTAATTTAATTATGCCCTAGGACTTAATTGTAAATATATCCGACTTGTGGATATATTAGTAATATTGGGCCCGTTAGCCCATTAGGGCTTTTGTATAAATACCCTAAACACATTAGTGTTTAGGGTTGCTGAATCATAATTGAGTTGACGACTATTCTGAAGAACTCGCGCGCTCTCTCGTTCCAACTCTACAATTCGTCTACGGTATTACTTCGTTTATTGCTTCCGTAAATCATCGTATCAGGTAATACTAATCCAGTGATTCAGTACAAGGTTGGATAAATCGGCCTAACAAGTGGTATCAGAGCAGAATTCGTGGATCAAAAACTCATTGAAGCTTCGTTAATATCGCTCACTCGTCCCATCTCTTTTCGTCAGATCTTATCAAGGATTGTTCCTTGTTAATTCGTTATTTCTATCTCGCTCACGAAATTCTAACGATTTATTTTCATCCAATTTCCCAGATTGTCTCTCGGCTGAAGATCGTATAATTTTTTTTTGATAATTTCTTTTCCCAGCCAAAGAACAAATCGTGGCGGCGACGTGAGCAAGATTCTCCTAACGTATCGAGATTTTGACCTATCCAAGCACTCGACTTCTTTCTCGATTTTTTTCACCTCGACATCTTACTATGGAATAAGGGTCCCAACATCTAGCTCGACTTTTTGCTTCATCACGACTTTTGGAGCCCTCGACATTTCCTTCGCAAGACTCTGGCTCGACATTTTCTTAAACATCTCGATTTTGCTTACCTCGACATCTTTCTCGATTTTTATTCTTTTAGGAAATGAGGGACTCGACATCTTACTCGAAATAGCCATCTCGACATTCGAAGCTATCGACTTTTGTGCGTATCGATATTTGAACTCCTTTGAAGCTCTCGACATTTTATTCAAAAATAAGGGACTCGACATTTCTTCTTTTCTCGACATTTGGCACGGACCTCGACATTTGGAAGCCCTCGACATTTGTGGTTGTCGATATTTGAAATCAATTAAAGGACTCGACAATTCCATATCGACAATTCTATCCCCTTTCGACTTTTACTTCGACTTCCTATCGTGACATCTACCTCGACTTTTATTTCGACTTTTATATAAATATCGATCTCGACATCTATCACGACATCCTTTAATTCATCCCGACATTTGTATCGATATTTTGCTAGGAAAGGAAGATCTCGACATTTTATTCGAAGTATTTGCTCAAAATCGAACTCGACATCCACCTCGACATCTTAACAAAGGACTCGACATCTTCCATACTATATCGCTCGACTTTTACATCGACCTCTCATCTCGACTCCTTAAAAGATCTCGACATTCCTATTCGACATATTCTCATCTCGATTTCCACTTCGATTTCCTACTTCGACATTTTAAACACTATTCTCACTCGACATTTAGATCGATCTTTTATTTCGACAAAAGGACTTCGATATTCTACTCTAATTAATTCTCGACATTTGTCCCGACATTCTACTAAGTATTCAATATCGATTTTTTTTTTTATTATTATTTCGACATCTAAAATAAAAAAAAAAAATTTTTTTTATATATATATAATATATTTTCGATTTCAATTCAACTCTTGTGCTTATATTATTTCATATATTTCTCTAACCCTATTTGCCTTCCTTGAGTTAAGATTTTAGTTGATCAACACGATAACGATCCACATCCAACCTATCGCAATGGACCTCTATTCACTTGGAAACGACTCGAGACCTCCCATCCTCAAGAGGGACGAGTACACAGCATGGACACTCAGGTTCATGAATTTGATCGAAAGCAAGGAGAACGGCGACCTAATGTACGAATCTCTCACCGAAGGGCCAGCTCAATTTTGGATTACTATTCCTGGCAATCCAGACAATACACCACCTGTTCCAGAAACCAGGGAACTCAAAGCTCTCTCAGCTTACACTGAGACTGAAAAACTCCGAGCTCGAGCAGACCGTCAAGCCAAAACTTATCTTGGTCAAGGCATCCCAAATGACATTTACATGCAGGTTAATAGCTTGCCAACTGCCAAGGAAATGTGGGATGAGATTAGCAAAATGATGCAACGAACTGAATCTGGGTACAAGGCAAAGAAATCCAACGTCCTCACTGCCTATGACTCATTCAAAGCCAAAGATGGAGAAGAGCTATATGAGACCTATCAACGATTTCTGACCCTAGTGAATGAGATGAGAAAGATAAATGTAACCAGAACTGGTGAGGAAATTAACATACGCTTTCTCTCAGCACTGCAGCCAGAATGGAGGAAAGTAGCCAGCAATATCCGCCAGAACAAAGATCTAGAAGAGATGGACATTCACTGCCTCTACGACAGCCTCGCCCAGCACATTGAGGACATTAATGAGATTCAGAAAGCATCAAAGGAAAGGACCGCCATGGAGACACTTGCTCTAATCAGCCATCGAAAATCAAAAAAGAATCCAAAACCTGTGCAGAACCCTAGCTCATCTGAAGAAGACAATGAGAACACCAATGCAGAGATGGACCCTGAGCTAGCAGAGATTACAAAACAGATGGCCTTGATCACCAAGCGTTTCAATTCCTACACACAGAACCGATCCTCAAATCGACTCAGGACTAGCTCCTCCAAGAAGCGGGACCGGAAGAATGAAGAAGGTGAGACTAAGCCCTCCATGAAAGATCAGAAGTGCTTCAACTGCGGCAAACCAGGACACTTTGCTCGAGACTGCTTCCTGCCCAAGACCAAAGATGTTGACTACTACACCAAAAAGGCACAACTTCTCAAACAAAAACAGTCCGGTGTGGTACTCATGGCTGAACAAGAATCATGGCTCGAGGATACCTCTGAAAGTGAGGATGAAAATCTGGCACTCATGGCAAACGTTGAAACCGACACTGAGGATGAGGGAGACAATACTGCAGCCACCCCCTCAACCGACTCATCTTCAGAGACTGAGGTACACGAATCCTACTCCAATCTACATGAACAATTATGTCTTCTTCAGGATAGACTAACATCTATGTCTAGAGAGAACCAATCATTAAGAGAACTAGAATCTAGGTTAGCTAACAATGAAAAAGTCCTGCGAACAGAACTAGTGGAAAAGGCTAGGTTAACCTCGTTTCTAGAACAAGCTCGAGACACATCCCTTAGACATGAGACTAAGATAAGAGACTTAGAAGATAAACTTCTCAAAAAGGAAAACGATCTCCAAAAGAGTGAAGTAGATCGAAACACGATATCCCAACAATATGAATTTCTGACTAAGGAACGAAATCGTCTATATTCGAAAATAAAGAAACTTGAGGATCTTCTGAACAGTAGAATACAAACAGATAAAATGATCCTATTAAATAGTGCTAGAGACACAGAATTTTACAATCCCCGTAGCGGCATAGGATGTACTCCAGATTCCGTGCACTCAGTAAAGAAACCTCTTCCCCTTTATGATATCAAGCTCTCAGGCTTAAAAATTCCTTGTCTTATGTCTTTCACTAGCTCATCTCCGCTTGATAAGTTAGAACACAAAAAGAGAGACAAAAAGGATAGGGCTGAAATTCCAATTGACTATGAGGAACTGGAAAAAAGTTACAAAACCAGAAAAATTGATCTATCCGATGACTACTATTCTTTATTTCCACCAGAAGAAGTAGATCCCCAAAAGGCAAGTACCTCTAGTACATATATCCCTCCAATGATTAAAGAAATCGGTGACCTGCATTCGACTATTGAGCTCGAGAAGATTGCCTCTCAAGTGGAAATGGACGTACTCCTGACAATCATCTCTTCGCTCGAAAAACAAGTCAACAACCACATAGCTTCCTCCGCACCATTGAATTCGGCTAAGTCTAAGATAGAAACATCACTCCACAAGAACACTAAAGGGAAAGAAATAGCCAAAAGACATGAACTGCTATTTGAAAACTACGCATCTCCTTCAAATCACTACTATTCCTACGACGATGCACTTGCCTTGAATTCTCGTTTTCGCCTAGAAAAGGCAACCTCACTCACGAACGACTCACGTTTCTTCCCTAAGTCATGCTCGCCAATCCCAATGGAGAGAACCCCAACAAAGAATGAATCTGGTCTTCTAAGCGAAATCTCACGCCTTCAGAATATTAACTTGATACAACACAAAGAACATCAAAATCAAATCGAAATCTTCAAGTTCGAAAAGGAGAAAATGCTTCATGAAATTTCGCTTCTTAGACACCTCAAAGATTATTCATCTGACGTTAATTCTTCTTCCTCCTATAACCTAACTCCTCATCCCATGCCTAATTTGACTACAGGAAAGAGATTAACTACGAAGAAGACGACGTTGGCCTGGGTCCAGAAATCGAAACCTAATTCAGCTCCTGCCAAGACTTCTTATCCTACTACCTATGCTTATGATGAATCTCCTTTTCCTTTAAAGACTTTTAAGACATCTGATGTTTCTAGCTCAAATAAGTCTATTGCGTATAAAATGCATCGTTCTACTACTCGAACGCCCATGTCTCGTCCAGCCGACCCCATACGCAATCCCACGATCAATCGATCTTCGAACAGGAAATTTACACCATATCAAACTAAACCTAAACAGATTTGGGTGCCCAAACAAAAACATCACGCGACATTCTCCCATCACTCACCCAACGTTAATCCTGTTACTATTTCAGCTAAATCTTCTACTAAGAAATGGACAGTGCCCATTCTCAAATGGGTACCGAAACGTTTCTAATTCCATTCCTATTGCAGGTCCATCATGTGTGGTATCTAGATTCAGGTTGCTCCACACACATGACTGGTAACAAAGAACTGTTGAGCAACTACACCGAAAAGTACGGCGGAAAGGTACGCTTTGGAAATAACGAGTCATCCCCAATCTTAGGACGAGGAGATCTAAATCACGGAAATCTAACCATCCAAGACGTCTCATACGTCAAGGGACTAGGCCACAATCTCTTCAGCATTGGCCAACTGTGCGACAAAGGGCTCGAAATAAACTTCAAAGCAAGAAAATGCAGCATCAACGACGGTCACGGTAATGATCTACTCCATGGCATTCGAAAAACGAATCTCTATACGATAGACCTCAAAACAACCACACCATCCTCGAACATCTGCCTACTCTCTAAAGCTTCACACTCTCAAAACATTCTGTGGCACAATCGTCTATCCCATCTAAATTTTAGAGACATTAATAAACTATCCACTAAGCAACTAGTTGTCGGCCTACCAAACCTTACGTACCAAAAGGAACATCTCTGTAGTGCCTGCGAACTAGGAAAAATGAAAAGAGCCTCCCATAGGTCCAAACATGTTGCATGCTCTTCTCGACCTTTAGAACTACTTCACGTTGATCTATGCGGTCCCATGAGAACAGAGAGTCTCAATGGTCGCAAATATGTTCTGGTCCTCATCGACGATTTTTCTAGATACACTTGGACAAAATTCTTACGCAGTAAGGATGAGACCGCCTCAATCATCGAAACATTCGTCACAACTACCCAGAACCTACTACAGGCCCGAATTGGCACCATTCGCTCAGATAATGGCACGGAGTTCAAAAATGATCGCTTGAGAAACTTCTATGCATCTCAAGGCATATCACAACAGTTTTCAGCTGCTGGAACTCCACAACAAAACGGGGTAGTCGAACGGAAAAATAGAACACTTGTTGAAGCTGCACGTACTATGATAATTCAATCAAATCTTCCACATTCCTTCTGGGCCGAAGCTCTAAGCACTGCATGCTTCACTCAGAACCGCACTTCAATCCACAAAAGATTTGAGAAGACGCCCTATCAGATCATAAATAATCGTGCTCCTAACATTTCCTTTCTTCGAGTGTTTGGTTGTAAATGTTTCATTGCAGATGATCGAATCAACAGAGGCAAGTTCGATCCCAAAGCTCTCGAAGGCACGTTCATTGGATATTCCTCGACGTCCAAAGCATTTAGAGTATTCCTCAAAGACGCCAAAATTGTAAGAGAAAGTGCCAATGTCACATTTGACGAAACGCTTCCCACAACACCAGAAGCACCCTCTAATGCATCAGGAAACGTTCAACGAGACTCAGCCTCTGCAAATCCGAGCTTAGCATCACTAGATTTTTTGCTTGAAGATTTTCATCTAACTTCAGGTCCAGTGCCTTCTCAGATGATAGAAACTCCACAAGGTGAAATCCAAGCAACATCAGATATTGAAGATAACTCTTCCTCAGAAACAGACTTCACGCTTCCCAACGCCACTGACACTGAGGACGAAATCTCTCATTCCAGTCAGGATCCCACTGCAAATATCATAGAACCTCAGACTGAGACAAACGTTGACTCCATCGCCACACAACACGATCAATCTCCTGTAGTCGATGCAGCAACAATTCCTGACCATCCTGATGATTTTCACACGGCTCAACCACCCCTGCGAAGATCAACTCGTGAAAAGAAAAGCGCAATTCCAGACGATTACGTCTCATTTGTTCACGAACATTTCTCGTGCTTTATGAGTCAACTCGAACCAAGAAAAGTGTCAGAAGCACTTTCAGACCCAGACTGGATAATTGCTATGCAAGATGAACTCAACCAGTTTGAACGCTTAAAAGTTTGGACTCTAGTTCCAAGACCCAAAGGCAAAACGATCATAGGAACGAAATGGGTCTTCAAGAACAAGAGAGACGAAAATGGCAAGGTCATCCGTAATAAAGCCAGATTGGTAGCAAAAGGGTACAATCAGCAAGAAGGCATTGACTACGATGAAACCTTTGCACCAGTCGCTCGTATAGAAGCCATTCGTTTATTTCTCGCTTACGCTGCTCATAAGGATTTTACTGTCTATCAGATGGACGTCAAGACAGCCTTCTTAAATGGAGTTCTGAAAGAAGAAGTTTATGTTGGACAACCTGAAGGATTCGTAGACTCAACCAAGCCCGATTACGTGTATCGCCTGGACAAAGCCCTTTATGGTCTTAAACAAGCACCACGAGCTTGGTATGACGTTCTTTCCACCTTCTTAGTCGAATCCGGGTTCACCAAAGGTCAAATTGATACCACGCTCTTCATTAAAAGGCAGAACTCAGACATCTTGCTCGTTCAAATTTATGTTGATGACATAATCTTTGGCTCCACGAATGTGAAACTATGCGAGGAATTCAGTCACTTAATGACCACCAAGTTCGAAATGAGCATGATGGGGGAAATGAACTTCTTTCTAGGACTGCAGATCAGACAGCTACCAGACGGTATTTTTATCAGTCAGTCTAAGTATATAAGTGATCTCTTGAAGAAATACAAGATGGAAAACTGCACTTCCATAGCGACTCCTATGTCCACAGCATGTAAACTCGATGCGGATCTCTCTGGCAAGTCTATCGACGAAACTCACTACAGAGGTATCATTGGTTCACTACTGTATCTAACATCAAGCAGACCAGATATCGTCTTTGCAACCTGCCTCTGTGCACGTTTTCAAGCAAACCCAAAAGAATCACACCTGACGGCCGTCAAGCGAATACTACGCTATCTGAAAGGAACTCCAAATCTTGGTCTATGGTATCCCAAAAATTCTAGTTTTCAATTAATTGGATACACTGACTCAGATTTTGCAGGCTGTCGCATGGATAGAAAAAGTACATCAGGTGGCGCACAACTGCTCGGTGACAAATTAATTTGCTGGTCCTCCAAGAAACAGAATTGTGTGTCTACGTCAACAGCTGAAGCAGAATACGTTGCCGCTGCCAGTTGTTGTTCCCAAATTCTGTGGATGCGAACTCAACTCTTGGACTACGGGTTTGATTTACACAATATTCCTATTTATAGTGACTCTAAAAGTGCTATCGCTATTACATGCAATCCCGTCCATCACTCACGCACGAAGCATATTGATCTTCGATATCACTTCATAAAAAATCATGTTGAAAATGGCATCATAGAAATGCAATTTGTTAGCACCGAACTTCAACTGGCCGACCTTTTCACTAAAGCATTGGATGAGAAACGATTCCAATTCTTAGTCTCTAGGTTGGGCATGTTAAATCTTACCCTTAATCTAGACACATCCATGCTAGGCTAGACGTAATCATGTTATATCTTTTGCAAAGCCTATGCATATGTCTAGGGGGAGAAACATAATTGCATAATTCTAGGGGGAGCATTTATCATTTAATATCTGCATCACTGATTTAGGTTAAATTAGCTTTATATTTTTTCTCATTAAAAAAAAAAAAAAAAAAAAAAATGATGATGAAATGATATGCATATGTCTAGGGGGAGCATCACTATTTCCTATTTTTCAGTACCTTCGCATTATCACATATTATCACTTGGTATTTTTTTCATTTTATTCGCATCTTATTTTATTTGCATTTCATCTTATTAAGCTTACTTGCATGAATTTTCTAAGTCTTAAAATCTCATTGGGCCATTTCGAGTAAAGCCCAAAACGTAAGCTTGCCAAGCCCATCTCATATCGACATTCCTACTCGACTTTTTCTCACATTTCGACTTTTTACATCTCGACTTCTTATTCATCGATATTGGGCCATTTAACAATTTCGACACGACATCTTATATGGGCCTTGGGAAGCCCAAACTGACCTCGACTTTTTATAACCCGTGTCGACTTCTCACTTCGACTCGACAAATTATAACACAGCCCGACTTTTCATAATCCATCTCGACATTTCTTCGTCTTTCTCACTTCGCCAGACAACTTTCAGCGTTTCGTAAATCTATCTTCAGTTAATCCATTTCCGATATCGACTGGTAAGCTCGATAAAGCCTTTAATCTCTCTATTATGCTACTAATCGTTTCGATTGCAGGTGGAAAATTCGGAGAACTCACTGACGCAGTTACGATTTCAGTTTTTCATATTTTAAATCCTCGATTTCCATGATTTCTCAAGTTGGTTCCTTAAATCTTAAACTAATTCTATCTGTTTTTGGACCTCTTGACATTTCGTGGCTTAAATCTGTGCATATTTGAAACGATTTCAGAGCTTCGACATTTTTCCCAAATCTCCAGTTTTAACCCTAATTTGATTTTCTATCGACATTTCACAGTCTCGACATTTTACGAACTCGACATTTTATTTAAAACTGTCAGATATCGACATTTTCCTGCTCTCGACATCTTATCGGTCAGATATCGACATTTCCCTGCTCTCGACATTTTATTTAGACTGAGTGATATCGACATTTTTTCCCTTCTCGACATTTTATTTAAAAACGTACGATATCGACTTTCCTTTCCTCTCGACATTTTAGTTAAACTGTGCAATATCGACATTTTTAACTCTCGACATTTTATTTGCACTATGCGATATTGACTTTTGCGCTTCTCGACATTTTAAACCCATCGGCATTATTGGGCTTTCGACATTTTCCTTTAAACTGAGCCTCTCGACACCTTATTTAAAATGGGCCTCTCGACATCCTTCACTTGTTTGGGCTTTTTCAATGTCGTTATCGTTAACCACTCTTAAAATAAGTATTTCGACTTTGTCTCGACTTTTTGCCTTTGATTTTCAATCACGACATCTCGATATTAATCCTCTCGACATTTGCAATTTATATGCTCTCGACATTTTAGCATATTGGGCCTCTCTTTAATCACTTTCAATTGGGCCCTTTCTACTTAACTAAAATTTCATCCCTTCACGGCCCCTTTTTCAACTTAACGAAAAATTCATTCATGTATATCTATTTATTACTACATATTATCTATATATTCGTATATCTCTATATATCTACATCTATTTATAAATATCTATATACCTATATATATATATATATATATATAAAAAAAAAAAAAAAAAAAAAAACAAAAAAAAAACAACAAAAAAAAAAACAACAAAAAAAAAGGAAGAAGGAAGAAAAGAAAGAAAAAGATTCACAGCGAGCGAGGGCAACGATGGAAAATTCGATGTCTAATGACCTTATGATCCTATTTTTCAGATTATGGAGATTCCAAACCGTGATACGATCTATCCTATCTCCAAATGGATCGAGCCGCTGAAGAACAACTATCAATTGGACACAACGGCTTTCAGATGCTCAGACATGGTGATCATAGCCATTCTGAAGAATCACTTTTTGCTCCCCGCCTTCACACTCACGGCGAGCGTCCCCCAAGTCTACCTGCAACAATTCTGGGGACTCATGGACCAAGTTCCAGACATCGAGGAGATCATATTCCAAAGCCAGATCGAGAATACATCCGTTGTCCTTAACAAAGACCTTCTGAGGACGGTTCTTCAACTACCTACTTTTGCCGAGCTCGATCCACCTCCCACCGCTCAAGAAATTCTAAATGGAATGCTGGAACTCGGCTGCTCCCCACCTCTCACACAAGTCTCAGCATTCTCATTCAATAAAATACCCGCTCCATGGAACGCGCTATTCATGCTGATCAACAAGTGTCTATCGCCGAAACACACCGGCTACGATCGTTGCAACCTCAGCATTCTCACTCTATTCTACGGGGTCATCTTCGGGAAACGCTACGACTACGCAGCCCTATTCATGCAAGAAATTGTGGACCAGATCTACATCAGAGATCACCTCAAGACGTCCAAGAGAAAGGGCCTCCCATATCTCAGGTGGTTCCAAGTACTGATTTATCACTACATGGAAATCCACCCAGAGATCACTCGTCGTCCAGCAACAGAATCCCTAGGAGTTCCCAAGTTCAATTATTTAAAGAAAGCAAAGGAAGGATCGACAGCCCAAGGCATGACTATTCCACGACACCTCCTGGACCTTGCTGATCCCACGGATGCAGAGGTGATCAAGTACAGGCAGTCGCAGAACCTTCCTGCCCCTACGATACGGTCAAACCCCACCGTATCCAACCCCGGGGCCAGCTCGAGTGTGAGACAGGGTCCTGAGAGACAACGCGAAGTACGCACAAAACGAAAACATGACCGACGACCACCTCCTCCGGTGTCCGTCAGCTTCGCACCTCCCATCCTCACTATATCTTCCAGAACCGAACCCATAGGAACAGGAGCTGATTTAATCAGCTCCCGAGTAGAAGTCGCCGCATCTGGTTCAACGGCGCATGCACAACCCAGCCCTTCCCATTCATCAACCTCCCAACAGGTTGATGTCTCAATAACTCACGGGGAACCATCTCAGCCATCCTTGTCTCGCTCGGAGGCAAGTGATGTATATATAAGCGACCCCCAGCCCCACGTCGCTGCCCCTTCTTCTACCACATCGAGTCTAGTGTCCACTTTCCCAAATTTTTTCGATTTTGCTAGGACACAAACACCTTTCTCGACTTTTCTGAGTGATCAGTCCAGAACGTCTGTAGAGACATCATCTATTGATGATACTCGACGATCGGACGGAAGTCCTGACACGGGCAACATCACTGCCCCCGTGAGTTCAGGCCATCTCGATGAGCTTGTCTTATCGACGATGCAAACGGTGAGCCTCGGTGGCCCCGGTCCCTCAAGTCCCACGCGCTCTTTAGTGCGTGTGGGCCGCGACTCAGGAATCTTTTCTGAAGTCGTGACAACAGAACGCCTTCGTGGCTCTGTTGAGTTATCACCCTTCATCACCCGCGCCGACCTCGACCAACACCTCGAACGGAGCCTCGCAACCGTACGCGAAGAAATGAAACAAATGGAGGCCTCCATCATGCAAAGAGTCGACGCACTGGCATCCTCCCAATCCCACCACCCATCCACATCCGCCAGCACACCTACCCCTACTCCCACACCCACCACTAAGGAGCTCCGCCAACAACTACTCGATCGCCTCCTTAGCGAGGTCGACAGCCTCGATGATGAGGATAAGGAGCTCCTTCACCGCCTCCAAATACCATATCATTGCCACTACGACCCGCCCACACACAAGCGACGACATGACGACCCTGATGGCGACGGTCGTCCTGAGGGGGAGGAAAAGCGACAGCGGGTCGAGGCAATAAACCAATCTGAGCCCTCCACCTCAAACCAACCAGAGCCCTCCACCTCAAACCAACCAGAGCCCACAAACCCCCAACCTACTACCTCTTCCCACCTACCAAAAGACCTACCCCCATTACCATCCGACTTCAGACCAGACCCACCCCCACAGGTGACCGACGAGCCACTACCTCCAGTCGCAGACATAAACATCCCTGATCCTCTGATTGAGCTCAACGAGTTTGTAGACCAGGGATGGGAATCTCAAAGCTGCAGCGATCATCCCGCAGAAGATGACCTTCAAGAGCGACTGGACAACGTCAGTGGATTAATCTGGGCGGCGGTCGAAACGAACCTCAGGATGGCGCCAGACGAGATCAGAAATGGAGAAGACTACGAAGAGACGCCATGCGATTATACAATCCCATGGGACAAGATAACCACTCCATTTCAAGAAGAACTTCGAGATAGAATCTGGCGAGAACGGGATCAAATTCGTCCATACAATGAAATGGAGCTGAGAGGCCTATCACACGTTGGAGGATCCACAAAATTGGCCTATCATTTCCTATACAAATGGACGACGACAGGAGGCTCGAGGGTCACTGACGACGACAAGAAGAGGATGCGGGCGAAGGCTTCAATCAAGGAGATCCTGGATGTAACCGTCCAGGAAATGGGAACGAGCCTGAAATACCCAGTCTACCTAGTGCGACGACTGGACGATTCTGTAGACATGATCTCTGAAGGAGATCTTCAGTACATTGATCCCAGCGAAGTATTCAAGCTATCAAGACTCTACAGGAAATTCATCCTACGAGAATTCAAATACAAGCTGGGATATGAAGCCATTAAGAGACACATGCTGAGAGACATTACCTTCTACACAGGCCACGACTTTCAGATGGCCATTGAGAATAACGCTAGGAAGGTAAACCTAACGAGACCAAACTTCACAGGCATGGAGGAAGAGCTCAAATCATATCCAAATGGCTTCATCTTCAAAGAACCTGAACTCTCCGTAGTCTACAGCAAGGATGGACTAAAGAGAGTCATGTTCGTCTCAGAAGTTGAGAAGTACTGCGACGGCACTCTCAGGATCATTATCGAGAAACTGAGAAGTAAAGTTAGAAGATATTCTGATCCTTCAAAAGGCGACCTTGCAAGCTTAGGACTCGAGCAGTTCCGAGAAGAAATCATCAGCCTAAGCAATACTGCTATTGAAGAAATTCAGAATAGACTATATCTTCGCCGAAGCATCAGACAATTCGAGTACGTTCTCAATTTGAGGAAATCCGCCTACAGAACAGAAGACCGGGATACTACGTAGAATGAACACAAAGGGGGAGATTGTTAGAGATTAATTTAATTGTGTTCATTTAATTATTAGTCTAATGTTCTGTAATTTAATTATGCCCTAGGACTTAATTGTAAATATATCCGACTTGTGGATATATTAGTAATATTGGGCCCGTTAGCCCATTAGGGCTTTTGTATAAATACCCTAAACACATTAGTGTTTAGGGTTGCTGAATCATAATTGAGTTGACGACTATTCTGAAGAACTCGCGCGCTCTCTCGTTCCAACTCTACAATTCGTCTACGGTATTACTTCGTTTATTGCTTCCGTAAATCATCGTATCAGGTAATACTAATCCAGTGATTCAGTACAAGGTTGGATAAATCGGCCTAACAGAGTTCTTGTACGGAGATCTTGTTTTCTTCCTTAAGAGGACCATACGCCTTACTACACACAACAAAGTAAACCAAGTTGGCCAAACTCAGACCAGCGAGGACCAAGTAGTAGAAATCGTAGTGACCCTCATTAATGTCGCTCGAAACCCAGCTCTCCCTTCCTCCCGCCTTCGAAACGCCGTCGACGGCGTTCATCAGCAAGCTCGCCCCCAGATTCGCCGCCGCCAGGCCGACCCAGCCCATGCTCGTCGCTATGCTCGACATGTGCTTCGGAAATTCCGACAGGTAAAACTCGATCTGCGCAATCGCGTTCAAACCCTCCGCAAATCCCGACAGGCAGTTCTGAGGTATCAGCCACATGGCCGACATCACGGCGCCGCCCTCTTCGGCGGCAGAACGGCGGCGCACGCTCTCCACGACGGCGGCGACGGCCACGCTCAAGAACGAGGCGAATATTCCCATCCCCATTCTCTGAGTAGGGCTCAGGCGAAAAGGCCTTCTCAGCAGGCGAGAGGCGAGTGGGACGACGGCGCCGTTGTAGAGGGAGACCCACAATATGACGGAGGCGATTACGAAGGTGCTGAAGGATGCTGCTGGGATTTCGAAGGTGGAGGTTAGGTGTCGATCCATGGAAGATGCTTGAAGGACTGGGAACGTCGTTTGGCAGAGATTAATGGACATGATCATCCCCGTGGACCATATTGGGATGACCCTTAGCAGCGATTTTAGGTCTTCCACTTGATCCACGCTGCACAGACGCCATGGATCTGAAGCTGTGCCGTCTCGTCTCAGTTCTTGATTGGGATTTCGGACGATGCAGGCCTTGTTCAGAAACCTAGTAAGTACACAAAAAGTGAGACTGAGATAGATTTTTATAGTTTGATGGGCCATTGATGAACTTTGACCTGAGGTTTGAGCTGGGAGAGGCAACGTCAGAACCGATCTTGGAGTGATAGGCTACAGTGCCATCATCGTCGTCGTTTTCTGGGAAATTGAGGCTTCTGTTTCTGTAAGAAGCTACGGTGACTTGAAGAAAGCTTGCGATCAAATTCGTTTTGCCTTTCGACTTGACGTAAAAGGGAGAAGCGACGTGGAAAGAAACGACTCCTATCATCATCAGGACGACGGGCACGGCGAATCCGATCCCCCATCCTATGTTCTCTTGAATGTAAACGACGCAGGTCAAGCCAATGAGGATGGAGAATGTGTAGATGCCATAGTACCATGAGTAATAGCTTCTCCTCGCCTGAAGAGATCCCTTCTTCTCAATCTGATTCTCTCCGAAGGCTAAAGAACACGATCTGATCCCACCAGCGCCTACGGAGATGAGTCCAAAAGCAGTACACAGAAACAGCAACTGAAGAAAGGTCGTCTTAGAACTGCAAGCCTCGGCGCACTGCGAAGAAGGCTTTGCTTGTGGGATTACAGTGGTCAGCCACAGACAAATAGCCCCCTTTTTTTTTACAAATAATAGTCAGTTGTGAGGTAAGGCTCATAGCAGAGAGTAGTAACCTTGAAAGAGGCGATAAAAAAAAAAAAAAAAAAAAAAAAAAAAGAAAGAAGGTTACCAAAAGACAGAAAATTGATCCGAGACCAATGGTACGGAACCTGCCCAGAAATGAATCGGCGACGATGGCGCCGATCAGAGGCATAAAGCTCGTAGCTGACGACCATATGAATATGATGTTGGAAGCAGCGGTCATTTTGAGATGATACTCGTTAATCATATAGAGCGTCATGTTGGGGGACAAGCCATATGTTGCCATCTTCTCAAACGCCTCATTTGCTCCACAAGACAAAAACCAAGAAAAGAGAGACACAGTCAAAAGCTGAAAGATAAATCAAGAAAGCGACCTCCGACGAACAACAAATCAAGAAACTGGGTATGGAAGAGAACAGTATATCTGATCATTGGAGATTATGCAAATGAAAAAAAAAAAAAACCCAAAAGATATTTATCCATCTATCTACCTACTCACCGACTATGAAAGGCAGCGTTCTGTAGCCACCCTTTTCACCATCAGTCGTTTCCAAGAGAGGCTTTTCTTCTTCCATTGACTTCCCATCATCCATCGTCGCACGAGAGGGTGGAGGAGTAAGTTTAGGTAGAGAAAAATCGTTGGCACGGCGACGGCGGAGAAGAAACTACAAGTAGTAGCTAGCGAGGTGTTGGGAGTGTGGACCGAGCAGTAAAAGCTATAGTGAATTTCGACAGTGATGGACCAATCCCAGCCCACCACGATTCTCGGTGGCGGTCGTCGTCAAAGAAGGCGATGCAGTGTCGTGTTTCGTGGTGGCCTTGTCCACGTGTTGGCTCCTTATTTCACTGCACTACGTTGCTTTCCATCGAATTTATTTATGTATTTATTTCCTCCCAATGTTTTCTTTTTCTTGTTTTTTTCAAGCAAAAGTAGAAACCACGACAAATGAAAAGATTCCTTCGTAATTTGTATCGTCAGTTAGGGAGGAGGGGTAACCTTGATGGGCCTTATAATGGGCTGATTTTATTGGCCCGTTACGAATTTCATGGCCCATTGCAAATGATGGTTGGCTCTACGATCTTTATTTGTTAATATTAATCGTATTTATTTTTTTGACTAGTCTTTCTTTCCTTTGTCATGAAATGAGATGAAGATGATCCTTGTGTTTCGTCACTTTTGCTGTAATAATGCTGATGGTGTGCATCAGTCGCTGTTGTCAATATGATCTTGATATAATATACATAATATATACATACATTACATCAAGTCGTGTCCGAGTACTACTATCCAACTTTCTTTCCATTTTCATAATTATAAAATAATAGTATCGCTATGCAGTAGGTATTAATTTTAACGAGCTTATTATGGAGGAGCATTTAATTATTTGGTACAATAGTTATTAAGAGTCGCCAAGCCCGATAGGAGGAGAATAGAATATAATACATATATATATATATAATTGCGATATATATATAATTGCGATATAAATGAGTGTGCAGTAATTAGGAGTAATTCTCTTACATCCTCAGCAGCAGAACAGACATTGACGAAATTAATCGACTACTTTACCCTACATTTACTTTGAACTTTACCAAATACTACTTACCAGAGAAAAATGGGGTAATAATAAGCATCAAATACTCCACGTTCCATTTCTTTCTCTTTTAATAAACTGTCTCCCCACAATATAATTACGAAATGGTCTTCGCAAAGATATGTTTAACAAAATGATTTAATTGTCAATCATACAAACAATAATTAATAAGTAATGAATTAATTACCAAAAGGATGATGTGTGAGCTTCTTCTCTACCCATGAAGGAGACAAGACGGGGCTAATCATCTCAAACTGATCGCCACCAACCCTTCTCATCTTGTCAGTAAGATCGCGACTATCCTCGGCGGCGGAGGAGACGGCGGCGCAATGATCGCGATAGTCATCTCTCTCCTCGGGCAAGACCTTAATCCTCCAAACCTTAAACGTCTGGTCCAAACCCGAGCTGTAAACAAGGAAACCCATGACCACCACCTTCTCTATCTCCATCACGGCGGCCAAGCACTTCACCGGCCCTCTGTGAGCATCCACCACGGCCAAGCACTCATGGTAGCAGCTTCCCTCTTCCCTTCGCCAAACCCTTATCGTCGTGTCCTCAGATCCGCTGAACAGAAGCTTCTCAATGGCGACGAGGCAAAGTACCGAGAATCTGTGTCCCTGTAAGAATCCGCCATGGTTGTACCTCCCCGACATCTTTTCCTTCTCCCAGAAATTGATGAACCCATCCGAGGAACCCGAGTATAGGAAGCAAGAGTTCGGAGGAGCCGAGCTCAGGGCAAGTGCGTTGACCGGCGACGGCTGAAATTTCAGCGTCATCGTCAGAGTATGCGAACTCTGTCCGTAAACCCTTCTCCATATCTTGACGGAGCCGTCCGACGAGCAGGTGAATACGCAGCCGTCGTCTTGGTTGACGGCGACGGCGTTGACCTGATCCTCGTGGGCCGTGAACGAGTCGAGGAGACGATTGTCCGAAACCCTCCACGCCTTGACCGTTCTATCCCACGAACCAGTGTACAAAATCCCCTCAGAGTGGTTGTACGCCATGGAAGAAATGCAGTCCTTGTGCTTTGCGTTCGAAGCTTTTGAGAACAGTAGAAAGGAATTGGTCTTAGGTAAAGTACCCATTTGCTTGACTTGAAATGCTTCCGTGGAAGAAGAAGTCAAGCTCCAAACCCTAACTTTATGGTCCTTGTGAGAGGTAAATAGGGTGTTTCCATGGCAGACTATCGAGCGAACGTCGCCGTGCCTCGTTTTGAAATAGCCACGTTCTGTGCAGTCGGGCTGCCGCCAGGCCCGAACTCGCGGGCTCTCCGAGCCCGTGAAGACCAGACCCTTCGTAGCTGCGATGGAGAAGATGGTTCCGTCGTGGCGGTGCAACGAGGCTATGCAGTGGTAGAGCAAAGAAGGGGAAGGGGTGTGGTGTGGGGATAATGTCCACGGCGATTCAGGGCTCGGCGGAGGGATAATGGAATACTGCGCCGCCGCCTGAAAGTTACTGTTGCTGTTGCTTGACGGTGGTGGGCTGGCGGCGTTCGAACAACTGAGCCTCGCGGGGCTGAAGAGGACGTTTTCGTGGTGGTGTTTGAAGGAGAGCCGTGACGGTGACTGGGAAGAGGCGGCCCTCAGCGGCGGCGGAGGTGATGCTGACCTGGCGTGGCTGTGGAGGTAGTGATCTTGGTGGTCGTCGTCTTCGTCGTCGTTTACGAAGGTGGAGAGTGACGACGTCGACGATCTATTTGGGTATCGTTGCATTATTAATTGTTCTTGTGGAATTTGCGAGCAATTTGCGTGTTTTGTGTGTAGATGATATTGCTATATATATTTCGGTTGCTACTTTTACTGTTATGTGCATGGAGAGTAGTTTAGATTTTAATACCTTTATATAGTTGTTAGTTGAGGAATGAATATTAGCCTTACTGTTTTTCCTAATAAAAATATAGTACACGCATATATTCTAATGTACACAAACCCTTTTTTTACAGTGTAGGCGTTACCATACCATACTTCATTGATTTCATTACTCACTACAGCTTTCTGGGTATGGAGAAGAAGCAATTAACTCACTTCGGGTAAAATAAAAATTACTGAATAGAAACTGTAGCGAAGAATTTATAAGTACAAAGATGGCAAATATTACATAATATAAGATAGTAGCTTGAAGAAAGGAACGTTGAGACACAAGGACAATGTTTCTTGATCAAGGTTAGTTAATGAGTTAGATACGATAATAATTGCGAGTTGATAGTGTTAGTTGGGTGGGACAATCAATCAAAGATCATGCATATATCAATGAGCTTCCTGTTCTTGGTAGGTCGTCTTTTTATTCCCATTTTATATCGACAATTTTTTCTTTTTTCCTTTTAATATAGTTTGGAGTTAGTTGATTAATTAATTAAGAAAATTAGTGGGAACTTAAAAAGAGACATTGCAGAAGCCCACATATGTAATAGTGGAACTGAACTGAACTATGCAATAAAAGAGCCCACATTACATTGCCATTACATTGGATCATCATTGGAACTCGTCGTTGCTAAATCTCTGAACTGTTCGCTTTGCTATTGGCAGCCAAAGCTTCTTCATACGATCGTCCTCCCCGCCGGCGCCGATTTTACTTCTCCCATTAGCCTCCGCCGTAAACCTCGGAAAATTGGAAATCTCAGACATCGACCTCTTCCCGCCCGAACCCAAAATCTTCTTCGAACACGACGCCGCCGTGCTCCGCCCTAACTCGACGTCGTCGTCGGAGTTCTCAGCTGACCTCCCGCTCGTCGTCGACCCCTTATTGAAAGGAGAAAACCTCTCGCCGGGCAGAAACCTAAGCATCTCCGAGTTCAAACGCATCAAGTCCGAAGAATTGGCTTCGCTCCAACGCCCTTTGTACACCACGTCCGACACGATAATCCTATGCCTGAACTTGTGCGGAAGACGAACAACGTCGCCGCCGCCGCCGCCGCCGCCGCCGTCCCTAATCAAGGGCTCTTCTCTTTTCCCCCTTATCAGCCTCTGAAACCTCGAAGAATAATGCTCTCTCTGTATGAAAACTTCGAGGTTATTAGGCGGCGGCGGCGGCGGCTCGTCTTGTCCCCTGAAGCTTCTGCCGCCCGCCGCCGCGCGTCGAAAGGAGGCGGCGTCGACCTTGTGCCTACACAGGGGACAGCTAGAGTGGGTCTCGAGCCACTTGTCTATGCAGCCGATGTGGAAAGAATGCCGGCAATTTGGGAGCAGGCGAAGGGTCTCTGCGTCTTCGAACGCAGAAAGGCACACAGTGCACTCTAATCCTTCCTTTGAGCCCTTGAGCGAAGAGAAGCGGAATAATGGGAGGGAATCTATTACGGCTCTATCGATCCCTGAAAACCTCGGCATGCTTGTAATAGTTTCCCCGGCGGCGGGGGTTTGCAGCAGTTCAAGTGGGTCCCGCCTGGCGCAGCGCCTGGCGCAGAGTAGTAGGAGGAGCACGGCGGAGAACATGGCGGAGAGGACGGTTAGGACGACGGGGACGCTTGGTCGAAGTGGGTTGAAGTTTTTCGGATCGGATTTCTCCTCGGCGTTGACGCATAGGATCATGGAAAGAACGGCGAGGAGAAGCTCCATGGGAATGGAGAGAGACATCATATGAATGGAGTTTTGGGGAAAAACTTTCTGGAGTTCATTTTCAATCTTGAATCGTAGGGTCAAAACACAATCTATTTATTTTTTTTGGATGTTTCTGTTCCTTATTTTCATTGTCCCTTTCTGTTCTGACCATTATTACAGCTGTTGTTAATACTATAGCATCTTCAACAGTCTGCTGACCCTGAATATTCTTGAAACATATATCCAAAAACGAGTTTTATCAAGACAGCATCTGGGCAAGAATATTAATTTAATCCTTTATATATTAAGGATTCGTTCAAAGTCTGCTTTTAATGATTGAATACTAACAGCGACATTTGGACTTCACAAGAAGAATATTCCAACGTGTTACTTTTTTTTCTGTCAAGAATTCAACAATAGATAGCAACCTCTGAGTCCTGACGTAAAGAAAAGCTTTGAAATTGGATCAGAAGTACGGTGCAGATCTTACAGCAGCTCAAACTTTTAAACGTTCAATGTAATAGTGACCATTTCGAAACTTCCACTTGAGAACACAAAAGGAAGGTATTTAAAAGCTTATTTATTCTCTATCGGTACTTCAAGTATTAAATAGCTGCACGAACAAATGTCCCATGGAATCCATAAGGGACTCTCCTGGGAAGGACAATCTTGGCCACTGGCTCGTCCATAAACCTCTTCGAATCGACTATGTAAGCCTTCAGCGAATTCAGCAAACGTTCATCAGTAATAAAATAGGAGCGGATTAATTCTTGCCCAACAAATAAAAGAAAAGAATCTCACTTGAGAAGTATTGCTGTCTTCGTCGTGAACGTACGTAATAATCCAGCCATCATCCTCCGACACGCCGCCTGGTTTAGCAACAAAAGCAGCGCCCGTGCAGAAAGTATTCGCCGGAAACTTATGGTACTCAACCTTTACCAAACCTCCGTCGCCCTTTACGTAGTTCGACAAATATTTCAGACTACTCTCACAGTTTCGACTAAACCATCAGAAAAATTCGAAGGGTTGTTGTGTCCTTACGCTTTCTTGATGTTTTCGCTCTTTGAAGTAGATTTTCGCCAGCGCTCCGTACTTAGCCGTGCCTGATAACGAGCTCGCTCGTGGATCCAAAACTTGAGTATAACCGAAGCTGTTGATACTCCCGCAGTATTTCTCATTGATCATAGGAAAATCCATGCTGCACTTATTCGATGTGAGGTTATCCTCTGATACTTCGCCTGTGTTTGTGTTCAGCCTCCATTCGTATATTCGTGCTAGGAATGATTCTTTTTCTTCCTGGGATTTTTCGTCGAGGATATGCTCGAATCTTTCTGAGAACCATTCGAATTTGTTCAGACCAAAGTCTGGCCCAGGTATGATCGAACAGTCAGATCTGCAGGCCAAGATTACTACCTGAGGAAAATGGAAACTCAAGAACTGAGATTCGTCAAGTCTTTAAAAAGGCGAAAAGATGGAATTTTGGAGTTGGCCCGTAAATCATCACCTCGTCGTTTTGCTCGTAGCAATTCAGTATATGAAAAATACAGCCAGTTTTCACTCGAAACCACTTGACAGAATGTTTGTCGCCGTAGCGAGGCATTATCCCTATCCTTGCATAGCCTTCTTTGTCGTATTTAATCAATCTGCAATTTGAGCAAAATCGTTCTTGAACGCATATGAAACTGTGGTTCAAGGATAGTCGAAAACTTACGGCCCGCCGCTCATGAGTCTGTTGAGATCTATTGTCACAGGAAAATCCAAGATCACATTGTATCTGAAAAAAAAAAAAGAAATATGATATATGCATCAGAAACGAAAGATTGTTCGATAAAAGAAGAAAAAAACGAGTAATAACCTTGTCGTAATCCCCATCTCATGGCACAAAGAGCATCTGTCTAAGTTTAAGTCGGCTCTATGAATCAATTTCTTACCATCAGCTGAAAGAAAACAAAAACGCTTCGAGGCGCTTATTAGTTAGAAACGTGCTATGATAATACGATTCGAAGACGTGGAGAATATTATACCTGATACTATTCCAACCTCAAAGTACGGTTTCAGAGGAGAAACGCCCATAATTACAAGCTCACCAGTAACTGGATCTTTCTGCGTAGTTAGACAGATACCGTGTTTGTAGATGTAATGATTTTTATTGCCACTTACATATGATAGCACAAAATTAACTATTACCTTGGGATGGCTTGTAAAAGGCCTAGACCAAGCTCCATTTACGTCCCAATATCGCTTCGTTTTGAGCGTGAAAATGTCAATCTCTTGCGGTAAATGGTTCTCAGCAGCCGAGAAAAACTTCCCAGAATGCTCGAATACGCTCGTATTGCTCAGATCTTTGTTTCCACACCCAAATCTTATCTGATCATAGCATGAAAAAAATCATTACAAACGCATTGTTACTGCTATATTAAAACTATATCCTTTTGGAGAGCTGAGAAACTTCCATACCATGTTGAGGAAATAAGCTGCTAAAACAGCAGCAGAATCTCCTTCGATGGCTGGAAGAAAAGAGGGTTTGTTTCTTCGTCTCTCGACTTCGAGGGTATTCGTTTCGACTTGTTTGTTTCTGTAAGAAATATTCCACTGTCCATTTTTGTCTTTTTTGGAGAAGTACAAGGCATGAAGCATTCCATCTCCTTCTATCCATGTATGGCTTGATTGGCCAAAGATGGATCTTGTCGATTTCGTACCTCCAAACAGAGGATTTGGACCTAAGCAGATTTCATTTCATCGATGAGTCCGTGTAATAAAGTACGAACGATGGAATTACAATGCTGGGCTTAATTATTCGAAAATCAATATAATAAAGATCAGACTCATCTCATCATCCTTGTCTGTGCTGCTGCAGTCATATTCTTTGAGGGATCATACAATACAAGGTATACACAGACAATTGATATAACAACAAAAAATTCTGAACTTCAACTTTTTCTCACTAACCATTTTTCCCTGAAAAGAGAACCTTAGATAATATCAAAGGAGACTTACGGGAGTTACCGAGTATCGACGGACAAAACAACAAAGAAACGACACCTTCTACAGCTATGTGAGTTCCTTGTTTCATTGTAATGACTATATAGACTAAAACAATGATAAAGCCAAAGAAATGTTACGTTTTTTTTTTTATTTACCATTTCTGATGTAAACGCCCTCGGGGAAATTATCAGGGATTAGCCCGTCGACGAAGGCTGTCACATCAATGGCCTCGCCGATCTCTTCAACTGGTGCAAAGTTACTCTTGAGAATTTGTAAAGTTAGTCAATGAATCGTTCGAATTTGCCTAACCCTCGTAGACGTTTATACGAGTACGTACCTGCGATGGGATCAATGGCTGATCAGTGAACTCGAAAGTTTGATCGACAAATGCATCCACCAAGCTAATAGACGCTTCCTTTATTCTCTGGGAAACATTGCCGATGATGGGATTTGCTAGAAAGTCCTTTAACAGCGGCTGATAACACATGTAAGAAAAAAAGGGTTGCATACCATGGTTTTGTAAAGGAAAGAAAAATGAGTACTTTTTCCTGACACCTTCAAACTGATCGAAGATGGAATCGAAGCTTTCGATTGATCGAACAGTCTTGGCCTTTCTGATGAACAGCAGCTCACTTGTAATCCGTAGCTAAGACCAGCCATGGCTTCTCTTCAGCACTAATCAGATCACAAGCACAGAAGACGCTTCCATGTCGTACACCATCATAACATAATCACACGCAAAACGCAGTTTTAAAGGAGTACTTTTGGATGCGTTTTGGAGAATCTTTTGCTATTGAAGGAGCATCTTTCGTGGGAATACCTAAATAAATTATGCTTGTTTCGCCATGCAATATGCATCGAAAGAACACAAGAATCACAAACTACCGTATTTTGTGAAGTTGTCTCTTAGTTTATTAGTACTTGTTATGTTATACAACTCTCAACTCGCTATCGAAGCCCAGGACTTCAATATCTATCTCTTGTAAATTATGAGATTTCAACTCATAATGTTGCGTGTATAATATTACTGCTAAGCCTTGAAATGTCATCCTAACTAACGTCCCAATTAGACAAAGGTTAGAGAAGAAGTAGATTTTTAAATACGTTACGTTACCTAAACTTGAATAATGACAACCTGAGACTGCTGTAGTTGGGGCTCCATTCATATATTACGATACAAGTCCATGATGCAAGATTTAACACACACATATAAATACATTTTTACGTGCAGTACTATTGACGAAAATAATAATAATAACATAATTGGTCAATGTTAGCAAATTCTGCGGAATACACAAGGGGCCATATGGCATCTACCATTTGACTGATTAACCAATGACAATTCTTCTAAAGGCATCTTATCTTTAATTGGATATTACATAATAAAAAACTAACGAGAAAACATCAGAAGAGACACATAATTTGAATCTCATAATAATGAACTGCAGAAGTGAAAAACAGACAAGATCAGGTAGCTTGTGATGAGTTACTTTGATTCTGAGATTGGAGTTTCTTCTTAAGAATGTTAGAGAGCGTAGAAACTGCAGCTTGCCCATGCTCTATGCATCGAAAGTAATCGTCGACTGCAAACAGACAAACATCAAAAGGCATTAGTCGTTTATTAGATTAGTGAAAGTTGAAGAGTCGAACACCGAGCAAATAGTGTATGGGTTATTTGATTTGATAACGACGAAAACAAAGTACCTTTCATGACACCATGAGTCAGAGATGTAATAATCCCTTGCTTTGTGGATTCTCCAGCTCCTTCAGAGATAACCGACTGAACTGAGCAGGGAAAAGCATTGCATACAAAGGCCTTCATCTTCTGCCATTGTAGAGGGAGGTGCGTATTAGTTGCATACAACTTACAAGCAGCGTCAACCGAAGTAAAGAAACATGTGTTTACATGCCTAAAGAAAGTAAAGCGATAGAAAAGTGATACTACAAGTTTGTGATATCTACGAAAAATACAGAATCACTAACTCCTCTCTCAAGAACATCACCAAAGATACGGCGAAACAATTGGATGCAATAACAAGTTGTTGCTATTTGTATCATCATCCAATGAAGGAATTCAAATCCTTCGAGTAATAACAAATGAGTGGCAAGAAAGTACCTGTTCTTCTAATTTGTTCGGGTCCAGATAGATATCTCCTTTTTCAGTTACACAACAACATATGGACACTGCAGTGTTTTAAGGTCATGATTGTTGATGTTGAACAATCTGTCACGTCTGCATTATGAATTGTAAGATGGGAAAAGAATGGATGTAATTTATTTACCAGCAAGATGTTTTAGAGGAATCCCAGCATCTACAAGGGCGGCACATGCCGCATGAATTGCACATGGAAGAAGCTTCATTAATGATAGGTTAAGGGTATTAAGACTAGACTTTTAAATATAACAGAGTCAATAAGGCGCAGTGGCAGATAATTTATCAATTTTATCTTGAGAGAATGGATCTTTTACATAGCAGAGTTTGTTTGGTTCACAGTCCACAGTATACGGTAAGAAAGATCAAGTAAAAGCTTATTCTGAAGATAAAAAGATACTGAACCATCATCGTGGACAACCTGAACATTGAAGATGCAAAGCTCAAGTGATGATATGTTAGACAGTATGAATGGATGTTTCTTACAATATCAAACTCACACAGCCTCACCTGAAGAATAATTGATGTGGTAGTGTTGGGATGAACATTTAATATGCAGATATTTTGGATTGTTCTTTTTAGTATCATCTCAAACTCCTTCTCGAGTTTCCCTAACAAAATCAACATATCAATCAAAACTAGCCTATATAAAAGGAATCGTAAAATGAAGCCAGGACTAGTACTGCACAAAAAATTTGAATCATACAATATCTCTTGACAACCCCAAAAACATCTCAATTGGTGAACAGAAAGATGATAGATTCAATTGCATCGTGCAATAAACACGTCACAATGAAGGGTGCAAGAGAGTTAAATTCTCACCAATCTGCCCTGTTTTTGGCTTCCAAACTACTTCAAAGCAAGCTTTTTCCGGATTCTCATTCTTCTTAGTCCCAGCTTTAGGCCCAAACACAGCAGCAATCACTTTAGTATTCCCTGTCACCAAACAAGCCTTCCATATTACAGATACCAAATACCCGTGAAAACGTACGGAACAAGGAGAATATATGAATCATTGCAAGACCACATACAAAAGAAGAAGACCGTGCATAATTGATAAATCAACTTATCGCCATTTCATATCAAAGGCGCATACTACAAGTACGACGACGACGCACAACATACAAACACATCAAATGTTGCACCTTCACACTGTTTCAAGAAACTTAAAAAATAGCTATGAAATTGAGAAACTACTAGGGATATTTCAGAGCGACTACCATGAGAACAACTTGCGGATCCATGAGCACGGTTGAGGACACCACGAGAACAGTCCATTGGTCTCAGTTGATTAGCTTTACGACCGCCTTCTCTCTCCAAATCCATGATTAGTACAAATCACACACCACTCTCTCTAGGGTTCTGCACTTTTTGCTCATCAAAGTTGAAGCTTAGGGTTTACTGGTCAGTGAAGAAAACCTTCGACAGTATAAAAGGTATTAGCGGGTTCGTATAAGCGCGTTTTATATATCCTGAGAGCATCTCCAACGGGTACTCTAGTTTTGTATAAAACACAAAAATAGACTACGATTCTACTCCAATGGGACTCTATATTTAACACAAATATTGTGTTGATCAGCAGAGAAACTCCAGATCTAGAGTACGCACAATTTCTAACACAAAATAGAGTTTCAATTTCTATTTATTATATTTATTTTAATAATACATATTTTATTATATTAAAATATTTGATACACTATTATAATACAAATAAAATAAAAAATAATATAATGTTATTTCATATAATAAAATTAAACTTAAATAATATGCTAATTTTATCATTTATTTAATTTTAAATATTAATAATTAAAATACATTGACTTTTTTATTTTATATAATAGAGTTTAATAAGTCAATTATGATAGTAATATATATGAATTTGATTTTTAGTGTAAAAATAGAGTTAATGGGTTGGAGTGAAAACTATTTTAGAAAATAGAGTTTATGGGTTGGAGTAAAAGCACTTTAACAACTGTATAATTGTGTAACATTACATGTATTTTTATGCGCTGCGTTGGAGATGCTCTGACAATTGAGAAATCCCTAGCGGCGCGTTTAATTTTTTAATAGCCCCTCTTGCTCACTTTTAGTTCAATTAAGTCCCCAGAACTTTCTAAGCAAGCAATGAGAGAAGAAAAGAAAAAGTGAGTCACGGAAAAGTATGCAATTATTATTGAAAATCCACCGCTGGAAAATAATAACGTCATTATTCCCGATTTCAGATGAGCCCAAGTGAAGGTAAAGGAAAAGTCGAGAAAAACACACAGTAAAGATCAATTCTTTATTCTGAATGATGTGATTAGCAGACGACCCTCTTCACCTTTCAAACAGACAGCAACCCTCAATAAAGAACTAGAATTTTAGCAATCATGCGCCATTACTAAAATCTCTGTTCGGCTTCAGTCAGTAGCCTTGGGTTCGGCTTCAGTCAGTAGCCTTGTCTTTATTCTTACAGGCAAGTACGTTTTTGTACTTGATTCATCTACGATACGATTAACTCTAGTTCTTTATTTCTTTTTTATGTTATAAGCCTGTGGGTGTTACTCGGTATGTTGAAAAGCTTTTCTGCTTCTGTCTGTTTGTTCCAAGCTGCCATTTTTACTCTGCCCCGTGAAACGAATCTGACGATTCTCTGTGCTTGATGCTGAAATTTGCGGTTCTATATGTTATTAAACACTAGATGTCGCAATTTTTCTTTTCTTCAAGGAGATGGGGTGAATATAAATAGATTAAAGCTACTCTTTTTTTTGTAATGATTGGTCTATGCAGAATCTGTTTTTGGGACTTCATTCATGGGTAACGATTCGCCGTATGTTCGCTCGGGCGAGTCGAGGAATCTGCTGTTGCTAATCGGGACTGTTTTCGGGTCACTCCTGTTTATACAGTACGCTGAGCTTCTTCCCTATGGTGGTATTTTCTCGTCTGGGAAATCTCAAGTTGCGCCCGTAAACATCTTAACTAATCGAAATGGTCCGATTAGTTCCAACGATTTAGCTTGGAATTCTACAAGTGTGGAATCGACTAGCAACGTAGAAACTGTTGCTGGAGAAGATATCGATGGGACAAACGCCAGAAGTTTCAACGATACTTCAGACAGTGATATGGATCTCCCCGAAGACGACGATGTACCCAACGAAGTTTTCGAAAAAGATCGCAACTCAACAGTCGATGAAGACAACAACAGTAGCTTCTTGTCGGGGAAAGGTATAGAGTCTAACCACGATTCTCAAGTATCAGGCGAAAATGCCAATGGGGGTGGTGCTTTATCGAACAACGATGGATTAGATTCCCCTGAAAATCGAGAAAAAAAATTGGATAACTCGACGAACGTTGCTGAAAATGGGATTTCCCCGCCAGCAAAGAAGATTCCTTCCACCAGTAAAACCATTTCGAAAAATAGGGCTCGAGCTGTAATAACCGTATCTGAAATGAACACTCTGCTGCGCGAAAGCCGTGTATCGTATAAGGCATTGGTATGTTTACTGAAACTTATGCTTCACTTCATGGTGATGGAATCTGTGTGTGTATATATTATATATAGTCATCTTCTTTCTTGAATTTGAACTGCAGAAGCCGAGGTGGCCAGCGAGCACAGATCAAGAATTACAGAATGCGAGGTCGCTCATCGAAAACGCTGCTGTCGTGAAGAAAGATCGCCAATTCGACGTCAGCATTTATCGAAATTTTTCTGAATTCCAAAGGTCGAACGAAAACTAACACGCATCGCTCTGCTTTTTTTCGTTCTTGTTTTTTTTTTTTCCCAAACTTTAAATTTATTTTTTTTGGCAGGAGTTACGAACTGATGGAGAAGACGCTGAAGGTCTACATCTACTCCGAAGGAGAGCAGCCAATATTCCACCGTCCGCCCCTCAAGGGAATATACGCGTCGGAAGGATGGTTCATGAAGATCCTAAAATCGAATAAAAAATTCGTCACGAAAAACCCTAAGAAAGCGCACCTCTTCTACCTACCCTTCAGTTCGAGGATGTTAGAGACAACGCTCTACGTCCCCAACTCTCACGATCGGTCGGACCTCGTCGCCCGTCTGGCCCAATACGTCGAGACGATCTCGAGAAAATACCCTTTTTGGAACCGAACAGCCGGGTCGGACCACTTCCTCGCCGCATGCCACGACTGGGTAAGCATTGCTTCTTTAAATCATGCATATTTGCTGAATAACCACTTCATCTAAAATCCCAAGCTTATGTTCAGCGTATCGCTTATCCTTAGACGTGTAATTTCCTTAAATGGATGGTCGTGAGGATTCCTGCCCAAGGCAAACAGATCTCTTTGGTCCAACTCTGAAACCATGTTGATTGATTAGTTAGCCTAAAAGCTTAAGCTTGTAGGCAGTGTTGGGATCCCCCTTAAAGCCCAAGTTCATAAACGCATGGGGTCCTCTCTAAAACCAATTGACAATAGAGGGAGTAGATCACAAGCTTATAAACTGTGTTCACAAATTCTCTAATTATCCGATGCGGGACGGGTTTGCTACACCCAGCATGCAGTGCATCATTCTTAAGTTTTAAATTTTCGACAATACTTCTTCTACGTCGATGAACCCGCAAATCCGTTAGACCCAACTCACTCTACAAAAGTCGAGATTTTTTTTTTTAAAAAAATTTTCCCTCAGGCGCCGGCGGAGACGAGGGGAGCCATGGCGAACTGCATTAGAGCCCTATGCAACGCAGACCTCAAAGAAGGGTTTCAATTCGGAAAAGACGTATCCCTCCCCGAAACGTACGTAAAATCTCCCCAAAACCCTCTGAGGCAGCTCGGCGGAAAGCCGCCTTCCCACAGGAAAACGCTCGCCTTCTTCGCGGGAAACATGCACGGATACCTCCGACCACTACTCCTAAAGCACTGGGAAAACAAAGACCCGAGCATGAAGATCTTCGGCCCGATGCCAAAGATCAAAGGCCGAATGGGGTACGCTGAGTACATGAAGAGCAGCAAGTACTGCATATGCGCCCGAGGGTACGAGGTCAACAGCCCTCGGGTCGTCGAGGCCATCTTCTACGAGTGCGTGCCCGTGATTTTATCGGACAACTTCGTCCCTCCGTTCTTCGAGACGCTCGACTGGGAATCGTTCGCCGTTTTTGTTTCCGAGAAGGACGTGCCGGACTTGAAGGGCATACTCGAGGAGATTCCGAGGAAGAGGTATCTTAAGATGCAGCAGAGGGTTAGGAGGGTTCAGCAGCATTTTCTGTGGCATTCTCGGCCGACGAGGTACGATGTTTTTCACATGGTATTGCACTCTGTGTGGTATAATAGGGTGTTTCAGACAAGAGATTTGTGAATGTTTGTATGGGTATGGTATAGCATGATGTTTCTTTTCTTTTTCTTTTTTCAACTTGTGAGTAAATAAATCGTGGTGATTTGTATGATATTTCTTTCGGTTATATATGGGATGTAGAGTAATTATTTTATTTTTTATTTTTAACTTTTCCTTTGAAGTAAGATAGTATTGAAAAATGATGTTAATGTGTGACAGGACGTGTTATTGAATGAATTTAATGTGGTAGGGGCCATTAGGGCATAAGCTTATTGGTATTACATAATGTAATGAGGGACAAAGAAAGCTTGTGACACACCACTCCTTTTTCTTTTATTACAACTCAAGGATATTTTCTCGTTTACACATGCACGCAGATGAAAGAAAATCAGGAAACTAGTATATGTTTGTATATATATATATATTTAGTTGTCCAATCAATAATAACACGGTCACATTTTATTTCGGACCCAAACTCAGACAAGACCTTATGATAATATATGCAACTGTTACCAACACAATATTGCACGGATCAACAATACTGCATAATTCTTACTTGTGAATATACATATATGTATATTATATATATACACCAGTCGGCGTTGCTGGCTGGGGAAAACAATGGGAAAATTTTACAAAGAAACAAATTTTCATTTCAGTAAATCTATTTCGATGTAATAAAGACAAAACGTCTATATTCAAATAAAAACGTATGTGGAGGATGTTTCGTGTAAAAACAACCGTTAAAATAGGTTTTAATCTTAAAAACCCTCGGTAGGGACTGAAGCTGAACACGATGTTTCAAAGCCTTGAAAGGGAAAATATCATTACTTGTCACTTTTAGTTTTATTATATAATATTCTTATATAATAGGACTACTCATTAATATTATTAATTTCTTTCTTTTATGGAAATGGACCCATAGTTTGAAATCTCCAGCTCGTTCTTCTAGCTAGGGGACCAAAATCAACAGAGTCCACAACCTATCAAACATTATTAAAAAGAAACAAAAAAAAACGAAAAAGAAAAGAAACCCTAGGTAATTGAATTTTTTTTTCTCTAGATATTACTCGTCATGCATATATTAAATTTATATATTATAATCATGTTAATCGCATAAGTGGACCTGATTAACACTGTAACCCCTCTTCGTATTACATCACCCATGACCATAAAATGTATATAGCCCTACCACCACAACTTGAGGAAATCTTCATTATGTCCGCATCAAAGATATGCAGTAACTTTTTTAAGGCAAGACATGTCTAAACCTTCGCACGAAAGACAACAAATAAACAATAATTTATTTAAAAAAAAACCCTTTTTTATGGTCGACATCACCAATAGCAGCTCAACGAATGATCAATCACCTTCCCAGTTATCATATATCTGATTTAGTCATTATGCAAATTGTGAAAGACGATAAGGTATGAAAATAAAGTACACGCATCGAGACTTATTAACTATGGGTGAAAAGAAAAAACCCAGGTTGGAAAATTAAATGAAATGGGTTGCGTGGTGTGTTATAGAAGGCTTTGTTGTGTCCCCATTTCATCTCTCCCTCTCTCTCTCTCTCTGATCTTGTTCAATGCGAGTAAATTTATTTGTGTGATTAACCGAATATTTTTGCTCGTAATTTATGAGTTTATAACCAATATAAATTCCCTTCAACTGTCTCAAGTTTTCGACATCCATCATCATCCAGTCACACAACCATTATTGTCTTACCAAAGTAGATAGTACGTCTCATTCATTCATCTCCATATATCATTCATCATCAATCCATCATCTTTTTATAGCATGGAATTAGAAATCCCAACAAGCTTTATCAAAGATTTCTTGATTTAGATCACATATCAGTGCCTTCTAATTCCACGCATTTTTCTTCTTACAGTAGGGTAGACTACGACAACGTACGTCACATGTTTTTCTGAACTGCAGAATTATAATGAGTGCTGCTGACAAGGAGCCTTTTACCTCCTTAATTACATCATCGTCGACGGCGGCCGACCCAACTAAAGAAGACGATGCAATCAATAACAAGAAAATCAAGAGATTCAGAGAAGGGAACGCCGGCGCCGCTAAACATCCTCTGTACCGAGGTGTACGGATGAGGAACTGGGGAAAGTGGGTGTCTGAAATCCGCGAGCCCCGCAAGAAATCACGCATATGGCTCGGGACATTTCCCACGCCGGAGATGGCGGCGCGTGCTCACGACGCGGCGGCGCTCAGCATAAAGGGTCCGTCCGCCACGCTCAACTTCCCCGAACTCGCCTCGGCCCTCCCGCGGCCGGCGTCTCTCAGCCCGCGCGACGTTCAGGCAGCCGCTGCCAAAGCTGCGGCCATGGAAATGGTCGACGACGTTATCCTTACATCGTCGTCTTCGTTGGCTTCTGTTTCCTCTTTTTCTCAGTCTCTGTCCAATTCTTCCTCGGAGGCTTCGCTTGCTTCGGACATGGTGATGGAGACTTCGGCGGCGCAGTTGACTGAGATCGTGGAGCTGCCGAGTTTAGGGACTTCGACGGCCACTTGGGGTTTCTTTGACGACGATGGAGTTACGGCGAGGGATGAGTTCGTTTATGTCGACGACGGAACGCCGTGGTTGGACCACCATGCTCAGCCGTGGCCTGGTGGTGGAAGCGGCGGCGCTTACGACGATGGGACTTCGAGCTCATGTTTCGAGACTTTGCTGTGGAATTATTGATGAAAAATGAAGTCTTTCTCTCATGTGTGTTGTCTTTCTGCTCTTCAATGTGTCCATCGAACTTTAATTTCTTCTCATTTTTTTTTTCCTTTTTTCTTTTTCTTGTATGTGCAGTTTGTGTAAGCCCGTCTTTTTTACCGTCAGGCTTTTATCTGATTTTTCTTTAATTTTAGTCCCACGTTGTTGTTGTCTTAAAATGGATGTATGTATAAATTGTACAGTGTAATTATTATATTCAATAAGTTTCATCCACCGCTTTGTCATCTCTCTGTCATTATTGCCTATCAAAGCTTTAATTTTGCAGGGGATGAACTCTTTTTAACTTTGTCAGAGACAGCCAAGTTAAGTATCGTTAATGTAGCTTTTTGCAGAACGAAGAAGAGTAAGAAACCTGGGTTTTTTCTTTTATTACCAAAAAAAAGTAGTATCCATCCATGTCTAAAAGCAACGAAACCCTTATATTATATGGCTTCTTCACTTACATATTTCCTTCTATAGAAAAACGAGTCAATGCTGGTAATTGCTTTATTGAATGGCACATATAATAAGCATAATTGCAATAATTCATATCTGGATACCTAACATGTCAGTGAAACAATTCGATGAATCGCATTAAAAATTACATCAATATTAAGATTTGGGAACCAATCCAATATGAAAGGTTTGAGCTATACAGACTATAGTCAAGGTGTGAATTACCGACCGAGTTGGCAAGAGTTGAATGTAAATATTTATATCCAAATTAAGAGCGTTTATGCCCGAGCCATGTATGTTTCTCTCTTAATCTTCTCTGACTTCGCGATTTTTATGAAGTTTAATCTAAGTTCACCTATCATACCCTTCTTGTTTGTGACTTTTGATTTTTATTCCATGTTTGAGGAAAATATCTTGTAATAAAAAATATATAATCATGTACTGATACACGGGGAACTGAAACCTCGGAAGTGAAGTAGTGAACCCCACCACCTTTTACGGCATCTACAGGGTACTTCATTTTGGCGTAAAACACAAAAATAAAGAACGTTTTCACTCCAATTGGACTTTATATCTATCACTAATATTGAGTTCATTAGCAGACATACTCTAGATGTAGAGTACATATAGTTTTCAACACAAAAATTGTGTTGTACTCTCTATGTATTTATAATTTATGTAAAAAAAATATTGTAATTATATTTAAATATTTGATATTCTTTTGATATTCTTATAATAATAAAACTAAAATAATCTTCATTTCCTATTATTATTATTTATAGTTTTGCTTTAATTTAATTAAAGTATAATTAAATTATATGCTACAATTAGTTAGTTTTAAATGTTATTTATTATAATTTATTTTTATAATTTTTATAATACAAAGTTTAATATAGAATTTTGATATTTAGAGTAGAAAATAGAGTTAATGGATTGGAGTGAAAATTAGTCTAGAAAGTAGAGTTTATAAGTTGGAGTAAAAGCATTGTATCAGCTGTAATATTGTGCAGAATTAACTGCATTTTCATGTTGCGGGTTGGAGATGCTCCTACAGCGGCATTTCACCCGTTCTTGCTAATATTAGTTTTCAGAAAACTACCTATATATTTAAATTTTAATGACAATAAATAGTTAAAAAAAACTATTATCGATTCAAATATGTTACCCCTATATATATCTATACTACTATAAAAGCAAGAATGTAGCCAGTTTCCACAATAGGTGGCAGGTAACTATTTAGCTTTAAAATTTGGTTGTCAGACCTGTACTTCCAAGTTGCCTTTGTTTTCTCTTTCTTTTCATTTTTCCTTATTAACAATGCTATATATATATCACCTTTAAGTGAAAATATAAAAATAACGTAATATTCTAACGTGAAATTAATATTCCAATGTGTGTCATAATTTAATTATATCCTAAACTTAATTAAAATTGCAAAATGAACCATAATATTAAACATACCTACAATTTTGTTATTATTATTATTTTTCCATATAATTAAATAACAGTTAATCATAATACATATAATTTTGCATAATTGTTACTTTTCATACGAATAAATTAATATATGAAGGAATATATATTGTGAAAGTGTCTATAGATGGAAATATAGAGGAAGTTGGTAGAATTCGATGATATTGATCAAATAGTAAATGGTGAGAAATGACATTGTAGCAGTCTCAGTCTGTATAGATGAATCTTTGGTGATGATCTTATTTTGACTTTAATTTGGCTTAGTATTTTCATTAATTTTCATTGTCATTTACTACAAATTGCATGGCTTTTTTTGTAGAAAAAAATTGTAGCACCATTGTTTTAAGAAAGTGCCCTAAAATTAAAAAAAAAAAAACGATTTTATCCAGATGTATATGATAAATGAATGATAACTATATAAGGACATAAGCGCCGTGGTTGATATGGGTGTCTACCTACACACATCCCTTTAATATGATTTTGGTGGTTAAAAATTCTTACTACAAGTCATGTTCATGTATATGTCTTTTAATCATGCAAATAAATTTTGATTCGCCAATCATACTACTACGTAGAACACCTATAACATTAAGTATCAACATTATTTTATCACATTTACATGTATTTAATAAACCATCATCTAGTTTGTGTACACATATGTATATTGACCATTTAACCATTCATTTTCGGGAAGCTGTTGCACAGAAGCCGCAGAGCGTACGGCCACATCGTCTAGTATAAATCAAATTTTAAGTTGATCAAGACAGTATAGAAGAAGAAAGAATATATTAGGTCATGCGGGGTCATCATGCCAAATAATTAGGGCAGCTTTTGTATTAGTTTAAAATAATAAAATTTAAATAATAATCATAATAATTGATGTCCCATCGATAGGAATAAGTCCGTTAAGCAAGATGTTAATCACGTGTTACCTCATTAAGCTCACTTTACTTTGAATTATTGATTTATAAGTGCATCCATGCAACCAACTCCAAATTCCATGAATAATAACATTCAAATCAAACCAAATTGGATACTAATGATTCATTGGACATGAATATCACTTAAGAAACGATATCTATCAAATGATTGGATAGTGACTTTTTATTACATAAATCATTACATTATTTGTTTATTGTTTCTCTGATAGACTCATTTTTATTACGTAATACTAAATACTAGATAAAAAAGATAAAATTCTTGTTTTATTTTCGTAATCACGCAATATAAGATACGCTGCCTGTCTATAGATACTACTACTTTCGTGCACACCCGATGTGTGTGCTTAAAATATAATTATATTAAAATTATTTTAAATTTTAAGATTATCATTTCTACTATTTATGGTGAAATATAAATTTTAAATATGTAAAAATAAACTTAGTTTTAGACCCATAAATACAGTAAATAAAAAAAAATTAAGAGTGATATAAAAATCACATAATTAATTTAATTATAAATAAAAGACTAAATTGCAAATAATTTACGAAACAAGTTGGGGAAGTTTTTATCCACCCCTCGCCAATTATATAATAATATATGTATTATGAAAGTATAGATAGTATAGATAGTATAGAATGGGGTGGAACGCTACGCTCAGATATTAAAACACCAACTTGTTAATAAAATATTCAAATAAATATTACGTCAATCACTAGTGAAAATCGTATTCACTTCCATGAGTAACATCTATCTGTATGGAATAACTGTTATTGTTGTAATTATTAAATAATACTCCCTCCGTCCAAAAGTTTTTGTACATTTTACTAAATCGGGCGTCCCACTTTTGTACATTTTCTTATCTAGCAAAAACCTATCACAAACAATCAATATAATAATATTAAATATTCTTAAAAGACGTGCCAAAATATACACTTTTTAACATTTCCAAAACACTATATTATTAAAATATTCAGTTTCTTAATTTGCGTGCCACACCCCAAATGTCCAAAAAGAATTGGGATAGAGGGAGTAAGATTTTTGCACTAGCCACAACTTTGTGCTTGTATATTTATGTATCTAGCTTTACGGTTGTCAATGATACACGTCGCCAAGAAGATCTTTTGATAATTACGGTTATTAAAAACAAGCATCTTTGATAATCCAATAAACTAATAATTCGACTACATATGGGTATAGAATTTATTATTATCACTATATATTTATCTATTTAAATAATTGAGCTCTGTCGTTTTGTCGTAACCCTAAGTTGAAAATGCAATCATATAAATTTATTTATAAGAACAGATAACTGAACATATGAATAAGTACAAAAAAATTACGTGGATTCGAATAATTATATCGTTGAGTATGTCCCCTTGTGATTAAGTTGAGATTCGCTTATTCCACTAATGGAAAAAATACTCATTATTAAACAATTAATAATATTATCTTAGTATATAGGTCACCCACTATGGGCATGAAATCATGTCCCACTATTACCCTCCCCTCTCTATCCCAAATGACCAAGTAAATTTTAGACATATGGTTCAAAAATTTTCTTTTTTATTATTTCTTTTAATTTTATATTCCACCAAATCATAAAATCATCATTATTTCATTTGATTTATAATATAAAAAACTAAAAACACCAATCTATTCCTTTTTCATGATGATCAATTTGACGTCCATATCATATATTTTTATAGAATCGTAAACATCATGTTTAAATGTGGGACACGAAATGAGACCAAAATTGTGCTAGAGTCAACCGCCCACTATGATTAAGATAAGGTAATCCCAAAAAACTGGGTAATTTTTATGGTTTATAATTTATTTTAAAGAAAAAAACGTATAAGACGAAACGGGATGATTATTGCTCGCAGAGGAAAAACCCTAATATACTGGTTAGGGTAGTAGTCAGTCCAAAGCAGCAATAATTAACCACCTGTTGATTCTATAAATAATGCTAATAATAAAAACCATAATAATAAATTAATACTCTATAAATTAATAACCTCTCTAAAATAATAAAATCTTCCGGTCCCGACTTGGGCTTTGTAAAAAATCATCAAATTCGATAAGATAATAATATAATAATTTTTGGAAAATCCTTTATAGATATTAGGTCCCAATAAAACTCTAAATTAATAATTCATAAAAATTACAATTATAAACTATGGTAATTTGCTAAAATAAGAATCTATTTGTTACTATTTTCTTAAATTTTAATCTAATTGGGTCCCTAACTTTTCTAATTGCAATTAATAGTTTCGATGTTGAGTTTTCTAGCTGCACCAGAAAAATGTGAAGGGTTGTTGACGCCATTTTGTGTCGCTTAATATCCCCATCCTTCTGAAAGTTGGCTGAACGATACTCCAATGATACCCTGCGAGCATTTGATATTGTACATTGACTAATTTTCAAACAATATTTTCATTAATTCACACTTGTAAATCGTTTTGAATACATGAATATAATTAATGAAAAATATTTTAATTCATTTATCGTCAATACATTCTAAAATTTTAAATTTAAAGAGTCTCTTTTAATTAATAAAATATTAATTAATCGATATACTAATATCTATCTAAATTAATAGAATTTTATGGTCCTAATGTTATTAATTTATAGAGGTTTTAATGTAATGTCAAGCCATGTCGACAATAGAAAAAAAAAAAGGAAAAAGACACATCGTCGACAAAACCATGTCGGCATGGAGAAAAGACAAAGTGACACGTCATTGTCTAAGAGAGCGACGTCTAAGCCACGTCACTGTCTCGTGGGCGCCAAGTGTACGGAATATTATTCCATACAAACACCTTTATTTAGAAAATACGGTTAATTTGCAATTGCATTTCACGACTTATATAAATTGCAGTTGCAGTACTGCCAGGACATAATAGTTTGTCTCAATACATACACGAACAAAATTTATAGTGTACATCTAAACATTTTGTACAATTTAGGACCACAACACATATAGCCATATATAATGCATCACTGTCTCGTTAACTTTCAATTTAGTAAATGGATTGTGATAAGTAATTTTCAGTTACCTAGTTGGTACCACAATTATAAATTAAGACAAAAAATTTAGTGGCACAACGTTGACTTTTCAATTTATCATAATTTCGTTGAAAAATGTCTTATTACATATTGTTCGCTGTTCAGCCTTTAGAGTACAATTGGGCCAAAGTAAATTATTCAAAGTATATAGAAAACTCAAGAGGGAATTTCAACCGCCGAGCTATTTAAGCCTAAAGCAAGCCCAATGAAATGGACTAATTTTTCATTGGACTTTTTCTACACTTGTGTCGTGAATAAAGTGATTATTTCAATCTTCTTTTTATTTCAAAAATACGGGTGAAACACTGAAACTTCGCCGTTTCTTGACAATTTTATCGAGGAAAACAACAATTGCATAACACAAAATAAGACAGAATTAATTTACCTTTCAAATCCAAAAGTAAGAAGATTTAGGGAAAATATCAAAACAAAACTTAACATCGTTTCTGGTAGTTACATCACATTCGCAGTGCCAATTGTCAAAGAGATAAAGAATTATATAAACTGAATAGTATTTTATTTATTTTCGCCGCTCTTAAGGACATGCTTAGACATTCTGTCGCTGTCCATATCTGTATATGTATTATTATCAAATTTCAGGTATTATTCACATAAAATGTTTTGCATGTGAGATGCAAATAAATAGATAAAACAAGCAAAAAGAATGAAGAAAATAAAGTGAACTGCATGGGCCACACTCACCAGCCAAGCTCCAACTCATTTTCTATGTAATCCAGCTTTGAGTCCTACCCGATTAATTTTCCAATTTTTAAGATTAAATTTAAATGAGAAATGAGGTATGCTTAAAATTTAATCAAAAATATTGAAGCCAATACGCATGTAATGTGATCTGAAAACGATGGGCTAACCAAAATCGTTGATTTATTTAGTAATCAAACTTCTCATAATTTATTCGAATCGATTTGCCTTATGTATATGTCTCAAAATGATTGAATATTACAGATTTATTATATTTTTAATACCATAGTTTATTGTACTTTATTTGACATAATTAGCCGATATTTCAGCGATAACTATTGGCAGATTTAAATTTTACGAAGTTGATTGTTAATACAAAAGGTGAATTGAATGAATCTTCTCGTAGAAAACACTCTTCGCCTCTCCACCTCTCTCTCTCTCTCTCTCTCTCTCTCTATCTCTCCCTCTCCCTCCACGCGCTTCCACAATCAATGGCGTCACTCTTCCGAGACCGCAGCTCCCTTGGCCACTCAAGGAGAGATTCCTTCTCCTCCTCCACCACTAGCTCCTCGGCCGCCGCTGCGAGCACCACCGCCACCGCCACCTCACGCCTCACCACCACGCCGCTACCGTCCCCCTTCGAACCCCTCACGCCGACCATCTCGACAGCTGACCTACGCTCTTCGGCTTACGAGATCTTCCTCTCCGCCAATCGCTCGTCTTCTTCCAAACCCCTTACCTACACTAGCAGCACTGTTGGTAGTAGTGCCAATTCGACCAGCAATGGCAGTGTGAATTTGCAGAGGTCGCTTACGTCAGCAGCGGCGTCGAAGATGAAGAAGGCTCTGGGGCTGAGATCGAGTGGAAGGAAGAGTGGATCGGAGAATTCGAGTGCAAAGGTGAAGAAACCCGTGACGGTGGGGGAGCTCATGAGGGTTCAGATGGGGATTTCCGAGGCCGAGGACACGAGGATTCGCAGGGGTTTGTTGAGGATTAGCGCTGGACAGGTATGCGTACTTGTGAACACGAGATGAAGTGACACCAGATCTTCTTTGTGATATGAGTATTGGGAGCTATTGATTGGCTTCGTTTGATGCTTTTTTCTTTCATTCGTTCGTTTTTTTTTTTTTTTTTTGCATTTTTTCTCTTCTATTCGGTTGGAAGTTTGTGTTCTTGTATTGGGCGAAGATGGTTGTCACTTGGAGCGTGGAGCGGTCGTGCTTTTATTTTTGACAAAGCTCGAACTTTACTTAGTGAAAAGGCTTAGAATTACGATAATCTTCAACATGAATTTATTACAACAATATGACTTTAACTCTTGAGATTGGATTTGCGTGTATCATTTCATTTTTACTTCCCTTTTCTCTTTGGCATGAGTTTTTACAATGAATGGTGAATTTGCACATCTGTATTCTATATTTGCTTGATTGTGTCTGCGGCATGTGACTCCAATTATGGACATTCAGTGTGTGAGATCATATATCAAACTGGAAAATCAACATTTTTAATGTAATGGTTTTGAAATTATTTTTGTCAAGTCTCTCTCCATGCATTGCTGACTCTTAGACCTGGACGTTACTGATTTCAGGTATTGAAGCTAAACTGATGTATATTTAGTGTTGTCACGATCTTGTGTTCCTTCATGCGTTAAATATTTGAGAACACGAACTAAAATGAAATGCTTTAATTGTTCAATGTAGGTTGGGAGAAGAAGTGAATCGATGATTCTTCCACTTGAGCTGTTACAGCAGTTCAAAGCTTCTGATTTCCCCAATCAAGAAGAATACGAAGCATGGCAGAAGAGAAACCTCAGAATGCTTGAGGCTGGACTCCGTTTGCACCCTCACATGCCGCTAGAACGGAATAATACTGCTGCTCAAAGATTGCGTCAAATTATTAATTCTGCGATGGACCGACCCATGGAAACTGGAAAAAACAACGAGTCGATGCAAGTTCTTCGTACTACAGTGATGGCACTTGCTAGCCGATCACCCGATGGAGCTCTTGAACCGTGCCATTGGGCCGATGGCTTCCCTCTGAATCTTCGTCTTTATGAAGTGCTATTAGAGGCATGTTTTGATATCAACGACGAGGTCTCGATTGTTGAGGAAATAGACGAGGTTATGGAACTTATTAAGAAAACATGGGGAATCCTTGGACTAAATCAGATTTTACACAACCTATGCTTTACTTGGGTTCTATTCAACCGTTACGTTGCTACCGGGCAAGTTGAGAATGATCTACTGTGTGCTGCAGATAATCAACTTGGTGAAGTAGCGAAAGATGCAAAGGCTACTAAAGATCCAGTTTTTTCCAAGATTTTGAGTTCTACGTTGACTGCCATGTTGGGTTGGGCTGAGAAAAGACTACTTGCCTATCACGAAACATTTGACAGTGGAAATATTGATTCCATGCCCAGCATTGTGTCTATTGGTGTATTGGCTGCCAAGACCTTGGTTGAAGATATATCTAATGAATACCGCCGCAGAAGAAAAAGTGAAGTCGATGTGGCCCATAGCAGAATTGATACTTACATTAGGTCGTCACTTCGCACTGCCTTTGCTCAGGTAAGTCAAGAAGGTGCATTGTCACTATCTAGAAAGATGTAGGTCTCTAGTTTTTCTCGAACTTAATAATAGCTGAGTTCCCCTATTTATCAGAAAATGGATTATGCCTTCCAGAGAGATAATTTGCCCAAAAAATGAGGCTTTTTTTGCGATATGTACAGAAGCGTAATTCATGTCTGAAAAACAAATCAACTTAAATATTGTAACCATTTACGAGTGTCTCAGAATACTTTCTGAAAACATACTTTTGTGCAGATAATGGAGAAGGCTGACTCAAGCCGAAGAGCATCAAAGAACCAGCCAAATCCTCTCCCTGTGCTTGCCATTTTGGCCAAGGATGTCGGCGAACTTGCTATGAAAGAGAAGCGGACATTCAGTCCTATCTTGAAGAGGTGGCACCCCTTTGCTGCAGGTGTTGCTGTTGCAACTTTGCACTGTTGTTATGGGAATGAGCTGAAGCAATTTATCTCTGGGATTATGGATTTGACGCCAGATGCTGTGCAAATATTGAGATCTGCAGACAAATTAGAGAAAGATCTTGTTCAAATTGCAGTCGAAGATTCAGTGGACAGCGAAGATGGTGGAAAAGCCATAATTCGTGAGATGCCTCCTTTCGAAGCCGAGGCGGCGATAGCTAATTTGGTGAAGGTTTGGATAAAGACGAGAATCGACCGGCTGAAGGAATGGGTCGACAGAAATCTCCAACAAGAGGTAATTATATGCATAAGACGCTTAGCTCAATCGGAGGACTGCGAAAATGATTTTCCTTTCCACTTTGTCCATCATTTTTATTAACTTCGAACATTTTTTCCGATGGTACAGGATTGGAATCCACGTGCTAACCAAGAGGGTTGTGCTCCTTCGGCCATAGAAGTTTTGAGAATAGTCGACGAAACGTTGGATGCATTTTTTCAGCTGCCAATACCAATGCACCCCTCACTTCTTCCCGATTTGGTGGCTGGGCTTGATAAATGTCTCCAATACTATGCATCTAGAGCAAAAGCTGGCTGTGGTAAAGCAAAATCTCACTTACCTTAATCATAAAACGGAGTAATGATTCTTTCTTTTTCCTGATTGGTTTCTCATTAATTTCTTCTCAATATGCTAGGATCAAGAAGCACTTACATGCCTACGATGCCAGCACTAACCCGATGCACCATCGATGGAAAGTTTCAGTGGAAGAAGAAAGACAAGTCCGCCACAAACTCCCAAAGGAGGAACCCTCAGATTGCAACGGCGAACGGCGACAGCTCCCTTGGTATACCACAGCTCTGCGTTCGTATAAATTCGCTGCATAAAATACGCTCCGAGTTGGAAGTACTCGAGAAAAGAATAATCACCTTGCTGAGGAATTCCGAATCAGCCCATGCCGATGACTTCTCAGACGGGCCCGGGAAGAAATTTGAACTCACTCCAACAGCTTGCATCGAATCAGTCCAGCAATTATCCGAAGGGATTGCATATAAGTGTGTCTTCCACGACCTAAGACACACTCTATGGGATTCTCTTTACGTAGGAGATCCTTCTTCCTCTAGGATCGAGCCTTTCCTGCAGGATCTTGAGAACATACTCACTGTAGTAGCAGACACTGTCCACGAAAGGGTGCGTACGCGCATAATTGCTGATGTAATGAGAGCTTCCTTCGATGGCTTCTTGTTCGTTTTGCTCGCTGGTGGGCCCACGCGTGCGTTTTCTCGCCAGGATTCTCAGATAATCGAGGAGGATTACAGATCACTGAAGGACCTTTTCTGGGCTAACGGAGATGGACTGCCGAACGATATGATCGACAAGTTCTCTGCAACTGCTAGAGAAGTTCTACCACTCTTCGGGGCAGATACAGAGAGCCTCATCGAAAGGTTTAAGCGCTTGACTTTGGAAGCTTGTGGATCGTCGGCTAAGTCTCGTCTTCTTTTGCCTCCAACTTCTGGTCAGTGGAGCCAAAGCGACCCAAACACTCTGCTGAGGGTTCTGTGTTACAGGAATGATGAAGCTGCTACCAAGTTTCTCAAGAAGACCTATAATTTGCCCAAGAAACTTTGAACGCCATCCTATCTCAGTAAACGGCATTGGTATGGTATGGTATGTACAGTAGTTGTTTCATTTGAATCGATATAACATGGACTTGATTTGTTAGGTGAAGCTGTTTTTACACTATGGATCTTTATTCATTTGTTCTTTGCAGTGAATTTGAGGTTTGTTCATCCTATATCATTTCGTGTTTCTTGTTAGTGTGTATATGGTTAGCTCAGAAAGTTGTGTGTTTTTTGGGCTTTAGCCCATCAATAAATAGGCCTGAGATGCATCGTAGGCCCAATAAATAAATGGAAACCCTAAACGCCGCAATCGCCAGTTTGAAATATCAATCAAAGCTCTGCAGATTGTCAGGTGGACGAAGGTTTTCGGCAAAATCTGAGAAAATGTCGATGTCGAGGTCTTCGAAGATGCTTCAGTACATCAATTACCGCATGCGCGTCACGATCCAAGACGGGCGGCAGCTTATAGGCAAGTTCATGGCCTTCGACCGCCACATGAACCTCGTCCTCGGCGACTGCGAGGAGTTTCGCAAGCTGCCGCCCACCAAGGGCTCCAAAGAAGAGCGCGAGGATCGACGGACGCTTGGCCTCGTCCTCCTACGCGGCGAGGAGGTCATTTCGCTCACCGTCGAGGGCCCGCCTCCCCCCGACGACTCACGACTCAAGACGGCGTCCGCCACCGCCGTCCCCGGGCCGGGATTGGGACGTGCTGCGGGGAGAGGTGTCGTCGCCCCTTCGTTGATGGCTCAGCCAGGTTTGGCCGGTCCCGTTCGCGGCGTCGGAGGTCCGTCGCCCGGAATGATGCAGCCTCAGATCTCTCGCCCGCCTCAGATCGCCGTTCCCCCTGTTTCTTACCCGCCTCAGGTGGCGAGGCCGCCACCTCCTCAGGCCGTGTTCCCTCCGAGGCCGGGGATGCCAATGCCTCCTCCGCCGCAGTTCAGGCCACCGCCTGGTCCCGGTGGGTTCGTCCCTCCGCCTGGGCCGGGACAGTTTGGCCAGACAGGTCCTCCGCCGCCTCAGCACATGATGCCACCTCCTCAGATGATGAGGGGGCCCCCTCCGCCAGGTGGGCCAGGGATGCCTCCACCAAGGCCTGGGATGCCGCCGCCGCCTGGACAACAGCACATGTTTGGACCGCCAAGGCCAGGCATGCCACCGCCCCCACCAAACCCTCAGCAGTAGACATATGTCAGATAGGTGTGTGCTTATTATTCTTGCAGTATGCTTATGTGTTTCAGTCTGCTCCCTCCTCGTATTATCAGCTTCAATCAATATGCGTTAGTGTTGTTTAGATGTGTTTGCTGGTCTAGCCTTGAACAAGACTGCAGTTTGACTGTGTGTGTATAAAAAAAACTGTCTTTCATTACTATGTTGTTGACCATTCTAATCCTCTGCTCAACTCTTATGCTTAGCAAACTGCTACAAAACTGTCAATGTTAGGAATAGAAAGAACTCAAGAGTACTCCCAACCATTTGATCTTATTAAGGCAAAAAGAAAAAGAACAACCCTATAGGGACGACTTATCAAAGAATGTGGCCGTAGTTTGTCGCCCCGATAATGTGTGGATGTATCCCATTAGGCAGATGATTATGAAAGCGATGGCGATCATGGTCGAACCCCATATTCTGATGAAGAAGACGATGTTGATGATGATCGCTATGATCATACACCATGTTCTGATGATGCTGTTCGAATTGCTCTTGTGCCCTAAGCATCTCATTCTGCCTCCTAAGCTCCATCACTTTCCTGTGAGAGTTCGAATGCTTCGCCTGAGCGAAAGTCGGGCTCGCCGCGGGCCTATACTCAGGCACCAATCTCCCCGACTTGTACCTATTCTCGGCAAATGCAAAGTTAAATTAATAAGGGCTACTACTGAAAATTGGGTTGGGTGTCCAAAGGATAATAATTAAATTAAAGGCCAACCCTAACATCTCACCTTACGCCGCAGGCATTGCAGAGAGTCTTCGGGCCCATGGGGCCCGTCCTCCACTGAGGCGTCTTGTCCGTGGAGCAGTGTAGGCACTTCCTCCCCTCGGAATTTTCCGGAATCTTCTTGGGCTTCGAGGCGGGCTTTCTTATTGCAGAAACCATGTTAGAGGTGGGCCCGTAGCCCACGACTTGGGCGTCGTCGTCGTTCACTATTCGAAGGCGGGAAGTCCAGTTCCTCGGTGCTGCCTTGGGCGTCTTGCTTCTTCGGGCCTTGGCCCGAATGGAGGACTCGGGCCTGAGGAAGTTGGTGTTGGGCTTTCGTGGCGGTTTGGGCTGGAAAGTTGCGGGCCGGGCCGAGTGGGCTAGGGTTGTCAGGGACGAAGAGGAGGATGAGGACGACGATGATGACGACTTGAGGCCTTGGATGAGCTGAAGCTGTTCGAACTCTTCGTTCGAGAAAGAGTCCTCCGTGATGCTCGATATCCATTCCAGCTCAGCAGCGTCCGCGTACTGTAATAAATTTCGACAATTATTTCTCAATTTCTTATACATTGACTTCTTATCATATTGGAAAAAATCTACAAAAATGCTAAGCTTTTTCAAATGTTCTATTCAAAAGCTGCAAGAACTGAGGAAAGAAGTAGCTTATGAACTGGTCCATATGGAAAAGCAAAAAAAAAAAAAAAAAAAAAAAAGCTACCAAGACGAGACAATCACATGCCAACGCCATTTTAGGACAGCGTGTTAGAAAAACAAAAACTAGGGTTTCCAACAGCAATTTTTCAGAAAACCTAACAATTAACATGCAAACGAAGAACCAATATGTAGCAGTAATAATTAATATAAAGACCGTATGTATATATGTTAGTGCTTACCGGGATACAGAGTTCGGTGTCCATGAAGAGACCGCCGCCATGGGAAGTGAGGAATTGTCCCGGCGACAATAAATTGCAGAATTCTTCATTTCCGGCCAAATTCCCCTCCCCGCCGCCGCCGCCGCCGGAGATGGGCCCCACCACCATGTTGTCGTCGCACGGAAGGTCGAGAAGGTCGTCGATGAGAAAATGGTCGTCTGTGTTTTTGGTGATCGACGGAGAACTGTTAATGCTGCTGCTGCTTTGTTTTTGTTGGGGGGGCTGATTATTACCGTTTTCCATTGAATTCTTTTCCTAGGTAATAAGCGCAGCTAATGATCAACTGAACTAACGGAGATAATTTGTGGGATGAGGCGAAGAAGAAGACGATGAAAAAGCTTATTATAAGTTAGTCATGTATTAGAGGAGGGGAGTGTGGGAGAAAGTGCTAGAAATGGAAAGCTAAAAACTTGGATTCTTATGAGGGAAAACAATGGCTCGACAATGAGATAGAAGCTTGGTGGTTTCCATTTAGTGCTGCTTACGAGAAACGGTAAGGAAATATATATCGACAAAATAAAAAAAAAAAAATTTAGGGGTTGAGAATTTTGGTGATTATTAGTTTTGAGAAAATGCCCGGTTACTAAAGAAAGGCATTTCGAGGGAGCGGGTGACTAATTTATAAGAATGGGTCATTGTAAAAGTATTGAAATTTTTTATGTTTCGTTTAAAAGTTTGCATTTTCCTTACATATAGGCAGAAAGAAAAGGGCCTTTTTGATATGTGGTCATCAAGAAGACGACATTTGTAATGTAATTCACTGACCATTCATTTTTCGTAGGAATTGTCTTTGCTTGAAAACTAGGTCATCACCTTATTTCGAAATAATTCACTACATAAATGTGCTGCGCGGGATGGCCATATCATTTAATCAAAGAATATTTATTTTTTCCAAGGATATTATCACTGGTTAAACAATATATTTACATGATCATATAATTCATGAATTATCATGCAAGCTTTTATTTTGCATAAGTATATGCTAGTGTCTCTACTTCTATTTATACGGTGAAGTTCAAATGTAATATTGTCGCACGAATCAAAACATGGTCATCACTAAATTCAAATATCCGATGACATATCTCACATAAAAGAAAATGTGTAGGGAGATATATATCGTTCATAGTAATGTTGAAGTTCAACTCCGTAGAAATAGATCTACCATGTTTGTCGCTGCAACTTGCATGAACGTCAACTTTCTGCACAGCCCTTGCCTTATATATATACACATATTTCATTTTGTTTAAGCGTGCATCTAAAATTTTATTATTTCAACAGTATCGATTCACTTCTTTACTCCTAAAATAATTCAACTTATATATATTCTACCTCAAAAATTTCGTACTTAAAATTCAAACAATCTCATAACAGAAGCGATATGGATCTTTCCATGTGATGATATTACCTTCCTTTAATCCCTCTTCGTGACAGCCATTGTTTTTTATTTTAGTCGACACATTTTTTAAGGATTAGCCAACATAAGACTTAAAAAAGAAGTTAAATATATTTGGTAGAAGCTCACGTGAGAGACGAGGACAAGCTACGTTGTCTTCCTAGAACATATAGAGCATTCATTAGTTCGTCTCTTTCATTTATGTTAATTGGATTACGATAATTGGGCCGGTTTATGGGCTTGATCACGTAAAGGCCCTAAAGGAAAAGAAAGCCCAATTAACCACCTCAATATTCGTCGCTGCCAGAAACTTTTTCATCGCATGCTCTTTTCTTTACCAAAGGTTCGATTGTAAAGAAAAGAAAAACCCACTATAGAAATCTTTTTAGTATCTTAGTGCAAACGCAAATCAAATGAATTTAAGGAAGTAGCGTATCAAACAAATAAAGCGAAGGAGTCTCTGTCATGTTTTCCATAGTGGGCCCATTACAATATGTCGGCCCAATTACTACCTACCTATATTTAATTAATAGCACGTATTTGTATTTGTATTTGAACGTATAATAAGTATTATACGCAAATGTATGGGCGCGTGCTTTAGTTCATTCAGACAAAAGGAATAATATGGGGCACACCACATTCTTAGCCTGCCCTTGGCGTGAGGTATTAAATATAACAGGGATTATTTTTATATAGTAGAATAAAACAAAAGAAATTATCTTTAGAAAGAAAGAATTTAATTGGAGAAATTACCAAGGACGAGGCGTGGAGCACGATGTAAAGTGACAGGTCATGCCTAGCCGCAAGCATGCAGATACGGTCTGCAAATGCTTGGAAAGATTTTCCTTTTTTTTTTTAATTTTGAATTATTATTATTATTATTTCTATGATTTTTCAAAATTAAATAAATATCAATGTAGAGATGAGGGTCAAGATAGAACAGTAGAAGCGCACAAAGCAGCAACGTACGCATGAAAGTCAAATGAAAATAGAAAAAAACAAAGAAATTAGAGATATAAGTTTGGACAGATGTATGAGAAAGTAAGGATCCTTTTTTTCTAAAGTCAAGTCCATTATATGTATGTGGTAAAATCTAACATATATATACATATATAGTTTGCCTAGCCACTTGAATTGGTCTGCCATTATATTTCCTGTAAATGTGTATAATTCCACTACGATATAATATTTGTCAAAGTCTTGGTGGCAGAATATTAGGAGGACGTAAATTTTTGATTTTTTCTTTGAATATTCTGACGGGTTAGGTTTGATGCTGAAGAAGATAAATTTCAAGATTGATAGATTACGATATAATCTTAATTTCAAAGGAAACATTCATTTGGTCTTTGGCCTATGATGTCAGATCTTGCTTGCATAGGACTGGTGCATCATTAAATCCCATCATTGATTGTATCCGACAAATGGAATGTAGATGATTTGAATTATCAATTAATTTTTTCATTAATATCAAATCATAAAAAAGGGGTAATTACACTTGATATCCGTGTGTTTTAGCCTTTTTCAGATGGTGCACAGTTATTTTTAATTCGATAGGTAGCCTGTATTCAAGACTTTTCCAGCTGGTATGCAAAGTATTTTTCAATTCCATATGGTACCCCCAACGGGTATTCAAAGTGTTTTCAAGGTAGATACCTCGAACCTATAACGTCGTGATTTTAAATGATAAAAAAGAGATATTTTAGGTGTAAACTTTGTTAATTGCCAATATTCTAGAATTGACTAAAAACGGTTTTGACACCTAAAAATCACATTTGTAGTTTTTAAAATCACGACGTTATATTAGGAGTATCTACTTTGAAAACACAGACGACAATTGGAAAAGCCTTAAACACAGGGTACCAATTGAAATTGGAAAATACTTTGGATACCAGTTGGAAAAGTCTTAGGTACCTACGGAATTGAAATGACTTTGGACACCAGCTGAAAAAGCCCAAAACATAGGGTATCAAGTGTAATTCCCCTTAAAAAAAAGAAAATGTGTAGCAGACAAGGCATGATGAGGAGAAAAAGAAAAGGTACAACGATGCTGCTGGAAAAGACATGCAAGAAAATCTCTGGGACGCATGCAAGAATCTTCCCATTATTTTGTACTTCCTTTCAATTTACTTCACTTTTGTCCTAAAATAATACCCATTCTCCCTTTATAATTAAGGAAATCTAATTACAATTCGTTGTTCGGCCAAAAGACGAATAAATAAAAAGGCTGCCTATGTCTTATGCACTTAGCAGCGCTAACCTCATTGGAAAGAAGATGCATAGGTAGATAAAGATATACTCCAATTGTAATTATTTATCCTGGAATATAAAACCACTACAAAAAAAATTCAATGTGTGTGATTAAAGGTGTAAAAGAAAGAGTGCTACATATATAGGGGAAAACGAGGGTGATTTGTCTCTTGCTTTTGTAACGTCCTATTCTGATGTGATGTGAGTTCATAGGCAGACACAGATACCATCTAATTTTGGTACAGTATAAATTAAAATATTCTAAAACTAAATTTAAGAACATAACTTAAAAACTGAAATTTGTCCATATCTACCTCGCTTTTTTATTAAATTCTTGATTTATACACGCTACGTTTGTCGTTTTCTCATGTATGATATTCGGATTTTTTTTTCCTCAAGGAACATTAATTAATTGTCACTATAATTACACCACAAGATAAAGGGAAGCCGAAGCAACTAACCCAATATATATATAATCCGAAAAATCAAAAGAAGGCATAAAAATTATAATCCGAAAGAAAAAGTAAACAAAGAAAAAAGAAATCGGCGACAGCAGAAAGTGAAAGGACGACAGGCAAAAAGAAAGGTTGAAAAAAAGTCGGCATTTACTAAGCTCAAGAAAATGGTCACTACACCACACACCACACCACTTTGATTTATATTTCCCTCAAAGCAAATAAACAAAAACAAAGACGCAAATACACATCAACGTCTTCTTCCTTCGAGTGCACGCAGGGCAGGGACCGCTTTTTTTTTTTTCTTCTTTTAAGTAAAAAACGTTCGTAGATCTTGATGATAAAGCTCGGATATGCGTGAATCTTTGAAGGGTTTTTGACGGCTGCTGTCTTTGTTTGAATATTTCCTTACAACGTGAGAGAACAGTAAGTTTTACGGAAGATCTGCGTTTAGTGCTTGGCGCTTCTGTGTGCTCGTGAAGGAACAAGAAAAGATTGTGGGCACACACATGTGCACGTAGATCTATGCTTTGCAGTAGTTGATACGTGTAATGATGTGAATTTCTAAGTGTGCACGAGTTTGTTTGTGGTTTACGATTCTTAAGATTTTGCTTCAGACATGAGTTTCTTCTTATAGACAACATCGTCTCTTGACAAGAAACGCAACAGACACGTGCTTGTGTTGGAGGAAATTTTTTTATCTGCACTTCTTCTCTTCTTACGTGCGCCTCTATTTATATGATATCTTGCCATGTAAACTATTTTCTAGCTGGGCTGCGAATTGGGGTTTTTTTTATACGAGAGAAAGGATCGAGTAATTAGAGAAAAAAAAGATTGGTTTGAGTTGATCAAATACACGTACATGACACTGATTTCTCACCATACTCTTCTTCTCTGTCGTCCTTTCAAGTGTGTTGAAAAAGCTTCCATCTTTCCTTTCTTTAAATAAAACAGCATCAGAATAAAGAGAACTCCAGCCCATCGCATTTCTTTCACCACATCCTTTTCTCCTGCTTGACTTTGGTCTTAACTTGAAGTTGTTGATTCGTTTCGAAGTGATGATGGCGGTGACGTCAGCCTGCAAAGACGGCGGCAAGATGGCTTTGGACAACGGCAAGTACGTTAGGTACACACCTGAACAAGTCGAGGCTTTGGAGAGGCTTTACCACGAATGCCCTAAGCCAAGCTCCCTTCGCCGTCAGCAGCTCATTCGCGAGTGTCCCATACTTTCCAACATCGAGCCCAAGCAGATCAAAGTTTGGTTCCAAAATCGAAGGTAACGTCCTCACAAAGATTCGACTTTTATTATACAGAGATTTTTGGCTGCCCTTGTAATAATGTTTAGTTCTTCTCCGACCTTAGATGTCGAGAGAAGCAGCGAAAGGAATCATCTCGTCTGCAAGCCGTGAACAGAAAGCTCACGGCCCTGAACAAGTTGCTAATGGAGGAAAACGATAGGTTGCAGAAACAAGTCTCTCAGTTGGTGTATGAGAACGGCTTTTTCAGACAGCAGACTCAGAATGTTAGTACTGCAAGAAACGCCATAACTATCTCCCTCTTTTCACTAATACGCAAATCTAAAACCCTTTCTTTTTTTTTTTTTTCTGAAGGCCACCACAGATAACAGCTGTGAATCGGCGGTGACGAGTGGTCAGCACCAACACTTGACTACTCCTCAGCACCCACCAAGAGATGCGAGCCCCGCCGGGTGAGAGCTCAAAAGAATTTGATCTGATGTAGTTCTTTCTTAATTATTATCACATCATCAATTTCTATTGCAGATCATGAGTTGTAACTTCATCTTCTTTCTTAGGCTTTTATCTATTGCAGAGGAGACTTTAACAGAGTTTCTATCAAAGGCAACTGGGACCGCTGTGGAGTGGGTTCAGATGCCTGGGATGAAGGTATTGTATTACATTGGCCATAGATCTATGTTTGTATCGTCCTTACGATTCGAAAAAGTAAATGCAAATAAAATTTGTTTCTTGAATTAATTCATGCTTTTCTTTTTGTTATTACAGCCTGGTCCGGATTCTATTGGAATCATTGCTATTTCTCATGGTTGCACTGGCGTAGCAGCTCGTGCTTGTGGGCTCGTTGGATTAGAACCTTCTAGAGTATAAATTCTTTAAAAATTCAATCTTTATTGGATCATGCGTATAATTCGTAGTTGTGATTATGATTTTATTATTACAATAATTTATAGGTAGCTGAAATCCTTAAAGATCGCCCTTCATGGTACCGAGATTGCCGAGCAGTGGAGGTACTCAATGTGCTGTCTACTGGGAATGGTGGAACCATTGAGCTGCTCTATATGCAGGTATTTAAAATTTTCATCATCCCCTTATTATGCAACTCATTATAAGTTTTTTTTTTCTCCATTTGTTGAATATCGATTCATTATTTTTCAGCTCTATGCGCCCACTACTTTAGCCCCTGCTCGTGACTTCTGGTTAATGCGTTATACTTCTGTTACGGAGGATGGAAGCCTAGTGGTGAACTTACTAATCATTTTTTGGTTGAATGAATGATCCTTATTTTTCAATCAAACCACCTTGAAAAATCTCTTACACAAGGCTGAAATCGTTGTCTTAATAGATATGCGAAAGATCGCTGAACAATACTCAGAACGGTCCAAGCATGCCGCCCGTTCAGCACTTTGTAAGGGCCGAGAGGCTATCGAGCGGTTACTTGATCAGACCATGCGAAGGTGGTGGATCCATTATTCATATCGTCGATCACATGGATTTAGAGGTAATAAGTTATAAGCGAAAAACAAGCAAAGCACTTGATAATTTTCTTGAATAGAACTATATTTAAGCAACCTATGACCTACACTACATTGTCAGCCTTGGAGCGTCCCTGAAGTACTTCGTCCTCTATACGAATCGTCAACGCTGCTCGCCCAAAGGACAACGTTAGCCGTAAGATTTACAGTCTCTTCGTTGTATGAATAGATTTGCTAATATCCGAAATTGTTTCCATTCATGGATACCTTATTTGGACAATTTAGGCTTTACGCCAACTAAGGCAGATATCTCAAGAAGTTTCTCAGCCTAACCCAAGCAGTTGGGGTAGGAGGCCTGCAGCTTTGAGAGCTCTGAGCCAAAGATTGAGCAGGTTTTTTTTGAGATTATTACACTATTTTAAAACCTCAGCAATCTCATTTTATTGTTCTGTTTTGTTTTTATTAAACAAAAAATACAGAGGGTTTAACGAGGCTGTGAATGGATTCGCCGACGAAGGATGGACGATGTTAGAAAGCGACGGCATCGACGATGTCTCCGTTCACGTGAACTCTTCTCCTGAAAAGCTGATGGGAACGATTCTTACATACGCAAACGGCTTTCCATCCATGGGCAGCGCTGTTCTTTGCGCTAAGGCCTCCATGCTCTTACAGGTAAGAACGCCGACGTAATATACATATCAATAATGTCGGAATTCATTTTTTTCTTCCTTTTTTTTTTCTCAGAACGTCCCACCTGCGATACTACTAAGGTTTCTAAGAGAACACAGATCTGAATGGGCCGACAGTGGAATCGATGCCTACTCAGCTTCTGCCGTGAAGGGCGTTCCATGTAATTTACCAGAATCTCGAGTGGGTTGTTTCGGTGGTCAGGTCATTCTCCCGCTAGCTAATACCATAGAGCAAGAAGAGGTGACGATTTTTTTTTTTTTTTCCATGCGAATTTATTTTTTCGTATTTCCCGAACTTTTTTTAGCCCTTCGCCTGATTTTAACGTCAAATGAAAAAAAAAACCCAGTTTATGGAAGTCATAAGGATGGAGAACATGACGCAGTACCGCGACGAACTGATCATGCCGAGCGATATCTTCCTCTTACAAGTAAGTTAAAAGCTTTAGTGAGCTCTTAAAATTATGACATTCGAAAGAAACTTGCGCGTAATAAAACGATGTGTATATATATAGGTGTGCAATGGAGTGGACGAAAACGCAGTTGGCACTTGCTCGGAGCTGATATTCGCCCCAATAGACGCTTCCTTCTCCGACGACGCCCCCCTTCTTCCCTCTGGCTTTCACATCATCCCCCTCGATTCTAAGGTAATTCCTTTTTTCACCCCTAATGATTCGATCATCGCTTTATCATACCTTTACTTATAGATAAATCACATATTTTAAAACTAATCATGATATAGGATTCGTCGAGCCCTAGCCGTACGCTGGACCTAGCGTCGGCCCTAGAAGTGGGGCCCGCAGGTACCAAATCTTCCCCGGGCGGCAACCGAAAGCCCGGCCCGGCGAAATCGGTAATGACGATAGCGTTCCAATTTGCGTACGAAATTCATCTTCAAGAAAGTGTGGCTGCCATGGCAAGGCAGTACGTACGTAGCATTATTTCGTCCGTTCAAAGGGTCGCTTTGGCTCTTTCTCCTAATCATAATAATTCCCATATTGGTGCCTTGCTCTCTCCCCTCGGCGGACCCGAGGCACAAACCCTAGCTCAATGGATCTGCCAAAGCTATAGGTATATACATCGAACAATTTAGAGAAAAAAAGAAGCTCGTTTGTTCATCGTTAACATTACTATTTAAATCTTTTTCAGGTTCTTCTTAGGCGTTGAATTGCTCAAATCGGCAAACGAGGGAAACGACGAGCCCATCGTAAAGTCTCTGTGGCATCATTCGGACGCTATCTTGTGCTGCTCGTTAAAGGTTTTTTTTTTTTAATTATAAGTAACAACATTTTTTTTAGTATAAAAGAGGTGTAATGATGCTAAACAATGGTTATAAATAATACAACTGCTATAGGCATTGCCGGCGTTTACGTTCGCGAACCAAGCTGGGCTCGACATGCTCGAGACTACGATGGTCGCGCTAGAGGATATTTTGCTGGAGAAGATTTTCGACGAAAATGGGAAAAAGGCGCTTTTCGCCGAGCTTCCGAGGATCGATCACACAGCAGGTAAATTAATTAATCAGCGATGAATCGCAGATTCGTAAATTTGCGATGATATTTATGTAATAACTTTTATCGCCAGGGATTCGCGTGCCTTCAAGGCGGGATATGCGCGTCGAGCATGGGCCGGGCCGTGTCTTATGAGAGGGCAATTGCTTGGAAGGTTTTGGACGGAGAAGAAAAGGCACATTGCTTGTGTTTCATGTTCATCAATTGGTCTTTCGTCTGATGTTTTTATGAATCTATCTATTGACTTGTGATTTGCCTAGTCCTAAACTCGTGGTTATTTAATTTCTGTAATGTTGACTTAAGTTATTAGTCGGAAACTATTGTTTTTTTTAGTGATCTTCTCTTGTTGCCGTATAATGCTTATGATATGATAATATCCGTGGATATATTATTAGGAAAATCTGGTTATTTTATGTAGTAAAATCAAGATGACTGTTGCTGTTACATCGGCAACTAGGCGGTTACAAATCCGAACTTATACGGCACTAATATATTATATTATTTCCCTTATTTTATTACGATATTGTTTGTGGGGCCATAGCGAACCATAGCCACTAAAAGAGTTCGATTAAATAGAAGCTGGTTCAGTTGGAAGCTTGCATTGTTCCAAAATAATGAAAGTAATATTTGTAGTTATTTATGTGTAGAATAGGAATCACAGAAATCTTGGATCATACAATAAAGTTGAAATTCAACTGTAATACCTATGCACGCACGTGTTCATTCCATCCATATCTTGACGCCTGTATTGAAAAAAATTATTTATTTCTTAGAATAATTAAATGGCCCAAAAAATTAGTTGTTTCTGTAATTTTAGTAGTTAAAACGTCGGTCTAAACGGAAATAAATATTCGTGATACAATTAAGACGTAGATCGAACCGTAGCCAACCGCACCAAAGCTGTAATGTAACCGTAGAGACGGATACAATTCTTACCAATTAAAAGGGATTTCAGGCTATAAATAAATAAATAAATAATTACAGTCCGTCAGCTGAGGACGCGTATGTACGCGCATAAGCTCGTTTGACCATTTCTGTGAATTGTTATATACGCCGTCTCAAATCTCAATTCTCATTTGAAGATTCAATCAAAACCCCCCCAAAAAACATCTGATTTCCTCCGGCGATGGACGCGGGCGCTGTGGTGAAGATGGAGGAGCTGACGTCCGGCGCGAGCGGGCGGATAATACCGATCTTCAGAAAATCTCTCTTGTTCGTGTATTCGTTGCTGTTGTGGATTTTGGTGTTACTCCCGGGGCAGCGGCGCCGGCGATTGTCCATTCCGTCTTCGAACGACGAGATGGAATTGCCTCTGTCTCCGTCGAAAGCGACGGCGGCCTCCGTGAGGCAGCGGCGGAGGTGGAGAGACGAGGAGGATACGTTGAGGCGCAGGTCTTTGGCTGAGGCGATCGACATGGTTGTCTTCGAAGGTCGATGCTCGACGTCGTTGTTTTACGGTGTTCGGAGAAATGCCCTCTTCTGCCGGTCGTGGTTCCCGGTTGACGGTCAATTGAGGTAATTACGAGATTCTATTTCCTGTTTATTTATGCCTTGTTTTGCTCTCTATGGCCATGCTAAGTTGTATCTTTATGCAATCTCTTCGGTGTAATGAAGTCGCTGGTGAAAGGGGCCCATGATGAAGTTCGTTTCTTTAGAGTGTGACTGCTTAGCAAGCTGATTGAACAAATATAAATTGCTAGAACCAGTCTTTTGCAGTGAAATCTAGTTAATTGTTGCATGCTTTTTTCCATTTCCTTTCCTCATAAAAGTACTTCCTTTGCAGGGGAATTCTTATTATCATACACGGGCTCAACGAACACAGGTCTGTTAGCTTGATTTTTAATCATCTTGTTGGTTTTGGGATTACGCTTTATCGTGTTCTAAGCTTATAAACCTCTTTGCTTTTCAGTGGACGCTATAGCCAGTTTGCTAAACAATTAGTCTCTTGCAATTTTGGAGTCTATGCTATGGATTGGATAGGTAACCAATCTCCTGCTATGGCTTTAAGTTTGGGCTTACTACGGTTATTCTTCAGTATGACTAATTTTCCTTCTTTTTTTAGGTCATGGCGGTAGTGATGGACTCCATGGATATGTACCTTCCCTGGATCACGTCGTTGCAGACACAGTAAGTTTCGTTTCACTCTTCGGTTTCTTTTGTAGTCTTATGCCTACGCCCTAGGTATACGTGTAATGAATATATTAGTTAACATTCCTCGTATCTCCTGTCCAAAGGCGGCTTTTCTGGAAAAGGTCAAATTAGACAATCCTGGGGTACCATGTTTCTTGTTTGGTCATTCAACTGGAGGCGCAGTAGTATTGAAGGTAAAGATTCCTACCAGCGATAACTTTTCGTAACCTTTTTTCTTAGTAACTTCGCCCTAATGTGGATCATTTGTTGGCATCATCAATAGGCTGCTTCATACCCTCATATTGAGGAAATGGTGGAGGGAATCATATTGACTTCGCCTGCTTTACGTGTCAAGCCAGCCCATCCAATTGTTGGTGTAAGTTATTACCTCTAACACGTTTTCTCGGTAGGTTCATGTGATTGTCTTTTGTCTTTGAAACAGTAGAAAAAACTCGATCGTCCTTTCTCTACCTTTCCTATACGTAGGCTGTTGCGCCAATATTCTCTCTAGTGGCTCCAAGGTTCCAATTCAAAGGTGCAAATAAAAGGGGAATTCCCGTGACTAGAGATCCTATAGCACTCTTGGCCAAGTACTCGGACCCTTTGGTATACACTGGACCAATCAGAGTCAGGACGGGGCATGAGATTTTACGCATATCTTCATACTTAACTCGGAACTTCCATTCCATTACAGTCCCATTCTATGTCCTTCATGGAACTGCTGATAGGGTCACTGATCCATTAGCTTCTCAGGACCTTTACAATGAGGCACCTTCGAAGTTTAAGGACATCAAACTGTACGAAGGTTACTTACACGATCTTCTCTTCGAGCCCGAGAGAGAAGAGGTTGCTCAGGACATCATCGATTGGATGGAGAAGAGATTGGGTGTGAGTCATCATATGAATGCCACTGTTTGGTCTTGAGATCAAGGGTTGCAGAGATTGAAGATTATGTAGTTCTTCTCTCTTCACTCAGTGTGCTAAAATGGTGAAACTGATGGATTGTTTTTTGGGTTATGATTGGATTTTGAACATCTTGAATATGCACACAGACATACATAGATATGTGAAGTGTGGTATGTATATATTGCCCTAAATTAAGATGGGGTTTATCTTTATTAGCAGCATTGGAATGGAAGAAGATAAGATAATTTTGGCTTTTTCCATTGAAGTTGGAATGGTTTATGCTATATATTGCCGATTCACGTTTCTGAGTTTTCTTCTATTTTTTCTGGAGTAGCAGTGTACTTGCAGTGATAAACCTAAATTGAGCATTTAACTAAAAAACTACGTTAAATGAGCATATCATACGAAATAAAAGGATGTTGACATATATCACAATACCTGGGCACTCTTTTAAGTGATCATCGTCAATACACACTATTTTAAGCTAAAAAGAGATAAATTGATACCAACATCTAAACCAGTTGGTAGCAATTGCACAGGTGATAATTCTGGTAAAAAGGCAAAAACTGGATTCTCTCGCAGCTCGAAGAAGACTCGGTTGGTAATACTCGAGCTCCAAAGGAATCCCGACAAAAAGTAAGCTTGCCTCACGATACGGTTTTCCCGAAACAAACAGATGCAAGGTAAAGATTCTTGGCCCATTTCTCCTGCAAAATGCAACTCTTTAGGATCAGAGCTTAACGAGAATAATGAGCAAGGGAAAGTAGAGGCTGAAATATGGGAAAACTCACAACCTTGACATGAACACTTGGAAATGCTGAAGTTCGAAGTGTTTCTTGCGTTTCGTCTGAAGGTTTTCTTCTCGGGACACTCAGTACAAAAGCAGCTTGATCCCATGTTGCTGCAGTTGATGTTATGCGATAGCCACCATCCCATCTCCTATGTATACCTTCACTTGGGTAAAGAAAATCTAACTCCACAACCTGATGTAATAAAAAAATCGATAATAAAAATAGTGGTTGTAGATAAATAATAATGTGTCCCATATAGATAGTATAATATTTTGCATTAACGACAAACCTGATCAGAAAAACCAGCCCCGCGTGACATCACAATCGCCCATCGGTTTCCTGCAGTAGCCATGGCAGTAACATAGAACCCTTCTCTCCATTTTTTGTTGATCCACTTAAATGGAAATGATTCACTGACTTTATAAGACTGCTGGAGGTACTGGGTACCTGAGTTGTATTAATTCAGATTATTATGCAGTTTGTGGCATAAAAAACATCATTACGTAATGGAAATTTTGTCACCAACCCTTGGACATTACGACTAATGAGCTTCCATTGTTTGCCCCAGCTATTGCACTGATGTAGAAGTTTTTCTCCCATTGTTCCATTATCCATTCCTGCATTCAATATTAAGTCCAAACTACTCAGAAGAATTGCCTGCAAGGCATTTTACATGTCTTTGAAATAAAAGTACCAGACTCAAAATAAAGTTCCCGAGGATCAAATGGAGATATGTGGAATATTAAGTCATTGCAATAGAAAGGACCTTGTGAAGAAAGTGAGGTGAAAGTTCATAAACTTGGTCACTAAAGCCAGTCCCTGCATCCATAATAAGGGCCCACAGATTCGAACATGATGCCACACAGCTGATGTATAACCCATCTTCATTTCCTTTGTCAATATGCTGTGCAAGTCTGATGTCTGCAACATTGTAGTGATACCTACAAAGTATAGAGGCATATATAATATATATATATGATGGCTGAATAGTTTACTCCTCAGATAAACACAAGAAAAACTAAATGATGATACCTTTGCTTCATAGGCCTTCGAGCATTATACACACTAATCCATTGTGTCGCAGGCATCCCCAATCTAACTTTCTTCTTTGGCTGCTCGTCGTCATCGTTGTCCAACATAAGACGACCTCTCTTGTGTCCCACTTGGTATATAAGCTTCATTAAGTAAATACATTATTCATGAGAATGAGACCCTAACTTCAATCAAGTTCAGAAAGAAATCTAAACATGAGGAAAAAGAGCATTCAGACTGAACCTTCTGAGCACCCTCGGTATTTATTGGCCTGATATCTGGATTTGGACCAACGATACCGTCAAAAAGCGAAATATATTTTGCATAATTAGGCTCCTCATCAAACTTCAAATTAACAATGTATTCCACAAACTGTCTGAAAGGAGCGGGACAGAAGCAACAAAGTGTTTCTGGAGAAGTTGACATTTTCTTTTTGCAGACAAGGAATCCCTTATTATCACCCTGAATAATAACACATAAGCATCAAGAATTAATTCATCACCGCCGAGTGAATCCCAGATATAAACTACTAACCTGGTAACCTTGCCAGGGAAGTCGGCCACGAAGAAGAAAAACAAGAGTATAAGCAAGGGACTCTAAGTCATCCCTCCGACTGCCAGTTCTTCCAAGATGAGCGTGTACACTGGCATAGCGAACAGTACCTCTGCAAATAGAAAAAATTTTAACACATCAGTAAAAATTGCTAAATTCAAACAAAATAAATGTCAACAGACATGAGTAAGAACTTGTTCATTTTACCTGAAGACGTCTGGCCTTTGATCATATTCCACATGCAGGCCAGTTGAATTGTCACGCCATTTAGTGGCTGTATTTCAGCATAGGAGAAAAGGAATTAGGTTATATCAATAAGTTCATTTCAGAGCCGATGCAGTATGACAAGGATGTTTTACCTAACCCAAGATCAACCAGAAATAGTCTTTTCTCATCAGGTGTTCCAGGTGGACCAAGCAAAAAGTTCTCTGGCTTCACATCCCCGTGAACATATCTACAAGAGTCGTAAAAAAGAGGTTTTCATGCATACATGTCATTGAAGCATGAAATTGGATAGATGATATTGATGCTCAAGTGGAGTAAAAGAAATTCATAGCATACCCTCTAGAGTGCAACTTCTCCAAAATGGAAATTGCTTCAATGGCTATACATGCCACCATTTCTATGGACATTCTGCAGAAGGAAGAAATTTAATATTCAATGCAAGGTCTCATGCCTGAAAAAATGAAAGAGATAAGTTCTTGGAAAGAGTCTTACGCATGTGAATTACTGTTCCAGACATCCCATAAACTAGGACCAAGCATATCCATGACCTGAAAAGTTAATAAAAAACCTTGAGGAAAAAGGAACCAATAGTATAAATAAGAGATGTTTCATAAGAGAGATAATGTACCATACCATGATATAATAATCATTTAGCCGTCCTTTGTAATGCACGCGAGGTATACCATGACTACCACCTAATGCACTGTACAGAAACAAAATATACACAATTAAGATTCAAACGTTTGCCAAAGGAAGACAGCAAGTAGATCGGGATATAGCAAAGAGAAGACATTATCATTCACCTGTAGACCTGCCACTCATAAGGAGGCCCGTAATTACATCCTTTGCTGGTCCGGTGCTCAAATTTCAAAGCAACCTAAAGAAGATCAAGAATGTTAAATCATAAATAACTAGAGATATTTATTGCAGAAAATGGGATCAACAGACGAATTGCGTACCTCAATTGCTCCAGGCCCTGTCCTTTCATTTGGGTTTATGGGGTTGATTCGACGACCTACATACACTTGTCCAAATCCTCCTTTTCCCAATTTCCTTTCAACTCGATACGTAGGAGAATTACCTACTTGAACCTGTCCAAAATAGACGTAATCAGATTCTTCAATGCGGTACATGAAGGGAATACATTCAACAAGTTCAACACACACGACAAATGACAACCAACATATGGCGCACACCATACCACGTATTTGAAATCCAATTTGGATGACATGTTCAAAATGACTTATCTCAAGTTTAAAACCCATCCACACTACCCTAACATTTAAAATAAAAAAAAACTAGTCTTTGGCACAAAACTCAACATCCAGTGAATCTATGAAACCACCACAAGCTACAGCACCTTTTACTGCAAGAACAGACTCCACAGCCCGCACCCATAAAACTTACAACACATAAGGAAAAACAGAGCAGCATAACAAAAATTTCCACGGCAAACTACCCACGAGAGAAAGAAACCGCATATACCGTTTCGGGAAGAGGAGCAGTGATGCCTTCATCCTCAGCACCCAAACCCTTATCGCTCCCTTGCCCACCAATAGCATTGTCATCCATGACGCACACTTTCCCTGGTATGCACTGTGTTGTGTTTTTTCCAATTATTAGTCTTATCAATCCACAGCTTCGATACTTTCTTCACCAGCCCAACACAAAAAATGAACAGTCGAGACCGAATGAATAGAAACTAAAACGGCCGTTCCAACTTCCCCTGCTAGGTTCCTCCCCCCTAAAACAAAAGCTAACCTGTTATTTGAGCTACCTTATTTTTACCTTAAACACCCTATTACCAGCTGTTTAATGGGAGGTTCGCAATCCTTACTCAGATCGAGGTCAAAAAAATGAACAGACTTCAGAGAGGAAAAAAAAAGTTCGAGGTAGAAATGAAAGGATCGGTGAATAGCTGACCCAATCTATCTTCTCAAGTGAACATAGAGACGAGATGGAGCTAGATGTAAGAAGGGTTTGAGAAATTGTTGGGAAGTGAATATTCAGCGGCACCAAAAGGCGAAAATATGGGGCGTTGGGAAGAGAGAAGAAGACGAGCACAGAGCTCTAGCTATCGGAGGAGCTGGAATTTCTTTTTTCTTTTATTTATCCGAAATATAACATTTCCTATCGTTGCAGCTGGGGCAAACCGCCACGTGTTTTTTCGTGATTGGCTATATCTAGGTGGTTGTGTTGTATTGTCTATGTCTTGTAGGGTTTCTCTCTTTCGTTGAATTATTCTTCAATTTCGTATTCAATTTTGGAGGAATAATGAATTTGGCAAGCGATTTAAAATAGAAAAAATAATATAAAAAAATAAGGACTGGTCGGTAACGTACAAAAGCAGAGCAGCAGTTGCGTTTTTTTTCCTAAATAATTGACGTTTCTAATTCAATATCATAAATAGGCAAAAAGAAGAGCATGCAGTGCAGCTGTACGAAACATGCAGCTTATTTAAATATTTATTTTTCATGCAACTAAAACGAAATAATTGCGCTATTTTATTTGAGATCTATTGATAATTTAAATATTTATTTATTTCCTACAATTTTTGAGATCGTATATGCATAATGCATTAATAGAAAATCAAGGCAGTGGCTGGCTAGCTACGAAGAGACAGTAATGGATTCGCAGAGGAATCATCAAATGAAAGAGGTCAAGGGAGAGTTCGGCTACGTTCTTCGAGACGTGCCTCATCTCACCGATTACATGCCTGATCTCCCTGTAGGTTTATGTTTTTTTTTTCCTATTTTGATTATGGCCGTCTTCATCTGCATGCATCTCTATCTTTATAGATCGTGGAGGTAGAAAGTTCACAAATTAGCTAATTTGCAGGTTGAGCTTGCGGAAATTTGTGTAGTTTCTTTTTTTCAATTTGTTGAGATGGTTTATTTATTATTTTGTGACCGACGATATGACTATATGAGCAGTATTTGATTTTATGTGGTTTGAAAGATGTGAAACACTTGTTTTTTCACTGTAACTGATTGGAAATCATGGTGATTATTCACGTTTTCATGTGACAGACCTATCCCAATCCTCTGCAGTCTAATCCTGCTTACTCAGTTGTAAAGTGAGTTGATTTTTATCTAACTCTATCTTCAGCCAGCTCATCGCATTCCTAGTTTGTCGTTAATGCGTGATTGGTTCGTGGAGGTCGATCGTTGATTGATGTACCTATTGTGATTTCAGGCAGTATTTTCTTGACACGGATGATACTGTCACCCAAAAGGTGAATCTAATTATTCAATTCGCCTTGATCGAAGCCCAATAGGTACTTCCGATTCCTCACAGCGCAATTTATTGTTTGACGATCCTTTTCATATAGATTGTTGTTCACAAGGGCACTCCTAGAGGAATACATTTTAGGCGAGCTGGACCTCGTCAAAAGGTGGATTATGATATTTCTCCTTATGTTTCAGCTCTAGAAATCAAGTCAAAGCAGTTTTTACCTGATTTTTAATACATCTATGGTGACCAGATCTATTTTGCACCAGCGGAGGTGAATGCTTGTATAGTGACATGTGGAGGTTTGTGTCCAGGACAGAACACAGTGATCAGGGAAATTGTGCATAGCCTTGACTGTATGTATGGGGTCGACAAGGTTATTGGTATTGCTGTAAGTTAACTTGGGCAATGTTCACCGATCATTAGTTTCTCTGTTTCTGCAAGGATCTTGGAATTTGGATACTGGAATTATGGTATGATCTCTTCTCATAGGGAGGCTACAAGGGTTTCTATTCAACAAACACCGTTACATTGACACCAAAAATTGTCAATGACATACATAAGCGTGGCGGTACCATTTTGGGAACTTCCAGAGGGGGCCATGACACAATGAAGATTGTTGACTGCATTCAGGACCGTGGAATCAATCAGGTGAGAGCTTTTCAATCCCGTGTTGCTATTTGCTAATATATGTGGATCAAATGAGTATGAAATTTCACCTTAGCATTCAGTGCTACGTTTTATTATGGAACTATATTCCCGAAATGATAAAAAGAGCTTGACCATAGGTTTTCATAATTGGAGGAGATGGGACTTTAAAGGGAGCTTCTGCCATATACGAGGTATCCTTGGTCCTATTAATTACAGAAAGCTTGCATGTACGTCCATTTTTTCTGTTTATAATTCAATAGAAATTGTGTGTTTCACAAGCATCTCACTATCAGCTTAATTCAGTATCGCCCTTCCATGTTTTTGTGCCCCAGGAGATTCGGAAACGGGGCTTGAAGATATCTGTTGCTGGGATTCCCAAGACAATTGACAATGATATTGCGGTATGGTTCATCCTTCTCTTACTACGTAATGCATTTCTTCTTTTATATTTGTCTCCTTGTGAATGTTGTGTGCCTAGCATATTATGCACGTGGAGGACAGGCGGTCTACACTCTTCTTATTGTCAACTCTAGTTTCTCAGCTCAATTTGTTTCACATATCAGGTTATTGACAAGTCATTTGGGTTTGATACTGCTGTCGAGGAAGCTCAACGTGCCATTGATGCTGCACATGTTGAAGCAGTGAGTGCGGAGAACGGAATTGGATTGGTAAAACTAATGGGTCGATATAGCGGTAAGAAAAATTATTGTATTCGCTTGATATTCTAGAAATAAGCATGCGATGGCAATGAGACATGCAATATAACTGAGGAAGTTAGATTATAATTGTATACTGTTTCTCAATTCCTAACATCTCCATATAATTACAGGATTCATCGCATTGTATGCTACTTTGGCTAGCCGAGATGTTGACTGCTGTTTGATTCCAGAATCGCCATTTTACCTGGAAGGAAAGGGGGGACTATTTGAATATATCGGAAGAAAGCTTAAAGAAAATGGGCATATGGTCATTGTCATCGCTGAGGGAGCTGGACAAGAGCTTCTTGCTGCAAAGAATGAACAAGATGCTTCAGGCAATAAGTTACTTCAAGATGTCGGATTTTGGCTTTCTGAAAGGATAAAGGTATGAGCAATCACATTATTGGAGAATAGTAGAGATGAAATAATTCAAATCATAGCATTATACATCACATATACTGCTCGAAAAAAGCAACCTCATTTACACTCAGTTTCTGAATTTGTTGCTGCAGGCACATTTCTCAAAAGGGAGAAATCGACTTACTTTGAAGTACATTGGCAAGTATCCCTCCCGACAGCGTTACCCAGTCTATATATTCTTTGGACCGTGATGACTTATTTAGTTGTTGACAGATCCTACTTACATGATCCGGGCGATTCCCAGCAATGCGTCTGACAATGTTTATTGCACGCTCCTTGCTCAAAGCGCTGTTCATGGAGCAATGGCAGGCTATACAGGCTTTACAAGTGGTCTAGTCAATGGACGACATACTTATATTCCTTTCAATGTAAGTCTAAGCAACGCCTAGAATTCCCTGTTATCATTCATGTCTACTGTTATATAACCAACGTTCAAAATACACGAGTTGCCCGCCGGGATTAGCGTTTCAGGACATCAAGGTTCTGTGTCTGGTGCTGTAAATGAGTCGAGTTCAAGCCTAGAATGGCTTTTTTTCTTGCTCAAGCTCGGACTCACAAAAATGCATTTTCCATTTAGCTAAGATCCTGACCAAGTTGTTGCTGTTCTACTCTTACAGTGTATCATCGGACAGCAAAATAAAGTGGTCATAACCGACAGAATGTGGGCGCGGCTTCTCTCATCAACAAATCAACCCAGCTTCCTCAGCCCGAAAGAGGTTGGTAAGGCTAAATAGTGAATTTGAGCCGCTCACCGAGTTTCTAGATGATGCTTCAGTCGCATAAGTGGGAACACAAATGATTAGATGCAAAGCCAATAAGCAATGAAATAACAAGACTTGATGCATTCACAATTCATGTCATGGTTCCTTTTGAGAGGGGCTGAAGTTTGTCGATACGCTTTATTACGCTCCAAGCAAGTCTCATGTCCGTATTAAGGATCAATCTGCATTTATTCTTTTCACTTTTTGATGTATACTTCTTTCTTGAGTAGCTCTCAGGTTTCTGATTCTTAACTTTTTATGTGTAGTGGCCCAAGGGGAAAGCCGATGACAAAGTAGGAAGGGGATCAGCCAAAGGGGAAATTCAAGTTTTAAGCCACAAGTTTTCTGGTTTTCCCTTCCGTTTTAGTAACTCGCACGATTGATTAGTTTGTGTTTCAAATTTTCACTTGAAAGAAGACAATAGAGACATACAGTTTTAGGAACTGAAAATGAAATAGTTTCTGATCTAGGATTAGTATTCATGTTTATTTAGAAATAGATAATCCGATGCAATACAAACAACTTATGTTCTATTAATGTCAAAAAACGTTAATGATTGGTCGGTTGGTAGCCATGAACTCGGAGCATCAATCAACACTTGTAAACACCAGAAGGATCGGCGTTTTGCACAATCCATGGATGCTCGATAACCTTGTGAAGCGGCAAACGCTTGGAAGAGTCCTTCACCAGCATCTGTTGAAGGCATTTTTTATGACATGATATTTACAAACATACAATGATATGAAATAACATTTGCGCTAGGGCCCAGGTAGAATCAATCACCTGACTGATGAGATCTTTAGCAGCAGATGAAACTATAGGCTTCGGAGGGAATTTAAGGTCCACCTGAACAATCCTGCAGATAACTTGAGAGAATTAGCCCGCTTATTACCCAACACTGAGAGAGACGACTACACGTTATATAACTTCAAGTCGGTACTAAGGGAGATCTGTTTACCTTCTGTATGTGTCCGAGTGCTCTTTCGCTTCAAACGGCGGAACTCCGTAGAGAAACTCATAGCACAAGACGCCGAGGCTCCATATGTCCACACTTGCATCGTGCTCCACGCTCTCAACTAAAGAATGAATGACGTTGGTTGGTATATGTTATGCAGAATTGAATAAACCAATACAAAAGATTCACACCATGAGATTAGAAATTGAACTTATCTAGAACAACTCTAAATCATGCATCTAATCTATTTCATGTACATGGAAAAAAACTATGCATACCCATCTCTGGCGGAAGATAATCCAGCGTGCCACACATGGTCCGTCTACGGTTAAATGTGTGGACAGACCAACCGAAATCTGCTATTTTCAACTCCCCCTAACAATTGCAAATGCAATCCGTGAAGATTCATAAATTGGTTCTCAAGAGGTGAAACCATTAAAGAAAAAATTTGAAGTTACCTGCATTCCAACCAGAAGGTTTTCGGGTTTAATATCTCTGTGTATTACGTGCTTTCCATGGCAATACATCAATGCTCGAGCCAATGATGCAATATACTGTTGTATGACACAGACATCAAGGAAAGAGCCTTATATAAGAGTTTGAACTTACTACGATTCAGGTTGAAAGAGATGAAAAAAGTATTAAAAATATACTCACTGTTGCAGAACGTCTCTCACTGAAATATTTGCACTTTTGCAGTTCTTTGTAGAGCTCTCCCTTTGCAGCATATTCCAAAATCAAATATACTCTTTTCTGTTATTAAACCTTAACGATTAGCCAAAGATAAATTGTTTTTGCAAGTTTCACAGATTAAAGAAATGAAATCATGCCTGGTCATAAAAGTAACCATAAAGTCGTAGTATGTTCGAGTGTCGAAGATGGCTCTGTATTTCCACCTCTCGCCTTAGCTGATGCTCAACCTGAGACTGTTTCAGTTGGCTCTTGAACAACACCTTCAAGGCCACAATGTGGTTGCTCTGTGTATGGAAAAAAATGTTGAATTTCTGAAGAAAAAGAAATGTTATATTGAATGTATGATAGGATCACTGACCCTCTTTTCCCTGGCCAGATATACATGTCCAAACTTTCCTCTACCAAGAGGCTTCCCTATGTCGAAGTCACTTAAAGTCCACCTTTTCTGATCTACTCCTGTGCTCTCTGAAGAATCCTATACAAGGAAAGCTAATTATCAGTTCTAGCACATATAGACGTATTGCTAAAGAACCAAACGATAGTATCCGCGGTGTAAGTACATTATCAACAGTACTCACTGAAGGTCATTATATGCACACGGAAACCAATCAGAACGCAATAACTAAGTTCTACCAACATTTCTCTGCACCATAAACGACCAACACAACAAGCATTCAAACAGCCCTACCTTAAAGACCATCTAAGCTCAATCCATTAACGTTAAAGACAAGACTAATTCTATGAGGATCCGCACATTTCTAAACCCTACCTTTTTATTAGATCAATCGAATCCTGTGAAATGGATAACAATACACACACAATTTAACTCGGAGTAAAACAAAGTGAAAAAAAAGAGGCATTGTAAACCAATACACCAACACGATAGCAAAAATCATGTTACCAAAGGAACATATAGGCAGAAGAAAAGCCAAATCTCTTGAGCTATCCCTATCAAATCACCGTACAAACCCTAGACATTAACTAACCTCGATCATAACCTTATAATTAACTTTTACCTTGTGCTCTTGCTGAATCTCCATAGCTGCGACCGCAATTCGCGCACTCACACACTCCCGAAAAAATCAAACGGAAAAATATACGCGAGAGTGTGTCTGAATTTCAGGTAGTGGTGTCGAATGATTTCCACAGAAATTATGTCCTGCCTCTAGATTTAAAAATAGGAAGGGAAGGGAGACGAACAAAATAAATAGAAATAGGGGCTTTTCTTTGTCTTGATCTGCGTAATTTTCCCAACGGTCGTATTTTACTCTCACGTGGCAGTGTGCCGTTTCAAATAATTTTCTACCAATTTGAATTTTTTATTGATTAAAAATTAATACATTTCGTATTTCCTGCGGAGGAGCGTCATAAATCGACTAGACGGGTCCCACAATGGAAGAAGTAAAGAGCGAGAGGGGCTAAAGGGACATAATTGATAGTATAAGGGGTAGTAGTAAAACAATAGTAACTTATTAGGCCTCGATTAGTAAAACCTCCAAAATTGAGGAACATTTGATTATTATTTTAGTTGCCGCGAACAAGTGACGCAAACCATGCCTGATTCCAAAACCTGAGGGAGGGGTGGAACGCGGCGATCGGACATCATGGTAAGTCTGCAATGTTTTCTATGGTGTAGTGGATTTACTTGGTCGGCCATTACTACAGGAGCTTGTCGAATTTTCTGCTTCAATTTTCGTATGCGGATAGTAATTTTATTTCTTTCTGTTGTTGCAGTTTTCAATTGCTGCTGTTAACGATACGGATTCAGCTAATGAATGGCAACCACTAGCCCCGACTAAAGAAGCTCAGGCAAGTTGGCTCAGTTTTTAAGTACTTGTCTAGTTTCGTAGGCTCGCAGTTGTTGATTTTTTTTTTTAAAAAAATGTTCAGGTATGTTTTCTATCGACGAAATTTATCTGTCTTTGTTGTGCAGCTAGATTTTCATTTTGGAACTGTTGGGTATTTTATTTGAGAAGATTGTTTTTAGAATGGATATGACCGTTAATCGTCGTGTGTTAATTTCTTAGAATGGATATGACCGTTTATCTTTGGGTGTTAATTTCTTGCACAAGATGGTTATTCATATCAAATTTGATATGGTTATGTCTACATTCTATCTCCTTCCAACCATGTTCTGGATTTGGATATATCGGTGCTTTCTTGATAAATACGGCGAACAAAGTAACTCGAATATAATAGCTCGATTTCATTTGATTTCCTCACCGAGGGCAAAGTCATACTTGTTTTGCAATCCTTCAGTGTTGCTCTCTGATGCTTTGTGCAAAGTAGGAATGGTCCTAAGTTGGTTCGGTTAGCGACAATCGTGAATTTTATCTCATTCACGTATATGCCATTTATTCTGCTACGTTATTTCAATTTTGCATTTCCAGGAGTTTCGTTTGACACAATTGTATCATGACGGTCTTCTGAAGTTACAATGCAAAGACTACGATAAAGCTCGTGAACTTTTGGAGGCTGTGCTAAAAGATCCTTTAATATCAAATACTGAGGTTCTGTGATAATATGATCTACCACTGTTTTCTTTTTCTTCAACTACTTGAAAACTGTGACTTCTGAGACACATTGCTCGTTTATCCTTCTTTGCAGGTGGAAAATAGTGCAAGTAACGGCCATCTTTCACAACTGAGGTTTTTACTAACTGATAGGCCCATGTTCTGTTTAGTTATTTCTTAAAAATAAAATGCTTTTGGAGATCTCAAGTTGTTGGGTACATATCAAGTACCATTGACATTTGTGATCTTTACCTGGTGGCTTGACGGCTTCTGTTTATGATCCAAGTTACTGTGCATTTGAAAATAGCACATATTGATTTTTATGGGATAGCTGCTAATAAGTAGTTGCGATCCAACTTAAATTTTGGTTATTTGCAGATTTTTGGCGTTGAAAAACCTTGCCACTGTTTTTCTTGAACAAGGCCCACCCTTTCATGAGAATGCTCTACATTGCTATCTTCAGGCGGTAGAGATTGATGGTAAAGATTATGTAACCTGGAACCAGTTAGGTACATTATCATGCTCCATGGGGTCACTAAGCATCTCACGATGGGCTTTTGAACAAGCACTAGTTTGCAGTCCTAAGAACTGTAAGCTACTTCCATCATCCTTCATTCTCTCAGTGTTACTGTTGTTGAAGTTTGTATAATCCCAGTTACTTGATTTTAGCAAACTTAATAATCTCTCGTGATGACCACCATGCTTATAGCTTGGCGTTGTACAAAAACTGAATTTCGTCAAACTTCAGGGAATTGCATGGAGAAGCTTCTAGAAGTTCTTATTGCAATTGGAGACGAGGTGGCCTGTCTTTCTGTTGCAGAATTGATATTAAGGCACTGGCCACGTCATTCCCGTGCATTACATGTAAAGAATACCATTGAAATTGACGCTGAACCCATTCCTTTTACTCCAAGAGGTATAGATAAACTGGAACCAAAACACAAACGGCTAACATTTCGACAAAAGAGAAAAGCTGAAGAAGAGGTCCACGATGGGGTCGTCTCCCCAAAGAAGATGAAGAGAAACATTGAAGTTAAGCTTTCAGAAGCTTCCTGGTTTGCTCTTGTTAGTGAACTGCTAAATATCCTGTCCCCGTTATCTTCTTCTTGCTCAGAACCAGAAACCGAAAGCCACCAATCGGGGGATATTAGGCTTGACATACAGTTGACCCCATCTTGCGAAAAATTACCAGGTCGTACTGAAACTGAACGGTATAAAGGCATTCAGGGTATTTTTGGTAGTTGTAATTCTTCCTCTAATGAAAAGGAAGGAAACTCAACCGAGGATCAACATCAGGAAAGAAGGAGCAGCCGTCTTGAAAGGCTTAGAAGTCGTAAACCAGGGAAAGAAGAATCAGATTCTTCCTCCAATAAGGATCTCGCTCAAGTTGTGAAGAAATTTCTATTACCTTATGTGGTAGATGTAACTGGAACTATAAGCAGTAAGCTCAATTCGACTTATCCTTTTGACAGTGTTGACATGGATGGTGATTCGCTCGACTTGGAAGCAGCCAATGTGATTGAATTTGTACAGAATACTGTCAACAATTTCGGTGCCTACCACATGAGTCACTTGCTTCTAGAGCAAATAGCTAGTAAAAGTATCATACACAGAGAAGGCATCACAAAAATTTTGGACTTGGAGAAGATGACAAGAAACTGGGGACAGGAGAGAACTCCTGAATGCTGTCTTTTCCTCTCTGAGCTATATTATGATATGGGTTTACAGTCTTCCAAAACTTCAACTACATGCACTTTCATGTCAGATGCATCCTACCATCTTTGTAAAGTTATAGAATCTCTTGCTCTGGATTATCCTCTCCTTGATAAGAAGACGGATTGGCAACACAATGACCCTACGAATGTTGCTGCATCTGATCAGCGCTTTCCAATAGATGACTCATTTTTGTTGAGAAAGAATCATTGCTTTTGGATACGTTTTTTCTGGTTAAATGCACACTTGTCTCTGCTTGACGGTGATCAAGAGAAAGCTCTGAAAGAGCTTTCGATTACATTTGCATTTTTTGTGGATAAGGATAAGAAGAAAAATCATGTACATCCTATACTGTTGCCACACAGGAAAGTTGCTAGGAAGCTGACAGCTGATGGAGTTCATCACGAAATTAATATGTTAGAGGTTGATTACTTACTGAAGAATTCAGCTGCTCAAATGATTGAGAAAAATATGCACGTGGAATGTATTCGCATGCTTGCCCCGCTTTTGTTATCGACTGATGATGTTCGTTTCAACGTATTGCATGACTGGAACAGTGAATGCAAAGTGTTCAATTCAGTGGAGCTATCTGCATTGGATATTTTGATCAGATCATGTGAACTGGCAGAACCAATGAATATAGATACCTATTCAAACTGTCATAGAAAGAAACTTGAAGTCCTATTGGCTGGTGCAGGTCTTTTGGAAAGTTTCTGTGATAGATCAGAGTTCAGTTCATATTATTTCTCCGAGAGTCGATCAAAAGAAAGCCGATCGAAGCACTGGTACTATTTAGTTTCTGAAGAGCTAAAGGCGATTTCTCGATTTGCATCTCGAGTCAGAAGCATTGTTAATCAGCATGAGAATCATAATAGCATTTCCCTAAGTGTTGTTGGTGATATCCAGTATTTGCTGTTGATGCTGATGTGCAGCATATCAACTGCATGCTTTGCGAAAAATTCTTCTGGGCTTGACATTCCTGAGCCCATTGAGGCTACTGAAGAGCAGCGCTGTTTTGTGGATGCTACTATTGCCTTTTGCAAACTGCAGCACTTGAACTTCAATATTCATATCAAAACACAGGCTGATTTGATCGTGGCAATCCATGACATGCTGGCTGAATTCGGCATCTGTTGTGCACAAGGGAGTGGTGAAGTTCAAGAAGGAACATTCCTTAAACTTGCAATCAAACATTTATTGATGTTGCATATGAAGCTTAAATCTGATGTTAATCATTCCAATACGGGGCAGGAAAGAAATCATCATGAACATGCTTCCAAGGATGATGACAATGATATTCGTGAAACGACTACGCAGAGTATCTGCATAAAAGGATCTGCTGTGTGTTTGAGCGACCTCAACATGGAAGCTGGTCAAAGTGAGGTGGACAAAGTGACAAAGGAAGTTGAAAAAATAAATGCTGAAAATGTCTTCTGTGATTCAGATTCACAGAAGGTAGGGGTTAGTAATGTTCATCCTACTTCTGAAGTCATGTGCAACAATCATGAAGAAAACAATGGAACTGATTGCGAGAATGGGCTAACTGACGATGAAAGAGAGGAACTGGAGCTCAGTATTGATGGTGCTTTGGATCAATGCTTCCACTGTTTGTATGGTTTAAATCTTAGATTAGATTCAACTTCAGAGGAGGGTTTAGTCAAGCATAAAAACACTAGCCTGGGAGATTATCAGACTAAGGAGCAGTGTGCCGATGTTTTTCAATACGTACTTCCATATGCAAAATCTTCATCTAAATCTGGGTTGATCAAGTTGCGGCGTGTTCTAAGAGCAATACGCAAACACTTTTATCAACCTCCTGACAGCGTATTGACCAGCAACCCTATCGACAAATTCTTGAATAATGTAGAGTTATGTGAGGATAAGCTCTCAGAGGAGACCGGATCTAAAGGTTTTCTTGATACCATGATGAAGATCATTTATCCCGAAGGTGAACCTGCCAAACAACAAAAAGGATCACCAGGTGAAAGTTCTGATCCATATCTGGAAGTATATTGCAATCTATATTACCTTCTTGCCCTGTCTGAGGAGATGAGTACATCTGACAAATGGGCTGGCTTTGTTCTTACTAAAGAAGGGGAAGAATTTGTGGATGATAATGCAAATCTCTTCAAATATGATCTACTATACAATCCTCTGCGTTTTGAAAGTTGGCAGAAACTTGCAACTATATATGATGAGGAGGTGGAATTACTGCTGAATGATGGCAGTAAGCAGATCAATGTTCTGGAATGGAGGAAAAATGCCTATTTGGCTCAAAGAGTTGAGGCAAGTCGAAGGAAGAGTAGGAGATGTTTACTAATGACTTTGGCTTTGGCAAAGACAGCAAATGAGCAGGGTGAGATTCATGAGTTGTTGGCTCTAGTCTACTACGACAGTCTTCAGAACGTGGTACCATTTTATGATCAAAGATCTGTTGTAATGTTTAAAGATCAATCGTGGAAGAAATTTTGCGAGAACTCGATGAATCATTTCAAAAAGGCCCTTAATCACAAGGAAGATTGGTCTCATGCCTTTTATTTAGGAAAGATCTGTGAAAAACTTGAATACCCTCATGAAGAATCATTATCCTACTACGCCAGGGCTATCGCTTTGAATCCATCTGCTGTAGATCCTTTCTATAGAATGCATGCATCTCGGCTGAAGTTACTTTGCAAATTTGGGATGCAGAATGAAGAGGCTTTAAAGGTTGTTGCTTCATATTCCTTTGCTCGATCAGCAAACGAGACAGTTATGAACATTTTGGATGGACATGGCTCTGAAAGTTCAGAGTCATTAATGCATGTCGATGATGAAGGTACCAACATCGATGTCAAAGACGTAAAATCCTGTACATTTCAGAAGGCATGGGACCTGCTTTACGGTGATTGCATTTCTGCTTTAGGGACGTGTGTGGAAGGAGACCTCAAACATTTTCACAAAGCGAGATATATGCTTGCACAAGGATACTATGGTAGAGGTAAGGTTGGGGATGTAGAACAAGCGAAGGAGGAACTTGCTTTTTGCTTCAAGTCTTCTCGTTCTTCATTTACAGTAAACATGTGGGAGATTGATAGTACGGTCAAGAAAGGAAGACGAAAAGCCGCATGTCCCTCGGGGAGCCGGCGAGCTCTGGAAGTTAACTTTCCAGAAACTTCTCGTAAATTTATAACTTGCTTGAGGAAGTACATGTTGTTTTATTTGAAGTTGTTGGAGGAAACTGGAGATGTCTCTACACTTGATCGGGCTTACATCTCTCTCCGCACAGATAAAAGGTTCTCCCTGTGCCTCGAAGATCTTGTTCCTGTCGCTCTAGGGAGGTACGTCAAGGCCTTAACTGAGTCTGTACATCGAACTGGTACTCAATGTGACAGTAGCACGGACTCTATCGAGCACCTGCTGGAGAAATTATTCGCCTTGTTCCTGGAACAAATAACCTTGTGGTCAGATATATGCAATATTCCAGAGTTTAAGAGCCTGGAATGGACAGAAAACAACCTTTATGCATATATCTATCAGTACATACATCTACTAGAGAAAAACATCAGGGTAGAAACTCTTGAAGCAATAAACGAGAAGATCCGGAAGCGCCTGAAGAATCCAAAACTGTCGCACGGTAATTTGGCCAAAGTTTATCGGCACGTTTCTGCTGCCTGGTGCAGATCTCTAGTTATCAGCATGGGTTTGATTACGCCTCTGCATTCAAGACACTCAACTGAGATTTGTGATGTGGATTTACCTGGCGGTGGTGGAGAAACCGAACTGCTGCTCTGTGTTGATTTGCAATCAGAAGAACTGTGGACATCTTCGTTTGAGGACATGGATCATCTGAAGGCTCTCGAAGCTAAATGGAATCCATCGTTGTCCAAGATCAAGAATGTGATAATCAAAAGAGTCTCTGATGGGGATTTGGAATCTGCATCCACCATACTTCGATCTTCCTACAATTTTTACAAGGACACCTCTTGTGCATTACTCCCATCAGGTGTCAATCTCTATACGGTGCCAGCTCAGTTGGCGACGGAAACTTATGTCCAGCCAGGGATAGATGGGCTTGACATAATTGACATGAATACTTCGAGGAAGCTTCTCGTTTGGGCATTCTCGCTTCTCCATGGCCATTACACCAATGTGTCCCATATTATTAAGTACTGCGAGGAGAACACAAAGGTAATTAATCACCAGCATCCTCTTCCATATTATTAAGTTTTATTTTCTTCCATGCTCTTAATGTGTATTGCCTTTGCTAGTCAAAGGTTAAAAAAGGAACGGGAGGATCATCGACATCTTTGAATGCAAACGCACAAACTGCCAATGCTTCTCAATTAGGTAATCTTGAATCCCTGTTCTTTTTTTCTTTTTAGAGATTACTATATAGAATTAATTTACGCCCCTTGTTTCTTTAACCCTTGTCTTGAACTTATATTCTTTGCAGTCGGAACTAAAGAGACGAGTGACAAAAGCTCTGAGCCTCAAGTTCATGATAATCCTTCGCCATTACCTGAATCCAATATTGGCAATAAACCGGGAATTTCTGTTGCACCAAAGACTGCAAATGCCTATAAAGAAACTTCAACCTCCGAAATAGAGGGCGAATCCCCAGAGAAGCCTCTAATATCATCTGATAGGCCAAGTCTGACTCATTGCAACAATCCTCCGTTTGAAAAGAACACCACGGATTTGCATCATGACGAAAATAAATCAGGCAACGTTTGATTTGTTTTTATGGAAATATACGTATTATGTTTGTTCTTGGTCTTATACATGAAGAATTTATCTCAATAGGTTTTGTGAAGGTACACTTTTCGAGCCATAGATAGTAAATTTGTCGAGCTTCGTGTTTTACGGTTGCTATGATGATGAAACTCAACAGCTTCATGTCCATTTCTATGCCCTGAACTCAACTAACCATAGTTTGAACCATTCAACTGCTGATGTCTCTGTACGATAAATGGAATGCAAGTCATGAGCGATCCATCCATGCTTTTGTACCAAGTCAAAAGACATGGTAACTTTTTATTCTCTTTATGTCAGGATTTTACGCCTAAAATGCGCAGAAACGTATATGAAAAATTCACGATTATTGTAGAAATTTCGGACAAACATGCATGTCTCTGTCAAGTCTATACCAAGCAATTACTTCGAAACTTACAAAAAGGCAAATAAACCTCAGTCTTGTCAATGAGAAATTATAGGAAGTTGAAAGAGATATACAGTCAGTAGATAGAACTCATGCAAAGTCAAGATTACTAACAAAGCAAACTTCCGTTTAATATCCCATCTCGTTAAAATTCGTAGAAATGGTGGGGCTTGACCATATGACTAGAACACATACACAGATACAGTGCATTATTTAACACTCAAACTCCTTGAGCTAGAGTTAAAATATCATAGCATATGAAATTCTTTGAATTCAACACTGAAGATGGGTAGAAATCCTTGCTGCGACAAGAGCAAAGTAAAGAGGGGCACTTGGTCACCTGAAGAAGATAACATCCTCAAGAACTATATCTATAAACATGGAGGAACAGGAGGAAATTGGATATCTTTGCCTCAAAAAGCTGGTATACATCAAGTCTCTGTCTTCGAACTTTTTGACCATGTATAAATCGTTTATGCTCTTTTTTCTCCTTCTCTATTTCAAATAACTATGGTTTTGTACGCAGGTCTCAGGCGTTGCGGTAAAAGCTGTCGACTCAGATGGCTGAATTACCTTAGGCCGGATATCAAGCATGGAGCTTTCACTCAAGAGGACGAAGATGTCATATGCAGTCTCTACAACAAGATTGGAAGCAGGCAAGTTTCCTGTATTATTAATCTGCTGTCTTTGATGCGATGCATGGCTTGAATTTTATCTGAAGTTTACTATTGTAGATGGGCATTTATAGCTTCACACTTACCAGGAAGAACAGACAACGACGTGAAGAACTATTGGAACACCAAGCTGAAAAGGAAGAAGCAGCAGCAACAGCATCTTATGATGGTCACACCAAATCAAGAAAAGCTTATGATCCCAACAACAAGGGTTGTCCCGCCTTCTCAAATAGTCGGTGAAGCTGATATCACTGGTTTTTCATCCCCGTTGCTGGAAAACAAAAGTGACTTGTTAAAAGCTCATGACAGAATCTTGGATAATGGAATTATTGCCCAAATATCCTCCATTGGTGATAGCTCAAGTAATAGCTTTTCAACGGAAACTGCAGGCTCATCAACTAGTCAGATATTGTATTACGACCCACGATTCTCTCCTGGGATAGATGAGCTGTTTGAATTCAGTGACGTTCCGACATTAGGCAATTGCTCTTCGTATTATGCATTTGGCGGCGTTCAGAATCAAGAAGAAGCTATTGAAGCCGATTCTAGTGAAGATTTGTTCAGCATTTTAGTTTCTATGTCATCAAGCGAAGGCATTGCCTAACAAACCTACAGATAAAACTTACAAATGTATGTTACTAATGGTTATTGTCTGAGTCAGTGCTTAACATTCAGATGTACATAGCTTTTAATATAAAGTATCCTGACTGGAAATCATCTAGCACATATATTTCAGAAATACGGGAACAACTCAAAGTCAAGACTTCCATTTCACAGTACAGCCAATGCCTTAACAGTTTTCAATTAAGGGACCTCCAACGTGTCCACAAGGCATATAAAAGAAATAGCAGAAAGAATAAGACCATCACACACACGCACACACACGCACACACACACACACACACACACACATATATATATATATATATTACATCGATTTTAAAGTGCCATCTCTCTCTGCAATTCAGCAAGTTCATCATCGTCCTCTTCGACACGGTGGGCTGGTTGCTTTCCAGCGGGGACACGGACAGGAGCCGAGGGAGCTGTTGTTGCAGGTTGAAGGAGCTCTTCCTCGAGCTCTGCTCCTTCGAGTTCTTCAAGCTCAGCCTCTAATTCATCCTATAGAAAGAAAAATCGATTGAGAGGATGTCTAGAAAAAAATAAAAGAGAGAGATTATCATCCATAATAAACAGAAACGTACCTCATCAAAATCAGCTGCTGCACCGATTGGTGTTGCTAGAGCCTCTTGAATCATTTTCATATTCTCGGTCTGCTCGTTGATTTCATCCATAGTCTTGTCCACGTCATCGATGTTACTGTAATAAAATCATGATGAGATATGAATCAGTGATAGATACCCTAAATGGGGTTTCTCCTTGTGATTTGGCTTTGGTGCTAGAGAATGGAGATTTTCTTTTTATTATTTGCATTAAGTGATGCACAAACAATATTGGCCTTGTTATATGGGTTGTGCAACTTCCTCCTTTGTCTCAATTATCTAGAAATTTGGTATAATAGCCATAGTTTTGGAATGATTTGGGCACTTACGTTGCCTTCTGCATGGCTTTCATAGCAGCTGCTCCTGTTCTCAACGCATCAACGGTTTCTGTTGTAGCTTTTGCCCCTTCCAACATTATCATCTGAGATCAAGAGGATGGGCATGAAGAACAAGCCAGGCAAGAAAAAATTACGGAGAGGATGCATAAGATCACCTGATCATGAATGCGTAGTTGGAAATTCCCAAGCTGCTCAATTTGCTGTTCGTAAAGTCTTTTCCTCTTCAGGCATTGTATAGCAGCTAAAAAAAGCAACGGATTGCCGAAACCAGAAGATAACTTATAAGAGAACTTCAGACAAACTGTTGCATCTCTCAAGTATGCCATAACTCATACCTCTTTTATTTTTCGCTCTAGTAAACTCCTTGGCCTTTTCAACCTCTGCAGCCGCCTTCTTCAGTAAGACTTTCTCTTTTTTCTCTAGCATCTCAAGAGTCTGCAGAAAGTGGCAAGAGAAAACACATGAATACACAACAAATATCATTCCTTTGAAAACAAAAGAAAAATTTCTGTCACAAAATCTCCCCTATTCCCTCTTTAGCCTTGGGATACAGCACAATAGCAACCTATTTTCCAGATCCATCTAAATTAACGAGTTGCCCTTTTGCAACGAACAATATATTAATAAAAAAAATCAGCACGGCAATTCATAAACAGCATATGAAAAGATTATACCTCGTTCAACTTGTCAAGCGTTGAAAGGGCATCCGCCTCTTGCTTAGGCTTTCCAAAAATTCTCGAAAACATATTCGATGATTTGATTTCGGGAGCCGATAGGTCTAATTTCGAAAAATAAGCCGAACAACTCCGATCAACAATACACCCCCACAGACTCGTACACAATCGTCAATTTCTCAATCACCGCGCAGCTGTGGGATGAGAAGCGAATCGTCCTCCACTATTCCGTTGAACGCTAACGCGGATTTACTTCGCATAAATGGGGAGACCTTTTTCTTTTATCGCGAATTGGTTGGTTAGGCTTAGTGATGAAGGTAATTAATATCGAGACTGACAGCTCGACATGTTAGCCAATTTAAAAAATATATATTCTCCGACGACATCTGATAATATTCAATAAAATAAAATAAAATAAATTACAGAGCATTAAAAGGACAAAATGTAGAAAATTCCACTAGCAAACTGTGAGCCAAGCCAACCTCAGGTCTAAGTTCAGTCATCATTCACTCGGTAACTAAAGCAAATCAGATCTACCTCACAAATCTCCATTTACTGGTATCAGATTCAGCCATGGATTTCATGAAGGTGTTCGATCAGACCGTTCGCGAAATGTACTTGAACTTGACTCTTACTTATTCTCAGCCTTACGAATCCAACTAGTTAAGATTCTTTTATCATGTTGAATGCAGAAAGAGGGAGGTAAATCTGAAGGTGCTGAAGGTTCCAGAGATCGAGCAAAAGGTATGCGCGATTTTAAGACGAAACGTTGCTGGGATTCGTCGATTGCGTGTCGAAATTCTTACCTTTAGTTGTTTTGAACGTCAACTAGTGGACTTGGATTTATGTCTGCAACCATCGACTTATTGATTATCTAGCCATTAGACAGTGCACTCACCACATACATGAAGCTGCAAGCTTCTTGGTCTGAATACCGAGTTAATGCGTAGCTCTTTCTCTTACCGTGGTGCTCAAATGCTGAGTTTGGATTGCAAAGGAATATCCGTTTGCTACTTTTTGAGCCTTGCTATTTCTCAAATTCTACAAAGTTGTCATGTGGATTGTTCTGTTGAATTTTGCGCTCGAGTTAGGTTTTGGACGCAACAGAAGATGAACCATGGGGTCCTCATGGTACTGTCCTGGCAGAGATAGCACAGGCCACGAAGAAATTGTACATTCCATACTTTCTACTATTTATCTGAATTTTGTTCTACTATATTGCATTGCGTATAAGGTGAGGTGATAATGAGTTCGTTTATTATTCAGCTCCGACTGTGGGATTATTATGAATGTTCTCTGGACGAGATTGACCGAGACAGGCAAAAACTGGCGCCTTGTGTACAAGGTAACAACCATGCATACTGATGACCATATCTCTATTTCGTCATGAGAAGCTTCTAATATTTTTTCTTGATAGTCCCTTGCTGTCATAGAATATCTGGTGGCACACGGATCAGAGCAAGCTGTCGACGAAATAATAGAACGCACTTTCCGTATATCAGTATGTCTATTTTTCCTGCCTAGTTACAATTTATTCAGCCCATATACTATCTTATGGCACGATGGTGACTTTCTTACAAGATTATTCATTTGAAATGATGCATGATATCATCAAATATCAACTCCTCCAGTCGCTGGCGAGTTTTGAGTATGTCGAGCCGAGTGGGAAGGATGTGGGGATCAACGTGAGAAAGAAAGCAGAAAATATCGTGTCCCTTCTCAACAATAAAGACAAGATACAAGAAGTACGGAATAAAGCATTAGCTAATCGTGAGAAGTAAGCGTGTATTCTTGGATTTGAATTTCGGTTGTCTTTTGGTTAGTCTGATACTTGAAAATGCCTCCTATTATTTGCTAGGTACACTGGATTGTCGTCGAAGGGAATAACATACAATTCAGGTGCGGGCTCGTTCAGTAGTAACTTCAAGAGCAGTGATCGGTATGGAGGTTTTGGTGGTAAAACCGACAGTGAGACCTTTAAGGATAGCTATACAGACAAGGATGGATATGGTGATGATAAGTATCACAATGGCAATGAACCGAAGAAAGAATCTCGTTATGGAAGGTATGGTTTTCTTCCTTCTTTTTTCGATGCATTAGTCCAAGCTATTATTACGTTCCGAGATATCAAGTTTGTGTTAGTCTAATTTGTGAGTTTAATTTAACAGCTTCGACTTAATGCTTTCTAAGATGGCACGCGTTTTTGCAGCATCGATGAAGAATATCCCGCCACAGGTGCAAGGAAAACATCTCAAACATCCGATCAATATACCTCACTCACCTCTCAGAATCCACCATCAGACAAGCAAGATGAAGATTTCGACGATTTTGACCCCAGAGGAACGTCAAGTTCGAGTAAGTAATTCAGCAGCTGACTTGAAGTTTGGTTTTTGTATATATTTATCTGATTTTTTTTTTTTCGTTTTCTTTTCGAGCAGAATCTTCGGCCAAAAATCAGGAAGTCGATCTTTTCGGGCAAGATTTTGCCGGTGATCTCTTGGATGCATCAGTATCATCTGTTCCTAAAGATAATCCAATTTCCTTCGACGACAATGGATCTGAGGTTGATCTATTCGCTGGTGCCGATTTTGTATCAGCAGCACCTGATGCATCAACTGTTGGAGAAAATCCACAGCCTAAGGTGGGACAACTTTTCTCAACTCAATGATGTCCAAAATTCTCTAGTATCTCACCTCCGACGCTTTCCATGTTCTTACAAATATTCTTATTGTTCTTACATGCAGATCGATCTTTTCGCTTCTAGTAGTTCACCCTCGCCTGCAGTTTCTTCGACCATGGACTTATTTGACATACCCGAACCAACTCCCAAGATCTACGGAAAGGATGCAACTAGTAACATAGTTGATCCATTTGCTTCAGTTCCACTGAACACATTTGATTACGGTTCAGACCCGTTTGGCGCATTCGTTTCTCATACTGAGCCTACTTCAACAGTATCCACCCAAGGAAATAAACCCATAGCGCCATCTATAACTGAAACCAAGTCTCCACAGAAGAAGGATGGCGAGTTTCAGATCAAATCGGGAATATGGGCAGATTCTTTGAGCCGTGGGATAATTGACTTGAACATAACTGCACGTGAGTAATTTTGTTATTTCTCGCATTTCTGGCGTAGAACATCATGTGGAGGATGTTGCTGATGCTATTTCTCTGTATTTTTCTGATGGATCAGCTAAGAAAGTAAACCTAGCAGATGTTGGCGTTGTTGGTGGGTTTGAAGGCAAGGAGAAGAGACCTTTGCCTTCGTTCTATATGGGTGGTGGATCTCCAATACTTAACGATGATGACTTTTTCTCTAGCCTGAGCACCCAACAGAACCAATTCAAGAAATGATTTGTCATATGATCATCTCTTTTCAAGGCCTATAAGAGCCGAGCCGAGCCGACTTTTTATTTTTATCTTTCGATGGATGTGAAAATGTAATGCTTTTTCTGCTAGCTAGAGAACACTTACATGTAAGAACACACTCTGGTTTTTGTGTGATGTGTTGCTTTTTTGTGTGATTCTTGAAACCCATCTTTGCTTGCAGCAATTCACGTTGGAACAACATTCGATACACAGCACGAGACAGTCACCGCCACAAGTCATCATCAGATCAGATGTTGACCGAGGCGCGAACATTTATTTATGCACAAGAAAAAGGGGTTTCTTCTAATATATTGGCAGCAATTTACCCCTCAGTATGGCTTCTGCTTTCCTCACCTCCCTCGCCGGACCAATTATGAATACCTTTCACCAATTTGAAAACAAAAGATTATTTGATATCGATGATCTACTCAAAACACCTACAGATACGAAAAAGACTAACCTTGTCGGGGGGACCCTTATCACCTCCAAGAATTATCTCAGCTCTACAAAAGGACCACCACAATAAAGCAAAATGCAAGGTTAATTTCTAAAATGGGGTGATTCGGTCTATTTTTATCAATACCGAGGAGTAAGTAAATGATGATAGACCAAAGACAAGATTACCTGCATGATTCCTTTACAGACAAGATAGTAACTCCTCGCCTTCCAATAATATGCCCCATTTTTCCAGGTGGGACATCAAGTACAGATAGGATTTCTTCTTCAGGAGCATCCTTACCATCATTTAGAGCTCCAAAACACAACATGGAGGTAATACACACACTTGGTCAATTATAGTTTCCAAATACTCGATCTGGACAATGTATTGTTTCATTTCATGCATGATATATGAATTTAACAGCATAATATTGTCTCACAGACGAAGTCACTGAACTGAAAATAGTTTAATACCTGGAGCCGGAGGCAGAGCAGGCCAATCTGCAACGTTGCTATCGGTTATGCAGAAACAACGACAATAAAGCATGCCACGGCGTTGAAGGTACCACATGGATCTCTCATTTAACTTCTCCATCATCTTATGGTATACAGATAGAAGAAAACGGACGTCATCTGCGGCTGCACGGACCATTAGTTCAGACATTGGTCTATGCTTCCAAAAGCTGGGATCCTGGAAAGGAAAGAAATTCAGGCATTTGACTCATATTGACCGATAATGAAAAGCATCACCATTGTCACACTATGAGAAACTTACCTGCCTCATAAGAATACGGACTTCTTCCTTCTCAGCATATGACACACCTGTGAAGTTCGTAAAATGATATCTAAGCACATTCTGGCTATTAAATCTGTTGCAAGTATGTCGTATGAGCAATCACGAAAAGATATTACAAATAATTGGAAGAGAGAGAGACCGCAATACTGTGGATCTGCAAGGAGGCCAACAAATGATATATAAGCGTCTGGCACTCTTGTGTGACCTTCTTGCTCCTTAATCAGAGTATACGCGATCTGGTTGTGATCGTCATTAAGAAGATAACAATTATGTTCACTCGCGGTCACGTTCATCAATTCTTAACGGTGCTACATATCTAACCCAAGTTTTCCCCTTTTAATGATTCTATCAATGTATGGAAAATAGATAAGAGCCTTCATCATTTATCTTCCTTCAGCAGATTGTATTTCTGAATGTTGGTCATCAAAACAAATACAAACCTGGGTGTCCACAACATTGTGAAGCTTTATGCCAAATTGAAAGTATAACGCCTGCAATCACGGATAGACATGAATAAAAGATTCCTTGCATTAGAACATACTAGCTAAACAGGAACCAAATAGAAACATTGAACAGAGACCTCACTATCCCGTTTGCAGTCATGAATAACTTTCCTCACGTAGTTAGACTCAAGTGCAGGCTTACATGCTTTTAGAAGTTCCTCCCCACCTTCTATAGCATCAACCAGATAAATAGCATCTGGAAAAGCAAGCTGCATGGAGAAAGCAAATGGTGTTCCAATCAAGTTAAATAGTTACAAACGATGCTTCAATGTTTCCTTAATGTAGTCTGTTTTCCATGGGATATGGTGTTTCAGATTTGGCTGGACTAGACCACTATAAACATCTTACACCAGTCTATAACCCAACCGAAATCAACAATGATATCAAGAACATTTACAACAGTCATCAATAAATATTCATCAAGTGAAATTTCAGTTTACAATCTAAGTGAAAAAGAAACAAAAGCCTATGAACCTGCATAATACAAAGAGATCCATGTCGACAAAGATCCACGCCCTCGCAATCAAACCCTATGACAAGTTGCTTATCACTTGAAGGCTGCAGAAACTCTGCAGGAAGCTTAGATGCATCAGTAACAATATGAACTGGAACTGAATGAGAAGATCCTATTTCCTTCAAGGGATTCTCCCCTGCAAAATTGAGAGAAAAGTACTTTTAACACTGAAAAAAATTACAGGCTTGAAAATAGAACACTGCACAAGCTGACAAGCACAAGCAGTATATGAATGATAAGAAAATGACTTCGTTAAGTTTGCGACTAATAGCATTTTAAAATAATTAAGCGGAATATCAGAAAAGGATTATCTAATTAAAAATTAAATTTAGCAGTTCATAGCTACAAAAATGTATTGACAAACATTGCTTCCGCAAATGATCTCAAAAGACAATGTTCTACAACTCAGAAAGCCGATCTAGCACTTCAATACCAGCGTGTATCTTCCTCAAGCAATTACACACCACATGCACACTGTAAAATTCACACACCTTCCTAATCAAACGCAGACACGCAACACTTCATCTAACTTAACAGCAAATAAAACAGCTCCATACAGCATTTCCGTGAAAAATCCGAAAACATTGACTAAAAACGATGCAAGGCGAGATGAAATGGCAAAATTACCATCGAGCTAAGATAAAGTTTGAGAACAGCATCAATCGATTCAAGTGAACTAGAGAAAATTATACATGATATAGTAGCAAGAAAGAGAAGGAAAATTAACCAGGTTCAGGAGGTAAATCAACGTCAGTCTGTGGAGTAAACGCCATGTAAATTTTGTTGAAAAGATTCGCTGTGTACTTCACCCCTTTTATACGGAATCCAGTATCCACTACGGTTCGTATTTTTCCAGTTTCGTACAGTGCACTCCGATGGCCCAATATGGACCAACTAAGCCCAACAATATTGTGGCTCGGCCCGTCAGCAAATAATATTCATATCCCCATTAATTCTATCATAGAATCACATATGAATATCTTTAGGTGTTGAAGCAAAGTAGATTTTATAGATCAATCAATATCAATAATTTTATAAAACCAACGACCACCTACCAAAAATACGAGTACGTGCGGACATGTTCTTAAAGCAACAATAAAAGAAGACAAATACGCATACATTCCTCAAATTCCTGTTATTTTCACCAAAGTAATAATTTGGTTCATTTTTATTTTAAATAAAAATTAAATATCACCTCTTGTTTTTATCACTCATCGGTTAGCTTAGTGGTGCCATCAATCAAATTGACACGTTCTTTCCAGGTCGATTGAGAGTGTGTAGCTCAATATTTAACTGTTCAGTTTTATTTTGCTTTATTGAACCATTAATGGCACATCAATTCGCGAATCCTAGGAATGTTACGCAATTATAGCACCGAAAGAGGTCAAAAGTGATTTCAGATTGGTCCAAGGAGTGTGACTATGATGTTGATGATCCGAACATAAGTAATTCCTCATAGCTTCTTGAAATTTCGGATTCACCTCTGTTTGCTCTACCCTATTTTTGGCTTCCGTGGATTTGCACTTCAGTCAGTTGCCTCCTTGGATTTGTTCCAAACTTCGAGGGTAAGATTTAGAAGATTAAGCTGTCCCTCTGAGCTGTAAAGATTCTGCTCTTAGCATTCTACGAAGATTTAGAAGCGTTCTTCGCTTCGCTTGGATTTTTTTGTGTGTGTCGACTTCCCTGCTTTCTTGAATTCGTAGCGCAGGGAAGCTGTCAAGCTGCTGCTGAATTGTTGTAACCCAGGGATATGATTTGATTGATTGGGGGGGTTTTGTATCTGAAAATTGATTGATAAAGAAAGGGGAAAGCTATCATTTGATTCAAAACGTCGAAGCTTCCTGCCATGGAAAATGGTAAAGATCCTGTTCTGGGGATCAGATCAGTCCAGACTAGGGCTTTACCTCAGAGGATGCTCAAATTACTTGTATGCTTTTTGGTGTTATGTTTCACTTTCTCTGTAGTTAGTATTTACATGATTAGGTATTTCGGAATCAGCAGATCAGTAGTTTCTCTAAGTCCGAGTAGTAGTTTGCTTCCCTGCAATGGAGAAGATCCATTAACTTTAGAGAAATGGATTAAACCCCCTTCCAATTTGATGCACAATATGAGCGACGATGAGTTGTTTTGGCGAGCCTCTTTCTCCCCTATTGTCAAGAAATATCCATTTAAGAGGGTTCCAAAGATTGCATTCATGTTCTTGACAAAAGGGCCGTTGCCTTTGGCTCCTCTCTGGACAAGGTTTTTCAGGGGACACGAAGGGCTTTATTCGATCTACGTGCATTCCTCGCCTTCTTTCAGCCCCAACTTCGATTCTTCATCGGTCTTCTACAGGAGGCAGATACCGAGTCAGGTATTGAGTTCTTGAACAGTTTGTTATGCATGTTGCTTTTTTATCCATTGGCTTCGAATTAAACAAATGCACGATCTGTGTGATATTCTTATAGCTATGTATGATTACGGCTTTTTTTGCATATTATTGGTTTGGTCATCCGTAACCTATCTTGAGGATTTATACACAGTATAGTGAAGATCTAGAATCGCATAAAATTTGGTTTTGTTCCCCTAGTTTGGAATTAAAGCCTCCTTTTTTATTAGATCTCACTACACCCATTCAGTTATATATTGTGCATTTCAAAGTTACGAGCTTTCGACCGTCATATCCAAAAGTCGGCTAATCACGAATTCCTGGTGGCGCATTGCCTTTTTAAGTTAACACACCGATTTTAGCTTTGTTACTTACGACCGTCATATCAAAAGTCGGCTAACACAAATTCCTGGTGGCGCATTGTTTTAGCTTGTTAAGGTCTGAAACCTATCAATATCTCTGACAGAAAAGTTAAGGGTGTAAATGCTTAAGATGTTGGATTGCTTCTATGTTACGTCCTCCAATATGGGATTGTCTTTTTTGATCTAGTCATCGGTTATTTGAATGAAGGTCGATTCATCTCCATCTGATTTCTTTTGCGCGTTTCATCGTTTTTCCTGTAGGTTGCAGAATGGGGAAAGATGAGCATGTGCGACGGAGAGAGGAGGCTCCTAGCCAATGCCCTCCTCGACAATTCCAACGAACGCTTCGTACTCCTCTCAGAATCATGCATTCCCTTACACAACTTCACCACAATCTACAACTACATAACCCAATCCAAATACAGCTTCACGGGCGCCTTCGACGACCCCGGCCCTTACGGCAGGGGCCGTTACACCTCACAAATGTTGCCCGAAATCGACATATCACAGTGGCGTAAGGGTTCTCAGTGGTTCGAAGTCGATAGAAGGCTCGCTCAGTACATCGTAGGGGACACTAAGTTCTACCCTAAGTTCTTGGAGTTTTGTACGCCCGCTTGCTATGTAGACGAGCATTATTTCCCTACTATGTTGACTATCAAGGCGCCGAATCTTCTGGCGAATCGAAGCTTGACTTGGGTTGATTGGTCGAGGGGTGGGGCCCACCCGGCGACTTTCGGCGGGTCGGATATTACTGAGGGGTTCTTTGGAAGGATCTTTGAGGGGCAGAACTGTACTTACAATGATGAGATTAGTTCGGTTTGTTATCTCTTTGCCAGGAAGTTTTCTCCTAGTGCTTTGCAGGCTTTGTTCTTGTTGGCACCCAAATTCTTGGGGTTTTAGTTCGATGTTTATGTTATGATATTGTTTTTACTATTTTAACGGCAGGGTAATAATACGTACTCCTACCGTTCTAAAAAGAAAATCGTTCTAGGTATCTTTTTGTGTTCTCAAAAGCAAGTCGTTTTGGTATTTTCAAAATATATATATGTGAAAATTAAAGTTGCCTCTGATATTAAATAACAACACAATGTTCAATACATAGCATATAATTAATGAGGGGTATAAAAGACATTTGAACTCATGTGTTAATATGTGTGAAAAATTCTGAAACGAGTTTATCTTTAGAACATAGGCTTATTAATTAATGGGATTGAGTCAGTTAAAAAGAAAAACATGCCACGTGTCGGAATGTTAGTGGTAGGAAGCTGTGGAAGTTTGCGAGCCGTTACGTGTCTTGTGGCAGAAGGTTTTTGACTCGTGTTTTGTACCTCGGAATAATGAGGTGTCGATTTCTGATTGGTCGAGGGCCTAAGCAGAGGCAAACCACGTGGTGAAAAGTAGCCAACACTTTGCGAGCGAGGATTCCACCATTATTTCCACTAACGGTGCCGTTATTTACTAGGCCGCCGTTTAAGCTTCTCACGCTCCAGCGCGTGCAATGTAATTTAGCAAATTATCCGATTTAATGAATATTACAGCGTAGAAGTGAAGCAAAAATGCGCGTGGAATTAAACAATTAGAATATAATAAGAATGTTGGGAAAACGTAGACTATGGGACACGGAGAATGATCACCACCTGTAGTTCGATACGCTGTCGTATCGCCCAGCTGTTTCCCAGCCTGTAAGTAACAACATAAGAAGGGGCATCTGCCCGAGCTGCCCGGACCTACCCGAAGCCCTCGCTCTATATAAACCACCTCATCTCACCAGCGTTAGTTTCAGAGCACTACTAAAACCACTAGCTCAGTTTATGTTATATCGCCTCACAGTAAAACCACGCACTTGCTAAATCGAAAATGGCGGCGAACGGTGTTAGATCTGCGATGCTCGCGTTGGCGGCTGTTGTCGTCTTCGCCCTCGTTGGAGTTTCGTCGGCGTTAGAAGCTCCAGCGCCGGCTCCTGTGCCGGAATCTGCCGCCGGAGTCGTATCTCCGTCGTTCGTAGCTGGATGCGCCGTCGCTGTTGCTTCGCTTGTCTTCGGCTCGGCTCTCAGGATCTGAGTTGAGTGCTCTTTCGACGTTTTTTTCTATATTATCGCAATGCATATGTGTCTATATAATCTATATTATGTAGTGGAGTGAGCGTCTGTATATGCGCGGGTCATCTTAGGAGTTCGGGTGTGGTCTGTGCACAGATCTGTCTGGTTGCTGCTGTTATTTCATTCACCGCTGTTTTGTTTTAAATTTATTCTATTCCACGTACGTGTTGTTTTTTTATTTAAGATCCCTTCTTCGTTTTGTGTCTTCTTCTCCTTCCTTCTCTTCCAAGGCATTTTGCTTACACTGATAGATGATAGATATGCATGTGATGTAATCTAATGGAGATACTTCCCATCAACTCCTATGAATGGCTTCATCACATTCACAATCCAACATTTCAGTGGTGACTCAGATTTTGAGGCATCGCGACCACACACTGAAGGTGCCAATCCTTTTTTTAAGCCCATTCCTACTTCGACAGCTTCGGCTAATAAGCATGAGATTGTGTTGTCGATGATGTCAATTAAGGCCCATTATTCTCGGGCCCAATAGCCCAAATAACTTCCGTGTAATGGGCTTTAGAGAAATATCTACCCCTCCTCATTTTTGACAATCCCTTCGAACTCGAAAACTTGAACCAAAGGTTGTTAGATTATATAATTAGGAGGTCAATCTTTTAACTACACAAGCGAGTTGAGTTGTATTGATGGATGGAGGTCCGTGGTACGAAATGATCCTCATCAGTCATCACCATAAAAATAAACGAATAGTCCGAAAACTCATCTATCTTAATTAATTCCAATAGACTATACATGACGCTACATCTGGGGAAAAAAAAGGTATTCCACGATATTTTTCATTGAAATTGCTCTCGCCAGTCGCCACGTCTCTCTTATATTTCGACGCAAATTTGCTTGTATATTTATTCTGAATCTGAGTCCATGTACCTCATAGCCTTCAAACCACTTGGTCTCTGGAAAAGAATATAACAAAAAAGGTTAACAGAAATAATAACAAAAAAAATCGATTGTAATAGGAAAATTGCACGAGTTACCTTCTTTGAGACCTTTTTCTCTCTGACTTCGTACCGTTCGAGGGTCAGATCACACAACCATGTACCTGGGCATACCAACTACATGCACAAAAGTAATTAGATAGAGAAGCTATATATATTACAAATTAATTCTCAAATGTACCAATACCACTTAATTCATGTTACAATCGAAAAAGCTATATATTTTCTAACTAAAACAATGCTCGTATAATACCTGTCAGTGTCCCACTGTGCCCCGTATAATACAAAAGGCAAGTACAAAAATGGAAAAGCAAAAGATGAAGAAATGCAAGTTGACTCTTTCCAACTATTTTTAACTATATAGGAGAAGAAGACCAAAATACCCCTTTCAAAAATGAAGTAGCGAAAAGAGGGCACGTGTTCTCGCCCATATTCCACCCAGCCTAAAATTGATTTCTAATGCTACGAGATGCCAAGGCCACGTCTGCTAACGTCTCATATACTTTAATACTACCTCATCTAATTTCAGCGTTACTATACTATTATTACAAAATAAGAGAACATAAAAAACAAAAAAATAAAAAAATAAAAAAATTTGAAGGGACATTGAGAAAGAGAACTCACATTGACCGTGCGTTGAATTATCTTGGCCCTCTTCTTGGGTCTTTGAGGCAGCTTGGACCCTTTGATTACAAAAAAATCCTCTTCCTTCTCCTTGTTAGTCAAGGCAATCACGAACTTCGGCGGCCACACGGTGGCAATTGTTTCTCCGCCGTTAGCGGCGGTCTCCGGCGACCCAGAGCCCCCTCCACGGTGGTGGTGGTGGTCATTTTGATGGTACCCGCTGCTATTGTTATTATGAAACACGGCGCCACTTTTCTTGGCAACCCCATCTGAGGAAGTCAATCCCCTTACACCGTTGCTATGATGTGCCTTCATGCCAATCGAGCTCTCTGAATTCCTGAGGGAAACCAAGAGAAACTTGTGCATATACAAGATAGTAGCAAGTAATACTATATATAACGAAAAAGTAAAACATGAATAAAGGTGTTTTTTTCCACGAAAAAGCTCATTTGAGAGAGTAAAGTGAAGAGAGAATTGCTGGCTATGATTTTACCCGAATAGCCTGTGGGACAGTATAATTTTCTAGATCAAATAATTGGCGCCTAGAAAATTTTGCAGTTAGAGGTAAGCTGGTATAATTTAAAAAGTATCAAGATTGTGTGAGTATGAAGACGCTAGAGAAAGAAAACATGAAGAAATAGAACGGGCACAAGACAACAACACTAAGGAGATCTAGCAGAACTCAGACCGTTTGATTGAAGATTCGTGACCCGTTCTCAATTGGTTTACGTGTCCTAATCTCAGATAACCTACGATGTGGATCTAATGATCTTCAACAATTAACAGCCCACTTTTTAACGTGTCTCGAGACTTGAAAGTTGAAATCACAAGATGAAATATAAACAACCCAACCCAACAATCTACTTGTCAAATACTTGGGTAACAAATTGTTAAATGAAAATCTTCTTCTAACACTAATCATCAAACTTAAGGCCAGCACTCTTCCACCACTACAATGGGACCCCAATTAATTCAATTACACCACATAAATAATGACTTATTATCAAAATCGCAAATTAACTATTACCGTGAAAGAAAATAACAAAGCAAAGGAAAAAAAAAAAAAAGGAATTTACCGGAGAATTCGATGGAACGGAGGAGCTGTGCGCTGGCGGAGATTTATGCATCCGTTGCGTTACTCTTACCGCCGACGCTATCATTAGTGGCGGTTTTAATAGTTGCCTGAAACAAATTGGAGTTGTCCTTCTCCTTATTGTTGTTGCCATTAAGATCGGGCCTGGCAGCGCCGCAGCTGTCCGCTGACCGTACTTTGAACTTGCACAAATCATTATTATGGACTTATGGTTGCTCTGAGTTCCACCGTCCTTAGCCTGGGACTTCATGCACCTGAGCCTTTTCAGATTCCCCCACCGCAAAACGAAGTCGTACGACGTCTTTGCGGCCAGCTTGGAATCCGGCGATCTCCGTCTCTGCGTGGTGGAGTTGTTTCGGTCCATCTCTTATCCAATCCTTCCTTTGTCCTCGTAACTCACCTATTTTAGACCATTACAACATATTTGCATATAAATTGAGACCAATTCAGACCAAAAGTTCAGCGAGAACAGCTCGTATTTGGATTTAAAATGGAGATCTCTTCACTCAGATGGTGAAAGTGAAGGAAAAACTTTTAGATCTCCCTATTTGAAATTCAGAAAGTCGTTTCATCTTGCGATAAACACGGAAAGCATCGATCTCCGGGTACGTGCTTCAGATTTCAATTAAGAAATGAAGCGATAGCATGGATTCTATTGCTGATCCACAAATTCTAGAGGTGCTGCAGCTCGTTGACTGTCGAACACCTCGCACATGGAAGAAGGCGGAGGCTGAAACTATTCTTATGGGAGATTCTACAATTCGTGGAGGGAGAATCGTGTTGTTTGTTTCTTCTACTGAAATTCTTAACACACCACCACTCAGTATTCCTATACTATACCATCCTCGTGTTTGCTCCAAGTCATAATCACAGCCGTTGAACTAATATACGGCACAGATCGCTCGATTTAACCCGCGGGAATCTCTTTACCGCAGATCTATTTGTTTTAATTTTAGATACGTATTTGGTCATTAATTATAATCAATTAATCATCGCCTACGTTGACGCTGAAATGGTAATCAAGTAATTCGGAAGGAGAGAGGGTCCCACCCAATTCGAAATCTTGGGGAAAGGTAGGCCACTCTGTACTTAACCATGTATTATTAAGTGATCTAATTTAATTTTTTTGATACCCTGGTCTAGATTTTATTCTTCACCAATGATATGTCTCAAGCACGCAGACATCCACAAGCAAATACTCATGTAATGTAACGACCAAACGTTCAGGAGAGAGACTTTGATTTAAAACCATCGTTGCAAAGCATCATAGAAGAAAAACAGCTTACAATAGCATCACCAGAAAAAAAACGCACAAGGAGAAGTAAAACCAAAGCATATTAAACTTAGCTGGGTGGAGATGATTTTGCAGGGGTTTCACCGGCCTGGGACGATGACTTTGGTGGAGTCGCATCGCTCGCACCACCACGTCCATTCCCAACATCAGAAGAAGGGTACGCCGAAGGCTGAGCATATCCACCACCATAAGCATTACTACTGTAAGGCTGGGGCGGCTGTTGACCGTACGAAGGCGGCGCCCCATAACCGTCTTGAGGCGTTGGATATGGGTATTTCTGATCGGTCTGTTGGCCATAATAACCAGCCTGTGGTGGCTGAGGATAGGGATAGCCGCCCTGAGCATAACCACCACCCTGAGCGCCAGGCGACTGTCCATAAGCAGATTGATCGGCAGGCTTCTGAGGTGGTGCCGTACCATAACTAGCATAGCTCGGCGGTGGCTGGGTCGCACCATAGCCACCTTGTGAAGATGGAGGCATGCCATAGGGAGCTTGTTGGCCAGAGACTTGAGGTGGGTGGTTGGGCTTTGGGCTGGGTTGACCGGCGGTTTGACCAGGTGCAGGGGCTTGGTTGGCGTCGCCATGGGCCTGCTGACCACCTTCAGGGGTTGGATTTGAAGCATTGCCGTAGGTAGATGCGTAACCTTGTTGCTGCTGCTCACTGCTTGGGTTTTGCCCGTAGGCAGACTGGGATTGATAGCCACCATAGCCATCTTGGCCGTAACCGTAAGCTTGTCCCTGACTGTAGGCTGAAGCCTGCCCATACCCATAGCCCGAGGCATCAGATGAGCCAGTATGAGTTTGTGGTTGGTGTGTAGGCTGTTGCTGGTTGTAGTAGTCGTAGCCGCCTCCCTGAGATGGTGGCTGGTTTTGAGCGCTTGACTGGTCCCAGCCTGAGGAATACCCACCAGATGTGGGATGAGGAGGATAACCAGAGTAAGGGGGTTGGCTCATGCCATACTGTTGTGGTGGCCCGTTATATGCACCGGGCTGGCCATAACCATAGCCGGGCTGGTGCATGGGTGGTGGGCCTGGAGGTGCCCAGCTGGTCGGGGGACGGGGTTGATACCCTCCTTGTTGCATGGAGTACCCGCCAGACATTGACGGGTTTCTCATTCGATTCTGCATAAAAAATTGTCGCGAAGAAAGCAACCTAAAGATATCACCCACAACAAAGGAATACATATGAAACCAAGAAACATGTAGAGAGGCAAGAGAATAAATAAGTTACAATGAGTATAGCTAAAAAACAAGATAATTCAGCCAAATTTGCAGACCAGAAAATGTACATATTTGTGTGAATTCAATCTCACTTGCTAAGCACAATATGTAGGCAAGTTTCATGAAGTCAAAGTTCAACCACCGACATACCGTACTGGTGTGGAGTTGTTTTGTTTGGATTGCCCCTGCAAGCACATCCTTCCTAGTCGAACAGACTGGGTACGTACAGAAATTCGCAAGACTATGCAACTAATAATACGATACATTCAACGGTATAGCTACAGAACAGGCACTATATAAAGGAGGGTAATAACATTGGCAGGGGTTATTATCCTTTCAGTTAACCATATTCAAACAATGGGAGGAAAAAATCCTGCTAAAATCTGCTTCTATAGATATCCAAGGATCAGAATACTAGAAAGGATAACTTCGTGAGCAACTTCTTGAGAAGAAATATGTTCCATGGAAAATCATAGCATCTCAGCCATTTGAGCAGAACCGAAAGTTAATTAGTATGTGAAAATATGGAAATAAATATATTCACTGGAGAACTTACAAAGTATAGAACTAGTACAAAAAAAAGCCTACATGATCATATGATTCCTACATTTGTACCTACTAGCCTCCCTCAGCCTCACTCAACCAATATGTTCTGCTTAAAGGAGATTTCATAGTTTTTCCAATAACCTTTATCCACAAAGTGGTCCCAGCCAAGGTTACTTGCAAAATGAAAAATCCTGAAAATATTTACTTAAAACAGAACTCCTGAAAGATTCTCAAATAGAACTATACCCGGTGTAGCGCTCAATCAACTTATCACGAAACCTGCCTCAAAATCAACTACCGATTGAAGACCAATCATAAGAAAAACCAGCTCAACAACTCAATTCAAGTTATGAATCCAAAAATGTTAGCAAGATGCAGAAGATTAGAAGACTGATCTGTCAAATTATAAGCTAACTAAAACTTTCAAGCCCTATCTGAACAACATTTAAATACTGACATGCAAAATGACCTCAAATTAAGAGCCCATTACGCAAAGCAAGCAACAATATGTCCAAAAACCAGATCTCAAAAAATTATCTCTCCAAGTTACATGAGATCTCAGACTGTATCCTCATCCAATGACAATTCGGAAATAAGTCGAGCATCTGCAAGCCTCCAGCAAATGACAAATATGGTATACATACAAACAAATACTGATCGAAATCATACTTGAGCATTCATACAGAAACATATTGTACAATGAAGCAAAAGCCATGTCATAATTTTCCCTCAAGAGTGCCAGATAATATAGAAAGTTCATGGAGAAGCAGCAAATAAGAGAAGACAAAAACCGAGGTGCATTAACCACCAAACAAACCTCACTGGTAACTTCAAAGACCATTTGTTTGGCAGCTTCAATCTGTTCACTGGTTCCATCAATTTGTACAGTCCTCTCTCTCGATGTATCACCAGGAGGAAGGTGCAGCGGAATAACCTTCAATTTCAAAGATTATTTCATCATGGGATTGCATTTTATAGTAAGTTTAGAGAACAACTCATAAAAAGGCTTCTCAGCTAATCAAATCAAATACATCATAAACACATGGTAATTATGACCAACCTGAACACGAGCCCCAGTATTTGCTTGAATGTTCCTAATTGTTTCCCCACCCTTTCCAATGACAAGCCCCACCTGAAAAATTTTATGCAACATCAGGAAAAAGTATTTTTGAGTGTAAATCCGACACTCAACAAGATCCAACTGTACTTACCTTATTGTTAGGGACCTTCATGACAAACTGCTCGGCTCCAGGAGCTGGCGGTGGTGCAGCCATCCTTCGAGAACCACCAGGACCACTTGCTTCAGCCTATCAAAATATAGTTCACAAATGTCAGAACCAGCACAGCTTAAACTGAGCACTCAAGGGGTGAGGTGTTTATACTTTATAGCATCATTTAAACCCTCCAACTCGGTCTGAATTAATATATAGAAAGTCACTATATACAAGCAACGGGAAGCATAAATCTTTTGAAAGAACAAAGTACCTCAGCAAGAACATCACCGATCAACTGCTCGGCCTTCGCAATCTGATCTGGAGTTCCAGTGAGTTCAACCTCTCTGGTTGAAGAATTAGGATCAGCATCCATGTCTCTCGTAACCTGAATCTTAGCTCCTGACTGCATTTGGAGGTACTTAATAGTCTCACCACCTTTGCCGATGATTACACCCACCTTTCCATTTGGTATCTCAATTTTCTTGCTAGGACCTGAATAACCATATGATTCACCTAGGGGCGGACCACCAAAACCCGAACCCATAGCCTTCTGGCCATAGCCTAAAAACCAGACAAGAGGATGGCATAACACGAGTGAAACACAACATAAAACAAAACACCAAATATAAAACTTCGCATACACAATTGCCAGAGATATCAACGCCTAAGTTCTCAAGTAGGGATGTAAAGCAGCTACAGAAGCTTAAAAATCATAAAGATTATAAATATACCGTAGCTAGCTTCAGAAGAATCATAACTACCGCCGCCACCGTTCTCTACTCTCGCTCGCTTCGATGGATCCGCGTTGTTCAACAGCCTCGCCGCGATTTCCTGAGCCTTCTGTTTCGCCAGCTCGATTTCGTTCATCGGTGGCGGAACAGCGTTGTAAGCGCCGGGGCCCGACGGAGGCGATGAGAATCCTGAAGCTCTACGTTGCGGCGGAGGCGATTCCTCGTACTTGCGTTTGCTCGTTCCGTAAGCTAATTCGTCAGCCATAGCTAGAACGACGAGAAGGAAATAGGCAAAAAAATAAAGGGCGTATATGTTATAGATAACGATTCACAAAACCCTAGATTGAAGTGTGGGGTTAGAACTGGAAAATAAAAGACGCGAAGCTCAGAAATTTTATATTCTCGATATTTTATAAGACCGACTTTAATAAAATGGGCCGCCAACTATATGGGCTTAAATACCCACTTCAACACCATAAACCATATTCGTCTGAAAGAGCATAGGAGAGAGAAAAACAGAGAAATGGCTCAGCTCGCGAAGAACGCCGGTCGAATTCTCCTCCAATCGACGCCGCACCACCACCGCTATGCGCTTGCCTCGATCCACACCACCCTCCCATCTCTCTCTTCATCATCTCCGACGCAGTACGCCTCCGCGCCTCCGCCGTCGACCTCGTCTCCGGCGGGAATATCGAAGGCGGCGGAGTTCGTGATCTCCAAGGTTGATGATTTGATGAACTGGGCTCGGCGTGGGTCCATCTGGCCCATGACTTTTGGCCTCGCGTGTTGCGCCGTTGAGATGATGCACACGGGGGCTTCGAGGTACGATTTGGATCGGTTCGGGATCATCTTCAGGCCGAGCCCTAGGCAATCGGATTGCATGATTGTTGCGGGGACGCTCACCAATAAGATGGCTCCTGCTCTGCGCAAGTAATGGTTTCTTTCGATTTTCTCCATCTTTTTTTTTCTGTATTCTCGCGTTTGAGCAGTTTTGGTATAATCCGTGTCCCTACCTACCTAGCTTGTAGAATTGTTATTCAATATTGATGATACTGGTCTGAAAGGTTTGGAATGCAGATTCACTTAGTCTAATTTGAAAGCGATGATTGTTTGTTGCAATATCTTGTGATGGTTAGCTACTGCAATTGAAGGGGTTCGACTTTTCTTTATCAGTTTTGTTTCTGTTTGCTGCGTTTGTAACTTGGATTTGTATGTCTTCCATTGAAAATGGTTGATTCTATGACTCAATCATTCTTGTGGGTGTCTTGCCTGCTTCAAATATTAAAAAAAAAATGTCTTCACTGGTTCGATCTATATGAAGTTTATAGCTGAATACATTGTTTGGAATCAGATACTAATTTCTCTCAACTCTGTTCCTGACTACTAGCTAGAGTACTTGAATTAGCTCTTCCTGCCGATAAAAGAGAAAACTCAGGGTTATTGAAACGATCTTTGGCTTGAAAGAAAAGCCATTCACCTAGTTTTGTCAAATGACTTAATCCACCCCTCGCTGCATTCATCTAAATACATAATTTGCAGGGTTTATGACCAAATGCCCGAGCCAAGGTGGGTTATATCCATGGGAAGCTGTGCAAATGGTGGTGGTTACTACCACTACTCTTACTCTGTGGTAAGAGGTTGTGATAGAATAGTCCCAGTCGACATCTACGTCCCGGGTTGCCCTCCAACTGCCGAGGCCCTCCTCTATGGACTTCTACAACTTCAGAAGAAGATCAACAGGCGCAAGGATTTGCTTCACTGGTGGACTAAATAAGTCGAAAGTTTGCTTCTTTTGTGTCGTGGTAATAAGGAAAGAGGATTGAGATTGCAGCTTATTCTATGGTTTTTCGTGTGAGATAATAACTTGGTGGATTGGTGTAATAACCTGGGAATGTTGCGTTGAGGTCTCTTTATGGGCTTCCTTCTTCCCCGTGTTTTGTTGCTATGGTGTATGTTATGTTGTCTTCAAGACTTGCGAGCTTTGGAGCTCAAAATATTGATGGCAATTTAAAGATTTACGCTTTTCTTTCCACGGGCAAGTCAAATGGTGGTTGTATGTCAGATAACGCACCAAAATTCGGAAAAGAAAAGTGATGGAACCCTTAAATCACAAAGTGCATCATCCCTTCTCTTTCTCTTTGAAAAAATAAGAGAAAAGAAACTAAATATTAGTATAGCGCACTTAACGCCAGAAAGAAACTAAACGGGGAGTAGGTAAGACAACACGTCACAGGCTTCTAGAAGGTCCGTAGCAGAGCATTTTACTTGAGGCATGTTATGTTCTACCTCTTTTTCTCTTTGGTCCTACGTCATCATAATATTATACACACTTAGCATTAGGTGAAGTATGTGTGTTTGTGGCTGTTTGTGTGAAAGAGTCAATGATATGATGACACTAATAGTGATTTGTATGTGTTTTAGCTATGGCAAATAAATATTGAGGTGAAGGTGAAAGGGCAAGTGTTAGAAAACGACGGCCTCGGATAGTAAGAGAGCACGTATACGTGGGTATGCACACTATTTCTCTTATTTATTTTATTGCCTCGTATACTACAGCCTTTCTCAAGAACTTGTGTTTGGGAGGTGTATCGTCTTCAATGTATTTTAGTCGAGTAAAAGGTTTCGATATGAAATGGATTTAGCTAAGGAGCTACGATTAATTTATATATTACTTTTTTCAACTGACATTCAAAAAATATAAACCAATCGTTCTTCACCATGGCTTCTGCCGAGTTGTGATGAATGTAGGTGACAGGGATAATTTTGTCATTTCCAATTACATCTGTCGACCTATGCACACCTCTAGTCGGGCCCACCTTGATCTGCATCCTCTATAGCGGAAAAGCCCGACCCGATAAATCGTCGGTGACTCGAAGAAGTGAAACGATGCGCTTCACAGCAACAGAAACTCTCCGCTCCGTTATATATACGCAAGCGCACTCCGCCACATAGAGACGTAGATTGGTGAATATGGATTCCACATACGACGCTTCTCTAGCTGAAGAGAAGGAGAAAGAAGCAAGGTAGAGCGAGAGTTCTCTGTATGAGAGACTGCGTAATGGGGGACTCGATTGATTCAGTGTTCGTCGACGTGGACTCCGTTCAGCTCGCTTGGAAGGTCGAATCAAACATCCCTCGCATTACATATGCTTGTTATTTAAAAATTCAGCTGTCGGTGCGTGTTTCACGAGTTCTTGCGGCGCAAAAAAAGCAGTTCTATACGAGCTTCTGTTGTTATACATGATGACAAAATGTTTCGCTCTCTCTCTCTCTCTCTCTCTCTCTCTCTCTCTCTCTCTCTGGTGCGTAAATTTGATGCTGGGCTTGTGTAGAATGCGGCTAATTTGAAAGGTGTTTGCTATTTATCCATTTATGTGTGCTCTTAGCTTATTTGCTATTGGTACGTGAGACTTTCTTTTATATGTTACTTCTTGATGATGCTGGTTTTCCATATTCTTTCGTAAAGGAGGAGAATCTGTTTCCACTGACGCAATTTCATGTTTATAAGAGATTTCAAGAATAGTTACCTTCTTCGCTGCAGGACAGGAATCATATCTCTGTTAGCAGGGTTTTATTGTCTTTGCTATTGTCTTATTAATTCATTGAGTATTTTTTAGATAACAGCGTCGGCTAAACATTTCCTCTGCCGAATATTGAAAGACGAGAGCATTTGCATCAAAATGTTTCGATTTAGTTAGGTGGAGGAATGTGTGCTTGCCTGAATGATTTATTTAACCCGAATTTACGAATAGCATTTCCCCATTGGTTTAATTTACAGGAGCATATCGTGAAAACCAGCCACGGTGGGGTTTCCATATCTGTTTTCGGAGACCAAGACAAGCCAGCCCTCATCACTTATCCTGATTTGGCATTGAACTGTGAGTAATCTGTATCTCAACTTCATCAGTATATGTCAACATCGATAAAAATCTGGCTTTTTTCATCTACCAAAATCGTGTTCTTGCAAAGACTATCGTTTACTCTAACTCCTCTACCGAAGTGTTGACTGACATATGACTCGTCTTGTTCCTCCAAACCCAAGCAGATATTTCCTGTTTCCAGGGATTATTCTGTTGTCCAGAAGCACTTTCTCTCCTTCTCCACAACTTTTGTATATACCACATTAGTCCTCCTGGGCATGAGGTTGGTCAGTTTCTTACTTCCTTGTGGTATTGTCTTTAGCAAATATCACATTTGATTCGATATTCTCTTAACTGCGCTGTTTCTTGTCAAGAGCTATTGCAGTTAGGAGCTGTTGCAGCTGGGCCTGATGAACCCTCACTATCCGTTGATGATTTAGCCGATCAAATTCTCGATGTTCTTGACTACTTTGGGTAATTAATTCGATTGCTGTTGTTGATTAATCTTTACTTTGTATTGTTTTATAGTTAGAACTCACTCTCAGGCAGTCTCTTTCTCTCTTGGCAGACTTGGTGCAGTGATGTCCCTGGGCATGACATCTGGGGCTTACATTCTCACCCTTTTTGCAGTATGTCAATATCCTACAATCATCTCTGTATTTCTATGCTAATATTACGTTGAAACGTCATATACGATGGATTCGCTCAAAGAAGATGACCAAAATAATGAGTTTCTTGGTTGCAGATTAAGTACCCACAACGTGTCATGGGCCTGATTCTCGTTTCTCCTCTCTGCAAAGCCCCATCTTGGACAGAATGGTTATGTAATAAGGTCTATTTCCTAAGTCTCACGTAATCCATGCTTCCACCCGCGAGAAAAATCACTTGGTTTCGGTAAACTATATGCAGGTGATGTCGAATCTGCTTTACATTTGTGGTATGTGTGGTATAGTAAAAGAGCTGCTGCTCATACGCTACTTCAGTAAGGTGCCAGTCAAGCAATTCTTTTTTCCTTTTTTTCAATCGGTTAGTGTAAGAAAAGAATGATTTTTACTCAAATCTTACCTTGAATCATCTTGCAGGAACTTCGGGGCAGTATAGATGTGCCCGAATCAGATATTGTCCAATCATGCCGAAGAGTAAGCATTTCAGTCCTCATAAGCGCTTTTTCTTGTAATAATTTTTCATTAAGCACACTGTGATTGGCAGTTCTTGGGCGAGAGGCAGAGCTCTAACGTGCTCAGATTCCTCGAAGCTATTAACGGGTAATCTTGCTTCTCTATTTCGTTAAAAAAAAAAAAAAAATCTTCTTGCTTAAGGAGATTAACCTTTTGTATTCTTTTGTTTCATCACTACTACTATACAGAAGGCCAGACATTACCCCTATCTTGAGAAAACTGCAGTGCAGATCCTTAATCTACGTCGGAGAATACTCTCAGTTTCACCACGAAGCTCTTGAGATGGCATCGAAACTAGACAGTCGATACACTGCCTTGGTTGAGGTAATAACCTTAACCGTATTTTCCACTTCTCATCTCAGAAATGGCTATAACTGTGTATGTTATGTTCGAATAAAACGAAGGTTCAAGCATGTGGAACGCTGGTAACAGAAGAACAGCCCGACTCTATGTTGATACCATTAGAATATTTCTTGATGGGCTATGGCTTCTTTAGGCCTTCTTCTCAGATTAACGTTAGCCCGAGAAGCCCTTTGATCCCCATCGGGATTTCGCCCGAACTCTTCTCGCCCGAAAGCATGGGATTGAAACTAAAACCGATCAAGACGAGAATCTCCGAAGAAGAAGAAGTGTGATATAAGTCATAACACTCGTGTAGATATGGAAAACAAGAAACATAAATAAGAGGGAAAAAGATAGTATTAATGAGTATAAATCTGTGTACATATGTGAAATCAGATGTGCATTGTTTTGTGATTGTTTGTAAAAGCAAGTCTTACTATTTGTTGAATATGGTTATTTCGGGTTACGGGCAGCTCAAAAGGCTTTAATTGTCCAAGATTCACGAGATAAGACTTGTATGTAATAACTTTATTAGTCAATGAATCGAAAAAGCAAGGAAAATCTATATTGGTCACATTATCTGCAAGGGCAACATATATACATCACAAGGCCCTCAATGTATTTCTTGACATTTAATAATATGGATAGGACCATTTAATGCCAAAAAAGATTTTTACGCGCAAGTTGCTCACCTACTTGTGTAGGAAAAAACTGAACCTTTCTGCATGCGCAATATTATCCACACAAAGTTGAAAAAAGTATGCTTCTTTCCTTTTCCCACGTACAATCATGAAAGGAAAGACTAGAGATCACTTAAAAGTTGTGATCTTTTTACATGTATATTCACAAGCAGCAGTTTTTTATTTCTTGGATTGTAGTGATCAGATAATCGATCCTCCACACACAACATACACATATTATGTATGTAATAAGTGGTGATGGAAAGAAATATATATTGGTTTCACATTCATGGATGGCGACATACGAACTGATTTGGCCATTAATTAGCTTTGTTAAAAGAAAATCCATGCTGACGGGGAATGCAACTTGGGTAAATTATTAGATTCTTCCAGAAATTTCCATCAATGAAAAATAATTAATATTTGTTGTTAAAGTGTGACCTAAGCCCTTGATCAGGCCCTTGTGCTATGTTGATCACGAATAATTGAGCCCGCAAAAAATTAAATCAATAATGCACACACGCAATATGAACACGCTATATTTTTGTGAATATGATGAGAGATTGAGCATATTCAAGAGCCAAGATATACAACTAAACATACCAAACATATCAGAGAAAAAAATGAAATTAATACCAAACCGATTGAGCATGCAATTTTCTTTATTATATCAACGACAAAAATCATCCATGAGATATCAGAATTTCTGCCATTGAATTGAAGGAAAGAAAAGTACAGCTTGCATGCACAATAAAGAAGTCCCCCACCCCTCTAACGCACTAGCATAGCAACCCAAATAAAAGAAAAAGAAATTGTAAGAAAAAAAAAAAAAGAGGGCAAATCAACCACCAACAAGAGAACCCACCGCCAATCGCCGGCGCCGCCGCGAATGAAATCGCTAATGCCGTCCATGCATAGACGCCACAGATAAAACGCCGAGCTTCTGCAGATTCAACCTCACAACCGTGTCAGTAAACATCTTCGTATCCTCGCAAGTGCCCCTCAGGTATGTCGACGATGTAGCTCTCCAAGACCACCGTGTAAGCGCCGCCGTCTTCCCTCTTAAACTCGTTCACCGACGTCACGGACCTGTAGTTGTTCAGCCTGTGCTCGCCGCCGACGACCCTAAAGCTCAGGATATGGTTCTCATCGTCGAGGATCTCCAGCCTCTCCGTCGAAGTCGACGCGGGCAGGCCGGAAACCACCGTGACCTCCCTTATGCTTCCCTCGCGGCCGTCGCCGATGAGCGTGCAGCTCTTGATGAAGTGCTTGTACCTCTGCGGGTTGTCGAATCGGCGGACGAGCGGCCAAACGGCGTCGGCCGGCGCGTCGATTCGCTGGGTGATTAAGGAGGTGCAGGTGTTGGGCGTGGGCTCGAAGGTGTGGTAAGCTTTGATGGTGGATTCGAGCCGCGTGTACTCTTCTTGGGTTAATCCTTGTGGGTTTCCACTGCTACTCATCGTGATGAAGATTGAAAGATTTGTTTTCAATTGGATCGCAGTGTTTCTTGACAGAGAGAGAGAGAGAGAGAGAGAGAGAGAGAGAGAGAGGGGAGAGACGGTGAAAATAATTGAGCGAAATAAATATATATATAGTACTGTGAAGTTCAACTAATTCGTGAATGTAACGAAATCAATGTGAAAAATAGTATGCTAGCTAGCTATAGCCTTATCCGATGCATTTTATTCAACTAATGGAGAAGGGAGTAAATCATTTAATATATATATATATATATAGATATATATTTTATATATATTGGTGTATTGAGAGTGAAAACAAGTGCGAGAAAAAAGATAAAAGAAGACAATTGGTGTTCAAATGTGTAACAGTTTTTGTCGTTTTCCCAAGAATGGAACTTGATTGGTGGAAAACAACGCAAACGTACAAAAACGTAAAAAAGGCCGTTGAGAAATCTAACCGTGATATGGCGAAAGATCACTATTATAAAAAAACGTGCAATCTAACATCATTGCTGAATTAAAAAGCATATTCTTGATAGGGAAAAAAAATATTAAACTCTGATAATATGTGTGCATATTCACCAGGCATACAAATGATGAGTAGAGTCATCATCCATCCTTCGTAGACTTAAAGTTATATGGCAAGTATTATGGCAACGATTTATAGTATTATTAACAAAACCATGGTTTGGAAATACTGGATGTGCGGTGACGAAAATAGTTTGTTTAGATAACTTGGTATTTATAGAATTTGTATTAATAATGCAAATTTAATGTCGGGGTGTTCGCATAAGGAAGACAAACATAATAATAAGTAGTATAAGATATATGAATCAAGAAAATCAATACAATACAACCCAACCCTAGGAAGGCGAAACTATGGTCGTTAATTATATGTATTATTTCTGTCGCGGGGGTTCTTTACTTCTTACAGCTTTATGGCATAGTAATGATTCATGATGTATATTCTTTATTTTTGAGCGCGGTAGGTAGTCAATTATCATTACAGAAGATGGTGGAGATGCAGATGGTTTATTGAATGTATATAATAATGATACTTTCGAGATGCTTCGAACTTCTATGCATGTATTAAATATGATATCTTGTTACGAGCTAGCTATAATAATATGATAATAGTTTCTTTGCTGGTGAACATATGGGGACTTTCACAGCTGTAGCAGCACATTCTAGTAGGGCTAAAGCAAGCAACGACGTAATACTGTTCACGGGCGGATATTTGATGAGCTATTTAAGGAAATCTCTGCCCTAAAACATCACCATTATAGCAATAATTCAATCAGCACTTATTCAAAGCCATTTTTTTATTGGCATTGCTTGCAATATTTGACTAAGATTCATTGGATGCTTCGCTTGGGTGGGATGGTATAAGTCTACTATGCTCGCACATGCACACACACACACTATAAATAGAGATGAGTATCTGTCGAAGCTAAGACTTGCTGGTAGACGCATAAAGTAATAATATTTGACCTAAGAAGTAACCCATTATTTATTACCGGAGATTAAACACAATAAAAAAGGGAAGAGAAGTACGACATAAGGGGTCATCTATTATCTAACTGTAAGACAGAATAATGAAGCTGGGTTAGAGTCAACTTAACACGTTTGGTAAGGTAATAATTGAATTGACTATAATAATTATATGCACGCTCTTCAGAGGTCAAACCCATTCAATGATTGGGTTAGGTTTGGGCTTCGTTTAGGGAGAACAATCCATCAAATATATATCGTAACATATAATTGTTGTCCTAAATACATCAAAAAAAATTTAAACAAGCAATAACGAAGCGAAGCCCACAACTAATAGGTTCCTCACATAACTCTTCAAGTTGCTGATTGTAGAAAAAAATAAAAACGATATCTTGGAATATAAAGGAAAATTATGAGGGAGGGGGAGGGACAGAGAGAAGGAGATGGGTCGTTTTACCAATTACAAAAACTATTTTACACTGAAGGAAAAAAAAAAAAAGAATTAAGGCAATAAAAAAAGAAAGAAAGAAGGATGGCTGTTCATGAAAATGCATGTTGGATTTCCTATCATCCTTCGTGGATCAAGTCCTTAGGTATCAAAGCGATCCTCTGCTTACCACTCTCTGTACGGAGAACGTCGCCTTTGTAAACGAACTGTTCAAGACAGCCAAGAAGTCGATAATAATTCGCCCCGAAAACAAAAAAAGAAAATTGGAAGAACGACTAAGAATACGATATAATATAATACCTCACTTTGACTATCAGGCGGGAACCACCGCAACAATACACCGAGGTGCACAACTGCTGGTATTAATTTGAAGACCAAAGGAGTAGTTACCTAAAGTGTAAAAGCTTATTAATGATCAAGAAATTAATAATTAACACGTAAAAACGATCATTTATAAGGAAGAATACCAGGCTTAAAGCCGTTGTTCCGAGCAGTAGAAGATAGACTTTACCCTGAGAGAGATGGAAGAAAACAAACAAGGCCTCCTCTATCTCAGTTGGCCATCTATGTGATTACTTTACATACATAGTTCAGCTGATTAGCAATTACCTCGACGAGGTGAAGGTTAGAGGCACGACTAAGCAACACAAATGCAAACTCCCCAATTTGAGCTAAAGACATTCCAACCTACATGGGCAGTGTTAAACGGACATCAGTTCAATGAGGAGTTAGGTAATAAATGTTATGCATGAGGTGGGCATCTTACGAGAAGTGAAGTCTTGTTGTTGTAGCCAAATCCTTTAACAACTGCAGAAATCACGATGGTTTTGACAGTGACTACTAAAATGACAGATGCCAGTAGGATATCGACATGATTCCACAGAAAATGAACATGGATAAGCATGCCGATGCTAGCAAGGAAGAGAGCAGCAAACATGTTACGGATAGGTTCAACCTGCATCAGTAGAGGCCATGAATTAGATGCTGATGAGCATCCATATCTTACGATAAATGACCGTGGAGCACATCTCTACTGTCTACTAAATTCATAGCTTGAAGGAAGACGAAAAGGATGACATAGATCTTACTTGGTCGAGTGTATGCTGGGCAAGATCTGTGGTTGATATCATCACACCCGCAGCAAACGAACCCAGTTCTAAACTAAGACCTAGCTTATCACTACACTGAAATCAGAAAAAGCAGTAGTCACTAGTCTGGCCAAATTCCATAAATGAAAAAAGTAAAATAAAAAATAAAATTGAAAACGAAAAGGGAAATGGGTAAATATATCTGGAATCTAGTAAATATATGAGTGTGTTCACATAACCAATACCAACTTGAAGTCGAAAGAGGGAAAGAAGACAAACCCAAGCTACAAGTAGGCAAAATGCAACTGATGCCAGCTGGTAGAGTTCATTGGTCTGCAAAAGAAAATCACGATTCATCGCGAGTTCAAACAACAAAAGCATCTTGGTCACATTCATTTTTTGAGAATGACATTACCTGTGATGACAAACTTATCATAAGTTTCAAGAACCATGGCACGAATGTCCGAGAAAATATCGACAAACCCGCCAAGAATGCAAGCAATACCACCAGCCTGGCTGATGATAAATCAGTATGATGTCGAATGGATTTAAAAACCCAAAGATCATTAAAGATAAAGCCAGCAGAGTTTCAACTCAGAAATTATTCGAAAAGTGAATTAGTTGAATGAAAAAGAGAAAACAACAATATTACTATGTCGACAACTGACACAACTTTGGATGTAATACCCTCATAACTGTTACGCTTCTCTCTTTCAAATGCTATATAAAGACATCAATAAAATTTCAGCATAAGAGAAACAGATAGATTTGAACTCACGATTTGGTCATCGAAATTACACCCTGCATAACACCTGAAGTTCCACCCAGCACTGGAAGCAGAGCAAACAATAAACCAACAGCACAGTCCTGAAAAGAAAAATAGGATTTATAAACGGCCAAGAGTATAATACTTAATTCTTTATTGGAGTTCATGTATGATTTTGGGGCCGCTAATAATTAATTTATGTGTTACTGAACCATATTCCTTTGTCAGATCAGAATACTAACGAAATTCTAAAGTCCAACCAACAGTTAGTTACCTGCAAAATAAGGGTGCCTATGGTAACTTGCCCATGTAGGGCATTTGTACTGTTCTTCTCCATCAAAAACTTGTATACCTAAAAATAGATGGCAGCTTATGAAAAATACGTAATCAAAGCATTGCCAGACGTGATGATGACAGTTTCGAAACTCACCACTGCTGTAGATGACATTGACAGAAACGCACCAACAAAGACCCCCTCCGAAGTTCTGCCTCCACATAACTGCCATTAAATATTTAAGAACAGCATCAGCCAGATTGGCGGAACGTAGCTGACGTATGATGAAAATATACAATCTCAAATCTCCACCCGAGTCTGCAAGTTTATATACTAAACATAGTATAATCAATGAATGATTCAGTCGAATACATGTAATTTACACTGTCTTTGCGCCCGAAATGGCTGTGATAATTAATGCAGATAGACTGAATGATTCAGTCGCAACAGTAATTTACACTGTCTTTGCCTGAACGCTTTACTTATGCAGAGACAACTGAGACCGCCTGATTCTGAGAAAATTTTCAATATGGTCTTGTAATATAACATACCGAGGCTATAATTCCGCACAGGCACATAAAAAGGAGAATTTGGAGAAGGCCTCCAAGAACAGCAACTGCACGCACAACTCGAAGCTGTAATACAAGTTGAAAGCATTAGCATAGGGAAAACAAGTCATAACCATGAGGAAAGAGATATATCATCTCTCAACAGAAAGGACACCAGGTGTTGGAAAGCGAACCTTAGTCGTGGAGAACTCCAGTCCCAAAGCAAAAAGAAGAAAAATAACACCAAACTGAGCCACTGTCTCGACCTAAGAGCAGAACTTTTGTTAGCACAAAGAAACAAGTAAACGAGGCCACTTCATAGAATCACTGCATGAAAACAATCCCAAATTGAAAAGCAGAAGGTTTATGTATTCTTGACAGAATCAACAAGCCGATAAAGTAAACAGTTCGCCTAATAGGTGAGGTCATTCACCGACCATGCATTCTGTACATGTTGAACAAGTTACAACAGCTTTCATTGGCTAAGAGATGCTGAAGGTCAATGATAAACAAAGCAATAAAGGATTATAGATTGCGACATACTTGCACCAGTTCACTGATGACATTAAGCCCTCCAGGTCCAACTAGTGATCCAGCCAATAGGTATCCGGTGATAACCTGCAGAATGTTTCTCATAATCAGTAAAGTAAAAATGAAAGAGTTGTTTGCAAGGATATGGACAAGAAGAGCCAAGGATACACATACGGGTTGTCCAGCACAAGCGAAGGCAATTCCACCACAAGTTGCCGACACGATAACAACAACCAGATCTGATATGAGCCTACAAAATGTATCAGTTCAGATAATCTGGAAATAAAAGGAAAATATTGATGAGCGCTTAATGGATTGAGATATAAACCTCAAGTCCAATTGCAGGACTGGATATTTTGACTTGAAATTTGATATAATGAAGACATTGTCCTGAAAAAATGTCATTATTGTTACATAATCACGAAGTACGTAATTTTTTTTATTTCATCAAACGCCCCTTGCAAAAAAATAACCATAGCACAATAACATATCTTAGAATGGCATGTTACCTTTCTATCAATCAGTGTTGGGGTCTCTTCTGCTCCGTTGTCATTATCAAGATTGAAAACTTGATGAAGTTTAAAGGATCTATCAAGCGCAACAGGTTAAGCGTAGGGGAAAGGGAATCATTTTATGCCTAATGGATGCTAGACTTACTTTTCGTCTTTCGTCTCGTTTTTCTTCTTCACCCTAGCAACAGTTTCCAGGACAGCCTGATTGTGCAAAATATATGCCTAAGTAATCAATCACCACATTGTTTGTACAAAAAAAGAGGCCACCTCGTAAAATTAACACAATCAAACAATACTCTAAACCAATTACCCTATCAACTTAATAAAAAAATATATGGTCAAATAAAAAAAATCGACATGGACAAGTGAAAGTTGAAACAACTTTGATGTGATACCCTGACAATGTAATTAATCAATGAGGCAACGATAATACAGAATGATTCTCAAATAATGTTAGATGAAATTTATAAAGAAACATTGTGAAAAGAGGGAACAAAGAACCTGCTGCTCGGCCACACTGTTGTTGAAGCTGCCTGCATCATTTGCTGCAATATAGAATCAGCGTCAGTTATAGATTCACTCAACTAAGTCAGGCATATCTCTCAGAAAAACTACCATCTAAATCTAAAAAGAGAAATCAAAACTGCAATGCTAGTTTAGTGATCAATACAATTAGCTCACAAGACCAAAACCACCCGAATCCCAATTCAACAAATTCCACATGAAAAATATATTTTAGAAAAAATAAATTAACCAAAACAAAAGACTAAAAATCCTAGATCAAGCAATGGAAACCTTCGTTAGGATCCTCATTCTCCGTAAACTCTTTCTCCAGCGCCCGATCGATCATATCAGCAAAGGTATTTTCCTTCTTAGTGTCATTCGCATTCATCTCGGTGGCATTGGTCACCGCAATTGTATCGTTCTCAATGAAATTATTCTCCCTCGCGGCCGAAGACGTCGTCGCCGCTACGAGAAGTAAAATGACGGCGAGACAAGGCGATCTACTCATCATGACACAGCGCGCCGGCGGCGCACTATAGGCCGTACCAGGCTCACGCCAAGGCTGGAGGTGAGCTACGATAGTATGTCGGCCGGTCGGTCGGTCGGTGGTTAGGTGTTTGTCTGTCGCGCCCTATGAGTTGTACCTCAGGTATTAATAGTGGTACTTTATAGCATTCAATCGTACTCAGTAACACACTATTATAGCGGTAGAGTCTACAGTTAGATGAGATCAGAGGAGTTAATAAAAAAGTACTAATCGTAATCTATAAAACGAATAAATGGAAGTATGTTTCTTGGAGTTGGAGATGCACAGAAAACGTTTGTAATACATTTCGATTAGTTATTTTTGTCAAACATTTAACTAAACTAAGATATATAGTTTATATCAGAAAATATTAGAAAACTGAACTAACTCGTCGACATTCAATTGGAGATATCAGAAACTCGATCACTTCACCTATCTATCCCTCGAGACCATACATTCACCTTAAACTCATTTAACATTATAAATATATGTAATATAATTTCAAATAATACAAAGGAAGTTGGTTATTACAATTGCTATGAGCATTCATCCATAAGAGAGTTGCAATCAGCAACAAACTATCATCAGTTCTGAGATCCAAATGCTGCTGTAATAACATGGAAGGAAGGACGCAAAGCGTATATAAACTTAAGAAGTGACACAACATTGAACTTACTTATGTACAAACAACACACTGAAGACGACGAGGAAAAAGCAACAATTCTTCACATTTTGTGAACAACAATTTTTCAGCATTATCTTCCTTCAAGCAGTAGCAGCGGCCTTTTCTTCGGCCATTTGGGACACCGATAGGAGCGTGCAGATAAGGTTACGATCGCCGTAAACATTGTCGACGCGCCCTGAAAAAAAAAAAGAAAGAAAAAGACGAACAGCAAATAAGTCATTACACTCCAAACATTACGCTTTCTCAAGGAAATAATAATAACAGAAAAAACCTGTGGTTGGCCAGAATTTGGCGGTCTTGAGCCACTGCGCTGGGTAGGCAGCGTATTCACGAGAATACGGTTTATTCCAAGTGTCGGCCATGAGAAGCGACGGAGGATGAGGAGCTCCCTGAAAATTAAATAAACAAAAGTGCGTAAAATAAACCGAATAGAAAGAGATGTTCGTTTTAACTAGTAAATCCTCGTACCTTCAGGACATTGTTGTTAATGTCTGCATTTCCTTTCTCAATCATGGCAATTTCTTCCCTGATGGAAATAAGAGTGTCGCAGAACCTGTCTAGCTCGGCCTGCGTAGGTTTTAGAAGGAAAAAGAAAAGCGCAATTTCTTTCAGATTCATGATAACGTAAAATCACACTTTGTATCTGTGTCTTTACCTTGCTTTCACTTTCGGTAGGTTCGATCATGAGGGTCCCAGGGACGGGCCAAGACATGGTCGGCGCGTGGAATCCATAGTCCATTAGACGCTTAGCGACATCCTCGGGTTCAATTCCAGCAGTGTTCTATACCAATATCACAAAAAAAAAAACGATATCATGGAGAACCACTCCATTGATTCGCAATAAGCAAAACATAGTCGCTTGAAATTACCTTAAAGCCTCTCAAATCGATAATGAACTCATGGGCCACCGTCCCATTAACTCCTCGGAACAGAACAGGGTAGTGCTTCTGCATTCATACAAATGAAAAAGTTCGTAAACTTAATAGTTACGGACGAAACGAATCAAGAAATTTTAAAAAAAAAAAAAAAACGTTATAGTAGGGTACCTCCAATCGCTTCGCCATGTAATTTGCGTTCAAAATCGCTATCTTTGACGCGTCGGTCAAACCCTTCGATCCCATCATGGCGATGTATGTGTATGATATAGGCAAGATAAGGGCCGAGCCCCAAGGCGCCGCCGAGATCGTACCGAGCGGTTGAGAATTATCAGGCTCGGGAATGCCTCCAGTTTGCACCTGTAAATAATCGAAAAAAAAAAGGTGCTTCAATTCAATCAGTGCTGTTAAATGACCAATTCACCTAAAAGCTTAATCTTGAAGGGACTGCATCATATTTTAAATTTATATATAATTATATGGCTAAATACATACCACTGGGTGTGATGGCAAAAACGGAGCGAGGTGCTTCTTCACGCCGATGGGTCCCATGCCAGGCCCGCCGCCGCCGTGAGGGATACAGAACGTTTTGTGGAGGTTGAGATGGCAAACGTCTGCCCCGATAAATCCCGGACTAGTGAGACCAACCTTTTTTTTCACGAAACGTGATAAAATTAATAAATATCACACAAGAAAATTTGGCGATTCATATAATATACGACGGCGAAGGAATATGACTTTTTTTTTACCTGAGCGTTCATGTTAGCTCCGTCCATGTAAACTTGCCCGCCGTTGTCGTGGATGATCTTGCAAATCTCGTCGATGCCTTCTTCGTAGACTCCATGAGTCGAAGGATAAGTAACCTGAATTTTTTTCGAGACATGGTAAGAATGTGACGTCGCATTAAGACACCTTTTACTAGTCGTATATGTATATATATACCATGAGAGCGGCTAAGTTGTCCTTGTTTGCTTCGGCGGCTTTGCGCAATTCTTCGATGTTGATGTTACCCTTCGAATCGGTTCCAACCGCCACGATTTTCATGCCGCACATGGCCGCACTTGCGGGATTGGTGCCGTGCGCTGAGACGGGAATAATGCATACGTTTCGATGGTGGTCGCCCCTCGACTGCATCAAGGAAATAACCAAAAACGGCGAAAACAAACGTTGTTACAGCAACTCTGAACATATAATCAAATAGCTTGATAATTTTTTTTTTTTCTTTTAAAGTTGGCAATGAATTTGTACCATGTGATATGCACGAATGACCATGAGCCCAGCGTACTCGCCGGCGGCGCCGGCGTTGGGTTGCAAGGAGAAAGAGTCGAAGCCGGTGATTGTGCACAGCATTTCGCCGAGATTCTTAAACATTTCCTGCGAGAAAATGAAATGGAATAAAATATTTAGATCCATCGAAGCAGCTTTATAAGAATTCGGATTGTTCGATTTTTACCTGGTAACCGCCGGCCTGTTCCTTGGGGGCGAAAGGATGAAGGCTGGCGAACTCGGGCCAAGTTACGGGCATCATTTCGGTAGTTGCATTCAGTTTCATGGTGCAAGATCCCAATGGAATCATGCTATGGCACAAAGAAAGATCTTTCGATTGGAGTTTATGGATGTATCTAAGAAGCTCATGCTCGGTGTGGTACCTACAGAAACAGAGTAGTGAAGAAAAAAAATTATGTTTTTTAACCGTATAAAACTGTAAATTCAAGATCGTTGGGTTCTGTTCTCACGTGTTGAAAATCGAATGTTGAAGATAAGGGCTCTCCCTAACGAGTCCTGAAGGGATCAAGTTCTGAACTTCGGGCGCAAGCGAGGCAGCGCTAAATGAGACCTGACGATGAAAAATCAGACGAAATGTTACATGAAATTACCAGAAAATGTCTTGAAACGAATGTCGTTCTGAAAAACTTACGGGCTTGCCAGATGAGAAGACTTCGAAGAGCTTGTCCACGTCTTCTAAAGTGGTTGTTTCGTCGAAAGAGACAGTTATCTGAGAAAACCAAAGGACTTATGTCTAGTTACTACTTCCTCAGAAATCATAATCACAATAGAAGAAAGAAACATAGGATAATAAAGCTTACCGTGTTGTTATCCACGATACGCAAGTTTATTTCCTTCTTGTAAGCTGCGTCGGCGATCGCCTTAGCATCTGCGCACTTGACCTTCACGGTGTCGAAGAAGGGAAGGCCTTCGACTTGCACGGTTCCAAGCTTCTTCAGCCCAAGTGCAAAAGTTCCAGCCAAACCATGGACTCTCTGAGCAATGGCTTTAAGCCCTTCTGGCCCATGATACACAGCATACATAGCAGCCATATTCGCAAGCAAAGCCTGCAACAAGACGTAAACTCGAAAACTCACCAGCTATTCAACGACTTAAGTCATAAAACAGTGTAAGAAATTCGTTTCCCACTTCAAACCACTCTGTACTTTCCAAGCATCGTCGTAACACAGTCCAGAAATAGTAAATGCAACCAAAAGAACAGAGGTTAAACTCACCTGAGCAGTGCAAATGTTGCTTGTAGCTTTATCCCTACGAATATGCTGCTCCCTCGTCTGCATCGCCATACGAAGGGCTGGCTTGCCCGAAGAATCAACGCTCACGCCTATAATCCTCCCAGGCATCATCCTCTTATACTCTTGAGAAGTAGCCAAGAAAGCTGCGTGGGGCCCACCGTAGCCCATGGGCACGCCGAACCTCTGAGCCGACCCAACAACAATATCAGCGCCAAGCTCGCCGGGAGGCTTCAACATGGTCAGAGCAAGCAAGTCACTGGCCATTACAACCTTAACACCACTTGCGTGAGCTTTCTTGATGAACTCGCCGTAGTCCAATATCTCCCCTTCGGTTCCAGGGTACTGAACGAGCACGCCGCACACATCTCCCGCCGAATAATCAATCTCACTCACATCGGAAACCACCACTTTAAGGCTAAATCCGTCGGCCCTCGTCTTGCAGACGTCGATGGTCTGAGGATGGCAGTTGCTTGCGATGACGAAGGTCTTCTTCTTACTCTTTTGGATGTTATTGCACATGGCCATGGCTTCGGCGGCGGCGGTGCCCTCGTCGAGGAGGGAAGCGTTCGACATGGGCAGACCAGTGAGATCTGTAATCATCGTCTGATAGTTGAGCAGAGATTCGAGCCTGCCCTGCGAGATCTCGGCCTGGTACGGCGTGTACTGAGTGTACCACGCCGGATTTTCCAATATGTTCCTCAAAATCACCGGCGGCACATAGGTGTCGTAGTAACCCATCCCTATGTAGGACTTGAAAACCTTGTTCTTCGACGCCAAATCCTTCATGTGCGCAGTCATTTGGGCCTCCGTCAAACCCTCGTTGAAGATGGGCAGCTCCATGTTGTCGATGCGAATCGATTTGGGCACGGTGGCGTCGATGAGAGAATCGAGGCTCTCGAATCCGGCGTACTCGGACATCTTCGACTGTTCGTCGGGCGTCGCCGAGTTGTGTCGGCGTGGGAAAGTGTCGCTCGGTTTGAGGGCATCGACGGAGATGGGCCGCGCGCATACGAATTGCGATGGATGAGTTCTTGGATTGCGAGGGACACGGCCATGGCTGCTGCTCTTACCGCTTGAAACCAGCGAGGAAACGTACCTTGAAGATTTGTGCAGAGATTGTTGGTTGGATTCCGAAACGAGGCGCCTAAGAAGGGCCTTGTTGGCTAATTTCCTTGCACGTTCCATTTTCGATTCGAATCAAATCTCAGGCGATGCGTGCTTTGAGATGAGAGAAAATAGCAGAGCACAACAAAAAGGCTGTGTGTGTATTCTTGGTGGTGGGAGATGAGAAGATGATAAAGTTTATATTTTTATTTGATGCATGATTTCAGAAAGTGGGTGGTGGTAATGTTGGTTGAGGCCAAGAGTTCTTTGCATATATAGTATTTCAGTAAGTGAATATAAATATGATGTCTTTTATGTGATTTTTTTTTTATGGGGTAATGAAATGTTGAGGTAATAAAAATCAAAGATCTATGGGTTGGTGGCTAAGGTACAAGGTAGACTTAGCACCAACTTGGTGAAGAGGGATATTGGATTTTTGGGTTCACGTGTAGATCTTTATGTTATGAAGGCCAATAAAAAGGAATCTTTTTTTGCTATATGGTGATTTTATTTTTTATTTAATAAAAAAGGGGATATATATTGTGTAATTGGGGAACGTATGGAAGGGAAGAGATTGGGATTCAATGGATCAAATCGAGCAATGAAATTATTATTTTGTTTACAATGCAAGAAAAGCCGCAAAAATTCTTGATTTTCAGTGTGTTATTGCATGGCAGCTTCTCTTTCACATTAGGCTTATCTTGATTTCCTACCTCATATCAGTCATCAGAACGTTACAAGGTTATCTTGGTAAGGATTTTCTTGTCTTTTTATTCTATTTGTTTCAGAGTAGATTCTTAAGAGTTTTAAAGAACATTTATAGTGAAGGAAACAACCATTATAATTCAAGACTAAAGGGTTGGTGAATCTTGGCATTAAATATATGTAATTGGCATAGTTTGTTAGACTTCTAAGTTAGGGTTGGTGAATCTTGCATTGAATAAACAAGAATCCATCCATCTACAAACGTATGGCAATTACCAAAGTACATATGATTAGGAAGGGTAAGACCAGCGGCTAGAAACGTCTATGTCAAGCTATTTTCTGCAAGTGAAAGCATACCAGTTCACTACAACAAGAAAGCAAAAATAATATTTTGGGATGCCACATCTACCCATGATCCCATTAGTTAAGAAAAAAGGAACAAAAATCAATTCAATTAAAAATTAACGTTGCCTACTTGTGGGGGAGGAATACTATTACACCACCATAGAACTCTAATTCACAGAAATAATCCGACCTCAGATTGAGGCCATGCGTGCAGAAGAGAATCGAACAAATGAAATAACAGAAAAAACTGCATTGTTTACATAGTCAGAGATCTACGCCCATATCGCAAGTGAAGACATCAAAACAGCTCCCAAGAACAGAGCAAAGTAGGAAATAACTTGAAGCCTCAAGTTGCAACTCATCCTCTTACTCAAGAAATCTGCTGCAATCAAGTCCACCAAAGCCATGTACACCAAAATCCCAGCAGAAATCGAGTCAAAGACGCCTTCTATTACCAAAGCTCGTGGGCTGTTGGCGTTGTAAACCGAGGAAAGGCCAATCCCCACAGCAATTCCTAAAGGAGTCGTCAGGGCAAAGAAACACGCCATGACCGTCGAATGAAGCGTCTTCAAATGGGCCTGAGAAATGCACCCTCCTAGGGCAAAGCCTTCGAAGAACTGATGGACTGATAATGCTCCAATCAAGGGACGAACAGCACATGGGCTCTGTGAGACTCCCAGCGATAATCCGATGATCACAGAGTGTGAAACTATCCCAAGTTCCAAAACCTGTTTATGCGCACGGCATAAGAAAGTGGACCGTGATAAAGCAAACAATACAACTGTGGACAAGGCAAGAACAGAGCCACAAGATATAGATCTTTCATTTGCATGATCTTCTATGCCACCTATCTACAAATCCCACTACACTAACTAATGGATTCAATCTGATGTAATACGACATGGCAAATACATAAAAACAAAAACATTGGAAATGAAAGAAACATTAACAGTACCTGAGATACAACAATGTGCCTCACACCACCTTCCTCATCCAAAAGGCCCAGCGCATGAGAATGGGAGTGTCCATGCGAATCAGCATTAACAGGCGCATGCCCAGCACATGCCCCGTCTCCTTGAGAATGGCTATGCCTGTGATGTGCAGCATGTGCATGAATCCCAACTATATGCATGGCACCTCCTTCTTCTTCCCCGAACAGCTTCTCATTTCCCCCTCTTACATCAGCAGGGACTATCCCGCCAGAATCAGACGAAACATCCACAGAATCAACTCGAGAGGCACCTTGATTTCGCCTCTCTTGCTTCCTTTCGTAGTACTGCGTCCCAAGGAAGTCGGCGAGGAGCGTGGCCAAAGCTGCCATCATTGCAATGAATCCTGGGAATGGGAACTTTGACCATGGGAATTCGGGCAGGCAAGGGTCAGACAGCGCTGACGTGGCATCTGAGAGCATGTGCACGAAGCCAGTCGCGAGGATGACGCCCGCCGCGAAGGCTTTTGCTACGACGAATAGGTTTGAATCAGTGCGGAGGAAGCGGCGTTTCTTGCCTATTAAAGGTATCGCCACGCCACATACGCCAGAGATGAGGATTAAAGCAATGGCGATTAGTTTGAGGATGAGCGCATATGAGACGTCTCGGCATCCTACGAGGTCGTCGTTGCGGGACCCACAAATAGCGTTCGACATGGATAGATGCAGATTCTGTATATTCGAGTCTTCTACGACCAGTGAAGCACGAAAAAACGAGTTTAGAAATGACAGTATTTCACGAGTATTTCAAGAACAAGGAACAGGGCATGTCTTTTTTCAGATCAGTGACAAAAGATAAGTAACTCAAACAGTGGACAAACACATAACTTAGAGATTCTACCACACGTCATCTGAAATTTCAAAATGATCATTTGATTTTACCTGAAAAAAGCTTTGTTTTATCACCAAACCTCTTAAACCAAACCACCTGAAAGAGGTCCTGCAGAGCCAAAGCAACGTCACAAATAACTCTACGACATAATTTCAGCAAACCCAATTTGATAACGACGGAAAAGATAAAAGGGGGAAAACAGGAACTACCTCAAGTAATGACATCAAACTGCAGTTAAATCCCCCTTTCTTCCTTATTATCTTCCCCCAATTCCCAATAAATTAAATTCCTCCAAACTCTCTCAGATATCTCCGCCGTTATACCCCAAATGCACTCGCACAAGAACACAATCGAATAAACGCACGATTGACGAGTCCAGATTCAAAGTGAGATTACGATTTCCTTATTCCTTTTCCTATTCGTCGAGTATAAATACGGATTGAGGCGACGTGTGCGAACAAAATTGTGGATGTAGTGAGAGAAGAGGTAAGATGTCGACATATTTGGAGACTTGGAGATAGATGGAAACAAGGGAGCTGTGCTGCCCAAGGAAATGAGCTACATAGTGTTGACATCTTAGCAATGATCGTTGCCATGGCAGTTCGCTCGCAGACTTTCCGTAATTATCCAAAATATCAAAAATAATAGAAATATAAATAATTGAGATAAATTATTGTTTTTTCACCAACTAATGCGAGTCGTGCAAAGTTGAGCTTCGTTCGTGCATTGAATATCCAGGCGGCTCCATACTGTTGAATCAAAATGCCAGATCATTTTAATTTTTCTTTTTATTTAAAATAATTTTCGATTTTATTAGAAAAATGTCGACACTATGTGAAATGGTTGGTGTGGATTAAATGCAAAGTTCGATTTTCCTTAAATTGATTTGATGTTTCTATTATTGGGAACGAAATCTCGAATATTCCCATTGAAGAACTAGTCCCGGCCAAATTGGGCCTACGGCTCGGTTAAACACAGACGAGGCCCAATCTATCCGGCCCAATTAAATAATAACCAGTAGTCCCTTTTTTCTAAGAATTTTAAAGAAAAAAAGAACCATAATACGATATAATTAATATTCGAAAGGAATAGCAATTATACAAATTTCACATAATGACGCAAGCATTAGGATTCTCGTCGCTAAACATACCACCGCCGTAATACGGCTCACGATGGTAGTGTGGCGGTGGCTGCCACGGAACCACTTGGTGGTGATACTCCGACGGCGGCGGTGGAAGCCCCATATATGGTGGCGCCGGCGCCGGCAACATTAGACGGTGGTCATCATAACTGCTGCTCCTATGATGCGGCGGCAGTTGTCCAAAGGGCAGTTGTCCAAAGGGACGTTCATAACGGAGACTGTGCTGATGATGATGGTTATATCCATGATAATTATTGTAATTATTACCATCGTTGTTGTTGCTATTGTAATAGTAAGGCTGATCCATATCCCCAAAGTTCATTCTCCAAGTCCTCGCATTGGTGTACTCAACGCTCCTCAGACGCTCCATGCGTGACAAGTTCTCCATCTCCTCCATGTAAGGTCTCAGCGGCGGCGGCGGCGCTGGTTTTCCGGCGGGTTGTGGAGGAGGCGGCGCATAGGGAATCGGAGGTCCCGGCGGTGGAGAGGGTTTGGGTGGAGGCGGGTTCTCTTTTTTCGTTGGTGGCTTTGGTCGGATTGTGTAGAAATCCATTCTTTACTTTGTCTTGTGAGAAGATTTGATCGAGGCCAACAAAGGGTTTGTATATATACATTTTCTTTTTAGACATTGTGGACTTTGATGGAAAGATTGCAGTGAATTCAAGATCAAAATGAAACGAAGATTCACTTCATCGTTCTTAGTATATATATATATATATATATATATATATATATACTCCAAACTTTGGAGTGTTAAGGTTGTCTGCATCTTTCACTAGATAAATTAACACGAGATTTTCTTACTTTAAATTACTTCTTTTTTTCCCTTGTTATGACGCAATTCCATTTCACGATTGGGTGAGTGATGGGTATTGAATTGAAAGGCCCACACCGCCCAGTGGCCAGTATTGTTTTAGAATTTAATATAAAATAAATAACACAATTATAAAGCTCAGAAAAAGGAAAACAAAAAGCACCATCACTCTTGCCTTACTTCAAGCCCTTCATATATCAAAAGACTCTTTTTTTTTTTTTTCTTTTTCTGCTCTCAGAGAAAAGCAATAATGCATCAAGAATCTGCTTCTGCACTATCATCATCATCATCTTCAATATGGGCAATCATGAACAGTTGGTTCTCCCCTTCAGTGCTCTTTGTCCTCTTAAATCTCATCATAGGCACCATCGCTTACACCTCATCTCTCACCAACCAAAAGCACACTCGAAACAAACTCAATCAACAACCAAAGGTCGCCAACTCACAACCCTCACTTCTCCAGCGCTTAAAATCCATCATCAGCTTTCAGGCCAATCACCAACTACAATCTCAAAGTCAAGTTACGGACAACCTTTTCCCTTCTGAAAAAACTGTTCAGAAGCCAGCTTTCACACACGAGTCACACTACTTCCATGAAAATCTCCAGTCACAAGTCCACTACATTTTCTCACATACCCACGAGCCAAACTATCACGAAACTCAAGCCCCTTTTGTTTCTGCCCAAAAAGGTTCCTTCTTTGATGATTTTCAGCTGCCCCGTGAAGAGAAAGTGCTCGAGTCGGACATCAATTTCTCAGAGTCCCAGGAAGAAAACGTGGCTTTCAACGCCAAAGATTCGATTTTTGGAGATTTCAAGCCTACCCAAGAGCAGAAAGGGGACGAGGTTAACACTCGGCTCAAAGGCAGCAAGGTCATACGAACTAAGTCAGACATTGCTAGTTCGCAGTCAGCTTTAGGACATAATCTTGAGGCTGAGGACATACATATTGAGGAGGCGAGAAGGCCGAAGACGGCGAGGGAAAGAAGCAGTTCTAAAGCGACCGACGGCGACGCAGAGGTTGACTCGAAGGCCGACGATTTCATCAACAAGTTTAAACATCAGCTGAAGCTTCAGAGGATGGATTCTATTGTCAGGCACAGGGGCAGTGGCGACAGAGTAAACTAAGTAGTAAATCTTGGTCAGTGCGTGGGCTGTTTTGCAATTAAGAGTATATAGCTCATAGCTGGCTTTTACAGGGCAGTTCTGAGTCTGCTTCAGGCCAAATCCGTAGTCTACATCATGGTGGTTTTGTTAAGGGGTTGCGTTGTTTTGAACAAGATATATTTTTTTCTTCCCATTTGTATTATGAATGTGTGTGTAGTTTAATGATTTCCGTGGTCAATGGACACAACTTGGACTGTATTTTGCCATTGTTTTTCCTCTGCTGAATTATTGTGGTGCGTGCTAAATCTGCCTTTCTCGAAATATCTCTGACTGCATACATGTTCTGCTGTTCAGTTCGCTACAACTCATTCATAGATGTGACTGTAATAATTCTCCAATCAACGAAGGAGGACTTAAAGGCGTGAGCTTTTTCATGCTTTGTAATGAATCTATACAATTAATTCATCTGTCTTCAGTCTTCTAATCTGTTGCTCTTTATTTGGTTCTCTACTGACATTAAAGGCCCAAATTAAAAATGAAAAAGACGAAAAATTGGGCCCAATAGGCTGATATATGGGTTGTAGGCCCTGGCACTGGCAGACACAATTAAACATTAATGCTAATTAAATTAGGGCAGATTTCTGTAATCGTTTTTTTTTGTATGGAGTCAGTTATGACACTTTGAAGAAGTCCATGATGCATCTCCACTCGTAATAAATGTATTTATATCTTAAAGAAGAAATCTTTCAATTGTTGGCATGTCGTACCTTATGCTTGATTTCCTATTTCGTTTGATAATACCTTTTTTTATATATGTAAAAGATACATTTCGCTTGATGGTTATGTAAGAATTAGAAATATTTAAGTAAGAAAGCAAGGCTACTACAGCACACATGCACTTGCATTGCACGCCATCTCTATCAAACAAAACAAAATAAAAACAAGCAACAACCCATCCATACGTAAGCCATAAATTCAAGCCACAGATAAGCATGGAAAATAATAAATTTTAAAATATATAAAAACCAAAGGCTATAGATTCCAAACTTTGATGAGGTGTAAACGTTCACAGCTGTTGATGTAGGGTAACACCAAATGTTTATATACGACAATAACAATTGATTCGATTTTTAAATATCCTAATTAATCATGAAATCCTCTATTAGGCACCTACGGAGATTTAGGACCAATGAAAAATTAATTCCTTAACCTTTTTTTTTTCCATTTAAAGGGATTAAGTAAGTAAAAAGAAGAGGAAAAAAAAGAAGACATTTCTTTATTCTCACTTCACAGTTCATCATCAAAATCTACTTACTCTCCCTCTCCCATCGCCACTCTTCTTTTAGGACAACAATCCACACACACACACAAAAGTCTTACGAAGTTCTTATTTTCTCTGAACTTTAGCTACAACACAGCAATCTTGTATTGAAGAAATGACAGATAGAATCTACCCTTCCACAGCTAAAACCGCCGCCAAGCCACAGCCGCCGCCGCCGGCCAAACCCTACCCCAACCCTCCCATCCGCCACCACAATCCTTACCGAACCGCCACATCCAAACCACCACTCCGCCGCCGTCGCAGCATCAGTGCTCGGAGGTGCCTTTGCCAGGCCTGCCTATGGTCCACCATAGTCATCCTCGTAGCCATCCTCCTCGCCGGCATCGCCGCCGCCGCATTCTACGCCCTCTACCACCCACACCTCCCACAGTTCTCGCCGACCTCGCTCAAGATTTCGTCTTTCAACCTCACCACCACCGCAGACGACGGCGTCACGCACCTCACCACACGCGTGAACCTCACGCTCTCCTCGAAGAACCCCAACCCAAAGATCTCCTTCTTCTACGACCCCTTTACCGCGACGCTCCTCTCCTCGTCCGACGTGGCGCTGTCCAGCGGCTCCTTCTCGGCGTTCGACGGCACGCCGAACGGCGTCAATATGCTTCATGCGACGATGGGCTTGTCGTCTCAGTTACTCGACGCCGACTCGGTCAATTCTTTGAGGGCTGATCTGAGATCGAAAAAAGGGCTGCCTTTGAAGGTTGTGATGGACACCATGGTTCGTGTTAAGTTTGAGAAGCTCAGTACGAGGAAAATTGGGATCAGAATCACATGCGATGGGATTCGTGGGGCGTTGCCCAAGGGCAAGAATATCATTTCGTCGAACACCTTGAATGCAAAGTGTAAGGTTGATCTCAGGATCAGGATTCTGAAAAGGATTTTCCAGTAATTAATTTGATTTTTTTTTGTTTTTTGGAATTGGGTTTATGCCATTATACATTACCGAGCTAATGATTTCAATACGTATATTAATTATTATCTATAGATCACGACTATACTGAGCTTCGATTTCTTGTTTTCCTTCGCAAAGCTGTGATCTTTTGTCGATTACAGTCAAAATTTGAGACGTTTTTCGTCGCAAGAATGCTAGTTAGCTGAAATCTGAGGCCTAATGCGAAGGGGCGGATTTAAAAATGTCGAATTAAGGGATCGGATTGCAATAAATAACGAGTTTTTTGTTTCTTCACCATGTCATCATCTTTTTCCATTTAAAGCTAATATTCTCGGCCACGAATAATGTTTGGCACTTTAACATTTTCTCATTATTTTTTTTATTTTAATTTATGCTTCTTTTTTTTCACCGGTAACGAGGACCAGTGTTAATTTGTTTGGTAGGTATTGTCAATTGTCATTGACATTTGACCGTTTAAGCTGGCATACAAAGGAACATTTAGTCAGTTTTTAGTCATAGGAAAAATAAAAAATGTGAATAGTAATTGGTCTTGTTAGATTATATGTTAATGAATAATAATAATAAGGTGCACGTGGCTCACCTTAAACTCCTGCATCCAAAATTTAACTAATACCACACCATCCACCTAAATAATTTGATTACTGAACCACATAAAATTAACGGGTCTCTACACATAAGTATCCACGTGCAAAAAAATTTGTAATTTAGTACCCTGTCAGCATTTTTTATATGTAGGTACCTAACAGAATAAACTTTTTTGCACATAGGTAATATAACAGTTATGTACCTATAGCAACGTATTTGGTACGTAATACGTTGGAAAATGGTACACCGTATTAGCGCATTTAGGTACCATATAGAAATAGTACATGGTCCTGTGTAAAGGCGTGACATGTTAAGCTATGGACACATAGCAAAGTACAGTCTTTACACAAACTATTTGTACAAACAGTAAGTTGGGTACCTATCAATAAAAATTTCTGACATAGATGCTTATTTGTAAGTTTTTATTCAAGTAGATATTTATGTGTTGATTACACTAAAATTAATAATTTTTTAGAAAGATTTGTTTCTTATGTCCCAATTTTTTATTGTTTTAAAAGATAAGATGTAAAAGAAGTTAGCATTATAAGGCCCAATAGAATAAAGAAACTGTCCTAATCGGGCCAATTCAGCCCGTATAACATTTCGCCGTAGGCCCAAATTACAAAATCTTACCGTCTTCTTGATGTGGATTACTCGTTTGTTGTTATTAGAGTAACCTTTTCAATTATTTTTTCGACAATATCAGAACCACATGTGAGGTAAGTACCTTCAAAGCAGACAAACATGTGGTTGTGGGATTTTTGGTAAAGAACTTTTTGCGACATCCTTTTTTTTTCATATGAAGAGTTCTGCTATTATATTACACAGCTGTAGCTGTATGATTTGCTCGTTCTTTCTCCCGTTTCACACAGCACGTGCTTTTCTGCTCCTCGAAACCCAAAAGATTCCCAGTAAATTCAGAATGAAGTGATGATAAAGATAGCCCTTTGATACCATCAAAGACAGTTCAAAATCAAGACGAAAAAAGCAGACACTAGGACTGCAAGAATTTCAGAACAAGAAACAATAGTAAATCGATTCCCTCGTAAGAGATCTAACCATGGGTGTTCACGGCTTCCCAGACCAAGTTCCTAGGAACTGGCTTACTGAAGTCCCTAGCTTGCAAAGCAGCGTTCTTCAGCGTCCTTACAGTCATAACATTTGCCTCCCAAAAGGAGGCAACGTTGTAAACCAATCCATGCTTCTTACAGTAATCCTTCACAATGGGAGATATCTTACGAAGCTGACACCGAGGCAACCTAGGAAACAAGTGGTGCTCCACCTGAAACTGAAGCCCGCCGTGAAACCAATCCATCCACGGCGAGCAATCAATCCCTAAAGTCCCACTCGTCTGCCTTTCGAACCAATCGTTCCCTTTAGGGGGTCCAACGTAGACGCTCGAAGAAAAATGGTTTAAGCAGAACTGAACGTGTTGAATCCCAGTGACCGTGAAGCTTGCGACGACGAACATTATTCTTTCTCCCCAGTTTGGTAGGTAAGAGACTAGCAAAGGGTACCATAGCCAGAAAGCAATCAATCCCAGAATTTCTTGGGCTCGATTGGGCACTTTCCTCTTGGACAGCAGAAGGATGAAAGACTGGGCGAAGAGATTGATCCTACCGAAGCACATTACTGGGTAGAATGTCCAATGCTGATTGCTGACCAAGAACCTAGAGAAAGAATCGAAGGACATGGTTCTTTCGTAGAAGTAGGAAGTTATAGAGCTGAAGAACTTCGAGGATACGGCGAAGAATGGCATGTGCTGAAGGTCAGGGTCGTGGTCTAGGCTGTTGCAAGCAATGTGATGGGCATTGTGATTCCATTTCCACCATTCTATGCTTATCCCTGCAAGACAATTCCCTGTCAAGACCTGTACGAATCTGTTCAACCTCGGAGTTAGCATAACCTGGTAATGCCCAGAATCATGCCCAATCCAACCACTCTGTATCCACAGAAACCCCATCAATCCGCCGCACAGCAGATGAATCAAAGCCCCTTCGCAGAAGACGACGCCGTACACAGACACGAGGAACATAATCGCCATACAGCACATGGATACGAAAACTCCGTGACCTTTCTTTTCGAAGAGGCCCATCTTCGAAAACTCGTAGGCGAGCTTTCTGTAGTCTTTGGACACTTCGGTGACGGCGTAGTCCTCCAAGTAAAGCCCATTGAAGCACCTGTCGAGGAAATGCCAGGCGGTGCCGGGATGGTAGGCGACGAACGCGTCGGTTGCGTCTTGTCCGGCGAGGTTCATCAGCGGCAGCTCGCCGCCGGGGTGGTGGTTGATCCAATCCGTGACGTCGTAGACTTTTCCCTGAATTGAGATCCACAGATCCCCTTTCTTGTTGTGGGCTTTGAGCTCATCTGACGTAATGTACCTCCTCGCATCTGCCATTTTTTTAAACTTTTTTCCCAGGATTTGGAGACAGTTATATATCTCTTCTCAATTCTCACAGTTCTCTCTCTTTCTTTTCGTTGTTTGCTTTAAAGATGGGATTTTCCTTCATGTTATTTGAATGAGGTTCATATTGGTAGAGTAGAGAATGTGTGCGCTTTAAATACAAATATATTGCCGAGTCTATATTAATTTTTACTTTTATTTTAGTATATACCAGCATCTATATTAAAACACAAAAATGAAGTACGTCTTTACTCCAATGGGACTCTATATCTGACACTAATATTGCGTTGATTAGCAGAGGTACTCTAGATGTAGAGTACACACAATTTTCAACACAAAATTGTGTTGTACTTTCTATTTATTTATAATTTATTTAAATAAAAAATATTTTATATTTAAATATTTGAGTTTCTTATAATAATAAAAGTAAAAATAATATTATTCCTATTATTTATTTATATTTTCGTTTTAATTTAATAAATAATTAAATAATTTGTTAAGTTTATAATTTAGTAAATATTAATTATTATAATTTGTTGACTTTTTTAATTATTATAAGATAAAGTTTAATATAGGAATTTGATTTTAGAGTAGAAAATAGAGTTAATGGGTTGGAGAGAAAATTAGTGTAGAAAGTAGAGTTTATGGGTTGGAGTAAAAACACTGTAGCAGCTGTAATATTGTGCAGAATCAACTGTATTTTCATGCTGCGGGTTGGAGATGCTCTTAGTAGGGCAACTAAAAAGGCTGGCAGTTTTAGATATATATTCAATACTAATTAGTTAGAACTAGTTATGATATCATTGTTTCCTCTTATATATAGTGGGCATGAATATGTAACGTCATAAATCTCGCAAGTGGAGGATATCAAATTTCCGATTCCCGAATTTGCCAATGGAAATAAATACTCTGTTTATGGCTTTTTATTTGGAATTACTCAATTAATTATTAAAATACAAATAAGGAACATAATAGAGTATAATTTAATATCGTAGGTAGGGCCCTATTACTGGGTTCGCTAAAGGGCCGTTCGATTGGGCCGATGTATTTCCGACAATTTATGTAAAAGGGCGAAAATGTCATTACAGTCGATGAATTCCAGGATAATGATATCGCGAAGAATATGCCGTCTATGGAACCTTAAAATGCTCCCCAAGGAGTGACCCAAAGCTTAGGAGTTAGGCCTTCAAACAAGCAACGAAAAGCTAGCTAACCCTTGGTGTTAAGGTAATGTCTCTCGCCTGGTTATGGTTAGCGATTATTGCGCTCATCTGTTTGTGTAGTTTTTACACTTCATCCGTCGGGTAATTTTGGAGTTCGTTGGTCTTTTTTTTCTTCCGTTGAAGTTAAGTCCGTTTCGTGCGTAGTGTTTGTTCTTCCAATCGACGAAATTCTTACTTGAATTGAACTGAATGTGTTTCGAATTTATTCGGAAAATATGTGCTGAATACAGTAGCTTTTTATTCTCCGTGGATGATGTAAATTGATCAGGTGAATCCGTGATATCTTGAATGCCTGAGTTTCATGCGATTAATGTACAGCTGTTTCAGTGATTTGCACTTGAATAGAAATGTAACTCTGATCTCAGCTTATTTCCGCAGGTCTTATATCGAGGTAAAGCTAATCACCTATGGCGCATTCACTTTCACTGTCCTGTAATTTGAACATCTCCACCAAGAGCAGATCTTACAGCAAACGGTTGAAACGAAGCTCGGGCTCATCCTCAACAATTTTCAGTTTCCCGACTTTCAAAACGCCCTCAAAATGTCCTGCATTCGAGGCAAACAGACCAAGGAAACATCTCAATATCAACATGACTGCTATTTCGACAGACGAAGAAGCCAAGCCAAAGTCGGGATTAGGGTCTCACGACCCGTCAAGCGAAGCTTCACAGCGCAAGAAAGTGATGGTCATAGGCGGCGATGGCTATTGCGGTTGGGCGACTTCCCTCCATCTGTCTAACAAAAACTACGAAGTCGCTGTAGTTGACAACCTCGTCCGTCGCCACTTCGATCAGCAGCTTGGCCTCGATTCTCTCACTCCGATCTCATCCATACACAACCGTATAAGGCGTTGGAAGTCTCTCACCAACAGAGACATCCAACTCTATGTGGGCGACATATGCGACTTTGAGTTCTTGTCTGAAGCCTTCAACTCCTTTCAGCCCGATGCTGTCGTTCACTTCGGGGAGCAAAGATCTGCACCGTACTCCATGATCGATAGGTCGAGAGCTGTCTACACGCAACACAACAATGTAATAGGAACCCTCAATGTCTTGTTTGCGATAAAGGAGTTTAGAGAGGACTGCCATCTAGTGAAGCTTGGCACGATGGGCGAGTATGGTACGCCGAACATAGACATCGAGGAGGGTTACATAACCATTACCCACAATGGAAGGACCGATACGTTGCCTTATCCCAAACAGGCCAGTTCGTTCTACCATTTGAGCAAAGTTCACGACTCTCACAACATAGCTTTTACTTGCAAGGCTTGGGGGATTCGAGCCACTGATCTTAACCAGGGTGTGGTGTACGGAGTGAGAACCGATGAAACAGCGATGCATGAGGAGCTTTATAACAGACTCGACTACGATGCAGTCTTTGGAACTGCTTTGAACAGATTTTGCGTTCAGGCAGCTGTCGATCATCCTCTTACTGTCTATGGCAAAGGAGGCCAGGTATGTCTGATATTCATCAAATCTTGGATGATCATATTGGGTTGTGTTTTATGTTCTTAATCTTGTCAAAATTATGCATAAAATCGACAGACGCGTGGATATCTCGACATAAGGGACACAGTTCAGTGCGTCGAGCTAGCCATAGCCAACCCAGCTCAGAGAGGGGAATTTCGGGTCTTCAACCAATTCACCGAGCAATTCTCAGTCAACGAACTCGCTGCTCTGGTTACGAAGGTGGGCCAAAAGCTGGGCCTTGATGTGAAAACCATATCTGTTCCCAACCCTAGGGTGGAGGCCGAAGAGCACTATTACAACGCAAAGCACACAAAGCTCGTGGAATTGGGTCTCAAACCTCACCTGCTCTCAGATTCCCTCCTCGATTCTCTGCTCAACTTCGCTATCCAATACAAGGACCGCGTCGACACTAAGCAGATAATGCCCAGCGTTTCGTGGAAGAAAATCGGCGCAAAACCAAAGACTGTCCCCGCCTGAACCAACTAGTGCAATAGAAAGGCAGAGAGAGATTATAGAGTTACCCACTTCGCCTTGTATGTTGTAACATTAACCTGTAGTAAAGCAATGCTTTTCCAAATAAACACGAACATTATTACGTTCGAATAAAATTCCTCCATCTATGCACGATAGTACTCGTCACGACAAGGACACTTCTAACACAAATACCATCCGTCACAAAAAGTGTAATAATAGCAAAGCTTTGACTGACAACCAAACTAAGAGCCAACAGGCGCCACGCCCTTCGCCTTAGCCTTAGCAGCAGCCGTGGCAACGGCGGCTGCAGCCGCAGACGCAGCCGAGCCAGCCGTCGAGCCACTCTCCGAACCGCCCTGAGCCTCCGCCGGGGCAACCGCAGCCTCCCCTCGAGCCTCCTCCACCTTCTCCTCAGAAGCATTCATCTTCGCAAGAAGCGCCTTAATCTGCACGCCCGTGAGCGTCTCGTGCTCAATCAGAGCATTCGCAAGCCCATGAAGTTCCCTCGAATGAGCCGTGAGTATAGCCCTAGCATTCTCATAAGCCGTCTCCAAAAGCTCGCGGACCTCCTTCTCTATCAACGACCTCGTCTCAGTGCTCATACTCTTCCCATCGTCATCGTAATTATGAGCCACGACCCCGACTTCTCTGCTCATCCCATACTTCGTCACCATCGCTCGGGCTAAGCTCGTCGCCTGCTGAAGGTCGCTCGAAGCGCCAGACGTCACTTCGTTTTCCCCAAATATGAGCTCTTCGGCCACCCGACCACCCATGCAGACGTTGAGTCGGGCGAGCATCTGCTTCCTCGAAAAGCTCGTCTCGTCCTTCTCGGGCAGCTGGGCGACCATGCCCAGGGAAGTCCCGCGTGGGACGACGGTGGCCTTGTGGACGGGCAGGGCTCCCTCGGTGTATATGGCGACGAGGGCGTGCCCGCCCTCGTGGTAGGCGGTCAGCTTTCGGGACTCGGGGTATATTATGGCTGATTTTCTCTCGCTTCCCATCATGATTCTGTCCTTGGCGTGCTCGAGGTCGTGCATGGTCACGGCTTTCGCGCCGTCCATGGCGGCCTTCAGGGCGGCGACGTTGACCAGGTTCGCCAGGTCAGCGCCGGAGAAGCCCGGGGTGCCTCGGGCGATTATCGATAGGTCAACGTCGTCCGCTTTGAGGACCTGTTTGAGATTGACGTAAATGGGAGATGGGTGGTTATTGGTTATCGTGAGTGAAACTTCGTATGGGGACTGAGTCGCAAAATTTAAAAAATGGTTGATTATTTTTTCGATCCTGTGATTTAGGAGGGCGGGCACTATAGGGACGGGGAATTTAGGAGGTGGCATTATAAGGGCAATAACTTTCGAATTTAAGCAATAGGAATATTATACGCTGAATTCTAATACGTGTGAACCATAGAATTTGTGGCAAAATCAAGGGTTCCAGCGTATGATGTCCTGAAAGTGCTTAAATTTGAAAGATATTGTCATTATAAAACCAACTCCTAAATTCGTTGTCCCTATAACGCTACCCTCCCTAAATTACGGGACGGAAAAAATATTTAAGCCAGAAAAAGGATGGATTCTAGCGAAGACGAAAGGATGAAAAACGACCTACCTTCAACATGTGAGATTCCAATATCTGCCTCCGCCCTTCGACATCGGGATTTGGGACGACTACGTGGCGGTCGAATCGCCCGGGCCTCACAAGGGCCTTGTCTAACGATTCGGGAAATTAGTCGCAGCAACGACGATTATTCCTTCGTTCTGTTTGAATCCATCTAATTCGACGAGCAATTGATTCAAAGTCATCTTCATGTACTGCTGATCCTTTGGGTTGCGGCTTCCTCCTATGGCGTCGATCTCATCGATGAAAATTATGCACGGCGATTTCTTCTTAGCTGCTGCGAATAGGTCTCGAACCCTACGAGCCCCAACGCCCACGAACATTTCTTCGAATTCGCTGCCACTGCATGAGAAAAATGGTACCCCAGCCTCGCCAGCTATGGCTCTAGCCAACATGGTTTTTCCCGTCCCAGGCGGGCCCACGAGCAAGACGCCTTTGGGAAGCTTGCCGCCCAGCCTAGTGAATCGCTGTAAGAAGAAATAAATAGGAACAGTTAACATAGTACAGCAGATGGAGAAAGATATGCAGTACTAACCTTGGGATCACGAAGGTAGTGGACTATTTCTTCAAGCTCAGCTTTTGCTTCGTCGACTCCCTTGACGTCACTGAATTTTGTGTTGGATTCTACATTGGGTTGCACCTCTTCGTTCAAACCTAGCCCTGATGTTATCAAGAAAGAGGGAAATCAAGAAAATAATTGCCAAGAAAAAAAAAAGAAAAGGGCGGTGATAGAGGGATGAAATGACACCTTTTCCGATTCCTCGGTCCTCGACGAGTGCCCCTAAACCTGATATCAGTATAAATGCAGTGCCAAGAGCACGGACTGTTCTCCACAGTTGCTCTTTGAAATGTGCCCCTTCGGAAGTTACCATGTGTATAGGTGCCTTAGCAGTACCGAGCGCTCCTTCCTTCGAAGATTTCCCAACATTGCTAAATGCCGAAAGAGTTCCAATACTTTGTTCATTCACCTGAGGGTTAGCAGATCCTGAAACTCCTGAAGGAAGTTGGTGTCATACTACAAGTATTTAAGGATGTAAAATTGATAGTATTATCCATCTCTACGTTCAAGATTGACTCACCTCTGTGCAGTGTCTTAAGAAGCTCGCTTTGATCGAGCCTATCAACCTTCACCAGAGCTTTCACATATTCAGCGAGCGCCGAAGGGTTAGTAGACGGTTGGCTCTCGAATATCCTCACGACTGCCTCGGGATCATTTTTATGATTGAGCTCCTTGAGGTATAAAGCATCGCTTGACTCATCCATTTCGCGCAGTCGACGAGACAGACTACCGAAATAATTTGATCTCCCAAGGGTACTTCTGCCAACATCTGAGAGCTTGTGGACTAGATAAACCAAACATTGTACGGTTAGAATGACATAGGCCATTTGATGAATGGCAGGGATCTAAATCAATATACAAAAAAATGGTAGGTGATAATGGCTGGCATGCTAAGTTCTACCAATGTTAGTTCTTACATGCACATGCAGGACAGAAGTAATGAGCTAAAGTGACCCGCAAAAGAGTAAATACAATACAATGTTGATCCTACCTCCTCCAGCATATAGAGAAGACCGAGCAGCCAAACTGCTGATTAGCCTCGATTGCATCTCCTGCCTTTTAACCTATCACAGAGATGAATTACAGCTAACTTCAGCAGCAAAACTGAAGCTCTTATTTTCTTACTGAAGATCTTTAATAATCACATAAGTAACCAAATCAGAACCAAAACAAGACTGAGATGTAGAAGAGAAAAAGAAACGTTATGCAAGGACATAAGAAGGCTACGGTAACCTGGAAGCTGATAAAGATTTATACTTGCTTCATAAGCTAACAAAGCTCAATCATTTCCTTCTTCTACTATCAAGTTCGAACGAAAATCTATTTGTTATCCTTCAACAAATACGAAGCCATCATAACCATCGTGTTTTTTAATTCTTCATCAGATCAGACCAAACAATCAAACAGCATATTAGAGTCTAAATTGCTACCTAAAACCCACAAATTATGGGGGGGAAACCGCAGCAGACACTACCCCGTACACAAATCGCGAAAATCATAATAATATACGTAACCTGACTGAGAAGCCTCCTTAAACCCATGCTATTTCGAGAGAAACGAAAAATCAATTTATCGTGTGGAAAACGATAAGGCGATAGCCGACACCAACCACAGTCTCCGCGATTCCTTCTCCTTTTGCCTGCCAACGAAACTAGTCAAAGGAAACCCAAACAAGCACAAGCTCGATCAGTGATCCCTGAGAGAAGGAATAGAAAAAAAGATGAAATAAAAATCCAATTAGAGGTGTGCCAGAATTTCTGTAATGAGGACTGAGAGAGCTCCTAAGCTGAACACCGGGTACATTAAATGGCCGTCTGTTAAACTAATGTTCATTTTTCATCAAGTATTTTCCTTCCCAATTCTGTTACTGGGCTTTAACATGGGCCTCAACTGGGCCCAAATGAAGCCCGTTTATATCATCCTGTAATTTAATACCTTGCCATCGTGGTATAAAGATCAATATAGTAAGACGAAAAAGGCAGAAACGGAATTACATATAGTATTTTGTACCAACATATGACTTGAAATACAAGTATAATGATAGCGTAAAAAACTTATTGACTAGCAAATAGTAGAAAAGTCATAGGTACTTGTCGCCTACATACAGATAGAAGAACGTGCCAAGTCCCATACGTATTCAAGATTCCATTATTACAGCAAAAAGAGATGAACTATAGCATTTCGTGCAAGGAACAGCTAGATTGATGATGACATGAGAATCTTTGTTCTTTCCATGTACTTCGATTTATCTCCAAAAAAGAAAATTATTTAGTTGGAAGTTTTGAGTTTGAATCCACTAGAAACATTGGATATTAATATTGAGTGGAAAATGAGACATTCTTCTCAACTGATTGTGAAAATTAGAGCCCTTGGAAACCTGAATAAATATTCGCTTCATCCTAATTTAGAGATAAATATGGTATTAGAGATTTCACTAAAAGAAAATGGAAAGAAATGTTGAATCCATGCATGCCTTGCTGATAAATCGAAACTTTTCCGAGATGAAAAGAAATTACACGCGGCGACGTTACTAAATTGCACTGGAGAACTAATAAGGATCCAATATTAGAAACTTATCTCAAAACAAACATGAGAAAAAACTGAAATCATGAAAATTTTAATAATTCACAAGAAACTGCGACATATATGATCAATTCTGCCAAGGGACTTGATGCTGAGAACCACTCTGCATGTGATGATCGTACGAGGACGACGACGATGATCCCATTTGATCAAGATTGCCGTTCGTGAAGTAAATAAACTCTCTACGTTCGTTTGGAAACGCTCTTAACCCTAAAAAATCCCTTGTCTGCCCTTCATTATTACTACCCTTCCTCTTATTAGGGTTGTTGATCAAGATCCCATTCTTGAAACCATTATCCTCGAAAATCAACGAAGGCAACAAATGATCCTTATTACCAAGACCAGCACTAACGACGGCGTCGTTCCCCAGTGAAGAAGCCAATCCATGCAAGAAAACTTCACGTGGTGAGGACGACGACAAGCCAGCGCCGCCTGTAATGTTGTCGGAGGAACCCAAACACTGCTGTGAATTATTACCCGCGTGAAGATAAGGTGACTGACGATGAACAACAACGTCGTCGTCTGACGAATGATGCAGCGCCGTTTTGTTGTCTGAGTCATTATTATTCATCGCTCCGCCGCCCATTTGAGCCGCCCTTCGCAGCAATGCAGTGGCCGACAGTAGAGGCTGAGGATTATCAACGCTGTCGCGATTAGGGTTTTCCTGAACAAACTGCTGATTAATGTCGTGATCAGACGATGATATCCACGGCGGGAGATTGTTGAAGTTATGGGCCATCGTTTCTTGTTTGAGCTGTAATTCGTTACTGTTGAAGAAGATCTGATGATGAGGGTGATAAACGTATTTTCTTACGTTTATATTTGTTATATTTAAGTCGTTTACATGACAAGTTAAGTCGTTTTGATTATTTGTGCACTATAATATGGTTTCACAACACAATCAAACGTTTTACGGCAGTTTTGCGACAGTTAAGTTTATCTCAATGATCACAGGGTAAACGATGTCCGATGGACCTGAAATTTTAACCATAGATAGAGGACTCGTAAATCTTGATTCTGTCCAAAGGGATTTTAAATCCGATGTGTAGATCGAAAGATATGAATTTTTGAACTTGCTGTTGTTTTGCAGAAAAAGAGTCACGGCCGTGACTGTTATGCAGGAGGCCGTGAATGCTACCAGAATGCCATTTTCTTGCTCGATGATGTCACGGCCGTGAACCTGAACCAACCAAGCCGTGAAGGACCAGTCATGGCCGTGAAAGGAGGTGCTAGAGGCCGTGAATGTGGGCAGAAAGTCGATTTTTAAGCCCGAACTTGTCACGGCCGTGAACGTGAAGCCTCCAAGCCGTGAACATGGGCAGAGACGTGTTTTTCTTCAGGTTTAACATTGTCACGGCCGTGAGGATGCATACACTAGGCCGTGAACGTCCATGTGGCCATGTTAAAAGTCAAGCACATACAAGAAAATGATCCTTAACTTATCTTATCTTCTTGGAAACGAAACTAGGGACAAGAAATCCGACTTTGGAGGCTAGAAATCTGAATTTTGGGCTACAATTACGACTTTGGAGGATACTTTTAAGCATGGGAGACAAGAAATCTGATTTTGGCAACTCCTTGGAACTTACGTTGAAGAAAAGAGCAAAAAACAGTGATGGAGATGAACGTCTATATAAAGGGCCATTGTAAAGAGAAGAGAGGGAGAAGAGGAACGTGAGGTAAAAAGGTACACAACTAAGCTCATATATGTACAAACACGTTGCCTCATTAAAACCCAAGAACACCTCCCATACACATATTTAGTTCGCTCACCACGTGCTCGATAGAAATACTCAGTGAAGGACGGGATTAACTTCGAAGCCGAATTCAGGGAAGCATTTATGATATCTTCGATGTTAATTACGTGTTTTGCTGTGATCACTATGAGTAGCTAAATATTGTGTATTTGAGATGAGATGAACCCTAGTGCCATCGATCGTATGTTTACATGTATTTGATGTTTTGTTATTATTATGACTCGTTTATGAAGTATATGATTTTGATTATGTCTATGTGATTGAAATTGTCTAGTTAACTCGATCATGTCTATGTGATTAAGTTAACGTAGTTGGGAAATCGTACGCTACGCTCGAGAGAGGGGCGAACGATTAGACCACTCGTAAACGAGCGGAATAAACTCATCGCTAGAGATAGGTTGAACTACCCCGCCGGATTAGAGTCAAATCTAATAGCGGGATTCATCGTGATTTTAATGCGATCCTCGGTTAGGTAGTTAGGGAAGCTTGCCCGGCTACGTAATGCGTTGATTAGTTGTTTGCGAGTCTCGTATGATAAGGCGCAGTTTCGTCAGTCGTATGAATCCGTACGCATGTTGTAGGAATCTCCACGGTCTAATAATAGCGTTGCTTACGTCTACTTGATATATGTTTTGGTCGAGCTAGGGGGATTCGAAGCTCAAATATGTTTGTTTCCATCAGGGTTTTCTTCTCCATACCATTTTACTCAATTGTATTTTCAATTATTGTTATTTACCGTCTCAACAACCCAAAAATATTTACTAGGATATTTAAACGACGGTTTTCTGAAGTATATAGTTCCTTTGGGTTCGATACTCGAATACTTGCCATTTCTATGCTATTTTCGATAGGTACACTTGCCTGTTGAGCGTAGGATAGTTGTCGATATTCGTTTTATTTTATTACTCGATCCGCTCGATCAAGTTTTTGGCGCCGTTGCCGGGGAACTATTGATATTTAGGAAACTTTAGTTTATTATTCTAGCTATATTATTATTATTGTTGTTATTATTATTGTGTGTGATTATTATTATTTTTAGTATTATTTATGAGTATTTTTTTTTTCCTCTTATTCTAGGTAAATCGGAGGCAAAGTAATTGCCAGAAATGTATGACGTCACCGACACAACCGCGTTCAATGCTAAGTTCGACGTCCTACAACAACAAATTACAGCAAACGGCCTTCAAATGCAGACCTTAATGAATGCAGCCTTACTGCATCTTACAACGCAGTCAGTCGTCAACACTGTACAGTTGCAGCATGCCCCGATGATCCCCACAGCTTTCATGCCTCCTCGTCCATACCCTACATATATCCCTCTATGCACTATTTGCGGGGGAAGCCATGACGCAACTCAATGTCCGTCCACTATTTCGATGGAGCAGGTGGATTATGTAGGATACTACCAAGGTCTGAGAAATTTTGTCCCCCAAGTTCATCCAAACATGGCCTTCGAAAATTTTCAACGAGCACATTGGTTCCAAGGTGGAAATTATGAGAATGCTCCTGAGTGCCGGATGGATAAGCTTGCAGACAAGGTTGCCAAGTTGATGGATAAGCTCGATTATCGCTTGGATAGTCAAGAAGCCCGACTACAAAATACCGAGTCCTCATTGAGAGCATTAGAGAAACAAGTCGGGCAGATAGCTGAGACTCTTCAACAACGCCCTCCCAGATCATTAGAACGCAATATGGAGAAAAATCCAAAGGAGAATTGCCGTACCATTTCAAGCGACGAGGAGATCTCTCAACCCTTCGTGAGGCCATACCAACCAAAAATTCCCTTCCCGGCAGCTTTAACACGGGGAATACCAAAAGATCCATTCGGAGAATACATGTCCAAGCTAAGCGCCATGAAGAAAGCTGCAAAGAGGAATGCCACCAAGGACCTAAAAGAGATTCACGAAGAAGAGCAAGTAAAGGAAGTGGTAGAGAAGGTCGAAATGGATGAAGTTTATGTAGAGGATGAGCAACTCAGCGAGCAACAAGAAATTGCGAGTAAGCTTCCTGTCAAGGCGTGTGAACCGGAGATTCCATACCCAACTGGCCGAACAAAGGACATGGTTGGCGGCAAGTTCTGTACGTTGCAAGTCACTAAGAAGAATGACATGGCTGTTAAGGGAAGTAAGGAGCATGATAAAGAGAGGCGCTCATTCGAGGGACCGCCATGTTTGGAGCTTAAGTAGCCCGGTGGTCATAACATCAATAGACGATGTCTAGCTAAAAGACATTAAAGAAAGCGCTATTTGGGAGGCACCCCAAGTCTATCTTATGCTTTTCCTTTATTTTCCTATACGCATTTTTTTTAGTTTTTATGTTTCTGTATTTCGATGATCGCAGGGAATTCTAAATCTCAAGTGTGGGGAGGAGCCATACAAAGCATGCACGTCGAACTATTCAGGGAAGTTCGCTTATCTATTTATTTCCGCTTCCATGTGTTACATGATTGTTACGTTGAGGACAACGTAAATCTTAAGTGTGGGGAGGGGGCTGTGAAATTTAGGCGAACATGTTATATGCGTGCATGTCGTAATTTTTGGTAGAAATTTTTTCGAAAATTTGGCATTAATTTTTTTCGAAAATCATGTTTCGTATCATGAAGGAACAACTTTATGTTTGGAATTTTGTGAGTAATTAGGATACATATGCGTAGTCTATTTCTCTCTTACATGATGAACTTGGCGATACTTGAGAGATTCGTACACAACCCGATTTTTGTGAGATTTTTTAGCCTACGAGCTTTTTGCTCATTTCTTTGGTTGTGTGAATCATGCTTAGTTTATTTCTCTTCAGAACTTGCTTGTGTGTTACGTTTTGAAACTACTTAAAGTGTGATTGTGTGAAAATGAGGAAGGCATTAAGAATTCAGTCCATAGCCAAAGTATCCAACCACGACTGACCCCGTAGTTAGCCACTTTGTGCCTGAACTATAAATCGTTGACCTGAGAAGCTTTCAGATACATCTTACCCGATTAATAGAGAAAGTGAAGGTTGAGTGCCAATGTCGAAAAGCGTAGCCCGGCCGTTGTTAAAAAAAAAAAAAAATCTCCTTTAAATAATCTGTCGTTAAGAACTCCTCCATCGATAATCTTTCACCCGCAAAGGGACTGAGAGAAGAGGAGCTTAATGACACGAGAAAAGGAGCTTAGATACGTGGAAAAGATGTTAAGAACCCTTCCTTTGATAATCTCTCGTGCTAAAAAAAAAATGAGAGAAGAGGGGCTTAGCCAAGGTTAAAAAAAAAAAAATCCAAGTCGGCAAGAGCTATTCACGATGCACCCTGTGCGCTATCGAACAATGGCACGACACCGACATGACCACTTTGATATTTTCGATGGAAATTTTTCTCCAATATAGTCAGTTGAGCCCTTTTATAACCCGGTAAAGACCTTCCGATTCACGCTTGAACTTTGAAAGTGGTAGATTTACGAATTCCTTGCAAGCTTATGGTAGGGATTAGATTAGTGCATGACCCGAGAGATATCACCGACATCTTAACCCATACACTTAGTGATTTGAGTGAATCTCTGTGAGGTGCGGATCTTGATAGGTATTCCTAAGGAAGTTGTGTGGTTAGTCATTGATTTCGAATATGCTTTCCGACTTTACTTGCATTATCTCCTACGTGATTTTGTTCTTGATTGATACGTTGCATGATTCTATCCTTTTACATGCCATTTGCATTGCTTGAGGACAAGCAAACGCTTAAGTGTGGGGATATTTGATAAACGTATTTTCTTACGTTTATATTTGTTATATTTAAGTCGTTTACATGACAAGTTAAGTCGTTTTGATTATTTGTGCACTATAATATGGTTTCACAACACAATCAAACGTTTTAACGGCAGTTTTGCGACAGTTAAGTTTATCTCAATGATCACAGGGTAAACGATGTCCGATGGACCTGAAATTTTAACCATAGATAGAGGACTCGTAAATCTTGATTCTGTCCAAAGGGATTTTAAATCCGATGTGTAGATCGAAAGATATGAATTTTTGAACTTGCTGTTGTTTTGCAGAAAAAGAGTCACGGCCGTGACTGTTATGCAGGAGGCCGTGAATGCTACCAGAATGCCATTTTCTTGCTCGATGATGTCACGGCCGTGAACCTGAACCAACCAAGCCGTGAAGGACCAGTCATGGCCGTGAAAGGAGGTGCTAGAGGCCGTGAATGTGGGCAGAAAGTCGATTTTTAAGCCCGAACTTGTCACGGCCGTGAACGTGAAGCCTCCAAGCCGTGAACATGGGCAGAGACGTGTTTTTTCTTCAGGTTTAACATTGTCACGGCCGTGAGGATGCATACACTAGGCCGTGAACGTCCATGTGGCCATGTTAAAAGTCAAGCACATACAAGAAAATGATCCTTAACTTATCTTATCTTCTTGGAAACGAAACTAGGGACAAGAAATCCGACTTTGGAGGCTAGAAATCTGAATTTTGGGCTACAATTACGACTTTGGAGGATACTTTTAAGCATGGGAGACAAGAAATCTGATTTTGGCAACTCCTTGGAACTTACGTTGAAGAAAAGAGCAAAAAACAGTGATGGAGATGAACGTCTATATAAAGGGCCATTGTAAAGAGAAGAGAGGGAGAAGAGGAACGTGAGGTAAAAAGGTACACAACTAAGCTCATATATGTACAAACACGTTGCCTCATTAAAACCCAAGAACACCTCCCATACACATATTTAGTTCGCTCACCACGTGCTCGATAGAAATACTCAGTGAAGGACGGGATTAACTTCGAAGCCGAATTCAGGAAGCATTTATGATATCTTCGATGTTAATTACGTGTTTTGCTGTGATCACTATGAGTAGCTAAATATTGTGTATTTGAGATGAGATGAACCCTAGTGCCATCGATCGTATGTTTACATGTATTTGATGTTTTGTTATTATTATGACTCGTTTATGAAGTATATGATTTTGATTATGTCTATGTGATTGAAATTGTCTAGTTAACTCGATCATGTCTATGTGATTAAGTTAACGTAGTTGGGAAATCGTACGCTACGCTCGAGAGAGGGGCGAACGATTAGACCACTCGTAAACGAGCGGAATAAACTCATCGCTAGAGATAGGTTGAACTACCCCGCCGGATTAGAGTCAAATCTAATAGCGGGATTCATCGTGATTTTAATGCGATCCTCGGTTAGGTAGTTAGGGAAGCTTGCCCGGCTACGTAATGCGTTGATTAGTTGTTTGCGAGTCTCGTATGATAAGGCGCAGTTTCGTCAGTCGTATGAATCCGTACGCATGTTGTAGGAATCTCCACGGTCTAATAATAGCGTTGCTTACGTCTACTTGATATATGTTTTGGTCGAGCTAGGGGGATTCGAAGCTCAAATATGTTTGTTTCCATCAGGGTTTTCTTCTCCATACCATTTTACTCAATTGTATTTTCAATTATTGTTATTTACCGTCTCAACAACCCAAAAATATTTACTAGGATATTTAAACGACGGTTTTCTGAAGTATATAGTTCCTTTGGGTTCGATACTCGAATACTTGCCATTTCTATGCTATTTTCGATAGGTACACTTGCCTGTTGAGCGTAGGATAGTTGTCGATATTCGTTTTATTTTATTACTCGATCCGCTCGATCAGAGGGTCCTTTTGGTTTTGGGCGGCAGCTGAAAAAAGTGGGATCGTCATTGTTCTTGAGCTTTCTTCTGCTAAAGCATCGCAGAATGCTCTGTGAGTGATGAAACTGTCCCTCCTGCATGTAAGAGAAAATTGCAAGTAATAGTAAAACAAACGCTAAAGTACAAAGAGGAAGAATACAAAAAATGACAATTCCAAGGACTACACTGTGCATGCTGCTTTTTCAATAATTCCACTTTTTCTCAAACCACTGTACAATGCTCATCATTCTTCAAAGTTCAAACAAGAAAAGATCGTCAACCCTTTATAATGTTTCTTTTTTCTCACTTTCATCATCGTTTTTGCGCTGTCAATTGAGTTGACGACTGAGATTAATTCAAAAATATCCATTCATCAGTTTAACCTCTAAAGAAGGATGATAAATATTACCTGGAAAAGAGCGTGCCACAATCACATCTATACTCTCGAGTGCCACAGATCTTCGAATGAGCTTTCCAGTCAGAATGAACAGCGTAACGCTTCGAACACTTGTCGCACTTGTATTTCTTCTCTCCATGCTTTCTAAAGTAGTGCTTCTTTATCCCAGTGAGGTCTCCCAAGGCTCGTGAAGGTTCGTGGTGGACACAGCTTGGTTCAGGGCATGTGTACACCTTCTTCTTCACCGCTTCAGTTTTGCTTCGTTGCTTCAGTTTCCATGGAAGATTGTGGCCCCTTCTGTGCAGTTGCAGGTTTTGGTCCCTTTGAAACCCTTTGTTGCATATCTCACATAGAAATCTGTTTGTCGCCATTAGTGACTTCGGAGACAAAGCGACCACCTCAGCTTCGGGGTCTAAATCAACCAAAAATCAGAACATTATTTCTTACATAAAGAAGACGTTTATCCTATAATAATATAATATGCATGTTCAAGAACAAATTCCTACATACCTGGATTTCCTGGCAGGCTTCTCTTCTTCTTATTGGCAGGTGGTTGATCAAGTAGTAAGCTGTCGTTATTACATGGCGGCGATGGAAAGAAGAACTGATCATTAATCTGTGGATGATGAGGTTGCTGCAAAGTATAAGCATCATCGTCATCAGCCAATTTGTTTCTGTTGTTGCCTGAAGATATATTAAAGCTCGCTTCTTTCGATGTTACAGATGTTAGATTTGACATGGTGTCTTCCACTAAAATTCCCTGCATCATATCTTCAAACCTTTTCTTGGTTGTCTATATTTTATATAGAGTGGACTCGATAGAGTGTTTATGAATTTCGTGGAGAGAGAGGAGAGGGAGAGAGAGAGAGAGAGGGCTTCTTTTCACTTCAACTGCTGACGAGGGTCGGAGACAGCTTTCCCTTTTATCTGTAATAAAGTGATCTTTTTGCTTGAGCAGAAGAAAACCCTAGACAAGTAAATGATATAATTACAAAAACTGAAGCTGAACAAACCTATTACATATAGGTCACGAGCTCGAGTTACCCATATTATCCAACATCTCCATGAACCTGAAATCACAGAAGGGAAGAAAAGATTGAAAAAAGCAATACATGACCTGTGTATGAATATGTATATATGTTGCTGTATCAGCCAAAAATAGTATTAAAAGGTTTTCTTTCATCGGAAGAGCTCCAAATTCCAAGTGTCATAAGTTGTTACATCTGCTGAACATTACCTGAATTCGTATTATAACCAACAAAATTATGAAGAAGCTACATAAAAGAGAGAGAGAGAGAAAGAGAGAGAGAGAGATGTGGATGAGGAGGTTTCTCTATAGCTCTCTCGACCCTCATATGCAATAGATAAGAAGAGAGAAGGCTCTTACGTTTTCAGTTTGTCTTATCTTTTGTGTTTTGTTTTGTCTTCCTTCAATAATTGCATTTTCTTTGATCAAGTACACGCATTGCTGTTACAACAAGTTCATGCTTCCAAAGAGAAAATTAAAATGCATCATATTTTGACTCATTATTATGTAAAACTTGTAATTGTATATGATTAGGATACAATTATACATACTATTCCAAATGTATATATACATGAGAACCATTTATACATGTATTGAGTTTAGTAAATGAGATGCAAAGACTTGCAATATATAATGCTCTTTAAGCTGGAGCTTAAATTTTATATATATTTATATGCTGCATGCAAGGATAGTTGCACATATTATTTTTTTAAAGTCACGTTCACGGGTCTTCCTTCAATCAATATGACTTTCGATAAATTTTATCTGACATTTCATCCAAATGGCAACCACATATATATGTATAGTAAGATAAATTCTATTTTATTACATGAAGCGAAAAGGCTTTCATCGTAATTGACGAAAACGAGATCAGAACTTGGGCTTGAGCAAAGCCCAGTATATAAAAGCTATCAGAGCCCGATAAGCCTCTAACTACTAACTGTCATTCCAATAATAATAAAAAAATACACACTTAAACGACAGATTAAACAAATCTTAATTAACTCATTAATTGATTTTTTCAATAACAGCGAGCATCGTTGAAGCAGTGACGCACCAGTTCATCAAGCAAGGGATATTAGACAAGCACGCTACCTTAAAGTACCCACGATCGAATCTCAAAATCACGTATAATAAAATATTGGGACAAAATTCTTTAGGGCTAGCCACAAAAATACGAACATAGCAACATGGGATGGAGCAACTCCAATCGGCTCTCAAAATGAAGCGCATACCGAAAATATCACTCCAATCGGTACTGATTCTTGTATTCAAAATGCGTTTTTCATTATTTTCTCTTACCCCTGCACCTAAATATGGTTTGCATTTTCATTCATGGCAAAAGTTTCAACTCATATAAAGCAACCCCCTTTAACTTTATAATTTGCTCTCAAAAATTTGTAGTTGTCTTTTATATATAAGATTTATTTTGGTCGTTTACATTTATATATTCGAAAATAATGTTTATCATTGTAAAACAATATTTAAGTAATATTCAATTTTACTTTTTCTTCTAATATGTGACATAAAATATATGGATAGTATTGAAAATTTAAAAAAGTTGATGTAGAACAGAATATTACAAAAATATTTTTTGAGTCTGAGAATGGGTTTAACGGTTGGAGAAGAGCTACTGCATTTTGAGTTTGAGAATGAGTTTGTATAAATATTTTATCTACAATTTTGAACATTATTCATGTGGTATATTAATAAAATAATCAAATAAATTATTTATAGTAATTTATGTAATAAAAAAGTACTGTATTTAGTATGTGTCGCTTTGTGAAATATAAAAACTTATTGTGTCGATGTCAAATGAAGGCATGTATGCGTTAATAGGAGAGAAAAATGATATAAATCCCATTTTGTGTATTCATTTGAGTGTTGGTTGGAGTATTTGTTTTACGTTTGCATTTGATTACAGTATTGGTTGGAGATGGTTTTAAGCACGATAAAACAATTGTGCAAGAAAATGGGAAACTAACTTATTCATGATTGAGTGCTCGATAAAATAATGCAAAACAGAGAGAGGGGTTTTAATCAGGGAAGGTTTATTTGTGAGGTCATGGATGATTCAACTAAATAATGCACACTATGATAAATAAAAAAGTGGTGACCCCGTAAAAAGAAAACCAAAGCAACATATGACTTCAGCTATTGCAGAATGGTAATAGGAACTTTATTATAATACTTCGCACAGAAGAAAATAATTGCAAAAAAGAAAGAAAGAGAAAAAGGGAACCCTTATTGTGGTGGGGAGCACTAATTATGTATTACATATGTGCTGATCGAATGACTCACTCCCACTTTTTTCCTCCGTAAACAACAGCAGATAGTTAAAGTGTATGTGGAAGAGACGTCAAACTATTCATATTGTAATGATTTAAGTCTTTGAAAACTAAGACCATGGTTAGGTTTTCTCAACTGCATGGAGATTCTCTCTTGGATGTCTAAAGCAGGCATAAGATTCTAAGTGGGGCCTGCCCATTCTTCCAATTAATAGTTGCCACGTGTGAATCCACTTGTACTTACATCGATGGCTCAAAAAGCGGATTCTTTGGAGTTGGACTGTATTTCATTGCAACATAGTTCCATCAAGTGGTTGTTGCTGTTGTGCGTGGATCTTCTTTAATGTCTATTCCAATACCAAAGGAAAAAGGTAAAATAAAATAATAGAGAAGGGGCGGTGAAGAAAAAAAATAAAAATTATTCATTTTTTTATATATATTATGACTGCCAGAAGAGAATTATATCGTCCCATCCCGTGTTTTTCTTTAACGGGAAAAGATTTTGAAAAGTGGGCTCTGTGAGATTGTATATATAACAATAATCGTAGTAGTAATAAACGCCAACTCTTGTAAGGATTCCGTTGGAATTTTTCTTCATATAGTCGGAACAAATGTAGGGCTCTTTTTGTGATCATACGTTTCTTCTACTAAGAATGTCAGTACGGATTTTCTCACAATATACATGTATATAAAATACTCGAGCAAGCATCTTAATAATTGACTGGCAAGCAAGAATGGATGGCTACAACGTTTGGGAGAGATTTAGAGAAATTCTCATTACTAGTTGCTGGTCAAAAGCAGTTTATTATTCGAATGGAGTCCTAATAAAGTGCAACTACTTTGAATAAATTGTGATCTCAAATTACTCTTAAGAGCATAGAATATTCGTCCATATTGTAGGGATATTCATCCTTTGATAAATAGAATTACTGATATTCATAGATCGATATTATGAATTCAAGATCGCTTAGATTAAAGAAAAAGAGCATGAAATGTGATTAAAAAAAAAAGATATTTTAAAACTTTATATTCACATGAATTGGGACAATACAAATCCAAGCTAATTCATACGACCTTACAACAACATATGCGATTTAGTAACATATAACATATAAGAAGGAAACTAGCAATTATTATTATTGAATTTGCATCTGGTTGACTATACTAAGAATTAAACGATGACAAGTAAGTACTGACGATATTAAATATCCCTTTTCTGATAATCAAGAAAGTATAAAATCATTGCTGAGTGCACCAACTTCAGCAAGCTTAGGCACAAGGCTGTTACTCAGATGCAAAGCGACGAGGCTCTCCAGCCCACCAACACACGCGCCTCCTATGTAAAGCGTCGGCGCTCCGCACCACGCGCCGCCACCTCCATCTGCCGATGACGACGTGGAGGCTTCCCCGCCGCCTCCTAGGGCGGCGATCTCATCGTCCTCCAACTGAATAACCGTCGGATGAACACCAAGCGTCGATAGAAGCTTCTTCATGACGTCACACATGAAGCAAGACGATCGGCTGAAGATCACCACTGGGTTCTCCGTTACCAGCCGTCGGATTCTCATCTCCGCAGATTCTGCCACGTGGATGGATAGGGGAGAGGCGGTGGTGCTCTTCAGCTCGAGATGGACGCCGCCTCCGTCGGCTCCTTCGTCGGCGCACAACGGCGGCGCGTAACGGTGGACTCCTCCTTGCATGCTATATACTACAACCACTCGCGTGTTTTTCCTAACTGTTTTTCTTCACTGATAAGTTTCTAGTTTTTATTTATTTCTCTGTGGAAGGAAGTGCGAGAATGTGCATATATATTGGTTAGCGTGGAGGTTTTATAGGGAATTTTTAATTAATAATTAGGGTTTTCTATGGTCGTGTGAGCAGCACGAGCCTACTTTACAGTACACTACGTATTTTGTTTCGTTGTACATAGTTTGATGTTTAATTAAAGTTGGCAAATTATAAAATGGGTAACTAACTATATCATTTTTTTATTTTGGGTCACTATGTTTGCCAGTTACAAAACTAGGTCACTAAGTATGTATATAGTAACAAAATTAGATCACTCATTAAAAAACTATGCCACTAAGTATAATGACAAAACTATGTCACTAAGTATGTATATAGTTACAAATTTTGGTCACTAATTATGTATATAATAAGAAAAAAGAGGCAGTGACCCAATTTTGCTATTATATACATACTTAGACCATCTCCAACCGATAAACGCATTCTCAAACTCAAACGCATTCTCAAACTCAAAATGCAGTAATATTTCTCCAATCGATCAACTCATTCTCAAACTCAATAGACTACTTTGTAATATTCAATCCCACATCAATTTTTAGAAATTTCAATACTACCCACATATTTTACTATATATTATTACCAATGTTATTTTTGTTCTAACTATTGCCAATGATTTATTATTCTGACACTTAAAATTTGCACAGCTTTTTCTTGATTGCTTTTGTCAAAGTTTTTCTGACTATCGTCCTTCATCTTTTGTTATTCAACTTTTTCTAACAAAACTATTCTGAGAGAAAGGAAAAAGGACTTTAATGCAAATCGCATAATAACTGTTATAAACGCAAAGATGCGTTTTTTGAGCTGAGAGAAATTAGAAATCGGATTTTGAGTTTGGATTTTGGTATTGGTTGGAGTAAATTTATAAATTTTTTTGGGTTTTTGAGTTTGGTTGGAGATGCCTTAGTGACCTAATTTTGTGATTGGCAAACATAGTGATCCAAAATAAAAAATTGGCATACTTATTAATCCATTTTTGTAATTTTCCCTTTACAGTTCCTAATGGAAGATGAAGCGGTTTTATAAATAAATAAATTTATAAGTCAAGTCGCAAAGTCGGCACAAAAAATCACGGTAAAGTTAATAAACGCATTCATTGTATGTGTTGTATGTATGTCCAAGTCCATTAAAATCACATAGTCAACGTTTATTCATTCTAGGGACAAACCCATATATGTAATACTTAATTAAGCTGGCCAATCTGGGAGTATAGGGTCAAGTGCAGTGCGTGTGGTGGTGTGTGTAGAAATTATTGTAATTAAAAAGGAGTTTTAGCCCGACATTGTGGAAGTAAAGGCCCACCATACTACACTACATAAAAATATTTTTATGTATATTATAATATATGTGTGACAGATTGTGCGAATTAATTAACAAGAAGGCTCAAAGCTGGACCGTTGATGGTGTTACATTTCGGTGTCTGCCACGATGGACTTTATTTTGGAATATTTTAGAAACCAAAGAGCTTCTTTTTTCTTTCTTTTCCCTTCAATGTATACTTTTTTATATTATACTTATTATATAAATTATAACGTGCAACAAGATTTGGTTATAACGTAAGCAAAGCAAATGCGTATTGGGACAAAATTATACTGTGTGCAAGAACTTTCATGGCATGTGTAATAACGTGGGTGAGGTGAGGTTAGGTTTGGTTAGGTTAATTTATATCACAAATGTACAGAGCATCGTTATCATTGTTGCTGACGTCACTCTTGGTCCTTTTTGTATCCTCGCTTTTTCATAGTGGTTAGGATTCTCATTCCATTCCTCCTCATGGTTTGAATCTTTGACAGATGAATCTGATTCAAATGAGGACCAACAACTGATATAATAGCCTAAAACTGCGAAATGAAAACTGAGAAATAATACACACACACATAGAAGATGTAATGATTCTCGTCGAAGGACCAGTTAAACCTTGTTTTAGAGGAAAAAAAAAAATCAAATATATATCTCAATCACATACTTGTAGGGCGGAATCGAGATACTTCACATGCCCCGAAATTAATCTCATCCTAAAGAGTTTTGTTTGGGTGGAAATTCTTGAGATACGAAAACAAAACATTAAAAAATCTATGGGAGAAAAAAAATTAGGAAAAAAGGTAATGGGCCTATTGGGCTTCATGTAAAATGAAGCCTAATACTGGCGGCCCGTTACAACGGCCCGTTGATGCGCTCATAACAAAGTCTTGTCTACGACTTGCACAATTGAAAACAAAAGCAATCTTAGTGTTTAACAAAGCAATTGTCTAAAGAATCTCTCAAAAGTCATCAGTGTTGATGCATCTTCCATGGATGGACACAATCACGAACAAAATGCCTAGTATTTATTCATTTTGAACATAAACCACCAAGAAACCAACCTACGTGCGCATATATTTTATATCTTCGTCAATTTGATTATTACATTGTGCATGTCGTTGTCATCGAAGATCAACTAAGTTACACATACGAGAAATGCTGTCTTGTCCAAATTCTTGAAGTCGTCGTATGATCTTAATAATGGGGAACGCAAACGCAATGGAGTTGTGACAAGGGTAAAACACCAAAGTGACCCCACCACTATTACTATGATGATCATACGAATGTCAGCAAAATTATATAATTCTTGTCAGGAATCTCGCTTTATAATCTATATACGACCTTCCATCGTTTGATCCATCCCCTTCTCAATTCAGCCCTTTTTTCCCATGGAACTTTTACCAGCAGCAGCAAACTTACTGACAATCTTTGCAGTTTCAGTCGTGTTTTTGCTTTACTTCTATGCACCTTCATGGAGTGTTAGAAGAGTCCCCGGCCCACCTTCAATGCCTATAGTGGGACACCTACCTTTGCTTGCCAAGTATGGGCCCGATGTCTTCTCCAATCTCGCCAAGATTTACGGTCCCATCTTCAGGTTTGTGCTTTCGTTCTATTCTGAGACGCATATGTTTGTTGTCTTGAAATGAGTTCTTGCCTGAAAACAGGTTTCACATGGGGAGACAGCCCTTGGTAATAATCGCAGACGCAGAGCTCATCCGAGAAGTGGGCATAAAGAAGTTCAAATCAGCCTCAAATCGAAGCATCCCTTCTGCACTAGCAGCATCGCCTCTACATACCAAAGGCCTATTCGCGACCAAGTACGACGATCTTCATCCGTAAGATTTCTTGATAAAGTTTCCAACTTTCTTTTGCTTTTTTTTTTTGGGTCCCAAAATCAAGGGATTCACGGTGGTCGGCGATGAGGAACACGGTGGTCTCAGTATACCAACCGTCCCACCTCGCCAAGCTGATACCCACGATTCTAGCTCTCAAGACGGCCACCGACGTGATAGGAAAGGCGGCGTTCGGCGCGACTTCGGCCTCTCCAAGCGGAAATTGACTCCTTCCCAAGAAGGGTTGGCAGACGAAGAAGAGCAAGAGTTCATACGGCAGCACATATACTCCACGACCCAAGTCAAGATGGATCTATCGGCCTCCTTTTCGACCGTACTAGGTTTAATCATCCCCTTCCTTCAAGAACCCTTTCGTCAGATTCTCAAGAGAATCCCAGGGACGAAGGACTGGCGATTCGAACTAGCAGACAAGATCCTATGTTCACGGCTCGAATCAATCGTGGAGAAGAGGTTGAGAGGGAATAAACCCCATCAGCAGCAGGGATCCAAGGATTTCCTCTCCCTCATTCTCGCAGCAAGAGATTCAGAAACCGCCGCCGGGAAAGCATTCACCGACGATTACGTCACGGCGGTGACCTACGAGCACTTGTTAGCTGGCTCAACGACAACCTCTTTCACGCTGTCGGCCGTTCTTTACCTCGTTTCTGGGCATCCATCAGTCGAGGAGAAGCTTCTTCAAGAAATCGACAAAATGGGCCCTAAAGAACAGATTCCTACTGCCCACGATCTCCAACACAAATTCCCATATCTCGACCAGGCAGGTTCAACCAATCATTTTTTTCAGACAATACGTCGTCTCAGTAGATAAGATAAAGCTTAAGAACCATTCTTGAAAAGCAGGTGATTAAAGAGAGCATGAGATTCTACACTGTATCTCCCTTGATCGCAAGGGAAGCTTCGACCCAAATTGAAATTGGAGGCTATGTATTTCCAAAGGGGACGTGGCTGTGGTTAGCCGTAGGAGTTTTAGCTAAGGACCCAAGAAATTTTCCTGAACCTGAGAAATTCAGGCCAGAAAGATTCGATCCCAGCTGCGAGGAGGAGAAGAGAAGGCATCCCTATGCTCACATTCCCTTCGGGATAGGCCCACGGGCGTGCATCGGACAAAAGTTTTCATTGCAAGAACTCAAGCTTTCGCTGATTCATCTGTATAGAAACTATACGTTCAAGCACTCGCCGGAGATGGAGAATCCGCCGGAGTTTGAGTATGGTGTGGTGGTTAATTTCAAACACGAGGTAAAGCTTCGAGCGATCAAGCGTGTATGAAAAGAAAAAAAGGTATCTTGGAATGTATTTACTCATTTTCTTTGAAGATCGATCTAAGCGTTTTCTGTATTGGACCGCAGTGTATATATTATGTGTGCATACATCGTTTTGTCTTAGATCCATACGTAGATTGAGATTGCTAGTTTCTAGTTTTTTCAGAACAATAGCATGTTATATTATGTGTACATAATAATTATGTTTTCTGTCGCTTGCTTTCAGCACGGACTCTACCGAGCTCGTTTGATATTAAGGATTACATCGGTATAAGTTATTTATGTAAGCATATACAAAGATTTTATTGATATTGTATTTTAACATGTTTGATGTGAGTGTATTAATTATTTGTGTAATGATATAGATTATATTGATAGATATGTTGAGGTGTGTATTATTCCTTACGCACCTCATAACCACCTTAAAGATGGACATGCATACAAGGGCTTATAAACAAAATCCTTGTTATTGGTGTATAGCCATACAAAGCATAATGCGTATATCCATATATCAAACACGAGGTAACTTATTCATACACCCCCCATAACTATCTATATCCGGGTATACTCAGATATTAAACGCGAGCTAACTTATTCATACACCCCCCTAACTATCTATATCCGGGTATACTCAGATATTAAACACGAGGTAACTTATTCAAACAACCCCGCCCCCACCGTATTCAAATGGGCCCTATGTGTGTATAAACTAGTCTATCTTTATATAGATACACGGGACATTTAAATAAATTAAAAAAATTAATTATGCGGGCCGTTGTCAATGGGCGAATGAATATATTTGGGCTTGTTGAAGTCCACTAAATGAGTTTTCACTGGGCCCAAAAGTTAGCTTGGGCTTTATTGCGATCCACTTAATCAGTTTGATTAACTATAGTATAGGGGAGGCGACGAGTTTAAATCCACAAGGTCCCCTTGAAAAATAAAAAGAGAATTTGAAGTACGAAATCTAAGTGGTAGAAACCAAAAATATGTAAGCAATGATTATTATATTCCTACAAGCTCCTAGATGAGGAAAGGAAAGGAGGTGTGAACCCTAATATTCCACTTGCTATAAAGGGAAACATTTAATTATATATATGTCGCCATCGACTTTGTGTAGCCGTCCCACAACACCCTTGTCATCATTCGAATTTGTAGCGTGCAATCTAATGACTTCGGACAAAATACGAATAATATATATACTCTACCCACACTCTATAATTTGTGTTATTAAAAAAATATAATAATTACTTCAATGTTCATATTTATAATATTTGATAGGTGAAATATAGATTTTAAACATACAAAATGAAAACTAATGTGTTGGGATATAATTACAATAAATACAAAATTTAGAGGTGAAATTATCATTTATTAAACTAACTTAAATACAAATAAATGGACTAAACTGCAAACTAATCGACATACCAAATTGTCGAAAAGTCTCAGGTGATTATGAACTTTTTATTTATTTAATTAGTTGGAGATGCGATCTAGCTTAGTGTTAGGATGACATAATGCACTCTCCGTAATGTACGCCTTTGTACTGATGCTATGCATCATTATCAAAAACATTCGTCACAACACTATCAATTTGGGTGCGTTTTTACGAAGTAATAATTTTAAATCGCATATTAACTATCGTAAAGCGTGGTCGCTTTAAGTAATTATTACAATTTTGCTTTGATGCTGCGTGGAATTGTCAAGCTGCTATTGGTTGGCGATTAGTGTATGAACAGTAGCTTTTTCTCTCTCTTTTATCTCTTCATTTTTCTTTTGTTCATAAAGATGAGGATCACATGTAATTGGTTATTTTACTATTCTATGAAAATGATCAATAAAAATGATCTATTGAGATCGCATAAGGAATATTCGTTTCATTCATATACCACAAATGGAATAGAATATTATTGAGATATTGTCATGTTTTGGAAGGGAAAAGAAAACGCCCCATTTATTGAAGAAGTCTATCCCGAATTGAGCGGAGGGGGTTGAGGCACGCTAGACTTATAGCATTAAATTTGTCATATTCCTACAATATGTATATTATATATATATATATATATATATATGTATTTCATAATTGATTGATTTGGACTTATCCCTTTATTGATATGCGTGGGCAAACGATGTGATTTATCTTGAAACGTATTTTTGTCGTCCCTTCACATTCGTGGGAAATTAACACGGAAGAGACTGTTCATTCAAATCCCAATTAAATGCAACTTTACGTGGGAATAGTGAACATGTTTGACTTGAGATCCCAAAACCGTATCAAGATATCGTGTGCCATATATATCTCAAAGGATGCTTTCTTCTTTTTTCTTTCTCGATCAATATCTGCAGCTTGATATACACGATGACCCTCTATATCTTATCTAAAACTAACTTTGCCGTAAGAGAGATATATTTTCTTTTTTCATTTTATTTCTTAAACGAAGAACATGCAGCTTGGTCGCGTCGTAAACGACCAAAAATAAAATTTATAACCTTACTAATGAGTATAGAAAGTAAGGATCGTCTCCACAGGGAAGATGGTTGATTTACTTCTATATCGAAATTCGACTAAATATAATAATACTAATAACATAATAATACTACTACTAATAATAATAGTATTAATAATAATACTAATAATAATAATAGGAATAATAATAATAATATAATAATAGTAGTAGTAATAATAATATAATAATAGTAGTAGTAATAATAATATAATAGTAGTAATAATAATAATAAAGGGGGGGGGGGGGGGGTTTAGTTTTTCAAACGGAAATCAAAACTAAAGCAATTATAAACGAAAATATATTTTTAAAATAGATTAATATAAAAACGAAATTAAACTAAAAACACAGAAGGAAATTATAGAAACTAACGACTATAAAATAATAGTTGAAGTAATCATTCTCCACCTTGATTTATATAATCGATCATAGATTCCTAATAACGTGTACACATAAGCATAATCAGTTATAGTTGTCGACGAACGCCTAACAACCAATCTCTTCTTAATTTCTCGATAATTAAAAGACACTTTATAATTATTTCCCTAATCGAAAAATAACCTCCGGGACGCCCTGCAAGGTTTAAAATTCCGACAGCATTAAAAATGAAAGAGACCCGATTATTGACTAACTCGCTCGGACGACGCCCTCGCAAGAAACGACGTTGGTCCGTTAAAATCAAATCGCATAAACTACAATATAACTTACACTTACCTAAGGTAGAGAAGTTGAATATTGTTTGCTACTTATTAAAACGAACAAACAATTACGGGTTTGTCGTTTTAATTAGCCATGGACTCACCTAGAGTAATTAAACATTTGCAAATATTTAATCAAACTAAGTTCATCAACTAAAATAGATTCAAGCTTAAACGAATACTCACGCGTTAACGAATAAAAGCACAATAATCTCACAATATTATAAATCAAGGTTTTGATAATACTTCAACTACAAACTTAGCTACGAAACATAACAATCGAAACACATAAAAAGATAGAATCGCTTACAACCGTCCGAAACGCTAAGAACTTCAGTCCCGATCTCGCAGCTCTACACCAAGGGAATTAAGCCCAAACCGTCCAAAGAAAATCAGCGCAAGCCCATCAAGAAAATCCAGCCCAAGTCCACCAAGCTACAGTGTTCTCAGCAATCAATTAAGCAATCGTTCAGTTGTACGGCAGCTTTTTCTCACATCACACGTTCTCAACTCAAGTTCTTCTCAGCTGTTGTCTATTGATTTGAGCTGCTCCGCGTTACAGAAATTCACTGAAACCAGCTGCTACGATCTGCCCCGTGATGTGCTGTTTCGAACTCGCTGTTGCAGCCCCTAACTCCTGCTTCAGTGGCTGCCCAATCTGGCTGAAGCTGCTGCCGATTTGGTCTGGAAATCAGCTCCGTTCTGTAAAGGTTCTGCCCAAGTTTCGCACCCTCTCTGTTCGGCCGTGTATGTGTGTGTATGTGGCCTTTGAACAGAGAGGCATTTTAGTCGGTGATGACAGTAAGTTTTCTCGATCGAACCTTTGGATATTTGGGAGATAGCTCAAATGGAGCAGCTATGTCTCCTTTAAATAGACGTAGAAATCTCTTCCCGACTTCATCGCGCGTGTGTAATAAAGGTATACAAGATCCTTTTTTTTTCTTCAATGGTGCAATCTGAAAACACGGAGCCGTAAAATAGATCCGAGCTATCTCTTTAGTTTGGTCTGTCCCCATCCTCTTCTTTCAACGACAAGCTCAAAAGCGCATCCAATTGATAAATCGCACAGCTGTAATGAGATCTCTTTATTTTCTTTCGGCGTGTGTGTCTCTCGTTTGTCTTTCTTTTGCCTCCCAAATGATAATGATGCCAAGAACGTAGCTTATCCCTTGAATTTCTTTGTCCCTTGAAGGTCCCGCAATTGTCTTAATAATTGCATTTGATAATCGTTAATATGTATCTCCTTGGTTCCTGCACGTAGTGTATTGTCACCCACCAATCAAAAAGCACAAAGTCATCCTCGGTGTAATTCGTTTGGCTTGCACATCATTTAATTTGTTTCTGAGTTTGGTCCATTTCGCTCCGAATCTACAAGATATAGTAAGTATAGCATATTCGAAGTTATTTCGATAAATAACAAACGAAAGCACACTTTTACGGGGTATAAAATATACGTAAAATTAATATACACGTAATAAAATACGTCTTATCAAATTCCCCCACACTTAAGCTTTGCTTGTCCTCAAGCAAAATATATTAAAAGCAAATAAGTATAAATCATGTAACTTATCACTTCTAGAATGAAAATATGCATAGATATCATGTAGGCAACGTCGGAAAACATATACGAGATCAACGATTTTCTACACAACTACCTTAGTAATACCAATCAAGATTTGCACCTCACAGGAATTCACTCAGATCACTCGGTGTATAGGTAAAATGTCGGTGAATTCTCTCAACTGATGCATTAATCTAATCTCTACCATAAGCTTGCAAACGATTCGTAAATCTACCACTTTAAATGATAAAGCGTGAATCAGAAGGTTTTTTTTCTAGGTATAGCAGGCTAAAGTATGTGAAGTAGGCAAATAGTAAGCATAAAAAAGGATATGAGCAGTAGTCGTGTTTGGATCATGCCATCGTCTCGACGCACCGAAACTTCTTCTTTTTTTTTCTTAGTTCTTTTGACTTCGTCGTTATTTCACCAAGCCCTTCTTCTTTCATTCATAGGATCACATATACTTTTTTTTTTTAGAAATTGAAAGATTATCGAAGGAAGGGTTCTTAGGATTTCGACGGTGCTAAGCTCCTCTTCTCTCGGCCTCTTTGCGAGTGAGAGATTATCAATGGAGAAGTTCTTAACTTCTTTTCACGCTCAACTTTGATATAGGTCCGCCTGCGCTTTCAACTCCCGCATGCAACCTCCACTTCTACTATTGCTCCGACTGGATTTATTTCTGAAGGCTTATTTGAGTGGAACATTTTTTTGGGTTTTCAGAAAGAAAAGGTTCAGGCTCAAAGTGGCTAACTACGGTGATCAGTCGTGGTCGGGAACTTTGGCTATGGACTTAATTCCTAATACCTTCCATATTTCATGCAATCTCACTTTAAGCAATTTCAAAACGTAACACGCAAGCAAGTTCTGGCGAGAAATAAATTAAGCATGATTCACACAACCAAAGAAATGAGCAAAAAGCTCGTAGGCTCAAAAATCTCACAAAAATTGGGTTATGCGTACGAATCTTTTAGGTATCGTCAAGTTCATCATGCAAGAAAGACATCGACTACGCATGTGTATCCTAATTACTCACATTAATCTAACATAAAATCAATCATTCAATGATAGGAAACATAATTTTGAAAAATTTTACCCTTTTTTTTCATGTAATACAACAAATCATGCACATATATAATTAGTAACGTTCGCATGAGTTTTGCATAAGTTTCCTCCCCCCACACTTAAATGTTACGTTGTCCTCAACGTAATACTCGTTGTAACTCATGGAAGAAGAAATAATAATAGTTTAGCGAACTTCCCTGGATAGTCCGATGTGCATGTTTTTCAAAAAACTGTTTCCCCACACTTAGGACGTGATTCGCTGCGACACTTGGACATGTAAACTCTTTACGCACGGATCTCGCCCAAATCAGCTTAGAACCTGTATAAAATCATACGAAACGGCACGTCATAGTGAATTTACGATAACGAAATATAAGAAACAAAAACTTATTTTTTTTATTTTATATTTTATAATAGTATGCATCAATAATACTTGGGTTGCCTCCCAAGAGCGCTTTTCTTTAACGTCTTTTAGCTAGACATAGTCCGGAAAAATTTCAAGGCGTTTGAAAATCATAGTGCGCCCTCAACGTAACATGGAATGGTAGTTGTTGTTCGTTTTTCTCCATGTCTCTTAACGAAAGTAATGTTCCGCCTTTCAATTTTCCGCTTTCGTCTTCTCTTCTTCTAGATCAAGCATACCTGTCGAGAAGATCGATACTAGACAAAGGAATCGAATTAGAAGTACAAGCAAATCAACTTACACCACCTTCCCCGGCAACGGCGCCAAAATTTGGTCGCGTCGTAAACGACCAAAAATAAAATTTATAACCTTACTAATGAGTATAGAAAGTAAGGATCGTCTCCACAGGGAAGATGGTTGATTTACTTCTATATCGAAATTCGACTAAATATAATAATACTAATAACATAATAATACTACTACTAATAATAATAGTATTAATAATAATACTAATAATAATAATAGGAATAATAATAATAATATAATAATAGTAGTAGTAATAATAATATAATAATAGTAGTAGTAATAATAATATAATAGTAGTAATAATAATAATAAAGGGGGGGGGGGGGTTTAGTTTTTCAAACGGAAATCAAAACTAAAGCAATTATAAACGAAAATATATTTTTAAAATAGATTAATATAAAAACGAAATTAAACTAAAAACACAGAAGGAAATTATAGAAACTAACGACTATAAAATAATAGTTGAAGTAATCATTCTCCACCTTGATTTATATAATCGATCATAGATTCCTAATAACGTGTACACATAAGCATAATCAGTTATAGTTGTCGACGAACGCCTAACAACCAATCTCTTCTTAATTTCTCGATAATTAAAAGACACTTTATAATTATTTCCCTAATCGAAAAATAACCTCCGGGACGCCCTGCAAGGTTTAAAATTCCGACAGCATTAAAAATGAAAGAGACCCGATTATTGACTAACTCGCTCGGACGACGCCCTCGCAAGAAACGACGTTGGTCCGTTAAAATCAAATCGCATAAACTACAATATAACTTACACTTACCTAAGGTAGAGAAGTTGAATATTGTTTGCTACTTATTAAAACGAACAAACAATTACGGGTTTGTCGTTTTAATTAGCCATGGACTCACCTAGAGTAATTAAACATTTGCAAATATTTAATCAAACTAAGTTCATCAACTAAAATAGATTCAAGCTTAAACGAATACTCACGCGTTAACGAATAAAAGCACAATAATCTCACAATATTATAAATCAAGGTTTTGATAATACTTCAACTACAAACTTAGCTACGAAACATAACAATCGAAACACATAAAAAGATAGAATCGCTTACAACCGTCCGAAACGCTAAGAACTTCAGTCCCGATCTCGCAGCTCTACACCAAGGGAATTAAGCCCAAACCGTCCAAAGAAAATCAGCGCAAGCCCATCAAGAAAATCCAGCCCAAGTCCACCAAGCTACAGTGTTCTCAGCAATCAATTAAGCAATCGTTCAGTTGTACGGCAGCTTTTTCTCACATCACACGTTCTCAACTCAAGTTCTTCTCAGCTGTTGTCTATTGATTTGAGCTGCTCCGCGTTACAGAAATTCACTGAAACCAGCTGCTACGATCTGCCCCGTGATGTGCTGTTTCGAACTCGCTGTTGCAGCCCCTAACTCCTGCTTCAGTGGCTGCCCAATCTGGCTGAAGCTGCTGCCGATTTGGTCTGGAAATCAGCTCCGTTCTGTAAAGGTTCTGCCCAAGTTTCGCACCCTCTCTGTTCGGCCGTGTATGTGTGTGTATGTGGCCTTTGAACAGAGAGGCATTTTAGTCGGTGATGACAGTAAGTTTTCTCGATCGAACCTTTGGATATTTGGGAGATAGCTCAAATGGAGCAGCTATGTCTCCTTTAAATAGACGTAGAAATCTCTTCCCGACTTCATCGCGCGTGTGTAATAAAGGTATACAAGATCCTTTTTTTTCTTCAATGGTGCAATCTGAAAACACGGAGCCGTAAAATAGATCCGAGCTATCTCTTTAGTTTGGTCTGTCCCCATCCTCTTCTTTCAACGACAAGCTCAAAAGCGCATCCAATTGATAAATCGCACAGCTGTAATGAGATCTCTTTATTTTCTTTCGGCGTGTGTGTCTCTCGTTTGTCTTTCTTTTGCCTCCCAAATGATAATGATGCCAAGAACGTAGCTTATCCCTTGAATTTCTTTGTCCCTTGAAGGTCCCGCAATTGTCTTAATAATTGCATTTGATAATCGTTAATATGTATCTCCTTGGTTCCTGCACGTAGTGTATTGTCACCCACCAATCAAAAAGCACAAAGTCATCCTCGGTGTAATTCGTTTGGCTTGCACATCATTTAATTTGTTTCTGAGTTTGGTCCATTTCGCTCCGAATCTACAAGATATAGTAAGTATAGCATATTCGAAGTTATTTCGATAAATAACAAACGAAAGCACACTTTTACGGGGTATAAAATATACGTAAAATTAATATACACGTAATAAAATACGTCTTATCACAGCTCTTTTTTCTGTTGCAATCAATTTCTACTACAATTTTCGACAAGTGTTGAAGCAGTCTGTCGTATGTTGGAAACTATTTTTAATCACTTTTGGGGCCTGAATGATAATTTACCCTTCAAAGGGGAAATTTTTGTTCAGTCCCCTGTCAGGGTCTGAAATTTTTGTTCAGGCCCTGTCAGAAAAAAAATTAGTTTTAAGGACCCGATTATTCAGTAACAATTTATTGGTCTGCAGTAACAATTCATTGTTCCCACAATAACAGTACATTGTTATGAAAATAACAGAAAACGATCATCCGATAACAATTCATACACACTTTATAACAGTTGGTCCTTATCTTTAAATTTTACGAAAAGTTGGTCCTTTAAACTAAATTTTTTTATTAAAGGTCCTGGAAACTATTTTTAATCACTTTTGGGGCCTGAATGATAATTTACCCTTCAAACAATTATTAAGGTGCCCCTGATAGAATAGAAAGTATCGATCTTGATTGGACTGTTAAATTAATATATAATTACGAGATTGTATTGGTACTTGATAAGTTCTGCGGTTCAAACTTGCTTTTCTATTGTTTTACAGTTTAATTCTTGACCACTCTCCATTTTCTTATATTTTCATGAGAAAAAAAAAAGGGAATCTTGTGTTGGTAGGGAAGGGATATGACATGACTAATGGTCAGAATATGAACTGAATATAGGCATCTTTGTAATAGAATATAGAAACATATCTTCTTAATAAAATATAGTGACAGGCCCATAAAAAGATAAACCCAATCTTTATTCCACCGTGATGGGAATTAAACGGTTCATTGCACTTGCCCTAGCTAGACCTATATAAAGCCACGTTGTGTGCCGCATTTTATTCACACCACAAAAACACACACAGATAAGTGTTCTCTCCTTTTTTTCTAATGGAACAGTACACACATACCACTATTAGCTGTACATAGCAATCTCTGTCTTTATCCTTTATTAGTAGTAGTAGTAGAGTTGCTCCCCTATATCAGGATTTTCAGATTTAGGGTTCTATATCCTTTTCCTTCGTCTTTTTAACCCTATATGTTCCTCGACAGAGAGTATTGTAGTGATGTGGATCAGATCTTGGTTTATTTGTTCCGAAATGGTGGGTAATTAGGGAGGTGACAGAAGAGAGTGAGCACAAATGGTGTTTTCTTGCATGAATTGAGTCTCCATGCCTGAAGCTATGTGTGCTCACCCTCTTTCTGTCACCCCACAATCTCTCTCTCTCTCTCTCTCTCCCTCTCTCTCATTTTGTTTCATATCTGTTACATCTGAAGACTTACGTGGGTATATGTATCAGTTGACCGTTAAATGTGAGATGTGGGCTTTCTTCTCAGATGGCTTGTTGAGTCTTTAAGCTCTTAACCTCTTCTTTTTTTTTTGGTTCCTTTAATTTGTTCTTGTTGTGTTCTAACCCTTTAATTGCCTCAAAATGTATTTTTTTTAGATTTAATTCTGGGTTCTTGAGGTAAAGAGGAGTAAAAAAAATAGGGTTTCTGGATCTTGGTTGAATGACTTTGCAGGTAATTAGAAAGACACAAAATATGTATATATCTGCGCCATCGTCTTCTTTCAAATTTTCTTTGCAGACAATCTCTCACACCTATAAAGCCCATTTATTTGGTGCTTCTCTTGCCTATTTTGACCGCTGGGATTAGAGCAAAAACGCTGCCGATGATCGAAAGATGGGCTTTTTTAAGAAGATCTCAATGTTTTGAATCCAAATAAAACTGAAGAACGTAGAAGGGCTTAGCCAATCTAGGCTTTTTCTCATGGCAAGACTTGTATGCCCCATCGATCGTTATACACGAGTTTAAGACTTGTGACAAAAACTACAATTGTAATCATCAAAATTCTTATGTCATTTTCCATTCGCTGTCCATGGTGGATAAATATTTATTCATTTCAGACCTTTAAGCAACACTTTTTGGTTGGTTTTGACATCAATTCAACGGATATAGATAAGTAAAATTCGAGATCCATCACAGTCTCCCATCTTTTTCTGAACATGCTTGCAAAAGCATGAAGTGTTTTCTATTTTTCTGTAAAATGAGTTTCGGTAGGATATATAGTTATCACAACAACGAAAGAAATCAACAGAGATGTTAAAAGCTTTCAACTGCAATTAAGAAAACAATGCATATCCAAATGCAACTCACTAATAGTAACATCATTACTTATTCATCTTATTACCCAAACAAGCTAAATAAATTAGGCCTTGCGTCTGATTCTTGGCCGCCGAAAGGGAGCTTTGTGTTTCTCCTTAGACAACAAGGGATGACATACACTGTTCTTGTAATAGAAGTTGTTTGAACCTTTTGTCCATGAGCGTTTTTTGATGATCTAAGTATATGATAATTTTCAACTACGCATGAATTATGGACTATGAAATGGTTATATCGAATACTTGACTCACATGTGATTCGGTGATTATTTGGTGAAACTATGTGATCGCGTGTTATAGATTCTCACATGCTAGGATATATCGGATTATGGATATACTGTGCTATTTATGTAATCACGTGTGAGATATCATACTGGGTTATATATGGAAAAAATGATGTCTAAATATGGAATATGTTATATCCGTTGAAAGATGTCTATTCTGAGACGAAAATGTGTTGATGATCTTATGCGTGCATCTTGCTTATATTATATTGCAATATTGATTGATATTTTTTATGCTGATTTGGATTATTATGTGAAAAGATTAAATTAACTGACTTTATGTGGATAAGATGCCGATAAATATGGTATGTGCCGAAACAGATGAAAAAGTTATTACATGATATATATGAAATAAAATCATTATAATTTGAGCTTAGACCGTTGTGAAGATTTATTGTTGGTATTTTACATGGTATGTTGACTACTCGATATTACATGGATTATGTGCGTTTTTTGTAATTTATCTCATGATTGAGTTTCCATGTGAGTGTTGATTGAAAGGGGTATATATGTATGAGCAACACTTGATTGTTATCGAGAATCTAGAATATGTGAAAGTACGAATACGAGATCGTTTTAAGCAGAAGCTTACCATCGAGATCTTGAGCGTTAATTTGCGATAGCTTTCAGCCTACCTGAGCGATCACTTGCAAAGTACTGACTTTACTGAGATATTCCATCCTCCCACCATATATTGTGTTTTCGAACGTGAGCAATACCAAGGAGTCAAGGTCGACGTTTACACACACGTTAAGGGAAAGACGAGTTCTATGGGTCCTTTGGTAGCGAGCTGTGTCCTGTCAGGAATTGGAGATTCCTACGAACGAAACTCCACGTGTGGTAATCTAGTGTGTCTAGTGTTCGACTTGTTTCGGATGTGTATTGGGCAAATCAATCATTTTTATAACCATCTATGGTGACATTATAGTGATTGATTAAAGTCCTGAGGAGCAAACCTCAAGGAGATGAGTAATCCCCATTTGGCGATATAACCTCTATAAAATCTTGTCTGACATTTACTTTCAGTTATTTCCTTTTTCCATTGAGATAGAACCAATACACACCTGACGTAACCAGGATATACCAGACATCAGTTGCATACGTAGACATCTCCAGGTCATTACATCGTAGGAATCTTGAAAAGAAAAAGGATAATTTTTTATAAGCCTAATTCACCCATCTTACGAACATTTTTATCTTCGGAAGCCCAAAACACAACTAAAATGGAGATCAGAGCTTCTTAGCTGCAATAAACGAGTAACTTGCAGAAATGAAGATCGAACGCCAAAAAATACATCAATTCAGCCGAACTTTTTAACCAGGCCCACGATTATACCAAGCCATGGAAAGTTTTAGGTTGGCCCAAATTAAGATTTCATTGGGCTTATTGGGCTCTCTTTAGCAGATTGAAAAATACCATACCATGCAAATTTCGTTGTGAAAAGAAAAAGGGCCAAAATGGTAAATAACAACACCAAATTCAATATTCCACAAACGCGGACGGAGTTATCAGTCGTACAAACAGTAAGGACTTGAAATTTGGTTCAAATCCTTAATCCTCCAAAAACAAGAGACAACAAAAGAACAGACGGGAAACTATTCATGTTATTATTACAAGTGTAGGCCTTCGACACGTAGATGTAATAATAAGGCTGGGTAATATTCTGCTGGTCAGTTCCCGGATAATACACATAAGGTGCCGGCGGAGAACGGCTGCCGCCGCCTTTCTTCTCAGACGGTGGCGGCGGTGGCGGTGGCGGCGGAGGTGGTGATTGTGGAGGAGGACACCTTGGCTCCGGCGGAGGAGGCGTGGTGCAGACAAGAGGGCACGTTTCGCAATCGCTCTTGCAAAGTAAACTAGGGTTTTGTGTCTGTACTACTCCTTGGGTTCTTGAGGTTGGAAAAAGCAAGATCAAGAGGAAGATACGTGATATTAGTTTTCCAGATGAAGGCGAGGACATGCAAGTAAGTCGAAACCTTGATGAATAATCCATTTTGGATTTAAATTTAATGATTATGTAGAGGAGAATTATGAAGTTTGGTGTCTGTTTTCATATGGCTTGGTATTTATAATAGTCCCTCCCTCAAGTAGAGTAGAACATATACGTGCGTGTGTGTGTAAGAAGGGACCATGTTCTTGTCATATTGTATTTATTCTTTCTGCTTTGAATATGCTTTATGGCTTTTCTAAATCTTCAATCCCAAGTAAAAAGATACTGCGTGTAAAACCCTTTTTTCTTGAATCTCAATTGAAGAATGATAAGAGACATTGATTGCTCATCTGGACCAAATCACCAAACTCATTTATTTGTTAGGACTCTTCGTTATAAGTGAATAGTTTAATGGACACAAGTCTTCTTGCACAAGCCCACACGCACAAACACAACACGTATATATAAGTGATTAAAAAATAACATAAAAAAAAAAAAGATTACATCGAACAATAGTATTTGATCCTTATTCGTCTCTCCACTTTCTTTCAAGATTGTGATACACAATATGTTATGCATATTAATTAATGTAGTGTGTGATGCAGAAGTGGATATTTATTATTTTTAAAAGATAGTACATATATATAATATGTAGTCATCGATCGATATAAATAGCAATGGATTATATTGATATTGACCATTAAATTAAAAAAAAAAAATTGAGGTGGTTGTTTCTTGAGATAATTATGATTATGGTGAAACTTACAAAATTAATGAGCATATAAGATCAAATTCTAGTGAAAATTCTAATCTTTGAACCTTTGAAGTCAATCTTTCTGCCTTCGCCAACACAGACCCCGAAACGACGACGCACTTCGCATAAATTTCTACTAAAGATTTCCCCGAATTGAAGCCCTAATAATTGTCGGAGTTTCTCTAGCACAAATCAAGCAGCAATTTCAGCTAATTGAGATTGAACATTCGTCTTAGTCGATGTCGACGGTGTACGTTTTAGAGCCTCCGACGAAAGGAAAAGTGGTAATAACGACTTCGTACGGTCCGATCGACATCGAGCTTTGGCCCAAAGAAGCTCCAAAAGCCGTACGGAACTTCGTACAGCTATGCCTGGACGGGTACTACGACAATACCGTCTTTCATCGCGTGATTAAATCATTTCTCGTCCAAGGTGGTGACCCTACTGGCACTGGTACAGGTAATTAGTACTTCTATTCGAAAATGTGACTCTAGTCCATTTGTCGCTATGTGGTTGAATTTCAACTTGACTATTTTCTAGGAGCTACTGAGAAGTTGAAGAATCTTGTTTTGTTTTTCTTGAAGTGTGCTGCTGAGCATAGAAGCCGATACATTGATATATATTTCTTGGTGCTTATATTACATGATAATCTTGTAGGTGGTGAGAGCATATATGGTGATGTGTTTGCCGATGAATTCCATTCTCGTTTAAGGTTTAAACACAGAGGCCTGGTTGCATGTGCCGGTGAGGGTACGCCTAACTCCAATGGTAGCCAGTTTTTTATGACTTTAGATCGTTGTGACTGGCTTGACAAGAAGCATACTATATTTGGAAAGGTAATCAACCCCTGCAGTCATTTATAGATGTTCAAAATGTGTTTTTTTTTCCTGATACACAATACCCGTTCTCAGGTAACCGGCGATTCAATATATAACCTCGTACAGTTAGGTGAAGTGGAGACTGACAAAGACGATAGGCCGTTGGAACCCCTTCCCAAAATTCTCTCAGTTGAGGTATCATCTTGTTTTAGTACGAAAGCCCTGTTTTGATCTTTTTAAACAGTTGACGTCAACTTGAATACACGGAGTGGAGCATCCAAGAACAATTTGTCGGCGTAGTTGTTAATGGTTCTTTTTCTTCGTTCGTATGGTTCTACAAATGCGGTTATACCTAGGGTTATGCTATGCCTGTATAACTTCACCATTTTGCCTTTGACTTGATGTAATGTTTGCTAGGTTCTTATTTATGCTTAGGTGATATGGAATCCTTTTGACGATGTGGTCCCCAGAGTAGCCACAAAGAAGTCTTTACCATTGCCTGAAAAGAAAGAACTAAAACCTAAGGCGATCAAGTAGGTCCCTTTTCCTTTCGTTGTTGTCTAGAGTATTTTTATTTCCTGGATATCTCTTATAGGCCATGAATTTTATTTATTTGGCAGAAAATTAAACTTGCTTTCATTTGGCGAAGAAGCTGAAGAGGAGGAAAAGGAATTGTCATCTGTGAGTGCTAGAATAAGAAGTAGTCATGATGTTTTGAACGATCCACGTCTCTTAAAGGATGCCCCTGACAACAATAAGGTAGTTGGAAAAGTGTCTGGCAGAATAAAAGTTTTTGGCAGTTCAATTTTTGGTTTTTTGACGGTGATAAGTTAAAAATGTTTAGTTTCTTTGTGTAAGTAGAGTAAACATAAATCAGGGTTCAGATGAAGGAAAATGAGCGTAGAGGTTCCAGAAATGTTTATTTCGATTTTAGAGATTTGCACCTTGAAAATTGTTTCTGACGAACTGTTCCTCTTTAACTGGATTCTTCTCCCGAGAAGGTGTTCTTCTTTACGGAATTTCAATTGACTTTTTAATCAGGATTCGGATCAAAAGACCAAAGACGCACAGTCAATTGTGAGGGAAGCTTTGAGCTCAAAGAAGGAGAATGAGAGAGAATCTGGACCTAGATTTTCAGAATCTCATGATGACAGTGATGTTGATGAAGCCGATGAGGCCAGTTTTGATGCACGTATGCGCCAGCAGATTCTTAAAAGGCGGAAGGAACTTGGCGATCTGCCACCCAAAAAAGGATCGCATAGTGGTGCGGAAATTTGATTTTTCTGCCACCAAAAAAGATCATCTTAATCTCGTTATTTTCTTCAGAGTGTAATAATATGTATTCTTTTTGGACGGACAGATCATTCGGGTTCCGAAATTCGTGTAGCATCGCCACCAAGGGTTGCCAGTAACAGCCAGAATGAGAAACCAAAGGCCGATAAATTGTCCCTGAAGAAAAAAGGAATTGGCTCTGAAGCCAGGGCTGAACGACTGGCAAACGCAGATACAGACTTACAGTTGCTTGGAGAAGTGGAAAGAGAACGTCAATTGTTGAAGCAGAAAAAGCGTAGACGTCAAGGACGCGAAGATGAGGTAGGCTTTGAGCTTCTTTATGCTTTTACAGACATGTTCTCTTTATCTTGTCTTCTATTTCGCCTTGCTACCGAACCCTTTCTCAACCCTTCCAATCTTCTGTGATGCATTTCTCTATAAAATCAAGTTTTATGTTATGTGAAGTGTGGCGAGCATGTGATTATTTTCTCAACTAAAGTCCCTTAATGAGTTATTACTATGGCCATGGGTACTATGGGAAAACCAGGTGCTTGCAAAGCTCGAGAGGTTTAAATCGACGTTTTCAAGTGCATCAGTAGGATCCAAAAGTGAGCATTCAGGTCATGAAGATGAAGATTTATCCGATTGGACGGAACATTCCCTTAAATTTGCACCAGAGCCCAAAAAGGTAGTTACATCTATATATTTTCGCAATCTTCCTTGGTTATACATATATATTTATATGTGTTTGTGTGTGTGTGTGTTGTGGGCACTTATTTCTTGGCGTGGATGATTTTCTATTTGAAGAATAACATGTCTCGGAGCGACGATCCCAACGACTATGTAGTCCACGACCCACTTTTGGAGAAAGGGAAAGAGAAGTTCAATAAAATGCAGGCAAAGGAAAAGCGAAGACAACGAGAATGGGCTGGCAAGTCTCTTACATGAACAGTTTTTCGGTGATCCCATCAATATTCTCGGCTTTATGGTACGCTGTATTTTTTTACTGCTCGCTCGTGTTATTAACCTCAGTCTTCTAACACAAACGAAAAGCGAGCGATTAAGCATCTGTTGCATGTTTTAAAGGGTTCGTTTGCTGGATTTTAACAGAGGAAATTCTATTTTGATTTCTTTAACTAGTATTTTTTCATGATAATAATTGTTGTTAAATTCAAATTTCTGATCTGGATCTTGAAGTTGATCCCCCAAAGGCATGTGCTTCCCTTTGACCATTTTGATTTTAGTCTGTCCGTTCGAGTTTTCCCATGTTGGAAAATAGGCTGTGATGTTTCTTTGCTGTTTACCATAGCATAAATATAAATTCAATGGATTTTTCAACTGTGTCTGCAAATTGCGGAAAAAGTCTGCTGACGAGTATAAGTCGGTGGTCGTCCATTCAAGAATTAATTTTCGGTATCATTATTGTAAGGATGAATGATGATGATGATGATTATCCAAGTTATTCCGACATTATTGTATATGTTTTTTTTTTGTTGGGATTATGCAATCATTGATATGAACATTCATATCATCAAGCAGACATTGCGATGCACGTTTTGCTCGCAAGTTCAAAAATTTCGACTCGGCAAATATCAATCGCGCAAGGCTCATCTTTGATTATAAGATAATAATTGATAATCGTGAAAGAACGAATTTAATGTTAAACTATCGAACATATTATGAAAGTTCAGACCAATTTCCCCACACGGTTTACACTAACCTACACGTCTCACATACGTATTACTGTAATAAATAAATGGGGTCAGACGAAATGAACCCCAAAAAGGTTATTTGTATATATATTAAATAAAAACGCTGACCCGCAAGTGTTAAAAATCCCATCTTTGACCATCCCAACAAGGCGTTCACATGGAAGACACATTACAAAGATGAAGCTTTGACTCTTCACACGCCATTTTCACATTAAACCTCCATTATTGTTTTATAAGTAGTTCATTTCTTTCCTCTCCACATGTAATTAAAGGTCTGACTTCTTTCTTTTCTTTAATTATTCCGCGCCTCGTTTTCCATCCCTGAAGAAACAACCCCACAAATTCAACATAATGAACGCAGACAACAATCAGAAGAAACGAAGAAGAATCAGAGAAGATGAGCTCGACGAGGAAGACGATGTGAAGCAAGTGAGGACAAAGGGCTTGAATGAGATCATAACCTCGTTGATTTTACTCGAGGATCAAGAGAAGAACGACGCAGATGAGCTCGAAAGGGCTAGCCAAGAAGAAAAGATTCAATTCGATGAAAATCACAGCAAAAAGGCTAGGGCTATGATGGATTACTACACCCAAATCCATGGCTCTCATAAAGTTTCTGAAAAGATCGAAGGTATCAGAAAGAGGAAGGCCAAGGCCAATACTTTCGCAGTCACAAAAGCTGCTGCTGCCATGGCTATGAGTGCTCTGAGCGACGAAAACGACGCCGCCGACGACAATAAAAGCGCCGCCGCCGCCGCCTCCAGAGATAAGACGCCGCCTGGCCCACAGAGAAGGCTATGGGTTAAAAACAGATCCAAAGATTGGTGGGATCAATGCAACAGTCCCGATTTCCCAGAGGAAGATTTCAAGAAAGCCTTTCGAATGGGAAAGGAAACGTTCGACTTGATCTGCAATGAGCTGAGCTCCGCCGTGGCCAAAGAGAACACCATGCTGAGAGACGCCGTCCCAGTCAGGCAAAGGGTCGCCGTCTGCATATGGCGGCTGGCCACCGGCGAGCCCTTGAGGCTCGTGTCGAAGAGGTTCGGCTTGGGCATATCCACGTGTCATAAGCTAGTTCTTGAGGTCTGCTCGGCCATTAGAAACGTCCTCATGCCCAAATACCTCAGATGGCCCGACGAAGACGGCGTTAGGCAGATGAAGGAGGAGTTCGAATCCTTGTCTGGGATACCCAACGTCGTCGGATCTATGTACACGACCCACATACCCATCATCGCCCCGAAAATCAGCGTCGCGGCTTACTTCAATCGAAGGCACACCGAGCGAAATCAGAAGACATCCTATTCCATTACGGTCCAAGGAGTCGTTGACCCGAGAGGCGTCTTCACCGACGTCTGCATAGGCTACCCAGGCTCGATGGCCGACGACCAAGTGCTAGAAAAATCGACCCTTTTCCACCGCGCCAACGCCGGATTCTACGACGGCGATTGGATCCTCGGCGGCCCGGGATACCCTCTGACGGATTGGATCTTGGTTCCTTACACACAGCAGCACTTGACTTGGACACAGCACGCTTTTAACGAGAAGATTGGGGCTGTTCGAAAGATTGCGAGGGATTCTTTTGAGAGGTTGAAGGGGAGGTGGGGATGTCTGCAAAAGAGGACCGAAGTGAAGCTTCAAGATTTGCCCGTCGTTTTAGGGGCTTGCTGCGTTTTGCACAACATATGTGAGATGAGGGACGAGGGTTTGGATTCTGGGATTGAATTCGAGCTCTTCGACGATGAGATGGTGCCTGAGATTCCAGTTAGGTCGGCGAATGCAGATAAGGTGAGGAATGCTATCGCTCATAATCTCTTGCATCATAATCACGCAGGCACTTCGTTTATGTCGTAGGATGATGATGATGATGATGGTCGGCTCATATACAAAGTTAGTTTACAGCTCTTACAGATAGAATTACAGTTTGCTAGTGAATCATGGGATACAAGGATTATTGTTTTATTGGTTTTTTTTTTCTTTTTGTTGTTGTCCTTCAAATCTTGTCCTTGTGAACGGATGTAAGCTCTATCAATGTTAACCTAGACAGCGATTATTTTGATCTACTGCAAATGAAAATAGTAAAAGAACGGAGAGAATCTTTCATTGGTTGATGAAGAGAGAGGGATGATCCCTCAACTCTTTTAAGACATTGTATCGTTCGAAAACTGTTGCAATGCCAAACTGATCGTCTTTATACGACGTGTGAATATCATTGACAAATGAAAGTCAAGAATTATGACGGGTAATCAAATCCTTTCATACTTTGCGATGCTAATAACAATAATTGCAAGTGATGGGTTTTAATTTAATATATTGTTCTCCTTTAGATCATATATTATTATTTTTTTACTTATAAAAGTGGGTGCAACGAATACATTTGACAAATGAACAGCGACTTCCACGCCTTCTAGCTTGAAAGTCAAGGGTTGGTAGGTTTCATCACTTATCTTACTTCTCCAAATATGCTCTATAGTCAACACCATTGTAAGAACTACCAAATTATTAAATGATAATAGAGAGAAAAAAGCAAATAATATGTTCCATACAACCGAACACAGAACCTCGACTTCATTGACTCGAGACTGAAGTATGCAAATATATCCTCAGTTAAAAAGCACCATGTTTTCCAAATTCCGAAAAAGAATGGGAATAAACAACAAAACATAAAGGTGACTATATAGATTTTAGACGCCAGAAATAGACCAGGAAGCAAGAAATAACCAGCAAACGCGAGATAGTACAAACCACCAACGCATACGACCTTGACATCAAATCTAAGACTTACTTCTCATCCTCAAAACTTTCTCGTGTTTCTTCAGCAGCGTTTACCTCTTCACTATCTCCCCTGTCCTATGCCTGCGAGTCGTTGATGTCTTCAATCACAGCCTTGAAAGCCTTGCATTCTGAAAACCAGCCATTGATGGACACTGTTAGGATATCAAAGAGATGTATGATATAAAATGATGATTAGAGTGGAATTAACTCACTTTCCACAGAGGGAAACCGAATACAGAAGAACTCCTCCTTCAGCTCACCATCGGCAAAATCAGAAGCATGCCACACGCATGACTTATCGTTCCCTTGATGCTCTTGCACCGTTATCGTGGGCAACACTACGACCAGAGACCCAAAGCGCAGTTGAAATGAAAATAGGCCACAACAACATCTTCCGCCCAATGACAATAATTAATCTCAAGATCGAATAACTTGAAAACCTATCACACTCAAGAATTGCATGTTAATCGCATAACAGAATCAGAACGCTTAGTTACCACGATGGTTTGCGCAGATTTTAAGAGTCTTATTCTGCCTCATAACAAGTCTAAATTTTCCGGTCTCTTTGTCCTTAAGCAGCTTAACCGTCCCAGCTCCCCTCTCCTTCCACTGGCTACCTTCCTTGTCAAATCTGTATAACTTGCACTTCCTAACAACAAAAATAGCAAAAGTTTATAAAGAAGAAATCAGTTCGACCTAAAGTCTTCCTAAGCTGATTTGCCCAGATGCAATCAACAAGTTTCGAATTATGGCATAGGAATCAATCACCAAGATAACGCTGCAACAACACCAATTCAAAACCGTATCGCCTCAAATCAAACAAAAACAATCCACAGATCTCATCAGTCCGAATAAGAACTTGTTCACTTACAAGTTACAACTCAAGGAGAGCATCCTCGTCCTCTTCGTCGTCGGCCGCCGGATTCGAATCTTCCTCTTCTTCCCTATTCAAAACAGCTGGTTCCGTACCGCTGCTCGCCATAACTGCAACGGAAAACGCCTACGTAGAGATTGATCGTCGGCGAGAATCAAGAAGTTGCGGTACCAAATGGAATTGGGGTTTCGAAAATTGTTGGAACAAATTGAACGACGCAAAATCCAATTTATATGTTTCGGCTGCTCAATATGCCCGCAAGGCTGGGCCCTATTTACGCTTCATAATCACGCATAATTATAACTACTATTTCTGGCACAATATACGCATGTATAATAAAATAAAATTAATTATTAGGAATATTAAATTGTTTAAATAAATAATAAACAAAAAATAGCATTTGTTGGTTATTATGAGGTTATGGAATGTACTTGGTTTAATAAGTCTTTTTTAAATAGATGTAGAAAAAATATGATTGGTCAATTGATAAGGCCAATCTAGACGGTTCATCATATCCCTCGTCCTTAATTTAATAGAATAAATACCATAAATTGGTACAATAAGGCTGCGTTTGGTTTGTAAGATAGGAAAATGGGATATAACTTATGCTAAGATAATTTATCGTGACATATCCTGAATTGGACTCTTGTTTACATTGCAAAATAAAAATTATACTATATTAAATTAGCTTGTAAGTTACCATTCTCACCCTCCATTAAAGAAACATGTTAATATTATAAAGTTAATTCTTATGAATATTAAAAAATATATGATATGGTATCATTTTGATCGTCATGAAACGAAGAATAAATTAGAAGTGTTTAATTATTTTTATCATATAAATCAAATTAAACAACGATGATTTTATAATTTGGTGGAAATGTCATTTCAAGGCTATTTTTGTCATTTTCGAATTGTAGTATGAATGGATTAATAATCTTGGCAATACGATTGAGATAAGTTAACCAATGTTCATGGATTATTATATCGGGCCTCATAATTATCTTGGGCTTTATCTATATAACATTGTGGGAAGTGAACAAGTTAAGACAGGATAAATAATACCTTATCTTGCCATATCATGTCAAGTAAACGCAGCCTAAATATTGATCGATCATTTCAGTGATACTAATACGAGGAATTGAAACTGTAGGTGATAACCTTGCAGATGATTCCGTTCTAAAACACGTTTACAATTCTCTTTTGGAGGAAAATCATTATTGTTTAAACAGGAATATGTGTGTGTGGAAATATTCTTGGATGGTCGATAAGCTTCATCAGTGATATTTGATCATGAAGGGGAGTTATTGCCTTCATGGTTATGGATTCCTTGGTAGGTTGTCAAGACATAGCGAGAATCTTGATGGTCTCTCTCAACTCTCTTTTTCACTGGGCAACCTTCGATCGAGCATTTGTAGTAGTTTCTGCGTCCAAACAATTATTAAAACAATTCTTTCTCTTTGCAAGAATCCATAGATGGAACTACAAACTGCTATGAGATAAAAAGATCAAATAATTTTTTAAAACCTGGGATTAGGGTTGTCCTTGACCATCTTCTTGCCGTACTTTCTCCACTTGAAACCATCGTTCAATACCTCGATATCAGATTTGGTTCTGAAAGTCACCTTCTCCTTCACTCCTTTCTTCATAGTCGTCCTCCCACTTTCTCCGCCTGGACAAAATTATAACCATCTCAATCACAGAATTCACACACACACACACACACACACATATATAATAACTGTCATAATCATAGCTTACTATTGATGATAGGCTCGTCATGCAAGCAGCTTATAGCAGAACTTGCATGAACTAACACGTCATCATTCAGCGTATTAGCTAGTTGTTGTTGTTGTTGTTGTTGTTGTTGTTGAGGATTATTACTGTAATAATAACCTTCCTGATCCAAAGAATGAAAAAACTCAGGCCTATCCTCCACAATCCAGTCATTATTGAACTCAAATAAATCAGGATTAAAAACATCATCCATCATGATGTCCGTGGGTGTAGAGCTGTGGTGGTTATTATTATAATCATCAGCCATGATAATGTAAAAAATAACTAGCTTCAGAAGTATCTCTGTGTTTGTGTATATATTGAGAGTGCTGAGTGGAGTTGTTGTTTTCTTGGTAAGCTTCGTGGTCACAAGGAAAGAAGCTTCAACGTTGCTGCGTATATATCATCGCATCAGTGGTGGCTAGGCTAGCCTAAAGTGGGCCCCGCAGAAACATGCCTAACTAACATATCATCCTATATTATAAGGAAATATATATATGTTAGATATAGCTACAAAAATGGGTTTTATCGAGACTTTGAAGTCGTGGTATATGCTACGTTAGAGGGTGACTTGTCTGCGTAAGACTGGGTGGTGTTTATGTGTAAAGATCAGTCTTAGTTCGTGGTAAGAGTAAAGACCACTCTTCCTTCCTTCCTTCCTTCCTTCGTTCAATGAATAGAATACAAGTCAATGCAACATATATCATACATAAAACTACCTACGCATTATATATTGGTCGAGTGACGACGACTGACTAATAGTCGTCGACGTTATATATAGGAAGGATCCTTCGAGGGATGGGATATACATACATTCGTCCTCCATTACTTATATATTTTGTTAAAAAAAACACGTGCTACGAATTAAAGATGTTTTTTTTTTATCTATATTACATAGGGCCAATTAGTTTCATGCTCAACAAAACCGTAGATTTTGATATGCTACTTACGTAAAATTGAGTGATTATTCATATTCAAATTCGCATGGACGACCTTTATTTAGTGGAGAGGAGATACTAATCAAAAGCAAAGCAATAATAGAAAATGTTTGGAGTTTGGATTGATTTGTTGAAAGGTGAGGAAAAAGAGAGAAGAAATTTACATAAATAGGCCATTTAATCGAGATGGTCAACACGAATGATGATGCATTGTGTAACGAAAGGGTCGAGATAATCAAAGAATGTTGAATGTGCCCGCTTCATTGAATTTTTGGGGTCTTTGTATCATTTAATAACTCAACTTTTATTGAAGTCAACGTTCAATTTAATAGATAAATAAATAGTGAATTACATTGGCAACAACTACGGTGTTTTTTCATTTAGACGATCTTGTCTTGCTTTTTGATGAGTTTGGGGGTGCCAAAAAAAAACTACTTTTCTGAACTCATGTTAGTATTTTATCATTCCATTCGTACCTACCATCTAGAACTTTGATTTTTCAACAGACATTAAAAAAAAAAAAAGTAGTAAGTCTCTCAAACTCCCAATCAGCCCCAAAAACAGGATAAGAAAAAGAAAAAAAATCAGGGGATAAATACATAATAATTGTAATTACAGGTGAATTTGTGTAATTATAACCGTTCTCTGAATTTCCCCATAACATAACATTTTAAACAGTGAGCCCAAATCGATACGATACCCTTATCCACAAAGATCGATTGATTCTTCCACAAATATATAAAACTGAAAAAAGTCGACAGTTTCTGTGATAATATAAAAAAAGAAAATGTCCACAGTTTCATGACAAAACCAAGCAAAGCAGCTGAGCTGCTGACCCAACAAACCGTCCGCCATCGATATGATGACTGACACGTGTCAGTCGTAATCCGATCCTATCAAACCCTGAAAACAAATACCCTCGAAGTTCATCGAGCCCTGGGAAAAGCGTGCGAGCACACAAAGTTGCGCCACCCTTTGCTTAAAACAGAACACCCATAGATCCCACTTGGGAAACAACCCTTTCATCATCTGCCCCTCCCTTTCGAGATTTTATGGATCGTTGTTGTATGAAAGCTGCAGCTTGATGTTGGATCTCTTTGTGCTTACCCACTTTCGTTCCGTAATCCGTCTGCGCAAACGGAAAAGGAAATCGATGGCTTTTTTACCTTTGTCCAATACATAAGTAGTAGTCGAATAGGTTAAGTTTGATATTGGAAAATATAAGAGAAGCCCGATTGGGTATTTCAGGAAAGGGTTTGATATTGACGGGTAATTTTAGCTTTTAGTTTTTTGTATCTTAGGTTTTGGTATATAGAGGTGATCTTAGGGCTTTAGTTATACAGTCGCCGAGAAGGGGATTCTAGTGTTGCGTGAAGGGATTTCTGCTTTTTTTTTCCTATTAGATTCAAAGTGGCTAAGATGAGCTTAAGGGCTGCAGAGGATGATTCGACCACGAAAATTCATCTCCCAGCTGACATAGACTGGGAGATGCTCGATAAGTCCAAGTTTTTCTTCCTCGGCGCAGCGCTTTTTTCGGGTGTTTCAGGCACGCTTTATCCAATCGTCGTGTTGAAAACGCGCCAGCAAGTCATGCTGAAGGAAACCCCATGCTTTAAAATGGCTGCCTCAATCTTCAAAAACGAGGGCTACAGAGGATTCTACCGTGGCTTCGGTACTTCTCTGATGGGCACAATCCCAGCTCGAGCCCTCTATATGGGCGCCCTAGAAGTCACAAAGAGCAACGTAGGCAACGTTGCTAGTTCCCAGTTAGGCTTCTCCGAGTGCTCTGCTTCAGCTGTAGCCAACGCAGCAGCTGGGCTAAGCGCTGCGATGGCTGCACAGCTCGTTTGGACACCTATCGATGTCGTCAGCCAAAGGCTAATGGTTCAGGGCAGTGGCTGTAATGATTCTTGCAGCGTTGGGCTAAAGAAGTACAATGGTGGGATCGATGCTTTCAGAAAGATCGTATACAGCGATGGAGTGAAGGGCTTGTACCGAGGATTTGGGATATCGATTCTGACCTACGCACCGTCCAACGCTGTGTGGTGGGCTTCTTACTCGGTGGCCCATCGAGTGATTTGGGGCGGGGTTGGTTTCTACCGCTGTAAGAAGGACGGGGAAGGAAATGGTGGAGGTGTTTATACCCCGACGGTAAGTCCGTTGTGGCTGTCCAAGGGCTGAGTGCAGTCATGGCTAGTGGAGCTTCTGCACTTGTGACTATGCCACTCGATACTGTTAAGACAAGGTTGCAGGTTTTGGATGGAGAAAGGAACGCAAAGGGTAGGCCGCCGACTGTTTTGGAAACTGTGAGGAGTTTGGTTAAGGAAGGAGGATTTGGGGCTTGTTATAGGGGTTTAGGGCCGAGGTGGGCTTCGATGTCCTTGTCGGCGACGACTATGATCACTACGTACGAGTTTCTCAAGAGGCTTTCGACCAAGACTTGAAAGAAGAGAGTTGGTGAGAAGTGAGGTCAGTATGTTGTTAGATCTTTTTATCTTGGGATGTATATTTGTGTATAAATTGTAGAAATGGAATGAATGTTGTCTGCTTTACTTGGTCTCTTGTCTGAACTAATGAAATGATGTGATGCTCTATGCTACTACTGCTGGTGCTGCCTGGGATGTGAGGTTTAATTAAATCTGACGAAGGGACAATCTTTAGCTAGCAATGTTCTTTATGGTAATCAACAATCTTGATTCTCCATCATCTTTTCCTATCATTCCCTTTGTTGAAATAAGAAGTAATCTCGTATATTGATGAAAGTTCAGCAAGGGGAACACTGGTAATGACGCAGGCAGGGGATAATAGTTAGTTAGTTGCCTTTAATTGAAACGAAGGGGCGAGTATTATTTATACTAATGGCTTGGCCTTGGCTTTATATTTTCATTGAAACGACTCTTCCTCTAAAGGAAGTACTATAATCTATCATTAACGCCCTTTTTTTTTCTGCTGTATTTGTCATATTCTATCAAGAGGCGACTTCTTTCCCTGCTACATATAAAGAACTACAGGACAGAAAAAAATACAGGGTAAAAAAATCAAAGGATGTAATGAAGGGAAGGTTCTTGAAATAGATGAAATGTTGGCCAAATGCATGAATGAATTTGTTCGCCGGCGCATTTAAAGATTTAATCTTGAAGACCATGGATGGACCACTTCAAGTTCAGAGCAGCTCGTGATTTTCACATGTGATTCTTGACTGCTTTATCTACTATGCAATGCACTCAATCAGCCTAAGATGATAAAAATTACTTTGCTCGAAAGTATGAATTGGAATAAAAGGTTGGGGTTTGGGTTCATCAGTTCAATGTAAATCCTTACACTTGACCACTCAACTAAAGCGTTTCAACGGTTACACTACATCACAACAATTCGAGTGAGCCCAAACAACCCAACAAAAAAAAAATAGAACTTTTCGTTATCGCATTTATGACGGCGATCCCTATCGACGTCTCGCCTTATTCCCCATACTGATTTAGACGACCCTTTATTTATTACATATATGAATATGAAATACCTCAATTAAGGCATTTGTACCCACAAACACTTAGTATCGAACGAGGGGAATCGTATCTACTTAATCAAGAAAGATGCATGTTAGAGCATGTGACTTGCATAAGATCAAGAAAGTGACGTGGCAATTGGAGCATAGCTCATGAAAACACAAGACAGGGCACACTTGTTGTCAGTTTGTGATCAATGTGGATGAGCTTTTGTCTGATCTATTTATGGAAAATGTTGCACAAATTTGTTTATGTTTATGCTTTTCTCTTCTTTCTAATCGATGGTACGGATTAAAGATCATTTAAGACTGTAAAAGACCGCCTGGAAACTACGACAATGGTCAGCTTTAGTTAAAAATAATAATGGGATCAGTGGGATTAGATTTTGTGAGCTTTTTCATGTAATCCAAGATTTTTGTGAAATGTTGGAAGTGCGAAATAGATTAAAGAAAATACGGAACTATTGGATTGTAATAAATACGATGAAGTACTATCCTACGTAGTCCCCAGCCTCCATGCCGATTGCCGTGCCTTTGCTGCTTATTTCACTATCGGAATACATTTTACTTTGTATCTTCGTTCTCAACTCTCCAAAGTCTAAAGAAATCCGTGTTTTCTTTATGTAGTGTACGTTCTTTTATGTAGTATTATATATTATAGTCTTTTCTTTATTGCTAGAAACAAAAAAGTAAAGATCGAATCGATCAAAGTGAAAAAGCATTTGTCCAACATGGATAAAAGCAGAACACTGACTCCAGTCCAGATGAGTTTTAGTTCGTACTTTGACAATTATTCATTATATCGAAACCTCAATCAAAGGTATCGAATCGATCGATCGATCTCCCTTTAAAAGGGACCAAAGCACTGCAAAGAAAGTGACGTGGCGTAGGGTTACCATATTTCATGTCTGAAAATGATCAACATGAGCATGTGATCATGCACGTCCCCTTACCACATTTTATGAGTTAGCTTAACAACACATTGTCTTCTTCTACATTGCTTTCAAAGGCATAACTTCATTGTAAACGCAAAGCACCAATGGGGAGATACTTAGCTCTCTCTCTCTCTCCCTAGAAAAATTTTAAAATGACAATTAGTTTCCATGTTATAAAGTTAAAGTTTCCGATTTTTTTCTCCAAGTTACTAAATAAAAGCTTTTCCCCACATATTTATGTACCATTATTTGAAGGGTTCTTTACACATAAGTACCTATTTAGATAAAAACTTGTAATTTAGTATCATGTCAGTATTTTTTTATATGTAGGTATCTAACAGAATAATTTTTTTGCACATAGGTACCCAATCCCCGCATGTACACCATACAACACATTTGGGTACCCTATATCAACACATTTGAGTACCCTATATAACAGAAAATGGTACGATGTATATTACATTTAGGTACGCCCTATGTAACACACAGGTATGCCGTAGGTACGACGTATACTACATTTAGGTACCCTATATCAACGTGTTATGGTACGTAATATATACACAGGAAGGTACGACATGACTAAAGAAACTGGTAAAAATTAAATCGGGTACCTATCTGTAAAATTTTCTGACATGGGTATCTATGTGTAAAATTTTTATTCAATTGGGTATTTATGTGTAGATTTACCTTATTTGAATTGAAATATCATCACTTAAAAGTGGAAGGTAATTCAAATATAATTATTACCATTAATTAATATTTATTACCACGATGCTCGCTCTCCTAATTGACTGTGGATTGATAATCCATCATCATCAAGCCTTGCAGATCCTTCCATCAATTTACCATGATTGTGTTACTTGTCGGAAATTATCTTTCCTAAAAATATTCAAATTTATAATGTAATTAGGTCATTATTTTCCTATATTTGGAGAATATTTTAGTTGGTTGGTATGATGATGACTATTGGGCATGTGCGTTTTTGCTTCGTTTGGTATAGAATAGAATCACATATATACTATAATGGGAAGATAATAAGAAACGAAAAGAACCAAACACTAGTTTTGGCGTATCTTTTATTATAGATTAGATGCGTATGGTAAGAAGTATAATAAGATGCCGCCTATATTCTAATATAATACTCGATATTCACCAACCCTACGATTAATGCACCTACGTTCTACAATAAATGGAGGAAATTTGACTGAGAAACCATAGGACTTTGTTGTTAATTGTATTAGAAAATTTAAATAATAATGAGCTAAGTCTTGGAAGTTGATGTCACGCTTGAAGAAAAAGCGTCGTTACAATCATTAGAATTACAGTGAACGAGGTTTGATTGGGTAATTGTTTCCCACTAAATTGCACTTTCACACAAATCGGTATCTCCGCAGACGTGATACATGGATATATACCTATACGTCGTGGTATGAAAATATTTCACGATTAATTTTATTTGGTATCTTATTTGTTTACATTATCATATACGGTATACAGATCAATCATTAATTCTTTCACCAATATGTCCTTAAATTCTATAAGTCGTTTCTTTATTATGACCCTTCAATTCTTATTATCTTACATATTTAAATTAAAGTTTATGGTTTGGTTGTTAAGGATATTAATTCAACTCCATTCCCTCTCTCTCTCTCTCTCTCTCTCTCTATATATATATATATATATATATATTTATATTTATCGCCGATAAAGTTGAAGTAGAGATCTCATTACCATCTCATTTCTCACATTGATCTCACACTTGAAGTATAAAGCAATCCTTCCCTTTGTTTCTTCTCCTATTCACACTTTCTTTTCTCATCACAAACTCGTCTTTCTTCTTCTTCTTCTTCTTCTCTAAAACCATTTCATCTCATTACACAAAAAATGTACGCCAAACAAAGCTCTCATATGCCAGAGAAATATACCCCAAGAAAATTCCCAAACAACATGCCATCATTTTCCTCCACACTCCTCGACGAAATCTACCGCTCCACCGGCGAAAAACCACCCAAAGATCTCAAAGAAAAACCTGCGAAGAACAAACAGACAACTGTAAAAAACAGAGTCGTCGTCGTAGAAGACGAAGACACGCCCAGCTTCAGAAGGGTTTCTTCGATCGGCAACAACAACAACAACAAGTCGTTGCAAGACAGCGATTTGATGTTCTTCAGTTCGACTTCGAGCTCTTCGGACAGTTCGGGCGCACTGTCTTCTTCGGACACTGAGTTCTTCGGCGCAACAAAGGCGAAGCCTAATAAGGTTTCTTGCTTTACCGCCGTTAGGCCCAAGCCTATCCGTACGGTCCTCACGGCCGGCGACAAAGAGAAGAAGGCCGAGGAACATAATCACCAGAAGAAGAACAAAATGGAAGACGATTTGATGAAGTACAGATCAAGGGCTTTGAAGGTTTACGCCAAACTGAAGGAAATGAAGCAGCCCATCTCACCTGGGGCGAGGCTGACGAGCTTTATTACGCACTTTTCAACAACAGCGCGAACGGTAAGAAATCAAGAAATCTTGATACGTATGACGATGGGTTGAAGGATTTGAAGCCTCCGAAGGCGACAACCTCTTCGTCGTCGTCGACGACGTCTTCTTTTTCGAAGTCGTGTATCAGCAAATCCTCGCCAAAATCGAGGGAGAAAATGAGGATGGGCTCAGAAGAAAGGTTAGGTTCGAAGCTTCTAGTGTGGTTATGGAGGAAACGTTGTACGGAAAACCACCGTTGCCGCCGAGTGAGTTGAGAAATAGGAACCGAAGGAGTGGTGAAGATTGTTCCATGTCGTTTAGGGGCGTAGCAGCCCATGAGCTTGATGAAGAAGAAGATTATGGTGCTATGAGTGATTCGAGTTCGGACTTGTTTGAGATTGATCATTTGTCTTTGTTTGGTAATAACAGTAGATTTTGCGAAGAACTTCCTGTTTATGAAACTACTAATCTAGAAAGAAATCGTAATGTTGGTAGTTAATTCGTAGCTGCAATTCGAATAAAAGTTGTGTAGTTTAGTTTTTCGTTACTTTGATCAAGGAAGGTTGGGACATTCTTATTATCTTTGTGCTTTATTACTCTCTCTCTCTCTCTCTCTCGATTGCTTTTGATCGCATCTATACACTTTAGTAACTCATATATATTATATATTTATGTTTCTTTTTTTTTGTGTGGAATTTCGTGGAGAAAAAGAATGATTTCGAACGGGGACAAATGCTTACGAGGGGTTGATCCCAAGGGGAGGCAAAGATAGACAGTGACTAATTTTGATATTATCAATTCAAAAGAAAAAGGAGATGTGAGGAGAAGAAAAAGGAGTAATGAATATTCGTTTTCTATATAGGGAACTGTTGATTGGCTATAGAGAAAGAAAATCTTCTCCATGGGAATAGGAAAAAGCCTAGATCTTCATCTCTTTGTTTATTACATGTATATATATATAATGAATAATGCAATTTCTTGAAAGGAATTACGTATTGCTTAAAGGTTGTGCTTGGCAGATCGTCCAAGAAAAGAGATTATTAAGTTCACTCTTTTTTATTTTATTTTGGTCAAAAGACGAAACTCTATGTTTCCTTCCTCACCTTTTTGTCACACATCCAAAGAATCTCATCGGTCTCGTCAAGATATTGTTAATACATATATTTCAGAGCATTCGATTCGAAGACGTCTTTATTGTCCACTAATTCTTGTCTTAATTCGAACGTTACGTAAAATATTTGAAAATCCCATCCACCATTTCATTGCACATATGTTGATTCAGTTATTTTTTCTTTCCTCGGTTTAGCTTACGTAGGTATGAATGTCCAATGTATTTCATTTGCATCGAAAATTCGAAGGGCTCTAATTTGTTATGTTCCATTGTAATGGGCCGTTGATTTTCTTTCAGTTACACGCGAAACATATAAATGGACATATCATATATGGGCCAAAAAATTGCTTTATTTATTTCTTTGATGAGCCTATTTGAGCTAAATATTATTTAGTTTTTGGGCCAAAAAATTGCTTTTATTTCTCTGACGGATTGCGGCACGTGCGGCAATGACCACCACAGGGCAGCAGACAATTGCAGTGAGGAGGATAGGATATGAGATATGATATATTCTGATATAACAACAAAAATAAATATATAAGTATTTCTATAATGTATCCTACAAATTTAAATGTTTCACACGTGAATGTGTACCGTGTTCCTTGTCCCCCGCATTGAATTCTGTCTCCGATGGGACACCATCCCCATTCTTATATGCATGCTTCATTAATTATATTTAAATTTTATAATGTATATATTTTCAATTTATAATGTATATATTTATATTAAATATTGGGACGGGCCAATATCCAAGAGATCATCAGTCTTCCTTCGCAATCTTAACGGGCTAACATAGCAAAATGCCCCAAATGTCTAAATCAACTACTAATGAACAATGATTCTGTGGAACATTTTGATGAGGATAATTTAGGTAAAACGGAATTTTCAAGTTGCAATATAGAAACAATAGTTAGCAAACTGAGTCACTAGAAGATTTCCAATGTAATTTAAACTCGATAAGCAAATGATTTCTTAAGGAAATAAAATCTTTTTTTGCGGGGACCACCTTTCCTCTATTTAATTAATTTAAGTTTTGAAGGGCGTAGTCCCACACGATGGTTGACTGTTGTACTCTTCATAATCCATAGCAGTTAGTAAGTTACAAGAACTTTTTTTTTGAAGTAAATAAAAACTACATAAGAATCCGATTTTCTTTTCTAGGTAAGTGTGCTGTTCAATGCATCTACCGTAGAAACGTGTTTATGATTCATCGATGGTTTGTTTATCTATTTATCTTAAATAATTAAGGATCTTTCTTTACTACTATTGTTGGATCTGACGATGATAAGTCACATCCACGATATCGCTAAGATGAGCAATATAGTCCATCCTTTTTCTCTTTTCCATTACTGTGTAAACAACATTCTTCTTTTGTTTGAATTTAATTTAACAAATTATGGACTATAATATTTTCAATTGTGACGACGTTGCTTGATTAACGAGTTCCAAATGGAGAAAAATATTTTCACACATTACCTGGTAAGCATATTATGTATTTATGCAAGAAGATGACGTCACGAGATCTTTGCTACTTTAATCTATTACCAATATTTATTTATTCAATAAACTACTATACTACACAGATACCATAGTTCTTGAAGCCAATTTCGATTTTATATTTTGAAAAAGAAGAGCCATGCTAAAAAAAAAAAACGATATAAATGTGAGTTCAATTAATTAATTAATATATACTTGGAGAAGTGGCAGACAGATGCAAATAATAGGATTCACAAAACATTTATTATCATCGATATCGAAAGGGCTTCAAAGCTTTTGGTCCTCTCATCACTTTCCTTCTTACTTATTACGTTCCAATCTGTTTTTCAGACACAGATTTTGTTTCTCAGTTTCACTTCACTAAACTCACAAGCTAGCTATAAACCCTCACTATGATAGCCTACATAGATCGGTTCCTCCACGACAACGACGTGGACCCCACCGCCGAGGACTCAACAAAAGACGACGACGTCTTGCCGCTCCTAAACGGCCTGAGTACGGAATTCGCCCCTGCCGCTGAGAAAGACTTCGGCGGTTTGAAGCGCTCGAAGCCGCTGGCCGTCGTAAGGCCGTCGACCGCCGGCGACGTGGCGAGGATAGTGAGGCTGGCGACTCAGACCACCAACGTAACGGTGGCTGCCCGTGGAAACGGTCACTCGGTCAACGGTCAGGCCATGGCCCACCGAGGACTCGTCCTCGACATGAAGTCGCTCGACCTGCCCGCGTTGATCCGCGTCGACGCCGGGCAGCGTCAGGCCGACGTCAGCGGCGGCGCATTGTGGGAGGACGTTTTGGTGAGCTGCGTCAGGGGCTACGGCTTAGCGCCGCGCTCGTGGACGGATTATTTGGGGCTCACGGTGGGCGGGACGCTGTCTAACGCCGGCGTCAGCGGTCAGGCGTTCCGTTACGGTCCGCAGACGGAAAACGTTACGGAGCTGGAAGTCGTCACCGGCAGCGGCGACGTTTCGGTCTGTTCGAAGAGTCAAAATTCGGAGCTGTTCTTCGCCGTGCTCGGCGGACTTGGTCAGTTCGGCGTCATCACCCGCGCGAGGCTCCTGCTTCAGCCGGCGCCTGACATGGTAACAAAAAATTCGATCTTTATTTATTTTCTCCGAGCAATTAACTGCTCCTAATTCCTAAATCAACGATTATCGCAATTAATTATTCGTTTTTATTTCACCGTGTGGTGTTGTTAATCGATTAGGTGAGGTGGATAAGGGTGGTGTACAGTGATTTCAGAGATTTCACGAGGGATTCTGAGTCGCTCGTAACTACGTCAGGCGATGCTTTTGATTACGTCGAAGGTTTTGTCTTCGTCAACGGCGACGACCCAGTCAACGGATGGCAGTCGGTTCCTTTGAATTCGGATCAGCTTCTCGACCCGACCCGTATCGGATGCTCCGCCGGCCCTGTTCTGTACTGTCTCGAGGTGGCCTTGCACTACAACAACGACGACGACGACCCAATTTCCGCCGTTGAAGATGTAAGTATATTAACATATATCTCTCTCTCTCTCTCTGATTGATATAATCATAGGCCTTTTTTCTCAAGTTTTGATAATAAAGGTAAAGATTATTATCTAGAGAAATGCGCATTTTACTTTTACTTTTCGCGGCTTAGATTTTGTAATTTTGAGGGTCAACGTAGTACTAGGAGCTACCTAGCTAGTTTTGGCCCGAGCCCCACGACCACTCACGGCGGCGCCGCCGTGTACGGACGCGCCGTGGTGGTGGCACCCACTCTGTGAAAAAAGGAAAAAAGTGGTCGGAAAGCGACCACACGGCGCAAAAGAATGTAATAATAATACACCCATTGGATTTTCTTACAAAACGCACAGCGGCAATGCATGTAGTAAGCGAAGGCACAAAGGTAATGGAAAGAAAAGTGTGTGGTGTGTGTGCTCAATTACGAGATTGAAAAACTTTTTTACTGTACTTACTCTGTGATGTTCCACTTTCCGACAAGACCCTAATTTGTCCCTTTTGCTCATCAGCAAAGATTTCCCCCATCGACGTTGGTCCCCCACCACATTATTACACGTTCGTTTTTACAAATTTTCACATACACATCGATGGTCGTCGTCATCAAGACGGGCCAAATCTCTTACACCTTACAACGTAATGGGCTGGCCATGATCTAATCATTTTTGTCTTCAATTTCTTTGATGGTATTAGAGGGTGGAGAAACTGCTCGCAAGATTGAGATACGTGGAAGGATTAAGATTCGAGGTGGACATGAGCTACGTCGATTTCCTCCTACGTGTGAAAAGAGCCGAGCAACATGCGAGGGCCGATGGCACGTGGGAAGCCCCACACCCTTGGCTAAACCTATTCGTGTCCAAGAACGACATTGAAGACTTCGATCGCCTCGTCTTCAAGAATATCTTGAGACATGGCGTAGGTGGTCCAATTCTTGTCTATCCATTGCTACGCTCCAAGTAAGTAGTCGTAGTAGTAGAAAACCCCATAAAAATTCAATCTTTTTTTTTTATGACTAGCTAGAAAAACGATAGTAGCAGTAGGTGGGGAAAGTGGGTCCCACATCTTAAGTGGTGGTTGATGAGATCAACAGACAACCCACCTGATGTAATAAAAAGATCCCACCAAAGTCGATCCGACGGTTGAGATTTGCCAACGGTTACTTAATTTGATTCACAGATGGGACGGTCGTAAGTCGACGGTGGTGCCGAAGTCGTCGGAGATATTCTATTTGGTGGCGCTGTTGAGGTTCTGCCCGCCGTGTCCGGCGGCGAAGGGTCTGTCGGTGGAAGAAATGGTTGCGCAGAATCAAGAATTAGTTGGGATTTGCGACGAGAATGGGTTTGACTTCAAGCTTTATCTTCCTCACTACAGTTCGATTGAAGGTTGGAAGAAGCATTTTGGGAATGGATGGACGAGATTTGTCGAGAGAAAGGCTAGGTTTGATCCTAAGGCTATCCTCGCTCCTGGCCAGGAAATATTTCCGAGGAATTGGAAGCAGCCTTGATTTTTCAATTATCAACGTTGTTGTTCTTTTTTTTTTAGTCTTCTATTAATTAGTGGGGAAATGGGAGTACATTGAGCAAATTTTGACTGTTACTTTCCTTATCGGTAATATATTCCAATCCTTCAACCATAATATATGGTAATTAATGGGACATCAAAATTCCAAAATTTTGGAGCAAAATATCCAAAGATTGCTAAAAAGACGCTGTAATAAAGCAAGCCTTCTATTTAACGGGCTTGTTGAGAAGAACTATTTTCATCTAAAGCTTCAACCTTTATGCTACCACCATTTTCTTTCCCATTCTTATTAAAAGTAGAGAGAAAAGCTTCAACATCATATGCTTTGGGTTTTAAATGTTTGATTTCCTCGGTTGAAAAGAAAAAAAAACATTGGCTTGTGAGCATTCATCTGCCATGTCTCAATCCAATTTTGTTTTATTTTTTAACAGATGAAGTCTTAGGCTATAGTGGTCAAGATTGGTACATCATTATCTTTGGAGGAGACCATATCTCGAATTTTAGTGGCTATCAAATACTTTAAACGAGCATATTACACATGAAAAGAAGGTTTTAGTATGAATTATGTGGTTGAGTTGATGTAGTTGTCATACTAGTAATATGCGGTGAAAAAATAACGAGGAAAAAAAAAGAGATTACGTATGGGGTTGTTATGTTATAGTAATGGTGAAGTCGTTATCATTGCAACTTGTGTACTATATTATATAATAAGCTTAATTTAGAAGGTAATGATAATATCATTATTTTTTTTCTCCAGCTTTACACCATTACAATATTATATAAGAGTATATTATATATTCATTGTGGGCAGAGTATCTGATACGTATTCATACCGATAAGCGTGACATGCAAATTGCAAAAGATTTTCCTTAGCTCGGTAATCGTGACATGCATGGACGTAGTAGTAGCCTAGTTGTGCCTTGGACTATATATATAACTAGCAGAAAAAGTTGCGATTCTATTTAACTTTCATGATAGAGAATCATTTGAAAAAAAAAAAAGCTGAAAATGAGGAGAAAAGATAATGAATGCACGACTTTTTCTTTACTTTTAAGTGCTTCAAAATCTTTTTCAACCGCACACCTTTTCGCATGAAAGTGAATGCTTTCTTTCTTTTAAACAACTTACCAACTTTCTTCGAACCCATTTATCGTTTGTTGTCGTTTTCTTCTTTATTCTTATCTGAGTTTTCGCATCATTCACAGTTGATTATTCTTATTATTTCGCATTCATTCATAAATCATAGCAAGTGATATCGAGTCTATCGACGAATGTGCTGCCCCTATATTCATGAGGTGTCCTTTGAGCCCAGCCAAGACCAGTAAGAGAACTATGTTGTCCTAACTAACATCATAACAAATACATCAGTCAGTTTTTGCTATTTCGAGCCCATTAACTGTTTTATGGAAGCCCAGGCAAACCCATTTTGCAAGTTTGTAACGACATAAAATGTCAAAATTTTCATATCTCTTGTCCAACAAAACAGATCTATAGGTTGATGAAAGAAAGAACTACTCCACCACACCAACCACTGAAGGTCAATTTTGAAATTATGCGAACTTAAGGGGGCTAATCGTAAAACAAAGGGTATTTTAGCAATTACGCTGATGTCGGTGGCTTTATTTAATTTAGATATAAACCATCAGATCGACGAAAACCATGAGCAGAAGCAAAAGCCAAAGCTGACGCCTCACTTAGCTACTCTTCTTTGAAGCACCAACAATGGCCGACGGCTTATGGCTCCTTGCTCTTTACGCCATGTTCATTTCAGCTTCCGCCGCTGTTCAGAGTAAGATCCAATCCCTTTGTAACTTCTGTAGTCGTTATGCGAATTTTCTTGTAAGAAAGGATTATGTCGTCTGTGTCTGATTTTCTCTTTCAGCTGATTTCTTTCAGCTGATTATGGAAAATATTGTTATCATCTCAGTTGATTTCTCTGAATCTTACATTGGTGCAATCGTTTCTCGATTACTGAAAGCGAGCTTAACTCGCATTGAATGCAAGCGCAGTTCGGCGCATTACTTCGATTGTTTCTGGCATTAATTTCCTAGCGAAGTTAAATTGATGCCAGTGGTTTGATCTGCTTACTTTAGATTCTTTCCTGCATTAATTTCCACCAGAAAGCTAAACTGATGCCAGTGGCTTGCTTGATCAGTGAGACTTAGATTTCTAAATTGACTTTATCACTCGATTCATGCGCCGCATTCGACTCTTAGAATCTATCCTATCCACTTTACCTCTCTTATCTTTGTTGCGTTGTATTCGAAATTGGAACTTGTCAATAGCAATTACAGCTTTAATTCAGCATCAAAGTAATTCGATTCCTTCCGCCTTGCAGATAATGTCACCAACAACCCAGCCGACGAGCTAATAGCTTCGGTGAACAGCAACAGGACATCAAGTAATCTCAAGCCCCTGTACAGCAGCCCTGGCCTAGGATGCATAGCACTCCAATACATAAAAGCCTTCCAAGGCAACTGCAAAGCAGTCGGCGGGCCAGAAGGCAAGAAGCCAGCAGATTCTGAGTTCTCCGAAACCTTCGCGCCCAACTGTGGGGTCGAAGCCTCGAGCCTCGGGCCAATCACTGGACGTCTGCTGGGCTGCCAATCAGAATACGCCAAGCCGGACGAGGCGTTCTCTGACATACTGATGAAGGACGCGAAAGGCCTTGAGATTGTAAGAAGCAAGAACCACACTGAGGTTGGGGCAGGGGTCAGTGGCTCGGGGGGTGGTGGGCCCTACTTTTGGTGTGTGCTGTTTAGCAATGGTACGTCGAATGGTAGTTTCGTTCTTGAAGGTGGGGTGGCGAAGATAACTAGGCCGGGGTGCTTTAGTGGGGCTGATGACGATTGTGGTCGTGCTGGGGTTGTTTTTCCCGGGAATTTCCAGGTCTGGTCGGTGTTCTTGGCGGGCTTTGTTGGGTTGTTTGTGGTTTGATTTGACGAGTTTTTCGTGGAAGTTGGGCTGTGGTTTTTCTTTCTTTTGGCTTGAATTTGTGGGGTTGTTCTCTGACGGTTTTTCAACATATGCATTTCGATATTCTTTCGCCAGCAGATCAATCAATTCGAAAGCTTTTGCATTTTACTTCTATCAACATACATGGCAAATATCACTCTGGGGAGAAGGCGATTGCACTGTTCTCGGACGAAAAAGTTGTAAATATGCAGAAGTGAAAGCTTACGAAATATTCATTCGATACGCTGAAGAACGATCGCCTTGATTCGATACAGCAGACAAACAAGCGAAAAACAACAACAGATACTCGCAAACCACATTAGCCTGAAAGAGCTTCTCCATCACTCGGCAAAAGCAGAAAACTGCCGAGAGAGAGAAGGCAAAGCTTTTTTTTTTTTTATTCAAACATTAAGACGAAAATCAGGCCAATCAACGCAATCTAACGAAAGATATATGTCAAACAGATACCACTGACAATTCATTCATCAAAGTCACCGTTAGCAGAGTAGCCACCACTCCTCGAAGAAAAAAGCTCAGAAGCCCTCGGGACAGTAGAGATGGACAGCCTAGTAGACGAGAAAAGATTCTTGTTCGACCCATCATCATCAGCCATCGGCCACTCACTGAAGAAGGGATGAACAAGTTGCTGCTGTGCCCTCTGCTCAGCCACGATCGGCTCAATACCATGAGCAGAAGAAAGATTAAGAAACCGTTGCTGATCAGATCTCTGCTTCTCAGCCGAGGTTGTCAGCCCATCTTGAGAAGGCAGAAGGCTTCCCAAGCTTCCGGAAGCTTCTAGAGAGAAACCGTAGTCCGAACCCAGAGCAGAGAACATCGGAATGTTCCGGAAGCTTCCACCACTATTAGCGCCATTACTGTTGGAAGGGATGCGAGTAGGAGGCATCGTCGCAGCGGATAGAGACTGCGAAGACGAAGAAGAAGGTTGAGTTTCCACAGGCTTTCTTGAACGGTTTCGGCCGCGGTGCATGTGTCGCTCGCAGTACTTTGAGTCGGGGTGAGCGTCTTTCGAGCACCTCCATTTCTTGCCATCTGTCCTCCTGCACCTGCCCGGCTCGGGGTCGAATTTCTTACCGTAGTACGAACAGTAGCCCACTGCAAGAAAAATGTTTTTTTTTAGTTTTGACATCAAGAATCTCCTCCAAATAAGGCTAGAAAGGTAAAGAGAGGCTCATCAAGGTTCGCAAGCCAGAACGAGAACTGAGGCACTTATGATTACTTCGCCGTTTTCAGGGATTGAGATTGAAATAGAGAGATTTTATTACGCGATGGGTGCGCGAAGAAACGAGATGAGAGGGCATCGAAGCTACGGCGAATGGGCACGACGAGGTCTGGTGGAACTTGTAGGCCGGCGACTAAGTACTTGTATATCATTGCCTGGTGATTTAATTCCTGCCATTGCATTGGGGTGAAAGAAGCGTTATTATAACCACCGCTGTGAGCTGAGTCGCTGCCGTTCACCACCACAGATGATGAAGCTCTCCCACTCATGGTATTCTTTTTCTTTTTTTTTTTTTTAACTCTGTTTTCCTCTGCCCCGTTTTAATCAAGAAAGTAAAGTTTAAGGTTCAGTGCCTAGAAAATTTCCTTCCTTTTCACTTCCCAAGAGATCTGCTGAGTCAAAAAAGATAGTTGTCAGCGAACATAATTTCCGATTAACAGAAGCACGCATGCAGAGAAAATGGTTTTTTCATGGAATCTCTCTCTCTCTCTCTCTCTTTTCTTTTTTTTTTTTTTCAAGATAGGTAAGAGGGCGCACACCAGCTACAGATTTCTCAGACTGAGGAACAGAGAATATAAAGGAAACAAAAAAAGATGTTGGGCAGAGTTATGAAGTCATTGCGCAAGTACGATGAATCCAAGTTACTGGCAGGTAATTAAAAAAAAAACAAACAGCATCCCTAAAAAAAAGATCAACACAAACAAACCCACAACGTGGGAAACAAGGTGAAGAACATAAATAGATAGGAGATTCAACATACATATATATCAGATCTAGGGTCTGGCGTAGCATAGAAGCACGGACAGACATCATCAGAGTTGAGAAAATCAAAGAAAAGACAGCATATATAATAACACTTACAAAATCTAGGCGGTGGTTGTAGCAAGTGGATTGGTACTTGCAGTACAATAATGGCGCATTTCGTTCTTGGCCAAGAAATAGATACAGGAGATATATGTAAAAAAAAAAGATGTGTTTTTTACGATTGTGGTTAGAGATATTTTAATTTAGGGATTTTAGTATGTGTGTGTGTTGAGATGAGAGGGGGCATGGGAGGCAACATGGGATTGGGTGGGGTTAGGGGTGGCTGCTGGTAAAAAATCAAATCATATGAGGTTTTTTTTTTATTATTTTATTTTTTCTAAGGGGGTGGTCCATTGATATTTTATTACATGTGTTGAATTTGTGGTGCAGTGCAGCGCCTTGCTTGATTATTTGCAATGGGAAATATATTATAATAATAATTGCTATCCGGGATTTTTAGTTATAATAAAAAAATAATGTCGGTTGCGATGTGAATAAATTAGTATACGCACACACAATTACTAAGCAATAAAGTAGTTTATTCCAATACCTACTTTGGGAAGCACGTTACATTTAAGTATACGCTTTTTATCATCACTGTTATTATTACAGAAATATAATAATACCAAGTTCGGTGTACCCCAACTTATCTCTTTGGATGTTCTTTTACAAAAAGCCGAGGCCATAACTATTTCTAATAACTTTGCGTTTCTATTTTACCCCTCTTGACATGAGTTGCTTCAAAGACACATGAAGTATGAAAAAAGGATTTTTGTTAATCAAATTTCAATTATGAATTCTTTCGTTTCAATGACGTCATGTTAACGGTACAACATGAAGTGCGCTTTCAAGGTTCTGATTTTTAGGAGAAGACGGTTATTATTAGTTTGCAGCCCAGTAAAAACCATTAAAATTTGAACTTTTAATTTCGACTTCAAATTAAAGTTCACAATGCACTTGTTCGTACTTATATGTGGATTTGCTTCGACAGATATGATCCAAATTTAAATATACATATATATCACAACGATATAGTATTTATTATTTAAGATGCAACCGAGACATTAAATCACACAACACAGAGTGAGCCACACGAAATGTCAAGAAACAACTTTTTATCCAATAAAATCTCTGTAATAAAACACCTAAACTCAATAACTAACCCCAAAACAAGAGGAGATATTATGCCTCAAAGCTCCGACATGCAATTTGACGTTATATATTACTTGTGTCCTCGGAAATACATGTATACTTTCTGCAATGGATGGATATTAAAGAAAATCAAATTCATAAACTAAAGCCAAAAATGACTGGAGCATTAGAGAAGTACAACTACAATCTTTTACCTGAAGTACCCACAAGCTAAGGAGTGTTTCCAAGCAAAACATTCCAAACCCAATCAGGTAAAATATCTGCAAATCAACACAGAAAAAAAAAAAGATAGTCTATAAACAACCACTATATATGTTACGTTACCAACTATTGATGGCTTGAGTGACTCAAAAGTTGCAGAATAATGAAAAAAAAATCTCACCCCAACCAAAACGTGATCGGAGAAGACGTCAATTGCAGAGAGGATGCCCCTGAGGAAGACAAAAGCAAACATATTTTACAACGAGCGTTTATAAAAGGCCAGAACCAAAGATTCTGAATTAGCGCATAGCAGAAGGCCCAACAATATAACGAAAGAGATTTTAAATTGAACTCTTCTACGAGGGAAAGGTCGAAAATCGATCTTACGTAAATGATTTGCCCTTGAATACGATTGGAGGTGCGATAGCAGCAACAACGCAGAATGCAATATGAAGCTGCACGATATAAAAGTTGGTAAAAAGATGGTCAAAGCTATTTCATGTGCAATGCAATTGTAGATTATCAAGAGCCGACGCGTACCAAATAGAACAAGAAAAACCAGCCAAAATTCAGCGCACTATCCGTCCTGAAGATCAGTTTTCACAGAGCAACAGATGTTATCATAATTACATGTCTTCAGAAACAGATCAGACAGTGATGTAGCCGAACCTACCTCATCCCACGATATAAAGGCCGATACCACAGCACATAAGAAAGAGGGATACCAGACAACGCATAAATAATAGCTAGGAAGAAAATCTTGACTCCTGCAGATAGTAAACCATGATATAGACATCAAATCCTGGTTGTACTTAAAAACATTAAACGAAAAACAGTTAAGCAAACTTACCACCACCCTTTATCCAGCAAATGGTGATTGCAAGGACATTGAAAGCGAGACAGAGGACAATACCTATAACCAGAAAATCAGAGGTAAAACATAGTATCTCGATATAACAAAAAATAATCGAAATATGAGTTGAGAACGCTTTTAAAGAGGCAACATGTGCAATGGCATCACGCACCTAACCAACTAGCAAATGCAAGATACTGTAACCTCTGGGCATGAACTGGTATTTCATTGGCTACATCATGATGAATAATGGGGAAAAACGGTGGCCAGTTCTTATCACTAACGGGAACTCCAGCTGTACGGATGGGTTACAGAATTAAGTATTAAAAAAGTTAAAGTTTGTATCCATGATATGTCATCCTTAATTTTTGCACCTACCACTGACAATGGCATCTTCTCTGCGTTTAATATCCTGCGAAAACAAAAGCCATTGAGCACAAAGGCAGGCATTATGTACATGACAGAATTAATATCACAGTCACACTTTCTCGTTCTCCAGCTTCTTTTAATGCAGAGGAATTTTAATCCTTATATCAATTAATACAGAAGAACTGATTAATAAGACAAAAATCTAACCCTCTCCCTCCTGTTCAAATCTGCTTCCCAATTAGCAAGCTCTCTACCCTTATTCTTGTTGTCCTGAAAATATATAAAACAGTGAAAGAATAAGAATTGAAGACAAAACAATTCTACCATATACAAAATAGAAGCATTACGTTCATATTATCTAAAGGTATATCCACGGTAGCATCATGCTTTTGACCAAGTCCAAATGTATTAGCAACCACTTTAGGAATTCTTGACTTTGATGAGGTACCATTCTGCGATGACCCAACAAGTAATATGGTCAGACAGTGGAAAAAAACTATCAATCAAGGAATTCATCAAGGCCATGAATAGCGTCCTTTACTTTCAAATTACCTAATAATCAAGTATTTATATTTTATTTTATCCAATCTCTATTTGTGCTTTTTATTATTTCTACTTTTCTAAATGGTTTGAAAATCCACTTGGGGTAGGAGTGAAATAATCATCTCTATATCTTCACTATGATCTCTGCTCACGAATAATAAGACTATGATCCCAAATTAGATTGTCACATGAACAAAGCTAACCTATCCCAAATGTTGGCACCCCATTTAAATTTACGCAGATCAGCCATTGCAAAGATAGTATACAAATCCATCAGCCATAATCTTGACCCAGACAAAGATGCATCGGTTTGCTACCTTACAATTTTCGAACAGATCATATAATTCTCCTATAAGAATTCACTTTCCGCAGGTCAACAAGATTTCATTAAAACAGTAAACACATACGATTAGTCCACGAACCCCTAAAAGAGGTTGATAAAGCACAATTCCCCTTTTCTAAAATTAGGAACTAAGGTAAAAAATGCAAAAAAAAAAAAAAAAACTTATCATCGCTCGCAAGCAACTTTTTCAGCAGATACCAGATTAACCATTAAGTTCATACAAATCCAAAATCGCAACAGCTCTCAAAAAACACCATGAAAAAGAAAGGCTCCAATTTTATTTCTCGACAAACACCCCCCCACTTCACTTATATCACCAACTCTAATCAAACCAGCATAGGATCTAACAAATCAGTACAAATTCACCCCGACACAAGCTAAAACGCCCACGACAAAGCACGCAAACATTAGCCACAAAAAAACACGAATAAAGAGAATCACCGAAATACATAGATCTACAAAAATAAGAAACTAAAGATGAAAATACAGTTACCGCAAATGGATTGACTTCAGGCTCTTCCTCGTCAAATGGATTCGTGTCGTTTCTACGATTCATCGCTGCCTCTTTACTCAGATTCCTGCAAATTCAACAAGTAATCAATCGTACGTCAGCATATTATACTACAAAATTGAACATATAGATATAGCTTTGTATAAGCGAGAGAGAGAGAGAGAGAGAGAGAGAGTATACGTTGCGTTGCTTGGCAATCTCAGCTGTTCTGTGAGCTGGCAGTGGCTGTTTCTACGAAGCGGGTTTTGTCAATTTTGACTAATTGCAGCTTTACCCCTACATACACAACTAATTAGAAAATACTCCCCAATTACGGCTCCTGTTTCATTTTTAGTTACAACAATTACAATTATTTTGGTTTTCTTAGTTAAATACATTTTTCGCATTATGTAAATTTAATTTCAAACCTATCATACACAATACAATACAATAGATTCGCTGGAATTTGCATTGCCTTCGACTTTGAAGGACATCCATACATTCCAATAAAAAAAGAAGAAAATTCACCATTCTCACATGCATAGACACACTTGAGTTAGCACTAGCAGCTCACATTTTTACACGATGTACATGGGCTAAATCCTTGTTAGCTTCCCTACATCTTCTTCACGTCTTGGCTCGGACAAATGAAGATCCTTCGAACCATGTTACAGAATTCTCTGCAAAAGACAATATATAATGCATTGAAAAATGATTTTGTATGACAAGGAATATAAGCAAAGACACACTTACGGCCAAGGATCATCGCCGACGAGCATTGTGTCACCTTCGTCGTCCGTGAAGACAATTTCCCACTTATCCCTCGACGAAAGCTCTCCTTCGATTTCGAACATTTTCTCGAGCTCTTCGATGAGATGTTCGTACCCTTTCAAGGAAGTCAAATCCACCGCCCTACCAACTGCCACTCCTTGCATTTGTACCTTTATATCGTTTTTTGCACATTTGAAAAAATTCGAAGAAAAAAAGTGCCATTCACAGTGTGTGTGTGTGTGCAACAGAATATACAAGAAAAAGTGAAATTTGAAGTACCTTCGTACGGCTCCTCGATGAGTTGCTTTGTCTGATAAGTGATTTTTCTGCCTTACGATCTTTCAATCTTTCTGAATGGTCCGAAGATAATGCTTTACTACCAGCGTTGTTACTAGCGCTGTCATCCGCCGATTTTTCGGAGGATTTTTCGGTGGGGCCCGATATCAAGTCGAACCCAAACAATCTGCAAGAAGAGACGTAATCTGCAGTTTTGATGCCATTGTTGGAGTTTTTTCCCGAGGTTCGAGAAGAATGGTTAGCTTTATCTTCGTCGGTTTCTTGGATGGTTATGGCCGAAGAATCTTCCAACCGTTGCCTTTTGTGCTTCGCGGGCAATGTCTGAACCATAGTAGGGACAAATGGCTCGATCTCCCATGGAGAAACCTTATTAGGTCTATGCATAGAAGCAGGCTCATCCCATTGAACCTAAAATTGAAAAAAAGAAAAAGATGGAATAATTTTTCGGGCAAGAACGAGCTAATTCGATGAATTTTGTTCGTTCTCAGAAAGTTCTCCGACCTTCAACGATCTCCATGCAGAATTTTTCCAGTGAGGAGAGACGTCTTCTACGCAGATAATCGTACCTGAAAATCTGATCAAGAAAAAAAAAGGATCACTTTCCGAAAAAAAAGACGATTTTTTGAGGAAACTAGTAACCACTGTAAGTAGATATTAGTGGCCGACCTTCTTTCCGGCGAATCATCTCCTTCGAAACTCATCTTGAATCTCATCCCTACTCCAAAACAATGGCTTTTCGCTTCCATGTACTTGTTCAGACCTATGATGAACTGACTGGTCCTATATTCATCATATTACATGTAAAGAACGAAATTTTCGTAGAAAAATAAGAAAAAACAAATCCAATCTTTTTGAGCAGTATACAAATCCAAAAACCTTGGTTTGTAATAAACGACGAAAGGCGTCTGAGTTAAAACGGCATGCGAAGCAGTTGCAAGAACTCCCACGTGCATGCTCTGAGTAGAAATTACGGATGAAGGCATTATCGAGCTCTGCTGACGAGCATGGCGCCTCACCCCTACGCGCAATTCTCCATTTTCTCCCCTATTTCAAAGAACAGATTACATTATTACTTACGAAATGAAATCATAGGCTACGTCCTTTCAGCGTATCGATTCCTTTTCTTTTTTTAATCATGCCTCATAAATACGAAAGAATCTCCAGCAGCTAATCTCTTGGAGGTGACGAATGTGCTCCATCCCGTCGTAAGCAAATGCCTCCGAGGTTGTCCTGTTGATTTCGAAATTTAAAATTTTTACATACTTCGATCTCTTGCAAATTTAATTCAGAAGATTACAGAGTTAGGAGACGACATGCCTCTGAATACATGTCTAAAATGCCATTCGATCCCATGTAGATCCTTAGCTACGAGTTCTTGCGTAGGTGTCTGCATTGTCATGTCCTAAATCCAAGAAATTCGCCAAATTTAGAAGAATTATTATAAGAAAACTAAACGAAGGAGAATGAAGGAAAGGAATTATTACCAGAGGTGGGAGGCACTCGTTGGCGTGCTTACGAAGAACAGAGAATCCACCATGTGTGCTCGTGTCTGAAGCAGTCAATACCTTGCAAAAAGAGTGGACTTGGGTTCTATGAGGTTCGTCGATAGGATCGTCGGGGGTTTTTGGATCGGTTTGCTGCATCGAATCACAAGTTAAGAACATCATTTTATTGAGGAAATAAAGAAGGAAATCTGAAAACAGTGTGTTTCTTACATCTGCCTCTGGCATCAAAGTTATTTGAGCATAAACCTCATCTGTGTCTTTTTCAGCCTGAAAAAGCAAGAACACTTCATCGATCACAGAACATTTACGGTAATTCTTGAATCAAATGCTTGTGAAACTTTCTTATGATTGACAGCAGAAAAGGTAATAAAGGGAGAATTCTAGCACCATAAAAAGGAGATTATTACCAGGAGCTGAATGTTGAAAACACGACAAAGAATCTTTGGAGCAAGGTTGAACATGGGAATCCTCTGATTTAATTCACGATTAGTAGATGCCTCCAACTAAGTACATCAAAGCATCAGAAACATCATTAAATTCAAACATCCAAGATTCAAATATAAAGAAGGAAAAAAAAAAAAACCTACTTGTTCCATGTGACCCTGAAGGAAATAATACACTCGCTCTCCAACCTTGGGAATATCTACCAAAGGGCCAGCACAAGCCTTCCATAACTCTTCGTACAAGGCATCTTTTCCTCCAAGCCCTGAAAAAATAAAACCCGAAGCTAAGTAAATTACCTTTTTTATTGCGAAAACTACTGTAAAATAAATAAAGGGCTGTGTCCAAATCTTTGACCTTGAGCTTCGAAAGTACTGCCATGCTGAGAAAATGAGACTCTATTTTCCATGAACGCTCGAGTGTCCAACCAACGTGGGCAAATGAAATTCAATACAAAAAGATAAACACCAAAACACCAGATTCAACAGACAAGAAAATATAGCAACGATTGAAGTGGAAAACGATGTTCAAGAAGCTCTTTTTCTTGCGGGAAATGAAAAGACAGAGAGCGTAATATGAATATGAGGGTTGTGTAGAAGATGGAAAGGCGTAAATGAATCCCAAGAAACAAAAGCTAAATAAAAACTCTCTCTTTCTGTAACGTTGTAAGGAAAGGAAGCTATTGGTTTTGCAGGAAACTGGGGTTAGGTTTGTCTCCTTTTTTCACTCGTACGATTTTCAGCTATAATGGCAAAAGTATGAAACTGTTGTGTAAGATGAAGTTCTTACAGTTTCGTAAAATGACTGCTGTTGCCGTGTGATTGGTTGGCTGCTCCGCGGGCAGGAAACCATGTTGGCTCCACTTCAACCCAGCATCAAACATTTTTGTAATAAATTATAATTTACATCCATTTCCAACACTAAATTACCCTTCCACCCCCCATCTTTTCGTTAATTTAAGTCGACTGCATTCCTCCTACGTATTTACATAACAATAATAAATGTTGTCATAAATTCCGTCCCCAAACACCTTGTAACGGATGAAGTTTATTAAATAAGACAATGATGTCACCTTATGAAAACTATTGTATAACGACGTCATATGCTTTTTGATTTTTTTTTTTGTGAAAGGCCGGTCAAATAAAAAATGGACAATGACTGCCGAATATACCAAAGCTAAAGTGGATGACGATGGAAGCAATTGAAGTGTACTAATATAAACAAAAATTATCCTTTTCAATGTAATTATAATATATATCGTCTAGACTTTAAAGAGATGCACATATTGTCTTGATGAAATATCGGACAATCTAATTAAAATGAAATTAATTAAGCTATACTATATAGGTGGAGTGGTCCAACTCCAACTTAACGACCCGAGTACTTGGCTCTCGCGACAAAAAATCAAATTTGTAACTTTATAAATTCGTCATTCATTTAGCTTTTAAACAGAGAACAAATAATAGAGCCGAGACAGACCAATGACGTTGAGGTTATGTGAGTTTATGTCTGTCTAATTTACATTTTATGACCTGCCGTTTCGATTAATATACTATGGTTTGCTTTATTTTGTGACTCTTCGTGCCTTGAAGAGCAAAATACTTGCAGATTATTAAACAAAACATGGGCAACTGAAAATTTTATTTGCTTTTACATATATAAACAAAGATCATAGTTTAACGATTGAATTGGTTGTTTAATTATACTAAATTAACAACTCTATACTTGTCTAGCTTGAAGCCTTCCTTTGGCTATCTCCAACATCGAAGGGCTATAAATAATACTTGAATTAATTCAATGTTTATTAATTAATGAAGACCATGTGATTTTACTGTTTAACGATGACCATCATAATTTGCGAACTTGCATTGAGTATAATTATTTAATAAATTACGATCAAGTGGCTTAGAAGCTCTGTTATGTAACTTCTAAAAGCTATATATAGTTAAATTGCTACAAAAGCTATCTTTTTTTTTTTTTTTCAATTTAAATATAGCTATGCTTTTTTTAGGCCCGTTCGACTTCGAGTATATTCTCGTACTTTACAATGTAATCGGGCTTTATGTTATAATGGGCTTCTGTAAGCCCAAATTTATTAGCCCGCTCAGTAAGAGCCCTTTTATCTCGTTACAGATTCATGATAAACTACTTGTTGAAGATTATACATACTATTTCATGATAATATATAAAATAAAATCACTCTCCTTTTCTTTTTTCAGAATTTAACCTTGCAGCCAAGAATTGGAGGAGAAAGGGATAAATCTCTTTGGTAATAGAAAAGCAAAACTTATCCCCAAAATAAAATATAAGAAATGCATATGCAAACTTTTTAAGTTTTTCACGATTTAGTGTGAATCCTTATCTTACCTTAGAATCTACTACGCAACGCCTTTTTTCCAGAAAATAAAAATAAAAAAAAAAACAAAATAGATATAAGAAATAAACTGATATTACGTGCAATAATTTTCAACTCTTAAATTCATAGATTTCTTTGACGCATTCAAATAAATTAAAGTGATAAATAATTGAACATTAAATTATGATAAATTACAACGACCCACCCCACCCCCTAAAACAACAAGACCCCTTCTGCAATAATACCTACACTTGAACCAAAAGCGTGTCCTATGACGTCACTCGCACCTAACACGAATAATTTTAATTGCATTTAATTTTCATGTAGGAAACTTTGGGGTTAAGCGTGACCATATATATATATATATACGAAAGTAGCACCAACTATTATCGTTGTTTAAGTGGAGCATATTTAAAACAATAGAAATCGATTTGGGTGATATAATTACTCAATTAGGAATTTTCAAATTTAATAATAAAAATAATAAATATATAAGTAATGACTGAGACGTACGCTTCTCTTCACCGCACCAATCTTTGAGTTTGACAGAGTCGAACGCGCTATTCCTCCCTCACTTTCCTCGGACTCCTCTTCTCTTCTCTCTTACAATATATAACAAAGAGCTTACCTTTACCTTTCTCCCTCGCAGTTTTTTCTCCTATATTTTAAGGAAGGAAGAAGAGAAGAAAGAAATGGACAACAGCAATACGAACTCGTCTTTCTGGCAGTTCAGCGACAACCTTCGTCTTCAGACAAGTTCGTTAGCAGATCTCTCTCTCAACGACTCGATATGGAGCACGAACTACGCTTCGAAGAGGCGCAACTTCGACTTCAGGAACGACGTCGTTTCGGAGCAGCAACGTGGGCAGCAGCCAAACGGTGTTCGGAAAGCTGATGAGTCGTGGAAGCTCCCGAACGACAACGATGTCCGAAACTCGAACTACCCTGCGTTGGAGTCGGGTTTGAACGGTGGGTTCAATAAGGGTGTCTATAGCAGTAGCACTCCTTCGTTGGGGCTCGACGGAGGCAATTATGGGTTCGATAGCAGTTATGGTAATAAAGGTAAGAGCTTTATGAACGGTGTGGCAGTGATGGGTGGGAAGAACGATGGCGATCACATGTTGTATCACGGTGGTAAGTTTGGGAAGAAGAATAACAACAAGGGCAGTAAGGATAACAAGGAAGGCGGTAATAGTATCGAGAATAATAAGGTGGACAAGAGGTTCAAGACTCTTCCACCAGCCGAGGCTTTGCCGAGGAATGAGACGATTGGTGGGTATATCTTCGTCTGTAATAACGACACCATGGCGGAGAATCTCAAAAGGCAGCTTTTTGGTACGTGGGCTTTTTTCTGTACTTGTGATCATCAGTTTAATTTCTGTTGTAAAAGATTGGATCTTTAGGGATTCTCGACATGTTAGCTGCTTTCAATAGGATATGAAACCGTTCATTGGGAGTTTTTGTATAGATCTGTGGTTGAAAATTGGTTTTAAGGTTGTCAAGATTTCATCCTATGTGAACCTTAAACTCGTCTGCCTCACAAAAATGTTCGATCTTTAGGAGCTTTGGCATAGATCAGTGAGTGAGTTAGTTGTCTCTAATATTTCGATACAATACCTTTATTTTCAGGCCTCCCTCCACGTTACAGAGATTCTGTCCGAGCAATAACTCCAGGGCTACCTCTCTTTCTTTACAACTACTCAACCCACCAACTCCATGGAATTTTCGAGGTGAGTTAAGTCCTATTACAGACATTCTTGACCCAAGTATGAAGCTTCGATCATCTTTTAACCGTTTTAACTGACTCGTATTCGAATCTTGATTGTCTAGGCGGCGAGTTTCGGGGGATCAAACATAGATCCCACGGCTTGGGAGGATAAGAAAAAACCAGGCGAGTCGCGGTTTCCCGCCCAGGTTCGTGTAGTAACGAGGAAGATCTTTCAGCCCTTGGAAGAAGACTCTTTCAGGCCTGTACTTCACCACTACGATGGCCCTAAGTTCAGGCTAGAACTGAACGTGCCCGAGGCTTTGTCCCTTTTGGACATTTTTGCAGAGGACAGTAATCATCTGTCCGTGAACTGATATATATATATATATATATATATATAAGATACACAACATAACAATAAAGCATGAAGATAGGATGAATGAAGATTGTGAGTCACTTTTCAGGGCTATTTCGTGTGGACATTTACTGTGTGTATGAAGTTGTGAAGAAGAGGATGTTTACTTTGTGATATGTGTTGAAGAAGTTTCCATACGTGTTTTGTTTTAATGGCAAACCTTAGGGAAGGATGTGTAATAAAATAGCCAAATGTGACCAATAACTTGGTATCGTTCCTTCAAAGCTCAAACATGTGGACTAAAATCATAACCTTCACACTACACTATTGATTTACCAAGTCAAGTAGCGGTTTATCGTTTTTTTTTTGCAAGGTCGATATCGTCGTTAGTTTGAGAAATATATGTACTTTGAGAAAACGACAAATGTGGGGTCCATAGCTCAGTGGTAGAGCATTTGACTGCAGATCAAGAGGTCACCGGTTCGAACCCGGTTGGGCCCTTATAATTACTTTTATTTTAAAATAATTAATTTTGGACTGCTGACAAAATTCGGAAAAAGGCAATTTTAGGTTCATTTATAGCGATATTGTTAAATTAAGCACTAAAAGAAGAAAAGTAAAAACCATCACAATCATCGAATATAAACCCAATTCTTTCAGCGAATACTTTTTTCATTTGCCAGAAACGTTTACTTTCTTTCTCTGGAAAAAATGGTACAAACACAAAAGTCCCGTCACTCAACGGTCACCATCTCCACTCTTCATCATCACTATCCCTAAAGCTAAATAATATTCTCAAATTCTCCGGTAAAAAAGATCGATTCAAGTTCAGAATCTGTTTAACAACCGACCATGGAAGGTACCACCACCACTACATACCATCGCTGCATTATTTGTCCCGAATGCTCAACAACTTGCCTTCTCTGCACTTCTGCCTCGGCGAAGAACCCAGGTCGGCAGTACTACAAGTGCCCCTCTGATGTTAGTAACTTTTCATCTCCTCCTTCTCCTTCGAACCTTTTGTGTGTTTTGTGTTTATTTAGGATTATTGACGAAACTTTGCAGAGTCGCTTCGTCAAATGGGCTGATCAAGTAAGGGAAAAAGAGTGGCTCGATGTGCCCATCTGTTCTTGCAAGGCCGGCGTTTGCCGAGTGACCAAGGTCATGTTTGGGCCTGACGCTGGTCGGACATTGTTCACTTGCCTGATCAAAGAGGTTTGTTTGAATCGTTTACTTGTTTCGATTTTTGTAGTTTATAGCCACCAATTTGTAGCCATGGCACTGTTTGTCTATGATTAGGTTTGATTGATGATGCTTGCTATTTTCTTCTGTGTTTCAATTTATAAAAATACCATTTTTTTGCTTCTGTGATGAGGAAATTTTCTATACAGGGCCATGGATCTTGCGGTTACAGAGCTTGGAAAGACGAATTAGAAGCTTCGAAAGTGAGCCCAACTGCTGAAAACGACCAATCTTCGTTGAAGTCGACGCTGACCAACTCTGATCTTCGAACTGACCCGAGCTGCCCGAGCGAGCAGAGGCTCGACAATGATGCTGACGATGAGTTGGATTTTACTTACGTTGATGAAATCATTCAATCCCTTTCGCTATCTGCCTCGATCGACTACGATCAAGGGATAAGCCTCACAGATGTTAACTTAGTCGATGATGCAAGCAAAAATCCCGAATCCCTTTCGAACGTAATATCGATCAGCAACGATAATTCAAATGTGAAAAGCGTTCAAATCGAGGAAATGCCCACGTATGAGTTAATCGACGCCGACGCCTCTGATGATCTGCAATGCGTTCCAGTCGCATACGCCAAGATCGAGCGGTTGAGAAGCCATGGAAAAAAGTATTCCAAGTCTTCGAAACGACCTCTGAAGAGATCAAGGCATGCCTATCAAGAAGGTGATTCGTTTCATCCTTTGCAATTTACTTGCCGTTTGTTTCCTTAATAAGATCTGTGAAAATGGCATATTTTTTTGCAGATCAAACGACGTTGGCTTCTTGGCGTTCTTACAAGGTATGCCTCGACGTGAAATCCGTGTCGGCTGAGGATTATTGTTGGATGAAAGCAGCGATAAGTCAGAATTTAAGCCCTCAGCTTAAGGGATGGCTGGGCAGGCTTGTTTTTCGTCCATCTCTTTGCTTGATAACTTCTTCGAATGCCATTAACGGTCAGTCCCAAGTTTCTTTCTCTGCGAGTGTGAATGGAAGTTAAGTTAGTTACATATCTACGTTCTTCCCCAGATATGGACGATGATTTCGAAGCATTGACGACTGTAAATAGAGGTGGTACTATTTCATGCGGAAAGAGCGCTGAGATACTTATATATAAGCCAGACGAAAGTGGACCTCGGAGCATAACTATAGCATCATCAAGCGATGATAAGGTCAGAGAAAGTTCGATCTCGAAGGTATTTGCCCAGGCGGCGCAGATCCTTCAAAATGACCTAATTGCCCTCCTCGAGACAACAGACGCCAGGGACCATATGGCAATGAGTCAGGCCTCTGAAGCAGCCTTCGCAGCCCTCGATTGCATGTTCTTCGACCACCGAGGACTGAAGCAGCGCGTGAACGAACTCGTTCGCCGTGCGAGGTCGTTGGCTGAGATCGAATTGGAAGGAGAATCGAGGGATATTCAGCTTCAGAGTCAACACCAAAGGCTAGTCGATTGCTGTAGCAGCAAGAGAATGAGGCTGGAAAGGTTCAAGAACGTTCGGGCCAAGGCTTTCGATGACGTGAAAAAGAGCAAGGATTGCCTCAGCGATCTTAGGAACGAGATGGTTTCTGCCAAGAACTGGCTTTTCGAGGTCGAAGCTGAGCTGTCCATCTTCGAAGTCGAGATGAAGGGATTCGAGGATGGGTTGGAGAAATTGGCGAAAGGGGCCGAGGTTTTAGAGAGGGATTACGCGGAAACGTGCGAGGAAGTTGAGGAGTCTCTGAAGATCGTCGAACGAAGGGAATCTGTGAGGAACGAGGCTAGGGATGCGTTCGAAAGGGCGCGGATGTTGCTTCGAGGTGATTTGTGCAGCTCGTAAGGATTAGAATACTGTGTAATTATTGTTTTTCTTTTCTTTCTGTTTAGTTGTAATAAATAGATCACCATTTCTGTGGCTTATGCTGTGTATCTTCTGCTACTTGTGAAACTATGTATTTTGCTGCTACTGTGATAACAACACTCAGTGGATTAAAGGTTCTGATTTCTGAAAGATCAAAACTTCTATTTTTATTGCATGTTTGAATACTTGGTAAAGAGTTTCAGGACGTAAAATTCTCACGTGATAGAGTTATATGGTGTTTTATACTCTGTTTACTCCCAAAACAGCGTCTTTTACCAATGTATCAATTATTGAATTTAAAAAAAAAAAAAAATCTAGATCCGAAAATCAGATTATTCCTTACTGGCTGGACCAACAAAAATAAAAGGTAAGTGCCTGCTTGGAGAGAACATAAATCATACTTTTTAATTAATGGACTTTTTCACCAAACAAGATATATCAGATAAAATAACAGTGACGTGTGAAGAAAAATTATTAATAAAATGGAGGTGCGGGGAATCGAACCCCGTGCCTCTCGCATGCGAAGCGAGCGCTCTACCATATGAGCTACACCCCCATCTGTTCTAAAAGCATAATCATTGCTATTTCAAAGTGAACACTCTGGACCACGATTTATTAGAATATTCATTTTCTGTAACATTCTTATCAAAATGGATGCAAGGAAAGATACGCTTTTGTTTCCTTCTTTCTTCATGTTGTGTGTGAACCCTTCGTTTATAAGGCGAAATCTCTACATTTATTATCCAAGCCCAACCAAAGGCGTTTACCGGGATACCAAGAAAAAAGAAAAGCTAATTTATTCCGTTATATTATTAGAAGGAAATGAGTACGCAGCATACGAACGATATACACATACTTTGCCAACTCAACAACACTAGAAAATCTATTACAAAAACCAGCCAAAGATAGGAGCATGGCGGACATACATATATCTGATTATATGATCAATGCAACGACGACATCATCTCGCCTGGCACTTCAGGGCTCTCAAATATGGTATCTAAAGATGGTTTCCACTCATCATCAGCTGTTACTCTCATTGACCTACTCTTCTTTATCTCTTCTAACACTTCTTCAAGCCGACTCTTTCCTCTTTCATTATTGACACTGTTATCGTCCTTCAACTTCTCCATTAGCCACTCTAGTTCATCCCTTGTCAGCACAATCTTCACCCTTACAACGCTGTTACGATTGATGTTCAGCTTGTTCTCCTCATGATAATTATTGCTACCTTTTTTTTTGAGGTTCGACTATTTCCTCTTCTTTTTCTGCTGCTTTGGCCTTTTCTGAGCTGCGTGTTTGTATGCAATTTCCCATCACCGCTAGAAAAAAGGGAAGAGTAGAAATGGCGCTGAATGTTTTGTGTTGTGTTTGGGAAAGAAAAGAGAAAAAAGAAAAGAAAGAGACAAAAAAGTTGGCTAATAATTGATGATAAGAGTTGCTAAGAGTGGTTGAGAAGTGCATGTGAGTTGTGGGCTCGTCTGCATTTATAGATTCCAGACAAGTCTTTTATTATGACATCACATTAGTCTTTGTGTAGTTATTTGTCATAGATGAGACTCATAACCTCCTAACTATTTTGTCCCGTCTCTCTCTCTCTCTCTCTCTCTCTCTCTCTCTCACAAATTCCATATAATCCAAAATATAAAGTTAGATATATATTTATATCTTGAGCATGATGAAATAAAATACTAGTTAATATTAGGCAACTAATATGGACGGAGTCAAATGGAAGTTGCAGTATCTCGTTGATGGTCCGTGCATGTTGTATAGATTCTTAGCCATAATATAAAAAAACTATTTAACGTTGTCTTTATTAAGAAATTATGTGTCCACAAAATAATTGAAATGGTCTATGCGATGTGTACCACCGATTACATTACTTTATGAAATTAGGACCATTGTGTCGAAGTTGAAATGGTCTTAATATAATTTCCGCTATGACTACTGCTGATTAGATATATTTGCTTCATAGCTTATGTTGATATCTTATACTTCGAATAACTGCATATACAAGCATACATACATACATGTATGATCGATTATTTTTTCGGAATTAACGCTCGAGTACTTCCGAATGAAGGAAAAGTACGAAACAATTTTTTTTTTTGAAAAAACACATAAAAGATATAAGCCAATTATCCATTAGTTTCTACTTGGCCATAATCAATGCAGGAAAATGCGGAAAAGGGTAAAATAAACAAATAAACGGAATTACGTAAAGGTGACCGCAGATCTTACGTAATGTGAAAATTAATAAAAAGAATATTAGATCGTCTGACTTAATAGTATCGGCGTTGTTGAAACATGACAAAAAGATTAGTCACGAAATAATAGTTTGTCCTCTAGTTAACCAGCAAAGGAAACTAAAACCTAACTTTTTTTCGAGTATAACAAAATTGAGATTCATTTTATATTGTTTTGGACCGTTAAGGATGATTAACCCATTGTTGGGCCGATTTTCATCACTTCGACACAGCATCGTAAAGGCCCAATTTCGAAATCGCCGGAAAAATATAAAGATGCTAATACAAGAATTCTAAAATTTATGGGGACCAAAGTAGTAAGACGAAAACCTGAGGGACCTAACTAAATAATAAAATTGCAAATATCCTATTACATTTGTTGGGTAGGGAGATACTAGGAGACACCTCTTCGAAGTTTTCAGGTTTTTCCCTCAGCGATTCCAATTTACAAATTTTTCTCTTAACTGTTTGCTTCTCCGTTCAATCAATGGGGCGATCTTGCTACTCGCGCACCGACACATTTTGGACCTAATAATAAGACGTGTATCAGCCAGGATTCTCCGTGGCAGCTGGAGATTCTAAGGGCTTACCGGGACTTCGAACCAGCGATTGTGGTTTTCAACGTTTGTGTTTCAGATTCCAGGTTTAAGATTTTTGTTATCTCTATTGGAAGTGGAACCATTTTTCTTCTTCAAGTCAGTTTGGGTTGATTTTTTATTAATTAGGGTTTCGGGGCCTTGGTTTTATTTGCCAGCTGTTGAGGTGTTAAATTGCCAAATTGGGGGTATGATTTGCCATTGTGAGGATTGATTTAGGGTACAAGTTTGTTGTTTTGGAAAAAAAGTTTGGATTTGAGTTAGCAGAAATTTTTGAAGAGTTATTATGCCTAGGAGTTCCAAGCACAAACATCATAAACGTAGCAGACACAGTTCAAAAGATTATTCAGACTCGGAGGAAGATGTAGTTATGACGAAGGACAGAAGCATTAGAGACGAGAATTCAAGTAGGGGTCGTCATGATTCTACAGCTGGTGAAAAGCGGTCTTCTCCTTCTAGAGATGGAAAAAGCGGTTCTCGAGATTTGAGTCGGCATGGTAACGGTGAAGTGTTGGAAGAGTATGTTTCGTCGAAGCGTAGGAAAGTGAAGGTCGATGTTGTCGACCGCTGGAGTGGTGGTGAGAGTGAGAGACCGTATTGTGACGGGAGCTTAGAAAAGGAAGCGCTTGATGAGGTAAGCTTAAAAGATGGATCTCGGTCAAAGGAGAGTTGTGATAAAGGTGAGAGTTTGAGAATTGCCACAAAGAGTAAGAAGTATGAGAGTGGGATTGTGAGTGAGAGGAAAGAGGAGAGTTTCACACCTGTTTTATTGGATAAAGGGGATTCAAGGAGAAAGCACGAGAAGGATTCCTCGGCAAGGAAAGAAGGGAAGGAGTCAAAGGAAAAGCATCGAAGGCCAGATAGGGAAAAGAATGGAGGTGGAGAGAGTAAAAAAGGAGAAATTGAGGTAAGGTTAGTGGATTCTGATTATGGGAAGGAGCATGAGAGTCATTCAGGGGATTTTGGTGAAGAGAAGCAAAGTAAACGTTCTAGAGAAAATACTGGTGAGCTATCTCTTGTTGTTGGTAAAATCACCGTAAGCAGTAGTGCACATGCAATATTCTGCTGGTGAACTTTTTCTGTTTTTTGTGCATATTTTTAATCCTTGCTTTCTCTACGTAGGATTGCCTTTAGCGACCAATTACTTGGATATAACAACTAAAAAAGCTTTTCGTTTTTGTAAATCGCCTTCCTTCCAAGGAGCTCCTACTGATTTTTCTTTGTTTTCTTGCTGTTGTGGCTCATCTTGTAAAGAACTAACGTTTTGTAAATTTTGGTAATTTACTATGCCTAGTGAATGAGTTTTCAGTATGGGATTCTTTACATGACCTCTATAAGTTAGTTGTATAAATATTTCACTGCCTCAAAATCTTTTTTGTTATTCTTCCATGGAGATCAACTATGGGAATGATTGGTGTACCCACACTGATTATAGCATTATCGCCAGTCTTAAAATTTTTCGATTGATTTAACCGAGAATTGGTTTTCGGGAGTTGATTATAGTGTCTGTTGCAAATGTTTGCTTAATATAGACCATTGTATTACCATTTGCATATTTTTAATTCTCAGAGCGAGAAATGATGGATGACTTTCAAACTCCTGATTCCAATCACGAACTAGATGGAAGGCGTAAGAGTGACAGAGATAAATACCATAATGATCTCACACATGTTGAGGACAGGCGATTGTCCTCAAAAAGTGATCGTGATAAGGATGTTAAACACAGAGATGACAAGCGTAAGGATGGAGGGTATGATGATAAATATCGTGGAGATCACTATAAAGGTGACAAGAGGAGGGAAGAAAAGAACAGAAAAGAAGCTGATAAGGATTATTATTATAATGATGATGATAAATATCAAGGTGATGGTGAAAAAGATTACAAGAGAAGAGATGATCGGCACCGCGATGACATCAAGAGAAGCACTAGACATAAAGATGGAAAACATCGTGAAGATGAAGAGGGAGGTAGCAGGAGAAAGGATGACAAGTATCGACAAGGCCTTGAACGAGATAGTAGGCGGGATAGCAAGTACCAGGACGGTGCCCATAGGGATACTAGACGCAAGGATGGTCGATACGATGAAGATGATGACAAGGAAGTTAGACGTGCTGATGAGAAATATCACAGTCATGGGGACAGGGATGATAGACATAAGGATCATGGTCATGGAGCCGATGGCAATAGGTACCGTCAGAGGGAAGAAAAGCACCATGAAGATCATCAATATGATGGCAAGAAAATGGACGATTTTGATAAGGAGAAGAGACATAGAGATACCAAGTACAGGGGTGAATATGATTCGCGGGATCTTGTTCGTGATAGGTCTGATCAGAAGTCCAGGGATGATGTTAATGGCGGTCATCGTTCTACAAAGACAACAGCATATGATCATAGCCCAGCCCATGATGATCAATCAGCAAGGTACCAACCCTACGAAAATGAGAATGATTCCAAATCTCGAGTTAGTAAGGATAAAAAATCTGACAAAGGGAGGTCAAATGTTAAAACGTCCGAGGTAGAACCTAGTACTAGCCATAGCAGAAGGAGGGGCTCACCAACTTCTGGTTCTTTTGGTGCACGGGATTATGACAGGTACTGTACCTTAATTTCTTGTTTTGCACTAATGAGAGCATCAACGGTGAATAGTGCTGAAATGATTCAACGTTGCATGATTCCACTGACCACGTACATTGGAATTTGCCTTTAAGTGCTTGTTCCATGCCTGCTTTCAGAAATTTTGCATGGTCAGTAACTCGTCACAGGAATTAATTATATGCACTCTAGGATCTACTGACAGTGAATCTAAAATCAGTAAGTTTTTTATCAAATGCGTTCAGGTCCCTGAATCCTGATGAATCCAAGTATAGAGATTATAAGCATGGAGACAGGGTACGGCTCGAGAAAACATCTAGCATGGATTACGTGGCAGGGTCTGAAAAAATCCCTCCATCACAACTTAGTCGAAAGGACGATGATACTTTTGATGTTCTCTCTGCTGATAGGTTTATCAAGTCAGATATTCGCTCTTCTCCGCAGCCACATGCTGATAACTCACCTTCATCAAGTATGGGTAGGAGAAATCTCAGTAGGCAAGATATCACAAGGCGGAACATTAGTATCGAAGAATTAACCCATAAGGGTCGTGGTTCTCGTGAAGAGAAACAATATTCTGCTAAAGATGCGAGGGAAAGTCGAGAATCAGGCATGGAAGTACCGGGCGGAGATGAACTTTCTCAAGCTGATGTGGATAGTGTATCCATATCTTCTCCTTTTATCAGAAACAATAAACTCTCAAGCAGTTCTAAGCCACCACCTTCCTTCAGGCCCGGCCCAGACAGCCCCTTACCATTGGGCTCTGCTGAAGATGATGCCCGAGGTCGGGCCCACGTGCGTCAAAGGAGGATGGTCAGCGATCCACACATGGCGAGAATTTCAGGACAAGGTTGGAGAGGCGTTACGAGCTGGCCTTCGCCTGTGGCCAACGGTTTCATGCCGTTCCCTCATGCTCCTCCAGTTGCTTTCCCTTCAATGGTGATGCAGCCTTTTCCTTCTCCACCTATCTTTGGCGTACATCCCTCAATGGAGTTGAACCCCACTGGTCCTCCTTACCACCATATGCCCGAAGCTGAAAGGTTTCCCCGTCCTGGACATCCTATGGGATGGAGAAATCAGGTCAATGATCCGTTTCCTTCCTTACATGCTTGGGATGCTAGCAATGCTGTCTTTGGTCAAGATTCTCATATGTATGGTGGACCTGATTCTGATCGTTCAAGAAATCTACCCCCTGGCTTAAATCGGGACGACGTTGGAGATTTGTCCAAGGGGCCGAATAGAACTGGGAGCCAGGAGAGATCATATTCTGAGAAAGATAACAATAACTCTTATCGAACTACAGATGAGGTTTCAGCTGATGATGTGCAAGTTGATAGCGGCACCATTGATGCCACTCGGTCGAAGAGTTTTGACAAGAATGATGCTGAGGTTCCGATTTTGGAGGAGACTAGAGGCGCTGAGGAAATCTTGAAGAAAGATGATGTGCGCTTTGGTCAGGTTTACCTTTCGAGGCTTGACATTTCTGCGGATCTTTCTGAACCTGACCTGCTTGATAAGTGCATGGGCTTGATGGATCTTGATAGGGACATTCTCTCTGATTCAGATGATGTCAGGCATCTATACGTGGAGGTAGATAATTTACTCATGCAAATGCATTGAGCATAGTGTAACAACATTTATAACATTAGATCGACATTAGATACTTGTTTTCTTTTGCAGGGTGCTGTCGACTCCAAAAAGTCATTCCATAGCCTTTTGAGTCATAAACTGTTTGAAACCATTGATGATTCTGTCTATAAGGTAATATATTGTTTAGCACTATGTTTCGATCATCGCTTCACTGTATGCGGCCATATGCTTGTCAGCAATATCCGTGGGGAATAGTTCTCTGCCTTGTGTAGTTTTACGTTGTGATTTGATATTTGGGGCAGTGTGATTTAGTCGGCTGTTTGTGTTGAATGCAGAAATCGATGGACCTTTATATGAGACATAAGGAAAGTAGTTATGCAGAAGAAGACGGCGATAAATCCACCTTATTAAGTGGGCTTGTTGTTGCTAGTCACAATGGAGGAGAACCCGAGAAGCTGCTAACTCCACCAGCCAACGACGAGCAAGGTGCAAGTTATGCTCTTCAAAACTCTTCCGTCGAAGAAGATCGTTTGCAAAATTTGCAAGAACCCAAGATCGAGATGAGTTTAGTCTCCGATCTGGGGAAAGAAGTCGAAGGGAACCCTCTATCGGAGGATAGAGCTTTACCTTCTTCTTTACCTTTGGAATCTGATAATAATAGTATTAAAGAGGAATCAAAGTCGATAGATTCTGAAGGTAGGCCTACCGATGTGTCCTCTGAAGCAGTAACTGTAAGTCGGATACATCATCATTCTCCTTAAAGTATGCCTTTTTTGCTCTATGTTTTGTCGTTTTTTAAGTTCGGGTTTGTTGTACTCTTTCATTTCATATGAACTTTGTGGACGTTATCTGCTCCGTTTATTTAGTAGTTCTATCATCATATCTATCTGTCAACAAGTGGTAGTTTTGGCTCTGTGAATGAATAAATCCATGAAGCAGCGGCCTAAGCTTGTTCAGAATCTGAAGGGTAACGTTTTGCTTCATAATAATTTTTAGTTTAGTTGCGTTTTTTCTATTTTTATATACTTATGTGGGTATCGTTGGTTGATAGGGTTAGGTTAGGCTACCCTTTTTTTTTATTTTTTTTTTCAAGTTTACAAGTACAATATGATGCAAGAATTTGAAACGTAGAGGCAAGAATTGGGCGGTTAAGGGTAGGTATTAGGCTATAAAGTATGAAATTAAATAATTTTATGATAGTATCCTAACTGATATTCAATCGTAGGTAAAGTAGAGGTTTCATTCACGACAGCCACGCATTTGATTACAATCGTGGCTCCAGTTAAGTAGCCAAGACTTTCTTACTGTATAAACATCGATAATTCCTATGACATTATCAAGTATTTAATGTAAAGTTTCCGGTCACTATATATCATTATTTAATCCAAAGGCTTGTCCGTGCACTTTCAATTTTGACCATAGAATTATTGTGGAAGGAGATAAATCAGATTTTTAATATATATCCTATATATACATATGTAGATGTACCAATAGTACGTGTTAGGTGTAGATAGATCCAAGGTCGATCTATCTCCAACCCATGTTAGTCTTTCTCGAAACGAAAAATGCAAAAATAACACCACATTAGGAAGAACAATTTCCAAATAATAGTCAGAATTTCGAGAAATTCAATTGTATTATTATATTCACGACTGATAGCGATCAATTTGACTCGGTTTTTTTTTTTCCTTCTCGCACGTAATTTGATTTGATCCACTGATAAAACTTACCATTAATAAAAAAAAAATAATTTCCTATAATGTCGATAATAATTCTCCTCGTCTTCCAAGTCAAAAATCTCTCTCTCTCTCTCTCTCTCTCTCCCCATATATTTGCACAACATTTATACAACGACTGGTCTGCACGAGCACCTATTCGATATCAACGATAAAGATCATATCGCCTCGCTATATAAGACACATACATCACTACTCCAGAAAGAAGAGAGCTATAGATATACTTCATTCCGATGGCGCAGAAGAAGTTCATAGTAGAGGTTGAGCCTTCGAAGCCTGCCAAGGATGGAAAGTCTTCGATGGGGCCTGTGTATCGGAGTATCTTCGCTAAGGATGGTTTTCCACCTCCGATTCCAGGTCTCGAGAGCTGCTGGGATATTTTTCGGTATGATTTCATTTACTTTTAGTACGACTGCTTTATCTCTTTTCTTTCTTTTGAGATTGTTAAGAGGTAAGTTCGTTGCTAGTGGTTTGATGTGATGATTTGATTATCAGCTGAACGTGAGTTTTTTTCGTGAACTTTTGATTAATTTGGAGTTTGTACAGTTTGTCTGTTGAGAAATTTCCCAATAACAAGATGCTTGGTCGCCGTGAAATTACCGATGGAAAGGTATACTTTTTGACTTTATTTTCCATTCACGCAAGCTTGTTTGGAACTTAACTTTGTTTCCTTTATTCTCCTTCTCCTTTCGTAACCTGCTGGGATTTCTTCAATTGTTTTTATGGCTTGCTAGGCTGGTAAATATACTTGGATGACTTACAAAGAAGTATATGACGTAGTGATCAAAGTTGGAAATTCCATCCGCAGTTGTGGAATAGAGCAAGTAAGAACAGTTATAAATATCTTATAATGTGCTTTCAAGTACTCCTGAGAGAAAAAGTTAAATATGTTATTTTGTTGTATTCGTTTTATTTATTTTGGATTGTAAGGAAGGCTTCAAATAGTGTTATCAGATATTACCATAGTGATCACCTCGGTCATGCTCATATAATTATGTTATATGTACTTGTCTGCGTTTTCGTTTTTCTGGTGATATATTGTTTTTGCGTTTCTCACTTTCACTTAATAATGGGGTCAGGGAGGACGATGTGGAATTTATGGTGCTAACTGCCCTGAGTGGATTATGAGTATGGAGGTATGTGAGTTTACCACCATTGGAGTTTTCCCATTAGAAGAGTTCACCTATCACTTCCTTGAAAAGTTTCATATATGTGATCCGCTTAAAATACATTAAATATCGCATGATTTGGTCATCAGTGATCATCTATGATGCAGTATTGTTTGCTTGCAACAATCGGATTTAAACAATATATTACATCATCAATAGGCGTGTGATGCCTGATTGCAATCACTTTCAAATAATGAGTACAATCCCTTAAAATTGATGCAGGCGTGTAATGCTCATGGACTATATTGTGTCCCTCTGTATGACACCTTAGGTATTTCTACGCACTTGCTTTTGTCATTTTCTATTCATTCTTTCCGTGTATTTGGTCAACAGCATTTTAACAGGGTCAGCAAATTCGTTGTGTTCTTGAGAAATTTAGTAAAGTATCAGCAAGAGATTGACCTTGAGACTCTATATGACTCATTTAGGTTCTGGGGCCGTAGAATTCATCATCAGCCACGCTGAAGTGTCACTTGCTTTTGTAGAAGAGAGTAAAATACCCGAGGTACAACTACTGATGCTTCAGGAGCTGTAGCTTCTTTGAGTTACTTGAATACTGTTTTTTATGTTTCATTTATCTTCTTCAGCCTTTTGAAGTCGAACCTGGAGATCTATTGTTGTAATTTATGAAATTCTAAAGTTCACTAACATGTATGCTTGGATTTCAGTTATTGAAAACACTTCCTGTTTCAACAAAGTACTTGCGAAGTAAGTATCATTGCAGTCCGGTTTCCCTTAATTTCTGTATATGGTGTTTATGAAGAGTATAATTGTTCTATTACAGCTATTGTAAGCTTCGGGAAAGTTACTCCTCAACAGAAGGAAGAAGTTGAACAACACGGTGTGACTATCTATTCCTGGAGTGAATTTTTGTCAGTGGTGAGTCGCTTATTTGAAGACATTATTAACTGTACTGTCAAAGATCAGCTGTCTTATGTTCAGTGTTTGGTTCCAGTTTATTACTCTTTGTCCCTGCTGAGTTATCACAAGTATATGGCAATCCTCAGTAGCGACTCACTATTTTGTTCCTTGGCACGGTTTAGAAATCATTGATTTGTTTAGATACACTTTGATTTTGCAGGGCGGAAATCATGATTTTGATCTTCCTGTGAAAAAGAAAACGGACATTTGTACAATTATGTATACTAGTGGAACAACTGGGGATCCGAAGGGTGTTATGATTTCTAACAACAGCATTGTTACATTGATAGCAGGAGTAAAGCGTCTTCTTGAGAGTGTGAATGAATCGGTGAGATTACATATCTTCATATAGTTTGCATTAGTTACTCAAACTCATCGTGGAAATGCATTCAAACACCAAATGCTCTTGCCTTATGCAAGGACTACTACTTCTATGAACTATATAGCATGAGTTGCTGTTCTCTATAATGTCTATTGCAGTTGACAGTCAACGATGTGTATCTGTCATATCTTCCTTTGGCTCACATCTTTGACCGTGTCATCGAAGAGTGTTTCATCAATCATGGGGCTTCAATTGGATTTTGGCGCGGGGTAAGAACATTCTGCTTAATTTTTCAATGACTGGCTCTCAGGAAATGATTGACAACGTTCTTCTTTTCTTAAAAATTTACAGGATGTGAAGTTATTAGTTGAAGATATTGGAGAGCTTAAACCTACAGTCTTTTGCGCTGTTCCGAGAGTATTAGATAGAATTTATGCAGGTTAGCATTTCTTGCTTTAATGTATTATATCCAGAAGCTTGAGCTAATTGTGTGTTTCCACATTCTGATTTTACAAATTGCACGCTGTGTGGTAAAAATTGTTCAGACATCTTTTTCTTGGCTGTAAATTTGAAGTTTTTAGAAACTGTGTGGGCTCAATCAGAGAAAATGACCGTTTCTACATTTACTTTTGTTCTTGTTCCAGTTTGATTTCTTATTGGCTTTTCTTGCACGTCTGTTCTTATTTCAGGTTTGCAACAGAAGATTTCAGCAGGTGGTTTCATTAAGAAAACAATGTTCAATATTGGATATTCTCTGTAAGTTTGTTCAAGAACAACATCCCTTGAATTTTCCCATTCATGATCATTATTTCTGGTTTAATCTTTCCCCTCGCCCTTCACATCTTCACAAACAGCAACACATTTCTCAATGCCTTTTTCAATTTGCAGAAAACTGCGTAATATGAGGAAGGGCCTGAAACATTCAGAGGCATCGCCATTATGTGACAAAGTCGTCTTTAGTAAGGTGGGTGACTTTTTGGGTGCATTTTCTTCAAAATTATAAATTTCAATATGGAAAGCTTATTACCGCATACATATCTTCCAGGTAAAACAAGGTTTAGGGGGCAGGGTAAGACTCATCTTATCTGGAGCAGCTCCTCTTGCCTCCCATGTTGAAGAGTTTTTACGTGTGGTCTCATGCGCTTACGTTCTTCAAGGATATGGTAAAGATTATGAATTTTACCCTAAGGCAATACAGAATTTATATACATAACTACAAAATAGTTTATCGTAACTTCTCAGCTCTCACCACTATCTCTCAGCATTCAGACATGACTCTAGCATAGGGGAATATAACTCCTCCTAAAGAGCAAATCTTGCCTCTAGCTTAACTTTCCTCGAACATTTGTTTACTAATCGAGGCATTGGCTTCACTGTCCTCGTTGTCGGGGATTCATGTAGGTCTCACTGAAACTTGTGCTGGTACATTTGTGTCCATGCCTGACGAGATGAGCATGCTAGGAACGGTGGGTCCCCCCGTCCCCAACGTGGATGTATGCCTCGAATCCGTACCTGAAATGGCGTACGATGCCCTTTCGAGTAATCCACGCGGAGAAGTATGCGTAAGAGGCGACACCCTATTTTCAGGCTACTACAAACGTGAAGACCTCACCCAAGAAGTCTTTGTTGATGGCTGGTTTCACACAGGTAGGTCTATACTCCCTATTGTCGATGATGTTATCCCTCGTTCTGAAACAACGTAATCCCGACTAAATACTATTGATGCATTCATCAGGAGATATCGGCGAATGGCAATCAGATGGCAGCTTGAAAATCATCGATCGCAAGAAGAACATATTCAAGCTAGCACAAGGAGAATACGTCGCGGTGGAGAACCTGGAAAACATCTATGGTCAAGTTCCTGATGTCGACTCGGTATAAAGAGATACGTACATTTTTTTCTCTCCGAAGTAGCAAAACAAAACAGTGTTTGACATTTGGATGAATTATCTGCAGATATGGGTTTATGGTAATAGCTTCGAATCATCCCTCGTTGCCGTGATCAACCCCAACGAGCAAGCCGTGAAGCAATGGGCCGAACAGAATGGAGTGTCTGGCGATTTCAGTTCCCTCTGTGAGGATGCCAAAGTGAAGGAATACTTCCTCGAAGAGCTCAAAAGGATCGCTAAAGAAAAGAAGGTTTGTAGACCGTCTCTATTCTCGACCCTTTCCATGGTTATTAAATACTAATAAATTTTCTCGTGGTTTCAGTTAAAGGGGTTCGAATTCATAAGAGCAGTGCACCTTGATCCCGTCCCATTCGACATTGAAAGGGACCTCATAACGCCTACGTTCAAGAAGAAGAGACCACAGTTGCTTAAATATTACCAGGTATGCGACAAACTTGCCTGTATTTTATTTTTGGCCAAGATAGATCTATCTATGCATAAATTTGACCAACATTATATTGAACTGTTATGTAATATCTTGCAGAGTGCCATTGACGACATGTACAAGAGTGCCAAACAGTGACTGACCATCAATCATTTACTCCTCTTAACGCCCAAACATGTCGCTGCTGTGGTTTTGGGTATCCTATATATATATATAAGCCATACATGATTCATTTCTCTATTCATATTTTTCGTTGTTATTGCTATATTGGGGAGAATATTTTTCCTTGTACATGTTTCGCTGTTTCTATGTTGACGTCATTTGCGATCAGTCTCGCCATACGTACGACTGAAAGAAGGTAGAGAAACCTCAAAATGTAAACCATGTTGATAAGAGGGAAGAAATGTAAAAATTAAGACCAAAAAAAAAACAGAATACAGTAGAGGATCTTAACTTTAAAATGATCATCTACTCATCTCGTAAGCAACTGGTGAGAAGGAGAAAGAAAGAGGATGAGCACCTTCTTTTTCAATACGTCAATTCGCTCCTTTCTTCCTCCAATTCCCTGACTTTATTTACAGATCAAGAAAAAAAAGTTCACTTTATTTACATATTTTTCACCATATATATATATATATATATATTATAATGTGCCTAATGGGCCATTTGAACCAGCTAAATGGTCAGCGAACAATGCTAAATTAAATATTGACAATATGTGCTTTATTATTTTCACCGAGGAGAGAATGTAGTGGAGTGGAATGGAATGATTGAGAAACAATCGGCTCAAAGTCAAATTGCCCGAAAGATAGGGTAGACTGATGAAGAGGGAAGCAATACATCTTTCAGTAATTTAATAGGTATATGTAAAACAATGATATAAATTATTCCGAAGTATAGTACATATGTCAATTATCTATCAGACGACAAGAATAATTTTTTCGTCAAACCGACTATTGTCTGCCCATAAAACTATGTCTCTCTATTGAATAAGACGCGACACCGATGAAGATAGACATGGGCGGGCGTCCTTTGGTTTTCGAAAAATATTACACACTTGATTAATTCCAGTATGTAAAATAATTATTTTATTTCGTAGTTGAAGAGAGATAATGATGCTGACAGGCGTCATGATCGCGTCACTATTGTGATTTTTTTCACGAGGATAAAAAGTTGGGAATTCGATCAACATTTCACGAGGATAGTCGGCTGAGAAGAAAATAAAATAATAGTATAATTCAAAGAAATACACACGTTTGTATGTATGTAGTAGTGCAGTTGGCCGGTGACGTGTCTCTTTTAAGTGTTGGACCACAATTTCACATGACGACAAAGTAAGCCTTTTTTGTGAGTCGTTGCTTTCTTATCCAGCGGCTCTCTGAAATTACATACCTGACCTTGTCGCATTTCATATAATTGATTAAAAATGTGTTAATTATGATTCGGGCCACGTTTTTCAGTTTTAGAATGGATTCATGCTCCTGTCAGAAAATTTATAGTTTTAAGGATCCGATTTCTGTAGTACCACTTCATTGTTCTGCAGTACACTCTATTGTTCTGCACTAACACTTTATAGTTCGTCAGTACCCCTCCGTTGTCCTTCAGTACCATTTAATTACTAACAATGAAGTGGTACTGAAGAACAATGAAGTGGTACTGCAGAACAATGAAGTGGTACTGCAGAAATCGGGTCCTTAAAACTAAATTTTTTTGAGAGGGTCCCGGGACTTAAATAAAAACTTATGTGGCCACATCAATTTGCCCCTTAAAAAAAGACATATCTAGTGGTAGTGAATGAAATACAATCGAAGAGAAATGAAGTACTTCACTAAAACCATATAGATAATGAGGGGTAGTTTCGGAAATTAAAAAGCGAGAAACCAATTAGCCGAATTAATATTAAAAAAGCGTGCGGAAAAAGATTAAAATATCTTGAATGCGACTGGGTTTGACTTTTGGAGATTTAGGTATCGACATCACATGAAGATAAAAAAAAAAGCTTGTTCATACACTTTTGCTAATTAATAATACAGAACAACCCATCACGAGTAAAAGCCGTGATGGTCATAGTTCAAATTAAGAAATTTGTAGAAAGTGATAATTTTTTTATATATATTACTTAATTCCGTAACAGTATACCAATACATGAGATTTGTAAAGATAATCGAAAATAAAAAAGCCAGCTTTACCTTTATCACAGAAAGATGAGGGGCATTTAAGATAGCCAACACAAAGAAAAGGAGACGTAACCAAAGTTCACGAATGCAGCTGAAAAAAGATGGAAAAAATTAAAAACAAAAAGGCGGAAAAATATCTCAACCATAATAAAACGCGTGGCGCTTGATCTCTCATCCATTCATTCATTACAGAAAACAGAGCTTGATTGATTTGATACGAAAAAAGGTTTTTTTTTGACTCGTTCAATTGTGCAATAATTTCGTAAAGTAGCCTTCTAACCTTTTTCTGCTCAGATGTACGGACCACAAAGTGGTCATCCACGAGGATACATAAATAGACAAAAGCTCGCATGTGAACCCAAATTGCTTCGCAAATATTATTACAGCGCAAAGCCGAAAAAGCTATAGATGATCGCAGCTATAAATACCATCAAAGAGAAATCTCAGTCTCCTCACAAAACCATCGTCAACTTGCCCAAAGAAACCTCTTTCTTTCCATTCTGTTTATCTTCAATACTCTGTTTTCTCATTTCAAGAGGATTTAATTGCTCTTTCCCCTGTTTTCTCTTATTCATTCCCCTGTTTTCCTCAGCTCAACGACTCTTCCTTTGCAGAGACCAATAGGGAAGAAAAAAATGTCAAGAACTGGCGAAAACAACATTCAGTTTGCAGCTCGTAACTCTCCAAGCATAGGAGTCTCACTATCACAACTAATCCTAAACAGCAACTCAAACACATTGGACTCCATTTTCTCTTACACCAACCACCAAATCCAAGAACCCAGAACAACCAACGACATCTCCCAACAGCCCTTGGGCTCCTCTGTTTACCTTAAACAGCGCGACTTACTACACAACCTCACCACCCAGGCCAAGCCCAGCTCTTCCCAAGAACGTTCTTACCCACTCACATACTTCACCACTAGCAAGAAAAAGCTCTACAGGGGCGTGAGGCAGAGGCACTGGGGAAAATGGGTGGCAGAGATAAGACTCCCACAGAACAGAATGCGCGTATGGCTTGGCACCTATGATACTGCCGAGGCTGCTGCCTATGCATATGATCGAGCAGCTTATAAGCTTCGCGGGGAATACGCTCGCTTGAACTTCCCTAATTTGAGCGATCCTTCCCAGGTGGGACTCGGAGACAGGGCTAAGACCAACGCATTGAAGAGCGCCGTGGACGCTAAGCTTCAAGCTGTGTGGGCCAAGATGAAGAGGGTTAAGAAGCAGCGCTGCGGTAAGAAAGTGGAAGAAAGAAGAGAGGATGCTCCTAGCTGTAGTGATAAGGTTGTGATTAACGTCGAAGATGCTTACAGTGGGGATTCGAATCAAGGTTCTGGGTCTAGTAGTGAGAGCTTTAACGGTGGATTTTTAGGCGTTTTGGATTCGAACGAAGAGTGGTGCTCGCTGGCGAGGCTGCCATCCTTTGATCCTGAGTTGATATGGGAAGTTCTTGCAAACTGATTAGTATGTTTTTTACGGACAGTTTGGTGTCTTGATTGATGGAAATGTAGCGAATAAAATCGAAAATAGTTACTGCAAAACATCTGTTTTACATATCGAAGGATGGACGCAATATTACAGACACAGCAGAGACTAGACAAAGAAACAGAGCAACATAAGCATACGTATTCTGAAAAAGCAAGCAATCACACACAGCGAAGAACCAAACAAACAAACCTAGTTTATGTCACATACAGGGATTTCTTCTCATTCATCGCATATTTTTCAGCTCAGAAAGCTTCACTCAGCCCAAGAACTTGCGCGCGCGGTTGAGAAACCAATCGCCGTCATGGCGCCTATGGTGACGATGCCTTCTGATTCCGTCGAGGATCATATCTCCGTCGAAGCGATCAAGATCGGATCTTTTGAACACGAGATGCTCGCCGGCCTTGCCATCCTCGCGGTGGTGGCGGTGGTTGTACAAAGGGTTCTCGAAATCGCCGTTCTCACCAGATGGAATCAGTTCTACGCGGCGGTGGTTTACTGGTTTGAAGGGGAATCGACGGTTGACCGTGCGAAAAGTGAGCCCAGTCGACGGAAGTCCGCCGTCGTCTTCCTTGGCACTTGTTTTACCTGCGAGAGAGGCGGTGAAGAACAAGCAGAGGAATAGGGTGGAAAGGAGGAGCTTTGATTCCGCCATGGTCGTTGAATCTGATTGGTAAAGTCGACTAAAATTACTGAGATTAGACATGACTGGATTTGGTCAGTTCGGGCAGTTCGGGCAGCGGATGGAGGAGACTTTAATGGTCTTTCGGGCAGATGCGTTACGCTTCGTCAACTGTGTTAGACAAGTACTTGATTTAATGGGCCGGCCCAATTAGAAAAATTCGGGCCTGCATTTGCGTATTGTTTTTCAGATTTGATAGATTTTCTCTACACTTACCTACATACGTTATATGCATGCACATGTAATAATAAAACAAGATTATCATCATGGAGAGAATCCATGGAAACTATGAGACGTAATAGAGATGACAATATAAGTAGAAGAATAGTTGGACAAGCCAAGCAAAACGAGGTTTCTTATCTCATCCCCCAAACGTTTCTGGCCTTAGCTATTCTAATTTTCCATGGCCAGATCAGAAGCGCTTGAGGGAGAGTTAATAAACCAAATGCTTTGAAATTCAAAGATGCTGCCTTTATATTTCGATCATATCCTTGGTTATGAAATTTGATTGGATGTACGCCCTTTATATATTGTTGATAATTCGCTTATGGAAAATGATAAATGAAATGAAAAACAATGGGCTGCTAAATATGGTGGGGCCTCCACGGATTTGGCCATTAGCATCTTATATTGGAGAAACCACATCATTCCACTCCTTCTATATGATGCAGCAAACAACTACCATCCCATTAAAAAAAAAAACTAAATCAACTTTTAAGGTTAACTTTAAGGCTTGATCGATCAAGTGGAATTGGAATTGAAGAATCTTGAAATTTGTACGAAATTCTCTTACCATGGCTCTTGGGAACGTTGACAAGGCAACAACAACAACATATTGTAGAATTATTGCTTATAAAAAAAGCTTAATTCTTAAGGCACCAAATCCCCCCTTTTTTCATTTCGAAGCTGTTTTTTCGAGATTCATAACTATAAAGTTTTTCACATTCTCTTAATCTACCTTTTGAGCTTTTGACAGATATGCTCAGTAGAATTGGAGAAGAGAAATCTTTTAAGTAAATGACGTGGTCAACGTTAAAAAAGTAGCCTCTAAATGAAAAATGACTTTAATGTCCTTACTAATCGGGGTTCCAAAAAATGAAAGGTCCCTTGCTACATAGCACGGGTCCCCTAAGCATCCAGTTCTATGCTGCAGGAGACCCGCCCATGCAGTGCAGCAAATTGCTGGCATGTCTGCTTTATAGCATGTCCCATTATGGGCGGGTCCCCTTAGGCACATGAGAATGCTGCATACCATGCTATGCTGCAGGAGACCCGCTCATGCTTGTCTCACATTGCTAGCATGTGAGGGATATAGCACAGGTCTCATGCCCAATATGCCGCAGTAGGCACATGAGACCCGCCCATGCTGTGCAGCAAATGATAAAAGACGAAAATACCCTTAAATTGAAGGCTACTTTTTAAAAGGTAAAATCGTTAAGGCTATTTTTAAAATTGACTCCAGTCAAATGTTAGTTTTAAAAAGAGAAATCGCATAGAAATCTCATAGGAAAAAAGAAAACAAGAAAATAATCTACATTCGACGATTCAATTACTAGTCCTTCAATTCAATCAACCACGTCATTACTAAAAAGCTTGAACTCCTTGGCATCCAAAACGAGCTTCCTCACCGTCGAAAACGCACCCAAAATTCCGACGCCGGAAAACACGACGACGATCAAGTTATTCACCCAATACGCCGCCGACCACTTCCGAGGTTTATAAGTCATGTTATAAAGAAGCATAGGAAGAACGAAATCCAACGGTATGAATCCAATAGCTCCCACGACGCCGCTGATATCTCCAAAAAAAGGCAGCATCGCCGCAAAAAACCCACAAATTATTACGTACGCCGACCTCAGAAAAATCCTAGGTATAAGATTCCTCTTCGAAAATACCCCCTTTTTAGCGTCCGCCGACTTCTTCTCCATTATCTCGTATGCCACCTGAGAATAAACCTAAGGCACGCAGAGAAAGAAAACAGTCATTACACCAAAGGTTTTGTAACAACAGATCATATGAATCTGTTATTTTTTTTTTCTTACAAGTCCTATGGCGAAGAGCTGCAATAGAACGAAGACGATGGCTAAGCCCATGACCCATACGGGCGCTAGAGAAGGTCCTTCGTCGGGCATTAGGCTTTTAAGGATGTTCGAGCTCGATTCAGTACCGAAGACCCAATAGCCAGAAACTGCGGCGGAGTAAAAGGTGACGAAGATCACGGCGTAGCACATTATTAGACCCTTCACCATCTTCCCCGAGGCTGGCGGCGCCAGCGTGGCCTGCCATTGATATTTGCTAAGATCATCGTTTTTTTACTCAAAACCCTTAATTTATTGCAGCGAACTTGGATCTAATCGAAATTAGTGTTACCTGGATTTCAGGCAATATACCGTTACCATATATAGCAGCTATGATTGATATGGAAGTGAAGGCGTTGAAAACCCTAGCTGGCTTGGAAGAGTCTAATGAGTAGTCTCTCGCCGGAGCATTTCTGGAGTTAGCTATACATAAATAAGATCGATCGTTCAATCCAAGACGACCACATGTTAATTAATTATTACAACAGCCCATGAATGATTATTACGATTATGTTGGAATTAATCACCTGCGTTGATGCAAGCGCCGACGACAAGGAAAGTATAGCCCAAGCTGAGAACGAGCGAGGCCATGTTGATGTGCCTCAGAGAATGGAAGCTTGGGAATTGAGACAGAAGCATCATTATCACCGTAACGATGGCTATGAAGTGATAAAGCTTCAGCGATCCATTCGGGGATAAGTTCGAATACATTATCTGTTTGTTTTATTTTCAGACCCCCTATCATCAGAGCAGGTTTATCTATTCCATGATTATTATTGCACGGTCTTTGAGTTCACGATTTACTTTACCTTGATGCATTCGCCTGCAAGCAAGATGGATCCTATGCTTATCCCTGTGTTGATCGCCGTCTGTATGAATATCACGAAGTAGAACATCCACCCAGAACCTAAATAATTATAAGACGATCATGAAATAATATTGAATCCAAAAGTATATCATCGACTTTAAGAGAACAGTCGAATGAATGTCTGCCCTACTAGGAGGGAAGGAAAAGGAATTGCATGCCTAAGACATCGGCGGCGAGCTCCCTGAACCTAATGTGCCTTCGCCCAGATTTTTCGCAGTGGTCCAAAACCAGCGACATGAGGTAGTAAGAGTAGAAAGTCACGATTCCCATGGCGGTCAGGCAGAAGAATCCGGCGGCCCAGCCCAGGCCGCCGAAGGCGTACGGCAGCGTCAGCACCGTGGGTCCCACGATCGCCGTCGTCAGGTGGTAGCCGGCGTGCCACCACTTTCCTACGGGAGAACGCGTGGTGAAAGCCCATTTCCACGGCGGCGGAGGTTGGTTTTTTCGAGAAAGAGGGGATCTTATTTACCTTTTGATTCTAAGACGAACGCCGCGCCGGCGTCTTCGTCGCGGTTGACTTCTTGGAAGAGGTTGTTCTCTGAAGCGTCTGACATGTGAAAAACTCCGATGAAAACAAGGAATGATTGGTTGTTTTTCGTATTGATTAATATGCGGGGAAGAAGCAAAAATTAGATTCTTTTTTTTTTTCGGATATTAGTTTCGGGATTTGGGGATTAATAGTGTTGACTTTTTATTTATGCATGATATTAAATTGGATTCAAATCAGTGAAAAAATGTAGTTATAGGATAGATTTAGGTATTTCTTGCCAAGTTGGGTTTTTTGTATACCATAATTTGTGGGGTGGAGTAGAGACAAATCCTTATCGTTATGAAAATGCGTGCAAGAGTTGGCGAAATTGATCCGATTCAAATATTTTAAAGGTCAAAATATAATTTTAGATCATTAAATTCACGTGTTCTCTTTTTTGGGGTCACTATGTTTGATAATTGCCAAAATAGGTCACTAACTATGTATGTTAAAACAAATTCAATTTTTGATCACTAAGTATATGTGTTTTAAGTTTTTGGATCGCTATATTAAATCCATTTTCTCATCATAAAAGCATAGTGACAACAAAATCGAAAACATGTATACTTTAGTGACCCTAAAATGAGAGGGTGACCCAAATTTGTTTTGACATATATAGTTAGTGACATACTTTTACAATTATCAAACATAGTGACCCAAAAATGAAAACATGTAAACTTAGTGACCTAAAATAATAATTAGGCCTATTTTAAACTTGACCAAATAAATGAAAGAGAAGGCGTCGTAATTCCATAAATGATTGGTTTCTTGCATTTATTTTGAATGAAGAAAGAAATTTACAAGTGCGAGGCATGCACGAAAGAAAGTAAACCAATCGTGGTTATGATGTCTTTTCCTAAGACCGATTAAATAGTTACCTTCTCGACGTTAGTGACATTTACCGTTACGTACAGGGACACGACCGACGTCATTATTGGGGGGAAAAAACAAAACCATAAACGATGACTAACGTCTTTGCGTGGCAATAAATAATTCATCCAATAATAATCAGAGGCTTTTCTAGACTTTTTTATTCAATCAATAAATGATGAACAGTATATGGATCCTTGAAGAAGATGGGGTGTAGGAGAAAACAAATGGTTTTACAACCTTAAAAAACTGCAAGCAAATCACAGGCAAGCATTACGGCAGATAAGTTTGTATAAATACTCGGGGATGATTATATATACACATATATAGATACACTATTATGCAGATATATATATATATATATATATATAAATGAAACATTACCATGAACCCAGATGTGATTTTCTGCAGTCTTGGGAATTAATTGCTGGGATTGCATCTCTTCTCCGCACGCACTATAGTATGTATCGGAGATATAAGATTTTAGGAACAATATAAGTTGAACTTTGGGATATTTATGAACGGAGAAATTGAGATCAAACGCATCTATGGAAGAAAGCTCTAGGCTAGGATTTATTTTATCACTCAAAAAACGAAATGATTGTGTATAAACTATGCCCTGATAATATATGTGATAATGGGTTGGGTGGCCACCAGTGAAACATAGTCAAAAGAAGGGGCCAATTTTGACTTTATATACCTTTCAATGTGAAAGACTGATTTGCCCATGAAATTGGATCAAAAAAATTCCTAAAAAAATAAACCTAGGCCCAATTCCTAAAGCTTCCCATAAGCAGACGAGACAGCGATCTGAAACAGACATTCACAGAACTAATTTCACTACGATACATAATAAAACTAGACAACCTCGTTCAAAGAACACTCTCCCTAGGTAGCCCTATCAATGGTTGTTCTTCTTCTTCTTCTTCCACCTTTCTTCATGATCATATCTCTGAGAGAGTTGTACCTATTTTGATGATAATCAATCGACACACACAGATGTCGAATAGCCTCTCTTTTCTCTTCGCTCAAGCTTATGATCCCATCTTCTTTCTCCTTCACTTGTCTTCCCAAGTCAACCAATCTCTCATCCCTTTCTTGAACCTCTTTCTTCAGTTTCTGAACATTCGCTTCGTGCCCTTTCGTAGTTTGGTTTAACCCATTCATATCATCAGTTCTCTCGTCGATCTTCGCCAATTCGTGTTCTTTCCCATATTCAAGCTGCTGCACTGAAACTCTGTTTTCCTTCTCAATTCGATCCTTTTCCACCTTAGCTTCAGAAATCCATTCTATTACAGCCCTGACCTCTTTCCCCATCTGGGAAACGCGCCGTTCGAAATGGGCATAGCTGTCCTCAAACTCCATGGACAAAACATCAAAACAAGCCCACGTATGCTGAACCTTCTCTATTACTTGTTTCACCAATCTTGAATTCTTCTCTTGGAGCAATTTCCCTTCTTCTACCAACCTGTCCACTCTCTGTCGATGGTTCTCATCGTTCTCACCCAATAACTGCTCGGTGATCCGAAGCTTTTGTGCTGTCAATCTTTGTTTGACTTCTGTGGTCCTTAAATTCTCCACCAACGTACTGATATCATCTACTTTCATCTCTAGCTCTCGTCTTAGTTCTTCTATCACGTCTTCTAGCCTGCAAACTTTCTCTTCTGATGCAATGAGTTCCTCAAAATAGTTCTGCGATTAAGCTTCTAGCTTCTTGCACTGATCCTTCCATGCAATCCTAACAAGATTTTGGATTTCCAACTCTTTCAGCAAGGAATTGACTTTTTCTTCCAAGCCCTTTTTCTCACCTTCTTTCCTTGGGGAATCACTGTTGTCCGACTCCGAGGAATCTGAGGAACTAATGTTTGCTGCTGCTGCTTTCTTCAGTTCTTCTGTGATGTGACTGTAATGGGCATAAAGAGAGTTGTAATGACTGTGGATTTCTTGGATGAGGTCAGCAGCGGCCGGCCTTTTGTCTTCTTCTTCGTTTTCTTGGACATAGCGTAAGATCTTCTCATCGGTTTCTGCACAACAAGACCAACTTATCGTCATCAGTTTCTGAAAATTCGAAAAAAGGAAGGGGTAAAGAATTCACTGCCTGTTTTGCTTCGCCTGAGCTCCTCTTCCTTGTCTGAATCGATGATGTAATTATGCAAAAAGGACTCCAACGAGTTTTGCTTGGGCATGTCTTTTGATCTACTCTGCAATAAGAAGGGTTCCTCTGTTTTTAGGATGAACACTAATTGAAAGATAAAACACAATCATAAATCTACACGGCATAAAATTCATATAATCCCATGTAAAGAAGATGAAGAGATGCCCTTGACTTTTCGTCGACGGCAACCTCGCAATCTCCGAAAAGGTGCGCTCTTTTTGCTTCCTTTCCTTTTCAAGAAATTGGATCGTTAAGGAAGTAAGAACCAATACTGAAGTATGTGATAAGAACTTCGAAGCCCATCAACTTCGTAGCTCAGTTTTAGTTTAGTATGTTCAGAGAGAGAGAGAGAGAGTTTTTGCATGTGATGACTCCATTAATAAGCCGAGTACAACCAAATAGGTAATTAATTAAGTATTCATTACATGCCGAAATTTTCTGACGAAACATAATTCTGATAAGCATCTAATCTAATATAGAAAAATACACAGAACCCGCTTTTAAAGGTACAACGTTATGACAACTTTCCCCCGAATTAAAGACTTAAACAAAACGCACGACTTTGAAACAAAACAGTGATACAAAATTGCCACTCTTCTCCTCCTCCTCGCTAGATAGATTGGTCGTAAGATTTGTTAATGATAAATATTGCTCACACAATCCAAAACGTACGCTAAGCATTCTGAGGCTTGGCCTCTTTTGCAGGCCTTCGAGGGCTCAAAGGCGGCAGAGAGCTCTGTCTCCCCAGCCTCGAAAACCTCGAAGATGGATGCATCGGAGACGCCGCCGGCGAAGAACAGCAGCAGGTATCGTTGGGATGCATCGGAGACGCGCAGCTCACGAACGACCTCGACGGAGAAGCAGCGCCGTTGTCGTACGGATGTTTGGGCGAAGCGCAGCTGACGAACGACCTCGACGGCGAAGAAATCGAGCGATTATCGTTCGAGCGCTTTGGGGAAGAAGCTGAGGCCTTGAACGACCTCGACGGCGAAGAAGCCGCCGAGGGATTTGTATTCGTCTTCTTCATTCTCGCCGGGGAAGACCTCGGCGACGATGCTTCTGGTTTTTATTTTTTCCGTTACAATCAGAAGCTCAAGGGTTAGTTCAACAAACGTTGTTGCAGTCGCTTAAAAGGAAAGAAAGTAAACTATATACTAACCTTGAGAGTTCTTGTTCTTATTGCTTTCTTTCATGTTTCTGATAACAAAAGCAGGCTTCTTATCATCTTTCGTCTTTTGAGCACTTTTGTAAGTAGTAACTGAAGTCTGTTTCTTCACGTTCTTGCCGACAGATTCTGTAGCACTGCGCAGCGTTTTCTTTTCTGGGATTTCTTCCAACTTATGATCCGCCGCCGGCCTTGTCCTTGACGAATGCTTGATCTCCGTTGTTATCATTACCTCATTGTGTTCTAACTTCTGCTCGGCGGCTTTTACAGTCTGAGATTTACCATTTTCTTGCAACCTTGGACTGGGCATGTGGTGATTCTCCACAGCCTTTTCCTGACTGACCTCCGCCGCCTTAGGCCTCTGATCAGTTCTACCGTTGTCGTCCTCCAATTTTCTGTCGGGCGTTCCATTAACAGCGCCGGCGACGGCGGCAGTCGTCGACTTTCTCCCTGGGCTCTGATCTGAACAAGTCGATCTTCGATCGAACGAAAAGGGTTTCTTCCTCTGAGGTACCTCAGAAGTCACCGACCTGAAATCGACGACCATATTGCTGTTCTTCCTCTCGATGATCTCCGAACACACAGATCTACGGTCGCTATGCGCATACATCAGATCGTCCATGTTTTCATCTCCAGAGGCAGATCTATTACCAGAAAACTCCTCGCCGTCCCAGTTCTTACAACAAGCCTTCTCCTTCTCGAACAGCTTGTAGGTGAACATCTGAAATGGGATCTGCGAAACGTGGGAGAAATCCCCACCGCCGCCGCCATCGATGATTTCCCCCGAGAACTTCCTCAAGAACCCTAATTCCATGTCGCAGTAATCAACGAGGGGCGGCGGAGAATTGGGATCTCCATGGTCGGGATTTATTACAAGGTTCTTCTTGATGTACCTCAGGATTCTGCAGATCGAAGAGAACGTCGGGCGCTGATTAGGGTTCGTCTGCCAGCACTTTCTTGTAAGAACCGCCAAGTACTTAGGCGCAGGGTAAGAAAAAAGCGGCCTTTCGCCAGCCCTTATGTTTCTAACCATCGTCTCGCCCTGTAAATGGCCATCTTCGAAAGGTACTTTCCCAGATAACAGCTCGAAGCACAGCATCCCAAAGCTGTACACGTCAGCTTTCTCCGTGTATCGGGCCCCACTTTCGGCGTCTCTGTTCTTACCACCGCCGGGCTGTTCTAATTCAGACAAGACCTCGGGCGCCAGCCATATCTCGGGCTGAGGTTGTTCTGGCGATTTAGGGCTGCTTTTCGAGGCGTAGCTTTTAATCGAATGCAACCCAAAACCTGCAACTTTGGCGTGGAACAACCCGCTCGAAGCTGCTGCGTTTCTTGGCTTCAGAAGAACCTTCGAAGGGTTTAAATCGCCGTGGTAAATCTTTTTCGAGTGGAGATACTCCATTCCTCGAGCTATCTGCAGCATTATATCGACTGCTATGGGTATGGCGAAAGGGATTCTCTTCTTCTGTCCAGAATTTTCTCTTACGCAGGTACGAAGATCCTTGCTCATGAGCTCCATGACTATGTGGCCCTCCTTTCTTTCCTCGTCGTAGAAAGCACAGAGATGCTGCAATACGTTAGGGTGGGAAATCGACAGCATCGAAGAGATCTCAGAACTCAAAGGGTTTATATCGCCGTAGAATGTCCTCAATGCGAAATTCTCCCCGAGCCAATGAATCTCCTTGAAGTGCCCGACGCCTGTGGGACATCCCAGCCTCCGCTTTACGTAATAATCTTGAGATCCCACCAAGACATGAATGGGGAAGATCTTCGCTTCGTTCGACAGCTTCGACAGCAGTAATTCGACGAGCTTAACCTCGTTCCTCGAGGCCTTCGATTTCTTCTCTATGGTTCTTTCCAAGAGGAGCCAACGATCTTCCCTCCAAGCAGAATCCATGCGAGAGCATACATCTTTAGAGATGAGGTACTGCTTGCCGAATTTCCAGGAGAAGAACCTCAAGTCGTCGAATTCTTTATCGTACTTCTTGACTATGGAAGACCTTCTCTTCTGCATGTCTTCTTCGCCATGGCCTGAGATTTCTGAGGCTGTTTCTATGGCTTCGATTACGATGGGGAAACAGCAGAGGAGATTGTGTATGTGCAGTTCTACGCAGTCTCTGTTCATGTGCAGGATTAAGGCTTTTCCCCACCAGTCTTTGACGTCCATGGATTGCCTTACGTAGAGCTCTGCTTCTTTGAATACTCTGTGTAGGTCTTTCATGGGGAGTTCGAGGGCTTTCCATTTGATGCTTCGATCTTCGAGGGTTAGGTTGTGTTTGATTTCGTCGGAGATTGTTTCGAAGGCGAGGGTTAGCGTGTCGTAGAGGAGGGAACATTGCCTTTGGTTGATTGAGATTTCGTGCTTTAACACCATTAGGGATTTTAGGCCTCCTAGGACTTCGCCTACCTGTCTGAATTGATCCATGTCTATGATTCTGCCCTGAAGAAAATGAAGAAGGAAAACAGAGGATCGATCTATTTCAGAAATCAATCGTTACATCTGCAGATAGTCTAATTTCGAGGCGTACCACAGAACAGAAAAAACAGACGATCTCGATTTTTGCAGCAGATGAAGGAATGAATCTTCCGAGGATTGCGAAAGAACCCTCGGAGAAATCGGTTTGAAACAGCCCCTTAATCGCAGCAGTGTAGATCCTCGATTGATTGGAAGAAAATGTCAAGAACAACAACAGAGAAAAAGGGGGGGAGGGCTGACGTAATGAAATGTTCTTTCTTTATGTCTCCTTTTTTTTTCCTTGCATTTCAGTACTGTCGAGGATCAAGAATCAATGCGATCCCATGACAGTAGAACTGAAATTCAAGAATTTTGAAACCGAGGGTTTTGTTTCTTTTTCTTCTCCTCTGTTTCTTTGTTGTTCGTGACTACCTGAAAACAGAGCTTCCTTCCTGGGATTCCACTGGCCGTTCAAGTTTTCGCGCGAAAGAATGTATTTCCGCGAATTACGTTGTAAATCTCTTTTGCTTTCCCTAAATATAGGATGTTTTTAAAGTCAAACGTTTGACGCCTGTCTTGGGATATGGAGCTTATTCTCTAGTTTGTCTTTTATTTTATTTTGTAAGTATCATCAAGCAAATAAGTCTTGGGCAAATTAACGATTGGCCAATACAAAAAGAAAAACTAAATAAATAAATATTCGGACATATAAGGGGTCAAATATTTTTGCATAGGTATTATAATATAGCTGTCGAGGAAGAGGATTTTATTTGGAGAATTCCATTTGGACATAACACGAGCACGAGCCGGCTTGAAACTGCACAAAACATCTGCACATTATATAATATCATTCATGTCATGCTATAATTTTACTTTTAAATTCAAAGCCTATCCATCAACTTATGGATAAAGGAAAATACAAGGGGCTAATTTCATTAAATATACACTATTTATTGTGCGATCACGGCGAGATGATATGTATAAATGAATATTCAACTCAACCCACAAATAATTTCTTCAATACAATTATCCTCGTCATCAACCGAAAATTCCATATGCGTAAAAATTATATGGATGGTATACAAACACAAGAAATACACACACGCCTACTATTATCACCAAATCAATCAAATCTTGCCATTTTAACAAACATTAAAAAAATTGGCGCTCCTTAAGAAAGTTAAGCTATAATTCTACTGCGACCTTCTTTTTCATAGTTTGAAGAATATTATCATCATCATCATCATCATCATCATCATCATCATCATCTGATGGAGGCCAAAACCGATAGGTCGACCCGACCCGTCCATTCTTCCCCGGGCTTAAGCGTAATGGGCTTCTCAATCGCAGCTGCGTCTACGCAGAGCATTTGTTTGTACTCTTCGTCTCCAAAATCAGTCATGGCCCGAGCCCTCTTCTCCCATGGATTCCAAACAACTATCATTACAGAAAAGAATCGCCAATGTTTGCTTGCTCAGTTCAGAAATTTAATGTTGTATTGTAATGATTCTTACCAACGTCGGGCAGTCCCTCTTTTCTGACAACGAACGTTCTCTTCCTCTCGTGGTCGAAAACTCCAACTGCGTCTGACGAACTGAGGTAGACTCGATCCACCTAATATGTCAATGTTATCGTATGACTTCGAACGGTTGCTTTTTTTTTTTTTTTTTTTTTTTTTTAACTGACCTCAGATTCGAAGGTTAAGGCGTCTCCTTGTTCTGTGAACCTTTCTTTGTTGCTGAGGTTGTCCAAGTAGTCTAGTGTCTCCAAGCCCTCCACCCTTACCTCGCTGCTCATTCGAAGTACAAAGAACGCATTTTTTCAATATTCGTGTTATAAAGATTTCATATCATCGATGTCCCAAAGTGGTCTTCTTATTATTACCTTATGTCCGAGACAGACAAGTAAGTGTGGTAGGCGAATGAGAAGCTAAAGGGCTTGCAGTTGACATTCCTGATTCTTGATATCAAGCTAAGCTGTCCATCGACAGTTAAGTGAACCCTTAAGCGAAGCTCGAAACTGAAAAAAAAAAAGGGTTTTAAGAAGGTAAAAGAAAAGATTCAAACTTTGCAACAGACGACATCGATCTCTGTTACACGATTCTTGCAAGAACCGAATGGCTTTGTTTTCGTTGCAAGAAATGGAGTGGAATTTCTTTCAACAATACATACCCGTGAGGCCAGATCTTGAGATCATCGTCCGATGGCTTGAAAAGAAGGTCGACGAACGACTTTCCATTCGTCGAATCGCCGTTATTGTGTAATGGCGGCGGATTGTTGTCTACGACCCATAATCGATTCCTTGCGAACCCATGATGTTCTAAAGACCCACGAGTTCCAAACTTTCGAAAAAAAAAAATCATAGATAAACATCTCAGTAGGAGTTAACTAAAGGTGGATTCTGTATATGTGTTGCATATTATTATACCTGTGGGAAACATATGGGAATCCCTCCTCTCACAGCTGAAGGTGGCTTAAAGATCGCCTGCAAAAGCCCAAATTATTACACAAATTTTTACTTCCACTTTTCGTCTTGTTTTGATCAGACAATCTGGGAATGAGATTGGTGAAATATTATCCCCAATTTGGTATAGATAAGAACAGGAAAACCGAACCGAAAAAGGTACCTTCTTGCTGGTGAATAATAGCTCCTCGCCACGCTCTGTTTTCCAAGAACGAACTTGCCCACCGTAGAGACTAACCTGTAGAGATTTATTCAATCATTTCATTAGAGTTTCAAGATTATAACTTCAACGGTATATACGTAGAGATAACGCAAGAATGTCAACAAAGATCAAACATGCCTTGGCTGATGCGCCACGAGGGCTCCTCAGCAAAACCTGCGAAATTCCCTGCTCATCCTTCGTGATCTCAATTGGAGATCTTTGACTCTCATCTAATGCAAGAGGATCCATTTTTTTTTGCTTTTCTTTCTGGACAAGATTTATGTTCCTTCCTCTTACATAACAGGCCTCAGCAGAGACAGCGATTTATAGAGACGGAGAATGTGAAAGAAATCCCAGAAAAAGGGTCGAGAAAAGTAAATGAAGGTCACCCAGAATTAGTTGAGACTCAGAGCTTTTATCATTCGATTCTTTCTCGTGAGCCCAGAAAGCAAACTTCTTGTGAAATGCTACCGAAATCTTAACTACCTCAGAGCTTCTAAATTCAACGGTGTACTTCAGTGTAATAACACGAGATTTGACCCAATTTGCTCGAAACGAAACAGTTCGCCACAAAGCAGAGATTTATTACAACTTTTTCCTTTTGAATTGTAGGAGAAAATAGACAGAATTTATTACCACGCGTTGAAAAAGTAAATAGCTCTTTAATACAGAGAGAGGTTGGTCCATGTTTTAACTCGTTTTTGACCTTGACACAGTTTTTTAATAACTACATAAAATATGGAAAGGTCAGATCTTGAACTGATCTTGACGAGCTTATTACACAACAATCCATAGGATAGAATAGACTAGATCTCATCTCTTACGTAAATTATTGTATATAAACTCAGCCCCTCATGTGGTAATAAAATGGCGTTGACTGAACCAAAAAAGGTCCAGTTTTCCAGTCTGAACAGCCAACTAAAAGTATGAAAGAAGATAGTTTTCATGTTGGCAGCGAAAGCGAAGATGTACGTGGAGATAGAACATTGATCGAAATTACAAGGGCTACGTTGGTCTAGTTCTTATCCTCATGTATTTTTCCAGTGGATAAAGACGATAGACGTGGAACGTACTGCGTTTGCTGCACGTAGACCGCCCGCAAAAGAACAACTTTTTTTCTCCCAACTGTAAAAGGTTGAGCCAACTAATCTTAAATTAGAAATCGATCCTCGAATTCTTCGAATTTTCAATTTCCAAGAAAGGACCTGCGCTGGGTCCTCGGCGAGCTACCATGGATTTGCCGAACTATAGAGAGGTCGATCTCAAGGTGATACCGTTGAAACCCTTACTTGCGAATTTATAATCCAATTATCATACATACTCAATATCCACACTTTCGGTGACTTGCTTGAGGGTTTTTGCTTTTTGGGCGAGTGGGTTTGATTGTCTAACTCCCTCCTTTATTGTTCAATGTTAATGATTAATGGGTTGAGTCAAATCACATCATACTATTGTTCAATTTGGTTCTTCTTGATTCTGCCTACTGTTAATATGGTAAACGGGAGAATTAACTGATTGCCTTCTGTGTTGAGTTAGATTTTTAAGCTTGCAATCAGTGATAGGAAGAAATTTTTTAGCCGATTTGATTCTTTTTCGCTTGGTGCAGGATGATCCTCAATCAATTACAGTCGACGTCGATCGTCCTAAAACAACTTGTTGGGGCTGTGGACGCCGTCTTTCTATTGCCTCAGATGCTTTGGTCTTTAAATGCAGATGGTGTGGAGCCATAACAAAGCAATTCCCAATCAAGAACGACGACAAGCACTTGAAACGGAGGCGCCTCCGCGACCATTGCTTCGTTTTCATCTCCATTCTATTCATGGTGCTCTTTATATGTAAGCTCAGTCACAACTCAATGCCATTACAAAAAACTCAATCGCATGCCTGAAATCTTAACGTTCTTTCCTCGCTAGGCGGCGTTTGGGCAGTTTATCCTATAATCTTCTCAATCAGCTACTTCTGCGGCGTTTTCCACCTAACAGTCGCAGCGATTTTGTCCCTGTCGACGCTGTCTTCGTTTTGCCTCGCTGCATTTAAGCCCGCCGGAGTTCCACCGTTGATACCGTGGGGCGGCGGCGCGGCGGTTCGGAAAGGCGGGCTTGAGGACCATACTTTCTGCCAACAATGCTCAAAGCCGAAGTCGCCCAAAGCACACCACTGCGGTTCTTGCGGGACATGCGTGCTCGACATGGATCATCACTGCCCATTCGTAAGTAGAAGAAAACAAAATCGAATGTTCCTAAGCTGCAAAGCGATTGCTTTAACCGCAGCTTTCCCCTTCTTCTCACGTTACGTACGCGCAGATTGGGAACTGCGTGGGATCCGAGAATCACAAGGCGTTCGTCGTCTTCCTCATATGCGCTGCCGTAAGCTTGACTTACATAGCTATCATGGCTTCGTATTCGGCGCACTGCATCTGGCCCGCAAAACTCCCATCGAATGGGCTCGATTTCTTGAATGCAGCTCTGTTCTTACCAGCGAGGGGGTTCGTACTCATCTACTTCTTCTTATCGAGCGTTTCCGTTGGCAGTGGAGTTAGCGTTCTGCTGTGGCAGCAGCTGTGGTTCGTATACACTGGGAAGACTTATCTTCGCCATCTAAGTTCGACTGATGCACATGTGGAGAAGGACTGCGATAACCTCGTTAGATTCTTTGGATGTACGGTTAGTACGTCATCCTCGTACTTGCCGAGTTATTGGAAATCTAGGAAAAGGCACGACAAGTGAAGGTGCAAGTAAGTTGGCAGTAGACTGGGTGATGAACGGAATTTGTATTTAGTTTAGCCCTCAAATTGAAATTTGTTTTGTGGGGTTAGAAGTTTTCGATTTCGGTCCTTGAAGAAGGGGTATACACGCATTTGGTACACTTTTTGTTCATGATATTTTGGGCTGGATATTTTATTACCAAGAAAGGTCAAGAGAGGCAGCTTTGTTAAACAACTACAGTATACCTACCATCCACATTAAACGACGGCGTTTTGGGCCTCGGAGTTGTAAGTAATCTGATATAATAAAATCATTTCCAGGTCAGAAGAGACAACCCCTCATTGGTAGCTCAGGTCGCTGTCTTTTCACTACCTCGACGAGTCCGCCAACCCCTAAATCGGATTCAATTGGCTCTAATCCCTTATTTCTTTAGGCTGTGTTTAGTTTATTTGGATCCAAGGATTCACGTTTTTGGTTGTTGATTTGCATAAATTCACCTCAGAAGCTCCGTAGAGACGCACGCATCCAAGAGAGAAAATGGAATCAGCTGCAGCGCTGTCGCAAATCGGGCTCGCCGGTCTCGCCGTTATGGGCCAGAACTTGGCCTTGAACATCGCCGAGAAAGGTTTTCCGATCTCGGTCTACAATCGAACCAATTCGAAAGTGGACGAAACCCTAGATCGGGCTCACAAGGAGGGGAAATTGCCCCTTTTCGGCCACTACAATCCCAAGGATTTCGTCCTCTCCATCACCCCGCCTCGCTCCATCATCATCCTGGTCAAAGCTGGCGCGCCCGTCGATCAGACCATCTCCGCCCTCGCGGCTCACATGCAGCCGGGCGACACGATCATCGACGGTGGGAACGAGTGGTACGAGAACACTGAGCGAAGGATCGTTGAGACGAATCAAAGGGGTTTGCTCTATCTCGGCATGGGTGTTTCGGGCGGGGAAGAAGGGGCGAGGAACGGGCCTTCATTGATGCCTGGTGGGTCCCACAGGGCCTACTTGAACGTGAAGCACATACTGGAGAAGGTTGCTGCCCAGGTCGACGATGGGCCGTGCGTGACCTACATTGGTGAAGGGGGGAGTGGGAATTTTGTGAAGATGGTGCACAATGGGATTGAGTACGGTGATATGCAGTTGATTTCTGAGGCTTACGATGTACTGAGGAACGTTGGTGGGTTGGGTAATGAGGAGATTGGGAGTGTTTTTGAGGAGTGGAATAGAGGAGAGCTAGAGAGTTTTCTGATTGAGATCACTAGTGATATCTTTAGGGTTGAAGATGAAGTAAATGGTGGGTTTTTGGTCGATAAGATTCTTGATAAGACAGGGATGAAAGGAACGGGGAAATGGACAGTTCAACAAGCAGCTGAGCTAGCAATTGCAGCCCCTACCATCGCTGCATCTTTGGATTCTCGCTACTTGAGTGGATTGAAAGAGGAAAGAGTCGCAGCAAGCGAGATTTTCAAGAACGAGGGGCTGGCAGAAATCGAAAACTCAGCTAGTGTAGGCAACGTGGACAAGAAGAGGCTGATCGATGATGTTAGGCAAGCTCTCTACGCATCGAAGATTTGCAGCTACGCCCAAGGCATGAATCTGCTGCGCTCAAAGAGCATGGAAAAGGGCTGGGGCTTGAACTTAGGTGAGCTAGCTAGGATATGGAAGGGCGGGTGCATCATCAGAGCTGTTTTCTTGGACAGAATCAAAGGGGCGTACCAGAGAAACACGGGATTGGCTAATCTGTTGGTTGATCCCGAATTTGCAAAGGAAATGGTGCAGAGGCACGTCGCTTGGAGAAGGGTCGTTGGCTTGGCGATTCAAAATGGGGTTAGTGTCCCTGGCATGTCTGCTAGCCTTCAGTACTTCGATACTTACAGGAGATCGAGGTTACCTGCGAATCTTGTCCAGGCTCAGAGGGACTACTTTGGGGCTCATACTTACGAGAGGGTCGATCAAAGTGGCTCGTATCACACTGAGTGGTCCAAGCTCGCAAGGAAGGCTAGAGTTTAGCCAGCTTTCGCTGATTGGTGGTTGATTGAAGCTTGAATTGGTATGGGTATCATTTTCGTTGTTGGAGTTCTTGTTCTTGATTTCGATGAATTTGCTGCTTTTGAGAATTTGAGTATTTTAGTTTGCATTTCCTTTTGATAGTGGACTGCTTTGTGGCTCTCTCAGTTGTTGGAAATTATAAACCTTTTGTAGCTTCGGCGTTCTGAGTTTTCTGTAATAAGAGGAGCTTGCTTTTTTTATTTAATAATGGTGTTGTCCTAGTTATTATTATAACCGTTGAAGTGTATGGCTACCATGTTTCATGATGCTTGTTAGTAGTCTTCTTAGGTTAGGGAGTTTGTAGTTTCATTCGATGGTTGTAAAATTTGGGCCTCACCTATTTAGATGGTGATTTTTGCAGGGAACCATAGATAGCCCAACCCAGGCAAATCGCATTAATAATATCCAATCTCAACTAACCATAAGCTGAACTTCTTTACTTATATAAAAGAGGCTATCCGCCGATTGATAGCCAGTTTCATGTAGGTATCAGGTAATTATGACATGACATATACGGTGCAATATGGAAGTTTGTCCATTAATTTCAAAGCCAATTTAATATTTAATCTACTGACACGTGTGGGAAGGAGTATTGTAGCATATGGGCTCTTATTATGGCCCATTTGTAAACAAGCTCATAATCAGTAATACTTATGGTTGTTCTGGCGAATAAGATGGGAAATCTCTGATGTTCTTTCATCCATACAATACCAGTGTGTCGTGTGGTGTTTATTACACGTACCATAAAACATCGCGATGGCATATTTTTCTTTAATTAGCATTTAGTGCTCTATTTTACCTTTTTCTTCTTTTCCTTTATGAAATAAATTATCTTCAAAGAGAATGAATTGTAGAGAAACTGCTTTGTGACGTTTGAGCAATATATTATACATTCAATGACCGGAAGAAAAAAAAATTAATTTCCACATTTAATTAGGTGCTAAACACCAACCCGACACGAACCGCACCCGAAATGATAGTTTGGGTTAGCATTTCCGACCTGTTTAAGTAAATGGGTAATCCAACTGGATATTAAGTGAGTCAGGTTAGGATTCGAGTTTTCTGTTGGAAAACCTCCTGACGTTCCCGCTTCGTGAAGTTAAGATAGGCACTTAGGAATTAAGGTAGTAATGGGAGCACACGATTTAATGGCTCACTCAAGCTTACGGATCGAAACTTCCCAAGCTATCTCTCTTCTCTCTCAAAGAGGCTCTCTAACTCTCTAGCTTTCTCACTCTATGAAGTGGATTCTCTCTTTTTGCTAGGATGGTTAGGAATGGAGGCCTATACTCCTATTTATACTACTCCACCTCCATAATGAATGGTGGAGAGTATTCCTAGAATACTCTACATATTCTAGAGAACTCCAAGGAATCTCTACACCTCTCCATTCCCTTCCATATGCTTCCATACTCTTCCATAAGATTCCGGAAGGTTCCACACATCTCCAGAATATTATAGAGGATTCCATACTATTCCGCAAGCTTTTAGAGAGTTCTAGACTTTTCTAGGATTCTCTGCAATTTTCTAGAACCTCTCCAATTAAGGAGGGATCCCAACAAATCTCTCCCTCCTGACTTAATTGGGGAATTGTAGCAAACCTGCACCTTGACAGCAATCTTCGAACTTCTTTGTCGGTATTACCTTGGTCATCATGTCTGACCAGTTCTCATCTGTGTGAACCTTGTCAAGATGCAATTTCTTTTCCTCGAGGACTTCCCGGTTCCAATGATACCTTATGTCGATGTGCTTCGTGCGAGAATGAAATGTTGAGTTCTTCGCCAAGTAAATTGCACTTTGATTGTCGCACTTCAACACGTACTTTTCTTGATCTATTCCCAACTCGAGCAACATGTTCTTCATCCACAGCATCTCCTTGCCATTCACCTTTGCCTCGACGAACATGCGCCCCTCGCATGGTCGCATAGGTGGTAGCTTGACCTCCATGGCATTCAATACTTGAATGGCCTCCACACCACTCAAGACTCGAGCAGCCCCAAGCCTCTGCTCGGGCGCTTCCTCCGTTTCTTGCGCTTTCCCTTGCGCAATCATGGCCGTGAGCATCCCCCTCTTGGGGCATTCCGACACCTTATGAGGCCCCCTGCATAGAAAGCAACCCCATTTGGGCACGAACGCTTTCTTCCTGTCCTCATAGTCTCGTCGGCCTTGCGTGGATCCCCGGTCTCTACTAGGTGATCGCCCCGCGTCCCGCTCACGAACATGGGTCTCTCCCCCACCTTTGGCTGAGCCCTCTTGCTCGCGCCTTGGAGCTTCCCTCTGGTACTCCATGAGTGACTCGGCAACCATTATGGCCTCGTCCACCGACTTGACACCCCGACGTTGGACTTCCTGCCTAGCCCAACTTTGTAGCCCATCAATGAAGAAAAACAACCTATCATCGTCCGTGATGGTAGGAATCTGAAGAGTTAGCATCGTGAACTCATCCACGTATGCCTGAATTGAGCCTCGGTGCTTCAATTCCCGCAACTTCTTCCTTGCTTCATAGACCACATTCTCGGGATAGAAGTGGCGCTTGAGTTCCCTCTTGAACTCCTCCCACGTGTCCAAGCCACGCGCGCCCCTCTCTATGTCGGCATGCACACGTCTCCACCATAACGCCGCAGTCTCGGTGAGGTAGTTGCTTGCGGTACGGATCTTGCACGCCTCCTCTACGATGCCTAGATCCTCAAAGTACCGCTCCATTCGCCAAAGATAGTCCTCCACTAGCTTGGCGTCTCGCTTGCCGTTGAACCCACACGGCTTTGGCACATCAATAGGCCTTTGGCTAGTCGATCCCCCCTGTCGAGCTAGCTCCGTTGCCTCCCCCGCTTAGTGCCAACCTTCGGCATAATGCCACTTGCTCTTGCAGCGAATCCATGGCCTCCCTCATTTTGGCCATCTCGCCCCGCAAGACCTCGTTCTCGGCCTTCAGGACCTCGTTGGCTTCCCTCAATGCCTTCGACTCCTCCTTGGTGGCCTCGAACTCTTTGAGAACCTGCCCCTGCAAGGTCTCAACAGTATCCCTTACCGTCACAACCATCTCAATGTCGGCCTTGACCTTGTCGAGCTCCTCATGAACGTGCTCCTCTAGAGTTTCCACGTTCCCCTCGACGTCCTCGAGCCGCCCCCCTATGGTTGCAACAATTTGGCCCATCTCCGCGATGGTGCCTTCCCACGGACAAGGGTCTCGCGCCTTCGATTGATCCCGCTTTTTCCTCCAACCTTGGCTAGGAGCCGGCTCACGACCCCTCTCCTCGTTCACTTGCGCATTTGTCTCGGCCATCTTCGCTAACCTTGGCTCTGATATACCACTTGTCACGGACCTAGACTTTGGCTTGCTAGCTCCCGTGCGGCACCTAGTCCCTTAAGCAGCCCCTTGCGTACTTTACTAGGTCAGTCTCCCAAAACGCTCACGAAAGAAAGCAAAGTGTCGGACAACCCTCGGCTTGAACGTGCCTAAGTGCAAAGAGGAAAACCCACACAAGTGTTGTAGATAGAGAACTCACTCTTTCTCACACTAAAGTGTTTACAATGAAGGCTTTTACCACTTCTCGGATCCAATGATACCTTATGTCGATGTGCTTCGTGCGAGAATGAAATGTTGAGTTCTTCGCCAAGTAAATTGCACTTTGATTGTCGCACTTCAACACGTACTTTCTTGATCTATTCCCAACTCGAGCAACATGTTCTTCATCCATAGCATCTCCTTGCAAGCTTCAGTAGCTGCGATGTACTCTGCCTCTGTGGTGGATAATGCAACACACTTTTGCAGCTTTGATTGCCAGGAAACAGCTCCCCCCGCGAAGTAGTTAGGTATCCCGATGTTGATTTTCTTGAATTAATATCACCGGCCAAGTCTGCATCTGTGTATCCTTCTAACACAGGTTTTCCTTTTCCAAAGCATAAACATCTTTTGGAAGTTCCACGTAAATATCGGAGTCGTAAATCCTACTATTCCTTTGTATAGTGGAAGAATCTCCATATTGGAGAATTAAATCGTGTGCTCTCATTACTACCTTAATTCCTAAGTGACTATCTTAACTTCACGAAGCGGGAACGTCAGGAGGTTTCCCAACATTTTCAACACGAAATTAACCCGTTTATCAGCCCATTTAACCAGAATAATATATTATAAAAAATATCCTTAATATAAATACATAAATTACTTTTATATAATTATATGACTTGTATTATTTGAATTTTAACTGTTGTTGATTTTTAGGAAAAACAACTGCTTTGTTTCTCTATTGTTCTATTTCATTTGGATTTAAAATTCTGATTATTTAGTTATTTTTTCTTTTTAATTTTAATTTCAAACGGGTTGCGATTGTTATGTTTGGGTTAAAGCAGGTCGCCTTAGGGTTCAATATTTCAACCCGTCTAGATAAACAGGTCGGGTCAGGGTCGAAATTTTCAACCCCGTTTATTGAACTGGTTGAACCCAAATGTGATTCAATCCGACCTGTTTACCACCCTTTATTGATGCTATCTCACATTACCAACGCATTCAAAATCCATCAAATAATTTAAAATAAAAAAACAGATCCATATAGCCAAACCCAACGATCAACTGCAGTAATAAGTTTCTTAATACATATTCGATACACAAATATCCCATTATTGTATGATTCCTAATCGGGCTACAATCTACTCATAGCCGCACAACGTGCGGCCATCCTCACATAGTATAATATGAATGTATGTATCTGCTGGGAAAAAGCTAAGATTCTTGGTGAACTACAACTATAGTTGATGCTGCTTCTTTAGACAAATGCTCTCTCACTTTTCATTGATGTCATTGCTAATGAAATAAACAACTCTAAATGGGGGAATTTATGCTGATATGTTACTGTCTATACACTAATTCTTGATCCTTATCAACATCCTTAAATAATATTAGCAAGTTAGAACAATCGAATCCATATTTCCGGTTAGTACTATTATATAGTAATAATTACATTATTCTTAAGAACGGTCAAAAGTCTAGTGATGTCCCCTCGCCGGTGCTTTGAAATGGTGTGCCACGAAGCATTTATGCCGTATTTTTGGGAAATTTTTAACAATTCTTTAGTTAACTTATTTCCGACATAAGGAATTGAATCTCGCATAATATGTAATATATATAGTATCGTAGCTATAACTTTAGAAACAGGAAAGAATATGATTTAGGTATATTTCTGTCGTACTTATTTGCTTATATTATATGCCATATTGAACACTTATAGCCATTTTAATCATAGTTTTTTCCTGGGTGAGTATAATCTTTGTGATATGTATCATCTTCATAGTTTTAGATTTAAGTCGAACCTGCCCTACTATAGGTGTATTGTTCGATGGTAATTTATTTGCCTGTGCATAATAGACCATGATCCATAGGAACCAAAGGGCTTGTAGACAGTAGTACAAAGGTAAAATAAATAAAATAATTAATGTACATGACTAGTCAAGACTTTCTGGACAGCAACATAAACGCTTGTGGAAAGACTTATCTTTTCAGACAAAAGGGTTTCCATTTTCATGAGCTGTAAACCTTGCTTGAGATTTCGGACAGTGCATCGAAAAGTGACAACATAAGAGAAACTGCAAAAAAAGCTATTATAATATGTAACATCTTAGAATTCACAGGTAACAAAACCAAAACAAAAATATTAATTGTTCAAAGTACATTTTGACTAGAAATGATAACGGGCCCTGAACGTACGTGGCAGTTATGTGACTATGGTGTTCTGGCAAAAATGGTGGAGGAATAATTAACAGGTAAAAAATAAAAAAGGATGGGAATAGAAAACTATTACACAATGATTTTCAGTTTGCTGATAGTCGAAAGGTTTTAATAAAGAGTGGTTAAGATTTACGTGGGCTTTTGTTATATCAGTAAGATTCGAACTCATCATCATGAAATGAGGCATTGAACTCAAGAATATTATTTTCTTAAGCTGCCGAGATAATACTAATTGTTTAATGCACGCTCGGAATTGTTTGAACCTATCTCTCGATAATATATATATACTAGTGCAACGGAAATGCACGGTATTAAATATATATAATTATTATTTAATGGTAGAAATATTAAATTATATCTTTAGAGTGGGTAGTTATTGTACAACATGGGATAATGGGTAGTTTTTATTGTTTATATTTTATTTATTATAATTAATTATATTTGACACGTGTCGTAATGAGAGCACTCCTACATTTCTATTTATATATAAGATATATATATATAATATCATATAATATATATATATATATGTGTGTGTGTGTGTGTGTGACTAGAAAATGCTCTTTTATTAAGCGTGAGCGGCAGGTCATTGCATGGGTACCCCCTTTTGTCCAATGAATCATAGTAAGTGTTGTCTGTGTTTATAAGGTTGTGTTGGTACATGTGTGCAATCACACTTGGTTCGTAACTTCTTATTCGTCAACAAGGCGATCTATTAGGGTTTGTAGACACAATTAATTAAATATGTGTATCCGATTAAATTTACAATCGAAAAAATATTTGAAACTCATTCCTTTGGCATCTCGCAGTAAAACTGCAATAACAAATATATGGTATGGTAATAGAGCGGGACGAAATAAAAATTTGATAATACATTGTGGGGCATGAAATTAGATTGAAAATGGTAATGGGGTGGCTTGAAATGAATTAGATTGAGAATGACAATGTATGAGAATGGAAATGAAATTAGACATAATTAGATTGGAACTCATTTGCAATTTTTTAATCGAACGGAGAAATAATCCCATCCATGCCATGTGATCTTCTTTCACAATATACAATTTCTTATTATGAAACATCTGCGTTTTGATGATAAAGCAGATCACCGTGAGAGTTTGATGTACTTAGTCTAATGGTTTTTTTTTTTTTCCATATATGGAAAATCTCACAGCTCACGAACCTATGTTACTCTCATAATTAAACACGATAATGCCTCATGTTTTAATACAAAATACTGATGTACTAAAGACTTGTGCTTAGTGCCTCTTTTAGGGATAAGCTTTGGTCGTCTGCCACACGTGTTGGGTGATTATGTAGTCGTAATCTCCGAAGACTTATATAACAATGGAAGTAAATTGAATACACGTACATACTATAGATTCAAAGTTAGGGTTATAACAAGAGGTATGTCTTTCATGGAGTTGTGCAATAACAAGTAACGATCTATTACTTAAAGCCTAAAGGTAGTCAAAAGACATTTTCAGGCATTAATTCAACTTGTATAAGTAAAATATATCATATCACCAACTAATTGTTTCTGGGACGATATTGTGTGTTAAAATGAAAAGGGAAGAACGTAAGGGAAAAGCTAATTATATATTTATAGAGACATCTCAATGGGGGTTGGAAGAATAAGAATCTTTCTTTAATTAATGTACTGCATGGCCTTCCACCTGTTACTTGCCTATATAAAGGAGGGTTTTCCATACTATTACCTCACGAAAAATCTCCCATACACCAACGCACATGAATATTAGCTATATCTATGTACCTATTCTTTAGTTAAATTTGAAAAGCAGCTATAAAAAATGCTTATAATCCTTCTTCCATTTCACTACTCGCTGGACGATTGCTACACACCGGAAAGAAAGACGACGAAATTTTTGAATAACTGAGCAGTAAGAGTCGCACTTGTGAATACTCGTGTGATTAAAAAGAGAGCTTTCTTCGGTTCAAGCTTAGGGATATTGTGAGGTTCAATTTGCTGCCGACTCATTCATTCAAATGCCTGAGTTAATTCAATAGGGTTTTCAACTCGGTAACTGATTGAATGAAGTGGGAGTCAAGTTGAATCTTAAGCTTTCTGTTCTTGGACTGAAGGGAGCTCCCTTTCTCCCTTCCCTTCATATGCAGTTTATATCTAATAGGGTTAATCATGTTCCCTTTTTATAAGTATATGTATCTGCTGGTTTCTTGGTAGTATTTGGGTTTAAACACGATGATTCCTACCTCGTACTAAAATCCTGACATCTTAGTTTATGGCGCATCTTGCAATCACTGTGAAGGTTTATATTGTCCAGGTGAGATCTTTTTACTTGCAGCAGAAAAAAAAAAAAAAAAACCGTTGGAGATATATATACCCTTCTTTTTTATACTTAAAACGTAAGCAGTTTCTTAGGGTTTTCTCGCCCGAGCTCGACGACAGCGTTTTAATGGTGTTCTTGGGCGTCGACTCGACACTAATGCTATAGCAGCAAGTTCCAAGACAATATTTTGTGCTGTGATTGGTCGTTTTTGCTATTACCGAAGTGTCGCTTTTTATATGTAGTGCCTTTCTTCTTTCTTTACATTTCTTGAACTACGCAATTCCCAGATGTTGAGTTGCAATTAAGGCTTATAAGATATTCTTCGTTTTATTTAATATCTTTGTGGAATACTTTTGAGATGATAAATGGAATATGAAATTAGTCACTAATTGTCTAGCTTATTGTTTAATCTAGATTCTAGATGCACTATTGGCATGTTTGACTTCCCAAGGAAATGTAAATAAATAAACAATAAAACTCAATATCTTGTATATATAGTTTCACTTTATTGTTTTTCCATTTCCAAAGTGGTCAACCACCATAAGAGGAAAAACCTTAGAAACACAATTAAAAAGAAATAAAAAGAGTAAAACTTAACCAAGTTTTCGGCGAAAAATATTACAAGATCGATGATTCTGCAAAGAGGAGTAGGGGAAGGAAAAAAGCTTCTTCCGTTATTCAAGCCGATAAAAGATTCTGTATATGTCTCTGCAACGATGATGATGAGAAAATACATAGTTTAGAACAATGTATTATCAGGGCACAACAAAATCGATCCAAGAACTAAAATAAATGAGAAGACAAAGGATTATTAAAGTCCTACCTCAATTGCAAGAGGCGATGTAGTAGGAGGGAATCGGCCTACAACTCTGCCTTGTTTGTTCACCAGAAACTTGGTGAAATTCCACTCAATATCTTTTTCGCTCTTCAAGAATTTGTAGAGAGGAGCTGCGTTTTCTTCGTTAACTTCGACCTGCAAATGAAGGAGTACTCAGCCTTGATTTATTACTCCAAAGAAACTTCATCAAGTAATAAACCTTGTCGAATATTGGGAATTCTGCTTTAAACATAGAGCTTATGGTTTCCTTGATTTCCTTGTTAGTTCCTGGTTCTTGCTGACCAAACTGATTACAAGGGAATGCTAGTATTTCAAGACCTTAGAAAAGAAGGAGAACAATCTTAAGGACGACATTGGCCAACAAGAATGAATGTAATGACATAATAAGTTACAAAATTCTAACCTTGATCTCTGTACTTGTCATAAAGAATGTTAAGCTCCCTGTAGTTTGACTCGGTAAAGCCACTTTGAAGACGTTAGAAGAACGATATCGAAATGAAGAAATGAGAATAGCAGTGATAAAAGAAAAAGGGTAGAAAAGGAGATCGACATAGCAGCAAAGCAATCTATCTGTGTGTCAAGTCAACTCACCATTTTGAAGCAACATTAACGATGAGAACAACCTTTCCTCTATACTTGCTCAGAGCCACATCTTCTCCATTTATATCCTGCAAAAACATTGTCTACTGTCTTACTCTGCACCAAGAATGAGAAATCGTAGCTGTGATAGGCTTAGCATATAGCAGCATCGTTCGAAAAAACAGGGTACCTTCACCATGAACTCGTGAATGGATTTTTGGGAACTCTGAATTCTCATGATCCGCAAAAGGGTACCTGAAATACAGCCAAAATGCAAACCCAAGAACGAGAAAGGACGCCCGTTTCGTAGATTTCGAGGAAAGCATGCTTTACTGATCAGCAGATAAGTTTTCTTTCTTCAGTTTTTATTGCGTTATAGAGGCAGAAAAAGAACAGAGCATCGCTCAACTGCGTAAGGATAAAACCATTGCAGTCCAAATATCAATCTATCTCTGCAGTAATGATCTGTTGCTCGTGTTTGTGTGTGTGTTTTAGTGCGTGTCGACGATTTTCATTAAAGAACATTTAAAGAACTACACTAGTCTAAGCTATGACATGAAGAGATTGTACTGCATATAGTTTAACATATACATACCAATTATGCCATTGATCGGATACATAAAGAGTTGACATTCTTAGACATATAAATACAAATATATATTCCGTGATAGTTGGTAAGATATAAACCATATTAGTGGTGTCACATAATAGCGTCTCAGCATCATATGAGGAAGTACTATGTCAAGTTTGATGCTTGAGATCAAATTAAATCTCTCGAAAAGACTTCAAGTTTCGCATTCACTTGTATATACTTGTATATAATCCTACTCAAAAGGCACGAATTTGTATTAGGTGAAAAGTATGGATAGCATCATAGTTCGATCGCTTTGCTTTCACTTTAAGACAGAAGAAGACAAGAACAGTTCATCTCATGGACATGATGTCTCTTGTAAGTCCAGCAATGTTATCCATTAAACCCAACTTGTTATTTGCCACGCTTTATAAATCTCCACAAAGATCGATCGAGACGCATCGGAATACATTAAATAACGAAAATGAGGAAGTATTCAAACCTGACGATCTTCGTCTTCATCGTCTTCTGTTCGACGAGCAGATCAAATGCCCAAAATGCCCTCCTACGGCGACGGCGCGATAACCCATGCAAGCAGATGACTTTCTACTTCCACGACATACTGTACAACGGCCACAACGCGGACAACGCCACGTCAGCGATCGTCGGAGCTCCGGCGTGGGGAAACCGCACTGTCCTGGCCAGTCAGAGCCATTTCGGAAACCTGGTGATATTCGACGACCCAATCACGGCCGACGTCGGCCTGCAATCGAGCCCAATCGGCCGAGCCCAGGGATTTTACCTTTACGACAGGAAGGAAGCGTTCACCTCTTGGTTAGGGTTTTCGTTCGTCTTCAACTCCACCGAGCACAGGGGCTCAATCAACTTCGCCGGCGCCGACCCACTTATGGAGAAGACGAGGGACATTTCGGTAATTGGAGGCACCGGCGACTTCTTCATGGCGAGGGGAATTGCTACTTTGGAGACAGATGCTTTCGAAGGAGACGTTTACTTTAGGTTGAAAGTCGACGTGAAGCTGTACGAATGCTGGTGATTTTTATGTTCTTGTGAGAGAATCAAGAATCCAACTTGTATAATATTCTTCTTAAAAATCTCATCTTCAGATTAAATAAACGAACCGTGGTTAGAAAGAAAGGAGTAGAAGTCAACAGGTTATTTAATCAAACATGTAATACTTCCACACAGAAATGCAATCATAATTACACATAAGCAAAATAATTGCTCGACCACTGACCACAAACAAGCCACGCACTGCTACGTCCCATGATTCATGCAAAGCCATTATATGAGAACGTAATTTCAAAAGGAATATAAATTATATATGATATATATACTTTGATGGCCATGAAGACATTCCTTAATCCAATTTCTTGCCTTTCAATGGGCCTCTAGGGATCTTGCTTAAGACTTTTGCATCAAACACTGCGTACTGTTTCTTGAGCTCGGCCATTGCCTTCTCGGCGTAGGAATCCACTTGGTGCTCGTACTTGTCGTAGAACACGGGCACAACAAAAAGCAGGACAGTGACTGTTTCGAAGACATGAAATATGTCATTACAAACATGATTAGGATTACCTGCTAATCAGTTGTTATACAATCAAGAAATTAACTTGATGGGACTTACTTATGTAGAGCAGAGTTAAGAAGTCAAAGCAACTCCCCAAGAATGATACGATCCACAAGCCACCTATTACCTGCAGAAATATCAATACATAGTGTTCATATATTCATTAGGGAAGAGAATGGGAATCTTTCTTCTTCGGGACATACTGAGATGAACTTCTTCAAATCTTTCCCAGACGCAATGTCCCTCAGGCTCGCAAGAGCTCGATTGACATCACATCTCAGAGAGGATACAAACTTCAACACGGGCTCTTCAGGGATGATAACCTCGGGAATCTTTGGCGGAGATCTACGAAGGCAGAAAATATAATTTAATTCGACCAACACATATAGCTTTCACATACAAGGAGAAGCAAGCTCACTTCTTTATAAAGGTGGAAGCGTTCGACCATAGGAATACAAGGACCAGGCCAAGAATCAAAGCGTGGCTGATCAGTGTGAGGAAATGATATTCAAATACATCAAAGAGTATCCAGATAGCAGAGGATGCACCCAATACACCAGCTGAAACTTTCCTGTCCCTCCACATGAACACATCTGCAACTGATCATACGCATGTATAATCAGTATATTGGGTGGAAATCTCACTTATAATGCGATCAAATACAAAAAAATTGGACAATCGAGCTCCCCACAAATTTCAGCAAGAAAAAAATTTGGGTAAAATAATTCGAAGATGGCAGAAACGAAAAATTGAACCAACACTGATGAATTTATCGATCAGAAGACTCAATAAAAGCCTCATCTCCTCCCAATTATACGTATGATGAAGACTCGCTTCAAAATAAATTGTAAAAAAAGAAGATGAATTTCCCCCAAACACGAGCTTTTATTTTGCGTAGCAGTACCTTTGCCGCCTCCGAGAATTTTGTGAACAGGCTTCTCCCTTCCAAAGAGACGATAAACCTTCTCCTTCAACGACGACGATCTGCGATCATCGTCTGAGTCAGACGACGACGACGAATCGCTGCCACCGATTTTGTCGGATATCTTATCCATCAAAGACTCCTTCCTCACCTCTTCTTCTGCCATCGTCAACAGATTATTATTGCGATAAATATGACAAACAACGGTGACAATCTTTGTATTTTAGCGATTCCTCGCTTAGTGAGTAATGAGAAATGGGAAAAAGATTCTGCGTGGGGTATAAATATTTACAGAATATTCAATCAGATTAAAATATAACATTGAATCGCAACCGTCGGATTCTCAATTTTAGGCCGTTCGATTTGATCCCCTCTTTCTCTTTCCTTTGTGTGTAAGAAAACTATTTTTGGAGTGTTACTTTTTTTTTTCCTAAACAGTTCACACCTTTTGGGCTATTTGCGAGTATGGACTTAGGTTGAATTTGGGCTTTTGCAAAGGAGTTGCTAACAATACAAAGATGAAAACGGAACATCATTCAATATTTCACTATTCGTATAGGTTGCCGTTGCAATAATAAATAATTTTGCTAAACCTAGTGTATAATAATATTGAAATGGAGTAGTCCCACTTCAGTACATTCGTGCATGTTGCATTAAATCGAACATATACGTTACGAGACTCTGATTAAATAATACAATATAATAATGTCTATCGTATTGACTCTCCAATACTGACACAACTGCTACCCATCACATGACGATCGATACTGCACTACACTAACATACATTATTACTCGTATTTAAATATCTATAGGTAAAATTTAATTTACTTGCTCCTTCTCCTCGTTCTTCGCTGCAACAAAGGGTACAGTTTTCATTTTTCTTTTACTGGGCTGTAAACAGAACACTCAAATGGGGAAATTGTAGTTGGTAGGAAACGAAAGCTTCATTTTTACCGTGTGATATAAGCTAAATATGGACCCAATTGCTTAATTAGAAAAATTGCAGTGGTCTTTTGTGAAACAACTTAAAATTTATCTGTCGTCAAACCCCACCGCTTTGACATTAGACGTTCAAAAGGAAAACCAAAGGAGTTGTTCCTCTGCAATTCGTAACGTATTTCATATCTCTCTCTCTCTCTCTCTCTCTCTCTCTCTCTACTGAGCAGAGCAATGGAGGAAGCCCTCACCTTCCTAAAGACAAACGCGTGCACCACACGCTCCGCCGGGGCGTGCCTCAGTTCCGAGAGCGAGGCCGAAGGAGAAGACGGACCGTACTTTGACCTCGAGTTCTCCGCCAGGGAAAACGACAAAAGTGCCCTCACTGAAAGCACCACAACCTTGTCGTCCGACGTGGACGGCGACGACGACGACGATTCCGACCAAGAAGAAGGTGGAGAAGAAGCGGAGATTAAGTTCGAATGTACGAACGAGGAGGACGAAGAAGAAAACTCCGAGCTCTTCTTCAAGGGTGACGACGATGGGATTCTTGTCAATGGTGCTTCTTCAGATGTGATTAACGGCTCCAAAGTTCCTCTCTTTCTTCTCAAGCTGCTTCTCAAGCTCAAGAAATCGAAACCCGGCGAAAAAATGTCCGACGAAAAGGTCAACGACGAAGCTTCTCAGCAGGACAACAATGGCGTCGTCGTCGTCCCTTCTGAAGGGATCAGAGAAAATGCTAATAAAGGTAGCAGTAATAAGTTCTTCACAGTGAAGTTCAATGTCCACGAAGTTCCTCTCATGTCTCTGTTCACAAGAGACAACAGCTCCAAGGAGAAACTAACCAGACAAGAATCATCCTCGCATTCGAACGAAAGCAGTAGCAACGACGTCGTTTCCCCCGAAGAAACGAAAAAGCAGCAGCAGATTATTGCCAAGGAAGTGCAGAAGTATCTGAAGATGGTGAAGCCCTTCTATGTTCGCGTCTCTAAGCGCTACGCCGAAAAGCTCAAGCGCTCTAAATGCGGTGCTCCGACGATTTCTCCGCCGCGCGAGGCGGCGGAGGAGGAGAGTGGGAAAGGTGTTACTCGCGGTGGGTTGAAGCAAGCCGGGATCAACGTCGTTGGTAATTTGCCGGCGGGGTTGAGGTTGGTGAGGAAGAGATTGGGGAAGAGCAGGTCGGCGTCGGCGTCCCCCGCCGTGGAGGATGTTGTGGTGGTTCCGTCGGCGGCGGCGGCGGGGAACCGCCGTGACGATTCGTTGCTGCAGGTGCAAGATGGGATTCAAGGTGCCATTATGCACTGTAAAAGATCATTTAATGCTTCTCTAGGTAATTATTAATTTTCTTTCGGACCATAATGTTTAGTTTTATTAAACATGTTCTTTTTTAATATATAAATATTATAAGAATGCGTATGAAATAACTTAAGAAAATCTTCCTCGAACTAATGTATTTGTCAAAATATTTTCTATCGTTTTTCTTTTTTTATTTTCAGATGCTGAATTTCAGTGATGTCGATCGATCATCGTCGTCATACTGGGAAGGAGAAGTGTGCTGTAATAATGCCAAAAGTTGGAGACTCCAAACGGGGCCAAGCCAAGGGCTTATCTATGTAATGATTATTAATGTAAAAAAATAAATAATTAGTACTGTGTAGGTCAAAGTGCTATGAAGTAGGATGAAAAAAAGCACTTTTATTATTTCAGTTTATGATAGAATGTAATCAATTTGCTTTGATTTTAGTGCGACCGACGACGAATGAGTAATGAATTATTGCTTGTGATAGAAATGCTCTCCTCTGTAAAAGCGTGCAAGCTTGGTACTTACAATTACTTGTTTTCAAGAAAGATTAAAGGCTACATTTTCCATCTTGGTCTATTTAGCCTTATGTAAATTTGTTTACGACATGAAAACTACCGTTCGAAAAAAAAAAAGAATGATTAAAGGCTACATTTCCTCTCTTGGTCGAAATCGAGAGTTTATCTTGTAATCGATTCGAAAGATGTTTTGAAAAAATTTTAAGTTTTCATATATTAAATTTCCAGTCCTACTTTTGTCATATTTTCGGCGCATTTTTGTCTTCGTTTTGGTCAGGCGAGGTGGGGAAAAGTGGAGACATATATAGCCTAACAATAGTAAGATTTATCACTTTAACTATTTCCTTTTTTTCTAGGATATAATTATATATATAATCTACCACATTCACGTAACACAAAAGACAACATATAGTGAGTGAACTAATGCATTTCTTTAGCATCAATTTTCTTCGATTATTTATTTGGCATTTTCATGTGAAGCTACTCTCAAAGAAAGAATAATGATTAGTAGTCCGTAATAATGACAGATCTTTTCGGTTTGTCTCATTGTGATTTGTGACTTAGTTCTCAAAAAGCAAAAGCTCTTTTCCCGTCTTTCGTGCCAATTGAATTAGTGCTTTGACCATTTCATTAATCAATCAATCCATTTATACTTAAAAAAAGAACATTTTGTTTTTCGTTAAAAAATAAATAGAAGGAAAACAGCAAATCAAATAAGAACTATAACTATATACAGAAGCAGGCTTTAAACTTGTTCGATAGGGTAAGAAGTAAGAACAAATTAATACACGGTTAGCTTCTACATGAATCGTTTAAACTCCATTAAAACTAGCGACAACGCAACAACTAACGAGAGAGCAACGTGCTGATGATTAATGTAATCAGTGGGCATGTGAAATGATTGATTACTCTAAGCTCATGTAGAATTATTATTCTCTTGAGATGATAAAAAAAAAAACACGCATTTATTACATAACCTTCCAAATTTACAACCACATGGTCTATTCCGTTGTCATCACATCTTCGGTTTCTTCCGTCTCTCCAACACATGGCTCCCAATTTTTTTTATTTTTAAATTAACACAAACTGGGGACATTATGTGATTATGATCGCTCCCCATTCTCGAGTCGAGTTCGACAATCATGAACTCGAGTTGAGATTCAGTCGGAAATACGTTCGACGGGTTTTCAGAAAGATGTCGATAGAATTTAAAGTTGCCAAAAAAATACATGAAAACAGAGACTTTTTCAGCCTTTAAACCATTGTAAGAAACCTTCTTATCAACAGCACAAAAAGCATCAATATACTGATCCATCAAGAAGATAAACTATAATCACATCACGCCAAAAAGCAACCAAAACGATCAAAAGCACAGCAGTAGCAGAAGGAACACACCTGAGGAGACGGATGAGTATTCAATAGCGATATTTGGTGGAGTAATCCTTTGGAGCAATAACAAGGCCACGGCCTTTCCTGGCGCCACGGTACACTGTTTCGACGATGTCGATGAACTCTTGCTTATCCTTCATGGCCCAGTTGATCTTGTTGTTGTTCCCAGTTCCAAGATCGATCATTATGTGCTTGTTCCTGAAGAAGAACATAACCGTGGATGGATCGTAGAGCTCGTACATTGTGTTGAAGTCTGGCACTTCTGTTATGTCCACGAGGTATATGACTGCGAAGTTCTTCACTGTTTCTGCTACTGAAGCTAGCACCTCATCCATCTGAAAAGATAACAGACGAATTGGTGAAAGATCACCTCACAAAATCAATTTCAGATTGCTTCCAAGTTCTACATATAACAGGACAAATTAATTAACTCGGATAATTAAGTCTACACTTTCAGCTGGACGGACAAATCAAACAGCACATGAAAATCCTGGCTCAGGCCGCAAGGCTAATTAAATTGAAAAAGAGGGGTTCTAAAACTGAGGAAGGGTAGGAGAATCTATGCGCACACCTGCATACAAGTTTCGTCCCAGTCATGGCCGAAGCGGATGATCACAAGGCGTTCCTCCTCGGCGAGGATCGACTGGTCCACCGCCCATCCAGAGTGAAGGTGAGGCAACAGATACGACATCGTTTGCTGTTCTTCGGCCCTTCCGCGAAAGATTGAAGGTGGAGAAGCGTGCTTTGATTCCGAGGAGTTAAGTCCATTAGAAGTTCCGTATCATATATTGGACCGAAATATTTTCGCAGGCCCAATTCTTAAATTGCTCACGGGCCTATAAAAGCTCCAAGGCCCAAAAATGCGTAGAATGCAACATAAATAGAAAATTTTAACATTGACAAGAGAGCATGGGATTTTTGCAATGACGTCAATATAGGAGTGGGCTCGGTAATATCATGTTAATTATTGCAAGAACAATAATTTTTTTTTTTTATTTTTTTTTTCACGGAAACATTGGATCATCGTCGTCGTCAGCATCATCATGGAGATTGGTAACTCATCGGTCATCATATTCCCATACCCGTTCGAAACAAACCCTCACGCTATGTCCACTCGACCTCATCTCATTTGTCTTTTGCAGTGAATATTTTCTGCATTATTACATTTGCATATGAACTATGATAAACTAATACTCCCTCCGTCCCAAACCATTTTATACATTTTACTATTTCGGGCGTCATGTTCCCTTTTGTACATTTCCTTTTATAGTAAAAAAAACTATCACAAACAATCAATATAATAATATTAAATATTCTTAAAAGACGTGTCAAAATATACACCTTTTTACCTTTTAATTATACTTAAAATATTCAGTTTCTTAAAAACCGTCATATCCCATAAATGTACAAAACTATTTGGGACAGAGGGAGTAATATACAAGGACAGACATAGTTAGACACACAAACACGGCCACCATCGAGTACGTAAAGGATGGATGATGACCATACACTTCTGAGTTCTGAATCTATATATATACCCAACCAAGCATTGTCGATAAAGTAGCTCTTCTCATCAACAATTCAAGATCATAAAAATTGCATATATCATGAAATATTCTCATTTATTGCTAACCATATGGCTCGTTACGGTCCATTTCTTGGAGCCAAACTTATCAGTCCCTAAGAATAATAGTAATAGAAAATCTACTAATAATGCAATAGACTACAACGACGCCTTAACCAAAAGCATTCTGTTCTTCGAAGGGCAACGTTCTGGAAAATTACCCGCAAACCAAAGGGTTAAATGGAGGGGCGACTCGGCGCTATCAGATGGCTCTCCTGAAAACGTGACAGATTTAATTATTTAATTTGGTTTTATTTATTTTCCTTATAAGTTAATTAGATATACTTATTGTGCGGTCTCTCCTTTGCTGATGAATTTTAGGTGAATCTGATGGGTGGATATTACGATGCTGGTGATAATGTGAAGTTCGTGTGGCCAATGGCTTTTTCTATATGTTTGCTGAGTTGGGCTGCTGATGAGTTCGGAAATGAAATTAATATTAGTTCGAATGGTGAGTTAGGTAATCTTCAAAGTGCCATAAAATGGGGTACGGATTTCTTGCTTCGAGCCCATGCCTCCCCTACTACGCTTTATACTCAGGTACACTAATTAACTATATTTATTAGTATTACACTTTAGAAAATTTATAGATAAATATTTATCACTTTTTGTGTGTATGTGTAGGTAGGTGAGGGAAATGGAGATCATAGCTGCTGGGAAAGACCAGAAGATATGGACACTCCACGAACACTTTACAAAATCAATATTGAAAATAATAATAATTCCCACATTGGAACTGAAGTTGCTGCTGACGTGGCAGCTGCTTTAGCTGCTTCGTCAATCGTTTTCAGACGGGCAAATGATTCCAATTACTCCAATATCCTCTTAAACCACTCTAAAACGGTGAATATTATCCATATGGCAAAAATCATAATAATCTTAAAATGTTGAAATTAATGATAGATTCATTTGTGTTATTTTTTTCTTTTTGCCGTAGCTGTTTGAGTTTGCAGACAAGTATAGAGGATCTTATCAGGGTTCTTGTCCTTTCTACTGCTCCTATTCGGGTTTTCAGGTACTAATTTTTGACTCGGACTAATCCATTAAGGTTGTCATTTTGACTCCATGGGTAATATGATGTTCGAATTTCAGAAATTAAAAAAACTAACATAGATTTGATTATTTATTACGAAAGGATGAACTGTTGTGGGCTGGTGCATGGCTGTACAGAGCAACTAAAGATGACAAGTACCTCAACTACGTATCGAGCAACGAGGATTGGAGTCAAGACACATCTGAGTTCAGTTGGGATAATAAATTCGTTGGAGCTCAGACTTTACTCGCCAAGGTAGTTGAACAAGTTGCGAACTAACATTAGATTAGGGAAGAAAAATAACATTAAAAAAAATCCCTATCTAATCAGGAATTTCTTGGAGGGAAAACCAATCTTGGAGAATACAAGAACGGTGCTGATTCATTTGTCTGTTCATTGATGCCTGAAAGTCCATCCGTTCAGATTAGGACTACCACAGGTTGTAAAAACAATTAATAATTTAGTTCGATTTGATTACATATTTTTTCTACGATATTAATGAATGAGAATTTGCAGGTGGGCTGCTATTTACAAGGGACACTTCTAACCTACAATATGCTACTAGTGCCACCGTGATGCTCCTCATTTATTCGAAAATCTTAAAAGCTTCAAATGTCAATGGAGTTCAATGTGGATCTGTTAATTTCTCCACATCTAAAATCAAGGCCTTCGCAAAGTCGCAAGTCGACTACATTCTTGGAGACAATCCCATGAACATTTCTTACATGGTAGGGTTCGGCGATAAGTTTCCCACGCAGTTACACCACAGAGGCGCGTCGATGCCTTCGATCAGCGCACTCAGAGAAAAAATAGGTTGCAACGATGGATTTTCGACGTACTATGACTCGCCAAGACCTAATTTAAACGTTCACGAGGGTGCGATTGTTGGTGGGCCCGACTCGAACGATCAGTTTACCGACTTGAGATCTGATTATTCTCATTTGGAGCCCACGACTTATATTAATGCAGCTTTTGTGGGATCAGTTTCTGCCCTAATTGGACCAAACGATGAAGGTGATGGCGATGGCTTGTTAGGGATGGAGATTTATGGTAATAATGGGGCAAGTGCGATGTCTTAATATATGATTAAGGGATTATTATGTCTTCTCTTGGTGCTATACTAGAAGATAAAAGCTTAGGGTTTGCTGACTCATTACTTACATCGGATTAAGAAAGTAAGTTGCATTATGAAGAAGGTGATCATGCGTGCGTGTTTATATTATTCAAAGTATTAGTTGGCCGTAACAGTAAAAAAATACGCAAGTCAATGAAAACAATTTGTGGTATTACCGGGTTTCGTAACTATTTATTTCCTTCTCTTTTATAAGTGACGATAGTTGAACATATTTGTTCCATGTGCATTTGTGCGTCTGCTATGAATAGCATAGGGACCATGTAATATACTTTCACTTAAGACATTATCGTTTTTGTTTTAGTAATGCTGAGAAATATATTCTCGTAACATTACATAACTTGACGATTTATTGGTTAAGTGTAAGAAAAATTATGAAACCAAACAATGTGTAATAATAATAACGTATCATACTCGTAGTATACTAATCAAACACGTCAATCTTAATATACATCTTGGACAAGAATAACTTTTTCTAGCAATATAGTGAGTACTGTTTTCAAGAGATCATCAATTATATAAGTTTTTACGTACGTATGATTCTGTATGACAATTCCCAAACGAACTAATACTACAGTCTAACTTGAAACTGCTGAGCAGCAGAAGCTGGACCACTAAGCGAAGAAGCCATCGACCCCGAAATAAAATCGTTAAACTCTTCCAACCCAGAAAAGAAATCGCCACTGAACATCAAATCATCGTCGTCGTTCCCCTTGTAATAATAATCGAGACCATCCGTACGACCGAAATCAAAACATTCGTGTCGTCTCTGATGGTCATCTCCTTGCTGCTGCTGCTGCTGTTCTTCCTCCTTGATTCTTGCCTGAGGATTAGCGACCACTGCTTCAGGAGAATTTGTTCGGCTAGACGATCCATCGATCTTTTCTCCCTTGATGGCAAGCTTATTGGATGGAAACTTCTGCCTTACTGTGCCAGCCAAGGAGTTCCTTCTCGTAGGTTTGCTATGGCTGTGCTCAGCCGTGTATGTTACGATGAACATCCCAGGCTCTGTGCAGCTTTGCTCCACTTGTTTCCTTGCCAAACATCCCTTTAAACTGCTGCATCTGTAATAACTCCTGCATATGTTCACACACAATAACTGATTGATATCATTCTCTCTCTCTCTCTCTCTGAAGGAACATACAAAACTAGCTATAGAGATATGTGTCTGTAGATTACCTAGGGTAAGGAGAGCCCTTGATAGGTTTCTGGCCATATTTGCGCCAAGCCCACATATCAGAAGTCAGACCCTCAGCAGAAACTTGCATCACTACCCTTTTATGCTGATTCTTCCTGTAATAAAATACATGCTAAGGTATATTGATCAGAAGATTCATCTTGCAAATACTACAGTACTTATATATTACCAAGAAAATCAGATATGAAGAAACCCTACATATATGTGTGTGTCTGTGTGTGTGTGTGTGTTTATATACCTTCTCTTGTATTTTGGTGTGTATCCATCTCTGAGACTGAGAGCATAATTTCCAGCTGCTGATGATGAATGATCAGATTCGTGGTTAGGTTTCTTACTACCATCTTCAACCATAGTGTCGTCGTCTATCTTCTCAGTGGCCTTTTGTTGGAACTGTGAAACAACGTTGGGCGGAGCAAAGGTTCCCACTGTGTAGAAGGGCTTATAGAGCTCTTCTAACTCATCGTTCGAACCATTGGATCCTTCGAAAAGTTCTGAGAAACTTGTAAGAAAATCACGATCGTCTTCGAGCTTTTGGTAATTATTGCAGGTGCTGAAAAACGAATCACGGCCCTCCATTTCTTCTACGCCGACGGTCTTGTTGCTGAAATCGCCGCTCGATTCTCTTACTATGGCTTGCAAGCTCCAATCTTCGACGCTGAGCTTTTGAGATGTAAAATCAGACATTTCCTTAGTGAGAAGAAGAGAAAGTCTAAATAAAGAGAGACAGCCGTTCTTTGACTTTTTCCTATGAATATAATATTTGTGAACGATTAACAAATGGGGAAAGGTTGTGTTTATATATAATAATGGTGAAGAGCCAGTTCCCCAATTTTATTATTTTTTAAAATTATTTCCGATATTTTTTATTGGCTTTTGGTTGACTTTTTATTATTGTCAAAGGGGGGTTTGCAAATGGTAAAGGATATACACGCTTTCATGGATGACTTGTGTATTTCCTTTTTATAGACTTTTTATGGTTTGTATTTCTTTTTTATTAATTTATTATTCGTAAAATAATAAATAAATATCTGTCCGAGTCATGTAGGACGTTAGCGTTACGTTGCTCCTTTACAATAATGAATTGATAAAAGTATATATATTATAATAATTATATGCATCTTGCGTGGTTTTTAATATATTCTTGGAAGTGAACTTTAAATACATGCTGAGGTTTCAAGAGTAACATGATACACAACTAATATTTTGTATGATATTATTTAATTTTGAAAATAGTATAGCAGAAATCATCTAGTTATGATGGTTCTAAATTTAGACCTAATTGAAATATCGAGTCATCCTAGTTCATTAAACTTGCCCCGATAGTAAGGTAATATAATTTTTAGTCATGAGTTTGAGTCTCTATTGTCTTAAATACACTTAATGGTTCCGTACAATGGCTCTTAATTTGGTTTGAACTATTTGAATCCAAGCGTGCCATCTATATTTGGTTTATTTAGATAGAGTTGACGATATAATTATAAACTGCCTAACCGAGAAGGCTACATATATAATTAAAAATATTACAATATCTTAATACAAATAATTTTATTGAGTGAAGTGTGAACGCCGTGTTGATTAATCAATTACCATCAAAACACCTACTTAAAGATCAGATCAGACAAGCCTTTGAAGTCGTTGGTATGTATAATAATCTCATTTAGCCTTTTTATGACGATAAAATGGTACTTGAATTTCGTAATTACCTGGTAATTAAAGAAATATTCCTTCGCCCATTTAACCAACACACATACATTTTTTCTGTTTAGGTGTATGATTACAAAAATAAAAATAAAAAAGGTAATTGTGGTCTGAAAGCACAGACACACATAGTATTGCGAGTCCCTTTCCGTTCCAAGTACTTAAAGATCTTGAAAGGCGATACGACTCTCCATTGCATCTATATTCATCGCATATAAGAAAATAAAATCCAGACTTTCTAAGATTCGAAATGAACACCCAATATTTAGTTTCAACGAATTGGACAGTTCGCCATACCTAAGATACGGATAAGGTCATTTCACATGTATAAAAAATATAACTAATTAGCCTTTCTTGACATAGCAAATTGATAACTAAAATCTTATTTTTAGATGAAAGACAAGAAAAAAAAAAGGATTTTCCATACATACAACTTGCAAACTTCGCTTTTAGTAGATATAACCACAGCCTATATAGCAGGGCCTAGCAAGTTTAATAATAATATTCACCAATTGCTTTTCAAAAACGGTGATGGACTTTACGACCCTTTGAAAATAATATTCTTGCAACTTGCATTTTACGTGTACCATGGGATATGCATAATATATATATATATATATATATATATATATATTTGTGTGTGACATCCATACAGTGTGTGTATATGTAAGACGGACTTTTAGGACCACTCCACCTATTGGTCGTTTCCATGCCTAATAATACAACAATCTATTTAACTTTTTTAAATTTAGATTTATTAACCCCACGCACCTACATCATCCACTATCTATGCATACGGCCGCACAGTATATCTTATATTACTAAAGAAATGTTGGTGTCCTGGTTGCTGTCACATGTTCCATAATAATTAATTATAATACTTAAAAATATAATAAAAACATGAAAAACTACTCACTATCACGCTATTCACTTCAAATAATTATTTATTACTATAAAATAAGTATAGATAGTTAACTCGTGCAATGCACGTGTAATAAACAAGTGTATATATATTGTATATATGTCTTTACAGACTTGAAGAGTGTAGGTAGAGTTTAGATCTTTTCTTTTCTATGCGTCAATTAAAGATTAGCGACTTCACAAATTCAGATCTATTGTATTTCATATTTATGGCTTACGCACGTTGCTTATATCATCACATACCGATTAACTAAGTAGAGTACTTGGACTAGTCGACCTTCAAAAAAATATACTATTTCCCGAGCCTAACTCATGTTTTTATATTTATAGCACAAAATTGAGGAACATGGATTTTTCACTTTCTTAATTCCAATAATCGAATTCAACATTGAAACTACGATGATTAATTATAACTTGCGTTCAACTCACTTGGTTTCTATGCAACGAGCCAACAATTGCTAGGAAATGGACATGTTATAGAATAGGGAGAGCATAGGGAAGAAAAGAAAAGGAGAACAAAACCTTAGTTATAAGAAATATATTCCAATGGCATTATCGGAGAATTATGCATTAATCAACAATTAATTTCTTTTAATGGTATCTCTGTTTATTTAGTACAGACCTAATTACCCTAACTTTTCAATTTTTTTTTTTTTATAACTTTTCCTTTATTTCTTTTACTTTTTATATTTATTTATACATGAAAGGTAAATGAAGTGGGTACACAAGTGTTGAACGCATGAAATCAATCCTCGTCTTATTACAGCAACAAAAAGAAGACTTTCACATTATGTCGGCATCTATATATATTCAGAAGTTTAGACTCGATATAGTTAGCTTCAACGAAAATCGTTGTGTTTGTATTTTATCTATTTACTTACGACAGTTGGAATATTTACTTACTTAACAATCATTAAAATGGGTCAAGGTCAACCATCAAATATGCAATTAGCATATTAACCAACCCTAATTAATTTAAGATGAATCCTTACGTAGAATAACCATGAAATAGTTATATAAGAAAATAGCTGAACTATAGAAATGTGTGTTTTATTGAGTTAATGGAAAATGTTAAAAAATGATTATAGTTGCGCTATTTATTGCCTGGTCAAGCCGTACAAAAGAGAATATACGACTGATGTGGTGTTGTGATTCTCCACTACTTGTCATATCATTCATATATACGTTGAAAGAGTCAAATCATTTATCATAATCTTTGCCTTGAAATGTGATTTGACCAACCCATATTCCACAGAAAAAAAAACGACCGAGACCCAATTGTAAATTGGCCCAAAAGTGAACTTCAAAATTTAGCCAACTGAAACAATACTTTACTACTCCAGGGTTGCCAACAAAGTTCGATTCGCGATTCGATTCGAAAATTTAAGATTCGAATTCGAATATTTAGAATACGAATCCGACTAAGAATATTTTGATTCGTGAAATATCCGAATACGAATATGAAATCACAGTATTCGATTCGAAAAGTAATCCAATTATTCGATTCGAATAATTTAACTTAAAATATAGTATAATCAATATACATTCACATGTAATATATGATAATAACTCAATAAAACATTTAAACAGAATATATATCATTATATGTTTAAATATATTCATTATAATTCAGTATATATATTTTAAATATAATATTGTTTATATTTTATTAAATAAAAAATAAAATGACTTTGAATACAAATATTCGATATTCGATTCGAATATTCGAGAAAATATTCGAATTCGAATAAGAATCGATTTTATGATTCGATTAAGTATTCGAATACTCGTATTCGTATTCGATTGTCATCCCAATACGAATAGAATATTGCGCTATTCGACTCGATTCGATTCGTTTGCAACCGTACTCCATAGCTAATTTAGTATAAATATATATAACATCTAAATCAGTACTCGCAGTAAAAGTAAAGAAAAACGAAGGAAAAAAAAAAAAAAAAAAACACTTCAATTCAATTGAATGGTGGTATAGTAAAAGCTTTAAGCCCATAACACTTGCCCACAAGGCCAGTTCGCCACCTAGCGCTAGCTGTCTTTTTTCAAAACTCTCAGCTCTACTTCACTAAGCTATCAGCTCTGTACATATATACAGAAACAGCAATCTCAATCAATCTGTGCACAGTGTAGTGTTCTATACTTCTATATTTTCTGTCTGCTAATTTATTTATTTTTTGTTTGGTTGTTTACGATGCGACAATGCTGAGCAGTTGGCCGTCCACCGACCCACAGAACTTCAGCCAGTTCAAACCCAATGATCCTTCGAATCCATCGGTATGCATCGATTTTTCTTTTCTTTGCAGAGGTTTTTTTTTCTCAATTGCTTAATTTGTTTTGTAGTGTAGTTTTGTGATAAAATTCTTGTTGTTTTGGTTTCTTGGTGCGCTTCTTGTTTATGGGTTGCTGAATTTAAGTACGGTGGTGGGTATTTCTGCGATTTTTTTTAGGCCTTGCTCTGTTTCAATATCCTTTGTTTGGTCAGGGCTGTGAATAGACAAAAAGAGGGTATGGTGAACTTTGGGAATTAGGTAGCTGCTGTAAGTTTAGAGACAAACTGACTGTGATTATTTCTTTCAGATTTTCGGTTGTTGAATTAGGGTTTATTCAATTTGGTCTTTCCCATCAATTGTAGCATCTTTTCAATTATAACAGGGCGTGAGTGCTTTATGAACGCTCATACAATACAATGTGCCTTGTTAATCTTTAATTCCCTCTGTTTTTTTTTTTGTCAAACATAATCTATCTGTTCAGTGCCTTGTTCGTATCTGCTACGATTTATCTGATGATTTTACGCTGCTTTATTTTTTTTTTCCCGCAGAAGGCGAAGGCTATTACTTATCATCCCACTCATGATCGCACTGTACCACCGCCCGATCAAGGTATATTCGTCTCAGCATCTTCTCTTTTTCTTGGGCTTCTTTTTACTGAAATTCCTGAATAAAATCGACTGAGATTTTCATCCCTCTTCTGCGTTGTTTACTATCACAGTGATTGTCCCAGAAGCACACAACATACTCCTGAGACACATGTATCAGCACGCCCAAGAGAAGGTTGGTTTTATAAATGAATAACCCTTTCTTGCCTAATGACTGCTTTCCTTTACCATTTCAAATTATCGACAAGAGACGTAGAATCTTTAAATATAAAACTTGCGTCGTCGTAATCGTTTTACGGCGATTTTTGCAGCTGACGTTGAAGAGAGCTTCGACGGGTAAGCTTGTGCCTGAGCGAGCGCCGAAGATATTACGAGGAGATCATTCTGCCTCTTACGACGCAGTGCCTTGAAAGAGATTTACGAACATAAACTTGCAGCTACTACTACCTTTGAGAGTATCTTGTCATCGTTCTTAAAAAGATGTATTTTTAATCTTATTTGCCTTTTAGAGTTGTTAAATAAAATGAGTATTACGCATAGGAAATAATGCTCTGTGATCCATGGTCCGAAATAACATGTCGGCCTTACCTTATGCAACGATAATGTATGTAATAAGGTGATTCGATGTCGTCGGCATAAAATAACGTCATATTTAACAAAGATTGAAGAAAGAATTTTAAGTAAATTATATTGCAAAACTGTTACATTACAAACACTGGTACAAGGACCTATATATACAAAAGAATTGCTAGTCCTATATCGACAAAATAAACTATAAAAGGAATAAGCATTACAGAAAGGAAAATAATTAAACTCCATAGACTCAGCTCCCAACGGCTACTTCCCAGAAATGATTTCTCTATACTTCAGTGAATTGATCTTCTACTAATATTATCATTTGATCCTCTTGCTCTAATAATATTTGTATAGAACCTGTTGTTTAAGCTCAATCAAAAGAAAAGAAAATAAAATAAAATAATAAAAGAAGTCAAGAAAATATTTGAAGAATCAAAAAGAGCAGCAAAATCTTTGAACAAGAAAAATGGAAAGAAAAAAAACAAAAGGGAGCACACAGGAGAAGAAAAATGAGATGGACGAATGGTGCACTCTTCCTAAATTCAACAAATAGAGATATGCAGAGATATGTTGTCTTTATCTTATCTTATCTAGTATTTACTATATATATGTGTGTTGCATGTACGAAAGATTGAGTGGAGAGGAAAAGCAAGTAAGAGAAAGAGCTAGAAGGGTTACGTGTGTGTGCATGTATTACAATAAAATAAGAGTGCATAGTGCATACGAAAGAGAAGAGAGCTGAGTTATATTATCAGATAAGCAAAAATATTTTCATACTCTCACACATCAACGTACCAAACACTCCTTCCTTTATAACGTATAAAACAACAAATTGGTATCAGAGCCATGTCATTTGAAGTCATGCCCGTCCCACGCCTCACAAAATTCAACTATGATAGTTGGGTTATCCGAATGAAGGTACTACTCGGGTCGCGAGGCGTATGAATATCGTAGAAAAAGGGTACACCGAACCGAAAAAAAACGGACGACGCGGCTGAAAGTAAGGCGTCGGAAGAATCTCGCCAACTAGACAACACCGCGCTCAACCTCATCCACCAAGCGTTAGACGATCCCGGCCTCGAAAAGATAGCAGGCGCGAAAAATTCGAAGGAAGCATGGGAAAAACTGGAGAAATCGTACAAAGGCACCGACCGAGTAAAACAAGTACGGCTGCAAACGCTTCGTGGCGAATTCGAAACGACAAGAATGAAGAACGGCGAAGGCGTATCCGATTATATAACGAGAGTACAAACCATCTCGAATCAGTTGAAGAGAAACGGCGAGGCTCTAACGGAAGCCCGGGTCGTCGAGAAAATTCTCCGCTCCCTGACGGACGAGTACGAGAACGTGGTATGTGCAATCGAGGAATCCAAAAATCTCGAAGAAATGACGGTCGATGAACTCTCCGGTTCGCTCGAAGCTCACGAGCAACGGAAGAAAAAGAAGAAGCAGGAATCGCTGGACGAGGCCCTGCAGACGAAGTTATCGTTGAAAGATGACAAGGCGCTATATACGCATCACGGCCGAGGTCGAGGACGAGGTCAACGAGGACGAGGTTTCGGCCAAAATCCAGGCCGAGGACGAGGATATAATCCGGAACAACGACAAACGAGCAATCAAAATTGGAGAGGACGAGGTCGAGCTCAAGGACGAGGCGGTCACTCAAATCAACCGAACGTTGAGTGCTACAATTGCGGCAAGTTCGGGCACTTCGCAAAAGACTGCTGGGCCGACAAAAAGGTGGAAGAAAATGCGAACCTAGTCGCACAAGAGGATCCAAAAGACGAAGGCGTTCTTCTAATGGCGCTCGAGGATACGAGTCCAGGCAACGATATGGTGTGGTATCTTGACACTGGTGCCAGCAATCATATGAGCGGGCATGAACATCTCTTTACGGATCTAAAGAAGATCGAGGATGGCCATGTATCCTTTGGAGACGCATCGAAAATTCAAGTCAAAGGCCGAGGGAAAATATGCTTCTCTCAAAACGACGGCAGACAAGGATCGATCGAGGACGTCTACTTCGTACCCGACTTGAAGACGAACATCTTAAGCATGGGGCAATTGCTTGAAAAAGGATGTTCGGTATTCATGAAGGACCGCTCGTTGCAACTAAGAAACAAAGACGGAAGAATGATCGCTCGGGTCGAGATGGAAAGGAACAGAATGTTCAAACTCAACCTGAAGGCGATTCAAGAGCGATGCTTGCAAGTTGACGTAGAGGACAAATACCACTTGTGGCATATGCGTTTCGGACATTTACACTACGGAGGCCTAAAGGAGCTCTCCAAACGAGGCATGGTGCACGGAATGCCAGTGATCGAGGGTGAAAAGAAACTTTGCGAAAGCTGCGTAATCGGGAAACATTCAAGGACGTCGTTCCAGAAGCAGGCGGAATATCGAGCGCGCAACCCTCTTGAGCTCATTCACACCGATATATGTGGACCGATCACCCCAGGATCATTCGGTGGAAAGAGATACTTCATCACCTTCATCGACGACTACTCAAGAAAGACGTGGGTGTATTTTCTAAAGGAAAAATCAGAAGCGCTCGAGACGTTTAAAAAATTCAAGGCTATGGTCGAAAAGGCGACAAGCTCAAACGTCAAGGCGCTCCGATCAGACAGAGGTGGCGAATACATGTCAGGTGCTTTCGTTAATTTTTGCGAAGAACAAGGCGTCAGGAGGTTCCTCACCGCACCTTATTCACCACAACAGAACGGCGTAGCTGAAAGGAAGAACCGAACCATTCTTGATATGGTTCGATCAATGTTAAAAAGCAAGGACATGCCAAAGGAATTCTGGGCCGAAGCGGTACGATGTGCTATATATATTCAGAATCGATGTCCACATCACAGCCTCGAGAATCGAACACCACAGGAAGCATGGACCGGCCGAAAATCGACGGTGGCGCACTTCAAAATATTTGAAAGCGTGGCGTATGCACATGTGCCCGATCAAAGAAGAGCCAAGCTCGACGACAAAAGCAAAAAGCTCGTGTTTATTGGGTATGACGAGAAAACGAAGGCGTACCGGCTCTATGACCCTGAAAATAAAAAGGTGATAGTAAGTCGCGATGTTCGGGTTGATGAAGAAAGTTCGTGGGGCTGGAACGTTGAAGAAAACACAACGCCTGAAGAACCACTGATCGTTGCACCAATACCTGTTCCGATTTCGTCTCAAGAAAATGACGAGGAGGACGAACCAAGACAGCCGAAAATGCGAAGCATGCAGGACCTGTACCGATCAACCGAACAGGTTCACCTAGTCTGCTTATTGGCCGACTCGGAACAAATTAGTTTCGAAGAAGCCATAAGAGACAAGAGATGGAAAATGGCGATGGACGAGGAAATAAAAGCGATCGAAAAGAACGACACATGGAAACTCGTGGAATTGCCAAACGGGCATAAACCCATCGGAGTCAAATGGGTTTATAAGAAGAAGATAAATGCTCAAGGAAAAATTGAGCGTTACAAGGCGAGACTGGTGGCGAAGGGCTATCGACAACAAGCGGGAATAGACTACGACGAAGTTTTTGCTCCCGTTGCAAGAATGGAGACAATTCGTTTGCTCCTGGCTCAAGCTGCACAACTCAATTGGCCAATCTACCAGATGGACGTGAAGTCTGCTTTTCTAAACGGGGAACTCGAGGAAGAAGTCTACGTGGAGCAGCCCTTGGGATATTCAAAATCGGGAGAAGAAGGTAAAGTGCTGAAATTAAAAAAGGCGCTTTACGGGTTAAAGCAAGCGCCTCGAGCATGGAACACCCGGATCGACGGATACTTCAAGAAGAACAAGTTCGAGCAATGTCCGTTCGAGCACGCTCTCTACGTTAAAAGAGAAGGAGAGGAAATGATCATCGTCGCTCTCTATGTCGATGACCTTATTTTCATGGGAAGCAGTGAGAAAATAGTCAACGACTTCAAGAAGGCGATGACGAAGGAATTCGAGATGACGGACTTGGGACTGATGAAATATTTTCTCGGTCTCGAAGTCGAGCAAAGAAGCACGGGAATTTTTGTGTCGCAAGAAGCATACGCGAAGGCTATATTGAAGAAAAATAAAATGGAGGAAAGCAACCCGGTAGCGACACCTATGGAACTTGGAACAAAACTGTCCAAGTTTGAGGGAGGACAAGGAGTGAATGCGACCGATTATCGAAGTCTCGTGGGCAGTCTGCGATACTTGACCTGCACGAGACCCGACATCGCTTATAGCGTCGGGGTCGTTAGCCGCTATATGGAAGACCCGAGGCAATCACATCTAAAGCGATCAAGAGAATTCTTCGATACATTCGAGGAACACAATCATTAGGTCTATTTTATTCAAAGGCGAGCGACTGCAAATTAGTTGGATATTCTGACAGCGATTGGTGCGGGGATATCGATGATCGAAAAAGCACTGGCGGCTACGTATTTTATCTCGGAAATACGGCATTCACTTGGTTATCTAAAAAGCAACCGATCGTGACTCTATCAACCTGCGAAGCGGAATACGTGGCAGCATCGTGGTGTGTGTGTCACGCAATCTGGCTGAGGAACTTACTGTTCGAGCTGAATCTTCGACAAGATGAGCCAACCGAAATTCGAGTAGATAATAAGTCAGCGATCGAGTTGGCGAAAAATCCAGTTCATCACGAGAGAAGCAAGCATATTGATGCACGGTTTCATTTTATTAGGGAGCACGTAAAAAATGGAACAGTGAAGATGGTGCACGTCGCGAGTTCGAATCAAGTTGCGGATATTTTCACGAAGCCGTTATCGAGAAGCACATTCGAAAACCTAAAAAAGATGCTCGGAATGAAAGAAAAAAGAGATTGAGCTTAAGGGAGGAATTTGTTGTTTAAGCTCAATCAAAAGAAAAGAAAATAAAATAAAATAATAAAAGAAGTCAAGAAAATATTTGAAGAATCAAAAAGAGCAGCAAAATCTTTGAACAAGAAAAATGGAAAGAAAAAAACAAAAGGGAGCACACAGGAGAAGAAAAATGAGATGGACGAATGGTGCACTCTTCCTAAATTCAACAAATAGAGATATGCAGAGATATGTTGTCTTTATCTTATCTTATCTAGTATTTACTATATATATGTGTGTTGCATGTACGAAAGATTGAGTGGAGAGGAAAAGCAAGTAAGAGAAAGAGCTAGAAGGGTTACGTGTGTGTGCATGTATTACAATAAAAAAAAAGAGTGCATAGTGCATACGAAAGAGAAGAGAGCTGAGTTATATTATCAGATAAGCAAAAATATTTTTCATACTCTCACACATCAACGTACCAAACACTCCTTCCTTTATAACGTATAAAACAACAGAACCCTCGCCTAAAATGTTCGTCAATATATCCTGCAATAATGAAAATAAATGGTCTAACAAAGACAATTGTTCATTTATCTTTGAATACATGTGATACAATAGCAAACGTAAAAACCACAAATTACAATTAGCATAACGGAGAGTAGTTTAATCGCCCGCTTCAAATTAAATGTTACTACATACTTAGAAAAACAAAGCAACATTCGTATATAGAGCAAACCGTACAAAACCCTAATAAGGGCACACATATTATATCTCACAGCGCACACATACACACAATATATTTATAGCAGTCACATCTCCGTTGAAGCCCTCGTCTTTTCAAAGTAAATGAAATCACATAGGTTTGTCATAAACATATAGTACTATTTTGGATATGAGAATTATTAAGGCTTTTCTTCGTCCCCGAACAAGTAACCTAGGGATGAATCTCCACCAGGTACGGACTTAACCCTAGTCGAAGGCCGATCCTGTAATATAAGAAAGAAGTATTATATATATTTAACAAGAAATTATATTGTAATGAATAAAGTAAAGGTTACTATTATTGTACATACGGCGATTGTGAAATTCTTCGAATGGCCGTGGACTATTCTGCTGTAAGAATCGTAGGGCTTTCGTTTTTCTCTAGGAATTGTAATATTTTGAGGTGGTTTATTATTATTGTTGTTGCCTTCGTCTATGTCAGTCCCATAAGGCGGAGGCGTAAAAATGATAGGAGGAGAAGAATTGTCGAATGGCTCCTTTTTATCATCGGAGGAACCAAAGAGATAACCCAAAGAGCTTTGACCGCCGGCCGAGCTATCGCCTCTCTTCATCATCTCCTTAATTACTACTACTTGGAAAAAATGTGACTTATTAGGGTTTTTGATTGCTTTCTCTATTCTTTTCTTACTGTATATAACAGATAGAGGGGGTAAGGAGGAGAGATTCATCTATCTATATATATACATATAGAGATAGAGATATATTATAAAGAGAGAGAATTTATTTAAAAAAGTTGTAGCATAAGCCTAGCAAGCTAGCTAATAGTGCATGGTGGTGATATAACTGTTGGCAACAGTGATTGAATACCAAGCATAATGCACTTTGTTATTTTTAACCCAAACACATGCAACATTATAGAAATAAAAAAGGTTGATAATCATCGACTTTTCAGGGTAAGTTGCTATGTAAAAATGGGATTCTTTTGTACTACATTGATAATTTAAAGCTTAGATATATCGTAAACCATCCTATGCACTTTGTTAGTTCTATCAATGAGGAGTACAAAAAAAGACACGGTAGAGAATGCATAATTACTGATGCCGCTCCATTTAAAGAGAAATGTCGTTAGAGTTACGAACTATATTATATATTGTAATAAAACGATGGGAAAGGGATCAAGCACACTATTTAAGAGTTAAGACTATCGATCGATCATTAAGAGGAGAGGAGATTTTGATGAACAACCACACTATTTAGACATAAAAGCGTGATTTATTAAAGCAAAACCAACATTGTTCACTTTACTACTTTAAACAACTCAAAAGATACCCCCGTAGGTTGATTAGCTACTAAAGAAAAGTGCGATTTAGACAAATTAAACTCACTTTTATAAATTGCTAGCACAGTTCGGTTGGGAAGGAGCAGCTGGGGTAAAGTAAATGTCATATATAAGATATTGATATTCCTCCAAAAATTTCTCTTCTTTTTTCCCATGAGATTATTAGCTCTATTGAGCAATTCTCTAACTCGAAAAAAATTCTATAACCTTTGTACTGACATGATTTGCCTTTGTACGATAACCCAACTATGGTTAACTTTTCATGGGCCTTATATGGGCCTAAAGATTTAATGGGCCCAATTAATGTTAACCGCATTGTATGTAAGGATTTCTCCAACACCCCAACAACAAAGTTCATTCCACGTCAGCAGATATTTGACCATAGAAGAAAGAAGACCTCTGCTCTGTAAAAGTAAAACTAAGTTTATTACACTAACGAGAGTTGACTTAGGTCAACGTTCACGCAGTCTTACGCTCGGATTTTCAGTTTTCACATTTCGTTATTCAATGTTACAAACAATGAATTAACTGACCTTCACATTCGCCGAACAAATTTAAAAGAGGTTCATTAGGTCATGATTGATCTCAATATCTCCAGTTTTTTTCCATCGTGGCTCTCGTCAGAAAAATTTTAAAAAGAGAACATTTATTAATTCCAACGGAAAAAGAAAATGAAAAGGACCCTACAACAATGATTTCATATATATAAAAAAAAAACAGATGCTTAACAGTTCATTAATCACAAATCACACCCACCCATCCCAACAGCATTGTATACACGCAGATTCCTTTTATGTTTTGATATTTTTCTATTATCTAAAATAATGGAAGGACTCGCTTCAACACATATTTGACGAATCACAGAAGAGTCTACACAGATACATCGTTTGTTGTGCAATTAAATATTTTAAAATTAAACAATATAATGCGGTATGGGTGTGTGGGGATATATGTTTCCTCATCTCATAGAAGCGACACTAGCCACCTGTGCATGCTATTACTCTCTTTCTTTCTTTTTTTTTTTTACCTTTTCTTTTTCTGCATTCTTTTCTATGCATTAATTTCTTCACTCCTCTCATGGGGTTCCTTCAATAATCCCCACGAGCTTAGATCTGTGTTGTCCAAAACCTGAATGTGAAGGAAACGCCACAAAAATTAAAGCTTTGGTTGCTTCTGTGAATTTCTTGAAATAGAAGAGATAAAGAGATGACGGTGACTGCATAATCCGTTTACTTCTGGTGAAAAAAAAGGGCCAATTTTTTTTTTTTCTTATTGAAAGCTTTCTTTAGCTTCTGCGCTTTGCGGATTCTTCTTCACTAAATTCGAAAAAGAGAAAGAGAATGAAGGCTCAGAGTAACAATGGCGACAAATTCTTGTGGGAATCTCTTAAGACACAGTCCAATGTCTGCAACACACAAGGTAGTAACAGAGCCTTACTACCTAAGCTAATGATGTGGTCGATCCTCTTTCTTTCGGCTACGTACGTCGTCTACACATTCAATCTCCTATCGTCTACTTCGCACGCGCTTTGCGACGGCGGCGAAGTGTTCAAGTTCGAAGCCCTTCACTTGGCAACCCGACCCACGACCCACAATCTGACTGCGGTTCCGCCGCCGCCGACAGGGTTGGAACACATAGTGTTCGGCATTGCAGCGTCGTCCAAGCTTTGGAATCAGAGGAAAGAGTACATTAAGCTGTGGTGGAAGCCCCAAATGCGCGGCACGGTTTGGCTCGACAACCCAGTAAAAACCTACGAGAACGAGTCCCTTCTTTTGCCCGAAGTGAGGATTTCTTCGGACACCTCGCGGTTTTCCTACAAGAACAAACAGGGCCATCGCTCGGCGATAAGGATATCAAGAATCGTCTCTGAGACTCTGAGGTCCGGCGGATTGGACGACGGAGTGAGGTGGTTTGTGATGGGAGACGACGATACAGTGTTCGTCACCGACAATTTGGTCAGAATCTTGAGAAAGTACGACCACCGTCAGTATTATTACATCGGAAGCTTGAGCGAGAGCCACTTGCAGAACATATACTTCTCTTACAGTATGGCTTACGGCGGCGGCGGTTTTGCCATAAGTTATCCGCTCGCTAAGGCGCTTGAGAAGATGCAAGATAGGTGCATACAGAGGTATCCCAGTCTGTACGGCTCAGATGATAGGATGCAAGCTTGTATGGCTGAGTTAGGCGTCCCATTGACCAAAGAACTTGGATTTCATCAGGTGAGTTGAGTCCTCTTTTTCTTTGATTTTGTTTTCTTTCTTGAATCTTGATTCTTGACACTTTTATTGTGGAATACATTCTTTATGTCAGCACTTGTCCTATTACAGTGCAACTGTCCATACAACATGAGAACCTAGCCTAGTTTCGAGGAAGAAATTGCTTTGCTTGAGTGTTTTTTTTTTTGCAGATTTGCTCTGTTATAGGCTGAAAAGTCAATGATTCTTGGCATTTGTTACATTCTACTGTCTTAACACTGCATTTCTTGGCTTATTCACTTCATTACAACGCAGTACGACGTTTATGGGAACTTATTCGGGCTATTAGCATCGCACCCCATCGCGCCATTGGTCTCTCTCCACCACTTAGACGTAGTCGAGCCCATATTCCCAAACGCCACTAGACTGCAATCCCTGAAAAAGCTCGAAGTCCCGAAACAGCTCGACTCGGCGGGCCTAATGCAGCAATCGATCTGCTACCACAAGAAGAAAAGCTGGACAATTTCGGTTTCTTGGGGATTCGCTGTCCAGATATTTCGAGGGGTTTTGTCTCCTCGAGAGATCGAAATGCCTTCGAGGACGTTCTTGAATTGGTACAGAAGGGCAGACTACACTGCCTATGCCTTCAACACGAGGCCCGTGATGAGGAACCCTTGTCAGAAATCTTTCGTTTTCTACCTTTCGAAGGCGAGGATGGAATCTCAGACGAACTTTACGTATACGGCGTATGCAAGGCATCGAATTCTTCCTCAGCCGATGTGTAGGTGGAAGATGGCCGATCCCGACGAGGTCGAGAAGATCGAGGTTTATAAGAAGCCTGATCCACATTTGTGGGATAGGGTAAGAAAAGCTTCCCTCTTTCTTTTCTTTACCATGCATGATTCTTGATTTATTATTATTACTGGATTTGGAAAAGTTCTTTTTTTTTTTTTTTTTTTTATTATGGAAGACATTGCATTCAGCAATTTAAAACTCAATTTAAATAAGTTATTGCCTCATTTACATATAAAAAAGAAAGAAGTTTGGAGTTTTCCTAATCGTGGATTCTATTGCCGACACAAAGGAGGGACCTTGATGATTTTGTACTGTACTAATAATGGACTGAATCTAACACCACCGACACATATTGATGAGTGTTCTTACTATTTGAGTGCCATTTTCTTTTTCTTGAATGTTATTTGTATTAAAATATAAAAAAATTATCTCGAATACTTTCTTCTTGCAGTCGCCTAGGAGAAACTGTTGCAGGGTTTTGAGCTCGAAAAGTAAGAAATTGGTTTTAGATGTGGGATTATGCAGGGATGGTGAGGTTGCTGAAGTATAGTGTAGTAGATTGTTGTAATGTAATAATATCTAATAAATCTCACGTCTTTGTATAATTATCATGTAACGGTCTTCTTGTTGAGTTGACTGAGAATCAATCATTTATTCTGATTTCTTTATTTGCTTCCGAGGCGCTGATGTTGCTAACAAATAATTGATGTTACATTACAACCATGATTGATCTCGAACTGATTTTAATCTTGAAAGTAACTGATTTAGATTGACAACTTGATTTCGTTAGTATGTCGTCCTTATCAGTAATCATATTTCACCAAAAAAAGTCAATTAATAAATTCAACAAACATTTAGGTCAACGTCGGTGCTTCAATTTGTCTGTAAGAATATTAACTACCCATATGTTGTACAGTGAATCTTTAACTAACGGTAGTTAATAGGTCATAAATCACAACACCACACAACGTCGATCAACCAACAAGGAATTGCTTATCGAAAAAAAAAAACTTACTCATCTTCAGCATCATCATCATCATCATTGCCTTGGGCTAAATCATCTCCAATACCTTCAAGCAACTTGTCCACGTCATCGCCCAACTCAGTCAGCCTCGTACTAAGCTTCTCAACCTTATTCTGTTCTTGTCCGAGACAAACCAGCAGATCATTCAACTCAGCCTCGCTCTCCCTCTGAGCTTCAGCTTTTATCGCTTCAATGTCGGCCACGCGCGGCGAAGCTCCACCGTTCTTCGACTCTTGAATCTCTCTTTCGAGCTGCAAATTAGTCTGCTCGAGGCTGTTGTAAGCAGACGATAAGCTCTCAAGATCAGATTCAAGTTTTCGCGCTAAGTTCTTCTGAGTTGAAGCCTCAGTTTCTATCTTCGATTTTTCCGCCTTGAGTGCCTCCACTCTTTGGTTCGCCTCGTGCAAGTCTCTACGTAGTGTTTCGACCATGACCTTATCTGATGCATTGCTCGCTCTTTGCTCGAGTTGGGGTTCGTGGGCCCCACTCGTCTTGGTTAGATCATCGGCTAGGGCAGCGTTTCGAGCCAAAAGGTCCTTATTGAGCGTCGAAGAAAATAATAAAACATGACTTAAATACCAGAGGAAGTTACAGTAACTGTGATATGCTATAACTTTAATGGTACTATTTATGTAAAACATACCTGTATCTCACGGCATTGCTTCTCCACAAAAGATTTCAGCCTATCAATATAATCTTGATCGCTTTCGCCGTTTTCCTGCTCTAAATCTGCTGGTACAACAGCAACCTGGTTTGTGGGACGGCTGTAAATCTCAAAGATTCGTTCCCTAACAGTTTTCTCTATACCCTTAACGAATTGGACAAAACGAGAGTCAAGTGCCATCGCAAGTATTGGATGATGATCTTCGTTGTTTCCCTGTTCAAGGGCTTCAGTTTCGTTCACGTCTTCGATCTCAGGCATGCTAGCAGAGGCTGATCGAGCCAATGGCTGTTTCCTTGTAGCAGTTGTTGGATCAGTTGACCCAAAAGGCAAGCTCTTCTGCATTTCTTCAAACTTCAGAAAGAACGAGGTGAGCCCAACTTTCTGACTCACAGCATCGACGATGCTGAAGGCATTCTTTTTGCTGTCGTTGGATTTGTTAAATATGGCACACTCTGCCAAAACTGTAGCAGTTAATCCTCTTACGAGGACAGTTGCGTTCTGATCTGAGATTAACTCGAGCAGGTATGTGAGGTGTGGGCGTGACTCGAGGAAGAATTGAACAGCAGCGGGACAGTTATGGAGCCAAGTGATTAACAGCTTTAGGATTATTGGCTGTACATAGGCGGGATCAGATGCACCAGATTTTCTATCTTTACTATTGGATGAAGAAACAGCGAGGCACTTCACCATACGGTGCATTAGAGGCTCCGTGCCTCCCAACGACGAAGGTGCTTCGAGTTCGATTTGTAAAACCTGCAGAAGCTTTTATGTCATAGAGGGAGGATGATGCAAAATGTTGTTACTTAAAACCCCGCAGAGTAAATCTATTGACTAGATTTAGTATAGCTGCTCTATTTCTACTTGAAGGAAAGGAGAAGAAAATTATGAAACAAGACATAGAACGGCACACCTTTTCCTTGCATTGAGTATTATCCTTCAATACATGGGATAGGACACTTGAAGCTCTGCAACAAATCTGCATTAAAGGCGAGAAAAATAAAAATTCACTAGCACACAGATGAAAACTTGTTGTCAACTACAGTGCCTGAAAGGTGGAATTTTGGAGTTTTCAGCCTATATCACAGAATATGAAGCATGCACCTCCTCTAAGCAAGAACATTTAAAAAATGGATAAACTAAAATGATCACTAACACCTCAAGATTTCCATCATCCTCAGTTGGTACCATTCCGTGCAACAGAATACTGCAAGAACCCGTCATGACAAATTACGATCCCCACCGAAAACACTTTAACAATTATATTAAGAAACTGCACCCAAGTTTACCTTCCAAATGACCGATCAATGTCCTCCACAAATGGAGTAACATCGCTTGTTAGTGCTGGTGAAACCAAAGTTGAACACAACATCTCTTGCCCATCTGGATTGCCCTATTTCAACATTCGATCATATGAAATTATAGGAATTAAAATCAAATTGAGAAACGTCAGTATCCAAAATTCTATAGAAACTGCTACACAAACCTCACAGAAGCTCTTAAAAACATGGTCGGCTGCTGCGACCTCTTGCAAACTAGAAGTCCGCAGAGTAATCCTGAGGATAGAATTCAGGGCAGGCTCAACACGGGGATCCTCTCCAAGTAATTTACTTGCAAAGGCATCACGGTTTTTAGGATGATCAGCAACAAGATCTCCTATGCATCTGAGGGCCTAAAAGACACCAGCATGCCAATATAAGTTTTAAAATTATATGATGCCAAAAACTAGATCAAGGATCAATTTCGCCAGTATCAATCAGTTACCATATTAAGTAACTTATTTCTCAAATTAAGACTATAAGTTATAGAAATTGACTAGAAAATCATGATATATTTTCGGTTTTCCCGACAAAATATTTATGTTGCCTGAAATTATCTTCCACGTAAAATTCTGTTTATAGGAATATTGCCCATAAGAGGACACTTAAGATGAAAACAACGTAAAATTTGGAATATTAAAGGATTGTATCGTGTGCAGCATACCATGCAACGGACAGCAACTGGAGCCCATTGACTCTCAACTCCCAGCACTAAGAGATGGTCAATGACCTTTTTCTACAATCATGACGAGATATTAGGGAGAGAACATAAAAAATCGAACAAGCAAATCTAAATGCTAACATTGTTGCGTAATTTCTGCCGAGCAAACTACACATGTGACCATGAAATTATCCATATTAAAGGAAACTATGAGCTTTGGATCTACCTGAACCAGGGCCATTTTATTTGCGAATGCATTTGAGTCTTTACCAGGATCAGTTTGTGGACTTCCATGAAGTAGCAAGTTTATTGTGTCCAACACACTGATTATATTTACTGTCTACTGGCCATCAAGTATAAAAGAAATTTTCAAAATGAATGATTGAATGGTTTACGTGCAAGATAAATGCTGCATATGCTGCTCAAGAGATAAGGACAAATTTGTTTAACCTTCTGCTGTGTGAACTTATAGGTCTTCCTCGAAGTTGCAAAATTGATATCAATGGATCAAAGCCCACTGTCTCCCTAAGCAATACCTACAACACTTAGAGATCAGCTCAGTTAGGGAAAATCTTATCCACCCAACTGAAAGAGAGAGAGAGAGAGAGAGAGAGAGAGAGAGAGAGAGAGAGAGAGAGACCTGATTTGAGGCATTATTGCGGATAAGGTTGTTCAACAGTTCCAGACCATCCTATTGAAGCATCAAATATCAGATCTAAGCAAATCTAATGTGAAACTATAGGGACTGCGATCCCAATCTACAAATCAAGTAGTGATTTGATTACTGGGGCGTAAAGGGTGATATAAGTTTCACTTGATATGACTATTATCACACAATAACTTAATCAGGTCAAGAAGTCAGTGACAGGCATACTGAGGACAACTTATAAACAAGAATAGGAAAATCGTTTTCTGCCTGAAGAAACAATAGCAATATAAGTCCAGTGAGGACATATTAAACACCTGCACAACAACACCACCTTCAGAATCTCCTTCCTCTTTGATGATGCTAAAAATCTTCTCAAACGCACCTTCAAAGACTAAAATTTTTTGAATTTCCTGGACGCAAAAATACAATAATAGTAAAGGGAAATGATGAAATAGGAAATTATATAACCACAGAATTTTGAGTATGCACAAAACTCAAATGGCTTTTGGAGGTAAAAATCACCTCGGCTTCTCGTGTCAGGTATGTGAGAAGTAGCAATGCCTCATTGCGTATGACCTTAGGAAACCCATACGTTGTTTCAACAACATTAGGAACTTAGGATCACTGAAAGAGAAAACAAAAAACCTCATTAAGCTTACAATATACCTCGCGGTCCATAAGCATATCCATGAGCCTTGTGATGCCACGAGGAATCGTCAATATAGCTTCTTGGAGCCTGTAAAGAACTTCAAGCGCTAAACCACATAATTCATATTCGAGTTTTTTCCAACTAAAATAAGATAACTATCTACCTATTTTGCGAATTGGAAAGAAGGGCCGTTAATAACTGCAATGTGTAGTACCGGATATAGAAATCCTCCTCCGACTAGACAAATGACATGTTAGAAGGCACCAATGGCAGTCAAACCACCTTTCATTCCCTTATAAATTGATGGAAATAACCTTACCAGCAGGCTTAAAAGAAGAGAAATGCTGTCTACTTCTCTGGAGAGCAAATCACTGTTCATTAAAGAAGGTTGAACCTCATCCTTTGACATTTTTGCATGTGAAATAGGATTTAATGCACAAAGAAAAGTTTCCAGAGCCCCTCGGATCTGCATAATTTAATTGGTTAACCACAATGGCATATAAAAACAGAATGAAATATCTCAGTATAATGTTACAGAATTCTTTCTAACCAATTCAATGTCATCCCGTTCCTCCTTCAAGACAGCCAGCAATACTGGAAAGCCTGTAATAAAACTTAAGAGGAAAGACTTGACATCACATCAGAAAGATGAAATCAGTCAAAAGACTGGTTTTCCTAGAAAGAAAGAAAGAATGACTGCTAACCCATTGCCCCAAAAGCTAATTGCGCTGTCTGACTTTCAGCCACAATTGCCTGAAGTTCAACCATGGCATTCCTCCTGTCCTCAGCCAGGGCACCATTGCTAATCCGATCCAGTAAGCGCTCGACATAACTATACTTGAATGCATAAAAAAGTTATTGATATAGGACAAAGATGCGATCAAACAGACACTTTCCTGCATATTCACTTCCTTTAAAGCACACCAACAGAAGCACGAATATCTCTTACCTATCATCGCTATTATTCGAATTATCATTCCGAAATACACGCCCAACAACACCCTGCATAAGAAAAATTAAGTAAATTATATTATATACATGCAAAACTCAGTCACACCATCGCATTGCATATGGCCAAGGTAAAAACAAAGATAAAGAGTGAATAACGAGGGACTTCAGTTCAGTAATTTACAATTTCAATACACTTGACTTAAAAAAACAAAGAAATAACCTATGCCTATCCATATGATTAATCACCTGGTATTTCGATACAAAATCCATCTAGTTCCGCCCCAAAATTAACCGAACTGCTTAACTTTATCAGCGACAATTGAGACGGTCGTTGAGCAATCCAAAACTATGAGATAACAATTTATAACAACAATCGTTGAACATAATCACCGAATGCGACTGCTCAAGAAAGATCAACAAAACCCTTGATGAAAATTCTTGTACGACATCCACTACCTGAGAAATAGATCGATTGAATTCGATTGACAGAGAAGAATTGATCCGATTTCTGAAGGGTCGGGTCAAGGTCACATGACCGTTGAATCTCGACATAAATCCAGTTTAGTTTGCAAATGTTAATTACTATTAATTGTTCTTTTTTTATTTCTTTTAGATGAATTTGTTTATTTTTATAATTTATATTTTTATACAAACACAACATTTCGCTTCGTTTGACGAAATGGGCTAAGGCCCAAACGTAAACAACTAAGCCTAGTATGGCATTAAACCTTTCGGCGGCCCAATATAAGCCATAATAAGTCCGTTGAAATGCATGTAAGGCAATGTAATGACGAAAGAGATTGAGACTGAATAATGTAACAAAATCAAACTGAAGCATAATCATCATCTTCTAAAATCACATTGAAGAATGACAATAATATACCATTTGGCTAAATCTATAATAACGGTGACGATGGCAGACTGCTCATCACATTAAATACATCACATAATATAAATAGATATGCATGTATGTACAATAATGTTTTATTTTGTTATTGCAGTGCGTACGAGAGATACACAACATGTAGAAGAAATCGAAAGGACCACAAAGTATCAAGAGTCACAAATCTTAATCATATTGAAATGAGGGTCTAACAGAATTTCGCAACTTAATGCAACTGTCTTTATTATTGCACAAAACAAGAATAATAATTGACTTATGCTCCCAACGAAAATTTGATAGTTATAAGCCACATATACAGCTAGATATCAGTTATCAGCTTGTCAAAGAATTAAATGAGAATCAAATCATACAGTTGAAATGGGCTAAGTGTAATTTTTCAAATTATTAATTAACTTTGAGATCAATATATCTCAACGTAATTGGTATTAAATGGAGTACCAAGAAAAGATAATACTAATTGCATCATTTGTTCACATCTTTATATAAAAATATCGAGTGTATGGCTATTATATTCGCAAATAACAACTGGTTAGTACTTGCTATTTACATATGAGGTACAAACAACAACTACCGTTGTTATGGTCCAAATAATAATATTTCAGAATTATTCTCGAAAGACAAGAAGCAAACGTCAGTGGAGAAAGCGAGGAATAGCTTCAATTATTACAACCAATTCTTAAGACAATAAATGGGCAACCGAGCAACGGCTTCGTTTGTAACGAGAATCCATTATAATGATTTATTTAATGCGCAAAGTACATACCACACACATACCTCTTCATAGTTAGTTATTCAACTTGCGACAATCGCCTTATGTTGATAACACTTTAATAACGATGATTAAATCCGTGATTAAACACACACTTACTTAGCAAGTCTGGGTAGCTATGGCTGTTTTGTATTCTAAAAAAAAGGAAAAAAGAAGAAGATCAAATATTTATGATTGTTGGTATAGTTAGCTTAAAGTACAAACTAGATATAATATGTAGAAATAGAATGAGTAGTCTCTACTTCTCTAGGCTTGAAAAAAAAGAGTAGTCTCTAGGGCTTCTATGTACTGTCTCCATTACAATTTACAATGAGCGTTTTGTAGGCTGTACTAGCTAGTAGAATTTTTTTTTAACAAAAAATTGAAATACACTTGTAACTAATTCCATTTATAAAACTCCATTGAATAAATAATATATACGGTCAACAACCAACCCCCTTAACAAGACCATGCATAAGTCTTTGGAGGACAATCTCAAGTCGTATATTGAGCAACTTGATTTTATTTTCAACTACTATTAAATATTGAATATAAATAATTAGCTATACATTTTCCCCTATTTTTCATCATCCATGACCATACCCCACAAATAATATTAATTATGAAATATTGCTTGCTCGCCCATATCGCCATGCATGGCGTCATTGCAGATTTTCTTGTGAACTCCGACAAAATACAAATAAACCTTACCGACACAAAGCCCTTGGCTTCATGTTAATCCCTACCCGCCTTCATATTGATTAGTTTAAATATCTAAGCCTATGATAAGTAAAACATTAAATTTGCCCATAACGAAAGTGATTTATCCTTACAACTCTTCATTAGAGATTACTACATATAATGATGTTCCCAGCATCCCTCTCATATACAAAAGCACATAAAACTCATCGGAAAACGTATTTACCAAACGAGCTTCCAAAAGCATAAAAAGAAAAAAAGCATAAATTTTTCCGTAGGACTTCTAGCTATGTCGTCTTAATCCCTTCTGTCCAAAATAAACAGTAAAACAAGCTCGTCTCTTAATAATAATAATCATAGTGTAACTATGCATTATTATCCAAGTCGTGAAGAAACTGTGCTCCAATCAAATCTCCGAGCGGCAAAGCCTGCAGATTCTGGCCGTGATCTTCATCATATAATCTAATAGGGTTGTTGAAATAGATCGAGCTTTGCGATGAAGACGATGAAGAGAACGGTAATAAGCTCTCACCACCACTTGTAACAGCGTTCTGATTATGCAGACCTAAACTCAAAGACACCCCACCACGGTATGGTAAGAATTCGAGTTGCTGCGCATCTCTGTGTGTTGGTCTGAATGCAGTGGAATGATCGATACGAAGAATTTGATCATGGGTTGGCTTGTGATCATCCTCGTTTCTTGAGTATAAGTGGTTTTGATGATCACCATGACGGTCAAGATTAGGGTTTGATATGGCTACACTGTGATTTAATTCTTCTTCTTCTTCTTCTCTGATCTCATCTAAGTACATCTCTTCAACCATCGGTTTCCATAACCTGACTCTAGCGTTGATGTACCAATTCGATACCTGCGAAAAACATGAAAATCATACTTGTTGAAAAGATAAGGATTATTAAAAAATAAGTTGAAAGAGGAATTAAAAGGCTTACTTGGCTTCTTGTGAGACCAGTTTTGAGGGCTAACATCTGCTTATCTGCATCACTTGGATACCTGCATATTTTTAGTACAAGGTACCAATGTCCAAGTGTTATGAACATATTTCGTAATAAATTATATATATTTCAGAAAGAAAAAAAAAACCCTTTTGTTATGATAAACACAATGACAGAAGAATCTGACTGTACTTTATATACTCCCTTCACTGGTTAACATGGGCAGCATATAGAAGAACATTTAAAACAAAGAAGAAAAAGGGTTTGCAAGTGAAAACTAACGGATGCAAGAAATGCTCGAAAAGCCAGGCTCGGAGAACGGAAACTGGTTTCTCAGGTAAACCCCTTCGTCTTCTCATCCAATGATGAGTCTCCATCGAATTACTCATCTGTTGAAGTGGCTTTACTCGATCGCCAAACCCCAATAATAACCTTGACGTTTCGCCACGTACTGCTTTGTTAGTTGCCTTGATTTGGCTCACTATTCCATCCCTTACACAACGAAAGTGTCTCGACATGGCCTTTAAAGCCAAAGCTGAGTAAACTTCAGCCGATCCATTACCAGCCATTGCTTCGAACGATGATACAATACCTTTCATATGGTTGCGATAGTGCTCATACCTTGTATTCACCTGACAATCAATTCAGAGAAAGAATATTTGACATTTTTGAAGAAGCGACCGACGTATATGGGGACATATCAAAAGCTTCCTTCATTAATGGAAGAGTTATATACTATATACAGAATCAACATACATGCATATGTAGATTTAATACCTCCTCTAGCATGTGAAGTAACTTGGTTTTTCTTCTCTGCAGTTCCATGGGGTCAAGTGAGCTGTAAAGTTGTTGAATTTTAGCAGATCTCTCATCTTCGTCGTTTTCCCGGGCTTTCTTCATTTTTCCTGCACTTTGCTCAGTTACTCCAAGGCTGCACAGCTCATTCAGAAACTCCTTTGCTGGGCCCAAATACTTTGAGTTTGCAATATTAATCCGAAACTGGGACGATGATTGCTGCTGCTGATCAAGATTATGCCGAATAACATCATCATTTATTGCAGTCCTGGAGCTTGACGAGGATGTCTCAAACCTCGTCAAATCGAGAAAATCGCTATCGCCTCTTCTCAGTTCAAAAGACTGAATCCCTATGCTTGAAGGGTTGGATGAACTGAGAGAAAGCGAAAGACCTTGGCCTGGCCTTTCGTTTGCTTCACAAGGGAACATCACACATCTCGTGGTGGAAGACGACAAATTAGGATCGTCCAAAACCATCGATGATCCACCGTAGTTCTCATGTCCATGAAGGCGGTGATGATGATGAGTGCTGCTATTATTTCCCCTGGATAAATCTTGATGTTGCTGATATAATAAGAAGCGATCGCTTGTAATAACACCCTTCGAATATGATGGATTAATAGTATTTTTATCCCCAGCAGGCTTGTCGAAGAAAGATCCCTCAAGATGGATCTTTGGTGGTTGAAACCCTACTACGTACATGCTTGTTTCTGAACTGAAGTTGTACATCTCTGATGACGACGATGTTTGCCCAAAACTCTGAGGAATACGAATCTGAAGAGTACTCTTCTTTCCGCTTGAATTCGAGGCATCTGAGAAGCGATAAGTACCGCCGCCAGTTGATCCTTGAGCTGTACTATGATCTCTTCTAATTATATGCCTGTCCTCATCGCCGACACTTTGTTGATCAGCCATATATATATATGTGTGTGTGTGTGTGTGTGCGGATAAAGATCTATAAGCTAAGAAAAAAAAGAAATAATTTCAGCACACACCAAGGAATACTAGGTAGACAGAATATCCATACACACACAGACGCACATAATATAATATGAGGGGTGGAGAGAGAGAGAGAGAAATGGTTTCTGTTGAGGCGAAAAGAAGAGAAGATGTGATAATATGTGTGCGTTAGTAGGTAAGGAACGAGAAGCAACTACGACCATTGCTTTTCCTCTGCTATATCAATCTTAATGATCATATGTACGTGTGTGTATTAATAATCATGTACATCAATCTTGAGAAATGTCAAAACCGAGTTTACCTTAAATTAATACACAACCTAATTGTATTGTCAAAATTTGTTCCGTTTATGTTTCCTTTTCATTACATGCCTACGGAAGGGACTTATAACCTTTACCACCGTCGATCTTCTTGATGAACAACGTTCTTCAGCGGATAAAAACATCACCCATTATCCAATTAACCCAACTATTCTAAAAATTGTAAACTTTTACCCATACGGTCCGACGCGCAGTATAATATAATCTCTAATTCGACTTTTCGTTTGAAGTTATAATAATATATATATACATGTTTTGAGGTAATTAAGATGAGATGAGGTTGTCCTTATTTTTCATAAAAATCTCTTAGATGGGACCAACAAAACACGACTTTTAGGTCGTCCCACTTACGTTATCCACGACGGTCTACGTACGTACGTGATCAATAATGAACTAAATTCTGAAATAAAATATCCCTAGGTTTTGAAAAAGTATGATTAACAAAACAACACACTATAGCATAACTTCCAATCCAATTAATAACAATTAAACTAAAAATAGCTTCCCCTCGTCTTCAATCAACAAGTCACTTGACAGAACATCTCACAAGCAAAGAGATCCATTAAAACAACCAAGAACACCCCAAGTAGAATCATCTCCGTTGTTTTTTCGCCAATCACAGTCAAACTCGGGGGAAAAGTTCATGCATAAACCCTAATTCTCGCCCGCCTCATTAACAGCTCGAACATGCCCAACCCTCTGATCGACGACCCCACCGTTCCTTCTCAAGAACACCCTTCTCCACCAAACCTCGAATCCTCTCTGTATGTTAGGGCAATCATCGCCCGAATCTACGAACCTATCGAACCAAGACAGCAAAATCTTCTGCTGCCAAGACATGGGCAATGTCAATATAGTACTACTAAGCCCTTCCTCTATTACATGCCTGTCCAAACCCTTCGAAGCCCTCCTCATCCACCCGAAATCTTCGTAAAATGGCACCAGCCAAGTGTTCAACAGCATGATCCTCGCTTCTTTAGAAGCCAATAGCTGCCCTTTGCCTATCCCCACAAAGAGCCTAGCAGTAACCCTACTGATCTCATACCTGTGTATGGGGGGCACTCTACGATGTGCTTCAGACAAGTCCTTCGAAGCAGCCCACGTGTTCAAGAAATCCTCTGCATTTTGCCTGTCTATTAATATGTCCAAGAGCCAATGCAAGTTATCGGCTTGCCTGGCGATTTGAGCCACTTCGGTTAGGTCAGATTCTGAAGCTTTTGTAAAGCAGTGGCGAAGAGACGTCAGGCACTTTTCGCAGGAAGAGTATATGGAATCTTTGGTAAGGTCGTTGTGGGCAGACGAGGAAGGAGCTGAGATGTTACTCTCGCGGAGCATTTTGGTCACTAGGGCCTTCATTTCTCGCCTGGCTTTTTCGTCCTTTCCTTCTAGGACGACGTGTAATAGTTTGAGGAGGATTTCTTCGTTTTCGGTTTTGTGGTGGGGGTTTGAGGTGATTTCGGGCGAGACCCTCTTTAGGACTTCTCTGGGCCCCGTCCCATCGAGCTGAAGCTCGGAGAGAAGCGAAGAGACTTTGTCTTCTTCTTCTTCGGTCCATGGAGCTGCTTCTAGGTATTCCAAGCAGTATAGTACTCCTGCGTCGAACCCTATTGCAGCCGAGACCTGAAACATGACACAAGCCACAAATAATTGAAGACATAAACTAACTGCTAGAATTCGAACATAACAGAGGTTGGTCATGGGCCACAACTCAGAAGTCAAGTAAAAAAGTGTCGGGAAACAAAGTATGCAGATCACAGTTCTGTATTATCCACTGCTATCGATGGCTATGTTGAATTCAAGAATGGCCAAATCGTTCTATATCAATATCAATGTGATTCAAGATCCGGTGAGCCTCAATGAACAGAGACGAAAGGTTAACATCCCATTGAGAGGAAATCAAAAGGAATTAAGTAACTCAAGACATAAGACGTTCACAATATTACAAATTCGTCAGCAACTCTGTCCAATAGTAAATATTCAAACACCTTATTGAAAGAATAAACTCCAATACTGAGTGTGATACATTACAGAGAAACAGGTCAGGGTAACACATTCTTGCATTCACATCACAATTGTACAGCCATCAAAACTGATGAAGAAATTGTTTTTACCTTAAGAACACCAAGAACTTTACTGACATCCTCCTTCACTAACTTCTTCCTCAAATCCCTACAATACATCAGCCTCAGCGTCTCCACGTAAACTTCCACATCCTCACAATCAGCGATCTCCACGGAAATCACACCACCATTAAAGCCCAAATTGTTCTCATTCAGCTTCAGCGCGAAGAACCTACTGTTATCCACCAAAACACGAGCATGAACACTCAAGCACACGCTAACCCCATCTTTCGAACTCAGCGTCAGCTTCACATCCCCCGAAACGGCGTCGTCGAACAGATTCCCGGGACTCCTCGCGGCCAATATCTCCTCTAATCGTCGGTTGAGGAGGCCTTGCTTGGAGTCTTGGAGTTGAGCTGGGAGCGTCTGATTTTGGGCGATTTGAGGGTTCTGCGGCGAAACGGCGCCGCCAATAAGCTCGGGCTCGTTCGCCATCATCTCGAAAAGCGTCGGCGAAGAACGGGGTTTTGCGGGCGGCGGTGGGGACATGGGGTTGAGGAGACCTTGGTTGAGTGCGGAGTTGAACTTGTTGAACGGCTCCATGGTGGTCGGAGAGGATGGAAACGCCGGCGCGGCTGCGGTGGCAAGGTGGTTGTTCCGGCGATAGATGGTGGCGGCCATTTGGGTGTGTGGTGTTGGAAACTGTACTGTGTGAGTGTGTGTATGTGTACAGCCTTTGAAATCTCGCCGGTAGTGTTTGTCCGTGAAAAAAAATATTAAAGTAAATAATATTTTAATTACTCGTTTCAATTTTTTTATATCTGCGATTACGAAGCATTGAACTCATCATTCGAGAGAATAGCTAATTATAATAATGATGATTTGCATTATTATCATTATGTACTAATTTAATTTTAGGGAAAAGGAAACTCTAGGCAAGGCCATCCCTATTTTTAAATCTTTCTCTATTTGTTTTTTTTATTCTCCGTCGATGAGATCTAAAAGATATAAACAAGTTGTCGTTAGTATTTAAATATTGAGTATTTGGATCTTAGCTAGTTCGGGCAAAAAAATAAAGAAATTAAATGCTTGGGTAAACTGTGCAGTGTGCACGTCCATATAATTTTAAGATAAAAGTTTCCCTACATCATACGACAGACATCTTCGCTGCAAATATCTAAGACATTATGTTTGAAAACTAAAACTAAATAAAACGATGCAAAGTAGAAACTTAGTATTGATTGGTGTTATTAATTTGAAAATAAAATTATAGATAGACGTTGCAATCGGGCCAATTTATATTTCATCGATTATGCGCCCATGAGGCCCACAATAGTGAACTATTGCAGTTCGCAGGCCCATCATTAAGTTGCAAGAATTTTGAAGTGTAATTAGAAAATAACGAAACTACTCAAAAATTCCATTTTCTTGTATTAGCCGTTAGGTAACACATTACAAATAGTAAAACGAACAACTCACATGAGCTGCTCACTCACCCATATCGTGTCTGCTAATCAAACTATATGATATCTATCATTTTTATTATATATATATATATATATATAGAGAGAGAGAGAGAGAGAGAGAGAGAGATATTAGGAGTTAGGACCTCGTTGGTCTATAAAATGTTTGGATTTTTTCATCTTAGTAACATACGAAGGGTCGTCCAAGAAAATCATATAAAGGATACGTTTTAACATTATACGGAGAGAAACTAGGAACACGTCGCATCAATTGATATCAATAAATTGATCGCATGTTTAAGGAAAAGGAAAACCTAAGGTTGTATTCGGACAACCCATGAAAGGAAATAAGCTCCGAAGCAAGAGTCAACAAAGGAGACCAAAAATCCACATCGAAGTAGATAACGTGCCTTGAGGCTTCTTACAATATCCATATACATTATTTGAATCTATAAGAGCCAAATGTATATACTAAAAATTGAATGTGATATTATTGTGATGACAGTTGCCATGGCGTTACTAAGAGTCGAGAATCTCACATGTGATGCATTTATTTTAATTGGAAATGAAAAAAAAACTATATAAGAGTGGGCATGTGAGTTAATGAGATCGAAACTGGGCCACGATATATAAGAGAGACAGACGAAGAGTCGTGTTGGCCATTCATGTGAGACTACAGATATGGGCCCATTATGTTCTTTATTTTTAGTATTTTTTTTTTCACGTACTAAATCATTACTTTAGAATTTTTACCGTAGGGTTTGTTTGGCTCGTCATGTTAGTCTCTCACATTTCAGCAGTGTTGTAGCTTTCAGAAAATGACGTATAATTAAGTGGAAACAAACAGTCCCACAACAAAGGACGTTTGCTGCTGTTCCTTATTAATCGGGGCTTTATTCAGCATGACTCAGTCCTTTCTTCGTTTTTCTTCTTCTTTTGTAATTTAGTTTTCTTTTATCTTTCAGCAAATTTGAAACTAGCTTCAAATGGCTACCCTTATATATATAGTATTGAAAGATATCACACACATTAATAATGGATTTAATATTCAGTGACAACTGACAGATATAATAAATTACTCTATTTTTTTTTTCACTTCTTTTTTCTTGAAGGCATCGGTTCGGTAGATCAACAGCATATTTGTTGTACTGTGTTATGTTAATAGATGTAATATGGGACAATTTTGAAAAATATATCAAATTTCTTGAAAATATATTAGTAAATATATCAATTTTCTTGAAAATATATTAGTACACCGCTTGGAGGGGAGGACCCCCTAAAGTACATCGATCCAACTCATTTTTCGAAATAATTATTAATAAATAATCACATAGTAAAGCGTTAGCGGCCAGCCACACCTAACTCTGCAATGTTATAACATGCGAAATCTAGATAATATTAGTATATATCTCATCTCACGAGAGTGAGCCAAATTTTTTACCGATTTAAAACCCTCAAACATATGCTGTTTAATTAGTTTTTGTGTGGAAAAAAAATCATTATTGCAGCAGCTGTACTGTATTGCAACCTCATTGCTGTATATCCTTTATGGCATTTTATTCAAGAACATTTAATTTTTCCAATAAATCGACATTCAAAAAACTCGTACGACAAACAATAATTACGCCACCTGTCCATCTCTCACACGACGTTCAGCACTGCGCACGTATGAACACACCTGACGTGATTATCACACGCTCGCACTCATTGTCGTACTAAAAAGATGTATCTTCTCTTATTTCATAAAAAAATGCAACTAAATATATAGATCCTAGGCAGTCTATTGATCATTTAATAAATATAAATGAATATGTTTATGCACCTTAATATGCAAAATTAATTACGATACAGTCCTTGAAGCTAAAAGTATTTTACTTCCATTCAACTCAACTATTAGTAAAAACAAGGAAAAGACAAATTCAACCCATAACTCTACCGAACGGTCCACCTCAACCCCATACCCACTTTCGTAATTTCACACTCAACCACCTCTATATATAACTCCACCTCTATTAATTCACCGTCGTCGTCGTCATCTTTTCTCCTCTGCAACTCAAAAGAAAAAACAGCAGCAAAACGTACCACAGTCACTGCACGGCGTACAACAAAGCAATGGGCTTCCCGCTAGCCTTCACCGACTCGCTCATCCCTAAGCTCCTCGTCCACGCGCTAATCCTCCTAACCCTAATCCACCGCCTAATACAAGGCCTACTCTCGCTGACCGGCCTAGGCTTCCTCCTCGAACCCGACCCGACTCCCGAACCCGAACCGGCCACTTGGCCCGTATCCGTCTCGGCTGCCCTGATCCGCGAACTCCTGCCCGTGGTCAGGTACGGCGACGTCGTCGTTTCGGACGAGAGGTGCGCCGTTTGTCTGTACGAGTTCGAAATCGACGATGAGATCCGACGGCTGACGAACTGCCGACACGTGTTCCATAGGGCGTGCGTGGACCGTTGGATGGACCACGATCGATCAGAAGACTTGTCCCCTCTGTAGGACTCAGTTCGTGCCCGAAGATATGATGGAGAGCTTCAATGAGAGGCTGTGGGCGGCTTCTGGAATTTCTGATTTTGCTGGGGACGTTTCTGAAATTAGCGTGGCTTTGTAGTGTAGTGTAGGCCCCCCTATTCTGCAATCTCTTGCTTTTGTAAATATTACGCTGAGCTATATGATGTTGACGAAAAAGATATTCATTTTCCTCCTCTCTCGTTCACTTTCTTCTTGGCATCGCACGTATATTATTTGATTTTGGTGAAAAGATTATACTTTTTGTGAGGAATATCTAACCTAATATTAGGAAGGAAATGGTGTTGATTGTGACTATTACTATATTTGGTGGATGAGCGGTTAAACCGGATTCTGTCGTCCTCCTTTTTATCATTACTTTCACCACGGTATTAAATCACGTCATATCTTCGTAATTATTATTTGAAACAACAAAATAACTAAAATAAACTTGGAACGGAAGATGCGAGCTTATTTTAGTTTTAGATAATTTGAGCTGAGTTAATAATCAATTATTGGGGATACTTCCTATAGCATCTTTTTCTGAGCAATTTCAAGAAAATAGCAAAAAAAAAAGTAGGAAACAAGCCATGCGAGTTTGGGTCAGGTCTTTAAACGCTGAACAACCAATCAAGGGGTAACACCATTTAATTTCGTGTCCACTATATTTTTTTTTATCCCACCAAAAATAAATGAAAATTTCAAACTTGTTACATGTCCAATTTGCATTATGACACCACGACTTTTTCTGGTATTTGGGAGGTCTCATTAATGCAGCCCCCACTTGGTTTTACTCCTAATCAAGTCTCAGCTCTTCAACGTTATGTCACCGTCGAAGCTTATAATATATTGTGTATCTATTTAAATAAATAATATAAGGGAAGATGGTTTCATTTCTCACCACATATGATTGCGATGTTGCAGTCTTGATGTTTGATCGCTAGGCAAAGTGTGGGTCAATCTTGCGAGATTTAGCCGTCGAAGGTTGAACTTCATATATTTTTTTCCTCATTAAAAGATAAGGGTATGCATACAAGTCAAGATAGTAGTCACTAATAGTCGTGACGAAGTGAGCCGAAATCATTTTATATACCATAACCAATAATGGTTGTAAATTGGCTTTATTAAAGGTCAGATTTAATTAAAAAAAATTGAAATCAAAAGCTACGATATAAGGTTTATCCACATTTTGAGCACTCTTGTCTCCAATGAACACCAAATTTATCGTTAATGCCGTTTCTTACATTATAGAAAGAAGCTTCTTTCCACGTGGCATAACACGAGGGAGTTGCTTAGTAGGAGCCATTAGAGTGTGAATACATTTTTGTATGGTTTCATTATTTTATTAATTGCGGTTTCTGTTGAATTAGTCGTCAAACATCTTTTGACTCTCAAGGAACGTGAGTCGTGTTTGTATTATCATTGGAATCTTCTTTCGGTTTTTTAACAATTAGAGCCGCCGAGGTTAAGTAGCAATTTATAATTATTTTTTTTGATAAAGAATCCAAAACTTTATCATCATTGAAACCGTGTCCGTGAGCATGCAGTTATCCCTTCATTTCTTTTTTAATATATACTAGTAGTATTTTTAGCAGACAACCGCATGCGCAATAAAACAAAATTAATTATTATTGAATAGTTTTAATAAGTAATATACAAAAATAGAATTTGATAGTTATTATGAGGTTATGAAAAGTACGTGGTTTGAGTGTTTTTCGTGTTCGTTTAACAGTAACAAATTAGTCAATTGATACAGACGAATTGACAGTTTTATCCACACTACACTCTTTATAAAAAGGGTATAGGGTGGATATATGAATTTTTAAATTATTATTACATTTGGAATTGGGTCGAACCCCCACAAACTACTACGCTGTCTTTAATGGGTCGAATCTAACCCATTACTTGGTAATGGCCCGGCCCGGTAGTGTGGTGTAGGTTAATACTTGGCAATATAATCTTTCGAGTTTCTGGCCGGATATGAAATCGAGCCCAATATTGTAATTACAGTTTTTGGAAATCAAACTATTTCTATTTTATACAACTATAAACTTTACAAACCATCTTTTGGGAAAATGTTATCGTGATAAAATATCAATATCACCTTAAATTGACTATAGCACAAAAACGACAAAAACTAGTGGTTGACGGGCTTGACAAAATATCAGTATAGAAAGAAATCATAGTTAGTGGTTGACGGGCTTGACACATTCAAACACCACAAGAAAATAGAAATATGTAAAATCGACCTATTTGCCACTTTTGGTTGGTAAGATCATTAAATACTGCTAATAATTTTAGGCTACAAGCAACTTCCCAACTATTATCAACATGTACAGCTTAAGAGATAAAAAAATAAAAATAAAAATTGAACGATGGCGACCAATGGAAATAGCGTCTAAAAAATATGTTATTTATTAAGTGCATTGTATTATTATTATGATTGCTTGAGGGAAGATAACTAAATGTATTGAGGATCCATTTCCATTTCCCATTTTATGTAATAAGATTGTTCTATGTAAATCGAAATTCTCCTCCTATTATAATTAGCATTTGATTTAAATTCCGTGTCTCTTATGTATACTTACATATAATTTCGCAAATTTGGTCAGGGTTGAACATTTATAGTTGGCTGTGTCGGCCAATATTAAATTAAGTTAAATTCTATACTTACTTCAATGTACTGCTGGTTTATTTTTCTTAGGACAAATTATTAAAATAGGTCGCTAACTATGCCTCTCATGTTTTTTAGGTCACTATGTTTCGTAATTGCAAACTTAGGTCACTAAGTATCGTTATCGATTTTTTTAGGTCACTAAGTTTCGCAATTGCAAACTTAGGTCACTAAGTATCGTTATTGATTTTTTTTAGGTCACTAAGTTTCGTAATTGCAAATTTAGGTCACTAAGTATCGTTATCGATTTTTTTTGCCTAAACTTAGTGACCTAAATTTGCAATTACGAAACTTAGTGACCTAAAAAAATCAATAACGATACTTAGTGACATAAGTTTGCAATTGCGAAACTTAGTGACCTAAAAAATCAATAACGATATTAGTGACCTAAGTTTGCAATTACGAAACTTAGTGACCTAAAAAACACGAGAGGCATAGTTAGCGACCTATTTTAATAATTTGGCCTTTTTCTTATATGCAAATTAAATTCAGCGGTCATTAACTCATGAGAACAACGTAACCATTTTATCAACCGTATATAAGGGTGGTAAAATAGAGGCGTGCGGGTGTGTGCGCGCGCATTGAAAACATAAGTTTCAATATTAATGTAATTTTACAACTCTCAATTGAAACAAAAAAATTAAGTATATTGAACTATTTTACCAGAAATTGTGGCCGAAGATACAGAGCTCATTAATACAAAGCATACCGTTTTCTTTGTATATTGTCAATAAGTGTGCATAGAGTTTGAGCATATTAATTATCTTACGTCTTTCTTTAGTTATTATCTTCACTCTTTTCCCCGTAGTGACCTAAGTCAACATATGTTGACTGAGGACTTAAGTAAAAAAAAAAAGAAGAATAATGTGTAAAACAATCTTAACTTTATCCCAAATTCATAAATGCAAACGAACGCAAAAGAACATATGGATTTGCTAATTTTCCAATAAAGCAAATATATTTAATTAAAGCCGTCTACGTAACATAACTTGTGATGACGCAAAAGCAATCAGAATGCATGAGTAAAGATAAGAACCATAGAAGGAAAACAGAAAATCGAAAAGAAAAATAGCTCTCACTATTAAATAAGATGACCTAAGCTTTGGATGTTTTTGCTCACATATGCCTTTAAATTCTACAAAAGTGGCTTTCATATTCATCCCAAATCAAATTTGGAGGTGGGAAGTTAAGTAATTAATTAACCATTATTTTTAATTTATTTATATTCCGTATGTTTAATATGTGTGGACTTTAAGGTAGTGCCCATCCAACGACCTTTGGTGACATTTATTGCTGCCGGTAATGAAAATGTACAAATGTAACATGTAAGAATAATGTATTTTACTAGAATTCAAGAACAGCACAACTCATACATTTATTGCAACTCATTTTATTTAATTATTTATTTTTTTCGAGTTTGCTTCCCCGCTATAAAACCACATTAATGTCTTCACCTCTGTCACTCACAGATCTCACGTCTGTCTTTTAAACTTGTGCAGCTCTCTTCTGTTCTACATTGGCCCAGAAAAACCATACAATCCTTCACTCTCAAGTGATATCAATTTTTATCTTTTTGCAATTTTATTTTGGGAGGGGACAAACTAAAACGGTGAAAGCTTTCTTGGTGAAGTTCTTGCATAATCACAGTTCTTCACAAGCAGGTATTTATTATCCTTACGATTTCTGCTTTGTTAGCAATCTTATTTACACTTTTTTGAATCAATTCTGCATTCGACGTTATTAAATCAAATACAATTTTAAAAAAAAAATCGTTATGTAACTGTTGCTTTTTTGCTGAATCATTGTCTTAAAACAGCGACCGATCCTTTATTTTCTTCCTATAATGACAGGGAATAAATAAATTAACACATAACATGGAGTTATCGACGGTAATGATGGTATTAGCCTTCGTAGCAGCCTACTACGTATGGTTCAAAACAAGCACCAAGTCATTGAGAGGCCCAATGGGCCCAAAAATGTGGCCCATTTTAGGAAGCTTGCCGGGCCTCATACAGAACAACGATCGCATGCACGAATGGATCGCCGAGAATCTCCGAGCCTGCGGCGGAACCTACCAAACCTTCATATGTGCGGTTCCGTTTTTGGCTCGGAAGCAAGGGCTCGTGACCGTCACGTGCGATCCGAAGAACTTAGAGCACATCTTGAAGCTGAGGTTCGACAACTACCCTAAGGGTCCCACGTGGCAGGGCGTCTTCCACGATCTGCTCGGCTCGGGGATATTCAACTCCGACGGCGATCCGTGGCTGTTCCAGCGGAAGACCGCCGCCTTGGAGTTCACGACGAGGACGCTGAGGCAGGCCATGGCTCGGTGGGTGAGCAGAGCGATTAAGGCGCGGTTCTGTCCGATTCTGATGGCGGCGCAGGTCGGCGGCTACGCCGTCGACCTTCAGGACCTGCTGCTGAGGCTCACCTTCGACAATATCTGCGGCTTGGCTTTTGGTAAGGATCCGCAGACCCTGGCGCCGGGATTGCCGGAGAACGAATTCGCCACCTCCTTCGATCGAGCCACGGAGGCGACGCTGCAGCGATTCATCTTGCCGGAGTTCATATGGAAGCTGAAGAAGTGGCTGCGTCTGGGGATGGAGCTGAAATTGAGCCGCAGCCTGACGCGCGTCGACGATTACATGACGAACGTGATCAACACGCGCAAGCTGGAGCTGCAGGGCGGCGGCGAGCAGTACCAGCACGACGATTTGCTCTCGAGGTTTATGAAGAAGAAGGAATGCTACAGCGATGAGTTTTTGAAACACGTCGTGCTCAATTTCATCCTCGCCGGCCGCGACACGTCATCCGTTGCCCTGAGCTGGTTTTTCTGGCTGGTGACGATGAATCCCCGCGTGGAGGAGAAGATACTTATGGAGATATGCTCTGTTTTAGCAGAAACGCGAGGAATCGACGCCGGCAAATGGCTTGAAGATCCCCTGGTTTTTGAAGAAGTTGATCGACTGAACTACCTCAAAGCTGCTCTGTCTGAAACTCTGAGGCTATACCCGTCGGTGCCGGAGGATTCCAAGCACGTCGTCGCCGACGACGTTCTTCCCGACGGCACGTTCGTGCCGGCGGGGTCGAACATAACCTACTCAATCTACTCCGCCGGTCGGATGAAATTCATATGGGGCGACGATTGCCTCGAGTTTAAACCAGAGAGATGGTTGTCTGAGGACGGTGAGAGGTTTGAGACGAAGGATCAGTTTCGATTCGTGGCGTTCAACGCTGGGCCGAGGATATGTTTGGGTAAGGATTTGGCTTACCTTCAGATGAAGTCGATCGCGGCGGCGGTGCTGCTCCGCCACCGTCTTGAGGTGGCGCCGGGACACGCGGTGGAGCAGAAGATGTCTCTGACGCTGTTTATGAAGGAGGGGTTGAAGGTCAATGTGCTTCCTCGTGATTTGGACCCCATTTTGGAGAAGATGAACAAGTGAGAAGTTTTAAAAATGATGATTACTTTAATGTTTTCCCTTTTTTTTTTCTTGTTTTTAATTTGTTAATAGGGATGCATAATGGTGTTGCTTTATACATATAGTGGGTGTTATATGATAAAATGCCTTTTTATGAATAAAAAGATGGATGGTTTTTGAAATATAATAGGTATATCGAAATCTTGTCATACTATTCAATTTTTCTATTAAGTCGATAGTCAAGGAAATTCATGCATGAGGAAAATCAAAAAATACAAAGACTTTCAAGTTAGTTGACGAAGTCCTGAAACAAAATCAAGTCAAAGTCAACCTTTGGCGATTCCTTAGCGATCGTCGCTCGGTTATTTGGGAATCCGATTTCAGAATAATGTGGTTCATGTTCGAATTACGGAAATTTTGGGATGCATAAAGTATAATACGTGATACATTAGGGACTTAAATGAAATTAAAACCGAATTTCAGCTAGGCCCAACCAAATGGGCCGGTGACGGCCCGTTATATATTTAAAAGGACCACAGACGAATATATTTCGAAGAAGAAATCTTTAAGATGTTGAAGGGATGAAAAGGCAATATCGTAAAATCCAAGAAAATTGTAATATGATGCTAAAATGTAATAATCAGCACAAAATATTTTGTAAGTACATGTATTAAATGCAGAATGTGGCGGTTCTAGTCTAGAGATGTATGTAAATATGCGGTCCCAAGCAAAAGCGTAACGGTTGAGACCAAATTCAGTGCTTGAGATTGAGAGAGGTTACATATAATTTGGTCCATGAAACTAACGACCGACAAGACAATACAGCTTGCCCGATAATCGATCTATAAATCCACAAAAACATAACAAATATACATCTATTTCTGTAAATACGTGTTTGTGTTTGTGTATGTGCTTTTGCTTGTTTTAGTGTGTGTACGTGTGTGATGCCTTTAAGAAAAGGGAATCAATCCTATCATCACTTGCTAATCACAAGAAAAGGGAATCCTAGCATCACTTGCTATAAATCCACAAAAACATAACACATATACATCTCTCTCTCTCTCTCTCTCTCTCTCTCTCTATGGCGTGGACTTGACTTTGATTTAGTTCTTGGCCTAATTCACAAGACCACCTACTTACAATAATGCATCCAATATTTTATTTAATAATATTCACTATAAAAATGAGAAACATATAAAATAGTCGTGCCATATAATAAATCGGATGCCGACAGCTGCGATATGGACGAAAACTAAATGTCAAATTGTGATGCTATTTTCATATTAGAGAATTCAACAATTATATAGTTATTAAAAATTGTCTTGTTTTACAAGCATCTCCTCTGTGAGCCAAGCCATCCACGTCGGGCGCAAATTCATCCAATAAAAAATAATTAAAAAAAAAAGTTTTGGTTGTACTAGTAAAATAGTTAATAACTAATCGACTTGGTACTTTTTATGTGCAGGCAATTTGTGAATTTAAATATCCTAGTGGCAGAAAATCCCAATATTGTTTCACGGGTTATTTTAAATTATATAGTATAGGGTATGCTGTTTTATTGACTTCGATCATAGAAGATTTACTCTGTGAAAAGGTTGAGAACAAGTCAAGTAGCTGCTCACGAGATCAAATTACCTTAATAATCTTGGAAAAAATTGTAACTCATAAGAAATGTAAAACCAAAATAAAAAATAAAATGATAAAACAAGCAAACAGATAGTACACGTAGAATAATCAACCTATTTTTGTTCTGTACCATGACATCGTGACATCTGAAAAAATAAAAAAGAATATCACGTATCTTCCTTTGAACTAAAGATTTCGAGTGGTTGAAGGAAAACCAAACTATTGTTGAGAAATATTTATTTATATGTATATGAATATATATTATATAGAATTTTCTTCTTCTTGGTGGCGTTTTCTTTCATTTACTGTCTGTCGATAGGTCAGAGTCCCTTACGATTCCCCTGTTTTCTCACAAAGCCAATCTCGAATTTCATTTCAACACCATTACATTACATCACTGCAACACTTTCTTCTCCTCAGTTCCTTAGTTTCTTGCATGTTTCTTTTGCAAGAAAACCGCGCGCTTGCTGATGAACGTCGATGATTTGCCGCATAAATGTCAAGTTAGCTGAGTTCCGAGCTCATTTTGACAGATGAAGATGGCGAAGAGATCGCATAAAATCGCAGAGCTGAAGGAGAAAACAGAGTCCAAGTGTAAGTGGGGTTTGTTTAGCGTCTTCGAATCTTCCTGCCAAGGTCTTCGTGCTAGTCGAAAGCTCATCTCTAATGGAAGAAGACCGTCGAACCAGCAGCAGATTATAGGTAATTTCTACTTCAAATTCCGTTAACTTTCCTTTTTCTTTTGAATATCTATCGCGTTCTTTCAGTTCGGTGTGTGAGTTAGTTGAAATTGGTAGGTGACGACATTAATACTTCGGCGACAAGACTTAGTCGTAGTAAGAAACACAACAAGTTCTTGTAAGAAAATTATTTTTTCTGATGATTCTGTAATAATTCTTCAACCTTGTGCTGCAGAGTACCCAAGGAAGTCTGATCAGTTCACCAGGTTTGACGAAGAGTGTCAAAGGTTTCAAGTAAGCAGTTTCTTCTGTTAACCATCTTATTGACTGAGATTGTTGTAACGGTAAATCTGAGCGATTTAATTCGAATACTCTGTTTTCCTTTTCTTTCTTCAGAGCGAAGCATATTTGCCTGTCGAGAAGCTGACAAACAAAGAACCCAAATCCAAAAGGGAATCTGAATCCGAACTTTGTTATAGTCTGATGGAATCTCAAAGGAAAGGAACTTCGGAAGCACATCGACGTAAGTCATTCGCTATGGGAGAAACGTCCTTAAATGAGGTCACATTAGAAGAGGTGTTAAGAACAGAGTCTCGTAATAGCAGATATTTAGCAGAGCCTACTGTGATGTCTGAAGGTCTAACAAGGAGTTTCAGTGCAAGAAAATACAGCAATGTCGATGAGATTAACAGCACGAATCAAGTGGTTCGTATGAACGTCAAGGCCTTTGTCGATCAGATGTTTATCGAAAGAAGGCTCAAAGATCGGTTGAATTCGGAGTGCAGATCATTCTCCGATGCGTTGGAAGTTTTGAGTTCAGCCAAGAATTCGCACACTCATAGGAAACAGAGGGAAGCATTGAAGGTGAGAACAGCTGACGAAGATTGGTCGAAAAAATCAAATTTCGCAGCCCGGCCCGGCGATGACGAGATAGTTGTAACAAAGCTCAAATCCCAGAATCCAAAGTACTCGAAAGACTTAACGTTTCATCCCAGTGATTCGTGCGTTCAAGTACGAGAATCTGATACCTTTTCTATCAAGAAGGTGAAGAAGAGACTGAAGCAGAGATTCTTAGGGCCGGGCCCATTTCTGACATGTGGTGGTTCCGCAGTTCTTCCTCAGAATGGATCATCATCGGTTACTGAAGTTGGAAACAAACGGTTAATTTACGGGTCTGAGATTAAGAGTAACGCAGATGTAAAGGCAAAGGACAAGCTATGGAAGAGACCAGATATCAAAAAGCAGGGCTTTCAAGAATTTGATGTTGTCTTAGAGGCAAAAAGGCATCTTTCTTCAAGATTGGAGAATTCGAGCAGTAGTGCTTTAGAGCGTGATGGAGCAAGCAAGAGAACACCAAGAACCCTAGGTAGGATTCTTCTATCACCGCCCGAGCGCGATTTTAGGTCACTTGGCCTTAGCCCGAGAAAGGAAAGCGACGTTTTTTCTGGTTCAGCAGAGATGAGATGCAGCCTCAACCTACCCAAAATATCAGAGATCAGTTTTCAGAAACAAATCGAGAGACACAGGCCATCAAGACCAAATACAGAGGTATTAGATAGAGAAGAAATCAGTCCCCCAATTCCAAGAACTGGGGAAGAATCACATGATGATACTAATACTGGTAAGAATTTGTTCTTCCTTTAATCCCATTCTTCTAGTTATAGCTGAAGTGTGAAGCTGAGTATTGCTAAATCTGTTTGGCAATCTTCCTTTAGGTGAATCGAAGACTGTTATTACAAAATCCACTCGGAGGCAAGAATCATACGACTCAGAGGCGGTGACTGAAATAAACAGCAGCGACTATACACGGAATGACGACGGCAGCAGAGGGCATTCCATATCAGTGAGTTTTGCTCAATAAAATTGCATTTTGCGAAGGATTTTCGTCACTTTGTGAGCATTGATATGATAACTACCTCTTATTTGTCAGGGGTCTGTCTCAGAACAGGAAGCAAGTACATCATCAGCTTCAATCGCCCCGCGTTTAGACATTGCTGAATCAATCAAATACCAAGAAGAACATCAAAGCCCAGTTTCTGTCCTTGAGCCAATTTTCACCGACGAGGCGAGTAGTCCACCAAGAACAGCGAGCGATACAGGTAATTTCATCATAAATTGCATCACTCCTCGCCATTCATCGTTCAATTTATGTAGCTCCCAAATCAAAATTCAGAAGAATTTTCAGATAAACAAGAACTACAACCACTTCGCCTTGATTTCGAAGAACAAGCATATGACTCGATCCCAAGAGATCATCGACCCATTAGCAGCGAAGACTATTATTGCATAGAAGACCAAGATCACATATCCCACTACGTCCAATCAGTTCTACAAGCTTCTTTTTTGAACTGGGATTGCCTATCAAGAATCGATCTACTACCCGAATCTCTCTTCGATGTAGTAGAACTTCCTCTCACCGATCACTGCTATTTCGACCCAAAGCTCCTATTCGATCGCATAAACGAAGTTCTACTACACTTACACGAGGCTTACTGCTGCCCACCGCCTTGGCTAGCTTTCAAGAAACCGAGAATCAGACAAGCGGAGTTGGAGAAGGTTGTGATCGACGAGGTAATGAATGAAGCAGAGTTCTTCCTACTTCCCACGACGGAGAGAAGAACGTTAGATCAGATTGTGTCCAAGGATGTCAGAAAATGCAGATCTTGGCTTGATGTTACGCGCGATAGAGAACAAATCTTGATTGATATTTCAGATTATGTTATTGAGGAATCCATTGTTGATATGCTTCTAGGCTTTGAACAGACATAGTAGATTCTATCGTTTCTTGACAATATCCATGTTTAGTAAAATATAGAACCATGAAAAGTTTCGATTTTTACTCTAAGAGCATCTCCAACAGATACTTTATTTTTGTGTAAAACACAAAAATAGAGTATGATTTTACTCCAACGGAACTCTATATTTAACACAGATATTGTGTTGATCAGCAGAGAAACTCTATATCTAGAGTACGCACAATTTTAACACAAAAATAGAGTTTTAATTCTATTTATTATATTTATTTAATAATACATATTTTATTATATTAAAATATTTGATACACTATTATAATAATAAAATTAAAATATTTATAAATAAATAAAATTAACTAATTTCATTTATTTAATTATTAAAATATATTGACTTTTATAAATAAAGTTTAATAAGTCAATTATGATAGTAATATATAGGATTGATTTTTAGTGTAAAAATAGAGTTAATGGGTTGGAGTGAAAACTAGTGTAGAAAATAGAGTTTATGGGTTGGGATAAAAGCACTGCAGCAACTGTATTATTGTGTAATATTACCTGTATTTTTATGCGTTGCGTTGGAGATGCTCTAAAGAACAGAAATTCGAACTCTACTTTTATTAAGGGGATTTTACATAAAAATACCCATTAATATAAAATTAGCAAATCTGTGCCCTGTCATAATTTTTTATATGCAGGTACCTGTCAGAATAAATTTTTTGCATGTTGGTACCTGCACACCGCAAGGTGCATCATATCACACATATAGATATCATAGAGAAACGTATTGTGGTACGTAATAAAGCTAGAAAATGGTACCACCATATAGCTTGACGCAAGGTACTGTATGAAACGTATATAGGTACCATAACATATATGGGTACCATATAGTTGCGTAACGTAGTACGCAATATACATATAAAAAGATACGTTAAGACCGGAAAAATGGTACGCACAGTCGAACGGATACTTATCTAAAAAATTTTCTGACATGAGTATTGATTTGCAAATTTTTTTTATGTAATGAGGTATTTTTCTATAGATTCACCTTTTATTTATACTTATCTATATTTCGAACCATAAATAAAGAAGAATTTCTCAGGCATCTTATCCCTGTTCCCGCCACATAGAATAAACCCTAGCCCACCAAACTAATCTCTCTTCTAAACCCTTCAAAACCTTCAAGCCACGCCACCACCGTCCGATAAAGAAAAAAAACCATGAACTCGAAAACGACGAACCTCGTTCTGATTCTTGATTTCGGTTCTCAGTATACTCACCTAATTACCCGACGAATTCGAGCTTTAAACGTCTTATCTCTGTCCGTCAACGGCACGTCCGATTTGAAGTCGGTAACCGAGCTGAACCCGCGCGTCGTCATCCTCTCGGGCGGTCCGCACAGCGTCCACGCGCCGAGCGCGCCGTGTTTCCCGCCTGGGTTCGTCGAGTATGTCGAGAAGAATGGTGTATACGTGTTGGGTATATGCTATGGGCTCCAATTGATCGTGCAGCAATTGGGCGGTGAGGTGAGGGTTGGCGAGAAGCAAGAGTATGGTAGGATGGAGGTCGTGGTTGAGAGAAATGAGGGGTTGTTTGGGAATAAGAGTGTTGGTGATAGGCAGAGTGTGTGGATGAGCCACGGTGACGAGGCCGTGAAGTTGCCTGAAGGGTTTGAGGTTTCGGCGAGGAGCAAGCAAGGTATCGTGGCTGCAGTTGAGTGTAAAGAGAGGAGATTTTATGGATTACAGTACCATCCTGAGGTATAAAATCGTTGCTTTTGGTTTGATATGTGCTTGGAATTGGTTAGCTTGATCTTGAAAGAAATGGACTTTTTATGTGTGCTTAGTGAAAGGTTGCATCTTTTGTTTGGTTTGACTAAGCGAATACTCTCGGATTTAGTGGAAAGTTGTCTTTGGTTGATTCTCTACTGTTATATTGGGCTGGGTAATGATTCTCTTGTTCATTTCAAGGGAGTGTTTTTGTTCGAATGTAAAAGCATGGGTGGAAATGATTTACTGGGAATCTAAATTTGAAATATGTCCCATATTTATTCGATTCTGGCCATTTTTCTCCTGAAAGCTGACACCTTTGATGGTTATTAATTTACGATAATATGCAACTTTTGTAGGTAACACATTCACCCGAAGGAATGGAAACGCTGAAACACTTCCTCTTCAACGTCTGTGGAGTCAGTGCTGATTGGAAAATGGAAGATCTCCTTGATCAAGAATTAAAAGTCATCAAAAGCACCGTTGGCCCTGAAGATCATGTCATTTGTGCCTTGTCTGGTGGCGTGGACTCCACAGTTGCTGCAACTCTTGTTAATAAGGCAATTGGAGATAGGCTTCATTGTGTATTTGTCGACAATGGATTACTGAGGTACTGAAATCACACTCGTGCTTTCTTTGACATGGAAATATTAGTAACATACTCCTCATAAGTCATACATTATTTTCTTTTGATGCTCAGATATAAGGAGAGGGAGAGAGTGATGGAGACCTTTGAGAGGGACCTTCATCTGCCAGTCACATGTGTTGATGCTGTGGAGCAGTTTCTCGGCAAGCTTAAAGGTGTGACAGAACCTGAGAAGAAAAGAAAAATCATTGGGAGCGAATTCATCAGCATATTCGATGCATTTGCCCATGATTTAGAGAAAAAAATAGGAAAGAAACCTCTTTACTTGGTTCAAGGAACATTATACCCTGACGTCATTGAGTCTTGCCCACCTCCCGGCAGTGGAAGAACTCACTCACATACAATCAAAAGCCATCATAATGTTGGAGGACTCCCCAAGGACATGAAGCTTAAGCTCATTGAACCACTTAAGCTCTTGTTTAAGGATGAGGTATTATTACCTTCCATCCATTACAGATAACCCTAAGTATGAATATTCTCTAACATAAGCCTTGACGGTAGGTTCGTGAGCTGGGAAAGATTATGGGCGTACCACAAGCATTTTTGAAGAGACACCCTTTCCCTGGGCCTGGGCTTGCAGTGCGGGTCCCAGGTGATGTCACTCTAGAAAACCGCTTGGACATCTTGAGAAAGGTAACATCTTTAATCATTCTTGGGCAAATCTCAGCCATTTCTTTTACAACTTTCCTATTGTATGTTCTAATTTCAGGCAGATGAATTATTCATTCAAGCCATTAAGGATGCTGGGATTTATGACTCCATATGGCAAGCTTTCGCTGTGTTTGTGCCAGTATTGACCGTTGGAGTTCAAGGTGACCAAAGAACGCATAGATATGTCATTGCTCTAAGAGCAGTTACTAGCGAAGATGGAATGACGGCAGATTGGTATGTTTTTTTATACAGTTATTAGAAATTGTCCTTGAGAAACTACAAAACTAGTTTCTTGATAATTCATTACCACCATCAACCTTCATTTTTGTATCAGGTACAACTTTGATCACAAGTTTCTTGTTGAGTTATCGACGAGGATTTGCAATGAAGTCCCTGGCGTGAACAGAGTTGTTCTTGATATCACCTCAAAGCCTCCTTCCACCATTGAATGGGAATAGTCAGAAATAGTTCGAATCTGTTTTGAATATGGGTCGCAGCTATTTCTGAATTTATTAGGTCTCAAGATATGTTACGCATCTTTGTATAATTTTATTATGCTTGTTTTTTTTTTCTTTTCATGCATGTAATTTATTTTCATATGAAACAGATGATTCACTTGGTGTGCTGCCTTTTAATTTATTATGAGTTTGTGATTTATTGCAAGAGAATGAACTTATTGCACAAGAAAATCCTACAGAGAACAAGTTTTGTTTGGCAATTTCGCAGATTTTTCAGACAAAGTAACAGTCTTTTCATCATGATGATGATCTCAGATCTAACTCTGTTTGATAACTTTCTGAAGAGCCTGCCTTATTACGCTCGCTGATGGAGCTTTCAATCCCTTGAACTGCAAATGAATCTTAGAATCATTAGTATCATCCCATAAAGTTGTTTGCAATAAAAATCCAAACTTTGATATGATGTATTAGGTCTCAAAGCAGATAACAAACAAACGAACCTTGGCTTTTATACTGAGACAGAGAACTCCATCGCCATTCGAAGACTGAACAGTTTCAGATTCCATCTTCAGCTTGCCAAGTTCTTCCATAACACCGAAGAGTACATTTTCGTTCCAAGAACATCTCACCTCGATTGACACTTGCTTGTCTGAGACTTTAACGCTTACACTGTCTGAATCTCTCATTCGAACCCTTTTGCTTTCTTCATTGCACGCTTTTCTCTTGTTCGTCAATGGCTTCTTAGTACCATTTGGACCATAATTATCAGATGTCCTCTCCATTTGTGCTACTGATTCTCTCTCCATGGCCTCTTTGTAGGATTCAAGCTCTTCGACCTTTCTCTCGAGTTCTCGCACGTATTCGATCGTATGATCCAATACTGAAACTTTATCAAGCTAAGGAAAAGTGAAAAGATGTCAGAGGCTAATCCGATAAATATATACAGAAAAACACACACAGACACACACACCTTGCCGCCAGATGGGACTAGAGATCCAAGAATCGAAAATCTCTCGTTGATCTTTCCTCTTCGCTTCCTCTCAGACAAGACGTGGTTTCTATCACCATCATCATCTTGTTTAGCAGCGATCTTCTGTTCGCCGGAGTCAACCATTCTGCTATTTTCGTGCATTTTGGGCACTTCGAAGAGAACTTTCTTGAGCAGTTTCTGGGAATTTCTGGGCTGAGGCATCCTCGAGCCCACGGACTCATCCTTCGTCCAGCCCACGAAGCTCGATTCCTTGTTCACGTTTCTTGCATACGGTCCAAGAATCAGCTGATGAGATCCCTTCAGAAGGTTCGACACGACGCTTTGGTAATGAAAGTCGCTGCCTTGAAGAGCAGAGTTGTTATTGCTACATTCTTGCGTTTCCTTACATCCTCGGGTCGAAGCAACGCTGTTTGCTCCCTCTCTCACAGCAGAAATTAGAGGGCCGCTGGCCTTCGGTTCTCTGCTAGTTTGGGACACGCAGTCGCTCGAATTCGCCGAACTGTTGAGGCAATTGCTGATGGCATCGTCCATCAATGGCCAGCTATGGATCTGAGAAGCTTCTTCGCCTTCGATATCTTCTACCAAGTTCGATTCTTCCCTCAGAAAGTTGTCGGCGAATTCGTTCGAACTGTCGTCGGGAGAGCCCAAGTTCACTTCCGGGAAATTCAAAAGCTCATTCAGACCATCTTCGGGAATTTCGCCAGAATCATGTTCGAGCACTTGGTATGTGTGTTCGTTGCTGTTAATGAAATCGTCTGAGGCACGGCTGGCGATCGTCGTCGCGTATTCGAGATTGTCCAAGAACGAAGTTTTGATACGTTGGATCAAATTGAGATCTTTGGGGACCAATTCAGTAGTTCCCATCTCTACGATGCCACCCGACTGTGGAAAGCATACGATCGTCTGCAAATCGAAAGAGATGTCATATAGTGAACGTAAATCAACTGTTAAAGTCCAACGTTTTAAGAACTCAAATATGGTTCACATGACAGAAAAATGCAGAACAGCACCTTGATAGAAGCACTCTGGAGAAAAAAAACACAGAAAAAAAGAAAGCAAGAAATTGGTTAGAAAAATCCTCGGAGAAACGCTGTAAATGGTCATGCGAGGCGTACGAATTGCAGCACTTGCCTTTGCCAGCAAAGAACGAGAGAAAAGCTTGGTGTCAGCACGGTGAGCATTGCACAGCCATATAGTTTCCTTCTCCGCAAACGACTTTCCAGGCAACCTTTACAAATTAGACCACAAATCAACATGTGATAGAATAGATTCTTTCATGTAATAAAGAAAGGTGGAGTTTTTTTACCCTTGGTCGATGTTGAAGACGAAGGACATGCAAACCAAGAAGTACCACTCTGCATCTGTGAGATCTTCGGGTGAAAGAGCGGCCGTAGGTCTGCTTTTAGCTTGAGGATTTCCCTCGCCGAGATGAAGAGATTCGTAAAGTTCTCTGAGTTGATCGCTTCTTTGCAATCCCAACTGATCAGCTTTCAAATCTGTGGCCTGAACTGTTTTTCTTGTTTTGATGTCACCGTTGTAATATCCATCGCACCATTGCAAAACCCTGAGATAATTCGTTCACAAGATTCCACAAAATAAAAATACATAAGCTGAAATCAAACCCTTTGTCTAGACGGTCAAGAATCAGCAGATGAGATTTCTTACAACAACCCCTTAACAGAGATTTGGTGAGTTCCCAGGAAAAAGAAAAAGTCAACAGAAAACTTCAGTTCGTGGCAGTAAATTAACATAAACAAGCATCAGTTTAAAGTAAAAGCTTTAAAATTTCCTCATTGACAACACTAAAAGCTTCCCCACATGAGAAAGAGAGCTAAGAACTTTATGAATGGCCACTCAGAAAATTCTTCTGTTATTTCTCGAGATTATTGAGGTGAAGGTACAAACTTTACCCAGGCTGTGTGGATGAAAGGGACCAAAAGATAGCATAGCTCCATTGAATGCTTCTAACAGCAAGAGCAAGTCGTTTCTTTAGATTTTCTGCCACAACTTCATCGTCCATTTTGCTTGTTCTTGTGAGTTCAATCTATCAACCCACCTCACACACCGTAATCATATGTTGTAGTAAAAACCCATACAAAAAATCTTCTCTTTTCTTTGGAATACAGAATGCAAATGGTGAAAGATTCCAGCTTTAAAGTTAGACCAGATCTAGTTGAATATAAAAAAAAAAAGGACACGGAAAAAAACGTGCTAGATAATATGATGTATATTCACAAATGCGAGGCTGCTAAGAATTCAACAATAACCTAAGCAATGTGCTAGGAAACAGCTTATATGGACCAAAAATGTCAATTTTTCATAAAATCAAATAGTATAAAATAGGAAATGGTGATTAAATAATTTGCAAAAAGAAGTCAAAATAGTCCCAAGTTTCAGTTGAAAGTTTGGGTATACGGAACTTCGGTATTGGTATAAGTTTCATGTAATACAATATCTATATTAATAAAAACGATAGATAATTATACAGAGGACGTCTCAATTTTATTGTAAATATCGATTTCAGTTGAGAGGACATATTTTCCCTCTCGAGGGGTGAAAGAAATCTAATATTGATGCAAGTTGTGATCTACACAATAGATTTGCATGCAGTCAAATTAATGACGTAGCTGGCAGTTTCCTCGTAGGAAATTTACAGAAAATAGTATATTTTGGATATTATGATAAAATTCTTGGAAAAGCAATATTTTGTTCATGGCATGGTAATATAATATAATATATAAATGATTTCCTGCGACACTAATGTAAAGGCAGAAGATCATAATACGAGAAATCATATCAAAATATGGTATACCATTGTATTGCAATGCGCTTAGCAGACAAAAAACATACCAAATTATCAAAAAAAAAAAAAAGGACAGAAAATGAAACATAATCTTAATTGGCGGAACATGTTATAGTCTTTGGTGGTCAACACTTTGGCACAATGTTCAAGGCTTCAACGCATTTAAAAATGATTATCGATATTAATCCTCCGTATCCCTCGTTGAGTTCACATAAAGATCGAAATCAATAATTTCAAGTGGAATCGAAATTAAAATCCCTACAAGAACATGTTATGACTTGAATTTTTTTTTTTTTTTTTGTGAAATTAGGGATCAAATAATATCCTCGATGCGGTTTCTAAATAAAATCCATGAGCTAACGTAGTTGGGCAAAGCACAAATGCAAAGTCTACACGGCGAAAGGACACATTATTATATTATGGTAATACAAAGTCAATAAATAATACGAAAGCGAAATGAAACTATTTACTATCTAACGTCTGTGCAGAAGAAATGCTAATTTCAATCATCATCACAAAATAAAATATTTAAAGTTGGTGGGTCAAGCATAAATTTCAATCGTCCACGTCACAATCATGAACTCAGGCCTAACCTCCTAATAATAAAAAGAAAATAAAATAAAATCTAGATTCCACTCGCACGGCTATAAATCTATGACAAATTAACTTCAATTTCACTTCAAGACTGCCCTCGTCTTTGTGTCGGGTCTATTTTTATTCTCGTTAGTACATGCATTATAATACAACATTTTCATGCATGAAAAAATAGAATCAAGAAAAAAAAAAGGGGGGGGGGGGCTTTGAGTTTTCTTGAAAATAGAAGAATCATGCACTGACCGACGTAAGCTGAGGTGCGATAGTCGGTTCATATTCTGCGTCGCCTTTTGTAGAGCTCGACTGAGAAGCATCGGACATAAGCAATTGCTTCAAAGACTCGTACGATGCGAAGAAAAGCGCGCCGTGAATCATGTACATTACCAATCTAGGAGTCAGACCACTGATGATACAGATATCGATCAATGGAAAAGGAATATAATGAGTTCGTCGATTTAGCAGAAATATCGCAACATGAAATCACCGAGGGATTACATTGCTCACCTGTACAGGCCAATAAAGCCTTCGTTTTTCCCTATATGTACTAAAGTATTCAGCACGCCATTATAGCGCGGTGTTGCAGGCCCAGGAATCTGTAATCGTGGATTAGTTAGAATTCGAAAAAGGATAGCTTTATAGATACGATATGAGGAGGAACCTGAGTCTGCAATCTTGTCTTGACGACATCGAATGGAGTTGAAAACAGTGAAGCTGTTGTTGCGGCTAATCCTCCACACACTAACTGCAGTTAGTAGGAAGGTCACGATGCTGAGAGAATTGGACGGTTAGGACGTATTTGGAAAAATCTTACCGAACATGTCGTAGTAGGTTGAGCATTGGGTTGAACAGAGGGGAGCATAGCTTGCTTCAGGCTTTCGTAAGTATAAAACTGCAAGAAGAATTCTTATCACTACTGTTATTGTAGCAATAGCAAGATATCTCGGAAAAGAAAGTGATCTCATGCTTGACCTTGACGACAGAATGGGGAACATTTCTACAGAGGACAGCTCCCCAACCAGCGTAGAGCGAAGGCAAGCCACCTTTCTCAACAATCACTCTCAATGCATTCCTATATATGCATATATATATATATATATATATATACAGTTTTTTAACACAAATACTCTAATAGCTAAAATTGGAGATGAGTAAGGCAAGGAATGCATACCAGCTGTTCCTATAGTGAGAACCAACTTGCATCTGCTGTTTTATTCGCTCGCTTGGAGTGAAAATAAATGACGTAGCAATACTTGCACTTGCCCCTGCCATGCAGTGAGCCAAAGAGAGGTACTCCTATTAAATGAAAGGCTCAGTTTGTTTCGGCCATCGATGGATATATCTATAAGTGTGTGTGTGTGTGGTAAATGGGAAATGTGAAGTTCCTAAGCCTATAATCCTCATTGGGAAAATTCGTTCTGGTCCTTTCGTAAACAAAGAACACACCTTGGGAAGGAGTGGAACAAAATTTTTCTTTGCTGATTCATATGTGAATGTGTAGAGAGCCGAAATTGGAGCTGAAGCCAAAATATGGGTGGAAAAACCACGATAAAGCCCTCCTAAGCCTGAAAGTGGAAGAAATTACATTACTTTTTCAGAATTTCAGCCCAAAGAATATAACTCTTACAAGAAAGTGCACCTCTTTCAGAAACAATTGATCTGCTTACGTAGCCAAGGGTTCTCTTATCAGCACAACACGACTGAATAACAGTCTTGATCGTGTCCACTGGGTGAAGGCAAAGGCTAACAAGTATCCCTGCAGTTGCGCCTGCAAAGGCATGCTCGTGCTTCGCAAGTGTGTGCAGCGTATTTTTCTTCCTTGCTATGTTAGGTTCTAACTCAGAAGAACCTTCAGTTTGCTTAGTTCCACTGTTGCAACAAAGGTCATGTACATCCACATCTCCAATTACCTCAACATGTTCAGAATGTGTTGTATGATTTTCCAAGCACGTATCCTTCACCTTAGAGTTCGTAACTTCACCATTCGACATATCAACAGATTTTTCAACTTCAAGGTTACAGTAAGGGTCTCGAATGCTTGAGTTAGTGGCAGGATTTATTAAGCATTCGTCATCATTAATGTTACTCGTTCTTTCTCCAGCTGCCTCACCTGAGATATCTCTCTCTGACTTAGCAAATGCTGTTTCATACATCCACCCATAAATCCCACCAAAGGCCGATAAATTTCCTGCTCTGAAAACACAATTCTTGAAGAAAGGCTCGTCGAGAGGTGTGTCCCTCCTGAGAATAAGACTCCATAACCGCAAATATTCATAGCTAAGGTGAGGGTGAGTAATCATCTGATTTGACTTCAAATGCTCGACGTTTTCATTCGCTAAATTTACAGATATTTTGTCATCACATGACGTAGAGGCAGCATAAGCTCCTCGATGAGTAGAATCTACATCATCTCCACCTTCGTGAATGATCTCTGGTTTGTGAACTGAACTACTTTTCGACAGAAGAACTGAAAGAGGTTGACTAGCACGATTCCATGCATATGTTACTGCAGTTACAAGATCGGCCGAGCTTAACGACTTGGAAGACTGAGGATCTGAACTCTTAACGGTGAGTTCATCGTTTTTCAAAGGAGCATTATGCTTGTATACAGAACCAGAAAGCTCAAACAATGCCCCTTTCAAGGGCTTATGAGGGCTGTTGGATGAAATTTTCTCACGCCTGGACGATGACATATTCGCACTCTGATATTTTTTTTTCTCCTCCTGAAGGATGAACATGGACATAATATAAGAAACTAGCATCAAATGACATCCAAGAGGATTTTATGTTCGTTGTCACTCTACTATGTAAGAAAATTGGCATAGCTATCAAAACAAGTAAATAAACTCAGGAAAACAACACCCCACTATTTATCATGCTCCCTCCATCCGAAACAAAAGCTTAAGAAAAAAGTCAATGCATAAGCCGAATGAATGTAATCGGAACAATCTGGGAAAGAAATCCCAATAAAAATGTTTCAAGCACAGCACCTACGATGCGACGGGAAGGAAAAACTTCAAACGAACCCAATGTAACACTCCGTAGAACAATGAACAAGAAAAAAAGACCGTTAACAATGGAAGGGGAAAATCCAAATCGGTAAAGCTTCCCGTTTTCGCTTCTAAATTGCTCAGCTTAACAGTCGATGGAAAAACTAAAAGGCGCCAAACGATGAAGTTTAAAACTTAAACCTTCGACCTTTTCAAGCTATAAGCAAGCAGTCCGAGTAAAAATCGATTCTTCAACGGTTTCCTGTCTGAATTTTTGTTCACTCGGCTGGTGTTCATCGGTGTCCTCAGGGAAAACTGAAAATATTTAGCAGATTTCTGCGGATTAGCTAGTAATTTTAAAATTACTTATTAATTAACAAGAAAGTCGTTGTAGTATAGTGGTAAGTATTCCCGCCTGTCACGCGGGTGACCCGGGTTCGATCCCCGGCAACGGCGTCTTTTTAATTTTTTACTTAAAACTTTTTCCTATTAAAAGAAAACAGAAAATTGCAATACACACACGTATCAATTTTGATTCGTCGCTTTGCTTCTCCAGCATCTTCTGACGTGAAGCCATCCTTTTTAGAACTCATTATTTTCAAAGGAAAAAATCGTTTTTTTTTTCCCCGAAAATCAGTCCTTGTAATTTATTACAGTTGGGTCAAAATAATTCGGGTCGGTTTACAACCAGCGTTGCGTATAAACCACTCAATTATTTGAGGAAAAAACGAACGCCATGTCCTTTGGTCAAATAATATCAGCTGCCTTATAAAATCTCATCCTCTCTCTCTTCATTTGATCAAGAATTCAGCTTCCGTCTCTCATCAAAACTCTTTGAAACCCAGGTTTGAGTCTTATTTCTTTCGTTTTTCTAAACATAACTTCACCCTTGATTTCTCTGTAGCTCAAATCGTGTAGGGTTTTCTGTATATAATTGGAAAAAATTGGATCTTTAGCTTTTTTTTTTTTATGTAATTGTTTAGGCTTGTTGGGCTTATATTTTGTGTTCACTTAGCGATTTGGAGCTGCGTGGTCAAGGGGTTTTGAATAAATTTCAGAATATAATCTGTTTGATATTAGCGCTTAATCTTCTTTGAGAATCACTTGTGTATCCCAAAAGTGGTATCCTGGAGAAGGTTCTAAACAGTTGGGATTGTGGGTTTAATATTATTCACACGAAACATCATAGAGGTTTAGAAAAGATTATTAATCGAGTTATATAGCATAGCTGATTTTACCTTGAAGTTGGGCTACAGTATTATAATCGCCGAAAAAAAAAATGGTTGAAATGGTTGCATCAACGTCTCATTTGGGTCACCGACCGATTTATATTCATAAGGATGTCCCGAAAATGCAAAATATAGTCTCCTTCCATAGCCTTTTTCCTCCAAGGTTTGTGGGTAGGAAAGTTTGTTTGAATGGTTCGTTGCAAAGGACTCTCAGTCGACCCTCGATCCTCACTACCAAGGCTCTAACCACTGGATTCACCAAAGAAGCCTATCCATATTACGAAAAAGAGCGAACGCCTAGCGATTTTGGCTACGGATTCGATGGCGTTGTTGAACGAAAGCCAGGGCTGTGGCCACCGAAGAACAAGGCTGATGATCCCGCCCTAAAAAACCCTCTACTCAGACAAGAAAGAATGGGGTGCGGTTGGTTAGGCGCTGTGTTCGAATGGGAGGGAGTTCTGATCGAAGAAAACCCAGACCACGAAAAGCAATCTTGGTTAGCTCTATCTCAAGAAGAAGGCAAATCTCCTCCGCCAGCTTTCATGCTTCGAAGAATCGAAGGAATGAAAAACGAGCAAGCAATTTCTGAAGTCCTTTGCTGGGCCAGAGATCCCAATCAGGTAAAGAAGATGGCGAATCGTAGGGAGGAGATTTACCAATCTCTGCAAGGAAGGATCTACAGATTACGGTCGGGCTCTGAAGAATTCATAAACACCCTAATGCACCACAAGATTCCCATGGCTTTGGTTTCGACAAGGCCAAGAAAGTCCCTCGAGACAGCGATCAGAGCCATAGGGATCGAAGGAGTTTTTAACGTCATAGTCACCGCTGAAGACGTCCACAGAGGAAAACCCGACCCAGAAATGTTCATATACGCCGTGCAGTTATTGCAGTTCATACCTGAGAGGTGCATTGTGTTTGGAAACTCGAATCAGACAGTCGAGGCTGCCCATGATGCAAGAATGAAGTGCGTTGCTGTGGCTAGTAAACACCCAGTGTATGAGCTTGGAGCTGCTGATTTGGTGGTGAGACGATTAGACGAATTATCCGTGGTGGACTTGAAGAACCTTGCTGACATTGAAACGTCCGAGTTTGGCGGGCCAGAGCTTGAGATGGAGGTTGAAGAAGAAGAAGACTATAGGCCTTCGTCTGTGGCTTTTTACGATGATTTCTTGTGATGATGATTTGCAGATGTGATTCGATGGTATATTTCGATTTCCATGGTGCGATGTTGTGTATCATTATCTTGTACATAAAAGCAATATAAGCTGGTCATGGACCTTGTGTTAATGTATTTATTACACACGTTTGTATTACCATTTCTTCTACTGGTGTTGAGTTCTAAATCTCGGATCTCCATTGATTTCTTACAGAGATTCCCAGGAACAAGCAATCTGACCAATACACTCACAAAAGTAGGAAAAGGTGCATATGATTGACAAACGGAATGAAATAATCTCAGATGAGGAAAATCCATCCATGTATAAAACACAACTGTACACAGATGAAAGTTTGAGTAAAAGAATTCCCTTGAAAACAATCGAAATCATTTGCATTGACACACTGTAGGATGAAAAAAGGACAGTGTTCGTCGGGACATTGACTTTTCTGGCCTCTTTACGAACCTCACGAAGCAGTTTTCCTCTTTTCTTCTTGCACGGAACCTTCTTTGAGTGCTATCTGTGCCTCGTTTTCCTTCCCCAGACTGAAAAGAGAAGCTGCTTGTAAATACGAAGCAATGTGCCAAACAGGAGATATGACTTGTGCTTGGACTGCATCGTTGAGAGCTTCTTCAGGCATATCGCTTAAGAGATACGATAAGCTTCGGCGAGCGAAAACAGTAGGAGAAACCATAGTTCCAACATCTATAAACTGCGGTAAAAATATCCATAATAAAATCAGTTCACTGAGGTAATAATAAGTATATCGACTTTCATGCAAAGAGATCAATCAGTCTTTAAGAATTTTGGCTCAAACCTGTCTGTAACACTCAATTGCAGTCTTAAAATCTTTATGCCGAAAGGCTGAATCGCCCTTTTTCTTTGAGGTCAATGTGTCTTGCATTTGATTCGTCCACATTTGGAAAGACAACTGCACATAGGTAAAGTTAGTTCTCAAGCACAACAACCATATTGCAACCAGAAAATCGGGTAAGAATACATGTAAAAGTTGAGCAATTTTAAAAAAAAAAAAAAAATATTAACCTCAGTTGCTGCGCCCTCGTCATCTTTATAGCCGAGGTTTTCCAATATCTCGTGTATGGCAGTGAAATCCATTCTAAGGCATGCTTCGCCGAGTGGAGACAGAGACATGACATCACCACCTTGAGGTATACCCATTAGTTCGTGAGAAGGAACCTTGCAAGCAAAAGAAAGCATAAGATGGATCAGACTCCATTATTTACGACAACTCAGTGATAGCGAAGTTCGTTAAGAAATGGAGAAATGCAAACCTCAGTTTCCTTCTGAAGAGGAAGCAACGAAGCCACTAATGACTTTGTGTTTGGCCTCTCTCGGGGCTCGTACTGCAAGCACCTCGAAGCAAGACGCACAACTTCGGTTCCATCGTCGCTCGAGAATTGACCCTCCAAGCAAGAATCGGTTAGCATCTGAAGATTTCGATCCCTTATCAAATCCAAAGCCTGCATACAATTGCCCAACATAAAAAGTTCATCAGACAAAATGCATATATTTCCATTTGCTAGTCTCCTTGGCTGTTCATAAAAGCAAATAGGAAGCTCGACATGTCCTAAAGAAAATGACATAAAAACACACTTACATGGCTTGGTGGAATGTGTTTCCCACTTAGAAGGTCAAGTAAAAGGGTCCCAAAGCTGTAAATCACACTCTCGGGGGTCACTCTACCTAATAATGTAAGACAGAAATATAGTCATGTAATGAATCATAAAAAAAAAATGCGTAGATACATAGATATAGATTACATGTCCTAAGGTCACTCTATTAATAATGTAAATTACCTGTCCTAAGGTACTCTGGTGGGGTAAATGCCAAGTTTGTGCTGTAGCTTTTCCCATCTCTACTGTTTTTCATCAAGCCAAAGCAAGAAAGTCTCGGATTGCCCTCCTTCAAAATCGAGCAATATTAGCAGCAGCAATGCTATTCGTTATTCGACAAAATTCAGAAAAAATAAGTAATGGTACTTATGACGAGTGTTCTGGTAATTACATCATCAAAGACTACTCTGTAGGCGTTAAGATCGTGGTAAAGGGCACGGCCTTTGCTCGTGCAGTAATCCAATGCTTGTGCAAGATATAATGCAACTCTTAACCTCATCGCCCACTTCATTGGCTGTGCGTCCCCTAAGATCAGGCCAAGAAACCAAAAAAAAAAAAAGACAATCTTGAGTTTTAAACGATCTGTTAAACTTGGATCAAATGTTCTATCCCGAATGTTTATTACAGACTTACAGTGAAACAAATGCTTTGCAAGAGTCTCATTGGGCATGAACTCAGCAACAAGTAACCTCTCCTCTCCTTCAAAGCAGCATCCAAGCAAGTTCGCCAGCCTATGGTTTCGAAGTTGACCAACAGCTTTTGCTTCTTCCTGACATTATCAAGATATTATCGGTAAAGCTAAGATCAGCTGAACATCGCAGAAGCAAACATCAGATGATTCTTCGGCTGTTTAGAAAATAGCTATTCAATGCCTTCTCATGCCAAAATACAGTCAGTTGCACACATATGATAGATTGCACAGCTTATAAAGGGGTATTCTTACCAAGAACTGACGAGTATCAGGCCAAGCAGACCTATTAAAGCGTTTCACAGCAATGCGCCTCTGATTCTCCAATTTCCCTTTGTAAACGACGTTTGGGGCTTTCTCGCCATGTTCAGAAACTATGTTTTCTACTGCAAATCCTGAAGTAGCCCTCCTAAGTTGTTCGATTGAGAATTCACGAAATGAAGGCACATCGCTGATTTCACCTTTCTCCTCATTTTCTGACAGAAATAAACAAAACATTCTTGGTTTCGAACTGTAAGTGATACAGTGAAGAAGTAGAGTAATCTATGGACCAACCATCGGTTTTAGCTTCATGAACTGGTCCATTATGCTCCGAGCTAAAGCAACATGAGACGAGCTTCGAACAGTGACAGCCCATTTGCAATATAGAAAAACTTGAGACACAAATGGAATAAAAATTCAGACTCCTGACTGATCGACGCTGATAATTTTCTTCATTCAAGGGATATCAATCTTGCTTCACATGCCAAAAAATATTAAGGATATATCAGAATTATACCGACAGAACTTGAAGAATGAGAAACAAAGAACACTGATTCAATCACTACCCAATAGCCAATAAACGGGCAACGAACAAACACCATCGAATACGAAAAAAGGAAGTCATCTTTCTAACGAAAATCAAAATCTAGGCTAGCTGTAAGAGACCAAATCGACATGAGTTTCCTCCCTCTAAACTCAGCCACACTCATCTAACACGGATAAAAATGCACCCGAGTCAATGAAAAAGTCAAATTTTCCAGACCAAGAAAAAGGGAGAGTTTAAAAGCACCCGACAACCTAGTCGCAACAAATAACAAAGAAGAGCCAAACTTTAGATTATTTAGATGACCAAACAAAAATCAAAACAGCTTCGGAGACAAATGAAAAACCGCAACACACATCCTAAGGTCTGATTTAGAAAAAAGAAAAAACGAAGCAGCCAAACTCATCCAAGAACCTAAACCAAGGGATTTCCTGACCAAAACTGAACATGAATCGGCAAAACCCAACATTTATCAACAGATAAAAGAGAGGAGAAACAACAAAGTGCCTTAAAAGCGGGCTTCTTGGCTAATCTGAACTTGGTCAAACCATAGTAGAATTTGTTGACGATTTCTATGCACTCACATGTGCTGTGAGTGTGTTTATAGCTTTGTCTTGTCTTGATATCAATCAGGGGAAGAACAGATATGCTTCAGAGGGTATATCTACAGATATACAAATAAACGTATGAGCAGTAAAGATCCCTTTTTGGATGTAATCACACACAAATACACGCAGACAGATCAATTCTGTACTTGCGCCAAGTCTTTGTATTTAATGTCGATACAGATCTATTTTTACAGGTTGATAATTATAGGATGGATAATAGTGTGGGGCTGCTTAAAGCTTTTTCCCATTTTTCGATTTTCATGCGGCATAATATGCAATTATTATGTTTATTGTCATCATTCTTTATCAACTAATATAAATAAATGTATATATGTGTGTGTGTGTACATTTATATGTAAATACGCGTCGTTTGCTTGTTTGTGGCTCCCTCCACTCCAATTCACCACCATGACCTTTGATTTTTCCACTTCTTCTTACAAGGAAAAAAGGCTTTAATTTAATGTATGTATTTGACATTAATATTTGTATATTATAATTATCATTAGTTGGTGGACGCGCATTAGAAGTTTGAAAATTTTGAGTTTCTCCAACGTACTAAATTGATGGTTTGACTGTTTAATCACGGGTGGATCTAAAATAAGAGGTCTCGTGGAATTTTATCAAGTTTTTCTATTCGACATCTAAATCTATTAACATCATAAAAATGTAGAAAATTTCATTATAATGCAAATTCCTTGCATATTCCCATAATATCTGATGACAGAGACGCAAATCTCTCTTAATCTTATCAGAAGCTTCTTTCTTCTCGACAATGAAAGAAGTTAACGTGTAATAATAATCTTAAAGAGGAGAATTTTCGTGATAATATTCCACTCACTAATATACATTGTTTCTTATGTGGGCTTCAGTATTAGTCCAATGGGCTCCGTTGAAGATAACACGTAGGCCCAATTGTCAGATCCATAAAATCTAAAAAAAAAAAGACAAGGAATATACAAATTACAATTGTGGTTGTTTACAGTCTACTCATTACTCAGGTAACCTTCGGCTGCTTAAGGTTCTCTTTCCATTTTTCCTATTGCATATTATTGTATCAATATATGTATAATTTCATGCAAGAGTATGAGTTTTTTCTGTTGTATTAACCAAAAGCTGTGCTATGTCTATGTGTTGTTTGATGAAATGTCTCAGAGAAGACATAGATACCCATTTCATTTGTTTGTTGTATGCTGCTGTTAGTCTTTTGCAGTTTTAGACTGGAGTGCAATTTTGGCACAAAATGAAGCGCGTGAAACACATACAGATGTACCAAGACCTGCTAAAGTCATGTCAGCACGAAAAGAGCCGTTTGCTTGGCGTAGATGTGGGTGATAAGTTCGTGGGACTCTCTGTTTCTGATGCTAAGAACAAAGTTGCTTCGCCACTTAGGTGAACGCCTCTTCTTCAACGTGTTCCATTGTATTCCTTGTTGTGAAAGGTATGGAATGTAATAGCAATATGTGGTTTTCTGTTTACTTTGCAGCGTCTTGGTCCGCACGAAGAGTAATATCGATTTGATGGCCACTGATTTCCAGACTTTGGTGAGTGGCATTTTCGGTTCTTGCTTTGTGTGTGATATGGGACTGAGAAAAACTGGTATGGGAAACGTTATAAAGATTAGTAACGAGCTTGCTGCTATATCTGCTCTTTGGTGCATATTGAGTTAACATAATAGTGATAGAGGTGAATCCTTTTCCTTTTCTTTTTGGTTTATAACATATTCATCTACGTCTTTGCTTGTGAACTCGTAATGCTCGTGCCCTCGTATTCGATTGTATATCAATGATAATTCACATTGTTATGTGTTTAAGTTTCCATTTTTAAGCATGCTAAACTTTCTATGCAGATCTCCAAATTTTCCCTGGCGGGTTTGGTTATCGGGTATCCCTACGACAGGATACAGTATAATGACAACGTTAGTTGCTTCCTTTTTATGCGACATGATTAGTCTGCAGTCCTCTCTTTTCCTCATGATTTTACCTCCTTCTGCAGGCATTTGCAGTAATCAATTTTATCGATGAACTGAGTAATACAGGGAAACTTGACGGTGTGAAGTATGCATTGTGGGATGAGGCCTTCACATCGAAGGTGAAAATTGCTTCTCCTCTCTTGAAAAATTAACACTGCTGTGAAAAGTATTCTGTAGTTAGGCTTTGGAAAATCAAAGCAATTTGCTTTTGTTCGATAAGCATGGCATGGCATTTCAAGAAGAATATGAAATAATTGATCAAGATACTAACGGATAGATGGATCGATGTTTCAGAGCATAGAATGTCTATTAAGACCCTTGAAGTTGCATCCAGTGCAAGCGAAGACAATGCTAGACAAATTTGCTGCAGTTAGCATCCTTCAGGTACATACATACCATTGCAGTTTCTTTACCTACACCTCTCCACATTTATCATTCATAATCGTGTGGATATAGATAATATCACAACATATTACATCTTTTATGGCAAATCTTGAAAGTTTGTATTTACTCTCGTTTCATTACACGACAGGGATATCTGGACTACTTTAATAGGAATCAAGGGAAGAAACCTCAACGGCTGAAGATTATCGATCACCAAATCTTGTGCAAGGAAATCGACCCAGAATCTCCATGAATTTACTCTCAATATGTAATTTCCAAAAAAAAAATCAGAAATTCGCCCATCTTATACCTATCCTCCATTCAATATATTTCCAGTTTTGCTTATAACCAAATCACTACGGAGAAACAGATTGGAGTTTCATAATATCAGGAGAGAATATTCAAATATCTGGATTTAAGAAAATTTATTGTGATGAATCAACCATGTTTAATGACATAACAAACGTTTGGCCTTTTTGTCAGCAAATAAAGTTACTAATGGATAGAGATTTTATTTTTAATATTTCCTGAATTCATTAAATGGATTGCCTTTTGTATTCCCATGAAAAATCTCAACTCGTGATCCTGTGCTAGGAAAAGGTTGACTTGCTTTAAAATGTATATATTTTTAAACTGTTCGATTGATCTCTATATATAGGAATGCTCACACACAAAACCCCAACAAAAAAAAAAATAACACATAAAATATTTCACTAACAAAAAAAAAAAAAAAAAAAAAAACTCCATAGAAGATACGAAAATGGCTGTTGCTGGTCTCAACGCAAGATCTTTCCCTCTCCTAGTCATGGCACTCCTCTTCGCCTCATGTAATAATAAGGACTGATATTGATCTTTTCTTATATAAAAATTCCACTGTTTTGTTTATTTATTCAGTCCTTAATATTTCTTTTACAATAAAAATTATTTCAGGCTCCATTATTACAGCTAGAGAGCTCGAGGGCGTAAGAAGTCTGATATCTGTTAATAAAGGCAAAGGTAGGTGTACGATTGGGTACGGTGTTTGTACGGACTTGTACGAATGTCGTTACAGATGCGACAAAGCATGGGAATCGTTTAACCCAGAAGCGTATTGTGACCAACCAACTTCGAACGTTCCCAGTCTATGTTATTGCGTTCATGATTGTGAGGATAAGAGAACGTAGAACTATGATAAGTTGAAGTAATTATATTCTCTTACATACAGCAAATGTCTATCAGATTCTGTGGTCTTTGGTTTGATCGATGTTATTAATATTTTTATACGGCGACACGGACAATTCTTTTGTCTTTTTTTCATCACATACCATCGTCTCTCAAGACAAAAACAAATAGAGTTAATTTTCGACCAAAAGTTTATATTCAAGACCATTTTTGGATTGATGAATTGTAATTCTACACTTGAAAAATAATGCAGTTCTATAATTAATTAACAATAGCCTTAGCTTTTTGTTTTTCATCACATAGCATCTCCTCAACACAAAAAAAATAGAGTTAATTTCGACTGACAAAAATTTATTTTATATTTAACAACTATGCGTGAACTTTTGTCTAATTATTAATTATTTTAAGTATTCTAAATCTTTTATATCCTTATAATAAAAGTTATGTATTATTTTTCTTTTTTAAATCTAAGTAAACCAACATTATCCTCAGAATTCGAGCAATGCAATTTCAGAAAACAATGAAATAAATATATTGATTGGAAATCAGTTTCGGAGAAGAGGAAAATCACAAAAAAGAGGAAGAAGACAGAAAGCAATTTACAATACTACTTATTATGGGACGAAAACACTCGGCAAAAATCTGTATTTTTGACAATCTATGTACGCATGCATGGGGCCATTACTTAGCATTCTTGAGACTGCCTCGTAGTTTCATAACAAGTTGCTGTCTTTCGCCCTCTACCTCGGCAAACCTTAGACTTATTTCCGAATACCTCTCTTGCATCTCCTTCAGTTCGTCTTCCATAGATATATTACGCTTCCTTAGCAACCACATCTCGTGCATCAATTCGTCAAGATGAAGCTTATCTTGATCTGAAAGCAGGCCATCGCTTAGATCGTCACTGAAATTTCAAAAGAAAAAAAAATGCATTTTTTCCCCGATATGATACTGAATCGTATACATCTTATGTTTAGATCATACCTGGTAACTGGCAATGCACCAAAAGCGTCGTTATGGTGATTGTTTTCTGTGGCTTCTTCAGTATCCTGAATAAAAAACAAATCCATAGTCGTATTTCTATTCAACGATATTTCTTGAAAATCTTAGTTTAACCCCACTCATGCATGTAATGTGATTATTCGAGATTAACCATGGATAAGACTTGAAGGAAGACGCAGCGTTGTTGAGAGAATAGAAACCGACCTTTTCATTCTCGAGCAGCTTAATTTTCTCCTTCAGATTTGCTACCTCTTTTGAACCATGAGAATGAACCTTGCTAGTTTTCAAGCTCGCCTTGAGGTGATCATTTATCTTTTTCTCCAACTCATTTATCGTATCTTCCTTCTCTCTGAGATCGGTCTTTAGCATACTCACTTCTTTCGTTAAAGTCTCCTTCACCAGCTCATCTTCAGACATGGAGCGCTTTAACTCGGTATGTTCTTCCTTAAGAGTTTCTAAATCTGTCTGCAAATTCCCAAGGGTTATTTCTTTGTCCTCCAATAGGCATTTCATTTCGCTTAATTCCTTGAAAGACTCGTCTGATTCACCTTTGGCCAAAATAATTTCTTTCTCCAGTTCATTTCGTTCATCGTTCCTCCTCCTCAACACCAATTCCATTTCCTTCATTGATACTCTCATTTTTTCCCACTCTTTGGTGAGATCATCATTCGTACAATCGCGTGCCTCGATCTCACGCCTAAGTGTCAAAATTTCGTTCGAAAGAAGCCTCTCTGTTTCTTCAGCGTGCTTCCTCTGTTCTTCAATCTCTCTTTCTCTGTTTTTGATTTCTAAACGTAATTTCTCGATCTGATTCATCATCGATCTCACTTTACCAGAAACATGGCTCAATCTTGCCCCGTACCTTCCCTTCATCAACTCCGTCTCCTTTGTAGATGTTCGAATAATTTCTTCCAGGTGATTTTTCTGGGCACGAAGCTCGTTTGCCTCAGACAGAGATTTAGAAGCCATTTTCTCATTGGCTTCAAAAGTAGACAACATTTGCACAGAAAGCCTTTTCAATTCTCCCTGAAGCTTCTCCGCAGTGTTGGCATTTTGCCACCTCGTTTGCCTCAGGGCTTTCTCTGCTTTTATCGCTCTCTGCTCTTGCTCAATCTTGGACACTGTAAGAGATTCGAGATCAGCCTCGAAATCGTGCGACTTCTTTTGAAGCTCTTCTTCTAAGTTCTTGACCTCAGCTTCGAGCTCCCTTACTCTTGCTGATGCTTCGGCAGATTCTTTTGACCGTAATTTTGCCTCGTTTTCGAGACCCTTTACTTGAGTTTCGAGCTCAAGTACTTTCGCAGAGGATTCCTTCTCCAAATTCTCAATCTGTACCTCCAATTCACGAACGGTAGCATATGAGGATGAACATTCGTACTGCATTTTGAGCTGTTCTTGAATCTCACTCTGCTTCAACTTATGGGACATGTTGTGATTCTCTTGCTTCATGATTTCGTAATCAAGCGCAAGCTGCTCAATTTGCATCTCAAGTTCGTCTTTGTCTCGTTTGTACATCTCTATCTCACTGCGCATATCCATGATCTCCCTTTCTAAAACATACGCCTCTTTGGCTTCCGTGTGCTCCTTCACAAGCTCCTCTAAAGCCTTCTGTTCTTCATCACCATCAGTGTCATCTTCGACTTGACCTATGCTGGACTGTTCAATCAAATCTCCATTTGAGTGATTCGGCGTTTGGCCACTTCTCTTCTTCAGTTTTTCATCGAGATCTTTCACTGCAAGAATCAGTTCTGAGTTCGATTCTTGAGTCTTCTGCAGTTGAATCCTAAGATTCGTACTCATTTCCTTTTCGTGAGCTAATTCTTCACGAAGCTCTTCCACGACAGCCCAACAATCTTTACCCTCGATATGCGCACAATTTTCAGTTTTCATGGAGCCTCCACTGCCTTTAGACACACCTCTTAACTTCTCACATTCTGATTTCAGAGCATCTCTTTCCTCTTTCAAGCACACAACTTCTCTGTACAGATCTTGACCCCTTTTACTTTCCTTCACAATCTGCTTCCTAAGAGTTTGCAGTTCGACTTCGGACATCTCAGCTCGCCTGGACAAGATAGAGAGTTCAGATTTCAACTTCTCGAGGCTGATCTCTGACGATTCTCGTAAATTCTGCCTGAGATAAGCTTCTGTTGAGGAATCATCTGTACTAACATCAAGGGTTGAATCTCCAAGCCAATGCCAGTTAGATGACCTCTCATGTTCCTCGTAGATGGTGGTTTGGGTATCAGACTTCAGCCCATGATTAGATATGTTTCCATTTCTTTGCCACGTTAGTTCATTGCCTGAGGCACTGTCCGAACTTGACAATGTGATATCAGATCCACTTGAAACTCTGCGCTTTCTATGAAGTTCTGTCGCATGTGCAACTGTCTGATTAAAAGAAACGCCCTGTCGACATAAAAGGGAAACAAGAGCCATTACTATAGGTTAGGTAAGGATCGAAAATTTAAGAGAAAAAAACTCAGAAGAAAGTAAAAGACAACGAGGATTACGTCAACAGAAATGCGATTTACGGTTTCTTCAATCTCTTCGTTGCTTAGCTGTGACCTCAGGCTGTTATCTTTGTAAGTTAAGGTGGGGCTCTCAATTTCTTCAATCTCTCTGTTGCAATAAAACAAGAAAGTAAGGTACTTCATTCGAAGCACTCATGCCTGGCAACATAATACCAAAGTGTTGGTTTTTTAATCACTACCTTTGCTCGCCGGACTCATTCATCCTCTGAACCGACACCTACATATAAATCATTTAATTACATATATATTGATCCCATATAACTCAGTTAATAAGCACGTAAAAGAATGGATGGAGCAACTCACATGCAACGTGGCTTGCATTTTTGAGTTCTTGAGAGGAAGTGACACCAATGTGACTTTTGTCGAATCCACAAAGTTAGAAAAATCAATAGAAGCTTCCCCGACAATTCCAGCTTTTGAGGTTGATCCCTAATATGTATTATGTCCAAAAAAAAGACAGTCACGAATATTATCACATAATAATGACGCCAAGCACTGAATTACTAGCGATTGCTTATTTTTCTTACGTTTCCAACGATAAAGTGGTAAATCTTCTCATGAACTTTCCCAGATTTTGGCTCTCGGGTGAATTTTACGGTTTCGGAAAGTGGATTCTCCCAGAAACAGCTGCCTTCACGAACTCTAGCCTTTTCGGATTTTGAGGTGGGCTTTCCGCTATCAGCTGGGACGACAGAGACCATCAATGCCTCATCACCAGCGATGGGTACCTAGTGATTTCAAGTTATACATCACTTTCAAGTTTCGTTAATTTCAATTTTAGAAATTTCAGAATCAATACACCCAAAAAAAATCTGAATTCTCAGTAGCTTGAGATTGAAGGAACTGAAGAATGCGTCTCTTCTTCATTGACACTATTACTTCAACATCAATTATGCGCTCAAACATATCACATTCGTAACTGAGATCCAAGAAAAGGAAGAAATAGGGAAATCAGCTCAAATTAGGCACAACCCATTATTGATTACTGCAATATGAACTTGAACTTTGCAGATATCGACAATCTACTCACATCACAACCCATGATCAAAACCCAGCAATTTAATGCTTTTCATCCCAAAATCCAGCAGCAGATTTCATTCAACGATCCGAAAAAACTCAGACATTGACTCTCGACATTTCAAGACACTGTATTTCTGAAAGTAATAAATACCTGAGCAGCACGAAACTGCAACTTGAAGACAACCCTGAACTTATTTCTGTCACTCCTCCACCGCGACGACTTGAACATCTTTTTTTTTTTCTTTTCACGAATCTACCCTCAGCCACGCATTAGTCTTCACATTCACCTTACTCTTCGAAAGAAGTTTACGGCGTAAAACCTACGTAGCAACGCAGGCAGAACCGCCGCCACCCACCTCGAAACGCCTCAGAGGAAAGAAACTCGATCACTGCGAAGTTTAAATTGCGAAAATCAACGAAATATCGTCGACTTTCCGAGCAGGTGCAACAATGCTGGAGTGGACTACCCACTATGCCAGTTCTACTTCATGTACTCTTCACTCTCTATAATCTCTGCGATATTGGTTCAGAGTGTGAACTGTGAAGTGAATGGCAAGTGATTAAACAACAGATACAGATCTAAAGAAGACGATCCAAGCTCTGTTGTGCGATGACGGTGAAGAGCGCTACTGTTGTAACGGTGCAACTCTCTCTCTCTCTCTCTCTCTCTCTCTCTCTCTGATGGTACGGTTTCTTTCTGTGGTGTCGTGTGGGGGATACAATACTATTATTGTACTGTTCTCTTTTCTGAAGCTGAGGTTGTGAGAGAAAGAGTGACATTATATTATTTAACATTTCATCTGTTTTTATTACCCTTTCGCTATCTAAGTTTTTTATATATTATTATTATTGTTTTCTTCGCTCTACGTAAATATAAAATTTAATGGGAAGCTTCAGTTGATTTTGTGTTTCCTAAATCGACGAGCGATACGATGCCTATTGTCAGCTGTTGAATATTGGGTGGAATATTTTAGATGGTTGAAGTTACTTAATTAACCTTCTTAATGGATTTGTAAATTTTACAACCATTAATTAGCATAGGATGCGGCACGCATGGAGTATACTCTATACACGTATTTTATATTTTAATTAGTAAATGTAGCTTTCAATTCGAAGCAAAATTATGTATAATATATAGATCTTGTTGGATTCCTTGCGTGTGGTTCTTATGTTACGTGAATCAATCAATTGACCTATTTTGGAAACGTGGAATAAAATAATAATAACACGTTAAATTTCCTTTCGTAAGTAGCCAAAAATTAATCCCATTTCGACAAAATAAATTGGTCCCATTTAAATTTACAATTTTAATTATACACATCCAAAGTCCATTTAAATTGCTGGATATGGTGAGAACTTCATTTTGAGTTGCGATCGTCACATTTCCTCATCGTAAGCGTCCAATTATAGAAATTAATTATTTCTATTCCATTTTGTCCCATATCATTAAAACGGCACAAAGTTATCACTTTTCTTTAATTGAATAGGGGTATAATCGTCAGTCACTTACCAAACTTCTGTCAAACAAAATAAATGCTGATTATTTTATGATTCGAAAGCGACTACCCAACTATTAAAATTCCGAAATGATACTCCCAATTATATCTTAATTGGTTTCTCTAATGATATTGATAATGAACAAATGTTCGGGTTTTCACTTATTTAAATCTAAATTAAAAAATAAAAAAGGGATCTTGAATGAGAGTTGGTCGAAATATAAATGCAGAATCTATTATTATTATTATTCATCGGTGGAGAAAAAGATTGCCCGTCATTCATAATGGGTAACTTCTATTGAAGTTGAGGCTTGTCATAATGCGACTTAGTTCGCTTGCAATTCAATAATAGTATTATAGTATGTTTCAATATTATTATATTATTTAATCGAATCAGATTCTTCACTAGTAAAACCCGGTGACCGAGACTCGTTCCTTTGACTTCCGTTACAACATTAATTAAAAATATTATATTAATTTATTCGTAGCGTGTATACAGTTGGCTTCGAAATTAGGCAAATTAAATGAGTTAAAAATGGATTTGATTGTCATTAAATTACAATTTATTATCTTTTCATTGGCTTTAAATAGGGTCATGAGTTGATTGTGAGGTGGCTATTATTAAACTACATTATTGTCACGAGTCCAAGTGAACTCAAGCGTATAAGGTAGGTTACTCAAATAAAATTAATAAACCGTTTATTCTAAAACTAAATAAATTAATATCATACATTCAGAAATTACAATCTTGATTCAGGTAATGCATTATGAAATAATTAGAATAATAATAATTAGAGCTTGCAATTTTATATCTTTTCATAATGTAGTCATGGGATGCTTTTTCCGTGATACAAGGGACGCGACTTGTTCAACTAAATCTTTCCGTAATCATGTAAGTTGTGCTATAATCATGCATGTAATAATATTGATGATATACATATTAAAAAGCGATGGTTTTTTTTTTTCTTTCTTTTACTCGTAGAAAATTCATCGGCATCGAATATTAATCTCATACGAGCTTTTGTTGACGACGACATGATAGCTTTTACTTATTACATAGCTCTAAAATCTTTCCTTGATCACGTGATGATATGAGGAGAATAAGAGCTTATCTAATGTCACAAGTCATCATAAACTTGTTGAAGGGGTTACCAACGAAAGTCAAAAGCGACCCAAAAGAAAAAAAGGAGAAGATGAAGATAGAAGTGCGAAGAAACAAAGTGATGGTTGCAATGATAATGCATTGTGGTCTAAAGGGAGACAACACAAAGTGCTCACGTGAAAATCTTTGGGCCCTTACTTATTTAGTGCACATTAATTTTTTGCACTGTCTCAACTCTCTGCATATGCTATGCGTAGTATATATCAACGTATAGTCTCATTTATTTGTTTATATAGAATAATTGCGATTCCATTATTAAGAATGACATGCTAAATTAATATAGGCTATTTAATTTTTAGAATTCCTGGACGAGAGACGAAGCCCTACTTCACTGACGCAGCGTTGGCTAATTAATGAAAGCGGTGGAAATGATTAAGAACAAATAATGAAAAAAAGAAAAAAAGGTAAAAGGAAGTATAGGATTTTTCACGTGATAAAAAAAAAGTATAGAATTGTGGAATTAGGGGATTCTCGGATTTTCGTTCTGAGCAAATTAATAGATTAATTGAAAATGAAATACTAAATAATAGAAAACGCTTGTATTTATGGGGGATAATTGGGCCACATAAGAGCCCAACTGTTCTCTCTTACACCGTAGACAGTAAAAAGATACGTATTTAATTAACCTTTGGTAATCTTATCGTCTAATTAATCTTAGGTAATCCTTATACGCCAGTTAAATCCAAGACTTAGGGGAAAAATCAAATGATTGCTTCTAACATTGCAATTACCATACCTACCGAACCATTACAATTATAAATGTTAAGGTATCCTTCATTCCACATAGGACTACAATTTAATTTTTGGTTTTTATTTTTTACCTAAAAACAAAGGTATTTTATGGCACATAGGGAAGGTAAGAGAGCAAGGCATGAACGAAAACAACGAGTCTATGCAGAGCCCATCAATTTTGTGTTTTTTTTTTTTAATAATTCATTATGGGCTTTATATAATTCCATTTCATTGTCAAATAATGTTCCTTTTTTTTTTTTTTTCTTATTCCCTTCAGTTGCAGAGATTGAATTGGAGAGAAGGATGCATCTGATCAAAGCTTGGGAAGACAATGAAAAAACAAAAATCGATATCAAGTACGGTTTTAGTTATTCGTTAGTATTTTTTTCATCAGAAAATACTATATCTGAATTTAAGTATTTAATTCAGGACAGAGAGGAAACTAGCCGTTGTAGATTCGTGGGAAAATGCTAAACGAGCATCCATAGAAGCTCAGCTGAAACAGTTAGAGGTAATAATCACATCACTAGATATGATTACATTTGTCTAAATTTAAGAATGTAATAAAATTCAAATTACAACAAAATCCTACTCGTATGAGATGCAGGAAGATTTCAGACAAAAGAAGGCAGAAAATGCAGAAAAGCTCAAAGCTATAAGGTGTACAATAAACAAACAAGCCGAAGAAAAAAGAGCCATTGTCGAAGCCAAACTAAGCAAAAGCATTCAAGCGATCGAAGACGAATCTGCAAAGCTTCGCAAATCTGAAGAGAAACTGCTGAAGAAATCTAAATCTTGCATAACCTACTGATGTTCTCATTTTCCTGAGAAATGAATCTCCTCATGTATATGAACCGAAACATCTTACATCATCGTAATAGCAGAAACCAAAGAGCAATCGACGTTTAAGATTATCTCCGAAGGCTGCTTAAGCTATAGAAAAGGAATATGATTTATATCAGCACCAAGCTCCTCGGCGATCCGAGACCTGTAAATGGTCGCCCAAGAGGTTACATTTTTAAATTTATTTTCCTCAGGTAACGAAATCTTAACGAGCAAAAAAAAAATTAGGAAATGAAGATAAAAAAATGCATACAAGTTATGATGTTCTCCATAAGTGACCAAATTCAGAGCTAGCCCAAGACGTCCAAATCTTCCTGAACGACCAACCTAAAGCAAATGAATGTTTATTTCCAGTATGTAAGCATTTGCTAAAGTTCAAGAAAATATCATTTGTTTTTCGCTGATTAATACGTTGTCTTGATAATATAATCCACATACATACCCTGTGAAGATAAGTATCTGCATTTCTGGGAAGATCGAAGTTTACTACAACATTAACCGTTGGGATGTCGATTCCCCTCGTAAATAAATCTGCATTACGAAAAGTAATAAGAAGCTGTAGTGAATTAGAAATAATAAAATGGAAGCTGCGAACGAGCACATGCATACCAGTGCAAACAAGATTTCTGCAAAGACCATTTCTAAAGTCATGGAATACTTTATTACGCTGATCTTGAACCATCTTCGCGTGGATACACAGGCAAGAAAAACCCAAGTTGGTGATCGCCTCGGCCACTCGTTCAACACGAGGAACAGAGTTACAGAAGATCATCGACTGGTTAATTTGAAGCTGAAACAGAGAAGGATATGTTACTAACTTTTAAGCTGCTATTGTTTTATGATTTTGGACATCGAATATCAAACCTTGCAAAAGAGCAAGTTGAGGAAGTAAATCTTCTCTCTTTCCTCTACAGTGCCATAGAAATGATCGACGCCTCTTAGCATGAGTTGGTCCATAAGATTGATGATGAAGGGATTAAGCAAATGGCGTTCTTGAAAAGACTTTATGGTTATTGGCATCGTAGCAGAGTACATCAAGATTTGGCGATTGGGAGGCAAAAAGGCGATCAACTGCTCCATATAAAGCTGTAGCTCAGGGGACAAAAGTTTATCAGCCTGGACAAAATCAACAAATGCAAATATTCCAAGTTATTGCCTTCGCTCGATGATTATTTCTGTCCTAAAAAATATTTTATTTTGTTACATACCTCATCCATGACAAGAACCTGACAATCCTTCAAAACGCATAAACCTTTCTTGGCAAGATCGAGTATTCTACCAGGAGTTCCAACAAGCAAATGGACGGGTTGGTAGTATAATCTCATCATATCAGCTCTGAGATTTGTTCCCCCAGTAACAGCCATTATTTGAACCTTCAAATGCTTCCCAAGTTCTTTACAAACTTCAGATGTTTGAAGGGCTAACTCTCTTGTCGGAACCACTATAGCAACTGAACATATTTTAAAAAGCGCGTCTTTTGAATACTAAGTGAACAGAGGGAAAAACTATAAGAAGCGATTTCGCATTCAATGATGTGTCTTGAAAGGTAAAAACGGGTCAATTTGATTGTACGTACAACATATAATGAAAGAAATTTATGAAAGATACCTTGAATGACATTGATACGCGGATCGATATTTTCCAGGGCGGGAATGCAGAAAGCAGCAGTTTTCCCAGTACCGCTCTTAGCTCTGGCGAGGATATCAGGCCCATTCAGAGCGATGGGAATACTCTCCTCTTGAATGGGCGAAGGCCGCTCGAATCCCTTCTCATATATGCCCAACAACAAGTTATGCTTCAACCGATAATTCGAAAAGTCCTTTCCTTGTGTTCCAATGATATCCCTATTGAGAGAAGACATGTCTGTGGAGGCAGAGAAAGTCAGACAAAGCTCGAAGCAGATAATGAAATTGGAGAAAATCTTTCTCTGGGAGCAATTACAACTGAAGATTTAGTGCAAGGGGCTTTTTCTCTGAAAGGTATGCATGCCTACTTTAAAGCAGTCTTGAATGGGAAAATTAATGGGGCTAACAACTCACCCGTACGAACGCATTTTGTCCACGTGTCATTGCCTGAAACATGACGCTATGCATGATGTCTGAATACAAGTTCCATATGCATTGCATGCATCACGCGCCGATTCGTGGACACTTGCCGAGAAAGAGGCGAGTGAAAGTTCTCACAGAGAATCTTTTGGCCAACCTCTTTGCACATCGGAGCCATGGGTCGTGCTAAATGGCCTCACTCACACCCGCAGTTTATGGATCACTCTGTAACTAGCTAGTAAAGAGACAAATAAATCCTGGTAAGCATATACACGTCTAAATGAATGGTAAAAACAACAAAAAATTTACAGCTACGAAGCCAAAGAACAGCAGTAATGAACTAAGCGACAGCATCCCAATTACGCTGTAATCGATGTGATGGCCAACGTGTATCTTAACACGATCACAATCAAACCCTTACAATGTTGAACAAAGTTAGGAACAACAATTGGAGTAACTCACAGATGCTTCTCATGTATCAATAGTTACAGATATCCCAACAACCCTTGTTATAAACTATCAAACCACATCATAAAAACAGATCCACAAAATGATTGTTGGATGTCCATTCTAAACACATTCTTTCAAATTGTTACAAGTCGAAGCTGTTTAAAAGTTCATTTACTTGTCAGGCCCAATAGCTCGATTTCTGATGGTATATTTACATCAATTTTTCTCATTCCCTCAAGACACAGAAATCACAGATCCCTAACACAAAAACCATACAAGTAAGCTCAATTTCAAAGGTCAAAAATAAACACTTGCTTTAGCAACGTAAAGGGCGTATAAGACCAGCTTAAAGACACACCAGTTCTTACCATGGGATTTTTCTTCTTTCACAAACCAGATCTTCTTCCATTTGTTGAATCGATCCCAGCATAATCCAATGAAAAAAGGAAATCTTTAGGGGAATATCTAAGCCCTTCCATAAAAAACCTCGGGATATCAATGAAACACAAGGAAAAGACTTTTCGGGTTATCAGTTGAAGCATAACTTGTTCTCGGGCATATATGAAAAGGGATTCCAGCGGCCTTCTGATCGCTCTGAATTGATCTGATAGCCTCGCCGGAACCCTAAGCGGTGGAAAAACGGCTACATTTCTAAACGCTGGACAAGGGCGACGTTGATAACAATGTTCAGCTGCTTTCATATTTATAGTTCATTAGTCCACTCTAAACGGCTACATTGATGATTATTAACAAATGGCTAAGAGTCTTTATTACAGATATCAATGTAATATATTCTGATTTTACATTATTTTGGCCACCTCTCAAAACGCTTACTTTCTATGAAAATCAATTCCTTGGAAAAATGCGATCTTTTTCAACCTAACACAAAGTACATATTTAATCTAAATTTACGGCCACAATGAGATAAAATAAATCAAGAAATGTTCTTCTTTAGCTAAATACAATAAGAAAAAAAAGTCAATCTTTCGACGTCTCCTCTCCTCAGTCACGAGCATCCTCGGAGTCAGCCACCGCCTGCGACGGCGGCGGTTCGTCGGAATCTTCTGAAACAACGGCGGGTTGATTATTATCTTCGTCGCTGTTTGCTTTGTGTGAATTAGTGAGATGAGCGTAGCTTCCCTTCTCCTTAAAGAGCTGACTGAAGTGAGGTTTGCAGTAGAGAATCCCATCCAACGCCGCGTAGTTCGACGGAGATATGTTACATCCGCCGTGGGCACATCTGAAGCAAGACTTGTGGTAGAACTCGCCCTCCACCGTCACCTTAATTATTACCATGAAGATATATATCAAGACAGATGATCCATATATTTAATGAAAAAGGGATTAACTTTATTGTCTGCAACTCTTAACTCATACCTTCTCAAGAGGGTAAACCGTTTTCTTGCAAACTGCGCATTTCTCCTGCGTGCCCGAGAAAAATGCAGACGCTTTGCTCGCCGGCTGATCTCCTTCCTTCCCAGCTGATGATGATGATGATGATGCCAATAAGAAACATGAAAACAACTCAAATCAATGCCTTTTTTTCTTGTAATAAGATAGACGAAGCTAATCCAAGACGACCAAAATGATTATTACATGGTTGAAACTTCTTGGAAGTAGAGTTCCCAGATTCTCGCAATAGCTGTTCGGAGTGAGTTTTGCAGTACAGATTTCCCTCGACGGCGGAGTAATTGCTCATCTATTTATTTATTACATGAGAGAAAAAAGCTTAGATTCACGAGCCAAGCCATGGCAGATGTTATAGAAAAATGAATGACATTTTATTACATATACATACCGCAATTCTGCAATTGCAGGTGGTGCATTTGAAGCATGTCTGATGATAAGGCATTCCATCGACGGAGACCATCTCCGCAAAATGCACAGTTTGATCGCAGGCTTTGCATTTCTGCGTCGTTCCATAGCAAGCCATGATTATGACTGTCTTCTTCCCCGACAAAGAAAAATGACGCCTTTTTTTTGCTCGGTGGTTTTCTGAAGAGGATGGATATTTTTTCTTAGTAGTGTCTTGTAATGGGATTTTTTTATTAATTGTTATATGCACCGTGTAATAAAAGATGGGTTGAAAATTTTAGTAGGCAAGTGACGGCGCTCGTTGGTTATCTCAGCCTAATATTGCGGACATGGCGTGGTAGAGCTATTTTTTGGTTTAATAAATTATTTTTATCACGTTAAATAAAGGAAATTCATAGAAAAGAAAAGAAACTGAATATTCTAATATATTCAACTCACGTGATATTCACGTGCTTACCTTCTTAAAGGATAACTGAGCTGAGGCACGACTCTTTTAATCGTTTATATTTTTCCCACTCCATTGGTCTTTCAAGATAGCAGGAGTTGGATAAAGGAACCTACGCTATGAATGCCATTTTGATGTTTGTGAATATTATGTAACGAGCTTGTTTTTCAGCAGAGTATGGAAAGTTTCAAGCTCAACGTACCCAGTTGGTCCTCGGCATTTCAGTTTACCCCTAAACCTTTCTCTCAATTCAAGAATCTAAGCAATCTGAATTTCGCTCATAGAAAGCCCAGAAAGCATTTGGTGTTTGCTTCGAAAGATGATTCGAGGCTTGACGAGTGGGATCAAATGGAGCTCAAGTTCGGTAGAATGCTCGGTGAAGACCCCAAAGTCACATTAGCAAAGGTTTTGTGTAGTACCTCTAGCTCTTGCTATTGTACTACTTTTTTGCAGTGATATGCTGATCGATATTGTGTTATAGTTGTTGATTATGTTGCTTTAGTTCATGTATCTTAACGAAGATGTGGAAATGAAACTAGTGCTCTCATCATATGCCTGGATATTTAGTATATAGTAAACACCAAATATGCATTGCTTCTTGGTTGTAACTTAGCCTATAAAAGGTTGTCTTTTGAAGGCTGACATGATTCTCTTCAAATTGAATTTTCAGATAATGGGCAGGAAGGTAAATCCAGATTTATCATATCTGGAAATCGAGAAATTGCTGGAAAAAAGGAAGGGTAAAAAAGGCTCGACTGAAGCAATAGAGGAGATCCCTTTTGACGTATCTGATCAAAAGAAGTCTACGAATTCAGTCGAGGGGCTAAATTTGGTACGCCCCGTTCCAAAGAAAGGAACTAAGTTTGAGGGAAGTGATAAAACATTGGACGCAGAACTGAATTTGGTGCGTCCTCTGCCCAAGAAAGGAACCAAGTTCGAGGAAAGTGTTAAACCGTCGCGACCTGCTAGGAGTAATTCCGCCGAACCTATTAAAAAACCGACGTACGAAGATAAAAGCAGTGTGCCGGACGTTATCTTGCGCAAGCCAAGTTCGTATTATAATTCGAGTGATGAATCCTCTGGCCTTGGCATGAAACCTAATATATCGTTGAGGATGGGAAAGGATTTGCAAAAGGAGAGGTATAGTGATATCACTTTGTTGAAGAAGCCTGAAGCAGTACCAGTTAGTCCCGGAGAAGTGGTAGAGAATACTGTGTCTGAAAATGACGATAATTATGCTGAAAGTAATGATATTTCGCTTATGCAAAAACCCGAGTTGATCAAGTTTGATTCTAATGGAGGAGGAAAAGAATCGATAGGGAATGCTGAGTCTGACTCTGAAAATGTTGTAGATGATGATGATATTGGCATTTCGAATTCTGACGATTTGCCTGGGAATACAACGGATGTTAGACAAATGGACTCTGAGCTATATCAAGGATCTTCAAACGGTAATTTGATTGTCTATGGATACATTTTTTGCAATTAAGTTTTAATAAGTTCAATCCCATATATGTTTAAAGAAATAGCTGTGTTTATGGATCAAAGCCATTTATGTTAAATGCATTGGTCCCTTTTCAAGAACGGCAGGTGGGACCGTCTATAGATACCCCATCAAGCTCCATGGATGCTGCTGTGCTCATAGGAAAACCAAAAAGGTAATATACAGTAATTTTTCCATGTTATTTTCTTACAGATTGATGCTTCTTGATTTGCAAATTGCGAGCGGTTTTCTAACTCTTGTACTTGTGTTATAGATTAGACCTCTCAAATAAAGATTCAGATCAGAAAATTAGGGAGCAAGTGAACCCCAAAAAAGTTGGGAGTCCTTTGGAGCTCGAGAAGTTCCTTACAACTTCACCGATTGGGGTTTGTCTATCTTAATCTGTCATCATTGCCAAAGTGAGCATTTTTTTACGGTGAAATCCTAATCTTGTAATCTCGCCCCACTCATACAGGAGCGTGAAGAAGATGACTGGGCTAGGGCTGAAAAGCTGTTTAAAACAGGGCAGAGAGAAGAAGTTGAGTTAATTAGCTCAAGCACTAGAGGATTTGCTGTGAGTTCCTCTTTATGCATAACTCAACACATCGTTTATCTAACACATACGGCGTGAGTTTTTGAGCGCTCTTCTTTTTTTATAGGCAACGTTTGGTTCCTTGATAGGATTTTTGCCTTATCGGAATCTTGCCGCAAGGTGGAAATTCTTGGCTTTCGAATCATGGCTGAGAAGAAAAGGTTTAGACCCGTCGGCGTATAGGCAAAACCTCGGGATAATAGGAAAATACGATGCTAAGAGCATCAATGATTCATCTGAACTGACATTAGATTCAAAGATTGATAGTAATGCCGATGGAGAGGTGACCCCAGATATGAAATTGGAGGATCTTCTCAGAATATACGACCAAGAGAAACTCAAATTCTTATCATCCTTTGTTGGACAGGTTTGAAGATTACAAGCAATATAATCAGCTTTATTTATCTCCTATATTGAAAAAAAATCGTATTTACATGGATGCAGAGGGTAAATGTAAGTGTGGTAATGGCTGATAGAAAATCAAGGAAGCTGATATTTTCTGTTAAACCTAAGGAGAAGGAAGAGTTAGTTGAGAGGAAGAAAAGTCTCATGGTAATATAATCCCTTTGAACTTGCGTAGATATACACTCTTCTTTTTTACTACGAAAGCAAATGTAACTTTAGTTAGATATTTCCGTCGATGGTCACTGCAGGCACGGCTGAGCGTCGGAGATGTTGTCAAATGCTGCATAAAAAAGATAACATACATTGGAATCTTCGTCGAGGTAGGAAAAAAGAGAATTATAATTCAATAACTTTATATTCTATGGTCTGAATAAAATGATTCATAGTTTTGCGTAATTCCCTGCTTTTAGGTCGAAGGCGTGCCCGCACTCATTCATCAGACAGAAGTCTCATGGGATGCAACTCTTGATCCTGCATCTTATTTTAAAGTCGGACAGGTCCTCATTTTCTTTCATATTCTCCGTCCAAGCCCCTAATAATTTCATATTTTCTTTTAGGCACGCATGTTTAGCGTCTCTGTTTGCAGATTGTTGATGCTAAAGTCCACCAATTGGATTTTTCGCTCGAGCGGATATTCTTATCCCTGAAGGATGTAGCGGTAAATTCTTTGTTCGCTCTGAGAATTTTATCTGTTAGAGTCGAAGTTGGTAAAGCAAATTTTATTCTTATATTGGAAATTGCAGCCTGATCCAATGATGGAGACATTGGAAGCTGTTGTTGGTGGTAATGATTCTTTGGGTGGACGGCTTCAAGCAGCAGAATCAGACACTGAGGTTATTATTACCAATGAAAATTATCATTTTTACTAATCCGACTCAGTTTCGTTATATCTCAGCTCTTAATTTTCGAGAAAAGAATAGAAGATAATATGTTGTTTTCTATCATCAAATTATTCAGTGGGCCGACGTGGAATCTCTGATCAAGGAACTGGAGAGGTTCGAAGGGATCGAATCTGTATCGAAAGGAAGCTATTTCTTGAGCCCTGGTTTAGCGCCGACGTTTCAGGTGAAAGAAAAAAAAAATCATATCAAAATGCGAAAAATAGCCACCGAAGACTTTGTATAATGCCTTTCGAAACGCAGGTTTACATGGCTTCCATGTTTGAGAATCAGTACAAGTTGCTTGCTAGAGCTGGAAATAGAGTGCAAGAGGTAAAAAAAAAAAAAAAACAATTCAAGTTACTTTCATTAGCTGGGAATGGGATTACATTCACATTACAATACAACATCAGTAATATAGTTGACAATGGTCAACGTAAATGTACTCATAAACCTACTTTTTTTAATTAGGTGATCGTGCAAACCTCGCTGGGAAAAGAAGAGTTGAAATCAGCTATTTTGACCTGCACAAACAGGGTAGAATAAACGAGCTACAATCAACCTCCATTGTATTTTTTTTAATCATCCTCATAAATTTTATTTCATATTTTTTTGTGAGAAATAGTAGTGTATAATATTTTATAAAAAAAAATAATTATACTAAATAGTATTAGTAATGGTATATTAATTACTATATGGTACATTCAATATTTTATTACACGGTAAAAAATTTTACTTTGCAAACAAAAAATAAATCAACTATAAACCCTTCTACATAAGTTCTGTGCCAATGGGATCAACAGAGAAGTGAACAGAAACAGCCTTTTTGATTATGTGTTCGAACTTGGATCTCCACAACTGCCAATTACAGGTAGATTTTAGCAGATTCGAATCAATAAGGATATTTGTAATCCGAGTTAAGGAGTCATAGCTTCTTACATTACTGTACTCTGAGCTGTTTATGAATATCTCGAAGGCCTCAGCTGTAGTAAATCTCAACAGTTAGGAGCTACATAGTTCATTGCATTAAAATCGTTAAGCGAAAACAAAGACAAAAGGGCTCACATGATCTGAAACGTATCACCATAGCGTGACTGAATTCTCTATTTTTCGTATTTATGTTAGTTCCTGAAGAAAAAAACAGTGATCCAAAAATTTACGCAAGGATTCGAAACCACATACGATACCCATAATAATCTCAGAGAGAAAGGTGATGCTGTGAGGAAACTGTAGTGGACGAAAAGATATGTTCGACTTGATAAAACTGTGACCCTCTTGGTGTACCTTTAGTAGCTTGAACTATTAAAGAAGGAAACTCAACGGTCAGATTCTCCAGGGAAACCATGGCATCTTCTGCAGGCCTACCCCGTGAACTGCTAATGAACTCTATCAGAAGTATGAGCTCTACACCATAATTGAACTCCTAGAGATGAAAAAGCCATTGCATGTCCTTAAGACTGTTCATGTAAGTATATGGGAATACAAACAACGAACAATACTAAACTGGATATAGTGAAAAACGGAAAAGTAAGTCATTTTTTAACCTCGCCCTTACGAAAAATTGACAAGATATCATCTTCTACATCAGACTCGTAGTCTACATACGAGACGCCCTGCATGCAAAACAACTCACCAAGTTGGAAAATCAAACATAAGCACTTGATAAATCTTAATGAAGCAACAAATTCCAGTCATGGTGTTTACATGTCAGAGCGTACATGGCAGTAAGGCATCACATGTTCCTTCAGAACTCCCTCGTAAGAAGGGTTCACGTAAAACTTGGACAGGTCATCCTTCGTCTGGAAACGCATAAAAATGCCATGGGTATATTGTTCGGTATTTTGATCAGAAATACGCCCTACACGAGTCAAAGTTTCTTGGGTGAAAAAGAAAAATTCAGAAATCGTCAAGTCTCAATAGGATCTTACATGGTCAAAACTAGATGTCTCAAAGCCTCTGATCATCAGCGAAATCTCACAATTTTTTTACCTAGTGATATGGAAACAATCCCACGCATCTGATATTGAGTCGTATAAAGATGATCCAACATGTCGTTCTCTTGCTCCTCGGACAGATCTTCCCTGGCTTTCAGCAAACACAAATGTTCGACAACTTTCCTGCGAACGATGATCATGAATTCACCACACTACCATTTGTATTATCCACAGTGGAACAGAACCAAATTAAATGACGAAGGAAAAAAAAAAAAACCTTTTTCTTTGTACCCCAGCACCCAATTTCCCTTCCCCTGTTGCAGAAACTACAAGCCCCTTGCTTCGATTCACATCAGATGATACTCCATCTGTTAAATCAGATTCACCAAATCGAATCATGAGAGAGAATTCTCAACAAATAAGAGACGAACAAAAAAAAAATCAACACACACCGCGACTCCAACTTCTCCCCCAGGGTAATCTGAAAGGTGTTTGCGAAAATGCCACAGAATGGTTTCTGAAGCCAAGGGCATGAGCCGACGAGATTTGCGTCAACATCTGCACGATCTATGTGTTCCACGGACTGTCACCGTTCGTGGCGAAGAAGACGAAGAGTTAATAAATAGCTCAGATACTTTTTTTTTAATGGCGAAACGAGTGGCCAGAGTTGTGCGTAGCTCTTCGCAAGATTTATATTTTATAAACGAGAGGTTCGTTAACATTGGCGGGTAATCCATCCAAAAATTACCATTTTGCCCTTTTGATTCCATTTACTACACCATGATCTCATCATCGGCACCATTACATCTATTATTACAAACTCTCTTTCTTTCTTCATCGATCGAACATCAATCACATCGCTCAATCGTGGTACTGCTTTCCGATGCCCTGGACGAAGGACAAAGGCGACTGCTTCGTCCAACGCCTTATGTTGTACGCCTTCTTCGCCGTCTTCTTCTCCCCCTTTCCTGACCTTCTGTTCGTTATGGCGATCGCAAGGTCGTTGGGGAACAGAGTTTTCCACACGAATGCGTGCAGGAGCGTAGAGACGAAGAGTATCGAGACCATCGTCGACGACATCAGCGAAAGCGTCAGCGCCATGCCTTTGCTTATCGTCGTGGGCACTTGCTCCGCGTACTTTATGGTCGCTATCGACGCGGTCGTCATCGGGAAAGTGTACGACCACCAAGCCACCGAAAACCTGTACGGGGACGACGTTATAGAAGCCATTACATCCTCGAATGGCTAGTTTCACCGAAAAAGTTTAATACTTTTACGACTCTTTTTCGACTTTCAGGACACTAAACTTAAGAGGTTGGTGTTTAAGGAATCTAACTTCCAAATGAAGCAATTTAAGAACACCACGCGCGCAGGAAACCTAGTTTCTTGCCAAAATGTCGAGACATGATCGGCATATTCCAAGTAATTTTTGGATAAATCTTGCGTGGAGTCGGAGTTGCTTATTTAGGAATAAATCATACGTGGCAGATTTAGAACACTCAATTACGAGTTTGTAATTTAAGGACACTAACTTTCAAAATAAGGGTTTTAACGCACTGCGTCATTAAGCTGCTTCAATTCGAAAATTCGTGCCCTAAATTGCAAATCTTAAGTTAGGTGTCCTGAAAGTGCCACTCACACGACAGAAATTGCGCGCCTTTCTAACATCCATCGTCTTAAACGAGTTTCGTTCTTACGGTTGTTTTGTTTTACCTGAATCCCCTGAAAAAATTGATGCGTACGATCAACGAGCTATACAAGAACAACGCTATAAAATAGCACGTCCTCGCCAGCCCATCAAACTCCCCGTAAACCGCCCCCCACGCAATGCTGGCCGCCGCCGGCGTCGCGATGAACATGGAATAAACGGGATGAAGCTCCTTCGGCAGAGCCTCGCTCGTCGGGAGCCTCTGATAAAGCGTGACGAACACCACCAAGTAGTGCGCGTACCCCACGGCCCACAAGAACTTCCCCGCCTCGAACCACCCGACCCTCGCCGCCAAAATCGCCCCCACGAAGTTCCCCACCACGGACAAGTGAGAGGAAGGATTGGCCACCTTGCACAGCCTCCTCTTGCCCCCCGAGAGCCACTGGCCGTAAATCTTGAGGTCGAGGAAGACGATGGGAGCCATGAACGCGCACCATATCGACGGGTGCAGTTGGGCGTCGGGCGAGAATATCGAGGGCGCCCCGATGGCCAAGAACATGCACACGACCCACGGTGCGAAGAAGAAGTTGACCCGCACCGGGTGGAAGTACTCCCTCTTCACGGCTTCGAAGTAGAACACGCACTTCAGCGCGTACGTTGTGGACACCGCGACGAGGATTGCTAGCGAGACGAGCCATATTACGAGGTTTATCATGGGAGTTATTTGCAGGAACTCAGTGGCTGGGCTTGTCGACAGGCAACGCCATAGTATGGCCTGGCTGCTTAGGCCGAGGCACATGCCGAAGCATCCTATTGGGAAACGGAGGAGGAACGGCCATTTTTCGTCCTTTGGTAGCAGTATGTCCTCGGAATCCTGAAACAGCGCCAGAGCGTATGCAAATTTTTTTTTTCTTTCGATAGATGCAATGACGAAAGTATCAGACATCAAGAACCGAAAACCCTGGGCCCACATGAATCCCACATCGATTAATCGAGAAGAGATTGACTGGCTTATAAGTTGATAGGATACTCCAGGTACCATCAATTGATTTTAGGATGGAATTCCATCGACTTAAGTGGGTCATCTCTACTTTTAAGTGGGCCAATGTTGGGCGCAATAATGAAATTTAACAATAATAGGTACCTTGACGTGGTCGAGTTCGGGGCCGTGAAGCGCGGCGAAGTATCGACCGGCGGGAACGCTTTCGTTGACGGATTTTTCGACGTTGTTCGCCTCGTGGTTGTTGTTGTGAGAGTTGGCGTCGATTTCTCTCTTCAAGGGAAGCTTTGAGTTCTGCCTCACGAGGGAAGATTTGGTTCTGAACATGCTGAAATCTCCTCCTCGTCGAACGTCCGAGCCCAAAGGGCCAGAATGGGACGAGCCGAATCCTCCCAAGCTTTGGCCACTCCTCGGCAATGATCTTCTCTCGTTACTACGCTGATTTCCATTGAGCACTGAGAAACCGGTCTCTAAAGAAACTTGCTTGCTGAAGCTTCGATTTTGAGGCCTCTTTTGGTCTCGGGGCTTGAACGGTTTGTTGGGTTTTCTTTCGGGTTTTTCGTCGACCACCTTTAAGGGCTTGCTTCGGTTTCCATTGCTGTGTTCTTCGTCTTCTTCGTCTTCTTCCCATCCTTCCTCTTCTGGGACTTCGTGGATGTCCAAGAAGTGGGTCCCGTTAGCGTCCGTCATCGAAGATGGTGAAGAAATGGAGAACTAAAAAATTATTGTCGAAGCTTAGCATCTGAAGCACTGAGCTGTCCATTTATAAAAGCCTTTGATCACGAGACTTCATGGAAGCTTGGTGGTGGCTGTTGTTAATTGCTTGGGAAAAGGGGATTGAACTTTTCTCTGCCTTTTGAGTTTTCCTTGAATGGGATTCTCGTGAAGCTAAAGATTCATGGCTCAGATCGATTTAAGTGTTCGTTAGTTTATAGTTATACCACTTATACTTACGATACGATGAGCAACTTGAATCTTTTAGCCCGAAGTCTGAGGAAGAAGAAGATGCAAGAGGACTCCGTTCATCGTCTCGTCACGTGTGTAATAGCTAAAAGTAGGGTTGCAAACGAAACGAATCGAATGGAGTCGAATACCGCAATATTCTATTCGTATTCGGATAGCAATCGAATACGAATACGAATATTCGATATTTATCGAATCATAAAAATTGATTCTTATTCGAATTCGAATATTTTCTCGAATATTCGAATCGAATATCGAATATTCGTATTAAAGTCATTTTTTAACTTTATTTAATAAAATATTTAATAAAATATAACAATATTATGTATAAAATATATATTAAATTATAATAATTTGTATTTAAACATATATTGAATTAATATATTATGTTTAAATGTTTTATTGAGTTATGATATATTATTATAGTAGTGTGAATATATATTACTCATACTATATTTTAAGTTAAATTATTCGAATCGAATAATTCTATTAATTTTTGAATCGAATATTGTGATTTCATATTCGTATTCGGATATTTCTCGAATCAAAAACAATATTCTTATTCGGATTCGTATTCTAAATATTCGAATTCGAATCTTGAAATTTCGAATCGAATCGCGAATCGAACCAAAAAAGTTCGATTCGTTTGCAACCCTAGCTAAAAGTCGTACGTAGGCTAACAAAGCATACAAAAATCAAATTAACTCGCTTAAATTTTTTGTTTTTTTTTTCAAAATATTTCTTTCCCCGAGAGAGAAGTAACACTTCCATGAGTTGAATCAATTAATCATCACTTAAAAAAAAAAATGTAACATCCGTCCATTTGTGTGCTATGCCAATTGTCCAACTTAAACATACAATTTTATTGTCATCATTTACCAAGTCTCTCCTCTTCTATCTATGATCTTCAACCGCTCTTAGCCGGCACGCAAAAAATATTCACAATCTTTCACACTTCACAGCGCAATATAAGTATCTCATTCCATTCCCTTAACAAATGCACATCACAAAAATCTCATAAGAAGCAACCATAACCTAATAAATACATTAAAAAACCGTAAGTTAAAAAACATTATAATGGCGACGAAAGCTTTCCTCATCGCATCGATCATCGCAGCCATCGCAATCCCGAGCTTTGCCACCGACTACATAGTCGGGGACGACGCCGGCTGGAAATTAGGCGTCGACTACGCCGCGTGGGCCCAGGGAAAAAATTTCTACGTCGGCGACCGACTAGGTACCATTTTTTAGTTCGCTCCCACATTATAATTTTATTCTGATCGAAGTATTTATGTTCTTATATCGTCCGTCGCAGTTTTCAATTACGCTGAGGGCGCGCACAACGTGTACAGAGTGAACGGAACTTCGTTCCAAAACTGCACGAAGCCCTTCGCCACGTCGTTCGGGGCGGCACTGACGAGCGGAAATGACGTTATTACCCTTTCGACCCCGGGAAAAAAGTGGTATGTGTGCGGCGTGGGGAGCCACTGCGCCTCGGGGATGAAGCTCGTGATAAATGTCGTCGGCGGGGGGTCGATCGGCCAAGCGCCTTCTTCGGCGCCTGCGCTGAGCAATGGAGATTCGACGTCCGACTATGAGAAGCGTTCGCCTTCGATAAAATGTGCGCTGGCGATGATGGCGGCGGCGTATTTCGCCGCCGTCTTTAAGATCGCCGCCTAGTTTGGATTTTTTATTGCATGGAATTGTTTGTGTTGTTTGGTTTATTTTAAATTTTATTTTTTGGATTTTTGCATGAGAACAAATAGTTTGGAATTTTATAATATTTTCGATTAATTATATATCTTTTTAAATCGTGTAACCTCGTAGTCGTAGCACGACTATTGAGGTTTAGTCGATAGCGTGCAATCGTCAATTCTAAAGTAAAATTCCCAAATCGAGGAGACTAATTAGGGTACATTTTGTTGCGATAGAAAACAAACCAATTAGGGATGGCGATTGCGAGGACGGGCGTTTTCGTGGATGACTATTTGGAGTGTGAGTGTTTTCCGATTCAGATTCTACGTTTTATTTCCCTTGCGGGGTGTTTGTACTATGTTTAATTCGTAACAGATTCGAGTACGTTGCCTGCGGAGCTTCAGAGGCTTCTCAACACCATTAGGGAGCTTGATGATAGGTCACAAGGTTTCGTTTTTTTCTTTTTTTGGTTTTTGTGATTGTTCCTTTTTATGATTGAGCCATTTGCCTGCGTTTTAAGCGTAAAGTTTCAATGTTTTACGGGTGACATGCAGTTAATACTTTTTAATTTATAGCTCTGCACTTTTAATTTGTATTGATGGCACCTGCTTGCCTTGATAGAGCTTAATACTTCTCGGCTGAACTATTATAAAATGCCAAGAGGCATAATGCCAAAGATGTATAATTTATGCCTGTGAGTGAAAAATGTATGCTGCGGTGAACATTATTCGAGTGAAATAACCTGTGTGTTTACCTTGATACATGATATCCAAATGTGAAGCAATGTTGAATCAGACAAGGCAGCAAACCAAGTACTGTTTGGGTCTGGCTTCACAAGGAGGCTCATTCTCTAGAAAAAATGAGGAAGACGAGTTGCTCGATAAACTTCAGAAAGAAATCGAGGCAAACCAGGATAATGCTCTCAGCCTCTGCACTGAGAAGGTGCTGTTAGCTCGGCAAGCTCATGATCTCGTAAGATTTTACCCTACACTTATGCTTTTGGGGTATCTTGGGGTTGCCAATATTACTGTTCTTTGTGTGACGTACTCGCCAGATTGATAGTCACATCAAACGTCTTGATGAAGATCTAAATAACTTTGCAGAAGATCTCAAACAAGGTATTATTCTCACTCCTTTTTTCTCGAGCTTTCACAGAACAATTACTGCATTCGTTATTGCTGTCTTCTTCAGAGGGAAAAATACCTCAAGATGAGCCCACCGTCCTCCCTCAACTATCGCTCGTGCCTAAACCTGAAAAGCGGAAATTTACCTATGGAGCACCACCTCCTCAACCTCAACCAAGAAGGTTTGAGAACTACAAGGATAGAGATTGGGATAGAGACTTTGAGTTTATGCCTCCCCCTAAGAAAGACTTCTCCTCACCGCCCGATCTTGAACAACCCATTGATCCAAACGAGCCAACTTACTGTGTTTGCCATCAGGTCCCTTATTTCTTCCCTCCTTAACATCAAATTGATATATCTATTATTTATTGCGAAAGTTAATCCTTTTTTTCCTACAAGGTATCCTTTGGCGACATGATTGCTTGCGATAATGAAAATGTGAGTATACATACGGTTTTGACTGGCGTCATCTTCTTCTTCACTTTGCCTAATGAAGTTATTCTTTGGATCATACTATGCAGTGTCAAGGAGGCGAATGGTTTCATTACGCTTGTGTTGGCCTCACGCCAGAGACAAGATATAAAGGAAAGTGGTATTGCCCCACTTGCAGACAATTACCACATTGATTTTAAGCTTGCATTGCAGTTCAGAAAGATAGACACAGAATTTAGTGATTGATGATACCTTGTATGTTGTATGTATGTAGACGATGACTTGCGTATAATATAATATCCTGTACTTTTTAATCGATTTTACAGTGATATTCATTATTGCATGTTATTGCGATAGGAAAATAAATAATTAAGTCGTTCCAATGGCCTTTCACGGCTTTGGTGGATTGGATGATTGTTCCCGTATTTATCATTTTCGATACACGATTTGTTTGAGATTAATTAGTGAGCCTATAAAATAGGAAAATAGTGTATCACAATTATATTATTTATTACATGTATACGAAAATGAGAGCAGTCCTCGTGTCTGCTTCTACGCAGTTCATTCCAATTTCTAGACACATCGTTGGCAGATTCGCCAACCCAGTAAGGGATTTCACCCAATTTTGTTCGAATTCCACTTTCAACAGCCTTACGAGTAATAAATTTCGGATCTTTAGCTCAACAATGGCCTCAGAGTCAGCAGCATCTCCGCAGCAACTGATTCAGACCCATCTAAACCTCCCGGGTCAACCCGATCAACCCGTTCCCGTCGTAGCCGCCTCTGGCGTCTCGCAATCTGATTTCACGAAAGTGTCTCTTATCTGAAATTTTAAGTTTTGCTGTAGATGTGACGAATTATGGTCTGTATCTGCAGTAATTTGCTTCATCGATGACTTGTCAAATCGAAACGTTCTTGGCATGTTTAGTTATGTTTTTTTTTCTATAATAAGCTATATATCTGTGTTGCAGTAATGCGATTGAATCATCGTTGTTCAAGCAGTGGTTGAGCAACATACAAGCAGAAACAGGGTTGCTGGCTAATGGAGGCATGTCCCTCAAACAAGTGCTCATTCAGGTTTGTATGGATTTCATCTTGTGTTTCGCCTCTTCTATCTTTTTGCGTGTCGTGCTCTGCTATGTTAAAACCGAGTTCATGAATTTGAACACTGTTGTTTCTGTGCTTGTGATTCTATTAACTATAGGTCGTCTTGCCTTATTATTGTTATAAATCACACTTCAACTGTATGTTTGTTCACATTGAAGAAAACCTTTAATTTACATCTTTGGCTTATTCTTGAGTCTAACTTCTAATGCTCTAGTTCTTTGGTTCGATTGAGTTCTAATTCTAGTTTTGATATCTCCACTTGTTGATCAATAGGACGTAGATATGTTTGGCACCCGAGTTGGATTTCTGAAGTTCAAGGCAGACATTGTTGACAAGGAAACAGGGCAGAAGGTATTTCGCGAATCTTATCTGCGCGTAATTATCTGGTTCTCCTCTTCCATTTATTTCAAGTCCCAGTAATTGTGAAGATGCTGAAAAACAAATATAGGTTCCTGGCATTGTGTTTGCTCGAGGCCCAGCCGTTGCTGTGCTAATTCTCTTAGATTCCGGTGGGGAGACATACGCTGTGCTTACGGAGCAGGTAAACTAGTTTCCTTCTTACGTTCCCCGAAACTATTTTCTACGAAATTCATCACATAAAAACCATGCAATAGCTATCTCATCGAACTCGAAATGAATTTTTTTCCACAAATACGAAAGGTCAGAGTCCCAGTGGGTAAACTCATCCTGGAATTACCCGCTGGAATGATAGACGACGACAAGGGAGACATAGTTGGAACAGCTGTTCGTGAGGTCGAATTCCTTACCTTATTTCTTACATATCTAAATCTTCGGTCTGAAAAAGTTTGATGTTCATGCTTGCTTCACAGGTCGAGGAGGAAACTGGCTTGAACTTAAACCTGAACGACGTCATCGATCTCACTGCCTTCTTGGATCCATCGACGGGCTGCAGTGTCTATCCATCTCCCGTGAGTTCATCATTCGATCGATTTTCTTTTTTCTTGATCTTATATGCATTCGATACGTTTTATTCGCTGTATAGGGAGGGTGCGACGAGAGAATTGGGCTGTTTTTGTACCGAGGGAAAGTTGAGAAAGAAGTCATCGAACAGCTGAGAGGCAAAGAGACGGGCCTTAGAGACCACGGCGAGCTTATTAAGGTTCACGTCGTTCCCTATAAGAGCCTTTGGCGGGCGACGGCCGATGCCAAAGTGCTAATGGCCGTTGCTCTCTACGAAATGGCCAAGAAGGAGAATCTCTTACCAGCATTTGACCGTTGAAATTGATGAACATTGTGTGTCGTTTGTAAGCTTTTTTTTTTCTTGGCAGTATGACTATGTGGTAGTAAAATAGGATTAAGCTTGTACAAATTAGTCGTTAAAGTATAGTTTCAAACTAATAATTGAGTTCATGAATGCGATCGTAGTCTTAGATTTGGATTAGAACGGTTTGTGAGGAGTTGGACCGTGGCCTCCTCAGAAAGAGTACCCTCTTGGCTCAAAGGTCAGTCAACTCTCGATTCGGATAATTATCACCGATTCATTATAACTGCATGTTGCAGGTAGTTGGGAATTGGGATTCAATTTGAACAAAAAAAGGGATCATTATTGCGTGTCAAAATTGCACCTTTTTTTTTCTTCTATGTTCGAAGGTGAGTGGTAAACGCATTGGAATCGTGTGACAGGGTAGCATTGGTTCAGGAATCGCCTAGAGGCTCGAAGCATTCGAGTGCAAAATTGCATACATACAACTCCCAAGCCATGAAACCTGGCGTTTCGTACCCATCCTACTCGACAGTTCTCGAGCTTGCACATCGAACGTAGATGTCTTAATCCTATGCTGCGCTCTAACCCCAGAGACTTACCACGTGGTGAACAAGGAAGTAATGATGCCAGTGTTGGGCAAGAAAGGGGTGATCGTAAACGTGGGACGTGGGCCATTGATCGATGAGAAGGAGTTGGTTAGATTCTTGATCGAAGGCGAAACCCAACGTTCCCCAAGAACTGTTTGGGTTGGACAATGTTGTCTTGTCTCTTCATAAGGCTATAATGACCCCTGAGTCTTTTCGGGCCCTCGACGAGCTTGAGTTGAGCAACTTGGAAGCTTTCTTCTCAGGTAAACCTCTGCGAGCTGAAGTCAAGCATCATTGATGATGATTTTGTATGTGTCTTTATGAATGGAATGTATGTATGCATCAGAAATCATATATGTTGCTTATTATGTAGCAAAAGATTTGATTTGATATGTTGAACAACAGATTCTTGGTTCCCATCAGCTGCTATGAAAGGCCTTTTCTGCAATTGGAAATCTGTAAATGTGATCAGATGGATTCTTTTCTAGTAAGAATATTGTTAATGCGATAATGAATATGGAAATGTTTTGCAGGTACTGATCGTACTTTTATTCACTGGTGCATCTATCTACGACTATTTTAGATTCGAAGTACTCGAAAAAATATTAAAGAGCAAGCATATATTCCTTTGGATTTCTGGCATCTATTTAAGTTACATCGAGTGAATGCAGATTATGAGATGTGACAGCATTTTTATTAAATTTAGAACAAAGAATTATGAAGTGACACGTCGTTATCAGGAGGAACCAACAGTTTGTGTGGCCCGAATTAATTATTTAATTATTAATCAGAGATTGATCATCGTCATCGTTATCATCTAATGATCAATGTAAAATTGCGTGACATTTCAAATATGAATTATGAGACGTTGATTTGTCAGGCTGTATCGTCTCTTTCCTCACTATTCACGATGAAGAGCCCAAAAAGGTATTTTTGTTCTTCATTACTTTCTCATAAGTCATAACAGCATTTGCTGTCTTTCTTTTTTTACCGTGTGTGTTGCGTTAATTTTTGCTGCTCTTCAGAAAGTTCTTCGTCTCTAATCCCAATTTATCTTTTCTTCTTTCTGATTTTAATACATACACAGCATAATGTCGTCATAAACAGAAAACCTTAATTTAGTGGTCCAGTCCATGCATTTTTAACTATCAAGATTTCTTTTCCGATGGAGAAAAAGTTACAAGATCATCATCCCTTTAGAGTAGAGCTTCCCAAATTTCCCAGAAATTCAATAAAGTAGAGGTTTTTGAAGGGACAGCAGTTGCAAGAATTGACCATTATTGTGTTTTATTTCTTTTCCTTGTCTCTCTTTTGTCTTCTTGACATGACATTAATGACCCTACCAAACTGTTCCTATCAAAAGCATAAAAAGGGTCCCAACTACATTTAGACAGCAAGCCCAAGCCTCCCTTCTTGTTGCTAAAGACTTTTCATTTCTCATACTCAAAGCATATAGAGAGAGAGAGAGAGAGAGAGAGAGATGCAAGAACATGACATCATCAACTGCGGTGGAGCTCTAGGAGGTGGTGGGCTTCCGAGCAACGCCGCCGATGTATCGTCGCCGTCGATGGATCAAATGAGCCGCCACCATCTTCATCAGCTGAAGTCCGAGATTGCAAACCATCCCATGTACGAACAGCTGCTGGCCGCACACGTGGCGTGCCTGCGTGTCGCCACGCCCATCGATCAGCTTCCAATCATCGATGCGCAGATATCTCAGTCGCACAACGTACTTCGCTCTTATGCACAGAACGGCGGCGATGGCCTTCTTACTCAACAGCACAGGCAAGAACTTGACAACTTCTTGGTGAGTATGCACAAGAAACTAATAATTAAGACCTTTTTTTCCAACTTATTTTTTCTCTTTAAATTCGTGGGTTTTTTTCTTTCGTTAATTTCAGGGGCAGTACCTGTTAGTCTTGTGTTCGTTCAGAGAGCAACTTCAGCAACATGTTAGAGTTCATGCTGTTGAAGCTGTCATGGCTTGCCGTGAGATCGAACACACCTTACAATCAATCACTGGTAATATTTAATAATAACGATTATTATGCAGATTAATTTAGGGGTTTTGTCCTCGATTTATTGAAGTTGTAGCCGTTAATGACGTCTTGGTTTTCTCTGTATGGTATGACATAATTTGCGTAACTGTACTATACAAGAACATAATTTCATGTCTTGATTGGTTTGTTAAGGATAAAACTCTATCATCTGAAGATATTATTAGTTGGCGTGAGCATATACACAACAACCACCGTTTGGTAGGGTGGATCCATCATTCGGTGTAATAATATCTTTTCCAATTTATATATATATATATAAATATTTAAGTTAGGTCTTAGAGTCAACATATTAGTGACAATGAACCAGCAAATGCTTTTGCCAGTTTTATCATTTGTCTGATGCATTAGGTGGCACTTCAAAATAATGCACATATGATTTTAGTGGTAGAAATGTGGTGACTTTAGATCACATATAAGTTACAAAAATCCTAACATGTCCCAACCCAACAAATAAAATAGTGGCTTCCTTTTGACTCTCTTTTACATGTCCCTCTAATGCATTTATTTATTCAATAATGTAATTGATGACGAGAGCGATGAACGAAGTTAAAAGAAGAATTCGCCACATAATATTCGCTATTCGATGAAAAATATGATCTTTGACGCTAATACATATGAATATGGTGCGAATCTCTGTAATAAAGGGACGACAGTAGGCGAAGGAAGCGGCGCGACGATGTCAGACGACGAAGACGACCTTCCAATGGATTATTCTTTCGAACATCAGTGCGAAGGCCACGACATGACGGGCTTCGGGCCTTTGCTTCCTACCGAATCTGAGAGGACTTTGATGGAAAGAGTCAGACAAGAACTCAAGATTGAGCTTAAACAGGTTTATTTTAAACTTCTTGATCCTCCTACAAAATGCATTATTTTTGTTATTCTTTTTATCATCAGTTTAATTTTTATTGCATGGCCCTTTTTCTGTAAAATCAAGGGATTCAAGTCGAGGATCGAAGATGTGAGGGAGGAGATACTGAGGAAGAGAAGGGCCGGGAAATTGCCAGGCGATACAACTACTGTTCTCAAGAACTGGTGGCAGCAGCACTCTAAGTGGCCTTACCCTACTGTAATAATAACTATATATCTTTATATGTATGCGTAGATTAAAACCTTGATTGAATCAAATAATATAGGATGATGATGATGATTGGTATATTATGTGTGTAATGAATGGATTTTGGGCAGGAAGACGACAAGGCGAAGCTAGTAGAGCAAACTGGGCTTCAACTGAAGCAGATAAACAATTGGTTCATAAACCAAAGGAAGAGAAACTGGCACAACAGTTCTCAATCTGCTACCAACCTCAAGTCCAAGCGCAAGAGATGATGTGATGATGAATTAATAGATATAATGTATAACGTAAACTAATAATAAAACTGTGTTGCGTTTGTAGTGTTTGTTTTCTCATTTCTGCTAACAAACTGCAAACATGTGAGAAGAGATATTCTGTCTTCTTCGTTATGCTGCCATGTTTGGCTTTTGGAGTATTATTAACTATCCTTGTGTTCTTTTCATTTTCTTGAATTTATGATGAATCGTTATGTGCTTATTGATGGCCATAGATGAATGATGCAATCTCACTACTCTCCCCAGAACACAAAAACACACGTCATGTTAACCTACCTTACCATTATCTTCATTCATTTTTCCTTTCTCAGGATCTGAGTTATCAACGATTCATCGGAGGAAATGAAGGATACAATTACTATTGAAAATCCCAAAAAAAAAAGTTCTTTTTCCTTCCTAGGCACTATCATCAATTTACAGTCCGCAAGAAAGAACTGTGGTGTTCATGATTAATTATATTATATTGTAATATACATATTCTAAACCTCAGTCCTCAGCTGGTGTCCGATTAAGCATTATTCGAGTAATATTATTAACTGGGCTGGGCTCCAATTTATTCGAATTTCCACCTTTTTATATATTGAATATCAATTTAACATACAACTAATTACTACCGCACTATTTCTGAATTTCAAAGTAAATTTAATCATATACGATATGGATGTATGATATCGAAACAAACCCCCCACAATTCTGGGATATAAGACCGTATTTGAATTTTAAATGAATTCCAAAAGGTGGAAACCTTTGTGCATTGAGGAAAAAATATCGCAAATATCTATATATATCATAACTGCATTAGCCGGAAAAAAAGTATCAAAACTATCATCCACCGACTCTTGTAAATTCCTCTATAAATACGATACTTATTCACCCATCACCATTCATTTAATTTCACATACTGAAGAAGAGACATAGAGAATTAGTAAGAATCAAGAGGAGAAATATTTTGTAACTGATCAACAATATGGGTGGTGGAGCAATAATCTCTAAAGGCGGTAAAGAATACCCTGGAGAACTCACCACAAAGGTGATATGGACATGTATTCTTGCAGCAACTGGTGGTTTAATCTTCGGATACGATCTTGGTATTTCAGGTATATATATGTTAATGAAAAAAGATTATTACTACCACCTTTCGACTTTTGTCGTCTTAATTAGTGACTAATATATGGTAATTTTCTTGAACCCTAATATAGGTGGCGTGACGTCTATGCCTACGTTCTTGAAGAGATTCTTCCCACACGTTTACGCTCGCCAACTATCGAACGTTCCAGGCACAGATTCCTACTGCAAATTCGACGACCCAATACTCACTCTCTTCACTTCGTCCCTTTACTTAGCAGCTTTAGCTGCTTGTATGGTAGCTTCTGTGGTCACTAGGAAAGTTGGCCGGAGATTCTCCATGGTCTTGGGCGGCCTTCTCTTCCTCGCCGGAGCTGTCCTAAACCTCCTAGCCATGAACGTGCTCATGTTAATCGGCGGCAGAATCCTCTTGGGCTTCGGAATTGGGTTCGCCAATCAGGTAATATGATAGTAAAAACTAGGGTTTTCTTACATAACTATATTAGGGTTTTTCGTATGATTCTTAGTCTGGTTTTTTGCTGTGTTTTCTACAGTCTGTCCCAGTTTACTTGTCGGAGATGGCTCCTTACAAGTATAGAGGAGCTTTAAACATGATGTTTCAACTCTCTATCACCATAGGAATCCTCGCCGCCAACTTCATAAACTTCGCCATTACCAAGTACAACAATTCGGACAAAGACTGGCGAATAAGCCTTGGCTTGGCCGCCTTCCCAGGCCTTCTCTTCTTGCTGGGCTCGCTCTTCCTCTCGGACACGCCCAACTCTCTGATCGAGCGTGGGAAGGACGAAGAAGCCCTTGAAATGCTTCGCGAGATACGAGGAGTCAAAGACGTCCAAGAAGAGTTCAACGATTTGAGGGCTGCTAGCGTAGCTTCGAAGAAGGTGGAGCATCCATGGAGGAACATCGTCAAGAGAAAGTACCGTCCTCAGCTAGTGTTGGTCACGCTCATCCCCATGTTTCAGCAGCTCACTGGGATGAACGTATTCATGTTCTACGCGCCCGTACTTTTCAAGACGATAGGGTTCGGCACAAACGCGTCGCTGTTCTCCTCCGCCGTCACCGGCGGCATCAATTTCTTCGCCACCTTCGTCTCCATCGTTTTCGTCGATAGGTATGGGCGGAAGGCTCTCTTCCTCGAGGGCGGAATTCAAATCTTTATCTCTCAGGTAATTAAAAAAGCAGCTCTTTTTTTCCTCTTTATATTTTTTTGTGGGGTCGATTGAATTCGAACTAATCACTGATTTTTTTTTTTTTCTGGGTAAATCACATCAGATAATCATCACCTTAGCCATCGCCCTGAAGTTCGGCGTGAGCGGAGATCCCGGCGAACTGCCGAAGTGGTACGCGATAATGCTAGTGGTGGCGATATGCGTTTTGGTCGCCGGATTCGCCTGGTCGTGGGGCCCGCTGGGGTGGCTCGTGCCGAGCGAGATTCTGCCGCTGGAGATTCGATCGGCGGGACAGAGCATCAACGTCAGCGTCAACATGATCTTCACGTTCTTGATTGCGGAGATGTTCTTGAAGGGGCTTTGCGTGATGAAGTTTGGGCTTTTCGTCTTCTTTGCTGTGCTGGTTTTTCTGATGACGGTGTTCGTCTACGTTTTCTTGCCGGAGACGAAGGGAGTTCCGATCGAGGAGATGGGTCGGGTCTGGAAAACCCATCGGGTTTGGAGCAAGTATGTCGACGGAGACGATGGCAGGTCCGGCGGCGTTGCTGACGAAGTTTGAGAAATCGTCGTTCTTTTAGTTATTTCGCTAGAATTTGTTTAAGCTCTCTTCGTTTTGTTTCGTTTTTTTTCTACCTTCAAACTCTTTGTTTAGATTTTTTTTTTCAATGGATACTCTATTATAAATCTTATTTCCGTACAAGATTAAAGAATCCCTCATTTAGATTCCATTTTTTTCCTTCTCTCCTCAATCAAAAAGCTTGCCATGATAATCTTGCTTCTTCCTCTGTTCTTGCTTATTCTGAACATTTATAGGCCTTCGATGGCCTGTAAAAATCTTGTCTTGCTGCTTTAATGAAACTTGGCTAGTCCCAGAATTTCTCATCTTCAACATGTCAAGTGTTTCAATGTACTTTTGCACCCTCTTCACCTTCATCATTATCATCATCGTCAACACAATTTAAGAATCATTTAAACTTCGGTTGAAATAAAAAAGATGGCTAGGCTTCTTACCTGCATTCTTCTTTGCAGTTTCACATCTCCATCAGCACAAATCCCATCCAATTTGATTAGCTTTGTCATCAAAAGTTCAATCAAGTTCATCAAAACCTTCTCCAATATCTTCTTGCCAGAGTTGATTTCCACCTCCACATAAGCCATCTAACAAGAAGAAAAAAAATCAGTTCTTTGATAGGATTAGTTACTATATGGGCTTGTTCAGAAAACTATGATCACGCCCAAGAATCTCATACCTCTTTGGCAAGATTATCGACTTCCAATCTTACTGCATCGATCTCTCTAGCAGCTTTCCCCATTTCAGTATTCTTCGAGCAATCTCTCACGCCAGACATGTCATGGAAGGCCTTGGAATGATAATTATGTTTATTACAATCTGAGTTCCTCTTCTGAACTAGCATCCCACAAGGTCTGATATCCTTGTTAGGCTTCATTTTCTCAGCATATGATAAGTAGATGTAATGAAATATAAAGATTGTTTTCCAAGTGCTTGTCTGCTAATCTAAGAACAAAGTGTATGCCTATTTATGAAGGAAGAAGCATAAGTTGTTCTGACCCACAATGTCGGAACAACTACTACAAGAATATGGTCTTTGTGTATGCGTACAAATCGCTGGAGAAGCTCTAACCTCTCTGAGAAAAAAGAAATGCAAATTAATAAAATAAAGAAGTGAACGCGTGTTAAGCTACTTCCCTGGAAATTTCATGAGAGTATGAATAATAATGATATATAACCATTGAATTGTACGTTATGTATAAAGAAGATTGGAGGTTGTTGAGATGGGAGAATATATGCCTTGTTTGAGTTTGTTGGATTTCTTACATTACTTGCGTATTCTTTCTTGTTTTGGTTTTTATAAAGTTGCATGTCTTCGAAAGTTGGTGTTTTTTAATCCTTTAAAATCGTAGTAGTTACTGCGATTTTATATTTTCATTTATTGGGTGTCTCAATATAAGATTAGATTATAATATGGTTGCACGCCCACTCTACAATAATTTATCCAAAGTCATCCCGTTAGGCTCCATTCCCAATTTCCAAAAATACTACTTGATTAGCCAATTATATCTCTTCTGAAATATTTGGTTAGTTATTTCGTCCGATCATTTCTTGAAGCTTACATCAAATGATGGCACTAGCCTAATATGTAATGATTTTCACCCCATCTAACTATTGCATGAATTGTAAGAAGAGAACTCCTGAGCCAATAACGAGGGAAACATTTTCTTGGAGCAAATGATTTCGAAATTTGGTCGATTGGATCAAGTGATGGTTGGTGATTCACCTAATCTCCATCATTTTCATTCAATTCCTATATTTTCCTTTTATTATTTTTATATACGGAGAAACCACTCGACCTAACTAGCATTTATTCTTATATATCAAAAGATTATAAGATATGATGTAAGTAACGGTCGTGGATGAAGAAGCACCAAGTTTTCCAGACAAAGGTCACGTCACAAATTACAAAGAAATAAATAGTTCGTCTTTCTCAGTTTCTCACTAAATCAAATTCAGTTGCGAGAGCTCAGAAACAAAAGCTCCAAGAATGATACAAAAGATTTATTATAATCTCACTGATCTTTCCTAGCTTTCGATCTTGGCCTCGAGGGCTTAATGATTTTCCCGAGCAAGATGAGAGCGATTGGAAGTATGGTTCCAACGTAGTATACGCTGCCATACGAAGCTAGCGTTTCATGCAAGCTCAGAACCTGTAGTAATACACAGTTCAGTAGAACAGATTATTGCACAACACTTAGTTGTTATCGATGTCCTAATTCATAAAGCGACGAAAGAGGAAAATGGCGAAAAAAGGGCTAACCATGAAACCCACGGCGGAGTAGTTTAGAACCATGTGCGTGTAGAAAAAGTTGAATAGTGCAAGAAGAGTCTTGATCGGAGATATTGAGCTAGCTTGTTGCCACCTGTAAATAACTGCTCATCGCAGAGAAAATATTCAGACGCCAAGTAAATAAGATGAGATGAAGCTGTAATGTGTGTTTATTACACGGCTCTTATATTACCTCTTGAACCTGCGATCCAAATTGCTGACTGAACAAAGAATATGATATAACCAGGATATAGGCCCTGAGAAAAGAGAATCACATTGTGTCATAAATCTTATTGACAGATGTTTTTAGCATTAGCTGAGAACGATTTCACGGTAAAGAAGTTTTGGGAAAGAAAATTAGAGCATAAACTTACATGCCACACTGCACTCACTGTTTGGGTGGCCAGCAGCTGTAAGAAACCTGGTTTCTTTCCCTTCTGAATGAGCCTCTCATAAACATCTAGCAAGGGAAATTCTCAGATTACGTAAAAGAAAGTTCTGTTCATCCTTTGGTTAAGAAAAGGTAGGAAGATATCTCTTACAGTGTCTAAGCCAGGTGCTGACTTGGATATTCCAGACAGCAGGTATTTGGACAGCGCTTTTCGCCAGCTCAACACCTAATATATCGACGTTCTTCGCACGGTCCCAGCGTGGATTAGAATCATTCCATCCCGAAAATCCCAGGCCAGAAATAATGATGGAAGCTTCTGAAAGAGACCAGATGAAATAGTACTTCCATCGAGTACTAAAGCCCGTCATGTACTGACAACCCAACTTTTTCCAGAACCCATACTCTTGATACACTGGCTCGGTGAATCGAGAAAGTGGGAACTGTGGAGAAAGATAGAGATACAGTCCCATACAGAAAGCAGCTTGTAATAATGCCTTGAGAGTTGCCCAGTAAGGAGACGGAGGAGTTTGTCCCTTCTCTTTAGGTTTCCATATCTGTCAAAAGACAAGTTTATACACCGAATCCATTAATCTTTATTTTTCTATAACACAACATAACGTGAGATGAATAAGCACGAAAAATGATACCCCTTCATTTTCGGTCCATTCAAGATAGTCTTTCATCTCATATACAGGGCCAGCAAAGTGGCTACCACAGCAGAGACAGAAACCAACGTATTCCAATACTGATGGCAACTTGATCAGTCGGTTTTTCTTCTGAGCCTCACGGAGATCGTCGTCCTCTTTAAGTAAGCCGTCGTTGTAATTGATAGCACATGATATGATTTTCAGTGTTATCACCATTAGAGCTCCTGCGATTTGGGGAAGGCAAGAATATTGAACAATGCAGCCACAGGGAAAGCAAAGGATGAGAATTTGTCCATAAGAAATGTTCATTCATCACTATTTCATTGAAAAGATTGCAGACAGAAACTTGTAAGGGGCAAAAGTCCTATTTCATCACATGATAAGTGCTTAAAAATGCAGGACATAAAGTATGTATGAAGGAACTCACCTGTAGCATCAATACCTCCCTCTTTCCATGCATCTCCACTCATGTAGTATACATGGCTACATAAGGAGGAAATAACAGATAATCAATAGCTAACTTTTCTTTTCCTTTTTACCAAATGAGAGCCTCAAGTCGGTTGTTCAAGACTATAGAGAAAAATTAACCGAACAGTTCCTAATCGATTAACATTAGGATAAAAGAGAACTATTGTTCCTTTCGATGCCTTACTTGTTCCAATCCATCGAATATAAGATAAATTTATCCAGACATATATAGCCTTCAAGCTGGTAATAACAAAGTTCAGGTATACTTGATCATCACTTCATCAGACTAAATCCACAAGCTGAAAAGGCATATGTTTGAACCAAAAATGGCAACTTACTCTCAACCAAACAGAAAAAAAAAAGAGAGTTTTTTCACCAAGCGTGTCGAGGCTTGCAGGACGGAAATTAGAAAAAGATTAAGAATCGAAAGAGAAATTACCATCCAATGAGGTACCCAAAGGCCAGAACGAACGTGACGACACCACAGTATCTCCGCCACGTGAGCATCGCCAAATAGCCCATCAGCATCGGCACTATGAAATGCAGATTCGAAGAGAATCCGAAGGACAAGTAGGATAAGATCGCGCCGGTCGACGCGGCGTAGGCGTGGCGAGCTACAGCTCCGCCGGGAACGAACCGATGGAAGAACCCAACTGGTACGGTCGCCGCGAAGCAGATTAAGAACCGTAGAACCGCCACGGACACGCCGATCGCCGATGCCATTGACTCCATCGCCGGCAGCTCCATATCGATTCGATAAATCGTAGAGCTTTATACACAGTATATATATACAGCTTGCTTGAGCCCTTGGTAAGTCGTAGGAGTAGTTGGGAGCTGTTTTGATTTTGGCGACGACGAGCTACCGTTATTTATTATATAGGACAAATTTGGTAAGAGAACCGATGCAATGGAAATGGATATTATTAGGTACCAGTTTTTATGGTTGTGAATTGTGATTTATATGCATGTTATTCGCGAAAATAACAAAAAGAAAACCTTCGAAAAATACACTACAATTTATATCCTATATAACCAAAAGTAAAACCAACCATAAATAACAAGAATAAATTTGCCCCTCTGCGTTTAACCCATTTATCTTTTTGCGGATTTCACCGCTGAGTTTTAACTACTTACATACAGTTGATTATGTCTGCAACTCATTTTTCAATACATAATTCAATTCCTTCAAAACATTTCACGTTATGTTCCAACATAAAAACCAGAAATTTTCAGGGGAAAGAGTCAAATCAAAGCTGTTTGTCGTGCTCAAACGACTAAATTTTATTCCCAATAGAATAGAAAGAAGTTCGAATTTACATTGTGTAATCTTCTTCTCCTGTCCGTATTACCAAAGTAAAAGACACACTACGGTCAAGAGAAATAGAACACTTCCCCTTAAATAGAGAAAAAGTAACCAACACATATATTCCAATGTCTTAGCTTCACTTTAGTTTTTTTAAAAAAATTTAACCTGCATTCTTTATTGGAAAATAAATTAAGACATTGCCTGCTGCTGCTGCTGCTATATCAACTCGAGGTACAAGGCTTCTTGTTTGCTAGTAAGTCCCAGTTCGTTGAGCTTCGAGGTTCTCTCCTCCTCACTAAAAGCTCGTCGAGGATAAGGTCGTACCTTCAATCAAGCGAGACATGCGCAGAAATAATTATTACAAACATGCATACATATACAACACATATATATAGCCAGTAGTGAAATATGATATTATACCAGTCTGTAACTTCCAGGTTTGATGCCTCTGCCAATATCAATGAAGTCGAAAATATGCTGTCAAATGATCCCAAAGTCAGCACAAACAATTGACAAATTTAAACTGACACGTTATTGCAAATGGAATTATTGAGAAACAGGAAAATAACTGAGGCACATTATGTTAAAAGTGTCCTAAATGACCTGAAGCTGGTCTGACTTGAGAAATCGTCGACCTCTTCGACTTCCATCAGGCATACGAACAAGCAAAGTCAAAGCATTCTCATCATCCTTAGGAGGTTCTTGAGGCAGAGAAGCCTCTTTGGCAGCCAAATGTCTCTCGATTTCCTGGCCCAGCGTTTAATTTTTTTTTCCAGAGGCAGAAAATCTCTTTCGTTAGCATGTTTTGAGTTTCATTTAACTCAGCAGATTTAAGTCAATTACCTGTTCCTCTTGCTCCCTTGTGCGTAATTCCTCCTCTTTGCGTCTTTTTTCAGCTAGGGAAGCTTCAGCTTCCTCCATGGCCTTCAACTCCTTCTCTCTGTCGGCTTGTAAAGCAGCAAGGTACTCATCGTCCTGCAAGTTGAAGAAGGTTAGAAGAGATCCGAGGACGTGCAAAGCTGAAATAAAATATAATAATGATTTAAGACTTGGGATTGACAGACAAACCTGTTGTTCTCGCAACAATCGCTGAGCTGTAAGAGATGGAGATGGAGGGCGAGGAGGATCGTGCCTGGGATAATAGCCATCCTCCATGGGTCGATGAGGCGCATAAAAATGATGTCTATTTCCTTCGGGGATCCCACCAAACATGGCAGCCTCGAGCATTACGGCTTCATCATGTTCCTCAGATGAGATGCCACCCCACTAATAACAAGCACCCACGTGTAAACGGGGGAAAGCATAAAAGATGATTTGAAAGTTATATTATAAAATTCAATACCTCGGAGGGGAATTCACTTTCTTGGGGCGGCGCATGATGATCGTTACCATGCTGCGTATGAGTTGAGAGTGGATTAACATTGATTTCTTCTGTATCTTTCAATACATCAGCAGGGTTTGGAGGTAATTCTTCTGCATCTTCAGCTTTGTGTTGGAAAGATGAACTGCCAACCTCCAGCGGAGATTGCCTATAGACAACAACACATTAACAATTTCTACATAGATATTTCTAAGAAGAAAGTCGACAAGTTTTGGAAACAATCGAAAAGAAGATTATTATCAAATAGTACTACTATATAACGGGCCATGCTTTCTTCCAACCACAAAGGACAGAGATGCCTACATGGACTTGGTAAAACAAAACTGATTACATGTGTGTGATTTGTCGTACAGGCTTCAAGCCTTCAACAAACATACATACCTCCTATTTGAGGTTGTCACTCTCCCCATTTCCTCAGGTGTAGTAGCTGACTCGTGGCTTTCTGTTTCTGAATCTCCAGCTTTTACATCAAGTTCCCTCAGCGCCTTTTCTTCCTCTGCAGTCTGTTAACCATACCTCAGCCGAAGAAATTGCAGCATTCAAAAGAATGTAATTGTACGCACACAATAAAAGCGTACCTTCAGAGATAGGGAAACTGCACGATCAAGTTCGGGATCCACATGGGTAGACGACTGCACTGGTAGAGCATCGACGTTCCCAAGATCCTGTACAGACATAAAAGTCAAACACAAATCTAAAAAAATTACAGAAATCAAGAAATGAAACGTGCAGAGCATAAATGTAGCATGAGTCATTACACGCATACCTGGGCATCATATTGTTGATTTGACACAGAAGCATCCTTCTTCGAAGCCTCTATAGCGGCTCGCATCATTTCTTCTTCGATGTCATCGTTGTAGTCTGGCACATTGACGACTGAGGGTGCACTCGGTTCAGTACTTAAATTTCCTTGTTCGCGGGTCTGTATAAATGGAGCAGATGATATGTCCTCAGTACCGTCGTCATTGATTATAACTGCCTCGTGACCTTGTGCCCCATAGCCAAGTGCGGTTTCAGAGACATCCTCTGCTGAACGAGCACCGTCAAATGGTGGGCGAAACGGCAATGCTGGCATTGGATCATCAACGTCCATTGCATCAACGTCTATGGGATCAGTAGAGTATGCCTCTTGATTTCTGTGAAAAAAAATGATTGCAAAAATTTATTTCTTTTACAACGCTGACGATCGTGCCAAAACCAGGATAGACAGAACTGACGAAATATGCAAGTAACCTGTTTCTATCATTATCGTTGAAATAAGCATTAATGGCACCATTGAGGTTTCCACGATGCTCTTGCTCAGCATCAAAGGCACAGATAGACCAGTTAAAAAACAAGGCAAAAGAAAAGAGAGGAAGCTTATCGAAAAATTAGCAGACAACAATAAATAACGGCATCAGAAGAGAGGCACCTCCTAAAACCCTTCCATGAAAAAGCAATACACAAGACATATGCACAACCATAATCATCTCAAGAAAACACAATAAACTAAAGACAGTCTTAATATGATACTTCATACCACAACTTATAAATATCAGTTTCACCCTCAGTCACAAAGCAGCACTCAGCGGTAATCGTCATAGTCAGCAACACAATTCAAAAAGAGACGAATTCACGGTTCGTTCGCTGCCCGAGAAACAAAAGCCAAAAACAAGACAGCCTTTCACAAAAAGAAACACCTTGCACAACCAAGCAGCTCAACAAAATCTCAGCTTCAACTCAAAAGAGAATAAGAGTCTCAGCAAAAATCAATTAAAAGCAATCAAATTCAGCGACTAATTGATATTTAGACCACAAATACCTCCAACTGCCGAACAGCAGTGGCTTCAGACGCGCCAGTGATGCTAATGAAAGTGCCGATTGCATCTTCGTCGCGGGTCGACATCTTCTCGTGGATATCAACAACGATTCAGCTCAGCTACTCGAACATATCATTCACATTTCTCCTTGTTATTTCTGATTATTATCTGCTTTAACGGGAAAAGTGTCAGGGATTAGGTCTTATATAAACTGCGAAGTGCGAACGAAGGAATGAGGAGCCTTCGTACTTCAGTTTACGGAAGGGTAACAACATGGTACGGTAGCCATGCGGGTCCCACCTGTAATATGCTCTCTCTCTTTTTTTTTTCCTCAGCTTATCTTGGAGCATAAGTTAAGGATTTACGGAAAAATAACAACTGTAATGTAGTATAGTAACGTTTGAAATTTAAATAAGTTATTAAGTTCCATTATATATCCTCAACTACACAGTACACATCTACTTTTGTGATGCAAACGTTGCAATTGTTCCAACAACGAGGAGCTCGACTTGATGCGCTATTAACGGGCCTGTCTATTAATATCGGGCTTTAAATGGGCCAATTGAGGACGGCAAACGGGCCCAAGTAGGAGTGCCATGCGATTTTGTGAGAAATAATAGCTAACCCAACGTGGTAATATTGAACCATTAACTTGAAATAGGATAATATAAAGTAATACTTCCTATGTCCCATCTAATTCTTCCCAAAGATTATTGAAGATTAAGAAACTACATTATTTTAATATTATAATACACTTTTAAGGTATGAAGAGAGAAAACTTATTAGTGGACACGCAAATTAAGAAGTCTTTTTTTGATATAAATGGTGTAATTAGTTTAATTATTGGAATAACCTTTACCAAAAATGGAAATGAGAAGAATTATATGGAACGCCCGAGATGGGAAGAAATAAGTGAGACGGAGGTAGTTGCATTTAGTTAAAGGATCAGAGTGCAATTATATAACCATTGGGGAAATGACTGAAATACGCGAGTGTTTGGGGACTAAAATGTCAATATCTCCCGCCTCTTTGCCCGTGAGCGAGGGAGGGTTTCAAGTTTTGCCATTTTTTTTTCAACTCACAGATCCTCTGAGCTGAGATACTGTGAGAAAAGCAATGGCGTCTTCGTCGTCGTCTAACGTGGGTTCAGATATACCTTGGGTGGAGAAGTACCGGCCAAGTAAGGTGGCGGATATCGTCGGAAACGAGGACGCAGTCGATAGGCTGCAAGTTATCGCTCGCGATGGAAATATGCCTAACCTAATCTTATCAGTACGAATTTTATTTCGGAGTGATTGTACCTACTTCCTGAATTATTTGAGCTTAATTTCACTGAATTCAGTGGAATTTCTCATTTCCTGTTAATTGGGCCTATTTACGTTGATATTTCTCACTAGCTACTGGTATAAAGTCTGTCGTATTTCAGTGTTCGAAGATTATTTGAGGAGTATTTGGTTCTCTCTTTCTGTCTGCTTACCAAAATGAGCGGAGTAGCTTGTCACTTACGTTCTTCCTTTTTTTTATAAGCATTGTATATTGTTTTTTGTTTATTGAATCAAGCCTCAAGTCATGCTAATTACTTACTCGTTTTTAATATGAATTTTTTCTGCTGAGAGTTTGATTTGGTTTGATTTGATCTTTCATAAATTGTTAGAGACTTACTCGCTATCTTATATCTCTTGTTCGCCATGGCATGATTATTCTGTATATACGGTCTTATTCTGATAAAGTTCCTCAACCATGTGTAGTAAGACCAAAGTTGTGAAGAATTATTAATTTTCCAACTTGTATCATCTAACGGAATTGAGAATGCATGTTCTTACCGGGTTCGCCTTTGGGGTTCATTTTGCAGGGCCCACCTGGAACTGGTAAAACGACTAGTATAATGGCACTAGCCCACGAGCTTCTGGGGCCTAATTATCGAGAGGCAGTTTTGGAGCTTAATGCCTCAGATGACCGGTGAGTAAAATAGTATATATGATTTTGCTCTGTGTACTTCTGGTTTTGTTGGGATTTGCGCAACTGTTAGGCATATTCTTGTGCTTTCATAGGGGTATTGATGTTGTGAGAAACAAAATAAAGATGTTTGCCCAGAAGAAAGTTACATTACCTCCCGGTAGGCACAAGATTATAATATTGGACGAAGCTGACAGGTCAGTTGGCTTTGCAATGCTCTGCTGTCTTAAATCTGAAGTATCAATAGAATTGAAAGACTGCTTTAGAAATTGGGAATATAGAAATCCTGTTTTAATTTTTAAATTCGTCCTTGTACATCTTCAAACAGTCTTAGCTAGTCCGATTTGTATTAAGTTAACCTAAATTTTCCAACCGTTGACGTGTTTTTGATCTTCTGTTGCTGTGCTTGATTTTGATTAGCATGACATCTGGAGCCCAGCAGGCCTTAAGGAGGACAATGGAAATATATTCAAATTCCACTCGTTTTGCCCTTGCCTGTAACACATCTTCGAAAATTATTGAACCTATTCAAAGTAGATGCGCCCTTGTGAGGTTTGCTAGATTATCCGATCAAGAGATCCTTGGGCGTCTTATGATTGTTGTTGCTGCTGAAAAGGTAAAAATGTTCCTTTTTTTTTCATGTTCATATACCATGCTGCCGTGTGTTATAGATTAATATATAGCTATGTGAAGCATTTATCTGAAAATTATCTCTTATTCCTTCTCCCTTAACATGCCTAATATAGGCGACACTACTATCCAAGGGGAGTGGTTTATTTACACTTCTCTATTTTCAAAACGTTTGATGTAGGTGCCCTATGTTCCTGAAGGTCTTGAAGCGATTATTTTCACTGCTGATGGTGACATGAGACAGGCATTGAATAACCTGCAAGCCACTTGCAGTGGATTTGGCTTTGTCAATCAAGAAAATGTGTTTAAGGTTTGTCATCCTTTTCAGTACACTTACCTTCTTAACATAAATTTTCCAATTCGTTGCAACAACTTTAGTTTTGCATCTTCAGGTTTGTGATCAACCCCATCCATTGCACGTGAAGAACATGGTGCGTCAAGTACTCGAGGGTAAATTTGACGACGCATGTGCCGGGCTTAAGCAACTCTACGATCTGGGCTATTCGCCTACTGATATAATCACTACACTTTTCCGAATTGTAAAGAACTATGACATGCCCGAATATCTGAAGTTGGAATTCATGAAGGTATTTTTTTTTAACCATCAAATCTTTGTATATCCATATAGTCGATGAATGACGATGTTGATACTTCGACTCTATGCTTTTCCAGGAAACTGGATTTGCCCACATGAGGATCTGCGATGGAGTCGGCTCTTATCTTCAGATGTGTGGTTTACTCGCAAAGCTTGCTTTGGTTCGTGAAACTGCCAAAGCTTCAGCTTAACCATTATCTCATCTTAATGTGTGAGTGAATTTTTTCTGGTATGAATTTTTAGCTTTTGACTGAAACTCTAAGGTCTTGTAGCCATTGATTATGCGCATATTGTACTCAATTTACCCTTATAAATCTCGATTTATGTTGGAAAGTAACTGTCTCATAGATGTTCAATTGCCCAGCAAGGTATTCATCTTATCTTCCATACACATCTTCATCTCGACCAACTAGTACCTATGCCTAAGACCACCACTTAATCCGACAATACTATCATTTCTTACAGCAGGCATCCCTATAATGTCAGTACGACCCATGATTCCTCGTACGCCTTTGTTCCCATAATTTTCATGCGAATTCGAAGGCCTCTTTGAATGAGACCTTGAGTGCCTACTATTACCCGAGCTAGACGCCTCACGCTGAGCCTTTCTTTGTTTGGGCGGCACGCTAAGAGACCTCACTTTTGCTTTAGAGGATTCGGTATAAGCCATGTAACTTGGATGGTACGAGTAGTTACTGAAGCAACTCCTCGTCCCATCGCTTCTTGTAGGAGTATCACGCCTTTCCCTTCTACGACTGCTGCTACTATTATTATTACCGCCTATGGATGACGACGATGAATATAATCGTGGGCTATTATCAGCTGCTCTGTAAAATACAGCTTCTTCGACATTAGGGTTACGACTCATCGATTGGACTTCAGCAGATGATAGGCTTATTGCCGATTGATGTGTTACAGAGTCCTTTGATGTCGAAAAGCTTTGGCAGCGTTGGCCCGAGCTTATGCTTAGATGAGATGAATGGGCACGAGTTGTTTCAGCATACGTTCGTCGGTTGTTCAGACTCATATTCGTATTCCTCGCTCGAACGGTGCGATCAGAATTCTCAGGAGTCTTTGGTCCCTAACAAGTTATGAAGTATGTAGTAAGGGACTTGAAATAAGAAAAAAACCTACGAACGTAGTGATTTACTAGGGAACGAAATATAAGCTATGTTTCTAATACCGTGTAACTGAACGGTGAAGATTTCCTCGTCGAATGCGGGAATTCGGGCATCGTATTAAAGCTGCCCGAACGTATAAGTGCCCGAAGCCTTCTCAATGCATGAGCAGTTTGCTTCCTTGCAAGGTGGCCTCTTGCTAGAGCTTGAAGCTTCACTAAGCCTCTTAAGGCCCGTAATGCTCTTCGTGCCTAAGTTTGATTTTTCCCATTTTTTTACGACATTCGAGAAATTGGAAAACATGCAGAAAGAATTTTATGCTATAATGAATGCCAAGCAAATACCTCATTAAATGTCGAACCAATTTCAAGAAAGCGAATAAAGTTCCCTATTTTAGGTTTGCTGCTATTTCTTACAGTTGTATCTGTATGTATGATAAACTCCACCCAACTACTATATACACGGACAACACGCCTTATCTCTTTGCCTTCGCGTATGCTAGCCATTAAGTAGTTATTGCTGTATGGTTAACAATATCGTGACAGTAGGTGTGGTTTATTTATATTTTATATTTCAACGTAGAAAGATAAATGAAGACGACTTCAACCTAATTTTTGACCTCATGTGAAGGTCACCACCCAACCCATTTAATAACGCAAGAAATGGTTGAACTGAACGGACCACACATGGTAATATAACTTAATGCATGATGAAGGAAGAGATAAGTAAAGTGTTTACACGTAAGAACCTCCTTAAATTGGCAAGTAATAACAGATCATTAAGTATTAATTAAGCGGGGAAGAAATAAACGGTAAGTAAATCACCAACCAAGTAGCCTCGAAAATGTGACTGCACAACGATGGCTGCCCAATCCTCACGGCGGGCATCTTCCCAGTAACCTTCGCCGCCCATGCTCACGGAGCTAGCAACCTCATTTTTCCTTAAGTTTACCTCCTCATCATCATCTTCGCCATTGCAGTTTTTCTCAATGACTGGTGCGGCGTTATTACTTTGCTTAGAGGACTTTTTGCCGAATATGATCCATTTCCTAGCTTTTTGGTTATGTTGGTGTTGATTGCTGAGGCAGAGGATGGCTCGGAACCATTTAATGGCTCTTCCCATTAGTCGCCGACGAAGAAGCTGTATATGATGCTCTGTTCTTGTGTGCTTGTATTGCATATATAGAAGATGAAGATGGGAGGACCGCTTTTGTTGGTTTGTGGGCTACTCGTAATGGGCTACTATCAATGGGCTTAGGCCCAATTAACGAAGCCCATTGAGTTATCATCATAGGCTTATCAAGTTGAATCTATGTTGGATTGGGGCTTTACGTTGACATTTATAATTTTTGTTTATCAAGTTCATGTTCATTGCGATCAAAGGAGTTGTGGATTCAGAAAAGCCCACATAAAAAGCCCATTTAACCACAACATTAGGGTTTTTTTGCATCTTCTTCAGCTACTACCAAACGAGGCTCCATCCACTGTGCACGGACTAACTCAACCAAAGGTTCTCAGATAAACCTCATTACAGCCCTGCAATCGACCGTTCTTCTCCAAGGCGACCGCCTCACCGCCTGCCTGACTCACGCTGAGGCGCCCACAAAGGAGGTCGCTTCTGAGCACGTAGAGGCGATTGGCCATCGCCTCACCTCGTTCACCGCCTAGGCGCGCCTAAATCTCTCCACACACAGCCGGCGGCGCACTATCCACCACAACACATACAAGCTAAACCACACCATAACAGAGAGAGTGAGAACGACGAAAGGAGGCTGAACGTGCGAAGGGAGATCTCGAAGAAGGCTCATATCGATTCTCTTAAGGAGGAATCTATAGTGAAGGAAACTGAAATCTCAAATCTAGAATCAATGATATACAGAGCTGTCAGCTGCTTGCGACCGTGAAGACTGAGGTTGCGACGGACTGAGGCTGCGCCGAAGGGCTGAGGAGCAGGCGACGAGAGGAGGTGGTGCACGGTGGCTGGCTGCGCAGGCGAGCCGGGGAGTCTCGGGAAACTTGGCGATAGCACGACCCACTTACAGCACGGCCCACTTAGCTTGAGGAGATTGGCCCAAATCAGGTAATTTCTTATTTAGTAGGGGTTGGCTTTATTAAAATCTTTGTCGAGCCCATTGGACAATTTATCTGGAGAATGTTAGTTTATATTAACGGGCCTACTTGGGCCTTATCTTGCTTTATATGAGAAAGTGCACACGGCTGCTTAATCCTACTTTATACAACAAACCACGCCCTATTACTCCAGTCTCCAGTAGTATAGTATAGTACTTCTGAGCTCATATTTCTCTGGGAACTTGTGCTTGAACCGTGGCCTCGATCCTAGAGAATATTATATTAGAAATGGAGAATCCTAGTGAGATATACTTAAAGCTGGATAGAATAAGCTCATTTTTGTGTGTTTGTTGTTATTTTGGAAGCAATAGTAACTTTTAGTTCACATTTCATTGAAGTCTGTTTTTTACTCGGCCTTATCGTGGGGTTCACAGCATGCCTCATCGATTTGGTCGCAGAATACCATAAGTACGAGAGAGTTTTACCCATTTCAAACTCGTGTCCTTCTGTTCATTTTCATTCTGCGAACGGACAGTTTTTAAGCCGATTGTCGCAGAATCCAGGATTTTTGTTGAGCTGATGCAGCCGGTAAACAAGGCCGCAACATAGTCATATGAAGTTTATCTTAGTAAAATAAAACTGAAAATTTGTCATGACAAAAGTTTTGTGAGTGTCTTTCGAATGTGATATATGATCATAATCACACAAAACGTGTATTGCAAAATGTGTAATACTTGGCAATAGACAAAATGTTACTAACAAATATTGCAATACATATAGCTTAAACATGTATGTATAATTTTCAGCCCTGCCCATCCAGCACAACTCATCCCACAAAGTGTTCGATTAATTACGAGTAAGAAACAGGGCGAAATTCGGCCGGCATCTTACACTTACAGCTTGCTAAAAATGTGTCAGTGTAATTGGTTTAAGATTATTAGTTTTTTTTTTTTCACATTGTTAGTGTTTGGGTTGGAGTTTGAAGTTTCATTTAGGCTTTTGTGTCGTCTTGGATGTGTGAGGAACGACAAAACACTTGAAAAGGTTTTTCTTTTGGGGGGACTAGTTGTGGGTATTATTGGTAGCGTGGTTGACGGGATTATAGAGTATCGCGTGCCGCGTCACCCTATGGGACGATGCATGGACGTGAACTATTACGACGCTAGGACCGGGAGAGGGTTCATCCCTTCGGTCGCGGGTCCTATGCGTCGTTAATAACGTCGTCATGCTGTTTTTTTATTTTCTCGACATAGATTTTAGTATTCCGGCGTACTCGCTGCAGCAACTTAGGCGGCAGCGCCGCCGTAGATTGTATTGCCTTTATTTCCGCTTTGAGATTTTGTACTGCAATAATTATATTATAATCTTGCTTACTTTGGCTGCGAAAATCCTCGCTATTATACGATCTTTTTTAATTAATATAACTGTACATGTTGTACCCAATTATTTTGCACTTTGCCGTTCGATGTGGCACAGAGTTCGTCGCAGAATCCATGATTTTTGTTCGAGCTGATGCAGACGGTAAACGACGCCGCAACATAGTCATATGAAGTTTATCTTAGTAAAATAAAACTGAGAATTTGTCATGACAAAAGTTTTGTAAGTGTCTTTCGAATGCGATATATGATCATAATCACACAAAATGTGTATTGCAAAATGTGTAATACTTGGCAATAGACAAATGTTACTTACAAATATTGCAATACATGTAGCTTAAACATGTATGTATAATTTTCAGCCCTGCCCACCCACCACAACCCAGATTTTTTCTTTATTTTCAGCCCTGCCCATCCAGCACAACCCATCCCACAGCCCATCCCACATGTATTTTTTCTTTATTGTGTTGAAATATTTATTTATAATGGTGTTGAATTAATTTTATTGTTGATTGTGTTGAAATTATTTATTTTTAATGGTGTTGTATTGTTGATTGTATTGAAATTATCTATTTTTAGTGGTGTTGAATTTATTTTATTGTTGATGTTGATTTGGAACTTTATTGGTGTTTATTCTATTGTTGATGTTGTTTAATTATTTGTTGTTGATAGTGTTGAACTTTATTTATTGTTGAAGTTTAAGGAATTAAAATTAATTTAAGCATACACAATTGTAAAAAAAAAATAATAATTCGGAAAACCCGACCCGAAGGTACCCGACGGGTTTCGGGTACCCGAACTTCGATCGGGTCGGGTTCGGGTTTGAAAATCAATACCCGATTTTTTCGGGTACCCGACCCGATCTACCCGAAACCCGATTTACCCGACCCGATCCCACCCCTACTCACGAGCGTCTCCCCCTCATTTTTAGTGAATATTATGAAAAGACATGAAAGTATGCATTTTTATTTTAATTTTATTTAATTAGTATGCAATTTTTTTCTATTCCTACATTTTGAATGTACAACTTTTAAACTTCTGAAAAAGTTTTTTTTTGGATCCCATTTCCCAGTTCCGTGATTTAAAAATAGAGATGCATATTGGTTTATACTCGTAGTTGTTAAGTTGTAATAGGCGTGGCTTAATTCTGTAAATAGGATCAATTTAGGAAATAGGAAGGTAGTGATAATCATATGATATTATCTAGAGCAATATGTGAAAGGGCGCACGAAGTAAATATAGGTTGCAAGCCATTACTAGCACCCTCCGTATTAGTATTTAGATGGAACGTAATGCGAATTGTTACGAGAGATGTTATGGATGGTAATACAATGACTTCATTTGTTTGACTGAAGATAATATATAATTTAAGGCATTGTGCCGATTATGGAAAGTACGATGGTAGAATCTTGATGGCAAGCGTAACCTTGATGTCATGATCCGACAACTTTGCCTATTCCTTGTTGGAATTTTTTTTGTCCAAATTTGAGAGAATTTTCTTTTTTGTTGCAACATATATATTTTTATGTTTAAAGTCGTTTATAATGACTAATGCACTGTCTTTTGGAGATGGTGTGTCCTTGAGCCGAAGACCAGCAAACAGAATGAATCAGAAATTATAAAAAATTAAAATGTCATATGTATAACCTCGTGTTAAAATATTAGTATATTTTAATATTTACCTTAATATCTATAATGATGAATGATATTTTGAAGGTTAAGGTAGACCATGCATTGTAAAGCATGATACAAGTAAAATGTTGATATGACTCTGCCACCATGTCATGTAGTGTGTTAAGTTTGCCAAAGCATGGCTTAGGTTGAATCTTTTGTCTTTTAAGTTATCAATGTAGTCTTTATAAGTCACAATTGTGTGATGTATTTCTATGTATGTATGTATATATGAAAATGATGTCTTAATGCCTATGTTCTTCCATTCAAACTCACTTACAACTAGAATCAAATCAACGATCGTATTCCTCTCTTTTGTTCAAATCTGCAACCTATCTTATGTTCTTAAATTACAACACCTCGTGGTAGAAAATTGTGCGTGTCTAATAAAATTAAGTTTTGGAGATTTCATAATATGGATTAAAAGATCTCGCAAAATGCAACTAAAAAATTCACGAGATTGCTTTATGAGCATTTAATTCTTTTGTATTTTTAAAGTCATGTATTATATATTATTAGCTATGATCATTTCATGTTATACCTAACCACCACTATCACCGTGTTTTATGTCATCGGGTAGGTTTGTCATTAGACGTTTATATATTAAAGCAATTCAATTGTGATCTTCATGGTTATATATATACATATATATATATATATATATATATATAGAAATGTTACGTATATATATATATATAACAATAAAAACGACGCTTTTCATGACTATCTACGAAACGATTTATACATTTTGAAATGACGAAACAACGCTCTTATTATCTTCTTCGTCTTGGAAGAATCTCTTCCAAAACCAATGCGTACTCCAAATCTTGGGCACGTCACTATCGACTTGTAGGCCTCTGGTCTCGGGTAAGAAAGCGTACGTAAAGATAGTCATGAAAATCATGGAGCCTAAGGTGAGTAAATGGATGGTAAACCTCGTCATGCAAAGCCCCGTCGTGAAGAATTGGGTGACAAAAAACATGGATAAGATGTTCAAGCTGACGCATAGACTATAACCGAGCGATCGAACTTCTACGGGCAAAATCTCGCTCGGCAGCAGCCACCCTAATGTGCCCCACGACCACGCAAACCCCCCCACGTAACCACTCACTACAACAACCAACAAGATAGCATTCCACTTGTTGTTGGCCAGCATTAGTAAGTAATTTGAACTACAAGAGCTGGAAAACGGGCACGCGTCCCGCCTGCCCCGCCCCGCCCCTCCACTATGCTTGCCTAGGCATGCCCGTGCGGGCTGCGGGCTTTGGCGGGGCGGGCCCGGGGTAGAGCTGCCAAACGGGCTGGCCCGTCCCGCAAGCCCCACCTCAACCATCCATTAAACGGGGCGGGACAGGCCAGCCCGTCAACATAACGGGCTACCAAACTAGTAGCCCGCCCCGCCTCACAGCGGGTTGACGGGATAGCGGGCCAACTCGCCAACCCGCTACATAATGCTAACCATTAAATAATCTCTGTATACTTTTAATAATATCGTGACAGTAGGTGTGGTTTATTTATATTTTATACTTCAATGTGTGGTATGACAGATGAAGATATCACGCGACTTCAACGGAATTTTTTGACCTCATAAGAAGGTCACCGGCCAACCCATTTAATAACACGCAAGAAATGGTTGAACTGAACGGACCACAGATAATAATTAACTTGTATATGCATGATGAAGATAACGTACTTACATGTTTGAACGTCCTTAAAATGGTAAGTAATAGCAGATCATTAAGTAGTAATTAATCGGGGAAGAAATAAATGATGAGCAAAGTACCAACCAAGTAGCCTCGAAAATGCGACTGTACAACGACGGCTGCCCAATCCTCACGGCGGCTCAAGTCAGCATCTTCCCAGTAACCTGCGGCCTGCGCCAAATATGATCGTCCATTTCTTAGCTTTTTGGTTATGGTGATGTTGACTTAGGCCAAGCCCAGGATGGATCGGAACCATTTGATGGCTATTCCCATTATTCGCTGATCGAAGAAGAAGATGATGATGATGCTCCGTTCTTCTGTGTTGTGTGTATTTTTAAGTGTGTGTTTGTAATATATAGAAGATGAAGACCCGCTTTGTGGGTTTGCGGGCTACTCGTAATGGCTATTATAAATGGGCTATGGCCCAACTAATGAAGCCCACTGGGTAGATAATTTATCATGGGCTTATTAATCTGAGTTTATTTTGGGTCTTTATGTTGGGCTTATAACCAGACGAGGCCTCTGATGGGATGTTTATGAATAAGTTACGTTTGTTATCTGTGTATAGTAGTCACACATGCCTTGTATGACTATACACACCTATTACAAGGATATTGCTTATAAGGCTTGTATATGCATAGCATACCTACCTCTACGTTGGTTATGGGGTGTGTATCACTAATCCATCCACATCTATACACACCTCAAATACAATTTACACAAATAATTAATACACATATCACATGTTAAAATACAATATCAACAAAGTCCTTCTATGGCTAATACAAATAAGTTATACCCATGTAATGCATTAACATGGATATCAAATGACCCCGTACTGTTATCATCGGTACTCTTATATATTAGTGCTCAGCATGAGTTAAAAACCGCTCAATTTGGTGTATCAATCGACAAATCAGAATTTTTCTCAAATTAATAATTAACATAAAATAAGAAATAAGAAACCACCCAATACCTTTCATTTATATATCGTCACATTTACCCTTCTAGTTATTGTTGTTTAATATATTTAATAAATAATTTATATATTATGTAGCACACGCATATGAATGTGCAATTTAGACTAGTTATAATTATATTTTATCAAGTCTGAGTTCGTGTTCATTGCGATCAAAGGAAGTTGTGATCGTCCTTTGCGATTTAATTTATGGGGAAAATGTTCTCCAAAAATTGGAGGTTTGTGAGTTGGATGGATACCATGTGTTGAAGAAGATCAAGGTTATGTTTTGTTTTCCATGAATTGTTTCTTTTTGTGCAATAACGATAGCGTGGCCAAAGGCTTTCTATCGTGTGCTGAATAGGCGACAATAAACGCATGGGAGAGGCGTGAGGCTCTCTTTACGTGAGTCACTTTATTGGGTCTTTATATTAGTTTGTTATTATTTATCGAGGAAGATGTAAGGGAAAAGAGAACGTGTAGAGCGTGATGAAGAACGCGACACGAATTTGCCAATGCGATATATGCTATCTATAGACATGGATATTGCTAATATAAGAAGGTAAGAAGAGTATTTCCTCTAAATCTCGATGTGTTATTTATTTTCCGAGTGAGTGATTGTAATATCGTCACATTCCGTTTAATAAGCGATTTGTTGATGAAGTCCGAGTGGCCATTCACTTCTGTAATGATAAACTAAAGGTTCTTATTGTAGAGCCAGATAGTAAAAATTAGAAAGACAAAAACTTTAAGTTTTGTTTTATGAGAAGGAAAAGTTGAATCTTTATCCATTGTGTGTGCTGATTTAGATCGATCCCATTTGTATTTGTTCCCCATTATTCAAAAATGCTTTGTCTAGTCAGTTGGGGCCATTCTCACTTTTCACTAATTATTCCTACGTTGTTATTATACGATCCAATAAAAATCCAAATTCCTACATGGTTATTATATCATCCACAAATTAGTCTGCCATTATATACTCTAGTTTTACTCGGAAGAACTCTTCCTCCGTCAAATAATTCGATTGTACCCTTAAATTCACTTATCTACATACCTAAACATTTGCATTGAAAAGCAGTAAACTGAAAAAAAAGGATCAACTTCGAATCCAATCTTAGGTTATCTTTTCCCAACCTAGCATTATGCAACGGAATTTGATAGCTAGTGATTAACCAACTTAGAACATGTTACGAGGGACACAAATTCAACGCGTTAGAGAGTTCAACCTTTCGTTCAATCAAACGCTTCTCTTAATTACGCACTCACTATTTAATATACGTTATGCCTTTCAAGAAAAACCAGCCAAGAAAAAAAAAAAAAACACATCGTTCGCTATATCACCATTCACTTACCAAGCATATAGTACACACATTATTACCACACAAAACTAACACTTCGTAATTCTTACACAACAACAGCCATAGTTAGCTCCTTCGCCTTATTCGCTTCATCTTCCCAACTTATCCTAATCACAAACGCCAAAATCAAAGCCAAACAAACCACAACTCCTCCAAAAACCCCATCAACAACCCTCCAAGCCCTAACCCTAGTTTAAACCCCAACACAACCCCTAAAGGCAAAGCCAACACATAAAACCCACAAACGTTAGCATAAGTTCCCAACCACGGTCGGCCCGTTCCCCTCACAATTCCACCGCAAACCGCCAAAGGAAAGTTAAATATTTCGATCGCCCCCATTATCATCATCATCCTCTTAACTCCCTCGATAGTACCCTTATCCCGACTAAAAAGAGGGGCCCACAAACCCCTCGCAATAACCATAATCGTCCCGCCAAGAAACCCTAACAAAACGCCCGTGGCAAGAGAAACGTACGCCGATCGACGAGCAAGAGTCGGGTGGTTAGCCCCTAACTCGTTCGAGGCTCGAATTGAAGCGCAAGTCGCTAAGGAGAGCATCACTGAAAAGAGTAAGTAGTCGAAGTTTAGAACGATGGCCAAAACTCCCACAGTTTTTCTAGGGTTTTTCAAGTGGCCCGCGAGCAAAACGAGGATTTCGTAGCACCACCATTCCAAGCACGTCGTTAGGCAACACGGTCCGCTTAGCTTGAGGAGATTGGCCCACTCTCTCGGCGATTGTTCGAACCATCCTCCTCCTTCTTTTTCGTCCCATTTTCTTCGCTCGGTTATTACGACGTATAACCCTAGGAAAATGACAATAATAGCATCGGACATCCACACTGCCATGGAAATCCCTTCGAGCCCTTTTGCCCTAGAAAGGAGTATATTAGCCGGGACATGAAGGGCGGCGGCCAAAGTCGAGCTAAGCATGATTGGAATCGTTACGTTTTGAGTGCTCAAGTAAGCCTTCAAAGGGCACATTAACGAAGTGAAGGCCAAGTCGGGGAGGAGATAGACGAGGTATTTCTTTGCAACCATAGCTATGTCTCTTTCTTGGCCAAAGTGTATGAGGATCGAATCGACGTTGAGCCATAGTAGTGAAATGGGAATCGATGCGAAGAGGAGCAAAGAGGTAGACATGGCGAGGGTTTTATGCAGAAGCTTGAAGTTCTTGGCTCCATAAGCTTGCCCGCATATGGGCTCCATAGCTCCGCAAAGTCCGTTTAAGATCGAAAAGCCCGTTACGTTAGCGAAGGTGAAGCCCAACGTTCCTCCCGCCAATGGAAGCTCGCCAAGATGGCCGAGGAATGCTGTGGTTATTGCTGTCTTAGCGAACCAAGTGAGGTTCATTGCGATCAGAGGAGCTGTGATTCGCCATTGGGATTTGATTTCTGAGCTGAGAGCTTTCGAAAAATCGGAGGTTTTTTTGGGACGTGTTAGGCCGATTTTATCCAACCTTGGTCTGATTCATAGGATTGGTATTACCTGATACGATGAATAACGGAAGCGATAAATTAGTAATACCACAAGACGGATTGTAGAGTTGGAACCGAGAGCGCACGTGTTCTTCAGAAAAGTCGTCAACTCTATTAATGAATCAGCAACCCTAAACACATCAGTGTTTAGGGTATTTATACAATGCCCTAATGGGCTAACTGGGCCCAATATAACTAATATACCCACAAGTCGGGTATATTTACAATTGGGTCCTAGCTTAGAATAAACTACATTAAGATAACCTACTTTAATTGAACACAATAAATAATTCCTAACAATCTCCCCCTTTGTGTTCAATTTGCAATTCAGCGCTGGTTATCTTCGTCTTGTACTCGTCCTGTGTCCTCAAAGAACACGTATCAGAGTTGTGTACGTGAATGCATTTGCATGCATGTTCTTCTTTATTCACCTCCTCCTTTATCTTGTCTTGTGACCTCTTCTTTAGGAGATCCAAGCTCACCATGTTCTGAACTTCTCTTCTTGAAGCTGCTTGTTGGATCGCCTCTTTTTGTGTTCGATCTCTCCCCTGGATAGTCACCACCCCCTACGCTTGTTCAACCTTTTGTTGGATTGAGGAGTTCTCTTTAAATTTGGAGAGACATACACGAGTCGAATCCTCTCTTTAGGTGTTCAGCTCTTCCTTCACTTGTCGCAACTCCCCCTACATTTGTTCAACCTTGTGTTGGGATTGGGAGCTCTCTTTAAACTCGAAGAGCTGTACACGAGTCGGCAGCTTTGATTCTTGAAGTCCATGCTGAAGTTGTTGATTGTATCTTGTCATTTGAGTCCGATCTCTCCGTTCGATTGCAGCTCAACTCCCCCTACGTTCGTTCAACCTTGTGTTGTGATTGGGGAGTTTCTTTAAAATCAGAGAGTCGTACATGGGGCGACAACTTCAATCGTTGGACTCTGTGGTCTTCGCTTGATTCTTGGCGACGCTTGAGATTTGGCATTTTTTTTTATCTATATTGCACTTTCGTCGTGGTGTTGCTCCCATTTTGCTTTAGTACTCCTCCCCCTCATGAAGATCGAGCTAGGGAGATCGTCATGCGATAGGTCAAAATGGGGCATCGTCTTTGGCAAAAAGATCGCGTCGTCGGGACAAGAAGAAGGTGTACGTAGTGTGTATTTTCCGAAAATATGTCTCGGCTCCTTCGGATTTTTCCATCAATTACATGAGAGCCTATCTTCAAAGTGGTACGCGCGGCGGAAATGGTGGGTGCTCAGGTTGGGTAATAACCTGATGGAGCCACAAAGGCAGTCCGTCGACACGACTCAAGGTTAACTGAGACGTGGCCTGTGAGGACAGAGCTTTATAAACCGGGGCCACATAGGCGTCCCGTTAACATCAATCTAGGAGCATAGCTCATAGACGATGGCCTGAAACCGTTGTTGTTTTGACGTTGCAACGGTAGGACTTCCTTCCGATCATCGAAGCATGTCGTAGTAGGACATGTCTACGAAAGTTCTGATCTGGTCACAAAGTCCAGATAAGAAAAAAAGTGTATGTGTCCTAAAAAGATATAAAAATATTTGGATGGTGAGGACACACTAGACTCGATGTGTTCAATAAAATTCAGTGGTGTGGGGCTGACTACCACTTAGTTCAATATCTCCTGCTTCCAAGTGAAGCAGTGATAGATTACGCGGTTCCCCGTGATTTAGTGAAACATCGGTCTGTTGGGAGATCGATGAGTGGGTAAGGCTTGGTTGTGCATGCGCCGTTGGACCTAATGCGACGACTTCTACCCGGGGGCTAATAAAATTAGCACCTGTACCTATGGGGGTTGGTCCGAGTAATTTGTGACTAAGGGAATGTTGTATCTTCCGCTCTTTGGTGTTGTCAAGAATTTCCAAATAGGGGTAGCTCTATGAACTTGAATCGTCACTAACACTCGGCTACGTTCCGGGGTTAGGTTCAGTTTGGTCTGACTGAACCATGGGAACTTAGAATCCATGCATCCGTCAATTTGGTGAGTGCTGCTTGATCAGCGAGTTGGAGCAGGTCGGTTGAGATCATCTTCGTGATAGTGTACGGTTGTCACGCCTTTTGGAATTCTTGAACTCTTGTAGGCTTGAGATTCGTCCTTCAAATATATCTTTGGAAGACAGGGGAACTCTTTTGAAGTAAGATTATGAGAGTATGAGGCCTTTCTTTTTCTTTTCTTTTTTTTTTTTTTGCCTTTTCCCTTTTTTTTTTGCACGTTTTTTTTGTGATTTTTTTTTCATATATATATATATATAAATGTATTATCTTAATAATAATATCATAGTAACTATATATTATATTATTTATATATTATATATATATTTAAAATCCTCCTACTCAAAGCATGCTTCTTAAAACCGAGTTACTCCCCCTCAAAAGATGCATATTCGGATTAAAATTATCGTTCGAGAATCTCTTTCCCTAAGTTCACACATTAAGTTCGCTCCCCCTAAAAATTTAGTTATTTCTCCCCTTAAGACAAATATAAGAGTTGCTTCTCTTTAAAAAGAGTAGCTCCCCCTCAATGTATGCACATTAAACATGTAAATTCTCTCCCAATTAAATAAGCGTGAACGTATTAATTTATTTTCAAAGCAGATGCAAACTAAAGAGTTATTGTTCTTTAAGAATGCATTAGAATGTACGTTTTTTGTCGCTCTAAAGTTAGAATAGGTATTATGCGCTTCAGATCATATGCATACAGAAAATTTAAGCTCGAAAATTTTTAAGATCCATGCATAATGAAATGTACCTATAACATGGTATTTAATGCATTTCAGCTCATGTATGCATGCAAAAATTTAGAATTTAAAGTCTTTTTGAAGCATGCATAACTATAATGTACCCTTTAGTTTCAAAGTAGGTATATAGCCTTTTCAGTTCGATACGCATGCCAAAAGTTTAACTATGGAATGCATATATATATAGAATTTACCTACGATTAGTTGCTCGCATCGCTAACCAGTCGTGTCTGTGGAGCAACCCGATATGCCATACACGCTGGAATATTTAGCTGCCCTCGTCGCATACCAGTCATGAGTGTGGAGCAGCTCTCATAGTACCTACTCATGCTGGGATCATCTGCAAATATTATCGGGACTTTGGTACCCATTTTTGGATGGGTCCTCCCTTATTAGCAGAAAATGGGTTAAGCACATAAGGTGTCAAATTTTGTCCTAAATCATCCATTAATTTAGCTTTAGGTACCCATTTAGGACTAATTTGACACGGGTATGACATTTTAGCACAAGTGAACGCGTTATTCGAAGAAGATTTAAAAATTTTCTCCGAAGCCAGTCGCATAAGATGTTTCTCAGACTTAACATGGACTGAATATTTCAGGAAGGCATAAGAACATATAGAATTATATGCATTGTTAGTACATGAAATGTTCTTCCTACATGAAGTGTGCACACGATTCACATCAAAATGGTGACTTTTCTTTGAACTTTGCTTACTAGAATGATTAACATTTTTGGATGGGTAAGCAATTCCACATCTATCATTCTTTAAGGAATGAGATGTTTTTAGGGCTTGAGAAGTCCGCTTGCTTGAGCTTGGAACTTCTTCTTTGCACGCTTCTCTTTTGATAGGAACGGGAGAGGAAACTCTTGAACATTTTCGACTTTAATTTTCGCAGACAATTTTGCTTTTCCTTTCTCCTTCCTAATTTTTATTTGTTCATTAGCTATCTTTAAAGCTCGACTTTTACTTAACGTTTCAGCTTCAGTCAATATTGACTTAGAATTAGTAAAAATTTTCTCTATTTTAATTTTAGGAACAAAAGCGTCAATTTGAGTTCCCTTATCCTGCTTAGACAATGATATTTCTATAGAAGGATTATTTGGGACATGTAAGGGCAGTGAATTTTTGAGATTTGATATCTCTTCTAAAAGTTTTAGCTTTTCTGCTTGAAAACCTACTCTTTCTGATTCCAAAGTTGCGTTCAATTCGAAAATTTTATTAGCAACCTCTGGAATTTCCCAACAAGAAGCAGGTTTGTTAGAATGTAAATTACTTTCCCCGTTTGACGCTAGGTTCTTAGAGAAATTTTGATCTGCTTGCCCTCTTTTTGTTAGAATGTCCTCGAGTTTTTTAATTTTGGAATATAGGCGATCTCTTTCTTTAGAAATGAATTCATATTGTAGTGATACCAAGTTTCACTCTTCTTCACTTTTCTTGAAATCGTTTTCCTTTTTGGCTAGTCTCTCTTCTAAATCTCTTATCTTAGTCTCATGTCTAAGGGATGTATCCTGAGCTTGTTCTAGAAAGGAGGTTAACCTAGCCTTTTCTACTAGTTCAGATCGCAAGACCTTTTCATTGTTAGCTAACCTAGATTCTAGTTTTCTTAATGATTGGTTCTCCCTAGACATAGATGTTAGTTTATCTTGAAGAAGGCATAATTTTTTATGTAAATTGGAGTAAGAGTCGTGTACCTCAGTTTCAGAAGATGAGTCAGTTGAGGGAGTGGCTGCAGTGTTGTGCTTCTCATATTCAGAGTCGACCTCGATATTTGCCATTCTTGTAGTAGGTTGGATGTGGATCTTAATCGTGTTGATCAACTAAATCTTAGATACTTAGACGAGAGCAAGTAACGTTAGAAAAAATAGAAGAAATATAATAATCACGAGATTTAATTATGATTTAATTAATTATTAATACTAATTTTTTTTTATTATATATATAATAAAGGATAAGACTAGAAAATAAATGATACCAAAATTTTGATTATGAATTTCGAGATCGGACAGAATGTATGATGAACGGTGAAATGAAGTAATGATTGCAAAATTTATTATGATGATGAATGGTTTTCACATGTATCGAATTGATTGCATAAGGTTTTTTTAATTGTAATTCCTCAGATATCGGACAGAATGGTTTTTTATATGAGTTCGAGAATCTTTCAAACGTCGGGAAAACTTCGAGAAGTAAAGAATTGAATTTAGGAAAAGGTGTCGAAAGATATATCGAGAAGACCAAGTTAAATTTTGTGATGAATGTCGAGATGTTTGAAAATTAGTAAAATGTCGAAAAGGATGTCGATATCAATGCGAGCGGAATTTAGATAACAATGTCGACATCCTTAAAACTTAGAAAGATGTCGAGACAAAAGTCGAGATCCGTGCCGAATTCCAAGTAAAATGTCGAGTCTTTTATATCTTAGTAAAATGTCGATGCCAATCTCGAGATCAATGAGAAAAAGATTTCGAGCAAAATGTCGAAACAAAAGTCGAGATGAGCAATTTAATTCACGAGATCTCGTCGCCACGCTGTTCTTTGGCTGAAAAAAAATTCGAAAATTTCGATCAAGAATCACGAACAGCGAATATACACCTAGGCGTTCTCCATGAGCCGAGAAGAATCTGAGAATTTGAGCGAGAAGGAATTGATCGTTTTTTTTTTTTTTTTGGAATAAAGAGCGAAAAATCAGAAATCAAACCGAGCAGAATATCAGTAAACTTTGATGAATTTGATCCACGATTTCGGCTCTGATACCACTTGTTAGGCCGATTTTATCCAACCTTGGTCTGATTCATAGGATTGGTATTACCTGATACGATGAATAACGGAAGCGATAAATTAGTAATACCACAAGACGGATTGTAGAGTTGGAACCGAGAGCGCACGTGTTCTTCAGAAAAGTCGTCAACTCTATTAATGAATCAGCAACCCTAAACACATCAGTGTTTAGGGTATTTATACAATGCCCTAATGGGCTAACTGGGCCCAATATAACTAATATACCCACAAGTCGGGTATATTTACAATTGGGTCCTAGCTTAGAATAAACTACATTAAGATAACCTACTTTAATTGAACACAATAAATAATTCCTAACAGGACGTTCTTGCGAGTGTTTCATCTCGTGAGGTTTTTCTTCTATGAATTTTGGTACGATATTTGTTGATGGGTAGGACGAAGGTTGTCTTTTATATATTGCGTGACGATTGGGTGTAGGATTGCTTATACATGCATGGGATATGTGAGGCTTTCTTTAGGCGTTACTTCTTTTCTACGATGATGCGTAAATAATATTGGCGGCTTTCTTTTTCTTTTTATTTTGTAAAGAGGGAAGATGAGTGATGTGGAGAGAATATATATCAGAATGGTAGGCGAATACGATATTTTGTTTATCCTTACATTAATATATTTATAGAGACCAAAAGAACACGAGTCCATTAATGTTTAAGTTGGTAACATTTTCAATGATGTGCTATAGATCTTCCATGTAGCGGGCTTCTTATATGTAGCGGGCTTTCACGGCTTGGTTGATCAATGTTCACGGCCATGACACAATCGGGCAAGAAAACGGTTCTCTGGTGCTCTTCACGGCCTCGTTTAAACCATTCATGGTCGTGACTGATATTAACTAATTTTTCAAGAATCCAAATTAGAATTAGCTAACATACGATTCTAGATTTCATGGTCGTTATCGTAAAAATACAACTGAATTGTTGGTCCTAGGGGACTTCAATGCTATATTGCACACGGGCGAGGGACGAGGGGAAGATCTAGTAAGGCAAGATATGGAGGAGTTTCAGATGTTGGCTCAACATTTTCAGTCAATGTTGACCCAACATTTGTTCCAACATTTAGTCACCAGTGACGATGTTGGGCAGAATGTCGACCCAACATCTCAATGTTGACCGATATGTCGGGTAACATCTCAGCCGACATCGAGCACGGCGAAACTCCAACCTTATCACATGCAATCGATCGAAGGTGGCTCCTCCTCATGCACGGTTTCGGGCGAAACATAGATGATGCCAATCTTCACAACATATTAAAGCTTGTGCCATTTTAGGTGTCAAAGAATCTCTAAAGTCATCGATAACTCGACCTCCGGTGCTGAAAGCAGATTCGGAGTAGCTAGTACTATGCTTTACGTATCAAAAGCTCATTTCCTCCACTACTCCTTGCATGCTTTACTCAATTTTGTCCTTAGCATGTTCTCTTCTCTAATTCCTCAAAACATGGAGTACCACTGTCGATAGTATCAGATCGTGATTCCAGATTTTTATCTAAGTTTTGGACGAGTTTACAAAAAGCGATGGGGACGAAATTGTTGTTTAGCACGGCTACTAATGGTAGCGACGTCGCACCCAATGGGTGACAGATGTTGAGTCAGATGTTGGCTCAACTGTCATGGCCTGAGACATGGCCCGTCACGGCCGTGACACTGTCGGGGCACAAAATGGAGCTCACTGCCGTGCGTCACGGCCTCGTGCAGAGGTGTCACGGCCGTGACACTTTTTATATAAGGCTGCCCAGACGCTTGGGACCTCGGCAGGGGACCCGTGCTATATAGCGAGGATCCGTCCATTTGCTACACAGCATGGACGGGTCCCCTGCTTAGGGGACCCGTACTATGTAGCAAGGGATCCTTCAGACTCGTCCGGATGGTGCTCGTCATCATCGCGTACGCTGTTGAGTTTCGAGCTACTTTTCGAGCAGTCACTTAAAATGTTGGGCAGCTTGTTGGTCAACATTGTGAATCAATGTTGACTGAAATGTCATCCAACATTCTGCTCAACAGTGAATGGAGAGTGCTTATCAGGCACCGGGTGCGAATGATGAATCGGAATGAAGTAGTTGTGTTTATTAGATGTAGGGTTTGTGTTAACTCTCAAAAACAGTCGTTTAATCCAATCCGCAACTCCATATCTCACGTTCCAAACCCTCGTTCCCTGAGAATCAACAGAAGCGAAAGGAAAGCAATAACAAAAAAAGATCTATTCTTCAATTGCTCGAATATGTTAAGGATGTCACGGCCGTGAACATTGATCAACCCAGCCGTGAAGGGTGCTTCATGGCCGTGAAGGGGGGTGCTAGAGGCCGTGAATGCGGCCCTATACGATATAATCATCGTATAGCATTCGAGGGCATATTCCTAACATGTATATAGTCGGGTAGAAAAATAACTCGATACCCGATTGCTTTGATGTGCACACACACTCAAAAGCACGGAAGCGGCCTTGCTTGTAAGTATTCTGTTAGGATGTTGAGTCAAATGTTAGGGCAACATGGCCAGAATAATTCTACACTTCCCGACGGGTCTTGCGAATTATTCCGATATCGTTTGGTGAAGATGTTGAGACAGATGTTGACTCAACATCTGAGTCCTCGATGTTGGTACAACATTAAGGTCAACATTTCAGATCTTTAACATATATGAGTGAAAGTGAGTTATGAGCGTGTAAATCTGCTAAGTATAGTGAAAACCCGTTTTAGAGCGCCTGACTTGTCACTAGTTTGCTAGGCCTGCCTTGTCGAGGTTGAACATGGGTCGGCAGCGACATGCAGTACTGGCTAGACATCTCGAAAAGTTGGGTATTAGATAATGCAGCGCATGGCATTGAGTGCAAGTGAGAGATTGTTAGGAATATGCTCTCGAATGCATACAAATGTACTTTTTAACCGAAAACCACAAACAATTGGGTTAACAATAACTTGAGTAGCTTGGCGAGGAAGATGCTGCAGCTGAGACCATTGATACGTACACTTATTACTTTAGGGTAGCGGATGGATCGGGCATATGGTTGTGGAAGGATCCTTGGCTTGCGAGAAGTAGACGCAATTTGTTTGACATGATGAGACGCTCGCTTCATTTTTCCTAATTGACATGCCGAACATTGATGCTCCCTGCCATCCATAAGGAATCGTTTCCTTTATAACTGGAAATGTTGACTAGAATGTTACCCAACATTGTCACGATATTTATCGCCCCCAACACCATTCTTGTACTCCGAGCGTGCACCGATCTTCACAAACTGACCCGTAAAATCTTGAAGACCTTTCGGTGTCCAGACGACATCATCGTGTTCATACTGCAAGGCCATCCACTGTGGCATGCTCTTACCGTGACGGCCTCAGTACCGATGGTCTACCTCCAGCAGTTTTGGGGAATGCATGGTATCTCGGGTTGCTCCACATGCATGACTGGTAAGAGATGTGTGTAACCACACCTCCCAGCGTGTATGGTATCTCATCGTCGCTCTCAACTGTCTCTATCATATGAAAGAATAACTCAATATGGCAATGGTGAAGACATCAGACATCAAATATGTAAGATATATAGCAGAGAAAAAGAAACGAGACATATGTTAACTAGAATGTTACCCCAACATTGCCACCAAATGTTGGCTAGAATGTTACCCCAAAAACGAAAGCACAAAAATATAGCATGATCAAACTGACAGTCACATATGTTGCCCCAACATAAGACTCAACATTCTAGGGAGAAGGACCCATGCGGAAAAATGACCAATTCATGCGGAAAAGACTTGTTTACCCTTATTTTTTGCAGAATTTTCATCCATTATGGGGGTGTTTGTTTTGGGGTGATCCTCCTAAACATCACGGTGATCCACTCATTAATGACTTATCAATATGTTTGTTTTAGTCTAGGTGATGAACCATCACCGGAATGTCGGATCACCTAGGTGATAAAATGGGGTGATATTTTATGTTTCAGATCACCCCAAAAAAGTGCATGTTAGGGCTTGACCTTATATTCGTATCTACTCATATGTTGATATTCTTTTTCTCCACCATAACGAAGATATAATATATATATATATATATATATATATATATATATATATTCACGGCCGTGAATGTCAGTGCAAGAGGCCGTGACCTGTGCCAGAGAAGTCAATATTTAGGGTTTTAGCCGCCTTCACGGCCGTGAAGCCCCTTGTTTGTGGCATCGATTACCACTTCCTCGCTGATTTTGAAAAGCTACATACGATTATTAAATCATTAAGTAGAGATGGAAAGGTGTTCCAACAACAGATTCGTTTATCTGATGTGTATCAGCTGGATAATATCAACAAATGGTCGTTACTTTTTCCTTGCATGTTCTTTGTAATCGCAGAAGCAGAGGCAGCCTCTCGCAGAGGGAATTCAATGTGCGCGTTTCCGTTAACCGAGGGGAGAGGTCCCGATGGGTCTAAATGAGTTTTGTAAGTGAACAACATTATACGAGACTATGGGCCCTTTCTCTTGCTTAATCTGATGTACTGAACGCGGCCCAAACACCATCTTCACCATCAACAACAACAGCCATAGTTAGCTCCTTCGCCTTATTCGCTTCATCTTCCCAACATATCCTAACAACAAACGCCAAAATCAAAGCCAAACAAACCACAACTCCCAAAAACCCCATCAACAACCCTCAAGCCCTAACCTTAGTTTGAACCCCAGTCCCCAACACAACCCCTAAAGGCAAAGCCAACACATAAAACCCACAAACGTTAGCGTAAGTCCCCAACCACGGTCGGCCCGTTCCCCTCACAATTCCACTGCAAACCGCCAAAGGAAAGTTGAAAACTTCGATCGCCCCCATTATCATCATCATCCTCTTAACTCCCTCGATAGTACCCTTATCCCGGCTAAAAAGCGGGGCCCACAATCCCCTCGTGATAACCATAATCGTCCCACCTAGAAACCCTAACAAAACGCCCGTAGCAAGAGAAACGTATGCCGATCGACGAGCAAGAGTCAGACGGTTAGCCCCTAACTCGTTCGAGGCTCAAATCGAAGCGCAAGTCACTAAGGAGAGCATCACCGAAAAGAGTAGGTAGTCGAAGTTTAGAACGATTGCCAAAACTCCCACCGTTTTTCTAGGGTTTTTCAAGTGGCCCGTGAGCAAAACGAGGATTTCGTAGCACCACCATTCCAAGCACGTCGTTAGGCAGCACGGCCCGCTTAGCTTGAGGAGATTGTCCCACTCTCTCGGCGATTGTTCGAACCATCCTCCTCCTTCTTTTTCGTCCCATTTCTTCGCTCGGTTATTACGACGTATAAGCCTAGGAAAATGACAATAATAGCATCGGATATCCACACTGCCATGGAAATCCCTTCGAGCCCTTTTGCCCTAGAAAGGAGTATATTAGCCGGGACATGAAGGGCGGCGACCAACGTCGAGCTAAGCATGATTGGAATCATTACGTTTTGAGTGCTCAGGTAAGCCTCCAAAGGGCACATTAACGAAGTGAAGGCCAAGTTCGGGAGGAGATAGACGAGGTATTTCTTTGCAACCATAGCTATGTCTCTTTCTTGGCCAAACTGTATGAGGATCACATCTACGTTGAGCCACAGTAGTGAAATGGGAATCGATGCGAAGAGAAGCAAACAGGTAGACATGGCGAGGGTTTTATGCAGAAGCTTGAAGTTCTTGGCTCCATAAGCTTGCCCATATATGGGCTCCATAGCTCCGCAAAGCCCGTTTAAGATCGAAAAGCCCGTTACGTTGGCGAAGGTGAAGCCCAAAGTTCCTCCCGCCAATGGAAGCTCGCCAAGGTGGCCGAGGAATGCTGTGGTTATTGCTGTCTTTGCGAACCAAGTTAGGTTCATTGCGAATCAGGGTTGCAAATGAATCGAACTTTTTTGGTCCGATTCGCGATTCGATTCGAAATTTTAAGATTCGAATTCGAATATTTAGAATACGAATCCGAATAAGAATATTTTTTTTTTATTCGAGAAATATCCGAATACGAATATGAAATCACAATATTCGATTCGAATATTAATCCCCGAATAAGAATATCTTTTTTATTCGAGAAATATCCGAATACGAATATGAAATCACAATATTCGATTCGAATATTAATCGAATTATTCGATTCGAATAATATAACATAAAATATAGTATAATTAATATATATTCACATATAATATATATTATAACTCACTGAAACATTTAAAAATAATATGTTATTATTCAATATATGTTGAAACATTTTTTGTTATAAATCAAAATATATTTTAAATATAATATTGTTTATGTTTTATTGAATAAAAAATGAAACAAGAATTTGAATACAAATATTCGATATTCGATTCGAATATTCGAGAAAATATTCGAATTCGAATAAGAATCGATTTTATGATTCGATAAAATATTCGAGTGTTCGTATTCGTATTCGATCGTCATCCGAATACGAATAGAATATTGCGATATTCGACTCGATTCGATTCGTTTGCAACCCAAATTGCGATCAGAGGAGCTGTGATTCGCCATTGGGATTTGATTTCTGAGCGAAGGGCTTTCGAAAAATTGGAGCTTTTTCTGGGACGTTCGATCGAGTGTATCATCTCTTGAGGTTTTTCTTCCATTAATTTTGGTACGATATTTGATGGGGTGGACGATTGGGTGTAGGTTGCTTATACATGCATGGGATATCTGACTTGTGAGGCTTTCTTTAGGCGTTAGTTCTTTTCTATGAGGATGGCGTAAATAATATTGGTGGCTTTCTTTTCTTCTTTTTCTTTTGTAAAGAGGGAAGATAAGTGATGTGGAGAGAATATGTTGTGCGTGATGAGAATGGTAGGCGAATACGCAATTTTGTTTATCCTTACATTAATATTCATTATTAATGTTTAAGTTGGTAACATTTTCATTTTTCAATGATGTACGAAATTGCGATTGTGTCAAATTTATAGCAAAAATGTAGGCTATTGGCAGTGTTCGGTAAGGAAAGATATGATATTTATTATCGTACGTTCAGCTTGATTATACGTACACATTCTAACTACAGTTATTATTTTACATGATGGATATTTAAATGACGATACTTTTTATTGTTGAGGTTCCTCTATCATTGAATTGTGGTGGGACTCAAAAAATAAAGCATTAAGAAATAATTCGTGTATTTATCCTTCGTATACTTAAGGCTATTGAACAACACTAGATAATTACTTAACAGTCATAATCATCATGAACCATGATCATCATACTCAATAGTCTCTCTTATTCGAAATTAAACTTGCATGTGAAGGACGACGAGGAACACATCATAACAATTAATATTTACTTTACAGAACTAAATCTAATTTGAAAACTCGATTAATTATAGTACACTTTCAAACGAAGATTTCTCCGACGAAACGACGGCGACGCTGATCTTATTAACATTATTGTTATCTTCTTCGCTGAACTTCTTCCAAAACCAATGCGAACTCCAAACCTTCGACAGGTCAGCGTCGTTCTCTACGCCTTTGGTCTCGGGCACGAACGCATACCCAAAGACAGTCACGAATAGCACCGAGCTCAGAGCGACCAAATTCGCGGCGAAACTCATCTTGAAAAATCCTATCGTGAGGAACGGAGTGACGAGAAACATGGATATCATGTTCACGCCGACGCACACAGTACAACCTATAGATTGAACGCCTTTGTGCAGTAGCTCGCTCGGCAGTAGCCATCCTAACGTTCCCCATGACCACGCAAAACCCCCCACGTAAGCGCTCACTAATACAACTAAAAAGATAGCATTCCACTTGTTGTTGGCCAGCATTGCGCCACCACCGAGGTTGTTTTCGTGGACTCGAAGAATATATGTAGTAATTATCTGCAAATTTAGTCGAAACACAACCACAACTGTTAAGAATTATAAACCCTAGCTAGGCCAAACGGAAGCATCCCACATCGATTAATTGAAGAGGAGTTGACTAGCATCTATTATCATTTAGGATGAAGCATCATCAACTTATATATGCCAGCCCTCTTTAAATGGGGCGATAATAGGAATTAAGTATTTATTTTTTACCTGGCATGTCATCATTGCAATTCCGCCTTGCAGTAACAAGCTCTTCCTCTCAACATTCCTATCAATTGCCTTGGAGGATAGACAAGCGAATATGAAATTAGCGCCATAAACAACGCTTGCGCATAACAGCGAAGAGTAGTTTTTGCTGAAACCGCAATTTTTGAACAAAAAGGGAGCGTAGATCATTAGCGCATATACGCCGGTGAGTTGCTGAAAAAGGGACATGCATGCGGCCATAAATATTGGGGGTAAGTTTTTTTTCTCCTCCAAGATGATACTGAAATCCAGCGAAAATAGTTCATCTATGGATCTTGGAGAATCCTCACATATAATGTAAGTCACAATACCAATGTTCACTAAAAATATAGAAATAAATGAGATCAGATATGCCGCGGTAAAATTTATTTCTGAAAGAAGTCTAATCGAAGAATACAACAAATGGCCCGTAAGAATTCCCGCACTGATTGCTATTGGGAATAATGTCATAACTCGTCTGCAATATCTGCGTGGATCTTCGTCAGATGCATGCGTAGCTATCACCACCTAAACCAAAAAAACCACAAAAAAGGACTTAAATAGTATGAATATATATATATATATATATCTATATATATATATATATCGGTGGATAGCGAGGTTCAATTACTTGGATGAGGATGCCGAAGGCCATGCCATACAAGATTCTACAAGCAGTAAGCACCCAAATGTTTACCGCAACACGATTAATTATACTACCGATTATCATGATAACCCCACCGATCGCCATCTTTTGTTGTGCCGACAAGAAAAATATTGCGATTGCATAAGCTGACAGAAATGCCGCCATATACGACGAAGTGCGAAAGAGATTCAAACCAAAATCGCCGTACAATGAGGAATCTGAGTTCGTCATCGTCTCGTAGGCTTTTGGAAAGAAGTGCTTCACGAACCAAGGCGTCGATAACATGCCACCTGCAATAATTATATTGTATCATTATGTACATACATTTATAAATGTTCGATTTATTATGCGATTGTGTGTCATATTCATTTATTCACCTGTGATTCCAAAGTCGAATCCGAACAGAAAACCAATCAAGAAAACAAGATCGAGCATGGAGGATTTTAATGGCAGGAATGGGTTTGTGTCACCCATCTTTTCTAGTTATCACTTTCACTAAGTTATCATTATGTGATATATATATATATATATATATATATATATATATATATTATACACGGCGAAATTGTCAAAAACAGATCCGTAAGAGTTTCTTTTGACTTGATCTCTAAATGCTAATTGTTATAGCTTAGTTATCCATTCACTTGCCAAGATAGCAAAGTTTATAGTATATTCTCCGCCATTTGCTATAACTATGGAGAACGTAGTATTAAGATTTATCTAATATGGATAATAACGTAGTAGTCCAATCACTTGCCAAGAAATATCTGAGCATTTTTTGGGACGTTCTTGCGAGTGCTTCATCTCTTGAGATTTTTCTTCCATGAATTTTGGTACGATATTGATGGCTTGGCTTGGCCGAAGGATTTATTTATCTATTCTATTTTATTAAGGCTCATGCCTCTAATTAAACTGCTTTAATTTGGATTTAATTTCATCTGTAAGAATACTTAATTAAAAGGAAATTATTACTTAAAATTAACTACCCACTAACAGCAGATGCTCAACATCTATTTTTGGTCTTAATTTAAATTAACATAATTAATTAATAATATAAAATAACTTAACAAATTTGCACATACATTGGATGTGCTCAATGTACTAGTATATATATATATATATATATATATATATATATATATATATTGCATTACGATTTGTGTGCTTATACATGCATGGGATACGTTAGGCTTTCTCTAGGAGTTAGTTTTTTGTTTTTTTTTTTTTCTATGAGAATGACGTAAATAAAATTGGTGGCTTTCATTTTTTTTTTTGTTTTGTAACGAGTGAAGTGATGTGGAGAGCGTAGTGCGTGATGAGAATGGTAGGTGTCACGCCCCTTCCAAGTGACTTAGAATTTTTCTAAGTGTTCCGAGGTTCGTGCGGCCTAACTCCTCGCAAGTTAGTCAGCCCTTCCGTTGATCCGTTCACTCGAATTCTTTCCCCTAGAACTCTCGTATTTTGTGCTAAGTGTGCTAGTGTTGTTTACTTTAGTTTGAACGAATAAAGCAAACAAGATTTACGGGCAACGCCCAACCTTTTTCTTTTATCCCACAAAAAGATACAAGGACTCACAAAGAACACACTATACAGCACTTTCCGGATGCCTAAATACAAGGCAACATTGCTACTTATAAAGACATCATCAAGCACACAATTGGATGAGTACAAATGGGGTGAAACCGCTCCGGGCAAGTTTCCTTGCGGACTGTAACTGCGTAGCCGCGAGGCAGTTTTCTTGCTTGCCAGCTCAGGGGAGTTTTCCTGCCAGGCCACCTGGAACTGCTCGCCAGGCCAGGTCTAACTGCCCTGGTAACTTCTCACCAGGCCAGGCCAAAACCGTCCTAACCGCCACAACTGCTTGCCGCGCCAAGCCGACCGAGCCACGTTGGGACTTGGCCAAGATGATCGCCCGCATGGATCAGGCGCTGCACCAAGCCAGCGCCAATGTCCGTACACCATAGCCTTATGCCGCGCGTGCCCGCCCAAGGGCTGCGCGCGACGCCCATCAATGTCGCACATATTCCACCCCGATTCGCACGCCATGCTCCTCCGTCGTCCGCGTTCTGCCCAAGTGTCGCGCCCCGTGCGCGCACACCATGCCAACTTGTGCCTGAGACCCGCGCGCAGTTCCCGTCCTGCGCGCGCTGTTGCCAAGTGCCGTGCGTGCCCCCTCACGCACCGCATACCTCGCCCACCAAGGTTGAGTCAGCGTTCCTTTCCGCGCGCGCGCTGCTCCGCCCGCACGCCGCATGCGACGCGGGCTGTGTTCTTCGCAAGATCTGGCCAGACCCTGGCCAGACAGGGCATTCCACCAAGCAAATGCCCGAGCATCCCACCAAGCAGATGCCCCAATGTGCGCGCCCGTTCGCCTTAAGCCTGAAGGTGGTCCCGTACACAATGAATGTAAAAAGCTAAATTAAATACTGATGTTGGACACGATGTTAGGCTAACACTCACTCTCTTTCTTTTGTACGCACAGCGGAATTGTAAGAACTTGATGATGAAACGAAACGAACACAAATGATGATTTTGTGCAGCAAGTCAAATAACTTGCTGCGTGCCTCACGGCGTAAAAATCCACTAGAAATATGGATTACAAAACTATCGAAAAAGATAGCCAAAACTAATCTAGCAAATGGAACGAATCTAAAAGGACTCTAAAACCACAAGATCTCACGACCTCTAAAAGCTAGACTTAGAAAAGAAAAACTCTTTCAAGAAATGACTCTCGCTCAGAAAATGCTCTCACTTTAGCTCGGTGTTCGTTCTTCAAAAAGCGTATCTTCAAACGGTTAAGTCTTTCGACTTATATACTCCTTCGATATGTCCAAGACTTCGCCACTCGCCCTTGCAACTTCCCTCAACGTCCACTAACGTCCACTAAGTGTTTTTGGACAGTTAGTGACCGTTGAGAGTAGACTTGGTCAGTTCCAAGAGCTCGGTCTCTACTTATTCTTCAAGCTTCCTATTTTTAGCATGCACTCTTCCTATTTTCGCTCGAGCTCGTCTACGCTTCTTCCATGCGGTTTGAAGCGTTCAATTTCTTATCCATAACCTGCACATTACTAGTAAAATGCCACGTCAGCAATAAAGTTAGTTTTGGGCATGAAAGATAAAACAGAGAAAAGGGAACATTCTCGACCAACAAATGTTGGCTAGAATGTTACCCCAACATTGTCAATGCTGAATGCTCAACATTAACAATCTCCCCCTTTTTATCTTTCTTCCCAAAACCAAAGCAGAAGTCAGTCCTCATAAAAACTCCCCCTGAAAGCAACATCAACTCAACCAAAGACAAACAAAGTCAGAACAGTTAGAGTTAGATGAAATCATAATAGAATAAACGACTAAAGTACTCCTGAATAGTACAAGCCATACGAGGTTCTGAAAATTCTGCAAAAGAAACTAAAAGACATGGTCCAAAAGACAAAAAATTAGCCACATGCACATAACAAGCAACCACAAGCACAAGCAAAGTGCACATAGTGTTGCTTCATCCTTCAGCTCCTTCCCTCCTCGCTTCAGATCCTTCAGCTCGGCCTTGCTCTTGCACTTCCTCACGAACTCCCCCTGAATTTTCTGCCCCGTCTTGCCTGTTCGACTCAGCTTCAACATTCGCATGTACTTCTGCCTCTTCCCCTTTTTGGGAAGAACGCAAATCCTTCAAGGTAGTAAGCTGCGTCGTCAGGAAGGCAATGGTGTCCTCGAGACACTGAATTTGTCGATCTAAGCTTGTCTGGGTAGCAGATGTTGAGGCAACATGTTGCTCAACATGTTGGTCAACACCTTCCTCGGGGGCTCGCCAAGGCAGATCTATCACTTTGTTAGGCCCTGCAAGGTGCAAGTACGAGACAGAGTATGGTACCTTGACAGTCACCACTTCATCTTTGCGAGACGGCCTAAATCCTCCTCGAAGCAACATCCCATAGATAAGGGATGGAAATGGAAGAATCCCGGGTGACTCTTTCTCCGCCTCCTTCGCCATTTGATCCAGTACCAACTCTCCCAGATTGAGCGGTAAATTTTTCCCAAGCGCATAAAGAATGCGCGCTAACCTCTCCACCACACGCGTCTCATTAGCAGTCGGCCACCAATTACAGATGCCGATCTTAAAGAGCACTGAGTAGAGAGATGTCAAAAACGAACACGAAAAATTCCCGTCCCATTCCTTAACCCTGCCCCCAGTCAAAAACGCAACTACTTCATCATTTTCAAAACTCTCATCCATATCCACACAAGGCGTACCCAAATACTCATTAATAGCCCCGGCCGAAAACTCATAAACCCTTCCCCTCAAAAAGACTTGCCCATACCTCTTAGAACTAGGATCATTCAACTTAGACGAAAGGTTAGCGTATACCTCACGGACCACTGATTCGCAGTAGGTCCCAAATCTTGTCACAGTCTTGTCGAACTTCCTCGATTCTAAGAATTGCAAAACACCGTATCGGCGGAAACTCACCTCATCCGCAGTCCTCTCCACTCGAACTACCCGCTGACTGAACGAAGGCCACAGCGCTTCATTTTTGTCAGAATAGAACTTTCCTCTGGGCAGTGGTGTTTCCCAGTCCGACTCCGATGTTGAGTCAACATCAGTCTCAACATCTTCATCGTCGCTGGGAACTCGCGACTGGTTTGGGCTGCTGGCTGTGAGGATTCCGATGGTCGAGCTTTCTTAGATGGTCTGTCTTCAGCACCCATCGGCCGCTTCCCTGCTTTCTTTTCCAGTTTGGCCCTCCAAGCAGCTAGGGTTTCAGTTGCGCCAAACTCATCATCATCTTCGCTGGCAGAGGTTGATGAGGTTGAATCCACAGACAGCTGACCTCCCCCTGGACTCATTGCCGTAGTCTCCACCTGATCATAGGTAGTGCAGTCGATGATCTCCTGGGTGGACGTCTTTTCCAGCGGTGAGGGCGTAACTCGAGCCTTTTCTTTTTCTGGTGATGAAGGAGGAACCTGAGCAGTTGGACTTAGAGATGGAGCAGGGGCACTTGTCTCCCCCTGAACTGGATGCTCAGCAGCCATCTTGGGAGGTTCTTTCTCAGAGGTGTCAGTTTCCCACTCCGATGACGAGCTCGACAGGGTGATCGGCTTATCTGCCGTCGATTTTGGCCCTTTAGAAATTCGAGCTTGTTTTAGGCGGTTACTTTGGCGCGTTTTAGGAGCAGCTTTTGGTGGTTGGGGCTTGGGCATCGCCTTCTTCTTCTTGGCAGATTTCTTCGCGGATTTGGGCGCAGGAACATAGGTGGTCGAGACAGGAGCCGGAACGTTAATTGCGCCGCCGACAAGAGTCGTCTGGACTGGACGAGGTTGCGACGCTGACGATCCGAAGGGGACATCGGCGAAGTTGAAAATGGGCGCTGGAATGCTCTGAAGAGGGGCAACATCGAGCACAGTGTCGCTCAATGTTGGGCTGGTATCTTGGGTTTCTGCGTTTCTGGGTGAGTTCGTCATTTTAACAGCACAAAAATCGGTCGATTTGAAAGAAAATCAAGCGAAAATCTCGATTAGAACAGAAAAGCAGAGTGAAGTGGAGAAGATGAAGTCGAAGTAGACGTTAGGGTTTGTGAATAAAAGAACTTAATCAGTCAAATCATCAGATAAAGCAAGTTTTTAGCAGTTACAGACTCAACACACTACTCATGAAAAATAGCAGAAAGTGGAGTAAATGAAACTGCTAATTGTAACCGTTAGACACATATGAAATACTGATAAATTCGAAATAAGTTCACAAATTTCCTAATAAACTTTGATAATCAAATAAAACAGCATGTGAGCATATAGAAGCAAAGTCGAGATTAAAACATGATGCTTAACATAGTAAGAAGACTAAATCATCATGCGAGCACCTCAAAACCGTTTGAAGACCAAGTCATGCGAGTAATCAGGAGCACTTCGAATCATGATTCAACCAAAAAGACATAAATCAAAAGTCAAGGTAGAATCAAGATATACTAACCGTTTGAGCAACTTCGATGAACACAAAGAGGTAAAGAGCTGTTCTTCGAGAGTTTCTAATGCAATTCTGAGAGATAACTAACCTAGACACACAAGACTAACAAAAACAGTACTAAAGACAGACACACATAAAAATGAAAGCACAGAAAGTAGCAATATCGAACTGACAGTCACATGTTGCCCTAACATTTGACACAACATTGTAATTCCGTAATCCTAGACTTATCTGCTTAATCCTTCTCAAAATCAGTTCCCTTTATTTCTACCCTTTCACCTCACAAATCCAACCGAATTTATGCACTGCCCTTATACCCTCAGCCTCAAGGTTCGGCTTTTTGTCGCATAGTATACATCGTCACCGCGAATGCCGTGTACCTAAGGAATCTTATTACCAAATACCTATATCTAGCCGAGACTATATTGAGCATGCTAATCACAAAAAGGATTGGTTTTTAGTCGCAAAGAGTACATCGTCACAGCGAATGCCGTGTACCTAGGGACGTATTACCAAGAGCCTATAAAAGAGGGTTCATTTAGGGACCAATCAAGAAGAATCAAGTCATTTCACAGGAAAACAGAACAGAATATCAAACCAAATATTAAAGCTGCAACTATCAAATTCGACATATGCTATGTTGGTCCAAATGTTGGATCAACATTTAAACTAACATGTGCAAACCTATGGATTTCTTCAGGTCCGAGAACCTTTCAAAATCCAATGCTTTCGTAAAAATGTCTGCTAACTGATTCTTAGTGTCTATATGCTCGATGCGGACTAACTCTTTTTTCGACCATATCTCTCAGAAAATGATGCCTAATATCTATATGCTTTGTACGAGAATGCTGGATGGGATTCCTAGAGATGTTAATGGCACTAAGGTTATCACAATACATAAGTACAGATTCGCACTCTAACCCATAGTCACATAACATACTATTCAACCACAATAATTGCGTGCAACAACTACCCGCCGCAACATATTCAGACTCAGCAGTAGATAAAGACACACAATTCTGTTTCTTGCTATACCATGTGATAAACGCATTTTCATTCGTTTATCTCCATCATTTTCATGTTGAATATTTGGTTTACGTGAGTTGTCTCGTGCATTTAGTCTTAATTTTTACATATTTTGATGTCAAGGTATATGAGGCGATTTTTGAGACGAACCGCGTAAACATGGAGCAGAAATTACAATTTTTCAATCAACACGGCCTTCAACATGGCCATGTCTAGCAGAAGGAAGGAGAACTCTAGCTTCGGCCTCCCAACATGGCCTGACACACGGCCGTGTTTGTCAGCAGAAAAGAAAACACACTTGCGGCCCTTCAACATGGCCTGATACATGGCCGTGTTGACCAACAGTGTTGGGCCTTAAACCCTAAGCCCGGAGGATACATGGCCGTGTTTGAAGCCATGTTCACCCTGTTTTCTACTTAAGCCGCAATTTGAAGCCCTAGGAGCATCTAAGCCGCCACAACTCATTTCTAATCACCAAAACACCTCAAGGACGACTGAAGAACCCTAGAGATCAATCTCAAATGATCTCTAGGTGCTAAAGTGAAGATTTGAAGCTCATTTACACCGGAGGATCGAGCAAAGCACGAGGGATAAGCTTGAGCTCGCTAAATAGGGAAGAATCTATGTATTTCTCTGCTTTGTTTCGTATACATCTCGTGGCTTCTTCCTTCATTATGAGTACCTAATCATTTTGTGTGTTTGGGATGAGAAGAACGCTAGATAGCGTCGTAGTTTGGACGTAAAATACTCGTGAACACATGATATGGCTTTGTATCGTTTATGACAGCTTTTATTCGATTCAATATGTCTATGTATTGTTTTGAGAATCACATTGGCATGTATATGTGTTGGTGTGATGTTTAGTAGACCGTTAAGGGCGAAAGCTAAATGACGGTTCGTTCTATCGTAAACGTTAGGCATCGACTATAGGGCGAAAGCAAATAGTCGACCCTCACATTAGATAAACTACTATATATTCTCGTGACCATTTAGGGCGAAAGCTAAGTTGGAAACGAGTAGGAATTATCGTGACATAATCATTATCATGTGGTAACAGTATTACAACTTCATCGACGATATCTAGCGGGATTCGAAATCCCAAGCACATTCCTTTTATTCAAAGTTACTCTTAAATCTTTAGTTGTGTTTTGATCATTTTTCTGTGTTAGTCAAGCTGTTGTGACTTAGTTCAATTTTAAAAATCTAAATCATTTGTTAGGCTAGATATTGAATTGATAGGTTATTACTAGTAATCGAGATTATTCCTCGTGTTCGATACTCGAATACTCGCTATAGCTATTTTACAAACGATAGGTACACTGCCTATCGCGCGTGGTGATAGTTATAACATATTCGTTTTAATTATTACTTGACGTACTTGCACGGACATTTATTTAAAACGTACACGCGCGCGATCACCATGCAACTAAGTTATTACCTAGGAAGAAACAGCCACCACTTGTACTCTTGCGGTCATCCTCGTCACCCGCCCAGTCAGCATCGCTATAGCCTACAAGACTCAAATTAGTATCTTTGGAAAACCATAATCCAAGGCTACACGATCCACTCACATAACGAAGTATTCTCTTAACAGCATTAAGATGCGACACCTTAGGTTCAGATTGATATCTAGCACATACGCAAACACTATACATGATATCAGGTCTACTCGCAGATAAGTACAATAAACTGGCAATCATAGAACGGTATAATGTTGGGTCAACATTCGGCCCAACACTGTCTTTACTTACCTTCTGCGAGGAATCCATGGGTGTTTTCATTACCTTTGCAGTGTCCAAACCGAACTTCTTGACAGTATTTTTGGCGTATTTTTCTTGGGACATAAAGATCCCGTCACTGCTTTGCTTAATCTGCAAACCTAGAAAATAGGTTAATTCACCTATCATCGACATCTCAAAAGTAGTGTTCATTGCCTGCACAAACTGGTCTAATAAAACTTGTGAGCTTGAACCAAAAACAATGTCATCAACATATACTTGAGCAATCAAAATGTCAGATCCGACTCTCTTAACAAACAGAGTACGGTCTGCTTCACCTCGAGTGAACCCAAACTCAAGTAAAAATGTTGTTAACCTCGCATACCAAGCTCGAGGCGCTTGCTTCAACCCGTACAATGCTTTCTGCAGCTTAAAAACATGATTAGGATAATGGGGATCTTCGAACCCTTTAGGCTGTTCGACATAGATTTTCTTATCAATATATCCATTCAAGAACGCACCCTTAACATCCATTTGGTGTAATGTAATGTTAAGCCAACATGCAATAGCTAACAGAAGTCTAATCGATTCTAACCTAGCAACAGGCGCAAACGTCTCATCAAAGTCTATCCCTTCTACTTGAGTGTAACCCTGAGCCACTAAACGTGCTTTATTTCTAACAACCCTACCAAGTTCATCAGATTTGTTTTTAAAGATCCACTTCGTGCCTATAACATTAATGTCTTTAGGCCGAGGGACTAAAGTCCAAACTTGGTTTTTCTCGAACTGCAAGAGTTCCTCTTGCATCGCATTTATCCAACAATTATCCTTGAGAGCGTCAAAAACATTCTTGGGTTCTATCTCAGAAACAAAGCAGTTAAAACGTACCTCAGCGTATAGCGAGTTCATACACGCATTTCTTACCATGGACTTATAATCTTTTCGAGGTTTGTCTCTGGTTTTTCTTCCTTCGTGCACATCTCCAATTATGAGATCAGTGGGATGATCTTTCTGAATCTTAGCTGGCAGATCTCGACGCACTTCACTGGGACCAGCGTTATCGTTCTGATCTAGCTCAGATGTTGAGTCCAATGTTGGCTCAACATTGTCATCCGCAGGCTCCTCTGATTCGTTACTCGCTTGTATAACATCTGCAATATCAACTTGAGGAGGCATGTTGCTAAGATCAGTAGCATCATCAAACACAACGTTCACTGATTCTTGAACAGATTTTAAACGCAGATTATAGACTCTATAAGCACGACTGTTTGACGAGTATCCTAGAAAAATGCATTTATCACTCTTCGAATCAAACTTAGTCAAATATTCACAGTCATTTAGCATGTAACAAAAACATCCAAAGACATGAAAATATTTAACCGTAGGCTTCTTACCATTCAACAATTCATACGGGGTTTTCTTTGTACCATGCCTAAAGAATACACAATTCGAAATGTGACATGCTGTATGCAAAGCTTCAGCCCAAAAACGTTTAGACACATCCTTAGATAGTAACATAACCCGAGCCATTTCTACGTCCTATTCTTCCTTTCGGCAACCCCATTTTGTTGGGGTGTCTTAGGAGACGAATACTCATCCACAATCCCTTTCTTATCACAGAATTCATCAAAAAATTGATTCTCAAACTCTCTACCATGGTCAGACCTAATGCGAAAAACAGTAGCACTGAAATTGTTTCGAATCATAGCACAGAATTTTTGAAAAACTCGACCGACTCTGATTTTTCCCTAAGAAAGAAAATCCATGCATATCTAGAAAAATCATCCACGAGCACATAAGCATATTTTCTACCCCCTATGCTATCAACTTCCATCGGACCCATCAAATCCATGTGAATCAACTGAAAACAGTGAGCAGTTTTAAAATGTTGGGCAGCTTGTTGGTCGACATTGTGACTAACATGTGTTTGCTTACCCTTCAAACATGACTCACAAACAATCTTACCAAACTCCTTGAGTTTCGGAATGCCTCTTATTGCATCATGTTTGATAAGTTGTTCCAACGTTCTGTAGTTGACGTTGCCTAATTTAAAATGCCACAACACCACATCGTCTTCGGCTTTTGAATGTTGGCACACATCCTTTGCGCCCGGTTTGTCGCCAACTAGATAGCAATTGTCACTTGATCGATCTTTTTCCTGCCATCACTAGAACAGAATTTCGGTTAAACACTTCACAACACTCCTTATTAAACCTTACCTCAAGGTCATCATCGCACAGCTGACTTATGCTGATCAGATTCGCGACAAGTCCTTCTACGTGAAGTACATTGCTCAGCTTGGGAAAGTCAGGGACATTGAGTCTGCCTCGACCGAGAATTCGACCTTTGGAACCACCTCCGAAAGTCACAGATCCACTCCTTAAAGGCGTGTAATCACTGAGATACTCTTTGGTACCCGTCATATGTCGGGAACACCCGCTATCGAAGTACCATGAACCTGTAACGTTAGCTCGCAAAGAAGTGTACACAACAAGGCTTTTATCCCCTGATTTCCTAATCCAAGCTTTCTTAGATGATTTAACCAAATTCTGATTACTAGATTTCGAAGAAGTGCCAGCTGAGTTTTCTCCAGACACACCCTTCAACACTGATTTCTCAATGTTGACCGATATGTTGGGTAACATCTCAGCCGACATCGATTTCTTTGCAGAAATCTCTCTCTTCAATTTCCAGCAGTATGATTTTAAATGGCCTGATTTCTTACAATGTTCACACACAAAAGATTTATCATGATATTTAGGGGTCACATGCTCGGGACTATCCTTAGGAGTCGTAACTTCATCACTTACGGATTGAGCTTTAACAAACACAATCTTAGGCTTTTCACAGGACAAGATTTTCGTGCTCTCACTGTCAGATTGACGATTGTAACCTAGACCTGTTTATCTGTAATACCAATAGATAGTACCTCTTCATGGCTAGTTTTGCTCCTGTTCCATTTAGCAAAAGTTTTGTCGGCCTCGTTGAGTCGCTTTTGAAGTGAGTCGATTTCCCTGTCCTTTCGTGTCAAAGCAGCTTCCAACTTGTTCATGCCATCCATTAGACCTTCAATGACCTTCTCGTTTTTCTCATTTTCCTCGGCCAGTAATTTCACCGCGGCACGAAGTTGTGAGTTGATCGCCTTTTCTACTTCATATTGTGAGGTCAACTGCTTAACGGCTTCTTCACCACTCTCTGTCTCAGTTTCTGTATCATCACAACTCAAAAGACCATCAAGACAGTTTGAATCATCATAATAAAAAATGATATGTTTTACAGATGTTGAGTCAGGTGTTGGCTCAACATCCGTTACCGCAGTAAGACCGATCTGATTGTCTTCATCTTCTTCGTCGTCAGAAAACGACTGGATAATTACAGATGATTGCTTAGGCTCTTCCTCTTCATCTTCATCTTCTTCGTCTGACAAGTCGATCCACATGACCTTGCCTCCACGCTTGCGAATGGTGTTGGCACATTCGTTGGCAAAATGGCCCCAACCTTGGCATTCAAAACATCTAACTTCCTCGTAGTTGACGTTCTTCTTTGGCTTTCCGTCTAGTCTCCCAAAAGGCTTCCGTTTAGGAAAAGGGGGGGGGGGCTGAAGATGGTTCAGACTTGGCATTCTGGCCTTTTCTGAATGTTGGGCCAACATTTTGCACAACATTCTTCTTCTTGAAGTACTTCGCGAATTTCTTTACAACCATGGCCATGTCTTCATCATTACTGGGGTCGACTTCTATCAGTTCCTTGGATGGCTGGGTGACCAGTGCGAGACTCTTACCACGTGCGGCCCTCTTTTGGACTTCAAGATTGGTTTCAAAATTCTTCAAGATGTTCATCAAGACGTTGAAGTCCATGGTGGCTAGGTTGTGTGATTCCTCGATCGCTGAAACCTTCACATTGAATTTTTCAGTTAGTGTACGAATAGCCTTAGAGTTCAATACCTTATTAGACAGAGAATCTCCTAGACTGGCACACTCGCTGGAGATGGTCAAAAGCTTTCCAAAATACGTCGTGATGTCCTCGTCTTCCTTCATTCTGATATTCTCGAATTGACTTAGGAGAAGACGTAGTTTGGTTTCTCGCACCGTTGTATCACCTTCACAATACCTCTCGAGCAGATCCCACGCATTCTTGGCCGTTGTACAGTTCTGGATGATCTTAAACATAAAGATATCCACCGTGGAGAAAATGGCGTTGAGAGCCTTGTCATTGAATTCTGCTAGGCTTCGCTCGGCTGCCGACCATTGTTCGACCGGCTTGTCGACAACCTCACCATCTGCATCAGGTTCTGTCCTTGGTGGGGTATACCCGTGAAGTACTGCTTCCCATGATCGCACGTCAATTGGCTTGATACATTGACGTACTCGGACCTTCCAATACGCATAGTTGGTGCCGTCAAGAACAGGGACTTTGCCGATGTTGTTGGAACTGGTAATATCCATTGTAGAGGATGTTAAGCGCTTAGTGACGTCAAGCGTTGGCTCTGATACCACTTTGAAGGTGGTCCCGTACACAATGGATGTAAAAAGCTAAATTAAATACTGATGTTGGACACGATGTTAGGCTAACACTCACTCTCTTTCTTTTGTACGCACAGCGGAATTGTAAGAACTTGATGATGAAACGAAACGAACACAAATGATGATTTTGTGCAGCAAGTCAAATAACTTGCTGCGTGCCTCACGGCGTAAAAATCCACTAGAAATATGGATTACAAAACTATCGAAAAAGATAGCCAAAACTAATCTAGCAAATGGAACGAATCTAAAAGGACTCTAAAACCACAAGATCCCACGACCTCTAAAAGCTAGACTTAGAAAAGAAAAACTCTTTCAAGAAATGACTCTCGCTCAGAGAATGCTCTCACTTTAGCTCGGTGTTCGTTCTTCAAAAAGCGTATCTTCAAACGGTTAAGTCTTTCGACTTATATACTCCTTCGATATGTCCAAGACTTCGCCACTCGCCCTTGCAACTTCCCTCAACGTCCACTAACGTCCACTAAGTGTTTTTGGACAGTTAGTGACCGTTGAGAGTAGACTTGGTCAGTTCCAAGAGCTCGGTCTCTACTTGTTCTTCAAGCTTCCTATTTTTAGCATGCACTCTTCCTATTTTCGCTCGAGCTCGTCTACGCTTCTTCCATGCGGTTTGAAGCGTTCAATTTATTATCCATAACCTGCACATTACTAGTAAAATGCCACGCCAGCAATAAAGTTAGTTTTGGGCATGAAAGATAAAACAGAGAAAAGGGAACATTCTCGACCAACAAATGTTGGCTAGAATGTTACCCCAACATTGTCAATGCTGAATGCTCAACATTAACAAAGCCGATGGCCAGGCGGGACATTCCACCAAGCAAATGCCCCCATGTGCGTGATCCTCTCGTGCACTGCATACCTCGCCCACCGAGGTTGAGTCAGCGCGCCTCGCACGCACTACTCGGTCCTTGCCCGCGCGCCGCATGCGACGCGGGCCTAATGCTTCGCAAAGCTCTGGCCGGACCCTGGCCAGACAGGGCATTCCACCAAGCAAATGCCCCATATGCGTGACCCGTGCGTTCTTCGCCCAAGATGACGCAAGGCCACGTCATCCCCCAAGTTAGGGGTGTAACAGTAGGCGAATACGTAACTTTATTTATCCTTACATTAATATTTGATAAAAAACCAAAAGGACACGCGTCCATTAATGTTTAGGTTGGTAACATTTTCAATGAGGTGCGAATTTATTGTGTCCAATTTATAGCGAAATGAATGGTATTAGCAGTATTCCGTAAAGAAAGTGATGATATTTATTTATGTTTTGGTACCTTCAGATGGATTATAGCACGCTTTCTAACAAACTATTATCTTTCCATGATGAGTATTTTAAATGACGAGACCTTTTATTGTTGAGATTCCTTTCTCATTGTATTGATTGGTGGGATTCGATAAGAAATAAAGCTATTGAACACTAGATTACTTAGTATTCATCATCATGAATCACGAACATACCCAATCCTCTTAAGTTAAAACTGCATGTGAAGGATGCGAAACTTTAGTTAACCAATTTTAAAAATAAAAAAGAAAATTTCATGTCTCCCTCCATCTAGAAGAAAAAAACCAAGTTAAAGAAGGAAAACGAGGATAAATCATAGTAATATATATTCTACAGAACTAATCCAATGAAGAATGAGGTTTGATGCGAGGAAAACTATTATAACGTTTTCAAATGATTTTTCTTACAAAACGACCTTCTAAATTGTATCTTCTTCGGTGAATTCCATTTTGGCGTTGCGCCTTTCGCTAAGTCGGAGAAAGGATGTAATAATTTTCTGCAAATTAGTCGAATAACAAGTTGAAGATATATACCTAAATATATATTAATGTGTGCTTTCTTATTGCTGAGATGTGTAAGTTAGATTTATTATGCTGATCGAAACAGATCGTCATTATTATGTGCTATATCTATATATATATATAGTATATATATATACTATGAGGATATTATAAATACCAATGAGGAAATGAACAGGAACTCTTCGTCGTAATCTATACATGTAGGTAATTGTCTAAATGCCTATAATTTCTAAGCTAACAAACGACGTCGTATTGTGCTTGGAGTATTTAAATATCAATGGTGAGAGAGAAAATGGACGAGTGTTTGAGCCTCCAACTTCATCTATATATATTTATATTATATAATATATGCTATGTGACTTGAATGCCACGTGTCTTGTCCACCTACTTAAGCAAATTGCATGCTTATATGTATGTATATACATTTTGTTGATACATAAAAAAATTACACAAATCATTTAATGTGCATATTAATAATAGTGAAACATTTTTAAGTAAAACTCTCAGTTATATTGGATTAATCGAAATAATTAATTTTTTTTAAACTTTGAATTTGAAACGGGACTTTGAAACTTGTCCACCCACCGCAAAGCGGCTTCGACACACAAACTTCAAGCATCAAATACATAGATCTCGTGATGAAATTTATTGCTTGAAATTAATATTGTTAGAATCAGAATGGTCTTAACTTAACCTATGAATATGTTTTTAATCCATTATCACTAAATATCAAGGAAAAAAAAAAGCAGCCAATCAATCCTAGTAAAATTATAGTATTGCATCCACAATTAATAATAACACCGCCGGTGAAGTGCAATTTACTAGCATTTAGTTCGTAGTTGGAACTATGAAAAAAAGATGCACTCAAAGAAACAAAGGCTTTCAAAGTTTAGTTTATTCTATTATAATATTACTTAATTTTTAATTATCAGGGAAATATTATGGGTGTATAGACACAATGCTGCATTCAATATACACGACGAATTTTCAACATTTTGTGAGACCGGAAAGGTACAACATGTATAAAAATTCTAGACATGATTGAAGCTACAGGACAAAGAAGGATAGATTAATATTCAATAAAAACTATGAGAGCACAACATCGAAAAAATTGGCACTTGATCCATTGAAATTTGTAGGAGCGCGCGGTTAGGCTAGCTCCCTATGTTATGACATATTAGCTATGAGGGTAGTGCAACCATTAAATTTTTTTCTTTTGAATTTACTTTCTGTCCCATGCAAACTTTAATTGTCTTCAAATAATAACAATTTTGTTGAAATCCATAATATGTGACTAGATAATTAGAATAAAATGAGGGCACATAATATCGCGTCCTTGGCCCGATTACTAATTTCTAGTATATATATATATATATATATATATATATATGTATTTTGGACACGGCTAAATCGTTAGAACAGAACGGCATTGACTTCTTTTGACTTGGTCTCTAAATACTACTACCCCTGTCCCACTTAATACTTCCCAAAAATTAGTGGGCACGTAGATTAAGAAACCACATTTTTTCCAATATTATATAGTACACTTTTAAGGAATGGAGAGAGAAAACTAATTAGTGGGCACACAAATTAAGAAGTCTTTTTTAAATATAAATGATGCAATTAGTTTAATTATTGGAATAATTTTTTACCAAAAGCAGAAATGGAAAAAATTACGTGGATAGAAAGATGAGAAGAAACAAGTGGGACGAAGGCAGTAAATATTATAGCTTACTAATCCTATTACCACTACAAGAAAACATAGTATCAGACACGGAAAATACATACGGAATTGACCCTTAGACAGAAATATCATAGTATCAATATCATATTTACCTTAAATGACTAGGCCGAAGTAAATTGTCTTGACTATACTAATTGGCTAAAAACCCCTCGTCGTTAGATTCTTGTCTAGGTAAAGTTCAGGTCAAGACCATCTAAGTTTCCTTTATAAAATAAGATTTGTCCGATTGGTCATGGTTTGATTCCGCTTTCGCCGAGGGTTCCCTTGAGATGCAATTCGTCCAATTCCTTGTGGAATAGATATAGGTTTCGGTCGAAACTTGGTGTTGTTCATTTCAAGATTCGCCCGATTTCACAACATGTCGAAAGTTCACATGGCAAGGGTTCTTTTGTCTGATTGCTTCAGCCCCTTTCATCGCCCGATTATCCAAGCTTAAAGCTTTGTTTCGTAGTTCATTGAGTCGCCCTATTCGTCATGCTTGGAAATCACTTTCGACGAGTGTTGTCACTTCTCCGATTCCCCCGATTGTATCATGCATGGAATGAGTTTCGCCTCTTCAAGAGTCGTCCGATTCTTAGGGTTTCAAACCTCCAAACTTTCGGCTGATTTATCATGCCTCAAAGTTTAGCAATCTAATCCAAATAGATGCGATTGCCAAACAGAAGATTTGAGCAAAATCCAAATCGAAATTCTATCCAAACAGGGCATAATGGAATTCAAAATGAAATAGATTGTCTGAGGAAAACTAAAAAGAATTCGAACATTTGAATAAAATTCAGCTGAGCATCGATTTAAGTATGCATGTTTAATTTAGTAAATTGCGCATTCCAATGATGTTAATATGTGGTTGTATTGTAAAGTAAACAAGATAAGTTTACAAATTAGTCGATCAAAGTAATTAGTAAACATGATTTTTATTTCTAAATATGATTATTTCTCGAGACCCGCAAAGAGATTTTTTCTCATATGTCCTTTTCAAACTAAACATAGCCTTGATGGTCGGGCCTCACTTTTATATTGGGCTTTATCTAAATGATCACTTTTGAAACTATATAGTAGATAAAATGTGCTTAATCATGCTTTATCCAACAAACCGCACGCCGATACTACAGTAGTATAGTACGGCTTTTGGAGTTCTCTCTGGGAACTTGTGCTTGAACAGTAGCCTCGAGCCCATAGATTATTTTATTAGAAAATGGAGGATACACCTAGTGAGATTTACTTAAAGTTGGATAATATAAGCTCCGTTCCCTGTGTGTTTGTTGTTGTTTTCGAAGCGTTACTGACATTCATTGCTCATTTCAATGAACTCATTTTCTTATTCAGAATTCTGCTTTGGGATTTTGTACTACTCTCATTTGAATATAATTCTGCTTACTTTAGCTGCACGATGTTATACAATGTTTTTAATTAATATAACCGAATGACATTGTTAATGTTAATGATAACAGCTTATTTTGCACTTTGCAGTTCGAATGAAAGTGGCGAAGAGTTCGTCGCAGAATCCAGGATCTTGGTTGAGCTGGCACAAGCGGCGCCACAACATAGTCTTATGAAAGTTATCTTGCCAAAATAAAACAGAAAATTTGTCATTTCAAACATTTTGTGAATGTCTTTCGAATGCGATTATCACACAAAAATGTATATTGCAAAAATGTGTAATACTTGACAATATACAAAATATACTAACAAATATTGCAATACATGTAGCTTTTATTATTAAACATGTATGCATTTCAGCCCAGCACAAACTAAAGTTTCTATTTTATCGAGTGCAGTGTGGAAGTGATTATCTTTTCAAATCGACTGAAATTTTTCCATTTTGAATGCAGTGCGTTGAGTGTGTGGGCCGCAATTACTGTATCCTCAACTTTTGAGTTTCTTTTTCTGCTCGATCGCGTTTCTCTATGAGTATGAAGTTTTAGGTAAGATTTTTTGTCGCTTCCGACTGGGCTCGTCGTCGGTAATAGATTCTCGTAGCGTCCTGCATCACCATATCCAACGATGCACGCACATGAATTATTATGATGCTAAATTTTACCATTCCAGTCCTCGAAAGAGTTTGGATTCCAGTTGGTCGTTCAAGTCGAGAACGTCGTCCATTATTTTTGTTTGGCTGAATGTAAGACGATGTTTTTTAATTAATATAACCTTATGAGATTGTTAATGTAAATGGTAAACGCTTATTTTGCTCTTTGCAGTTCGAATGTAAGTGGCGAGGATTTCGTCGCGGAATCCAGGATCTTGGCTAAGGTAGCAGAGGTAGTAAAATATGCCACAACATAGTCTTATGAAGGTTATTTTGGCAAAACAAAATTGAAAATTTGTCATGACAAACAATTTTGTGAGCGTCTTTCGAATGCAATAGATAATCATAATCACACAAAAGGTGTATTGCAAAATGTGTAATGCTTGACAATAGACAAAATGTTATTAACAAAGACGAACAAATTCGTTTTGTGATAAAGCGTCCACATATAGTTTTGGGATGGCGCTTCTCGTCCTGGCGGTTCATATCCGAAAATTTCTCAAGCTTTCGTGTCGAAGAACATGTTGTTTCTGTTCGTTATTGTGTTTAATAATATAATTTCTCTGCTTAATTTTTTTTTCTTTTGTCAATTCCTTGTAATGAAGCGGTTGTTTCTGACCAGACGTCTGTCGGCGGCGTCACGGGAACGGCTTGGCGAGACGTATGCCGGCGAAGTCGCATGATTTGTTTCTGGCGAGACGTCTGCGGTGGTGCCGCAGGAATAGCTTCCGCACAGCCTTCTACCGCAGGAACTTCTTCCGGCCAGCCGTCTGCCGCCGACGCCTCAGAAACTGCTTCCGGCCAGCCTCTTGCCGCCGGCGCCGCAGGAACTGCTTCTGGCGAGGCGTCTGTCGTCGGCGCCCCAGGAACTGCTTCTGGCCAGCCGTTTGTCGATCAAAGTAATTAGTAAACATGATTTTTATTTCTAAATATGATTATTTTCTCAAGACTCGCCAAGAGATTTTTTTCTCATATGTCCTCAAACTAAACACAGCCTTGATGGTCGGGCCTTACTTTATATTGGGCTTTATCTAAATGATCACTTTTGAAACTATATAGTAGATAAAATGTGCTTAATCATGCTTTATCCAACAAACCGCACGCCGATACTCCAGTAGTATAGTACGGCTTTTGGAGTTCTTTCTGGGAACTTGTGCTTGAACAGTAGCCTCGAGCCCAGAGATTATTTTATTAGAAAATGGAGGATACACCTAGTGAGATTTACTTAAAGTTGGATAATATAAGCTCCGTTCCCTGTGTGTTTGTTGTTGTTTTCGAAGCGTTACTGACATTCATTGCTCATTTCCATGAACCCATTTCTTATTCGGAATTCTGCTTTGGGGTTTTGTACTGCTCTCATTTGAATATAATTCTGCTTACTTTAGGTGCACGATGTTATACAATGTTTTTAATTAATATAACTGAATGACATTGTTAATGTTAATGATAACAGCTTATTTTGCATTTTGCAGTTCGAACGAAAGTGGCGAAGAGTTCGTCGCAGAATCCAGGATCTTGGTTGAGCTGGCACAAGCGGCACCACAACAAAGTCTTATGAAAGTTATCTTGGCAAAATAAAACTGAAAATTTGTCATTTCAAACATTTTGTGAATGTCTTTCGAATGCGATATATAATCATTCACACAAAAATGTATATTACAAAAATGTCTAATACTTGACAATATACAAAATATACTAACAAATATTGCAATACATGTAGCTTTTATTATTAAACATAATTTTCAGCCTAGCACAAACTAAAGTTTCTATTTTATTGAGTGCAGTGTGGAAGTGATTATCTTTTTCAAATCGACTGAAAATTTTCCATTTTGAGTGCAGTGCGTTGAGTGTGTGGGCCACAATTACTATTTCTGCTCGATCGCGTTTCTCTATGAGTATGAAGTTTTAGGTAAGATTTTTTGTCGCTTCCGACTGGGCTCGTCGTCGGTATTGTTTCGAGTGTGCTCGACGGGGTAATAGATTCTCGTAGCGTCCTGCATCACCATATCCAACGATGCACGCACATGAATTATTATGATGCTAAATTTTACCATTCCAGTCCTCGAAAGAGTTCGGATTCCAGTTGGTCGTTCAAGTCGAGAACGTCGTCCGTTATTTTTGTTTGGCTGAATGTAAGACGATGTTTTTTAATTAATATAACCTTATGAGATGTTAATGTTAATGGTAACCGCTTATTTTGCTCTCCGCAGTTCGAATGTAAGTGGCGAGGATTTCGTCGCGGAATCCAGGATCTTGGCTAAGCTAGCAGAGGTAGTAAACAATGCCGCAACATAGTCTTATGAAGGTTATTTTGGCAAAACAAAATTGAAAATTTGTCATGACAAACAATATTGTGAGTGTCTTTCGAATGCAATAGATAATCATAATCACACAAAATGTGTATTGCAAAATGTGTAATCCTTGACGATAGGCAAAATGTTATTAACAAAGACGGACAATAGATTGATATAGGAAGAACACATTCGTTTTGTGATAAAGCGTCCGCATATAGTTTCGGGATGGCGCTTCTCATCCTGGCGGTTCATATCCGAAAATTTCTCAAGCTTTCGGGTCGAAGAACATGTTGTTTCTGTTCGTTATTGTGTTTAATAATATAATTTTTCTGCTTAATTTCTTTTTCTTTTGTCAGTTCCTCGTAATGAAGCGGTTGTTTTTGACCAGACGTCTGCCGGCGGCGTCACGGGAACGGCTTGGCGAGACGTCTGCCGGCGGAGCCGCATGATTGTTTCTGGCGAGACGTCTGCCGGTGGTGCCGCAGGACTTGCTTCCGTACAGCCTTCTACCGCAGTAACTTCTTCCGGCCAGTCGTCTGCCGCCTGCGCCGCAGAAACTGCCAGCCTCCACCTCGATTCGTAGTCCAGCTTTGTTGGTCATCAAGCTCCCTTAGGAGCTTCTTGCCTCGAAAGAGACCTTGTCGATCCCAAGGGAGATTGAAATCTCTGTCCTTTACTTTTCCCTTCCCTCTTTCACATTAGAAGGGTCAGCAACAAGCAAACCATCATAACAGTCAAGTCAGGTTCTGAAATTTCAGCTCCTGTCTCAGATTTGGTCGAACTTTCTGCCTCAGTTTCGACCTCAACATCTGAGCTTTCTTCCCCCTCAAGGCTTGACCATTGGGCTTCAACATGCTCTCATTTCTTGGTGAAATAGCCTCCACCTCGAGCTCAGAATTGTCGCAATAAGAGCTCACTTTCGCCAAATTCACCACCGCAGTTTCTGTCAAAACTGCTCCAACCAAGGGTTTTGTACGACCTCGCTTTACCCCAAGACGAGGTTTCTGTGGTCTCCCTTGCACCACATTCAATACTCCACATTTCCTAGTTCCCTAGGTCCAGTTGTCATCACCTTACAACCCTCCAAGACATATAAACCATGCCTTCGAAAACCAGAAATAATCAGCCTGCTCTGTTTGAAACTGTCATTTTTCCAGCAAACGCTTTCGTGTTGTAACCCTTCGAATCCATTGCTCCGATGGATATCAGGTTCCTCCTCAACTCAAGGACATACCTAACATCCTTAAGTATGCCTACACCACCTGACTTGAGCCTCAAATACACGGAACCGCTACCCCGAACAAGACAACATTTGCAATCACCGAGCTTCACACGTTCTCCTTTCGACTCTTGAAAGTTTTGCAACCATTCTCTGTTGCAAGTCGCGTGAAAACTACATCCCGAGTCAAGGATCCATTCCTTGCTCGCCTTGTGCTCAGACACATTCAACGCCTCAGCAAATTCACAGCCAACAACAGTAGATTCTGCAACACAAACACCATCAGAAAACGCTTCTGAAATTTCAGCAACGTTAGAGCCTTTCGTTGCTGCGTTTTCAACCTCAAGACAATGGTTTCCCTCAAGTTTTCGATCTGCAATCAATCCTCTACACGCACTTGAGGTTTCAGCTCCACCATTGGACCCAACCACAGCCGCAGCCACCTCAACATCATTGCAAACCGCAGCCGTTCGAACATCGCCTCCGAACTTCGTCATTTGCCTTCGATGTGGACATAACCTCCGAATGCGGCCTTCCTCGTGGCAATGGTAACACCTCAGAGGCCTCATGAGCTTCTTTTCTACAGCCTTCTTCGAGTCATTCTCATTCCTACTCAACCATTTCCTCCTCACACACTTCAACTCTTTCGACGAACTCGAAACCTACTCAGTTCTATCATCGAGCAGTTGTGAAATGATCTCCGAAGGAACGCTTTTCGACTTATGAGGCTTCTTCATGTACAGCTAGGGGTGGGATCGGGTCGGGTTTTTCGGGTTTCGGGTTTTTCGGGTCGGGTACCCGAAAATATCGGGTAGTAAATTTAATACCCGATCCCGTCGGGTACCCGTGGGTCGGGTTCGGATTTTTTTTTTTTTTTAAATTAGTTAAAAATACGGAATGAGGATTCGAATCCACATCATGTGGGATGGGAGGCTTCCCTTCAACCATTGGGCCAAACGATTATTTGTTTATAATTCTATGTGACTACCACTAGTACTTAAACGCGTCAGTTTCTTATGGAAATCATTTGTCCCACATCGGATCTTCACCAAGTTGTAGAGGAATACTTTTTCTATATAAACGCATACTAACTAATGGAGGAAGCCATATTGAATTAGACGCCATTTAAACTGTTATCGGCAAGCCTGATTTCCTCTAGTTAAAGTTTTTATATAAACAAATAATATTAACTAATTGTCCATTTAATTTTATTAAATGACCGATTAGCTAATTAATTTTTTTATATGTCGGGTAACCGATCGGGTAAAGCGGGTAGCATATTGCTACCCGATATCCGACCCGATATACATTGTCGAGTATCGGGTTAACCCGATACCCTACATCTAACCCGATTTTTCTTCCGATCGGGTTAAAACCCCATAGGGTCGGGTCGGATACCCGAAACCCGAATCCGAATGCCCACCCCTATGTACAGCTCATCCAATCGCCTCCAAATTTCGTCCGTCGTGGTCTGCTCCAACACGTTTTTCAGAACATCGTCGCCTAGACTCAAAATCAACAAGCTTCGAGCCTTCGTTCGGATGATTTCCTTCTTCTTTGCACTTGAATTCGCAGGTAGCAACTCCTCCTCAAGGTCGTAATCATTCAGACGAGCCTTCATCTTCAACTTCCAGGCATCGAAATCCTTCGATCCATTGAAGACATCCAATTCCAGTCGCATCGCAGCCATAACGCGAAGATCGAGCTCGTCGTCCACGCTCACCGCACCAATTGTTGATCTACGACCGCCAATCGACTCGGAATTGACCTGTGTTTATGCGTGTGCGAATTGATCTAACCTAATCGAGCAATCGCAGCTCAATTCAACGAAATCCGCAGCTGGAAAAACACAAAAAACGAAAACAGCATTTTACGTGGTTCAGCAATCTTCGCCAACGTCCACGGACCAACAAAGCCACCGATTGTATTAATCACCAACTAGAGTTTTACAGACCTCCGTGTCTACTACAAAACCCTAGTTTACAACTCTCTCTAATTCGCACTGTAGAGAAAGTTATGAGCTCTCAAAGTCGATCGTCTAACACTGAAAATCTGGTATTTATATGAGCTGCTTCAGGTGTTTTATGCAGCGATCATCTCCAGCCGTCGGATCTGATTTAGGTCCATCAACGGTCTGCATCTTGTCTGGAGCTAACACTAAAAGTGTTGTTTCACTTATAAAGTTGCAAGGCAACCTTTTCCTGCATTGAATCTCGTCCGTAGATCTTCACTAGCGCCTCATCTAGCGGATGATATTTAAACTGGCAGCTTCAAATGCTGGCCCTCAGATGACGTGCGCATAGATCGACGGCCCTCAATTAAACTGGACACTTAGCTTATTTTCCATAGCAGATTCAATCTCACTTCAGCTGTGATCGTTCGGCGATGTTCCCGGCGGATTCCCGGCCAGCTCCGGCGAGCTTAGGCGCACCTTTTCCCAACATCCTAAGTACTACATTAAAAGGCACACAAGTTTGGAATTGTTATGAAGAGGAAGAATCCTCTCTAGTGGCAGTGGCGAATCCAACGTTTTCCGATCCAAGTGAATGAATGGTTTTAGTCAAAATTCAGATATTGCTGTTAACTGTCATTTGTAATTAGGCTCAGGAAAAGTTTCAACAACTTGATAATATAAAGAAAAAGCGGATAATGATTCATTGCAATTTGGTTTTAAGACACCATCTATTCAAATTGGCAGGACAAAATAAGTCGAATCTCACACCAATAAAATCAACTCAAATTTTCATTTGCGGCTGGCTTTTCTTCTTCTCCATTCGTTTTTGGGCAAGGGAATGCATTTAACTTTGTCGAAGCCTCAACAGTACCCCTAGAAAGAATAACAAAGAATATCAATTCACAGCAGTGTTAGCCAGAAATCAAAAAAGATTAATCACAATAGAGCAGAGTAACATTTGAGGTTTCATCTTCATATAGGAAACTACGAGCTCTCCATCCTTATTGATTCGATTCTTCTCCTGTAAACAGAGTAACGAGTATCGGGAAATTTTTTTCAGCACCAGAGCATTACTACTACGATGACAAAGTTCAAAACAACTTTCTTGATTTTATAGGATGGATGCTCCATCGACCAAAAAACGATTACTTACCATTTGCATTATCCTCTCCCTCACTTTCTCGACTCTCGTTCAGCCAAGTTGCATTTTTACATTGAATCGCATATCGACTGCAGAATCGAAAACAAAAACGTCGATAAGCCAGGCGAGCATAGGGTAACAAACAACAAGGCACACATCGAAAACGTTATTCATCGAGCACCTTTGTTGGCAGTTTGTCCACCAGGACCACCGCTCCCACCGTAGCATATCATGACATGATCTGCAGAAAAGAAAAGTCAACTCTTAGTGAATCATCGTCTCTCTCTCTAGTTAGGACATTCACAACACAAAGGTGCCCTAGAACAGTAATTAAATTAGTGATGTCAATTCCAATCAGTCGGACTCATCTTCTAGCATCAAGTCATAACTACACATTTCATTCCCATGAAATCGTAGCCCTAGAAAACCTGTCTTCCTAAATACCACATTAAAAGGCACACAAGTAGAGACCTCAATAGATACAGCTCAATCAGATAGTATAAGGAGAACTATACCAAGAGTGATTCTAGGTATGGGCTCGATACCGCCGCCGAAAGACTTGTAACGCTCCTCGGCTTGGTAGAGAAATCTGTGAACCTCAGCCATCTGAGCTGAAGATTTCTTCTCTCCCTTGCCGACGGACTTCGTGGAGGCGAATCGCAGGGCGGCGCAGCCAATTGACGGAACCGCAAGAGATGTTTGGGCACGGTGAAGCGTATGACGGAAGATCGATCGAGCTAGGCGCCTCTTCTAATGGTGGTGTCATGAACCCACTCACTGTAAGAAAGAAGAACGACGATCGACCATGGTGGGTAGTGATTGTAATAAGACCGAAGGAGTTAAGGTTTGGGTTGATGGGCTGATTTACGGACAATATACTTATAAGCCCATTTTAATTTCTGCTTACGTTATGATTGGATTAAAAAAGAACGGCCATTTGAGTCTTCAAACTGAAAATTGAACTTTGTGCAATAAATTTGGGGGTGCATGTAGAATGTCCCAATATTTTGATGGAACGTAATGCGAATGTTAGGCAAGATATTACGGAATATGGATGGTAATCCAATGACTTCGTTTGACCGAAGATAATATATAATTGTAGGCATTGTGCCCATTATGGAAAAGATGATGGTAGAATTTTGATAGCAAAGGTGACCATGAATATGTCATGATCCCACAACTGTCCCATTGCTTGTTATTGGACACCTTTTTTTTTTCTAATATGAGAGAATTTTCTTTTTTGTTGTCACATATATTTCTTTTAGCATTTTTAAAGTAGTTATTAATAACTAATGCACTACATGCTTGCATTTAAGAAATGAGATGTCCTTGAGCCACCAAAAGAATTGAGCCTAACATTTGTCCTACTTACACAATACGTAACAATTGGCGGAAAGATGGATCGAAATCGGTCATTAAAAAGATTAAAATGTTGTATGTATGACTGCGTGTAGTATAAAAATGTGTGTGTTTAATAAAAATTCTGTTGTGGAGATTCTACAATATTGATCAAAAGATCTCCGTGCGGCAAAATGCAATGTGTTCATGAGCATTTAAATCTTTGTTTTTTTTTTTTAAATGCATAGATTATATTTGTTTAGCTATGGTTATTTCATGCTATACTTACCTACCCACCACACCATCATCACTTTTATCACCACACCATCATCACGTTTATATGTCATGGGGTAGGTTTGAAATGTAATTGTGATTTTCGCGACTATGTATATATTATATATATAGGTTTGCTATGGCTTATTTCGCAATTGCAGTATTTTTCTCCCACTCCGGCGCCGCCACATATCCGCCAACCTAACCTAACATCCGTTGTTCATCTTCCAGGCACTCATTTTATGAAAAATTAATATTAACTAATCACATTTATGTATTAGCAATTCATGTCAGTGACGTTGTGCTATATATATGTATATATATTATATGTTGATTATATAACAACTGTATTTTTCCTTCAATGGTATAGCCCAAGCAACAAATTACAACAATGAAGGAGGACATCCAATTGTTTACGGTTGCTATTTGCTGTTGCACTATGCTGATTTCAGCTTCCACCGCCGCTCAGAGACATTCACGTTACTTTTCTTTATGATATCATTAATAAAAAAAATTTCTGCAAACATCTTCTTTAGAAAGAATTATGTTGTCTTTTATTATCTGCTTTCTAGCTCATTGCAGCTCCTCCTGATTACTACCTACCTACCATGCACATTTGATGATGCATTGAGAAAAAGAAAAAGAATTTGCTGCTATGTTAATAGATCATCGCTAATATTATCAATCATCATCATTAGTCGGTTTATGAATAAAAATTGCATGCATGCATTGCAGATAACTCCAGCAACAGCGGCACCACTAACAATAATACCGAGCACCCAACGAGCTAGTAGCTTCGGTGAACGAGTACATAAAATCAAATAACCTGGAGGCCTTATACAACAACCCAGGGCTCGGATGCAATACCAATACATAAAAGCCCACAAAGGCTTGTGCTACCCTGGGTGCCCCAAGGACAAGAAACCGGCAGATATAATGTTTTCCACAGTTTTTGCACCAAAGTGCGGCGTCCAAGTCTCGAGCCTCAGACCAATAACAGGTCGCTTGTTCGGTTGCCAAACCAATTACGTATCCGGACAAGGCATTCTCGCACGTACTGTTGAAGGAAAGAAATGGCCCTGAGACTGTTAAGAGCATAGGCCACGTGGAGGTTGGTGCAGGTATCGTTTTGGGAAGCTGTGGACGGCCTTCTTTTTGGTGTGTCCTTTTCAGCAACGCCACTTCAAATGATAGTTTCGTTTTCGAAAGCGGATTATCGTCGTCGGTCGCCGCCACGACGAGGCCGGCCGGGTGCTTTAGCGGCGCTGATTATATTGATTGCGGTCGTGGTTCGCTTTTTCTGCCGCCAGGGCTAATTCTTTATTGGCCGGTTGTTATTTTGTTTGCAATCATGAGAGTTTTGCAGTGAGAGAGAGCTTTACATAATTCGATTCAAGTATGATTATTATAACGGCAAGCAAATTTGACCTAGCTATTGTAATCTAATTAACAATATTAAGGGCGGGTGTTTGCCGTATTATTTATGCAAAAGGAAAAGTTTTTATGAATGGTATTGTTCTTGTCATTTTTTAATGGAATTGCAAGTTTATTAGTTTTTTCTTCAAAAAAAGTTCTTATACTAGCTACCTACAACAATGCATGGTATTACATATTATAGTTATTATATGTTCATAAATTTATTAAATTTATATTTAATAGTGGAATTAATATGTGATAGTGGAATTCTTTTGAATTTTTGTATTTATTTAAGCAAATGGACACATGGCACCATACAAAAACACCTACATTCCTATAATTATATACTAGTTTTTTTACCCGTGCTGATGCACGGTATTAAATATATATAATTATTATTTAATGGTTGAAATATTAAATTATATATTTAGAGTGGGTAGTTATTGTGCAACATGGGATAATGGGTAGTTTTTATTGTTTATTTTTTATTTATTATAATTAATTATATTTGACACGTGTCGTAATGAGAGCACTCCTACATTTCTATTTATATATAAGAAGATATATATATAAATATATTATAAATATATATATATATATATATTCTAATAATTTGCACGATAACGTAACTATCAATAGTCAATACGCCTTTTTCATATCATATATATGAACATTGGAAGAAGCACAAGCCATTCTATGTTCAATCAAGAATTCAAATCGTAGTTATTCAAGGGCTTTTTTAATTAAATAATTTATAAAAATAATCATTAATAAAATAAACAACAAAAGAAAATCATTAATAAAACATACATTTTTGTAAAAACAGGTTACGAGTTAGTAACTCGTATAATTAGAATACGAGTTACTCGTCCACGGTGGGCTGACATGGCATTCAAGTAACTCGTATTCTAATTATACGAGTTACTCTCTTTTCTTTTCTTTTTTTTATTTGTATTTATTTTTTGTATTTTAACTTATTTTATATTGATTAATTATATAATCCACCAAATCATAAAATTATCGTTATCTTATGTGATTTACATAACAAAAATCAATAAATGCATTTAATTTATTTGTTTCGTGACGGTTAAAATGATATGCATACTGAAAGGCACTTCCTCACTTCCTATGTTGATCTACGACCGCCGATCGACTCGGAATTGACCTGTGTTTATGCGTGTGCGAATTGATCTAACCTAATCGAGCAATCGCAGCTCAATTCAACTAAATCCGCAGCTGGAAAGACACAAAAAACGAAAACAGCATTTTACGTGGTTCGGCAATCTTCACCTACGTCCACGGACCAACAGAGCCACCGATTGTATTAATCACCAACTAGAGTTTTACAGACCTCCGTGTCTACTACAAAACCCTAGGCCCTGTTTGCTTTCCTAGATAAGGCCTGATAGTATAAATAAGAATCTCTAATACTATGTTTGGTTTCTATTGTGCAACCCGTTAATAAATGAAAGCCCGCTAAAATAAAACGGGCTCTGTGATAAATAGCCTTGATGAAATGGGCAAGATAAAATAGAAACGGCTTTACAAACAATTTTATATATTGGGCCTTATCTAACATATTACAACCAAACACAACACTAGTTTACAACTCTCTCTAATTCGCACTCTAGAGAAAGTTATGAGTTCTCAAAGTCGATCGTCTAACACTGAAAATCTGGTATTTATATGAGCTGCTTCAGGTGTTTTATGTAGCGATCATCTCCGGCCGTCGGATCTGATTTAGGTCCATCAACAGTCTGCATCTTGTCTGGAGCTAACACTAAAAGTGCTGTTTCACCTTATAAAGTTGCAAAGCAACTTTTCCCTACATTGAATCTCTTAACTGTTAAGTTGTAATCGGCGTTGCGTAATTGTGTAAATAGGATCAATTTAGGAAGGTAGTGATAATCATGTGATATTTTCTAGAGCAATATGTGAAAGGGCGCACAGAGTAATATAGGTTGCAAGCCATTACTAGCAACCTCCGTATATAGTATTTAGATGGAACGTAATGCGAATTGTTACGAGAAATATTATGGATGGTAATACAATGACTTCAATTTGACTGAAGGTGATATATAATTTAAGGCATTGTGCCGATTATGGAAAGTACGATGGTCAAAAGAACTATATCTTTTTTGTATAAGGGAGCAACTTACCAAAAAAAATTAAAGGATAAACAAATTTATTTTTAGCATGTGCACATCGCCCACATAGTTTTTTCTCTCTATTTTTAACGTGAGTCCTCACCTATATCTAGTATTTTCTCTTTCTTTTGTAGAACTATAAATTGAAAGAAAATTAAATTTTGTTTTAGAACCTATGATTTGAAGCATCTATTTTATCTTTCAGTTACTTCATTTTTATATTCGTATCATTTGATATATAATTTTGTATCAGGTAATTAAATAGTCTTTTGCTCTTTGTTTATGTTTTTCCATTTGTTTGATAATATTATATTTTTTGTTACTCAAAATTCTGTCAGTTTGATGGAGTATAATTAAAAAGAGATTATCTACAACATTTATATATAATAACTATCTAAATAAACTAAAGGAATTATAACTTTGGAGCAACTTACCAAAAAACTAAAGGAGAAACAAATTTATTTTTAGCATTTGCACAATGTGGCTCACATAATTTTTTATCTCTATTTTTGACGTGAGTGTCTCACCTATATCTAGTATATTCTCTCTTTTTATAATTATAAAATGATAAATAAGCAAAATATATTAGTTGGTATATATAATGCGACGGAGGATCCCATTCGGGTTAATGGTTTAGCCCGATACTCTTGTGGGCCTAACATAATTTCCCCAAAAAATAATTAATATATTTCCTTTTATATCTGATGTTGCAAGTAGAAGCACCAACACTTGTGGTCATCGTATACGTACATTACCACCCTTTTATATACTTGGGATCATGCTTGAGAAACTTAAAACTATAAGTTGAGTTGGTTAGTCATTTGCAGTTCATGTGTTACAGTAACGTTGGTGTATTGCTGATTTCAGTTTCCGGCAATGAACGACGACGGCCTATTGCTTAGTGTTGCTATTTGCCGGTGCATTGCTGATTTCAGTTTCCTGCTCAGAGTAAAAAGATTCACGTTCATTTTCTTTATGCTATAATTAATCAAATTTGCAAACTTCTTTTCTTCTGAAAGAATTACACGGTCTTTCATTTTATTATATGCTTTCTAGCCCATTGCATGCAGCTCCTCCTCCTCCTCCTGATTATACTGCCTACCGCGTGCACATTGAAAAAAAAAAATAAAGAATTTGCTCTGCTTTCTAGCGCATCGCTAATATCAATCATCAACGTCAGTCGGTCTATAAATGATAATTGCATGCATGCATTGCAGATAACTCCGGCAGTAGCAGCAGCACCACTAACAATAATACTAATAACCGAGCATCCAACGAGCTACTAGTTTCGGTGAACGAGTACATAAAATCAAATAACCTGGAGGCCTTATACAACAACCCAGGGCTCGGATGCAATACCAATACATAAAAGCCCACAAGGGCTTGTGCTAGTCGGGGTGCCCAACGGACAGGAAACCGGCAGATATAATGTTTTCCACGGTTTTTGCACCAAAGTGCGGCGTCCAGGTCTCGAACCTCGGACCAATAACCGGGGCGCTTGTTCGGTTGCCAAACCAAATACATCGAGCCTCGCAAGGCATTCTCGCACATACTATTGAAGGAAGGAAATGGCCCCGAGACTGTCAAGAGCATAGGCCACGTGGAGGTTGGTGCGGGTATCGTTTTGGGAACCTGCGGACGGCCTTCTTTCTGGTGTGTCCTTTTCAGCAACGACACTCCCAACGCTAGTTTCATTTTGGAAAGAGGAACGTCGTCGGTCGCCGCCACGACGAGGCCGGTCGGGTGCTTTAGCGGCGCTGATTATATCGATTGCTGTCGTGGTGCGATTTTGCAAAACTCTCGTGGTGCGATTTATTGGCCGTTTGTTATTTCTGCAATCATGAGAGTTTTGCAGTGATGAGAGGAAGCTTTAAATAATTCGATTCAATTATGATATAACGACACAGCAAATTTGACCTAACTATTGTACTCTGATTAACAATATTAAGGGCTGGTGTTTGTCGTATTATTCATGAAAAAGGAAAATTTTTATGAATTATATTGTTCTTGTCATTTTTAATGAGGTTGCAAGTTTATTTGTTTTTCTTCAAAAAAAAAATTAAACTTATACTCGCTACAGCTAGACATGTTCAGACGGTTTCAAAAATCGGAACCAAACCGCAACCAAACCGGCGGTCAACGGTTCGATTAACCGGGGTAACGGTTCCGGTTATAACCGGAACCGAACCATTATTTAGATCGGTTCGGTTTCGGTTCTCATTAATCCGGAACTGGAACTAGCAGTTTGCAACCCGCAGTTAACCGCCGGTTTATATATTAAAAGATATTTAAAAAATAATACAAACGGTCATATTTTTTAGAAATATTAAGTTGTATTTGTTTTCGCATTTTCTTGAGTTTTTTAAGCAATAGTCAATTCTTTTTAAAATATTGAAGGTACGTTATAAAACAAAATCAATTTTCTTCGGCTATTTTCTAATTAATAAGAAAAAGCAGAAAAAAATGGCCCGGTTTGGAACCGGAACAGGCGGTTCCAAAATCGTAATCAAACCGTTTAACTGCGGTTCGGTTACTATTTAAGCATATTCCGGTTCCAAATCGGCGGTTCCGAACCGGCAAACCGGAACTGGAACCGTATGAACATGTCTAGCTACAGCCTGCTACAAATACTTGTTTTGAGACACGTAGGAAACCCAAGACTGATTACTCATTCCACACACACAAATATATTCTAATGGTTTGCACGATAATTTTCGGTGCAATGCACTGTATTACCTATTGTAGTTATATGTTAATAAATTTATTAAATTTATATTTGATATTGGGTAGTATTGTGGAATACATGTGATAGTGGAATTCTTTTGATTTTTTCTTATTTATTTAAGCTAATGAACACGTGGCACTATACGAGAACACCTACATTTCTGTACTTATATAAGATATATATATATATATTCTAATAGTTTGCACAATAACTTAACTATCAACAATGTTGTAAAATTCGCTAGGCGCTAGTCTGGCGCCCGATAGGCCTAGCACCTAGACGTCCTAGACGGGCCTAGGCGGTTTCTAGGCGGGAATTAGTCGGTATATCGATTTGTTGTTTTTTTAACATCATATATATCAATATTGTAATTTTTCCAAATATTTTAAATGAATAATGTTAATTTATATATGAGAAGTAACGATGGCCGTGCGTCACGAGCAGACCCTCCTCGAGCCAGTATCGCTTGGCGACACCTGCTTCGACTTCGTCCTTCGTCGCTGACCGCGCCCAGGCCCAGTCCGCCCCATCTTGGAAGCCCTACTTCGGCGCGTTGCGACGCGCCCGTTCCAGCTCGGCTGCCCAAGCAGCCGTCCCGACCGAGAGACGACGGGCCTTCTCTCAAGCTGGACCACGCCACGCCTACAAAGGCCTCTCCCCACAACAAGTCCCGAAGTCGACGTCTTTACATAATTTACTTTAATATTTAGTGTTAATATTTTATTTAATGTTGGCTCATTGTCATTGTTACTAAAATTAACTCTAATCTCTATTCTATAAAGAAAAATAGGTAAAAATAATCGTACTCAAAGTAAAATCCACCACCAAGGGGAAACTCAACACTTGCTATTCTTCCATTTACCACTGGGCCAGCCCAATTTTTGGGTTCATTTTACATAAATTTTGTAATTTATTAGTCCGATTGATGCGTCAGTTCTTTAGTGGCACGTTTGGTTATAAACGTGAGAAAAAGGCCCATGATAAACGTAAGTATATAAGGCCCATCATCATTAATCTGACATATTCTTCGTGCTTTATTCATATCGGTCTATGTGATATAATAGTGGGCTTTTTATAATAGCGGGCTGCAACAAAGCAAACCAAACACTATAATTGATACTATTATTAATATTATCTGACCTAATAAGTTAAAGCAAACTGACCATAGATGTAAAGATTTGTCCCACGCCGTTTGTTTCATCCGGACTCGTTTGATATCAGTGTTTAGGGATTACATGTGTATAAATTATTGTGTATAGCTATACAAGGATTTTGTTGATGTTGTGTTTTAACATGTTTGGTATGTGTGTATTAATTATTTGTGTATGATATAAATCGTGTTTGATAGATGTGTTTGAGATGTGTAAGGTGTGTGTTGATTAGTTATGCACACCCCATAACCACCTTAGAGGTGTGTATGGATATACAGGGCCTATAACCAAAAACCGTGCAATAGACGTGTATAGTCATACAATGCATGTATGGTTATACACATATATCAAACACGACACAACTTACCCATACACATCCCATACACACCCATACACACGTATCAAACGAGCCCCAAGCAAGGTTGTTTGGGGCGCGCCTAGGCGGTGAACGAGGTGAGGCGGCCGTCAATCGCCTCTACGTGCTCAGGGGCGTCGTCCTTTGAGGCGGCCGCCTTGGTGAAGTTGGTCAGGTACAATCGATTACAGTATAGCTGAAGAAGATGAAGTCGATTACAGTAGCTGAAGAAGATGAAAAACCCTAAATTAGGCTCAAATGGGCTTTTATTTGGGCCAGTCTAATTAATTTTAAATACTTCAAACATATTAAAATCTTAAAAAGACCCAAACAAGATAATTTATTATATTTTAATTTTTATTATGCAACTTTAACATTCAAATAATTTATTTATTTATACAATTGATTAAATCTTATTAACTTTTTAAAGGAAATCATCAACATTAAAATTTTTCATAAGAAAGCATCAACAATCATTCTATATGTTATTTATAAGCTCAATGCACCTATTCAATAAGAGCATATTACATATAATATTTATATGATTGAAATCGCCTCACTTTCATAAGGGGACCGCCTTATTTACGCCTCGCCTTTGAGGCAAGGCGATGCCCTTTCGCCTTTTTGCGCCTCTCGCCTTTAATAACTATGGCCCCAAGTTGCGGGTGAATTCACTCTACCAGACACACGCGCACCCCCAATTTGGGTGCCACCAAGTTATATTGTATTATTTATTTTTCATGTTAATGATGCGGCAGTTTTGTGGAAAATGTTGAACGTGGTGAACTAATTGTTTATTTTATTTTACTAATCAATATTAATGATAAAAAAACCTGATTGGTTGAAAGTGACATACCAAATTAAGATTAGGGCAGGTACTATAAAGGCAAGGCTCTTAATAAAATAGAAAGATATAAACACATACATTCTCTCATAATTCATGCACCTTATTAGCTGTGTGAGTGTAACATCCCGCCCATACCGGGTGTCACTGTACCATCCGTCCCTACCGGGACCAGTGGGGTTGGGCCCACCACACACCGACTGCAGTCTGGCCCCACTGTATCACCACTTAACCTTCCAGCGTGCTTTGTCCTCACTCACACGCACCCTGGGCAAACTTCCCAGGGGGTCACCCATCCTAAGATTGCTTCAAGTCAAGCACGCTTAACTTCGAAGTTCTTTCGGATGAACTCCCGAAAAGGTAGGTCGACCTTGGTGATATGAGTCGTACTATCAATTCTCTTATAGGATTCTTAAACTGACGCGCCCATACGTTGTCAGTCTCAGGATCCCCTCTCATTCGGGTGTCAGATCGGTTCGTTCATGTACCCCTTCGCCTAGAAGCCTTGCCAGGAGCCGCTCCTTGTCCGTGCACCTTTCTGGCACCGGCGATCACTCCCCGCCCTCATCGGCCCCGGGCGTCACATGCCCACCAGCTTCCGCCTGGTTCGTCCCCGAACCAGCACCGTACTGCGAGAGATTGTGCTCTGATACCACCTGTAACATCCCGCCCATATCGGGTGTCACTGTACCATCCGTCCCTACCGGGACTAGTGGGGTTGGGCCCACCACACTCCGACTGATAGTCTGGCCCCACTGTATCACCACTTAACCTTCCAACGTGCTTTGTCCTCACTCACATGCACCCTGGGCAAACTTCCCAGGGGGTCACCCATCCTATGATTGCTTCAAGTCAAGCACGCTTAACTTCGAAGTTCTTTCGGATGAACTCCCGAAAAGGTAGGTCGACCTTGGTGATATGAGTCGTACTATCAGTTCTCTTACAGGATTCTTAACCTGACACGCCCATACGTTGTCAGTCTCAGGATCCCCTCTCATTCGGGTGTCAGATCGGTTCGTTCATGTACCCCTTCGCCTAGAAGCCTTGCCAGGAGCCGCTCCTTGTCCGTGCACCTCTCTGGCACCGGCGATCACTCCCCGCCCTCATCGGCCCCGGGCGTCACAGTGAGCCACTTTAATTTTCGTGGCCCTTGGCAGCGATTTTTTAGGACAAATTTCGGTTCAGGCCCTTGTCATAATTTATTTTCAGTTTTCAGACCCTGTCAGAAAAATATTTAGTTTTAAGAATCTATTTCTGCAGTAACATTTTATTATTCTGCAGTAACACTTAATTGTTCTGCGCTAACACTTCATTGTTCCTTCGTAACATTTCGTTGTTCTGCAATAACACTTCATTGTTCCTGAGTAACACAACATTGTTATGCAATAACACTTCATTGTTCCTCAGTAACACTTCATTGCTCTTAAGTAACACTTGTATAACTTTATGTCATTATCTCTAAATTTTACGAAAATTAGGTCCTTTAAACTAATATTTTTTCTAAAAGGGTCTGAAAGCTATTTAAAAACATTTTTGGGGCCTGAAACATAATATACTTTTTTTATGCAGTCCAAATTTTTTATAATAATAAATTTAATATATAAAATAATTAGTAATTGGTATTGGGTGATAAAGTTTTTAATCGCCCAATAAGGCGGGTTAATCACCCGATTAGGCGGATTAATTGCCCGATTAGGCGGATTAATTGCCCGATTAGGCGGATTAATTGCCCGATTAGGCGGATTAATAGGTTTTTTAGTTAGTCGGGGCTGATTAATGGGTCTTCGCCACGGTGGGTGGCCGTTCGGCGCTTAGGCGGCCGCCTAGACCGATTTTTACAACAATGACTATCAATAGTGATTATGCCTTTTTCATATCATATATATGAACATTGGAAGAAGCTTAAGCCTTTCTATGTTTAATCACAGATTCAAATCATAGTTATTCAAGTGTGCATCTACATCGGCCGATTGTCACAAGCGCTGAACAAAATATGAATAGGTCTGTGTGTGTGCTTTTGTTTGTGTACGTTGTTCAAGAAGAAGCTTTAGAAATTCGATCTGGTCAATCTTGCACAGTGGCGGAGCAATAGAGTTTGGACAGTGAGGTCCAATTTGTATATTAGAAATTCATTTTCCCTTATACTTAAAAATAATTTATTTTAGAGTGGTCTATTTCCTTATATCATTTCAATTATGTAGATAATTATATGTTTTTATTAGAAAATTATAAAAGAAAAATAAATTCCGATGGGGTCCACTGGCCCAATGATGGCTCTGCCACTTATCTTGCATATGAATCTCTTTGGCCTTTATAACGGTATCGGATTGTCGGTGCCACAACAGTGTTCCACCTTTGTGTTCCACCAACCATTCCCCGACAAGTGCTAAACTCAGTTGACCAACTGTACACTTGTCGCAATTTGGTTGGTGGAACACCAATCTGGAACCGACGATTCAATCTACTTTCTAACTCCTAGTAAATTCGATTTTAAGTAATGAAAGACTACATCTTCGTGGACAAAAAAACAAGAAAGATACGAGGCTCTAATATTTAATGAATCTTAAAAATAAAAAAAAAAACGAAAGAAAATTGCATGATCCATCGAGAAAAGAAAACGAAAAGTCAAAATAAAAAGGAGACAAGTTCAATAGCTATCTCTTTATATACTGAAACCAATAGAATGATAACGAGTTTGGAAGCAGGGAAGGATTTATACATTTTGAAATGATCAATAGCCCGAGGAAACTGCGCTAGCTCTTAATAACTTCTTGTTCTTGGGTGAATTTCTTCCAAAACCAGTGCGTACTCCAGATCTTGGACACGTCGTTATCGACTTGTAGGGCTTTGGTCTCGGGCAGGAAAAGGCACGTAAAGATAGTCATGAAAAGCACGGAGCCAAAAGTGAGCAAATGCATGGTAAACCTCATCCTGCAAAGCCCCGCGGGGAAGAATTGGGTGACGAAAAACATGGATAACATGTTCAAGCTGACGCATAGGCTACAGCCGAGCGATCGAACTTTTGCGGGCAGAATCTCGCTCGGCAGCAGCCATCCTAACGTGCCCCACGACCATGCAAATCCCCCCACGTAAATGTTCATTACCACAACCAACAAGATAGCATTATTCCGCTCAGTAGGCACCATCACACCAAAATTTTCGTTGATTCCAATGATGTATATGATAATTACCTACAAAAAAGAGCAACCTAGTAAAAGTAACAATAACCATAACGACATTGAAATGGAGTATTTCAATTTTTTTTTTTACCTGGCATAGCATCATCACAATTCCGCCTTGCATCAATACTCTCTTCCTTTCAATCTTATCGACTGCTTTGGACGACAGAAACGCGACTATGAAATTGACACCATAAATGATGTTAGAGCATAGTAACGAAGCGTTCTCGCTCAGACCGCTGGCCTTGAATAGAACGGGAGCGTAGATCATGAACCCATATACACCGGTGAGTTGTTGAAAAACAGAAATGCAAGCAGCCATAACTATGGGGGAAAGTGTTCTCTTTCGAAGATGATACTATTCGGAGCGATTTGTTGAACAAGAGATCTCGCAGCCTCGTAGCTATCAGGACCGCAAGCTTTCTTGTATACTTCTTCGAGTTTTGAATTGCCTTCTATCATTTGCTTAAGATGTTCGCCGTAATCGGACATCAAAAGGACACTAAACAGCGTCACAACGAAAACAATATACCAGCCAATAAATGCCACATTGATTCCGGTATTTGCAGCTGCAGTAAGACTAATCACATAAAACGACAAATTGGCCAAAAGAATTCCGAAACTGATTCCTTGTGGAAATAATGACATAACTTTTCTGCAATATGTGAGTGGAGCCATCTCCGATGCATGGGCAGCAACCACCTACAACCCCCATAACAAAAATATAAAAATAAAAGAAAATACTAATATAATATAATATCTATATATATATACGATTAGTTCTATATAGATTGATGATTACTTGTATGAAGATGCCAAAGGTGATGGCAGACAAGTTTCTACCCCCGGTAAGAAGCCAAATGCTTAACCAATGGAAACAAAACGTACCACAGAGCATGGGAATTCCACCATGCATCATTTTTAAGTGTGTCTGAACGCGAAATATTGTGATTGTGGATGCCGAAATAGAGGCCACAAGGTAGAACGACGAGCGACAAAAATTCGAAACAAAATCGCCAAATAGCAAGCATGAATCTGAGCTCATAACCTCGTATGCTTTTGGAAAGTAGTATTTCAAATATACGGGCGTTGAAAACAGGCAACCTGCAATCCAGTGTTATCATGGCCCATATAATATATATTCTATATATTTATATATATGCGTTCGTGTGTGTGTGTGTGTGTGTTACGGTGGGCGTTGCAACAATGATGAGTTGAATATGGTTGTTCCTCACTAATTCACCTGTGTATCCAAAGTCGAATCCAAACAAAACACCAGTCAAGAAAACAAAAACGAGCATGAAGGATTTCAATGGCAGGCAAAAGCATCCATTTTCAATATAATAGGGGCGTTCTTCGTCATTCATCTTTTTTAGTTGGTCTACTTCGCTCTACTCTACTCTAAGGAGTGTGTGGATTATATATATAAAAGTAAATTGTCAGAAACAGATTCCGACATTTTCGTTGGACTTCGTCTACTTACTAATTATAGTTTAGGTCATATAATCACATCACCTGTTTTTGAAACTCTTCCCTATATTTATTTTTGGCTCATTTTCATATATAAGTTGCTAAAGATAATATTGAAAACCAAATAATATTAAGAAAAATGTAAATCCATCCGAAATTAAGGGGAAAAAAAAGCAAAAAAAATTAATGTTGTTGCGGGTTTTTTTTTTTTATATCGACGGAAATGGGCTAATGCCCAAACCTATATGAAGCCAAGAGAGGGCTGCACCCAAATAAAAGCAATCAACTTACCAAGAAAACTAACAAACTCGGATCAATTATAACAAGCCCTTTAGGCCAAAATCCAAGCAAATTGAACCCCCCGAAGCCTTTAGGGATGGCAATGGGGCGGGTCCGGACCCGCCCCTAATGGGTCGGGTATTTTTTAAATAATCGGGTATGGGGCGGGTAATGGTTTAAAATTTTCTGCCCGGCCGGGTCTGGGGCGGGTCCCGGGTCCAGCCAAACCCGCCCCGAGACCCGGCCCGAAACCCGCCCCTATCTATATTATAATCATTTTGTAATTAAAGTTATATAGTATTATTGTTAACATTATAAATAAAAGAGTTGTTGGTCTAGTGGTAGAGGTTTGGTATTACAAAGGTGAGGTTGTGGGTTCGAATCTCAATCAACACATTTATACATTTTATCTTTTAAAAAATAAAAAAATAAAAGAAAAAATTAAAAAAAAAAAAAAGAAAAAATAATATATTCGGGTCTGGCGGGTCAGACCCGGTTCGCTCGGGTCTAGCCGGGGCGGGGCGGGTCCAGACCCGAGACGGGGCAGGGCGGGTCCCGGGTTTGCCAAAAAATAATCGGGCCGGGTCCCGGGTCCGGCCAAACCCCACCCGTACCCCGACCCGTTGCCATCCCTAGGTGGGCTGGTTGTGGGTATTATTTGTAGCGTGGTGGACAAGTTATAGATTATCGCGTCCCGCATCACCCTATTGGACGATGCATGGACGTGAACTATTACGACGCTAGGACCGGGAGAGGGTTCCTCCCTTCGGTCCCGGTCCTATGTGTCGTTAACAACGTCGCCATGCTGTTTTTTTACTTTTTCGACGTAGATTTGTCGTACTCACTGGGAGTGGCTGGGTTTCAGTTGGTCGTTCAGATCAACAACCTCGTCCACTACTTTTGTCGTACTGCAGGTAATATACGTTGTTTGTTGTTTTAATTGATATATAATCTGATGGAGTATCGCTAATTTTAATTGCAACTCTCTTCATTTGCAGTCCGCTTGAGAGGGGCACATCGTTCGGCGTAGAAAGCCGAAGCCCTGGCTGAGAAGCCCTGCTCGACTAGCTTTCTCGACAAATGACACGCTCGAATACTAGCAAGTGTACTAGGTCGTGCAAGTAGTATAAAATGGACAAGTCCAAGTATCGATCCACGAGGACAGTTCAATTAATTTTAAATATTATTCCAAATTTAATTTAGACTAAGCTGAGTTTTATATTTTGTGGATTTAATAAAATAAATAAAAATGCAAATAACATAAATAAACAAGATAGCAAATAGATTATTTGACGACGGATGTGATCAAGGCACGTGCTCGGCACAAAACATTCCTACGTATCCATGCGATCGATTTATCTAAACAATAAAAATCTAGTTAAGGTAGAAATTCCTTACGTACGCGCTACCCGTTACTCACGTATCTAGCAACCCTATGAGAAAGTGAACCAATCAACTATATTTCTATATGACTGTAGTTACTCCGCACGCATTCGAGTCTATGAATTTCCCCGAGTTTAGACGCTTTCGGCGCCTAAGGTCTCGGAAATCACACGGACAAAACTGAATTCATCTCTGGTCGGTTTTATGTCGTGGTACTCGTTATCTATTGTTCTAACCGGTCTAATCACTTACTCAGTCTCATAAACCAATCAAAGATCATGCGCATGTTGATCAGACATACGCAAGCAATAAACATAGATAACGAACACGTAACTTAAATCATATAATTAAATAAAATACAAATAACACCAAAACGCAATAATAGTTTGGCTTAACACGCCCTTAACCACACAAGTAATTTAAGCTGACATGAGGACATTCGTAATCAACAAAACGTAGTTGAAAAAAAGATATTAAAGGTATAGAATACACCCCTTCACGGCACTCGAGTTGTCACGTGTCGCCTCGGTTTCTCTCCGTCGTGGAAAAGGCACCTTGGAGACCCTCGGATCGTGCTCGTAGCTTTCTCAGTTCTTCTTGGTCGTCGTGAATGTCCGCTGTTTCGTTCCCAGCCGTGAGTGAGGAGCTGTAAGCTTGGTTTATGACGTGACGTGCTGTTTTGGTGAGGTGAGGAAACTGTGAGGTGGAAGCTTCAGCTGGTTGCTTTATGTGTGAAGTGTGGTGTGCGTATGTGAGGTGTGAGTCGGAGAGCTGCCTGCTTGATTTTCTAGGTGGCCTAGCTCCTTCAATATTGAGTGCTCTGCCAATGGATCGTCTAGGTGGCCTTTGAGCGTGAGCTTTGAAAGGATGAGAATATGATATGCGTCTCTGTTTTTAGCTCTGTACTCTCTCTCCCCTTTCGTTGTGTCCAAGCTCTCCATAAATAAAAGACGCTCCTTTTCATTATGTTCCCAGTTTTCAACGACAACTTAGAAAAAGGAGCAGCCATGTATCACGCCTGTATCTCTAATTATTGGTTTTGAGCCTCACGCTTGACTTTAGGATAACGACTCCAAGCATGTAAAGCAATTGCCCCACCATCATCTCTTTGTCTTTTCTTTCTTCGGCCTCATTCGATTCTTAAATGGAGATGATAATATTTCTTTGGTCCAGCTCAATCCTCCACCCACATGCCAATGACCCATCAGCTCTAGTGGCTGATGGGGAGGCCCCAAATTCATGTGACTAGGAGGTCAGGGGTTCGAACCCTACCTCCCACATGAATTTGGGAAGTCCCCATGAGGATTATTCCTCATGACTATCGATGCCGGTTTGGGTTTGGGACGTATCCATCTGGCCCCGGGGATTAGTCCCGCCTCGGGAGTGTGTGGTGTAAATAGCTCCCGCCTTGCCAAGTCTATGTGGCGTAAAAAAGCCCACGGCTGGCAGGGGCTAGCCCATAGCCAGGCAGTGTGGGGATACCTCGGGACAAAAAAAAAATCCTCCACCCACATTGATATATGTATTGAATAATGATGCCAATTGCCAAGTTGTTTCGGTCACCATCTTCTAGTGCCACATGTGATTGGTCAAACCATAATTATTAAACACTAAAAAGATGATCCCTCACGTTGGAGGCAGCCTGACGTATGAGCCTTCCCATGTTTGTTCATTTTTCGGCTATCTCGTTAATTTACTGTTTTTGGTCCATTTCGCTCCGAATCTGCATCCTATAATATTCATACCTAAGTCTAGCATATTTGAAGCAATTTTGAAAAATAACAAACAATAGTGCCCTTTTACGAGGTACAAAGTCTACGTAAAATCGTAACTTATAAACAACCCCCAAACTAGCTATGATCGTCCCCGATCATAAAAGCGAATAAAACTAAGTCAAGTTAGGATTTTACGACATCACTAAATGAATTCTCATGTTGCTTTTTAACCGGCCCGAGATTAAACTACAGCCCATGAAAATATTATGGGCCTTATTACAAATAGTCCGAATTAATAAGCTGGGATAAATACTATATCTGAATAAAAAAATGGCCATTGACAAAACTAGTCTTATTATACATATACCAAACCTCACAAGCCGGAGATTTTTGTTAACTAGGATTACTTTTGTGTTAAATTAAAAAAAAAAGGGATTCTAGGTGTTTTTAGTTAAAAAAAAATGGATTGAGTGTTGAAAAAAAAAATCGAAGGTTTGAAAAAAAAATGGGTAATTTAGTAACTTTCCGTCCACTCTCTTTTGTTTAATAAAAATAGGAACGCTCCTTCTGTTAAAATAACCCAGAGTGCATCGTCCTCATTTATATGTGCAAAGAAGATTTGTCTGCAAATTTGGAAGTCTTGGAGCAATGAACCCGGTATATTTTAGGATATATTAGGGTATATATTTTGTGTTCTCTAGAGGAATTTATCATCCGATTCTCAGTTTTATAGCAATTCTTTCTTAGGTCTATGAAGATTATCGTATAGACGGCAAGTACACTTCCATACAATAAATGACGAACCGAACCTTAGCATCAGGCGAAGTGAAACTCTGAACAGGTGGTAAGAGCTGATTTAGGTTTTCCTTGCAGTCACTAGTCAATGGTCAATGGACTTCAAGTGTTTGTTTCGTCTTTTTTACTGTTTACAAAAGGGTTCTACTTAAAGATGATGAGGGTAAAACTGTCATTTGATATAATGATACATATGCAGCGTTTACTTTGGTGGATAAGGTGGGATAAAACCAAGATATCCTATGTAATACCGTTCACTACAAATAAAGTCCATGTATTAAAGCCCGCAATAAAACATCGGCCCGGTATTATAATCAAGCTAGCCCGCGTTAATTGATCTCATGGGCTGACCCAATATAAATAATCCAATCCTTCATACTAAAATACCCATGTTCCACCAAATCATAAAATCATCATTTATTTCATGTGATTTATTTGAAAAAATAATTAAATAAACAACACTAATTTATTCGTTATTTCGTAACGATCAAGTTGATATGCATATATTATATTTTTGAAATTCATAAAAATAAGTTTTTTTTTAAATAAGTTATTGATGAATTAAAGGGTACTTTAGGAATTCTACAAAGGGATGAAATTAACTAAATCATATCTTGCAAAATAAACAAGTAAATTGGATAGCCGTAAAGATTAATAATCCAATGATAATTTGTCCCATCCTTTTAAAGTGAACAATAGAAGGATCCAAAACCTAACGTGATATTAATATGGACTGGTCTAAACCAAACAGCTTTTATATTCAATTTAAAATGGCCCAATTTGAATTATTTATCTTGGGCTTAATAGGATGTTTTGTAACCAAAGAGGCGGGAGGCATTGACATTTTAGTCCCCAAACACTCACGTATTTCAGTTATTTCCCAAAATTGGTTATATAACTGCAGTCTGATCCTTTTAACTTAATGCTATTAATTTATATATATCCTATTTCAAGTTAATGGTTCAATGTTACCACATTGGTTGTCACGCCGTAAAGGACTTAGAATTTTTTTTTTCGAAAATTCCCAACCCCAAAACGCGCCCGTGACCGGCTTCCTCATTGAGCCGTGTCTCGCCCCTACGATACACGCTCAAATTGGAACACGCCTCTCACGCCTTGCCCTACTTTGCACACGGAAGCGTAGATAAGACAAGACTTAATCGAAGGGGACCAACGGAGATAAGTCTCCCCGATTGGCCGTTCTTTATTAACAAAGATTACACAATAGGAAACACGGTACCGAACAACCCTCGGCCTCGCGTCTAGTCTTGATCGAACACAAGCCTAAACTACCCGTCACACTTTCCTAATGTCCCTTCTTTGCGGGATCTTAATCACTAGCCTATGCGCTCGTGAAAACCTCAACGCGACCCCTCTGTCGAATTCTACCCTCAGCGAAGAACCCGACTCACTTCACTCGCTCTCGCTCGCTATGAAGTGCACTCGAAATTGCTTGGACTCTCAATTTCGTGGTTGTGTCTTGGCTGGTCGAATGAGGTCCTATTTATAGGCCTCAAGCCTCCTTTGAATTGGCAGAAGAGATCCCTAAAAGATCTCCCAAATCTTCCTCCAAGAACTTCCCTAAATATAGTAAGTATCCAAATAAGATCTTCCTCAAAATAAGGAAAGTACCTTTACCACATCTAGGGACCAATTCAAACTCCTAGAAGCTTCCGTGGACTCCGCGTACAAACCGCGTCCTCCGCTCGCCCCAGCTCGCCGCGCCGCGCGCAGCCTGGCCCGTGCGCGCACCGCCGCGCGCGTGCCCCGTCGCACATCAGCCTGGCCCGCCGCCGTGGGCCAGGTCCGGCCTCGCCTCCCAGCTCAGGCGATGTCACCTCCGCGCCGCCGCCGTCCGCCGCGGTGCGCCGCCGAGCACCGCCGTGCTCCGCCGACCACCGCCGTACACTGCCGTGCACCGCCGTCGCCGTCCATCGGACTGCCGCCGTCGCCGCCGCCGGACCTCCGCGTCCGCGCCGGCTCGCATGCGCGCGTGCATGCTTGCGCGCGCTGGCCTGCCCAAGTGCCGCACACTTGTGCGCGCGCTGCCTCCTGCCTCGCGCGCCAATCCTCGCAAGCCCTGCCGAGAAGTCTCGCCCATTGCCTAAGTCCCATGCGCGCCAACTCTCGCACACCCTGCCGAGAAGTCCCCGCATGCCCTCAGCGCAAAGTGTCCACGATGCGCGCGCGCTGCCCCCGCAGCCTCGCGCATGTGTGCACGCTGCCCCCGCAGCCTTGCGCATGCGTGCGTGCGCGTCGCGCGCACGGCCCCGCGCCCAGTGTAGGCGCGCGGCCCGGCCCAGCCACCTGCCTAGCCGGCCACCGTGGCTGACCTCGCCGGCTCCGGCCGAGTCCCTCGTTACCTCGTCGGCTCCGCCCATACGTCTTGGGTTAAGTCGTCCAAGTGTTGTTTCCCGCCAACTCGTGCGCCTTGGACCCGCACACATAGCTACTTATATAGCTCGGCCATGACGAGCTGATGACGTGGCACTCAAGGGTGTAACAATCCTCCCCCCGCGGAGAGAATCGGCGTCCTCGTCGACACCGTCGTCCCATTGCCGTCCCTTCTTCTCTCGTGCCAGTGTTGTCGCACAACGTCCTCGTCGACGCTGTCGACTCGCTCACCCCCGTCTCCAATAAGGATTTGATGGCTCGAAGGATCTATCGCCACCTTCGCTGCCCTCAAGAAGTCTAGCCCCAAGATCAGGTCGAAATCACCCATTTCGACCACCGTAAGGTCTACCCATCCTCGCCACTGCCAAGGCTAAGCACCACCGCCGCCAAGCCTCTCACTTCGATTGTGTGGGAATTAAAGGTCTCAATCGCCGCCTCATGGGAGCGCGTGCTAAGTCTGAGATCCTCGATCAGCCAACTTGCCACGAACGTGTGAGTTGCGCCCGTGTCGACAAGCCCGAACACCTCAATCTTGTTGACACTGCACTTCACAAACAAAAGGTTCTTAGAAGGTGTACATCGAAGAGTAGTTATCCGAAGTGGGGCCATCCTCGTGATTTCCCCTTCAGTCGAACCGTCCTCGACTATCACGGCCGCCGCCTGCGTCCGCTTCGGACACTGCCTCGCTCGATGCCCCACCACGCCGCAAACGTAACACGCACCGCCTTTGGGGTACTCCGTCGCCTCCGCCGTGGGCGCTACCTCCTTCCCTTCTGGTCCACTCCCTTCTTTCTCTTGGTCTCCTTCCCCTTCTTGGCCTTCGTGGAAGTGGTCGCCGCGGTCTCAGTCGCCGTGGCTTGCTGCTCGATTGGCCTGATCTCGACAAGCCGCTCCGCCGCAGCGTAAGCCGATGCAAGGTCCTGGACACCCTGTCGATTCAGCTCCATTTGGGCCCATGGCTTGAGCCCGCCAATAAAGGTGTAGAGTCGGTCCGTCTCGGACATATCGGTGATGCCCAACATGAGCGAGGCAAACTCACGCACGTAGTCCCGCGCCGAGACTGTGTGCTTGAGCTTCTTCAGCGCCTCCCTCGTCACCCACGATGTGTTCCCCGGTAGAAACTGGATCTCCAACTCACGCCTCAAATCAGCCCAGGCCGTAAGCCTTGGCCTATTGAGCTCCGCGTCTTGCGTGAGCCTCGTCCGCCACCACAGCTTCGCGTCATCCTCGAGATAGTTCAACGCGACATCTACCTTGTCTGCCTCTTGTATTCCCGCCGCTTGGAAATACGCCTCGATGTCATTAAGGAAGTTTTGTAACTCTCTCGCGTCACGCACTCCATTGAACATCCGCGGTTCCCTTGCGGATTTACGACCCGTCGGTGCGGCCGGGGTCGCCATGACACCCGCCACCAAGGTTCGAAGCGCTCCATGCTCGGCCTCGATCCTTGCCATCCGCGCCTCCTCTGCCGCCCTTGCTGCCTTGAGCGCGTTAACTTCAGCGACCAACGTCGCAACGTCGGGTAGGTTCTCTAGGGTGGTCTGTAGCTGTCTCACCCTTGTCTCCAGGTCCGTCAGTCGAGCCGTCGTCGATCGACTGCCCTCAGCCATGTCGTGTAATGGCTCTGATACCAACTCTGTCACGTCGTAAAGGACTTAGAATTTTTTTTTCGAAAATTCCCAACCCCAAAACGCGCCCGTGACCGGCTTCCTCTTTGAGCCGTGTCTCGCCCCTACGATACACGCTCAAATTGGAACACGCCTCTCACGCCTTGCCCTACTTTGCACACGGAAGCGTAGATAAGACAAGACTTAATCGAAGGGGACCAACGGAGATAAGCCTCCCGATTGGCCGTTCTTTATTAACAAAGATTACACAATAGGAAACACGGTACCGAACAATCCTCGGCCTCGCGTCTAGTCTTGATCGAACACAAGCCTAAACTACCCGTCACACTTTCCTAATGTCCCTTCTTTGCGGGATCTTAATCACTAGCCTATGCGCTCGTGAAAACCTCAACGCGACCCCTCTGTCGAATTCTACCCTCAGCAAAGAACCCGACTCACTTCACTCGCTCTCGCTTGCTATGAAGTGCACTCGAAATTGCTTGGACTCTCAATTTCGTGGTTGTGTCTTGGCTGGTCGAATGAGGTCCTATTTATGGGCCTCAAGCCTCCTTTGAATTGGTAGAAGAGATCCCTAAAAGATCTCCCAAATCTTCCTCCAAGATCTTCCCTAAATATAGTAAGTATCCAAACAAGATCTTCCTTAGAATAAGGAAAGTATCTTTACCATATCTAGAGACCAATTCAAACTCCTAGAAGCTTCCGTGGATTCCGCGTACAAACCGCGTCCTCCGCTCGCCCCAGCTCGCCGCGCCGCGCGCCGCCGCGCGCAGCCTGGCCCGCGCGCGCACCGCCGCGCGCGTGCCCCGTCGCACATCAGCCTGGCCCGCCGCCGTGGGCCAGGTCCGGCCTCGCCTCCCAGCTCAGCCGGTCACCTCCGCGCCGCCGCCGACCACCGCCGTCGCCGCCGCCGTCCGCCGCCGTGCGCCGCCGCGCACCGCTGCCGAGCACCGCCGTGCTCCGCCGACCGCCGCCGTACACTGCCGTGCACCGCCTTCGCCGTCCATCGGACTGCCTCCGTCGCCGTCGCCGGACCTCCGCGTCCACGCCGGCTCGCATGCGCGCGCGCACGCACACTTGTGCGCGCGCTGCCTCCTGCCTCGCGCGCCAATCCTCGCAAGCCCTGCCGAGAAGTCTCGCCCATTGCCTAAGTCCCATGCGCGCCAACTCTCGCACACCCTGCCGAGAAGTCCCCGCATGCCCTCAGCGCAAAGTGTCCACGATGCCTCGCGCATGTGTGTGCGCTGCCCCCGCAGCCTTGCGCATGCGTGCGTGCGCGTCGCGCGCACGGCCCCGCGCCCAGTGTAGGCGCGCGGCCCGGCCCGGCCACCTGCCTGGCCGGCCACCGTGGCTGACCTCGTCGGCTCCGGCCGAGTCCCTCGTTACCTCGTCGGCTCCGCCCATACGTCTTGGGTTAAGTCGTCCAAGTGTTGTTTCCCGCCAACTCGTGCGCCTTGGACCCGCACACATAGCTACTTATATAGCTCGGCCATGACGAGCTGATGACGTGGCACTCAAGGGTGTAACAATCCTCCCCCCGCGGAGAGAATCGGCGTCCTCGTCGACACCGTCGTCCCATTGCCGTCCCTTCTTCTCTCGTGCCAGTGTTGTCGCACAACGTCCTCGTCGACGCTGTCGACTCGCTCACCCCCGTCTCCAATAAGGATTTGATGGCTCGAAGGATCTATCGCCACCTTCGCTGCCCTCAAGAAGTCTAGCCCCAAGATCAGGTCGAAATCACCCATTTCGACCACCGTAAGGTCTACCCATCCTCGCCAACCGCCAAGGCTAAGCACCACCGCCGCCAAGCCTCTCACTTCGATTGCGTGGGAATTAAAGGTCTCAATCGCCGCCTCATGGGAGCGCGTGCTAAGTCTGAGATCCTCGATCAGCCGACTTGCCACGAACGTGTGAGTTGCGCCCGTGTCGACAAGCCCGAACACCTCAATCTTGTTGACACTGCACTTCACAAACAAAAGGTTCTTAGAAGGTGTACATCGAAGAGTAGTTATCCGAAGTGGGGCCATCCTCGTGATTTCCCCTTCAGTCGAACCGTCCTCGACTATCACGGCCGCCGCCTGCGTCCGCTTCGGACACTGCCTCGCTCGATGCCCCACCACGCCGCAAACGTAACACGCACCGCCTTTGGGGTACTCCGTCGCCTCCGCCGTGGGCGCTACCTCCTTTCCCTTCTGGTCCACTCCCTTCTTCCTCTTGGTCTCCTTCCCCTTCTTGGCCTTCGTGGAAGTGGTCGCCGCGGTCTCAGTCGCCGTGGCTTGCTGCTCGATTGGCCTGATCTCGACAAGCCGCTCCGCCGCAGCGTAAGCCGATGCAAGGTCCTGGACACCCTGTCGATTCAGCTCCATTTGGGCCCATGGCTTGATGTGGCGCCCCGCCATCTACTACCCTTATCTTACACTAACTGACGTGACTATAGAAATATAAATATTACATACGAAATACCGATAGAATTTTCGATGTTTACAAAGCTCACCACCCACTACTATTTTACAATACAAACATTATTCGAATGTTTTACATACAATACAAACATATTTTACAAAGCACAGCGTAATTTACATAACACCCGCCACACAGGTCGCATCCATGTACACACCACCCTCAAAAGTCACCGGAAGTTCCAGAAGGACCAGCCTCGCCTTTAACAGGTTCACGTACCGTGTTCACTGCGTCTACAGCACATAATAACATGGGATGAGCTATAAAGCTCAGTAAGTGGAAATATGCATGTATGCACGTGTCAACTAGCAAAGGCATCCGCGCCAGTGCTTTCTAATACTCTCATACACATATCATTCTTACTTCTTTCTCGTTTCTTTTTTCATTTATACCTGGCCCATAGGTAACTTACTACTCGCACCACCATAACATGAGCTCAAATCCTATACGGATAAAAATACGATAGTTGGCCCACACTGGCTAGGACAAAACTAGGATTTATCTCCAGTTTTTCCATTCACCAGGTCGCCCCTCTATCTGGCCATCGTCCTTTTTCATTGCGGTTGCCTTTCCTGGCACTCTGGCTTACGCCATGTGTTTCGTCCAGGTGACCCTCGTCCGCTACCTAAATAATTAGGTACATACATTCGACGGTTTACCCCCGTCATGGTGCCTTTGTAGAAGTAGCTATATTATGACTCTTCATAAGTCTACATCAAATACTAATGTCTTTAAACATATTTTGTTTTCAAGACGATCATATACTGTGCATACTCATACTTCTAATCCTCACATCATTCGTGTATGCACATGCTCATGTCACATAATTATGCAATAAATGTTTACTATGCATAAGCATATCGAAACATTTCATTTCATCAATCCTCACCACATATTCGCATCAAAGCACATAGTCACGTATAACAAATACATATAACACAAATCATGTGTTGTAGGTGAGATTCCCACTTACCTGTTGTCCAAGCTAAGTACACTTACTGCCTTGGGAATATCCTATTGTTCGACCTTTAAATAAAAACATCATAATATTAATATCATATCTTTTTATTAAATAACTAGGTCGAATTATATTATCTTAACTATAGTAATTTAAATAAAACCTAAGTCATTCAATTTCATTTCATAGCCTTCACATGTTCCAACCCTTTTTCATATTTAGATTCTAATTTCAATTCTTGGTCTAAATCAAATTAATATATAAATGTAATACATATAAAATTCTATTCATCCCTTAAACCTAGAATCGTCCGATTCATTATAGTTAAGCTTCACTTTCATCTATTGAAGATTTGCCCGATTTTTATAGATCAACTTACTTTCGATTAATTAAGTATAATATATGGTTGAGTTTCGATCGAAATTCCATATCATGACTTGCTTTCGTTCAATTTGATCACTCATGAGTCACAGTTTCGCCCGATTAGTTAATGTTAAATATTCAATTTCATTCAATCGAAACCCATTTTGTTCCTACCTAAAGAACCTTACTATGCTGAAATTATTTAAATATTTAAAGCTTAAACTACTACCAATCAATCGAAAAGTTATACTAATCGAAACTCCTTCACTTGCTAAATCACCATCAATTATTACCTACTTTTGATCAAATAAATATTATAACATTCCCACTCTCACATGAAGACAAGATATATAAAATGCTCACATCATTCATTCAATTATTGCTTATATCCACATAAGTTTCGATGTGTCATGATCAACACATGTGACTCTCTTCATGAATTCAATTGATCGAAACTTATCTTCACCTCTCTACATTCGATCGATAGTCATCTTAATCAATTTATTTAGCTCGAAAGTGACCTTACATATCACACGGCGAAAGTGCTCAAATTCCATTAGTTTCGATCAATAATCATCTAACCAATTGGTTTCGCTCGAAAGTGTTCTCACCAAACCATTCAAATCGATCACTCATAAATATTATTATTTTATTACAAACTCGGCGAAACTCTACTGATTCAGAGTAGTTTCGATCGAAACTATGCTTCTCATATTAATCATAATTGATCGAAGGCGATGTCACTAAATTAAAAAAAATGCACAACCTAATCAATCGAAACTTCATATGATATGTCATATAGCACACCTTTTCAATCGATTCTTTGACTCCTCAATTCACCCCATTCCACAACTAAACTATATAGTATATATATATATATATATATCAATAAAAATTCATCATATACATTCGATCGAAAGTCCACATAACACCTAGACTTCGATCGAAAGCTAATAACCTTAGAATCAATCGAAAGCTACAAATGACTTTAGAATCAATCGAAAGCTTTAACCTTTAACTATTCATGTTGCTCAAAATTCAACCCTTAAATCTTGATTTCTACCTTAGCAACTCTTAGACATATTATACATAAATCGTAAACGATCATATAAATATGGATTATATTTGAAAAACCCTAAAATCAACATAGCATACAATCATTATTCTCCTTGGAATTTATCCTAGATCTTAATTCTCTTTGTAAACATACTAAATAATGATTTAAAAACGTAACTTCAAAGTAAGAATTTTATACCGTCTCCAGTTTAAGCTTGATCTCTACCACTCGAATTCTCAGCTCTCTCTTGATCCTAAGCTCTCGATAGTTCAGACATAAAGTGTTTAGTTTTCTTTCTTTAATTCTTCAACTTGAGGTAATGATAAGTAAATGACAAAAATCTTAACCTAATCCTCCCCTTACTCACGTATAATATTGATTATTATAATTCTAAAGTGTTTGACACCCCACTTAATAAAACTATTAGGTTAAAATATTCAACAAATTGCCAATTACCAAATTATAGGGTTCTCCTCCATAAACCCCATAATTTTCACCAATTACCATTAACGAAATTTAGTGCTCCTTATTCCATAAATATTAAAATCCACTCTTAAAAAAAAATATTCTTCTAAATTCCGAAATTCCTCATAATTTCGAAATTTCTTATTAAGTCACTTTTCCACATAAACATATAATAAATAGATATAAATTATGCAATCATATAATCACGTAATATGCATGCAAATTTATTGGCCGGCTTACTTACGGGACCCGGGTATTACACTTGAGCCCGCCAATAAAGGTGTAGAGTCGGTCCGTCTCGGACATATCGGTGATGCCCAACATGAGCGAGGCAAACTCGCGCACGTAGTCCCGCGCCGAGACTGTGTGCTTGAGCTTCTTCAGCGCCTCCCTCGTCACCCACGATGTGTTCCCTGGTAGAAACTGGGTCTCCAACTCACGCCTCAAATCAGCCCAGGCCGTAAGCCTTGGCCTATTGAGCTCCGCGTCTTGCGTGAGCCTCGTCCGCCACCACAGCTTCGCGTCATCCCCGAGATAGTTCAACGCGACATCTACCTTGTCTGCCTCTTGTATTCCCGCCGCTTGGAAATACGCCTCGATGTCATAAAGGAAGTTTTGTAACTCTCTCGCGTCACGCACTCCATTGAACATCCGCGGTTCCCTTGCGGATTTACGACCCGTCGGTGCGGCCGGGGTCGCCATGACACCCGCCACCAAGGTTCGAAGCGCTCCATGCTCGGCCTCGATCCTTGCCATCCGCGCCTCCTCTGCCGCCCTTGCTGCCTTGAGCGCGTTAACTTCAGCGACCAACGTCGCAACGTCGGGTAGGTTCTCTAGGGTGGTCTGTAGCTGTCTCACCCTTGTCTCCAGGTCCGTCAGTCGAGCCGCCGTCGATCGACTGCCCTCAGCCATGTCGTGTAATGGCTCTGATACCAACTCTGTCACGTCGTAAAGGACTTAGAATTTTTTTTTCGAAAATTCCCAACCCCAAAACGCGCCCGTGACCGGCTTCCTCTTTGAGCCGTGTCTCGCCCCTACGATACACGCTCAAATTGGAACACGCCTCTCACGCCTTGCCCTACTTTGCACACGGAAGCGTAGATAAGACAAGACTTAATCGAAGGGGACCAACGGAGATAAGCCTCCCCGATTGGCCGTTCTTTATTAACAAAGATTACACAATAGGAAACACGGTACCGAACAATCCTCGGCCTCGCGTCTAGTCTTGATCGAACACAAGCCTAAACTACCCGTCACACTTTCCTAATGTCCCTTCTTTGCGGGATCTTAATCACTAGCCTATGCGCTCGTGAAAACCTCAACGCGACCCCTCTGTCGAATTCTACCCTCAGCAAAGAACCCGACTCACTTCACTCGCTCTCGCTTGCTATGAAGTGCACTCGAAATTGCTTGGACTCTCAATTTCGTGGTTGTGTCTTGGCTGGTCGAATGAGGTCCTATTTATGGGCCTCAAGCCTCCTTTGAATTGGTAGAAGAGATCCCTAAAAGATCTCCCAAATCTTCCTCCAAGATCTTCCCTAAATATAGTAAGTATCCAAATAAGATCTTCCTCAAAATAAGGAAAGTATCTTTACCACATCTAGGGACCAATTCAAACTCCTAGAAGCTTCCGTGGATTCCGCGTACAAACCGCGTCCTCCGCTCGCCCCAGCTCGCCGCGCCGCGCGCCGCCGCGCGCAGCCTGGCCCGCGCGCGCACCGCCGCGCGCGTGCCCCGTCGCACATCAGCCTGGCCCCAAACACTCACGTATTTCAGTTATTTCCCAAAATTGGTTATATAATGCTATTAATTTATATATCCTATTTCAAGTTAATGGTTCAATGTTACCACATTGGGTTAGCTATTTCTTACAGAATCGCATGGCACTCCTACTTGGGCCCGTTTGCTGTCTTCAATTGGTCCATTTAAAGCCCGATATTAATAGACAGGCCCGTTAATAGCTCATCAAGTCGAGCTCTTCGTTGTTGGAAGAATTGCAAGTTTGCGACTTTTGCATCACAAAACTAGATGATGTTGCTGTGTACTGTGTCGTTGAGGATATAGAACGGAAATTAATAACTTTGCTGTCAATTTAAATTTCAAACATTACCATACTATATTACATACAGTTCGTATTTTTCCGTAAATCCTTATGTTCCAAGATTTTCTCCGAAAAAAAAACCTATGTTCCAAGATAAGCTGATGTTCTAAAGAAAAGAAAGGAGAGAACATGACGGGTGGGACCAGATAATAATCGGAAATAACAAGGAGAAATGTGAATGATATGTTCGAGTAGCTGAGCTGAATCGTTGTTGATATCCGATGTCGACCCGCGATGAAGATTCAATTGGCACTTTTATTAGCATCACTGGCGCGTCTGAAGCCACTGCTGATCGGAAGTTGGAGGTATTTGTGAATATTAATCAGTCGCTGAATTTGATTGCTTTTAATTGATTTTTGCTGACCCTTATCTCTTTTGAGTTTGAGCATTTCCTTGAGCTGTTGATTGTGCAAAGTGTTTCGCTTTGTGAAAGGCTGTATCTTTTTTGGCTTTTGTTTCTCCGGCAGAACCGTGAATTCGTCTCTTTTTGAATTGTGTTGCTGACCATGACGATTACTGCTGACTACTTCTATGTGATTGAGGGTGATAATTATATTTATGAATTTGTGGTACAAAGTATCATATTAAGACTGTCCTTAGTTTATTGTGTTTTTTCTTGAGATGATTATTGTTGTGCAGATGATGTCTTGTGTATTGCTTTTTCACGGAAGGGTTTTAGGATGTGCCTTTCTTCTGATGCTTCTAATTTATAATTTCAGATGTGTGTTTAACTGTAACCGTTAATGCTTATTTCAACGATAATGATAGAAACAGTTTACTTGCATATTTCGTCAGTTCCGTCTATTCCTGTTTTGGCACGATCATCAGCGTCCTAAAGAAAAACTTGAAGTTTGCAATAATTTTGTATTTCTTTTATTTTCACAGAAATCAAGAGGCATACTCTACTGATCCCATAGACGTTGATGCAATGGACGTTGATGATCCAATGCCAGCATTGCCATTTCGCCCACCATTTGCGGTGCGCGTTCAGTTGAGGATGTCTCTGAAACTGCACTCGGATATGAGACACGGGGACACGGGGCAGTTATACTCAATGACGATGGTACTGAGGACATATCATGTGCTCCATTTTTACAGACCCTCAGTCGTCAATGTGCCAGACTACAACAATGACATAGAAGAAGAAATGATGCAAGCTGCTAAAGAGGCTTCGAAGAAGGATTCTTCTGTGTCAAATCATCAATATGACGCCCAAGGTATGTGCATTTCTTGATTTCTGTAATTTTTTTATCAGGTTTGTGTTTGACTTTTATCTTTGTACAGGATCTTGGGAACCTCAATGCTCTGACAGGTCAGTTGTCTTTGCAAATGCTCTTCTGTCTTACATCTGAAGTATCACTAGAAAATTGAAAGACTGCTAATAAGAAATTGGGAATATACAAATCCTGTTTTAAATTCGCCCATTTACATCTTCAAACAGTCTTAGCTTGTGCGCTGTATTAAATTAACCTAAAATTTTCCATCAATTGACGTATTTTTGATCTTCTGTTGCCGTGCTTGATTTTGATTATCATGACATCTGGAGCCCAACAGGCCTTGAGGAGGACAATGGAAATATATTCAAGTTCCACACGTTTTGCCCTTGCCTGTAACACATCTTCGAAAATTATTGAACATATTCAAAGTAGCGTGTGAGGTTTGCTGGATTATCCGATCAAGAAATCCTTAGACGTGTTATTTTTGTTGTTGCTGCTGAAAAGGCAACACTGTTCTCTTTTTTTTTTTTTTCCTCCTTGATAGTAAAGCCCATGATACTATGATTCTTGTTATCATGCAGGTATGTTCATATACCTTGCCACCATGTGTTATCTTGAGTGCATTTATATATAGCAATTTGAAGCATTTGCAAATTATCTCTTTTTTCCTTCTTTCTTTCCATGCCTAATATAGTTGAGACTATCCAAGGGGAGTGGTTTATATACGCCTCCTATTCTATTGAAGGTCTTGAAGCGATTATTTTCACTGCTGATGGCGACATGAGAGATGCATTGAATGACCTGCAGGCCACTTGCAGTGGATTTGGCTTTGTCAATCAAGAAAATGTGTTTAAGGTCTGACATCATTTTCAGTACAATTGCCTTCTCAAAATTAATTTTCCAATTCGTTGCAACAACTTCAGTTTTGCATCTTCAGGTTTGTTATCGGCCCCATCCATTGCACGTGAAGGACATGGTGCGGCAAGTACTCGAGGGTAAATTTGACGACGCTAAAGTAACTCTATGATCTGGCTATTCTCCTACTGATATAATCACTACACTTTTCGGAATTGTGAAGTACTACGACGTGCCCGAGTATCTGAAGTTGGAATTCATTAAGGTATTCTTTTATAAACATCAAATCGTTGTCCATATAGTTGATGAATGACGATGATTGATACATCAACTCTATGCTTTTCCAGGAAACTGGATTTGACCATATGAGGATCTGGGATGGAAACTGCTGTTATCTTCAGATGTGTGGTTTACTCGCGAAGCTTGCTTTGGTTCGTGAAACTGCCAAAGCTTCAGCTCATCCATTATGGCATTGACGCTTGAGATAAGTGTTTTCTGATATAAATTGTTGATATAAATTTTAGCTTCTGCCCGATAAGATATCTTGTAGCCATTGATTGTGCGCACTTTGTACCTCAATTTACCCTTAGAAATCTTGATTTATGTTGGAAAGTAAATGTCTCATAGATGTTCAATTGCCCAGCAAGGTATTCATCTTCCATACACATCTTTATTTTCGACCAACCAGTACCTATGCCTAAGGCCACCACTAAATCCGACAATACTCTCACTTCTTACAGCAGGCATCCCTATAATTTCATTATTATATTTTATTTCAGCTTTGCATTTCCTCAGATCTGTTCTAACCTTCTTAAACTTGCAGGACGAGACGATGAGTACCTTGCTGCTTTACAAGCCAACAGAGAGGAGTTGAAGGCCATGGAAGAAGCTGAAGCTTCCCTAGCTGAAGAAAGACGCGAAGAGGAGGAATTACGCACAAGGAAGCAAGAGGAACTGGTAATTGACTTAAATCTGCTCAGTTATATGAAACTCAAAACATGCTAATTGAAGGAGATTTTCTGCCTCTGGATAAAAAAACGCTGGGCCAGGAAATCGAGACACATATGGCTGCCAAAGAGGCTTTTCTGCCTCAAGAACCTCCCAAGGATGATGAGAATGCTTTGACTTGGCTTGTTCGTATGCCTGATGGAAGTCGAAGAGGTCGACGATTTCTCAAGTCAGACCAGCTTCAGGTTATTTAGGACACTTTTAACATAATGTATGCCTCGTTTATTTTGCTGTTTCTCAATAACTCCATTTGCAATAACGTGTCAGTCGTCAATGTGCCAGACTACAACGATGACATAGAAGAAGAAATGATGCAAGCTGCTATAGAGGCTTCGAAGAAGGATTCTTCTGTGTCAAATCATCAATATGACGCCCAAGGTATGTGCATTTCTTGATTTCTGTAATTTTTTTATCAGGTTTGTGTTTGACTTTTATCTTTGTACAGGATCTTGGGAACCTCAATGCTCTGACAGGTCAGTTGTCTTTGCAGATGCTCTTCTGTCTTACATCTGAAAGTATCACTAGAAAATTGAAAGACTGCTAATAAGAAATTGGGAATATACAAATCCTGTTTTAAATTCGCCCATTTACATCTTCAAACAGTCTTAGCTTGTGCGCTGTATTAAATTAACCTAAAATTTTCCATCAATTGACGTATTTTTTATCTTCTGTTGCCGTGCTTGATTTTGATTAGCATGACATCTGGAGCCCAACAGGCCTTAAGGAGGACAATGGACATATATTCAAGTTCCACACGTTTTGCCCTTGCCTGTAACACATCTTCGAAATTATTGAACCTATTCAAAGTAGATGCGCCCTTGTGAGGTTTGCTAGATTATCCGATCAAGAGATCCTTGGATGTGTTATTTTTGTTGTTGCTGCTGAAAAGGTAACACTGTTCCATTTTTTTTCCTCCTTGATGGTAAAGCCCATGATACTATGATTCTTGTTATCATGCAGGTATGTTCATATACCATGCCACCATGCCTAATATAGTTGAGACTATCCAAGGGGAGTGGTTTATATACACCTCCTAATATCTTTTCAAAAGGTTTGATGTAGCTGCCTTATGTTCCTGAAGGTCTTGAAGCGATTATTTTCACTGCTGATGGCGACATGAGACAGGCATTGAATAACCTCTTGCAGTGGATTTGGCTTTGTCAATCAAGAAAATGTGTTTAAGGCTGACATCATTTTCAGTACAATTGCCTTCTCAAATTAATTTTCCAATTCATTGCAACCACTTCAGTTTTGCATCTTCAGGTTTGTGATCGGCCCCATCCATTGCACGTGAAGGACATGGTGCGGCAAGTACTCGAGGGTAAATTTGACGACGCATGTGTTGGGCTAAAGTAACTCTATGGTCTGGCTATTCTCCTACTGATATAATCACTACACTTTTCCGAATTGTGAAGTACTACGACGTGCCCGAGTATCTGAAGTTGGAATTCATTAAGGTATTCTTTTATAAACATCAAATCTTTTTCCATATAGTTGATGAACGACGATGATTGATACATCGACTCTATGCTTTTCCAGGAAACTGGATTTGACCAAATGAAGATCTGCGATGGAAACTGCTGTTATTTTCGGATGTGTGGTTTACTGGCGAAGCTTGCTTTGGTTCGTGAAACAGCCAAAGCTTCAGCCTAGCCATTATGGCATCGACGCTTGAGATAAGTGTTTTCTGATATAAATTGTTGATATAACTTTTAGCTTCTGCCCGATAAGAGATCTTGTAGCCATTGATTGTGCGCATTTTGTACCTCAATTTTCCCTTAGAAATCTTGATTTATGTTGGAATGTAAATGTCTCATAGATGTTCAATTGCCCAGCAAGGTATTCATCTATCTTCCATACACATCTTCATCTCGACCAACCAGTACCTATGCCTAAGACCACCACTAAATCCGACAATACCCTCACTTCTTACAGCAGGCATCCCCTATAATGTCATTATTGTATCTTATTTCAGCTTTGCATGTCCTCAGATGTGTTCTAACCTTCTTAAACTTGCAGGACGATGAGTACCTTGCTGCTTTACAAACCGACAGAGAGGAGTTGAAGGCCATGGAAGAAGCTGAAGAAAGACGCAAAGAGGAGGAATTACGCACAAGGGAGCAAGAGGAACAGGTAATTGACTTAAATCTGCTGAGTTAAATGAAACTTAAAACATCCTAATTGAAGGAGATTTTCTGCCTCTGAAAAAAAAAAAAAAAAAAAAAGCCGCTGGGCCAGGAAATCGAGAGACATTTGGGTGGCAAAGAGGCTGCTCTGCCTCAAGAACCTCCCAAGTATGATGAGGATGCTTTGACATTGCTTGTTCGTATGCCTGATGGAAGTCGAAGAGGTCGACGATTTCTCAAGTCAGACGAGCTTCAGGTTATTTAGGACGCTTTTAACATAATGTGTCCCTCAGTTATTTTCCTGTTTCTCAATAATTCCATCTGCAATAACGTGTCAGTTTAAATTTTATGAATTGTTTGAGCTGACTTTGGGATCATTAGACAGCATATTTTCGACTTCATCGATATTGGCAGAGGCGTCAAACATGGGAGTTACAGATTGGTATAGTCATATATGACCATCCCCTGCTTTCTTTCACCACTGGCTATATGTATGCATGTTTGTAATAATTTTTTTCTTCGCATGTCTCGCTTGATTTTAGGTACGACCTTATCCTCGACAAGATTTCAGTGAGAGAGAGACAACCTCAAAGCTCAAAGAACTGAGACTTACCAGCAAAAAAGAACCTATCTATCTCGAGTTGAAATAGCAGCAGATAATGCCTTATTTATTTTCCAATAAAGAATGCAGGTTAATCTAAGAGATCGGAATATATATTTGTTGGTTATCTTTTTCTCTGTTAAAGAGGAAGTGTTCTATTTCTTTTGTGTGTCTTTACTTGGTCATACGGACAGGAGAAGAAGATACACAATGTAAATTCAAACCTCTTTCTATATTCTATTGGGAATAAAATTAGTCGTTTGAGTTTGAGCACGACAAACAGCTTTGATCTGACTCTTTCCCTTGAATATTTCTGGTTTTTATGTTGGAATATAACTGGGGAATGTTTTGAAGGAATTAGTAAGGTATTGCAATGAGTTGCAGACATCATAATCCACCGTATGTAAATAGTTAAATCTCAACAGTTGGAGTAAATTAGAAAGTCATGTTGACAAACAGAATAAAATCGGTATGAAGTTAGAGAATTCACTCTATTTCGATGTCACCACTTTCCTCATTCAAGCCATTTATCATACTGGCAATAAAATTCAGTAGAAAAGACTTGACATCACATATCATAAAGAAGATGAAGTCAAAAGACTGGTTTTCCTAGAAAGAAAGGTTAAACACAACCTACACCGCAGCTGGCGGCGGCGCCGCACCCGGCGGTGCCTCCGCAGCCTTAGCCGCCGCCTTCTCAGCTTCTGCAGCGGCTCGGGCAGCCCGTTGAGCCGCCTTCTTCTCGCGTCCCGTTTCCCTAACCTTTCGTCTCACGAGCGCAATACTTTGCAAGAGGGTTAGGCGTGCATTCGCCACGTCTTGCTCCAAATTCCTCGCGTTCTGTAGTGCGTTCGCCGCATCTTGCCCCGCCTGTACCGCTTCATCCCTTCGACTCATTGCCAGACCCGCATGATGATTGGCGTCGTGCAGCGCATTCGCTGCCGCATTCCGCCTCTGTCCCACCGCATTCGCCGCTTGCAATGCCAGCGGCTGTCCCAGCAAGTTCTGGATCGCATTTAAAGACGCCTCTGCGGCGTTCCTCGCCGCCTGCGCCTTATCGGCCAGGTCATTGGCTTCCTGCGCCAAACTCTGTGCATCTTCCACGCGGGCTGCAAAATAAGGAGTTGCAATTAAAATTAACAATACACATGCGATTATATTAATTAAACAACAACAAACAACGTATCTTACCTGCAGTACGACGAAAGTAGTGGACGAGGTTGTCGAGCTGAGCGACAACCTGAACCCCAGCCACTCCCAGCGTGTACGCCGGGATGCTAAAATCTACCTCGAAGAAGTAAAAGAACAACATGACGACGTTATTAACGACGCACAGGACCGGGATAGAAGGCAGGAACCCTCTCCCGGTCCTAGCGTCGTAATATTTCACGTCCATGCATCCCATAGGATGACGCGGGACGCGATACTCTATTATCCCATCTAGTACGCTACCCGCAATACCAAGAATCAGCCCCGCCAGAAGAAGCTTATTTTGAAGCTTCTGGTCATCATGAACCCAACCCCAACGACAAAAAAGTCTGGCAGCCACTTCCAGCTCTAACCCAAACACAATCAAAGTGCAAAAAAAACTACAAATCTTCAAACGATTACACTGCTGACACATTGAGAACGCCGAAGTAAAAACTACGATTACCCGGGTAATGGTGGAAGTGGAGATCTTTGCTGAAGGTGAGGGAGGAAAAAACTGAACTTTGCTGCTGTAACAGTGAAGAAAACCTTTCGAGCTCAGTGAAGAAAACCTTTCGACAGTATAAAAGGTATTAGCGGGTTTTCGTATGAGGGCGTTCTATATATCTTTGACAATTGAGAAATCCCTAGCCGCGCTTTTTATTTTTTAATAGACCCTCTTGCTAACTTTTAGTTCAATTAAGTTCCCAGAACTTTCTAAGACAAACAATGAGAAAAGAAAAAAAAAAAAAAAAGTGAGTAACTGGGGAAAAGTATGCAATTATTATTGAAAATCCACCGCTGGAAAATAACAACGTCATTATTCCGATTTCAGACGAGTCCAATCGAAGGTAAAAGAAGAGTCGAGAAAAACACGCAGTAAAGATCAATTCTTTATTCTGTATGATGTTGTGATTAGCAGACGACCCGCTTCACCTTTCGAACAGTTAACAGACAGCAACCCTCAATCAGAGAACCATAATTTTGGGAATCATGCGCCATTACTAATATCCCTGTTGGTTCATCAACCTGATTATAGAAGGAATGATCCTTCTTTTAACTCGCTTTGACTTGCTCTGCCTCACATGCTAGCTGGATTCATTTCTCCGTTGATTGTAATTCGAGTGAAGATGGACTGTATGTTTATGGCGTAGGCAGTGGACTATCACTTGAAGATTCGGGCTTCAGTCAGTAGCCTTGTCTTTATTCTTACAGGCAAGTACGTTTTTGTACTTGATTCATCTTCTACGATACGATTAACTCTAGTCTTATTGATTTTATTTTTTTTATTTTTTTTTATTTTTGTAAGCTTGTGGGTATTACTCGGCATGTTGAAAAGCTTTTCTGCTTCTGTCTGTTTGTTCCAAGCTGCCATTTTTACTCTGCCCCATGAAGCGAATCTGACGATTCTCTATGCTTGATGCCTTACTCTGTCTACGATTATCTGAAATTTGAGGGGGTGAATATAAAAAGATTAATGCTACTGTTTTTTGTAATGATTGGTCTGTTCAGAATCTGCTTTTGGGACTTCATTCATGGGCAACGATTCGCCGTATGTTCGTTCGGGCGAGTCTAGGAATATGCTGTTGCTAATCGGGATTGTTTTCGGGTCACTCCTGTTTATACAGTACGCCGAGCTTCTTCCCTATGGTGGTATTTTCTCGTCTGGTAAATCTCAAGTTGCGCCCGTAAACATCTTAACTAATCGAAATGGTCCGATTAGTTCCAAAGACTTGGCTCGGCATTCTATGAGTGTGGAATCGACTAGCAACGTAGAAACTGTTACTGGGAAAGATATCGATGGGACAAACGCCAGAAGTTCCAACGATACTTCAGACAGTGATATGGATCTCTCCCCGAAGACGACGATGTACCCAACGAAGTTTTCGAAAAAGATCGCAACTCAACAGTCAATGAAGAAAACAACGGTAGCTTCTTGTCGGGGAAACATATAGAGTCTAACCATGATTCTCAAGTATATGGCGAAAATGCAAATGGGGGTGGTGCTCTATCGAACAACAATGGGTTAGATATATCCCCTGAAAATCGAGAAAAAAAATTGTATAACTCGACGAACGCTGCTGTCGTGAAGAAAGATCGCCAAATCGACGTCAGCCTCATTTTCTGAATTCCAATGGTCGAACCAAATCTAACACGTATTGCTCTGCTTTTTTCAGTTCTTGTTTTTTTCCCAAATTTTAAATTCTGTTTTTCTTTTTTTTTTTTTTTTGCAGGAGTTATGAGCTGATGGAGAAGACACTGACGGTCTAATCTGCTCCGAAGGAGAGCAGCCAATATTCCACCGTCCGCCCCTCGAGGGAATATACGCGTCCGAACACTAGGAAAGCACACCTCTCCTACCTACCCTTCAGTTCGAGGATGTTAGAGACAACGCTCTACGTCCCCAATTCTCACGATCGTTCGAACCTCATCGCCCGTCTGGCTCAATACGTCGAGACGACTTCGGGAAAATACCCTTTTTGGAACCGAACGAGATGTGTACTGATAAGATTAGGTTCGGCATATTTCCAATCTTATCATTTGCAACTTAAATATGAAAATAAGCCAAAAATAATATAGGAAAGAGTCCAAAAACAACCTGATGTGAATATAGGACTTATACTACAATTAGTAAGCAGACGAAGTCCAACGAAAATGTTGGATTCTATTTTTTTACGATTAACTTATACACACATATATATATATATATATATATATATATATATAGATATGTTGATTACTCACTCACTCTCCTTTCAGTTCGGGCAGAGCGCAGTAATCTAACTGAAAAGATGAACGAAAGAGAATTGTTCCATGTTGTTAATGATAAACACTTTTGCCTGCCATTTAAATCCTCCATGCTCATTTTTTTCTTCTCGACTGGTTTTCTGTTTGGATTCGACTTTGGATACACAGGTAAAATAGTGAGGAACAACCATATCAAGCTTTGCAAATTAAACGCCACCGTAACACACACACACATATATATATATAGGCCATCATGTCAATACTACATTGCAGGTTGCTTGTTCTCGACGCCTGTTTATTTGAAATACTACTTTCCAAAAGCCTACGAGGATATGGGCTCAGATTCATGCTTGCTATTCGGCAATTTTGTTTTGAATCTTTGTCGCTCGTCGTTCTACCTTGTGGCCTCTATGTCGGCATACACAGTCACAATATTTCGCGTTCAGACACACTTAAAAGTGATGCAAGGTGCAATTCCCATGATCTGTGGTACGTTTTGTCTTCATTGGTTAAGCATTTGGCTTCTTACCGGTGGTAGAAACTTGTCTGCCATCAGCCTCGGCATCTTCATCCAAGTAATCATCAATCTATATATGAACTAATTGTATATATATATATATATATATATATATATTAGTATTTTCTTTTATTTTTTTTTTTTTTTGTTATGGGGGTTGTAGGTGGTTGCTGCCCATGCATCGGAGATGGCTCCACTCGCATATTGCAGAAAAGTTATGTCATTATTTTCCCAAGGAATCAGTTTCGGAATTCTTTTGGCCAATTTGTCGTTTTATGTGATTAGTCTTACTGCAGCTGCAAATACCGGAATCTATGTGGCAGTAATTGGCTGGTTTATTCTTTTGGTTGTGATGGTGTTTAGTCTCGGTTTGACGGAGGATTCCGTCGAATATCTTAAGGAAGTGATCGAAGGTAATTCAAAACTCGAAGAAGCTTACAAGAAAACTTTTGGTCCTGGTGGCTACGAGGCTGCGAGATCTCTTATTCAACAAGTGGCGCCGAATAGTATCATCGTTGAAAGAGAATACCTTCCCGCTATAGTTATGGCTGCTTGCATGTCTGTTTTTCAACAACTCACCGGTGTATATGGGTTCATGATCTACGCTCCCGTTCTATTCAAGGCCAGCGGTCTGAGCGAGAACGCTTCGTTACTATGCTCTAACATCATTTATAGTGTCAATTTCATAGTCGCGTTTCTGTCGTCCAAAGCAGTCGATAAGATTGATAGGAAGAGAGTATTGATGCAAGGCGGAATTGTGATGATGCTATGCCAGGTAAAAAAAAATTGAAATACTCCATTTCAATGTTGTTATGGTTACTGTACTTTTACTCGCTTGCTCTTTCTTGTAGGTAATTATCATATACATCCTTGGAATCAACGAAAATCTTGATGTGATTCTGCCTACTAAGCGGAATAATGCTATCTTGTTGGTTGTGGTAATGAGCATTTACGTGGGGGGATTTGCATGGTCGTGGGGCACGTTAGGATGGCTGCTGCCGAGCGAGATTCTGCCCGCAAAAGTTCGATCACTCGGCTGTAGCCTATGCGTCAGCTTGAACATGTTATCCATGTTTTTCGTCGCCCAATTCTTCCCCGCGGGGCTTTGCAGGATGAGGTTTACCATCCATTTGCTCACTTTTGGCTCGATACTTTTCATGACTTTCTTTACGTGCCTTTTCCTGCCCGAGACGAAAGGCCTACAAGTCGATAACGACGTGTCCAAGATTTGGAGCACGCACTGGTTTTGGAAGAAATTCAACCAAGAACAAGAAGTTATTAAGAGCTAGTGCAGTTTCCTCGGGCTATTGATCATTTCAAAATGTATAAATTCCTTCCCTGCTTGCTTTCAAACTCGTTATCATTCTATTGGTTTCAGTATATAAGGAGATAACTATTGATCATGTCTCCTTTTTATTTTGATTTTTCTTTTACTTTTCTGGATGGATCATGCAATTTTCTTTCATTTTCTATTTATTTTTAAGATTCATTAAATATTAAAGCCTATCTTCTTGTTTTTTTTTTTTGTACACGAAGATGTAGTCTTTCATTACTTAAAAATGAATTTACTAGGAGTTAAGAAGGCCAAAGAGATTCATATGCAAGATCGATGGCGGAGCCACCGTTGGGTCAGTGGGGTGCACGGACTCCACTGGAATTTATTTTTCCTTTATAAGTTAATAAATAAATAACAAAAATTCAAAAGAATTCCACTATCACATATTAATTTCACAATACAACCCGCTATTAAATATAAATTTAAATAACTATAATATGTAATACCAGAATTGCACCGATAATTATCGTGCAAACCATTAGAATATATATGTGTGTGTGGGATGAGTAATCAGTGTCTTCGGTTTCCTACGTGTCTCAAAACGAGTATTTGTAACAGGCTGTAGGTAGCTACTATAAGAACTTTTTCTGAAGGAAAAACAAATAAACTTGCAATTCCATTAAAAAATGACAAGAACAATACCATTCATAAAAAGTTCTCCTTTTGCATAAATAATGCGGCAAACACCCGCCCTTAATATTGTTAATTAAAGTACAATAGCTAGGTCAAATTTGCGTCCGTTATAATAATCATACTTGAGTCGAATTATCTAAAGCTCTCTCTCACTGCAAAACTCTCATGATTGCAAACAAAATAACAACCGGCCAATAAAGAATTAGCCCCGGCGGCAGAAAGAGCGCACCACAACCGCAATCAATATAATCAGCGCCGCTAAAGCACCCGGCCGGCCTCGTCGTGGCGGCGACCGACGAGGATAATCCGCTTTCGAAAACGAAACTATTATTTGAAGTGGCGTTGCTGAAAAGGACACACCAGAAAGAAGGTCGTCCACAGCTTCCCAAAACGATACCCGCACCAACTTCCACGTGGCCTGTGCTCTTAACAGTCTCGGGGCCATTTCTTTCCTTCAACAGTACGTGCGAGAATGCCTTGTCCGGCTTGACGTAATTGGTTTGGCAACCGAACAAGCGCCCTGTTATTGGTCCGAGGCTCGAGACTTGGACACCGCACTTTGGTGCAAAAACTGTGGAAAAACATTATATCTGCCGGTTTCTTGTCCTTGGGGCACCCAGGGTAGCACAAGCCTTTGTGGGCTTTTATGTATTGATACGCGATGCATCCAAGCCCTGGGTTGCTGTATAACGGCCTCAGGTTATTTGCTATTCTGTAGTCGTTCACCGAAGCTACTAGCTCGTTGGGTGCTCGGTTATTAGTATTATTGTTAGTGGTGCTGCTGGAGTTATCTGCAATGCATGCATGCAATTGTTATTTATAACCGACTGATGATGATGATTGATAATATTAGCGATGATCTATTAACATAGCAGCAATTCTTTTCCTTCTCCCAGTGCATCATCAAATGCGCACGGTAGGTTAGGTAGTAATCAGGAGGAACTGCAATGCGCTAGAAAGCATATAATAAATGACAATATAATTCTTTCCGAAGAAGAAGTTTGCCAAGAAAAGTTGATTATTAATCATATCATAAAGAAAAGTAACGTGAATTGTTTACTCTGAGCGGCGGCGAAAGCTGAAATCAGCAGAGTGTAGCAGCAAATAGCAACCATACGCAATAGGCCGTCGTAGTCCATTATTGTGATTTGTTGCTTGGCCTATATATCGTTGAAGAAAAAATACAGTTGTTATATATATATATAGCACCAACATCACAACATGAATTGCTAATACATAAACTTTGGTTGGTTAATATGAATTTTTCGTAAATAAGTGCCTGGAAGATGGACAACGGATGTTAGGGCGGCGGATGTGATGGCGTCGTCGAAGTGGAAAAAGAACTGTAATTGCCAATTAGCTACTGTGCTCACCAAAATTGATGACATATATATATATATATATATATATATATATATAGAGAGAGAGAGAGAGAGAGAGTCATCACAAGTCTAATGACAAACCTACTTACCTGCCCCATGCCATAAAAATTTTATGATAGTCGTTAGGTATAGCATGCAATAAGCATATCTAATAAGAAATATAATCTATGCACTTAAAAGAAATAACAAAGAAGTGCTCATGAAAATATCATATGATTATCGTTACCTTGCTAAATTGGTCCTATTTACACAAGTAAGCACCGCCGATTACAACTTAACCATTACGAGAATAATCCAATATATCTCTATTTTTAAATCATGAAACTGGGAATTGTGTGTATTGGTCCACAAAAAATACTTTTTCAGGAGTTAAAAAGTTTTGAATTCAAAATGTCGGAATAGAAAAAAAATTGCCTACTTATTAAATAAAATTAAAAATAAAAATGCTTAATTTCATGATATTTCATAATATGCACTAAAATGAGTGGGGGATTTGAAATATATTTATCAGCAGATATATTTATCAGCAAATATATTTCATAGTATACATAATAAATCCCCTTAACTATTTCATGTTAATGTATTTATATTGGGGGATTTGAATATGTCATAGAGCTGTCAAACGGACCGGCGGTCCGCGGCCCGCTCCGCCCCGACCCCACCAAAGTGGCTGGGCGGGCGCGGGCTTTGGTGGGGCGGGCCCGGAGGACTGTGGGCTAGCCCGCCATAAAATAATATATTATATAATTATATTAAATAATAAGATTTGTAAATAAATTATATTGATTTTGATATTCTTTGAGTACGTTAATAACATAAATAATTATGATTAAAGAGTTGATTAAATTAGATATATTTTCTAAGTTGAATTCTTTAATTTCTTTATTTTTCCCTATTTGTTTATATCAATTTTTATTTTTTTATTATTTTCTTTTCACGTTTTTCCTATTTTTGTATTATTTTTTTACTTATTATTTTTTTAAATGGGGCAGGCTAACCCCTAGGCCCACTATCCGCCCGCAGACGGGGCGGACATTCATTTTCCTGGCCCGTCAGTAGGCGGGCTTGCCCGCACGCACCCCGCCAGTGGCGTGCTTTGGCAAGCTACGGGCCCGCCCGTCCTGCGTCGTGTTTTGACAGTTCCACGAAATTTTGCATGCTATTTGTATGTAAATTGACATCGCATCAAATGAAGTTAACAATTTCCTTCTAACTTGAAGCCGGGTCGGTCCCAAAATGGATGTAAACGCTAAGTAGTAAACTGGTGACTGATATGTTGAACCTAATGTTGAATCAACACTACTCTCAACACTAGACGCACGAATACTCAGCGACGAAAACGTAAAGACACGAGATATAAATTTTGTGCCGCAAGTTAGAAACTTGCTGCGTGCCACGGCGAAATTCCACTATTACGATGGATTACAAAAACAACTATCCGTAGATAGTAAAATCAAACCTAGAAAAAGAATGGAATCTAACGATCCACCAAACTAGAAAATCCTAAGAAGACTTCTGCAATCAGAAAAATACTAGGCTAAAAGAACTAAAAGAACTCTCGTGACTCTACTTAAACTCGATGTAAGCTTCGCTCGTTATGACTCGTGTGTTTCATCTCTCACGCGTGTCGTCGACGGGAAAATGAAGTCCCGTATTAATACTTCGACTTCTGAATGACTTCCTCAACGTCCACTATGTCCTCAACGTCCACTCTGCCCAATATGGCCGTTGGAAGTTGAGTTAAACAGCCCCAAATGACTTAGTCTTGTCTTGTGCTCTACTCTTCCTATTTTTAGTATGCACTCTTCCAAATTTCGCTCCTGATCATCCACGCTGTTTGTACACGGTTTGAACCCTTCCTATCCTTATCCAAGACCTGCACATAATTAATAAAATCCCACGTAATTACTTGGGCATGAAAGATAAAACCGAAGGTTGACCAATTCTCAACCAACAATGTTACTCTGCTCTATTGTGATTCACTCTTTTTTTTTTTTTTTTTTTTAATTCTGGCCAACACTGCTGTGAATTGATATTCTTTCTTATTCTTTCTAGGGGTACTGTTGAGGCTTCGACAAAGTTAAATGCCTTAAGGTTAAATGCCTTCCCTTACCCAAAAACGAATGGAGAAGAAGAAAAGCCCAGCCGCAAATGAAAATTTGAGTTAGTGATTTTATTGGTGTGAGATTTGACTTATTTTGTCCTGCCAATTAGATGGTGTCTTAAAACCAAATTGCAATGAATCATTATCCAATTTTACTTTATATTATCAAGTTGTTGAAACTTTTCCTGAGCCTAATTACAAATGGCAGTTAACAGCAATATCTGAATTTTGACTAAGCCATTCATTCACTTAGATCGCAAAAAGTTGGAGTCGTCATTACCACTAGAGAGGATTCCACTTCATAACAATTCCAAACTTCTCAATGTCTCTCGATTTCCTGGCCCAGCGTTTTTTTATCCAGAGGCAGAAGATCTCCTTCAATTAGCATGTTTTGAGTTTCATTTAACTGAGCAGATTTAAGTCAATTACCTGTTCCTCTTGCTCCCTTGTGCGTAATTCCTCCTCTTTGCGTCTTTCTTCAGCTTCTTCCATGGCCTTCAACTCCTCTCTGTCGGCTTGTAAAGCAGCAAGGTACTCATCGTCCTGCAAGTTTAAGAAGGTTAGAACACATCTGAGGACATGCAAAGCTGAAATAAGATACAATAATGACATTATAGGGGATGCCTGCTGTAAAAAGTGATAGTATTGTCGGATTTAGTGGTGGTCTTAGGCATAGGTACTGGTTGGTCGAGATGAAGATGTGTATGGAAGATAAGATGAATACCTTGCTGGGCAATTGAACATCTATGGGACCTTAACTTTCCAACATAAATCAAGATTTCTAAGGGTAAATTGAGGTACAAAGTGCGCACAATCAATGGCTACGAGATATCTTATCGGGCAGAAGCAAAAAGTTATATCAACAATTTATATCAGAAAACACTTATCTCAAGCGTCAATGCCATAATGGCTAGGCTGAAGCTTTGGCAGTTTCACGAACCAAAGCAAGCTTCGCGAGTAAACCACACATCTGAAGATAACAGCAGTTTCCATCCCAGATCCTCATATGGTCAAATCCAGTTTCCTTAATGAATTCCAACTTCAGATACTCGGGCACGTCGTAGTACTTCACAATTCGGAAAAGTGTAGTGAATATCAGTAGGAGAATAGCCAGACCATAGAGTTACTTTAGCCCAGCAAATGCGTCGTCCCTCGAGTACTTGCCGCACCATGTCCTTCACGTGCAATGGATGGGGCCGATCACAAACCTGAAGATGCAAAACTGAAGTTGTTGCAACGAACTGGAAAATTAATTTTGAGAAGGCAATTGTACTGAAAATGATGTCAGACCTTAAACACATTTTCTTGATTGACAAAGCCAAATCCACTGCAAGTGGCCTGCAGGTCATTCAATGCATGTCTCATGTCGCCATCAGCAGTGAAAATAATCGCTTCAAGACCTTCAGGAACATAGGGCACCTACATCAAACGTTTTGAAAAGATATTAGGAGGTGTATATAAACCACTCCCCTTGGATAGTCTCAACTATATTAGGCATGGTGGGATGGTACATGAACATACCTGCATGATAACAAGAATCATAGTATCATGGGCTTTACCATCAAGGAGGAAAAAAAAAAAAGAGAGAGAACAGTGTTACCTTTCCAGCAGCAGCAACAACAACAACACGTCCAAGGATCTCTTGATCGGATAATCTAGCAAACCTCACAAGGGCGCATCTACTTTGAATAGGTTCAATAAATTTCAAAGATGTGTTACAGGCAAGGGCAAACCGTGTGGAATTGAAATATAATTCCACTGTCCTCCTTAAGGCCTGTTGGGCTCCAAATGTCATGCTAATCAAAATCAAGCACAGCAACAGAAGATCAAAAATACGTCAATTGATGGAAAATTTTAGGTTAATTTAATACAACGTACAAGCTAAGACTGTTTGAAGAGTAAATTGGCGAATTTGAAACAGGATTTCTATATTCCCAATTTCTTATTAGCAGTCTTTCAATTTTCTAGTGATACTTCAGATTTAAGACAGCAGAGCGTTTGCAAAGACAACTGACCCCTGTCAGCTTCGTCCAATTATAATCTTGTGCCTTCCAGGAGGTAATGTCACTTTCTTCTGGTCAAACATCTTTATTTTTGTTTCTCACGACATCAATACCTCTATGAAAGCACAAGAATATGTCTAAACGGTTGAGCAAAGCCCCACAAAACCAGAACTATGCAGAGTCAAATCATAATCATATATACTATTTTGCTCATCGATCGTCTGAGGCACTAAGCTCCAAAACCGCTTCCCAATTAGGCCCCAGAAGCTCTTGGGCTAGTGCCAGTATACTAGTTGAGGCCCCGCAGAATGAACCCCCAAGGAAACCGGGTAAGAACATGCATTCTCAATTCAGTTAGGGATATAAGTTGAAAAGATTAATAATTCTTCACAACTATAGTCTTACAACGAGACTAGATATATTTCAGACATGGTTGAGGAACTCTATCAGAATAAGAAGGTATATAGAGAAGAATCATGCCGGGGTGAACAAGAGATATAAGATATCCAGAAAATCCTGAACAATTTTTGAAAGATCAAAACAAATCAAACTCTCAACAAAACAAACAGGAAAGGCATAAGTGACAAGCTACTCCATTCATTTGGTAAGCAGACAGAAAAAGAGAATCAGATACTCCTCAAATAATGTTCGAACACTGAAATACGACAGACTTTATATCAGTAGCTAGTGGAGAAATGTCAACGTAAAAAGCCCAATTAACACGAAATGAGAAATTCCACTAAATTCAGTGAAATTAAGCTCAAATAATTCAGGAAGGAGGTACAATCTCTCCGAAACAATGCGTACTGATAAGATTAGGTTCGGCATATTTCCATCGCGAGCGATAACTTGCAGCCTGTCGACTGCGTCCTCGTTGCCGATGATGTCCGCCACCTTACTTGGCCGGTACTTCTCCACCCAAGGTATATCTGAACCCACGTTAGACGACGACGAAGACGCCATTGGTTTCTTTCACAGTATCTGAGCTCAGTACGAGTCTAAGAAAAAAAAAAAAAAAGGAAGCAAAATTTGGCAAATTTAGGAACCCTCCCTCGCTCACGGGCAAAATTAGGAACCCATGCCCGTTTGCTCTGCTAGTTATTTATGGCCATATAATATAAATAATAACCCATTTGTTTATGTTTGGTTGATTTTTAACCGGCCCGAGATTAAACTACGGCCCATGAAAATATTACGGACCTTATTACAAATAGTCCGAATTAATAAGCTGGGATAGATACTATATCTGAATAAAAAAAATGGTCATTGACAAAACTAGTCTTAATATACAATATCCGAATTAATCCTATTTTTGTTAAATAGGATTACTTTTGTATTAAATTAAAAAAATGAATTCTAGGTTTTTTTAGTTAAAAAAATGGATTGGGTGTTGAAAAAAAAAAATCGAAGGTTTGATTATCATTTTGATCCGCTCGACTGAAATTTCATGTCGATATGAGTTGTTAATCGATGGGTTCGTGATTATTAAACATATTAACTCCAAATCTGAGTGAATTTCCATGTTTCTGAGCCTGAAATCGACGCTTTCGAACAGAAAACGGTTTTTGATTTTTTATTCGAATTATTCGACCTCGAATTTAGTATTCGACTAAAAAAATTAATTCGAGTTAATTCTAATCTTTTTTAATTCGAATAAGTGGGTTTAAGTTGGGGTAATTTAGTAAATTTCCGTCCCCTTCCTTTTATTTAATAAAAATAGGAACGCTCCTTCTGTTAAAATAACCCTGAGTGCATCGTCCTCATTTATATGTGCAAAGAAGATTTGTCTGCAAATTTGGAAGTCTTTGGAGCAATGAACCCGGTATGTTTTAGGATATATTAAGGTATATATTTTGTGTTTTCTAGAGGAATTTATCATCCGATTCTCAGTTTTATAGCAATTCCTTCTTAGGTCTATGAAGATTATCTTATAGACGGCAAGTACACTTCTATACAATAAATGACGAAGCGAACCTTAGCATCAGGCGAAGTGAACAGGTGATAAGAGCTGATTTAGGTTTTCCTTGCAGTCACTAGTCAATGATCAATGGACTTCAAGTGTTTGTTTCGTCTTTTTTACTATTTACAGAAAGGGTTCTGCTTAAAGATGACGAGGGTAAAACTGTCATTTGATATAAATAATACATAGCCAGCGTTTACTTTGGTGGATAAGGTGGGATAAAACCAAGATACCCTATGTAATATCGTTCACTACAAATAAAGGCCATGTATTAAAGCCCGCAATAAAACATCGGCCCGGTATTATAATCAAGCTAGCCCGCGTTAATTGATCCCATGGGCACAAATAATCCAATCCTTAAGAGTAAAATACCCCTGTTTCACCTAATCATAAAATCATCATTATTTCACGTGATTTATTTGAAAAAATAACTAAAAAAAACAACACTAATTTATTCGTTATTTCATGACGATCAAATTGATACGCATATATTATATTTTTGAAATTCATAAAAATAAGTTTTTTTTTTTTGTAAATAAGTTATTGATGAATTAAAGGGTACTTTAGGAATTCTACAAAGTGATGAATTAATTAAATCCATGTCTTGCAAAGTAAACAAGTAAATTGGATAGGCGTAAAGATTAATAATCCAATGATAATTTATCCCATCCTTAACGCTCCGTTTGGTTCACGGATTTTGACGTGGAAAAGAAAAGAAAAATTGGAATGGTACGACACGTGAAGCGTAATGTCTAATGATTCAATGCGTATGATCACACTTTTATTTTCTTTTCTTTTTAGCATCAAATTCCGCAGACCAAACACACCATAAAAGTGAACGCAACAACAGAAGGATCCAAAACCTAACGTGGTATTAATATGGACTGGTCTAACCCAAACAGCTTTTATATTCAATTTGAATTATTTATCTTGGGCTTAATAGGATCTTTGTAACAAAAGGTGCGTGTCATAGACAAAGAGGCGGGAGGCATTGACATTTTAGTCCCCAAACACTCACGTATTTCAGTTATTTCCCAAAATTGGTTATATAATGCTATTAATTTATATATCCTATTTCAAGTTAATGGTTCAATGTTACCACATTGGGTTAGCTATTTCTTACAGAATCGCATTGCACTCCTACTTGGGGCCGTTTGCTGTCTTCAATTGGTCCATTTAAAGCCCGATATTAATAGACAGGCCCGTTAATAGCTCATCAAGTCGAGCTCTTCGTTGTTGGAACAATTGCAAGTTTGCGACTTTTGCATCACAAAACTAGATGTTGCTGTGTACTGTGTCGTTGAGGATATAGAACGGAAATTAATAACTTTGCTGTCAATTTAAATTTCAAACATTACCATACTACTACAGAGTATTTTTCCGTAAATCCTTAACTTATGTTCCAAGATTTTCTCCGAAAAAAAAAAAAACTTAATGTTCCAAGATAAGCTGATGTTCTAAAGAAAAGAAAGGAGAGAACATGATGGGTGGGACCAGATAATAATCCGAAATAAAGGGAGAAATGTGAATGATATGTTGGAGGAGCTGAGCTGAATCGTTGTGAATATTCACGAGAAGATGTCGACCCGCGATGAAGATTCAATTGGCACTTTTATTAGCATCACTGGCGCGTCTGAAGCCACTGCTGTTCGGAAGTTGGAGGTATTTGTGGTCTAAATATTAATCAGTCGCTGAATTTGATTGCTTTTAATCGATTTTTGCTGACCCTTATCTCTTTTGAGTTGAAGCAGAGATTTTGTTGACCCTTATCTTTTTTGGGCTTTTGTTTCTCCGGCAGCGAACGAACCGTGAATTCGTCTCTTTTTGAATTGTGTTGCTGACCATGACGATTACTGCTGACTACTGCTATGTGATTGAGGGTGATAATTATATTTATAAATTTGTGGTATAAAGTATCATATTAAGACTGTCCTTAGTTTATTGTGTTTTTTCTTGAGATGATTATGGTTGTGCAGATGATGTCTTGTGTATTGCTTTTTCACGGGAGGGTTTTAGGATGTGCCTTGCTTCGGATGCTTCTAATTTATAATTTCTGATGTGTGTTTAACTGTAACCATGTACTGAGCTGTTGTTTTTTTGGATAAGCAAGCTTCCTCTCTTTTTTCTTTTGCCTTGTTTTTGAACTGGTCGTTCTGTGCTTTTGATGCTGTGGTGCCATTAATGCTTATTTGAATTTCAACCAGTTTACTTGCATATTTCGTCAGTTCCGTCTATTCCTGTTTTGGCACGATCGTCAGCGTCCTAAAGAAAAACTGAAGTTTGCAATAATTTTGTATATCTTTTATTTTCACAGAAATCAAGAGGCATACTCTACTGATCCCATAGACGTTGATGATCCAAGGCCAGCACTGCCGTTTCGCCCACCATTTGACGGTGCTCGTTCAGTTGAGGATGCCTCTGAAACTGCACTCGGATATGAGACACAGGGACACGGGGCAGCTATACTCAATGACGATGGTACTGAGGACATATCATGTGCTCCATTTTTACAGACCCGCGAACAAGGAAATTTAAGTACCGAACCGAGTGCACCCTCAGTCGTCAATGCGCCAGACTACAACGATGACATAGAAGAAGAAATGATGCGAGCTGCTATAGAGGCTTCGAAGAAGGATTCTTCTGTGCCAAATCATCAATGTGACGCCCAGGTATGTGCATTTCTTGATTTCTGTAATTTTTTATCAGGTTTGTGTTTGACTTTTATCTTTGTACAGGATCTTGGGAACCTCGATGCTCTGACAGGTCAGTTGTCATTGCTGATGCTCTTCTGTCTTACATCTGAAGTATCACTAGAAAATTGAAAGACTGCTAATAAGAAATTGGGAATATACAAATCCTGTTTTAAATTCGCCCATTTACATCTTCAAACAGTCTTAGCTTGTACGCTGTATTAAATTAGCCTATAATTTTCCATCGATTGACGTATTTTTGATCTTCTTTTGCCGTGCTTGATTTTGATTAGCATGACATCTGGAGCCCAACAGGCCTTAAGGAGGACAGTGGAAATATATTCAAATTCCACACGTTTTGCCCTTGCATGTAACACATCTTCGAAAATTACTGAACCTATTCAAAGTAGCTTGTGAGGTTTGCTGGATTATCCGATCAAGAAATCCTTAGACGTGTTATTTTTGTTGTTGCTGCTGAAAAGGAAACACTGTTCTCTTTTTTTTTTTTTTTTTCCTCCTTGATAGTAAAGCCCATGATACTATGATTCTTGTTATCATGCAGGTATGTTCATATACCATACCACCATGTGTTATCTTGAGTGCATTTATATATAGCAATTTGAAGCATTTGCAAACTATCTCTTTTTTCCTTCTTTCTTTCCATGCCTAATATAGTTGAGACTATCCAAGGGGAGTGGTTTATATGTGCCTCCTAATATCTTTTCAAAACGTTTGGTTGAAGGTGCCCTATGTTCCTGAAGTTCTTGGAGCGATTATTTTCACTGCTGATGGCGACATGAGACAGGCATTGAATGAAGTTCTTGCAGTGAATTTGGCTCTGTCAATCAAGAAAATGTGTTTAAGGTCTGACATCATTTTCAGTACAATTGCCTTCTCAAAATTAGTTTTCCAATTCGTTGCAACAACTTCAGTTTTGCATCTTCAGGTTTGTGATCGGCCCCATCCATTGCACGTGAAGGACATGGTGCGGCAAGTACTCGACGGTAAATTTGACGACGCTAAAGTAACTCTATGGTCTGGCTATTCTCCTACTGATATAATCACTACACTTTTCCGAATTGTGAAGTACTACGACGTGCCCGAGTATCTGAAGTTGGAATTCATTAAGGTATTCTTTTATAAACATCAAATCGTTGTCCATATAGTCGATGAATGACGATGATTGATACATCAACTCTATGCTTTTCCAGGAAACTGGATTTGACCATATGAGGATCTGCGATGGAAACTGCTGTTATTTTCGGATGTGTGGTTTACTGTATGTAGATAGTTAAATCTCATTAGTTGGAGTAAATTAGAAAGTCATGTAGACAAACAGAATAAAATCAGTATAAAGTTAGAGAATTCACTCTATTTCGATGTCACCACTTTCCTCATTCAAGCCATTTATCATACTGGCAATAAATTCAGTAGAAAAGACTTGACATCACATATCATAAAGAAGATGAAGTCAAAAGACTGGTTTTCCTAGAAAGAAAGGTTAAACACAACCTACACCGCAGCCGGCGGCGGCGCCGCACCCGGCGGTGCCTCCGCAGCCTTAGCCGCCTTCTTAGCTGCTGCAGCGGCTCGGGAATTCGCTGCTCGAGCTGCCTTCATCGCCCGTCTCGCGGCCCTTCTCTTTCGTTCCACGACCCCAATATTTGTCGAGAAATCTAGTCGGGCATCTGCCACGGCTTGCTCCGAATTCCTCGCACCCCGTAAAGCGATCGCCACAGCTACTCGCGCCTGCACAGCTTCATCCGCAGCGGTTCTTGCCCGCTGTGCATGATCATCAGCGTTCTGAAACGCCTGTTGCGCCACTTGCAATGCCCCGTTCAGCTCGTCATTCGCCACTACTGCTTGCTGTCCGGCCACAATGTTCTCGATCGTAGCTAAATGACCTAGCGCGGCGTTCCTCGCCGCCTGCGCCTTCTCAGCCAGGGCTTCGGCTTTCTGCGCCGAACGTTGTGCCCCTCTCAAGCGGACTGCAAATTAAGAGAGTTGCAACTAAAATTAACGGTACTCCATCGGATTATGTATCAATTAAAGAACGACAACGTATAATACCTGTAGCACGACACAAGCAGTGGAAGAAGTTGTCGACGTGAGCGACAACCTGAACCCCAGCCACTCCCAGCGTGTACGCCGGGATGCTAAAATCTACCTCGAAGAAGTAAAAGAACAACATGACGACGTTATTAACGACGCACAGGACCGGGATAGAAGGCAGGAACCCTCTCCCGGTCCTAGTGTCGTAATATTTCACGTCCATGCATCCCATAGGATGACGCGGGACGCGATACTCTATTATCCCATCTAGTACGCTACCCGCAATACCCAAACCCAGCCCCACCAGAAGAAGAATATTTTGAAGCTTCTGGTCATCATGAACCAAACCCCAACGACAAAAAAGTCTGGCAGCCACTTCCGGCTCTAACCCAAACACAATCACAGTGCAAAAAATACTACAAAGCTTCCAACGATTACACATACACAGACACATTGAGAACGCCGAAGGAAAAGCTACTATTACCTCGGGTAATGGAGGAAGTGGAGATCTTTGCTGAAGGTGAGGGAGGAAAAAACTGAACTTTGCTGCTGTAACGGGCAAAATCTGAGCTCAGTGAAGAAAACCTTTCGACAGTATAAAAGGTATTAGCGGGTTTTCGTATAAGGGCGTTCTATATATCTTTGACAATTGAGAAAAGCCCTAGCCGTGCTTTTTAATTTCTTAATAGACCCTCTTGATAACTTTCAGTTCAATTAAGTCCCCAGAACTTTCTAAGACGAACAATGAGAAAAGAAAGAAAAAAGTAACTGGGGATAAGTATGCAATTATTATTGAAAATCCACCGCTGGAAAATAATAACGTCATTATTCCGATTTCAGATGAGTCCAATTGAAGGTAAAAGAAAAGTCGAGAAAAACACGCAGTAAAGATCAATTCTTTATTCTGTATGATGATGTGATTAGCAGACGACCCGCTTCACCTTTCAAACAGTTGACAGACAGCAACCCTCAATCAAAGAACCATAATTTTGGCAATCATGCGCCATTACTAAAATCCCTGTTGGTTCATCAACCTGATTATAGGTCCTTCTTTTAACTCGCTTTGACTTGCTCTGCCTCACATGCTAGCTGGATTCATTTCTCCGTTGTTTGTAATTCTTGGACTGTATGCTTATGGCGTAGGCAGTGGACTATCACTTGAAGATTCGAGCTTCAGTCAGTAGCCTTGTCTTTATTCTTACAGGCAAGTACGTTTTTGTACTTGATTCATCTTCTACGATACGATTAACTCTAGTCTTCTTGATTTAATGATTGGTATTACTCGGTATGTTGAAAAGCTTGTGGGTATTACTCGGTATGTTGAAAAGCTTTTCTGCTTCTGTCTGTTTGTTCCAAGCTGCCATTTTTACTCTGCCCCATGAAGCGAATCTGACGATTCTCTATGCTTGATGCCTTACTCTGTGTACGATTATCTGAAATTTGAGGTTCTATATGTTATTAAACTCTAGATGTCGCCTGCAAGGAGATGGGTTGAATATAAATAGATTAATGCTACTGTTTTTTGTAATGATTGGTCTGTTCAGAATCTGCTTTTGGGACTTCATTCATGGGCAACGATTCGCCGTATGTTCGTTCGGGCGAGTCTAGGAATCTGCTGTTGCTAATCGGGATTGTTTTCGGGTCACTCCTGTTTATACAGTACGCCGAGCTTCTTCCCTATGGTGGTATTTTCTCGTCTGGTAAATCTCAAGTTGCGCCCGTAAACATCTTAACTAATCGAAATGATCCGATTAGTTCCAAAGACTTGGCTCGGCATTCTACGAGTGTGGAATCGACTAGCAACGTAGAAACTGTTACTGGGAAAGATATCGATGGGACAAACGCCAGAAGTTTCAACGATACTTCAGACAGTGATATGGATCTCCCCGAAGACGACGATGTACCCAACGAAGTTTTCGAAAGAGATCGCAACTCAACAGTCAATGAAGAAAACAACGGTAGCTTCTTGTCGGGGAAACGTATAGAGTCTAACCATGATTCTCAAGTATCAGGCGAAAATGCAAATGGGGGTGGTGCTCTATCGAACAACAATGGCTTAGACATATCCCCTGAAAATCGAAAAAATTGTATAACTCGACGAACGCTGCTGAAAATGGGATTTCCCCGCCAGGAACGAAGATTCCTTCCACCAGTAAAATCATTTCGGAAAATAGGGCTCGAGCTGTAATAACCATATCCGAAATGAACACTCTGCTGCGCGGAAGCCGTGGATCGTATAAGGCATTGGTATAGAAAACTTATGCTTGACTTCATGGTGATGGAATCTGCGTGCGTATATGTATTTTATATAGTCATCTTCTTTCTTGAATTTGAACTGCAGAAGCCGAGGTGGCCAGCAAGCACAGATCAAGAATTAGTGAATGTGAGGTCGCTCATCGAACACGCTGCTGTCGTGAAGAAAGATCGCCAATTCGACGTCAGCCTCTATCGAAATTTTTCTGGATTCCAAAGGTCGAACGAAATCTAACACGTGTTGCTCTGCTTTTTTCAGTTCTTGTTTTTTTCCCAAATTTTAAATTCTGTTTTTCTTTTTTTTTTTTTTGCAGGAGTTACGAGCTGATGGAGAAGACACTGACGGTCTACATCTACTCCGAAGGAGAGCAGCCAATATTCCACCGTCCGCCCCTCGAGGGAATATATGCGTCCGAACCCTAGGAAAGCACACCTCTTCTACCTACCCTTCAGTTCGAGGATGTTAGAGACAACGCTCTACGTCCCCAATTCTCACGATCGTTCGAACCTCATCGCCCGTCTGGCTCAATACGTCGAGACGACTTCGAGAAAATACCCTTTTTGGAACCGAATGGCCGGGTCCTACCACTTCCTTGCCGCATGCCACGACTTGGTAAGCATTGCTTCTTTAAGTCATGCATATTTTCTGAATAACCACTTCACCTAACACCCTAAGCCTATATTCAGCATATCGCTTTTTAAATTCTATATATTATATTTCCAACGCGCCCTTTCACATCCAGCTGATTTCTATATTAACTATCCTTAGACGTGTAGTTTCCTTAAATGGATGGTCGTGGGGATTCCTGGCCAACATAGACAGACTTCTTTGGTCCAACTCTGAAACTGAAACAATGTTGATTGATCAGTTGTAGCATATGCGTCAGCTTGAACATGCTATCCATGTTTTTCGTCACCCAATTCTTCCCCGCGGGGCTTTGCAGGATGAGGTTTACCATGCATTTGGTCACTTTTGGCTCGATGCTTTTCATGACTATCTTTACGTGCCTTTTCCTGCCCGAGACCAAAGGCCTACAAGTCGATAACGACGTGTCCAAGATCTGGAGTACGCACTGGTTTTGGAAGAAATTCAACCAAGAACGAGAAGTTATTAAGAGCTAGCGCAGTTTCCTCGGACTATAATTCCTTCCCCGCGTCCAATCTCGTTATCATTCTATTAGTTTCAGTATATAAGGAGAGAGCTATTGATACCTAACATCCTTAAGTATGCCTACACCACCTGACTTGAGCCTCAAATACACGGAACCGCTACCCCGAACATGACAACATTTGCAATCACCGAGCTTCACACGTTCTCCTTTCGACTCTTGAAAGTTTTGCAACCATTCTCTGTTGCAAGTCGCGTGAAAACTACATCCCGAGTCAAGGATCCATTCCTTGCTCGCCTTGTGCTCAGACACATTCAACGCCTCAGCAAATTCGCAGCCAAAACAGTAGAATCTGCAACACAAACACCATCAGAAAACGCTTCTGAAATTTCAGCAACGTTAGAGCCTTTCGTTGCTGCGTTTTCAACCTCAAGACGATGGTTTCCCTTAGGTTTTCGATCTGCAACCAATCCTCTACACGCACTTGAGGTTTCAGCTCCACCATTGGACCCAACCATAGCTGCAGCCACCTCAATATCATCGCAAACCGCAGCCGTTCGAACATCGCCTCCGAACTTCGTCGTTTGCCTTCGATGTGGACATAACCTCTGAATGCGGCCTTCCTCGTGGCAATGGTAACACCTCAGAGGCCTCATGAGCTTCTTTTCTACAGCCTTCTTCGAGTCATTCGCATTCCTACTCAACCATTTCCTCCTCACACACTTCAACTCTTTCGACGAACTCGAAACCTACTCAGTTCTATCATCGAGCAGTTGTGAAATGATCTCCGAAGGAACGCTCTTCGACTTCTGAGGCTTCTTCATGTACAGCTCATCCAATCGCCTCCAAATTTCGTCCGTCGTGGTCTGCTCCAACACGTTTTTCAGAACATCGTCGCCTAGACTCAAAATCAACAAGCTTCGAGCCTTCGTTCAGATGATTTCCTTCTTCGTTGCACTTGAATTCGCAGGTAGCAACTCCTCCTCAAGGTCGTACTCAATCAGACGAGCCTTCATCTTCAACTTCCAGGCATTGAAATCCTTCGATCCATTGAAGACATCCAATTCCAGTCGCATCGCAGCCATAATGCGAAGATCGAGCTCGTCGTCAACGCTCACTGCACCAATTGTTGATCTACAACCGCCGATCGAGTCGGAATTGACCTGTGTTTATGCGTGTGCAAATTGATCTAACCTAATCGAGCAATCGCAGCTCAATTCAACGTCCGCAGCTGGAAAAACACAAAAAACGAAAACAGCATTTTACGTGGTTCAGCAATCTTCGCCTACGTCCACGGACCAACAGAGCCACCGATTGTATTAATCATCAACTAGAGCTTTACGGACCTCCGTGTCTACTACAAAACCCTGGTTTACAAATCTCTCTAATTCGCACTCTAGAGAAAGTTATGAGCTCTCAAAGTCGATCGTCTAACACTGAAAATCTGGTATTTATATGAGCTGCTTCAGGTGTTTTATGCAGCGATCATCTCCAGCCGTCGGATCTGATTTAGGTCCATCAACGGTCTGCATCTTGTCTGGAGAACATAAAAGTGCTGTTTCACTTATAAAGTTGCAAAGCAACTTTTCCCTACATTGAATCTCTTAACTGTTAGAGTTGTAATCGGCGTTGCGTAATTGTGTAAATAGGATCAATTTAGGAAGGTAGTGATTATCATATAGTATTTTCTAGAGCAATATGTGAAAGGGCGGACAGAGTAATATAGGTTGCAAGCCATTACTAGCAGCCTCCGTATATAGTATTTAGATGGAACGTAATGCGAATTGTTACGAGAAATATTATGGATGGTAATACAATGACTTCAATTTGACTGAAGGTGATATATAATTTAAGGCATTGTGCCGATTATGGAAAGTACGATGGTAGAATCTTGATAGCAAGCGTAACCTTGAATATGTATGATCCGACAACTTTGCCTATTCCTTGTTGGACATTTTTTTGTCCAAATTTTAGAGAATTTTCTTTTTTTTTTTGTTGTAACCAGTGTTTTAAATAGCGTTGTGACGCGCGCTACGAGGCGCGCCTTCGCGTTAAATTTTCCAAAAACGCTACGTAGCGTCCGAAATTTCGCGTTCGTTCTTTTTTTTTGTTTTTTATTTTCTTTTATTTCTTAATTACTTATATTTGAAGGGTCTTTCGAGAAACTGGCATTAATATGGCATGTTTCGAGGCATGACTCACCATTGTGGACGTCAGTCTGCAAGTCTACAACTAGGCTAGTAGCTAGGTCTTTAAATGATGGTATATTTAAATTAAAAAATACTTTAATTTAAAGAACAATAAATTAACCAATATATATAACTCCGAATTTAATTTTTTAGAACTGATAAAATTAAACGAATATAACTAAAGCTTACTAGACTACGCATTTTAAAACTTACGTTATTTTTTTTTTTCCAGAAACATATGTGTCTTTATTATATTTAGTTCCCATTTATTTTGAATAATTTATTTGATTGATGATAATTCTTTTAAACTAACATAATTAATATCAAATTAGTAAATTTAACTACTTTATCATTTATAATTACCATATATTATAATTTTTTTATATTATAGTGGACTATCCGAAATACTCACGCAATGCGCTACGCTATTTACGCTACACGCTATCGGGACCAAAACGCGACGTCATACGCTATACGCTTTTTAAAACACTGGTTGTAACATATATATTTTTAGCATGTTTAAAGCCGTTTATAGCGACTAATGCACCGCCTTTTGGTGATGGTGTGTCCTTGAGGCCAAGACCAGCAAACAGAATGTGGATCAGAAATTATATAAAAATTAAAATGTCATATGTATAACCGCGTATGGTATAAAATTGTGCGTGTTTAATAAAGTTAAGTTGTGGAAATTTTATAATATGGAGCAAAGATCTCAGTAAAATGCAAGGAAATTGGCGAGATTGCTTTAAGGGCATTTGATTCTTTTATATTTTAATGTCATATATTATATATTATTAGCTATGATTATTTCATGTTATACCTAACCACCACCATCACTGTGTTTTTATGTCTTTGGGTAGGTTTGTCATTAGACGTTTATATATTAAAGCAATTCAATTGTGATCTTCATGGCTATATATATATATATATATATGTGTATATATATACGGACGAGATCATCTGTCCCAATACGTGTACCATTATATATACCATTAATAAAGTTTGGGTATTTATTTTTAATTAAATAAAAAATACTAAGTAACATATTTTGCTTATGTGTCATTAAATAAAGAAATTTAGAACGGTGATTATTTTATAAACTTTTTTAATTTATGGAACCCATATAAACATTTCTATATAATAGATCTTATCTTTCACATGTTTTTGTTAATTTACACCCACATCTCATTAAAATATTGAATACGCCATTTTTTAACAGAAGGAGAAAGATTTGTGGATCAATTTTTGCCCAATTAGGATATCGCCTCTACTTTTTTGCTCGTCATTACACTTTCATTACAAATTAAAAGATAATTGAATTTTGTTTTAGAGGCTTGTTGTAAATTGATCCGAGTTTGTTAGTTTTCTTGGTAAGTTGATTGCTTTTATTTGGGTGCAGCCCTCTCTGGGCTTTATATAGGTTTGGGCATTAGCCCATTTCCGTCGATAAAAAAAAAAAAAAAAAAAGAGACCCGCAACAACATTAATTTTTTTGCTTTTTTTTTTCCTTAATTTCGAATTGATTTACATTTTTCTTAATATTATTTGGTTTTCAATATTATCTTTAGCAACTTATATATGAAAATGAGCCAAAAATAAATATAGGGAAGAGTTTCAAAAACAAGTGTGTGATTGTGACCTAAACTATAATTAGTAAGTAGACGAAGTCCAACGAAAATGTCGGAATCTGTTTCTGACAATTTACTTTTATATATATAATCCACACACTCCTTAGTTAGAGTAGAGTAGAGCGCAGTAGACCAACTAAAAAGGATGAATGACGGAGAACGCCCCTATTATATTGAAAATGGATGCTTTTGCCTGCCATTGAAATCCTTCATGCTCGTTTTTGTTTTCTTGACTGGTGTTTTGTTTGGATTCGACTTTGGATACGCAGGTGAATTAGTGAGGAACAACCATATTCAACTCATCATTGTTGCAAATTAAACGCCCACCGTAAAACACACACACACACACACGAACACATATATATAAATATATATAATATATATTATATGGGCCATGATAACACTGGATTGCAGGTTGCCTGTTTTCAACGCCTGTATATTTGAAATACTACTTTCCAAAAGCATACGAGGTTATGAGCTCAGATTCATGCTTGCTATTTGGCGATTTTGTTTCGAATATTTGTCGCTCGTCGTTCTACCTTATGGCCTCTATTTCGGCATCCACAATCACAATATTTCGCGTTCAGACACACTTAAAAATGATGCATGGTGGAATTCCCATGCTCTGTGGTACGTTTTGTTTCCATTGGTTAAGCATTTGGCTTCTTACCGGGGGTAGAAACTTGTCTGCCATCACCTTTGGCATCTTCATACAAGTAATCATCAATCTATATAGAACTAATTGTATATATATATAGATATTATATTATATTAGTATTTTCTTTTATTTTTATATTTTTGTTATGGGGATTGTAGGTGGTTGCTGCCCATGCATCGGAGATGGCTCCACTCACATATTGCAGAAAAGTTATGTCATTATTTCCACAAGGAATCAGTTTCGGAATTCTTTTGGCCAATTTGTCGTTTTATGTGATTAGTCTTACTGCAGCTGCAAATACCGGAATCTATGTGGCATGTATTGGCTGGTATATTGTTTTCGTTGTGACGCTGTTTAGTGTCCTTTTGATGTCCGATTACGGCGAACATCTTAAGCAAATGATAGAATGCAATTCAAAACTCGAAGAAGTATACAAGAAAGCTTGCGGTCCTGATAGCTACGAGGATGCGAGATCTCTTGTTCAACAAATCGCGCCGAATAGTATCATCTTCGAAAGAGAACATTTTCCCCCAATAGTTATGGCTGCTTGCATTTCTGTTTTTCAACAACTCACCGGTGTATATGGGTTCATGATCTACGCTCCCGTTCTATTCAAGGCCAACGGTCTGAGCGAGAACGCTTCGTTACTATGCTCTAACATCATTTATGGTGTTAATTTCCTAGTCGCGTTTCTGTCGTCCAAAGCAGTCGATAAGATTGATAGGAAGAGAGTATTGATGCAAGGCGGAATTGTGATGATGCTATGCCAGGTAAAAAAAAATTGAAATACTCCATTTCAATGTTGTTATGGTTATTGTACTTTTACTAGGTTGCTCTTTTTTGTAGGTAATTATCATATACGTCCTTGGAATCAACGAAAATCTTGATGTGATTCTGCCTACTAAGCGGAATAATGCTATCTTGTTGGTTGTGGTAATGAACATTTACGTGGGGGGATTTGCATGGTCGTGGGGCACGTTAGGATGGCTGCTGCCGAGCGAGATTCTGCCCGCAAAAGTTCGATCACTCGGCTGTAGCCTATGCGTCAGCTTGAACATGTTATCCATGTTTTTCGTCGCCCAATTCTTCCCCGCGGGGCTTTGCAGGATGAGGTTTACCATCCATTTGCTCACTTTTGGCTCGATACTTTTCATGACTTTCTTTACGTGCCTTTTCCTGCCCGAGACGAAAGGCCTACAAGTCGATAACGACGTGTCCAAGATTTGGAGCACGCACTGGTTTTGGAAGAAATTCAACCAAGAACAAGAAGTTATTAAGAGCTAGTGCAGTTTCCTCGGGCTATTGATCATTTCAAAATGTATAAATTCCTTCCCTGCTTGCTTTCAAACTCGTTATCATTCTATTGGTTTCAGTATATAAGGAGATAATTATTGATCATGTCTCCTTTTTATTTTGATTTTTCTTTTACTTTTCTGGATGGATCATGCAATTTTCTTTCATTTTCTATTTATTTTTAAGATTCATTAAATATTAAAGCCTATCTTCTTGTTTTTTTTTTGTACACGAAGATGTAGTCTTTCATTACTTAAAAATGAATTTACTAGGAGTTAAGAAGGCCAAAGAGATTCATATGCAAGATCGATGGCGGAGCCACCGTTGGGCCAGTGGGGTGCATGGACTCCACTGGAATTTATTTTTCCTTTATAAGTTAATAAATAAATAATAAAAATTCAAAAGAATTCCACTATCACATATTAATTCCACAATACAACCCACTATTAAATATAAATTTAAATAACTATAATATGTAATACCATGAATTGCACCGATAATTATCGTGCAAACCATTAGAATATATATGTGTGTGTGGAATGAGTAATCAGTGTCTTCGGTTTCCTACGTGTCTCAAAACGATTATTTGTAGCAGGCTGTAGGTAGCTAGTATAAGAACTTTTTTTGAAGGAAAACAAATAAACTTGCAATTCCATTAAAAAATGACAAGAACAATACCATTTATAAAAAGTTTTCCTTTTGCATAAATAATGCGGCAAACACCCGCCCTTAATATTGTTAAGAGTACAATAGCTAGGTCAAATTTGAGTGCCGTTATAATAATCATACTTGAGTCGAATTATCTAAAGCTCTCTCTCACTGCAAAACTCTCATGATTGCAAACAAAATAACAACCGGCCAATAAAGAATTAGCCCCGGCGGCAGAAAGAGCGCACCACGACCGCAATCAATATAATCAGCGCCGCTAAAGCACCCGGCCGGCCTCGTCGTGGCGGCGACCGACGACGATAATCCGCTTTCGAAAACGAAACTATCATTTGAAGTGGCGTTGCTGAAAAGGACACACCAGAAAGAAGGTCGTCCACAGCTTCCCAAAACGATACCCGCACCAACTTCCACGTGGCCTATGCTCTTAACAGTCTCGGGGCCATTTCTTTCCTTCAACAGTACGTGCGAGAATGCCTTGTCCGGCTTGACGTAATTGGTTTGGCAACCGAACAAGCGCCCTGTTATTGGTCCGAGGCTCGAGACTTGGACGCCGCACTTTGGTGCAAAAACTGTGGAAAACATTATATCTGCCGGTTTCTTGTCCTTGGGGCACCCAGGGTAGCACAAGCCTTTGTGGGCTTTTATGTATTGATACGCGATGCATCCAAGCCCTGGATTGCTGTATAACGGCTTCAGGTTATTTGCTATTCTGTAGTCGTTCACCGAAGCTACTAGCTCGTTGGGTGCTCGGTTGTTAGTATTATTGTTAGTGGTGCCGCTGTTGCTGGAGTTGTCTGCAATGCATGCATGCAATTGTTATTCATAAACCGACTGATGATGACGATTGATAATATTAGCGATGATTTATTAATATAGCAGCAAATTCTTTTTCTTTTCCTCAATGCATCATCAAATGTGCACGGTAGGTTTGGTAGTAATCAGGAGGAGCTGCAATGAGCTAGAAGCAGATAATAAAAGACCACATAATTCTTTCTGAAGAAGATGTTTGCAGAAATTTTTTTTATTAATTATATCATAAAGAAAAGTAACGTGAATGTTTTACTCTGAGCGGCGGTGGAAGCTGAAATCAGCATAGTGCAACAGCAAATAGCAACCGTGAGCAATAGTATGTCCTCCTTCATTGTTGTGATTTGTTGCTTGAGCTATACCATTGAAGGAAAAATACAGTTGTTATATAATCAACATATAATATATATATATATATATATATATATATATACATATATATAGCACAAACATCAACATGAATTGCTAATACATAAACGTGATTAGTTAATATTAATTTTTCATAAACGAGTGCCTGGAAGATGGACACGGATGTTAGGTTGGCAGATATGGTGGCGGCGCTGGAGTGGGAGAAAAATAACTGCAATTGCATACTCAACCATAACAAACCTATATATATATATATAATGTATACATAGTCGCGAATATCACAATTACATTTCAAACCTACCCCATGACATGTAAAAGTGGTGATGGTGAGGTGATAAAAGTGATGGTGTGGTGGTTAGGTAGGTATAACATGAAATAACCATAGCTGAACAAATATAATCTATGCATTTAAAAAAAAGAAAATAACAAAGACTTAAATGATGATGAAGCCATTGCATTTCGCCGCACAAAGATCTTTTGATCAATATTGTAAAACTCCACAACAGAATTTTTAGTAAACACACACAATTTTATACTACACGCAGTCATACATACGACATTTCAATCTTTCCGCCAAGTGTTATGTATTGTGTAAGTAGGACAAATGTTAAAGCTCAATTCTTTTGGTGGCTCAAGGACATCTCATCTCTTAAATGCAGGCATGTAGTGCATTAGTCATTAATAACTACTTTAAAAATGCTAAAAGAAATATATGTTACAACAAAAAGAAAATTCTCTCATATTTGAAAAAAACCAACAACAGGCAATAGGTAAAGTTGTGGGATCATGACATATTCATGGTCACCTTTGCTATCAAAATTCTACCATCATATTTTCCATAATGGGCACAATGCCTACAATTATATATTATCTTCAGTCAAATGAAGTCATTGGATTACCATCCATATTCCATAATATCTTGCGTAACATTCGCATTACGTTCCATCAAAATATTGAGACATTCTACATGCACCCCCAAATTTATTGCAAAAAGTTCAATTTTCAGTTTTCAAGACTCAAATGGCCGTTCTTTTTTAATCCAATCATAACGTAAGAAGAAATTAAAATGGGCTTTATAAGTATATTGTCCGTAAATCAGCCCATCAGCCCAAACCTTAACTCCTTCGGCCATGTTACAATTACTACCCAACCCACCATGGTCGATCGTCGTTCTCCTTTCTTACGGTGAGTGGGTTCATGACACACCACCATTAGAAGAGGCGCAATGGCACTAGCTCGATCGATCTTCCGTCATACACTTCACCATGCCCAAACATCTCTTGCGGTTCCGTCAATTGGATGCGCCGCCCTGCGATTCGCCTCCTCGAAGTCCGTCGGCAAGGGAGACAAGAAATCTTCAGCTCAGATGGCTGAGGTTCACAGATTTCTCTACCAAGCCGAGGAGCGTTACAAGTCTTTCGGCGGCGGTATCGAGCACATACCTAGAATCACTCTCGGTATAGTTCTCCTTATGCTATCTGATTGAGCTGTATCTATTGAGGTCTCTACTTGTGTGCCTTTTAATGTAGTATTTAGGAAGACAGGTTTTCTAGGGCTACGATTTCATGGGAATGAAATGTGTGATTCTGAGTTGATGCTAGAAGATGAGTCTGATTGGAATTGACATCACTAATTTAATTACTGTTCTAGGGCACCTTTGTGTTGTGAATGTCCTAACTAGAGAGACGATGATTCACTAACAATTGAGTTTTCTTTTCTGCAGATCATGTCATGATAAGCTACGGTGGGAGCGGTGGACCTGGTGGTGCCAACAAAAGTGCTCGATGATAACATTTTCGATATGTGCTTTGTTGTGTTGTTACCCTATGCTCGCCTGGCTTATCGACATTTTTCTTTTCGATTCTGCAGTCGATATGCGATTCAATGTAAAAAATGCAACTTGGCTGAACGAGAAAGTGAGAGAGAGGATTATGCAAATGGTAAGTAATCGTTTTTTGGTCGATATAGCATCCATCCTATGAAATCAAGAAAGTTGTTTTGAACTTCGCATCGTAGTAGCAATGCGCTGGTGCTAAAAAAAATTCCCGATACTCCTTTACTCTGTTTACATACAGGAGAAGCATCGAATCAATAAGGATGGAGAGCTCGTAGTTTCCTCCATGAAGATGAAACCTCAAAAGTTGCACTCTTTCTCTGCTCTATTGTGATGCATCTCTTCCTATTTCTTGCTAACACTGCTGTGACTTGATATTCTTTTTCATTCTTTCTAGGGGTACTGTCGAGGCTTCGACAAAGCTAAATGCGTTCACTTACCTGAAAAAGAAACTACAGGTACTTGTAGGGAGAAGATGTAATAATGACTATGTCGAGCTTTTGTACTTAAGCGCCATGTTTCGAAAACATTTCTCTGTGTAGTACATTTTTCAATCTCATCTTGAAATACCTGAAAACAGAATATCATCGATGCTGCTTCATATGCCCCGCCTCCTCCTTCAGAAGAAACGTCTGAAAAGATTGCGAATCTGTAAGATTTTAAGATCCATTTCTCAATATGGCAAATGTTCAAATGGTTTATGAAAATGGTTATCCGTGGCGACATATTGTGTGATATGCGTTTTTTCGCTCTGTCACCTCTTCACAGAGCGGCTCTTGCCAAGCAAAAACGCATGGAGAAGAAGAAAGACCAGCAGCAAATGAAAATTTGAGTTGTTGATTTATTGGTGTGAGATTCGACTTATTTTGTCTTGACAATTAGTTGATGGTGTCATAAAAACCAAATAATCATTGTACGCTTTTACTCTACAAGTTGAACAATTTTTCTGAGCTTGATTACAAATGACAATTAACAGCAATATCTGAATTCTGACTGAACCACTCATTCACTGAGATGAGACAACGTTGGAGTCGCTTGTTCTTAGTAACAATTCCAAACTTCTCAACAAATTCAACCCATCCCATTATTGAACGATGCATATATACTAATAGGCCCATCAATGTGACAATGTGTACACACACACACACACAGAGAGAGAGAAAGAGAGAGAGAGAGAGAGAGAGAGAGAGAGAGAGAGAGAGAGAGAGAGAGAGAGAGAGAGAGAGAGAGAGAGAGGAGAGATAACGTCATTGCATGATGGTGGGTAGACCACAAAAAGAAGAATCAAATGATTTAACATTCCACTCGAACAACTAAGCTAATAATAAAAGCCTAATTATGATATATTGCTCCACCACAAGCAACTGCAATCTGATGGTTTTGTTAGTGATGCTGAGAATCTTGGCGTGGGGTCTCTTTTAACTTCACGCTCGAAGCATTTAGCTTTGGACCATAATCCCTTTTGCTTTGTTTCTTGATTTGAACAACGACAAGTGGTAGCTTATTAATATTCACTTTTTTTTTATGGCAATTTCATTATTGGAAGTGGAAATATCTAGACTTATCAATACATATGCATAAAGGATGTTACTTCATAAATATTGCCCACGAACTTAATTGAGCTGTGAATTGTGATAGATTAGGTTTCCAGTGACAAATATATATTAATGGCAGCTATCAAACTCTTGTTGATAAACTGGTTAGGTGTCATAGAGGACGTCATGCTTAGGTAAATCGTAATCATATCTTGGCTTTCTTATATCGATGTTATATGGTACCAACATAAAAAGAACAGTTATAAGGAGAAAATATATACATATATGATGAAACAATGTACGAAAGAGAAGTTAGTAAATATAAGACGACATTAGACAACATACATCATATACATGTAACTTTTCTAATCATGATGAACCCTATCTATTACGACACTGCGTTAATCCTACCCACTATACACTAATAATGAGTCGTCATTCGTCAACTTTTTCCCGAAATCTACTACAGTTTTCGAAATACTGTAAATTATTTATATATATGCATTATCTTTCACAAGGTATCATTGTATACAATGTCGTCATGGATTTTTATTTCGATTCCACATAATCCAATGACTTCAAAGCAGCATCAATATCCATGTCGTCGTCTTCGTCGAAACCAAAAAGTGATTCCCATGATCTGTGGTACGTTTTGTCTTCATTTAAGCATTTGGCTTCTTACCGGTGGTAGAAACTTGTCTGCCATCAGCCTCGGCATCTTCATCCAAGTAATCATCAATCTATATATGAACTAAGTGTATATATATTAGTACTTTTCTTTTATTTTTATTTTTATTTTTTTGTTATGGGGGTTGTAGGTGGTGGCTGCCCATGCATCGGAGATGGCTCCACTCACATATTGCAGAAAAGTTATGTCATTATTTCCACAAGGAATCAGTTTCGGAATTCTTTTGGCCAATTTGTCGTTTTATGTGATTAGTCTTACTGCAGCTGCAAATACCGGAATCAATGTGGCATTTATTGGCTGGTATATTGTTTTCGTTGTGACGCTGTTTAGTGTCCTTTTGATGTCCGATTACGGCGAACATCTTAAGCAAATGATAGAATGCAATTCAAAACTCGAAGAAGTATACAAGAAAGCTTGCGGTCCTGATAGCTACGAGGCTGCGAGATCTCTTGTTCAACAAATCGCGCCGAATAGTATCATCTTCGAAAGAGAACATTTTCCCCCAATAGTTATGGCTGCTTGCATTTCTGTTTTTCAACAACTCACCGGTGTATATGGGTTCATGATCTACGCTCCCGTTCTATTCAAGGCCAACGGTCTGAGCGAGAACGCTTCGTTACTATGCTCTAACATCATTTATGGTGTTAATTTCCTAGTCGCGTTTCTGTCGTCCAAAGCAGTCGATAAGATTGATAGGAAGAGAGTATTGATGCAAGGCGGAATTGTGATGATGCTATGCCAGGTAAAAAAAAATTGAAATACTCCATTTCAATGTTGTTATGGTTATTGTACTTTTACTAGGTTGCTCTTTTTTGTAGGTAATTATCATATACGTCCTTGGAATCAACGAAAATCTTGATGTGATTCTGCCTACTAAGCGGAATAATGCTATCTTGTTGGTTGTGGTAATGAACATTTACGTGGGGGGATTTGCATGGTCGTGGGGCACGTTAGGATGGCTGCTGCCGAGCGAGATTCTGCCCGCAAAAGTTCGATCACTCGGCTGTAGCCTATGCGTCAGCTTGAACATGTTATCCATGTTTTTCGTCGCCCAATTCTTCCCCGCGGGGCTTTGCAGGATGAGGTTTACCATCCATTTGCTCACTTTTGGCTCCGTGCTTTTCATGACTATCTTTACGTGCCTTTTCCTGCCTGAGACCAAAGGCCTACAAGTCGATAACGACGTGTCCAAGATCTGGAGTACGCACTGGTTTTGGAAGAAATTCAGCCAAGAACAAGAAGTTATTAAGAGCTAGTGCAGTTTCCTCGGGCTATTGATCATTTCAAAATGTATAAATTCCTTCCCCGCTTGCTTTCAAACTCGTTATCATTCTATTGGTTTCAGTATATAAGGAGATAACTATTGATCATGTCTCCTTTTTATTTTGACTTTTCTTTTTCTTTTCTCGATGGATCATGCAATTTTCTTTCGTTTTCTTTTTATTTTTAAGATTCATTAAATATTAGAGCCTCGTATCTTTCTTGTTTTTTGTCCACGAAGATGTAGTCTTTCATTACTTAAAAACGAATTTACTTGGAGTTAGAAAGTAGATTGAATCATCTGTTCCATATTGGTGTTCCACCAACCAAATTGCGACAAGTGTACAGTTGGTCAACTGAGTTTAGCACTTGTCGGGGAATGGTTGGTGGAACGCAAAGGTGGAACACTGTTGTGGCACAGACGATCCGAAACCGCTAAAAAGGCCAAAGAGATTCATATGGGATCCATCGTTGGGCCAGTGGACCCCACTGGAATTTATTTTTCCTTTATAATTTTCTAATAAAAAATATAATTATCTACATAATTGATATAATATAAGGAAACAGACCACACTGAAATAAATCATTTATAAATATAAGGGAAAATGAAATTCTAATATACAAATTGGACCCCAGTGTCCAAACTCTCTTGCTCCGCCACTAGCAAGATTGACCGGATCGAATTTCTAAAGCTTCTTCTTGAACAACGTACACAAACAAAAGCACACACACATACCTATTCATATTTAGTTCAGCGCTTGTGACAATCGGCCGATGTAGATGCACACTTGAATAACTATGATTTGAATCCGTGATTAAACATAGAAAGGCTTATGCTTCTTCCAATGTTCATATATATGATATGAAAAAGGCATAACCACTATTGACAGTCATTGTTGTAAAAATCGGTCTAGGCGGGTTGTACATTTTAATATTAATTGTTTTTCAGTCCACGAGAAATTTATCTTCGACCAGCAACAACATTAATTATTTTTTTCTGAATTTAGGAGGGTTGTACATTTTAATATTAATTTGGTTTTCAATCTTATCATTTGCAACTGAAATATGAAAATAAGCCAAAAATAATATAGGAAAGAGTCCAAAAACAACCTGATGTGAATATAGGACTTATACTACAATTAGTAAGCAGACGAAGTCCAACGAAAATGTTGGATTCTATTTTTTACGATTAACTTATACATATATATACTAGTTTTTTGCACGTGCAATGCACGGGTCTTAAGTATGTATAATTGATGTACATCTGCACCATAACTCGATAGGTGTGTCCAAAAATAATAAAAAAATTGTTATTTTTATTATCATAACTTAATGTAAAAATATTTTAAGTTCTATATCAGCAAAAATATTATGTCACATAATTAGGTGAGAGATAATAATAACTTAAAATTAATTGCATTCAAACATAGAAATAAAGTCATCCGTAGGATTTGCTTGCATTTTCAGTTGACTTGAAATTTCAGATATTTATCTGATACAACCAATAAAAATAATCATATTAATATCGGATCAATATTTAAGATTGTTCCTTCTTCGCTTTCTTCCGAGCCAAAAATTGTTAATTAGCTGCAACAACTGAATCCAATCCTCGATCCTTTGTGATGTTCAGCTTCGGGCTGAATGCTAGCTGATGATTTTGATTTTAGTTGATCTTTTGAGGTAAACTCGCCGATAGGCTTGGTTTTGCTTCTTTTCAGTAACTTACCATCAATAAAATTTGAGCACTCGAGTCACAGATATGATATTATATCATAGCAACAATACACGAAAAACAGCTATCGAATTATCTTCGAATATTACTATAATCTGAATCCAATTTCACTTACATATGTTAATCTAGTTTAACTAACCTAGATGAACCACAATAAACGTACGTTGGACTTGCTGTTTATATTTAACTTCTGCAGCGAAAAACGGAACATTCTCTAAACTAACATAATAAGATCATAGAATTGCTCAATGTGTCAAGATGATATCATCAATAATATCTTCGCAGTTACCCGAACGGACAAAACAATTGTGAAAGCCGGGAATTGCATCATTACTCGAAACAATGACTTATAAGAGATTCATCATCCTCTTCCAATTTCCTTTTCTTTCTTATGAAACAAATTAGTCCACATCAAGTTAATCAAATTGATATATAATAATACCAATGTTTAGGAATTACGATCCCTAACAAATATAAAAATAAAAGTAAATATAGCAGATACATTTATCAACAACACAAAAATGATTTGACTTTTAGAAAGCCACGGAATAATTAAATCCGCTATCATAAGGCATCAAATGACTTACTTCTCAATTAATAAGATTGATTTTCCTGATTTTTTTTAGTATATATACCAGTGAGACAGAGGGCGGCTTATATACTACCACCACAGTTCACAATTTTTCAAAAAATGGCTAAAGAAAAGATGCAGAGGATTAACTGACTCACGCCCCGATTTCAGAATAAGAGAAGCACAGTGATCATACATAAAGCTCTATATAAATCTTACGTTTGCATAATTCTGGACTACCCATGGGAACGGATATATGGATAACCAATGAGAAGACAAATCACACACAAGAAATGAAATGTCTCGTTACTATTCACTACTCAATTAATTCCATAAAAAAATCAATGAAGTAAAATGATATTAAATAAAAAGCAACATGTCGTGATCGTGCGGCCAAATGTTTCTGCTCATAAGTGATTTCACTTTCCACTTGTATAAAGATTACAATTCATCGCAGAAGAGCAAACGTTTCTTTACCAGACGAACTTGTATTAAATTTCGGATGGATTTACATTTTTCTTAATATTATTTGGTTTTCAATATTATCTTTAGCAACTTATATATGAAAATGAGCCAAAAATAAATATAGGGAAGAGTTTCAAAAACAAGTGATGTGATTATATGACCTAAACTATAATTAGTAAGTAGACGAAGTCCAACGAAAATGTCGGAATCTGTTTCTGACAATTTACTTTTATATATATAATCCACACACTCCTTAGAGTAGAGTAGAGCGAAGTAGACCAACTAAAAAAGATGAATGACGAAGAACGCCCCTATTATATTGAAAATGGATGCTTTTGCCTGCCATTGAAATCCTTCATGCTCGTTTTTGTTTTCTTGACTGGTGTTTTGTTTGGATTCGACTTTGGATACACAGGTGAATTAGTGAGGAACAACCATATTCAACTCATCATTGTTGCAAATTAAACGCCCACCGTAACACACACACACACACACACACGAACACATATATATAAATATATATAATATATATTATATGGGCCATGATAACACTGGATTGCAGGTTGCCTGTTTTCAACGCCTGTATATTTGAAATACTACTTTCCAAAAGCATACGAGGTTATGAGCTCAGATTCATGCTTGCTATTTGGCGATTTTGTTTCGAATATTTGTCGCTCGTCGTTCTACCTTATGGCCTCTATTTCGGCATCCACAATCACAATATTTCGCGTTCAGACACACTTAAAAATGATGCATGGTGGAATTCCCATGCTCTGTGGTACGTTTTGTTTCCATTGGTTAAGCATTTGGCTTCTTACCGGGGGTAGAAACTTGTCTGCCATCACCTTTGGCATCTTCATACAAGTAATCATCAATCTATATAGAACTAATCGTATATATATATAGATATTATATTATATTAGTATTTTCTTTTATTTTTATATTTTTGTTATGGGGATTGTAGGTGGTTGCTGCCCATGCATCGGAGATGGCTCCACTCACATATTGCAGAAAAGTTATGTCATTATTTCCACAAGGAATCAGTTTCGGAATTCTTTTGGCCAATTTGTCGTTTTATGTGATTAGTCTTACTGCAGCTGCAAATACCGGAATCTATGTGGCATGTATTGGCTGGTATATTGTTTTCGTTGTGACGCTGTTTAGTGTCCTTTTGATGTCCGATTACGGCGAACATCTTAAGCAAATGATAGAATGCAATTCAAAACTCGAAGAAGTATACAAGAAAGCTTGCGGTCCTGATAGCTACGAGGATGCGAGATCTCTTGTTCAACAAATCGCGCCGAATAGTATCATCTTCGAAAGAGAACATTTTCCCCCAATAGTTATGGCTGCTTGCATTTCTGTTTTTCAACAACTCACCGGTGTATATGGGTTCATGATCTACGCTCCCGTTCTATTCAAGGCCAACGGTCTGAGCGAGAACGCTTCGTTACTATGCTCTAACATCATTTATGGTGTTAATTTCCTAGTCGCGTTTCTGTCGTCCAAAGCAGTCGATAAGATTGATAGGAAGAGAGTATTGATGCAAGGCGGAATTGTGATGATGCTATGCCAGGTAAAAAAAATTGAAATACTCCATTTCAATGTTGTTATGGTTATTGTACTTTTACTAGGTTGCTCTTTTTTGTAGGTAATTATCATATACGTCCTTGGAATCAACGAAAATCTTGATGTGATTCTGCCTACTAAGCGGAATAATGCTATCTTGTTGGTTGTGGTAATGAACATTTACGTGGGGGGATTTGCATGGTCGTGGGGCACGTTAGGATGGCTGCTGCCGAGCGAGATTCTGCCCGCAAAAGTTCGATCGCTCGGCTGTAGCCTATGCGTCAGCTTGAACATGTTATCCATGTTTTTCGTCACCCAATTCTTCCCCGCGGGGCTTTGCAGGATGAGGTTTACCATGCATTTGCTCACTTTTGGCTCGATGCTTTTCATGACTATCTTTACGTGCCTTTTTCTGCCCGAGACCAAAGCCCTACAAGTCGATAACGACGTGTCCAAGATCTGGAGTACGCACTGGTTTTGGAAGAAATTCAGCCAAGAACAAGAAGTTATTAAGAGCTAGCGCAGTTTCCTCGGACTATTGATCATTTCAAAATGTATAAATCCTTCCCCGCTTGCTTTCAAACTCGTTATCATTCTATTGGTTTCAGTATATAAGGAGATAACTATTGATCATGTCTCCTTTTTATTTTGATTTTTCTTTTACTTTTCTGGATGGATCATGCAATTTTCTTTCATTTTCTATTTATTTTTAAGATTCATTAAATATTAAAGCCTATCTTCTTGTTGTTTTTTTTTGTACACGAAGATGTAGTCTTTCATTACTTAAAAATGAATTTACTAGGAGTTAAGAAGGCCAAAGAGATTCATATGCAAGATCGATGGCGGAGCCACCGTTGGGTCAGTGGGGTGCATGGACTCCACTGGAATTTATTTTTCCTTTATAAGTTAATAAATAAATAACAAAAATTCAAAAGAATTCCACTATCACATATTAATTTCACAATACAACCCGCTATTAAATATAAATTTAAATAACTATAATATGTAATACCATGAATTGCACCGATAATTATCGTGCAAACCATTAGAATATATATGTGTGTGTGGAATGAGTAATCAGTGTCTTCGGTTTCCTACGTGTCTCAAAACGAGTATTTGTAACAGGCTGTAGGTAGCTACTATAAGAACTTTTTCTGAAGGAAAAACAAATAAACTTGCAATTCCATTAAAACATGACAAGAACAATACCATTCATAAAAAGTTCTCCTTTTGCATAAATAATGCGGCAAACACCCGCCCTTAATATTGTTAATTAGAGTACAATAGCTAGGTCAAATTTGCGTGCCGTTATAATAATCATACTTGAGTCGAATTATCTAAAGCTCTCTCTCACTGCAAAACTCTCATGATTGCAAACAAAATAACAACCGGCCAATAAAGAATTAGCCCCGGCGGCAGAAAGAGCGCACCACAACCGCAATCAATATAATCAGCGCCGCTAAAGCACCCGGCCGGCCTCGTCGTGGCGGCGACCGACGAGGATAATCCGCTTTCGAAAACGAAACTATCATTTGAAGTGGCGTTGCTGAAAAGGACACACCAGAAAGAAGGTCGTCCACAGCTTCCCAAAACGATACCCGCACCAACTTCCACGTGGCCTATGCTCTTAAGAGTCTCGGGGCCATTTCTTTCCTTCAACAGTACGTGCGAGAATGCCTTGTCCGGCTTGACGTAATTGGTTTGGCAACCGAACAAGCGCCCTGTTATTGGTCCGAGGCTCGAGACTTGGACGCCGCACTTTGGTGCAAAAACTGTGGAAAACATTATATCTGCCGGTTTCTTGTCCTTGGGGCACCCAGGGTAGCACAAGCCTTTGTGGGCTTTTATGTATTGATACGCGATGCATCCAAGCCCTGGGTTGCTGTATAACGGCCTCAGGTTATTTGCTATTCTGTAGTCGTTCACCGAAGCTACTAGCTCGTTGGGTGCTCGGTTGACGGTTATTAGTATTATTGTTAGTGGTGCTGCTGGAGTTATCTGCAATGCATGCATGCAATTGTTATTTATAACCGACTGATGATGATGATTGATAATATTAGCGATGATCTATTAACATAGCAGCAATTCTTTTTCCTTCTCCCAGTGCATCATCAAATGCGCACGGTAGGTTAGGTAGTAATCAGGAGGAACTGCAATGCGCTAGAAAGCATATAATAAATAATTCTTTCCGAAGAAGAAGTTTGCCAAAAAAAAGTTGATTAATTATATCATAAAGAAAGTAACTTGAATTGTTTACTCTGAGCGGCGGCGGAAGCTGAAATCAGCATAGTGTAGCAGCAGATAGCAACCATAAGCAATAGGCCGTCGTAGTCCATTACTGTGATTTGTTGCTTGGCCTATATCGTTGAAGAAAAAATACAACTGTTATATATCTATATATATATATACAACATCACAACATTAATTGCTAATGCATAAACTTTGGTTGGTTAATATTAATTTTTCGTAAATGAGTGCCTGAAAGATGGATAACTGATGTTAGGGTGGCGGATGTGATGGCGTCGTCGAGGTGGGAAAAGAACCGTAATTGCCAAATAGCTACTGTGCCCACCAAAATTGATGACATATATATAGAGATAGAGAGTCACGAACACAAGTCTAATGACAAACCTACTTACCTGCTCCATGCCATAAAAAAATTTATGATGGTGGTTAGGTAGCATGCAATAAGCATATATATCTAATAACAAATATAATCTATTCACTTAAAAGAAATAACAAAGACTTAAGTGCTCATGAAAATATCATATGATTATCGTTACCTTGCTAAATTGATCCTATTTACACAAGTAAGCACCGCCGATTACAACTTAACCATTACGAGAATAATCCAATATATCTCTATTTTTAAACCATGAAACTGGGAATTTTGTGTATTGGTCCAAAAAAATACTTTTTTCTGGAGTTAAAAAGTTTTGATTTCAAAATGTCGGCATAGAATTGCATACTTATTAAATAAAATTAAAAATAAAAATGCTTAATTTCATGATATTTTCATAATATGCACTAAAATGAGTGGGGGATTTGAAATATATTTATCAGCAAATATATTTATCAGCAAATATATTTCATAGTATACATAATAAATCCCCTTAACTATTTCACGTTAATGTATTTAATTTGGGGGATTTGAATATGTCACACAAATTAGAGCTGTCAAACGGGCCGGCGGTCCGCGGCCCCCCGACCCCACCAAAGTGGCTGGCGTGGGCTTTGATGGGGCGGGCCAGGAGGGCTACGGGCTAGCCCGCCAAAAAATAATATATTATATAATTATATTAAATAATAAGATTTGTAAATAAATTATATTGATTTTGATATTTTTTGAGTACGTTAATAACATAAATAATTATGATTAACGAGTTGATTAAATTAGATATTCTTTAATTTCTTTATTTTTCCCTATTTGTTTATATCAATTTTTATCTATTTTTATTATTTTCTTTTCACGTTCGCCTATTTTTTTATTATTTCCTTTTTTACTTTTTTTAAATGGGGCGAGCTAAGCTCGTCAGGCTCACTATCCGCCCGCAGGCGGGGCGAGCCTTCATTTTCCTGGCCCGTCAGTAGGCGGGCTTGCCCGCGCGCACCCCGCCAGTGGTATGCTTTGGCGGGCTACGGGCCCGCCCGCCCCGCGGTCCCGTTTTGACAGCTCCACGAAATTTTGCATGCTATTTGTATGTAAATTGACATCGCATCAAATGAAGTTCACAATTTCCTGCTAACTAAAATGGGCTCATAAGTATATTGTCCGCAGATCAGCCCATCAGCCAAACCTTAACTCCTTCGGCCTTGTTGTTACAATTACTACCCAACCCACCATGGTCGATCGTCGTTCTCCTTTCTTACAGTGAGTGGGTTCATGACACCGCCATTAGAGGAGGCGCAATGGCACTAGCTCGATCGATCTTCCGTCATACACTTCACCATGCCCAAACATCTCTTGCGGTTCCGTCAATTGGCTGCGCCGCCCTGCGATTCGCCTCCACGAAGTCCGTCGGCAAGGGAGAGAAGAAATCCTCAGCTCAGATGGCTGAGGTTCACAGATTTCTCTACCAAGCCGAGGAGCGTTACAAGTCTTCCGGCGGAGGTATCGAGCCCATACCTAGAATCACTCTCGGTATAGTTCTCCTTATGCTATCTGATTGAGCTGTATCTATTGAGGTCTCTACTTGTGTGCCTTTATAATGTGGTATTTAGGAAGACAGGTTTTCTAGGGCTACGACTTCATGGGAATGAAATGTGTAGCTCTGAGTTGATGCTAGAAGATGAGTCCGACTGATTGGAATTGACATCACTAATTTAATTACTGTTCTAGGGCACCTTTGTGTTGTGAATGTCCTAACTAGAGAGACGATGATTCACTAAAAGTTGACTTTTCTTTTCTGCAGATCATGTCATGATAAGCTACGGTGGGAGCGGTGGACCTGGTGGTCAAACTTCCAACAAAGGTGCTCGATGAATAACATTTGTTATTCGATATGTGCTTTGTTGTGTTGTTACCCTATGCTAGCCTGGCTTATCGACATTTTTCTTTTCGATTCTGCAGTCGATATGCGATTCAATGTAAAAAATGCAACTTGGCTGAACGAGAAAGTGAGAGAGAGGATTATGCAAATGGTAAGTAATCGTTTTTTGGTCGATAGAGCATCCATCCTATGAAATCAAGAAAGTTGTTTTGAACTTCGCATCGTAGTAGCAATGCGCTGGTGCTAAAAAAAATTCCCGATACTCCTTTACTCTGTTTACATACAGGAGAAGCATCGAATCAATAAGGATGGAGAGCTCGTAGTTTCCTCCATGAAGATGAAACCTCAAAAGTTGCACTCTTTCTCTGCTCTATTGTGATGCATCTCTTCCTATTTCTTGCTAACACTGCTGTGACTTGATATTCTTTTTCATTCTTTCTAGGGGTACTGTTGAGGCTTCGACAAAGCTAAATGCGTTCACTTACCTGAAAAAGAAACTACAGGTACTTGTAGGGAGAAGATGTAATAATGACTATGTCGAGCTTTTGTACTTAAGCGCCATGTTTCAAAAACATTTCTCTGTGTAGTACATTTTTCAATCTCATCTTGAAATACCTGAAAACAGAATATCATCGATGCTGCTTCATATGCCCCGCCTCCTCCTTCAGAAGAAACGTCTGAAAAGATTGCGAATCTGTAAGATTTTAAGATCCATTTCTCAATATGGCAAATGTTCAAATGGTTTATGAAAATGGTTATCGGTGGCGACATATTGTGTGATATGCGTTTTTTCGCTCTGTCACCTCTTCACAGAGCGGCTCTTGCCAAGCAAAAACGCATGGAGAAGAAGAAAGACCAGCAGCAAATGAAAATTTGAGTTGTTGATTTATTGGTGTGAGATTCGACTTATTTTGTCTTGACAATTAGTTGATGGTGTCATAAAAACCAAATAATCATTGTCCGCTTTTACTCTACAAGTTGAACAATTTTTCTGAGCTTGATTACAAATGACAATTAACAGCAAAATCTGAATTCTGACTGAACCACTCATTCACTGAGATGAAACAACGTTGGAGTCGCTTGTTCTTAGTAACAATTCCAAACTTCTCAACAAATTCAACCCATCCCATTATTGAACGATGCATATATACTAATAGGCCCATCAATGTGACAATGTGTAAACACACACACACACAGAGAGAGAGAGAGAGAGAGAGAGAGAGAGAGAGAGAGAGAGAGAGAGAGAGAGAGAGAGAGAGAGAGAGAGAGAGGGAGGGAGAGATAACGTCATTGCATGATGGTGGGTAGACCATAAAAAGAAGAATCAAATGATTTAACATTCCACTCGAACAACTAAGCTAATAATAAAAGCCTAATTATGATATATTGCTCCACCACAAGCAACTGCAATCTGATGGTTTTGTTAGTGATGCTGAGAATCTTGGCGTGGGGTCTCTTTTAACTTCACGCTCGAAGCATTTAGCTTTGGACCATAATCCCTTTTGCTTTGTTTCTTGATTTGAACAACGACAAGTGGTAGCTTATTAATATTCACTTTTTTTTATGGCAATTTCATTATTGGAAGTGGAAATACCTAGACTTATCAATACATATGCATAAAGGATGTTACTTCATAAATATTGCCCACGAACTTAATTGAGTTGTGATAGCTTAGGTTTCTAGTGACAAAATATATATTAATGGCAGCTATCAAACTCTTGTTGATAAACTGGTTAGGTGTCATAGAGGACGTCATGCTTAGGTAAAATCGTAATCATATCTTGGCTTTCTTATATCGATGTTATATGGTACCAACATAAAAAGAACAGTTATAAGGAGAAAATATATACATATATGATGAAACAATGTACGAAAGAGAAGTTAGTAAATATAAGACGACATTAGACAACATACATCATATACATGTAACTTTTCTAATCATGATGAACCCTATCTATTACGACACTGCGTTAATCCTACCCACTATACACTAATAATGAGTCGTCATTCGTCAACTTTTTCCCGAAATCTACTACAGTTTTCGAAATACTGTAAATTATTTATATATATGCATTATCTTTCACAAGGTATCATTGTATACAATGTCGTCATGGATTTTTATTTCGATTCCACATAATCCAATGACTTCAAAGCAGCATCAATATCCATGTCGTCGTCTTCGTCGAAACCAAAAAAGTCGCCGCCGTCATAATCTGACAACAGCCATGATGTGTAATAGTCGTCATCCACCGTGATATTATCGCCGTACTCTACGTCGTCTTTAAATAGGTAGCTGATCAAAGGGTCGTTCTCATACATGTTCGAACTAACACTGTAATCAGATGAACTGCTTTGAAGATCATTTGGAGAAGACGACGACCTATTCTGCCCCGAGAGCACATTATTATTATTACTGACAACACATTCATGAGATGTTTTGTCTTGTTCTTGAATATCTTCAGTTGCTGATGCTTGAGATTTCTCCGAAGGGTTTTGCTTATTACCACCACGATCATCATCGTCTTTGTTGAGCGGCTCGTGTGTGATGGGATCGATTCCCATTCTGATAAGCTTTTTCTTGATATGTGTGTTCCAATGATTCTTGATTTCGTTGTCTGTTCTTCCCGGCAAGTTTGCAGCAATCTTGGACCACCTTTTAGTTATCACGGTATATCGTAATAAAAAATTAATTTCAAACTTGAAAGCGAAGGACAATATTGCTATTGGGATTTCGTTATATTAATCAAAATAGTTGCGATTTGCGAAGATTATTATTTTCAAAGGTGGTTCCGTGTGGGAATTTCATTATTATGTTAATAATGAAATTTGAATATATATGTAAGAAAGTTCGACAAACAACGGCGTGCATGGGCTAATAATTAATTTATTACCTATTTCCAAGACGTGCGTGAAGGTCAATGACCATTTTCTCCTCGTCTTCATTAAGAAGGCCCCTCTTCAAATCTGGCCGGAGATAGTTTGTCCACCGTAGGCGGCAGCTTTTGCCGCAGCGGCGGAGCCCGGCCAGCCTCGGCAAAGCCCTCCAACAACATTGACCGTTGGTCAATATAAAGTCGATCAACTTCTTATCTTCCTCGGCCGTCCATGGACCTTTCTTCACACCTAGCTTGTCACAACATGGTTGCCTTCCCATTTAAATCAAAATGTATTAACACAATGTTTTATAACACACAAATGATATTCTTAATAACTGAAAAATCTCTGTGGTTTGGTGCATATGATATTATGTTTGGTGGAGATCAAATGTCCCTTCCTTACCCACCTATATATATACTACCAAACCCAATGACATTAAGGTCTTTCTCCGAGTTTATAATATTGTCTTTGTGTGTGTTTTAGTGTGTGCGATTTTGAGGCCCCACCAATTTGTATAGTGAAAGCTACTTATCAACTAAAGAATAGACATTTAATTAGTATTGTTCAAGATAGCCTTTTATATCGTGTCACTCATAGGAGGTATAATACATGATGCAATTACCTCCATTTTCATTAGATTTAATATGTATTAGCCAAAAAAATAATTGAGATTCTGATCGAACATGAACTATCTCGAGTGAACGGAAAACAAATAGAAGAAACGGCCAATACTAAATACTTTCTTACACGGTGTAGTAGAAAATAAAATCTCATGTCATTCGTTACGTCACAATGACGTCATCATGGCTCTGTATCTCAGTGGGGAGTGTTTTTCTGTTTGCAATATATTCAAATATCCATATCTTCATTTCTCGACACGAATGATTAAGGTGTATAATATTGCCCCACACTTGCAATTATCTAGATTGTTCCATGGCATAATATTTGTTATTTTTGTAAGGTTGCCCAATTTTACAGAGAACTAGAAACATATCAACGAAGATACACATATTTTCGTGAATTGAAGTAGTCCTACGTGTCATCACTACAGAGATTACTTACGGTAATAAAATATATTTTTTCATCTCGGAAACATCTGAGCCATCAGTTTCTGAGCAGGTAAGTTCTTCCACTGCTAAGCCTCTTTGACTTGCAATCAAATGTGGGCCCCATTTCACAATAATACCAAAAAATTTGGGATTGGAATCCAATGTGGGGATGTAATTTACTTATTTCTTACATTGTTTACATTTTTCTTTCACAATACGTGTGACACAATGTTTCTCAAAATCGATATCTAAGTTTTAATTGGGAGCAAAGATCTACAAGTAATCGAACTCAATCAAAATCCCAAATCATGCACAGCTTCAACAAGAAGCAAATGTGAAACCATATACTACTTGTGCTGGTAAACTAATGTTGTAACTAAACTATGTAATGAAAATAGGAAGCAATAGATGCTATCTGTCTTCCTCTACACGTGCAGAAAATCTACAACGGCTACCTACGATCTCATGTCTTAATTGCACACGTGTGAATTTTGTTAACAGTGAATGCATGCAAGCAAGCATTTTATTTACTTTCCCCATAAGGAATGTTCAATTGACAAAACCCTAATTTTAATTATGTTTACTCTCATGTCTCCATCGTTATATACACATGCTGTAGCCTCAAATGCCCCAACGCTCATCAGATACGGTTAGAGTTAAACCACGTATAAAGGTTCTGTTAATTACATCATTAGTCAGCAAATCGAGTTATTAAAAATGAACTATGTATAGGGACATTTGATTGCCATGTTTTTGTTTTGTGAATATTTGGAGGGCTCGTGGAGTTATATTAGAAGTCATTCTTGAGAAAAAAATAATGTTTATTATTTGTTATAGTAACTTTGTAATAATTAATTGCGAAGTCATCAAACCACTGTATGGACCGAGCACCAACTATAGAACACGTATATCTTTTATAATAATAATTGTAGCTATGGATTGAATACAAATAAGTTGGTTTTATAACAATGACGAAATTTACACATAGTGCAACCGTCACTAAACTAACCTATTAATAAATATGGATTTTCCAATCTCTAATTAGTCACTACCAGCCCTTAAACTTTCAATTGATCCCTCATCTTCTTGCAATGCATTTGGTAATAATTCTATAAGGTTGTTGTCCCACTTAAGAACTTAAGCTATGGTTAGAAGTACCTAATAAAAAAGTGTTAACATCGATAACGCCCATAATAAAGGCAATCAATCACAAGGTAATTAAAGAAAGAGTATTGGGTTTGTTGGGGTATGGTGCATGTATGCTTTTCACTAGATAATGGGTCCCAAAATGTTTCTTTTTTTTTTCCTTTAAATATATAATAGAATATGGGTTTGGTGAAGAAATAAATGTGTGAAAAAGCTATTTTCGAACGCAATTATCAATAGAATCACATTTTTTTCAGAGCGAAGTTGGTAAGCTTTTTGAGGAAAAAAAAAGATATAAAACATGTGACCCATTTTTCACATCTTGTATCATCATGACATGCTATTGAGCTATATAACATTTTAATAACATCTTAAATCTTTTAATGGAATATATACATTGAAGTGGTGTGGCACCAATTATGACAGTACGACAGTGATCATATTAAATGGAGGGTAATAATCGAATATAGTATAATTATTTAAATTGAATCTTTTCAATTTAAAATACTAATTGCGAATCGTTCGTTCAATGATTTTAATAAAAACTAAAATTTACAATCTAGTAGTCGAAGTCTTGTCTTGTAACCTTCCTGGACTGTTTTGAAAGAAAGAAAATATTTAATTGGAGGTTTCTACCCTTTGACAGGAATTAGGCCCATTTGTTGGCCCATTTCTCAGTTGGGCTTAATCACTATGAAATACTTAGAAATTAAAAGACAAAGACCGTCTCTATATGGCTATGATTTAATCCACACGATTTAGAAAAACTAAGGGACCCTTCACATTTCTATCAAGGAAGGTAAGAAAAAACAAATTTTCTAATATTAAGGATTAGAATAACAACAAAAAATAAAACCTTTAATAAGCCTAACAAAACAAAAAACCATGAGACAGACAAGCTTCCAATCTTCCTATAATAGGACCAAATTATAATATGAATAAATATCAAGAAAAAAAAACCTCTCATTCATCCTCTTCCATCGATTGATGACGATGTTGATGATGATGATGAGAAATCCTCACCAGAGACTCGAGAAACTCTTGAACCTGACAGAACATGAAGAATTCTATCATATTGATATTATGAAAATTGCCACAAGTTTTCATCCCTGATTTGATTTATACATATATATTAGTTATATGGTAGTTTTATACCTCTGAGGTGTCTCGAAGAGAGAACGTGGCATCGGTCTCTTTCGCAATGGCAGAAACAAGAATGCCATAGCCATGGTTTTTCCTCCTCAAAACCTAAATCAAGATAAAGATGTTTTTTCTAATTAATTATTACTAATTTATCCTAAGTGGGATTTTATCTAACTTGTTTTTTAGCTGTTGTAATGCATTATCATATTATCATCTATACCTTAAATGCATCTTCATCAGTTCTGTCATCTCCAATGTAGATTGGAAGCACGTCTCTACGGTTACTAAATCCTGCGGTGTTCATCATATATGGTTATATAAATATGTTTATCACAAAACTTTTCTTTTTTATTATGATTCTTTCTTGGAGCAAACTGTTACCTAGAGATTCAAGAAGAAATTCAACTGCTTTCCCTTTATTCCAATCAATCACGGGGCGAACCTCTAAAACCTGTGAAAAAAATACATAGACCACTTTAAATTATAATTTCCGTGTAAACATCTTATCCAAAGGATTATTGAGCTAATTTTAACTACCTTTCGCCCGTGAGTCAGATGAAGACGAGGATAATCTTTCAAGATATCGTGGACATGTTGCGCAATAACATGCTGTTGTTTTAATTTGGGATCGAATAAAGAGAGAAGAAATATTTTATTAAGAACTTGCTTGTTGTTTTTTCGGAGGAGAAACGAATTTATCTTAGGAAGGAACGAGGCAATTTTTTTAGCTTTTCTATTTCTGATACAAGCACAGCTGAGCCCTTTTTCCTTTTTTACTTACATGTACACTCTCCCTCACTTTTTCACTCACCCACGCCGGCACTTTGTGCCCTTTTTTCACTCTTCTTTTCTCCCCACTATTCTCTGTCACATACACATGCAAACACCCACATATATATAGTAGATATAGGATAAGGGTAAGATATCTAGTATTTGCATGCGTTAGATCTTCCTTTTGACTTCCTCCATATTTTTGGCTGCTTCAATATCGGCGGCTTTTTGTTTTTTTCTTCACTTATTTCTTTTGTGTATTTTTCTTCTTTATTTTCCTTCATGGTGTGCGCAACCTTGAACAAGTTTTGCTTTGACTCTCTACCATCACGCTTGCTTCTTTATTTTATTATTTTCCTTATTTTCTTTGTGGGGCTTAGATTGAGATTATCCAACAAATTCCCCCCTTAATCTCAATCTTCTTTTGGTCTTTCAATCCTCCTTAAACTTAACTCTTTTTCGTCTGTCATACGTGGCGGCTCGCCACTTGCCGTCAATAATTGTCTTCGTGATCGATCCTCCCCATGTTTGTCATTTCGTCGTACTCGTTTACCACTAGTTTTTCTTTATGGATCGTCTTTTCCCTTCGGCTCGGTTCTTCGGCGATGTAATAAATATCCTCTACGGCGTCGACTTTGTACTGCTCTGCATCGTTGTTCACGAATATATTTTCGAATTTATATTTTACCTCCTCCGTAATTTTTCTGTGGATTTTGTCGTACTCAATATCTGCGGCTGTGTCGATTGAGTCCTTCGCTCTGAATCGCTTGGCCTTGCTCGGCATCTCCAGGGTCTCCTTCGTTTGTACGTCAGTCGCCTCTTTGGTCACGAGGTCATCGATCTTAAGAACCTGGCTCTGATACCATTTTGTTGTTTTAATTTGGGATCGAATAAAGAGAGAAGAAATATTTTATTAAGAACTTGCTTGTTGTTTCGATTTTTCAAGTTGTTCATGTAGGCCTCAAGGCTGTCTCTCGCTTTGATCCACTCCTTCACTTCTTTGTCTTTCTCACGTACTTTTTCTTCGTGAGCGTGGTCTTTGTTGGTAGGACTGACCTTGATAGGTTCTCCAATCATTTGTTTAGCGACTTTGCCATCAACATGTCGCAGGGCCTTCGTCGTGGCTTCATGCGCGTCCATCTCATCGCGCTCATGCGTCTCTCCTTGCTTAGTTTTTTCAGCATGCTTGATTGTTGCTTCAACCGCCTTATCGCCTTTCTCGGACACTGTCTCGTGTGTCTCAATGCCTTTTACGTTCGCCTTCGTCGATGCATGCATGGTGGCGTCGACCTTGTTTCTCATCTCATCGTCATTTTTCGATGTCTTCGCGTCGATCTTCTCGACTTTCTCAGGTGGTTGTCGTGGCGGCGTTTCTTCGACCGCTTCCTCTTTCTCGAGCTTTGAGGGCTCCTCCTCGTAGGGAGTTTCCGTTGTTGGAGTGGTGGTGGGGACTTCACGAGTGATATTTTCTTTTATCACTTCAACGGCTGCTTCAGCCTTTTTCTCTTCTTTCACGGCCTTTTCGGCCTTTGGAGATTTTTTCTCATTTTCTTCACCTGCGTCTTTTTTTGACGCTCCGCCTTCACTGTGAATTGCCTCATCGGCCTTTGGATTTATTTTCTCCTCTTCATCGCCATCGGCTTTCATCTTTGATGATTCGCCTTCTTCTTTTCCCGTCTCGGGTTTTAGTGGTGGTTCGACCTTTTTCTTTTCCACCACCGGCTCAGCTTGATCTTTATCAAACTTACTCTCCACGGCACGAGCTCCCTCTTCTCGTACGGGTTCGCACTCAACGTTCTTCTCGTCCTCCTTCGTCGTTGCAAGTTCGCCAAGTTTTTGTGGCTGAACTTGGTCGGTGTCTTTGTACGCTTTCTCCAACAGATCCCAGGCTTCTTTGGCGTTTCCCGTTGCGCCTATCACTCTGGCACCAGTAAATTCGACCGCTTTGCGGATGACGACGAGTGCGAGACTATTTTCTATGGCGGCGACTCGCAACGTCTTTCCTTTCGGCCTTATATACCCCTTCGTATCGGGTGAATATCCATCTTCGACTATTTCCCATAAGCCTTCTGATTTCAGTAGCGCTCTCATCTCGGCGCTCCACCGTACGTAATTATTTTCGGTGAGTTTTGGCGGGAGTGGCATTCCAACACCTGGTAACTTCAGCATCCCCATCGGCTCTGTCGGCATCGAGCACACCATCGGCTCTGACTGCTTCGCTAGCACCTTCGGCTCTGATACCATTTTGTTGTTTTAATTTGGGATCGAATAAAGAGAGAAGAAATATTTTATTAAGAACTTGCTTGTTGTTTTTTCGGAGGAGAAACGAATTTATCTTAGGAAGGAACGAGGCAATTTTTTTAGCTTTTCTATTTCTGATACAAGCACAGCTGAGCCCTTTTTCCTTTTTTACTTACATGTACACTCTCCCTCACTTTTTCACTCACCCACGCCGGCACTTTGTGCCCTTTTTTCACTCTTCTTTTCTCCCCACTATTCTCTGTCACATACACATGCAAACACCCACATATATATAGTAGATATAGGATAAGGGTAAGATATCTAGTATTTGCATGCGTTAGATCTTCCTTTTGACTTCCTCCATATTTTTGGCTGCTTCAATATCGGCGGCTTTTTGTTTTTTTCTTCACTTATTTCTTTTGTGTATTTTTCTTCTTTATTTTCCTTCATGGTGTGCGCAACCTTGAACAAGTTTTGCTTTGACTCTCTACCATCACGCTTGCTTCTTTATTTTATTATTTTCCTTATTTTCTTTGTGGGGCTTAGATTGAGATTATCCAACACATGCCAGCTCTGAATTTTTCGCAAGGTAGAAAAATGATATTATTTTGGCGCTTTTCGACGAATTTATAAGTTTAAGAAATCTTACATTCTCGTCGACGTTGCGATAATGTACAGAAACGCAGAATTTATGGTTCTCCACTTTCGAGCCCTTTATGTCTTTGGTGATCTCAACTATGGTTCGGAAAACCTAAGATATTACATATCTAGATTGAATATGAGCGCGTTATTATTCCTCGTATAATAGTAATAATAACGTCGCTTTACCTCGTCTATCATAGGCAAAAATTCACTGGCGGGCTGGAACAAATTGACCTCCTTGCCCTGTAAAAAATAAAAAAAATATGACAAGTTAATAATTTTAAGAAGAAGAAAAGAAAAATGATACATAATTCAGCAATTTGATCACCTCTGCGTTCTTTACGCAATCTGAATTGTTTTTCGAGGCTTCGACGACTGGAAACATAATGTCCATCCCGTGACTCCCAGCATAGTATAGCTCTTTCAATCCCACCAATTCAAAAACCTGAAAAAAAAAAATATACGCGTAAGAATATATAGTTATTATAAAATCATTAATTATTATGACTACATTATTCATAACAACCTTATCACGGCTTCTTCCGCTGATAATGGCCGTCGGAAATTGCTTTGCGACATTCCTCACAGCACTTCGCATCTGCGCCAGAAATACGCACACACGCATATACATTATATGTAACTTTTATAAGATGAATCATTAGAAAAAGAAAATTAAATATGTAACCATTTATTCATCACTTCTTACAAGACTAGGCATAAAAGCTCTATCAGGGTCATCAACGATCGGCGAAAGCGTTCCGTCGTAATCCAAGAAAATAACCAACTTTCCGTTCCTCGCACGATCCTCTATCATAGGTAAAGACTTCAACGCCGAAGGATATGTAATCTGCAATAAGAGGCTTAGAATTCTTTCTTTAAATAATTAACAACATTCGGAAAAATAATCGTATAGTTAAAAAAAAAAAAAGCGCACCATCCAAGTTTGGTAAGCTATGTCAGTTTCATCGTAAGCTGTGTCAACGGCGTTGAAGTCCCTTACAACCTTTTTGCGCGGAGGAGACGGAGATTTCATAGCATCGAGCCAACCGTTCGACCTAACATCGTCGAGCTTCGAGGTTTCTTTCTCGGCGTAGTTAGGGCATTATTAGAGGCGAAAAGTCCTAATCTCGACTTGTTCATAGGCGATGGATTATCGGCGAGAATTGGAGAAGCTTTCTTTGGCTTTAAATCCATTGAATTTTTTGCGCTTTTCTGTAAAGGTCGAAGGCTCGCTTGTTTTTTTTTAACCTACTCTTTTGTCAATGAAGAACCAGCGCTTTAGTGTTGTATTGTCGCTGCTGCTCGGCGAGCGGTCCATTAAGTTGATGAAAATCTGATGAAAAGAATTATACGAAGAAAGTGAGATGAACAGGGAGAAGCAAAAGGAAATGATGCCAAAATTTTGAATTTTGATACCTCATGGCTAATGTCTCGGCGCATTTAATTTATGCCGAGAAAGTTTCCATCTTCGCCACAAAAAAAAAAAAGAAAATTACCGCTATTGCGCACGTCTTTCTCTCCTGCGATTTCAAAGACGTAAATAAATACTCGGCGATTAAATAAACACCTCTTTCGACTCATATTTCTTAGCTAGCGCGACGTATGAAGAGAAGTAACACAAACTACGCAAATATAATCCGCTCTATTGTAAGTTATAGGAAGGACAATGCTCTAATACATGTTGAGATCTTCGAAAGCATTGGGAATCACTAGCTTGCCAGGTATATATCTAAATTGAATGCACGAATAATAATAATAAACCCGAGTCAGTTGACGATCAAATAAAACAACTCCATCTCTTAATTGATTTTACGATGGATAACTTGTTCATACAGCGATTGACAAGGAAGCTAGAGCAAACATGAACTAAAAGATTCAAACAACCTCCAAATAGGTAACATAATCAAATGTCACATATCATTAAACTATACCCGACATTCTAAACATAGATGCAACAATTTATAGGAGAGAGAGTCACATTCAAGTCCCACTTATGAGTACCAAATTGCTCGTCCTTTTGCGTGACAAACAATGTAAGAAGAGGAGCCAAAAGCAAGAAGAATTAGGGAGTATGAAATATATATATATATATATATATATATATATATGAGAGAGAGAGAGAGAGAGAGAGAGAGAGAGAGAGAGGAAAAACATCATAGCTGGACAAATAATAAATATATACTTCTATCTGTGTGGTGCAGAAGTGTGTGTGTGAGGCGGGTGTCTGTTTATAACCACATCCACATAATTAAACTAAAATAGACAAGACTACCTGAAGGGGGCCTTTGCAAATAAAAAATATGTTTCCACTTCCCTAATAATTTATTAGGAAAAAAATCAAATATTTTGACATCTAACAGCAACAGACAAAATCATACAACTCAGAAATCAAACCGTCGGGTCAGAAAAAAAAAGCTGGTTTCTGTCAAATCAAGAAGCGCAGATAGATCGGTGCAAACGATCAATTAACACATTGATGAATTTCAAGGTAATTCAGAACAAGAAAAAAAATCCGATTCCGGCGAAATCCCATAAAACCAAAGAGAATAAAATGATAAAGCTTGGAGCTTTATGCGATAAAGCTTTTTCACGTATAAAGATTGGATTTTTAGATGAAACGTACGGATCCCAGAAACTCTTTTCCGAGGTTCAAAAGGTCAAGAAACAGTGTATGTCAGATAAAAGAGCCCATAAAGATCATACATTTACACATAAATCCTCTGAAAGAACACCTAAATTAACGTGAATTCAAATCTCAGCATATCACAAATTCAAGAAAAGGGACTCACCAATAAAACGAACGGAGAAGAGGAACATAACAGAAATTACGCACCTGTATACGACAATCAAATCAACGCCGCTTTAGATTAAAGAACCTTAGCAAATCAGAAAAATAAATAACAATAATAAATAATGAATATTTTGCGAAAGAAGGAAGGGGAAAATGGAAGGTGAAGTGTATTGTATTTATAGCCGCATATTGGTGCGTGTATGTATGTGTGTTGCTGCGAAAAAGACGTGCCAAGTAAGGCAACCTTAACGCCTTCCGATTTCGGTCGTTGAATTGGAAACAAATATTTATTATTTTTTTCCCATAATAACAATTTTATGGTAGGCCAAATTTTTTTTTTATAAATCCCTCTCAAGCTACATAAAAGTGCAACTATCACGTTATCACCTTTGCTACCGAAATCAAAATAACCTATTTTGAGTCTCACGTGTATAGGTCTCATTGAAAAAAATGCACCGATAGTGTATTGTGTTTTATTTTACAGACATATTCACAATTACATAGTAGATTTCAAAGTAATAGTACAATATAATGATGGTGATGAGGGTCGATCGCCCATTATAATCATAGGAAAATACCGTATGTATGAGTCGATGTTTAATATTTACCATATCATTAAATATTTAATGGCTCCACTCCACCAAATTAAAATTGAATAGGCTTCACATGTTTGTTTAAATCTAACTTTAATTCGATCAGATGACACTCGTAAAACTCTCAAAATTATTCTATAAATGCTTTGTAATAGCATCCGTCATCAGCAAAGCACGTGGCGATCAGTGACCTGCATGCTTGACACGTGTCGGTCGGCTAACTCGGACTAACTTAGAATTTTCGGTTATTTTATTTTTTATTAATTTCTGTTTGTCATTTAAAGAGGGTATGGTCTCGTCTAGCTCTAGAGAGAGTCGGACAATTCACGGTTATATATAATGTTTACAAAATGGTCCGAAAGTCTCTTGATTCACGTGGGACTTGTCACGTGCCCCATACCTAGCCTTTTTCATCAAACTTAATTTTTCTTTTCTTTTTTTCTCTTATCTTTTCTTTTTTCTTCTATTTTTAGTTATATATATTTCAAAACTTGAGTTTGAAAAACATCTGAATCTTACACATATATACACGTTAATATACTCTATTATATAATGATAAATTCAACAAAAATTACTTTACTTGCAAGAAACCCTTTTCATATATGATAGACTAAGTCAGATAAAGAAAATGCACGTAGTCTCGCCCGCATGATATGCTTGTTCAATTTCTTGTGTATAATGTTCTTTAATGAGATGTTTGGAAATCATTGCCGTTATTTGCAAATATTAGGCGGTGCCCAACTTTTTCAATTATTTGAAAGTGATTGTCTAGGTGATTTACTTCGTCAAAGTCGGATTTAATCTGTAGGCTTCATGGCATAATATTCAACAAAATTTTCATGATTATATAAATGGAACATCTATATCATATTAAATAAGACTAGCAAATATTTCTACTTTGAGAGAGAACATGTTCAGAATTCAGATAAACACTTCAGGCCTTGAGCTCATAACAAACCAGAAAAAGGAAACAAGAATGCAGAGGAATCTAACATTAAACAATGCCAAAAAGGATACAAAATCACAGTACTGTCAGAAGAAGTTAGGCAAGAAAAAAAAATTATCATATATATGTATATGATGAAGAAAGATGTGTATCGATAGAAAAAAAACGATTTCTTTTATTTCATAACATATATATTCGAAGCTATCTGAATCTGATCCATGCTGTGCAGTTGCAACTACATTTTTTTTTTAATTACTGTATTTCAATAATCTAACATTATAATCCTGGATGAGGCTTATCGATCGTTGTTTTCTATATTCTTAAGCATATACATCAGGGGAAAAAGGATAACTTTCTCAATTATTGTTCTTGTCTCATATTGAAATTAGTTATTAATCTTATCCATTAATTCACTCGTTTTTTAATTGTGCAATCTGTTTAATTTATATAACCCAACGAATAATTATCTTGGATTAGATAAGTGGGCCTTGTAATGATTTAATTGGGCCGAAAATCGGCCCACTTAAGAAGCAAGCATTCAAAATATATCTGAATTACCGACTAATATTGTTTCGTGGGAAGTCGTTGGTTGGTAGGTATGACTCTGTTTTCTTCTTCTTCTTCTTTTTTTTTTTAAATACGATTCGTTCAAGAATCAAGGAACGGATGATTAGGATATTATAATTAGTATTTTGAGCAAGCCAAGCCAAGAGAATAGGATCTATATTTGACGATTTAGCTATAAACCCACACACACACACACATATATATAATATACTATATTATTATATATGATGTAACGTGTGCGAACGAACACTCTTAGTGAAAACATAAGTAACAAGGATGGATGATAAAGAACCATTGGCATCCACAATGCTCTTATTTGTTTTCGTGACTGGTTTTATGTTTGGAAGCGACTTTGGATACACAGGTGAACGAAGAACAGCAGCGTTGTTTATAATCGAAATTATCTTTGGAAGCACACATATGTATACAAATACTATGGATTATTATATGTGATACAATTGCATTTCAGGTGACAAGTTATTGATGCCTTATTTCTTGCAAGTCTACTTTCCCACGGCATACAAGAACATGGAGGCATCGTCTTCTTCTTCTTCTTCTTGCGTGTTATTTGGAGATTTTTCTGTTACACTTTTTCGCTTGTGGTTCTATCTGGGAGCGTTTATGTCGGCATACGCAATCACAATATTTCGCGTACGAACACACATAAAAATGGTAGAGGGTGGACTTCTCGTGCTTATTGGTCTTCACTTCGATCTTTATGCGACAAACATTTGGCTGCTTAATAGTAGCAGAATCTTCTATGGGATGAGCATGGGCATTCTCCTCCAAGTAACAAACAATCTCTATGATAATCGACCCCACACCATATATATATATATTTATTTATTTTGTTTTTTTGGGGTTTAGGTTGTAGCTACACATGCATTGGAGGAGGCTCCGCTGAGATACTACAGACGGGTTATGACATTATTTCCCCAAGCAATCAGTTGGGGAATTTTTACGGGCCATTTGTTTTCTTCGGTGATTAGACTTGTTTCAGAAAAGAATCGTGATATGGCAATTGCGATCTCGGATTTAATTTTGATCTTCGGGACCGTGTTTTGTGGGTGTAACTCGATAGCTACAAGCCAAATACTCCTGGATCTGAGTCGTGGCTGGTCGGAAATGACCAAAAATTATATTAGAAACAAAGGTCATGGGAGCTACGTGGCCGTAGTATCTCTAACAGAACAGGTCTCGCCGAGTAATATCATCTTCGAGAGAAAAAAATACTTACCCCCAATATTTATGGCCGCATGCATATCCGTCTTTCAGCAACTCACCGGCGTATATGCCTTGATGATCTACGCTCCCTTTTTATTCAAAAACAGCGGATTTAGCGAAAACCACTCTTCGATGCTGTGTTGTGGTGTTGTTCACGCCGTTAACCTTATATTCGCGTTTCTGTCATCCAAAGCAATCATCCATTGGAATATTCAACGGAAGAGCTTATTAATGCAAGGGGGGATCGCAATGATGCTATGCCAGGTACTAGTTAGAAATTCATAATAATAATCGTAATAATAGTAAATATTCTTTCTTCTTATATTATTATTATTATTATTATTATTATTATTATTATTATTATTATTATTATCATCATCATGGTTGTTGGTTGGTATGGGCTTCGACAGATAATTATCATATGCGTCGTCGTTGGAGTTGGCGAAAACCTCGGTGGTGGCGCAATGACCAACAAGTGGAATGCTATCTTGTTGGTTGTTGTAGTGAGCGGTTACGTGGGGGGGTTTGCGTGGTCGTGGGGTACGCTAGGGTGGCTGCTGCCGAGCGAGATTCTGCCCGTTAAAGTTCGATCGCTCGGTTATAGCCTATGCATCAGCGTGAACATCCAGGGGCGGATCCAGAAACTTTTGACTGGGGGGGCCGCAAATGGCAGACGTAAAAATTTTCATTTTCTATTTTTCTTTGAAAAGATTTATATATTTTGATTTTTTCATTGAAACTTATGAACTTAAAATAAAATCATAAATTTTCTATATTTAACAATAAAAAAACCGATAAAAAAGAGAATAAATAATCGATGATAATCTTGATGAAGCTCGAATATTGACAAAAACAACTGTCATGATATTGATATAGTGTAGTATTATTAATATTAATATAATATACTACAAAGAAAATAAAAAAGAAAATAACGCAAGTCATAGGTCTTATGAATATCAACCGTGCTTTTTTATTTGATATTGTGTTTATTATTAGTGCGTAACAAAAATTTAAATTGACCATGAAAGGAACTAGAAAATGTGAAAAGATAACTAAATTAGATATGAAATAAAAATCTAATTGATTAATATATATATATATATAATTAATTTAGTTGTATTGTTTGGTTGAAACCCAAAACTACCTAAAACTAAAAAAAGGAAACAAGAGACTAAGAAGAATAAATATTCTAAGAAAAAAAAATGACGATAAAGGCAACAAAGCATGAAGATTTGAAAAAAGCAGACTAAAAAGAAAAGTAAAAGAACAAAAAACGTTAAGGAAGATAATTAAAAAAGAACTGCAATATAAAAAACTAAGAAAACCACGTGAAGTGGTATTTGAACCCTGCACCTTTGATATAAAGAACGGATACTTTACCAGTACACTACATAGCATTCTTATACCTTTATGATATAGAGCTCTATATATATTATACAGCAATATATTACACATATAGTACTAAAAGTTTCAAAAATTTTCGCGGGGGCCGTGGCCCCCCCCGGCCCTACAGTAGATCCGCCCCTGTGAACATCTTATCCATGTTTTTTGTCACCCAATTCTTCACGACGGGGCTTTGCATGACGAGGTTTACCATCCATTTACTCACTTTAGGCTCGGTGCTTTTCATTACTATCTTTACGTACGCTTTCTTACCCGAGACCAAAGGCCTACAAGTCGACAATGACGACGTGTCCAAGATTTGGAGCACGCATTGGTTTTGGAAGAGATTCAGCCAACAACAAGGAGAAGAAGAGGATAATAAGAGCGCCACGAAATCATTTCAAAATGTATAAATCATTTCAAGAAGACAGGCGCCGTTTTGATTGTTATATATACATCTCTATTATTCGTTATGTATCTAGCGACGAAGATCACAATTGAATTGCTATAACATATAGACTTCTAATGACAAACCTACCCGATGACATAAAAAGTGATGATGGTGGAGAGGTGCGAGCATGAAATAACCATAGCTAATAATATATATGGTATAATATATGCATTAAAAAAATTAAAAAATAGAATTAAACGGTCATGAAGCAAGCAATCTCCTGAATTTTTTTTTGGGCATTTTCATTTCAGGCCCCTACATAAGTATAATTTAAGGTTCATACTCTCTTCGGAAATTATTTAGTTTTAAGGACCCATTTTTATACAGTTTCACTTTATTGCTCTTACATACCAGTATGTTGAAATTTTGTACCACATAACCATGATCCAGTACCAATTTATGATCATCTGATACTAGTTTATTTTCTGCAGTACCACTTTATTGCTCTGACATACCAGTATGTTGAAAGTTTGTAACACAAAACAATCATTCTATACCAGTTAAAATGTTTTTCATACCATTTTTTTACACCACACAAAATGGGTCCTTTAACCTAAAAAAATCTTAAACATGGCCTGAATTCGAAATCAAACCCTTAAAGGGGCCTGATTTCGAATTGATCCTTTTTTTTTTACTTGTATTTTGCCGTTCACAGATTTCGAATTGATCGATCTTTTACTCCGTATTAAAAATCTACACAACCTAATGTTTATTAAATAAATACACGCAATTTTATACTATACTCAGTCATATATTTTAATTCTACATAACTAGTTTTTTTTCCCGTACATTGCACGGGTCTTAATTATATTTAATAATAATAATAATAATAAGAAAACATAATTACTGAAAAATATAATATTATTTTATAATTCTAAATTTGTAATATGTAAAATTGTTGATTATTTATAAGATCTTACAATGTCCGGATGAAAGTTTGGATGTGGCGGTGAATTTTTATAATATAAAAAACTAACTATTTAAAGAAAAAATATTGTAAACAAAAAATTGTGGAATCGAATAATCGAATAGCAATGCAACTTAGATTCCATAGGGAATCCACCTTACGAGTAGACCTGTCAAAACGATTTCTCGGCCATTGGCGGGGCGGGGCCGGCTAGCCCGCCAACTGGCGGGCTGAAGAAAGCTAGGCCCGTGCCCGCCCACTGGCGGGCCGCGGGCCCGATGAGCTTAGCCCGCATAAACTAAAAAAATAAAATAAAACCTGAAAATAAAAATAAATAAAAAATAGATTTAATATATTTCAACTTCAGAAAATATTAATTAATTTATCATTTAATTTTATAAATTATAAAATTTTACCAAAAAATATAAAAGTTATATAATTTATATAAAATATTATAATTTATATATTAATATATAAATTTATCAATTAAGTTTAATATATAATATATATTATTGTCGGGCCAGCCTGCGGGGCCGGCCCGCCTCCTGGCGGGCCTGAAAATCGGAGCCCGCCCCGCCCTTTTGGCGGGGCAGGGCGGGCCGCGGGCAATATTGTCAGCTCTACGTACGAGTGATATCCCACAGCTGTTTTCCTGCCAATGCCAGGTTCCAAGTTTCACAGTCCCGTAAGTTTAGACCACCTTTACTTTTTGGGGAGCAGACCCTATCCTAGTGGATTAGAGGGATTCATTTATCATGGTTTTTTTTCCCCAAAGGAACTCTCGGCATATCCTGTCCACCTCTGTCCACCTCTCTAGTAATTGCTTTGGGCAGTAAAAAGATTGACCCCCAATATCCATGTGTAGACAGTAGGACAACGTTTATCAAACACAATCTTCCCGCATAAGAAAGGTTTCTTGTGGTTGTGGCCCAGCAGTTGATACGAGCTGTTATTTTCTAATAGGTAAAGTTTTCGGATCATAACATTTTTAATGTTACGTTCCTATCGAAATTCTACCATCGTAATTTTCCTAATCGGCACAATGCCTTAAATTATATATTATCTTCAGTTAAAAGAAGTCATTGCATTACCATCATAATCTCTCTCGTAACAATTCGCATTACGGTCCATCTAAATATAATATACCGATGCTGCTAGTAATGGCTTGCAACCTATATTTGCTACGTCCGCCCTTTCGCATATTGCTCTAGAAAATATTATAAAGATTATCATCACCTTCCTATATTGAGCCTATTTACACAAAGTAAGCAACGCCGGTTACAACTTAACCATTACGAGAATAACCTAATATATATCTCAATTTTTCAATCACGGAGCTGGGAATTGTGTATTGGGATGGGATCCAAAAAAAAAAAAAAAATTCTTTTTCAGAAGTTTAATAGTTTTGGATTCAAATTTCGGAATAGAAAAGAAAATAGCATACTTATGAAATAAAATTAAAACTAAAAAATGCAACATTTCATGATCTTCTCATTATATTCATTACAAATGAGGACGAGACGCCCCTGATCTGATATATTAATAATGGAGTGCATAAACATAGTAGACCTCACTACTACATGATACACAATAAGGATGGAGAGCTCGTAGTTTCCTCTATGAAAATGAAACCTCAAAAGTTGCACTCTTTCTCTGCTCTATTGTGATGCATCCGTTCCTATTGCTGGCTAAAACTGCTGTGAATTGATTGATACTCTGTTTTATTCTTTCTAGGGGTACTGTCGAGGCTTCGACAAGGCTCAATGCGTTCACTTACCTGAAAAAGAAACTACAGGTACTTGTAGGGGAGATGTAATAATGGGTATATCGAGCTTGTATTTGTACTCAAGTGCCATGTCTCGAAAGCATTTCTATGTTTTTCAATCTCATCTTGAAATACCTGAAAACAGAATATCATCGATGCTGCTTCATATGCCCCGCCTCCTCCTTCAGAAGAAACGTCTAAAAAGATTGCAGATTTTAAGAAAATCCATTTCTCAATGTGGCAAATGTTCAAATAGTTTATGAAAATAGTTATCCGTGCGACATATTGTGTGATGTGCGTTTTTCGCTGTGTCATTCACATAGCGGCTCTTGCCAAGCAAAAACGAATGAAATTAAAAAACCGAAAGAAGAATTGATGATGATGATCTGTCCCGCGCTCTCGGTAATCGATCGTATTACATTGCACCGCATGTCTCATCCAACGGCTGGGATGGCGACACCATCTTAGCTGATTTTATTATTTTTCAGATATTAAGAGATTGGGCCAAAGTCCATCACCATTATTGAGCCTGTTTCCTAATAAAATAAAAAATAAACATTCCGTTGCCGGGACTTGAACCCGGGTCTCTCGGGTGAGAGCCGAGTATCCTAACCAACTAGACTACAACGGATTTACGAATTATATTCGTACTGCAGTTTTTTAGTTGTTCTCCAAGATGTATCCTTTTTACTTCTTACTTCTTACTCCTTTGTCCGTAATTCTCACTAACCATGTTCCCAACGTGGCGTGGTCTCATGAATGATGTGGAGAGTGAGAATTACTTCTTGGAATTAATTTAAAATAACATTAAAATATTTGCTAAAGGGCCAATTTCTTCATCTTCAGCGTGGGCCTACCTCCTCATCAACTGGGCCAAAATCTTCATCCACTGTAGAGTTTTCTTCTGCTAAGGTAGCGCGAGATCTGACAAGTTCTACGCGGCAGCTAGCAGACTGTTCGCCGGAACCAGGTCCGGCGCCGGCGGCAGACTGCTCGCCGGAACCAGGTCCGCCGCCAACGGCAGACTGCTCGCTGGAACCAGATCCGGCGCCGGCGGCAGACTGCTCGCCGGAACCAGGACCGCCGCCAACGGCAGACTGCTCGCTGGAGCCAGATCCGGCGCCGGCAACAGACTGCTCGCCGGAACCAGATCCGGCGCCGGCGGCAGACTGCTCGCCGGAACCAGGTCCAGCGCCGGCGGAAGAACTACTGCCGTGGTCAGCGTTCGGATGAACTGCATAAAAAATGAAAGGGAGTTACTATTTACCGCCCCCTTTTTACTTGTTACCGCCCCCTAAAGTATAATAAAAAGTAAGAATTCCTATTTAAAGTCCTTTACTACGCAGCACTTTTCAAATCATAGATCCAAATCAAACAAAAAAACAGAGAAATTTGCAAATCGCAATGGAACGAGGAAAAGGAAAGGGAAGGGGAAAGGGGGTGCTCTCACGATTGGTAAGAAAATTATCGTAAAGTTCATTCGTATTTAGATAGTTTGTCGAAAACGGGTCGAAATAGGCCGGAAAACGGTTGATCGGTCGCGAACTCGGGCGAAAAACGGCACGACCGAAATCATGTTTCGGTCGGGACTTGGCCGTCCGAAATCATTGTTCGGTCGCCGTGGTACCGACCGAAATCCGATTTCGATCGGAGCCTCGCCCACCGAAACCCGATTTCGGTCGGCCGTTATCCGACCGAAGTCGGATTTCGGTCCGGTCATGGACCGACCGAAATTTGATTTTGGTCAATTTTTTTTCTTTTTAGGGATAATGTTAGACAACTCTTTGGCCCGCCGCAGCTCATGTCCCATAATTAATATTGCATGGTGTGAAACTCTGTATAATAATGTTAGGAATGGAAACCTGACATCGGAATAGGTCGTTTCGACCGGGACTCCTCAAGTGTCTGCATGTCCACAATAACAAAATTATTAGATAAGGAACACTGACACGTAATAATAATGTATTTACCTTTCTTATGCGAATCAACTGGTTCTGAATCTGCTCGTGCACCTTCATCCATACGGTGTCAAGTGATCCAGTGGCGGAGTTCAGCCATCCTTTCAGCTCGCTATGAGCACTCTCCACACGACATGTAGTGGTGTTCCCGAAATGAAGCACCTGGTTCGTCCAAGCTCTGACAAACTTCTCCTTATGCACCAACCACGTCTGGTCAACATAACTAACGATTTCTGAGTCGGGTAGCCAACGCAGACGCATGTCATTCACTGCCTTCTCGTATTCGTCAACCGTCGGAGCTTCCACGACTGCTTTCCTGGACTTGTGCGTGAAGTGAGCTGCGGTCTTTTTGCTCCTCCCCCGCAACCAATAAATTTTGTTCTCCACATCTTTATAAATATGCCACGTGCACAGCAGATGGTGAGAATGTGGAAATGCCATATGTACCGGTCGAAGAAGGCCCAACTCACGATCAGTGACAATCGCGGACGGGTGGACACATGGCCCAAGAATATCCCTGACTGACTGCAACATCCACCCGTAACTTCTCTCGGTCTCGTCCTCCATGACGGCAAACCCACACAGAAAGTTGTGATTACAGGGAGTCATCCCTATAATCTCAACTAGAGGCATCTTATATCTATTTGTCTTGTACGTCGAGTCAATCCCAATAAAATAAGGATACGTCCTCAGCAGTGCGAGTGACTCCGGGTGTGCGAGAAAGACATGTGTCAGCACATTAGTCTCCTCATCTCTCAGCACTTCAACAAAATATCCGGACTCTGTCGCCTGGTGCATCAACTGGCCCACGACGTCTCGACCCTCAGAATACTCCTTCTTCAAACGATCTCTGTAATTATATACATGTCGGATCGTCGCGTTATCTTCTGCGTGTCGAGCCCTCATCGCTGAGAGGATATGTGCTGGTTTCGCTTGGGCAGCAGTCATTTCCTCTACGACCTTCTTTGCCTTGCTGCTTAACCCACTCGTCTGGCGGTGTCCCTCTGGATACTGTATCAGAGGGTGATTGTGTATGAAATTCTCGGGTGCACCCGTACGAATGTACCATTCGCTAGTAGCTGGATCCTGCTGGGCTATGACTACAAACGGACACCTGCACTTGTTAGACTTGGACATCCTCTCCAATTCATCCTCCTTGCCTCTATAACGTTCTCCGCGAGAACATCTAATCAATTTTTTTGTTCCACATTTCTTGTGCGACGAAATTATCACCTCAAAACCAAGACCAATAGCGACGCCTTTCGCCCACAACGTCGGTCGAAAATCGTCCTCCTTCGCGGAAATGCTCACTGTAGTTTATCCCGTCACCCGTGGAATCCTCCGGGACAATCCCCGAGTCTGGAAAAAAAAAATAGTGACCGAAATCGGATTTCGGCTACCCTAAGAGGCGACCGAAACTCGATTTCGGCCGCCTCTAAGGTAGCCGAAATCCGATTTCGGTCAAGACAGGTCCGACCGAACATTTCGGTCGGGCCAAGTGGGGACCGAAATTGTTGTTCGGTCACCTCTTCTGCCGCTTCGGTCGGACCGAATTTTCCGATACAATTTCGAGAATTCACATCAATACGAACGGAATTTACGAGAATTTGCTTACCATCCGTGCCAGTAGACACTTTCTTTTGACCTTTCAATTTCGAAAATAGACGATTCATTGAAATGTTTTAATTTTTGTTATGTTTGAATCTGATTTGGATGTCTGATTGCGATATGAGATGAGTTGTAAGGAAAATGACTTTAAATAGAAATTTAAATTAGAAAGGGCAACATAGTCTTTTTTCAGTCCTTTGGGGGCGGTGACTAGGAAAAAGGGGGCGGTGAATAGCAATTCAGAAAATGAAAATAAAGAAAATAAGTGAGTCTGCCGTTGGCTCGTTAAAAAGGTTAAGTTAGCTCGTTAAAAAAAAATCAAACGAAGATAACCTAACCTATTCTTCCACCCCATTTTTTCAGACGCTTCTGCAAATGAATTGCTAACAGCATAAGTGCCATTCCAAAACTATAGGCTGACCCAACAAAATTACTTCTACCAATCATGTGAAAAATAAGAATTACAACGTTGCTTATTGCACAACAAACTATGATGAAGGGCATAAAAATTTTCCCTTCAACTGAATGACAATGAACAGAAGAACAATGATTTGATAATGGAAGAACTCTCTCGTATTTGAAATATTCTCCCACAAAATCAATAAGACACCCAATAAATCCAAGAATAATGCCCACTAAGAGAAACCAATCACTAAAACGATTAGGGTAACCACAATAGTGGTTTATAGGTGTGTCATATGTGCTTATTTGGCACTTTATATGACACACCACCATTGTGGATGTGTCATGAGTATGACATTGTGTCATATTTATGACACAGTGTTATAGGAATTAAAAGGAGAGAGAAGATGGGAGAAAGAAAAAGAAATTATTTATTTATAGTTGTGGGTCCGTGTTATAGTAGTGTTATTATTGTGAAAAAAGTAGAATAAAAGTGTTATAGAATAAAATATAGAAAAATATAGTGAAAAGCTGATGTGACAGTATTATGGATGTGTTATTGTTATGGACACCCTTAGGACCATCAAACGTCACTATTCCTTCACACACAAGAATTGCGCAGCAAAGAAAAGAACTTAATGTATCTAATTTAAGAAAAATTAATGAGACAAAAGCAAGAACGGTGAGAAGATAGAAATCACCATAGTAAAAATTGCCATTTCAATTCAATCATACGCAGAAAAAAAAAAAGCTGTGTAATACACTTACTCGTTTTTTGGCGACAATACTGCTGAGTCTCGTACTCCTTATTTCACCAAAAAAATGAAGTCTTGCGATTCACAACTCGTTTTTTGTCGACAATACTGGGATTCTTGTACCTTTTTGGAGTGAATGAGGCGACATTACTTCTGCGTGTCGTGTAGTTTCTTTTGGAGTATTGAATCATCAACATCCAATAATTTTAAGGGGAAATTTTCGTTCAGTCCCCTGTCAGGGTCTGAAATTTTTGTTCAGGCCCTGTCAGAAAAAAAAATTAGTTTTAAGGACCAGATTATTCAGTAACAATTTATTGGTCTATAGTAACAATTCATTGTTCCCACAATAACAGTTCATTGTTCTGAAAATAACAGGAAACGAGATAACAATTCGTATACACTTTGTAACGTTGTATATTTTAGGTCCTTATCTTTAAATTTTACGAAAAAATGGTCCTTTAAACTAAATTTTTTTCTTAAAGGTCCTGGAAACTATTTTTAATCACTTTCGGGGCCTGAATTTTATTTACCCTAATTTTAATGCTTTGAAATTGCATGTGGCATACCTGCATGCTTCACACGTGTCTATTAGATTGTTCCATTAATTAATCACTATTTTTTAATTGTGCAACCTGTTTATATAATAATCCCAAGCCCAACGATAATTTTCTAGGATTAGAGAAATGGACCTTGTTATGATTTATTTGGGCCGAAAAGCGGCCCACTTAAGAAGCAAACAATCAAAATATATCTGAATTGCCACCGCCATGGATAAATGGCTGTAATCAGATACACGGTAATAGAAACGACCACCACCGACGAATCTCCCCCATGCCGCCGCCGTCTATCATCCCCATCTCCGCCGCCGTCCTCCTCCTATTCCTCAATTTCTCCACCATCTCCTTCGCGTCCTCGACGAACTGCACCAACCGTTACGTTCACATCCGCCGCCTCCCTCCGCAATTCAACGTCGGCCTCCTCGATAACTGCACTTCCTACCCCGTATTCGTCGACGATTTCTGTCTGTACGCCGCCAATCACGGTTTAGGGCACAAGACGCACAATTCCTCCCACAGTTGGTACCGTACGGACGCTTTCATGCTCGAGCTCGTGTTCCACCGAAGGATGCTCGAGTATCCGTGCCTCACCGACGACCCACGCTCGGCGGACGCTGTGTATTTGCCCTACTACGCTGGGATCGATAGCTTGAGGTACCTGTTTGGGCCTGAACAGAATGATAGCTTCAGGCACGGATTGGATTTGTTTCACTACCTGGTAATTGACCTAAGTTTCAGTAGCTTAGCTACCTGGAAATCGATCGAATTTTTTTTAGTTTCAGTCGAAATTGCGTACTTTCTTGGCTAGATCGTCTGATTTCGTTGATGAAAATAGAGTATTTGATGAGAAAAAACTACTGATTTTGGCACCAGCAATTCGATAGTGAAGTTGCTTATCTCAACTTGTTTACAACTGTCATTACAGTTGATTACCACTTGGGCATTTGCCCAATGTGTTTAACGTTATAGAGCGTTCATTTTTGGTGTGGTGATTACAATCTGTTATAATTCTTCATTTTGGTCACTTTTGAAATTGTAAAGAAGTTGCATTGCATTCTCTGCCTTTGTGCTAATTTCGAATTCGTTCGACTGATTAACATCTGCTGCGAACCTTTCAGAGTGTGGACAACCCAAGTATATGGACAAGAAACATGGGACACGACCACTTCTTAGTCATGGCCAGGCCAGCCTGGGACTTCAGCCAACCCTTAGCCAACAGCCCGCCAATCTTCGGCACATCATTCCTCGAACTGCCCGAGTTCTTCAACGTAACCGCCCTAACCCTAGAATCCCGAGCCTACCCATGGCAAGAACAGGCAATCCCATACCCCACCTCATTCCACCCACCAAACCTAGCATTCCTCGACTCATGGCTCAATCGAGTGAGACGGTCAAGACGAACCACGCTAATGCTGTTCGCCGCCGGCGGGGGGATATCAGCAAACCCAAACATAAGGAGGAGCATTAGGCTCGAGTGCAATAACGTCACAGCCACGAGCCCCAACAACACTTCGTACGACAGCCTCTGCGAGTTCGTGGACTGCTCGAATGGGATCTGCGAGCACGACCCAATTAGGTACACGAAGCCCATGTTGAAGTCCAGCTTCTGCTTGCAGCCGCCTGGCGATACGCCAACTAGGCGGTCGACCTTCGACGGGATCATCGCTGGGTGCATCCCAGTGTTCTTCGAGGAGATGACTGCCAAGAAGCAGTATGGCTGGCACTTGCTGGAAAATGAGTATGATGAATTTTCGGTTTTTATACCGAAGGAGGACGTGGTTTTCAAAGGGGTGAGTATATTGGATGTGCTGACTAGGATTCCGAGGGGCGAAGTGAGGAGGATGAGGGAGAAGGTTATTGAGATGATACCTAGGGTTATGTACAGAAGGCATGGGAGTTCTTTGGGTCTGAGGAGTAAGAAAGATGCTTTCGACGTTGCTGTTGAGGAGACTCTGAGGAAGATTGAGTCGAGGGTTGAAGAATTTGCAGGCCGATGAAATGCTTGCTATATGGTGATTCATTTATTTATATTAGTCAAGCAGTTTTTTTCTTCTTCTGTAGTTTCTGCCTGGAAGAGGTTGAAGATTCAGTTCTGCTGTTGCTGTCTGTAAATTACGATGTTGTAAGGGGGTCGTCTCCGCTCTTACATGTTCTTCTTACCTTTTACCTAACATTCCAAGAATGATGTTTTATATTGCGTGTAAAAATTTTTAAACTAAATTACAGTTGTACAACTCAAATCAATTATAATAAATTATATGAAACAACAAAAAGGAAAGCATGGTTTAACTGACCTTTATCAAAGCGAGTTTGAGTCGAATTATTACTTGCAATTAGAGCATCAAATCAAAGTCGTAAAGATCTGATTTTTAATATGCGATCCTTCGGCTTATCGATTAGTACTACTAGTAGCAGATCTTGTTGCCTCTCTCTTTATTATGGAGGAGAGACGCACTCAAAGCCCCAAACGCACGCACTCGTTTGTCCCTTTGCTATAAATAATTCGCAGGGCCGTTCACCTATTTCCCTCCCAAAACACGCACAAGGAGGGCTCTACAGCCAAGTGGTAGAAAGGAAAGGACGAAAGCATTCTTTCAAGAAATCGAAGCTTAGCTCGGCGCAGGTGACAATGTCTGCTATGGAAGCTACTGATCCACGTGTTCCAGCTATTCAGTCAACCATCCGCGTTGTTCCTGACTTTCCAAAACCAGGTTTTTGGACATCTATTACCTATCTATGTACCCTTGTTTTTTGTCTATTCTCCTCGTTCTTTCTTGGGTTTTCTTTTTTGTTGCGTGTGTCTAGCTGTAGTAAATTGACTGCGAAATTTGTGAATCAGATGGGTTTTCATGTTCTTGTTTCTTAATGGATCTTGTTTTTTCTGACTCAAGATTCAATTTTTTTTCTTTATGTGGGTTCTTAAAATGTTGCTTCCATGTTTTTCTTTTTATTGTTACTAGCCACGATGTTTCAAGAGATGAATACAGCTTTAGGGCTATCTTGATTTGTGCAGTAAAATTGAAGCTAATTTGTTCCTTCGAATGCTGAGGATGTAATTTTCCTTTGGCTGGTTTTTTTACTCAGGGATACTGTTTCAAGACATTACTACACTGTTGCTCGACCCAAAGGCCTTCAAAGACACCATTGACTTGTTTGTTGAGCGTTACAAAAGCAAGAATATATCTGTCGTTGCTGGTACATTTTCTTCGTTTTTTTTGTCCTTTTCTATTATTAATGTTCACCTTTATGTTCTATTGGCCTCTTTTTTTGTGTGGGTGGCTGCCTCTAATTGTGTTTATCACTGTGGTCCCTTTTCAACTCACATTCATGACAGCTTCTTTTGGTGGATTTTAAATTTCCATTCTGAATCAAATTAGTTCACACATTGATTTTCTTCATCCACTCTGACTCCTTACATTGTATACTCTGTATGTAGACCATCATTCCGATGCAAAATGCAAACGTTGTCTGATAGAAATAAGGGTTGCAACTTGCAAAGATATTTCTTTCTCTAGATTTGGTCACAGTGTTGATTGGGACATTAATTATTCTTAAAGTTTTGGAGCTGTCCTAAGCTTCCTTCCATCTCTCTATTAAGTATTGGAAAGAAAAGAAGAAAAAAATTAAATAAGTTGTTCATAGTGATGTATTGTGACATGTGCTTCTGTAATACCATTCGTGGTGTCATAATTAGGGGTTAAATGGTGGTGGTTGGTTATGGGCTCCCACTATCCAAATTATTGAAATAAGGCTGTAGGTCCCATCAACCTTAATTATGTGTTCTTTTTCTTACATTATATCTTCTTACTTTCAGAGTTTTAGTTGTGGGCTTGTATTTTGATGCACCTTTTTAACTCTCTTGTAAGCTACACGACAAGGACTTTTCTCCATATCATGATTCTTGAAAAGAAAAAAAATGATCTTTTTGAGTGGATTTGTGGTTTTCTGATAGGCAATGATGAGCAATTATTGTAGGGAGGATTATACTATTCTGTGATGTCCATAGTCCACTATAAATCCTCTTTTAGCTGGTTTATAGGTAGTGTTATAGTGTATAATCTGTGGTTAATGCAGCATTATCTTATTAGAATTGATGAAGTAGGAATGAGTAAACTATTCTCTGTTTTGTCTTTTTTGTTTATTTGGGATTTTCCTAAGCTTGGTACTGCTGTAAAGTGAATAAGAAAAGAAGCCAATTATATTATCCATTTGCCTAACAATGCCAAGACCAGACAACTGTCAAATATTATCTTAACTTAGTTGATGTAATGTGCTTACATTATATATATTATATTTGCTAATTTGTCTCCATGTTTGTATTGTGCCACAGCTGTTGCCATGTTGATCTCAAATTTGTAAACTCCCATTACATTATTTGTTTAATGATGCATTGTGTTGCTTTTGAATTATATCTATCTTTTTTTTTGTTGCATAATCATAAAGACTCCATAAAGAAGGCTCAACTTGTAGTTAGCGATTATACCATTCTTTCATTCTGACATGAAATGATAAAAAACATATATACTTTGTAACTAAGCTATGAACAAGATTGAGGTATATGTTCCCATGCAAATCCATTGATTATTTCTTACTTCCTTCCTGTTAATTAAGGGATTTCAATACAAAAAAAAAGTCTGCATGGAAAAAGTGTGCTTTAGTAGATTGTTCAATCTGACCTAAGTTTAAAAATGCTTCAAAATAACTTCAGAAACCCTATTAAAAAATGTGAGTCCAATGTAACTTTCGTCGCTTTTTTTTTTTCAAATTCTCAGGTATAGAGGCTCGTGGCTTTATATTCGGTCCTCCTATTGCATTAGCGATTGGCGCAAAGTTCGTGCCTTTAAGGAAACCGAAGAAACTCCCAGGTATTAATAATGATCTTTTCTTCTAAAATTATGCGATTATTATTACACATTGTCTTAGAGCTTAGTGATCTTTCGGACAAAAACGATTTTTTGTCATCTTCAAAACAAAAAAACTAACTGCAGGCGAAGTTATCAGACAAGAGTACGACTTAGAATATGGTAGCGATTGCATTGAAATGCACGTCGGTGCTGTGGGGCCCGGCGAACGCGCTTTGGTAGTCGACGATCTAATTGCTACGGGCGGGACCCTCCATGCAGCCATGGAATTACTAGGTATTATTTCTATTTTGTTTTGATTCTCAATCTGTGATCTTTTTTTTTTTTTTTTTCACGAACCGAAATATACGCACGCAGAAAGGGCTGGAGCTGAGGTCGTGGAATGCGCCTGTGTCATTGAGATTCCGGCCTTGAAGGTGGCGATAAAAAAAATATACCGAACTCGATAGAATTTCTAGTTTGTTTATTTTTCTTTTTAAGATTGGCATAAATATTTACACTTTGTTTTGTAGGGAAGGGAGCGTTTGAAGGGGAAGCCATTGTTTGTCCTTGTGGATGCTCAAGAGTAATTAACTCTCCTCAGATCAGATGCCATTTTATCTGCTCTGTTTTTACTATTCTACCTTAATTATTTTCCTGGAAATTTTAAGCAATGTACAATGTCTTTTTTATGTTTCGTTGTTTTCATGTTTCACTGACATCGTTATGTTGTGAGCCTATGTTTCTCAGATGCCCGAAATTACTCATTCTCGACATTGAATGTCCATTTTTCTTTAATGCCAAAATATTATCTTTTTCTTTTTTGGTTTTAGTGCCCGCAAAAAAGAAATTATAATGCTATTTTGCCATATAGAAAAGGGAGTAATGAGATGAGATATATACGGCCTGACGTTTTCTGGTGGAATGTTCATACTCAACCTAATCGAGACTATTTACAATAAGCAAGTAAATAAACCTATAAAAACATCACATGCTGTAAATAAAAGCAAGCGTCAATTTCATGAAAACGATCATACGTAACTCATGAATTCGTCTTTCTTTTTCCTTTTTTTCTAAAAAAAAGAGAGGGAGAGATCAAATTCTCGATTGGGATTAATTTTATTTGCCTTAGCTTCAACGCATATATTTCCTTCCAAATTATAGTATAGGTAGGTAAACTTAAGAAAACCTATTGATGGGTATAACGTCTTATCGGAATGTTGGTTGTAACTATCTGATAATTACACTATTTTCTTTTGGGTTTACAATGATATACTTCGACTCATGATGTTGTCAATTGTCATACTACCAATTGTATTCAAGAAATGAGATGTAATGAATATGTTAAGCTTGCTCGCTTTTATCATTGATAATTCCTTTATTTTTATTCAATAAATGCAATAATGGTCAACTCATTTATTTTTTAATCGATAAATGCTATTTCGAATAAATTCTCAGTAGAGCGAGCAGTGCAACATAGCAGAGACGTTGAATTTAAAGCTGATTGATTATATAACCATGGAACGAAATAAGAGGAAATGATTATAAACAAAACAACACGAGAGTTAAAAAAAATAAAATCAAGGAATGGAAAATGTCAATTTACAGTTTTATATATAATAAGAAAACACGGCAACAACGCGCGCGGGTCAAATAGCAGAAGCTCACCACTCTCCCCACCCATCGAATCGTAACCGACCCGACTTCTGCCGAACGAGTCGATCTTCCGCCTCAAACAAACCCGACCCGCAACAACCCGACAAACGACCATCGCCCTCTTTCCATTACCGCCGCCGGCCATCTCGTGGGCCACGCCGCTCTCAGAGTACGTACAGACGCTCGCCGTCGCCCCCTTGCTGAATGCCCACGCGCCGCCCACCGACCCGCAATCGCCCTCATATCCGTGTTCCGCCGCCGTGGGTCCCAGGCAATAGAACCTCATGACCTCATTTCCGTCGGCCACGCACCGCGCGTGGTCCTCGAAATCTTCAGCCGTGGCGGCTTCGCTCTTCCCCGCTCGCGATTTCACCGACTCTCTGTATTCCTCGAATCGGGTCACGGTTCGAGTCGGATTCTCAACCTTGAACACCGCTTCGACCCGCCCCGGAAAATCCCTCCTCTCCTCGTCCCAACTCGCGTGGAAGATTATCTCGACCACGTTGCGAGATTGGTGACCCGCCGGCAGCTCAGTGAGCGAAGGGAAGAACGACGGCTCGTCGTCGGCGCTGGTTGACCGGGTTCGGATCTGCCCGTTGGATCCTGGGTCGGGTATTAATGCAGGCTCGCCGGCCTTCGGTGGTTGGGGATTTCTGGTGTTTCCGACGACGTCTTGGAGGTATTGAAAGCTGTTTTTGCAGCTTGAGGAGTGTAGGTGGTGGCGGCGGCGACGGCGACGGTGGTGGCCGTGAACGACGTCGTTTGCTTCGGTTGACTTGCATTGTAAAGATCTAAACCAACCGTACGTCATTTTTCCTGGAAAAAAGAATGTAAATGGGAGGAGATGGCGCGATGTAGGAAAATGAAGATGGAAGTATATACGCACGTGTGTATTTATAATAGGTTTAAAGGACTAAATTAGCCTTCCAACATTAATAGATTAGGAAACAAAACATCGTTAAACAAGGTTTGTTGGAAGAACACGACATTAACGTCGTTAATGAGTACTCTGAGTGGGAAAAGGAAAAATATGTCGACGGTCGACAAGCTAGGATGAGAAAGAATTTCGATCGGGTCTACCTAAATTTAATAAAGTGGCCAGTACATTATTTTTAATGCGGTTTATTTCTCGCAAGAATAGCATAGCAATTAATTGGTGATATCGCCAATAGGCATCTTGGACTCCTATATAACTTTCATGATACCGTATCGTCAATTGATTATCGTCGTGTTTGATTGGATGAAATTATTATCATGGCATGATGCATTATTTGTTAATATTGCCATTTATACGATTGATTGTTCATTGGTATATTGATACTTTGACATCTTAGGTTGGAGCGTTACTTTCATTCGTTTTTAGTTCATGCTATGACATGATACGTAATCATCGAGGGTCGCTTATTTTTTGCCTTTAGTTCATTTATCACATTACGATTTAAGAAACATTTGGAAGTTTGTCGTACTTATAGTGTAGAAATTCGGGCCGGACCTCCAGTAATTTATCCGTCATTGAGGCACACGCACATGCGCCATACGGAGAAGGAGTGGACAGTATAAGCTTAATGGGGTTCCTTCTTAAAACCAATTGGTATTCAGAGAAGTTAACCCATCATCTTATAAACCATGGAGTTAACCCATCATCTTATCAAACCATTTAATTCTTTGGTTCTAATCGGTGTGGGACACCAATCTGTGCCCTCACACGTGCAATTCCAAGACTCTCCCTCACGTGTGAGCCCATTTCTTTTAATCGGACTGGAACGCCATTCTTTTCGAACCCGCCGTATATTTTTAAATTGAGTCGAATCATCCCGCTCTGATACCATGTAGAAATTCGGGCTGGGTCTCCGGTAATTTATCCGTCATTGAGGCCCACGCACACGGAAAAGGGGTGCACCGTATAAGCTTGATGAGGTTCCTTCTTAAAACCAATTGCTATTAAGAAGAGTTAGCTCATAATCTTATAAACCCATTTAATTCTTTGGTTCTAATCGGTGTGGCACACCAATCTGTGGCCTCACACGTGCAATTCCAACATATAGATGTGTATTTACATTGTCCTAAACTCCTATATATTATTTAAATATCGAATGAAGTTTATATTGTTGTCTACCAAGTGTTTGGTTGTTGTAAGATATACTTATGTTATGTCTAATGAGTTTTGTTTCATCTAAAGTGCTCCTTTTTTGTTGGATTTCATTTAACCACTAACCGATAGTTGCTTCGCCTTATACTTTTGCTTGTGAATAAAGCGATTACACCACTGAAAGCAAGATTAAAATAAGAAAAAAAAAAAACTAATGGCGGAATATATAGATAATACGAATAATTTCTAATTCAGAAGGAAAACCATAATACGATGCTATATATGTCTCTTACAATACAAGTTCCAGTCTCTTCCGTTATTCCATAAGTTTCAGAAATAAAACCATAGTCTTCGAGCCCCCATCGTTCTCATTATACGCATTCATATTAGGAAAAAAGAAAAACATAATGGACCAATTGTTGACGACATGAATAACGTGAGAAAAAATATCATAGTAAAATCACCATCATGTATGTCTCCGGTCCATAGTGCAATAAATTTTCATGTCAGAAAATTGAACCCATTTATTTAATTATAATGTCCTACTACTACTCTAAGACCAAACAGATGCACATGTTTCAATTTTATTTCCTTTTATACGTATATTATGTTGGACAGTTGCAACCCCTGAAGTTCATCAGCGGCCATCCATCGAAATCATCGATAAATCGTACTACCTCCGTCCCACTTATTTCTTCTCATCTTTCTATTTATGGCGTCCCACGTAATTCTTCCCATTTCCATTTTTGATAAAAAGTTATTCCAATAACTAAACTAATTACACCATTTATATTTAAAAAAAAAAAGACTTCTTAATTTGCGTGTCCACTAATAAGTTTTCTCTCTCCATCCCATAAAAGTATTCTATAATATTAAAATAATGCAGTTTCTTAATCTCCTTACCCACTAGTCTTTGGAAGAATTAGATGGGATAGAGGAAGTATTATAATTACCATAGAAACATAGCATAGCTATAAAAGCTGCATATATACAGCATACTTTATAAATGCTTCAATTTTATATATTGCTTTTTTTAAAGGGCTAATTGTAGCCCAAACAGAAGCCTAGTACATGGTCCAAATGTAGCCCAACTAAATGGGTTCATGGCCCATTTAAATTTCACAGATATAATTCAATTTAGCTAGGAACTTATTACATTGCATGCGTGGAGGTAAACCAATGGATACAGTAGAAGAGCATGTCACACTCACATCCCCACGTACTTTCAAGAACTTTTTCTTTTTCCCTTTTTAAGGTGACGTGTACGTTATCATGGCTAGAAATGGAAGTACTCATATTATTACATCAAACGTGAAGCTTTTTCTTCTCTTTTTCCTTTATGATGAACTAAGATGGGGAGAGAATAGATGTATGAATCACGGGGCAGATGAGATATGGTATCATATCAGCCCATATGATGTTATGTAAAAGAAGAGTGAAGGCAATTTTCTTGCCCATGACTAAGATATAATATTGCACGAAAGGAAGTTAGAATCACGGAGTACATTTGATCGCCACAAAATATATGCCCATATGTACGTACCAATTTGGCCAACAAGCAACATGAATGAAAAACTTTAGTGCAACTCTCTTTCCCATGGAATAGCCTAGTGATTGAGGGAAGTATCGTTAATGCTTTTAGTTACAGTTAAAACTCAATCACTTGCGTTGTTGAATGCAATTGAGATTTTTTCACCTGTCTAGGGGATTAAATCCTTTCCCTTTGTACGACAACATTTTGAGTAGGAAAATGCCTTACGGTAAGATAGAAAAAGCATTTTTTTTTTAGCCCAACGGAGAATATTGTAGTACTTTCTACCTTTCTCAATGAAAGGGAAATTTATATGTTGGGCTTTATTCTATACTATTTATTAATGCTCAGGGGACTTAAAAACTGCTTTTCTATTCTAATTTAGTGTATCAATTACACCAGCCAATTTAACAGTTATTTAATCTATTTTATTAACGTCAGATGCTTATAGAAACCGTCGCTTGGTGTGTGCCAATTTCCTTATTTAGTTAAAACTGCCTTTGGTGGGGCCCGCAGTGAGAGAAATACATATTACATGGTGATAATACAAATAAACGCGGTTGAAATCCTCTGTCCCATAATCCCTGTCCCATTTCCTGTCTCTCTATTAAAACTGATTTTATAATTATCGGGATGGATATCAAATCGATCGTCACAAAACAAGGAATAAATTGAATGTGTTTATTTATTTTTACCATATAAATCCTATGAAATATCGACAATTTTATGGTTTGGTGAAATATAGGATTAAAAGGATTAATAAATAAAAAAGAAATTTTGTTAACCGTCGGATTTAAACTTTAACGGATCTGATTATTTGGGACATAGAGGGGGACACAATTTGTGAGACAAATGATTTCACGTTCTATTATTCAGGACAAATCATCTTCTATTATTTCATCTCAAATAAAATTTATAAACACAAAAAATATAAGAGACGTTCACTTCTAAATGAATAAAATAATACAGAAGTTCACCTTTAGAATTAAAAATGCATGACACCACAAAGTCATATATGCTATTGAAATACTAACGAAAACAAAATTATTAGTATTGTTATTTAACGCAAATATTCAAAATTTTATGAATATTTTTATATTAATAGCACATGCATTGTGCATAACTTACTAGTAATACAATATATCTCACAAGTTATAGCGTAAAAATAAATATATATGCATTTATTATTAATTAAGCTTTCTTGTTTATTGGCTAAACTTAATTTACATCCAAAATAGAAAAAGAGGAAAGAGAAAAAAAAGAAAGAAATTCCTTTCGATTTCACGGCCCTCCCCTTATTTTTCTTTTTTTTTTCGAAACGATAGCTTGCATTAATAACAAAGATACAGGACTAAATAGCCCAAGAGGTCTCACCGATACATCGTTCATCGGGAGAACAAAGGCTCACATAGGAGCACCAAACAATCCCACAAAGGGGAACAAACGCTCCCACATGGGGAGAAAAGGGTCCACAAGGGACAAAAAAATCGACAGAAAATAAAACCCATTATCTAGGACCTAGATCTAAAGAACATATTACAGAAAAAGCTATTAAGCTTAATCTACGACACTCTTCACTTTCTTCGGTCGTCGACTTCTGGGTTTTGTCTTCATCGGACTGATGGCTCCACAAGGGAGAAAGAGTTTCCGACCCGAGAGTCGGAGAGACGAAGGCGGGTGGCGAGATGGTGGTGGTGGTCCCGGCGGAGGAGGTGGAGGTGGCGCGGCAGTGGTCTCTGTGGAAGAGGTGGAGGTGCCCAGCAGCGGCACCGGCGGAGGCGGAAGTCCCTCGGCAGGTGGTAGACTGCGGTGACAGGGAGGCGGCGGTAGGTGCGCGAGGCTGCCGACGGCTGGAAGTTTTTTTTTTTATTATTTTTAAAAAGAGAAACAAAAGAGGAAAAGAAGCCTCGTCAATTCCCGTGTGAAGGAGATGGAAGCACGGGGGAGGAGATGGCGGCAACAGACGGAGGAACTCGCGGCAGGCGGAGGAGCGCGCGGCAGGTGGAGAAGGCACAATTTTTTTTTTTTTTTTTATGTTAAGCAACGAAAACAGAGGAAAAGGAATTGGGATCTCCCCCACCTCCATTCCCACCTCCTTAATGGAGGTGGAGGAGGTGAGGGGAGAAAAAATGGTGTGGCGGCTAGGTTAGGGTTTGGGGGAGGGAGAGAGTTTTTTCGAAAGAGAGAGATATTTAAGCGTTAAACTTCTAAACACACTAGTGTTATTAATCAAAAGAACAAAAATCTCCCCTTATTTTTCTATTGTACATAAAATATAATTAGTACTAAACTTCATAGTTTAACAAAAGAGGTCCTAAACTTCACACTAATTGCAAGAAGGTCCTTCTTCTCCTCCTCCCAACTCAATCTCGGCGAGCCTCTTCTCCTTGTACACATACTTCCTCGCGCCGACCAAAAACACCACCAAATTCAAGGCGCTCAAGCCCGCCAGCAGCCAATAGAAGTTATAAAGCTTCCCTTCGTTCAAATTATCGGCCAGCCACGGCGCCGCCGCCGTCGCCCTATGCACCAAGCTCACCAGTATCGAGCTCACGAAAAACCCCAAGGACAACGTGCTCAAGAACAGCCCAGTGCTGATCGTCTTCATCCCCTTAGGACACTCTCTCAGAAAGAAATCGAGCTGCCCACTGTAAGTAAACGCCTCGCCTGAACCCACGAACAGAAACTGAGGAACTATCCAGAAAACGCTGAGCGGCACCGTTCCGCCGCGGGAGTGCTTCAGGCCGTGGGATTCGGCGACGCCCAGCCTCTTGATTTCGGACAGGGCGGCGACGGCCATGGAGATTATGGAGAGGAAGAGGCCCACGCCGATTCGCTGTAGAGGGGTTAGGCCGTGGGGGTTTTTAAGGATTCTACGGCAGATTGGGACTATGAGTCGGTCGTAGATTGGGATTGTGAGCAAGATGGCGGCGACGAAGAAGGCGGTGAGTGAGGCGGCGGGGATCTCGAAGCGGTTGGTTATGCGGCGGTCCATGGTGGTTGCCTGGGAAACGGAGAAGGTGGTCATTTGCGCGTATACTGTCCAGAACATTACGGTGGTGGCCCACGTTGGGAGCATTCTTATTACAAGCTTCACTTCTTCCACGTCGGTTAGCGTCGATAGGGACCATTTGCTCGGCGGTTCTGTGGTTTGATCGTCGTTTTCTCTGATGGCCGCCTTGTCCAAGAATCTGCGCAATAATTAAAGAAATGGAAGTTATCATCCATGTCCGAAAAGATTCTCCCAATGTTAGGTAAGGAAGTCTTTCAGCAGATTCTGTAACCTGACAATTTGAATGCAGAATATGTTAATGGCCCCTACTGCCCATAATTTCTTGATTCTTTTCATAGACGTGAGATGGCATTTCTACTTTTCCTCTATAGTAATTCACGTGATGTATTCATTCATACAAACAAATATGAAATTAGTTATGTGATCATAACATGATTTGGTTTGAGATATGGGGCCACAGCAAAAAGGCGATGAAGTTTCCAGGTTGAATCTATTCTATTCCAAAAAAAAAAGGTGTTTCTTTTTACACGACTAATATCAAACACATAATGTGCATGTCTTAAATTCAAGAACAAAGAACAACTCACCGAAACTCCTTGCTATGGGGCAACCTCTGCTTGTTCTTCTTCGCCGTCTCATCGCCGATCAAATCGTCGACGTTATACAGAAGGCTCGAGTCCGAAGGCAGATCGAGCTTCCTCTTCCTCCACGCCGCCACCACCACCGCCGCAATCTGAGTCAGCGGACTTCCGACGAGCTTCTTATACCTGTACCTCCTCGAACCCGCCAGGAAAACGCACAGCCCAGTAAGAATCGCGCCGACGCAGATCCCATAGCCCCACGGCCGTCCGAGGTTGTCCTGAATGTAGACGAGCACCGTCACGGCCGCAAACGCGCCTATGCTGATGAAGAAGAAGAACCAGTTGAAGAACTTTATCATATGCTTCCTCTCCCCTTTGTGGGCTTCGTCGAATTGGTCCGACCCGAACCCGGAAACGCTCGATTTTAACCCGCCCGTGCCTAAGGCGGTGAGGTAGAGAGCTGAGTAGAGGACTAAGAGCTGTTTGGTGTCCGCTGGGACGCACGCCGGCGAGCTCCCCGGCGAGCATCGCGGTGGTCGGAGGTCAGGAAGTATCGTCGAGATTGTTAAGATCGACACGCCCTAATAAATTATTACACGATCAGCCATGAGAAGCTTAAATGGTTAGAAAGAAGCTAATCTAAAAACATCATCTTTAACGGCAAACTCACCGTGGCTTGAACAGTGGCGAATATCGCAATGGTCAAGTACCTGAAGAAAGAAACAGAGAGACGCAAAAAGCTCAAAAAATGTGTCGTACGCCATTACTAGGAAGAAAAGAACGCATCACTCACCTCCCCAAGAAAGTGTCGGCTATGAAGCCGCCGAGCAAGGACAGCATAAAGGAAGTGCCGAGGAAGTTGGTGACGGTGTTGGCCGACGTGGCATTCCCCAGGTGCATCGTCGCCGTCAAGTACGTCACGAGGTTCACGGCTATGCCTAAAGTCGTCAGGCGCTCGCACGTTTCTACGCCGAGGATCATCGCAGCGCTTATCCAACCGCCGGTGGAGGATCTCAACGCCGGCCGGCCTTTGAAGTCCCATGCGTCAGTTAGCGTTTCTTCGGCTTCATGGTTTGTTTTGGGAAGTGATGATGAAGCCATCGTACGTAAAGTAGTTCTTTTTGTTTCCTTTTTCTTGTTGCGTTATTTTGTTTTCTTATGGGTTATTTTTTTGGCTTGTCGTCGTGGAGGTATATATAGAGGAAAGGAGTGGTGTTGCTTCTTTATGGTTGGTCGTAGTTAAGACCAGTCAGTGTCATGATGCAATAAAAAAGGAGCTCTTTCTTTTTGCGGATTATAGTTCGTAAATCGTAGGTGAATGAAATTAATTTTTCCTTGATGCATGTGAAGCAGGGATTATCGAGAATTATCTTGAACTTGCATGTATATATAGTGTATGATGTCTTTCTATATGTGACAGTTCGTGTAACTGCATTTCATTTATATTTTTAGATGAAAGAGACCGAAAATGTCCACATGCATATGAATATATGATGGGGTCCGTGTGATACGATTCGCATGAAAGAAAGTGTATTTCTTGTTTGTTTCTAACTTTCATGTCCTAGAATTATTACCGTGCGTTTTTTTCCTTTTAAGTTCGTAATTATTTATTTATTCCTCATTTCATTGCGCTATTCTTAGTTAAAGAACAATCAACCAAGAACATGGTTCTCTAAAAGAAGTTTGGATTGAATTGTCGATATAAATAATTGATATGGGCCTCTCAACGTAACCCAAATAAGCGTAGGCCCAACTAAAGATATGGCCCAATAATAACCCAAATAATAACATATATTTTTATCATGATATATATATATATTTATATAACATATTTTTTTGCAGGTTCGTTTGACTTCATCAAGATTAAGTAAACAATTTCATTATATATAGAATAAATTATTCCATCGACAAAGTTTTAGACATCTGTCCACCAGAATGCACATGCGACAAGTTTCTTGCACCGCAACAAGATATTATTATTATTATTATTATTATTATTATTATTATTATTATTATTATTATTATTACTATTAACTAATTCTTTAAAACTTACGATGCATGAAAAAAGTCTAAGCATAACATTACAGATGAATATCATTTCTATCTTAAGTCTCAATTAACTGTTATTCAAACAGCAGTGCAGTAATGACACGTATCAATGAGAGCAAGGAAAAAGGAGAAGATCGAGGAGCCATGCAAGCACTCATCTCATACCGGATATCTAGCAAGAGATGTATATTCAAATAATTTTATAAATAAATCAGTTATATCATTTGCACAAGTGTAACAGTTTGTATGTTACACCGTAGAAAATACTCAACACCCCATACTTTATAATTCATTTAAATAAAGATAAATCTCACTTCGAGCATGAACATAGCGAATTGCACCCAATATTTCCACAAGCATCCAAATCTTCGAGTCACCTCAACTCACAACCCCCCCTTTGCCAGCCAAATTACTCAATTCTTTTCATTATCCTCATTACAATATTTTATACAAACTCACCCCCATTTCACCTCTATATAAACTCCCCCCATCCCCACCAATCCAAACATCCACAAACACAAAGAAAAGAAAAGAAAAGAAAAAGAGAAAAACTCTTCTCACTAATAATATCCTCACAACTAGGTTTTCTTTCCTTCGTAGGAAACAAATGGATTCCAAGAAAACCAAATCCTCCATAGCTCTCCTCCTTGTAATAAACCTTATCCTCTTCACTCTCACTAATGCGTGTGAAACATGCACTAGCCCATCGGGCCCAGCCACATCGTGCCCTATAGATGCGCTGAAGCTAGGCATTTGCGCTAATTTGCTCGGAGGATTGATTGGTGTAACCGTTGGTACGCCTCCGAAAGCGCCTTGCTGTACTCTCATCGAAGGGTTGGCCGACCTCGAAGCAGCGGTTTGCCTATGCACTGCGCTCAAGGCGAACGTTCTTGGGATTAATTTGAACGTTCCTCTTTCTTTGACCTTGCTCCTCAACGTTTGCTCCAAGAAAGTTCCTCCTGGCTTCGTATGTGCTTAGATAAATTGATCGGCGATGGCTTTGTTTGGGGATGATATTACATATAATCGAATAAATGATCTTTTACGTGTAATCGTATAATAATGCATGTTTACGTACGCAGTTTGAATAATGATATTGTATCGTGTTGTAGTATGTTATGTATAACTCTAGTGTATCGTTTTAGCGGACCGTTTGTGTTTCGAATAAATGATGATGTTTACGTTATTTTAATGTTGGATGTGTTTTGTCTTGCTCGCCTCTCTCTCTCTCTCTCTCTCTCTCTCTCTCTCTCTCTCTCTCTCAATGTTGGTTTGTGTTTCTTTCAACTCTAATGTAATTTTCAACGGATTGTTTACGTTTGCGTATTAATCGCGATTGATCTCTTACGTGTGTGTGTGTGTGTGCATTAATGATGTATATTATGATTTGTTTGAGCCCTAATTAGCAACAAGTCTGAAAGCATTACAGACATGCAATATTTAAATTTGAAATGTACCCTTTTCTTCGACATCTTTAATTTTACATTCTCGAAGGCGACTTCATAAAATTGTTCCATTTAAATAAAAGATTCCTACAGAAATCTCCGTCATAATATTATGAGTTATGCCTTTGGAAGTAAATGATAACGTTATATTACGCGTAATTTTTGTATTAATCATTATTGCATTTGAGACTATATGGTTGGTCGCAGTCAGTGTCGTTATGTAATAAAAAGGAGGCCTTCTTTTTGCGGATTATAGTTCGTAGGTGAATAAAATAGAAAAAAAAAACATGATGAAACTATATTCATTCATATGAGTGATTATCTTTTCCTTAGTGCGCGTGAAGAAGGATTATCGAGAATTATCTCGAACTGCATATATATGTGACAGTTCGCGCAACTGCATTTCATTTATATTTAGATAAAAGAGTCCGACAATGTCCACTCACATGCTTATGAATGATATTATACGATGGGGTTCGTTTGAGACGATTCGCATGAAAGAACGGGTTATTTTTTCTTTCTTAACTTTCATAGTCCTGGAATCATTACCGTGTGTTAGTTCCGTTTTGAGTTTGTATTTATTTATTCATCCCTCCTTTCTTTCATTGCGCTTTTCTTAGTTAAAGGACAATCAAAACCATAGAACATGGATTCTCTATAAGAAGTTCAATGGATTATAAAATGTCAATAATTGATATGGGCCCTTAAAACGTGAACCCAAATAAGAAGGGTTGATTGAAGATATGGCCCTCGTGACATGACCCACTATGCCAACTTACTCGGTTTCCGCCGAAGCCTATGATATATTTTTGTTATATGATATATATAATTATTTGTTCATTGACTTCATCAAGCTTAACTTTACAATTTCATTATATATATATTCAACCCACAGCTTCCATCGAGAAATTTTCAGACATCTGTCCAAAATTAGAAGACCAGAGTGCACATGGGACCAGTTTCTTGCACTGCACCAAGATATTATTGTTAACTTTATTATTTGAAACTTACGATGTATGTAGAAAGTCTAAGCATAACATTACGACTATAATATCATCTCTATCTTAAATTTCAATTAACTGTTGGCATTCAAAGGACAGTAATGACACCTATCAATCAAAGCAATAACAAAAGGAGAAGATTGAGGAGCCATGCAACGCAAAACTCTCATACCGAACCGGATTTCTAGCGAGAGAGGATATTCAAATTATTTAATAATTAATCAGTTATCATTGGCACTGTAACAATTTGTATGTTACACCGTAGAAAATACTCAACACAATAAATCATTTAAATAAAGATAAATTTCACTTCGAGCATATGAACATGGCGAATTGCACCCCTATTTAGTATTTCCACAAGCATCCAAATCTTCGAGTCATCTCAAATCACAACCCCTTGCCAGCCAAAAAAAAAAGCTCAATTTTTTTTTCATTATCCTCATAAAATATTTTATTAGACAAACTCACCACCATTTCACCTCTATATAACCTCCCCTTCCCCACCAATCCCAAACACCACAAAAACAAAACAAGAAGAGAAAAAGCCCTTCTTCACAACTAGGGTTTTCATTCCTTCGCAAAAAAGAACGCAAATGGATTCCAAGAAAACCAAATCCTCCATAGCTCTTCTTCTTGTAATAAACCTTATGCTCTTCACTCTCACTAACGCATGTGGAACATGCCCTAGCCCACCCAAGCCTAAGCCAAAGCCTAAGCCCAAGCCAGAGTGTCCCCCGCCCCCGAGCCCGGCGAACCCCGGGCCGGGCCCAGCCACGTCGTGCCCTAGAGATGCACTGAAGCTGGGCGTTTGCGCTAATTTGCTCGGAGGATTAATTGGTGTGACCATTGGTACGCCGCCGAAAACGCCTTGCTGTACGCTCATCGAAGGGTTGGCCGACCTCGAAGCAGCGATTTGCCTATGCACTGCGCTCAAGGCGAACGTTCTTGGGATTAATTTGAACGTTCCTCTTTCTCTGAGCTTGCTCCTCAACGTTTGCTCCAAGAATGTTCCTCCTGGCTTTCAATGTGCTTAAGATTCGTCGATCGTTTTGGCTATGGTTTAATAATAATGTTTGACGCTTTTAATATTGGATATCTGAACTGATTTCTGTTTGTTGGTTCTGCGTGGGTTTTTTTTTTTCCTCGTTTTCGGATTGTGTTGTACAATATATCGATGTCTTTTGTGTGTGTTTTGTGCAACTCTAATAACGGGTTGTTTGTGTTTTGCGTGTCGTTAATCGCGATTGGCTCTCATCTTTATCCTATACATTCAATGAAATGTAGCACTTTTTTAGTTCGGTTTTCCCATTATTTTTTATCTGTTTAATATAATAAAAGTGGACACATATCGCAAATAGAAACACTTATTTTCACGTTACACCATTTAACTTATAGTATTATTATTATTGTTGTTGTTATACAAGACTGTTATATTAATCACACATATTTTACACCCATGGAAGGGCATAAAATTAGTATATAATATATTTATGTATCATCACGAACGATTTGTTCGAGCTCTATATAGCAAGTCGGAAGCATTGCTTATGCGAATATTTAATAATCAAAATATGATGTGACAGATATCTTTATTTTACATTCAATTGTAAGGGGACTTCATAAATTGGTTCTCTTGAAAAATTAGTAGCTACGAAAATCTCAATCATAGATCAAGTTATCCCTTGTGTGTGTGTACGTAATTTTCATGTTAATGCCTAAAACTGCATTTGAGATGTTAGATGCAAAAAAATTAGTTAAATTCACAGACGCAATACAAGGGTATTATTTATCGGACCTAGATTTCCTGTCCCACTTTTTTGTGCCACTTTTTGTGCCACTTTTCAAAAACTTCATTAAACATTGTGATGATCGGTGTTAAAACACCCGTAAATGACATTATCTCATAAATACTATTGAACCAAATGCTAAAACACAAAAAATCAATATAATGTACATTTTTCTATCGTACTTTTCAATATCTCATATATTTTTCTCTATCATAATTATAGGTGTTATATAATTACTTTTTTGTGTTTTAGCATTTGGTACAATAGTATTTATGATATAATGTCATTTACGGGTGTTTTAACACTAATCGGCACAATGTTTAATGATGTTTTTTAAAAGTGGCATAAAAAGTGGCACAAAAAAGCTGGACAGGAAATTGGGTCCTTTATCAATTCATAGAACCGAAAAAAAAATGAGATATTTTAAATATGTGTGCCATCGAACAGATGAATAACGACAAACATAAGTGAAAGAAAATAACTTTTCTAGAGCAACTGGAGGAGGTTCGGGACCTTACTACCTACGAAAGGACCATTAAATGAAAGATACCAAAGCGGAAATAATTTCACGGTTTCATATCGTTAATTCTAATACATATATTTTCGTCACACACCTTTGTAAAGGAGATTTAAATACTTTCTATATATTCATCACCGTCTTCAACCAACATATCAATTTAGATCTTTTTGTTGGTTAAAAACTGTAACTTGTAGAAAATTCTAGTATAGGTGAAGAAAAAAAATGCTTTCGATCTCTTTTATCTATTTCTTTTTACGAACCCATAACACCATATATAATACACCTTGTAAAATTGCAGTGGAAAGTATTAATGGTGATTTTGCGTATACTTCTCCTCTATGAGTGTGTACTCGACGTAAAACAAAATGTCATTTTATCAAATCAAGTGAAAATTTTTGTGATAATAGTAATACATATTTGTATTTTGATATATTATATATATATGGGAAAATTATAAAAATAGGTCACTAAGTATGCCAATTTTCGATTCTGGGTCACTATGTTTGCCAGTTACAAAACTAGGTCACTAAGTATGTATATAATAGCAAAATTGGGTCACTGACCTCTTTTTCTTATTATATATATACTTAGTGACCTAGTTTTGTTACTATATACATACTTAGTGACCTAGTTTTGTAACTAGTGACATTGTTACTATATACATACTTAGTGACCGAGTTTTGTAACAGGCAAACATAGTGACCCAAAATAAAACAAAGATATACTTGGTGACCCATTTTTGTAATTTTGCCTATAAATAAATTACTGTAATTAGTTTCAAGATTGAACCAAAATGGTTTCACGTGACTGAACGCATCCCATAATGTCTCTCAAATCTTAGTACAATTATATTACGACACCTATATACATATACCTGTAAGAGGATGACAAATAAAGCCAGTGCTCAATTGCTCATGCTCGGCTGTAAATAAATTTCACTTTGGCCTTACCTATAAAATGTATTTTTATCGCAGAAACTAGTGTAACGCGTCACACATTTAATGTTACACTACCATGCAATGATTCACGGACTAGCGTTGGAGTTCGCAATCGCAAACTATCAGCAAAACATTCCAAAATTCCCAATTCCATCCTCCAGAGATATACATTGACGACGAATATCGATCAGTATTCAGTGCAGCTAATTAATATGATTTGTATATTGTAACGCCATCATCTATAAATCCCTCCAAGAAATCAAACTCAAATCTCAGAAAAAGCAACTCAAAATGAAGGGTTTTTATTCAAAGAGCTCTCTGGCCATAATCTACGCATGCATGCTTTGCATGCTAATCACTCTCCCACCATGCTATGCATCGCAGCAAAACTGCGCCTGCCCACCACCTTACCCACCTTACGGCGGCCGCCCTAGCCCACCGTCCACGCCACGGCGGCCCCACCCTTCTCCACGGCCCCACCCACCACCCCACCACCGCCCACGTCCTCCTTCTCCGCCTGGGCGCGGCGGAGGAGGCGGAGGAGGAGGAGGAAGAGCACAGCCACCAAGAGTCCTCCCACCCATAGTAAACCCTCCAAGAATCCTACCGCCCATCACAAACCCACCAAGGATTCTCCCTCCGATCACAAACCCGCCGGGAATTCTGCCCCCGATCACTAATCCGCCGGGAATTCTGCCTCCGATCATAAACCCACCTGGGATTGTGCCTCCGATCAGAAACCCTCCTCCATTTGTGCGGCCGCCGCCGTCCTCTCAGTATCCTCCGTACACGCCTCCCGGCGGTGGAGGCGGCGGTGGTGGAGGAGGAGGAGGAGGCGGTGGAGGTGGTCGTGGGCCGCCGGGAGTGAGTCCGCGGCCGCCTGCCACGTGTCCAATTGATGCGCTGAAATTGGGGCTTTGCTTGGATGTTTTGGGAGGGTTGATTCATGTCGGAATTGGGAACCCAGTGGAGAACATATGTTGTCCAGTGATTCAGGGTTTGCTCGAGCTTGAAGCTGCTCTTTGTCTGTGTACGGCGATCAGGCTGAAGCTTCTTAATCTGAACATTTTCTTGCCGATTGCTCTCTCTGTGTTGGCACGTGTGGGCTGTCTCCACCGCCTGGTTTTGTTTGTCCACCTGTTAGTTAAGCGGTTGCAATTTCTTGGAGTACTTTATGATGTTTTTGTGTTCTGTTCTTGGGGTTTTTTTTTTCTCTGTTAGAATTAAGCAAGCGTTTGTTCTTTAGTGGATAATATCCGTGTTGCTTTGTAGTGTTTTGACTCTAATAATAACTATGTACTTTGCTTAATGCTGAAAAAATGTAATATCGATGCTGATTTTGGATGACGATTTGAGCAGTTTAGTATGACTATTGTACTTCTTGACGGAAGAATCTCTTTGCTCTCTTTTTCATTATTATTATATAAAGCACCATCAAGATTCTAATTAAATTAATCCTCCGATATTTCTCCAAAATCCACTTTCAAAGAATGTACATTTACAACAATAATTTCATTAGAATTCCCGAGAAATTAAGTTAAATAAAAATGTGGCGGAGAAAGTTTACTCGAAAATATAGGGAAGGGCCGAGAGAAGAATTAGGATTATATGCCGTTTGGTTTCTATACTTATTCCTAGTTTTCTTTCCCTTTGCATAAGGAAGCCCAAGTTGTATCATACATATCGCGTCTATGATCTTTCATGCCTCCAACGCAGTTCCAGCTACTTGTTCTTCTCTAACATGATTAACTAGCGCTTTCAATCAAAAAAATCCAAACAAGAGAACAAACACGTGTATATATCTATATCTTTATTTCGCAGACAACAACTCCATAGCATGCCCAAGAAGCTACAATGACCCCAGAGAAAAGGTTGTAAGAAACCTTTGTCCGATGATTCAAGAACACACATTATACATATTATATGCTGGAAACCAATTCATAAGACACAGTAAAAAATAACCCACAAATCCCATCGAACATATTTGGCACAGAACCACTTTTTTTTCCTCATCATCAAGCACATTGGAACCCATAAGGAACTTTCTTGCCACAGTAGTTCAAAAGCAAGCTAAGGGAGATAGGGACATTAAGGTTAATCCCCAAGACATTAGCTTTAATGGCAGTGCAAAGGCAAAGAGCTGCTTCAAGATCGGCCAGTCCATCGATGAGCGTACAGCATGGAGTCTTGGGCGGGGTACCAACTACTATGTGTACTAAGTCGTTGAGCAAATCTGCGCAAACTCCTAGTTTTAGGGTATCTTTAGGGCACTTAGCCTTCGACGATGGCCCATGTCCTCCGTGCCCCTTATTATGACTTCCTCCATGGCTAGGTTTTGTTGGTGGGCATGGAACGTAGGTTGAGCTCACTAGTGTGAAGAAGAGAATGTTAAGGAGGATTAAAAGGGACGTTGTTGAAGCAACTTTTGATGAAGCCATTGATGAAAAATGTGTAGAGTGAGTGAGTGAAGAGAATTAGGGTGTTTTTTTTTATTAGGTGATGTGTGGTGGAGAATGTGGGAGTGGTGATGAGGGGTTTTTATAGTTGAAAAAAATTGGAATATTGTAATATTCTATGGGTATTTTATAATCTGGCAATATTGGGCTTGGAATTGGAATATTGAGTTGTATGTCATAATTATGTGTGTGATTGAGATAAAGTTTGTAATTCTAACACATCGATGTTATGTCATTTATGACCGTAGGAAATCGGTAGCTGCCATCTGTCTCTATTAAGCCAATCCAGAATATTGGAAATAAATAAATAGATAGAGTGAGAAAAAGAAGAGGGAAGAGCCAAAATTGATATTTGGGTAAATTCCTTATCAGACATTGTCAGGAACTAAAGTTCCTTATCAGTACCCCTACGAAAATTTTTTCCTGTTCAGTACCCATCTGCAAAAAGTTGTGTGTTTAATACCCCTAAACAGTGATCGGATTGAAATACCCTTTCGTGAAATTAAGTTGGACATCATACCAACTGATTTGATTATTATACCAATTGTTATCCTAATTATACCAACTGTTATCATTATTATACCAACTGGTATAGTGTACAATTCTGTTGGTATAATTACGACAACAGTTGGTATAATTTCTACAATTTCTGGTATAATTTCAAAATCAGTTGGGTATAAATGTCCAATTTCGCTGTATAAAATTATAAAACGTTATTTTTTGGTACGATAAGCAAAACAGATGGTATAATTTCTACAATTTATGGTATAATTTCAAAATCACTTGGTATAACCAATTTCACTGTATAAAATTATAATAACGTTAACTAACCAACTATCATTCTAATTATACCAACTGTTATCATTATTATACCAACCAGTATAGTGTACAATTATGTTGGTATAATTACGACAATAGTTGGTATAATTTCTACAATTTCTGGTATAATTTCAAAATCAGTTGGTATAAATGTCTAATTTCACTGTATAAAATTATAATAACGTTATTTACTGGTACGATAACCACAACATATGGTATAATTTCGGTAATTTCGGATATAATTTCAAAATCAGTTGGTATAAATGTCCAATTTCGCTGTATAAAATCATAATAACGTTATTTACTGGTACGATAACCGAAACAGATGGTATAATTTTTAAAATTTCTGGTATAATTTCAAAATTAGTTGGTATAAATGTCCAATTTGATGTGTGAGACAGGGGTATTTTCGACTTTTTAACCCTAAAAAGACCTTTTTAGGTACTGAACATGAAGAAATTTTCAAATGGGTAGTTATAAGGAAGAAATAATTCGAGGGGTATTTAAGAGGAAGTTGAAAACTCAAAAGTTACTGAAAAGGAATTAACCCTTGATATTTTTAAAGGAAGACAATGGTATCTTGTGGTTAAGAAAATGTATTTTATTGGGAATAGAAGTAAATAGGGTCTCGATCTTGAATAAATAAGAAATGGATTATGGAACATATATTCGCTTATAATCAATATGATTAGGTTATAACGCAAAACATTTCGGATGAAGTCGCTAATCATCTCATGACAACACATATGAAGTCACCAATCGTGTAGTATATGTATAGGCCATTATTCGGAAAAAAGAAAATTAAAGTTGAGCTTATTTGATTCACTAATATGTAAAAGAATAATAAGTCCCAATCATGCAAGAATCTCCTAACAATAGAAAAACGACGTATAGATTGTGTATTAACATATTTTACAAGAATATGACATGATCATGGATTTCAGTACCCACATATTCTGATTACTGAATATTTTCCAACAAAGACCAAAACATCACATGCATGAAAGTTTCCTAAGGTCCACAAAGGCATATGAAATCGAGCTGCATGTCCGATCATCACTTTCGATTATTGCTATTTGCTACCATAAAATTATTATCATCGTTTTAGCGCATATGCGGTTCCAAAACACTTATTTGCAATGAGATAGGACCAGATCTGGATATTTTCACATATATATAGTTAATACAATGTACAACATGACAAAATATAACAACTAAAGTCACATATATATATATATATATATATATATATATTGGTCCTGCTGATGCGCTAGCAAGTTCCTAACTTGAAAAATAAAATATTCCTACTTTCACTATGGACCAGCGTCCCGTTTATAGATTTGTGCCACTATATTAAGCTCAAAGGTTGGAATTACAGAGTCTGAAGAAGTGAACATCATCAAGTGAGAACAGAATACTTCGCGGGAACTCTATTTTAAGTCTTAAAGCTTCATTAGATATACGCGCTTTATTAGAAAAGCGTTTTTATTAGTAAGTCGGCTGATTGTGTTTAACGGTCGATTTCATTTTCTCCTGTATATAAACCCCTGTTTACACTTCTGATTAATTAATGAAACAGTTCTATTTACATTTTCGCCTCCACAAACAATTAAACACAATCTTGATATGGTATCAGAGAGTTCTTGACGCTGCGATTAGCCAAGATACAAGAACCCTAAATCTTCCCTGAAGAATCAATTGTTCCAATGGCGGAAACAGAGCAATTGACAGTAAACACGACGGCTGTAGCTCAGGTCAATGACCCCTATTTTCTGGGCAATGGTGACACTTCGGGCCAGCTGCTTGTTCATGAACCATTAAATGGCGAGAATTACACAACTTGGAGTAGAGCCATGTTGATAGCGCTCATCGGCAGAAATAAAGAGGGCTTCATAAACGGCGCTCTCAAAATTCCAGATGGAACTGATCAGAACAAGCTGGTTTCTTGGAAGAGAAATAACAATATTGTAATCTCGTGGATCCTCAATGCAGTCTCCAAAGAGATATCGGCGAGTGTCCTTTACAACTCCACGGCTAAAGAAGTATGGGATGACCTTCAAGAGAGGTTCGGCCAATCCAACAGACCGAGGGTTTTTCAGCTGAAAAGAGAGCTGATCAATCTCGAGCAGGGGACTAACAGTATTGGCGTATACTTCACCAAGCTAAAAACCTTATGGGATGAACTCACGAATTACCAACCAGCTTGTCCGTGTACATGTGGAGGAATCAAAGCGATGAAAGACTACCTAAATGAAGAATATGTTCTGACTTTCTTGATGGGGTTAAACGATTCTTATTCGCAGGTAAGAGGGCAAATCCTCCTCATGGATCCGTTGCCGACAGTTAACAGAGTTTTCAGCCTCTTGGTCCAAGAAGAACGACAAAGATCCATGATGTCAGGACTTGCCAAGACTGGTGATGAACATCTGAACAGTATGGCCATGCTCTCTGCCAGCAGTAACCAAGAGATGGTGAAGAAATCCCAGTTTAATCAAAGGAAGGAGACAGGGAAACCCCTCTGCACCCACTGCGGAAAAAGGGGCCATACGGTGGACACATGCTACCAAGTGCATGGTTTTCCACCGGGATATAGGCAAGGATCAAGATATAAAGGCGCTAGGGTAAACCAACTTGGAATTGAGAGACCAATGGAGAAAGTAGCTCAAGAAAATAGCCAAGAATTCTCTGGGCATAGCCACGCAGAGGAACCACTTGTTCAGGTTCAACTGACCAACACTCAGCTGCAGAACTTGAAAAATCTGTTGAACCAACATACCAACAAGTTACCACCGGGAGATAGGTTATCTGCCAATCAACCAAATAGGTACTCTGGTATGTGTCTTTCTTTCAATATGCCCAACGTTAAAAATAGGGAAGTTTGGCTTTTAGATTCCGGAGCTACTAAACATGTGTGTGGAAACATAGCACTCTTGCATGACTTGTATGAGATAGAAGAGTCTAATGTGATATTGCCAAATAATGCAATCATTAAAGCGCGTAAGGCAGGATCTGTTTGGCTGAATCAGGATATCCTTTTAACTGAAGTACTTTACATACCACAGTTCTGTTTTAATCTATTGTCTGTGAGCTTTTTGGCAAGAGAAAGAGATTACAGGTTCTGCTTCGGGACTGATGGGTTTGTGATTCAGGATGCTTCTCAGCGAGTGATTGGCAAGGGTAGCCAATCAGAGGGTCTATACTACATTCAGGCAGAAGCAAACTGGAAATTGTCTTGCCGTGGACCTGTTTTTCTAAATAAGCTCTCTACTGAAATTTGGCATCACAGGCTAGGGCACCCTTCTAGCAAAGTTCTCAATGTATTAAAATCTTCTTTTAACTGTCTTGAAAACAAGGAAAAGTATAGCTGTAAAATCTGCCCTCTTGCCAAGCAAAAGAGGCTACCTTTCCCGAACAATAACAGCACGGCTTGCTCTTCTTTCGATCTAATCCATTGTGATGTTTGGGGTCCGTTTTATGTGTCATCTTACTTAGGTCATAAGTACTTTCTTACTATAGTTGATGATCACACACGGTTTACATGGGTCTTTATGCTTAGATTTAAGTCGGAAGTACCTACTGTCATCACTTATTTCCTGAATATGACTGAAACACAATTCGGTTCCAAGGTGAAAGTCATAAGAAGTGATAATGCCCAAGAGTTCAGGCTTGATAATCTGCTCAGAGAGAGGGGCATAATACACCATTGGTCATGTGTTCAAACCCCGGAGCAAAATTCCATTGTAGAAAGGAAGCACCAGCACCTCCTCAATGTGGCTCGAGCATTGTTCTTCCAATCTTCAGTTCCAATAAATCTGTGGTCTGAGTGTATCCTCACTGCCACCTTTCTTGTCAACAGAACACCCTCGGCCATCATGAACTTTAAAAGTCCTTTCGAAATGCTGTACAATAAACCTGTTGATTATAATTCTCTTCGAAGTTTTGGCTCTCTTTGTTACAGCTCAACCTTGGCTGCCGGCAGAAGAAAGTTCGATCCTCGAGCGAGAGAATGCATTTTCTTGGGCTACCCCAATGGTGTTAAAGGTTATAAGTTGCTGGACCTCAACACCAGAGAGGTGTTTGTCTCCAGAGATGTCAGGTTCGAAGAGGATGTCTTCCCACTAAAGCAGGCAAGAGAGATCACAATGCAAGAAGATCCTTTTCCTGCCTCTGTATTGCCTAAGCCCTGCAATGATACCAGCCACGCTGAGGTGCCCTGCACTGATACCAGCCATACTGAGGAAGTCTCAGAAACCGCAGAAGACTCCACTGAGCAGCTGCCATCTGCAGAGGAACAAGGAAATCTTCCTTCACCTCATATACAAGAACAAGAGGTCTCTGCATTTCCTGATTTGCAGCAGGGATTTGGTAATACAGCCACCAATCCCCAACAGGGAATGGACACACAAAGGAGGCCTAGTAGACAGCAGAAGAAGCCTCAATACCTGAAGGATTATCACTGCAGCAACATGATTGCTAGAAGAGATCTGTATCCTTTATCCCAAGTTCTCACTCACCAAAATTTCTCACCTAATTACCAGACTTTCATATGCAGAGTCTCCGTGATCAAGGAGCCAAAAGGTTTCACCGAGGCATCCAAGTCACAAGAGTGGACAAGAGCCATGGTGGATGAGTTCACAGCCTTGAAAGCAACAACACTTGGAGCTTGGTCCCACTGCCAATTGGGAAAAATTCCATTGGTTGTAGGTGGGTATACAAACTCAAATTCAATTCTGATGGGCAGGTTGAGAGGCACAAGGCGCGCCTTGTAGCTAAGGGGTTCCACCAAATGGAGGGCGTGGACTACATAGAAACTTTTGCCCCGGTTGCCAAACCGAGCACAATCAAAGTAATTCTAGCCATGGCAGCAAAACTTCAGTGGTTTCTGGTACAGCTGGATGTTGATAACGCATTCCTCAATGGCGAATTAACCGAAGAGGTGTATATGGATCTACCTCAAGGTTTCTACATTGAGCACTCAAGAACGGGCCCTGGCAGAACGGTCTGCAAACTTCGGCGATCAATTTATGGCCTCAAACAATCGTCCCGGCAGTGGAATAAAGCTTTTACTGAGGCTGTTGCACAGTTAGGGTTCTCACAAACCCAATCGGACCATACCCTATTCGTCAAAGGGACGGGTGATAAATTACTTATTTTACTCGTATACGTCGATGATATTGTCATTGCAGGTCCATCATTCGAAGAAATTCAGAAGGCAAAGGACTTCCTCAAAGGCTGCTTCAAAATGAAGGATCTTGGTGATCTCAGATTCTTCCTTGGCGTGGAGGTTGCTCGAAGCAGTAAAGGAATTTACATATCGCAAAAGCAGTATACCATACAACTCCTAGAAGACACTGGTTACTTAGGGTCCAAACCTCTATCGACGCCCATGAATCCTAACAGCAAGATGGCAGCTGGCGATGGGGAGTTACTCACAGAACCATTCACTTACAGAAGACTGATTGGCCGGTTGCTGTACCTCACCTTCACGAGGCCAGACATCGCCTTCACAGTTCACAAGTTGAGCCAGTACATAGCTGCTCCTCGAACCAGTCATCTCTCAGCGGCACATCACCTCCTCAGGTACTTGAAAGGCACTCCAGGACAAGGAGTTTTTATGAGTTCTTTTCCTGATCTGCAGATTAAGGCGTGCTCGGATGCTGATTGGGCGACCTGCCAAGCAAGAAAGTCCGTCACCGGCTATTGCACGTTCCTAGGTGATTCCCTCATCACTTGGAAGACCAAGAAGCAACCAACGGTGTCACGTTCCTCCACAGAAGCGGAATATCGAGCCTTAGGTTCTGCCATGAGTGAGGTCTTATGGGTCAAGCAATTACTAGCTGAACTACAGCAGCCTTGCCTTCAGCCCCCTGTCATTTACTGCGATAACCAATCGGCGCTCTGCCTCGCCTCCAATCCTAAGTTTCACGAAAGGTCGAAACATATAGAAGTGGATTGCCACTTCATCCGTCATCATGTCCAAAACGGGGCAGTCCGGCTTCTTCCAGTTCGCTCTGAGAACCAAGCTGCCGATGTTCTCACCAAGCCTCTCACCGGACCTCTATTACAGCAAGCCTTAATCAAGATGGGTGTTAGAAACTTCTACCATCCATCTTGCGGGGGGCTATTAAGCTCAAAGGTTGGAATTACAGAGTCTGAAGAAGTGAACATCATCAAGTGAGAACAGAATACTTCGCGGGAACTCTATTTTAAGTCTTAAAGCTTCATTAGATATACGCGCTTTATTAGAAAAGCGTTTTTATTAGTAAGTCGGCTGATTGTGTTTAACGGTCGATTTCATTTTCTCCTGTATAAAACCCCTGTTTACACTTCTGATTAATTAATGAAACAGTTCTATTTACATTTTCGCCTCCACAAACAATTAAACACAATCTTGATACACTACGCCATATCTAATTAAATGCGTCAACTATGATATTTTTACTAATATATTATTTTCCTCGACTAACAAAAATTCTAAATTAGAATGAAATAGTTATATAATCGTTAATATCGACTTGACGTGACTATATAATCATCTATGCCGACATGAAGCTGAGAACTGATTGCTATATCTCGAAGTCTCTGAATAACGAAGGAAAGCAAAACGAAAATATAGACAAAGTTTCATAAATACATATTAAGATGCAACCAAAACTTGCAAACGCACACGTCTATGTGAAGACGAACAAACATTAATTCGATCCAATCCATGAATTGAATATATGTCGTAATCGCATCATCACTGGATTTTATAAGTATCATACTTGCATATTATTTTAGGATGACCCTTAAATCCCGTGAGCCAAATAATGCATGGTTTACTAATGCATATTATCAAACAGAAAAGTAAATCTGTCAATTGGGCCCGTGGCCCCCGGGCGGGCTTGAACGGGCCACCCCGCGTTGATTGTGTTGGCGTGGCAGCGGACCCGATCGAATAATATTGCGGCTAATATTTGGGTAATTAAAGATAAAATGTGGACACCGAGAACATCTAATCGTATGCCTATAGAAGGGCATCGAAGGATCAGTTCAAAGAACATCCCACACAGATTGGCGGGGCGGGCTGGCCCAGTTTTATTAAATTATATATATATATTATATATTATATTTAAAATATATTAATTTAATAGTTAATTATTCATTAATTATACCATAATTAATAACACATATATTTATAAATATATACTTTATACATTGCTTATTCATAAATTATTATTAAATATCTTAATTAACTAAACTAATTAATTAATTAAATTATAAAATAAAAATAAAAATAGTTAATAATTTTTCTAGGCGGCGGGCCCCGGTCCTCCATTTTTGAGGCCCGCCACCTGCCCCGCCCCGCCAAGTGGTGGGCCTTTGCGGGCGGCGGGCCAACCCGGCCCGCCCCGCCATTTTGACTGTTCTACGAATCATGCATATGGAAACAGCTAGCAAGAACGATTGCAGTAAAATGAAATGTGATGAGTATATTTTGTCTGAGTTTTTAAGTTCTTTTAATACTATCTGTCGGTATCAAACTCAATCTCACATCGAATAGTTAAAGTAATTGAATATGCATATAAGCTTGTCGGGTTATTTTCTTTATTACGAAATTGAGTGGAATGAAATTATATGCAAGACCTTCCCGATAAAAGGAGATCTTATTCTCTACACTATTCGAAATACATGATTTATTTTCTTACACTTTCATGGTGTGTTTGGTGTGCGGAATTCGATGCGGAAAAAAAGAAGTCTGGTCATATCCATTAAATCATTGTGCCTTACGCTTCACCTGTCGAACCATTTCACTTTTCCTTTTCTTTTCCACGTCGAAATCTGTAAACCAAACGGAGCCTTAATGATTAAGAAGAACCAATCGATCATTCATTTTCATCGGTTTAAACGGTCTTCGCTACCAAATATGCAAACTTGTTATTTGATGAATATTTCAAATAAAAAATATTTTATCCGTTCCACACATAATCAATGCTCTAATGACTTAATATTAAATGCCTATGCATGTTTATTGGGTTGGACATGATAAGTGCAAATATATTGAGCCGCCTATTGGTCCAGTACTCAACAGTAGACCCATTAAGCAAAAACCCAGCAATCCATTGACAGATTGAGTTGAACAATCAAAACAAGTTTATATTTTCCTTTTCTTTTTTGGCCCTTTTTCTTCTTGATTTTGAGATGGAGAGCTCGGCGGAGCTAGAGAGAATCCAAACAAGCATACTTGACCGCATATCCGACCTCGAGCGCTCCATCTTCCACGTCCACCGCTCTCAGTCATCCGCCGGCGACGACGATTCGACCGCCACCACCGAAGGGAGGCTCTCCGCCGTGCTCCGCGGCGGCGGCGTGCGTGACTTTGCGTTCAAGCGTGTCCCATCGGATTACTACGACTGGCCACTCGAATCTCGAAGAGACGTACTAGGTGCGGCCTCGGTTCATCATCTCTGCAAGAGCATTGTCTTGGTAAGCGAGTCCGTATTTTCTGAACTGCCAATTTAGTATCTCCGCTTTCCAAACGTTGTTATGTCGTTCTCTCGATGAGCTGATTTAGGGATTTAGTGATTTGTTAGCAGGGTTTAGGATCTAAAAGCTATCTGCAATAATGGTATGTTTTTTGGCTCCATTTTTGCTGGAGAAATTGGGAGATTGGTTGTTGCATTATGGTGTGTATATGAAATCTTGAGCTTAGCTATTACACGGATTTTCAATCTAGTGAGATCTTCAATGTAGCATTGCATTTGAGATAAATCTATGGGATAGATAAATCTTTCTTTGCTATATTATCTTACTTATCGAATAGAGAAGGACGAACAGACGAATCAAGCCACGTTGATTTTCCAAGATAATTTTATAAAAATGGAATCTTTATTGGACCCAGTTATGCTTTTCTGTGATATCTTAGTGCTAAGTATAACTCCCTATATGGATAACGTGCAGGTCAATACCCAAGCTCCATCTACGGTGACCGACTGCAGCGATCGAAATTATTCCAAGTTCTATGTCGTCGTAGTTCAGGTCATTTCGATTGATTTCTTTTTCTTACTTTAGTCCCATGAATAAATGATGTTTATTTCCTTTTGTTTCATTTCCCCTTCGATGCATGCAGTACACTGCCCGCTTTAACGCTGAGGCGGTCAAGAATTTTCTGTACGCACTCAACGACGGCAAGATTTCGAAAAAGAAAATCAACAGTGAGTTTATCGTTGATTTTCACAATATATCTTCCTTCTTAAATATGATGATGATCATAGGTAATCGTAAAATCTGCAGTGAGGCTAGCCCCAGAGGACATATCAGGACATCTAACTGGCTATGAACACAATGGAGTCACCTGCATTGGAATGAAAACTGAAATACCTGTAATTTGACCCTTCAACTGTTTATTATTCTTTCTGTTCTTCTTAGCTTAGTTGATTATTAACTCGAGTTAAATACGTAAATAGGTGATTTTGGATGAAGCAATTGTGAAGCTTAACCCAAATTTCTTCTGGCTTGGGGGCGGAGAGGTTGATCTTAAACTGGGAATCAGAACTTCAGAATTCATCGATTTTGTGAAGCCATTCGTCGTCAACTGCAGCAATAGCAACTGATTTTGGAGTTGTTTTTTTTATTACAGCTATGGTGAAGGAATGTTAGTTATTTGGGACCATGGATGAGCAACGACTTCTGTGACATATAACTGAAATGGAAAAACACACAAGTGCTCATAATTATGGCTCTCTTCTTACAACGTAGACATTTGCTTGTCTGTTCATACAGTTCAAATTCTTGATTCTCAGACGCACATGAATTATTAATTGCAGTAACACAGAGTTGGTAAGAGGACCATTCATTCCATCACATTCTCCCTTCAGCTTCAACTTGTTAGTCTACAGCATTCAATATGTAAACCGAACACAGATGGCAAAGTTGCTGCTTTCGAAAGGTATTATCCAAGACTTGTCGTTGTTCGTCACATGGTATATGTGTATCATTGCACTAACTGATAATAACCTTTGAAATACGTGTCGCTACGATGCATTATTTTGCTTAAGTTTAACCAAAAGGTGAAGGGGAACGAGTGAAAAATTTACACAACGAAAAACGATCAAATGTTCGATGATATTATGTTCAAGTTCCACGGTTATGGATTGGTGGCTTTCGATGGGGTTGGGCATAATCCATGACCTCAATGTCTTCGGTTGTGTTTTTTTCTTCAGAATTCTTCACTGTGTTCTCAGCATTTTCGGGTACTGATGAATCGAACATTAATGACCTTTCTGCCCTCTTCTGCGCCTGCATGAAATTTTTATGTTTCTCTGTGTTAGTATAATATATTTCTTGAATTTCATCAGTTCCATGGTAAGTCTTCTGCATAATCTTCCTAACTTCTTGTCGAACTGAAGTAACGATCTCCTTGTCTTTGTTCTTAATATCTTCTGTTATTACAAGCTTAACAGATTCAAGAACCCTAGTATCCTGCAAAATAATAACAAAACGTTTCGTTAGCTCTCCAAATAATAACATCTACACTTATCGAAACCTTACTAATTGTTCACTGATTTTAAAAAACCTGAAGCTTTGGAGCAATATACTCGTTATTACGAACATCGAGCATTCGACCGCCACTGGTCCAGCCATGCAAGAAGAGACAGAATAAAACCAAGAAAACATTAAGGAATAAAGCCATTTTAGTATATGTGTTATACGGTCTTAATTATCAGAGCTCAAAATAGAACAAACAGGTAACTGAGACAAAAGCTCGAATGAAAGTCCAATGCATGCATACACTACATATATATATGGCTGAAATAATCAATGCTGGGAAATTAAATTAAAAAACGTGGCATTAAATGCAGGAGCTAGTATTGTGATTTCTGAAGAAAGAACATGGACAGGTGCTTGAGGGATGAAACAATGAAAATAAAACTCGAAGATATATCCGAGCCCCACCTTGTCTGTAGAAGTTAGCACTGTTGTAATAAGGAAGTCATATGTAATAAATTTAAGTTGAGGACATTCCCATGTGTTGGAGTATGAATTCTCCATAACCAATATCCCTTTGGAGGTAGTTTCATGATAATCATCTTTTAAAACAAATAATTGACTCTTATGAATATGATAATGTTTATATACACAAGAAAGTCATGTGGGAATTGCAATCGAAGCATTTAATTCAAAAGGGGATAGGAACCAAAGTGGAATGGAGAAAGGGTCCCACCTAAAGCTTCAACGGACATTGTTTCATGGCTTAACCGCCAATTTTCAACTGTCGGCCCTCGACATTAAGCCGACCCTTGTAGATACATGTATATATATTATATTTAATGGAGACATTTTTATAATTATATAAGATTCACTTTTCAGAGAACATTTCCATGATTATATAAGATTTCACTTTTCAGTATTCTTATACATATTACTTATAAATACTTACAAAATATTTTTAGTTATCTATTCTATTATATTACGGGTGATAGCTAGGATAAACATTGGTCTTTAAACCAATCATATATTTTCTACATCTATTAATAAAATAAAAAATACATATTACTTTATACTTACAAAATATTTTTAATTATCTATTCTATTATATTACGGGTGATGGCTAGGATAAACATTGGTCTGAACCAATCATATATTTTCTACATCTATTAATAGAATAAAAAAAAAACTTGTTAAACCAGATACCTTCCATAACCTCATAATAACTACCAAATGCTACTTTTAGTATATTACTAATTAAAACTCTTTAATATTAACTTTATTTTATTGCACATACGTAGGATATACCAAAAATACTAGTATACAATATTTCATATAGAAAAGATATATATATATATATATAAATTTATATTCTTGTACTATTTGAGGCAAGAAGGGAGAAAGGCAGACAATGCAATGATCATTGAATTGAAACCAAAAGGAGTATCATAGCATCTTCTCCCACGACTTGGAAACTATACAGAAATATATATTCACGATACTATACATAATTTCGAGCAGTAGGGAAAGATTATCATATTTATTGAGTAACCAATAAAGCAGAGTTTTGTTATCATTCATCAGAAGCTTATCTTCTTCGTCACATTCTCAGTCGGACAGAACGGAGCTGCCAAAAGTGTTTTCCCCGCTGTAAGTTACGTAGAGAAAACCATCTTCGTCTTTCTTTTCTTCATATATAGCAGACATTATCGCACCTTCAGAGAGCAAAGATGGTAATATAAAACATCATATTTTTCTAGTAAGTAAAAGTGTGTGTGTGTGTGATTACTTGAGTTAAGCTATCAATTGATGCTTATTTACCAGTTGGTGGAAGGACATTGTCAATAAATATGAAGATGGCCTTCTCTGCGCTGAGCTGAATTCTTTTGCGAATCACATAGACAAATTGTCCAACGGTTAAATCAGCAGGTACAAGATACCTATTCGAGGAAGATGAGATGATCAAGTTGAAATTCTTGGATAAAGTTCATTACAGCTCGTAAATGAACGAGATTATAGGCAGATCGATAAGAGCAGATTATCTGAAAGATGAAATCCCACAGAAAGGAATGTTAAAGAAAACGACGTAAACAGAGACGATTAGTGGAGAAAGAGAAACAGTACTTTTTCTTGTCAATGTTTGGGATGTCGCTCCTTTCAGCTTTCTCGACAATCACCTGAAACCCATAGTAAGGAGACATTTGCTTATATCATCAAGAGACTTGAAACTTTTAGGACACTATGCATATTTCTTTAGAGATAACCAGCAGGACAAACAATCATAGGAAAAAAATCCTTTCCTTTCTTTACAAAATCAATATTTAGGATCAGATAGGATTGATGTTATACCAAAAATAACAACCACCATAAGTTCTCATACTCAGCCAAGAATCCAAATACAGATAGAGGTAATCAAGGAATCTAATAATAGAGGTTAATCAATAATCAAATACAAAGAAAAATTGACAAGTGTGTATCATCTTACTGGGATTCGATCGGGGTACTTCTCCCTAATCCTCGCAGCCTCAGCACGTCTTTTCTCTTTAAAAAGAAACAAGATATCCCAAAAATAAGTATCGGCCAAGAAAAAAAAAAGGGAAAATGAAACAAAGGAGCTGAATTATACCAAGATCGTGTTCTTGCTTGAATAAGCTTTTTGCCATTCAATCTGAATCAGTACAACAGCTTCGATTAGTACGCTTTAAAGGGGTGATAAAAAAATCTGACCTTTTACCCAGAAATTGTCAGCTACAATTCACCGAGAATATCTGTAATTTCTATTGCTTGAAGATAAGGAATTCATAGCAACAATACAGATACAGAAGAAACATCTGTAGTCTACTACGCAAACAAAACCTACCAAGTAATTAGCAAACAAAAAGAAGAACTGGCAATCAAGAAACGTATCACAGAGACGTGACGAAGTAACAAAGATTATAAAAAGGAATAGCACTAAAGAAAAGAAAAGCCTGCCTTTTTCTTGTGATGGACGGTGAACAAAGAATGAAGAGGGGACTCCCAAGAGAAAGCAATCGGTGGGTGGTATATTGATCTTCAATGAATGATAGCTTTGCCTTTCAACTTTCCCCAACCTTATTTTAGCTCTATTACACTATTAAATATACATTATCGCCTCCTCCTTTTGCATATAAAATAAGACGAGCACAATCGGTTACCCAATTTCTAGTCATTATCCAAACTCTTCACTACTCCAAAAAAAAAAAGAGAAAATTGCGTAGGAGAAGGTTAGTCAGAGTCGTGTGCAGCAGTCCACGCTGCTAGGGGCATTCTCGTCCTATCGAAACCAAAATTGATCACAAGGATCAAATTGATACACAATCAAATAGTCAAGGACTAATCTTTACACTAAGCTCAAATACAGTGTCTATAATGTTATTCCAACACACATAGAAAAGATTCCAAGGACTCTCGAGGCAAGTTGTTCTTGACAACCTTAAATATAGCACATTCATACCTAGGCCTAGGCGACGAACCGCGCCTCGTCTCTATCGGGCACTATAATGTCGAGCCTCATCATGGGCTTGTACTTGTTTGGGACCCACGCGCCCGCCTGGGCACACACCTCAACCACGGCTGGAGCCTTACCGTAGAACCTCTTCAGACCATTCTTCAGCGCGGGCCCCTTTGGTTCTCTTACGTGCCAAACATAGTTCGGAGGAAAAACCTCGTCCACCGTGGCATCTTGCCACCCATGTTTCCCGTCCCTCCACTGATGCTTAAACTCGCCGCAGAGCTTTGCGTTGTGTCCCCACGGGCCCACGTGGACCTCGGAGCAGTAACCGCATGCCTTCACCCCGTACTTCTTCATCAATTTCGACACGCCCCACCTCACCTTTTCGTAAGCTTTCAGCGTATTTTGTGCGATAGTGGGAAGTTGGCCCTCGTCTGGGATGGGGAATCGTTCTGAGGCTCGATAAGTGTCGATTTCTGTAATGGATGAATTGACGCCAAAGCTTGGCCTGGGTTCTGGGATGGGCCCGCCTATGTCGATCTTTTTCTTACCGAGCATTCTTATAGGGGCTGTCCTCCTTCGTGAGGGATATTCGGGCAGGTCGACGCCCGCCTGAATGCAGAGTTCGACCACTGCTGGGATTCTGTCGTAGTTGAATCTTGTCTCGTGCTTGATTCTCGGTCCAAAGGGATCGAACATGTGGTAAGATTCAATAGGGATGAGAACGTCGTTGATCGAACCATTTATCCACGAGTGGTAGCCATTTCGGGTCCCGCTTTTCGGGCCACGACAGTCTTGGATGTTATGGCCCAACCGAGCAATGTGAACCTCCGAGCATTCGCTGGTAGAGAAAACAGAGCATTCAACCCAAAGTCAAGAAATGCACTAGTAAACAGTACAGTTATTGAAAGGAAATATGTTGTTACCTACAAGCATGGACGGGGATAACGTGCATAAGCTGGGCGAGTCCTTCGATTAAGGATTTCCAAGAATCGAGGACATCATGAGCAATGGGGATTAGGTCGGGAGCTAGCATACCGTTCTTGCCAGGTTCGAGGGGCTTTTCGATGCCCATTTCTGCAAGCTTCTTATCGGCCCTTGCGGCGCGCTGAATCTCTTTAATAGGTATGGGATAGGGCTTTTTCTTGTTCTTTGGAGGTAACGTTGGAAGATCGATATTCTGAGGCGAGTTTTCATGTTTCCTCGCATTGTTACGGCGGAATGATTTTCCATATGTACAGCAAGTGATTACGCCTCCTCTTGACTTCGTAACATCTATATACGAACGGCCACGCTTCAGCTGTAAAAATAGGGATTATCTTTCAGACTTGACTATGTATCATATATGTTAGAAACAGAGTCCGTTACAGAAAATGTTAAAGAATAGTTCACCTTTAGCTCATGCTCATGGAAACATGAACTTGGAAGAGGAAGCTGAGTAACCATCATATATTCACTTTCTCCAACTGAAGAACACGAAATAAAAACAATAATTTATACTGCACAAAATCAATTTTTTTTTTTTGTCTAACTTGACATATTGAAATATATCTTATACCTTTGTTCAGCGAAATACATGAAGCAAAAGCAACAGTTGGCAACTGTTGGAGTTGGAGCATCTGCCTTCAAACTTAGAACGATTCCTCGCTGAAAAACTGACAACACAAGAAAAAAAACGACGGATTAGATCAACCACTCAGAAATAGTAAACAATTCGAACACTTTGAGTCAGCACAGAAAGAAAAGATTATACTTTGAGTCAGCACAAAACTGAAAAGATACCGGCCGAAATCCGCTCGGTTTCTTACCTTTTAATCGAACAGCTGGTGTGCGCGCTATTATATCCCAGAAAAATAGCGATCGAAGGACGATCGAGAGACAAGAGAATGAGATATAAAGTGCTGGGAAAGTAAGCTAGAGAGACGATAGAATGTGAAGAACTACGAAATTGTGAGGCAAAGGGGAGAGATTAGATGTGAGCAGAAGAAGAATTAAGAGTGAGTTGAAAATGATCGATCTTTCGCAGTTTGCACAATGAAGTCCCCCAAATACAGTATATCGGGGCAAAATAATAAAGTTAATATATTAATTTGCCAAATAAATGGGCTAGTGGCCCAACTGGTTCTATGATATTTTGGATTGCTTTCTTACATTACGATTGTTTTGGAACAGATTTCACTATCTATTTTCACTTTGAGTGTAAGTGATATATCTATGTAATAAACAAAATGGAACAACACGAAGTGACATATTTTATTATTATACCGTTACATTTTACATATTAATCTTAATCTCTCTCTCTCTCTCTCTCTATGTATATCTATAGACATAAATCGGTGTGTATATTAAAATTGTATCAACAAAGTTTTCGTTGTTGGAATCTCTAACATAGCATCAGAAAAAAAAAGGCAAATTGACCGTCTTCATTATCACATAGGCGTTTGCATTTCTTTCCTTTTCGTATCATTATCATGGATGTGACGTCTTCGAGGTAATTTATCTGCGCCAACACTTCCTAACATCAGTCTCGGATCTTGATACGTTTTTCGCCTGTATTTGACCTAAAGATTATTCCTAAATGGGTTTGGTTTTCCCCTGCATTTTGAAAATACGATCTTTCGTTTGAGGGGAAAAAAAGATCGATTCAATACCTATGTTGATAGCTGGAGATACCCCCCCTGTTCCTCCGTACGCTTAAGTGCTTATCCATTTTCCCGTTTTGACTTTGGTGCGTAATGATGGAAACAAGCCATTTCTGGAATTAATAGTTTTTTTTCTTTGTAATTGGGTATGTCAAACAGCTGCAGGTGATGGGACATTGGTAGTTCTTGGTTTGTCAGAAGAAGGGAACTAGATTTGAATTAGGGATGTCTGAAGGTGAATCGCCCCACTCGCCCTCGTTCGAAGGGGATCCTTCGGTTCGACAAGTTGTTTGTAATGGGGTTTGTATGAGAACAAACGTAGTTGAAGCGAAGCTCGACGAGGGCAATATTCAAGAGGCAGAATCTGCCTTGCGCGATGGTCTCTCCCTCAACTTCGAGGTATTATATTATTATTATATGGTCTTTTGGATTGTATTGTTTGTTCTATGGTTCTTGTATATGCTTACTTTGATGGATGAGTATTTTAACAGTGTGTTTTCTATGTTTGAAATAACAATTGAGTGTTGGTAGTTAGTCTGAATCGACGTGCTTTAGTCTCCTCTTTGTCATTGCTTCTATCTTGTGATAATGTTTCATATCATTCTGTGTGTATCGTTCTGGGCACAACTTTACTAGTTGTTTTTATGATTTACGTGTAGGTACGTGTCAAAAATGACACTTTATCAAATTATTTTCAGGAAGCAAGAGCTCTTCTCGGAAAGTTAGAATATCAGCGAGGTAACGTTGAAGGTGCGTCACGGGTTTTCGAGGGCATCGATCTTCAAGCTGCCACACAACGTATGCAGCACTCGTTGGGCGAAAAGCAGAATTCGAAGAAGGGCCGTTCTCGCAGTGAATCGGTGACTGCTGTCTCACAACACGCCACTAACCTCGTACTTGAAGCCGTATATTTGAAAGCCAAGTCCCTTCAGAAGATGGGAAAATTCATCGGTAATAACATACTTAAACAATCTGAGAAAGATCATCCTAGTACCAAATGCCAATCTTATTAAGACAGTACTGATCTGATACTCTTTTGCATGATGTCTGCAGATGCTGCCCAAGAGTGTAAGAGCGTGCTTGATGCAGTAGAAAAGATATTCTCTGACGGTATACCTGATGTAATGGTGGAAAATAAGCTTCAAGAAACTGTTAGCCGTGCCGTAGAACTTCTCCCAGAGTTGTGGAAGCAAGGAGGGAACTACTCTGAAGCAATGTCTGCGTATAAGCGGGCCTTAGTAAGCTAGAGAGACGATAGAATGTGAAGAACGACGAAATTGTGAGGCAAAGAGGAGAGATTAGAGGTGAGCAGAAGAATTAAGAATGAGTTGAAAATGATCTTTGCAGTTTGCACAATGAAGTCCCAAATACAGTATATCGTAATGCATATTGGGCAAAATAATAAAGTTAATATATTAATTTGCCAAATTAATGGGCAAGTGGCCCAACTGGTTTTGTGATATTTTGGATTGCTTTCTAACATTATATTTGGATTGGAACAGATTTCACTATATATTTCACTTTGGGTGTTATGTTATATGTTGCTACGTAATAAACAAATGGAACAACACGAAGTGACATATTGTCTTCATTATAGTTTACGTATTAATCTCTCTCTCTCTCTCTCTCTCTCTCTCTCCCTATCTATATATGTATATATATAGACATAAATCGGTGTTTATATTAAAATTGTATGTTGAAGAGAGTTTTCGTTGTTGGAATCTCTAACATCGCATCATAAAAAGGTAAATTGACCGCCTTCATTATCATATAGGCTTTTGCATTTCTTTCCTTTTCGTATCATTATCATGGATGTGACGTCTTCGAGGTAATATATCTGCGCAAACACTTCCTAACGTTAGCCCTAGATCTTGTCTTGTGAGTCGTTCTTTGCATGTATTTGACCTAAATGTTGCTCCTAAATGGGTTTGACTTTCCCCTGCATTTTGAAAAATATGAACTTTAGTTTTAGGGGGAAAATGATCGATTCAATACCTATGTTCATAGCTGGCGATGCCCCCCTTTCTTCATACGCTTAACTGATGCTGATGCTTATCTATTTTTCCCGTTTTGTTTTTGACGGAACCAAGCCATTTCTGGAATTAATTGGGTTTTTTTTTCGCTTTGTAATTGGGTATATCAAACAGCTGCAGGTTGAGCTGATAAGTGATAGGACATTGGTAGTTCTTGGTTTGTTAGAAGAAGGGAACTAGATTTGAATTAGGGATGTCTGAAGGTGAATCGCCCCACTTGCCCTCGTTCGAAGGGGATCCTTCGATTCGACAAGTTGTTTGTAATGGGATTTGTATGAGAACAAGCGTAGTTGAAGCGAGGCTCGAGTACAAGTTTGCTAGCCCATGCCAAACCTCGAATTCATCTACTCTGTCATCTTCAGTCTGTTCTTCCACACAAAGGTGGGAAATAATCAATTTGCTAATTCTTATGATTTGTAAGAAAGTCACGAGTGGACAGAAATTCGACCAGTAATGAAGTCCCAAATACAGTATATCGGAATGCAATGGGCAAAATAATAAAGTTAATATATTAATTTGCCAAATAAATGGGCTAGTGGCCCAACTGGTTTTGTGATATTTTTTGGATTGCTTTCTTACATTGCAATTGGATTGGAAACAATATCATTCACTATGTATTTCACTTTGGATGTGATGTATGTTGATATGTAATAAACAAAATGGAACAACATGATGTGACATATTGTATTGTATTATTATACCGTTACATTTTACTTATTAATCTCTCTCTCTCTCTCTCTCTATATATATATATATATGTATATATATAGACATAAATCGGTGCGTATATTAAAATTGTATATCGATCAAGAGAGTTTTTGCTGTTGGAATCTCTAACATCGCATCGGAAAAAAGGATAATTGACCGTCTTCATTATCACATAGGCTTTTGCATTTCTTTCCTTTTCGTATCATTATCATGGATGTGATGTCTTCGAGGTAATATATATGCTCCAACACTTCCTAATATTAGTCTCGGATCTTGATTCGTTCTTTGCTGTATTTGACCTAAAGCTTGCTCCTAAATGAGTTTGATATTTCCCTGCATTTTGGAAAATATGGTCTTAGTTTGAGGGAAAAATGATCGATTCAACACCTATGTTGATAGCTGGCGATACCCCACCCCCACCCCGTTTCGTACGCTTAAGTAATGCTTGTCCTTTTTTCCCGTTTTGTAATTGGGTATATCAAACTGCCGCAGGTTGAGCTGATAAGTGATGGGACATTGGTGGTTCTTGGTTTATCTGAAGAAGGGAACTAGATTCGAATTAGAGATGTCTGAAGGTGAATCGCCCACCTCGCCCTCGTTCGAAGGGGATCCTTCGGTTCGACAAGTTGTTTGTAATGGGGTTTGTATGGGAACAAATGTAGTTGAAGCGAAGCTCGACGAGGGCAATATTCAAGAGGCAGAATCTGCCTTGCGCGATGGTCTCTCCTCAACTTCGAGGTATTATATTACTAACATCTGGTCGTTTGGGTTGTATTGTTCTATGGTTCTTTTATATGCTTAGTTTGAGGGATGGGTATTTTAACATTGTGTTTTCTGTGTTTGAAATAATATTGAATAGTAAAGTTGTGCCGATTGAACTATGAGTAACGTTATTGTTCAATTTTTCAAATCCAACCAGTTACATGTAAGGCGGTGAATTCTACGTAGCGTCTTGTGTAACAAAGAAGATTTCATTTGAAAGACTGAAGCTCTAAAAAGGTAACTGTGTGAAGGCAAACTATCATTGTAAGAAATTGATCTTGACTCCTTGAACGCATGAACGGACATTCAAGCCATATGATATGAATTATTATCACAAGATAGAAGTAAGACAAAGAGGAGACTAAAGCACGTAGATTCAGACTAAAGCCACATTCAGGCTTGTTTCCATCATTACACACCAAAATCAAAATGGGAAAAAAGGATAAGCATTACATAAGCGTACGAAACGGGGTGGGGGGGTATCGCTAGCTATCAACATAGGTGTTGAATCGATCATTTTTCCCATCAAACTAAGACCATATTTAAATATTGGCCCAAAATAAATGCTTAGCATGGCCCAAAACAAATTATTTCCAAAACCCAAATGATTTGAGATAGACATGAGAATTTCTTAGTGGCCAAGGAAAGCCACGTTATAAACTTATCATCATTTGACCACCTAATAAATAAAAGCCCTCATCTGTAATTGTAACAAACAAAAACCCTCACAACCAACGAACACTAAGGAGAAGAGAGAGAGGAATAAAAGATCGAACACAAAGGAGAAGGACTTTGGCCAACTCAAATGAAGTTTTCACTTAGGAATTAATTCCAACAATAAGCCAAGGAGGTAAGACCTTCGCTAGCGTATAAGGCTCCCACTGAATTATGTATTTAATATACTTCATGGTTTGACAAAATTTTGTTAAGGGGCCGAAACAAGCAGAGACGAAGGGAAGTAAAATTCGAACAAGACCAAGTTGATTTCAACCTAGGAATTTAATCCGAATTAAGCTCGGAGGATAGGTAGGTGGTTTATATCCCTACAAACCCTTTTTAAACCGTATTACATTTCGTAAAGTTGCTAAAATTCGATTGGAAGGCCAATCGAATTTATATTTTTGAATTATACGATTTTGATAATTTTCGTGGTATGTTATGAGATGTGACGTAGGTTGAGCGTGCATTTTATTTTGATGTGAGGACATGAGATTGGGTTGAGTGCACGCACGCATACATTGCATGTTTTTACTGCCACCTACTGGGCGTTTTGCTCAGGGTTATATTTTTCAGGTGGGACTGAGCCGACACCGATGGGTGTCCGGGTTGAGATATAGGCTGGCTGGCGACGGTGACTCCACGGGCTTTTGAGGGCGGAGCGGTACATGGGACGCGACCTGTGGAGATGCGTAGTTAGGTTAGTCGGGTTTTGGATTTTGGGGCTTCGATCCGTTGTTAGATATCGACGGATTTTTGTAAACCCGACTTAATATATATATGTATATTATTTTCTCGAAAAAGTTTTAATAAATCGGGTCCTCCGCGACTTTGGTTGCGGAAATCCGCCAACTAATTCCAATTAGGAAGTAGGGTCGCCACACATCATTAGCATTTTTCCCTTCGAAAGAACGAAATGAAAACAGCATTTAGCAGCCTCGTGTTATATTCTCTCGCATGAAAGAAACCTGTTCAAATCACCGCCTGTCACATGGTCAGCAGTTCGCCCCCATCCATCGAATCGAATCTCAACCGCCGAAATCATACAACTTTCCGTTGGCTTTGCTCGTTCTTATTCACTGCTCCATTTACATCACTCGCAGCTGAAACTTTGCCGCCAGCTTCATGCAAGAGCCTCGTAGTCCACAACCGAATGTTCCCAAAACCCTAAAGAAAATTTTGATTCGTTACGACATAACATATTACATCACGGTTAAAGATAGTATAGTACCTGAACGGCGAATTTTTTATCTTTGACCGATTTTCCGCGCTCGTTGATCAAAGCTTCCGTGGCAACAACGACGCCAGGTCTCATCACGCAGCTTCTCGCCCACCTAACCTCCGAGGTCCTAAATTAGCAAAAATAAAAATAAACCAGTTTTCCAGTGGCACTTTGCATACTCATCCACCAACCAAGCCATTGGCAAGAACAAAGGAGCTGTTTTTCTTTATACATAAATAAATAAAAAGAAATTCAAAAATCACAAAAAGAAACCCTTATAGCGAACTAAAACTCCTGCATTTGAAGATAAAAGAAATTCTCGGACGAAATTTAATATCGTTTTGCTAGTAGTAACATGTCTACATGGATACATATGGTTGGGAGTTTTCTGATAAAATGAAATAATTACAAAATACAAAAAGGATATGAAGTTGAAGAGATATGAAAGAGCGTTGTCAAGCAATGAATTGATGGTAGTACATGACTCTTCATTTGCTAGCTATTTATCTATTAATTGTTATTCAATTAGTTGGTGACTCCATGTAACACATAAAAATGAATCTTACTCCAGTCCATGTGTCGCAATGGGGGGACGTTTCCTCGTCCACGTGGCTTGTCAGGAGAGTAGCGATCTATCTTTATGTACATAGATTATCATGGGCTATCGACTCTAGTCTCATCACCATTATTATTGTACTATTACTTTCAAATCTACTGTGTCATTCGTAAATGCCGTGAAAATAAAATCAGGGTTAATTTAGTGTGGGGCCCTATTTATATTTTTAAATTGGGTCCAAGCCCTATTTATGTTTGGGTTGCTGATAAGGACCAACTGTTCGAAATACTTGAGAGAAAAAAACTCTTTAGACGAGAAATGACATTCACCCTCATAATTTTGCCAACGCTGAGATGCCGTCTTCTTCAACAACCGACCGAAACACATATCTCATTAAAATTTGGGTAAAATAATGTGTTGCAAATTGAATAAGGAGGAATCGATGTCAAGTTGAGGTTGCAGAACTCGTTAACCCTGACGTGTCTTATAAACTGAGGCATCTATTAATGCTAATTACAGAAAAAATTGATAAACACAAATAACAAAAATCGTTGAGATGGTAGCCGGAAATATCAAAGTTCACGACCTAATATGTTGAAATTATTGTTAATTTGATCATAGGTATGATTTGTATTGCTAATTTTCACTTTAATCGTCAGAAATAACGAATATAGCAAAAAATAACAAATGTCTTATAGAACAAATGTTGACTCAGAAATAACATATCACTGAAAGGTAATAACGCTTTGTTTGTCCTCAATAACACATTCTGTATACAAGTAATGGATCGAGAGGAATAGAACGAAAATCACAAACGACACTAAAAATAGATGAAGACTGCATAATCTCGACGTTATTAACGCAATAAGGTAAAATATACCTCAATTTCTCATGGGTAGCTCGAATTTATACCGATTAGTTGCAAGAAACGTATATTATATTTCCCTAAACCGTGTAAAAAAGATATACTTAAAACATAGCAAAAATAACAAATGTCTTATGGATAATAACAATTGTTGACTCAGAAATAACACATCACTGAAAGGTAATAACGCCTTGTTTGTCGTCAATAACACATTCTGTATACAACCAATAGATCCGGAGGAAAAAAACGAAAATCACAACGAGGTTAAAACAGATGAAAACTACATAAATCTCGGCGTTATCGACTCAATAAGATAAAGTAGACCTCAATTTCTCATGAGTAGCTCGAATTTATACCGATTAGTTGCAAGAAACGGGTATTATTTTTTCCTAAATCGTGTAAAAAAAATATACTTATAACATAGCAAAAAATAACAAATGCCTTACGGATAATAACAAATATTGACTCAGAAATAACACATCACTGAAAGGTAATAACGTCTTGTTTGTCGTCAATAACACATTCTGTATACAACCAATCGATCAGGAGGAAAAGAACGAAAATCACAAACGAGACTAAAAACAGATGAAAACTGCATAAATCTCGACGTTATTGACTCAATCAGGTAAAATAGACCTCAATTTCTCATGGGTACCTCGAACTTATACAGATTACTTGCAATTTATGTCGAAATAAAGATTCAATTTACCATTATGTTCTCGAATTTGCACCCTAATTAGACAAGCAAATTCTACCTCGTGCATCGTCAATATCATAATGAATCCAACATGACATGTCGAAATCGGTTGGATGGGCCAGTTGATTCAATGTAAGAAAAATGAGTTCGATCGTTAGAGAAAAAAATTCTGTTGATAACGTTTTGTAATAACAAAGTAACACAATAGTATTGAAAAATAACGTGTCTGTTTCCTAAAGTAACAATATTCTGTAGGTGAGTAACATAAAATAAGGTAAAAGTAACGCGCTTCATATAAGACCGCGAACCCGTATAGACTTTCGCTGAAAAATACATTTTAGTAACGGTATTTTCGTTAAATTATATTATTTGGTCCTTCACTCGAATTTTTACATAAAGTACGTCTTTAAACTTATTCATTTGTGATAGAGCCTGAACAGAAAATTCAAAATTTATTAGGGCCTGACATAAAATTTCCCCTAAAATCAATATATCGGTTAGACTCAAAATAGGTTATTTTGATAGGTTTCGGTAGCAAAGGTGATAACGTGATAGTTGCACTTTTATATAGCTTGAGAGGGATGCTATTTTTTTTTGCCTACCATAAAATTTTTATTATGGGAAAAAATAAGGTACATCTACACATAAATATTCAATTGAATAAAATTTTTACACATAGGTACTCATCAGGGACGGATCTACGTTGGGGCATGGGGGGTCAGCTGCCCCCCCAGCCCCAACGTCCATAGGGTATTTTTAGTAGTAGTCATAATGAAATGGTAGCTTAGCTCTAGTGGTTAACAGAGAATGCTCAAGTTCTACCCTTTAAAAAACGTGGGTTCGATTCCTACAATGGTTTTTTTCCTTTATTTTTCTAATAAAGGGCTGTTGGGCTGCCCCTCCAAGTTTGGGTCTGTTGGGCTGCCCCCCCAAGCTTGGGTTCCTAGATCCGTCGCTGGTACTCATGTCAGAAAATTTTACGGATATGTACCTGATTAATTTTTATCAGTTTCTTTAGTCATGACGTACCTTCCTGTATGTATATTGCGTACCATAACACGTTGATATGGGGTACATACGCCGTAACTACGACATGCATGCGTGTTACATATGGCGTACCTAAATGTAGCATACGTCGTACCATTTTCTGTTATATATGGTATCCAAATGTGTTGATATAGGATACCTAAATGTGTTGTATGGTGTACCTGCGGCTGATCGAGTATCTATGTGCAAAAAATTTATTCTGTTAGGTAGCTATATATAAAAAAATCGTGACAGGATAATAATTACAAGTTTTTATCCAAATGTACTTATTTTGTTTCCAATTCAACGACCGAAATCGGAAGGCCCACGTCTTTTTCGCAGCAACACACATACATACACGCACCAATATGCGGCTATAAATACAATACACTACACCTTCCATTTCCCCTTCCTTCTTTCGCAAAATATTCATTATTTATTATCGTTATTTATTTTTCTGATTTGCTACGGTTCTTTAATTTAAAGCGGCGTTGCTAATTTGCTTGTCGTATAAAGGTGCGTGTTTTGTTATGGTCCTCTTCTCCATTCGTTTTATAGGTCAAGTCCCTTTCTTTTCTTGAATTTGTGATATGCTCAGATTTGAATTCACGTTAATTTAGGTGTTTTTTCAGATGATTTATGTTAAATGTATGATCTTTATGGGCTCTTTTGTCTTACATACACTGTTTCTTGACCTTTTGAATCTCAGAAAAGAGTTTTTTGGGATCCGTACGTTTCATCTAAAAATCCAATCTTTATACGTGAAAAAGCTTTTAATCGCATAAAGCTCCAAGCTTTATCATTTTATTTTCCTTTTGCTTTTATGGGATTTCGCCGGAATCGGGTTTTTTTTTTCTTGTTCTGAATTACCTTGAAATTCATGAATGTGTCACATGATCGTTTGCACCGATCTATCCGCGCTTCTTGATTTGACAGAAACCAGCTATTTTTCTTTTCTGACCCGACGGTTTGATTTCTGAGTTGTATGATTTTGTCTGGGAAACAAGCCATTTCTGGATTAATTCGGTTTTTTTTGCTTTGTAATTGGGTATATCAAACAGTCGCAGGTTGAGCTGATAAGTTATGGGACATTGGTAGTTCTTGGTTTGTCTGAAGAAGGGAACTAGATTCGAATTAGAGATGTCTGAAGGTGAATCGCCCCACTCGCCCTCGTTCGAAGGGGATCCTTCGGTTCGACAAGTTGTTTGTAATGGGGTTTGTATGAGAACAAACGTAGTTGAAGCGAAGCTCGACGAGGGCAATATTCAAGAGGCAGAATCTGCCTTGCGCGATGGTCTCTCCCTCAACTTCGAGGTACTATATTACTAATATCTGGTCTTTTGGATTGTATTGTTCTATGGTTCTTTTATATGCTTACTTTGAGGGATGAGTATTTTAACAGTGTGTTTTCTGTGTTTGAAATAATAGGTTAATAGTTTGTCTGAATCTACGTGCTTTAGTCTCCTCTTTGTCATTACTTCTATCTTGTGATAATTATTCATATCATATGGCTTGAATGTCCGTTCATGCGTTGTAGGAGTCAAGATCAATTTCTTACAATGATAGTTTGCCTTCACACAGCTACCATTTTAGAGCTTCAATCTTTCAAATGAAATCTTCTTTGTTACACAAGGCGCTACGTAGAATTCGATGCCTTACATGTAACTGGTTGGATTTGATAATTGAGCAATAACGTTACTCATAGTTCTATTTTGCTACTTTTTTCTGTGTATATCGTTCTGGGCACAACTTTACTAGTTGTTTTTATGATTTACGTGAAGGTACGTGTCAAAAATGACACTTTATCAAATTATTTTCAGGAAGCAAGAGCTCTTCTCGGAAAGTTAGAATATCAGCGAGGTAACGTTGAAGGTGCTTTACGGGTTTTCGAGGGCATCGATCTTCAAGCTGCCACACAACATATGCAGCACTCGTTGGGCGAAAAGCAGAATTCAAAGAAGGGCCGTTCTCGCAGTGAATCGGTGACTGCTGTCTCACAACACGCCACTAATCTCGTGCTTGAAGCCATATATTTGAAAGCCAAGTCCCTTCAGAAGATGGGAAAATTCATCGGTAATGACATACTTAAACAATCTGAGAAAGATCATCCTAGTACCAATCTTATTAAGACAATACTGATTTGATTACTCTTTTGGATGATGTCTGTAGATGCTGCCCAAGAGTGTAACAGCGTGCTTGATGCAGTAGAAAAGATATTCTCTGACGGCATACCTGATGTAATGGTGGAAAATAAGCTGCAAGAAACTGTTAGCCGAGCTGTAGAACTTCTCCCGGAGTTGTGGAAGCAAGGAGGAAACTACTCTAAAGCGATGTCTGCGTATAGGCGGGCCTTATTAAGCCGATGGAACCTCGATAACGAGTGTTGTGCGAGGATCCAAAAGGCATTCGCAGTTTTTCTGCTCCATAGTGGAGTAGAGATCAGCCCGCCGAGCTTGGCTGTACAGGTAGAAGGTTCTTACATACCCAAGAACAACTTGGAAGAGGCCATTTTACTGTTGATGGTTCTCATGAGAAAGTTCCACCTGGGTAAAATCGAATGGGATCCATCAGTTCTTCAGCATCTTACTTTTGCCCTGTCTATATGCAACCAAACTTCAGTTCTGGCGAAGCAATTGGAAGAGATCATGCCCGGCGTATTACATCGAATCGAACGGTGGAAAACATTAGCGCTTTCCCTCACTGCTTTCGGACAGAACAGCTCTGCCTTAGATCTGCTGAGAAAGTGTCTGCACCATCACGAAGAGCCCGACGATCTCACGCCGTTACTGCTGGCTGCAAAGATATGCAGCGAGGATGAATTCCTTGCGCGCGAGGGAGTGAAGTATGCGCAAAGAGCGATCGCCAACGCAGCAGAGGGACCGAACGAACACTTCAAAGGCGTTGGCCTTCGCATGCTGGGCCTTTGCCTGGGCAAACAGGCTAAAGTTTCTTCCTCAGATTTCGAAAGGTCTCGCCTTCAATCGGAAGCTCTGAAATCATTAGACGGTGCCATGGCCCTCGAGCAAGAGAATTCTGATCTGCTCTTTGAATTGGGAATTCAACACGCCGAGCATCGAAATTTGGACGCAGCTCTGCGCTACGCAAAGCAGTACATAGATGCTACGGGTGGATCCGTGATCAGAGGTTGGAGATTGCTGGCTTTAGTACTATCTGCGCTGCAGCGTTTTTCGGAGGCTGAAGTAGTCATCGATGCTGCTTTAGATGAAACTTCGAGGTGGGATCAAGGGCCATTGCTGAGGATGAAAGCGAACCTCAAAGAATCTCAGTCTCAGCACAAGGATGCCATCGAAACTTACCGTTATCTTCTTGCACTTGTCCAGGCTCAAAAGAAGTCGACTGGCTCACATGGGAGTTCACTACAGGTCGAATTTCTTTCCACTCGTGACTTTCTTACGAATCATAAGAATTAGTAAATTGATTATTTCCAACCTTTGTGTTGAAGAACAGACTGAAGACGACAGAGTAGATGAATTCGAAGTTTGGCATGGGCTAGCAAACTTGTACTCGAGCCTTTCTCACTGGAAGGATGCAGAGATATGTTTAGGAAAAGCGAGGGCTCTCAGAGAGTATTCAGCCGAAACTCTACACACCGAAGGTAAAAAACACAGCCTTGCTTCACACCGATGCGATGCATCATAAGTGCCATTTTTCTGCCTCGTTCTTGCATCAGGTTTCATGCAAGAAAAACAGGGGAACTTCACCGAGGCTTTAGCTTCGTATATCAACGCCCTTTTATTGGAGCCCAAATACGTGCCCTGCAAAATCTTGGTGGGGTCGGTGTTATCTAAGATGGGATCGAAGATGTTGCCCGTGGCTAGAACGCTGCTTTCTGATGCGTTAAGGATCGAGCCCACGAATCACATGGCTTGGTTTAATTTGGGAATGGTTCATAAAGATGATGGACGAATATCCGATGCTGTGGATTGCTTTCAGGCAGCTTCCATGCTCGAAGAATCCGAACCTATCGAGAGCTTTCGTTCCATACGTTAGATTTTCGATTTGGTTTTTTCTTGATGGGAGTTTGTTATTCTTTGATTCTTTTCCGATCTTTTAAGCGTTTTTCCCTTGCATTCTTCCCCTGGTGAAAACTGAGCATCTACTAAGGTATGGTGTATTTCCAGGTGAAGCAAGAAGTGAGATTAAGTTGACCTTTTTTTCTGTTTTTTCTGTTTAATTTTGTTTTGTGATACCATGTTTCCTGGGATGACTATTACATCGTTCTCTTACAGTTATCCATTGATTCAAATTACATTACTATCAATAACCTATTCACTTGGGTGCATTTAGGGCCTATTCACTTACCATATATATGATATAAATGGTCAAGATTATAATATCTATAGACATCTCAAATGTCAATCTTCACTTATTCAAAACAAGAATAATCAAATTGTTGTAAATTTTGAGGTTTCGAACTCGTATAATAACTAAAGTCTAGCCGTTGCTTACCAATGAGATTGAGTCACACACACACACACACCTTCTCTACTGACAGTAAAGATATTTCATCAAATCACCAAATAATTATTCAATTACTTCTCATAGCTCCAAGAATAACATTGTTAGACAAGAGAGAGGCCTCTCAATAATCATCCTCTCTCCAAAACCTGCTACTATATTCCTTAATTACTACATAAACTACCCTAATTATTATCAGAGCATTCAGGCTTTCTTCTGTCCTTGCAGTAAGTATAGGACATGTACTTCTGTCTGTACTGCTTCATCTGCTCCTTCTGTTGGGGAGTTAGTTCCCAAAACTGCTTAGCATTCCACGAATACTTGTCCGAGAAACAGTTTCCCTGCTGTGTTGTGCAGCCTTGGATTGGAAATTCCTCGTAATTCGAAAAGAACGGTGCTTGCTTGTAGTCCACTTTACCAGCCCACGGAGCATCCCATATGGAAGCCTCGATGTGCATGGGAGATGTTAGGTAAGGAATTCCTTTGTCTGCGTTGTTCTTGAAAACCCTTATAGGAACTTTGTCCACAAAGAACCTAGTGTAAAACCAATAATAAGTATACGCAGTTTATTTTTGCATGCAAAGTAATAAGTAAGCCATGCATGCGTTAATCCTTACACTAGTTGGTGGGAGTTCCATAGAATGTCGTAGGAGTGGAAGTCTTGGGAGGGATTGAACCAAAGGTTGAATCTTTCTTCTCTACTTCCCGCGTTGTTCACGAATATGTTTGTCTGCAATATCCCCGTCGTCCCAAGTAGTTCGAAATCAACCTCGTAGTGATTCCCACCTTGATGATCGATCAGCTATATATATAAAATGATCAACCAGGAATTAATTAATAAAATTTTGGATGAAGTGTGTTTATCCATTTAATTATTATTATTATTACATAGAAGTTTGTGTTAACTCCTCCAGTTTTCCCCGCTGGAGCCTTGAGCTTTATGTGGAACCAACCTGACCCATAATCACTCCTCGACTTAAATCCAGCGCCACCTGCATTTATATATCAAATATTATTAAACTTATTACTGCATATGGATGATTGTATATGTGTATATTATTACGAGCAACCTTTTGCCTTGTCTAGCTTGAGTTGGACGTTAGTGCCTTGAGGGTTGAGGTTGAAGTGATCAGTTCCCCACTCGTAAGCATAGTATGAATTGAACTGTGCATTGCATTGTTCTGAGATTGAGAAAACCACTAAGACTAAGAGAATAATAATACTAATAAACATGAGAGAAGAAGCCATATTTGAAAGAAACGATTTCTTCTCTTTTTTCTTGTAATATTTAACTAGTCAGAGCCATGTAAAGAGCCCACTTGTACTAGTTCATGATCACATATTCACATCCAGCTCTCTAATTCATTCCAATGAGATTGGATTATATATGCATTGTGTAATAACGTAATCTTGTAATTTTTTCTGACCATCGTACGAGATCTCAACTCACATCACTATAGCTCAAAGGAAATATATCCTTATTCTGTGTCGATTTTATGTTAGATTATGGTTATTGTGTAATGATTACCATATTGCTGCAATATGTATGTCATTCAATTTAAGGAGTAGGACGATAACATATGTTGATTTGTTTCCATAAATATAACCAATGAACAACTTGAATACCCTTTGTAGCCCTCTCAACATGTCGAAAACAAATGGGGCACTTAAAGGTAAGGACCAAACATAGTTTGAAGTTAGGGTTAAGGACCCTCTCAGACGAAAATTAGTTTTAAGGACATGTTTTTGAATTTGCATAGAGTTAAGGTTGAGTGACGAAAATACCCCTGTAAAATATTAATGAGAAGTGGTATCCAGCGCCACTGTTGTGTTATCAAATCGCAGTATGTCGTTATCGCATAACAAGCGGTATTACCACGCACAAAAGTGTTACTGTATATCCAATAAGTGGTATCAACACAATAAAATGTGGTTTTTTAAGCATATGCCATTAACATGCTTTCTTAATAACACTTCATATGTTCGCGGTAACACTACCTTATTTATGCGTAACACTTCATGCTTTCCCGATAACAATTCCTTGTTTCTGACTATCAACATACGTGGTACCACTTCATTATTTCTGCATAACACTTCATGCTTTCCGACTAACACTTCATTCTTTCCTGGTAACACTTCCCTGTATTCATTTTTTTGTAATAGAATGCAGTTAACCCAATGAAGTGTTATGCAGAACTCATGAAGTGTACTCTATAGCTAATAAGTGGCTTTCGTTCACACGTCATGGTTCGGTACCACTTCATGCTTTTCTGGTAACACTTCCTTATTTTTGGATAACACGTTTTGTCCAGTAATTCATGAAGTGTTACCGCTTCATGCTTTTCTGGTACCACTTCCTTATTTCTGGATAACACTTTCCTGTATTCCATGACGTGTTACCACTTCCTGCTTTTCTGGTACCACTTCCTTATTTCTGGATAACACTTTCCTGTAATTTTTCGTGTAATACATGAAGTGTTACCACTTCATGCTTTTCGGGTACCACTTTCTTATTTCTGGATAACATTTTCTTATAATTCATGAAGTGTTACCCAGAATGCACAAAGTGGTACCGTCGTGTGTTTAGAAGAGCTTATGGCAAATCTGTGTAATTTCCGCAACAGCCAGGGGCAAATGCGTCTTTTTCATGCAGTTGTTCCTTAACTTTAAGTCAAACTTGAAAATAGGTCCCTATCTCTAATGTAAAACTTATTGGGTCCTTAACCCTATCGCGAATTGGTTGGGCCTGAAACTTAGTTATCTCTATATTTATGTCCATCTCTTCTTTTAATACATGATACATCACATCATCCTGAAAATGGGAAAGCTTATCATTACTAGAAATATTTTTTAAAATAACGTTACACTCCTAACAGAAGTTAAACATGTTTAATTTTAAACATCATTATCAAAAGATCACTCCCCTTTCTAATGCTATCACTGTCTTACTAGGAGAAAAACGCGTCGCCTAACAACATTATATCATTTTAAAAGACGACGAGGATTGAATGGATGCTTTTACATACCAAATGTTTTGTTCTTATTACCACAACAGAAGTGTAAGGAAGGAGTTTAATACCAACATAACTTTTGTATACCTATCCATCAAATAAATTCATTTTGCAAACTAAGACAAATATAAGAATAACTAAAAAGGGACTTCAACATTGCCCTCGCTCGCCTCACATAATACAACAGTTCTGCTGAGACTCTAACATCTCCGGCGACCTGCAAGAAAATGGTGCCAAATTGTGTGCCCAGCCCATTATTTCATAGACTAATCGATGCCCAATTCAAGATTGACATGCAATAAAAACTTCAAACTACAAAATGTTAAAGAAACTTAGATAAACTCACAGCTGCCCAAGATTCGACAGATCAAACTCGGGGCCGAGTTCTTGCACAATGTCGTCGGGCGGTTGCCCGCATTCTTGCATTTTCTGCATGAGCTCGACTATCTTGTTGAAGTTATCGGGTTCAGACTCATAGACATGGTTTAGCTCTCTTATGAGATCGTACTGATGGGAATAGCGGGCAAATTCTTGGCTCGTTAGCTTGGCTTTGTTCTCATCGAGCCATTTTGGGTAGCGTTCGCCTATTTCTTTCATGGGCTCGTGGAGGATCTCCTTGGAAAGGAGTTGCTGCATCATGGTCTCTACTATCGATTCCATGTCCTGCAAATGTAAAAGCCCATCTTTTTAATGAAGAGAATCGAAAATGATGTAGTTTCATGAGGTTTCAGTTTCACCACCGAAAAACACTTGAAAATGCTCATAGAAGCACTCTCCCTCTACAGGGTTTTGAAAAAAACTTTCAAATCCCTCAAGAAATAGCAAGTCTAGGCCCAACCAAGAATGCCAAAAGTAAGAACATCACTTCAATAGAGCTATCACTTGTTGAGAAGCTAATAGTCCTTAAACTGATAGAATTGGTTTCAATTCGATACCCCTCAACCATAAAGTATGCAATCGTAAAGAAAATAGGACCTGAGAACCGGCGAGTTCCTCAAATTGCTTGACCCAATTCTCCATCATTGCATCTCCGCCGAAATTCTCTCCGCCCACAGCTTGCTGTTTCTGCCCTGTCATGGCCTCCAACCCTTTAACAGCTTCCTTCGTTTGCTCTCTAAGCTTATCGAGCGCCTCAGAAATATGCGATTCTTGCATCGAAGTAGGCTGTGATGCTGCCTTTTGTTTACCCTTTTTCTTGCTCTTTAGATCGGGCAAACCCATCCCTAGACCTTTAACATCTTCCAATTGTCTAACTGAACCCTCTTGCTTTTCATGTTGATTGTTATCGCTGCTACTCTCCACACCTCTATAGCAGCCACAAATCGTTAATTATCAAGCTGATTATGAACAATATGACAAACCCGCAAACACAAGGCGGTACCTTTGAGCAGATGAGATGAGATTCAGGTTCTGAAAATCATCCAATGCGCCTGGGATGTTGTCCCCAAGAACATGAAAATGAATTAAGCGAGCAAAATAAATCGGCAAATTACAGTTAAAAATCATTGAATATAGAATGAAGAAGAAATGAAGGGCATCGTCGAATTACTGTCGAGAAGTAGGTCTATATCCTGGGATTGATGATCAGCCATAACGATTGTTCTATGTTTCCGTCCAATCAAACTATCTAAAACCCTCCCCTTTATTTTTCTCTGCGTTTCATCGTATTACAGACTACAGCTGGAGATGGCGGATATATAGCGAAAAATAAAATATCTCATGATTCATGAATCATGAATGGGGTTTTCTATTATCTTTTTCTACTTTTGTTTATCTGATTTTATCATTAATTAATAGTTACCCATCTCCAATTTATATTTTAATTATTGTTGAATGAGGTATGCTTTACAAGGAATTCGTAACGGGGATGGGATGGCTTACCAACAAAAAGGGCGTATGCAACAAGGAAATTAAAACATTAGTATATTTGTTTATAACCCTGCTTTTAAAACTAAGTTTCCAAATCTCAAAATAGAATTCGATGAAAATGCTACATTAATAAATGAACTATGGTATTACAAATGGAAGAATTATTCCAAAACAAAACTGAGGTTGCTCGTCCAAGCAAAGCTAAAACCAAACTATTATCATCTCTCTCAGCCTCAATCCTTCAATACATAAAACAACAATTCTCTGTACAACAACTTTGAACTATTATCTTCTTTCACCGTGTCCCTATGTGGGCAAGCAAAAAAACTCTTCCCAGTAAAAAAAAACTGATAATGAAGATGGATAATGGTATAATATGACTGTAATAATCCCATTGCTTTTACGTCAAAGTTCAACTTCATGTAGTTCATCTCCAAAACTTCCATCACTTTGCATGCCCAAAACCTCCCCAAGAGGTTTTACTTCTCCCGTCTGTGGAGTAGGACTAAAAGGTCCATTTGAACTCCCACTCCACGACGCCGTACGCCGAGAATGAGCCATAACCGAAGTGCTTCCATTCGCCATATTGCTTGAAGCAATGTTATTCACGCTCGCAATTCTCTGCATGGGCACAGCGTTTTGAGGTGAAGCTGTGCGGAAAGAACTATCTAGCGGGAATGAAGTCGATGGATTATCCATACAACTTCGTGTTGTGCCATCATTTACAGGCTGATGATCCATGTCGTAAGAAGAAACTGGCGCTGGAACGAAGAATTTCGGGTTCGTTACAGTTGTTGGTGGTTTGCTCGATGGAACAGAAGGTGACTGGAATGAATTTGTTGCCTTTCCACTGCCTTGGTTGAATGTGTCGACATACCTGCCACGTAAAACCAGGGCCATAGTGAAAATTTACGTTTTGTAGCGTTCAATTTGCTATGTAGGTGATTGAAACATCAGTTTCTTATGTTGCTACTTGAAATACAGTAGCCAATTTAAGCACATCCATTATATACGACATGAATCTATGCTGAGAAAGAAGTGTAGAGTATAATGTTACCTTGAGCGTACGCCCAACCTTCCACGTGCTGAGTACTGGTTAGACGTAGGAGGGAGCGGAGGCATTCCCGAGTTATTATCCAGAGTGCTTGGGCTCTTAAGATCTGAGAATCCATTGCTCATAAAAGCTTCATTGGAAGATCCATTTGACTTGTGATCTTCGCTATGGAAAGTTGTAGTCATTGGTGGTGGTGGAAGGGCTGTTTCGTCCGATGGAGGCTCAGCACCTTCCTCGACCCATCTCTTGAGTTTCTCATCATAATAGAACTTGTTCGAACCACCCAATTTGGCCTATCATCAATTAGTCATTTCATCAGCAATTTGGCCAATTTGGTTGCATATTCATTACACAGTTACTATTTCTATATTACCTGGCGCTCGTTACGAGGTTTGAGAACTAAACCGACGGTCTTCTGTAATATAGATGATCCAAAACCAAAACCAAATCGAGACGATGCTTTAGCAGCAGAACCAGCATTCTTGGAATCAGCCTGACAGAAAGGTGTTGTAAATATATCGTTCTACGCTTTTGCAAGTGGATTTTTCACATCGAACAATCAAAGACAGAAACAAACCTGCCTCGGACTTCTTCCAAAGTCTGGTTCGGAAACACTTCTTGTATGCATTGACATTTTATTATTCCCATTGGGTCCCCACTTGCTTGTAGGCTCGGTAGATTGAGAAGGCATTAAAGATGACATATCCATCGTAGATTGACTTGATGATACTCTTGGTCCCACTGATTGGTGATGATTCTCATTACCATGTATAACAGCGCCTGAGGTTGGTACAGGTGGGGGTAGACCACCAACGACGCGGTGGGCCGTGCTATCGAAAAGATTGAGCAGTTTACCGATAAATTCTTTGGGAGCTAAGTTAGTAGAAAATCCTCCCTGCATCAATTGCAATGAATGTTAAGAAGGACTGACATAAAAAAACAGTAAAGAGACGCACGTCTCAGGCGTGTGGGGATACCTGTTGATGAGCTTTGATTCTTTCCTCAAGAGATGAAACTCTTTGTCTAAGGTTCTCAGCCTCAGGATTTCGACCAGTTTTCAGTGACTTTAGTACTGCTTGACAGTACCTAATGATTGGGCAATGATTAGAAAATGATTGCAGAAAAAAGTTTAAAATACAACTTGAATTGGAATGATCTTCACATACTTAAGTGCCTCAGATGTCCTTCCAACCTCAGCCAACATGTGTGCATAAAGAAACTTGTATGGTTGAAATGGAAGTAAAATGAATTGAGAGTTCCCAAGCGTCTTCGAATACTCATATATTTCTGTCCTCTGTCAATGATGGAAATTTCAAAATATTCATTGCTACAAGAAAATGTTAACAAGATTCATTGCTACAAAAACTTCGCACCTGAATTGCGTCTGGACTTGCATAAGTCCGTGGGTGTTTCAAGTGATCAGCACCAACAAGGCATAACCGTGCACTGTCTGAAAATGGCTCAAAGCTTGCTTCCGCAACCAAATAGCAAATGTGGGCGGCAACTATCTGAGCATGGATCGGAAAAAATGGTAATATAACAACTACAGAAGACAACAAAACATATCATACTAAAAAGGATATGCCAATCCAATAACAAAAACATACATCACTTCTGTCTTTCCACAAGCAATCTCCAAGATGGACAAGAACTAGTTCATCGTCCTTCGTTCTATTTGCAGTTATAACAGCCAGATTTTCTTCCCATTCATCTAGCATGCTGCTCCCACAGACCTGTATATAGTCGTCATAGAAAAACACATCGTCAATTCAAAATCATTAGCGAGAAATTGGACATAAAAGATGAGAAATAGCCATCCAGTTACCTGAGCTGAATGCGGAGCAGCCATGGTTCGATCATCCGAGAAAACATCAGCTGGTTGGCCCGCAATCAGAAGGCATAATGTTCGTAATGGTGATCCTGCCTTCAACTGATGAAGTGCCATTTCCTTGACAGTTTCACCATAGAACTGCACCGCAATTTTTATGATAATGAATGAATTATGGGAAGTAAATGGAAGACTCTCAGTTCGTTCGAACGTACCAGAAGGCGTGGCACAGCATCTTATTTTTTGACTAACCTGATCACCGAGTTGTGCAGCAAGAACTAGGGCAGGACCCCATAACTGACCCTCCTGGGCACATTGTAGAGCCTCCTTCTTTCTACCAGAAACTAACAAATTTTGAACCTCAGCAGCAGTGGCCTATAACATAGATATATACCGTGCATGCATGAATACAAGCCCCATAATCAAAATAAAACTTACAGGTATAAGGTATAACCAATTTACCCGCATTTGTCCTTCAGATGGAATTTGCTGTAAGCATTGGGTAACTGCACCATATTGATGAAGACCATTTCTTTTTCCAGCAGAGGCAAACAATTTTGCAACAGCTGATTCTGGAGTATCAGCCTCCTGTTGTCAAGAAACGAGGAAAAATAAGAAAATTATGTTAGGAAATTATTCTCATGCATGAATCAAGGAGCGATATAACCATAAGCATCTGAAGAGAGATGGTAAGACATCTGAAGAGGCAGAGAACCAGAAAGAGATATGCTGAACTAATGTGATATTGATTCCAAACTTAAAAAAAGCTCGAGCAATGTAAGCAAAATTTTATATACCTTCAAAGAAGCATCTGTTCCATATGGATGTCGAAGTTTTCCGTAATACTGGCATGCTATTTTAAGCAGTGAAAGAAGCAACTTCAACACTTCAGCTTTTCTGTGATCCATATTGGGAGATCCAAGATTTGAAATTCTCTCGTCAATCCATTTATTTAACTCCTTAATGCCAACACTTCCACCAGCAAGAGGACCTGGGGAAGGTTGTCGGCATAAAGACTGGAAATAGTCGCAACTACTGATTCCATATTTTGAAGCATCAACACTGTTATTGGTCACTTCTGCTAAGCTTAGAACCGATATTGAGGCTCCAGCCGACTTCTTCACAGAAAGCGTAGCCAAGAAAAAAAAAATAAAGAAAAATTTTGGAAGGCAAAATTAACGCATAAACCAAATAAACACGTTAGAAGAGACCTGCGCTCCAAAGCTACCAGGATCTGTATCTTTCATGACTATAAGCTTTCCTCCGAATCCAAAAGTTACCAAAGCATGCATAGGGCGACCTGCCGACGACCTGCCGGCAGCAAGTGAGTTGGAGAACTGAGCACCCTGAGAGGGTTGCTGAGAAAAATTGGAGTTATTAACACTGTAGTAATCATTATAGAATTGCTTTTGGTCGTATTGGTTGGTTGCAGAGTCATTAAAACGGTGACTCAAATTCCCATCAGCGGAAAAACTTTGCAACAGAGAAGCTGCAGAGATGTTGTTTGGGCTCTTTCTCGTGTCAGCGTAATATGAATCTGTTACCCCTTGCTGAAAAGAATTCTGTGGGTTCCCAGGATCATCCATATAAGTGTTCGGCCCAGACTGATTCTCAAAAGGTAGGTTGCCACCATAAAAGGCATTGGCTTCATTCTCTGCAACAATGCCTTGAGAACTGTAAGTATCACTAAGAGCATGAGTCTTATATGATTCCTGATCGACAGGTTGAGAAGATGCATGAGTCGATCCATATACATCATGATTCACCTTGTCATTCACTGATGCTGTATATGATTCCAACGAACGCCATTCACTGGCAACAGTATCATAATACCAGCCAGGGTACTGAGGATCAAAGACCATATGAGACGGGTAATTCTCTGAAGACACCACATTGTTTTGACTACTTATTACATGTGAAACTTGATTCGTCATGTCTGAAGCGTTACTAACTAGAGAGCCTTGGTTCCAGCTACTAACACTAACTGTGCTGCCGACCTCGGCCACAGAACTGGCAACTGACTGAGAACTTTGCTGCAAGTAAGAGAACTCAGTCTGCTCATGCCAGGCAGAGGTATGATCACTGCTATCTGCAGCCATGCTCGAACTTGTATCATAAACATCATCTATCTGATACCATTGCCCTGTATTTGAATCATACTTCCATCCTGGATACTGATTCTCCCAATCATCAGCAGAGTAAAGATCATTCGAAGTGGTACTAAGATATGCTGCAGCAGTGATATTATAAACATCGCTGTGCTGAAAATTGTTGCTTGCATTTTCAAGAAATGTGGATTCATTGTTCCCAACCGCCGGCTGAGATCCATTGTTGCTGGAATTTGTAGTCGTATTATCGAAGGAGTTATCTGTACTGCCACCTTCAAATTCGCTAAAAAAGTCTGAGTACGACCCAAAGCCACCGTTATCGTTCTGATCTGAATCTGCGTGAAATGCACTCCAATCAACCTCCTTAACTCCTGGAGCCCCAAATAAACTTTCATTCTTAGCGACAATAGTCTGATCAGACAAAGAGCTCTTACTCACAACTGTTGCATCTGATGAACGCGCTGTATCCCCACTTTCATTTCCAGCCCTTTCCATCAAATTATCGAATGTGAAGGATTCTGATGCAACTAACCGATTTCCAGTCTCCTCGCCATTGCTAATCTTGTCCAAACCAACCTCTCCATTGTGATCATGCTCATTGATGTTGAAATTGGCAAAGGCCTTCGAAGCCTCATCCAATTCGCTCCCATCTGCGAAAAGTCGGGCACTAGATGGTGGTGAAGTGGCGATCTTAAGGTCCACATCGTCATCATCGTCCACAAGCTTATCAAAGAAGTCCTCATCCGAATTATCCTCCACACGAAATAGAGGAGGATTTGAAGCCATCGGCACAAATCCAAACCTCAAATCCTACGAAGCTAAACACCGAAAATTCGAAAAACAGCAATTAGTTCGAGCTAAAAGCAGTCAGATCCGACAATACGAACCCACCCGATCCAATAATTTTGATCCCCGATCCAAACCTTGCAAAACTAAATCAATATTACATATTTTTTTTCCTCCGAGGCCACGTGCATGCTACAATTCAACAATGATGGAGATCTGGGGGTTTTACGGAGTTACCTCCAATTTCACATAACAACAAAATTCCTACCAATACAGCGACATTATCAATGCGCGGATATCCTAAATGAGAGGAACCTTTTAGGAGACCTATTTAGCTCAAATCAGATCTAGCGAAGCATTTCCAAAATTTCAGCTGCTTTTGGAACGTATCTATGCATCCATCCAAGAATCCAACATGTAGATGAACGTTTACGCACATAAAGAGAGGGGACACGAGGTAAAAAGGTGGACGAATGTAGCGATAAAAGACAAAACCTTGATATGCCCTTCATTTAAATCAGCTAACCTTTAATTTACAAATCGACAGTTATTAATTGTTGTTTGAAATTCGCTTCAATTTATAATTAATCACACACTAATTATAGACGAAAACAAATAACAATGTAGTTTATGATGATTTGCAGACATATATATGCCAAGAAAAATGACAAATAAAAGAAAAATGTTAGACTAATGCGCAGTGTACTTAATTAAATTTACAAAAATGATATTTGTCAAATTGTAAGCAAGCCATATCCTATTTCGACAAATGAATCAGACTTTATGCAGCTTTCACAAGACTCTGTCGTTTGAGAAGATGAGTCCCTTCATTCAATCACCTTGGAACCGACAGCCCAAGCTCTAACATAAGAAACAGCAATGAAATAATCAGAACAACATTTTGATTCACATATTAGGTTATTGACGACCCTTAGACAATACAATAGATGGTGATACTGATACACTATTACAAAGTCTCGTCAATGCCTAACCATTTCACAACGGCGAATTAGAGCAGTCTTAAGCAATTGATGAATCTCAAGACGTTTCTGTCAATGAGCAGTCTCATAAACGAGAACTGCCATTCTTAAACAAGCTTCAAGCAAGCAGAACAGAAAGACCCTTTTGCATATAGTCATTTTTCACAGAAATTGACATAGAAGAGATCAAGCCAAAGCAAAAGAGTAAACAAGAACATACAAAGCTAGAGATATGGAGAAGTGCAGCAGAGAGTACCCTGAGAAAGAGACCTACAGTTGGACGATGAACTAAGGCATGACGTCATCCTAGCATTTGCCAGCACACTGTGCAAAGGCAACATCGATGACAATTCCACGGGAGACCTACATGTAGAGTAAGTAAAGTAGTTTAATCGGCATTCATAATATAGTTCAGAAGAACACACGTGAGACATTTCTTGCACCAGCTTGATTCCATATTATTACCGATTGGCAATGATAAGAGAGAGAGGCCCCATCACAACTAAACTAAACTAATCCTTACCATGCTGAAGACTACCAAAGTTGGCGGACTTGCGTACCCAAGCAAGATTCACTTTTTAATCAGCATGCATTGCATAAAATCCGCAATAACTTGACCCAATTTCTTATTCAAAATAGTACGGTGCGTTAGCTACCTGGAGATGGAAAATCGACGAAGCGATGAATTGACGGCTGGTTCTGTCGCAGTGGGTGAAGGTCGAGCAAACGACGTCGGTTTACTACTGATGGGAGGAGTATTATTACGTCGAGAAATGCCAGATTTTAGAGAGAAAACCGAGCATTTGTTGAATATCCGCGAGCATTTAGACGCCATTTGAGCATCAGATTAGAAGGACATGAGACGAGCTTATTAACGTCTGCGAAAGGTTTGGCCTTTAGGGCTTCCTTCTTGGGGAGGGGAATAATACTATTTTTCAATTTACCCCCTCAAAGAAGTCAAGATTTACGTATACGCCCCTCCTATTTAATTATATTCGAATTGCAGCTATGAAAAAATTTCATCACCGTCTGCTTAACATAACAATTAACAACCAAAGAGTTTCTGGCGCCTACACTACAACAAACAACGTAAGAACAGAACATCCAAAGTTAAAAATGGTCAACAGTCACAAACTTATTACTTCAAACATCCTAACGAATAGGAGGAGATTATACATAAGACTAACCAAGACAACAGTTTTCCACACTATCCACACTGCGTCCCTTCTTACACAGCACCAATCGTCGCACTCGCCTCGCCAGAGCTGACCACCCCCGAGCCGTTCGAACTCGGGTTGTTAGCATGAAAGGCAGACGGTCGAGATGAGCCCTCCCCGAGCCTAAGAGAAAGCATCGACGGCCCAGAATCGCCGAGGGTTTCCCCAAGCTCAGGTTCGAAATGCTGACCAACTCATCCACGTTTATAGGGCTCTTAGAGTGCACCGCCAATGGCTTCACTAGCTCGTGGGTGGTGGCTTGCGGGTCGGGTCGAACCGCGGGCCAAACGGGCACGGGCATTGGGAAGACAGGAGCAACGTAAGCTTGGTAGAGGAAGGGCTGGGGAGGATGATACTGAGGGTATTCGGGCGTAGGAGGTAGTGGAAAAGGCTCGTTTTCGTTGGAGTTTGCAGATTCCATTGATTCGCATTCTTCTTCTTCGACCGCCGGCGTTTCGGTCACTGATTTGTGAGGTGGGTCTGAAGAGAAGAAGTCCATCGGAGCTGTTTGGGCGTCGCTCGACTGTAAGGGAAGTGTTTGATGTTAGGGAGTGAAGCGTAGATACGATTTTAACGTCGTAAGAGAATAGCAGCGCTTACTTCTGCATTGTCGGCGACTATGTCGAAGAGGCTTGAGCGTCTTTTTCGCCTGGACATGTTGGTTTGCCTTATGAAGTACTTTTGGGCGTGGCTGGCGACTTGCGTAGGCGTGCGAGTGATGACGTAGTTGCGGGAAATTCCACGCCAGTCGCCTTTGCCTAGCTTTTGAAGGCCGAGGAGGAACATCCTATGTTCTTCCTCCGTCCATGGAACACCTGAGAATTTACAGTTTCGGACATGTTTAAATGGGGTTATTGCAATCTTAACCACAGTTCAACATAGAACATGAACATATTTGCAAAAAACACAACACAACGAAAACCACATCCTATTTCTCTCTTTAAACTACAGAAATTCAGTTAGGTTTCTTGATCTTGCGAATCTCCGTCTCGGGCTTCTGAGAACAAATCAAAGAGCTAAGTGTTCAACCAATCCCCCAAAGATTTCAATTATTTAGCTCTAGAAAAATGAATAAAAATGATGAAGAAACAACCAAGATTTCACAATTTGAGCATAAAGGAGGAGAAAAAGAATATACATAGAAAGCAGAAAGAGGAACCAAAAAGGACCAAAGCAGACTTCAATCACAACTTTCCGTAAGGGAAAAAAAAAGGAAAACCTTTCTTTCTCTCTCGCGAAGAAGACGACGACCCAGTGACAAAATCCTCGGAAGCATAACCATCGGCGACTCCACCCGACCCGGCGGAAGGATGATCGGGCGTATCCGCCGGAGATTCGTGAAGGGGACCGTTTTGAGGCGTCGCGCTTCCGCTTCCACCTCCGCCGCCGCCCATGAAATGGGTCAAGTTGCCCATGCTCGCACTTTTTCGGATCGACCCATCGGTCAATCGGACCCCAAATAGCTTCACTCCCTTATTCGGACATGTCCTTGAGTTGTGGCCGTTGTGGCTGCAATGCGAACAGCGGCGAGTCATCTTTAAAGGAACAGCAGATTACTAACCAATTCTTCAATCCTCACAAATCCGATTACTACAACATGGTCCGATGAGAGCTAAGATTGGGTTATGCGGTCTCTTCTTCGTTCTTGTCTGGGTCCGTGAATATTTCAGCTGGTCTTATGTATCTGTGTGGACGGAGATACAGATTTAGTGAGATGGAGAGACCCAAGAAATGGAATTTTGACTCCGAAGAGAGAGAGAGAGAAAGAGAGAGTGTTTTGGGGGATTGTGTAATAAATGATATTTAATTTGTATGGGTGAGATTTGTTGTTGAATTGTGGATAAGCAAATTTGGAATAAGATTAATTAAGGCTAAATACAGGCGAATAATTTACGAAAAAGATGACGTCTCCTTGTCGGGCTGGGTCTGGGGCTTTTTAGTAAATGGACAGAATAATTAACTATAATATCTACATTTGTTTTTTAAAATTATACTATGATAATTACACACGGGCTTATTGTAAGGAAGTGACATAAAGGAGATTGAAGAGTGAACGGAGAAAGTTTGAGATAAAAAGGGAATAAATACATTTATCCACGTTTTATCCACAGTATGAAAATGATGTGTGGCCAACTCAAATCTTTGTCACGTGTCCACATATTATAACATTAGCCACAACGTTGTAAGGTAAATTAAACTAGTATATCTGGCATATCCTATTTATGTATTAAGTTATTTAAAAAAAATAAATCAAAGATTCAACTGTAGTAAATCAAACTATTAGGATAAAATTGGAAAACAGCAGTTTATAATCACCCTTACCAGTAATATAATAGAATAGATTAACCATGATTGGACTGTAGGGGTAAATTTGGAAAGGAATTGCCAATCATAAGCAGAATTGGGCTATTTTGGGCCTAAGATCATTAAGCATAAAGCCGAATTAAATCTAACCCAGCCCAGTTTCAATAATGGGTTGAAACTTATTAATCAATAATGAAAATAAACCCACCACGTCGATTTGCTTTGCTCATCCAATGAGAAAAGGCCACGTGGACCTATAGCTGACCTGTCGAAAAGTCCAGCAAACGGAATGAACATTTACTGCTGGCGCCTGTACAAATCCGAACTGAGAGAGATTTTGATAAATTTTGCGGGTCAAAGGACGAAACTAATTTGACGAAGGTATTGGTGAGTGATCTCGCTGTAGCTGGCGGATGCATAAATCAATTGCGAACGTATTGATTGTTGTTTTTCTTTCGTCGATCTGCGAGAGCTTGAGCTTGATCGCCTGATTAATTGATGGCAGCGCCTTTCTTCTCAACTCAGTTCCAGCCTTTTGTTTATCAGGTAAATTTCTCCTTTAAAACAACGTGTGGAAGAGTTAGCTGTGTTCTATTTTGTGCTCCGCTTGAAGCTGAATTGACTGTGTTTGCTTATTTTCTATAATTTCAGAGCCCGCAAGATGCTGTCACACCTTTTCAGATTTTGGGTAGTGAAGCTCAGATAGTTCAGGTATTTTTCGAACATAAAAAGTTTCTTTTTTCTTTTGTGGTTTATTCAGTATACCTGGTTGATGCGGTTTCCTCTTTCCAGATAATGTTGAAGCCCGAAGATAAAGTAGTAGCAAAGCCAGGTTCATTATTTCTTACTTGCTAATTGACCTTCAGTCAAGCTTGAGCACTTTACTTTCTGTCCCGTCAATTTCTGTTATTTCAGTAATAATCTAAGGTCCTGCTCACTGCCAATGGCTTAGCTGCTGAAAGCCCTGAAATTTACGTTTTCGCCTTTCTGTTATTGATATCTGTGTGCATTGTTCTTTTTGTTATGTTTGATCAAGTGGCACCAATGGTTACTTGTCGCTTGTAATCTATCATACAACGACAAATCTTGATCTCGAGAACGTTTCAGCACGCGATCATAAATATCTTGGAATCGTAGCTCTTTTGCTGTATCTTGCAGTCTTCATTTCCTGTACTTTGTTAAACTTTTATTGATTATCTTTTGTACATTTTCTATTGGCTCATTCAACTACTATTGAATGCATTGCATTGCAGGCTCCATGTGTTATATGTCCGGCTATGTTCAGATGGAAAACGTGTACGTGACAGAAAATGAAGTCGGTCTCTTGCAGTGGATTTTTGGAAAGAATGTCACCAGCATAGTATTTCGCAATTCTGGCTCGAATGATGGATTTGTGGGTATCGCTGCGCCTACTCTAGCTAAAACGCTCCCGGTATTTCTTCTTATGAGTATTAATTGCCAATGGAATTTGATGATCTTTTGACCGAAGCTGGAAGGTTTATATCTTCTTTTTTTTTTTTTTATCTTTTTACATATTAATTGCAGATAGATTTAGCCTTGTTTGGTGGTGAAATCTTGTGCCAGGTATCTGTCAGGCTAACAATATCAATCGAACTCATTGTAGTTTCTCAATATGCTTCCGTTATACAATGTGTAACTCTGTTGAGTTATATCGTGACTTGTGACATCTTATGGCAGCCAGATGCATTTCTTTGCTCGATTAATGACGTCAAAGTAACTAATAGAGTTGATCAAAGACCACGCCACGCTATTACTAGCGCCGAGGTGACAGGAAAATTCTCTGTTCTTCCATTGTTGATGAATTTTACAATGGGATGACGTCGCATTACTAAGTTAAATCATGGAATGTAGGGATTCTTGAGGCAGAAAATATCTGGAAGAGGGCTCGCATTTATTGTTGGAGGTGGTTCTGGTATGTGTTTACCGACGCCATTGTTTATCGAAATAAGCTGCTGGGATGAGATTTTCTTCGCTCACATGCATTTATGTGTCTCTCATGAAGAAATAACATTCTATCTCGCTAGAATTACCAATTCAAGTTAATTTGCTTCTGTTTCGCATGGCTTCTTAAGTCGTACAGAAAAACCTTGAAGTTGGTGAGGTGTTTGTGGCCGATGTGTCGAGCATTGTCGCTGTTTCGGCATCAGTAAACATACAAATCAAGCATGACGTGCCAGTGAGAAGGGTGGTATTTGGGGTTAGCACCCATCTTTTATTTTCTTCACTTTGAAAGATTTCTATCAACTGTATTTGCTTGAATGCACAGATTCATTTTCATTGCAGGGAGAGAATCTGGTCACTGCTGTCTTAACCGGGCCGGGCATAGTTTTCATCCAAAGCATGCCCTTCAATCGCCTTTCTCATCGTATCGCCAGGTAAATCTTTTATCGGGAGGATGAGTAAAGATTACAACTTTCCTGTTTGTTTCTTCTTTCTTGATTTGATGAGCTATATAATCTTTTACAAAACAGGGCCGTTACAGCTCCAAATCTGAGGGACAATCCCAAGTTATTGCTGCAGATTGCAATGCTCTTCTTTTTAGCTTACGTTGTGATTGTGTCCTCTTTAATCTTGACCGATGTATGATTCCATTCCATCCCATTCCGTCCAACGTTGTTTGTTAATTTTACTGATTTCCTGCTTAGTTTTCTTCCCCCTTTCTTGCCCAACCAAGATTTGAACGGTGAAAATTCGTAGGCGTAGTTTGTATTCTTAGGTAAACTTATTTTGTATTTTGTGTAAACTCGTTTTCTTTTCCATAATTTTATTATCATACTACACTGAATCTTCAGAGGCTTTTTGGCAGTGCTTGGCGTGGCGTGGCATGGCAGCATAGGCATGTAGTAAAGTTTCTTTTTACACAATCGAAGTTGTCTCGTGAGGACAAAACAAAAGCTGCACGAAAATCGAAGGCATTGCAAGATATTCGAAATATTCGCAGATTGATCAAATCTTACCCAATAGTAATGTCCAGAAAACATATTAATAATAAAGACGCAGAACAAACACAAAGATACAGCAGTAAATCACACTATTACTGCTAAGATTTTCTCGGTTTATTGAAGGGGGAAGAAAAACATATGCTAGAACTGAAGTAGTACTACAAAAGACGACGGGGTGGTAAAAATCAAATCAGTGGCAGAAGATGACTTTAAGCTCGTGCGGCGCCGAGCACTCGTGCATGAGCGATGGGCTGTCGTGGGCGTACGTAAACGTCGCCGGGCAAGCGTGCTTGAAGAACTCCGACCAGTTCGAGCCCTTGCACGTGTGAGGGCTGTTGTAATGGTTCCGACAGCAAAGCTCATCCGTGTTGAACGCCGAGCAACCGCTCTTACAACCTATGACCTTCCCATCTAACCTCTGCTGCAGCTGATTCGGACACGTGGCGAGCAGATCCGCCCGGCAGCCCACCACCGGGCAGTGCCCTTGCCCTTCGTGCGGCGTCACCTACAGTACGGACGGCATAATACAAATTCGAAAGCACTAAAAGACGGCGGGTAATAGCTAATATTGCATACCGTCATGGGGAGGTTGAAGCCGTCGACGAGGCTAACGCCGTAGGAGGAGAAATCGGCGTCGCCGTGGTGGAGGGAGAACTGGGCCAGAGTGGCGGGAGGGGCGCCGCCGAGGCCGTTGCACTCCAGGCGGCCGCCGCAGTCTCCGGTCAGGCAGGAGAAGCGGCCGTTGGCGTAGTTGCAGTTGGTTCGGGCCCAAATGCGGCCGGACCAGTGGGCGGAGGGAGCGGGGAAGGATCGGTGGGTGAGGGTGGTCAGTGCGAAACCGCCGCGTTCGAGGGCTGGGTGGCCGGCGTTGGGCTGGATGGCCGGCCATATGGTGAAGGGGCAGTTGTTGACGACGGTGAGGATGAGTCCGCCGCCCGTGTGGGCGGCGGCGGAGAGGGTGACGAGTAGAGAGAGGGAGAAGATGTTGAGGATGGTGTAAGAGGCCATTTTGAAATTGGAGGAGTTTTGGCTTATTCGTCGGGAGAAATAACGCAGATTGGAGGGTGTATTTATAGAGTATATATGCGTGAATATTTATTAATATTGTTGCCCACTACCACTAGAATCTCAGTCAAATTACTGGGAAATGAACCTCATTGATTATTAGTGGAGAAAACGAGCCTTAATCGCTAAGAAGGAGTTTAAAACAATGAGATTTTAGACAGATTAACGTTTGTTATTTCTGAGTTTATTCTTACCACTCTTTGAGTTAGGCAATAGAAAAAAATAAAGTTTACTACACGCAAGAAGATAAGCATGAAGTACTTTATTTAAAGAACACTGCAAAAGGCTCTGCTGTTTTGCTGCTGCTTTCTGGCGAATATTGACTCGTGTTTTCCACATATGCCCATTGTTTTTCTTTTCTTTAATCTCACTGGTCCAAACCTTTGCGGTAATAATTTACAGATACTAATTAATTATGAATATAAACTACGAATGAAATGGACAGCGCCACGTGCATTGAAACTTGTTCGTCTTTCTTCGATGAACAATATATAACCATATCTAAATATTTTATCATCTAATTCTGAACAAAGGTTTGAGACTTGGTTGAAGCTCTACGGCGACAGTCCGAGATGTTAATGGGCCTTATGATGGGCCAAATGGAGGCCCATTTGATGGGCCTCCAAATGGGCCTTGAGGCCCATATCTTGGTTGAAGCTCTAGCAATAGCATCTTCATCTTCATTGGAAGACGAAGGTTTCTTTTTTTTTTTGGGTCGCGAATATAGAAAAACAGGATCATGCCCAAGATCAAGATCGCGTTACTATTCCCTGCGTTTTTTCATTTTTGCGCAAAAGGGCAAGCAAACTTTAATAATGCCTTAGGCATTGTCAAGTTTTATTTATCCTCGGTGAAAAAAGTATCTAATATTTTCAGTTTCAAGGCCTTTTTCATCATCTTTTATTACCTATTCGTTTTTTTTTCACATATTATCTGGCCGTTGTATTGTGGCAGGCGAAGTAAATAATCTCATTGAATGCTCTCAACTACGCTTCGGCCATAGCTATTCAATTCTAAAGGTCCCATCTTTTTCTTCTTTTGACGTGCCGTTTTAGTTTTCTCATCACATGCATATATCTGATAATAACTGCTATTTCGTTGTATTGTTAGAAGATTTGAAATACGCCAAACGCTTAACTATAATATACTTTAGGCTCATCATGATAGTTTGTCGGGTGTATACGATGAATATGAATAGTTTGTGTTCTTTCCACAGCTAAGCTCATGCCGTGTATAACTTGAGGAAATAAACATCAAAATTGCAGAGAATAAGAGCTGAAGCATCGTTTAGAACATAACTGCTTCGATATGTCAGAGGGTCGAGTTAAAGTTGACATTCATTCGACTGCAAAGGAGGAAAAAGAATGCCAAGAGATAATACAGTGTGATTCTTCATCGTGTGCTCATCACACATTTCACTGCCATAGGCGTTCAAAGAGGTTTTAACTTTCTCTTTTGATGCATATATAGTAATCTCACATTGATGGATTCTTGTCAAGATTTATCACAGTATGACTGAGAAAATCGTCTTAATTCTTTATCAAGCTTCCCTTTTCGAGCCTTGGATTTTGAAGAACTACAGTTCCTTGGTTTGCTTTTGCAGTGCTTCTGAGAAAATTTTCGATCTTTCAAGGGTCAAAGATCATCGTCCCACGAGGGAGAACGTCATTCAATCCTCTGTAAGTCATTACAGTGTTAAGGATCATCAGAAACAACGGCCTTCTTCTAGCCATAGCTGTAAAGCAAGCCCTCTTCACCGTAAATTCTTCGACACAACGAAAGATGACGGTTCGAATCACAGGGTCTCCCTCGAGAAAGATGTGAGTAAACTTTCTAAAAGCTCGTTTCTTTCTGCTTGTGCTCAGTCTCTCCGAGGTTTAATTTGGTGCAATGAAACGCAAGATTACGCCTTTTTATTCGGATAACGTTCTGCAGATTGAAACACTACAGTCGCGCTTGAAGCAAGAAAGGTGCATGCGAACGGTGCTCGAAAAGGCGATGGGCAGAGCTTCGAGCACATTATCTCCAGGGCATCACCATTTTGCTGCCCAGGTGGCTTCAATTATGTGTGAATCAAGAACTGAATTCTTTTCGCATTTCGTCGGTGTAAGTAAGGTCTTTAACAACCATTTCTGCTTTGTTTTTCAGACAAAAGAACTGTTGGCAGAAATCGAACTGCTCGAAGAAGAGGTGGCGAAAAGGGAACAGCATGTTCTGTCCCTCTACAGAAGCATATTCCAAAACTGCGTTAGCCAAACGACTTCAGAGTATGGCTCACTCGATGCTTCTCCCGCCCACGCAAAGAGCGCTTCGACTGCTACCAAACAGCCGAAGATCATTTCGAGGGCATTCTGTTCGTCGAAGATTTTTCGTCTGAAGAAGTTTCACTCTACGGCTTCTGCGAACGAGTCGGGGACAAAGAGTTCAGCGCAGCAGCCGAGGACAGTTTTCAACAAAGACAAAGCCAATGTCAGAAAAACACGTTTCGCAACTGAAGTTTTCTCTGTATATCCATTTCCTTGATCATTTACTGCGATTCTTGAATAGGGCCCTTCGATCACGAGCAAGAATTCTGTTCCTCGGACACTAAAGGAGCATCTCCATAGGTGCCCGAGTAAGCTAACTGAGGAGATGGTTAGGTGCATGGCTGCAGTTTACTGCTGCATTCAGACAACTACATCTTCAGATAATGAAACGGGGAAGACTTTCTCTTCACTGCCCAAATCATCCTTAAACAGCGTAATCTCGGGATGTTTCGCTGCAGAGGACAGAGAACGGTCGGCAAAGTCGAAGCTTGAAATACAATGGATATCAACCAATAAGCTGAGCTTCTCTAGAGCTTCTCAGGCCATTAGCTACTACAGGTTTCAGCTTCTTTCAGCTCACTACCTTCCGTTATCGAACCTATGAGACGAACTTTTCTTTATATTGCTTCCATTTTCAGAGTGCTCGTCGAACAGCTGGAGAAAGTGAACGTTTGCAAGATGGATATCAATGCGCAGATAGCGTTTTGGATCAACCTTTACAATTCCCTGGTTATGCACGTAAAAAAAAAAAGACTGATTCGCTGCTACTCATTCGTTCGTATGAGATTTTTACCAGTGTTTTCTCCATACCTATTCATTCATGCCATCGTTTGTTTCGTTCTTACAGGCTTATCTGACTTTTGGGATACCTCAAAACTTGCTTAGAAGGTTAGCATTGTTTCACAAGGTGTGTGGATACTTGACTGTTCTTCAGAAATTCATCTGCAGTATCTTTACAATATAACACCATTAAATACGCAGCCTAGCATATGTTCTGCAATAATCCTTTTGCTTATGCTTATGCTTATGCTTATGTGTGCTTATGTGTAAGAGAAAAGGGTTGTAATGTTTTTCTCTTGCATCATCTTACAGGCGGCTTACAACATCGGCGGTCATATAGTGAGCGCAAGTACGATTGAACAGTCGATATTTGGCGTAGGTACGCCTAGAACAGGGCAGGTAATAAAACTCTTTCTCAGTTCATCAAGAAAATTCTACTATATAAAGCTGTTGCAGTGATTTTGTAAATCTTCTTCGTACGGATTATTACAGTGGTTGGAGACGGTCTTATCAGTCGCTATGAGGAAAAGGTCGGGCGAACAGAGGAAGCTCGTCGGTTCAAAGTACGGCCTCCGCCGCCTCCAACCGCTCGTCTGCTTTGCGCTGTGCGCCGGCGCTTTTTCCGATCCACTGGTAAAAAAAAAAAGAAGAAAACTTTCCGCCGTTCTTACAAGCGAAAACCCATTTTCGTCGTAGTGAACTTTTTTCGACCTTTTCTGCGTTTGAAGCTAAACGTCTACACAGCTTCGGACATCAACGAAGAGCTTGAGGCGGCGAAGAGAGAGTTCTTGCAGGCCAACGTGGTTTTCAAGAACGACAGGTCGGTTTTCTTGCCGGAGCTCGTACAGAGGTACGTCAGGGAGGCGCGTGTTCCCGCCGGCGACATGCTACGGTGGCTCGCCGAAAACGCCGGCGAGGAGCTCGAGGGCTCGGTAGGGCGGTGGACGGCGAGGAAGCAGAGGGCGGCGCGCGGCGTGAAGTGGCTTCCTTATGATTCGACGTTTCGCTACGTGTTTGCGAAGGAGTTGACCGAAAAGCCTTGGTAGTTGTGAAACATCGTGTTTATGTTGTATTTAATGGATTTTATTTATGATTATCCTTGTGTATATTTTTGTTTAATTTTTTGGTACATCTACACATAAATATCCAATTGAATAAATTTTTTTACACATATGTACCCATATCAGAAAATTTCACAGATAGGTGCCCGATTTATTTTTATCAGTTTCTTTAGTCATGTCGTACCTTTATGTGTGTATATTGCGTACCATAACACGTTGATATAGGATACTAAATGTAGCATACGTCGTACCATTTTGTGTTATATAGGGTACTCAAATGTGTTGATATAGGTTATCCAACTGTGTTGTATGGTGTACCTGCGGGGATCGGGTACCTATGTGCAAAAAATTTATTCTGTTAGGTACCTACATATAAAAAATCCAAAAAGGGGTCTAAATTACAAATTTTTATCCAAATTGATACATATGCAAAGACCCCTACTCTTTTTTTATGTGATTTTACATGTTAGGAATAGGATCACATCCAATCCAATTTTCGCAAGTATTATTTGTACTCCAAGGTTATTTTTTAAAGAAAATAGATACTAGATATATAAGAGAAAAGTTGACGTGAGCAAGAGAGGAAAACATCCAATGATTAATTGACACGTTTGCGGAGCCATTCCCCATTTTTGCTTTACCTTTTTAAATAAAATATAAAATATGCTTTTTTTCTTTTATTACGTGTTGTCCTAATTTTGCGAAAATTGGCATTAACGTCTCTCCAAACATCTGAAAACGAAAGGCAACGCAACAGAAAATACGCACTTCTAAAGCTCCGCCTAAACTTTCTAGCGAACTGACGCGCACGTCCTTTCGTGGTTCTTGAATTGATGTTCTGCACTTTCTAAGGACTCGTTAAGGGAGATAGAACTACAGTTTTCTTCTGCTGTGGTGTTGAGAGAGTGGTTTGAGTGATTAGGGTTTATGAAGGAAAGCTTGGCCGTTAAACTAGGGTTGAGTTAAGGGAATCAGTTTCGGGATTTTTGTCGCCGGATGGAGGGAGGTAGCGTCTCTACACTTAATTCTTCTGGTACTCACCATCCTTGTTTTCTTTTTGTTCTTTTCACTTTTTTTTTTTTTTTTTTTAAATTCTGTGTATTTCTTGGTTTTTGGCGGAAGAGTGTTAAGACGGGATTTAGGATACAGGTGGTATTTGAATTGCACTTGAATTTGTGTAGTGCGGAGGGTTTTTCATGGGAGTTAAATTTGGGGCTTTGCTGTTAAACGCATAAGGCCTTATCATGATCATTCTTGATATAGGGATACACCAATGGACTATGATGAAAATGAATCTGAAGGCCAGAATCTTCACGTAGCTGGTGAGGAGAGCTCGAAAAATTCTCCTGTTTTGCGACCGTTTGCCCTTCCGAAGTTCGATTTTGATTACAGCCTGCACGGGCATCTGAGATTTGATAGCCTAGCCGAAAGCGAAGTTTTTCTCGGTATTTCAAGTCAGGAGGACAATAACTGGATAGAGGATTTTTCTCGTGGAGGCAGTGGGATAGTCTTTAGCTCCACTGTCGCAGAATCTTGTGCACTGCCTAGTCATATCAATGTGTGGTCTGAGGCGACATCGACAGAATCTGTTGAGTTGTTACTGAAGGCCGTTGGACAGGAAGAAATGGCGTCAGGTGAAAATACAATCGGGGAATCATGTCCAGTTGTTCAGCCAGGAAGCTCAATGGTTGAGATGGATACAGATAACTTGGCAGTTGACTGTAAGGTGACGGACGTTCACAATCGATATGGTTCAGCGACACCGGACGATGACGCTCAGGGGGAGTTACCTAGATCAGATCAGAATGTATGTGTCAAGGATTATAACTCTGGAGTTCATGAAGTGTTAACCGATGATAAAAACTGTGATTCAACTGAGACAGGTGGAAACTTGAAGGTTGAGATGAAGGCGAGCACTATAGATCAGGTAGAAACTGGTGACTTGACAGATGAACCTTTACGCACTCAAGTAGAAGAAAACTTCCCTGCTCCTCGCGTGGATATTGAGACTACTGAAAGCTCTCCTCAGAAGGCTTCTGCTTGTGTTGGTGAGCCTGTTCATGAGGATTTGGATAATTCCAGTTTAGCAGTTTCAGACGATGTATCTGTACGTATTCCTGATCTAGTTGAGGCTGTCAAACAGAGTCAACAAAAGGATATAGAAACGAGTAAGGTTACTGTTGAAGACGAGAGATTTGAGTCACGTAGTTCACTTGAAGCTCCACCACAGATGCAACCTCCGAAAGAGGAGCACATAGTCGAAATACAAGAGGGTGAGCCTACCATAGATGGAACGCAGGATGAAGTCATGCAGGATGTTGCTTTATTGGATGGTAAACCATCCATCTCTTATGAAGGAAAAGAAGAGTCTGTAGGGCGCCTTGGCACAAACACTGCTGATGTCACCCAAACCAGTACCATTAGTGAACCAACGGCGGATGTTATTACACAATCTTCGGTTCAGTTCAGTCGTGACAGTGTTTTTCCTGGAAATAGCAGCTCCTTTGTTGATCCAAATGCTATTTTTGCTTCCTCTGCATCGCCTGATGTGCCCAGTAACATCCCTGTGGTGGATCTTGCTGACAAAATTAAAGACGGAGATACCTCTGGAAATTCAACAGATTGCACCGTGGCTGGTGAAATTTCAGGGAAGAATTTGGTTGTTTGCAGCATTAGAAACTCTGAATACAGAGGTAGATCTGCTGGCGAGAAAGACGCTCTGATTCACAACCCCACCGCCTTGCCAGCTACGAATATGGAAATACACAGTGAAGATTGCCACTCGATTGAGAACGATGTTTGTGGAAGGGAACAAGCTGATACCGCCTGTGAGAAAGGAGTTAGTAAATCATCTCTTGATCTAAAGGAGATCTCTGATAAAAAGAAAAAGAGACGGGACCCGATCTTACCAGAAACACAAGCGAACAAACTGTTGAGATAGCTGGAAGTCAACTCAATGAGCTCACTGGCTCGTTCTCGGGTATCTTTCAGCCATGTTCTTATACCTTTTTATTCTCTAAGACTCGTGAATGTTTTCTATCTTCAATAAAAATGTACCGTTTCATGCCTAATGTTTCTGCCTATTGCTTACAGTATTGAACGCTGAGGATAATAGTGCAAAGTTGGTGTCACCAGCTCTTGAAGGTGATGAATTTGTGCATGACAGCGACCTCCCGTGCAATGCACCGTTGTTCGATACTGGCGATAACAGTCAGAGTAAAGAAAATGATTCTGGTTCCTTGAATGATCTAAGCAGGAAGGAGTCTCTTGGACCCAGTAGGCTTTCACATGATATTCGGACTGAAGGGATTACACCCCTTGGTTCTGGTGAATCAGGAGGATTGAAGAGACATGACAACTCTACTGCATTGAATGACGCCGTCCCAGTTGATTTGCCAGAAGAATCCAGCAAGGAGTGGAGCAAAAAAGTGGAGAATACCGGCAGCGTGCAAGATTACGGTGTTGCTGTTGCCTTCCCGGAGAAGCTAATGGACACAAACCGAGAGAATTCAGGAACAATTTCTACAACCATTCCAGGTTAATCATTGTCATGGACATTGTGGTCTGTCGTAACTTATGTATGCAAAACATTTTATTTCATTTGAACATCCATTTTGCAACCATGTCAGTAGGCTCAGGTTCTGGGTGAGTTTTCAGATGCCTTTGTTCTCGGCTTAGTAGGCTGAAACTGATTATCTACTTTTGCTGTGCTAAATATGGTTCTCATAGGCTATTCTTTCGATTGAACATATAAATTAGAGAAGTCACTTGTGTGATAGAGGAGTTACTATTACCTTTGTGTAGTTTACCAGCTGCTTCTTGATGAAATTCTTCTGCTAATTGCAGTTACCAGCTGTACTGATACAATTGCACAACTTTCAGCTTCTGTCGGTTCATCAATTCCTTCAAAAAGTGTAATGAACATTGAAGTGTCTCTGGATAAGAGCATCAGTGAAAAGGCTGGTGAAGTGCTGTCAACATCATCAGCTGTAACTGCACCCTGCCAAGCACAGGAAAACTTTACATTTGATGTTAGGCCTATGGGAGGCCAGTCCACTGTGGATACTGTCAACGATTCTCTCTCTTTGGTACATTGGTCACCTGCTCGTTATCTCTTATTATAATTTTCAAGTTTCTTGTTTTGTGTATCTGTGATGTTATGTTTTATTAATTTTAATTGTGTTTCTTTCTCTGGACCTGAAGGATGCTCAACGAACTGTCTCAACAAATGGTAATGATACTCCGAAAGATTCAAAGTTGGCTAAGGAAACTTCTGGAAGTGGCTCCGAGAGTAAAGGAAAACGTGGCGGTAGTAGATCTGGGAAAGGAAACGTGAAAAGGGGAAGTCAGACGAAAAAGACTCCAACGAAGCTGAACGTCCGTGATGAGACGTCATCCATCGCCTTCAGCCCATTAGGAGCTGGACAACTTGTGACATTCGACAGTGCTGTTAAGCAAAGGGAAGGCCCTGTCATTATCACATCGAATGGTCCTGATTTGATCTGCTCTGCTAAGACCTCCGCATTCTTTAAGCAGCCTTTCACCGATTCACAACAAGTGCAATTACGGGCGCAAATTTTTGTTTATGGATCGCTTATGTGAGTTTTCCTTTTCTTGCCGTGTAATGAAAACAACAAATTAATTAGTCTGTTGCCTTTTCCAAGTAGATTGCTATTTAATTGACTCCATTTGTAATGATCTTTTGTTATTGTAGACAAGGAGTAGCTCCCGATGAAGCTTGTATGGTTTCTGCCTTTGGTATGTTATACATACTAGCTCTGTCATGTTTTATCTTTGAAGATTTTCTGTGATTGCCTTATATTCTGAGCATTACTGTTGCGGATTAAGTTCAAAATTTTCCGTCATATTTGTTTATTTCTAAATAGATGGCCCAAGGCACGTTTGGGAGCCGGCATGGCGTGCCTGTATAGAAAAACTTCGAGTGCAAAAATCCCAAGGAAACCATAGTGAAACACGCGTACAATTTGGTTCAGGTAACACATCCTCTCAAAGAAAATTTTATTCCACATTATTACTCTGCTGAGTTCTGATCATGAATTCTCTGGAAACATACAGCTGGTAAAGGTCCCGAGCCTACCAACAGTCTAGGTTTTTCGTCAGGAATTGTTCGATCAAGCAACAAGACTACTACTACACCCGTTAGTACCCCTGCTTTTTCTCTGTCATCGCCGTTGTGGAGCATAGCCTCACCATCAATTGACCCTCTGAGTACCAAAGTCCGAGTTGCACCTTTTGATAACCAGGCTGCATCTCCTTTACATCCCTTTCAATCTCTGTCACCAATCGGAAATTTTACTGCACATACCACTTGGCCATCCCAGTCTCAATTTTCAGTACCCTGGATTGCCTCTTCAGTAACTTCACCCTTTGGTATTAGCACCAATTATTCCACATTTCCAATCACAGAATCAGTTAGATTGACCCCTGTCAAAGATTCATCCTCAGCTATTTCCCCTGGAACAAATTTGTTACAGACCACACCACCAACTATGCATACCGGTGCGACAGCTATGTTTTACGGGGCTTCTTCACTTAACCCAATTAAGGTTAAAGCACCACGTGGTCAGGCTTCCCTTGATACTAAAGCCAGAAAGAGAAAGAAGTCCTCTAGTAGTGATGCTGCTGCTCAGGGCTCTGTGGCTGCATCTCCTATTATTTCTCCCTCTGCTCCCCTGTTAACTAATTATAGTTTGAGCAGATCTCCAGCGCCGGTTGATGGTAGTCAATCCTCTGTGATTGCTAGGAATGATGCAAACTCCCTGCCCACTCTGGTTGGTAATAGTCATTATTCTACGCCGGTAGCTGTTGCAGCGCCTCCCGCCTTTGTGCCAAGGAGCACCACTGACCAATTATTCTCCGTGGGGAGGACAATGGGTTCACATGATATGGTTAAAATAGTCGAGCAAAGTAAGAATGGGGCAGCAGCATTAAATGCAGATGGGTTTAAGAAGGTTGAGGATGCTAAGTTACACGCGCAGGAGGCTGCCTCGTGTTCTTCGGAGGCCATTCAGTACTGTGAAAGCATGTGGAACCAGTTGAAACACCAAAACAAGTCTGGTTTGAGTTTGACTGAGGATGTCGAGTACAAGTTAGCATCTGCTGCTGCTGCTGTAGCCGCCGCCGCTTGTGTTGCAAAGGCAGCATCTGCTGCGGCTAATGTTGCCTTAGGTGCAGCTATGCAAGCAAAACTTCTGGCAGAAGAAGCAGTGACCAAATCTGGACACATCAGTACCGTTGGGCAGGGTGTGGAAATTTCTTCGAACACTATGTATGGAACTCCCAGTTTAGAGATATCTTCTGCTAGAGAGGCAGCTAAGAGAAGGGCTGAGGCTGCATCAGCTGCCACACGGCATGCTGAAAATCTTGATGCCATTGTGAAAGCAGCGGAATTGGCTGCCGAAGCAGTTTCACACACTGGAAAGATTGTTGCTATGGGTGATCCTTTTTCTGTGCGTGAGCTTCTTGAGGCTGGGCCTGATAATTATTGGAGAGTCTTGAATGTTGCTGATGAGCCGAGATCAGAAACCAACGTTGAAAAGAGTAACTCTGATGTACCTTACACTCACCAAAACATGACAAATATTATAGAAGGTTCCACGGTTGAGGTTGGAAAGTTGCCTATCTTGTTATTACTTTTTTCCTCTTTTATTTATCTGTCATCCTACTTAAAGCATATTACTTTGTTGAAATTGCAGGTTCTTAAAGATCGTGGTGATCAGGAGGGATGGTTTTTAGCGAGCGTAGTGAGTTTGAAGGACAGGGAAGCATTTGTTTCGTACACAGAGATTCGATCTGATGAAGGTTAGCCATTGGTGTCTGTTGTCTGATGTTGAAAAAGAAAAACTGGTTCTACACTTAAGGCAGTGAACCTTGGCGCGGTTCTTTTTCCATTCTGTTTTGGGATGTTTGTTTTTCCCTTTTAAGATTCATCTAAACCTTTTGTCAACTTGTTCCTGTTTCTCAGGGAGCAATCAGCTGAAGGAGTGGGTATCACTAGAATCTAAAGATGGTGAACCACCAAGAGTACGCATTCCTCATCCTATGACTTTGGTGCAATTTGAAGGAACTAGGAAGCGAAGTAGATCGGCTGTTAAAGATTATAATTGGTCTGTTGGAGATAGAGTTGATGCATGGGTGCTAGATTGGTAAGTGACAATTATCCTACATCTTGTTTCTTAGTATGTATTTGCATCTCTAAGATGCCGTAGTTCTTTGAGTTCCAAACATTAAAAGCCTGTCATTTCTGTCATTCACCAAGGCTAAATCTTGTATGATTTTTTTTCTCGATTATTTTAACTCGTGTTGGATATAGTTATATATAACTATTTAGTTGGTTATTTTTAACTCTTATTAGTAATTCGACTTGGAATAATTTTCATCCATATCCATTTTGATGCAGCTGGCGTGAAGGCGTTGTTGTTGAAAAGAATGCAAAGGATACAACTAGCCTGGGTGTTCATTTTTCAGGTAACAGGAAAATAGTTGCTCTACTTATACTATATGCAATTTGTGGAGTAATTTTGGTACGAGCATTTTTTTATTTTATGCAGCTCAAGGGGAGACTCGGATGGTAAAATCATGGCATGTGCGTCCTACTTTAGTCTGGACTAACGGGCAGTGGATTGAATGGTGCAGTTCGCGGAAAGACGGTGGCTCCCAGGTCTTAAAAACTCTCCATGAATCATTCATTCTCAGTAAAAAAGATACTTCTTCCTATCCTCCAATTCGGTATTACATCCTTTTTCAGGGAGATACACCCATGGAAAAGCGGCCAAAGCTGGATGCAAAAGGGAAGGCTACAATGCCTAAAAGCATGAATGGTGCAGAAACAGGTGAAAGTGAAGAGGCAAGATTGCCTTTGTTTTCTAATGATGAAGTTTTCAAATTCAATATTGGCGGCGGCGGGGATGACAGTAAGAGGACCACTGTCAGGACAGGGAAATCTGTCCCAGAAAAAAGTGGTTCTAGGGTAGTATTTGGTGTCCCCAAACCTGGAAAGAAAAGAAAGTTTATGGAAGTTAGCAGACATTATGATTCTGATAGAAGCACCAAGGTCAACGAGCCCGAAGATTCAATGAAATTAGCTAGATTTTTGGCACCTCATGGATCAGGTCCTCGAGGACTTAAAAATATCTCTAAAGTGGACAAGGACAGGCAAGTAGCAGGACTAAAACCCAAAGTTCCTAAATTTGGTAAACCACCAAACATTCCTGCTAGAACTGTAGTACGAAAAGATGGGTCGGGCCCTTCTCGGGAAAATGAGCGCGACGAAGCTACTCTAAAGGGTTCTATAAGCAATGATGAAAATAGGTCGGGTGAGGAAAAGGTTGCTGAACTTGGCTCCTCTAGTGCTGAAGAGGCGTCTGGCGGGGATATGGTATTCTCATTCCAAGCTCTTCCAAAGGAAAGTCGTAAAAAATTATTGACCAAAGGTGGTCGATCTGAACGGTTAGGCCAAGGGGATCGTGTTCCCACAAGTGGAAAGGTAGGTAAAACGAAAGCAAATGAAGAGACAACCTCTCAAGCTACTGAAGTCCGGCGATCAAATCGTCGAATCCAACCTACATCTCGGGTAAATCATCTTCCCAATGTTGTATCGATTCAATGACAGAGGGGTGTATTATTCTTGGTTTGCATTATGAAAAAAGCTTGGAAACTGGTTTATATTAGCCCTACTTTTGCACGCTACTCACGACCTTCCCTTTCGATCTTTTTTTCTTTATCAAGTTGCTGGAAGGGCTTCAGAGTTCTCTTACGATATCGAAGCCACCATCGTCATCGCATGACAAAAGTCACAGGGGGCAGAGCAAAGGCACAACCAAAGGTAATATAATATTATGGATTTACTGCACTTGCCCTTTTCTCTCCCACCGTATTTTTTTGAATGGTTGTAATATATGGTTCTTTGTTTTGCTTCATTTCAGGGAGTAGATGAATTCTTATTGCAGCTGAAGTTGGTTCCCTTATTTTAGTGTCGTGTAAATCGATCTGTTATCTTATCTAGAAGAAATGCTTTGCTGTATTGTAGAATCAATGAAGGTGTTAGATGTCAGTCAGTCAGTATTGGTTTAATAATCAGATGATTTGTCTTCGAGTTCTTTCTGAATACGTTTTATTAACTTGGGATATAGGTTTTAAGTTAATCTAACGATTTAGTGGGTGTTTACTGTGTTTTTATTCTTAATTCTTCCTATATTGTTTTGATTTAATATACATGAGGAATGATATTTTAATTTCAGAGATTAACTTTCTCCAACTCTTAATAGTTTCATAAATAATTTAGTAGTACCCGAAAAATAACTATCTTATTTTTTAAACTTGCAGAAATAAGCATAGGCCTTTACTTTTATTGATCCATGTTTCGAATGATTTATTAGGAAATACAAGTTGTAGAAATAAATCATCAAGGAAACGTAATGTGTAGATTTTACTCTCATACGTGTATATTAATTGGGACGGTAATGAAATTTGCTTGTTTCAATTTTGTTCTATGTCAAAACAATCTAAATATATGTTTGTTTGTACCCTAAACATTGTAATGTAATGAATTATTACTCGAATCACATACAGCACCACAAGGTAATAAAATTACTTAAGTGCACATAATCTAAAATAAAAATCTACCCAAAAAATAATGAAATATTTCGTTTGAGTACAAAATGATATGAGTTAAGAGATCGCGTGAATCTCAAACATAATGGTTATTATGAGATTACGTAATTACATTACGAATATGTAATTATCTTATCTTTTGAAGATTAAGGCAATTTCGTCTAGTAACACAATAGTTGGGTGATTATGAAGTACTATAAATACGTAGGGACTCCTTCAATGGTTCCATATATCGCTAAATAAAAACCTATAACCAGCTATTACAAGAAGAAGCAATTATTATTCTATCAAATAAACATTATGGCTTCTCATTCTCTGACGTTGTTCAGTATTATAATTCCCTTGGTAATTCTCTTAATCTCAGAACAATGCATTGCACAGTTCAATTCATACTACACTTATCAGTGGGGAACTGATCACTTCACCCTCAACCCTCAAGGCACTAATGTTCAACTCAAGTTAGATAAAGCATCAGGTTCGTTGTAATAATATATATGCATACTAAATGTAATCATTTCAATATATATAATGTTCATATAATAATCTGTATATCTATACATATATATGCAGGTGCTGGATTTAAGTCGAAGAGTGACTATGGGTCAGGTTGGTTCCACATAAAGCTCAAGGCTCCAAAGGGGAATACAGGAGGAGTTAACTCAAACTTCTATGTAATAATCAATGATTCATAGTAAACACACTTACTATTCGTCCTAATTTTTTCTTCACTAATTCTTGGTATTATATTATATGATCATTTTACAGCTGATCGATCATCAAGGGGGGAACCACTACGAAGTTGATTTCGAACTACTTGGCACGACGGGGATATTGCAGACCAACATATTCGTGAACGACATGGGAAATAGAGAAGAGAGATTCAACCTTTGGTTCGATCCCTCCCAAGACTTCCACTCCTACGACATTCTATGGAACTCCCACCAACTAGTGTAAGGATTAACGCATGCGCATGGCTTACTTATTACTTTGCATGCAAATAAAACAACGTGTGCTTCTTATTATTATTACATGAATTAGGTTATTTGTGGACAAAATTCCTATAAGGGTTTTCAAGAACAACGCAGACAAAGGAATTCCTTACCTAACATCTCCCATGCACATCGAGGCTTCCATATGGGATGCTCCATGGGCTGGAAAAGTGGACTATAAGCAAGCACCGTTCTTTTCGAATTACGAGGAATTTCCAATCCAAGGCTGCACGACACAGCAGGGAAACTGTTTCTCGGACAAGTATTCGTGGAATGCTAAGCAGTTTTGGGAACTAACTCCCCAACAGAAGGCGCAGATGAAGCAGTATAGACAGAAGTATATGTCCTATACTTACTGCAAGGACAGAAGAAAGCCTGAATGCTCTGATAATAATTAAGCTAGGGTTGGATCGCAGTAGTTCTTAGGGTTTGGAGGAGAGGATATAAAAAATTAGACCTTCTCTCTATAGTCTAAAATAATGATGTGATTCGTGGAGTTATTATGAGGAATTATAAGCTATTGAATAATTATTCAATGATTTGATGATAATCTTCAGTGTTTGCAGATAAGATCATATATAAGACACACACAAGCACACCCATAGATGACGCCACCCCCTAAATCCTAATATATAATGCTATTATTATTCGTCAAACGAGTTCAAAACCTGAAAATATACAACGCTTCGGTGATTCTTGCTCTCTATATTGAGAATTGTTCACTTTAGTTTTTTTCCTAGAAGTGATGTCTTTTTCTAAAATATAGATTTTGTTACATGTTCACATTTCTCCTTGGTCGTCATGAAATTAAACAAAGAAAAAAAAATCATTTTTATTTGGTAAGCATCGATTGTTTGTCGCTTTAAGACCCATTCATAGTCTCATCAATGAGCCCACCATTTTCGACCTTCGCATTTGAAAATCCTCACACATCGTAAAGCAAACCAACTTTTACCTGCTATAAAAACACGACCATAAACTATTCTTAACATACATACGAAACATAAAGGACACACAGAGAGCTCTTCTGTAAATTAAAACCTTAGTCGATCAACGTTAGATATTAATATGGCGACGTATTACATACAAGTAGAAGAAGAGGCTTGGAAATGTCCGATACACCCATACGTCGTCAGAAGACGCCGCCGCCACTACAACGGCGTCTGCCCCACGTGCCTCCACGACCGCCTCGCCGGCCTCCGTCCCAACAATTCCACGGCGGCGGCGTCTTCTTCCTCCGATTCCTCCGCCGCCTCTTCGTCTTCTTCCGCCGCGCCGTCGTTCCTCATGCGCTCGAGATCGTTGGCGGCCAAAACGCCCTCTTTCTTCTCTGCTATGAAGAGATCGACGGCGGCGGCGGCGAAATCGGCGGAGAAGAAGAAGGAGGAGCTCGCAGAATCCGCCGCCGCCGGCGAGGTAGAGGACGGCGTCGCCTTTCAGGACGAGAGGATCGAGGAATTTGCGAGGATGATTACTAGGTCGAGGTCGGTGAGTACTGGGATGACGATGATGGCGGCGTCGGAGGTGGGCCGTGCTGACGTGTCGGCGCCGCCGTCTCGGGGCAAGGCGGCGAAGTCTTCGTCGTCGCTGTTTCGGAGCTTTGCGAGTCCGATGAGGCTGTTTAGGAGTTCAAAGGCGAGGACGCCGAAGGTTGCGGTGTAGAATTACGACCGCCTTTTGTTTCTATCATTCTATTTTTTTTTACATATTTTAATACGACGGCGAAAAGAATTGAAATGACAGATTTGGTAAAATTGAATAAACTTTCTATGTACAATAGGTTTGTGTTTAGATAATATTTTGATTTAATCAACGTGTGGTGTGCTACTTAGTTGAATTGATTCCAATTCATTGATCTAGGAATACGTGTTATTGAAGATTACGATTCCAATTTTCATTTCAGAGTTGACTTAACATGGTATCAGAGCGAGTTCGATCTGCGTGTTATCACGTATATTTCGCTCACCGTCACCCGATTTCATATGTCCACGTGTTAGGCTTTGAATCGTGCCACACGTGAGGGGCGTGTTGAGAATTTTTGTCCCACATCGAAAAATTAATATCACCCGGCTCAATATATAAATCAAAGAGGCCTCTCCACCTAACACCAATTGGTTTTTAGGTTGGAACCCTCAATTTAACATAACCATTGAATAAACTAGTATGAACTCGGTAATGCATGTCAACAGCAACAATAACGTCGTTGATTTTTGTAATTACTTCTAGTTTCTTCATTCATTCACCAACCATATATTTGACTATTTTTTGCATTGAAATAACCAGTGTCAAAAGAACCGTCTGAAAATAATTGTCCTGGTTTTGACAAATTACTCCTTATAAATTATAATAATGACCACAATATTTGGTCCTTCACGACGAGTATGATCGTTCATGTTTGACTAATAATTCCCGATAATATATAAATATATTTAGTATATAATAACGTCGCAGTCTCACGATGGTATATTTTAATGCATATCTTTTTTTTTAATTATTTTTGTTATTTCATGCTACTAACAATTGACGAACGCTTTGCTACGACTCTTGTTCAAGTAATTACTAAAAAGAGAGAGAGATGATGTCGGCCAATATATCGATCGGCCCAATATTGTAATATATCATAGCATAGAGATGATGGCCCAATATGTGTCGTAATTAATATATATACCGTAAAATATGACCAAGGATAATACTTCTTTTCCCCAACCATACCTATTTTCTTAAAGCAACATATCATAATGATATGATCATCTACAAACGGGTACTTTATATTTGTGGAAAACAAAAAAATAGAGTACGTCTTTAATCCAATGAGACTATATATTTAATACTAACATTGTGTTGAATTAGTAGAGAAACTCTAATTCTAGATTAGAGCATCTCCAACGGGTACTTCATTTTTGTGTAAAACACAAAAATAAAGTACGTCTTTACTCCAATGGGACTCTATATCTAACACTAATATTGTGTTGATTAGCAGAGATACTCTAGATGTAGAGTACACACAATTTTCAGCACAAAAATTGTGTTGTACTTTCTATTTATTTATAATTTATTCAAATAAAAAATATCTTAATTATATTTAAATATTTGATTTCTTATAATAATAAAGTAAAAATAATATTATTCCTATTTTTATTTATATTTTCGTTTTAATTTAATAAAATTATAATTAAATAATATGCTAAGTTTATAATTTAGTAAATATTAATTATTATAATTTGTTGACTTTTTTAAATTATATAATATAAAGTTTAATATATGAATTTGATTTTTAGAGTAGAAAATAGAGTTAATGGGTTGAAGTGAAAATTAGTGTAGAAGTAGAGTTTATGGGTTGGAGTAAAAGACTGTAGCAGCTGTAATATTGTGCAGAATCAACTATATTTTCATGCTGCGGGTTGGAGATGCTCTTACACACATTTTCAACACAAAAATAGAGTTTTAGTTCTATTTATTTATATTTAATTAATAAATATATTTTATTTTTATTTTTTTGGTATTTTCTATAACAATAAAAGTAAAAATAATATTAATTTTCTTTATTTATTGATATTTTTCTTTTAATTTAGTTGATTAAATAATATACTAATTTTGTAATTTATTTATTTTTAATACTAATAGTTATGATATATTGAAAATCTTTATAATATAAAATTTAATAAGTCAATTATGATAGTAATATATAGAAATTTATTGTTAATGTAAAAATAAAGTTAATGAGTTTGAGTAAAAATTAGTGTATAAAATAGAGTTTATTGATTAGAGTAAAATCACTGTACCAACTGTATTATTGTGTAAAATTACATGTATTTGTACAATAAGGTAAGTAATATAATAATAATATATGTGCACGAACGCCACATGGGATAAGATGGAAACGCGTTCCTCAGTATTCAATGCAAAAGGCTCATTGTCGTGTTCACTCGACGCATAAATAAAACGTGCGTTAAAATAATTTATATTCCATTTCTTTTTTTATTCTTTTTCCTGACCACATACGCGGCATATATTAGATAAATATCAAACATGTGTGCCCATAAATAATGGTGCTACCTCACCCCACATATGATGCAACCATTTATTTCGCAATTAAGTAAACATCACTAATTTTCAAAAGATACAGTAGTCTCAACACCACAGGCGAAACAAATCATAATCAGAACTATTTATGGGAACTTTTAGAGGAAATCATTTGAGTTAACATATCATAACGCCCATCCCATTTTATTGTATTTCCTTGTTTTACATCATAACCGAAATATTAAAGACCAAACTACTGATTAGAAAGTCTTTAGAAGTCATTACTCAAGAATAATATATTTCCTCTAACAGAAAAATCAAGTAGAAAATATCCACACTTCAGTAATTCCATAACAAGCTCGTGTGACGTTTGACTCCCACTTTTACTTTCTTAGTTTAGAAAAACATTTCACATATGGCGTTACAGTACACTGTACCCAAAAGAAAATCAAATTTCCTGAAAATTGAAGTTATTATTTGTTCTTCTCAACTAAACAACTTCAGAATCAATATTTTTATTTATTCAAACAATTTCATCTCTCGTTGAAAGTTGAAAGAGAGTGAGTACAGTAGTAATAAATAGACGATACAATTGGTCAAACAATAACCAGTAAACGAAACCGAGTAGAAAGAAAGGACTCTGGTTTTTATTATCGTCTCCTTCGTCGAAACTCTCAAGCTTTATCCGTATAAATCCCAAGCCCACCTTTTTTTCTTTCGAATACACACACACACTCCTTCCTTCTCCTCTCCTTCATCGGAACCCTAATGCTTAATTACATCCAATCGCCGACGATCGCCGTCAACGGCGGCAGCAATGGGCCCGCTCGGCTTCTCAACCAGGAAACCATACAGCAGAGGCTCATATCTCTGATCGATCAGGCGCGCGACACGTGGACGCACGCCATCTTCTGGGAATGCTCTCCCGCCGTCGACGGCCACCCTGTGCTGGGCTGGGGAGACGGCTTCTACAGGGGAGATTACGGCCCCACGGCGAAGCGACGGATCAGGACGGCGTCGTCGCCGTCGTCCCTCGAGGAGCAGGAGCACAGAAAGCGCGTGCTTCGCGAGCTCAACTCCCTGATCACCGGCGTACCCGACCCCTCCCAATCCGCCGGCGCCGGCGTCGACGAGGAGGTGACCGACACGGAGTGGTTCTTCCTCCTTTCTATGACCCACGCCTTCCTAAACGGGTCGGGCCTCCCCTCCCAGGCTATGTTCAGCGCCGGCGGAAGGCCGGTCTGGGTCGCCGGCTCCGACCGGCTGGCGTCGGCGGGCTGCGACCGCGCGCGGCAGGCGATGGGGTATGGGATTCAGACGATGGTCTGCGTCCCCGTCCCCATGTCCAACGGCGTCATCGAAGTTGCCTCCACCGATCTGATCCTTCAGAACCCTGACGTCATCAACAAGATTCGTGCCCTATTCGACTACAATCCGGGCCTCGATTACGTCAGCGACCGTACTCCGACGTCTCCGTGGCTGGCGGAGCATCGCCCTTCTCCGGCCGGTCAATTCTTGAACTTCGACTGCAACAACGAAGGCAGCAGTAACCCTAATTTCAACATCGCACATGGGAATTCCATCAATTTCGGTGGTAAGAACATCGATTTTAGCACTTCAGGCGAGAGCAACGTCAATCCACCACAGACCTGCAATAACAATGGCAGCTCTGTCACTACTGCGAGCGGATTCCTCGATTTCTCTTGCAAGCTCGAATCTGGCGATATACTAAACTTCGGCGACAATCTGGGGAAAAACAACATAGTATTCAGCCTCGAAGACGACGAAGATCCAATCGAAAAGAACTCGTCAGATTACAAGAACAAAAAGAGGGCTTCAACCTCCATGAATTCAAGCGTGATCCTTCCTTCTTCACAGCAGAGCCTAATGAACATCGACTACTGCTCAGAAGAACACTCCGACATGGAAGCATCAGCTGTGAGAGAAGTCGAGAGCGTCAGAGTCATCCCCGAGCCCGAAAAAAAGCCCAGAAAAAGAGGAAGAAAGCCCGCGAACGGCAGGGAAGAGCCCTTGAACCACGTCGAGGCAGAGAGGCAAAGGAGGGAGAAATTGAACCAAAGGTTCTACGCCTTAAGAGCAGTTGTGCCCAACGTGTCCAAAATGGACAAGGCTTCTCTCTTGGGAGATGCCATTTCTTACATCGAAGAGCTCAAGTCTAAGGTTCACCGCGTGGAGGCCGATAGAGAGGCTCTGAGGACACAGATCGAGCGAATGAAGGAGATGAATAAGAAGCCTAGGGCGTCCGATAACAGTAGTGCAATGAAGGTCGTCGATGACGTGGATATCGACGTGAAAGTCATAGGCAGCGACGCTGTGATTAGGGTTCAGTGCGATAAGAGGAATCATCCAGCGGCTAAGCTTGCGTTGGCGCTCAAGGATTTGGACTTGGAATTACAGCACGCAAGCGTTTCTGTCGTCAACGATCTGATGATTCAGCAAGCTTCCGTGAAGATCCAAGGGCTGTTATGCTCCGACGATCAGCTTAGAGATGCTTTAGCGATGAAAATGGCGCAAGATTGAATTTCTTCTTTTCTGAGGATATTAGATGGGTGTTGAGATTAGGGTCACTCTAAGTGTGTCACTAATAATAATTATATAATCAGGCTTTTGATCAAAGAATATGGCTCAAGATTAAGGTAAATCTCAGGTCATCCATCATTCTTCTAACATGAAAAGATAAGCTTGAACAGCCATGAATCATTCAGTTATGGCACTGGCAAGCCTTTAATCTCGGGTAAAACACTGAAAATCTAGGACAAATGGTCCATTGACTATAGCTTTTAATCCATAAAAATATTCCCACATTTTATGATATATATATTTGTTTGCTTTTTCCATTGCATACGACCTGAAAAACAAATCAAACCTTCACATCTAATCTAATCATGAGTTTGAGCTGCCTGGGAAAAAACGTACTAACGCACGCAGAAGATAACAAGCAAGATGGCGAAGCAGCGATCAGCGACAACGTGCATGGCGTGGAGGAAAGGAAGATCGATGTAATAAGGGCATATTTAAGGAGGGTAGAGAGGAGTTGGTCGGGCGAGTTGAGGCCCAAGCCCGTCGATTACCAGAAAACGAGAATCATGACCTCTAGTCTCGGGCCCGTTAAGAGGCCCGCCAGCGAGTCTGCTCCGGCCACGCCGAGGCTGATGAGATGCGGCGCCATGAGGCGAGATTGGAGCCTCGAAGATCTCAGACGAGCCCTTCAATGATGATAATTTTTTAATTCATCATATACGTACTTTTGATCTGTAGACATTGTACATATGATTTGGCTCTTCTAAAGAAACTCAGAGTTTTTATGTATTGTATTATTACATGCATAAGAATGGATTTTCAATTTTTTGCTTGGATTTTCATGTTTTTTTTTCCGTAGACTTTATGAGTTGTATATAGACTTCGCTAATTGGTCTAGTTTGCTAATTGTGCGTTTCATGGGTCATTGGGAATTGGCTCCGTAATGAATGAGAAAAAAAAAAAGCCTTTAGTTCGTTGTTGAGAGTCATATCCTAGAGAACTAACTACCACTATGAAATACAGAAGAAAATTACAGCTCTTTCTGGTTTATATGCACATGCACTACGAGAGAGAGAGAGAGAGAGAGAGAGAGAGAGAGAGAGAGAGAGAGAGAGAGAGGAGAGAGAGAGAGAGAGAGAGGAGAGAGAGGAGAGAGAGAGAGAGAGAGAGAGAGAGAGAGAGAGAGAGAGAGGAGAGAGAGAGAGAGAGAGAGAGAGAGAGAGAGAGAGAGAGAGAGAGAGAGAGAGAGAAGAGAGAGAGAGAGAGAGAGAGAGAGAGAGAGAGAGAGAGAGAGAGAGAGAGAGAGAGAGAGAGAGAGAGAGAGAGAGGAGAGAGAGAGAGAGAGAGAGAGAGAGAGAGAGAGAGAGAGAGAGAGAGAGAGAGAGAGAGAGAGAGAGAGAGAGAGAGAGAGAGAGAGAGAGAGAGAGAGAGAGAGAGAGAGAGAGAGAGAGAGAGAGAGAGAGAGAGAGAGAGAGAGAGAGAGAGAGAGAGAGAGAGAGAGAGAGAGAGAGAGAGAGAGAGAGAGAGAGAGAGAGAGAGAGAGAGAGAGAGAGAGAGAGAGAGAGAGAGAGAGAGAGAGAGAGAGAGAGAGAGAGAGAGAGAGAGAGAGAGAGAGAGAGAGAGAGAGAGAGAGAGAGAGAGAGAGAGAGAGAGAGAGAGAGAGAGAGAGAGAGAGGAGAGAGAGAGAGAGAGAGAGAGAGAGGAGAGAGAGAGAGAGAGAGAGAGAGAGAGGAGAGAGAGAGAGAGAGAGGAGAGAGAGAGAGAGAGAGAGAGAGAGAGAGAGGAGAGAGAGAGAGAGAGAGAGAGAGAAGAGAGAGAGAGAGGAGAGAGAGAGAGAGGAGAGAGAGAGAGAGAGAGAGAGAGAGAGAGAGAGAGAAGAGAGAGAGAGGGAGAGGAGAGAGAGAGAGAGAGAGAGAGGAGAGAGAGAGAGAGAGAGAGAGAGAGAGAGAGAGAGAGAGAGAGAGAGAGAGAGGAAGAGATCAGCTTTTCTTGGGCTCCGACGAGAGAAGACCCATTTGCTCGGTGAGCTCCTTCATATTCTTCGTCTTGTCCCAACCGTTCTCTAACACACCATCCTCTGCCAGCCTCGAGTCTGTCTCTGTCTCCGCGGGCAGCTGAGACTGACCAAGATCTGCCCAAAATGGATCTCCGCCAACTTCTAGAAGCTCTCCGTCCAACAAACTATCGTCCCACTCCAAAGCATCGGAAAATAGCTCATCAACAATATCCCCAGGAATTTCTCCACTCGCCGCCACTGAATTCAAGGCATCACTATTCTCAGGTGTAGGCCCAAATAAATCAGCTCCATGTAGAGCATCACTGGCCTTTGCACCACCAAGACTTGACTGCTGTAAGATCTCAGAAGTTGTTGGGAACGTAGGAGAAACTTCTCGTAGCATTGCGCCCGAGGCACAACTTGAAGGAATCCCAGCGTCGAATGCACTATTCAGTGGTGATGCTGACGTCGCAAAGTTCTCTATCATGGTTTTTGCTGCCTCGTTCATCAAAGGCTGGTACTTCACAATCTGGCCATCCATGGGGTTAGCGAAATCATCGTCTTGCTTAAGCCTCTTTTCTTGTTCGCCTGAGCTATGAGGCGACTGCCATCATTAGGCTGCTGCTGCATGAACTGGGCGAGAAATCCCGGGCTGTTAACTGCTTTGGCGAGGAAGGACATCATCTGCTGCTGTCGCTGCTCCATGCCTTGGAGGCGCTGAACGGTTGCTTGCAACTGTACGTCGGTGGTTTGCTGCTGCTGCCTTAGCCTGACGAGTTCTTGCATGAGGACGTTCTTGTCTCGTTTCAGCTGCTCGACTTCCTCCTCGATCCCGAATTTCCCGACCTCGACGCAGGCGTTAACAGTTGAGGACTGTTGGGTGTTGGTTTGCTGTTGTTGAGGAAGATGTGCGTGTGCGGGCTTTCTTCGAGTGATGCTCTTGAGTAGGTGTTTCTGGCCTCTTAGGAATCCCTCGTTGGCAAACTCCCAGCGGTCGGGATCGACTTTTCTAAATCCCTGGGGAATGCAAGTAAACGCACGTAAAACAGTAAACTAATGCACAAGCTTCTTGAAGCATTGCCTTTAACCATGAATTAGAAAGCTGGAATACAAAAGCAATCCAATCAACTATGAATGATTAAAGAAGAAACACCATGCTCTTGCTTGAAATGCATTGGCATCTGCGTACAATGGATTTAGCTCTTTTGTTCTGTTTACTTCTCTAAACAAAGAAGAAAAGCATGATGATTAACAAATCCCACACCACACACGTGATTCACAATCTCCAAACATACAGACGAACAGTGCATATTCATCAGTTTGGAGATAATACTAGGATAAGAGACAGAATTTATCTTCCAAGTCAAGACCAGAAAGCACCAAGCTCAAGAACACAATGAAGCACAGTCCAACATAGAAAAATAACATCACATGCTCGCAAATAAAGCCACGGCAGTAGAACCCCAGCACCAATACAATTACTAAATTTGCGAAGTAATTAATCCCAATCGTTATTCAAGCTCTACTGCCAATAACACGTAATAGCCAAAATCAAAACTAGCCAATTAGATGAAAAACAGAAACCTAGCAAAAAACACAAGAAAAGCATACGTAAGTATTAAGCTGCCTGACAAAGCTGGAGAAATTGCTGTGCTTGAAATACTTGGGCAACATTTCCTTGGCAAACTCAGCCGAGTCCCAAACCACAAAGCTGTTATTTGTTGGGCTCCAAGATACGATCCTATCCGTGCTAGGGTCATCCACCATGTCGTACGTCTTCACCAGGAACGGCGGCGGAGCATTAGACGCCGGCATCGGCGCAGGAGCCGGGGTAGTCGCGCCAGCTGCAGCGGACGACTGCGACGGGGTTGTCTCCATGGAAGATTCCACCTCTCTCTTCAGAAAAAGCGATCGTATTGAGAACGATAACAATGATTAAACGAAGCGATCTTCGGCACAGTCATTGAGTGAATATAGCAATTTTGTCGGATTAATAGATTGGATTATAGTTCTTGAAAAGGTTCTAAATTAGGGCTTTTTTTGGCTGAAGAAAATGAAAAAGAAAAAGAAATTCTGAATTCAGGGAAATGTGAATTTTTGGATTTTACTGCCATCAATAGGTGGGAACTATTCTATTTTTTTTCCCCAAAACGATCGCGTAAGGAACTATTTTATTTTAACTTGCATTAATCATCATCGAATAGACGAAAAAAGCAACTGCGAAAGATTTTCCACATAATAGTTCTGGGCATGGAGAATTTCTTAGAAACTCATATTTATTTGTCATAAGGTCATTATCACACAAAAAATAAATAAATTCATATAGGAATATTATATCTATACAATTGAGACATGGGCCAATAGGGCTGAGCAAAAATATACGGAAACGAGATTCCGATTCGGTATTCGGTTTAAAAAATCCGAAAAAGCGGATATCCAATTTTAAAAACAGAATTGGATATCCGATCTGGTTTTTTTAGTAATCCGATATGGATAGTGATTTGTCTAAAATCCGGAATCCGGTTTTATATTTAAAAAATAAAAAGATAATAATCAAATAGTCTAGAAAAATACAAATCCTCGAAGTTGAATATTTAAACTTATTTTATTTTATTATTACAAAAAACTTTGTTAGAGAACTGAAATAAAAAATAACATAAAAAACATCTATATGTAAATTTAAAAATTAATGTGAATTTGTGGTACTGTAATTTCCGACGATGTCTTGCCTGACGGGACCAAAATTCCGGCGGGTTCTACGGTGACTTACTCCATATATTCCATGGGAGGATGAAGAGCATATGGGGCGAGGACTGCACGGAGTTCATGCCGGTGAGGTGGTTGGTCACGGCCGGCGACGGCGGCTCAGTGCGGTTCGAGCAGCCGAGAGATGGCGATCAGTTCGTGGCCTTCAATGGCGGACCGAGGACATGTTTGGGAAAGGACTTGGCTTAATTACAAATGAAGTCTGTGGCTTCTGCGGTTCTACTGAGGTACCGGCTTTTCCCGGTTAAACGTCACAAGGTGGAGCCAAAGATTTGTTTGACTTTGTTTATGAAGAATGGGCTTAAGGTTCATTTGAACCCGAGGGAGATTATTGGTAATTGTAACGATAATGGTAGTACTGTGCTAATGATCCTTGGTCTAGTGGTTGAGGAAAAGGCCTCAAAAGCCATGTGGTTAGGAGGTCAAGGGATCGAATCTCACCTCACCTCTTCCTTTGAGAAGTCCCCATGGGTATAAGACCCATGACTATCGTTGTCGGGTGAGTTTGGGACATATCCATTGCCCCCGGGGATTAGCCCCACTTCTGGAGTGTGTGGCGGTTATCCCATAGTCGGGCTGTGTGGGGTACCTCGGGACCGCAAAAAAGAAAATTGATAATGGTAGTACTACCTTTGTTGCCATGTCTGCATGAGTGATGTTTTTACTATCACGTGCATTTTCGTCATTATGCTAAGTGTTTCTTTTCTTCTGTCCAGGTTCGTTGTCTTTGTAGTAAAAAAACATGGTGTGTGTTTCAGAAAATAATGATATATGGGGTAATTCTTAGTAGGCATGGCAATGGAGGGGCCGTGGGGCGGGTCCGGTCCGGACCCGCCAAAACCCGACCCTAATGGGGCGGGTCTTTTTTCAATATTCGGGTAACTAACTGGGTCTCGGGTCTCAAAGGATTCAACCCGGTCGGGTCGGGGCGGGTCTCGGGTCCGGCCAAACCCGCCCTAAAACCCGACCCGGTGATATTATATAAATATATATAATATTTATATATAATTATATATATTTATGTAAAAATATATAAATATATATTATATAAATACATTTTTACATATATTTATTAATATCTAAACATATTTATATATTTATAAATAGAAATATGTTTATAAATAATATAAACATATAAATTATATAAATAATATATCAAAATAAAACTTCATAAAATAAAAAAATAAAAGAACCGGGTCTCGTGGGGCGGGGCGGGGCGGGACGGGTTTTTCTTGAAGCGGGACGGGTCGGCCTCAGGTCCTATAAAAAATAAACGGGGCGGGTCTCAGGTTCGGGCGGAACCGATTCGGACCCGCCCCGTTGCCATCCCTAATTCTTAGTGATGTAAGATCTATTTTGTCTAGATAGAAATAGAAACTTGGCTTGTACTTTCTTGTAAAAATTCTCCTTATGATTCGTCCCAATAAGGCCCAACGGGCCATTAAGGTCCGTAAAAGCTGAATAAGCCCAAACCGAGAACACGATATATAAGTAGAAGCGGGAAAAAACTCGAAGGTCCCGCCAATCCCAATTATCATCACCGTTCTTTTCTTTTCTTTGGTCATTATCGTAAACCCTAAACTGCTGACGACGCCACCCTCAGTGACTTAAATTCCCAGATTTTCAATCCAAGTTTCCAAATTCAGCGAGTTGTTGAAGATGTTGGAGCTTCGATTGGTGCAGGGCAGTCTTTTGAAGAAGGTGTTGGAATCCATTAAGGACCTCGTGACCGATGCGAACTTTGACTGTTCCGCGACGGGATTTTCTCTCCAGGCTATGGATTCGAGCCACGTGGCGCTTGTTGCTCTCCTTCTGAGGTCGGAGGGTTTTGAGCACTACAGGTGCGATAGGAACATTTCTATGGGGATGAATCTGAACAACATGTCGAAGATGTTGAAGTGTGCGGGAAATGACGATATTATTACTCTCAAGGCCGACGATGGGAGCGATACCGTCACTTTCATGTTCGAGAGCCCCAGTATGGACATTTTGGCTATTCGTCATTTATTTTTACATGTTTTGTTGGATATATTTTTCTATGACTAGCAATTTTGTGGGATTAATGTTCTGCGTTTGAAGTTGTTAGGATCGGTTTATGCGTTTAGAGGGGGGGTGAATAAACGCTTGTCTCTTTTTCGGTTTGTCTTGTCAAGGACAGGTACTCAATCAGTGACCAGTCAGTATAAAGTGCGGAAAGTGATACTGACCGGTTGAAACCAATGTGTAATGAGTAAATGTGTGTGTGAGTGTATGTATGAGACCGGTTTGTTTCTGGAAGTTCGGAGTTAAAATCTCCTACGTCTCCCCTTCTTCCTCGTAAGGAAGGATCACTAGATCTTCAGTTATACAACCTTGTACAACCTACCCAGCTGAAACACAGCTCTAATCTAGTGACTCCCTAGGCAGTTGTTTACAACAATCCACCTACTTCAACAGCTTTTTACAGTCCGTCGGAAATAATCACTACACCCTTAAATCTAAGAAAGAATGTCTTTGAACTTCACTCTTGTTTTGTGCTCTCACCACAGCTCGTTGAACAGCTCAAACTTCGTCCTTTTTGAGAGTGAGATTTCAAAGTCGTAAGAATATTTGAGTTCAGTGAGGTGGTAATCTTCTTCTTGTCTCTCTTCTTTTATACTTGAGGTTTGAAATTCAAACCGTTGTGAGATAGACTCTTCACTCTGATCGGTGCATTAATTGTCTTCCCAAAATGGGTCTGTCCGGTTTCAGCTGCAGTCTATCCTGTCACTAGCTTTATTCCTTATTTGCGTTAGTTGACCTTGTCTAAACTCTGGACTCGCAGCATTGCATTGAATGTCTGAAACTTCCTTTTTGTTTCAGCATGCACTTGTCTCTATTGTCCAATCTGTCATTTGTCCGATATCGCATACTGTCGTGCCTTCCTGAATCCTTTGTCAAGACCAGTATCTTTAATCGGTATTAATCATAGTCTCCCATGCTTGCTCAGACCGGTCACTTATATATATACCGCTTTTAGTCCTTAGCGTAGACGATACTTTAGATCTCCGGTTTTCTCATTATTAATCAGTTGCGTCAATTCACCAAAACCGATAGTCCGAATGTCTGAATTCGTGTTGCTAACAATTTCCCCCTTTTTGGTGATTGACAAAACTAGTCAGCAGAAAACCAGTTTTCATTCATATCAAAAGAGACTGATACAGACAACACTTTAATTGTACCCCTTGCTCTTGACTATCCGCTCTATCTCCTTCCACTTGTTATCATCCTTGTATGCGTCTTCCTTTATGTCATGTAGTCTCCGAAGGTCCGCCAGCTGTTCCTTTGTTAGATTGCAGGCAAGATGCCGTAGACTACTGCCATCATACTGGACCTCAACTGGACCAGTTTCGCTGACTGGTACAGCCGCAGCCTGGCTTTGTAAGACTGCATCTGGGATGAGTGCAGCTTCGATTGCAGCTCGTTTTGGATCCTTGGTTTTGACATAAAGTTTGGAGATAAACCTCTGAGGATCTGATGAGGTGGAGCTGGGCGGTTGCTGTTGTTTTCTGCTGTCGCTGGGCGTACTTTCCCCCTTTTTGGCAATAACCGGGGTGATAAGCCTAGTCAAGGCCGTCAGTTGCCCTTTAATAACCTCCAGATCTGCACAAACGTCTGAGCGAAGACCGATGATATCTTCCTTAAGTGCCTGAAACTGCTCATTGTTGTGCTGTCGATCACTGTTGACAGTCTTGCTCAGAACCGAGACCGAACGATAAGTCTGCTTGATCAAGGAGACTTCTCTCGGTGAGCTGATGATATCGACCGGTATGGATACGCTTGATGGAGATTCCGTTGGTTGCGACTGATGAGGGACAAAAGACTGTGTGTGTTCCGGCAATGCAGCGGCGGAGACAACGACAGATTCAGTCATAACAGCAGAGACAGGGATGCCTTGCTCCGTCGATGTGGGGACTTCGAGAACAGTTTCTTGCTCAGATTGAACCTCTAACGGTTGGGGTTCTACCAAGGTAGCTGAAATATCCTGAGCGTTGTCTGGAGAAGTTGAAGACAAGGAGGATCCAGATGCACTAGCAGAGGTGAGAAGTAGAGGCAGGGATTGAAGTGACTGTGCATGAGAAAATCTACTGGCTGGGATTGAAATCGGTAGAGATACTGGTGGAGATAGCCAAGGAAACGATGGAACAGGTTGCCTAAATAGCAGGTATTCCTTAGAGACCGGTTCTTGTGAGAAATGGAGAACTGGACCATGTACCAGTTGAGATGTATGCTCAGGTGGGACGAAAGATGAAGGCGTGGGGGCGAGCACCAAAGCCGTTGTCATGAGAGAGACGTCCTGCGGCTCATCAAAAGAGGCAGAGATTGAGCCAAGGGCCACGGCTGATGCACCGGCGGAGGATGCCCCATCAGGCTGAAGTTTTGCCCAAACAACAGCATGATAGACCTGCATACTCTGCAGTTCTGCCTCCAGCCTGGACAGAATTTGGAGTTCATGTATTGCATCTCGCCCCTCTGGCTGAAAGTTGTCCCTTCGTTGCTCAATATAGCTCGTCAGGTGCTTTATTTCAAGGCTAATCCGATATAGCTCTCGCGCGTTCAGTAGGAGCCTGATGGATTCAATGCCCAGAGTCTTTATGAGCTTTCCTTCTGTCTGTCTGGCCAGTTTGAGTCGGTCAGAAAGACCTTTGGACTTCCAGATCTTCTCATTGTATGGAGTAAATCGGAATTCGACCCATTCATCATAGGCCCGAAGATCATCTGCAATCGTCTCTCCAATCTCTTCTCGAATGAGAGTCCAGGCAGTCTCATCGATCGATTCGTGTCCTTCGCGGACCGCAACAGATTTGCCCTTGCCTTTGTCAGTCGAGATACCTCGGACCGGTTCTTGAATCCTCACCCCACTCTGCGGTGGCGCAGTCCTGATCACCGAACCAGTTGTCTCCGGTAATGGAGTGACAGTGATGGTTGGTGTTACTGTAGAAACCGACTGGACAGGTTGTGTAGGTTTTGTCGGTTTCTTTGAAGGAACTGACCCGGTCGTGAGTTTCTTGATCGGCGACATGGTCCTTTTCTTGGTAAGGACTTTCCGAAGCGGCTGAGTATCTTCAGAAGAAGAGGAAGACTCCAAGACCAGTTTCTTCTTGGAGGGTTTTGATGAAACTTGCTTGTCATCAGTCTTCTTCTTTTGAGTCGGCGAGGATCTGGGTCGAGAGATAGTCTTCGACGTTCCCAGAGAGTGTTCAACTGCAGACTTCTTAGTTGGCTTGAGGGTGGGCAGATCGTCAGTGGCTTTTCTTTTCACCGGTTTCTTAGTGAGCGAGGCTGTGCTCACCATCTGACGAATGGTGTCATCAGAGATGTAATTTACAAACCCAATCCCTGCAACAGGGCCAACATCTGCAACCTTGCGCTTGAGAAGGAAAGACAGTTGAGGCGCAAAGTTCTTGATCTGCCTATCACGTACCGGCAGTATTCCTTTGAGAACAGAGAAAATTACAGAAGACCAGTTGATCTTCATCCCAGTCAGAATGGCCACCATGGCCTGAACCTTATCGCTGGTGAGCATATCAAAAGATCCTGCCTTCCCCAAGATCGATTTTGCAACAATATCGTGAAGCAGTCTATACTCTGGTTTAAGAACTACTCGTTTATCCGAGTCTTTAAATGTTCCCCCAGTTAAGGACATCGTTGGCTTGAGACGTTCTTTAACTTCATCAGAAACACTGATAATGGTATCTCCAGAGGTTGGTAGATTAAACAGCTTTGCGAAGTATTCTTCAGTGATGTCGAACTGATGTCCGTTGATCACGCACTGGAAGCGGTCTCCAACTATAAGTACTGTGTTGAAGAACTGATGCAGAGCCTCTGGGTAGATTTCGGCAGTGCAGTCGAAGAAGGTTTGAAGGCCGGTTTGAATTAGGGCTTCGAATATGGGGACAAATTCCTTGTGTGCGGTTTCCTTGCAGCTAGCGAAGTAGATTTGAAGCGCCGTCCTTGTGAATTCTTTGTGTGCTGGGGCCATTTGTTCTAAGGATTGGATAGGGTTTCTGTAAAGAGGGTTAAGAAATTTTTGGAAGGAAGATGATGAATCGGCTGGAGAGAGGGAAGGATAATGATGGACTGTTTTAATTTGAGTATGAGTACGAAGTTTATTCAGCGGGAGAGAGCGTGTATTTGCATTAAATGCATAGGACGTCTTGTCGCTTAGCTTTCCTCTCTCATAGACTGTGCTATTTTCCTGCAGTGTTGTCAGATTTCCTGCGAAAGTGTTATGATAAAATGTGTGCAATTGATGACGTATATTTAATAAAAACGATTTCGGTCAGTCACTGATCTAGGCAGGGTCCGGTATGAATACCGTTTTTGTAAAAGGTGTCCAGGTTTCGAAGAAGGTGGCCTGGTATAGGAAGTTTTTCCCGGTATTAAAACTCCGGTCTATATATATATAAAAAAAATTGTATATTTGTATATATATATATAAGGGAAGAGAATCAGTTTTGGACGAAACTGTTAGAATAGTAAGTTTTGATCAGTATGAAAGAATTGACTGATTAGGAATAGATGGTTTAATACGATCATCACTTTGCACCATTTGGTGTAGTGTCTAGGTCACCAGTTATACCAATTAATTTGTTATAACGAGGTTCCCCCTGACTCTATGCTTAGGTATTTAGGATAAATCCAATAGACCTAAAGCATTTCGGAAAAAGAGAAACTTAGCTTCTGGTAGTGGCTTGGTTAGGATGTCGGCAACTTGTAGATCGGTTGATATGTGTTCCAGGCGCACATTTTTCTTCAGCACATGATCTCGTATGAAGTGATGTCTTATTTCGATGTGCTTTGTCCGAGAGTGAAATACCGAATTCTGTGTGATTGCGATTGCGCTTGTATTGTCACAGAAGATAGGCGTGTCGGTTTCTTGTATTCCATAATCTTCCAGTTGATGCTGTATCCAAAGAATTTGGGAACAGCAGCTTCCAGCAGCCAGATATTCTGCCTCAGCTGTGGATGTGGCTATAGATGTTTGCTTCTTGCTGAACCAGGAAATGAGTCGGTCGCCAAGAAACTGACATGTGCCACTGGTACTTCGTCGATCAATTTTGCAGCCTGCATAGTCAGCATCTGTGTATCCATGCAGTGATAAGCTTGAGTCTTTGGGATACCATAGACCAACATTTACAGTCCCTTTGAGGTACTTCAAGATGCGCTTTGCTGCTGAGAAGTGACTTTCTTTTGGATCAGACTGGAACCGGGCGCACAAACACACACTGTACATAATGTCCGGTCTGCTAGCAGTAAGATATAGCAGTGATCCGATCAGCCCCCTATACTTGGTAACTTCAATTGATACTCCAGTTTCATCTTTATCCAGCTTGATTGAGGAACTCATAGGCGTTGTAGCTTGTGAGCAGTTCTCCATACCGAATCTTTTAAGCAATTCCCTTGTATATTTGGCTTGATTTATGAATATCCCCTGCTCCGTTTGTCTTACTTGAAGTCCCAAAAAGAATGTGAGTTCACCCATCATACTCATCTCAAACTGATCCTGCATCATTTTAGAGAATCGCTTGCACAGCTTAGGATCAGTTGATCCAAAGATGATGTCATCGACATAGATCTGGACGATCAATAGATGCTCTCCTTTAGTGAATCTGAATAGTGTTTTATCAACACTTCCAATTATGAACTGATGATCAGTTAGAAACTTCGATAGCGTTTCATACCACGCTCTTGGAGCTTGTTTTAATCCATAGAGAGCCTTCTTTAGACGGTAGACATGATTCGGGTACTCATGGTTTTCGAAACCGGGTGGTTGAGCAACGTATACTTCCTCAGAAATTGTACCATTCATAAATGCACTCTTGACATCCATTTGATATACTTTGAAGTCTTTATAGGCTGCATATGCCAAGAAGATCCGTATGGCCTCCAGTCTTGCTACCGGTGCGAATGTCTCATCATAGTCTATTCCTTCTTCTTGTCTGTAGCCTTGAGCAACCAGTCTTGCCTTATTTCTGGTGACAAGTCCATCTTCATTTAGCTTGTTCTTGAAAACCCATTTCGTACCGATTACAGTTTGGGTTGGCTTTGGAACCAGAGTCCAGACTTGATTTCGTTCGAACTGGTTTAGTTCTTCCTGCATGGCTTCTATCCAGTTATCATCCTTGAGAGCTTCATCAACCTTTGTTGGTTGAATTTGTGAAATGAACGCATGACTGAATAGATTGGGGTTCGTCTGTCGCCTTGTTTTCATAGGCGCAGCAGGATCTCCTATGATCAATTTCTGAGGGTGATTTAGCTTTGTGCGGTTCCATTTGATGCGTTCCCCCTCAATTGATTCCTCCGGTGTTTCTTGAGTTTCTGTGTGAGTTTCACATTCTGATCCTGCTTCGTTACCGGTATTGTGTGGACTGATTGTTTCCACAGGTTCCATCTGTATCTCAGTGGTTGCATCTTGAATACTGGTTTCTTCTACAATAGGTGTTTCTGTCAGCTCCAATACTGGTTGATTTCTTTCTTCATCACTTTCATCCTCAAGATGAGATCTTTCCAATTGATTGCTCAGTCGATTGATATCACTTGGAGTATGGTTATCAGTCTCTGACTCTTCAAAGACTACATGTGCTGATTCTTCTATAGACAGAGTTTTTGTGTTGAAGACTCGGTAAGCTTTGCTGACTGAAGAATACCCAAGGAATATTCCCTTTTTCGCCCTTGTGTCAAATGCTGAGAGTTGATTCTTCCCATTGTTGTGGATAAAACATTTGCTTCCAAAGGTCTTGAAGTAACTGATTGTGGGAGCATTTCCGGTCCATACTTCGTACGGTGTTTTGCCCTGTTTCTTGCAAATCATGGACCGGTTCTGTGTATAGCATGCAGTATTAATGGCTTCTGCCCCAGAATTTATGAGAGATATCCGCATCTGCTAACATTGTCCTGGCTGCTTCCTTGAGAGTTCTGTTCCTCCTCTCAGCAACTCCATTCTGCTGAGGGGTCCTGGCAGCAGACAACTCATGGCGTATACCATGGTTCTCAAGAAATTTGGTTACCGTTATGTTCACAAACTCAGTACCCCGGTCACTACGGATCCGGTTTATGCTACCATTTTGTTCATTCGCTATTCTTCTGAATAGCCTTATTAGGTTCTCCGGTGTTTGGTCCTTAGATTTTAAAAATACTACCCAGGTGAATCTAGAGAAATCATCTACGACTACGAGTGTGTATTTGGCACCACCAAGACTGACTATTGGTATTGGTCCGAATAGATCCATGTGAAGTAAATCTAGACACCGGTCTGACTCTATACTTCCTTTATTCTTAAACGTTGACCTAATTTGTTTACCTAGCTGACACGCTGTGCAGTGTTTATCTTTTGAGAACCTTAGATTAGGTAGACCTCTAACTAGGTTGTTATCCCTAAGGGCTGATATGGTCTTAAAATTTAGGTGACTGAGACGTTTATGCCACAGCCAACTTTTGGAGTTATGAGCTATTAGACAGGTTTGGGTAGAAACTGATTGGTCTCCCCAGTGAACCCTATATGTACCCCCAACCCTATGCCCAGTTATCAGTATGTGCTTCTCTTTGTCCTTGACAAAGCATTTATCTTTTTCAAATGATATTAGGTAGTTATTCCTACATAGCTGACTTACACTTATTAGGTTATAATGGAGGTTTTGTACTAGGTGTACATCTGTTAGGGTAAGGTTTCTGTGAGTAATCACCCCCTTCCCTATTGTTTTACCTTTACCGTTATCTCCAAAGGTGATTGTCGGTCCGGTATGTGCCCTAAGCTCCTTTAGCAGTCTTCCGTTTCCAGTCATGTGCTGACAGCATCCACTGTCCAGATACCATACTGATCGGTTCAGTTCCTCAATGTATTCCTGAAAAACAAAAATATATATATATATATATATATACATACATTGGTACCCAGTTTCACTTGGGTCCGGTATAGATTAGATTCTTAGGAACCCAGATCTGAAAGACTCTAACAGTCCGACCAGTTTGAGGGTCTACAAGATATTTGATGTTTTTATTCCTAGTCGTTCCATATCTAGATGTATGGTGCTGTCTAGCCCGGTTTCTGTACTTATATTCATATCTCTTGTTCCCCCTATGTTCATGCCCGCTTGATATAGATCTGTTTTGTAAGGGCACTGTTTTTGGTAATCTACTATTTTGTTGAGCTTCTCTCTCTATCCTAGCTGGGGAGTCAGGTATGTTACTGATGTTATTACCTTGCGAAGAACTGGCTGGAACAAACCTGATCCAGTTAGTATTCTTTTCTCTTACTGTTGGTTCGCTCGATCCGGTTTCACTAAATCCTAGTCCAGCTTTGTCATTGCTAACCTTCAGACTATTCTGGATATTCTCTACTGTTTTCTTGGACTGACTCCAAGTCTTTACGATCGTATTTAACCTACCGTTTTCAGTCCTTAACTGCACTATCTCGTTTCTAAGTTCTCTAACTTCCTCATTCAACACTTTCGTTTGACTAAACTCGCTATCAGTTTGTTCGACTGAAGTAACTTTCCCTTTTTGTTTAATCCTAGTAGAAAGTTTCTGATATTCTTCAGCCATTTCTTGAAGAGCCTGAAGAAGCTCTTCCTTAGTAAAGTCATCCGGTACAGACTCACATACCTCATTGTCAGTCATATTTGCCATGAGACATTCATGAGATTCCTGATCACTTTCGGTATCTGACTCATCGCTGTCTGATTCTTCAGAGTCAGAGTCATCCCATGTCTTTCCACTCTTGGCCACCAATGCCTTTTGATGCTTCCTTGACTTGGTACCGGCTTTCTCCTTCTCTTTCTTTGAGATCCGACAGTCGATTGCAAAATGTCCTTTCCTGCCACATTTAAAACACGAGACATCAGTTCTCTCTGTTTTATTCTTTATGAAATTTTTACCTTCAGAACTGTTGCTTCGATTTTTCTTCATGAACTTTCCGAATCTCTTTACAAAAAGTGCCATGACTTCATCAGTCAGTTCCTCTGATGTTTTCGAGTTTGAAGTTTCTGGTGCTACAAGTGCCTTGACAGGTTGTTCTGTGACTGACTCTTCCATTCTCGTCTGTAGCTCGAACTCATAGGCTTTGAGGTCAGCAAATAGGTCGTGAACTTGCATCTTGCTGAGATCCTTTGATTCCCTCATAGCCATGGTCTTAACATCCCATTCACGGGGAAGGGCCTTCATGATTTTGATGGCTACATCTCGGTTCTCTAGCGTTCTTCCAAGAGCAGTGAGATCATTGATGATGTTCATGAACCGGCTCTCGAAATCAGCCATTGATTCTCCTTGCTTCATCTTTGCGCTGTCGTACTTTTGTATGGCAACAATGAGCTTGTTTTCCCGTGTAGACTCGTTTCCTTCGCAGATTTGACATAGTTTTGTCCAGACCTCCTTTGCTGTTTTGCATAGCATCACCTGTCTGAATGTTCCGGTATCCAGTGTTTTGAACAGAATGTCTTTTGCAACATTATCTAGATTCATTAGTTTCTTCTCTGCTTCTGTCCAATCACTTTTCACCTTTGCAACCATTTGTGGCTGTGTGTTGTCTTGCGTATGCAGTGGATTGATCTTTTCTAACTTTGGAGGTCCATCTGTAATGACATCCCACATATCTTCGTTCTGGGCAGCTAGATGGGTCATCATGCGAACTTTCCATTCCATGAAGTTTTCACGGGAGAACATCGGCAGCTTGCTTGATGTATTCATCTTTATCGGTTGATGATTGAGTAAAACCCTCTCTGATACCACTTGTTAGGATCGGTTTATGCGTTTAGAGGGGGGGGGTGAATAAACGCTTGTCTCTTTTTCGGTTTGTCTTGTCAAGGACAGGTACTCAATCAGTGACCAGTCAGTATAAAGTGCGGAAAGTGATACTGACCGGTTGAAACCAATGTGTAATGAGTAAATGTGTGTGTGAGTGTATGTATGAGACCGGTTTGTTTCTGGAAGTTCGGAGTTAAAATCTCCTACGTCTCCCCTTCTTCCTCGTAAGGAAGGATCACTAGATCTTCAGTTATACAACCTTGTACAACCTACCCAGCTGAAACACAGCTCTAATCTAGTGACTCCCTAGGCAGTTGTTTACAACAATCCACCTACTTCAACAGCTTTTTACAGTCCGTCGGAAATAATCACTACACCCTTAAATCTAAGAAAGAATGTCTTTGAACTTCACTCTTGTTTTGTGCTCTCACCACAGCTCGTTGAACAGCTCAAACTTCGTCCTTTTTGAGAGTGAGATTTCAAAGTCGTAAGAATATTTGAGTTCAGTGAGGTGGTAATCTTCTTCTTGTCTCTCTTCTTTTATACTTGAGGTTTGAAATTCAAACCGTTGTGAGATAGACTCTTCACTCTGATCGGTGCATTAATTGTCTTTCCCAAAATGGGTCTGTCCGGTTTCAGCTGCAGTCTATCCTGTCACTAGCTTTATTCCTTATTTGCGTTAGTTGACCTTGTCTAAACTCTGGACTCGCAGCATTGCATTGAATGTCTGAAACTTCCTTTTTTGTTTCAGCATGCACTTGTCTCTATTGTCCAATCTGTCATTTGTCCGATATCGCATACTGTCGTGCCTTCCTGAATCCTTTGTCAAGACCAGTATCTTTAATCGGTATTAATCATAGTCTCCCATGCTTGCTCAGACCGGTCACTTATATATATACCGCTTTTAGTCCTTAGCGTAGACGATACTTTAGATCTCCGGTTTTCTCATTATTAATCAGTTGCGTCAATTCACCAAAACCGATAGTCCGAATGTCTGAATTCGTGTTGCTAACAGAAGTTCTGTTTTTAATGACGTGTGGATTTACTACGAAAATGAAATTTACGTAGGGTGATATTTGTTTCGTTATTTGACAGATTTTTTGTCTGTTCCATTTTTAAAGTCGGGATTCTGTTGATCAGATTGATGTTCTCTAATTAAGACCGAAAATGAAGAGAAAGGTGTTTGCATAGATTGCACCTTTGCTGTGGCCTTTTGTATTTGTACCAATTCTTTAGCTAATAAGCATGTGTAGGATGATTTCCCTTGTACTTGCTGCTTTTTCTTACGACAGTTACGTGCCTAGCATGATATTAGATTGGTTGTTTTCTTTATGGATCACAGCTCAAGATAAGATTGCTGATTTTGAGATGAAGCTGATGGATATCGACAGCGAACACCTAGGAATTCCAGAAGCTGAGTATCAAGCGATAGTTCGGATGCCATCTGCTGAGTTTTCCAGAATATGTAGAGATCTTAGCAGCATTGGTGACACTGGTAATGTTGTGACTCTGTAATTGATTGCAGTTAATGTGATTAAACCATTATTTACTACTTAACATCGTGCTGATGCCTGTTTGATTGATTTCAGTTGTCATCTCTGTCACAAAGGAAGGAGTGAAATTCTCAACGAGGGGTGATATTGGAACGGCAAATATCGTTTGCAGGCAAAACACCACCGTGGACAAGGTTCTCTTTTAACATCGTGACATGCAATTATTATCGCGTATACGATCTCATCTTTTATCTTTCATTCGAGAATGATTAGAATTAAAATGACGTTGAATGATTTTAAGTTCTAGTACCCTGTACTTAATTAAACCTTGCTTTTCGATCTATTAAAATGTTGCTCAGGCGATCATTCTTGACCTTTTCTCGCCAAATGGCTCAACTCATGGTTTACCATTTACCTTTTGCAGCCTGACGATGCGACGGTTATTGAGATGAATGAGCCAGTTTCTTTGACTTTCGCTCTTAGATACTTCAACTCCTTCACCAAGGCAACTCCATTGTCGAGCACCGTCACCATTAGCTTGTCTTCAGATCTCCCCGTCGTCGTTGAATACAAGATTGCCGAAATGGGCCATGTAAGATTCTATCTGGCACCAAAAATAGAGGAAGATGATGAAGATACCAAGCCTTGAGTTGATAAACTGCCAAATTGATATGAATGTAGTTTGTTTTTTACAGTCTACCTCGTCTGTATTAGTAGACATCTTATGGACTAGTTTGGTGTTTCTCCCTATTAGTTTGTGTGTTGATCATCATGTCAGAGTTGGTTCGATATGAATCTTGTTTTTCCAACGTTATTTTCTCTTCTTCATGTCTTTGTCGACATTATTACAACCTTTCTCCTTCACATTCAATCACACATGTGCTTCAATAATCATTCATTGGCATATATGGTGTATGATATTAATGGATACCAATGGGTGTTGGGAAAGGACAATCATTGAAAAATGACAACGTGGTTGTCTATTCAGTTTAGCTAAATAATAAACAAATACTGCTTAAAAAGGAGGAATATTATGCGGCCACAAATAGTTCTAAAATAAAAATATTATACTTTTAAATCGGAATCAGCATATGCTTCTCTGTTCTTGATTTATATATTTACGTCGTGGTTCACGAGCCTCGGACTAGATTCGCAGAGAGAGAAGAAGCGAAGAAAGAAATCGAGTAAGGAAAGAGGAGAAAGAAATGGAGAAGACTGAAGATTTAGTGACACTGCCAGTGCTGATAGAATCCAACTACAGGGCTAGCACGATTCCTTTCCGTTTCCCTTCAGACAATCGAAGAAAGGCAACTCCCACTGAGATTTCTTGGATCGATCTCTTCGCCAATTCGATCCCCTCGTTTCGGTATCTACACCGTATTTATTGTTACGTGTCGCGCTAAGCTCTGCGAATAACTGATGATGAACTAATTTAAAAAAAAAAAAAAAAAAACCCCATTTTGTTGTGCAGTAAACGAGCTGAAAATGACGACACCGTTCAGGATGCTGCCTCCAAAGCTGAAAAGTTTGCGCAAAGGTAGTGTTTTTTTTCCTCAAAAGCTCCAATGATTGATCGATTTGTCATTGTCGAGTAATGTTTTTGAACCAAGTGCAAAATGAATTTAGATCTCTCGAGTGATGAGTTCAAAGAAAGTGGTCTAGTCTGCTAAATTATCTGCGGAGCTGAACTGAAGCTAGCTTTCTTTTACTGTATAGACTCGAAAGAAAAATGAAGTGAAGTTTGCACATTGAACTTTTTCAAATCAAGTTAGTTGATATGTGCAGGTATGGTGAAATATTGGAGGATCTGAGAAATGATCCAGAGAGTCATGGCGGCCCGCCCGATTGCATTGTACGAATTTTCTTGAGCATAATATGCTTCTGGTTTGTAAATATCATTTGGATAAATTTTATACTTCTTATGTACCAGCTTCTTTGCCAACTACGTGAGCAAGTCCTTAGAGAAGTGGGATTCAGAGATATATTCAAGAAAGTTAAGGTTAATATCTCTGCTATGCCCTGTCAACTCTGCTACTGCATCTACAACTTCAATTGCTCCTTTTTATTTTTTCAAAACAAAAAAATTATAATAATTACTCTTGTTGTTTGGCTTAGTAGTTAGAAATGTTATTGTCGATTCTTTTCCAAAATTTCTCTGTTTTATATCTATATATGTGGATTATGAAGTGAGGTATCAAGTGATGATTTATTTGTGTTGTGAAGAAAGATGAAAATGACAAGGCAATATCCTTGTTTGAGGGTGTTGTGCATCTTAACGATGCTATAGAGGATGAACTCGAGCGTGTTGAGAATTTGATTCGTGGGATCTTTGCTGGTAACATATTTGATCTGGGCTCTGCTCAGGTATGAGCTCTTTCTCTTTGCTGATCTGCTGCTGAACTTTGCTTTTGACTCGACGACTTTCATCGTTATACAATTTGCAGCTTGCCGAACTATTTGCAAAGGATGGCATGTCATTCCAAGCTAGTTGTCAGAACCTTCTCCCTCGGCCATGGGTTATTGATGATTTGGACAAGTTTATCTCAAGATGGAGCCGCAAATCCTGGAAAAAGGTTATATAAAGAACGCGTGAAATACTACTACTCTATGAGTCTATTCACTTATGATATTTTCACTCTTGTGCAAATGGTCAATTTCTGTGGCTAACTTCGATTTCTACGAAATCTCAGGCTGTAATCTTTGTAGACAATTCTGGGGCAGATATCATTTTGGGCATATTGCCATTTGCGAGGGAGTTATTACGCCATGGTGTACAGGTATAAAACATGTGGTCTTTTTTGTTTTAGAGGTCTGTGAAAAACATCAAAGAATGCAGTTTTCACTACACACTTTTTTTAGCCTATTACTCCTTTCTTTTCAGGTTGTAATAGCAGCAAACGATTTGCCAGCTATAAACGATATTACTTACCCCGAGCTGGTCGATATTATAGCCAAGGTGTGTGTATATCTGTCGCTTGTAACACCTGAAACGCGTCTTCGAAGAACCCTAATTCATTACACCTTTTTTTTTTATCACAGCTGAAGGATGAGAATGGGAAGCTCTTAGGAGTCGATACTTCGAATCTCCTTATCGTGAATTCTGGCAACGATTTGCCTGTAAGTCGAAGATTTTTGTTCATTCTTAAAAGGCGATAGAAATTCTTACAATCCACGGTTGCTATAATTAGTCGAAACATGTTGTTAACTGTAGGTCATTGATCTTACACGTATTTCTCAAGAACTCGCCTATGTCTCGAGCGACGCAGATCGATCTCGTCGTTATGGAAGGAATGGTAAGGCCAACAACATCTTGAAAATAGTCTTCGAACTATCTTTGCATGTAATTAATCCGTACATTAACCGTCTTGGTCAGGGCCGAGGAATAGAGACCAACCTCTACGCACAATTTAAATGCGATTCTTTGAAGATAGCTATGGTAATAATTTCCAGCATTTGTCTCGTTTCCCTTTTCATCTTCGACGAGATTTTTGATTCGCTTGGTATTTTTTTTCTTCGAAAAATAAAAAAAAAAATTCCCAGGTGAAGCACCCTGAAGTCGCTCAGTTTCTCGGAGGGCGAATTTACGACTGTGTTATCAAATTCGACGAGTATTCAGCCTAACGCAATTTTTACGACGTAGATTGGAGTTCTATTTATACATGCACCCGTTCGAGTACGAAGCATTTAAATATGTATTCCATCTATTTATCGAGTTGAATCGTATGAATTTTTTTCTAAAAAAAATCTGAGACTTGTCGTGTACCGTTACAATTTAAATTGCCCGCGCTTTTGCGAGTGTTTTTTTTTTTTTTTGGTGTTCGTTAGCTCGATAAAATGGAGTTCGAAAATATCGTTACTTATTAACCGAAATCAACCGTTAAAATGGTCGACATTTGTCGACGGAGCGTTAACTAACTTAACGGGTATATCGTTGAATGTCGTCGTTTTCGGTTACAATTTAAATTACCCGCGGATATATATTTCACGATCGTCGTACGCCGTTACAATTTAAATTACCCGCGCTTTCGATAGTTTTTTTTTTTTTTTTTAGACCATTGTGGGTGAACAATTTTCGAAAATGTTTAGTCTTGGTGAAATATACATAATAAATATTGACACATGTGTTATTACAACACTGAAAAAATATACACGGATATCTATAATAATAGTATTATACATACTGTGTAATTATCCTGAAAATTACGTTTTTTTTTCAGCTGAGTATAAATAAGAGTGAAGCCTTTGTTTCCTCCCACTGAAGCAAAGAAAACATTGTAAGTAACGGAAGAAAAAAGCCCTATATCACCGCTGTCCGTAAAAGCTCGCCAAGGCCGTCCGCGACCACCTTTGGACCACCGTGCCGTCGTAGCTGTGCTCTCAGCTCCGTTCACCACAAACGGTGCCGAGGTTTCTCATCCCTCCCATTGCCCGCTCGTCATTTCGTATCGATTCGGCGAGCTCAGGTAAGCTGGCTATGGTGGCACACCAAATCTATAGCAGATCCGTTAACCTTGAATTCGTGTGCTTGGTTATTTACGGTAATTGAAGCTCGATTGTATACTTTTCTTTTGATGATCAGATGGGGTTTGACATTGATTGCATAATCGACATTCACACCTATCCCGGGGAGTACTTCTGCCCCGTTTGTCGCACACTTGTATGCCCAAACGAGGCATTTCAGTCTCGGTGCACTCATCTGTACTGTAAACCTTGCTTGTTGCATGTGGCGAATTCCACCAGGGCCTGCCCTTACGATGGGTACTTGGTGACAGAATCTGATTCCAAGGTCACTAATCTGATGAGAATCAATGGTCTTTTTTGTTTGATTTCATTTGATACGATCATTTACTGATGTTTATAATCTTGGGCAGCCACTTTTGGACTCTGATAAAGAACTAGCAGAGAAAATCGGCAAAGTTAAAGTGCACTGTCTCTACTTTCGGAGTGGATGCCCTTGGGAAGGCACATTATCTGATTGCACTTTGCACACATCTGGTTGCTCTTTTGGAAACTGTTCCGTCTTTTGCAATAGATGTGGAATGCAAATCGTGCATCGCCAAATTCACGAGCATGCTCAGAGTTGTCCTGTGAGCATATAGATATTGGCATCCTTCTGAATTTCAGCAATGGTGAAACTTTGTTCTTATTCTTGAATTTCGTCTCAGGGTGCTTATGGAGGAGGACAACAGACAACTTTGCCCACCTCTACTGCAGTTGGAACACAGGCCATCGCCCCTACTTCTCAGGGACAACAAAACCCTCAAAATGCTGATTTTGTGCAAACTCCTAATGCTCAAGTTAATCCAGGAGCTCAGGCGCCGGTTGGTGTGCTAACACAGGCACAGTGGAATCAACAATATCAACACTACTATCAGCAGTATGGCGGATACAACCCTTACCATCAACCTGCCCAAGCTTACTGTGCAGTTCAACAACAACCTTCACTACAACAGTACCAACACCATCAAGTGAATGTGCAATCACAGACCATGCCAAAGCCCAATGTTCAGACTCAAGGCATGACATTGACCATTTCTGCTCAGCCTCAGGCTCAATTGATCACTCAATCTCACTCTGTGGTCCATGGTCAAGCACCTGTCATGCCTACCAACTACCAAGTCTGGCAGCAGCAAGCTCATGGTCAACCCATTCAACCCTCGCCATATGCACAGCCGCTAAGCTTGCGTCCTGCCCAACATTCTCAGCTGCCGCAGTATGGGCAGCCTCAGTCACAGATGCCTCAGGGTCAAGCTCAACCTCATGTGCATCCTCAACCCCACTTTCCACCGCCAAACCGGTCACATGCACAGATACAACTTCAAGCAACACCAACAGCTTATCACCACACACAGGCTCAACCTTCTGTGTTGCAGCCTCAGGCTCAACAGTTCACAACTCCCGGTCTTCAGCCTCAACAGCCACTTGTTCCTACGGTTACTGGTCATCAATCCTATCCAAGGCCTCAATCAGCTCCACAGATACAATCGGGAGCCATGCAACAACATCAGCTTCAGCCGAATGTTGCACATGGTTCTGCACATGTGGGTAATATGCATGGTCAAGCGCCAGCTCAACAGTCTCCATTGGTGCGTCCATCTCATTCTCATGGTTCCGTGACAAATCAGAATCCTTCGATGCTGCAGCTTCCACAGAATCAAGCTCCTGGCATATCCAATCCTCATAATAGGCAGTTTCCTTCTACCCATCCAGGTCTTCTGACGCAACCATCAGTTCAACAGACTTTACATCATCAATATGCTCGGCAGCAGTCTCATCATCAAGGGCGTTTTCAACCTGCCCCACCTCAGATGCAGCCATATGCTGCGCCTCAACACCAACAGCTTATGCATCCGCAAAACCTTTCATTTCAGTCGAGTGGTTTTGGGCCCTTGTCTAGTTTAGTCGCCACACTACCTGTTTCTTCTCAGACTGCAATGAATCAAGACTATGCTCAGTCTGTCATGCCTGAAATTAATACTAATATGCAAGCTGCCTTATTACATTTGAAGGAGATAGCTGACAAGGATAATAAAGGAGATTCCCGTAGTGACGCAGCATCCATGAGAGCAAGCAAGACAACTGCCATGGATACCAATAGTGTCACGGAAAGTGTTTTTAAATCACATGTCATAAGAGAGGATGTTGGTGTGCGCGGCCAGCTGATTCAAGCTCTTATTGGTAAATCCTTTCAAGATGATGCTATAAATATCGGATTCCGCAAGGAAGAGAGTCTCTTGTTACAACATTCCAGTCCGTTTGAGGGAATCAGACCTGAGAATGTGATGGCATCCAACACTGACAAAAAACTTAGAACTGCCGTCTCCGATGCGGAACCAAGCCAGTCTCTTCATATAAGAGAAGAACGGAAACCTGGCTTTTTGCCTCCTCGACTTCAAAGTTATGAGTCCCAAGCTGTTTCTCCAGGAGCAGCTTATCAGCATGACGTTATGCGTAAAGTCCCACCTCCTCATATAACTCTGAGAGACCAAATGTGCTCTGTTGATGGGGGTAATCTAGTGAAAAACAGCAGTGATAAACCAAATCCAGACACTATCTTTAACTCAAGGGATGAAAACATGAAGGTATTCGCTCGAGAGAATTTGCATCCATTTCCCGCGGAGCCAACTATGAATGTTAATAGAGGTACTTCGAAGCGATTGAACTGTAAGAAAACTGAAAGGGAGAAGATGAAAGGAAATGTTAATTGATTATATGGATTTGCCTGCTTTATCTCTCATTCTTTCTCATTTTAGCCCTTGTGATTGTGAGTGCAGCTCCATTTTCTCTTAAGGCATCCTATTTGCCTGCAGTCGATCATGGACGTGCTCCACCTGGGTTTGGTCGTCATCAACATTTTGTTCCAAGGAGTCCCCGTAGGGCGTATCTGGGGTCTTCTTCACGGAGTGGTGGCCCGTCAGAGTATCCTTACTCATCAGCATTTGATAATTCTAATATCAGGTAGCAATGACCATTTGATGCAAGGCTCAAGTATTACAAACTCTCCTCTCACTTGATTGGAAATTCTTTTTGTGATGGCAGGATCCGCGCTTCGGCAAGAGGTGATATCGATGGTCCAGGGACTCATAAGTTCCATGGGCAAGGTCGGCCTGCTAATTTAAAGAGGGAGCATTTGTCTGTTCATGGACATTCAGGGGAATTTGGTGGCCCAGGAAACTTACCAAAGGTTCCCTTTGGTGGATCTGTTACAAATGAGAGATCGGGTGTCCCACTTTTGAAAGCCACCCTTATGTCCCCTGGACTTCCCCATGCTTTGACATCTGTGGTGAGTATTGTATTTCCCACTGCTTGAGGAATCCTCATTTTAAGCTACAAGATGGATTAATTTTTGTCTCATCTCTTATGCTTTGTGTTTTCTGTTATATAAATTGTTTTATTTGTATCAGCCAATGCATCTTGTTTAATTACCAAATCTAATTATTTGCAGGGAAGCGCGGATCCCTTTGACCAGTCCAAGAGTAGACCTCCGAGATCAGGGTGGTGCAGGATTTGTGAACTTGACTGTGAGACTGCAGAAGCGCTAGACCTGCATTCACGTACCAGAGAGCACCAGAATAAGGCCAATGATATAATCAGTAATATGAAGATGCAAAACAGAAAGAGGCCGAGGTGGGTATTTGGATTACAGAAATATTAATCTCTCAATTTTATCAAGATTTAAGTTTTGCTTTACAGAACTCCTGTCGGACATGTGGGGCATGAAAGGGGTAGCTGGGGTCAAAAGGGGGAGAATGATGGTCGTGGTGGTCATAGTGGACGCAGTGGTCGTGGTGGCCGCAGTGGTCGTGGAGGCCGCGGTGGTCGTGGTGGCAGGGCTTGATGCTGGCGGTGCTACAATCTCGATTCTGATTCAGATCTATTTCTGGTATATATATACTTGCTCGGCACTTGTCTCTTTCTCTATTCTATGCTGCAGAAGTACCTACTTTTGATTTAGATTACATAAATTTGACTTATCTTCTCTTCATAGTTTCAGGTTTGTTATTTTTCTTATTCTAAGGGTGTGTGCTATGAAATGGGCTGGAACTTAGGTTTATCATTTTCTGACCATATCATTTTACTGCTTATACTAGTACTTCATTGTTGGATTGACATTTTTGTCATAAAATGCGCTGAGGTTTACGGTATTTGAACAAAAAAAATTATTACCAGCTTCTTTTGTTTTCCTTCCTCCTTTCAGCATGTCTCATCAATTTTATTGGATCAGCATGGATTCTAGAGCCAGCTTGTCCGAACATCGGCTTTATCTCCTACTTGCACAATGGGGCATGGTGCGATGTTTGTACTAGGCCTTTAAATTCACTTATCTTATTAGATAAAGATGCTTTATGTTCGTTTGCATAAGCAAAACTTATGTTGGTTATCGATCACTTTACTATCTTTTGATTTACATGGGCGTTTTTACCTTAAGTGTTCATTTTGATGAGAATGGTCTTGACCGGAGTCATCTAATTCGAAACCACTCACAACAATTTTGATCTTGTATCATCGACAAAATCAATCCGTCATTGTACCGAAGAAATAGTTTAGATTGGACTGGCATATTAAATATTAGTAAAGATTTAAAAACTAAACAATTATGAATCACATATAGGGAATGGATGAAAACTGTATGGGTAGATCAGGAAGCTAGGTTTTGGGTTTTCTTTTTAGTCACTGGTGGGTAAAGGTTTTTATTCGGAATGTCAAGTATCTGATACTCAACACATGTGCTTCCGTGTTTGCTGCCAAGTGTTTTTCTCTAAACAAATTTTTGATATCTTTTTGGGTTGAAGATTATGAATCAATAGTTTATGTTTCGTTCTTGGTTATAATAATATATGAGATGTAGATTCCTTACCACCTTCCAGATACTTAATAATATACTGAAGGGTGTTCGAGGGATCAGTTATTGAAATCTCATCGTCTAAACCTTGGGTACAATGTCTTAGGAGAAGCTTAACATAAATTAGATGTAGGACTTTCAGTCTTTAAGTACCCTTCAAAAAGTTTAGTGACCTAATTTGTCTCATCCACTGTATCTAGTGACCTGATTGAGATCATATCCTTTATATTATGTCATTAACTGTATGGTCACATAAATATGGAAGTTGCAACATAAATAGCCTACCAAAAATGTTATGATGATATCATTTACATCAGAAAAGTAGGCATTTTTTTCCATATTCGCCGGGGTAATAGTCAAACCCTTGGATGAATGACACCTGTCCAAAAGTTAATAGAAGATCACAGTGGGCCCGCACTTTTGCGTGAACGTTTATCAGCAAAAAAATCTGTTGGCTATCCTTACATAGACAAGAATTTAATTATTCACAAGAGTCAAAAGTATTAATTGATCCTTCCCCTGGGTGCTGCCCAAGTCGGTTTAGATGTTGCCAAGTGTCGCATGGCGCTGCCCAAGTAGATTTAGATGTTGCCAAGTGTCGCATTCATTTCAAATATGACACTTGTCAGCTACTGAAGCTACTTGGACACTGGCCAGAGATAGATTCTGTAGACCAATGATTAATGATATATGGTAACATTTAGATTCATTGTGCAGGCCTTCTCATTGTCAATAAGAATTAATAAAAATTCCATAACTGTGCTTCTGTGTTCCAAATTCAAATCTCAAAATGATTGAAATGTACGAGTTCCTTGAGTCTGCTAGTTAGCCACTCATTCGAACAATAATCGTAGGAGCTACTTTGAATAATATAATGCAGAAGCAATTTCTCGAAGTTGTTCTTAGAATTCGTAGTTTCCACTTAGGATGAAGAGTTATCGGATATGTTCACACTTTTATCTATAGAACTGTCTTTTCCGAGTTGACATTGCAGTTTACAGCATTCTTTTATTTTGTTCTCTATTTTTTTATGGTAGACAATTCCTGATCCTGAGCTCATTTGTGCCAAGTCATGAAGCTGATTGTTTTTGTTGGAACTTTTTTCTATAATAGATCATCTCAATTCAACACTCTTTCTTCGGGAAGAGGATGGCGCAAACGGTTGATAGTTAAGTACACAGGTTGCTTACTTCTGTTGGGGGTAAGAAATTTACAGCTGCACAGACTTGATTGATGAAGGTATTCTTTTCACATGTTTCCAGCTTAATTTAATTTTAATTATGTGTTGTTGTTTTCTGCCTAGAATCGCCTAAGGTTTTCAGTCCTTCAGGGGTTTATCTTCTGTGTGCAATTGGAATCACTTAAATGTTTTTGTTATTTTATCTTATTCTGAATAAGTTTTCTCACCTGGTGAAAACTGATAGCACGTCAGTAGAATGAGATTTATTTTTTGGAAAGAAGACTGGAACTGTTTTGCTCTGAAACAAATAGGCTTAAAATGATGATGAATAAATAAACTACCATGAAATGACCTGATGAATAAATAAACTACCATGAAATGACCTGGAACTTTTCGAGAAAAGCACACTTTTGCAGATTTTGCCAGGTAAGGTTAGGCTTTTCGAGTCATTTTAGTCTAACTAAGGTTGGTCAGGTGTCAATAGAAGCTAACAGGTTCAAATCAACGTCCCGTGACCTATTCCACTATTGTCGAGTTGGAACAAGATGTGGTGTCTGGTGCATTATAACCATTGTAAACTAATTACGACTGAATACGTTGGTTTTTTTATCATTACATTTTAGTTGAGGTGTTGCTTTGTCCGATTTCCTGTTTTATAACAGAACTAGTGGATGCATGGACTTCTAACTGGAACACATCGAGTTCTGATCTCCTTAAGCTGTATCATCCTTAACCATGATCTCGTCCTTTTCCACACTTACAATATATGCATTACAGCTTAGATATGATTCTTTTCTTTTGAGTTATGTGGAAATACATGTCGGCTTATGACTTCATTTCCTATATTGCCACAGCTCTTGCTCTTTTGAGTCAGGTCTTTATAGCGTTTATAACGTCTTGGATGGAACATTTGAGCTTAGATCATAGGAGGAATATGAGCATCAGGTTTTCTAGACCCTGTCTATATATACCATTAGATAGGTGTGGGAGAGTTACTGCAGAAGTTGGCATATATTGCTTTAGAATTGAGATTATATTGTTGGGATATAGAATGCATTAACCTAGCTGGTGGCAAAATGAATGAAACAGTGAAAAAAACTGTAGATGCAGTGATGCACATAGGATCAAGGATCGAACATTTGTTTAAAATGACTGCGATGTACCATCAAAGACCCCTCCTAAGGTCAAGGATCGGTACTTACGCTGAGACTTGGTAGACGATATACTTGATTTTTGAAACTTCGTATTTGAGAGCTATAGACTTATCTTCGCAGCGATGATCTTCGAGATGTACGTTATATAGTTGCTGTTTGCAGTAAGTTTCTCTTCTCTTTGTAGGTTTATTTTTTGCAGTTGTTTGCGTTGTGACTGGTATTGGTAATGTGTTATCTGTTATAATATAGCGAACCTTTGTTGTAAATTTGTAATAAGATCATATTACTCTATGATCCTTGTTTCCATGGGCCATGACCACCCAATAGTCAATACTGCATATCGATTTTTAGAAAGTTCAGTTCAATAGCTTAAAGAAGACTAGCAAAAGAGATTGTCGAAGCAAATAACATAGTTTCGAGAAAGTATTAGTTCAACAAAGATACTTCAGTTCAATATATATAGCTTAAAAGTAGAAAACTGCAAGTTGAGATAACCTACTTAGTAAAAAGCAAGGTTTGCAAACATTCAAAAATACTCATTCTTGATATTCTTCTTCTTCCTCTTCCCCATACTCTTCTTCATCAGCAGTAGCATCTTGATACTGCTGATACTCAGAAACAAGATCATTCATGTTACTCTCAGCTTCAGTAAATTCCATCTCATCCATGCCTTCGCCAGTGTACCAATGCAAGAACGCCTTCCTCCTAAACATGGCTGTGAACTGCTCGCTAACCCTTCTAAACATCTCCTGGATGGAAGTCGAATTTCCAATGAAGGTCGAAGCCATCTTCAGCCCAGTCGGGGGGATATCACAAACAGTGGACTTCACGTTATTCGGGATCCATTCGACAAAGTACGACGAGTTCTTGTTCTGTACGTTAAGCATCTGCTCGTCCACTTCCTTAGTGCTCATCTTACCCCTGAACATGGCTGAGGCTGTAAGGTAGCGCCCGTGTCTTGGGTCAGCTGCACACATCATGTTCTTGGAATCCCACATCTGTTGTGTGAGTTCGGGGACAGTAAGGGAGCGGTACTGCTGGGACCCACGAGAGGTGAGCGGGGCGAATCCAACCATGAAGAAGTGGAGACGAGGGAATGGGATGAGGTTGACCGCGAGTTTACGGAGGTCAGAGTTGAGTTGGCCGGGGAAACGAAGGCAGCAAGTGACGCCGGACATGGTTGCAGAGATTAGGTGGTTCAAATCACCAACTGCAAGGAAAAAAAACAGAATCAATCATACCTAAGGTCTTTTAAGGAAAAAAAAAAGTAAAGATTTTAAATGGATTGTTTCGATGATGGAACTCATACAGCTTGGAGTTGTCAGCTTCAGAGTCCTGAAGCAAATATCGTAGAGGGCTTCGTTGTCGAGAACCATGCACTCGTCTGCGTTCTCCACGAGCTGATGAACAGATAAGGTGGCATTGTAAGGTTCGACAACTGTGTCTGAGACCTTAGGAGAAGGGAACACGGAGAATGTTAGCATCATTCTGTCGGGATATTCTTCTCTGATTTTCGAGATCAGGAGAGTGCCCATTCCAGACCCTGTTCCTCCTCCCAGTGAGTGACAGACCTGGAATCCTGCATATGTTTGGACAGATGAGAAAAAGCATGTAACCTGAGAAATTTGTAATATGGATCCATAGTGATCACTGTGTTGTGAGGTTAAACGCCTGATAGAATTTGATAAGCTAATACGAAAGCTATATTCACCCTTGTCTAACATTGCGATTCAGGTAGGTTAAGTATGCGCCATGAAAGAAGAAAACAACACATCTGAGCATCGAACAAATGATATGCAATCACATAGCAAAGGTTTTTGTTCATTGTACATGTTCTACATTTAGCTGATTGAAAACAACATCGATGATTGAGCCAAGACCTAAAATATAGACAGAAGACAGAATAATTGCAAAGAAAAATCAATCGAACACAACACAAAGCAGTAACATACATAAAATATATACAAAATTATTACCCTGCAAACAGTCGCAATTCTCTGCTTCCTTCCTCACCACATCCAACACCGAATCGATCAGCTCAGCGCCCTCGGTGTAATGCCCTTTCGCCCAATTATTCCCAGCGCCCGACTGCCCAAACACAAAGTTATCGGGACGAAAGATCTGACCGTAGGGACCCGACCTGAGGCTGTCCATGGTCCCAGGCTCCAAATCCATGAGCACAGCACGAGGAACGAACCTCCCAGTACTAGCCTCGTTGTAGTAGACATTGACCCGCTCCAATTGCAGATCCGAATCGCCCTGGTAACGACCCGTTTGTTCAATCCCATGTTCGGCACACACGACTTCCCAATGTGCAGAATCTCACGCATTTTTCGAGGATTTTCTCGGAATTCGCTTGGATTTTCGTCTAGCCTGTCGTCTCTCTTTTGGAAAACGAAGAAAAAAAATGATGAGGAAGAGAGCGATTTGGGGATCTGATGAATGAATGAAGGAGAAATGATGTGGGGCTTGGTTGGTTTTTATATGTGTATATGTGTGTGTGTGTGTGACAGTTGTAGATGCATTAATGTCTGCCTAGAATTATGTGAGAGGGAATTTGAATTTTGAATTTTGAAAATACACTTCTATGTACAGTGCTGAGTGCTGTAGGTAGTAGGATTTCGACCTTTTACAACGGTTCCTCTTTCCAATTTTTTTATTTAAAAATTTATTACAACAAAAAAATCAAGTTTATTCAATGTCAGTTGTTAATTTATGATTATAGAAGGGTATCTATACTCTTATATAATTGATTTAGGGTGGATAAAAACTGACACATTTGATCTATCAAGTTATTTGCAATTTAACCCCTCTTTTTATAATTTAATTATTTCATATCACTTCTAATTTCTTTATTTATTGTAGTTATGCACTTAGACATTATTTTATTTTTATATATTGAAAAATTATATTTCATTATCAACACTAAAAAATTATAAATAAATACTAACTATGATTGTATTCTACCGAAAAAATACTAGTATATAAAACATCACCCAAGTACCCAACCCTCAATGCTAGTTGTAATGATAACCAAATAATCTTTCATTATTCCGAAAATGAAATGAAAAATTGTAATCTTTAAACTTAAATTTTATTGTAATTTTTCCGCAGGAATAACAAAACCTTAACCTAAAACGCCCCAAGTTCTCAGGGAAGCACGCTATCCTGCAAACTAGGACAATGGGCAAGTTCATATTTTTACATGCCCAAAAAAAATTAGAGACGATAAAGATTTAATCACGCCCTACAAGAAATTGAGGCCTCGGCCGCGGCCTCATGGGTCCTCAGTTTTGAGCATCTTTCATATTGCGTGAAACGACTAATGCGTTTGTGGTGTGCAAGAATAAAGGAAGTCATGTAGTTACACTATTCAAAACAAAGAAAGTCGAGCGTTACTGCATTGCACCATAAACCAGGTGACAAGACAAACCCTTATTGCAGGCAATGAACTGAAAATGAAAGATAAACAACCATCTCCGTCATGTAGGAGACTTACTCGCCAATCAGATGAGGCACTTCACCTGCAACAAAGCATCAGATTTAGATTAGTGATCTAAGTGTCTAGGATCGAAATAGAACTTTCAACTGGAAAAGATGAATCAAATTAGATGTAAGCTTGAAGTGTAGAAGTTTGGTTCGAACTTGCAAAAGGACTCAGCTCTTTGCGCGAACATTAACGTTGTTAATTGTTTCACTGAAATTCTTATTCTCAAATGCACCCTAAATGTTCCATATATACACTACGTTCCAGACCAGACAAACAAAATATGATAGACGAAGTTCCTGATCTAAAAGTCAGTATCTTCGGCAGGCCCTTATGTTTCAATAACAACTGAATGCACCAGTAAACTGAATCACATTCGCCAAATATGCCATGACCAGTATCAGCAACCGCCATACGCAATTAAGCCTAAAAGAGATTTTTTTTCTATGTGGAACATATAATGCCTTTACACAGAGTATGCAGCTAACTGAAACAACCACATAGACATGCATATGAAATTTGGGAGCTCAAATGAGCTAAGAGGCGTTTTCATAAAGTGCTTCTTAACCATTTCAATTGATTTTCATAACATAAATCGACAAGACAAAGATGACAACCACATATCCTGTGTACCTGCACAACCTGTTACTACTCACAGTGCAAATTAAACCACGAAAAGATGAAATTAGGAATAATTAAATCGCTCAGAAACAACAGACCACAAACTTTTAATCACATCGGAGAACTTCTCCAAGGGTTTCAAAAAGTTACCTATTTCCCGTGCCTCTGCGCAAACCGTGAGTTCTTTGCCTCCTCCTCTGTCAACATCAGCAATCATCGGTGAAAAAAACATCGAACATCGTAAACAATCGAATCGATTGAAAAACTAAAATGAAAAAAAACGCACCGGTGAGACCGAGAGAGAACTTGGTGATAATGGCTCCAGTGATGCCAAAGCCAACAAGGAAGGGCCAATTTCGATTAAACTCCCTCTTGAAGAACACTGGCCATGGATCGAATTTCCTCATAGTGCCGCCGATTGAGTTCTGATCTCTACCTTTTTTTTTCAGATCTGCCCAAATGAAAAATGAATTGGGAAAAATTGGTAAATGGCGTTGAGGTCATTGAGGCGATAGATTTCCGTATTGGGCCAATTCTTTTTTTACAGATGGGCTCGGCCCAATATATAAGTTAACTGAGACGTTCCTTCTCCAATCAAAGCATCATTAAATTGCTTTTCTTTCTTTTTTATTTTTTTAAATGGAGCATAAAATAATGTTGGTTTGTCTTGGTGTGAAGAAAGACTACTTTCGTAAAAAAATATTCACATGCTAAAATTCATTGCACCAAGAACATATAGGCAACTTGATCATTATGATAATGGTTCCTTCATCACATAACAACAACAATCACTTCACTACCCTAATACCCTAATATGGTACACCATGCTTCTTATTCGTAACATCATCAAACTTAGTTTGACCTTTGTACAAACAAATAAAATAAACATACATAAATAGAAGCTCCTTATTCTTCTTATCTCCTTAAATGTAATTCAGATTCTTCTTCAACTTGGAGCGGTTGCGGCTTATTTATTCTTCATGTGCCCCCACTTATATGATGAAGATTGATTTGACAATACATAAATAATAATTAAGATGACGAGCTAATAAGTCCATTCTTGTGGCAATCGCATGTCTTCGTTGTCGTTATTCTCGTACTCATTTTTCAACTCTTGCGAAGAATGCCCAACCTGGCTTTTCCTTGAATATTCATCTGCAAAATTAAATTAAATTAAAAAATGAAATTAAAAATCTAATGAGCAAGAGAATAAACCCGTGACGTGAGCTCATAGATCTATACAAGGTCAAATCATCCACTTTTGTGCCATATTTTCCGTTTGATTATCCAAATAAAGCCTAGGAAAATAAAAAACAACAAATACTAATTGGAGAAAAAACAAGTGGGATTAAAGGCAAGGCATACATATCTACATACCTTTGAAGCATTGTTGATCGTGATATCCACCACTTGACAACGATGGTTGTTGGGCTTTAGATTCTTGAAGACGGTTAAAGTGAAGCTCCAATGCGTGCAAGACTCTCGTAGGTATTAAAACGGTCGAGCAACCAACTGAAATTATTCATCCATCCAACTATTTATCATGAATAATATATTTACATATCGTCGTTATTCAAGAATATGATATACGAATACTTTATGACCGTTCTTATCGATAATCTCGATGGGAAGAAAAAGTCAAACCGGCCATTATTAACATACACCTCTATTTTTTTTAGATGAGTAACGAAATTGTTCTTATCATCATCATCGTCGTCGTCGGCATTACATTCAATAATGGAGACGGACATAGTAGCAATCCTTTTCATTGGACACTATTCGAAAGTGGGGCCTACAATCAATCACTTGGATTCCAAACTACGCCTATTGGCTAAACCTACACTTACCATCACATGAAGTGCAGTACTATTTCATTTCCTTGCATTGAGATCCATCACAATCGCTTATGTGCATGTATTGTCTTCAATTAATTCAAGGGTATATAGTAAATCAAGCCCCAAAGATATTTTAAAATAGGGTTAATGCCCTATCAGGAAAAATTTTATTTTAAAGGACCCAATTTTTAGAGATAAGGACCTAAATTATACAAGTGTAAAAAGTGTATATGAACTGTATCGAATGATCGTCTTGTGTTATTTCAGAACAATAAAGTGTCATTAAACAAATCGAGTCTTTAAAACTAATTTTTTTCTTGACAGGGTCTGAATTTTAAATTAAGACCGTGGCAGGGGCCGAATGAAAATTGACCCTTAATTCAATCAATAAAAAATAATATTAACGCCACTAGACAGAAGAGAAAATAAGATGGAGACTGACAACCTAACAGGGGGAATCAACATTAGCTTTTTGAATATGTCTAAAAGATTCCAAGAATCACGATGGGATTCATTGAATCATCGAGCCTCGTCGCCAGCAAAGGCGAATTTTTAAAAATTATATACTATGGGGCAGCACTGTGACGTCATGCATCATATGATTGTACTACAGCGCAAGATGTGAAAAACAGAGGATCGAAGAAGAATACACGCACCTGTTTGAGGCTTATTCGCCGAAGTCGGGTCATTGGCCGAACGGGGCAGGAAAACTCCGGTCCCAGAAGAACCCTGACCCGACCCGTTTCCTCCTAGAAAAACAGCCCGCATGCCCGACCCGCATACTTGTTGTCCGGCGTTGCTGTTCCTTCCTCTGTAGCTCTGTTTCTGCCTGTGGTTGTAGCTATGGTGGTGGCGATGCTCTGTTTTCTGATGAGCATGCCCTGCTTCGACGGTTGGTGGTGGTTGATTCCTCAACTGATGCACCTAACAACCGTTTCGTTGAATAGAATAAAATACGTTAGATTAAATGTCAAGAACATATATGTATATGTTTCGTATGTGGATTTGACGTATCAACGAAACAAACAACTCTCCACTCATTACTTCGAGCGGCGGCAATCCGTAGCTCCGTGAGCTCTTCTTCATCTTCACATGGCCACCACTTGCCTTTCATTACACAAAAAAAAAAAAAAAAAACACAAATACTTCAAACAAACATTCTGTTTTTCTTCTTCTTATTGGAAGATTAAATAATCCTTACTTCATTAGGAAAAGGGCTCTGTTCTTCCTTCTCTGTTTCTTGGAGCATGACCTCGGCCATTTGACGGCTGAGCTCAAAGGCAAAGTCGCCGTCGTCGCTCTCAGACGACGAAGCTAATTCCGAGCCTAACGGCGAGCTGAAATCGGACAAGGACGAGGATTCCCACGAAGACATCGATTGGTTAGAAGAACTCGAACTCGAAATCTTGAACAGATCAGCGTAGCTCATCCTCGTCGAAGGTTTCTTGTCTCGACTATCATCATAAGCCATGTGAATAAACAACCACTTCAGAATAAGAAATAGAGAACTAACTGACGTGGAGTTACTTAATGGTGGTAATAATGATAGAGGAGGAGAAGGATAGAAGAGAGGAATGAATGATATTTAAAGGGAATTGATTATGGAACTATTATTTTAATTAAATAGAAAGGGTGGATGGATTAAATGAGGGGGTCACGTCGCGTTTTGTTGTACGTAATGGGATGGGATGATATTTGGAGTAGTAGTGATGAGTTGGTTGTTTTTTTGTTTGTTGTTGTGTTTTTAGTGGTTGGAACGCTCCTTTGTTTTGGCGTAGGCAAGCAAACTCAATACATTACATTACAACTGCCATTTGTGGAGGGAGACCTTCTTTTCCTAAATATTATAATTTATATTATTTTGGTGGGCTTCATTGATAAGTTGCTATTTTATTAAGGGGAAAAAAAGTGTTGTTTGCGTCTAAGTTTTGCATTAATCCCGGGAATAACGAGCTTCGATTTATAGAATAAATTAAATAGAAAAGAAGAAAAACACTGTAATTTTCCTTTTCTATATAGTTATTGCGAACGATGTCATTCTATTTTCAACCAAGTGGATGGGATATTGGTTGGATGTAGTAATTCGTGGATCGCAAATTTTTTTTTTTTTTTTTTATTACAGTTTTGTTCCGTTCATCTGCTCCTAACATAGAAAGTCGTTAACCCATATTGAGGTTGTATGTCTCTCTTAAATTATTCCATTTTAATTCATTTTTGTTAACATATATTCGCCCACAACACGCTACCGTCGCTTTCCTGATTATGATTTTGTTTTTTGTTTTATTCGCATGGCCCATGAGATTGTTATTGGGCCTTTGCTTATTATTGGGCTTATGAATGAAACGTAGGCCTTGCTCTATATTATTGGGCCACTAATATTAAGTGGACACGTGTTGGAATCTCATTGGCGTGAGTAGCAAAACCCAATTTTATCCACTTATGAAAGAGATTAAGCTGAAGTCCCGACTAAACCTGAAACTAGAGATCATTTTGGTGGATCGCAGATCGAAGAATCTGACGAAAATGGTGAATAATGCGAAGCTGTTTGCTTTCTGCGCGCTGATTCTCTTCCTCAGCATAGCACTAACTCAGGTGATCTTCAACTAGATAAATTTCTGTAAAATTTGTGTTTTTTTTTTTTTCTCTGTAACAAATCGGGTCTTTTTATCCTTTTGTTTTTGGCTAATTTTGGAAATTTGAGCTAGATCCAGGATTTTAATCCACCCTCCGAGTTCCGACCTCAGAATTTCAGATGCTCGTATCCTTTTTATGCAACTTGATTACTCTTTAGCTCTACACTGTTGATGGGATAGTGTTAGATTTTTGGGATAATGATTGCGGGTGTTGCTCTATCTCTTCTGCAGGCTAAGAAGGAGAAGGGGAACCTTAAGGAAGTTACTCACAAGGTGTACTTTGACGTTGAGATTGATGGAAAACCCGCCGGTACGCTGCACTTTGCTATTTAGTTCTACGTTTTTGTAGTTTTCTATGGGCGAAACTCGAGTAGCCAAGATAGAAAACAAGGAAACAACATCGGCGGTCAATTTGCTCTTGAGTGTGTTTTTACCTGACGGTAATTGGCATTTTTTTTCAGGTCGCATTACAATGGGTCTCTTTGGAAACACTGTTCCCAAAACAGCAGGTTTACGCTCGTTATTTCATCACCTTTGTGCTAACCATAGACTTGTTTGTGACCAATATTTTGCGTATTTCTCTCGCAGAGAATTTCAGAGCTTTGTGCACAGGTACGGTAGCTTATGCTTTCTTTTCTGTGATTTCTTTACTGAGTACGTTGCATTTGGCTGCTCCTCTTTCTGTTAAGCATGGCCAAGGTTCAGATATTCACTGGAACCAAACTTTCAAAGGGATATTCGGTTCCAAGGTCGTTACCCTTTTTTCTTTTTGTTCAGGTGAGAAAGGTGTTGGGAAACTTGGGAAGCCTCTGCATTACAAGGGAAGCAGTTTCCATAGAATCATACCGAGCTTCATGCTTCAAGGCGGTGACTTCACTCTAGGCGATGGAAGAGGTGGTGAATCCATCTATGGTGAGAAGTTTGCAGATGAAAATTTCAAGATCAAGCATACTGGGCCAGGTAGATTACAATTTACATACCCTCTATATTCCTCTTGAACAAACTATAAGAAGAAATTAAGACCGAGACAATAAAAATATGCATCAAAATTTTCAGGGCTTCTGTCGATGGCAAACGCTGGTCCCGACACCAACGGCTCACAGTTTTTCATAACAACTGTGACCACGAGCTGGTGAGCATTTGTTCTTTCTTTGGAAATCTTATGCCTATATAATAGGTGAAGTGTGTTCATTAGATAAAAGATTTCGTTGGACAAGAAATCATACGTGGAAACGTTGTTATTACAGGTTAGATGGGCGCCACGTGGTGTTCGGAAAGGTACTGTCTGGAATGGACGTAGTGTATAAGATCGAAGCAGAGGGCAGGCAGAGTGGCACACCGAAGAGCAAAGTCGTGATTTCAGACAGCGGCGAACTCCCCTTATAAATTGCGGCTAAAATGATGTTTTGTTCTAAGTTTCTGTAAACAATAGACACCTTAGTTTTCATGGTGATCTGTTCCTTTAAATCAAGTTATAAGACTTGAGCTCCATGCTCTTCGAAATACAACTCCAAAATAATACATTTTCTCACGTGCCGTCTCAGTGTTCCTAACAGTTCAGGTTACAATTTTCTCAATCTTCAACATTCTCGACAGACGCCTGAATTTTTTTTTTTTTTTTTTTTCGATATGTTCGAGTTGATTTGGTAAATCGAATCCGTGGCTGTCATTTTCAGGGAAGAAGATAACTGAAAGTATGAAGAAAATAGTCCAATCTATGTACACCAAACACTATCATGAAGATTAAACAGTCGTTGCTTTCCCCATACACGAGGAGCCTAAGAAGCTCAAGATATCTTTCTCAATGTATAAGTTAACAGACAAGAAAGACTATTCATACAATCTAAAAAAAAAAAACTGTGCTATTTTGCCTGCAGCCTTTTAAGTTACCTCTTAACTTACAACACAGCAGTGAGTGACCAGTGACCACGAAGAATTACAGGGTCATCATCGCCGCATGCTTGTTTCTCTAACAACAAACTATGATCCTCGACTGATGAAAAATGTATGCTACGTCTCTCTATCTCTCTCCCTCTATCGCAAGTCCTTTGAGACGAAGAATGATAATTTACAGATAACTCAATCACTGTCGCTGGTAGAATCTAAGAAGCTAAAATGAGTCTGCCCATTGAGTCTTACGAGCAGCGTTCCACGGTTCTCTTCAGACCATGTGATGCCTTCTCTTTGTAGAAGGGCAATTACCTTTACAAAAAAAAAAAAGAAACAATGCCAAGGTTATCAGGAAAAGAGTTCCAAAATCTGGTCAGATAATAACAAATTGAGAGTATCTCAGTTTACCGAGCTTTTCAGCTTTGACTTGCCAACTCCGCATCCAGTTATGACCCTGAAGGTTCGGACGGCTAGAGATGAAGAGAACACAGGAAGAGAGGAAAGAAATGTAAGGAAGTCAATATGTGTAGTTAGTTAATACTTACGGAGTAAAGTAAAATGACAGATATTCTTACAGCGGGCATATGCTCCAAACAAAAGGTGGATCTTCAGGAGCCTCATTGCTTGTTTCACGTGTTGCCCGTGCAGATCCATTGTTATCGTGTTCTCTATTGTCTGGTTTCTGCAGTTACAAAGTGTATGTAGCAGTGAAAATTAAGAAAGCATTGGTATAGTGTAGCTATGCGAAAGTATCTATACCTGACAACAAATATATCCTTGCTTGCTTTTTCATCTGCCTTGCGGGCCATGTTACGTTGTACCCTTCCCTGAATCAAATACTTGTTATGTATCAGTTCTATTATGCATAGGCAATTATTGGTAAGACTCCAACAAATAACCTGCTCAGAAAGATAAGCTGCATATTCCCGCTCTCCTTTTGAAAATGCTGTAGCAGCCTGCAGTAATATTTGCACTTTAAGCCCAATGACATAAACACGTCGGAAAACTTATAGAGGTTTGAACAGCGTAAGCATGATGTGTCTATAATTGTGCAAGGAACAGAAATGAGAGCAAAAAGGCTTCAAAGACAACCTTCTGATAGTACGTTTTCATTGAGTCCCAATGCTGATGTGCTGATTCTCTAAGAACATGGTACTCATCTCCTTTATCTGCCAAGTGAAGAAAAAGATAATTTACAGATGTAGATACGTTGCGATTATGCTAAAACATGCAGACAAGCAGCACAGCAAAGAGCATGTCATTCAAGATCAGGCATTAGTAAAATGAACCAAAAGTCCAAGACAATTTTTAATGAAAGCATATAAGGACATAATATCAAACAAGAGGTTATAGTTCTAATATCAGACATGAAAACCTTGATGTTCAAATTTCTTCCATCACAATCAGATATCTACTTACCATAATTTAAGTTAGTTTCTCCACCACTGTCAGGTTCCAACTTTTGACCGAGGGATGCCATTTTATTAACTACTTTTCTCCAGTTCATGGATTTCGGTTCATGTTCTGCGGTACTTGGAGTGGGCATATTAAATAAGGATGCCAATACCTTTTGGGGAAGTTCAGACTCGGGTTTTCCAGTTTTCGGCTCACTGGAATTAGCAACATTAGAAAGGTTTTTGATGCTGCTAAGAAACAAATTATAATGAAAAGAAACAATGGGAACAAAAGAAACAATGTCCAATCCCGTAATCTCTTGTCAGTCTCAATATCAGAACTGGAAAGACTGAACACGACATGCATAAGCATTTCCCTCAAATTTCATTTTCCGAGGCAAGTATATTCTTTGATTGAATTGACTACATCCTAACACAGGAGAAACAATACCCCGCCTCATACTACAACAAGAAAGACATATCACCAGCCATTTTTTTACCTGCCAACGTTTCCCCAAAACAATTGACTATCTCGATTTTCAACCTCAGATGAACCAGATGTTGAAAGGGAGACCCTTTCAGTCAGCTGCAAAGGAACGACAAGATCAACGGGATTTGTTATAACAGGAATCAAACATCAACTCTATACATATAATAATCTTTGGAAACGCATATTGTGGGTTGATTAATTGATGAATCCTTGCAGTAATTGCAAAAGTTATAAGTACAACGAAATTCAAGAACAAATTACAACAAAATAGAACACACATAATCAATGGAGACATGGAAGAATTTGAACAATAATTCATAAGTATGTTGCATTTGATATGTAAAAGATTTAGCTTACACTATCAGCAGGTTCATGAAAATTTTTAGCACTTCCATTGATGAAAGGCTCAGAAAAATCACAGGCGTGCTCTTTCGAGGAACCAGATAATTCAATCAGCACATCCAATGCCTGAAAAAGGAGAAAGACCTCAACAACCAACATACAAATACTAAAAATGAGATCTATTTATTGTCAATATATATGAATAAGACAAATTGAAATAATTTCTCCACCGTACAAAAATTATATAACTAGAAGAGATATGTAAAGAGCATAACTCCAAAAAAATGTCCATATATCACAAAAAGGCTTACAACACACTATAGTACTCCTTTAGCTCATATCAATAAAAGATTTGATACACAAAGACAAGACGTGATTCTTTGGTTTACTGAAAACTCGGAGAAAAAGCTATTTGCATTAGGTAGCCCACAACTATATAATCAAGAATATGCCGGGTAAACTTCTGTCCGTGGTATGGAAATTAGATATTGCAAGTACATGACCAAGCATCATTCTCAAATAGCAAGCAAAAGCTATCGTAACTGCGGCCCCACAAAATGACAGTAGTATTCGATATTCCTATTCCAAAAAGGAAAACTTATGACCAACAAGCGCAAAATGTGTAAGCAACCCATTAGCTACGCAGACCCTAATTCAACAGCATTCATACAATCACCATATACCAAACCAGTACCATCTCCGTATCTTTCATGCAAGTTCAGCGTAAAAAGCACTTACATTGAATGTCAGAATGAATTATAAAATTATTCAATGCAATATGTTATAATTGACTTTGAAAAATAAAGAGCATAATTAGGATTCGAACCTTTTCGACATTATATGCGCACTGACCTGCCAAAATCACATGATTTTAAGTCAACAATCTGAAATCATCTGATACAAATAACTAAAACAGAGCAAATGTTGATCAATATTGCAACGAGAAACATCTTAATTCAGGTAAGCATTGACATATTACAACAATTAATTCTTTGTCTATCCTCCATGCCTAACAAGAAACTCAAGAGAATAAATGAGAGTGAAGCAACACTTCGAGACAATCAAGCAACTCACATAGCACATCGCTGACGACAGCAAGGCTCAATTGGCTCTCGTTTCCGAGCATCGAGCACAGAAACTGCTCAGCTTCTTCTCTGCGCCAATTCTCATCGTTAACGCCCTTCACTTTCGACCAACTTTGCTTCCCGACAGACCTGGCATAGTCTTTTGGTAGAAGAGTCGAAACAGAGCCGGCAGTAGCAATGACTTTCTTTGTCTTACGCGCAGCCTTGCGCTCATACCCATCTTGAGGCAGAAAGTCATTGACATCACAGCCCAAGTCAGAAGCACTCGAGCTGGAGCTGGAAACACCAATGTTGTTTCCACTCGAGCTCGAGCAAGCCGTGCTGTGATCCTCTTGCGCAACCATACTTGCCAGGATTTGCGCGGCCCTATCTGCATTCCCGCCAGCTTCTCTGTAGGCAGACGAAGCTTCTTCGACTGACAACGAGGCGAATGCTTCCGACAGAATCTTCACCACCCTTTGCTCTTCTTTTGCTTTAACAGCTTCAGGAGGTGGTGGCGCATCACACAAAGGTTTATTCTTTGCGGATAAACCCGACCGCTTCTTCTTTGATCTCGTCATCTCTCATAAGTTTTTTGTGAATTCGCAAATGCAGAAATGAGGGTATGTAGAACAAAACGATCAAGTATAATTGGGTGGAGGGGACAGACAAGTCAAGCAAACTGTAAAGAGCTGAGGCAAGAGCTCCAAAATTCGAAAGAAAGAAAAAAAAAAAAAAAGCCCTAAATAAATTAAGATTAGACGCTTAAGCAACCTCAGAGCTAGATAGAAGAAGACGGGGAAAGCCTGATCAGCAATTGCAGCTGTCTTTTCCTTTTTGAAATCAAAGGCGAGGTTTTGGGCGTCAAAAATAATAATCAAATCTCAGAAGAGGAATACAGAATATACAAATCTACACGTATATAGATAGGTGGATACTAATTGTGGATCACGAAGAATCATAAAAGAGTCAACAAAGACATAATATATCAGCAATCCTTTTTCCTTCACTATATTTACGGCAAATTACTTCATCTATTGGTGAGATTACGTTGACAATAATGACGATTCTTCTGGTGGTATGAATATAAAATCTCCAAAAGTGGACAATTTAATTCTTTTACCTTCCTCGGTCCGATTATTCATTTATTGCCAGCATACAATGGTTTTGAATACAAAATCTGAACTATTTCGCCATAAACTCGCCATGTAACAAAAATTTCTATGATGGTTTATTTGACTTTGCTTGTTGGTCATCTCCCAAATTCCATCAAGTATGATTAAATTGAAGAAAACTATATATTTTTGTTACAGTTCTCACCAATAGCCCATAGGCCTTTGTCCAGTTAGGCCCATTTTAAAATCCACTGGACCCTACAACCGAAAATCATCTTGGCGCGGGCAAAAGAAAGCGAAGTGGAAAACAGAAACAGAGTCGTAAGAAGAGACTGAAAAGTGAAAATATTTCCGTCACCTTACTTATTTTTCTTTTATTATCTTTTCTGGAAGTTGAGAACCTTGACTGAAATGGCGAAGACGCCAAAGAAGAGAAGGCTAAATGCGATGTGCACTAAAATGGTGAGGCCAAGCAAGCCTTGCTCATAGCCAAAGCGTTGCTTGATGAACTCCTTGACCGTGCCTTGAAAACCAGGTCCTACGATTGGGGTCTCCACGTCACCAAGCTGTGACGTGATAATGCCCCTCAAAGACCATGCCATTGGGTTTATGTAGTAGAACCATATCCACCAGTCAGGGATGCTCTATAAACAAACAATTCCACTGGTAATTACATATATAAATAATTCTTGATTGTGTAATTGGTGATGAAATATGTTACTTACTGCTTTTGGGACGAGAAAGCCTGAGAGGAGATTCCATAGAGAGTAGAATGCTGACGAAACTACGGCCGCCACGTGTTGAGTAGGAGTCAGGCCGACGATCATCATTCCGTAGAAGGTGAAGTATGTGAATGTCAGAAACATGAACAACGCATACAGCAAAAATTTGCCTGAGAAAATGGATTCATTGATATGCACCAAAGTGACGGATAAATCCTGGCACTTAACTAATTATTGTAGGAAAATTTCACTTTCTTCTGTAGTGTGAAGGTGCTAAAACATTTACCTGCTGTCCTCTCAAAGTTGATCATAAAGTATGTAATGACGCTATATACGATTGTTTGCACCAGAATATATGGAACCTCCACGAGACCCTGGGCAGCAAAATAGAAGGTTAAGATGATGATAATGGAATTACGCAATCAGCCATGATTGATAAATTTTGGATTTGGAGACGTAGATAATTGCTATTATTACAATATCAGGTTCCGTTCCTTGATTCGAATTGAATAAACTGTGTATCATCATTCGACAGACAAGCAGTAACAGAAAATTAACCTGAGCAAATGCAAACGGTGGGGGGGAATACATTCCAGCGGCTTTCTCTCGGTAGAAAACTGTTCTCTCAATAGACACCACTGGTTGTACAGAAGAGGAATTGTTGATGCCTAGAAACATGACTGCAGCATATAGGGCTCCCATCACCACAAACAAGTTTTGCGTTGAATCCCTACACATTTTTTATCGTCTCCAGAAATTTGATAAATTCTTCATTGGGTGCGACCGGTGCCATCGTTCACGTACGCAAAGGAAAAAAGCGCGTGATAAATCCATATAGCAGAGGTAAGAAAAAACAAACCTTTTTGAGCCAACATCCCAAAATACTGTGCCTATGATGATAGCACTTATTGTTGTGAAAAACACTCTCACAACATTGTATGCAGGACTTCTCCAATACATGAGGTTTTGCTTCCAGAGACATATGCGAAATTGAGAAACAGCATCCCTGGAATATGTTGATGTAAACTTTAGAGGTTCTGAATTTTCAGGGGGTATGCTCAGATTTTGCAAGGAGGCTTCGATGTCCCTGTATTCGATGCCAGAAATTTCATTTCAAAAACAAAATTCTAGGTTACAAGACTAGTGCATGAAATCACAAACCTTGTAATTAGATACCACACATGAAATTTTACCTATATTGTTGCGAGTTTTTGTACACCACAGCAAAATCCTGACCAATCTTTTCTTCAGCAGAAGTTGTGCTTATCTCAAGCATCCAAGTTGCTGGGTTGTAACCCTCAGTTATTGGAGCAACTCCATCTATCCGCTGAGGAGGAGAGGAAGATGGTAAGATGCACTTAGTAATGTTCAACTCACTGATGAACGGGGACATTCATGCTTTTTATAGAGTATGTTGAGTCATAGGATCAGATAAGATATAAGACACAATCATACTATATTTGAGAATCCAGAAAGACGAAAGCAGAGTTTGTTCCATGCTTGATAGTAAAACGCGTCACCTGAAAATAATTTATCATGATTTGGGAGTTTTCTCCAAGCTTTCCACCATATATCACTCTGCCTCCACGTTTCATGAGAAGAAGCTGCGATTTTGTTCAATTGCTTCAAGTTAAAATTAGTTTATCACACGTGCACCTTCCTACCTTAAAATCAAACCTCATCAAAAGCTTCAAATATGTCGATACTTGGCTGATGAATTGTGCACACGACAGTTCGCCCAGTATCAACTGTATTACGAACTGTTCGCATGACGATGGCTGCAGCTCGTGCATCAAGTCCAGATGTTGGTTCATCCATAAAAATGATGGATGGATTCGCAACAAGCTCCACTGCAATGGTTAGGCGCTTCCGTTGCTCGGTGGATAAGCCACTACTCCCTGGCAAGCCCACCAAAGCATGTCTCAAGGGTGCAAGTTCCACTAGTTGCATTACCTCTTCAACAAACTCCTGAAATTTGAATGGTTATAGCATATTAAAGAATGATAAAGGAAAATGAGTAGATACATTTTACAATATCAAGTGTTGGGGAAAAACAACAGAGTTTCAACATCTCACTTGTCTCGATCCTTCATTGACTTCTTTTGGAAGTCGAAGAAATGAAGAAAACACAAGCGACTCATACACAGTCACTTGCGGAGAATGTATGTCATTTTGCTCTACATATCCTGATATTCTAGCAAAAGTCTTATGCTCCTTCGGAAACCCGGAGATTTTGATATCTCCTTCTATGTACCCGCTTGTTTTCCTCCCAGCAAGGACATCCATCAATGTAGTCTTTCCTGCCCCACTAGCACCCATCAGTGCGGTGAGAACACCAGGTGAGAACACTCCGCTCACTTCAGACAAGAGTTGCAACCTTTTTCTGGTATGCCCTGTGAACTCATTTCCTAAAAAAAAGCATGTCGTATTAAGCTTAAAAACGTAAGATTGACATGAAAAAATTAAATGAAGTGATTGGTACCCTGGGCATATCGACATAGTAGTTGAGATTGTGGAAAGTCATGGTCATTGGCTGAAATGGTAGAATCATTCCTTTCTTTGCTTTTTTGTTACCTGAGACCGTAGTGGATTCGTCTCTTCCATTTTGGACTACATCAGTTTCGCAGATCAAGGAGAACAATAAACATTAAGATTAACATACATGGCTAACAGCTTTTGGGAACTTTTACCATTAGCAGAATTTTCCGCTTCATCGGCAGGTGGAACAAGCGTCTGCGATTTTTGAAGAGCTGTGCCGATGGAAAAGAATATTTCAAGATCAAATATCTCAGCTTCGATGCTCATATCTACTTTTGAAGGCATTTACTGAAAACACAAAAAATTACAACTCACGGTGAAGAAAGGCCAATGCAGCTGTGACGGTGATGTTGAAAAACACAGCATATGCTAATAAAGCACCAACTCCAATCCAATACCAGTTGTCATCATTTGGTATACTGTGACGCATGAGAATCGTATTCCCAAGAGTGGTGTTCCCAGACGTTAATATCTGGAAAATGAACATAAAAGTTGGGCTATAGAAAAAGATCATGTGTTTTTTGGTCATTTTTGTGGTCTTAATCCATGCCGAAGTTAGGCGCACCTCCATCCATCTTGTAGCCGTGAATTCATTGACAGATATTGCACGCTGCCCATAGGACAAAGGAGACACCCAGAAGCCCCAAACCCACCATGGCTTGATCATCTCTAAAAAAAAGAAGGAAATCAATGCTCCAAACTGCTTTCAGCTTCTATTGTGATGATTAATTGTTTTACCTTTTGGCATAATGAATCCACCCAACAAAAATATGATCAATAATGCAGCTGATCCAAAGGTATTAGCAATAATCATATCTCTTGCAACAGAAGCCATCGTACGGAAAAGACCCAGCGCCATTTGGTGTATTGAAAAGAGCACAAGCATATACCGGAAAAACCTGAAACGGTTCGTCGAAGAATAAGTTATTTACAGAATGCAAAATGTGGAAAGAAAGTGAAGCGTCACTGAAAGAACCTTCCAACTCCAGGAGCAAAACCTACGGAATAGTATACGATACAAGACCATACAACAGCTTCAATCACTGAATAAGGAACACGGAGAATGAAACTAGAGAAAGACCATGCCCATGCAGGATGAAAAAGATTATCTCTTTGCTTGTAGAAAACTGGAAGCCGGAATATCATAATAGGTAGCTCTGAAAACCCATTGAACATCATATGCACCAGCCCAAAAAACAAACATGAGAGATACAATTCACCATATGACACATCGGTGGCATGTAGTCTTGTCCGCAGAAACGTAGTGCATGTAACAGCTCCTACAAATGCCACCTGAAGATTGGAAAAAACTGGAATTTCGATATGAGGATAGCTGAGGCGATGGATGTAAAATGTGCATGCATTCTCACATGTAATATTACTTGCATTGAGTGATGAAAGTACAACACAAACAATATTATTGTTACTATTCGTATTTTGTAGACTAATACAGATTTTGCCAAAATTAATTACATAGGGGCTGGAGGAGGTAAAGGCACACACAAAACATACACAAGGGATTACCTGACATGTTCTGAAGATATACAGAAACCGATGCCTGTTAATCAAAAGTAACTCTCTGTAAAAACATGCTTTGTAGAGGTCCCACTTCGATGTGGAAAACTCTGTTGTGGCAAGAGCAGAAGGGTGACTTTTAGACCTATCAAAGGGGACAGAGAGAAAAGATTCCAGATCTTGACCATATCTGGATTTCTTAAACTCTTCGGCTATTCTTGAAACTGGAACAAATTCATATGGTTTGGAACTATCACCCCAGTATTGCTGCTGATCTTTTGGAGATGTTACCTGGCACAACACGTTGTGAAGATAAGGATGTAACAGAAATCTCGATCGGAAAAATGTATAACAAAATGTTTACCTCTTGTAGAAAATCAGCAACACCCTTACGAGGTGGTAAATGAAAACCCAGAGACTCGAAGAATCTGGTAACTTCTGCACGAGGGCCGTGATATACAAGGTAACCTTCAGAAAGTAATATAAGATCATCAAAAAGATCAAATGTCTCCGGAGCGGGCTGAAGTAGAGCCATTAAAACTGTTCCTTCCATTAAATGAACAAAATTTCTGACACAATTTACAATCTGATATGTGGTGGAGCTGTCAAGCCCAGTAGATATTTCGTCCATAAAAAGTGTCTTCCTTGGCCCAACCACCATCTCTCCTGCATGAAGAGGATAAACATCAATATCTTACGCCAGCTGCTCACAACTAACTGTGAGCTTCAGTCAATTTTCGTGTACTCGGAGATACTTCAAACCAGAATCAAACAAAACAGGCGTTTGTCCAAGATTCATACTAGTGCAGGAGCCTGAACTAGGCACACAGTCACAGATGGGGAAGGAGAGATACCTGTTGTTACTCTCTTTCTCTGTCCGCCGGAAACACCTCTAAGCATTTCATTGCCAACTAGTGTATCAGAACACACATCCAAGCCAAGAACTTTCAAAATGTAGTCTGTGGAAACACTGTGGTTTTTACCACCAATAGCTGATGCCTGACCAGTTCAGTCATCATTAAGATTCAGAATTGCAGTTAAACAGAAGTGCAAAAAATACCTTCATATAAGCATCTATCTCTGGACGGGGACGTATACTTCTCTCTCTTTCAAGACGAGTAAGGTCTTCCAAATATTCTGATATGATGTAAAATGAATATAAATATAGCATCTTCATTTCAATCTTTCTCTTACTTTTATGTGATTATGCAACTTCGTAGCATGTAATCCAATCATGTACAGCCCTATGTGCATTCAAAATCGCTATGCATTTCACTTTCAACAAGTCATCAAAGTGACTACTTCAAGAATAAAGTGCGAAGTGGGAACATAATGCATACCTGAAAATCCTTCGTTTGAACCTTGACATCGTGCAGCAAAATCTAATGTCTCTCTTACTGTCAGCTCTGCTATGTGATTGTCAGTCTGGCTTATGTAAGCGGAGGTTCTTTTGACATAGAATTCGTTAAGCTTATGACCATTGTATGTGATATTCCCACTTTTCTGAAATAAAGTTGGCATACGACTGATTATTTTTATTGCTTTATGCATGGTCATAAAGAAAATCAAGGGAACTCAAAACTTCAAGTTACTGATAGATAAACCTGCACGCATTACCTTCAAGTTACTGTCAAGTTTCCCAGCAAGAGCCCGAAGTAAAGTAGATTTTCCGGAACCAGGGGGTCCCAACAGCAACGTCATCCTGGCAAAAGATGATTAGACATATCAATCCATGTGATGAGCTGAACTCATCCAACTTTAAGCGACTTCAGCTGTACCACCCTTTAAGGTGAGGTAAACTTATGATAACGTTAGAAGACTTCTCCTAAGAAACCAGACCCGAGAACTTAAATATCATCATAATGTATCAATGTGGCCTTTTAAGAACAAGGACAATCCAAATAATATATGAGGAAAGGACAGCTGTTGTCAAGCAGATAAAGGCAAGAAAATGTAAAAATATGTGCCCAAGAAAACAATAACGTAGAACATAGTTTTACATACATTGGTGGTATGATGGATAAGAAGAAGAAGAAGAAAGAAGAAGAAGAAGAAGAAGAAGAAGAAGAAGAAGTATATAGAGCACTAGAATAAAGTTCCGAGCGATCTTGATGTCATGAATCATATATCTGCCAATCATTGTGAACAAAATTAATTATCTGTCCTGGTTACCTTCCTGGTTTTATGACACCACTAATATTGTTTAGGATGTTCAATGCATGTCTCTTTGGGCTAAATAATCTCAGCTTGGTCAACAAATACTGCAAAGTAACAAGTCACAGGCCAATGTGGATAAGTCTGAAAAGAGAAAGACAAGTTTAAATGAAGTGGATCAATAATCAATTTTACCTCAAACATATTACGGGAATAATTGATCAAAGTTGGCAGGGATCTTGATCCGATTTGTACATTTGCAGTGATATTCACGTTCTCAAATCGAACTTCTACTGTTGGAACCTCCAAACCAACTCTGTTTAGATATTTCCAAAAACATCATAGCCAAAAAAGTATGGAGCCTTCAGTTATTGCGCAAAATAAAACACAATCTACATTTAATATTCTGAAAATCCAGACTTCAGCAATAGATTTTTCATCTAGTGTCCTTTAACGCAGGACAAAGCATGATATTACACCACGATGCGAGGTTCCTAACTTCACCAACTAAAAAAATAAATTGACTACTAACGTCGAAAGTACACTCATGCAGACGTCTGCTTACGAATACTTGAAACAACCGCACACATACCTATCGAGCCTCTCTTTAATCCCTGACAACAGCTTAAAATTGTCCTGAGCAGTAGTATCAAGCGCTCGCCTCACAAGCAGCTCTCGATTGAACCGATCTAGCTTGCGAACGTCAACGGTGTCCGTCCGCTGCTCCTGACCACTAGACACCGACGACGCGCGCCTCAATAAAGCAAAATTGGAACGATGTTGCGAAGGAAGACGCTCGATCGCCGCCCAAAGCAGCTCGGATTCGTCCTCCTCAACCGCATCGGCGTTAGAACGCCGGGCGAAGCTGCTCTCGCCGTACTCAACGTCCAGCTCGAAGTACTCGCTTCCGTTCGAAGCAGCCATTGCAAAATCGATCAGCTCGGTCTCCGTACAGATTCGAAGTGATTATTACGCGTCCCCTTTCTTTCACATTTCACGTGTGACTGATGAATCAGAAAGATTGGGATCCGTGTTTCTACGTTCTCGTGGATTGAGTGGAGACTGACGAGTTTGTTTAAGAGGGAAATATATAGAAAGTTCGACACGCCAAAGCGAGTTTTAGGGGCAACGAAACCGCCAACTTTCGGGTGCAGACATTAAATGACATTATTAACCCTCCTAACTTTAGTACATATTTTCTAGATTACAAGTACTATACTTATAAATATGGGAAACACAAAACATATTGTATTATCGTATATACAAACAGTTATCAAATTGCACTATATCATCAGAACACTAAAAGAACAGTCAGAAAGCTTCACTTCTGCCATTATTACCACCTTCATACTCTGTTTCTTCATTAGAACTTCGACTGGTAAGAGAAGGCCTCATCGTAACTAGACTGGACTCATTAGCTCCAGCCCTTAAAGCAGCTCTGCCAGCTTCTAGAAACCTCCTAACAGCATCCTCGGCGTACTTATTCGCCGAAGCCACAGTCATAGCCCTTCCAATGTCAGGATATGAGTTCAATATATGGTCTCCATTGAGCTGAGACGCAAGCTGAATCAGTTCGATCTGAAATTCTGACAGCTTCGTATCTTCTTTTGGGCCGTGCGGCCTTAGACTAGTTGTAACTTCTGTGAGTTTTTCTGAGAATAATATCAACACAGATTTCCCAATAACTATCAACATCATCCAAGAATGCTCAAAACAGAACAAGCAAAGGAAGTTTAACTCATTTACTACACATCAAGGTAACATCCATACCTGGACAATCATCACGAGGAGTGTCTCGCAAGGTGAAGTACTTCTCGAACGTTCCAGTCCATGCATCCCTTTTTGTCAGAAAGTTTGATTTAAGATTAAAAAGCTTCTTCACAGTAGCGGGTATTGAAGAGTGTTCGTACTGTGAAGTTGGGGTCGGCCCACTCGGTCCATGTATCACTGCACCGAAGCAATAGTAAGTCTAAGTAAAAGTAGCTCAACATAACAAAGCTGACCATCTAATATGCTGACAACTGATTCGTTAACATATTGATAACATGGATTCAAAAGATACAATCTATCAAACAGGCCAAAGGCAAGGATAACTATATAGAAACAAACACTCAATGGTTCTTCACAAAGGAGATATCCTTCTTCCAATATTCATGACATTTTTTCAAATAGTCTGCACACTCCCATACGAGAAACCGAAAAGAAAAACACAAGAAAGCCAACCAAAACAGACATACCAGTCCCCTTCTCAACCCAGGGCGAAATCAGCAAAGTCGGCACACGCACCCCCAACCTATTGAATTCAAAATAAAATGGCGGGGGGCCCACTATCCCATCGGGATTAGGCACCCCAGAAACGGGCGTTGGAACATGGTCGAAAAATCCTCCATGCTCATCGTAAGTGATCAAGATTGCCATTTCCTTCCACTGAGGACTAGCCCTCAATGTCTCGTACACTTCCTTCACGAATCTCTGCCCAAAAGCCACATCGTGTGAAGGATGATCGTCGTTTGCAGGGAATACGTTCACATCGTAGTAGCGTTGCTCTATAACCACGTAATTGGGCAGTTTTCCCTGCTTGGCGTGGAGCTTGAACTTCAAATCGTACTCGTGAAACTTGACAACATTCTTCAACTTCCTAAGAGACTTGAAAAACAGAGTCGCTGGTATATTCTGATAATATATCCCAAAGCTCAGCCTATTTTCTTCCAAGGAGTCAAAGATGGTTTTCTGCGGAAACCCATTAATCAAATCTTTCCGTACGTTGCTCGACGCACCATGTGACGTGGCAGAGTGAACGTAGAACCGATTGGGCTGAGTCGACGCCGGCACGGAGGCAAACCACCGATCAAATACAGCGAACTCATTCACCAATTCGGCATAAACCGGCACCAAACCGGGTTTAAAACCGGACATCACCGTTTCGGGCAAACCAGACACGTTCATGTTAATCGCCTGCTGTACGAAGCCGTTCATCGGCGCGGGGTCAGCCGACGTGTCGTTGCAGCCGAAAATCTGCTCGCGTATGGCTTCGATTGAGTGCCCAGGGTCGGAATTGACGAACACTGCGCCGTCGGAGACGTACACAGTCTCGGAGCTAGGGTCGGACGCGTTGACCCGATTAAATTCCGAGCCCGTGAGCCCGTCGATTTCTGGGCGAGTCTTCTTGAGCCAGCCAAGCATGTGATCGAATGAACGATTCTCCATGACTAGGACCACAAGGGTTTTAATGGGTCCAGGGATTTTGTGTTCCTCTTTTCTCGGGAAAGGGAAGGCATTTGAGGAAATTAGAAGGTAGACGAATACGAAGGAGGTGATCAAGTGCGAATTAGCCATATCTTTGCTTCGTTATTCTTCCACTGGCGATCGATCGCGGCGAGCTTTCTATCTAAAGTATTTGGTAAAGAGGAGATAAGCGCATGCGTAGAGTGAAAGGGAAAGATGACGCCACGAGTCACGACGACGTCGTACTGTTGTGATTTGAATTTGATCACTTTTTCGTTTGCGTTTGACACATGTAAATTACAATAAACGCCCCGAGCTTGATATAATTATAAATTACTCCATTCCTAACAATCAATTATCGTACACCACCCAATTTTGGACGGTTTATTTTTAGCTTTGGCGCCTAATTGGCTTTGAGAATCTCGCAACTAAACAAAATCCTTGGAAGTTGACCGTGATTTACTTGCTTAACTTCCCTTTTGGTTCTTGTCGATGAATATATTTTATGACGTAATAACACAATAGAAATCTTATTGGTTGAAAGAGTATTGTAACAACATCGCAAACGGACATAAACGAGAATTAAATGTCAAGAGAAAAAAACAAAACGAAGCCGTTACGCAACCTTCCTTCAATTCATTATTTTATTTCACAAAATTGCAATCTAGTAAACTATATAAACAAGAAGCTTAATTACAATTTCCAACCCCATATTTTCTACTCATTAGTAAAAAAAACCCAAAATTGAAGTTACCACCACTGTAATAAGGCAGGCAGGTGGCCTTTTAAAGGATGCAAGTGTCTTCCCCGCCAGAACTCAACAGAAAATGAGCATAGCTACCACTGTAATAAGAGTTCTCAGGCTCAACATCCATGGCTTCCAAGTACTTCTCCTCGGCTAGCCATAAATCCTTTCGAACAAGCCACAAGAAATTGGCGTACTTGAAAAACGAGTCGGCGTCTTTAGGCTCTGCTTTAACCGCCCTCTTGAAGTACTCTTCGGCTCTGTTAAACATAGTCAGCAAAATAGACTTCAGAAAGATTCGTAGACCAATCGAGTTATTGCTTACAAGTACGTAAAAGCCGAATATAATGACATCAATGTAACGAAAACGACACGGCGGTTTTCGTTGTTTTCGCAAGGGAAGGTTTTTACGAGCGTGTCCCCACAAATCACAGTGCTTTACGGTTCGCTCGTATCGTTTTCCAATTTGAAGTTCATACAGACAAAGCTGAACCACAAAAAGGTCCCTTTTTCCCCCCACAAACATCAGATTTTCTTGATTTATTAGGTCGAATTTTGCCCAACGCATAATATATTGAGGCGAGATGAGAAGCCGTGTCTGAATCACTTAATAACAAAACATAGTTTCTAAGAACTCTCCAAATTCGTAGATCAAAACCAAGAAAACGGCAAGAACGAAGGAATTAATTAAAAGAAAGCGTACCTGTCGTAATCCCGGGAAACTAAGTAGAGAAACTGGGCGTAATTAGCTAAGAGAAGAGGGTTATTGGGATCTCGGGCCAACCCAATTTGATACGAAAAATCTGTCCTAAAGTACTTCGAACTATCCTCAGCTTCAACCTTCGCATCTACTGGCGAAACGAATCTCAGCACTGTCTCGTGATCCAATGCTTCATCTCTAGTATCAGCCTGCATTTTACGAGCCTCGTGGACCATCGATTCCCATACGCTGGTTTCTTCGTCGGGGGACAAATTCTTACCAACCGAATCTTCCCCAACCGCTTCTGAAAGATTCCCACTTGATCCTATTACGTCAGCGTAACGATCCGATCTGTCGTTATCTTCTGTGCCACTCGCGGTTTTCCTGAACTTTCCACCACCGCCATTGTTCCCGCCAATCGAAGCAGTCTTCCCACTCAAACTTTTAAGATTTTTAACAGCCAAAGATTCGAACTTTTCGTCAACGAAACCTTCGTTTTCAACCATGGAAGAAGAAATAGTGCAAGGCTGTGCTGGGGAAGCAGCTATGGCGGGATTGATAGACATAGAATAGACGCTGTAATTAGCTAAGAGGATCATCAGACAAACCATCAGATTGGGTGTTTGCGAGAAGATCTTCTGAAACAACCATACGAACGAAGCGTTCATCTCCTTGTGAACTTGTGCTAGGATTCCCTGTAGATCTTCGTAGAAGAGTATCTCCCTCATATGGAGCGTGTAGCTATGTAGCTCACGGATTATGAACACCATCGAAGAGAAGGCCTTCCTCACCGAGCAATAAGAATTTTCGCCAGATTCGACGAACCCTTCTAACCACTGTTTCTTATGCTTTATCATCCTAAGTGAGAATGGGATTCCAAGACTATTCGCTACTCTCTCGATATTCGGCGTTATAATAATCTCATCTCCCCCAAACAGTTTCGCCTTCTTCGAAAAGGAGTTGAACTCACCCATCGAGCCATAAACTGCAAAAGATTTATCTTCACCGCTTCCATTGGCACCTTCCTCGTACAGCCGAAATATATTGTCTGATTCTTGAATGTCCTTATCGCATTCATCGTCTGGCAAAGAACCTAAGCCAGCAGATAAAGCTTTTCGGACTACGTGGGATCTCAAATTTTCGCAGGATTGGGATTTGTGGAGCTTTTTCGATGGCTTCTGAGCACCAAAAAACGCAGGCCCATAAATGTCGCACATTGAAACGCTGCGTCGAAGTGAAGGAGTAGAAAAAGGCGATGATTTTGATGAGGCTAATGCTTGTGAAGAAGACGGCGGCGGCTGGGAAACTGAAGGTTGTGACCATTGTAATGAAGCTGAAGGCACTTTCAAGCCCATAATCTCAGAACTAAAAAGAAGTTGGCAGCTTTCTTCAGATTCAGATTCAGATCTCGCTTGGAACTCTAGGAATAAAATCATGCAGCAAATCAGTGATGAACGGAAATTAAATCATAAAAACGAACCCAATATTCCCAATCGCAAAGAAACCCATCAAAATCGAAGAAGAACTCACCAGCTAAGCACAAGCTTATTTATCAGCTTCACTCTACAATCAAGAACTGAGTGATGGGCTGGTGGGTCTTTTAAATATGCAAGGGAAAGGAAAGTACAAATCATAAAGGCGAAAAAAATCCTGGGATCAGTCCAAAATATATAGGAAGTACGCAGAAGAATCAAATCCGTATATTAATTATTCATTTTCATTCAGTACTAGTTGAAGCCAAGCCAAGTAGGGTAGGGCTATTTAACGGGCCGCCATTGATTTATTTTCCGGAAATTTCTGATCTAAATTCCTAATCAAGAAACTTTCTCAATAATCGAAGTTACAGATGTAATAAATCACAACTTATTCGCTAGCAGTTTAAGTGAAGTCACGTGCGAGGAAGGGTGTCGAACTATTTCCATGGACTTGTCTATTGGTGGCGGTGAACTTGTGATTGAAGTTTGAACCGACTCTAAATAACTAAAATTAATGGTTAATAAATATTAGTATTGAACACGTTTATATCGTTTGTTTAATAAATATTCAATATATTATTTAGGCAAATGACCAAATCGAAACGTTTATTTCCTCCCTTTAAGTTTAACTCACTTAACCTCGAAAATAAATGCGTTAACCTCTTAGCTTTTATTTATGTGATTAAATATATCTAAAAGATTATATGGAATTCTATCGCCCATTATAATTTATTGAACGATATAACATAGTCATTCTAACGTAATTCATTGCTGTCCGTTAGTCAGGAAAGAGCAAGAACCGTTGCCTTTTAATCTCGTATCACAATCACTCCCTATAAAATAAAACCATAACATATCAACACATTACAAACTATTTGCTGTCACGCCTAAAAATAACAAATATTATATATAATCTTGATTGGACTTGGACAAGTTATTTCCTCCCTTCTCCAAGTTTTGCATACATGACCTAGAATTTGATTTTTTGTTCGGATGCGTAACTTGAATATGAGCCGTCGAATAGCAATATAAAGAAAAATCACACATATTTTCTTGATAAAAATGAAAGCATTAATAAACAACCACTAACCTCATGTTTGTCACATGGCTGGCCTGAATGCGATGGGTCGTTTGTTTTCGATTTATTCAGCGATGTAAACGAGAGACAAACTACTCTTTTGAATTTATATATTTGTAAAAATAATTTGGAGTGGATCGTATTTAATAACAGCGGCGCAAGAGCATAAACCAGAAACTAGTTAGATTGAATAAATTACATTGAATAATAAATATATACACAAACTTTCTTCAAGTAGAATTAGCAAACATTGCAACATAGCTATCTTCATCTTCAACCTCGTACAGATCCTCCTCGCCCTTCCTCGTACGCTTCAGAACATTATCAGAGTAAAAGTTATTTCCCGCCATAGATTTCCCACTACTCACTTCGCTATACTCTCTTCTCACTTCCCACAAAATCTTCGCGCATTTCTCCATCGAAGGCCTCAAAAACCTCGTCGAAGCAACGCACTGGCGAGCGAGCTTGAGAACCTTTTCGACCGCTTGAATCGAAGCAAAGTTCCTCCTCAGCCTCTGATCCATCGCAACCACCACTTCTCCCTCCCTAAGCTTCCTAAGCGCCTTCTCATCCCCAAGAACATAAAAAAATAAAAAAAAATCGTCGACGTCGATCGAAATAAGTCGAAATTCGAATGAGTTCCATGTTTTCCTTACCCATTTCGTCGTGAACTTATCCCGGCGATTCCTCTGAAATTCGATGGGTTGTCTGCCAGTCATAAGCTCGACGAGCAGCACGCCGAAGGAATATACGTCGCTCTTATCCGTTAGCTGGTAAGTCGTCAGATACTCGGGATCCAAGTACCCAGCCGTGCCCTTAACTTCGGTCGAGATGTGCGTTGCTTCGTTATTCTCGGGACCCAAACGAGCGAATCCGAAATCGGCCACTTTCGCTCTGAGATTCTCCGTGATGAGAATGTTCGACGATTTTATGTCTCTGTGGATGATCGGTGGATCTTCATTCAAGAAACAAAAATTCAGAACACATCGCATGAACGAAATAAGTATGACTTGTATATAAGCTTGTGGGCTAATAAAAAATCCCTACTACGGTCTGTAAACTGCGATATAGTTGTTATTACCTGTGTAGGAATGAAGGTAGGTAATCGCATGGGCGACGTCGATCGCAATGTCCAAACGCTCCCCTATTTCGAGCCCATTTCCTCGAAGCCCTGTTTAAAAAACTCGACACATAAATAGGGAGGCGTACAAATTTTACGATGTTACGTATAGGTTGTCAGCTCTTTTTACCGTCGAGATGTTCGCGAAGGGTTCCATTGCTGACGTATTCGACGACGATGAGACGTTCGTCTTCGTGCGCGACGAAACCGTAGAGTCTCACCAAACTCAAGTGTTCGATTTGAGTTAAAGTTACAATCTCATTCTGAAACTCTGCCGCCAGACGGCGATCGTATTGATCCTATCAAACATAAGCAGTTAAGCGAATGCTGTAGAAAAGCTTCTCATTTAACCTGTAAACTAACTACTTGACGTTGACGATGATTCTCTCTTCTTACCCTTTTCGCACGCTTTACAGCAACGACCAAACCATTACTGAGCTTAGCTTTGTACACGGTTCCAAATCCACCTTCGCCGATCTTATTCGCCTGAGAGAAGTTATCCGTAGCCCAGCAAATTTCTTGAAACGTTATGCCATCGTAAATCACGGGCAGTTTCGAATCGGTATCGGTGGAAGTAGATGTTCCGTAATACGAACTCCTCGATTGCGACGAATTCCTACTTCGAAAAGCTGGTGAGTTCTTATATGGATCTGCAAGTGAACAACCCAATGAAAAACAACTCTCCCAAAAATCGAAAAGGGAAGCATCCTTACTGCAAAAAAGAATAGTTTGGCTTACGAGGGCTTTCTCTTCCTCTGGGCAGATTCTTTCTTGGGTCGTTCGAATGCTGAACTTGTTGTGTATTGTGTTGATCAGCCTTCTTCTTACGTCCAAATATCCCTCGGAAAAGACTTCTCAGACTTTTTGAGGCCTTTTCGATGAAATTCGAGGTTGGTTTTTGGGGCTTTCCTCTGTTTCTTGAAGTGGAAAGGGGACTTCTGAGATTTGCAGGAGGAGGAGATCTGTTATTGATGAAGGGACTTGGCGATTTCTTCATCACTCGAAAACGGCTGGTTTTTCCTTCGATGGATAGATCGATGGCTCTCTGCCTACATGATCGTACTTCGTCTGCTCAATCTTCAAATCATTGGTTCTTCGTCTTGATTGACCAAGACTGATTCAACGACATCAGTTTATTCGAAATAGCCCAGTTGTCAGCAAGTCCTAAAGTCAACTGCACAAAAAGAGCTTGGAAAAGTCAACCAAAACCAAAACTAATTTGATCGATAATTCTCTTAAACCAACCCTGACAAAATAAAAAGGATTTTGTGATGGATTGAACTCCCCAACGTAGGCATGGCCTTTATTCTAGATCATTACAATCATTAGTTAACTACAATATGCCCTCAACAGAAGCTTCTTCCCTCTTCATATAGTTGATACAAGGCACAGCACAGAGAGGAAGTCCAAGAAATTACATCTCTCGGGCATTTCGTCAAACAGTATCACCACTCTCACAACATTCCGCAGTCTGCACTTACTTCTACCCTCCATTTTACCCAATATTCTCAAGAACTTACCATAGCAAATTATTAATGGCTTCCACGAGACCAAATCCTTCTTCAACCGTCGTCTCTTTGAAGTTCGAACAAACACCACCAAAGCAACCATACGTACGAATCGTTGCATCACCCACATAAAGATGCGTACGACGTAACGAAATAGACTTACAACTTTAAAGCGTCTATTTAACTTTTATTCTTATATAAGAACTCCAATTTAAATTGATTATCTTTTAGCTTAGTGGTAATTAGTATTAATACACGTAAGCAATACGTAAAGCGGCATCACTGTTGTGGTGTGCTCTGTTCTTGCCCTAGACTAGGCTGGCCAAGAAGGAAGGAACAGACGAAGCTGCTGAAGCAAAGCAAAACTTGGAAATTCTCTCATCGGCGAAACTTTAGGACTGCCTCCGAGGAACTAACGAGGTAAGCTACGCTTCTCTCTTAGTAATCTGTTAATTTGTGTTCGGCCAAGAACTGATGATGGAGTTTATTTGCTTATTTATTCGTTTAAGCTAAAAAAATTAGTCGCGATGCATCTTCAGCGCGAATCTCCACCTCGTCAGCAAAAAAATTAGAGGTGGATTCTCACTTCGCAATACAGTTCTCTAGATAAAATTAGTAACGGCGGCGCTTCATGGAATTTAGGCTAAATTTTTTCACATTGTTTATGATTTCCGCCATTGAAATATATCACAAGTTGCATCTTCTTCAGATGTTTGGTGGCGGTTCGTTCCCTGTAGCACTGCGTGTGGTCGCTACAGTTGCAGCGACTTTTCTTGCTGGGAGTTTCACGGTCGGCCTACTGACCTCTTCCGTCTCTGAACGTGTTACGCTGCATCAGAAGGTTGCAAAATCATATGCTTTCGTGTGACAGTTTTTTCTATTGATGTGCAAATGTTTCTTCTTCTCCATGCTTTCATCCTCGCATTTGTTATCTTCTGTTCCTAGCTGAAGGTTGTATTTTGCAGAAGAAAAGCGGACAACCGTGTCAAATTTGTCGAGCGGTAGGATACTACGCTTGCAAGCTATGCAACGGCAATGGCACCTTAAAGTGGTCCCCGCTCCACGATCCAGTCGTTATAAATCCATGTGTTTGCCCGACTTGCGATGGTTTCAAGTGAGTATTTTATTTCCTGCTCCATATCTTTCTCACCTGTTAAGATTTGTGTTCATCTGAAATCGTGTGTTATGTTCGACCTATCTCTGTTTTCAGGGTTCAACGCTGTCTCAACTGCTTGGGCTACGGTTCCATATGAATGACAGACGAGTGGTATTCTTCGCGCTTATAATTTCGGAAACGTATAGCTATCAATCTATACTTTTGAGTCAGTAGAATCTTTGATATTTCTTAGAACCTTAAGTTGCTGATTCAAACACAATGACATCATCTGCACCGAAAGCAACTGTGCATTACAAATCTTATTTCAATCTTCTTACCCAGCTTTCCTCGACAGCAAGTCAACGCAGAGCACCCACAGCCTTGGTGTACGTATACCTCTTCGCCACCACGACAAAAGCACCCAAGTTGACCACGCTCAGCGCAGCCAAGAGCCAGAAGAAATAATCCAAGTGCCCATAGTTCAAGTTATCAGGTATCCAACCGACTCCTTCGTTCTGCGTACTAACGCTCGTCACGATCGTCACCAACAATGAGCTCAGATAGTTCCCCAAGGCGCTCGTCGTCAGAGAAAGAGCCGAGCACAAACTCCTCATCGAGTCGGGCGCTTGGTCGTAGTAAAACTCCAACTGCCCCACGTAGGTAAACACCTCGGCGCACCCTATGATGAAGTACTGAGGTATCTGCCACAGAACATTCACCGGCGCTTCCCTTACGTCATACGCGCCGTGTCGCCTCACCGTCTCGAGCCTGACTATCTCCAACACCGCGGCGGACACCATAGCAAGTACAGATATGAGCAGCCCAATTCCCATCCGCTGCATCTGAGTCAGCCCAGTTCTCTGCCCGGTCAGTCTCCTCGCCATCGGGATTATGAGCCTGTCGTAGACCGGGACCCAGAAAATGACGCTTATCGTGTCGAAGATGCTCAGCGACGCCTCGGGGATTCTGAAGCTGGTCCCGCCCAGCCGAGTGTCCATTTGCTGGGCTTGGGCCAAGAACATGTTTCCCATTTGGCCATACACCGCGCTGAAGACGATCCCCGTGGCCCACACTGGGAGGAGACGGAGGATCGCCTTTAGCTCCTCCACCTGAGTCACGGTGCACAGCCTCCACGGATCGACCGAGCCCTTTTCGTCCGCCGGCGTCTGCACAGCTGCCTTGTCCAAGAAACTGAAAGAATTTCGACTGCATCAGTTTTCAGAAAAGAACGAGGCCGAGAAAGAGAAAGAACTCACCGAAACTCATCCGTGTGGTCCAATTTGCGGCTACCCACTATGCCCGACTCTGCGTCCGAGCCCTCGTACAGAAGGGCCTTATCTTCGGGTACTCTGACTCTATGCTTCCTCACAGAAGCCACCAAAACCCGAGAAAGCCTCGTCAGTGGACTTCCCCCGGGCTTTTGGTACCGGTAGAGCCTCGTGCCCGAGAAGAAGAAGACGACGGCGACGGCCATCGCTGCCGCGGGGACGCCGAATCCCCAGCCCCATCCCACCCTCACTTGTATCCACACGAGGAGCGAAGAGGCGATCAACGCACCCACGTTGATGGAGAAGTAGAACCAGTTGAAGAACGAACTCTTACGCGCTTTCTCGGCCTCGTCGGCGTCGTCGAACTGATCGGCCCCGTACGACGAGACGCATGGCTTTATCCCGCCCGTTCCCAAAGCCACGAGGTAGAGCGATGCGAAGCAGAAGGCCGACTGGGACTTCGTGGCCCGGCAGGCGTTTGGCTCGGAGCACGTGGGCTTCAGGCCGGGGACCGCGGCTGACAGCGTCAGCAGCGTCATGCCCTGTTTGAAGGGAAAGAGAAGGGGTTAATTATTTTTTCAGTCCTGTAACTTGGCGGGTGGCGTTATGAAGACAACAGAATTTAGGGAGCCACATTATACAAACTGTAATTTTAAAAGATTAAGCAATTTTGAGACATTATGCGTCAGAACCCTATATTTTGTATGGAATTTCGGGGTTCAGACCTATAATCTAGGGTTTCGATGAATTTAGTTTAGAGGGTGACATCATACAGACAAGAACTCTAAAAATTGGACAAAATTTAGGATTTATTTTACGTATAATGTCATCCGTTAAATTCAACGTCCCTGTAATAACAGTTCCCTGAATTGCTGAAAAGAAAACCAAACCCAAGAGTCGACGCTAATAAGAAGGACGAGAATGTCAGAACAAAAAAAAAAACTTACGAGGACGTAAATGGTGGAGAAGCTGGCGATGGTCCAATATCTGCCTAGATAGGCATCGGCAAGGAAAGCTCCGAGCAATGGCATGACGTAGCAAGTCCCCGACCAGTTGGATAGGTTCTTGGAAGCCTCAGCCTTGTGCTGGTTGAGCTGAAGGGTGAAGTAGTTGAAGAGGTTCGAACTCATGCCGTAGTAGGCTAACCTCTCGCAGCACTCGTTCCCGAGGATGAACGGGCAGGCTTTCCACGTCCCCGTTTTGGCCTTGTTCGCGGGGTTGTTGAGGTGGTCCACCGTCCCGTCCTTCGTGTACGTGTCGGCTTCTTCGGACATGGTTTTTCGTCTTCTCTTCGCCGCGAGGGACAAATGTCGGAGAGTCCGTACGAGGATGCAGGACAAATCGATGTCCTCGCCTGTGATTGAAACGCTCTTTGATCAGTGAGAGCTGAAAAGAATATGTGATTTGCAAATCACACGTATTGATATATTCGTTATAATTGGTCAAATATCATCTATTATTGTCAGCTGTCGTAATCCCATAAAAATCATCTGAGATAACGAATTAATAAATACGCGGTTTGTGACTCTTTTTTTCTATTTGTCCCAACATATTTGGGAAAGAAAGTAACTTTTGATTGGTCTAGTACGCACAGAATTTCGGAGTAATTTTCATGATGCTTATTTATAGAAGAAATACGTCGTATTTGGACTTGTTTTTTTTTTTTTCTTGATTGTTGCGTTTGCCTATAGAATCCCCCATCGCCGGTCCACATTATTGCTAAGTTTTTCATTTTCCCAGAAAATCGCTCAAACTTTCTCAACTGTTCAGTTGTTCGGACTTCACTGAAAATCGCTCGCACTAACTGGGCTCTAACATTATTAAGGCCCAACAAGGATGAGGCCCATAATTGTCCATTAAGTAGAATACCTCTCGAGAAAAAAGAAACTTGAGTTACAAAATCGTAAGATTCTGACAAGAAGAAAGATACAAACAGTCGAATACGTCCTGAGATCTACAAAGAAACACGTAGGAAAGAAGCAGAAATAAATTTGCAACCTCTTACGGTAAGCAGCCTTTGATGCAAGTAAGAAGGCAGTATCAATCATGCTGATGATGATTCAGAATCTCCAGCTTCATCAACACCTGATCATATGAACCATTGTCTGATTAGTAGGAAGCTATTATACACACATGATAAGTAATTCAGAAACCATCACTAATTTTTGAATGCTCTGCTTCGAGATTCCGGCCACGGCCATGGCATTTCGGTTATGTAAAGACCGTGTGACTTCTAACACTCTGTATCATGACTAGCAGGTTATGAAAGACTTGATCATATCGATACATTCAACTACGTCTCCATGCAAGAAAGGTGTGGCTTCTACCACTTAAATCTTCCTAAATGCCTTATATTCTGCTATACATCAAATGCTATAACAAAAGATACCATAGATAAACCACCCAAGAACCTATTCCGTCCTAAAACTAGTTAGTGTTCAAAGAATAGCTATTGATTTGTATATAGTGAGGTTGAATCTGTTCCAAATTTGGGAGGAATTCGTAGAACAATAGAAGAATTCACCTCAAATTATCTCTCCAGAATCCTCAGCAATTGAAACCAATTTCATTCACCATATGATCAATCGACACAGCCACCAAGAAAAAGGCCCAGAAAAGAAAATTCAACACAGAACAATCTAATTAGAGCTAACCTTCATCATCACCACCACCATCGTCTTCAACCTCATAATCGTCCTCAAACTCGCCATCGTCGACGCCGTACCTCTCATTCAAGAACTCCACGGCTCCGCTCGTCAAAACCAGATTATCTGCATCCAAAACGTCGAACAAATTCAATGTCCTCGGAGTCAGCATCTTCACCGTCCCGATATTCCTGCCGGAGAGCAACACGTTCTCCGACACCTCATTCATCAGAAACACCGATTTCTTCTTAGCATCCAATCCCAATCTCCCCATCATGGCCACGAACTCCTTCGTCTTGGGCTTATCCTGAAAAACCCCGTCGAAATCCTCAACCACGATAACGTTATCCTTGGCCGCGCTCGCCAGTGCAGTCGATATGGCGAGCCTCTTTTCCTTTTTGTTGATTTTGACCGACCAGTCTTTGGGTTTCGGGCCGAAGATGACTCCTCCGCCGGGCCGGAGGGGAGTCCTCTGAGATCCACGGCGAGCTCGGCCGGTTTTCTTCTGGGGATAGGGCTTGCTTCCTCCTCCCGAAACCTCAGCTCGAGTGAGCGTTGAAGCGGTGCCGCGTCGGCGATTCGTGAGGTCCGTGGTGATACCTCGGTGGACGACGGCGCGTGCGGTGGAGGGCGGTGCGGACTTGAGCGTCAGGGTGGTGGTGGAGCCTGTGGGCGTGCCGTCGGGGGAGAGAATTGGGAGGGTGGTGGTGTCAATTGTGGTGGTGGATAGTTCGGAGCGTACGGACAGAGAAAGCGCTGTCGTTGAAGGTACAGTCGAACACGATTTCTTGAGGAAATGGAGCTTCTGCGGATTTGGGTTTGGAGAAGAGATGAAGATTGAGGAAGAGAGGAAGGAGATTGAAGAAGGCGTACCAGCAATCGCCATTGTTGTTGTGTGGATAGAATGTTATCCTCACTCTCTCTCTCGCGCTTCAACTTCAAGGTGGTTTTTATTTTTCTTTTATTTTTCTGTTTTTTTTATTAATGATTATTGATTTTGCTTCAAAGGAAATTACAGTTTAGCCCTAAAGTCATGAAATGGGCAAAAGCTGAGAAAGCAAGTTATGTTGAGAGAGAGAGAGAGAGAGAGAGGGAGAAAACCCAAACCCTACTCTTCCTCTCCCATTCTCCATTTTCCACACCCAAATAATACAACAAAAACCAAATAGTAGTAGTAATAAATATAGAAAATAAAAAATAAGATTGACTGATAAAAGAGCCCAATCAGATCGTCGGCGACCTTTTGCCTACCTAACGCCGCCGCCCACCCTCTACCACCGGCCGATCCATGTGGCTCCGACGATCCAAGTCGTCCCAAGTTCGTGTACATCACGCGCATTTACCCAAGTTTTCCTGCTCCTCCTTCAAGGACGTCCATCTACTTCTCTCCGACGACCTCCCCACGACCTCAACCCAAACCACCTCCGCCGTAGATTCCCCTCGGGTACCGTCTCCAATCTGCCACCGTATACTTCGTTTCAAGTCCCTAAGCCAATCCCTACCTATCCCTCAACCTCAAATCGCCGGCTCGGAAAAGACGATCGTCGTCTACTTCTCATCCATACGCGTGGTTCGGAGGACGTTCGAGGACTGCCGATCCGTACTCACCATCCTCCGATCTCTTAAAGTCGCCGTCGACGAGCGCGACGTGTCCATGGACTCGTCCTTCCTCAACGAGCTCTGTAAGATATTCGCCGTGCCTGAGAAGACGAAATTGAGCTTGCCCAGGGTGTTTATTGCGGGTAGGTACGTCGGCGGCGTTGAGGAAATTAGGAGGATGCACGAGTCCGGCGAACTGAAGAAAATCGTTGAAGGGTTAGAGTTGAATTCTGATTCTGGTACTTGTGAAACTTGTGGGGGTCATAGATTTGTTCTGTGCAATGAGTGCAGTGGCAGCCATAAATGTTATTACAGCGCTAAAGCTGGGTTCAGGAGCTGCGTGGCTTGCAATGTGAATGGACTCCTACGATGCCCGTCTTGTTTCTCCAGGAATCTAACTGCTTGATTCGACAGATCAGGTTCGAATTTATTACGTACTAGTTTCTAACGATTGTTTTAGGATTAGAGGTTGGTGTGCAATGGAAAGAACCTAATGGCTTCGTAATAATCTTTCCATGTGGATTCCATCGGATATGGAGTTCGGGGCGAGTTTGTGATTGTTTTCTCATGGGTTTTTGAGTGATTTTAGAGGTAGGTTTCTGTTGATCTAATGTAATATTTTGAGCCTTTTTTCTCGTGTAATTTAGTGTCTAGGAAAGCTAAGATGTTGGTGCTTAGTTTTTGTGGCGCTTTTCATTCGATTTTGGTTTCCCCTTGTCTATGGGTCGACAGGGACTCCATTTCTGACCGGTGTGTTCTTGAACTGCGAATGTAATCTGATCTTTCTTGAATTGTTCGATATACACTGTCTTGGAATAATGATAATGTTGTTTTCCTTTGCAATGTTTCTGCTTGAGGTTTTTTTGCTGATGATAAGAAATCATATGATCCTGCCGTCCAACTTGAATAGCGGATGCTATCTTTCCTCATGTATTGCTGCTTCTAGTTTGAAGAATGCATATGTTGGTTGGATGTCATAGTGAAAACTGAACTCTTCGTAATGTGGAAAAATGGTTTTGGTTAGGCTTCGGCTAGACTTGTAAGGTTGTAGCTTAGCTTGGAGATCCATTTGATGGCAGCATTGGTTGCTTCTGTCTGCCCTTTTCATGTCCGTGTGCCTTCATTCAAAAGGTCTTTTCTTTGTCCTTTTTGGTTGGAATGGAATATCTAGCTTTCCTTGGAGATGTCGTGTTTCAAATGAACACCATTAATGAAGATTAGTGTCTTCCATCAATGGCCCCGCATGCACCACACGCAAGCTGGGCAGAAACTTCCCATGAAAGAAATTCCCAGTAAATGGACTCAAAACCATCAATTTAGACCTCGGAAATTAATCAGTACTTTTAAGGTGGAAAGAAGTCAAAAAGACATCTTGAAAGAGCAACGCTTTCATTGAAGTTGCTGTAAGAGAGCCTTCAATACATAACCCAACAACACTAAACAAGAACTAGTAAAAACCACAACATAATCACACCCAAAAACCATTAATCGGAACTATAAGAACATCCTTCATACTAAAACGGCTTCACTCAGACCTATTGGCATACCTCTCAACCTTGTCATCGTTCAGATTGATGCCCACCATAGCCTCGCCCAACCCACAGCTAACCTCCGCAAGAACCTCTGCGTCGCTGTAATGAGTCACCGCCTGGACTATAGCTCGAGCCCTCTTCGCCGGGTCGCCGCTCTTGAAAACCCCCGACCCCACAAAAACACCATCGCAGCCAAGCTGCATCATCAGCGCAGCGTCCGCCGGCGTCGCCACTCCGCCCGCCGCGAAGTGGACCACGGGCAACCTCCCCAGCTGCTTCGTCTGCACCACCAGGTCGTACGGCGCTTGGATCTTCTTCGCGAAGGTGAACACTTGGTCGTCGTCCATGTTGTGAAGCGCTCGTATGTCGCCCATCACAGATCGCACGTGCCTGAATGGTGGAATAGCGTTCGAAATACGCAGGAAACCCTAGAAAAAAAATCGAAATCTGACGCATACCTCACGGCCTCGATGATGTTGCCGGTCCCAGCCTCGCCTTTGGTCCTAATCATGGCGGATCCTTCCCTGATTCTCCTCAGCGCCTCGCCCAGATTCCGACACCCGCAGACGAACGGAACCCTAAAATTGTGCTTGTTGATGTGGTTCTCGTCGTCGGCGAGGGTGAGAACCTCGGATTCGTCGACGTAGTCAACGCCGATCGCCTCGAGGATCTGAGCCTCGACGAAGTGTCCGATCCTCGCCTTGGCCATCACCGGAATCGTCACGGCCTGCTTGATTTCCTTGATGAGCTGAGGGTCGGACATACGAGCCACGCCGCCCTGGGATCGGATGTCGGCCGGGACGCGCTCGAGGGCCATGACTGCACACGCGCCTGCCTCCTCGGCCACGCGCGCTTGCTCCGGCGTGACGACGTCCATGATGACGCCGCCGCGGAGCATCTGGGCGAGGCCGACCTTGACTGAGAAAGGGGATTGCTTCGCGTTGGTCTCGGCGATTGCGCCGTTTCCGTACACGGTCACCACTCCGCTGCCCGACATTTTTTTTTCTTCCTTGCTTTTTCTTTGTGTGTGTGTCTGTGTGGAGATTGGGGTTGATAAATAGAAGGGAAAATTGTGGAGATGAATGGATAGGGCAAAAGGTGGTGGTAAGATTTTCGGACTCCAAAGCTCGTTCAAGTGGTTGGAATCAGAGACACCAACTGATATATAACCAAAAATAAAAAGAGAAAAGAAATTCTATATGTTATTGGGCTCACCGTGCCAGCCCAATATGGCCCGTTGTGATGGGCCATCCAGCCCAAAATGTTTAAGTATTTATGCTTATGCAAGAAAAATCTCACTTTTTGCCCATTTCATTACTTTTTGTGTCTTTACACATAAATAACCCATCTACAAGAAAAATTTGTAATTTAGTACCCTCTTGTATTTTTTATATATAGGTACCTAACAGAATAAATTTTTTGCACATAGGTACCAGATCAGGTACGTCATATTAGCACATTAGGTATCATATAGCAACGTATTGTAATACGTAATACGTTTAGAAAATGGTACGCGTATTAGCACTTTTAGGTACCATACACGTTATCTGAGTGTAGCCATACATGTCTTGTACGGCTATACACGTCTATTACAACGATTTTGGTTATACAGCTTGTATATGCATACCCACCTCTAAGGTGGTTATGGGGTATGTATAACTAATCCATACACACATATACACACCTCAAACACATCTATCAAACACAATTTATATCATTACACAAATAATTAATACACGCATATCAAACATGTTAAAATACTATATCAACAAATCCGTGTATACCCATACACAAATAACTTATACCCATGTAATCCATTAATGGGTACCAGACTACCCCTAAGTGCGTTCGCATATGATCATATGTGGTGGCCAAGAATTTAATGCTACATAAGTACAAAATAATGTTGTTACGAAATATTATCTCCATTTCGAGGAGACACGCGATCCATCTTCAGACCACATATGGTCAACAAAATCATCATATTATTACACACCCATACGATATATAATCTCCTTTCTTTAGGCACTATATCTTAAATATAGTAGTTCTGTTTTTATTCTTAAATTCGGCTTTTGACTATTTTCTCAAAGGCATATAGGTGATTCTTGGTCACAATGAACGTTACGACGCATAACATTGACAGGTGGGAATTAATAACGCAATCTAAAGATCTTTCTATGTTATCACGACGATAACGTCCCAACAAAAATAAAAAAGGAACTACAACGTATAAAATAATAATATAACCACATTTAATTCACTACGCATTGTCTTGAGAATCTTGTTCCTGCAGTAATCTGCTATTACTCGGCGAAGTATACAAATGCTTAGTCCTCGCATGAAGGACGAAGGCAAGCAAAGTCCCAAATCCACACAAGAAACCCCATATAACAAAAGTAGTCTCATAGCACTTCGCTCCCATGCAACTCGAACTATTATTACTACCGTCGCTTCGTCTCATTTTCTTGTACAAAAGCGCTGCGAAATCTCCGAACAGAAAAGACCCAATAGGTATGTTCGACACCAATATGTTGTGGTTTACGCCAAAATGCTTCGTACCGAATAATTCGTTCGTCGTCAAGACTGAGATCGAAGTTATTGCGCCCGTGCATGTCCCCATAACTGCTGTAGTAACGTAGAGCGAAGATTCGTGCGATACCATCGTCAGTAGGAAGAACGATATGCACATTGGAATCATCATAAATCCCATGGCTGCACCTCTTGATACGTACTTGGCTCTGCCCAAAAAAAAAAGAAAGTTAAGTAAGTGAAATTACTGTTATAGGTCCGTAATTTCGTCTAAGCCTACTCAATGATGTATCAAGAATTGAGGCTTACGGAGTTTATGTATTTATGAGGGCGTGAAGAGGGGTGGAATATAGTCCATTAGATTTCAAGGGGTCTTCATCAATCTATTAATTATTAGTTTATGTGGCTAACGGCGGTGAGCAATCTCAAATTGAAATTTGTTGTTGAAAATTGAAAACTTATTGAAAACTGCCAAAATTTTCAACCGACAATAACTAGAATTTTCAAGATGGTGACTACCCTACATACTCATATATTCCCCAGCTACACTTAAATGTCATTAAACACCTCGGAAAAACATTTTTTTTTTGGGTGTACCTCCGAAAAACTATACTCAAGGACTACTAAATTTACGAAAAACACGTAACTTGACATAAGGCTAAAATATAATTTTAGGTCACTAAGTTCACATGTTTTCTTAATTGAGTTACTATGTTTGATAATTGCAAAAACAGGTCACTAACTATGTATGTTAAAACAAATTCGGGTCATCCTCTCATTTTTGGGTCACTAAGTATACGTGTTTTCTATTTTGGATCACTAAGTATTTGTGTTTTAAGTTTTTGTGTCGCTATATTAAATTCATTTTCGCATTAGTAAAAACATAGTGACCCAAAATCGAAAACATGTATACTTAGTGACCCAAAAATGAAAGGGTGACACAAATTTGTTTTGACATATATAGTTAGTGACCCGCTTTTACAATTATCAAACATAGTGACTCGAAAACGAAAACATGTATACTTAGTGACCTAAAATAATAATTTGGCCTAAAACTAATTTATTAATATTCAAAACCCTAATGTATAGTAATTAGGAAAAAGTTGAAGCCTTTACGCATTGCATTGCATTGCATATTCTATAAGAACAGAAAAAAGAAGAAAAGAAAACCTTACTTGGAGAAGAAAAAGTCGGCGATCGAAGGCAGCAGTCGACCGAAAAAGCTGCAAGCCGAAGATAAAGCAACTAACGAAGAAATCCCAGAACAACCCCTCGACTCAGCGATTTGCCCTAAATTATTCAGATAAACCAATCCAATCGTAGCACCGAACAAGTACACGAAGAAGTACAGCCAAAACTCGACCTTTCTCACCATCGCCGTCGGCCCAATATCCACGCAGCAGTGATTACTATAATCACGACAATCATCATCGCCGTTTTCCCGGCGAACGTCGTCCTTGTCGACGGCGACTTCGATCGCCGCCGGCGCAAAGCCCTCGTCGTGGACTCTTATCCTGCACTTCCTCTCCAGCCTCTCGCTCATCTTCTCGCCGGCGGGCACCACCAAGGGCAGCATCAGCAGCGCCGAAGTCCCCGTAAGAACGACGGCGTCGGGCAAGAACTTACCCGCCGCCGAGCCGCCGCCGCCGCCCCCCACGCTCGTTGCTACCGCGAAAACCCCAGTCAACAAGGTGACCACGAAAAGGGTGAAGAACCCTTCCGATAACTTCTTCGTCTTCTTAACCTCGACGTCTCTAGCAAAGAAACAAGTCGCGGCGCAGACCAAGAGTGGGACCACAGAGTTCAGCATGAGAAAAAGCTTAGCCCTTTCGTGGGAGACAGAATCGGAAATATTATTACCACCTTGGGAAACGAAAACGTCGACTATATCTGTGTAAATCTTGGCGCTCAGCCCAACGTAGCTCGTCGATAAACCTATGGCGATCTGCCTATCGAGTGGGAAATTGTTTATTACGAGGACGTAGCACACCGTGTTGATCCAACATATGCTGTTCCCTGCTAAGACGGTAAGTGCGAAGACTTCCCAGTAAGATAGGCTGTGGATTTTGTCAGTGACGAACAGAAACTGAACTCCATAGCCTACTAAGCCGAGCAGCGAGCCGATGAGGAGTACGAGCCATAAGGGGAGGTAACTCGCCGCCACGCCGGAGATCCAGCCGAGGAGTTTGCCGGCGTCGGAGGCAGAAGCTATGTTGTTGAGCTGAAGCTGTGATATGTTGAGTATCCTCTTGAGCTCCGACGAGTATGCTGGGAAGTTTGAGTTCGAACCGTTGATTGTTTGCAGCCATATCGTTGCTACTAAGGTCAGCCATTGTAGAGCCATCTTTTTGGTAATTAACTTCGATTATGATGACATGAAGGTGTCTTTTATTTGTTTTCTCTTCAATTTTTCGGAGGATCTTGCGAGAATGTTGGAAGAATTCATTCTCTTGCAAGGTGGTTAAATAGTAGTGTATGTGTAATGATACGTGCGGCTATCCTTAATTATCACATACCTTGCTTCCATATACTTTCACCTAACGAAATTTAATGTGTTAATGTTGTATAAAAATTTATTATTTTGTTTGAGGAGTATTTGGAATTCGTTTTTTATTTTTGTTTCTAAATAGAATAGGGTTGCGCTGCACCGTTTAAAATATCCCAAGATGTTGTGAATACAAATGTTATGTTCGAAGAAGGGCATATATTACTTTGTGTTAAACAATTATTGATTGATACGCTTTATTAATTTATATATATAACGCAAATACACAATGTAAGATACTCTAGTACATATCGAAATGAAATTACACTATTTACTATGAATAGTTCCTCATCGGTATCATAGCGATGCGCGCCGCTTCGTTGTCCCCATGCTTGCCACTACTTGTTCGCTGACGTAATTGGAAATTACATACATGTATTTCATCTAAAACGAAATTAAAATGCAGTGTAAGAAAGTGTATATTAATGTAGGAAAATTAATTGAAGACGACGTATTGATCTTCTTTTTTTTTTTTTGAAAAAAAGAAAAGAAAGAAAGAAAGAAAGAAACATTTGGACCTCACCGCCCGCGAATATTTCTGGTCTACTTGTACCTCGTAAGAAACGCAAGCTGCTTACAAGCTTTTCCTACGATTATTTATTAATAGAAAATAGATAGAGGATGTGAAGGACCTTTTTTTTTCATTTATTTTCATTGAGATATTACCAAGTTTGGTATGCTCGAAATCCATAATTAATGCACGACGAGATGGGTAAGCGTTGGTTTACGTTTAACCCACACATGTAATTCAATGCGACCACAAAACGTCTCACATATAAAAGATATATATATATATATTATATATATATATGTGTGTGTAAGAATGACGTTAATGTGACGCAGCACACAGAAATGGAATCGAAATGCAGTAGCTTTCAGTTTTCACACAAAACTCAGTTGCCTGGAAAGCCCAGCCCAAAATCAAGCCCAATAAGTGTAGGCCCATATTTATTGACCATCTCCACTCGCGTTGAAGGCTCCTCGGAGAATTGCAGGCTTTTTATAACTTGAAAAAAAAATGAAAAAAACTGAGCATAAAGCTTGTTACGTCACAACCAAATCTTTCATTGAGAATTATGAGATTGGAGCTGAAATTTCTCGATTCTGATTTTTACGAGTTTGCACTTTTGGGTAACATGACGATGACATCCATCGCGTTCGTCAAGGAAATATTCATTCCAGAAATATTAATGCACCATACGAGAGAGAAGATCGATAACCGCATATTAGCCATAAAAAAGAAAAATTAATCCAAGAAACGAAAATGTGATGAAGAAAAGGGAAAAGCATCACCTAAATTGTAATGAGAAGCATTATTGCATAACCCATAATCAGGACAGGACTACTAATCAAAAAACGAAAAGATTTCGCCTTTCTTTCATAGCATTTTCACAGACCCAACCTGCGAAATTTGCTCTCTCTCTCTCTGTAATTTTTAACGCTCTGTTTTTTTTCAAGCTGCTGCGACGATGGCCATGACGATGCTTGGAATTTTACGGAGGGATGTGTACGGAAATGCACGCATCATCCGCCGTAAAATAAATGGTGTTCTCTAGGTTCTGCTTTGTTCTCCTTCGATATAAATTGATTCGCATCTTACTTGGGGATTTTTTCCTGATTAATCTCGTTGTTTCTCTCTCTATTATCTCCATGTTTTTCTCGATGTGTTTTTTGACGACGACGATCCCATTTTTCACCATTATTTTACGAAAGGTGGTGTTGTCTTGAATGATGCCTCTTTACTAATGGGCTTTAGATTAGGCCCAACGCTGCCATTTTTAGTTGGGTTAGGAGCCCATTTACGGTTGAGGCGCTTTAGTTGAGAAGTAGTTAGCATTTGCTAATTACTGCCATGATTAAAGTCCACCTGCTCCCATTTCTTTTTTACATCCATCTTTTTCCAATTTAAAATAAAAATTAGAATTTTATTAGTTTCATTATAAATAAACGCATTATAAAATATTTCAATTGAAAAGAGATTAGAAGATGTTAAAGTTACTTTCTAATAAATTTCAAAGGAGTCGGGGGGAAATAGTCAGCGGAAAGAGGATTTAGGTAGAAACTAAGTCAATTTAAGTGAGTAATCCGCCTAAAACAACACTCAGATACTACTCAGTTTTCAACCCTTTCACACGTATGATATAATAAATAAATTTTGCAATGTTGAAGAAAAGTCAACACACACTCCCTAATTTATTTAATTATATATATAGCCCTGTGTTAGGTTTATATTCGGTTAACGAACAGTATACAAACGCACTCAGTTCTTACACTGTGAATCCAGATTTTAAAGATAAAATCATAAGCTGTAGACATAATTGCGGAAAACTAGAATAAAAATAAATTAAATAGCATTACTTGAAACATTCAACTGATCTACACTTTTTTATTTCTAGTTAGACTCGATCAAGATGCAACGTTAGGGTAACCACAATGGTGGTTTATATGTGTGTCATATGTGCTTATTTGGCATTTTATATGACACACCACCATTGTGGACGTGTCATGAGTATGACATTGTGTCATATTTATGACACTGTGTTATAGGAATATGAAAATATTATGGAGGAGAGAGAATGGGGGAGAAGAAAAAAAGAAATTATTTATTTATTTATAATTGTGGGTCCGTGTTATATTAGTGTTATAATTGTGGAAGAAGTAGAATAAAAGTGTTATAGAATAAAATATAGGAAAATATAGTGAAAAGCTGATGTGGCAGTATTACGAACTAAAGAACTTATCAAATAGGTAATAATTTTAAAATATGGTGCTTAACAAAGACATGGGGAGGGTAATTTTCGAGACTCGGCTCATCGGACAGAGTCGTCATGACTTATATTTTAATACATAAATGTGCTTAGTGGCGTTCTTACCATTTTGACTATGTTGTCTTTGATTCATCAAAATATAACTTGTTTATTTATTTTGGTCCCTTCCTTCGCTCTATATAAATACGCCCCCTTCACATGCAACCCTAATCATCACCAGAAATAAATAAATAAACAAATAAAAGAAGTAAAAATGAAGGGAGTGTTTCGCTGCATGAAGCCATTTTCCCTGTTATTTCTCTTAGCTATACTTTCTTCTACATCTTTGACTCGTGCAGATACTCAGTTCCATCAATTTGTCGTAAGAAAAATCCATCCATTACTCTTTGTCACAATAATAATATATACATATTATATATGAAGTCTAATATTACGATCACCATTTAAACCCAGGTTGAAGAAACAGCAGTGACCAGGCTATGCAGAACCAAGAACATAATCACCGTAAACGGGCAATTTCCCGGGCCCACCATTGCCGTTCGAAACGGCGACTCGTTAGTCATCGAGGTCACTAATAGGGCCCTTTACGACGTAACGCTTCACTGGTAAATTAAAAATATATATATAATTGGCTGTCAGATTAGAAAACAGTAGCTATAAATAAATACATAATATCGTTTAATTTCATATTATTATAGGCACGGAGTTCGCCAGATGAGGACTCCATGGGCCGACGGGCCGGCCTATGTGACCCAATGCCCCATAAAGCCCGGCGAAACCTACACATATCGGTTCAAAGTTGATAACCAAGAAGGCACTTTGTGGTGGCACGCCCATAGCCAGTGGCTCAGAGCCACGGTCTACGGAGCCCTTGTCATATTTCCCAAAGAGGGTTCGATGTACCCTACATTTTCGGCGCCAAAGATCGACGTCCCCGTTATTCTCGGTTCGTACGTTGTGGCTTTTCGGAGACTACGTATTATTAGCATTATTAATCGGCGTTTTTGAGTGATGATGATTTTGCAGGCGAATGGTGGGAAAGAGATATCACTGACGTGATGAGGCAGGCGCTTTTCTCGGGGGCCGCTCCTAATGTCTCCGATGCGTATACTATCAATGGCCAGCCAGGCGATCTTTATAGATGCTCTAGTCGAGGTGAGAGTTGGAATAATTTCGACAAACATACTAGTCGTCCGATTCGATAATGAATATATGTGTGATATATCCACTGCACCTAAAACTGAAAGATTCTAGGGAGATTATCTACTCTTACACGTGTAATTGGTAAGATTCGTAAGTAAGACCTATTTTCTATAGCTCTCATACTTATTAGATGACTACTTCACTTAAAAGATTAAACTTGAAGAGAGCGCGTATTTCATTTCCAAAAGCTTATACGGTCAACGTAACAATTTGCAGGTACATTTCGGGTACAAGTAAACAATGGAGACACAATTCTTCTCCGAGTCATCAACGCAGCACTCACCCAACAGCTCTTCTTCTCCGTGGCGAACCACAAACTAACCGTCGTCGGCGTCGACGGGGCCTACAACCAGCCCTTCACCACGGACGTCATCATGGTCGGGCCGGGCCAGACCACCAACGTCCTCATCACAGCCAACCAAAGCCCGAGCCTTTACTACATGGCCGCTCGGGCCTACGCCTCGGCCCCAAACGCCCCCTTCGACAACACGACTACAGTCGCCGTCCTAGAATACAAAGAATCGACCTCGTCCCAAAAACGGGCCCGGCCCGTATCCCCGCGATTGCCCGCCTTCAACGACTCGACCGCCGTGGCCAAGTTCACGGGGCGACTGAAGGGCCTACGCTCGCTGGCCCGAGTCCCGACCCGAGTCGACGATGAACTGTTCGTAACCGTAGGGTTAGGGCTGGTGAACTGCACGGCGGGGCCCACCTGCCAGGGGCCGAACAACACTCGGTTCGCCGCGAGCATGAACAACGTCTCCTTCGTACTTCCTCGTACGACCTCGCTATTGCAGGCTTACTACGAGGGCTCGCCCGGTGGAATATACACGACGGATTTTCCGGCGGGCCCGCCCCTGGAGTTCGACTACACGGGGAACGTCAGCCGGGCTTTGTGGCAACCCGCTTTCGGGACGAAGCTCTATAAGCTCAAGTACGGATCGAATGTGCAGATAGTATTGCAGGGTACTTCGATTGTTGCCGTGGAGGACCATCCCATACACTTGCACGGGTACCATTTCTTCGTCGTGGGTCAGGGGAGTGGGAACTTCGACCCGAGGAGGGATACGGGTCGGTTCAACCTCGTCGACCCGCCCGTTCGTAATACGGTAGACGTGCCCGTGGGCGGGTGGGCCGTGATCCGTTTCGTGGCGGATAATCCGGGTGAGTGAAGGATGACGTGGTGATTTTTTTATTTTTTTTTTAGTTTATTGACATTGAGTTAAGTAATAACTTGTGCTTTTTTTTTTTCTGTTCTTGGAAAAGGGGTTTGGTTATTTCATTGCCACATTGATTCGCATCTTACTTGGGGATTGGCGATGGCTTTCTTGGTGGAGAATGGGCATGGAGAATTACAGTCCATCGAAAAGCCTCCTTTTGATCTACCACAATGCTGAGAGAGTTATATTATCAGAAACGATTCGAAGCTTGTTGAACGTTATTTATGGTTGAAAGTTAGCTATTCGAATTATCAGGAAAAATTGTTGTTGCTATGAAATGAAAAGCAGTGTTGCTAGACCAATATTCAGATTCACATTACTAGCTAATTGAATTTCTAGCCAATGTAATTTTATCAGCAAATATCAGCTGCTTTTTGTAATTAACGCCGCCGAGGCCACGTGGCAGTGATATTTCCGTTTCTAGGCGTCGGCGTTAGTTGGCTAGTAACGACATCTTTCAAGCTCTAACACACTTTGTAAACTCCGTCGAGCTGATAAATATGAGTTCATATTATTAGATCAAATGCGTCTGCGCATCACTACTCTTCTCAATCAAAACCATCTCCGCAATCAATCTTCTGCGAATTTTTCGCTTCGCTCGACGGAAATGAGTTCTTCGGTGCTGCTTCCTTCGATTTCGCTCAGCAAGAAGAATTTTGGCTGCACGCGTTTGGGGTCGAAGAATGGGATTTCGAGGTTGCAGCTCGATAAATGTAGATCTCAATCGAGGGTTGTGATGAGCGTGGCTGTTGGATCGGAGGGGCTTACTGTGAACGATGCCTTGTTTAAGGATTATCAGCCTACCACTGCGTTTTTGTTTCCTGGCCAGGTTAATTGTTTCTTCTTTCTATACGGACAATATCATACCAAATGAGCTGTGTTGATAAACACTTGGTTCAAATCCAATTTGGCGTCGGCAAGTTTCGTTTCGATAATTTTCTAATTGCATTGTATTGACTGATATGTGGCCTTTCATCGTTAAAGGGTGCACAAGCCGTTGGGATGGGATCAGAGGCTCCGAATGTTCCTGCTGCTGCTGCATTGTTCAAGAGGGCTAATGAAGTTTTGGGGTATATTAACTTCAGCTGTGATATACTTTATTAACCTCCGGTTTCTCCCATTACTTCCAATTTGAGCTTGTTCTATTATGCTTATTTGTTATCGCATGTCCATGTCCAACATTTATTTCTCGTTGTTGAATGAAGGTATGACCTTTTGGAAATTTGCCTAAATGGACCCAAGGAAAAGCTCAATTCCACTGTTCTAAGCCAGGTTTGATGCCATTCTAAGAGTTGTGACTTTATGCACTGTACTTGTATCAATTTTCATCTGTTTTTCCGACCAAGAGAAGCCCCGTTTATGCATTATTGTTGCAAGGGAATCAATGTTCCCTGAACATGGTTGATAATTGAGTTTAATTTTCCTTAAGTTATTTCTAAATCAATTCTCTCAGCCAGCAATCTACGTTACGAGTTTAGCAGCAGTGGAAGTCCTCCGTGCTCGCGATGGAGGTCAGCAAATAATAGACTCAGTGGATGTGACCTGTGGCCTGAGTCTAGGAGAATACACTGCTCTCGCATTTGCTGGAGCCTTCAGGTTTCTAAAATTTCAATTTTCTGTGACTTCAATTTATGATATCTTATCGAGCTCAACCAGTAATGATTTTGTTTTCGTCGATAAGCTTCGAGGATGGGCTGAAGCTAGTGAAGCTAAGGGGCGAAGCCATGCAGGTAAAATTTTCATTTCGTGTATTCTTGTCTTGAAATTATAGTATGAGTTAAAATCTACGAAACCGCTTCCTATGCCCCTTCATCAGGATGCAGCTGATGCTGCTAAAAGCGCCATGGTAAGTATTATTGGGCTTGACTCCAATAAGGTACAGCAGCTTTGCGACGCTGCGAATCAGGAGGTAGACGAAGCAGATAGAGTCCAAATAGCAAATTTCTTGTGTACGGTAAGTTTTCTTCCTTTCCTTTCCTTTCCTTTTCCCTCTAATTTTTCTTGATGGACATTAAATTCCCAACACGATTAAATTGTATTGTAGGGAAACTATGCAGTCTCTGGAGGTCTAAAAGGAATAGAAGCAGTTGAAGCAAAGGCAAAGTCCTTCAAAGCTCGGATGACGGTAAAATCTACAACTCTGTTCTCTATCTACCTACATATCATTTTCTATGCTATGGGGCTTGTAAGGACATCATATGTTATTACATCAGGTTCGATTAGCTGTAGCCGGGGCATTTCACACTGGTTTTATGGAGCCAGCTGTATCACGGCTAGAAGCTGCTTTGGCCTCAACGGAGATCCGAGCTCCAAGAATTCCAGTTATATCCAATGTCGATGCCGAGCCTCATGCAAATCCAGCGACGATCAAAAAGATCCTTGCTCGACAGGTATATATATATATATATATATATATATATATATATATATATATATATCAATGCGAATGGAGATAGTTACATACATTTAACTCGCCGTAAACAATTTTAAACTTTCCTTGCCAACAAACAAATATTTCAGGTCACTTCTCCAGTTCAATGGGAGACTACAGTAAAAAATTTGTTGTCCAAAGGGTTGAAGAAGAGCTATGAGTTAGGACCTGGAAAGGTATGATGGTGTAATACGGAATGCTGCGAATTTAATCACATCTCAACTTGTCCTCTCTAGCTATGAATCGAGCTCGCTCGAAGCTTACGTATCCCCTTACGTTTTCTTGTCACTGTTTAATGCATTTGAGGCTCGAATGTCATCCTCTTCTTGTGTGTTATAGGTCATAGCAGGCATAGTGAAGAGGATGGACAAAGCTGCAGATATTGAGAATATCGCAGCTTAAAAGCTATTCTTCTGTTGTGGCTATAATCGTCTCATCAAATGTCATAGCCTTCTTCTATTGATCGGATCATATGTTAAGATTTTGGGCATGAGCATAAATACTTGTGATTTATTTTTCGAACTAATGTCCTCAATATTTAGATGTCTGAAACTTGCATATGAACTCGAAGACAAGAGTATGTTTTCTTGAGCAAATGCACCATTGAAGAAGATATATCAACAATCACTTTAATACAGCATCACCAACCGAAGTAAGGCAAAACAAGATAAGTTGTTGGTGATATCAAAGGAACACATATTATGACAAAAAACTGTTTGTTTAAATGCCTCAGACAACACAAATCACTCACGAGTTCGTCCCTCTTATTCCTCTCAGCCTCTCAATCCACTGCTCATCTGATACCCGAACCGCCCAATCGGGTGCCGGGCCAGGGAACTCGACCCGGCGCATAGCTTCGATGACTCTGACGGCATTCTCGGCAGGCAGCGGGGCGCGGCGGCGCCGCTCGTCTTCGGTGAACGCTCGCTCGATCGCACCGTCGCCTTCTACCTCCTCCGCCTCCTCTTCTTCTTCGTTTTCGCTGCTTAGATCTAGCGATGAGACGCCGCCATCTAAGCATCCATTAGGTAAACATTGGTGTCCTGAATCGAGATCTCGATCGGTCAATTCTTCTTCTTCTTCTCCTTCGCTGCTATCTTCGCCGTCGAGTGCTGTTATTGGCTGATAGTATTCGGTGGATTCGTCGTCGGAAGAGCTGACGTCGGAGTGGTTCCCGGAGCTGCCGTTATCAGCCGGAGACTGTGTCGTCCCCGCCGCGTTCATTTTCCTCGTCCGCCTTGCCTGTGTAGGTCGACACTTTCCAGGTCATAAATAGATCGAAGAATACCCCCCAAAAAAAGTACAACAGTCGAAAATCCTAATAAATAGAGAATAGATAAATAAAAAAATGAAAAACAAAAATGACTGCACCAGCCGGGAATCGAACCCGGGTCTGTACCGTGGCAGGGTACTATTCTACCACTAGACCACTGGTGCTCATTGATCTGTCTTTAGTTTATCGATAAAAGTAAATGATCAAAAGTCAAATTCAGATATTGACATTACGCTCGTGCATACCATGGTACGTTACGTTGTATGAGTGTTTTCAAATTTCAATCTTTGGACCACATCGAATAGAGCTAAGAGAGTACGCAAGTGAATATCTGTTGATTCTTTGGTTGCGTCTGGTCGGCGGCAGAGAGCTTTGGCAATAGATAAACTTCGACAGTAGATAGTCGGAAGATGGAGTGTTCTTCAAACGCAGGTGCAATTCGCCAGTACCCAAATAATGATGAGGGCATATGTGATAACAATTATACACAACATGAAGAATAAATAGGCCTGGAGTTGATGAAGACTATCCATGACCTTAGACGTAGTCGAGGCGTGCGTTGGACACACTGTCCGTAAGACGAAATCGCCCCGATATTAAGTGCTTTCGGTTAATAGCGATCGTCCCCAAGATACAACGACATTTCTTTAATTCATAATCGCAGCACAACGACTAGAATTTACGACGAATCGTACTCGAAACTCGAGTTTTTCTTGCTTCGGGATTTTAGGGAGTTGGGAGTGAATGATGTAATTTGTGTGGGTTGAAGTGAATGAATTTTTTCCAACTCATGAGGGGTCTATTTATAGACTTTTTCACGCAGGGACTTATTAGCAAATTCCAGAACTTACTGGACTGCTTCTGTCATTTACCAGGGGTCAGAATGAGATACTTCGAAACTTATGGATTGTCGGTTTATTTACTGGCCCGCGACAGGCCCGATTCTCGGGCCGACAGCCCGAATCTTTGGCATGTCCCACCGGCGGCGGCCCGATTCTCCAACCGACGGCCCGAGGCGGCTACCGACGCCTCTTCTTGGGCCGGCCGACAATTCTAGTTGGGCCGGATCAGCCCAACAGCCCACTGCTTCCATTTGATCCAATGGATCATACCTCTGGGCTGCCCAATCAGCTTCACCTCGACTGCCATGTCAAAGCGCCCATTGCGCACTTTGGCACGGCACGGCTCGGCCTCGGACACGGGCACGGGCTCGGGGCTCGGTGCTCGTCGGTGCGAGGCACCGACTCGCACCCGGGCTATTATTTAGGCCAAAACTCACACAAGTTTCTCAAGCCCACTTAAACCCACTTTAAGCCCACAAGCCCATTTAAGCTCATACACATGGCAAGCCCTTTTGATTAAACCCACATGGGTTTCTATATATATAGTGAAGATTTTCTTAGTGTCTAACCAATGTGGGACACTTGATTCCCACTTAAACACTACCAACCATTTTAATGATTATTGGGCCAACTTCGAAAATTAATTTCTCATTCACCCGATATCGGTTTTGAGTGTATTAATATTCGTTAGATTCCCCGTGAAACATAGATTCGTAATCTTTCAACGATTTCTCGTTTCGACATTCGATGGCTTCCCAATTTAATAAAAAACCAAAAAAGGATTTTATTAATGGGTTAATACCCATTTGGGCCCAAAGCCCATTTATCCAACAATATCATCGTCGTATAGGTATTATCATACATTAAATTAATGTTAGGCAGCATATTCCATTTTTATTGTTTTTCTTAAAGAAGGTGATGGAACACGAGGCTACATTTTATAATAGGGGAAAAACATTAACTACTATCTTAAACCCATTTTGCATCTATATAAAGATACGCAAACTACTACTAGTAAATATTATTATTCTTCTCACCATAGCAAGGGAAGTGAAGAAAGAGGCAACCAGCAGTAATGGATATCGTCACACAGTCGACGGCTATCATATTTTTAATGTTGTTGATATCTTACAAGTTCTTGAAGCACTCTTTGAGACCACCCAACTATGACGATGATCCAAGCATGGCGATTCTTCTCGGATGTTCGTCGTCCCATTATTACACAAGAAGCTCTTCATCAATTCTTCTTACACGTCGTCCCATATTTCTCTAATGTTTGGCCAGAGACGAGCCGTCGTTGCTTTGCTACTCCATGAAGCTACTAATATATGTGTATATCCGTTGTACTACTTGGATTATTTGAGGAGTGCAATAAATTTTAATTTATGCAATTTAATCATTCTTGATATTTCGTCGTCGATTCATATGTCCTGTTTTTTATCCTCCTTGAAAGAACTGTAATGAAAATGAAAGAAGTCAAGAAGAAAAGTACGGCAGTTTATAAGAGGCAACAAAACGCTTTTAAGCTTTGGGGGATCCCCTTGACATTCTGTTAAATTACTTTTTGACCCTTTGAATTGATTTATTTTTTTTTTTTAATCGTATATATAGTTTACGCAATCATTTCTACTTCCCAGATTCTTTTTTTTTTTTGTTTTACTGAAATTCATAAGAATCCTTCTCACGGCCATAAAAAGCACAGCTCAGCTCAACCTATTGTTATTTTTGTCGCATAATAATAAATAATAAACATCGATTGATTGATTAGCCATCAAGGGTTTTCTTGACGGTAGAAGGCATCGCAAAATTGAGGAGGTTAGCTAAATCTAAGGTCTTTCATTTGCCGATGCCATGATTTTCGGGATTGTTGCTGTTCTTTTTTTTTTTTTTTTTTTGGGATGCCTAGTGATCTCTTTTCTCTGAATGTTGCTTTACGTTTGTACTTTGAAGATTTTTCTTCTGGGGATATGGGTGGAATAGGATCATGTTCTTTTGTATTACCTTTCTTCCCTTTTGGCTGTTAACTGGATCAAATAGTTTTTTTTTTTCATGATCGATTTGGTTAGCTATTTCTGTTATGTTCTTTTTACTGCTTGGTGAATCTTATGTGTTGAAATTGGATAATCAGCTCAAACGTTCTTTGACTTCTCTTGGTGTATCTTAGGTGTTGAAGTTGGATCGTCAGCTAAGTTAGATACATTAGGAATCAATGAAAGGGAAAAAAAAAAAGCAAAAAACAAAGAGTTCACTTTGTGCAAATAATACTAATCATAAATCTACTTTATGCATCTAGGGATTACTTCATGTGTTATGGCATTTGCAGTGCTTCTCAGCTCCATTCTTTTATATCTCTCTTCCTCTCTGTGTTATGCTTGATCTTCACTTATGACACCATCTTTTCCTTCTATTGCATGGACTGAAATCTTGTTTTATGTTTTCTCTGTAGCATTCTATAATTCTACGCTTCCAAGTTTCAGAATTTTTGTCGCCTTTCAAAAGAGGGATAGAATATCGAGTCTTCTTGAGCCATCTCTACTTTTGCGCCGGATGCGCTTTCATTTGCATGACACCATATAGCGCACAGATCTACTAATCTTATTTAAGATCATAGCATATGTGCCCGACAAATTTCTGCTCGGATAAAACTTCTGCCCGCTCGCCCGCGTTTATCGCCTTCTTTTCCATAATTGGATTGTAATAACGATAACAGTTATGGATAATAAGATCAACGTATTGATGGAAAAGTACGAGCTTGGGAGATTATTAGGTCAAGGAACGTTCGCAAAAGTCTACTACGGTAGAAGTATTCAGACAGGTCAAAGTGTGGCGATAAAACTAATCGACAAGGAAAAGATTACAAAAGTAAGGATCATCGACCAAATCAAGCGCGAAATCTCCATCATGAGGCTCGTGAGGCACCCATTCGTCGTCCATCTCTACGAAGTCTTAGCTACGAAGACAAAGATATACTTCGTCATGGAATACGCAAAAGGAGGCGAGCTCTTCAACAGAGTAGCCAAGGGAAAGTTAAAGGAAGACCTTGCAAGAAAATACTTTCAGCAGCTGATAAGTGCAGTCGAATTCTGCCACAGCAGAGGCGTTTACCACCGCGATTTGAAGCCCGAGAACATATTGCTAGACGAAAACGACAACCTTAAAGTTTCTGACTTTGGTCTGAGCGCTTTGGCCGAATCTACACGCCAAGATGGCCTCCTTCATACGACTTGCGGGACCCCAGCTTATGTGGCGCCTGAGGTATTGAACCGTAAAGGGTACGATGGGGCCCTAGCTGATATTTGGTCTTGTGGGGTGATTCTCTTCGTCTTATTGGCTGGTTATCTTCCCTTTCACGACTCGAATTTAATGGAGATGTACAGGAAAATTGCAAGAGCTGAATACAGATACCCTCGTTGGTTTTCTCACGAAGTTCGTTCTTTGCTGACTAGGATATTGAATCCCAATCCTTACAGTAGGATTTCGATAGCTGAGATTAAGGAAAACCCATGGTTCAAACGCGGTTTGGAGTCCATACAGAATTCGTCGGAGAGCAGCAGCAGTTCTTTGGACAGTGGTGGGCAAGAAAGTACTGGCAGCAACACACTTACGAGGATAAATGCGTTCGATATTATTTCTCTGTCGAACGGTTTCGATATATCGAGGTTGTTCGAAGAACAGTCGGCGAGGAAGGAGGTAAGGTTCATTTCTTCGAAGCCCGCGTCTGTGATCATCTCTAGGCTGGAGGAAATCGCCAGGCGCATGAAGCTGAAGGTAACTAAAAAGGACGGGGGATTGTTCAAGCTCGAAGGATTGAGGGAGAGTAGAAATGGGGTTCTATCGATCGACGTGGAGATATTTGTTTTGACATCGAATTTTCACTTGGTTGAGGTTGAGAAGACGAATGGGGACACTTTCGAGTACCTCAGAGTCTTGAACGAGGGCATCAGGCCTGGCCTTCAAGACGTCGATGGTGATTCAGAATCTGAACGAGCGCCACGTCAGCGAAGGCATGAGCAATCTGAGTTGAGAGACGGGCAACCGTAGACGATCCTTTTCCTTTTTTTCTCTATTTATTCACTATTTTACGGGAGCTATTTATGCCTCGATTCGATCGAGACAGAGCTTAGACCATTTACGTAGTTATGTCTCGACCATCTATAGACTGGTGAGTGTTGTGGTTCCTTGTAAGAACCAAAACCACAGTTGTCTGTAAATTCTGTTTAGCTTTTTCGTCATCAAAGTTTGGTTACACCTCAGTTTCTCTCTGTTCATCCACTATTTAATTTCTGGGATTTGCAACTGTCTGGAAAAGATTCTTGTTTTCGATTATCAGATGAAATACGTTTGCCCCACCACTCTAACACCAGAAGATACGTATCAGAATAAGAAAAAGGATGTTTATTTCATTTGGAAAAACGTTATGACAAAGATTCCATAACATTACAACAGATGTACACAAATAAGGGATAAACAGAGTTTATAATCATGAGAAATCAAACAAATATAGGAGAACTTGTCAAGTCAATGATATCAGGGTAGGCAGCAGTTGCCTTCCTCCTCTTCTTCGTAAATTTCAAATTCTTCGCAGAGCACGGCGAAGGCGTGAAAACGTCGATGACCTCGACACTCTGACCAAAAGCAGGGCAGTTCTTTGAAGAGGGTTCTTGTGCTGTATCAGCAACAGAAGCATCAGCTGACTCTTTCGGCAAGTGCTGATCTAAAGCAGAACTGATTGCAAAGACATCGTGTGTGTTTGTGAAGAAAGAAGGCGATGATGCTCTGACGGGAGAGTTATAGCTAATATCATCGATGGAGAAAGAATGGTTACATTCTCCTCTTGAGCTTTCACCCTCCTCAGCGGCGATTCTAGCCAAACGTGTCCTTAAATCACAGTCCTCATAATCTTCCTCCTCTTCATCAACAGTTGATTTATCGCAAACTTCATGGCCAGATACTTCATCACCTACTTCGCCATGAGACTTATTGTAAAGGGGAAGCTCGTTCATACAACATATTTGAATCCGCATTTGCTCGGGCAAAGTGGGACAGGCGGAGGTGAGCGTTTGGTACTTTGTGGAGAATAAGTTCACCGTAAGGTTCAAACTGAGAAACGCCAAGACCGAGTACAGTATCAGCTCGAAAGCTCCTATCATCTTCATCATCTAATCTTATTAAAAAAATAAAAGATGTTGGCCTACCTTTTCCATGAAGGTAGAGTAAGCATAGTGTATACGAGTTTGATCTTGTTGGCTAATCCCGAGAGAGATTTGAAAGTTGCAGCTGCCGATCTCACTGCTAACGATTCCAACGGATGCTGCCAAGCCCATTCGAACTGCACGATTGATTGTTCGATCATACAATCATCACTCACAGTGACAAGTTGCTTTGGAGATTTAGCATTCATTTAATCGAAAACCTTATGTGCAATCACAGCATCGTCCCAAGGTGCATAAATTGAATCACTTGGAAATCAGAATTAATTACCTGAAGAGCAGCTATGTTAGTAGGGAAACCATAGATGCATAGCACCATCTCCCACGGCCGTTTCCGCTTAGTCCTCCACGCCCCACAGCCGATCTCGCCGTTGTGTTGCCTTATCCTCCGCCGTGGGTTCACCGTGTACCTGCCGCGAACGACCCCACCAAGAAACGAAAAAGGCAAATAAATTGAAAAATGTTCATCAGAAAACAAGAACATGACTCGACTACGCATCCAATTGGAATATCGATACGTCGGAAAACTCGTACCCGATGTACGTGTGGCCTTTGAACCTGGGACTGAGTGACGTCAGCAGATAGCAAGAGTGAAACTTGCTAGTATTCTCCTTATCGTCATCATGAAACCCCTCCGCTCGTTCTTCGTCTTCGCCGCTGTGCTCATCGCTTCTTCGCTTTTTCGGAGTTACAGTTTTCTGAGTCTTTCTTCTCCTCATCTTCGCTTCGTGCTCGTTGTCCCAGATGATTTTTTTTTTTTACCCGAAACGATAGCTTGAATAGATTAACAAAGATACAGGGACTAAATAGCCCAAAGAGTCTCACCGGTACATCGTCAACCGGGAGAACAAAGGCTCACAACCGAGCACAGCACAGCCCCAAAATGGGGCACAACACTCCCCGAGGGGAGAAAAAGGTCCACAGAGGGACAAGAACCGACAGAAGACAGAACTCATTATCTACGACCAAGAACTAAAGAACCTATAACAGAAAAAGCTATTAAGCTAAATCTACGATACTCTTCATTTTTACTTGGCCTTCGACTTCTGAATTCTTATCTTCATCGGACTGACAGCTCCACAAGGGAGAAAATGCTCTCGACCCGCGGGTCGAGAGAAACGAGGGAGTCGGCAGCGAGGCGGCGATGCTGCAGAGTGGGAAGGGTGGGGAGACGGAAGGCAGGGCGGCGAACCAAAGGGAATCCCGAGCAAATCTGCTTCGAAGGCTCTTTGGAGCATTTCATCGAACAGCTTCTGTGCGGGGCAATGGGACAAAGCAGCCCTTTGTATTCCCCGTCGGAGGTGGCGGAGGGGGCAGCAGAGGGGCGGATGCAGTGGAGGTGGTGGAGACGGCAACAGCGGTGGCAGAGGCGGCGGAGATAAACCACGAACATTTTTTTTTTTTGAAAATGGAAAAGAACAAGGAAAAAGAAGAAAAGCAAAAAACGAAAATGGAAGTGTAAGCTCCCCCACCTCCAATGGAGGTGGAGGAGGAGAGGGAATGGAACTGAAGGTGCGGCTAGGGTTTCAGAGGAAAGTTTCGGAAGAGAGAGAGGGAATGGAACTTATTCGGGAACACATTATTATTTCGGGGTTGTCCCAGATGATTGAGATCAGAGAAATGGTTCCCTTCCGAAATTTGACCGTTGCGACTCCTTGTGATATGTTGGTGTTTTTCTTTATTTAGAGGACTTGATAATGTGATTTTAATCGAGAGAGGGTCTAAATGGGCTTCGAGAAAACTATTGGGACATTCAAAGTTATTTACATAGCTGGACCATTTCCTAAAGGCCCAACAAAGCTAAATTAATTTTGTTAGTTAGAGAAAGAGAGAGGTTATTAACTTATAAAGCAAAGAAAGATAAGGTTGAGTTTAAGACACTGATGTCCTCATTTAATATCATTATTTTTAGACAACATAACATGGAAGAATAAGGCAAAATTACTACATATAAATATATATATATATATTATACATACATACACACACTAATATGACACGACCTATAAAAGGTCTTCTAGTTAATCACCATCGTTTGCTAAATAAATCATGATATGACAAACGTACTAGTAAATGTCTATTGCTATATTATATTCACTTTAATAAATGAAGCTTCTATTAGTAAATGGTGGTCAGTGACCTAATCTGAAAAATGAAACGAAATTGCAAAATTTGGTCGAGATGTTACGTTTCCTACCTACCCACTCAACCTCAAACCCACTACTAAGGATTAAGATTTAAATTGGCTGAGAGTTGACATTGCTTACAAAACAATATCATTTATTTCAAACAATCCATAAAAGAGAGTAAGAGACGATTAGCAACAATAATCTATAATGTAATATATAAGCGTGTCTACTTTGAATTGCTCTGCTGATTAGGAATCCCAACAAACAAACATAACACAAATTTACAACGAATCGTCTGCCATTGAAGAAAACAATTATATTACCATAACAAAGATAAGCAGGGAAAAGGGCAGTAATTTATACCAAGTTCATAAGCAAAGATGGAAATAGAAAAACTCGAATCACTAAAGAACATAACCATTTGATATCATTCACATCACAATTCGTAAAGTTTGGTAACATCTAAAAGAAAACAAGTTCAGTACAAGAAAGCAATGCATATTGCCACACGAGACGTTTCCATATATGTATGTATACTTGAATTCCGTAGCACTCAGATGAATACACAGAGAACATACAAAGAGACTGCAGAGGAGATCAAGAAGCTCCCGAAATGACTTAGGAACAGCATCATATTACCGACAAGAATCATTCTGCATGATGGTTTTTGTCTGTAGAAGACGACATGGAAGATGATGATGAAATCAAATTCTTCCAAAGATATCTCCCACTGGCCATGTCGACGAATGTCCAAAAAGACTTTTGCAGAGCAGCTGAAGCCTAATCCAAATACAAAGACAGAATCAGCTAACTCACTGTCCAAGTTTACAAGGAATGGATACTATAACACCTGAACTGGCATAGAATAGCTAATGTTGTTGTTCAGATTATTACAAGTTGGCCAAAGTCTCAAGAAAATAAAGGATTAGGGCCAAAGAGAGCGATGATCAAGTTAAAGAATCCGATTGCCGAAAGCACCACAAAGACAGATCTTGAAAAAATGAGTCAGTCCCAGAAAAGGCAATTATTGAAATTAAGGAAGATCATCCTCTATTAAAGAGAAGCAAACTGATCAACCAAAAAAGTAATCATTTCATGTGTGAAATTGTGGGGAAATTAAACTAACAGAACAAGAACTCCTTCAAATCAATATCAATTCAAAATTTTAACCTCCATCGAATCGTCTTCCAGCTAGAAAACAAAAAAAAAAACGATAAGAGAGCTCATTTCACCTTGGCCGAAAAGGGAAGGGCATTATCAGTCTCAATCTCCTCCTTGGCGTCGTCTTTCTGCGCGTTCGGTGAGGAATTGAGGTTTCTGATGACGAAAAATCCGGCAACCGTAGCAGAGAGGAAGATCGATCAGAATAATTCTCAAAGGACACATTTTTTTTTTTGTGTCTTTAGGGTTTTCTTTTTAGATTTTCATCGTAATTTTACTTTCCTCTCTGCAAATTGAGGATTTATGGAGAAGAAACGAACTTGTTTTCTATGGTGTTTTGGGTGATGGTGGTGGGGTACCCTTTCTCCGTCTCCTATTGAGTATTGACTCTTAGCTCAATAATTTTCATTTCCCACCAAATTTTAATTATATATATTCATCATTTCCATTCCATCAAAATTTAATTATAGAAAGTGCTCCAACATTATGTTTAGTATATAACGAATCAATTTCGGCAAGATTAATCCTTTCGATTTGTGTGGGATGTCTTAAGACTATACCCAGCATAAAAGTCAATATCACAAAAGGAAAATTGAACTCATAAATTACTATTCTAAAGTAGTTTAGAAAAAGAAGTTGCTCCGTATTTCAATTTGACATAGGACTTCTATGATCAATATGATATCATATAATATACGTGGTACATTAAACAACTTGTGCACATAAAATAATTCTTCAAAACCGCACCTTAGCTTGCCCATCCCCGTTGAAATATTTTTCTTATCTATACTATATCTATACTCTTATATTAATTGTGAGGGGGGTTAAAAACTGTCAATTATCTATCTGTATCAATTGCATCAAAAATTTGAGCCGATTTGTTGGTTACTATTTTCATTTAACGTGTGAAAGAAAACTGCTGTGCAGTTTGGAAAAAAAAATCGACTTTAAATTGCACTTGACCAGATCAACCTTACGGACTATTTAATTACTTATATATAGCTGCACAGGTGTAGATTGTGCAATGGCTACTAGTATATTATATTAATGCTCCGTATGAGTTAAAAACCGCTCAATTTGGTGTTTCAATCGGCCAATCATAATTTTTCTTAAATTAATAATTAACATAAAATAAAAAATAAGAAATTGGACACTGCCCTTCTTTCCTTATTAATTGTTATTTAATATTTAACAAATAATTTATATATTAGGTACTACATGCACATGAGCGTGCAATTTAGACTAGTAATATATTATCGCTCCAAACCGAATATTATTATTAGTTGCGACCAAAGACATACAGTTTCCATTTTTAGATCTAATTTCAATATTGCGGGTAAAGTAAAATAAAATTGAGGTGGCCGTATAGGTCAATCCTTGTTTGTATATTTTTTTGTATTATTTTGCCTTAATCTTTTGAAAAAAAAAATTAACCAGATTTTGTTTATTTTTAATTTTCCCATGTTTTTACAATGTATAATTCATAATCATAATATAAATGAATTTTAGAACTTCGGAATTTGTTTAGTTAATTCACCGCGCAATGACGAAAAGATCCCTTCATCACGGATATCAAGAATACACAACAATCTTCCTCTCCCAAACGACGACGTCGTTTTGTGCCTGTGTAAGTGTAACCTAATAGTTTTCGATTATTATATAACTCGTAAACTGTTGTGTGTCAGAGAGCATGCAGTGCACAAGCTACAAAATTCACTTCAACGTTCAACGACGTCGTTTGTGCCGCACTCACCCATCCCAGTCCCACCCACATAGTCGCGCTTCTCTCTGTTTTTGTCCCGTTTCTTGATGCAACCCTCCTCTCAATTTTGAGGCGGCGAAACCTCTGAAAACTGTGTTAGTCTGGTAAGCTTCTGTTCAGCTTCTTCCAAAGTTTCCTCGTCCTTTTTTAAGACTTCTTCTGAATGCTGGTTTGTTCTTCGTGTTTATCTGATTCGTTGTCGTGAATCGCTGAGGTCGGTGTTTGATTTGCTAAGCATTCTCAGCTTGAACTTATTGTGGTAAGCGAAAGAAAAACAATTCTTGAAGAAGAAAGAAGAACAATTCTGTCATAGTTTCATGTTAATGGGGCTGGAGGGGAACACACAGAAAATGGAATTTGATGCTTTCAAAGAAACGCTTAAACCTCATTCTGATATCTTGGATACGGTATCAAAGGCTTCCATGGTCAGTAGGTTTAGGTCCATTGGTGTTTTTCCTTCATTGGAAAACGCAAATGAAGGTCATGTCCAAAGGCTGGTTGCCAAAGACGAGGAGAAGAGCGTCGATGATGTAAGAGAGGAATCCAAGTTTGATGATGCAGTTAAACAAAATTCAATGTCAGCCAAAGTGGGAAGAAACGGTCTGGGATTTGTCGGCCATGAGGAGGTATCGGAACTTTTCGACGTGCTTTTGGATTTGAAATTGGCCTATGTAAAACTTCAAGAAGCCCACGTCCCATACGATCCAAAGAAACTCAGAGCTGCAGATTGGGACGTGGTAGCAAATCTAGACGCTCTCAGCAAGCTTAAGAAGGCTTATAAAGAGAAGCAAGCTAATGAAGCCAATCCCTTTTCTGCAAGTTCTGCTCTTTTGCTTGCAGAGATTCATGTGAAAGAGAGGCTGTTAGAGAAATTGAAGTGCCAAGTGAAGATTAAAGATATAGTGTTGACTACTTTACGACAAAATCACAGAGAATTGGAGGCAATGAATGAAAAATTGGCTGAAGAAGGCGAAAAGGACAGAGAGAGGGAATCCCTTCTCAAGGTTTTCAACAATCAGTATTCGCTCGAGAACGTTGCTGCGATCGCTGGAAAAGCTATCCACGAGTTCGCAAAGCCATTGATCGCCCTGATGAAAGCTTATGATTGGGATTTGGACAGAGCAGTCGAAGCTGTACAAGAATCAGTCGTATACTCTAAGAGGTCGCACAAAAAGTACGCATTCGAAGCCTATGTTTCTAGAAGAATGTTCCACGGTTCTTCATCGCATCGACTTAGCACGTGGGAGGATGCAACGAACGTGGACGATCCAATGGAAGCCCTCGTAAGATGCCCGCAATCTGATTTCGCCAGGTTTGTCAGGGCAAAATATCTGCTAGTAGTTTGTCCCGAGATGGAAGTTTCGTTTTTCGGTAACTTAGACCATCGAACTTTCGTGTCCAATGGGGTTCATCCTCAAACTCCATTTTACAGCGCATTCGTTAGAATGGCGGGGCGGGTTTGGGTTTTGCTTGGATTAACTGCGTTCAGTGAGCCCAAAGCTGAAATCTTTGGAGTTCGAAGGGGAAGTAAGTTCTCAGATGTATGCATGGATGTGGTCGATGAGTTAAAGGATTTCAAGAATATGAGTAAAAAGAAATGCCAAGTTGAGTTCATGGTTATGCCCGGGTTTAAGCTCGGAAATACCTTAGTAAAAGCTCGAGTTTATGTATCTTGATGTTGAATTTCTGAGTTGTGTCCGTACTATTTTCTTATATGTAATTTTTAAGCGATTAGCCGCAAATTCTTGTAGTTAATATATGTATAATACAATGTACGACGATTTCTGCCTATATAAGAACAAACTTAGAACTTTAGTCACACGCGTACTATCATCTTTCTCTCTTCCTTAATTTTCATTCGCAGACACGGAAAAGATAAAGAAAGAACGAGAAAAGAAAGATCCCATCTTTATTTTCGCAATGGGAAATCACAAGTTCAGATTTTCAGATATGATCCCAAACGCCTGGTTTTACAAGCTTAGAGACATGAACAGTACGAAGAAGCTCAGCAGAAGCCAAAGTCATTTATATAACTCTCATCAACAATCATCCTTTAACGTTCACAGCATCAACAGATCATACTTACCATCTCCGTCCCTAACCCAAAAGCTGCAGCCCAGAAAATCGTCGGAGATGATGAGAGCAGACGATAAACTCATCTGTCAAGCTTCTTCTTCAGACAGTCTTGAACTCCTCGAAGAACTTTCGAGGAAATCAGCGGCGAAGAAAAGAACCAAGAGAAAGACTGTTTACGTGCCTTCGCCAAGAACATTTGCAGGTGACGTTGGTGATTCTTATTCATCCTCAGAAATTGAGATTTACGAATCTCCGTCGTCATCTGAATTCGATCTCCATGAGAACGAAGTAATTGAGTCGTCTTCCTTTTCTGGCGGCTCTTGCCACTGTCAGTTATGTTCTTCGTCGGCAGCTGATATCATCATAGACATGGAAGAGCGAAGATCGTCGTATCATCGCCGTCAAGATATTAGGATCAAAAGGGTCGGACATAAGCTTGATCTCATATCAGGCATTGAACTTCCTCGGATCCTCACCAAGCCCACAAAACATAATTCCATGGAAGAATCTCTGAGCTCTTTCAGAAACTCACCTGCTGTCAAAAACCCTAACGTCGACAAACCAGAGAAGAAACGCCAGGCGGCGGAGACGACGGCGAGAATTTCTTCATCATTTCGAAGAACTCCGTCGCGTGCAGGGAGAGTGAAAATCCGAACAAGCTTCAGAGGAAAGAGAAGCAGTGACGTTCATGGAAGGAAAAGCAGTATTACTGCAAGCAGTGCGAAAACTGATGAAGACAAAGGATGTTCGCTGTTTTGTTCTGATAGCTTGGCTATGGTGAAGGCTTCTCTCGATCCTGAGAAAGATTTCAGAGACTCAATGTTGGAAATGATCGTGGAGAACAAAATAAGGGCAACAAAGGACTTGGAAAAACTACTCGCTTGCTACCTTTCGCTGAACTCGAATCAGTACCATGATATTATCATCAAGGCTTTCATGCAAATCTGGTTTAATTTCCCTGATTGTTATTGCAAAAAGTAGCTATTACTGTATCTCAATGATAGTCTTGTAATTATAGAGACATAAATACCTGCTGACAATGATTTTTCACGAGCATCTTCGTTGAATTGTCCATTTATGTTTCTTTCTCCTATCCTCGAGGTTGTGTTATATGTAATTTTGCAGCCTATTATACACTCATATATGTAGCTTAGGAATGATTTTTTCTGAAGAAAAGAATGTTTTCAATCTTCCCAAAGGAATTAATCTATGACACTATCTATAGCTCTGACAAGATTCTGAACGGTTTTGTTCCTTTACATTTCAATTTTCAACTTCGCGAAGTGTTTAGTTCCTGCAAAGACATGAGCTTTTAGCGTAGGGTTTCGTACTATTAGATGATGCCCATATACTTATTATCTTTGCAATAATAACTTGCATTATCACTTTAATAAAGACGGTTAATAATTCTCAAGAGAGTGGAACACTAAGAATTGTAGGGTAAACATCCACTTTAAAAGCACGTAGGCCACAAAGCAAAGGTGCTTTCGAGTCGTAATTATGAAGGAAATGAGATGCCTTTAGTAGCTGTTCGTGCACATAAAAGAGTGGACACATTCCATCTCTTAATATCATGTCTTTTCATATTTCGCATGCCATTGGACCACCCTTCACACGTAATAAAGTCGCACATGAACATTATTAATTTGAAGAGTTATGCGATTTTATGGATTAAATTTTGTAAAAAAAAATATATAACTGTTCAGTCAGGTTATACATGAAACATCCAACGTGGGCCAAGGATGCCATGATATACGAGTTTTGGTCCCTAAAGGACTGAAGGGCAAATGATTTTTGGCACTTTCCAGGCATTTTCTATAGTTAGTTAGACACGTAGAGATGTAGCACATATGTAGGTAGCATTATTTAACATGTTTGGTCATATATATACGCATTGACTTTAATTATTTTGTATTCCACGGATTAGCAATCATGCAAATCTTGTTTAGGTAGCATAACCATATACTTTGAGATTCGTATATTGTCCGTTTCTTCTTGGGCTTCTCAATTGAGGGGGTTCATAAACTTCTAGCGAAGCGGTTTGAATGCTTCGAATCCAAAGCAGTGTGCAAAAAGATGATAGAATCAGAAAGCAGGCAAATGAACAGCAAACAGGGAAATCCTCAATTTCACTAACTCAAAAAAACTCTGATGAAATGATCGTCACAAGGGCTGGCATGGATTTAATTTCATAAAGCAATCAAATTTATCGAAAACGATTTAAAAAGATAATTTAGTAAGCAATACTGATAGAGAAATCAAGCACGGCCAGCAGCAGGTGCACCGCCAACACGAGGAGCTTGGCCCGCCTTGGGTAAGTCATCCTATAAAATAACAGGTGAAGAACATTTCAAGCCTCTATATTGCAGCAGTCAAACCAAGAAAAAGGGACATGGCATTTGTTTACCAAGAGAAAAAGCATAGATGTGTAGTTAGTTCCTAGAATGTCATGAAGGAACAAGAGAAATACTTGAGGAGGTCATAAAAACTAACCCTTGGGCGTCTAAAGCGCTGTGGAGGCTCACGGTTCCTCCTATCAGTTCGCGAACGCACACGAACAACCTTGGAGTGAATCGCACAAGAGACGCAGTATTGCATCTTCACATAGAGCTTAGGCAGGGTGTAACCTATTATTGTACAACATTGATAAAAATTTATCACTTTCATAAGCCTATACATGAGTTAGAAACCACAAAGAAATGATGCCTACCATCGAAAGCACAGGCCTCCTGAACATCCCTGACAGCAGCTTGCTCGACAATGTTTCTCACCAAAAACCTCTTGATTGCCTTGTCCTATCCAAATCAAGGTAATGAAAGCACACATCAATTCTTCGAATAGATACATAATGGTAATAATCCCTGTATCAATTTTGCATAAACGAAAATTTTGTCCCTACACCGGGCAAATAAATTATACATCTGCATAAAATCTTTTCATACTAAATATCTAGACCACAAAATAACCACATTCAAAGAACAAAAGGATTCTCCACTCGTCAAACATGAATAGCGTAGGCACATATCAAACAGTTTATCATGGAGAATCCACAAAGCCAACCTATTTCCGAATTAAACACTGCCCACAGCTCAGCTCAAACAAAAGAATTACAAAAAAACAGGCTAATGAGCTCGAAAAGTATAATCAACCCACCTTTGGGCAACATTTGCCACAGTTGGAGCATCGGATGAACTTGACATGACCACGACCGTGCTTGTTTCTTCCTCCGTTCCTTCTTTTGAACGTCTAACAGAATTCAAAACGAATTGATCAGTAACGAACCACAAGAATTACAGGTTTCGAGCTAGCGACGATCAAAATCTCACAAGCAATGACACCGTACCATTTTCGACTCTGAAGTTTAGCTTTCCTAGATCTCTCCACCTGCTGCAGACTCACTGATCTTATGCAAAAGTCTTGCATTTCTAGGGTTCGCGAGTATATAAAAAGCATAAAAGTTGGGCTTACAAAAAACCTATTGGCCCATAAACTGGGCTGATAATCAAACGGCCCAATAATTGACCCAAGTTCTACGAACACATCAAAATCAGAGTCCAACTATTAAACTACTAGATTATTAATTATAGCATCACCTACAAAGGCAAGATTGTTGCAAGACATTATTAATTTGATTTCCCATTCATTACACATCATCCAAAATAATATTTCTTAATTAAAGTTTTTCTCGCCAATTTTCATGAAATTAAAATTAAAAAACTAGCTTTGTCAGGTCGAGCTTTAGGCTTTCGGTGAATGGATAAGAAAGGAAAAGAAGACTTGGTCATAGAGGTGATGCATATCATTTTATTACATTATTACTTTACTATTAATTTAAAATTTGTCTTTTTGCTAATTACCTCGGGACAGAGTTAAAGAATATAAAATCGATTCGGACGTGTCCTTCTTTGAAGGGGTAGTGTTTGAATAGGATTAAATAAAATATCCGATAACATCTTATCATGCAATGGTATTATAGAATTTATAATTAAGTAAGCGCCGAATAAATAATCATGCTTAAGCTAACAATATTTGTCCTATACGTGCAGCTTCTCGACAATTACTTCCGTAATCTCCGATAATCACCGTCCCGTTGGACGTTGATTAAAAAAAATTGTAAATCGTCAAAAAAATATTTTAATCTGACGGTATATATTCACCACAAGCAATATATACAAGTTAATTTAATCCACTTTCGCCGACTTTCATATAAAAAAGGCACCAACACGTATGCTTGTACAATAAACACGCACACACGCCTTGTTGTGACATGCATGCAACTTCGGTAACGAATATGATCGTACGTATATTTTATTTGCAAACGACATGATGTTATCGGAGTAATACTTTATTAGATATGGATTGATATACTGTAACATTTGATTTTTTATGAGTGTATTTCTCCAATATCGACAACATGATCAGGTGTAGGGATATCACCGTATATTAAACTAATAAATTAGAAAACATATCATAGCGTATTCCTCGTCAGAAAATCAATAACAAACTGAAAATTTGCATGCATGTGGTAGAAAGGTTGGACCTACAAGAACTATAAAAGTTGGTACTTGACAACCCAACAAGAATCAAAACATGTGCACTACTTACCAAATTAAATTTTAATTAATACAGTTTATCAAATATTTTTTATTCGATCTTTCTGTCCCATGATTGTTTGTATATATTCTGTCTAGGGTCTCCTCTCTTTATATCTTCTGCTAATATTATATTTGTTAGGCCGATTTATCCAACCTTGTACTGAATCACTGGATTAGTATTACCTGATACGATGATTTACGGAAGCAATAAACGAAGTAATACCGTAGACGAATTGTAGAGTTGGAACGAGAGAGCGCGCGAGTTCTTCAGAATAGTCGTCAACTCAATTATGATTCAGCAACCCTAAACACTAATGTGTTTAGGGTATTTATACAAAAGCCCTAATGGGCTAACGGGCCCAATATTACTAATATATCCACAAGTCGGATATATTTACAATTAAGTCCTAGGGCATAATTAAATTTCAGAACATTAGACTAATAATTAAATGAACACAATTAAATTAATCTCTAACAATCTCCCCCTTTGTGTTCATTCTACGTAGTATCCCGGTCTTCTGTTCTGTAGGCGGATTTCCTCAAATTGAGAACGTACTCGAATTGTCTGATGCTTCGGCGAAGATATAGTCTATTCTGAATTTCTTCAATAGCAGTATTGCTTAGGCTGATGATTTCTTCTCGGAACTGCTCGAGTCCTAAGCTTGCAAGGTCGCCTTTTGAAGGATCAGAATATCTTCTAACTTTACTTCTCAGTTTCTCGATAATGATCCTGAGAGTGCCGTCGCAGTACTTCTCAACTTCTGAGAGGAACATGACTCTCTTTAGTCCATCCTTGCTGTAGACTACGGAGAGTTCAGGTTCTTTGAAGATGAAGCCATTTGGATATGATTTGAGCTCTTCCTCCATGCCTGTGAAGTTTGGTCTCGTTAGGTTTACCTTCCTAGCGTTATTCTCAATGGCCATCTGAAAGTCGTGGCCTGTGTAGAAGGTAATGTCTCTCAGCATGTGTCTCTTAATGGCTTCATATCCAGCTTGTATTTGAATTCTCGTAGGATGAATTTCCTGTAGAGTCTTGATAGCTTGAATACTTCGCTGGGATCAATGTACTGAAGATCTCCTTCAGAGATCATGTCTACAGAATCGTCCAGTCGTCGCACTAGGTAGACTGGGTATTTCAGGCTCGTTCCCATTTCCTGGACGGTTACATCCAGGATCTCCTTGATTGAAGCCTTCGCCCGCATCCTCTTCTTGTCGTCGTCAGTGACCCTCGAGCCTCCTGTCGTCGTCCATTTGTATAGGAAATGATAGGCCAATTTTGTGGATCCTCCAACGTGTGATAGGCCTCTCAGCTCCATTTCATTGTATGGACGAATTTGATCCCGTTCTCGCCAGATTCTATCTCGAAGTTCTTCTTGAAATGGAGTGGTTATCTTGTCCCATGGGATTGTATAATCGCATGGCGTCTCTTCGTAGTCTTCTCCATTTCTGATCTCGTCTGGCGCCATCCTGAGGCTCGTTTCGACCGCCGCCCAGATTAATCCACTCACGTTGTCCAGTCGCTCTTGAAGATCATCTTCTGCGGGATGATCGTTGTAGCTTTGAGATTCCCATCCCTGGTCTACAAACTCGTTGAGCTCAACCAGAGGATCAGGGATATTTATGTCTGCGACTGGAGGTAGTGGCTCGTCGGTCACCTGTGGGGGTGGGTCTGGTCTGAAGTCGGATGGTAATGGGGGTAGGTCTTTTGGTAGGTGGGAAGAGGTAGTAGGTTGGGGGTTTGTGGGCTCTGGTTGGTTTGAGGTGGAGGGCTCTGGTTGGTTTGAGGTGGAGGGCTCAGGTTGGTTTATTGCCTCGACCCGCTGTCGCTTTTCCTCCCCCTCAGGACGACCGTCGCCATCAGGGTCGTCATGTCGTCGCTTGTGTGTGGGCGGGTCGTAGTGGCAATGGTATGGTATTTGGAGGCGGTGAAGGAGCTCCTTATCCTCATCATCGAGGCTGTCGACCTCGCTAAGGAGGCGATCAAGTAGTTGTTGGCGGAGCTCCTTAGTGGTGGGTGTTGGAGTAGGGGTAGGTGTACTGGCGGATGTGGATGGGTGGTGGGATTGGGAGGATGCTAGTGCGTCGACTCTTTGCATGATGGAGGCCTCCATTTGTTTCATTTCTTCGCGTACGGTTGCGAGGCTCCGTTCGAGGTGTTGGTCGAGGTCGGCGCGGGTGATGAAGGGTGATAACTCAACAGAGCCACGAAGGCGTTCTGTTGTCACGACATCAGAAAAAATTCCTGAGTCGCGGCCCACACGCACTAAAGAGCGCGTGGGACTTGAGGGACCGGGGCCACCGAGGCTCACCGTTTGCATCGTCGATAAGACAAGCTCATCGAGATGGCCTGAACTCACGGGGGCAGTGATGTTGCCCGTGTCAGGACTTCCGTCCGATCGTCGAGTATCATCAATAGATGATGTCTCTACAGACGTTCTGGACTGATCACTAAGAAAAGTCGAGAAAGGTGTTAGTGTCCTAGCAAAATCGAAAAAATTTGGGAAAGTGGACACTAGACTCGATGTGGTAGAAGAAGGGGCAGCGACGTGGGGCTGGGGGTCGCTTATATGTACATCACTTGCCTCCGAGCGAGACAAGGATGGCTGAGATGGTTCCCCGTGAGATATTGAGACATCAACCTGTTGGGAGGTTGATGAATGGGAAGGGCTGGGTTGTGCATGCGCCGTTGAACCAGATGCGGCGACTTCTACTCGGGAGCTGATTAAATCAGCTCCTGTTCCTATGGGTTCGGTTCTGGGAGATGTAGTGAGGATGGGAGGTGCGAAGTTGACGGACACCGGAGTAGGCGGTTGTCGGTCATGTTTTCGTTTTGTGCGTACTTCGCGTTGTCTCTCAGGACCCTGTCTCACACTCGAGCTGGCCCCGGGGTTGGATACGGTGGGGTTTGACCGTATCGTAGGGGCAGGAAGGTTCTGCGACTGCCTGTACTTGATCACCTCTGCATCCGTGGGATCAGTGAGGTCTAGGAGGTGTCGGGGAATAGGCATGCCTTGGGCTGTCGATCCTTCCTTTGATTTCTTTAGGTAGTTGAACTTGGGGACTCCTAGGGACTCTGACGCTGGACGACGAGTGATCTCTGGATGGATTTCCATGTAGTGATAGATCAATACTTGGAACCATCGGAGATATGGAAGGCCCTTTCTTTTGGACGTCTTGAGGTGATCTCTGATGTAGATCTGGTCCACGATTTCTTGCATGAATAGGGCAGCGTAGTCGTAGCGTTTCCCGAAGATGACCCCATAGAAGATGGTGAGGATGCTGAGGTTGCAACGATCGTAGCCCGTGTGCTTCGGTGATAAGCACTTGTTGATCAGCATGAATAGGGCGTTCCACGGAGATGGTATTTTGCTGAAGGAGAATGCTGAAACTTGCGTGAGAGGTGGGGAGCAACCTAGTTCCAACATTCCATTCAGAATTTCTTGAGCGGTGGGAGGTGGATCGAGCTCGGCAAAAGTAGGGAGTTGAAGAATCGTCCTCAGAAGGTCTTTGTTAAGGACAACGGATGTATTCTCGATCTGGCTTTGGAATATGATCTCCTCGATGTCTGGAACTTGGTCCATGAGTCCCCAGAATTGTTGCAGGTAGACTTGGGGGACGCTCGCCGTGAGTGTGAATGCGGGGAGCAAAAAGTGATTCTTCAGAATGGCTATGATCACCATGTCTGAGCATCTGAAAGCCGTTGTGTCCAATTGATAGTTGTTCTTCAGCGGCTCGATCCATTTGGAGATGGGATAGATCGTATCACGGTTTGGAATCTCCATAATCTGAAAAATAGGATCATAAGGTCATTAGACATCGAATATTCCATCGTTGCCCTCGCTCGCTGTGAATCTTTTTCTTTCTTTTCTTCCCTTCTTCTTTCTTCTTTTTTTTTTTTGTTGTTGTTTTTTTTTTTTTTTTTTTATATATATAAATATATAGATATATAGATATTTATAAGTAGATGTAGATATATAGAGATATACGAATATATAGATAATATGTAGTAATAAATAGATATACATGAATGAATTTTTCGTTAAGTTGCAAAAAGGGCCGTGAAGGGATGAAATTTTTGTTAAGTAGAAAGGGCCCAATTGAAAGTGATTAAAGAGAGGCCCAATATGCTAAAATGTCGAGAGCATATAAATTGAAAATGTCGAGAGGATTAATATCGAGATGTCGTGATTGAAAATCAAAGGCAAAAAGTCGAGACAATGTCGAAATATTTAATTTAAGAGTGGTTAACGATATCGACATTGAAAAAGCCCAAACAAATTGAAGGATGTTGAGAGGCCCATTTCAAATGAAAATGTCGAAAGCCCAATAATGTCGATAGGTTTAAAATGTCGAGTAGGCCAAGGTTTGAAAAAGTCGAGTAGGCCAAGGTTTGAAAAAGTCGAGTAGGCCAAATATCGAGACGAAGTAAAATTTTACTAAAATGTCGAGAAAGAAAAAATGGCGAGGAGCTTAGTTTAAGTAAAATGTCGATATCGCTCAGGTTAAATAAAATGTCGGGATAATTGCAAAATGTCGACAAGACCGAAATGTCGAGACGAAGATAAATGTCGATATCTCTCTGTTGAAAATCAAATTAGGGTTCACGACTTGAAATTTGGGGAAACTCTGAAAATCGTTTCAAACATGTACAGATTTAAGCCACGAAATGTCAAGAGGTCCAAAAACAGATAGAATTAGTTTAAGATTTAAGGAACCAACTTGAGAAATCATGGAAATCGAGGATTTAAAATATGAAAAACTGAAATCGTAACTGCGTCAGTGAGTTCTCCGAATTTTCCACCTGCAATCGAAACGATTAGTAGCATAATAGAGAGATTAAAGGCTTTATCGAGCTTACCAGTCGATAGCGGAAATGGATTAACTGAAGATAGATTTACGAAACGCTGAAAGTTGTCTGGCGAAGTGAGAAAGACGAAGAAATGTCGAGATGGATTATGAAAAGTCGGGCTGTGTTATAATTTGTCGAGTCGAAGTGAGAAGTCGACACGGGTTATAAAAAGTCGGGGTCAGTTTGGGCTTCCTAAGGCCCATATAAGATGTCGTGTCGAAATTGTTAAATGGCCCAATATCGATGAATAAGAAGTCGAGATGTAAAAAGTCGAAATGTGAGAAAAAGTCGAGTAGGAATGTCGATATGAGATGGGCTTGGCAAGCTTACGTTTTGGGCTTTACTCGAAATGGCCCAATGAGATTTTAAGACTTAGAAAATTCATGCAAGTAAGCTTAATAAGATGAAATGCAAATAAAATAAGATGCGAATAAAATGAAAAAAATACCAAGTGATAATATGTGATAATGCGAAGGTACTGAAAAATAGGAAATAGTGATGCTCCCCCTAGACATATGCATATCATTTCATCATCAATTTTTTTTTTTTTTTTTTTTTTTTAATGAAAAAAAAATATAAAGCTAATTCAACCTAAATCAGTGATGCAGATATTAAATGATAAATGCTCCCCCTAGAATTATGCAATTATGTTTCTCCCCCTAGACATATGCATAGGCTTTGCAAAAGATATAACATGATTACGTCTAGCCTAGCATGGATGTGTCTAGATTAAGGGGTAAGATTTAACATGCCCAACCTAGAGACTAAGAATTGGAATCGTTTCTCATCCAATGCTTTAGTGAAAAGGTCGGCCAGTTGAAGTTCGGTGCTAACAAATTGCATTTCTATGATGCCATTTTCAACATGATTTTTGATGAAGTGATATCGAAGATCAATGTGCTTCGTGCGTGAGTGATGTACGGGATTGCATGTAATAGCAATAGCACTTTTAGAGTCACTATAAATAGGAATATTATGTAAATCAAACCCGTAGTCCAATAGTTGAGTTCGCATCCACAGAATTTGGGAACAACAACTGGCAGCGGCAACATATTCTGCTTCAGCTGTTGACGTAGACACGCAAATCTGTTTCTTGGAGGACCAGCAGATTAATTTGTCGCCGAGCAGTTGTGCGCCACCTGATGTACTTTTTCTATCCATGCGACACCCTGCAAAATCTGAGTCAGTGTATCCAATTAATTTAAAACTAGAATTTTTGGGATACCATAGACCAAGATTTGGAGTTCCTTTCAGATAGCGAAGTATCCTCTTTACAGCAGTCAGGTGTGATTCTTTTGGGTTTGCTTGAAAACGTGCACAGAGGCAGGTTGCAAAGACGATATCTGGTCTGCTTGATGTTAGATACAGTAGTGAACCAATGATTCCTCTGTAGTGAGTTTCGTCAATAGGCTTGCCAGAGAGATCTGCATCAAGTTTGCATGCTGTGGACATAGGAGTCGCTATGGAAGTGCAGTTTTCCATCTTGTATTTCTTCAAGAGATCACTTATATACTTAGACTGACTGATGAAAATACCGTCTGGTAGCTGTCTGATCTGCAGTCCTAGAAAGAAATTCATTTCCCCCATCATGCTCATTTCGAACTTGGTGGTCATTAAGTGACTGAATTCCTCGCATAGTTTTACATTCGTGGAGCCAAAGATTATGTCATCAACATAAATTTGAACGAGCAAGATGTCTGAGTTCTGCCTTTTAATGAAGAGCGTGGTATCAATTTGACCTTTGGTGAACCCGGATTCGACTAAGAAGGTGGAAAGAACGTCATACCAAGCTCGCGGTGCTTGCTTAAGGCCATAGAGGGCTTTGTCCAGACGATACACGTAATCGGGCTTGGTTGAGTCTACGAATCCTTCAGGTTGTCCAACATAAACTTCTTCTTTCAGAACTCCATTTAAGAAGGCTGTCTTGACGTCCATCTGATAGACAGTGAAATCCTTATGGGCAGCGTAAGCAAGAAATAAACGAATGGCTTCTATACGAGCGACTGGTGCAAAGGTTTCATCGTAGTCAATGCCTTCTTGCTGATTGTACCCTTTTGCTACCAATCTGGCTTTATTACGGATGACCTTGCCATTTTCGTCTCTCTTGTTCTTGAAGACCCATTTCGTTCCTATGATCGTTTTGCCTTTGGGTCTTGGAACTAGAGTCCAAACTTTTAAGCGTTCAAACTGGTTGAGTTCATCTTGCATAGCAATTATCCAGTCTGGGTCTGAAAGTGCTTCTGACACTTTTCTTGGTTCGAGTTGACTCATAAAGCACGAGAAATGTTCGTGAACAAATGAGACGTAATCGTCCGGAATTGCGCTTTTCTTTTCACGAGTTGATCTTCGCAGGAGTGGTTGAGCCGTATGAGAATCATCAGGATGGTCAGGAATTGTTGCTGCGTCGACTACAGGAGATTGATCGTGATGTGTGGCGAGGGAGTCAACGTTTGTCTCAGTCTGAGGTTCTATGACATTTGCAGTGGGATCCTGACTGGAATGAGAGATTTCGTCCTCAGTGTCAGTGGCGTTGGGAAGCGTGAAGTCTGTTTCTGAGGAAGAGTTATCTTCAATATCTGATGTTGCTTGGATTTCACCTTGTGGAGTTTCTGTCATCTGAGAAGGTATTGGATCTGAAATTAGATGAAAATCTTCAAGCAAAAAATCTAGTGATGCCAAGCTTGGATTTGCAGAGGCTGAGTCTCGTTGAACGTTCCCTGATGCATTAGAGGGTGCTTCTGGTGTTGTGGGAAGCGTTTCGTCAAATGTAACATTTGCACTTTCCCTTACAATTTTAGCGTCTTTGAGGAATACTCTAAATGCTTTGGACGTTGAGGAGTATCCAATGAATGTGCCTTCGAGAGCTTTAGGATCAAATTTGCCTCTGTTGCTTCGATCATCTGCAATAAAACATTTACAACCAAACACTCGAAGAAAGGAAATGTTAGGAGCACGATTATTTATGATCTGATAGGGCGTCTTCTCAAATCTTTTGTGGATTGAAGTGCGGTTCTGAGTGAAGCATGCAGTGCTTAGAGCTTCGGCCCAGAAGGAATGTGGAAGATTTGATTGAATTATCATAGTGCGTGCAGCTTCAACAAGTGTTCTATTTTTCCGTTCGACTACCCCGTTTTGTTGTGGAGTTCCAGCAGCCGAAAACTGTTGTGATATGCCTTGAGATGCATAGAAGTTTCTCAAGCGATTTTTGAACTCCGTGCCATTATCTGAGCGAATGGTGCCAATTCGGGCCTGTAGTAGGTTCTGGGTAGTTGTGACGAATGTTTCGATGATTGAGGCGGTCTCATCCTTACTGCGTAAGAATTTTGTCCAAGTGTATCTAGAAAAATCGTCGATGAGGACTAGAACATTTCCGACCATTGAGACTCTCTGTTCTCATGGGACCGCATAGATCAACGTGAAGTAGTTCTAAAGGTCGAGAAGAGCATGCAACATGTTTGGACCTATGGGAGGCTCTTTTCATTTTTCCTAGTTCGCAGGCACTACAGAGATGTTCCTTTTGATACGTAAGGTTTGGTAGGCCGACAACTAGTTGCTTAGTGGATAGTTTATTAATGTCTCTAAAATTTAGATGGGATAGACGATTGTGCCACAGAATGTTTTGAGAGTGTGAAGCTTTAGAGAGTAGGCAGATGTTCGAGGATGGCGTGGTTGTTTTGAGGTCTATCGTATAGAGATTCGTTTTTCGAATGCCATGGAGTAGATCATTACCGTGACCGTCGTTGATGCTGCATTTTCTTGCTTTGAAGTTTATTTCGAGTCCTTTGTCGCACAGTTGGCCAATGCTGAAGAGGTTGTGGCCTAGTCCCTTGACGTATGAGACGTCTTGGATGGTTAGATTTCCGTGATTTAGATCTCCTCGTCCTAAGATTGGGGATGACTCGTTATTTCCAAAGCGTACTTTTCCGCCGTACTTTTCGGTGTAGTTGCTCAACAGCTCTTTGTTTCCAGTCATGTGTGTGGAGCAACCTGAATCTAGATACCACACATGATGGACCTGCAATAGGAATGGAATTAGAAACGTTTCGGTACCCATTTGAGAATGGGCACTGTCCATTTCTTAGTAGAAGATTTAGCAGAACTAGTAACAGGATTAACATTGGGTGAGTGATGGAAGACTGTCGCGTGATGTTTTTGTTTGGGCACCCAAAATTGTTTAGGTTTAGTTTGATATGGCGTGAATTTCCTGTTCGAAGATCGAGTGATCGTGGGATTGCGTATGGCGTTGGCTGGACGAGACATGGGCGTTCGAGTAGTAGAACGATGCATTTTATACGCAATAGACTTATTTAAGCTAGAAACATCAAATGTCTTAAAGGTCTTTAAAGGAAAAGGAGATTCATCATAAGCATAAGTAGTAGGATAAGAAGTCTTGGCAGGAGTTGAATTAGGTTTCGATTCTGGACCCAGGCCAACGTCGTCTTCTTGGTAGTTAATCTCTTTCCTGTAGTCAAATTAGGCATGGGATGAGGAGTTAGGTTATAGGAGGAAGAAGAATTAACGTCAGATGAATAATCTTTGAGGTGTCTAAGAAGCGAAATTTCATGAAGCATTTTCTCCTTTTCGAACTTGAAGATTTCGATTTGATTTTGATGTTCTTTGTGTTGTATCAAGTTAATATTCTGAAGGCGTGAGACTTCGCTTAGAAGGCCAGATTCGTTCTTTGTTTGAGTTCTCTCCATTGGGATTGGCGAGCATGACTTAGGGAAGAAACGTGAGTCGTTCGTGAGTGAGGTTGCCTTTTCTAGGCGAAAACGAGAATTCAAGGCAAGTGCATCGTCGTAGGAATAGTAGTGATTTGAAGGAGATGCGTAGTTTTCAAATAGCAGTTCATGTCTTTTGGCTATTTCTTTCCCTTTAGTGTTCTTGTGGAGTGATGTTTCTATCTTAGACTTAGCCGAATTCAATGGTGCGGAGGAAGCTATGTGGTTGTTGACTTGTTTTTCGAGTGAAGAGATGATTGTCAGGAGTACGTCCATTTCCACTTGAGAGGCAATCTTCTCGAGCTCAATAGTCGAATGCAGATCACCGATTTCTTTAATCATTGGAGGGATATATGTACTAGAGGTACTTGCTTTTTGGGGATCTACTTCTTCTGGTGGAAATAAGGAATAGTAGTCATCGGATAGATCAATTTTTCTGGTTTTGTAACTTTTTTCCAGTTCCTCATAGTCAATTGGAATTTCAGCCCTATCCTTTTTGTCTCTCTTTTTGTGTTCTAACTTATCAAGCGGAGATGAGCTAGTGAAAGACATAAGACAAGGAATTTTTAAGCCTGAGAGCTTGATATCATAAAGGGGAAGAGGTTTCTTTACTGAGTGCACGGAATCTGGAGTACATCCTATGCCGCTACGGGGATTATAAAATTCTGTGTCTCTAGCACTATTTAATAGGATCATTTTATCTGTTTGTATTCTACTGTTCAGAAGATCCTCAAGTTTCTTTATTTTCGAATATAGACGATTTCGTTCCTTAGTCAGAAATTCATATTGTTGGGATATCGTGTTTCGATCTACTTCACTCTTTGGAGATCGTTTTCCTTTTTGAGAAGTTTATCTTCTAAGTCTCTTATCTTAGTCTCATGTCTAAGGGATGTGTCTCGAGCTTGTTCTAGAAACGAGGTTAACCTAGCCTTTTCCACTAGTTCTGTTCGCAGGACTTTTTCATTGTTAGCTAACCTAGATTCTAGTTCTCTTAATGATTGGTTCTCTCTAGACATAGATGTTAGTCTATCCTGAAGAAGACATAATTGTTCATGTAGATTGGAGTAAGATTCGTGTACCTCAGTCTCTGAAGATGAGTCGGTTGAGGGGGTGGCTGCAGTATTGTGTCCCTCATCCTCAGTGTCGGTTTCAACGTTTGCCATGAGTGCCAGATTTTCATCCTCACTTTCAGAGGTATCCTCGAGCCATGATTCTTGTTCAGCCATGAGTACCACACCGGACTGTTTTTGTTTGAGAAGTTGTGCCTTTTTGGTGTAGTAGTCAACATCTTTGGTCTTGGGCAGGAAGCAGTCTCGAGCAAAGTGTCCTGGTTTGCCGCAGTTGAAGCATTTCTGATCTTTCATAGAGGGCTTAGTCTCACCTTCTTCATTCTTCCGGTCCCGCTTCTTGGAGGAGCTAGTCCTGAGTCGATTTGAGGATCGGTTCTGTGTGTAGGAATTGAAGCGCTTGGTGATCAAGGCCATCTGTTTTGTAATCTCTGCTAGCTCAGGGTCCATCTCTGCATTGGTGTTCTCATTGTCTTCTTCAGATGAGCTAGGGTTCTGCACAGGTTTTGGATTCTTTTTTGATTTTCGATGGCTGATTAGAGCAAGTGTCTCCATGGCGGTCCTTTCCTTTGATGCTTTCTGGATCTCATTAATGTCTTCAATGTGCTGGGCGAGGCTGTCGTAGAGGCAGTGAATGTCCATCTCTTCTAGATCCTTGTTCTGACGGATATTGCTGGCTACTTTCCTCCATTCTGGCTGCAGCGCTGAGAGAAAGCGTATGTTAATTTCCTCACCAGTTCTGGTTACATTTATCTTTCTCATCTCATTTACTAGGGTCAGAAATCGTTGATAGGTCTCATATAGCTCTTCTCCATCTTTGGCTTTGAATGAGTCATAAGCAGTGAGGACGTTGGATTTCTTTGCCTTGTACCCAGATTCAGTTCGTTGCATCATTTTGCTAATCTCATCCCACATTTCCTTGGCAGTTGGCAAGCTATTAACCTGCATGTAAATGTCATTTGGGATGCCTTGACCAAGATAGGTTTTGGCTTGACGGTCTGCTCGAGCTCGGAGTTTTTCAGTCTCAGTGTAAGCTGAGAGAGCTTTGAGTTCCCTTGTTTCTGGAACAGGTGGAGTATTGTCTGGATTGCCAGGAATTGTAATCCAAAATTGAGCTGGCCCTTCGGTGAGAGATTCGTACATTAGGTCGCCGTTCTCCTTGCTCTCGATGAAATTTATGAACCTGAGTGTCCATGCTGCGTACTCGTCCCTCTTGAGGATGGGAGGTCTCGAGTCGTTTCCAAGTGAGTAGAGGTCCATAGCTTATGGTAGGTTGGATGTGGATCTTTATCGTGTTGATCAACTAAATTTCTAACTCAAGGAAGGCAAATAGAGTTAGAGAAATAAATAATAATAGTATAAGCACAAAAATTTATTTGAAATCGATAATAGATTATTGTATATAATAATAATTTTTTTTTTTTTTTTTTTTTTGTTAGATGTCGAAAGGATGTGATACGAATGTCGAGACTTAAATTGATTTCGGATATTACTAAATGTCGAGATTTGAATCCAAGATAGGCAAAAACAATAGTAGAATGTCGGGACAAATGTCGAGAGGTAGTTCGAGTAGAATGTCGAAATCAATTTTCGAAGAAGTCGAATAAATGTCGAATGGGAATACTGTTTAAAATGTCGAAGTAGGTCGAAAGAAATGTCGAGGTCTTTTTGAGAAATCGAGATGAAAAGTCGAAATAAATGTCGAATGGAATGAGGTGCAAGTTGTCGGGTCCCTTGTTAAAATGTCGAGTTCAAAGATGTCGATATGAGTGTCGAAACAGATGTCGAGCTGAAATTAGGATGTCGAATAAGGTGTCGAGATCTTCGTTTCCTAGTGAAATATCGAAAGAAATGTCGGAATGAATATCGAAATAAAAGTCGAGCTGAGTTTAGCACTAAAAGTCGAGTCCTATTATCTGGATAAGATGTCAAGTTCGAAGAAGTCGATATAAATGTCGAAACGATTGTCGAGCTGAATAGGATATCGAAATAGAGAAATGTCGAGATCAAATGTCGAAAGGAAAAAATGTCGAGTACTTTAAGTGACTTCAAATATCGACAGCCCCGAATGTCGAGTGCTTCAAATGTCGAGATGTAGCAAAAAGTCGAGCTAGATGTCGAATGCTTGGATAGGTCAAAATCTCGATACGTTAAGGAAATCTTGCTCACGTCGCCGCCACGATTTGTTCTTTGGCTGGAAAAAATTATAAAAAATTATGCAATCTTCAGCCGGGATATAATCTGGGAAATTGGATGAGAATAAATCGTTAGAATTTCGTGAGCGAGATAGGAACAAGGAATTGACAAGCAAAAATCTCGATAAGATCCGACGAAAAGAGATGGGACGAGCGTGCGATATCACCGAAGCTTCGATGAGTTTTGATCCACGAATTCGGCTCTGATACCACTTGTTAGGCCGATTTATCCAACCTTGTACTGAATCACTGGATTAGTATTACCTGATACGATGATTTACGGAAGCAATAAACGAAGTAATACCGTAGACGAATTGTAGAGTTGGAACGAGAGAGCGCGCGAGTTCTTCAGAATAGTCGTCAACTCAATTATGATTCAGCAACCCTAAACACTAATGTGTTTAGGGTATTTATACAAAAGCCCTAATGGGCTAACGGGCCCAATATTACTAATATATCCACAAGTCGGATATATTTACAATTAAGTCCTAGGGCATAATTAAATTTCAGAACATTAGACTAATAATTAAATGAACACAATTAAATTAATCTCTAACAATATTACATCAATATATAAGAGAAAAAGATAGGCTGTGTGTTTAACTATCACACTATAAATAGACTGCTGTCCACATACTTCTCCACACCTCAACAAGACACGTCAGACATTAATATTATCATCACACGCACTGCTAATATGGCTGCTAAGAAAACTTTATATCTATTGAACATTTATCTCGTAATAATAATTGAAGTAATAGCTCTTCAATGTAACGCCGCCGACTACGGAGAATGGCAAAGCGCTCATGCCACCTTCTATGGAGGCGGCGACGCGTCGGGCACCATGGGTAAGTAATCATAATATCTCCACTTCAAAATCTCAAAATACTAACTTTAGAAAAAAAAAAAAGTTAATTATACGTATCTATAATAATGTAAAAGGAGGAGCGTGTGGATATGGAAACCTTTACAGCCAAGGATACGGTACAAACACGGCAGCGTTGAGTACCGCCCTGTTCAACAACGGATTGTCGTGCGGCTCGTGCTACGAGCTACGGTGCGACGGCGGCTCGCAGTGGTGCCTCTCGGGTTCGATCACGGTGACCGCCACCAACTTCTGCCCGCCCAACTACGCCCTGCCCAACGACAACGGCGGGTGGTGCAACCCGCCCCGCCAACACTTCGACATGGCCCAGCCCGCCTTCTTCAGATCGCCAAGTATCGGGCCGGCATTGTGCCCGTTTCTTTCAGAAGGTTCGCCTTCTTTTTTTTTTTTTTAATCTTGGTATAGTTATATTTTATTGACATATGGAAATAATATATATATATATATATATATATTAGCATATATAAGATTAAATATGAAGAAATCAATTTATTTTTGAGCGCATGTATTTCAAATAAAAAATACAAAATGAAATATAATACATTGTGCTTAAGCTTTTAGGCGAACTGGTTATTTAAACACCAGCGTGGTACTTAAATGCAGATTACCCTGCGTGAAGAAGGGCGGGATTAGGTACACGGTGAACGGGCACTCGTACTTCAACTTGGTATTGATCACCAACGTCGGTGGTGCGGGGGACGTGCGTGCGGTCTCGGTGAAGGGGTCGAAGACGAACGTGTGGCAGCCCATGTCGAGGAATTGGGGGCAGAATTGGCAGAGCAATTCGAACCTTGACGGGCAGAGTTTGTCGTTTAGAGTGGCTACGAGCGACGGGAGGACGGTGACAAGCTACGACGTGGCGCCTTGCGATTGGCTGTTTGGGCAGACCTTCGAAGGCGGTCAGTTCTAAGAGGAGAATTGAAGTAATTAAGTAGGCTTTTGAATGAATGAAGCAGAGGTGAGGTGATGACTAAGCTAAGTAAAGAATATTTATCACTATCACCCACCCGCTTTGTTCTGTATTTTAGTCGATCATGTTTTAATTTAAGGTCGATGACGATCGATGCTTCTGTGTGCTTTTCTTGATTTTAATATGAAGTGCTTAGTTGTGGATTTATTTTACCATATATAATAATCTTATGATTTTGTATATGTGTGTGCTCCTCACGTCTTCCGTTTTTACGTCTCTCAAATCTTATTAGTGCAAGAACACTAGAGTGCACAAATAGTACAGTTGAGCTTTATACGAATGTCGAGTTTCCAGAATACGTTTTAAAACTGAATAAGAATATCAGTTTTTTTCTTTTTTATTCATTCACAAGTTTTGTAGCAACAAAGATCAATTCCAAGAAATTCATTTGGTGGGTTACATGCCTAACTTACACCAATAAAATCTTCTCTTTTATCCACCATTTGGTATTTTCTTTCTCATTCCAAAATCTTTCATTATACGTGTCATTCATTGTCACATTTATAGGCATGCAAATGGCAAAATCAAGTGCCCTTAATTGTCATGAGTATGTCTGTCTATATATAAATATACATCTAATTGATTATTAAACCCCAACAATATCTGGCGCAATATTCCACTACAAGTTTAAACCAAAAACCCCAGGGCTACAACGACGTTTTCATAGCAATAAATCAAAAGCAACATTCTCTCAAACCTACATATCTTGCAAATGAGAGGACCACTTAGAAACTACTGCTCGCAAGTAATTCTCCAACTGGAAACTATACTATTACAAAAGGTTATGGTGCTGTGAAGTTATGGACCGAAAACCTAGCGTGTGGACAACTTACCCATGGATACGATACGCACACATTTCCATCCCTCGATCAACAACAAGCATTATAAATAAGGCCATATTTGTTCTTAATGTAAATGATCAAATAATTAAAAAACCAAATGAGGGTTTTTGTTCTTGTCTACTGATCAAATGGAATCATTTTCTTACAAGTTCAACAAGTTCTTCATCACCATTATCTTGTTATCTTGCAGTGTTCGAGCAAGAGACGCATTCGACTCCAACTACTTCATCACATGGGGACACGATCATGTTCGTTTTCCCGATCAAGGGAGGGAACTTCAGCTTTCCATGGACAACTATTCAGGTTAATTACGTGTGTGTGTGTGTGTTTCTTGATTTCAAATAAAGACAAGCTTTTCATGTTGTAATAAATAGGAGCTGGTTTTGCATCGAAGCTGAGCTATGAATCAGGTTTCTTTCACATGAGGATCAAAGTGCCCAAGAGAGACTGCGCTGGAGTTATTACATCTTTCTACGTATGGAACACAAAGAAAGAGAAATTTCTAAATGCCCTAGCTTTCCAAAATGGTTGGCTTATCGACCCTAATTTATTCATCGAAATATATACATATATATGTGCTTAGCAGCTAATTTCGAATGGTAACACCCACAACGAGCTCGACTTCGAATTCTTGGGCAACAGAGAAGATAAGCCCATAACCTTACAAACAAACGTGTTTGCAAATGGTAAAGGAGGGCGAGAGCAAAGGCACTATTTATGGTTCGATCCCACTACAGATTTCCACAACTATATGATTATGTGGAACGTTCACCAAATCGTGTACGTTAAAAAAAACACGATACTTATTACACGCATAAATATTACGAATTATGTGTTGATCCATATTACCGAAATGAAGCTTCTACGTGGACAAAACTCCCATAAGAATATACAAGAACAACATGGAAAGTAAGGGTATACCATACCCTAGAGAGCCCATGCAAATACGAGGAAGCGTATACAACGGCGACGGATGGGCGACGGACGGTGGGATGACTAAGGTCAATTGGTCGAGTGCGCCTTTCGTGGCGAATTATCGTGATTTTAAGATCGGCGGGTGTCCGAAGATGTCTTTGCAGAACTGCGGTTCGAATGTCTATTGGTGGAACCAAGTGAAGCATTCGAGGTTGAACGGTAGGGAAATGAGGGAGCTAAGGCGCGTAAGAAAGGATTACAGAGTTATGATTATTGCATGGACAAGCCGAGGTTTCCCAGTCCTCCTCCTGAGTGTGCTTATAATGTCTGATATGAGGACTGCTATATGTTCGAAGTAAGGGTGTAACTTTGTTGTTTCACTTCCTCCTATGAGTGAAAATTAACACTTGAAGATTATAAAACTGAGGCGTAGTAAGAATAACATTGTACGTGTGAATGGCCCGAAATTTTCGCGATTCGAAAATTCATGAGCCCTAGCGTGGTCATGAGTAAAACGATTCTCAATTATATTTAAATTAATATTATGGCGGTGCAAACTGTGACATATTTTTCAGCAATGGCAATATGGTGAGATTGTTATGGACGAGAAAATAGGCGAGCTAGCATTTAGTGTACTGCTGTATTTGAGCATGATAATCGGTTCACACATTGCATGTCTAGCTCGGTCAACAAAACGTTATTTATAAATAAACCACAGTTGTTGTCGACAAAAGAAGTTGTCTAAAGACAGAAAAGCATTAAGCCATCGATCAAATAAAGATAAACCACGTGCTATTTACAATATTTTCTCATAACGTCGATTTAAGTTTGCCGTTCATTTTGCACTATTTTGACTGACTTGATACACCATTTAAAATGTGAAATCAAACTTGCTTCATGAGATCAGTCTCCACAAAGCATAACCATGTAAAGCAACATGCTACAATATTGACCTGATGAGCAGATATCCCGGAAATTTATATCGACTTACTGCAAGTAAACATCTTCGGTTGCCAATTGATATGTTCATCTTACGACCACCATTGAACTCCATTTACTATATAATTCAGTCAATTTTTGTCTCCGACAACATATATATTTGACACGATTATAGAGCGGCAACACAAGAGAAGCAAACAATAATTGTTGGAAAAATCCCATCCAAGGAACAACACAAGCCCAAGCTTGCGTGACACTGACCTCAATACATTGTTCAGCTCATAGCTGTCGAGGAGGTAATAGACTAAGCGGTCGAGGTAATAGACCAATAGTGAAGCTTTCAATCTCTAGGTCCAAAATTCTTACATAAAGTTTCATTCGAATATCATAAAAATCAACAATTGTTATAATGATAACTAAATAGTTAAATCCAAAGAACAATTAATTATTAGTTATTAATTGTACACACGTGCATCGCACGGGCAATAAACTAGTTTCTTATATTTGAATCTCCAAAGTGCTTTTCAAGACTTTCAGTTTGAGTCAATGTGGAGATGTATACAAAAGTTTAATCGAAATAAATTAAGGTGAATCTGTAACTGTGTAACAAACACAAACACATATTAAATTGAGGAAATTATGCTTTTATATTGTTTGGCCTAATATGTACGACCACTCCACTAGGTGATCTGTCCCCACTACAAAGTGGCGGCTGCATTGTGTGATATGATTGGCTCTCAACGCATAGGTAGGATTTCTCCAAACCTTGTTGACCGCATCTTTGAGTTACGAACCATCCATTGTTATCCCGTTCTTTCGGGACCGAATTTCGGCGTGTGCGGATGGGCATAGTATTCGCAAGGTTGTGATGACTAGAAGAGTGTGGGATGTTCAGTTCGTGGTCGTCGTGATGGAGCATTCACGCAGGCTTTGGATCACTGAGTCCGAGACTAAGAGATGGTCCGTTTTACCCATCAAGTTCACCGTGGGAAATTCTACGCCGTTGCCGTAAATATGGTTGTTCCCGATGTCGTACAGATACTTCAGCTGGATGCGAATCTCCCTCGTCCGTACTCCTTCGTGGTGACGGACGAGAGGTCGTTCGCTAATGGATCCAGCGAGAGGGTTACGTGTGACTTGATCGTCCGGGATAGCCACGTCCTGCTCGTCTGGCACCTTTGCAATAGATCAAGCTGGAGATTTCATCAGTTCTGTACTCATCTCATCGATGAGCGTGGAACCATCTCTGAAGGGGACATCCCGCTAAGGAACAATATCATGTTCCTCTCAACGGACTCGAGCTTCGTGGTCGACGAAGATCGCCACGGAGTCCCGGAGTCGCGGATATTCTATGAGGATAGTAATCTTGCGATGGAGTTGAGGCACGACGTTATCTATAATGCGTGCGTCTACGACTCGCGCACGGGTTCGTACGGCTCGTTCGTAGAGCTTTCGGAGTTCTTTAGCCTATATTGGCCGCCATCCCCGGCTTGGATGCAGGCAAGATTATTTATTGATTTTATCTCAGATTTTTAAATTCTATCTAGTTATGTTCTTTGCTGGACTCATAACAGATGATTTCGTTGGCGATGATGATGCGATGGAGGGCGAGGATGGCAACATGAACGTGGTAAGTTCTAATCCCCAAAGTATTTCTTTGGTAGGACAATTACTTATTCGTGTCCAATATTTTAGGTTGGTGATGGAGGTGGAGATGGAGACGGTTTCAAGAAACGTATCAGAAGGCTCATCACGGGACCTGTTTTCTTATGTGCGGTCGGTGGCGGCCTTCTAATCCACTACATGCTACGAGCTCGTCGAGCCGGGGCATGAGACTTCAATTATATATTGAAGAATGAAGTCTGTCTATCTTACCTTACCTTTAGACTTTATATCTATCACATTTTGTGTGGTTGGTAACAAAACGTTAATATCTCTGCCTTGAAAGTTGGATTTGAGAGTGAATTTGCTACGTGTGTATTTATTTTTCGAAAATGCAATGCATGGCATCTTTAGGGCATATGTTCTCCACCCACATATCTTATATATCATTATGGAAATGTAGGGTCGCTCGATTGACGCTACATGTCCACTTAACAAAAATTGTCCAGAGCACATTCAACCATAATTGTAAAAGAAATGGTTAGTGATCACCCATTGCCTCAGAAAGTGGAAAAACTGCTTTTCATCATCGGCCTCCGGATGAAATCGTCTGTCCCACTTTTTGTATCCCACGCCTCTGCCCCATTTAATCACAACCATTGAATTTTTTTATGTGTGTGCAAGCAGGTTTTCTCTCTACTTTTAAATTCTTGTAATTCCACAATTCACCAAATCACAAAATCACTATTATTTTATGTGATTTATACGATAAAAATATATAAATGTCACAAATTTATTCGTTATTTTATGATGATCAAAATGATATCCATATATTATATTTTCTGTATTCGTAAGAATCATTAATGTTTAATTTTAGTATTTTGGGACATAGGGTAGGATACAAAAAGTGGGACAGACGATTTTATCCGATCTGACTCTAAGTGAGTTTCTTCTCGAAAATGAAAGTATATATTATATTTCGTGCGGGAAACCAGGTAAAAAGAAATGTTCTTACTTCAATTTTTTTTTTTATTATTAAAGATGCAATCTGGTGAAGACCGAACAAGTAATGGATATGGGAAATTACAAATCTTGCTCAGTGCTTCCTCAATGTTCTGATTTGTCTTCATGACCGATGAGGCTGGTTTAGGCTCCATGGATGTCTTGAGATGGCATTTGGTGTATTGTCTTCGTAGTGTTGTATATGAACCAATGTTTTAAAAAGCGCATAGCGCAGTATGTCGCGTTTTAGTGTCGATAGCGCATAGCGTAAATAGCGTAGCGCATTGCGTGAGTATTTCGGATAATCTTAATATAATAAAATAAATAATATATAATATATAATAAATATAAATATGGTCACTTTTTATGTCGTTATTGTATTTATGAGACTAAATAATCTATATTTTCTTTAGAAATTCAATGAAATAAAAAATAAGATATAATTAATTGATTAAAATCTAAAATTTAAATATATATAAATTATATAGTAAGAGTTCATACAATCTCAACAATAAAACAGGACTCGTACCAATTAAATAATCATTCTTGTTACTGTTTACTATAAGTGAAACTAAAATAAGCTATTAAAAGATTCTTATAACTATCGAAAATTATATTGGTATCTGAAAATATATGATATGCATGTCATTATGATCGTCATAAAACAAGGAATAAATTGGATATGTTTATTTATTTTTATCATATAAATTACTCAAAATAAATACGCTCTAATTATTCAATAGAAGTCTAAATGAAAAAGGATTAAAAATAAAATATTAATTGTCACTTTATGTCCCATCCCAATCAACCTTATGACATGTCAGACGAAGAAAGACGTTGTAAAAACCTTTCTCCGTCGCTAAACCAGGAATAAAGCATTTTTCGACGGAATATCCGTCGAAAAAAGAAAAAAATAAAAAAAAAATAAAACGCGAAATTAAAAACGCGTTGGAGCGTTTTGATGGAGAAACACGCGAAGCGCGCGATCCAACGCGTTTTAAAACACTGATATGAACCTTCTTAGCAAGACATTGAGTTAGTTGCGCCGAGTAGTTAAATTCGAACATTTTAACAAAATGTAGGTTACCGGAATATTTATATCAGAGAGAGTTTAACTTCTTTATTATTTATGTCGTTTTGCTTATTTGGACCGTACTTACCGAATCGAAAGCCCATTAACGAACTTAAGTGGTATTTGGGCCATACATAAAGCCTACCGACGCATGTAAAGAGTATTACAAAAATAAATGAAAAATTTATCAGTGCCACGTTTCGATCCTGGGACCTGTGGGTTATGGACCCACCATGCTTCCGCTACGTCACTCTGATTTCTTGTAAATTTCATCTATCAAACTCTATATTAATTATAAATAACACCAAATGAAGGTCAGGTCAGAATGACCTGGAAAATGGATGATCCTTTATGTGCAGTGTAGTTATTGTCGCTCAAATTCTTCATTCTTTTTATCATCCTCTTGAAGAATAATACAGACACAATGACATTTTCACAAAGGACCACTAACTTTACATCATGGATATGGAATGGAATAAGGACATAAAATGTATAAAGCTCATAGCCTGCAAAATCTTCAACTTGAAGCCTTATTGCACACAAGTAGAAGAGAAAAAGGTATGACGATGATGAATCTAGTTTACTAAGCACCGACGTGGATGATAAGGATCCTAAAGCTACCGTTTTATCCATGGGTTGCTTATATCTCTTTCAGTACAAAGCATAAAGTTCTTCACACTTTTATCTCGGAACAAGAAAAGAAAAAAGAAAGGGCTGTCATTGGTCAGATCCCAGGATAAGGGTTTGCTCGAAAGACTAATTAAGGTTATCCGTGATTGAGCTGTAAACGTTGATAAGAGATAGCTCTATTGGTGGAACCAAGTGAAACATTAGAGGTTGAATGGTAGGGAAATGAGGGAGCTAAGGCGCGTAAGAAAGGATTACATGAGCTATGATTATTGCACGGATAAGCCGAAGGTTTCCAGGTCCTCCCCCAGAGTGTGCTTATAATGGCTGATATTAGGACTAAAATATGTTAGAAGTAAAGGGTAACTTTGCTGCTTTTTCTTTTGCCTTTGAATTATTGGTGAGATTAACAGCTAAAGATTGATAACATAATATAAACTGAGGCTTTGTAAGAATGAAATTGTACGTGTGTGAATTAGGTCTATTTTCTTAGATAATATCTCGTATTTAATATATATAAGCTAACATAGGATTCTCGGGCCAGAAACTATTACGACTTCCAACTTCGTTGTGGCCTGGATTTCTCGATTAGAAAAGGCAAAGCCCTAGCATTTTATATAACTGATCAGCTCGTCAATTTTTTTATTATCATGGTGCAAAAACTGTGATATATTTTCTCGGCAATGGCTATGGGGTGATGGATGTTGTGTACGAGAATAAATAGCGAGTGGGACTGCTTTATATGAGCATGATAATCCGTTCACACTTTGCATTCCTCGATCAACAAAACATTATAGTCATGGTTGTTGTAAACAAACCGAATGTCTTGTAATATAGCCGTCGAGTAAGAAGGAATAAAACAGTAAATGACGGTGGTTTTATTCTTGTGAGAGCGATCAAATGGAATCTTATTATCATTTGATCAAGTTCTTCATTGTTATGTTGTTAATAATTTATAGCGTTCGAGCACAAGACCCACCATTCGACTCCAACTACGTTATTACATGGGGACACGACCATGCTCATTTTCACAATCAACGGAGAGAACTCCAGCTTTCTATGGACATATATTCTGGTTAATAATATCCTCTCTCTCTCTCTCTATATATATATATATATATATGTGTGTGTGTGTGTTTTCTTTGATTTCAAAATACAAAAAAGACAACTTTTCATATTCTAATAGGGGCAGGCTTCGCGTCAAAGTCAAGCTACGAGTCGGGTTTCTTTCACATGAGAATCAAAGTGCCCAAAAGGGACTGCGCTGGAGTTATAACCTCCTTCTACGTACGTATGAATCATAAAAAGAAAAGAAGATAAAAATGAACTCTTTAATGAAGAAATGCATACATATATACATACATATATATATTTATATATGTGTGTGTGTACGTTGCAGCTTATATCAGATAGCAACGTCCACGACGAACTAGACTTCGAATTCTTGGGGAACAGAGAAAACAAGCCAATCACATTACAGACGAACGTCTTCACCAACGGAAAAGGAGGCAGAGAGCAAAGGCTCCACCTATGGTTCGACCCCACGGAAGATTTCCACAACTACATAATCATGTGGAACACGCACCAGATAGTGTACTGCGTGAAAAAAAAATTCTTTATTTCATCATCGTACACTAGTCAAAGCTTATGAAACGAATATCAATTAATTATGACAGGTTCTACGTGGACGAAACTCCCATAAGAGTTTACAAGAACAAATCCAGCAGGGGCGTGCCTTACCCTAGAGAGCCCATGAAAGTACGAGGCAGCGTTTACAACGGCGAAGACTGGGCGACGGACGGGGGAAAGACAAAGGTCAAATGGTCGAGCGCGCCGTTCGACGCGCATTATCGGGATTTTAAGGTAGTGGGCTGTCGAAAGGGGTCGTCGAGGAGCTGCGATTCGTCGAGCTATTGGTGGAATCAGATGAAGTATTCGAAGCTCAACGGTAAGGATTCGAGGGCTTTGAGGCGAGTTGGTAAGGACTACGTGAACTATGATTATTGCAGGGATGAAGGGAGGTTTTCTGGTAAGCCGCCGGAATGTGCTTACAACGACGGCTAGTGCCTAGTAATTATAAAAGACACTGATTGTTTTCGTTATGTTCGAGGGAATATATAAGATCATTTGACGTAATTTTTTATGTCAAAATGATTGCGAATGATGTACCTTCTTTATGCAATAGTTTCTTGCCCCACAAAAAAAAAAAAAAAAAAAAAAAAAAAAAAACTTGATGCTTTTTCTTCATCTACTTTGAGCATAATTGCATATGTTGGTGCCGGGCCGGGCCGGGCCGGGCCGGGTTGGTCTACCATTATTGTATCTTTCATTTTTCGAAAATATCTAATTCTTGTCACTTTGCAACTATAATTGGGTTGCGCTGCGTCATCCTCCATGTGCCACAGAAGTCACTCGCTTTGTGTTTCAGATATTTCGTTTAAGTTAAGCTATCCTTGTAATAAATTAGTGAAGATAACCTCTCTCTCTGTCTCTCTCTCTCTCTCGTTCTGCAGGACCATTTCTTGATCGAGAATTTTTGGTCCAAGAACAAAATACAAGACTAGTTTATAAGCTATTACTCTTTATATTCATCATCTGCCTCGATTTGGTTACCTTTTTTCGACGTGTCTATCTTGTTGGAATCATCCCAACTATCCATTGTCCCTTGGCAGGCTTAAGATTCTTGCATAGCTTTATCCTACCAAAGCTTTATTCAAAGCTCATATATATGAATGAGCACAGTGCCATAGTCCACATACCATTGCAGCAGACATATAAATAATAACTTGCACTGATCATCTACACCCATACATATTTCTTGTTCTCTCCCACAAGAGATTTCAACGATGACACGTCAGCATCACCTTCCTCGTCAACTACTCGACCCTAACTCAACCCTCCCACTATCTAACAACGGAAGCGATATATCACCATCTTCACAGTCTTACAACAGCAAAGAGGCAAACTTCGACAGCAACATGGTAATAATCTTGGCAGCTTTGCTGTGCGCTCTTACATGCGCCCTGGGCTTGAACACCATCGTTCGCTGCGCCGTAAGACGCAGAAGAACCTTTTCATCGTTTCAGAATCACGGCGAAGACGACGACGATGCTGTTCTTCCTCAGACGCGCTTATCTTCTTCTACTTCTTCTTATACTTCGCCTTCTTCTCTTCTCAAGACAAAAGAGGCAAGACAAATGCCTATCGTGATTTACGGCTGTCCTGGGCTTCGTATATTCGCGACGGAGTGTCATATATGCCTCGGAGAATTCGTAGGCGGCGATGGCCTTCGTGTTTTTCCCAAGTGCAGCCATGGATTCCACGCCAAGTGTATAGATAGGTGGTTAGAGACGAGTTCTTCGTGCCCAACTTGTAGGCAGCAGTTATCAGAAACAATCTCTCTCCCATGAATGATTGAGTGTTTTTCAGTCGTCTTTATACCGATTTTTGTAGCTGCTCTGCTGTTATTACAAAATTGTTTTTGGTGTCGGAAGTTCTTCCCACAAGTTAACTGGGCTAATGATCTACTGAGGCCCACACACCAGGCCCGTTAATGTCTCAACGTGGGCCCAAACTTCGATAAAAGCCCAATACGAAACCGTTCACATCGATTTCAATCACAGCCGTTAGTGGGAAAACGCTTCAGACACTCTTTCTAGAAGCCGCCATTTGGAAATTTCTCTATCTAGGGCGGCGTCTATTCATATACACAAAATTTAGCTGAAAATTACTGTAAATTGATAAAAAGTAGGAATAGAATAAGCCAATATATTTCTGGAGTCATCGTATAGTTGAATAATACTAATGGTACAAGTTGAAAAAAAAAAAATTTAAATTTCGTCTTCGAGGAATAGTATCTCTACAGTATTACAATATTACTTCTCTTTCTCTTTGACCTGTCTTTCCACGAGCAGCTCAGCTGCCTACATATTATATATATATATTAAGCAACCCTCTCCGAAGTATTCCGCCCGCCATTAACGATCTTCTATCTCTCTCCGTACGACAACGATGGCTTCTCTCCCTGCTACCAATGCCACCGCCTCCGCAGCCGTTCGCCGCCTTCCATCCGCCACAGGCACGGCGAAGATGCTATGCCATTCCTCGGTCGCGTTCAAGTCGCTCCAATCGTCGCCTCGTCTAGCGCACCTCTTCCTTCATCAGGTACGTCGGAATCGCACATTCAAGTCGCGTGTTGGTGAGAAGTGTCTCTAGCTGATACTTCTTCATTTGTTCTGTTTCGATTTTTTAGAGGAGTGTGGGACTAATTGGAGCAAGGAACTACCCTGCGCCGTCGTCTCCGAAATGCTTCGCGTCGAGCGTCGAGGAGCTGAAGGGTGCTAGAGAGGAAATCAAGAAGCTTCTCGATGCTAAGTTTTGCCATCCTATTCTGGTAATTACCTTTTCTTTGTCAACCTAAGCTAGGCTCGTGCTTGCTGAATCAAAAGCAGTTATATCGCCGATCAATCTTGCGGAGAACAAAGGTTGAAACTAAACCATATTCGATCATGTCTCAAGATTCTCAATTTGTAGTTGGATATCGTTCACTGATGCCAATAATGGCTTGAGTTCTTGAAAGGCTAGCGCAGTGTAATAGGTTAATAGCAGTTCTTCCAAGGGTTTTGGGAATTTAGTTTCACTATTCTTGTATCAAATAGGTTCGATTGGGCTGGCACGATGCTGGTACGTACAACAAGAATATTGAGGAGTGGCCACAAAGAGGTGGCGCTAATGGAAGTTTAAGATTTGAGGTTGAACTGAAGCATGGAGCAAATGCTGGTGAGGTTTTTTGTGCTTTTAGGGGGATCACATTTCTTGATTGATTAGATCGCTTATATTGCTTTGACATCTTTTGAGGGTTGTGCCAGGGCTTGTCAATGCTCTTAATCTTCTCCAACCCATCAAAGATAAGTATCCTAATGTGACCTATGCGGATTTATTCCAATTGGCTAGTGCTACAGCTATAGAGGTTAGTCCCTTCCTCTAGGTGCAATATTACTAGGAAAAATTAATTGTCTGAAAATCAATTTTCTTTTTTTCCAAATATCTTCTTTCCCCTTGTAGGAAGCTGGAGGTCCCAAGATTCCCATGAAATATGGGAGAGTAGACGTGACTGGACCTGAACAATGCCCAGAAGAAGGGAGGCTCCCAGGTAAAGTCAGATGGAACTTTTTTATTCATGATTAGGCCCTTCGTAGAATCATGATCGGATCATTATCATATTAGCCTTTGACTTCGTTTCAATAAAATTCATCACTTTTGATTACTATTATGATCTTAATCATTCAACGGCTTTCTTCGTGAATCAGATGCTGGTCCCCCAGCCCCTGCTGATCATTTACGTAACGTCTTTTATCGGATGGGACTGAATGATAAGGTATTCTAACACTTCCTCCTCTGTAAACATGGTAATATATTTTTTCTCAAGTAATAATGGCATTTAGATGATCGTTGATGACTCTTTTATGTCCAGGAAATAGTAGCACTTTCTGGTGCTCACACGCTTGGTAGGTCCAGACCCGAGCGCAGTGGATGGGGCAAGTCCGATACTAAATATACGGTAGGAAAGTGGAGCATTCTATGACCATAATTATTATGCAGTGATAGATTGTATTTGCTATGTCTGTTTGACACTTGATTACAATGCAGTTCGAATGTAAAGCTCCTAATTTGTCATTACATTGCAGAAAGATGGTCCTGGTGCACCTGGAGGACAATCATGGACAGCACAGTGGCTGAAATTCGACAACTCATACTTCAAGGTACAAAAAATTCAGCGCTGAAGCATCGATATTCCTTTTTCTATCTATTTTCGTGAATATATTAGCATGCTCGTTTTCTAATGTGTAATCAATTTGATATACAGGACATCAAGGAAAGAAGAGACGAAGATCTTTTAGTTTTACCGACTGATGCTGTTCTTTTCGAAGATCCTGGATTCAAGGTATAAGCAGTGGTATCTTCTCAAGTATCTTTTTGGTATGATTCACATTCTTCAGAACGGTGAAAAATATTTGTTATCGAGCAGGAATACGCAGAGAAATACGCTGTAGATCAAGACGCGTTCTTTAAAGACTACGCCGAAGCCCATGCTAAGCTCAGCAACCTTGGCGCTAAATTCGACCCTCCTGAGGTACCTGTTCATATTTACTTGTGCTCTCAACATTAGTTGATTGATTAGGTGGTCGAACATGCTTTGTTAGTTCCGTTGATTGGAAATAACTAGACGACGAATGGGTTCTTTGACAGGGTTTTTCAATCTGAATGGAGTTCACCATAGCGAAGTTAACTACGTGAAATATCGAGGACGTTACTACAAGAGAGATCAAATCAAACAAGAATAGCAAGGCCAGTTCCTTTTTTGTCCCGAGTTTACTTGCTTTGCTTCCTTCATGTCATAATAAGGCGGTTTATTTCCTGAAGTTTTGAAACATTACTCTTTTTTTTCGATATGAAAACTCACTACTCTCTGGAACTGAATCATTTCCTTGTATCTGAAAAAAAAACTTCCAAATTAATAGGAAGAAAGCTTAATCGGAATAAATCATAATTTATTTATATGATTGATCGGTATAAACATCAACAGTGTTGAAGCCATATCACTCGTTCTCATGAAAAGTGAGCGTATTTTTTCGTTTGTGTGCGACGACGGCCTTACGAAGGGCATCGTATCTGCTGCGGTAATGCTCGAGTGAGAAACAGAGCTGCCTTATCGCTTATCTTTTCTCCTCTGCTCCTTCGATTATGATTTCCCTCTTCTCCTCCACTTCTACTTCGAGCTCTCTGACCCTCAACTTGAGCCTTGCCTCGATTTCCTTAGCCTCCTCAGACTTTGCTTCGTACTTCAGTTTAAACTCACTTAGCTCTTTGTTCCTCTCGCAAAATTCAGCTATTGCACGGTTCAATTCGTCTTCTAAAGAAATGCGAAGCTGCTCGTTTTCTTCGGACATCGATTCGATTACTTGGTCGCGCTCCGTGATGCTATTCTTGTACCTATGTTGCATGTCCGTGAGTTGTTGCCTTAATCTTGCATCTTCTGAGCTTCGAGCTCCTTCGAACTCAAAATCGCTGTTCTTCGGAGCATCGCCTCGAAAGAGACGATGATCTCTTATTCCTTCTACTACCATAGTTTTGCAGCTGTGAAGCTCGTCTTTCAGGCGCGTGACCTCGTGTTCGGATCTTTGAACCTTAATTCTTGCGGAACTAAGTTTTTCCTCGAGGCCCGCCTTTATAGTTTCGACTTCGTCGTTCTTCTTCAGTTTTTTTTTTGTTCGAAAACGAAGATGATGTGAGTAGTAAGCGTAGGTGGAACATTAGAGCAGCAGAAGGAACTAAGAAAAAATTATGGATTGCAACAAAAAAAAAAGACGGAGTCGGACAAATTTTCTTACGTGGTAGATGCCATTATCGGGGAGGAGTCGAAAGGCGATCCAAAGTGGATTACCTGACATTAGCACAGACGTCGAATTAAATCAAACACAGCTCTTAAACTCAACAATTTTTACTGGTGAGCATGGGAAATTATTACAGTTCTCTCTACTAATGCCAAGATTGTGATAGTCCATCATAAGCTTAGGCTCAGTCTTTACGAGTCCAGGAATCTCATATCTTATGACAATTAACATAGCACAATGGAGATGGCAAGAAGTCTAAGAACGTAGAATTAACATAATTTCCTTGTTAATTGCAAGAATAGAGTCTGATGCAACTACCATCCAACATTAAATGTCAGCAGACTTGATCATCAGGTATGGATGGAAGATAGAGACTAGTAAAAATGAAGGGATTCTTCTGTGAGAAATGAGATTGATACGTGGGAGATTATGCAATAAACAAGTGTTTATGACTGAGTCCTCAACAGCCAAAATAAAATAAAAATAAAAATAAAAAAATTAAAAAAATCCATAATAATGCAAGTAATAACACGCAAGAAGCTCGTTTAGACTCACGAGCTCCGTTAAGCCCACGAGCTCGAGTCTCACGCTTTAAGGTTTAGACTCGGTTCATTTGCATATTCGAAATATCACATCTTTATTTTTTCTTCCTGGAAAAATGGGTCGACTCTTGTTCCCAAAATTTACAATTGGGAAAATAGCAGAGAAACCTATTATGCAATTGCGGGGAAAAAAGTTACATTTTTTAGTAACCTTCCGAATGAAGTTCCAGGGAAAGTTAGTGTTTACGCAAACACTTGGAAGTGCAAGAAAAACCATAAGCCACGGTTAACACGTGGTTGACCTTCAATTGGTGCATGTTTGGAATGCAGAAAGGTGATAAAACACGATTGAGCGAAAAGAGATTCTTTTATAAAAAAGAAATTAATGGCTAGGATGAGTCGGATCATAAAATTATACCCCTGCATTTTTCGTTGTTTAATTGCACTCATCCTAGATTGAAGGTCGGCCAATAGTAAAAAGGATTTTTCTTTTTTCTTTTTTTTTTAATTCCATACACGAATTGCGGTTGCAATAACGAGCGGACTTACTCATAAGAAAGATAGATAAATAATACGATGGGTTAAAAAAAATCTAATCATGGGGGACATTAACAAGTTCAACATTGAAAAGGATTGGGGATTTCAAGCAAACACAAATACGATGGCTATTTCTGTCTGGAACGAGAAAGAAAGCCATGGATTATATAAACATGAGGATAGTAATATAACAATAATCTATCCCATGGCATATTTTTGAGTCCAGCTGCGAGCGGTGGACTCGTACTTGGCACGATCAGTCTTATACATATGAGCAATCTCAGGCACCAAAGGATCATCGGGGTTGGGATCAGTCAACAAGGAACATATGGACAAAAGGACCTGAAAAAACAACATCATCATCATCCAAACCTAAGTACCTTATCTCGTATTAAGACAGACCTCTACTAACTACAACGAATAGAGTTTTCAAGGATAATGTCATTCTTGAATCACTCGATGCTTAAAGATGGTCTGAATTGTATAGAATTTTCATCACAACAGTTTGTTTTAAGAGTAAGGTAAGAGTGGACTAGTCTTCAACTTCAGCAATTAGATAATACCTTGGAAATGGTCAAGGCAGGGCTCCACTGTTCCTTCAGAATATCAAGACAGATGCTTCCATTACTGTTGATGTTGGGGTGAAATACCTTCGTCCTGAATGCAACCTGTGACCACGATGACGTTCAATTATGCAAACAAAACCACTTCCACAATACATCATATCTACAAAACTTTAGGTGCCGTCCTCCAGCAAAAAACTGAAGATAACACCTGATATGAGACTAACGACAATTGCAAAAGAGGAAAAACTAAATCTTTACCTTTGGTGGCTTAAAAGGATAGTCAGGAGGGAAATGAATGGAAACCAAAAATACGCCTCCTGAGTAGGGGCTATCAGTAGGTCCCATAATAGTTGCTTGCCAATGGAACATATCTTCTCCTACAGGACCTGCAATACGAAATTCCATTAAAGTTGCATCCACCAACAATAGTTATATATGGCCTCCTTGGAAAGGAATGCTCAATTCGTATAGATAGCCGAGTAAGCACCATAGATAACTGAGTAAGCACCTCCATAGAAAAGATATTAAAACAGGAAATATTGTGTTGATAAACATTACGCTATAAGTGGAACAAATAGATAGCATGACTCGACAATATAACAATGGTCTTGTAAACCGTTTAAAAGTTCCCAAACGGAGAAAATGGGAGGGGTGAAGGTGAAGGTGAACTCAGAGCCATGTTGAAACTTGAAAGTAAAATCTGCTGCAAAAACTTAAAATTATGCAAATAAACTTTCCACAAGCCAAGAATTTCTATTGCAGATTTGACTTAACTTCAATTACTCAAAGACTCCATCCAAAACAAAATCCATAACCTCGGAAAGCTTAACCATTTTTTTTACTTTCAAAGGCCTCCACCAGCTTAAAACAAACAAAAAAATTGGGACGATGCAACTCAGAAAGCTCCATCGTTCGGTGGATAAGAATCCAAAACCACCAAACAACCATTGGAATCGAGGGGCATGAAAAAAATTGTTTCGTACCGGCACTGCAGGAGGTGGGAGGATCCTTCTGCAAATCCTTAAGCTCCTTCAAAATTCTTTTTGACGCCATTAAAATAATCGGGAAAAAAAAGAGCTCTTCCTCTTCGCTTCGTATACCTTCGCTAAGGAACCCTAACCCTAAACAACAGCAGCCAAAGTAAGATCACAAACAATAAGATCGCCGAACCAGACAACCATTAAAGGCCTCAGACAAAAAAGGTAAACATACCTCAGGTAAATTAGAGCAACGCTGAATCACTAAGCTCGATTGAGGATGAAACGAGGCAGATAAATCATATGAACCACATAAATATGATGGCATTGATTTATAAGCAATAATTCACGTGGGGCCCATAAACATTGTTCTAGAAAATTCTGACCAGCGTAAAAAAAAGAGGAGAGATTTGCGTGGAATCGACGCTCCGTGTCAGCTTGTTGTTTTCTGCGTCGCACCATAGCGTAGCCTTTTTGTGGGACCAAAAACAGAATAATGTTTAGATAAGATTAAGGGACGTATACCTAATTGGATAACATTTTTACGATAGTTACCCATATCAGCAAATTTTACAGATAGATACCCGATTTACTTTTTACCAGTTTCTTCAGTCATGACGTTCCTGTGTGTGTATGGCGTACCATAACATGTTGATATAGGGTACCTAGGCGTAACTATGTTTTAAATAGAGCGTACCTAAATCTGCTAATACGGCGTACCATTTTCTATCATATATGGTACCAATGTGTTGATATAGGGTACCTAAATATGTTGTATGGCGTACCTGCGCGGATTGGTACGTATCTGCAAAAAATTTATTCTGTTAGGTACTTACATATAAAAAAATCCTGACAAGGTACTAAATTACAAGTTTTTTACAAATGATATTTATGCGTAAAGACCCCTAAGATTAACTATTAACAATATTGCATTTGATATTACATGCCATGGAATACAAAAAGTTGGCATTTGATATTACATGCCCATTGCTACAACGGTATGCTATAATATTTATCTGCAAACAAAGAAAGAAACTCATGTTAGGCTTAGCCCAATAGCTATTTTCTGTTAATTAAATAGATCAAATATAGTATGGGCTCGAAGCTAAAATGGGCCATAGCACATAATTACAGGCCTAAGACGATAAATAAAAAAACTAATATTTTTGTTGTTACAAAAACGTCCATCTCAGGCCCATACGATATATATAATAATAGGTAATAGGGATATTGATTAATGGTACATATTGATTAAAAAATTCCAATTACTTATGTTATAGCTAATCTTTTCAACCAAAGACTCGGTCCTATTTGTTTTCCAGCGTAGTAGTAGAATATCTTTGTACATCTTGCTAAGTCCACAACATGTCCTTTTCCTTACTTCATCAACTTATCTAAAAAAAATTACAAGTAATAAAGGTTAGTTGGCTAACGTGATTTGTTTATTTATTTTTACTTGTCAATTTTAATTATTGATGTATAAAAAAGCTGGTTGACATAGATGTGAACATGAAGATACCATTCCCATATAATTTCGCGTATTTTTATAATATTATTTCTTCTATTAGAAAAATAGTGTTACGAAGAAGTTGTTCAACAACAGCTCTCCATCCCAAAAAAAGTCAACAAAGACGAACCTGCCTTACTTATGCTGAGTAAAAAGGTATATTGGTGCCCAGCCACTGTTTCGCCTGCATTATTTCAATATTGGACCGTTGAAAATTTATCAGACTGAAAGATATGTCTTATTATTTCACCATGATCGAAACCAACGTTATTCGTGAATGTCTACCTTCCTTTTATCGGGGATTCGGTCTGTATTTTTTCTTGTTTTTTGTTTTATCTTTTCGCTTTAATATCTTTGATGTTCTCAACTCACCCTTTTTCTTTTGGGCTGGGCAGATGCAAATTTTAGTTTTTTTTTTTCATCAGTCAAAAATGGGTTGTGCATATATGATCAACATCTCTTAGTTTGAACGCTTTCTATCTGGTTTTCTGCCTTGAATGGAGTTTAACTGCTTTTGTTCACTTAAAATGGAAGACTTTTCAGCTGATCATGTTTCGAGGATGTCTTGTATTTGAAAAAGTGGACTTTTTTTTTTCTTGATAATATCTCAGGTGTGGGGCTAAGTGAGAGATATAACTGAAATCTGCAAATGGACATTCTTGGGACGTTTCTCTGTTGGTCTTTGCTGCTTATTGCAACATATGGGCAAGTAACAGATCCAAAGGAAGGTAATAGCTATAAGAAGAAAGATCAGACAATGAACATCAGATGATTGTAATTAAGCCCGACCGAAGTTTGATGAAAGACTTAGAAATTATCCTCCTCATGAATGAAATGATACCATCATAGATTTTTTGTTTTCGATTGCAGTGGACGCCTTAAAATCCATCCGAAAGAATTTGAATGATCCACTTGGACATCTCACCGACTGGAAAAAGGGCGATCCATGTACTTCGAATTGGACGGGGATTATATGCTATAACAGAACGCTTGACGATGGCTACCTTCATGTTAGAGAATTGTATGGTTTCACTTTAAGCATCAACACTCATCTTTTCTCTCATGAGTTAGCACTTCCTTAACCGTTATGAAGTAGCTCTCGATTTTTATGAAAGTGTTGGTTGGATCTTACCGAGTTCTCAAGTTGACTAAATCTATATGATCTTGATCATAGTTTGAGCACAATGCATAATGTTTTTTATGAAGATTTCGTCGATGTTCAAAGTGTTTGTTACTCACGATTTTTTAAGCACAATGCATAACGTTTTTCTGAAGATTTCGTCGATGTTCAAAGTGTTTGTTAGTCACGATTTTGAATAGTTTCAAACTCTTTCTTCCTCGGCAGATTTTTCTTAAATAAAAACTTGTCGGGAACATTATCTCCAGAACTTGGCCGGCTGTCGTATCTACAGATACTGTAAGTACCACGTCGATGTAATATGTGTATCTTTCAACACTCAATCATATTTGTCCCTAATAATGCTCCATTGATATTTCAGGGACTTTATGTGGAACAAAATTACAGGTAGTATTCCCAAGGAAATAGGCAGCATCACAACATTAGAACTCTTGTGAGTTGGGACTGCTCTGTGTCTATCCTATGTCATACCATAGACTCATTGCAATAATATGTTTTCTTTATTTCGCTGAAAATTTACGACCCAATACTGCATATACTATTTTTTGCAGGCTATTGAATGGGAATCAGCTGACGGGCTCGTTGCCTTATGAGCTCGGTAATCTTGGCAACCTTAATAGGATACAAATCGACCAGAACTATATATCAGGAGAGATTCCTACATCGTTTGCCAACTTGAGCAATGCGAAACACTTGTAAGGATATATATTTTTTTCTATGTTTAGTCGCAATAAAACTTAATGCATTTCGTGGTTTTCCAATCTTGTGCAGCCACATGAACAATAACTCGCTGAGCGGGCAAATACCAGCGGAACTACACCGCCTTCCTGATCTTATCCATCTGTGAGTAACTGAATTTTTCTTTTCTTTTTTTTTTTCAGTTTTACGGATTTGGACCATTTTATTTGATTTTAGTTTACTCATGCAATGTTTTTTACAGGTTGCTTGATAATAACAACTTATCGGGACATCTACCTCCTGAACTTTCGATGATGCCAAAGTTACAGATACTGTATGCATGCAAAACCCATCTTATTTGGACATTATTTTCTTGTCTTGTCTCGTTTGTTATTCTGCTGTATTTTCTTCATGGTAACTAGAGAATGGAGACGAATTGTGAGCTTCGTTCTTATTTTTCAGTGTCTTTACTGATTGATTCAGGCAACTTGATAACAACAACTTTGGGGGGAGCGCAATACCTTCTTCATATGGGAACATGTCTCGCCTACTGAAGCTGTAAGAACATGCGCTGCTTTCTCTTCGACCGTTTCTTTTTCACATCCTTGGGCTTACAATGTGTCTCCATTGATTCATTATGTGCCGCGGAATTTTTATTATATATGTTTCTTTTTCCATATCAGGAGTCTAAGAAATTGCAGTTTAGAAGGTCCTATCCCAGATTGGAGCGGTATGCCTAATATTGCTTACATGTGAGTCAAAGATATCATCAGCAGTTGACTTTTTTTACAGGGAATTCTACTTCTTTTCTATGTCTCTTCTGTTAAGGTTCTTTCTTTACCTTTTTTCCTTGTCTGTGTCTAACTATGTCAGAGATTTAAGTCTGAACCAGCTCAATGGATCCATACCGTCTGGCACACTGTCGAGGAATATCACAACTATGTAAGCAATTCTTACATTCTTCGTACAGCGTTGTGATGCCTTAAGTGTGTTCAAACAGGCATTTGGTTTTGTTTGCTCAGCGACCTGTCGAGCAACCATCTGAATGGAACTCTTCCTCAGAGCTTTTCAGGGCTTCCAAGTTTGCAAAAATTGTGAGGAACTACCTATCCCTTTTCCTGACTCGCCATTTCTCATCTTTATTTTGATTCAGTATGTATATGCGTATGTCAATTGAGGAATTTCTTACGACTCTCTGTTCTTCTTTCAGGTCGGTTGCGAACAATCAACTGAGCGGCTCCGTTTCGTCCTCCATATGGCAGAACAGAACTCTGAATTCTTCCGAGGCAGTGATTCTGTAAGCCCGTAAAATCATTGAAATACTCAATTTTTTTTCTTACGCATATGCTTGAAAAAATACTTTTGTGTTCTGCTAACCCAATCTTTTCGACCCTCTTCACATATCTCTCTCATTTCTCTTGGCAGGGACTTTGAGAACAATGGATTCTCAGACATCGCCGGCACCTTCTTCGCCGCTCCCAACATCACCATCGGGTTCGTAAAAACATCATTTACATCCAACACAAAACGTCTCCTTTCGAAAAAAAAACATATCTTTAACACAAAAATTTCAGGCTTCGAGGAAACCCACTGTGCTCGGGCAGCAACGCTGCCCCCTTCTGCGGCCCTCAAGCCGAGGGCTTCAGCAACATGGTCAACATTTCACGCCTGAGCTACTGCCCGCCCCAAGCCTGCCCAGCCCCTTACCAATACGCGCCTCCCTCGCCCGCAATACAATGCTTCTGCGCCGCCCCCGTCCTAGTTGGCTACCGACTAAAGAGTCCAGGATTTTCAGATTTTCCACCATACGTCTTGCCTTTCAAGCAGTACTTGAGTTCGGGAATGAAGATGAAGATCTATCAGTTAGACATAGATTCCGCCGAGTGGCAAGAAGGGCCTCGTTTGAGGATGTACTTGAAGATTTTCCCCGAGTACGTCAACGATACCGTTAGGCTTTTCAACAGAAGCGAAGTCGTTTGGATTCGCGAGATGTTCAGTGGATGGATCATTCCCGAGAGCCCAGTTTTCGGACCGTACGAGTTCCTTAACTTTACGCTTCCCAACGTTTACAGAGATGGTAGTAAAAAATACGACCTTTTTTTTTTTTTGACGTTCAATGGAGCAAATTTTGAATTCTTTATTTCGTTGCAGAATTTCCAACTACGACTCGCCGTCCGTTTAGCAAGGGAGCACTGGCCGGGATTATACTCGGGACAATTGCAGGATCGGTTACGCTTTCAGCTATCATTTCTCTCCTTATCTTGCGCCGTCATCTGAGAAAATCGCCTGCCGCTGCGCAGAAGAGACGGCGTTCTTGTGAGTGGCGTTGCGATTTATACGCTTCCATATTTGGCTCTTTTTTTTTCTTTTGTTGAAGTCGAACTTTTTCATTCGTTCCGTCTTTAGCGTCGAGGGTCCCTATAAAGATAGATGGAGTGAAGAACTTCGCGTATAACGACCTCGTCGCAGCGACGGATAACTTCAGCAGCTCAACCGTCGTCGGGCAAGGCGGTTACGGAAAAGTTCATAAGGGCGTTTTGGGCGACGGGACGATCGTAGCCATAAAACGTGCTTTGGAAGGATCTCTTCAAGGCGAAAAGGAGTTTCTTACAGAGATCGAGCTTTTGTCGAGGTTGCACCATCGTAATCTTGTCTCTTTGATGGGATATTGCGACGAGGAAGGCGAGCAGATGTTGGTTTACGAATTCATGCCCAATGGCACCTTAAGAGATCACATATCGGGTAAATTTTTTGTAAAAAATGTTCGTCTTAAATCCTTGTTTTTTTATTTTCGTCTGATAATAAAGACTGCTCGTGACAGGTAATAAGTCGAGGGTAGCGCTGACGTTTGCCATGAGAGTGAAGATAGCATTAGGTTCGGCCAAAGGCATCCTTTACCTTCACACAGAAGCCAACCCTCCGATATTTCATCGGGACATTAAGGCGACTAACATACTCTTGGACCTGAGATTCGTCGCAAAAGTTTCAGATTTCGGATTGTCGCGCTTGGCTCCCGTCGTAGAGGTTGAAGGAGGAGATTTGCCTTCTCATGTTTCCACCGTCGTAAGAGGGACGCCGGTGAGCAATATAATGGGAAAAAAAACTCCTTTTTTTTTTTTTTTTTTTTTCAAGCTTCTAACATCTTCCAATAACTTGAGATAATAATTGGAAACCACTATAAATAAAATTGGCCATACATCATTTTTCGTGCAGGGTTATCTTGATCCCGAATATTTCCTAACTCATAAGCTAACTGACAAAAGCGACGTCTATAGCCTCGGCGTCGTGTTCCTGGAAATGTTAACTGGGATGCACCCCATTTCACATGGAAAAAACATAGTTCGAGAGGTAATAATAGCGCGTCGAGCGAACCCTAATCAAACAAAGAATTCTTACATGGCTGCTGTGTACATCAGGTAAAAGGCGCATATGATTCGGGAACCATCTTCTCCATCGTCGACGAGCATATGGGCTCTTACCCATCGGAGTGCCTCGAGAAATTCATAAACCTCGGCCTGAAATGCTGCCAGGTGGAGACGCATTCCCGCCCATGCATGGCCGAGGTGGTAAGAGAACTCGAGAACATATGGCTAATGATGCCCGACTCAGACGCAAGGATCACAGAATCATCAGTTTCTGATGCTTCCACTACTCCTACTACTTCGTCAGCGTTGTTAAGAAATCACGACCATTCGCACGATATCTCGGGGAGCGATCTTGTCAGTGGAGTCGTTCCAACCATTAAACCGAGATGACGAGGATGAATTTTTTTTCCCCCTTTTTTTTCCCCGTATTTTGGCGGCTGGAAGCTTGTATTGTTATTGTCTGTATAGCTTGGTTGAGACTTGCATTGAATGTGTATATGATGAGGAGCAAAAGCAAATGACATGGTGCCCCTTTGACAGCATCTGTGAAGAATGTTAGGAACAGTTTGCTGTAATGTAATTAAATTCTCTGTCATTACTAAAAGCTCAATGTAATTACTTCTTGAGAATCGAGATGACAATATATGGTATGATACATGCAAAACTTTTAATCTTTCAAAGTTTAGAGGGTTGTTCAACATCATTCATCACAGGGAAACACAGCGCAAACAGGGTAAATTCTCAATTGTTCTTCGAATTCGTACGATCCCTCGCAGCCCTACAAACGAAACTAGTATAACTACTAATATACCGACAAAGGATAACCGAAGATCGGGGAAGGAAAAGAAGAGTCGCTCTTCAGACGGTTGATGCCTTCTTGGGAGGAAGAAAAGGTTCCCACCATCCATGCTCGTATTTAGGGTAAGGAGCTGTCCAATTCTCAGGTTGTTCGAACTTGAGATCGACGGGATTTGAAGCCAAAGCTTCTTCTAAACTATCGGCTTCGAAGCTTTCTTGTAGAACACGGTCGAGTCTTAGCTTCATGTACCTTCAAACGCGCACGCACACATATACAAACTTAGAAGAAAGAAAATAATTGAGTGGTTTGAGTCATCTATGTGCATTCAGAAGAATGTCAACGGTTTATGAATGAAAACTACGCATCCGATTACACTTGAAATTGACAGCACTAAGTCCAGTTCTTGAGATAAAATGATCGAATACAGTAAATTCGAGCAAGAATTAGCTGCAAAAAAGCAGTCTAATGTACTAAAATCCATGAGTTTCGTAGAAAAACAATCACTAAGAAACCGCAAAAGATCAATCTGTCGTATTTATATGAAGGTTTCTTACGTGATCCAAGAGCCATTGGTGGAGATGAGAGCAACAGCAGGTCTCTTGAGCCTCTTCGTAATGCTTGGAAACTTGTCCAAGAACTTGGGCTCTATCACAAGCCAAAAGTCTTGCTCTAAGCTTTTCTCGCCGAAATTCCTGAGCCGCTCAGACAAGAGCTCCTTGAAATGCTCCTCTTCGTCCAACATAAACTTCGCATTCGCCACCACGAAATGATACGCCTTCGATCCACCGCCTTCCTCTGCCTGTTAAATCACCATATAAAACTACTGATCTACCTACTACAATCAACCAAAGAACAGTCAAATCATCCTTCGCTTTTTTTTTTGGCCGTCCTCTGAAGATGAAGCACTTCTTTTATGGCTCGTGTATATGAAAAAAGTTCATCTTTACAGAAACAGAGAAGCAGAAAAAAGAACATACCTTTTCAGTTGGGTTCGAGGAATCAACGGCGGAAACTGATGTTCTTACGCAGACGGTCGATCTCCAGTCATTTCTGTTTATGAAGTTCGACGATTTTAGGACAGTTTTTGTTTGTGGAATCAAGAAAGGCTTCTGAAAGCTTTTGCGTGTAGGTGCGTTCAAGTGCAGGCTACTTAAAGAGCCAACATTCATAGCTGTGGAAGCTAACATGGCTGGTTGTAATACGGTCTGAGAATGTAAATGGAGAAACGAAAACGATGATGATACCAGTGCAAGAGGAAGGAGTAAAGCTAACCTTATCTCTGTTTATTTATTACATTTGTGTAAAATATATTTTTGTAGGGACTAAATGGAGATATATAGATTGTATTGTATGTAGTTTGTAATAGTATAGGGGTGCGATTGCAAAGATCCTAATTAGGATATTCGGAAAATTGGGAGAAAACACAGTACACGCGCCACCGCGTAATTAGTACTGATGTTAAGGCCATTGCGGACTCTATCCCCGCGATATCATTTTCACGCGAAATACATCAATTTGTACCCCCACACGCGCCACCATATCCGAGCTTCGTCTTCCTTCACTCAGGGGCAAGTAATGTCTCTGCGCTCGTCTCTGATCTACAAATTGCTATTTTTCGTTCGATTTTAGCTGGTTAATAGTCTGTATAAAGGAAGTTTTACAATTTCTGAACCCTAGATGGGGAGTGAGACATACAGATTTGGTCCTTACAAGATAAACCCGAAGGAAGTGTTCTACTCGACTCAGCTTTCGTATGCTATGGTCAATCTGCGTCCCGTGGTTCCCGGTACGTGATGTTTTTTCTCATTTGATTTTTTCTTTTCATTTCTTCGTAACGATTGAACCCTATTTGCTTAATTAGGATCTTGTTGTCACTGTGAATTTGTACTTTGCTTCTATCTGCTTCAGTCAGGGGTGCAAGTGTACTGATTCTGAGTTTTCTTTAACTTTGCAGGTCATATCCTTGGTTTCTTTCATATTCGAACTGATTACACTAATTGATGTACATTGTAGATGCTGGACTAGTGTTGGTGCCTCACTAGTCTAGTTTATTCATTGCCATCTTCATCCATCTAGAATAAACAACACGAGTAGCGTTGAAGTCAAATAGTTGAGCAAGATAATTTAAACATTGAAGATTTTGCTATTAAAGCCTGCTTGTGAAAATTTGCTTGATACTTTCAGTGCTTGCAGTGTCCGATTTCCCTAAATTTTGACTAAGAGTCCACTCAAGGTAGCATCTACATCTTGCTCTATAATTACTCGTGCCTCATTTTTGTAATTCATATGGCTTTCCAGCCAACTAATTTTTTTCATTTTGCTTGCATCATTGCTGACCCATCCTATCATGATTCATGGATTGAGTTCAAGATCCTTGTTGATTTGTGCATATCCAAATCTATCATTCTTTCGTTAGTTGCCTCACTTAACGCAAAAAAACATGTTCTTGTCTGCCCAAGACGTGAGGTGAAGCGCTTTAATGATCTCACTGCTGATGAAGTTAGTGATCTGTGGCTCACTGTTCAGAAGATTGGTTCCCAGCTGGAGTCCTACCACAAGGCAACCTCTCTCACGCTCACAGTCCAAGTAATACTTATATGCTAAATCCATTTATTAGCGCCTTTTTTCCATTTTCATCCTTCTTCAATTTATGCAGTCACTGGTAATGGTAAGTTTTCCTTAATTTCTCTGCCTTTGGTACTATTTATGTCATCACTCTTAATGTGTTGGCTATTGCCTATAGAAGCTAAAAATTTGGCAAATAAGAGTATAAAATGACACAACCAATCAGAATCGATACCGTATAGTAGGCCAATGTGATTGTTGAAGAATGTGGAAAAAACTATGTGAATTGCATTACCTTTTTCATGATGCATTCTTGTTTCGCCGTATGCATTTTGTGCTTTGTTGTTGGACTTCAACTTTTCTCTATATTTTGTCTCATTGCTACTGATAATTGGAAACTCTTTTAATAACTTAGGACGGGCCTCAGGCGGGACAAACAGTTCCCCATGTTCACATCCACATATTGCCGCGCAGAACTGGCGATTTCGAAAAAAACGACGACATATATGATGCTGTAAGAAAATACCAAATTATTTTCTCTTTTATCTAATTTGAGATCATACGTTATGGCAGTTCGATCAAACTGAACAGATCGATTCGAAGGAGAGAGAAATGAAGGAGAAACTTGATTTGGACAAGGAAAGGAAAGACAGAAGCGTGGAAGAGATGGCTGCTGAGGCAGATGAATATCGAAAGCTCTTCTCATAGGGAATTATCAACATGTTGTATTTGCTATACTATTTCTTACCATCTGAGTGGAATCATTCTGTTATGAATAATAACCAAAACATCTATTTTATCTAATTCTATTTTACTAGTACTTTTAGCACATCCGTGCAGAAATACAGAATTAATTATACAATTAATTATTAGTGAATGATTTTAATAAATTATATACTAAAAATAAAATGATGTGGCTATTATGAGTTTTAAAGTTACTGGTTAATAATTTTTTTTTTAATAATTGATATAATAAAAATAAAATGAGGTGATTTTTATGATTTAATAGGTTTTTTTATTTTTTAATAGTAATTAAAGTAGAAAAATTATCAATGTTGTTCAGTTTTTATTCTTCCTACACTCTTTATATAAGATTATAGATTAAGCGTGAGAGGGCATATAAACTACCATTTCAATTTAACAAAAAAAGTAAATAAAAAAACACCCACTACTTTTTTTTACTATTTATAATTAATTACTATATTTAGGTAATTACTATTAAATTTAAATTAAATTATATTTTCTATTAAGTATTTTAAATTAAATAAATAATATTATATATTATTGCATTAGTACTAGTATATTTGATATTTCTAAGAGATATTTTATCCTACGTCATGGAACTAATACAATATACCTTAATACATCACGAAAGGGCAAAATTGGACATTTAGTAATTTTTCTTCAAGATGGCGGGAAATAAACTCCGTCCATAGTGAGATGATATTCCCCCAAAGTTACAGTAATTTTTTTGGGGAATCCATTATTTATTCATTCGCCGTCTCCATAAACGACTGAGGAACCCTCTTGAAGAAGGATGGAGTGTGTTCTCAAGGTCGTTTCGTATTTCCCCTCATTTTCAGCTGTTTTTTGTTGATTCCTTTTATTTTTGGCTTCAACTCGTTGTCCTTTCACTGCCTTTTTCGTCTAGGAGTACTTTGGATTCTCCAAGTTCAGACCGTACCAGAAAGAAATAATCGAGGACATATTGCGAGGAAACGATTGCTTGGTGGTCATGGCGACTGGGAGTGGAAAATCCTTGTGGTAATTTTCTGATTATCTGAACAAAAATTTATGTTTAGGATTTCCGTAGACAAAATTAACAGGATGAGCGAAAACAATTTTCTGCTGAAACGTTGAATGAATAAAGCTACCAGGTGCCACCACTGGTCTCGAGAAAGACGGCAATTGTTATAAGCCCTCTTATATCATTAATGCAAGATCAGGTTTGCCTTTGAGACTATCCTATTCGCTTTCGTTCAATTAGTTAGCTGCTTGATCATGAGTGTCTTGATGTGATTAAAGAGTGTTCGTTATTTCCTCTCTTTCTTTTATTCATGGGCATTTTGATGTGTATTCGGAATCTTTGTGCTGATGTTTTCTGCCATCTGTCTAGGTAATGGCATTGAAAGAGAGGGGCGTGAGAGCCGAGTATCTTTCTAGTGCCCAAACTAATCGAAACGTGCATGGTAATGCGGAGAGTGGTCAGTATGACATGTTGTACATGACACCGGAGAAAGCGTGCATGCTTGCCTCAAGGTGAATTGGCTGGCTCTTATATTCTTGAATAGTGTGCTTATTCTCAAATTACTCCGTGAAACATACTTCTGTGTGATTCTGATTTGTGCATTGCGTTCAAAGTTGAGCTCATTTAGCTATTGCTGATCAAAGTTAGTTATGTATTTCGGCTAAAGGGTGTATGTCTAGACATTTTGTTTTATGATAAAGTAGTTATACATTACCCCATTGCAGCTTCTGGTCAAGATTACGAGAATCGGGAATTTGTTTAGTGGCCGTAGATGAAGCACATTGCATATCAGAGTGGGGTCATGATTTCAGGTTAGTGCTGAAATCTGAATATGAAAAACTTCATTACCGACTTCGACTTGTTTTAGTTTGCTGGTTAATTATCGTTTATGTGAAATTATCTGATTCTATGTAACTAACAGGAAAATTTCTTGTAAAAGTCTTGCGAACACACCCTGCATTTTTCCTCCCTTGAAATCACTTTGGTTTCAGTTACCTATTTCTTTTAGTTTTTTTAGACGTTAGAAAGTCCTTAGAAAGATATTTCAATGGTCCCCTTACGTACTGAAGTTGGTTTCTCTCAGGGTGGAATACAAACATCTAGACAAGTTGCGTGAAGTTCTTCTGGCATTCCTTTTGTTGCATTGACTGCAACTGCTACAGAAAAGTAAGAAGATCGGTTAAGATAATCCTTTTACCTATTCTGACTTATTACAGTAGCCAATTAAATTAATGCTGTCAGAAACTGTGAGGTGTCAATATCGGATATCCTCTTTGCACCTATCACATGTGATTATTGCCATGGTTGCCCATTTTCTTGATTAAAATTTCTGAACACCTTGTGTTTTCTAGTTATCTTTGTTTTATCGTCAGATTTGAATTCTTTGGATTAAGCTTAACGGTTTCTTTTGCCAGGGTTCGAAGTGACATTATAAATTCATTGAAGATGAAAGATCCTCGTATAATCATTGGCTCATTTGATCGTCAAAATCTATTCTACGGGGTCAAAGCTTTCGACCGCGGCAATGCTTTTATCGACGAGCTTGTAAAAGAAATATCAAGTTATGTAAACAAAGCAGATTCAACCATAGTGTACTGTACAACTATCAAAGATGTCGAACAGGTCATTCTTCTTTTCCACATTTTTCCAATCCCCTTTATGTTCTCATTTCTGTAAGCTGCAGTTGCTTGAGGATATTGTATATCATTTTATTGATATTGTATTTCTTTATCTCGGTAGATTTATAACTACCTTTGTCAAGCTGGGATTCGTGCTGGAATCTACCATGGCCAAATGTCCAACAAAGCACGTGAGGAGTCCCATAGGTTTTATGCTTTTATTAGCTTTTCCCACACATTTTTTACCTTTTTCTGTGATCTGAAAAGAAGCTGTACGTCGTGCTATGTGAAATAACTTAGAGAGCGTATGACCTTTGGAATTTGAGAAGCTCTGTCTTGTTTTTATGGGTGTGGTTCAAATTTTGTCAAATTAAATAATCCTCTCTTGTTTCAGATTGTTTATCAGGGATGAGTATTTTGCGATGGTTGCAACAATAGCTTTTGGCATGGGTATAGACAAGCCTAACATAAGATATGTGGCACACTATGGATGCCCCAAGAGTTTGGAGTCATATTATCAAGAGAGTGGACGTTGTGGTAGGGATGGTGTTCCTTCAACCTGCCGACTATATTACACGAGGAGCGACTTTGCCAAAGCTGATTTTTATTGTTCTGAAGCAAGAACAGTATGTTAAATCTTTGGCAGTCTCATTTATTGCAAACCTTTCGAGCTATTATTGGCTACTCTAATCTTTATTTGAATCTTTTTTTATCACTCCAGCTTTCATACACTTACAAAGAGTTACTATGAATATATGGTTGAAACCAGGCACAGCAAAGAAAAGCGATAATGGAGTCATATATGGCAGCTCAGCGCTACTGTATGCTGACAACTTGCCGAAGGAAATTTTTATTGGAATATTTTGGAGAGAAATGCACGTTTGACAGATGTGGTATGAAAAACACTTGATACCATCTATCATTTACTGACCAGCCTCTTAATTAAACTCTAGTGCTGTGAATAACACTTTTCTCAAGCTTTAGTAAATGATAGATCAAATCCTTGTTAAGTAAATATAGCTTGTTAATGATTAATGTTATATGAGTTTTTACTTCTAAATTAAAAGTAGTGGTGGTTGCAGGGACATGCGATAATTGCACAAGTTCAAGGAAAGAGAGTGACATGTCTAGGGAGGCATTTCTTCTAATGGCGTGCATTCGTTCGTGTGGGGGTAACTGGGGCTTGAATCTACCCATAGATGTTCTTCGCGGATCTCGAGTGAGCTTTTGCACTTTTTTAGTTAATGCAAACTTCATCTATGATTGGCAATCAAACCAAGCTACTTGATATTTGTATTGAGCTCTTTGGAGCATGATATGTTAAAAATAAAAGGAAATAAGCAAAAAAATCTTCTCGTTCGGCACAATGTGAAACATTGTGTGAGTGTTGCATGCTATGTTGTTAAAAGTTGAAACCCTTCTCAATTGTTTCAGGCAAAGAGAATTCTCGAAGCTGAGTTTGACAAGATTCCATTTCACGGCTTGGGAAAAGAATTTCCTGCTAATTGGTGGAAGGCACTTGCTTATCAGCTGATTTCACTTGGTACATCATAGTTACCTTTACTACTAAGTCTGTTATGTATAATTGTATGTTTGCACTAAGCTAACTACGCACTGCAGAGTTGTCTATGGTGTCAGTTGAGGCAATATTGTTATTGGACCTTTATGTTGATTTCTTTGATGACCTTTTTCTGTTATTGAATAATTGTGCACTCTTAACGACTAGGTAAACGCGGGTTTTCCTGTTTGAAATGTATAAAGCTATGTTGGTTTTTTCTGCAGATTATTTGGTTGAGACCTTCAAAGATCTCTACAAAACTGTCCGGTGAGTTCTGAATCTACTCTGCAGGTTCCTTTCTCTTTAGCGCTGTATATAGGACTTGCAAATAGCTTACTGTTAACTTATGATCTAGTTTACAAGATTCCAATACTAACATGAAATGATTAAACGAATGAAATCTATTTTTAATGCATCAGAGTTGGAGCAAGAGGAATGCAGTTCTTGAATTCCTGCAGTCCCGATCATCAGCCTCCACTATATCTGTCATTGGATACTGAACAGGAAAATGTAGATACAGTTGGTATTATAAAAGGTTCAAGCCAGCAGCCATTCTGTAGTTTATCTGAGGTATGAACATATACCCACACACTTTACTATATTGTGGGTAGTTTGTTGCGACTGCTAACTACCTTCATTCTATCATTTAGTAAAATGTGAATGGTTTGCTTCTACTTTCACGAGCCACTGAACACTTCACACCGTGGATTCTCAGTGAAGGATATGCTTTCAAGATGCAAGTATGAGCTTTGACTGACATCATGCTTGCTAATTATGTTTGTTTATGTCACTGGGTTTAGGTGGAGGAACGGTTCTACAAATTGCTAGTCGAAAAGAGGATGGAGCTAGCTAAGCAAACTGGAACTGCTCCGTAAGTTTCTTGTCTCTATGTTGAATGTTTAGACTTCTTTTTCATTTGCACTGGCATGCAAAATGAAGTAACTGATTGGTCATTTCAGATATGCCTTGTGTGGGGATCAAACGCTTACAAGAATTGCATTGACAAGGCCATCGACCAGAGCAAGGCTGGCAAATATAGATGGCATAAACCAGGTATAATTAAGAGCTTCTTCATAACTAAAGAAGGCGTATTCGTGGTGAAAAGGAGTGACTTTTTTCTGCAAGTTGAACGAGGATTTACTTTCCATCAGTCTGATGCTATTCGTTGCATTATTAAGGGATTACGTGAATCTTTACTGATAACCATGATGTTCTTATTAGCTTCATATAACCTCGCAAGTTAACTTGGGTGCTGCAGCATTTTTTGAAGACGTATGGAGATCAGTTGGTACAAACCATTCAGCAAATGTCACAAGATCTAAGTCTTTCGCTGGATGGGGCCGAGGTCATTACGGAGCCTAATGTAACCACCCATCTTTTGTCAAGAAAGATTGTAACCATACCTAAACCTAACCGATTGACTCCTGCCAAGCTCGAAGCTTGGAAAATGTGGCAAGAAGATGGCCTTACCCTTCAAAAAATTGCTGTAAGAAGCAATTTTTGTATATGATTACTTACATTGAAAATGGTTTCTGAGCTTCTAAATTTTCTGAGCATACAATCTATATATTCTTTGTAGAATTTCCCTAGCAGAGCAGCTCCAATAAAAGAACAAACAGTCTTCAAATATATCATGGAAGCTGCAAAAGAAGGATGCATGATTGAGTGGGCCAGACTATGTCGAGAAATCAAACTGACACTAGAGACGTTTAACCGAGTTCAAAATGCGGTATCCAAAGTTGGCAAAGAAAGATTAAGACCAATAAAAGACGAATTACCTGAAGAGGTAAGCTCTAGATTTATGACTGAAACAACCAACCCTTTCTGAATTGTTGACAAGAAGTTTAATCCCCCATCGTATAACTAAGACTAACTGGAATCAACAGATGTATTGCACTCGTCTAATTTACATTCTTATCTTTGATGTCCAGGTAAGCTACATCCAAATAGAAGCATGCCTAGTAATGCAAGAGCTTGGAGTTTCAGCACAAGTGATTTCAGAGGAAGCTAAAAATGACACCAAAGCAGTTGAAGCGCCGGAAAAGACTACCGAAGCCTTGTCTGAAGAAGTGGCAAGTTTTGCGGCAAAATCTGAGGATGCAATTAGTGACTTACCTACGGAGATTATCGACATGAAAGAGGCCGAAGCTGCTATTACCGACGACTTAAATTCTCCTAGAAAACGTCAGAAACTCAGGAAACCATTGGCCGAAAACCCTTCCATTGAAGAGGCAACTGAGAAATCTGTACTGGACTGGCTTGAGAATTTGGAAGATGGGGTATGATATCAGAACCTTAATCTCCTTAACACAAACTTATATTTGGTTTCCCTCGTATAAAAGTAGCTTTACTAATTTGATGTGCATGGAAATGCAGGCTTCTCTTAGTGAAATACTCAGTCACTTCAGTGGATCAGAAGAGAAGTTTGTGGTCGATCTGCTAAATCGGCTCGAGGCCGAGTTTTCCATTTTCAGAAAGAATGGTCTATATAGGGTCATTTAGGTGTATTGCTGTACTTCATGCGAATCTTATTATTGCATTGTGACTGATTAGGTAGATTAATTTTATCAATTATTTATTTTATCGTTTAAACGTAAACAAAAATTATTAACCCATTGTTCAATTCAACTAAAATGTAAAAGTCATTCTCCAAATATGTTAAATTCATCTTAATTCACTGTTGGAATTTGGAAGGAGAAAGAAACGATTAAATAATAAATATATCGATTTAGTTAGGGCGGGTCGGGTCGAATCTGCCCTAATATAAATGAACAGCAGCTCATTTCCTCATATCATCAATCGCGCAAATATAGATCAAAAGTAATTCCGTCGTTAACATAACAGCTCGAGCAGACAAAAGACAACGCCACAGACGATGAAGCAGCTCACGGTTTTCGCATTCAAATTTGTCACGTTCGCCGGCGTTTACCTCTTCACGAGATCGCGCACGCCGCCCAAGCACAACAAGCGTTCGATTAACCCGGAGAAAGCTCTCCTAGTGCTTATCCTACTGGAGAATCTCAAGCGAATCGTACTCTGCAACGCATTTCTGAGCCGCAACGTCGAGGATCAAGTCGATACGCTCGATAAGGACATAAGAATGTTCAGAGCGTTCCTCGAAGACGCCGGGAAGGTCAAAGCCTACAGAAACGACGCCGTAAGGGATTTGGTGCTGCAGATCCAAGGCGTGGTGATGGAAGCAGAAGACGTAATGGAAGCTTTCGCGGCAGTAGAAAGGTATAACAGAGAGGGAAATGTGATTCGACGTGCATTTTCTGGGCACATGAAGCTCGTGAGCATTGCCAAGAGAGTGAAGGCTGTGCGTTTGAAGGTTAAGCGTGTTTATGCACAAGTGCGTCTTTGTTGAATTTCACAATAATTTAGTTCAGAACAGAGAAACTCTTTCACTTAGCCCAAATATTCGAAGGTTTCGTTTCATGATCAGCTAAATCGTACGGCTTCCGAAACAGACGATTAATGTTATGGTTTGAACTTTGAATGATGCTGGTTCACGCTTCAAAGCAATTCTAATATTGAAAAAGAAAAGGATAAATAAATAAAAACTCAACATATATATGCCATAATAAAGAATAAGTACCGAATCAATAACGACAATGCACACGCAATTTCAATCCCAAAAATAATAATAAAGAAATTACGAATTAAATCCTTCCAAAAACAAGCACCTCGCGGAGAGGGGTCAACAATATGACATATCATCCATCCCATAGGAGGCAGTGCTTTTTAGGTTTCTTCGACTTTCTTTAACCACCAACTTGAAGAAGCATATAACATGATATACAAATAGATAGATGCCAGCAAGTACAGACATTTTAAGCACATCTCAACAGCCCCCGGGAACTACCAAGTAGAGGAGAGTTAGATCGGAATTATCGTGCTGCTACACGAGGGCCTATCTTACCAAATGCAATTGCTCCACTGATAGTAACTCCAAGACGAAACAATCTCCAGAAGTGATTAGAAAAGCTCCTCCGAGTTAAACTTATTCCACGCTTCCTGTAAAAACAAATACCAAACCCCAACTTTAAAGGAAGCCCATGGATGAAAAAAGGAAGGCGAGCAATAGGAATGAAAGTTTTACTTAGAGCTAGGCAGGGGAAAAGGAATCAAATTAAATAAGTGGTAAAGAAATTATACATACCTTAAGCAAGTCGAACACCTTTTCTGCTATATACTTCTGTTGAAGAGTGGCACCCTTTTGCTGCACCTTATCAGGATGAATGCACAGAGTAGCCTTCCTATAGACCTTTTTGACAGAAGCACCAGTTATCAGATCTGTCAAAGAAACGGGTTGCCATCCACATTGAGGCCAAAGCACCTGAGGGTCACCATTACATGGATCAATCAGCACTCATAACAAATAGAAAAATTGTAGGGAAGTGCAACAATATGTGAGCTGCAGCTCTGAACATGTAAACCATGACCATGGAGAGAAAATGCTGATGGAAATGGACAGAGCACAAACCAAAGCATGGCTAGATTCCTAAACTGCTCGAGAAACATTACTTGTACGGTAAAAATCAAAAAAATTAGCAAGCTTACGTATTGCAATGTTGACAGCAGTGCTCGCAGATTTCCTTCTTTTCCAGCAGCCCAACGTTTGATCTCGGCATCTAAGGTCTCAGAAATTCTCTGTAACCAGACAAGAGACAGTCAGAGAGAGGATGCCAAATACCATGATCAATGGTCAACTAAAAACTAAACACAATGTACTAACATGTCTTTCTTCTTGCTCCCTTTGAGCTTGAAGGTCTCGCTGATTCTTTTCAGCCAATGCTTTAGCCTATGGTAATCCCAAACCCAAACATTTACCAGTAATTCAAAAAACAAGGATCATGACGACATAATGGCGCAAAAAAGACTAATATCAAAGATGGATTTATTTTTTAAAAATGAAAAAATTCTTTCAAATATAGAATAAATACATACAGCACGTTCTTGAGTACGCTGGTGGCGTTCTAGTCTGGCTCTTCTTCTTTCCTCAGATTCCCCATCGACATCTTGAAACTCACCACTTGGAGCAGCTACGGGACAATTCAGGAGGAACATGATGTCAGCATGAGAAACACTCCAGATACCTTATGCATTATACACAGTTAGCATACCTCCGAAAATAGAAGACAGATCATCAACAAAATTCGTAGTGGAAGAAGCTTTCCTCATGTTAGAGGATGCTCCTGTGGATGACGGTGGCTTGGCAGCATCAAATCCTCCCTTGTTTTGGAACTGTGAATTGAACAAAGGATCCTACGCAACCAAAGAACCAATACGAAGAAAAATGAATGAAAATCCACCATGACAGATATAAGACAACAGAAACCCAACATACGAAGCACTTACAGTGGCACTTGAGCGTGATCTTGGTGCACTACTTGCTCGGCCCATATTGAAAAAGGATTCCAAATCGTCGTCATTCTTTTGCTGATTCATCTTAGTGGCTGCTGCAGCACGTTCTCGAGCTTCAGTGGCAGCTCTTTCACGAGCCTCTGCAGCAACTCTTTCAAAAACGGCTCGTTCAGCTCGTCGTCTAGCTTCTGCATCGGCCTTAGAAGCAGCAGCTTTCTCTCGCGATTCCTTTTCCTTTGCTTCTGCAGCAACCTTCTCCGCTACTCTTTCTCTAACTTCAGCAGCAGCCTTCTCTGCTGCTGCTCTATCTCTGGCCTCAGCAGTAGCCTTCTCTGCTCTCTCTCTAGCTTCAGCAGCAGCCCTTTCACGGGCTTCAGCTTGGGCTCTCTGAACGGCTATCCTCTCAGCGCGCTCTCGAGCTTCAGCATTTGCTTTCTCAACAGCATACCTCTCAGCTCTCATTCGAGCATCAGCTGCTGCTCTTTCACGAGCCTCCCTTGTGGCCCTTTCTACAGCCTGTCTAGCTCTTTCCCTCTCGATTTCCTTTAATCTGATCTCCCTCTCCCTCTCAAGTCTCATCTGCTCCCTTTCTTCCTCTTCCTTCTGTTTTCTTTCACGCTCTAGTCTCTCCTGGGTTTCCCTAAGTTCTTTCTCCTGCTTTGGTTCATCATCCTTCTCTAGATGTACAGATTCCTTACTTCTAGCAGCCTTTGCATATTCTCTTTCCCGTAATTCCTTAGCATGTTTGAATTTGGCCTCCGCTTTGTCCATAGCATCCTTCATAGCAGCGGCAGAGGCAGCGGCTGCAGAGAATGCATCACCATCCATGCTAGAACGACTATTGGCATTTCCATCGTAACTGTTATGTGACCTGCCCATGGCAAACTCCTCGAGTTCATCAAACTGCGAAACTGGAGGAGCCTTGGCTTCAGGTCTACCCAACTTTGGACTTTGATATTGTAGACCAGAATTCGGAACTGAGGAGGATTCATCACTCTTTTTCCATGAACTTGAAGAGTAGCTACTAGTGTCTGACCTTGAAGTTTGCCGAGGCACGGGAGGAGGAGGGCGTGATGGTGGCGGAGCAGAAGTAATCTGCGTGAAAAGAGGAATCTCTGATACAGTGAGCCATATATCATCAAACGGATTTGCTGATCCTGATCCCGCCGGCGATTTAACGTGTGTGCCTGTTTCATGATGAGGAGGAGAAGCAGCTTTTTGGGCAGAAGACTTACGGAACTCCGTTGAAACTTTTGGTATATCAAACAACGGAGGCTCCTGAAAAATATCTACTGGAACAGATTCACTAATGTTGCTCTCTGAACGTCTGGACGAATTCTCCTTTGGCTCTCTGGTACTCGCAGGTTGAGATGTTGCGGACCTTGGAGGGCTTCCATCATTAATGGCGTTTTTCCTCTGAGGGGAAAATGCATGTCTTGATTTCCCAATACTACTGAGGGGGTCTAAGTCATCAAATACCGCAGCATTTCCAGCTGAAGCTTCAACCTTTACACTTTTGGATTTACTATACTTACTGATATCGTCTTCAGGAGCTGTACCACCAAATGCTGAACCAGAGGTTGAACTTGATTCAAATACCATAAAAGGATCGTCAAGGATTGGCTGCTGCTTAGTACCAGCAGTTGGTACAGAGCCCCACCTCGGTTCTGATATTGGTCTGAGCCAGATGAAAGGAAAAAAAAAAGAAAAATAGTATCGTGCATGTTGTTGTTGCAAGTATGTGTGTAATGCCTAAACGACTTCGCCGCATGCGTTTATGAACAAGGAACAAAAAACATTCAAAAAAAGAAGATATATGTGGAAAGCAAATATTGTAACTCTCAACTTTGCAATAATTGGCATTTGAAGAACAACATTCAAAACGTGGAACAAAATTAACCAATTGTACAGCAGAAAATATGACATCCTAAAGTTTATATACCTACCACCTCTTCTTTTATACCAATTGCCACGTTTCAATCCCCATACTTCAATATGCCAGTATCAAGTTGATCCACTCACCAAATTAACCCAACGCTTATTATTACCAACGCATAACAAACACAGAGGTCAGACCCACAAAGTATTCCATTACAAATCATCAATCCAAACATCGAATTACCTACCTAGATTCCATCAAGAAGCATGTTTCACCGAGCTACTAAAACTAAGCACAAGTAAATAAAAGAGAGGCAATTACCTGCTGGCACTACTACCAGAACTGCCACTGCCAAGCCCAGGCAACAAATCATCAAAACCCTTGGCAGCAGTCGCACTTTTACCATTATTATTCTTATCGTTTCCGCTGAAATTCCCCAGCAAATCATCAAATTCGTTCCCACTCTTCCCCAACACGTTTTCAAACACATCATCCTCAAACTTAGTCTCCTTTGACGACGCAACATTCGCTTTATTACTCTTCAGCCCAGGCAACCCTTCGAATATATCATCATCATAGACCGGCTTGTCGTACACAGGAAGATCACCACCGCCACCGCCACCGCCACCGCCACCGCCGGCGCCGGCGCCCCTATTGTTATCAAACGTAGACGTCCTATTGAAACTACTACTCTCGTAGCTATTCCTCTCATTTGACCTGAAAATAGAATCGTAATCAAAGTTGAGCGGATCGTTGACGGATCCGCGATCGGAACGCATCGGATTCGATTTCCCGGTGCCACGCGTACCGAGCCCGACGAAAACGTCGAGATCGTCCATCAGAAGTGAATCGACGGCTAGGGTATCACGGCTGCCGGCGGATCTGAGAACGGCGGATTATCTCCCCAGCTGAATGGAGGCAGGACGACCGGCGAGTCTGCGTAGGATTGGAGGGGTATAATGGTCAAATCAGGCGGTTAAGTGAGTAGTAATTGTCGGATCGGAGGGAATTGTAAACGTGAACCTCTCCTTATCTGACAAAAATCATCGTATTTCTTCGCTGCTTCCCCTCTACTCTCTCTCTCTCTCATAATTGATTGTTTTATTTGTATATTTATTTTATTTGTGGTTTAATTGATGGGTAATTGGTTGGATTCTTATGGGCCGTGTCCCATCAACAGAATAGGCCCATTGTAGCCCAATTAAGGTAGGTAGGGTTTTTAGCTCCTAGGATATAAGAGCTGCCTTCACTTTTCACTCAGCTCTCGTCGCTGGACTCGGAACACCATCGAGGAATTTGTATCGTAAAAATGGTGAGATTCTCAGATCGCAGCTCCGTATTGTGTCTGTTATAGCTTTTACCTAAACGGTGTGAAAGAGGCAGAGTTTGGTTTATGGTTTAACCTCGCGTTAATTGAAATTGCGTTCTGTTTTGCTGAAGTTATTTATTTCATGTTCTTTTTCTTCGTTTTTCTTAGAATGAAAGAATTCTATGCCAACGTTTAGATTGCGTTGTTGGTGATCTTGATGTTTAGCTGTGCTTAGCTGGTTTATCTGATTTCAATTGTGTGTGGTGTCTGTGAGCTTATTGTCTCTAGCAGCTGCACATGGAAACTATGTCTGAAATGTATGCTTGTGTGAGAGAAATAGTATAGATTATTTACCTGTGTTGACATCTGTCTTTACAGGCGTTTGTGAAGGCCCAGAAATCAAGGGCTTACTTTAAGCGATTCCAAGTTAAATACAAGAGAAGGAGGCGTAAGTCCCCTACTAAGTTTGTTGATTTTTTTTCATGTAATAGTAGCATTTCTTAATATAAATAATCCTGGTTGCAGAGGGTAAGACTGATTACCGGGCAAGAATTCGCCTTATCAATCAGGACAAGAATAAGTACAACACTCCCAAATATCGCTTTGTTGTCAGATTTGTATCCTTCTCTTCTGCCTTATCAATTTGATATAATTAAGAAAGCCATCAGGATTTTCTTAATCTGGGTTGCTATTCATGTTGACATTCTTCATTTTGTCACGTTGGTATTGCTTCTGCCTTTATCCATATGGTTTTGATATTGTTGGGTGCCTTGACATGAGTTTCAGACCAACCAGGACATCATTGCCCAAATTGTATCAGCTAGCATTGCTGGTGATCATGTCCTTAGCGCTGCTTATGCACATGAGCTGCCTCGCTATGGTCTTGAAGTTGGCCTCACCAACTATGCTGCTGGTATTCTATGATAAGCGTTTGCGTTTATACATAACAAGGTTTCGTTGAATTTACCTGATAAGTATGTAACAGCTTACTGCACTGGGCTACTATTGGCTCGCCGAGTTTTGAAGAAACTCGAGATGGATGATGAGTATGAAGGGAATGTTGAGGTAATTGATAGAAGTTCATGCATATTTGGCCTTATTCTGTTACTTATAAATTGTGTTTATTGTTATGCATTGTAAATTTTGGGAGTTAGAGTTTGAACCACTATTTTTTCAGGCAACTGGCGAGGACTACTCTGTTGAACCGGCCGAAAGTAGAAGGCCTTTCCGCGCTCTCCTTGATGTTGGTCTCATCCGTACTACGACTGGAAACCGTGTTTTCGGTGCCCTCAAGGTACAGTACTTTTTTCATTTGCATCTCCAATGCAAAATTAATCTTCAGAGTACTATAATATGCTATGTAGTGAATATATCTTTTACCATCTGCCGTTGCTAATTTATTTCTCAGGGAGCTTTGGATGGTGGACTTGATATCCCACACAGCGATAAGAGATTCGCCGGGTTTAACAAGGAAAACAAGCAGCTTGATGCTGAAACCCACCGCAAGTATATTTATGGGGGGCACGTTGCTGCTTACATGAATGTACGTTTTTAGCCTTTTGTTTCATCAGATATGTAAGAAGCAGAACATTGTCCGAACACAATTCTTGCGTTTAGTTCTTTAGACCAAGATAAGTCCTTCACAATGGTCGTAATGGATGGTTTTGGAATTACGTATGCAGACTTTGACAGAGGATGAGCCTGAAAAGTACCAATCCCACTTTAGTGAGTACATCAAAAGGGGCATTGAGGCAGATAACATTGAGGAGTTGTACAAGAAAGTTCATGCTGCTATCCGTGCTGATCCCACCGAGAAGAAATCTGAGAAGCAGCCACCAAAGGAACACAAGAGGTAACTATTTCTCGTGTGCCTACAAACAATGTGTTCTCTAATACTCCGAAAGTACTACAGTCTACATCAACTTTCCTGTTTAGCTGGGTTCAATGAAACTAACGGAGGCAATATTAATTAGCTAAATAAACCTTTTTGGCCTGTGATATTTACGTGATTTTGAATGCATACTATCTGAATTGCATGCGCAGATTCAACCTCAAGAAGCTGACGTACGAGGAGAGGAAAGCCAAGTTAATTGAGAGGTTGAATGCTCTGAATGCAGCTGGAAATGGCGATGATGATGAGGATGAAGACGACGACGATGAGTAAACATATAATCGTCCTTAATGATCTTAATTCTGCCAGTTTTGGATGTTATTTGTCGCATACACCTTCTCTTGTGTTGCATTTCAGATATTTGAGGATTTGCACTGTGCTTTCTGATTTGCGCTGTAGTTTTTATTTTCCGATCTTGAAGTGTGACTCTTTTCGGGCTTTGTTTCAGCGGATGAGCTGTTTCTCAAGTTATTCCTCCCTTCAACTTTATTTATCGCTGCTTTCCATCAGGAATTTCTTGCTTTATAAAGAGCCAATGCCGGATAAAAACTGTCACTCATTCGATTGATTTGGTCTGTCAATTGACCAATTATCTGTACTATTCATTAATTGTCAAGGGGACTTAAAAACAGTCTAATTTGGTCTAATTTGGTGTATTAATTACACTAAAATTTCAAGCCAATTGGATAGTTATTTAATATACAGAAAAAAGGTTAACCGACGTCAGCCCATGATCTTCACTAAATAACTGGGACATGTTTCGAAATAAAACTACCTCTCCATGTTATAAAAAAAAAAAATAGAACTGTTATATTATTTCTCATTTACGATTTCGAAGTGTTAAAACAACATGAAAAAAGTATTTTTAAATTTAATATAGTGCACACGCATGGAGTGTGCACTGTATACTAGTTTTATTTATTTATTTTATTAATGTAAAATACTATTTATAGTATATTGCCATCTCTTTTGTAAATAAATATTAAAATTATGATTAAATTAACTAATTTATTGTCAATCAATTTTTATTTAATTGCACACATAACGTGTGCTATGTATACTAGTACATATAGTAACACCGTCATTAATTTTTCTTCAATCGATCAACTCATTCTCAAACTCAATAGACTATTTTGTAATATTCACTTTCAAACAAATTTTTACAATTTTCATTACTGCCCACAAAAACTGAAAATTTGCAAAGACGATGAGACTCATTAAGTACGTCGATTTTGCAAAGACAATAAAGACAATGGATTTCACAGATCAAGCTTGAAGCGTGTTTAAAAAAAGACAACGTCCCTTTAAAATCTGTCCATAGAAATTAGTGAAAAAATCTCCAGTTTATCATATCATTAAATAAGCAAGATTAAAGGTGAGATCGATCTTTTCTTCGGTAGTACTTTTTACGAATATAATAAGCTGTAATAACAGCCAAAATTGTTTGAAATGTACAGTGCGAGTAATGACGTGCAAAATTACCGCACAACAGCTGTCAATTCAGAATATATGGTCCAGAGCTTTATCAGGTCGTCAACTTTTTTACAGAATAGAAAATTAAGTACTTGAATGCAATTAAAAAAGATACATCGCATAAAACAGTTTCAAGATGCAAAGATGCGTCAAAACGAGGAGAGAGAATTATATAACGCATTTTGAGTTGGGTTTTGGGATTCGATTGGAGTAAATCTACCTCAAATAAACTGCGTTTTGAGGTTCGATTGGAGATGCCCTAACAACTAACACATCTAAGTGTATTTTGGATTAAAAAACAAAAAATATAAAATTATCTATACTATTATATAATTGGTGACGAGTGGATATATGATGCCCCAATTTGGTATGTAAATTATTTGCAATTTAATCCCTCAGTTATAATTTAATTAATTAAGTAATTTTTATCATTTCTAATTTTTTATGCACTGTACTTATGCCTCTAAAATTAAGTTTCTTTTTATATATTTGAAATTTCTAATTCATCTTAAACAATAAAAGTTATAATTTTAAAATTTAAAATAAATTCAATATAATTATATTTTAAGCTTGAAAGTACTAGTAATTATGATAATTGATAAATAGTAGAGAGAGAGAGAGAGAGAGAGAGGCGTAGCGTTTTAGTTCAAAGCCACCTCCAAAACGAAACCAATTGCGATTTGTGATATTAACTAGAGCGCTCGGTGATCGCCCGATTCGCAGGCACAAAAGGATTGCCCTAATTGCTATCTTTTCCTTCCCTCCAATTATAAATCCTTAAATTGCAATCATCTCTCTTATCCGCAATTGCGAGCTTCGGTCTTCATTCATCGTTAGCTTCGAAAGCGATCAGTGGTGTTTACGGGCAGGGATTTACTAATATTCCGATATTTATTGGTTGGTTAATTTTAATGATTTTTTCTTCGGTATCGGTCACTTGGTTTGGTTGGTTGTTCTTGTCCGACTTGAATGTTCGAGTTTTTTCTGTTTTCTGTAAAAGCTGCTCTGCTATGCGGTTTTTAGGGTTTAGTTGTGTACGCTTTTAGATTTAGGGTTTAGGGCTTCCGTTTGTAGATGGGATTTTTTGAATGGCACACTTGCAATTTTACGATTTGGTAATATATTTCGGAGTTCTGCTTCGTACACATGGTTTGTTTCTCATTGTCATTGCTCGAGCTTTCCATTATGACCTTCCGTCTGTTCTCTGGATCTAAAATATCTGGGATCCAAGTCCTGTTCGCTGTAGTCTCTTTGTATATCAGGCCTTACTTCTAATCATAACAATTTGATATGATCGCTGGTAAGTTGATTGGCACTCATTCGTCTCTATTCTAAGCTGTAATGTTCTATGATCATGTCAGGCACTGACTGATGGATCCGGATTACAGAAGGTTTGGAAAAGGTAATACTCATAGATGCAAAATAAATACTTGTGTGTTTAGTGTTTTTCTTTTATATTTTTTGGTTGGTATATGATAAATTGAAGCAACAGTTGAATCTATCCTGCGTTGATGCAAAGTGTCATAGAAAGCTGTGGTTAGTTAGTTGGGGAACTTGTATTCTAGTTATTGATCCACGTGCAAGCTATGCCTTTCTCATGGAGCTTGCATATTTGTTCTAGCATCTTTAATAACCGATACTTTCTTGATAATTTTTTAAAAACAGGACCGAGAGAAGTTTCAGGTGCTGTGGATCTCATAAGTCACTTCAAATTGTTGCCCCATCATGATTTCTTCTGCAAGAGGTCACTTCCTGTATCAATATTGGACACACACTATCTTCACAATGTGGCTGGAGACACAGAAATCAGAAAAGGAGAGGGGATGCAACTCGATCAGCTAATTCAAGATAGATCTTTATCGCGGGAAATCAGTACCCGTATTCAACCTTTTGACTTGGATGCTCTTAGGGAAGCCCTTCAACTGCACGAAACAGCCCCTATTGATCTCCCTCCTGTAAGATTGAGCGTTGCTCAATTTGATTTTTACTTTCTACTATGATTGAGGTTCTTCTTTGGTGCCTGTGTAGTGTGATTCTCTGTCTGTAAATATTAAAAAATGTATAACTGATATTTGGTTGTTGATGCTTTATAGTCTGAGAAGGGTACTCCTACATTTGCTACCAAATCAAAAAGTGAGCCTAGGGAGAAGGAGAAAAAGCATAAAAAGCACAAAGACAAGGATAAAGAGCACAAGAAGCACAAACATCGGCATAAAGATAGGAGTAAAGACAAGGACAAGGATAAGGATAAGAAAAAAGATAAAAGTGGCCATTATAACTCTAGCAATGACCATTCAAGAAAACATCTTGAGAAGGTTTGTGCCTTGTGTTCTGGGATAATTTCCTGCTTTGTTTTTGCAAAGAGTAGCGTGCAATCAGGGGTGTCTTTGTAGATAATACAATAATTTACTCTTAAGATTGAAGTTCTTTTGGAGTTCGAAATATCAAAATACCACGAATCTACATTTATGTTAATGTCGGTCAGTATCAATCATCAAAGTTTTATGCTTGGCACTTATCATTTTGGAGTGAGAGCCCTGTCTAATTTAGATGAGAATTGATGGTACAGTTTAGGCTTTGAACTTAATTGATCAAATTTTTCATATTTCCTGGGTTACTTGGTTTGTGATTGACATCAAAGTTTGACCTTTCTAATGTTTCTTGAGATGTGCTTTACTTTTCATTAGATTTGATGTTAGGTTGCTAGATTTGTATTTAATTTTTTATTGACCTCTAATCCATATGTGTTCCTGATTTTGTTTGATGATATTAGAAGAGGAAGCACGAGGGTGATGACGATCTCAACGATAGTAGTAAACAAAAGAAAAGTAAGGTAATGAAGAACTTTTGATTTATTTTGTTCGTTTGTTGTTGAACTTTATCCTTAGTCTTTTCTGGCATAGCCAATTCTTTGTTGATATCATTTTTACTCATTAGTTCTCTTCACATTGTCGTCACTTTATATATATTCCTTCTCATGCATAACTTGTGCGCAGCATAAGAGCACGAAGATTGGCGAAATGGGAGCAATAAAAGCTGCTGGCTGAAAAGTCTTTCTTCCGTCAGAGAATTTCATCATCAAATGTTGACTTCGAAACAGAGGGATGCTTTTCTTAGTTCGTCAATTTCTCAAGGTATATAGTCACCTGATGACTGATCACAGATTCTTTGCCTTCAGCGTTTGCCTTATTTGTTGCCGTACTTTCTTGTAATTAAACCATAGAGGGAATAAGGGCTAAAAAGGTATTATCAAGTATATTTGGTGTTCCTAGTATATGTACCGTTGGTGGTTGCGAAGTGTCGATAGGTCTTACTCTGTCTGTATCCTCTTTGCCATGCAGAATTATATTTGCGGCCATGCTGAAATGACTCGTCCTCCTCATATTTCCTTGTCTATTGCAGATGCAAAGATCCTTTGGGTTTGATTCTTTGGTTTTTGGTTATGTTGTACACTATTGACAGCTTAGTCGTTTTTCTTACTTCTGAAATGTTGTGTTATTAAAGAGCTGATGCTTCACTACACAATTTTGTTCGAGGAAAAGAAGAATAGAATCACATGTATGTGTTTGAGTTACAGGTGCTATGCCTAAGTAGGCTCTTGCTGTAATCAGTTTATTATCTGCATTACAATTATTTTGAATGTTACATAACTTATAGAATTAAAGAAATGTAGGTGTCTTGTGCCGCCACGTGTCCTGGCCTTAACTAAAAATGAACTTAAATAATAAAACTCCTAAAAAACTCTAACTACCACATGTTAATTTCAAAATAACTATCCACTATAAAACATAAATTTAATATTTTATTAACATCTAACAATTACAATAGTTAATGCTAGTTTAGATGATTGGTAGGGTCTTTCTTCATGATATTGTGTTAGCTATACTTTATATAGAGTCTAGAGGATTTAAAAACTAAGTATTACTTAAGTCTGTCAAGTATTTTAGAGTTTATTACAATTTTATCCTTAATTTAAAGTTTTATTTTTTAAGCAACTTATAAAATGTTACAAAGTATAAAATAGATTTGCAAATATGTTTTAAAATAGTTCGTTATATAAAGTTGGAACTTGCGTTCTTTGTGTTTGTAGTCCGTCTCTGCCCAAGCCCAGAGGAGACGAATTTTCGCGAGATTTTAGATATTATTATATTAACAAAAGAAAAATGATGGATGGGAATGGGAAATAGTAAAATTGAGGATTGGCAGAAAGAAAAAGCAAAGGTCATAAAGGTCAGTGCATGTGGTGTGGTGTCAGAGTCCAGTCGTGCTTTTTGTGCGTGTACCTTTCGGTATCAGACACTGTCTCTCCTCTCAATAAAATAAATAAAATATCAAAATAATTAAATAAACCTCTCTTCTTAGAGGCAACGCTTTACTCTCTCTCGCAATTAAGGAACCCTCGCGAAACTATGGCCTGAGTTCTTTCGATTCTCCGAAGCTAATCAGTCTCAGCCCTGCGTTAGCTGCATCCCAGGTCGAGTCGTTAGACCCTGATCTTCGTTTTGGTACTTTCTTCTCCAGCTAACTCGGTCTATAGTCACAGATCGAGTCTCGTATTTCAGTATCTTGATTATTTTTGTTTCTGAGCTACTATACGCTGTTTGAATTCTAATTTGCGTTCGTTTTGCTAATTTTCACTTATATGCTGTGTTCTTTTTGCAGTATGTATGTGTGTCTAAAGTTCTGCGTCATAGAGTTTGTTGATCAAAGTGTTTCAGCTGTCAGTTATTAGTTTTCGGTATGTTTGAGGTTGGCAATCATTTTGTTTTTGAAAAATACTTGCATTATTGCTTGTGTTTTCGTGTCCTTTTTTTTTTTGTGTATTGTTGAGTTAGGTTACTTTTGCCTTCGTGTTGGGTTAGTCATATATATTTGATACTGACTTCTTTATGTTGATCGTTAGCTACCATAGATAATTTGATTTGGTTTTACCGATTCTAGTGTTTCTTATCTGCTTAAGTCAACCGATGGTGCAGTTACTGAACGTTTAGTTTCCACGCAAAAGTACAAGTAAATAAACGAAATTTTATTTTTGCTTCTTTGTTTGAAGGAGCTTTTGTGGTTGATTTGATGTTATTCTTTGTTGCTTGCTCTATGGTTCGTATAAGTTGAAAATTTGTAGTTGTCCTCTATCAATAAATTCATATTATTTGTGAACTGATGGTTAGGTGCCCTGTTTCCAGGATTTATGTGCCATGGAAAACAACTTTTCAGTTGATTCTCTAATGGAATCCACAACCTCTAAGATCCAACAGCTTCAGAAAGCATTTGCTGAACTCGAGAGTCATCGAGCCATCACTCTCAACTTGAAATGGAAGCAGATTGAGGAACATTTTCAGGGGCTTCAAAAATCTCTGAAGAGACGCTTCACTGAACTAGAAGATCAAGAAAAGGAATTTGAAACTAAAATAGTTGAATCCAAAGAGATGTTGGACAAGCGCAAAGCTGATATTTTGGATAAAGAACAAACCTCACTTGAGAAGCTTCAACAGAAGCGTGATGATGCGGTGTCAGCCATTTTCTGTGCCATGGGCAAGCAGGAGAAACCTTTCTTTGTTTTCTCGGGCGTCTCTAGTTGTCCTTCCCAATCTGAACTACAAGTCGCACATGAGGATAAACTGAATACGTCAGTCGCTGTTGCTAGTGATGGCTTTAAAAACTCTCTTGAAAGTATAAATGCACAAGTAAAGGCTTATCCTCAGCTCGTCAAATTGTGCCAGGAGATGAATTCTGAAGGACTTCACCATTTCATATCTGAAAACCGCAAGGACCTTGTTACTCTCAAGGAGGAGCTTCCTATTGCATTAAAGGCTGCATCAGATCCTGCCTCATTAATCCTGGACTCACTGAAGGGGTTCTATGGCACGAATGTTCCAACCATGGATATGAGAAAAGATTCTAATATGCTGGGACTTCGTCGAACCTGTATTATGCTGATGGAGTGCCTTAGCAGCTTGTTCCTCAGTCTTGGCATGGATACCCTCGCTGGTCTTATCTCTGGAAATGCTAAGGAGCGTGCGAAAGCAATTGCTGAAGAGTGGAAACCAAAGTTAGACGACCTTGACATTGATGCCAGCAATGGAAACTCCCTGGAGGCTCATGCATTCCTACAACTCTTGGCAACCTTTGGCATTAATTCGGATTTTGATAACGAGTTCTTGTCAAAATTAATACCCATGGTGTCTCGCCGCCGACAGACAGCTGAATTGTGTCGCCTCCTGGGATTGTCCGATAAAATGCCAGGTTAGTTTGCTTGGACTGTCGACATATGCAGTAACTTTCATCCCCGTTCAAAGTTGCTTATATTAATTATTCTTTGAACAACTTGTATGTTCTATGCCTTTTGCCGCGTCTCATCAGGTGTGATTGATACTCTGGTGAAAAATGGAAGGCAAATTGATGCCGTCAACTTAGCCTTTGCGTTTGAGCTTACTGATGAATTCCCACCAATCCCTTTGCTGAAATCCTACTTGTCTGAGGCCAAAAAGGTTCCATCTGCAGCCAAACCTGGAAGTAAATCACCAGTTTCTTCTATGCAGGTTCTTTCTCTAAGCCTTCATATTTTGCTTTTTTCTGGCCTCTCAAATGAACCTGTGAAAATAGTATCTCGAGTTACTGTTCAAATTCAGCTCCATATTCATTTTTTTTTTAATTTATCGTATTAGGGGCAACAATTTGTGGAGTCACTGGCACCAATCAGCTCCACAATTGATAATTTCATGTGTCTAATAATGTTTTCTTTTTTTTTTTTCGTGTTTCTCAACAAACCTCCCTTTTCTCCAGAATGGGGTGAATGAGAAAGAACTCACAGCACTTAAAGCTGTCATCAAGTGCATCGAGGACCACAAACTCGAAGATCAATTCCCAACGGATCCACTCCAAAAACAGCTCTTCGAAATGGAGAAGGCAAAGGCAGACAAGAAACGAGCTACAGAAGTCGCAAAGCCACAATCCAAAAGGCCCCGAGCTACCAACAACAACTACAATAACAGTCCCCACGCTGCACCACCAAGGGTCACTAATGCTCCTCCAATCGACAAGAACTTCTACAGTAGGATCGACGAAAGGTACCCACAATTCGGCGGCTACGAAAGAGCTTATCCCTACCCTTTGCCCGTCGAGCGCCACGTTCCTTCATTCGTGGGCACAACTCCTTACAACTTCTCTCCCAATCATGGCGCCTTCTTCGGTAATGCCTATCAGTACCAAGCTGCCTATTTGCACTGATGAGTGCCAATGGATGGAGGGAAATCTATCTGAAACTGATGTTTATCTGTTGACATATTAGCTTATTGACCCTTTCCTTTAATGAACTTCTCTGTTGTTCACTGCTGCTATGCTCCCCCTGTGGAAACTTCCTACTTGTTGATCTGCACTTTGTTGTAAAACCTGATGTTCTCTTTAACTTCACATCACACGGTTGTCTAATATGTTCATGGTGTTTATGTTGAAGTTATTTGTGTGTGATCTTTAGAGCCTCTCTCTCGTTCATATTTTTTTTCAATAAGATTCCTTCCCTTTCCTCCATTAAAGGATGTTGGGGTGCTCTGTTTCTTATGTTCTTGTTAGAGAAAAACAAAATAAAACCTACGAATTACGATTAGAGAAAAAAGAGCATTATACTTCACACCATGAACACAAATCACATCTCAACAGTAAGAAAAGAAAACCATCACTTTTAACGTCAAATCCATCGAATTCATCATCAGCTCAGCGTCGCAAATGCGCCGCCCTTCATCATCCTTCGAAACTCGTCGAAATTAACTCTCCCGTCGCCGTCGACGTCGACCTTCACGATCATCCTCTTGCAATCCTCAAGAGATCTCCCTTGCTTCAATCCCAGGGAAGCCAAGACGGATCTCAACTCATCGACCGTTATGAATCCGTCCCCATTCTGATCGAACACCTTAAAAGCTTCCCTCATATCGTCGTCTTCGCTGCCCTCGCCGTCGTTCTCCTTTCCGTCGCTCTCCATCATCGCCGCGTAGAGAGCTCCGAACTCGTCGACGTCCACGTGACCGTCTCCGTTGGAATCGATCTTCTGGATCATCTGAAGGAGTTCGGCCTCGGGTATGTGTATGCTCAGCTTCTGCAGAGATTCGCTGAGCTCTTTGTGTGTAATTTTTCCGTCGCCGTTGCGGTCGAACATTGAGAATATTCGCTGCAGCTCCGTGGAATCCATTTTCTTTTCTTTTCTTTTTTTTCCCTCTTCTTCTCTTTCTAGAAATCGATTGTCAATTGTATGATAAGGGCAGAAGATTAAATGGTGGGAATGTATTTATCAGACGATGATCTTGTTGGAAATTGGTTTGATTAGCACATTGACGACGAGGATGATCGGCTAATTGAACTGAATCAAGAATTAAGGTATCTAAACTTTTTGTGTGAATTCGTTTTCCTCAATATGCCTTCTTTGATTTTAGGCGGTTTGGCGAAATTAGTACAAAGTTTGCTTTTTTTTTTTTGGTAGAGGAAAATCTTGAGAGGTTGTGGGGAAGAGATCGCAGAAAAAGTGGAGAGAAATGTGGAAAGCCACCTTACAATTGGTGCGTCTAATAAGCTAATGTAGTCTATATATGTTATACTCCATTGATTTATTCAAAGAAATAATAGCGCATGTTTTTTCTGCAAGTGGTATGCAACTAAACATGTCTGTCATTGTATATATATTTTTTACGGCATTTGTAAATTGTCGACGAGTATATGATTTTTTCGAATTACTACCATGCTATGTATATGATTTATGAATAGATCACACAGATTAAATAGGCTAACAAAACACTCTTTCTCGACAAATATGGAATTGCGAATTCTCTTTTTTTGTATGCATGGCAATTGGCATGGCTTCATATATATATCGTGTGGTGGTGTGGTGGCCTTTTTGACTGCTCCATCACCAGGTGTCCACGTGGCAGGGTTAGTTTGGTAAATAATGAGATGAATAAGGCCATTAAATTAGTAATAATGACAAAAACAAGAGTGGGACCCAAAACGGTTCCGCTTCCTCGCCTCCTATTAAATACCCACTCAATCAACAGTAGTAAGTAGTAAGTCACAGCACTCACGCTTTTCCCTCTCACCATTCCTCACACTCTCTTTTTTCTCAGCTCACTCTCTCACTCCACTTAGGGTTTCTCGAAAGTCTCGCTAATGGCAGAGGACTTAAGTAACGCCGTTCCGTCCGAGACCGACAAAAACGGCTCTTCTGCTGCGGCGGCGGTGTTGTTCTCCGCCGTGAAGCCGTGGCTGGTGGTTGAGGCTCCGAAAGCCAACGATGCCGTACTGTTCTATAAGTCGGCCTTCGGTTTCGAAGAGCTGAGCCGTGTGAATCATCCTAAGAGGAAGGCGGAGCAGGACGTGCCGCTCGTGGTTTCCGCCGAACTCAAGCTTGGATCGTCTACGATCGTTGTGTCTGACCTCATTGACGACCACAACTCTGCTCCGTAAGGATACGTTTTCCCATTCCTCTCTCATTTCTGCTTTTGTTTCTCTCGTCTTAATTTTCTTCTTACTGTTAGCATTTCTTCGACAACTTGTTCATTGTGGTTGTATTTCTGAAGAGTTGAAATAGTTTCGTGTTGTTTACTTTGTTTTTTGGGAGGCGTGAATAATGTTTTCGTCTTCTTTGAAGATACAGTCTGGCAACTCATGCGCATGTTGTTTTCTGGAACGACTCAACGTTTTATTGTTCTTATTTCGTCTTTTGCACTTCATTTTGTCTTCCTTCAACATTTGAACTGGTTTTTTTGGTTTTTTTTTATCAGCATTAGACGTATTAACACGCAAGTCGATGACATTAGTCGCATTTCGAAATCGATCGTAATGCTCGTGTTGCTGCAGTATAACCATGTAAATGTTTCTATATTTTCTAAAAATATGCTTCTGTGCTCCCCAGTGTGAAGTTCTCCGTGAGCGGTGCCGTTTTCTGCTTGGAAACAAGCGACGTGGAGGCGGCAGTTGCGAAGGCTTTAGCCGCCGGAGCCGTGGCGGAAGGTGAGATCTCTGAGGGCGAAGAAGGTGGCGCGTGCGATGGGCGCGTGGGAAAAGTGAAGGACCCTTACGGTAATATCTGGATGATACGCCTTCCCCAGAAGGACGCTGACGTGGGAGCTGCTTAAATTAGTATTCGTTTTCTTCACCTCGTCATTAACTATGCATTGTTGTTCTACTGCTGCAATGCAACGCAACGCAACTAATATTTACTTAGCTAATCGCTTCTTAGTATTTTGAAGAATCACTGTTTTGGGCTTATGCATGTTTTCTGACTAATCGAACCGTCGGCTTGTGTATTTCCTTATTATTATATTATATATCTGCTATTTTGATGAAGAGAAAAGGACTAGTAATTACATAATCTCCCACTCATCTTTGGCCACGTGTCCTAAGACTTACTAGACCTGTTCCGAGGATTATACTAGGTGATACTCGCGGGACTCGTGACAGATTGACTGATGTTCTTTTTGGTACCTATATTTGTTCATTGGCATCATCTTTGCCTCTTTGTATAAAATCTTACTAACATTTTAACGGTTACCGATCTGCAGTTAAAATAAAAACAATAGTTTGTTGAGGACTTGGAATCAAACGAAAGTTTCACAGCCCTTTCTCTCAACCACAAATTCCTATTGTTTTGTTTCCCACTAACAAACAATGAAGAAGACTTCATCAGTTTAGCAGCCAGCGTGCTTGCTAGCTAGAGTGTTAAATGTGATGTTTTACGTGCTGTCTGCTATATACTATCACATCGTCCACCCAATTACTGTTAAAGATTTTTTTTTGGCACTTTATATCGAGCTCTATTGAGGTCTTTCATATGATATGACGTAAAAGTTCTTCTGCAGAATTGGGAGTAAAGTTATTGTTAACCAGCCAATCCTTGCAGCAGATAGGATGGAAAATCGGATATAAATATTAACCCAAGTGATTATTCACGCAGTCGAGTTATTTAAAATTTAGGCAAAGTTATCGAACGAAATCATTCAAACTGATCGAAACAAGGCGTCGTCAGCTCGTACAAGAAAATTTCATGAAATCCATCACACTGCAATACCCAGAAGTAACTTTCAGGGCTCATCACATCTGAATTTTCTTCCACAGCAAAAGAAAATAATTGCTTCAAACCAATACAGTAGACCTTAGCATATGCCACATAGAGAACATCCAAACAACGTTAATGTTATAACCTTAAAACCGAAAACATTACCAAAACTTGACTAACCACTCAGTAAGACTGCCTGCTGCTGCTCAAGATCGATCCCAGAGTCCCCAAAACAGCGAACGCGAGCAGTGGGCTCACATCCAAAGTATCGAAAATCGGAGGAATTATATTCCTAAACAGATTCAAATAGGGATCGCACAAATCCCTAATCGCAGACAACGGCTGCCTATCCCACGGAATGTTGGGAAACCAGCTGAGAAGAACCCTAACCATCAAAACCCCACTGTACAAATCGAGCCACTTCGCCATCCCGGCGGCCACGACTGTGAACGGCGTGTTCAATGACCCCGTCGGGACATCCTTCACCGCCGCGAAGAACGCCGGACCGATCGATCGGCACAGGGGTTGCCTCAATTGCACGGCTAGGGAGAAGGTTTTGCAGGCGATGAGCTTGGAGAGGGCTAGGGCTGCGGCGAGGAGCGTCGTAACCGTACGCGTCGAACCGTGGAGTATGTTGTTGGGCGGCGTGTGGGATGGTTTGAGGGGCGAACTCTGAAGGGTCGACGCGACTATCGCAGGGTATAAGGTTCTGATTGCTGATGTTCTTTTGGGCGGGATGAAGAGGTGAGAATTGGGCGCGGTGAGATGTACGGATTTCAACGGAGAGGCGGCGAGGTGGTTGATTGGGCGGCGGAGAGGGCGGTAGACGGCGGTTTGAGCTGCCGAGATAGAGAGAGCCATGGCCGCTTGGGTTTGTGGTGAAAGTGGGAAACACGGAAGGACAAAGGATTTGGGTGGGTAATGATGGGGTAAACGACTAAGAAGTTACTCAAATCGCTGGGTGTAGCAGCGTCTTAGCAACTTTCGTCTTTTGGGCCATTTCTAAAGGGCTTAATTTTGTTTGGGCTTAGATTCTTAGGTCCAAAGATTAACCATTGACACTGCAATCCTAGATTCATATTTCCAAAGAAATGAAAATTTATTTAACCAAACTCACGTACAGAAACCACATATTTGATTGATAGCCACGGAAAAATGGAGATTTTTTTTTTCTCCCTCTTCCAATAAAGTTTGAAAGCTCAAACATGGACTATCGAATTCATTAATATGTAGAATAATAAAAATGTAAAGCTCGTTTAGTAGCTAAAGGGTTAATCAAAAGGAGGGGTGCGATTTCTTCGATACCCACCCGTGACAAGGATTACATCCATACATGTTTTTATCGCTATAGCAGCGTTGTATGGCCTCGAGATACACCAGATGGACATGAAAACGGCCTTTTTAAACGGGGATCGAGGAAGAAATATGTTACCCTCGGGATTTCAAGTTAACGGTAAAATATCGATATCGGCAAGATAATCCGCGAATTGGTGGTGCGGAGAGGATAGAACTGATGATTCAAACGGACTTGAGGGCAAGCTCGGGAGGTAGGGTCAGACACACCCTCAGGTGAAGCCCGAGGAAGCATCGCATAGCAGGGATAGGGAGCGGTTATGAGAAAGGGAAGAACGCCCGACAAGATTAGCCCGAGGGAAATGGGCGCAGGCTCGATCACCGGGCAAGGAGCTTTTGAGGATGATGAATCTGGCTAAACGCCGAGACCCGAGGGGGAAAGCCCGATCGGGGAATGCCTTTGGGAAGCTAGGAGACGCCCGATCAAAGCAGTTGAGGGGAAGAGTAGAAAGAGAGAACGTGGGATCGTGGGAAGGACCACGTTAAGGATCACGTTGCATTCACGAGACTCGCGAGAAAGGCGGGTCAGGGTGAGGAATGGGTCCAGGCAAGGAGGGTCCAAGGTTAGTATAAATAGGGGTGGTTAATTCATTGTCCAGGTATGTTTTCGAATAGCAAAAAAACTAACTTACGAGCCAACACACCTATTTCTCATCCACTTTCTGACTTAAGCATCGGAGGGGCTACGCCGGCACCAACCCGGCCCCCTTCTGACGAGTTTTCTGAGTTCCTGTGTGTTAGGTTCGACAAAGAGTATCGACGGAGACGGAGGAACACGCGCGAAAGAAGAACGAGGGAAGGCCAACTGAGTTAATCACCGCTTCCAAGAAGTCGTTTTACGCGGTCCGCATCAATTGGCGCCGTCTGTGGGACGATATATTAGTAACATGGTGGACACTGCAAACGACGTTCAACCGCCACCGATGGAAGAAGTATTGGTGACTGGCTGGACAGAGGAGAACCGAGAAGAGACACGCACGGATGATCAAACAGAACTGGGGAAATTGAGAGCAGAAGTAGAAATGTTAAGAGCAGAGCGAACGCGGAGAACTCGCGTGGAATCACCACCGCGACAGGAGACTGAAGAAGAAGAGGCGGAACGGTTGCGACGTGAGGGAGAGCACGCTCGGGCCAAGGGGCAAGAAAAAGAGACAGAGGAAAAAACATTGAGGGCGGAAATCAACACCCTGCGGGCCGAGAAGAAGAGAGCTCAGGAAGAAAAACAGATCACGGAGTGGGAACGAATGAAGGAAGAGATTAAAAGGCTGAGAGAACTAGCTAATCCGCAGATGCCCCTCCCGATTCAACGAGGCTCTCCCTTCTCGGAGGATGTCCTTAGAGCTCCCCTACCAAACAATTTCAGGTTCCCGGACATGAACCGTTATGACGGCTCGGGGCCACCCGAGGACCACCTGGCCAGTTTTGACGGAAATGCCGCACTATACCAGCTAGGAGATGCGATCAAGTGTCGGGTGTTTGCCACCACCTTCACGAAGGGAGCCCAACAGTGGTTCACTATGCTACCCGCTGGAGAAATTCATAGCTTTGAGGATTTTACTCGGGCCTTTCTAAGACAATTCTCTAGCAGCCGTAGAAGACCTTTCTCGGCCGTGAACTTACTGAACATGAAGCAAGGGGATCAGGAGAGTTTACGGGATTACTTGAAACGATTCAATCGGACCATGATGGAGGTCCCGACGGCCACTTCAGATTTACTGATCGGTGCCTTCCACAATGGACTGAAAGAAGGAGACCTATATCGGTCGCTGGTGAAAAAGTACCCGACGACCGTAGAAGATCTGATAATCAGAGTTGAAAAATACGTAAGGGTAGAAGAGGCGCACAATTTTAAAAAAGGGGATAAAAAGAGAGCGATCGGGACAGTGGAAGTTGCACGAGAACCCGTTCGTCCAGTAGGATCGAAAGAGGAGAATCCTCGGGTGGAAGTCCAACGGGGATCTCGATCAAGCAACGTTCAATGGAAGGTCAGCAAAGCTCGGGCCTTGGAAATTTGCGAGGGACGGTATTTCATCAAGAGGCCGGCTAGGAGTAAAGAGGGACCCAGGAATCCCGTCTCAAAGTCATACTGTGAATTTCATAGGGAGTACGGCCACACGACTGATGCCTGTTTTCACCTGGATGATGAACTTGAGAGAATTGTGGCGGCCAATCCGGAAGCCCGAGCTGAGTTGGTGGTAGGCGGGGAGGTTAACACCCCGCGGAAGTATTTCAGGAGGGATTTCGAACAAGGGCCAAGGAAGGACCGTTGGTACGCTAATAATGAACCGCAAAACAGGTTCAATCGGTCCCCCGAGCAAAGGCGAGGGGAGTATAGAAGGGAAGAAAAACACGGTCAGGAACGAGGAAACGGCCGGAGAACGCCAGAACGCAATCGGGCACCCATAGAAGTACGAGGGCCTCCGCGCAGGATCAATATGATATCCGGAGGGCCCGCAATCGGGGATTCAAACAGAGCACGGAAAGCAGAAGTCAGGAAACTCGAGAGCCTGGGGGTAACCTCCGTACAGAGACGATCGGGACCCGCCATTTCCTTTGGGCCCGAGGACTTTCATGGAGGAGATGACGCGCATGAGGATGCTTTGGTCATTCGAGCGGAGATAGCTAACCACGATGTAGGAAGAGTCTTTGTCGACAATGGGAGTTCTGTGAACATCATCTTCAAGGAGACCATGGACCAGATGGAGTTAGGAGAGTACCGGATGAGCCCTGTGGAAACGGCGTTGTTCGGATTCACCGGTCATGCTATCGAGGCCATCGGGCTAATTCAACTCCCTTTAACCATGGGATCGGGTGAACTAAAGAAGACCCGAATAGCCCCTTTCCTGGTTGTCGACATGTCCTCCTCTTACAACGTCATACTAGGACGTCCGGCACTCACCTCTTTCGCGGCAGTTGCTTCAGCCCTACATCAAAAGGTGAAGTTTCCAGTAGGGGATCGAGTAGGTGAGGTACTGGGGGATCGTAAGATAGCGCGAAAGTGCTATGTGGAGGAAGTAAGGATCGAGTTAAAGTCACTGAAGAGCCGACGGGAAGGCCATCCTAAAAACCGAGGAGCCCTCTATGCTGTGCACGCCCTTCAGGAAGTAGAATCGGAAGGCGAAATAGAGGAAGTCGTGATCAGATCGCCATCGGGAACAGTCAAAATAGCTCGGGACCTGCCATCTGAGCTGAAGGATGGCCTTGTCAAACAATTGAAGAAGAACGAAGATGTATTCGCATGGTCAGCGAACGAGTTGACGGTGATACCTCGGGATATAATGGAGCATCGCTTGAACATCTCTTCTACGGCTCGGCCGGTCTTCCAAAAGGCACTTGGGAGCACAGAAGGACGCAATCGTCAAAGAGCAGGTCGGAGAACTCCTGAAAGCAGGATACATTCGGGAGGTCCAGTTCCCGACCTGGCTTTCAAATGTGGTGTTGGTCCCCAAATCAGCGGGAAAGTGGCGGATGTGTGTTGACTTCAGGGACCTGAACAAGGCGTGCCCGAAAGATTGTTATCCGTTACCCAGGATAGATCAGTTGGTGGATTCTACCGCCGGTCATGAGTTGCTATGCTTCTTGGATGCCTTTCAAGGCTATCACCAGATCGGGCTTGCCGAGGAAGATCAGCCAAAGGTCAGCTTCATCACCTCGGAGGGAACCTTTTGCTACGTGGTCATGCCATTCGGGCTGAAGAATGCGGGTGCCACTTACCAAAGACTAATGGATCGGGTTTTTGAGGCACAGATCGGAAGAAATGTGGAAGTCTACGTGGATGATATCCTGATCAAGTCCAAAACGGAAAATAGCTTCTTGGGAGATCTTCGAGAAACTTTCTCTACTGCTCGAAGATACGGTTTGAAATTAAACCCGGCTAAGTGTACCTTCGGGGTTCATTCCGGAAAATTCCTGGGGTATATGGTAACCCGATCGGGCATTGAAGCCAACCCGGATAAGGTGAAGGCCATCTCCGACATGACTTCCCCGAAGAATTTGAACGAGGTCCAGAGGTTGACAGGGAGGATCACGGCCCTGTCTAGGTTCATTTCAAGATCCGCGGAAAGGAGTATGCCTTTCTTTAAAGTGTTGAGGAAGGTCAAGGACTTTGAGTGGACGCCCGATTGCGAGAAGGCCTTTCAGGAACTAAAGGATTATCTGAAGGAGCTACCCATACTGAACAAGCCGACGCCCGGAGAAGAGCTTATCATCTATCTCTCAGCCACTCCTCGAGCTGTCAGCTCCGTGATGGTCCGAGAAGAGGAGAAAGTACAGAAGCCTGTCTATTTCGTGAGCCACCTCCTGAAGGGAGCGGAAATTCGATACACGTCTCAGGAAAAGCTGTTATTAGCCTTAGTGATCACGGCCAGGAGGTTGAGGCCTTATTTCCTATCACATCCGATTGTGGTACTCACAAACAGCCCACTAGGGGTAATCGTGACTCGGCCGGATATATCGGGAAGGTCGATCAAATGGGTGACCGAGTTGGGGGAATACGACATCCAGTTTCGACCTCGGGTTGCCATTAAGGCTCAGGCTCTGGCAGATTTCATCGTCGAGATGGCGGAAGAGCAGCCAATCGAGATGTGGAGGATCTACGTCGATGGTTCTTCTTGTCAATTCGGAAACGGCGTCGGGCTAATAATCATCTCACCGTGGGGCGAAGAAACTAGTTTGGGAGTAAGGCTGGACTTCCGCGCTTCCAACAATGAAGTCGAATATGAAGCTCTCTTGCTCGGGATGAGGACAGCGATCAGGACGGGGCTGACCCGAATAACCCTGTACTCTGATTCACAGCTCGTAGTTCAACAGACCGAGGGAAATTTTGCAATTAAAGAAGATAGGCTGGCGGAATATGTGAAGTCTTTTCAAAAGTTAAAGGAAAAATTCGAGGAGGTCAAGGTGGAACTCATCAATAGGAAGGAAAACGAAAAGGCAGATAGAATCGCCAAGTGGGCCAGCACGTTAAGCATGCCCGAAGAAGGGATTAAGGTGGAAAAAGCGCCCCAGATCCATCAAATCGAGGAAAAGAGAGAACTAGAACCAGAAGACTGACGATACAATATCTATCGATATCTCGAGAAACAGGTCTTGCCCGAGGACGGGGTCCAGGCTAGGGTAACGCAAAGAAGGGCGACTCGTTTTACCCTCATAGACGGAATCTTATACAAAAGGTCTTATTCGGGCCCTTTGCTGAGATGCTTATCGAAAGAAGAGGCCGAGGAGGTCATGGTGGATATTCATGAGGGAAGTTGTGGAAGTCACATTGGAGGAAGAGCCTTGGCAAGGAAAGCGATGCTGGCTGGTTTCTTTTGGCCTACCATGAGGGCAGACTCGATCAGGGTGGTGCGAAGTTGCCTTAGATGTCAGAAACATGCAAACTTACAGAAGGCGCCAGCGGAAATGATGAAAGCGGTAATATCGGCATGCCCCTTCGATCAATGGGGTTTGGATATAGTCGGGCCGTTCGAGGGTAACGCCTCACAGAAGAAGTTCCTCCTAGTCGCAATTGACTATTTTTCCAAATGGGTGGAGGCGGAGGCCTTGGCACGGATTACCGAGGCTGCGGTGATCGCCTTCTTGTGGAAGAATATCTTGTGCCGATTCGGGATCCCGAGGAGATTGATTAGCGATAATGGGAGGCAGTTCAGCGGACGCAAGCTAAAAGAATGGTGTGAAGGCTATGGGATCGAGCAAGTATTCACCTCTGTGGCCTACCCGCAGAGCAATGGCCAAGTAGAGGTAACCAATCGTACTATCGTCCAAGCATTGAAGGTACGGCTGGACGGGTTAAAAAAGGCCTGGTTCAACGAGCTGCAAAGTGTACTTTGGTCTTACCGAACTACTCCTCGGGCGGGGACGAAGGAGACACCCTTTAGCTTGGTGTACGGAAGCGAAGCGGTGTTACCCGTGGAAATAGGCCAGGAAAGTGCTCGAGTTATAGGATACTCAGAAGAGAACGATCGGCTCCGGGCCGATGAACTGGACTTGATCGAGGAAGGGAGACAAAAAGCAGCACTCCGGATGGCGGCTTATAAGAGAAAAATCACCCGAGCTTACAATCGGAAGGTGTGCCTGAGAAGATTCGAGGAAGGAGAGCTTGTCATGAAGGAAATACAACACAAGGGAGAGCGAGGGAAGTTGGATCCCAAATACGAAGGACCATATAAGGTAATCAGGAAGGCCGGAGAAGCCGCCTATTACTTAGAAGGCTTGGATGGAAAGAGGCTGGAAAGACCACACAATGCGCGACATTTGAAGAAATATTACCCGTGAGACATTCTCGGGATCGTACCCTATTCGTTTATCATGTTCATGCTTTATCTATTTTCTTAGTTAGGGAGTCTCGGTAGCACAATGTGTTTGTCCTTATTTCCGAACATTCGTATGTTAATGAAGTCATTTATGTCCGAAAAAACGTGTAAGCTAAGAAAAGTCCTCGGATGAGGCATGATCGCCCGAAAGGGTGAATAAATTCGCCGGATGAGAACGAAGAGAAGTCCTCGGATGAGGCATGATCGCCCGAAAGGGTGAATAAATTCGCCGGATGAGAACGAAGAAAAGTCCTCGGATGAGGCATGATCGCCCGAAAGGGTGAATAAATTCGCCGGATGAGAACGAAGAAAAGTCCTCGGATGAGGCATGATCGCCCGAAAGGATGAATAAATTCGCCGGATGAGAACGAAGAAAAGTCCTCGGATGAGGCATGATCGCCCGAAAGGGTGAATAAATTCGCCGGATGAGAACGAAGAAAAGTCCTCGGATGAGGCATGATCGCCCGAAAGGGTGAATAAATTCGCCGGATGAGAACGAAGAAAAGTCCTCGGATGAGGCATGATCGCCCGAAAGGGTAAATAAATTCGCCGGATGAGAACGAAGAAAAGTCCTCGGATGAGGCATGATCGCCCGAAAGGGTGAATAAATTCGCCGGATGAGAACGAAGAAAAGTCCTCGGATGAGGCATGATCGCCCGAAAGGGTGAATAAATTCGCCGGATGAGAACGAAGAAAAGTCCTCGGATGAGGCACGATCGCCCGACAAGGTGAGGGAAAATACCAAGTAAGAATCGAAGTAAACCTCCAAGTAAATTCAAAGTCCACGAAAAACTAAAAACCCTGTGACGGGCAAGACTGAATGACATAACGACAAGATGACAGGAAAAATAACATGTGGAAAATAGAACAACTATCGCCTGGACTCCCGAGCGTAGGGAGCACCGTGGTGGCGAACCCCCGAGGAGGGAAAAATTTCCCTATCCCGAAGAACCCTTCTGCGCCCTAACGCTGACGTCCGGCTCGGGTATGGAAGGAAATTGCACCGCACCTGGTTAGGGGATCGAGCCCGATTATTTCTCCCTCGAGACCTATGGAGAATACCTTGGTCCTCGGTACCAACATCAGCCAACGACTCCTTTAACTCGGCGATTTGTCGATCCTTTTCGTTGAGGAAAGTCGTCAATCGAGCACAAGCATCTTCATAGTATTGAAGCAGGGCGGCTTGCTGAGTATAACGCCGAAGTCCCTCACAAGAAAGTGAATAAGACTAAGAATGGAGGTCAGGAAAGCATAGATAAAGAAGCAAGTTAAAAGGTGAAGGTTGGTGTGGCTGACCTGACTCTCGCTTAAAGCCCACCGGTCCCAGAAGTTGGAGTCAGGGAATCTTGCCAGACGCCGCTTCTCATCGGGCTCCAGAAAATTCTCCATGAAACGACGGGAGGAAGTACCATCAGCCTCCAGAAGGAAACGAGGAGTTGGGCGAAGCCGCCTCGAGGAAGGTGCTCCCTGCAGGAGAGGGGGTGTGACGACCTGGCCCTCCCTATCCGGAAACTCCCCATTCATGTTCGAAGCAAAACCTGTCGCCTCCTCCCACAGGTCCCAAAGAGGGCGTGGCGGGGGATCTGAGCGGAAGCTTCCCCTAAATTGAGAAGGCTCCATTCTGTGATTCATCAATAATATGAGCCAAAAAATATATGAAGTTCAGAGGGGAAGAAAAAGAGGATATAGCATGGAATAAGAAGGAAAAAGGAAAGGAAAGACCCCAATTGGATGGGTGAAATAACCTGAAGAAAGTAAGCTCAATAAAACTTGAAAAGCGAAGCAGAACTGAGTGAGCCAATAACGATTTTATAGAGGGAGGAACCCGTGAAGGCCGGACTTTTTACCAGGACTTGGTATATGGAGGAAGTTAAAATTTAAAGGAGGAATTACGAAAATCAAGGATAAAAGAGCCGTTGGGCAATGGTCAATCAGACGCCGAGGAATTACGAAGATCAAGGGCGAAAGAGCCGTTGGGCAACGGTCACCCAGATACCCGAGCAAAGAAGGGAAAGGGAGCGAGGACTGAGGGCTTAAACTTGATGTTCGGGGAATATTGCCCGATAGTATCGAGAGGCACCCGACAAGGCATAGTGCTGGGAGAAGATTCCAAATAAGTGGTAGGTTTCCGTTATAATTACAAAAGCTCCAGAAGAGAAAAATGGTTACAGGTGCCCGAGGAAGAGCCATTTGTTGTGAAAATGATCGTTACGAAATGCCAAGGAAAAACTACACTGATATAATAGAGCCCGAACAAGAAAAGACATATTGTTCACAGAAGAAAACATAGATAGGAAAGGAAAGAAAATATTGTTCATACATAAACAAAAGACAGGAAAAGCGGTAAATCCATTCACACGAGCAAGAATTCTAAGGGAGAGCGGCCGACCCGGCCTGATTCAACTCCCCGACGTCAACTTCGATTTCAGCCACCACTGACCCGATCACCGCGTCTAGATGCTCTTCCTCCTGCGAAGTGACTTCTGGAACCTTCTCGATCGGTACGTCGGAGATCACCTTCTCGGGCGCCGGCAAAGGGTCCTCGACGGGGGGTTCAGGAACCTTCGCAGGAGACTCGGGAGCATCCTCATTGTCCCCGCTCGAAGGGGAGGTCACCATTTCCTCCAGGACAACGTTCGAGGAGCCACCTCGAGCTATAGGATCAGGCGGATACCCTCCAGGAGGACACTTAGCAAGAGCTCGGTCGACGTCCAGCCAGTCGAGCTTCCACTTCTGACCTATGCCGGCCACTCGAAGTTGGTGGACGCATCCCCAGAATCCATGGTGGAAGTACTCGACAACTTGCCTCCCATACGAGGTGCGGGGCAGGTAGTCCCGATCGATGTTTTCCTCCAACTCCCGGAAGCGGGCCTCGGCCTCCTCCCGAGCAGTCCTCTCCTTGAGCAGGTCCTTCCTCATTTTCTCCGACTCCACCCGGGCATTTCTCGATTGCTTCTTCAGTTCCTCCTCTTTCCGCTTGACCTCTTCCTCGAGTCGAGCCACATCCTCTCTTAGTTTGGCTTCAGACTGGGTGAGCTCGGTGCAATCCTCATGCATGAAGATCAGCCGCTCCAAGGCCTCAGCAGCGCAAGCAAAACCCTGACCGACCAACAGTAAGGGTAAGTTATGACTTTAAAAGAAGAAACGTAAGGAAAACTCATACCTGGCCCATATGCTGGGCAAAAAGAGGAAAGAACTCTCGAGGCTGTAATCCCGAGAGGTGGGAACGATTGGCCTCTGATCGATGGCCCCGCATGTACTCCACGCAGTGAGTCCCACGAGGACGGTGAAAGTAGTCAGGCTGCTCGACGGGGTCACCGGAGGCGGGGGATCCCTCGCCGACATCCGCGCTAGCCTTAGAGCTGGTCCTGGTTTTTTTGCTCGAGGGCTGACCAGTGGCTGTGGAAGTTTTCCTCTTCGGGGCAGCCTTTGGGGAGCCAGAGGAGCTAGCAGCTGCTTTGCCTTTGCCCTTATTGAGGGCCCGAGTCACAGAAGCTGGGGGAGGCGCTTGAGATGCACCACCCTCCTTCATCTCGCGGGAAATCTTGAGTAGGTCGGCGAGATCCATACGCGAATCTGGTGAGAAAGAAAGGCAAATCTTGTTAGGGGTGTAAGACGGAAAAGACGGGAGGAGAACGAGAAAATATACCTAAGTCCTCTACCACTAAACCCTTTGAGCAAAAGCCAAAATGACAGAGAAGATCATCCTTGACGAGCTCGGGAGCGCTGAAACTCCGCTCCCCGAGAATCTCCATGAACCTCTTGATTTCCGAGTCGGAGGCGGCTGGGAGAGGAGTAGATATGGATGTGGTCGGAGGCCATGCATCAGTGGTATCATTTTCGGGACACCCTTCGGGAGATCGTACATAAAAGAATTTCCTCATCCACCCCTTGTGAGAAGAAGGGTTCCCGAGAAGAAATTCCTTGGAGGCCGTGGAGGAGAAAAAGAATTTGCCTGGCTCCTTTTGGTTTATTTTCAGGAAGGATAGGAGGAGAGGAAGAGACAGGGGGAGTTGGAAATGCTCGATAAGGATGGCTGAGGAAAGCAAGAGGCTGTAAGAATTGGGAGTCAATTGGCTCGGGGATATCTGATAATGATTGCAAAGCTCAGCTATGAAAGGAGCAAGAGGGAGGCGAAGACCCATGTCTAGTTGGTCTAAGAAATACGTGCGGAAGCCCTCGGGGGGACCACTGATCACCTCCCGAGGCCCCGGAATTCGGACCTCAAAGTCAGGACTCAGGCCGGCCCGATCAATGATGAGAGGGATGTGAGAGGCCCGAAGAGAGGAGACGTTCACTTCATGCCAAGGGAGCTTGACTTCCTCGCGAAATTCTTCCATTTGAGAAGACCAGTCGGACAGGTCCCGAAGATAGGCTTCCTCACTCGGGTATCCTATACGCTGAGGGGGTCGAAAAATATCCAGGTCAGGATAGTTATTCAGAGCTTCCATGGCGGCGAAAAACGAAATGAAAAGAGACGGCGGAGAAGAAGATGGGGATTCTGGCTGGTCTAGGGTGGAAAACGAAGTCGTAAGGTCGCTCATGGCAAAGGGGCAAAATCCTAAAAACAAAACCCTAAGATAGCTGAAGGAGCGGACACAGAGGAAAATGGCGGAGAAAAAGGAATCTCAAGGCGACGATTACGCGATTCAGAGGTGAAAATCAGAGTGAAGATGAACAAAAAAAGGCGAAATGAAAGTAGAGAGAGGGATGACTTACCAGATGGCGACGAGGAAGACGGCCAAGAAGGTGCGAGCGAAACGCTGATCTGATGATTTGGGGACGAAAAGCGGGTGCGCAACTTCTTTTAAGAGGAGAAGATGAAATGAGAAAGATGAAGAAAGGAAACCCTAAAGGAAGGGGGAAAGGCACGAAAAACAAGAAAAGAAAGAAGAGACGTCAGGCCGTTGGATGAGAGCCACGTGGCACAAATGATTTGGTCGTGATATGATGGGGCGGCAAAGTTCCCGCTCAAAAGGAAATGTGGCGTGGCGTCTTAGGAAGAGGTCCAGGAACGAAGGAAGGGTAGGAAAATACCCGAGAAGGTTCCCGAGAAAGACCAAAAGACATTTCGGTCGACTATTTTACCGATAACTAACGTCCAAATACTCGTTACACTCTTTTTGGACTATTTTAGGGGGGGACTATTGTTACCCTCGGGATTTCAAGTTAACGGTAAAATATCGATATCGGCAAGATAATCCGCGAATTGGTGGTGCGGAGAGGATAGAACTGATGATTCAAACGGACTTGAGGGCAAGCTCGGGAGGTAGGGTCAGACACACCCTCAGGTGAAGCCCGAGGAAGCATCGCATAGCAGGGATAGGGAGCGGTTATGAGAAAGGGAAGAACGCCCGACAAGATTAGCCCGAGGGAAATGGGCGCAGGCTCGATCACCGGGCAAGGAGCTTTTGAGGATGATGAATCTGGCTAAACGCCGAGACCCGAGGGGGAAAGCCCGATCGGGGAATGCCTTTGGGAAGCTAGGAGACGCCCGATCAAAGCAGTTGAGGGGAAGAGTAGAAAGAGAGAACGTGGGATCGTGGGAAGGACCACGTTAAGGATCACGTTGCATTCACGAGACTCGCGAGAAAGGCGGGTCAGGGTGAGGAATGGGTCCAGGCAAGGAGGGTCCAAGGTTAGTATAAATAGGGGTGGTTAATTCATTGTCCAGGTATGTTTTCGAATAGCAAAAAAACTAACTTACGAGCCAACACACCTATTTCTCATCCACTTTCTGACTTAAGCATCGGAGGGGCTACGCCGGCACCAACCCGGCCCCCTTCTGACGAGTTTTCTGAGTTCCTGTGTGTTAGGTTCGACAAAGAGTATCGACGGAGACGGAGGAACACGCGCGAAAGAAGAACGAGGGAAGGCCAACTGAGTTAATCACCGCTTCCAAGAAGTCGTTTTACGCGGTCCGCATCATATTTGAGACAGCCCGAATGGTTTATTGTACCGGGGCAGGAAAATAGTGTGCCGACTCGTAAAGTAACTTTGCGGGCTTAAGCAAGCGTCGAAATAGTGGTACGAGAAGTTCGACATGACGATGTTGTCGAATGGGTTTAGATGAGTGTGATAAATGCGTTTATCAAGATTTTATTTTCCTACAATTTATACTTAAAATTAATGTGCGCAATAACACCGAACACTAGAAACAAAGGACTTGCATGTCTTCTTTTATTCAAATAATTCAACACAGTACTAACATATAGGTATATATATATAGTAGATAGATACATAGCGATCATCAGCAACACATCAGTCGTCATCAAGGCTTGTAAACCTTCCCTAGCCGGTCAACCGCCGACTTACCGCCGCCGCCCGCCGACGAATCTAACGGAAAGAAAAAAGGGTAGAGTTCATATCTGATGTAGCAACTGCCGTACACCACACGGCAACCCTTCTTATCCTCGCAAATCTTCGAAAGATTCTCAATTCCAACGGCCAAACACTGTGCGCAGCTCACCGGCGACAAATCCCGGCGGCACTGAACCAAGGCGTAGAGCTTGACCAGCGGCGACAGATCTCTCTCCCCTTTGCCCAGCCCTTTCCTGCTCGGAACCTTAACCGCCTCGCCGGAGATCTTATCCAGAAGGGCGCCGAGCTTCTTTTCGAACCCATCGGGATCTGTAACGTTCTCCACGTTGTAGAGGTAAATCCCAGAAGTATCGACCTGTCCGAAGAAATTCTCGGGGCTGTACCTCAAGAAGCAGTAGTCGTACCACACCCTGACGTCGACTTTGTCGGTGGGGCACAGGCGGCGGGCGCTCGCCGCCGCGTCGTTTATGCAGGCGGCGCAGTCGTCCTTGCTGACGTCGCCTCTGCACTGTCCCAGGCCGAAGGCTTTGCCGTACGAGGTTGCGATGTAGCCGTTTTGGATGGTGCCGGCGACGAGCTTTGGCAGTAAGGCGTCGACGGACTTGGACAGCTGGCCGTCGGTGGTGTCGCCGCAGGTGTAGTACGATGGGTCCTCGGCGGACTGTGACGTAGAGGCGAAAGCGAATATGAGGATTATGAGGAGGGAGATGCAAAGGTTGCGAGACATTTTTGGCGTGTTTAAGGTTTGGTTTTCGTTCATTGTAGGTAACTGATGAGAGGAAAAGGGTATGATTTTATAGCTGTTCGAAGCAGATATTGCTGACTTCGTAAACGAGGAGAAAGTGGGGGTTTTTTCTACCTGGACAAATGATGTAAGAATAGTATATGGGTTTTCTTCTAGAGAGGAAGCTTCTTCATTTTGGTCAATTGCATCCATTAAATTACCTTTGTCGACTGGGCCAGCTTTGACCCACCCAAAGTTTGACTTAATAATGGTTTTATCTCGTAATCCACTAGCTTTTGCGCCCATTTGTCCGTTGTTAAAACAATTATTTGAGTGCTTTGAAGAAAGATGAAACGTGTCTTACTCAGTTACAACCTCAACTCACACAAGTGACCTGACGTAGTCAACCAACAAATACGCCTCGCAGCAAAAAAAGTTACCCTTTACCTAATGAATTCGCTGTTGAAGGCGACATACAAAGCATAGCAGAGTAGTTTTACAAATGCTGATTTGTTTCTCAAAACAAGAAGGAAAAAAACGAGTAACTTTTAGATGCAGCTTCACTGCTGCTAATACCTACCGATCAAAACGAAGTCGTTGTCATCCAAGATTTCGACATCTCTATCACCTACGAAGTTCTCCCTTCCCAGTTCCTTCACTATGTCTGCAAACTCAACCCTCTTAGCCAATGGAAGTGGCACGTAAGGCAGACGAAACACTGGCCTAACCACTCCGAGCTGAGCCAAGGCAGTGTTCAAGCCGATGGGATTGGGCTGATCGAAGAGCCAATCTATGAGAGGCAAAAGCTTCGCATTCAAAGAGGGATCTTTCCCTTCGAACATCAGTTTCCTCATCAAACCCGGGACCAAGTTACTAGTGACCGAAATGACTCCTCGAGCCCCGAAATCCCACCTGGAATCATGGCACTGGTCATCGTTCCCACTCCATACTGCCAATCCACTGCTAGCGTATTGCTCCACTCTGTCGTTCCCTACGCATTCTTTTACGCCCGCAAAATTGGGGCTCTTAGCCAAAGACTGAATCACGGGTGGTGGGATGTCTTGGCCTGTTCTTGATGGAACGTTGTAGACGATTGTGGGGCCCATGGGCAGTACTGTCTCAAAGTGAGAAACCATACCTTCTACAGATGTTTTGCCATAGTAAGGATTGATGTGAAGAGCACCGTGCATTCCCACTGCAAAGCCTTGTTCAGTGGCGTGTATTGCTTCACGAGTCGAATTGCTCCCCGTGTTGCCAATGACTTTGAGCAGTCCGCCGAAGCAGTTTACTGTGTGGCCGATAAGCATTATGTGTTCGTCCCAGCTCATCAATTGGCCTTCGCCAGTGGTGCCGCCGACGATAACTCCTTCTACGCCATCTTCTATCTGCATGTTTACCAAGGCATCGTATGCTTCTAGGTCAAATCTTCCATCGGGCAGGTATGGTGTTTTGATGGCTGTGATTAGTCTCAATGACTTTATGTCATCCACGCTAGTCCTGCAGAAAGAATATTTATATTTAACAAACAACATATTGCCAGATGCATATTCCATCTGATTATTCGACTACGTTTCTTTCCATTACATTACCAATGGTTCTACCTATGATATCTTCACGACTAGAAAGGTTACAAATTATGCCTACATCGAACATAGGAAAATGAGATTTCCTTGTTCTAGCAGCTGCAGTGTGTAAAGACAGATCAAATGGTACAAGGAAGAGCTATAAACAACCTGTTTTTAACCTCATAACTACGCATTGGCAAATGAAAATCATGAATTACAGCTGCTCTAGGTGCCCTCCATTTTGTAATCCTTCCTGAATCACACAAAAGATGTATCATTCCTACCACCAACTTATGAAGCTACGTATGAAAGAGAAGAACAATGAGTGGTACGAACTGTTCCTTTTTCAGCCAGAAGATAACACCAGTAGCTACAGTAACATTGAAAGTGTTTCAAAACACAAGAACAGCGAATGAAATCATCATCTTGTCCACATGGTATATCATCGTATAGCTTAAAACAAAATAAGAAACTCCCAAAATAGGCACCTTGATGGGGTGCCTTCAGAGCAAAACATCCAATAGCCGACGCCATTGAAATAGCTTGACGAGAACTCAACGCTCAGTTAAACAACAAAGAACAAAAAGGAGCGCAGAGACAAAAAGATTCGACTATGATGAAATAATTTGGAGAAATTGCATTATTCGCATCGCCGATTATAGTTCTCGTATTGACATTGAGGCGAAGCGTTAGGGTTTATTTTAAAAAGTTGGATAAAAAAAAAGAAAAATTAAAATAAAAATATATAAGAATTATTTTTCATTTTTTAAGGTCATACGTGGCTGACCTTTTGCCTTCGACTGTATGAAGTTAGGTCAAAATCTGAGCACGGCGAAATTGAATTGCTTCCGCTTCTCGAAAGTTCTTGATGCATCTATGGAGGTGTCCCCTTAGTTGTTTAGCTATTCGTTTCATTTCGATAAATGAACTCCCAAGGCCATTTTAATTGTATCCGTTTTTATATGAGCTTTTGCGTAACTCTGTAAAACGTTAGCTGTGATAGTGTTTAGAACTCATATACATGAAAGATAGATAGGGAGAATAACGAAGGCTGAAGGTGAAGGATTGAGGATAGGTTTGAAGCAAGGAAGATGTCGCCGAAGGTGTCGGCGGCGGTGGCCGAGCAAGCTGAGCGGTTGAGACAAGATGGAAACTTTTACTTCAAGAAGGACCGTTTCGGAGCAGCCATTGATGCTTATACCGAGGTATAGTATCTTTTAATGTTACTTTGTCCATCGCTAGTTTTAATTTGATCTGAAGGTTTTGTCGGTTCATTGATGAAATTGACATAGGCTATTGCATTGTGCCCTGATGTGGCGGTGTATTGGACCAATCGGGCTCTGTGTTTTCGTAAGCGGAAGTATGAGTGAGCTGAAAATTAACTTAATGACTTGTTAGTTAATGAGTTCTATTTTGTTTATTCTGTATCGTCGAAGTTTTGGCTTTCCATTTGAGTTTTTGTGTCCTTTTTCGGGTGTAGTGAATGGACAAGAGTAGAGGAAGATTGTAGGAGAGCAATTCAGCTTGATCACCATTCTGTCAAGGTCGAATATATTCAGTTGAATGTCAAGCATGCTTTCAACGTTTTTCTGTACGATATCTTATTGGACTTGGATAGAGTAATCAATCAAAACCTCGATACTCGTTTGTTGGCCCAATTTGTTTTCTAGTTCTTATGTGAAGTAGCTGTGTGGTTCCTGAAAATATAATTTCCTTGTGACAAAAGCCTTTCAATGTGCAAACTTGAGCCACTTGCTTGCTCGTTTATTTATGTTATATTTCGTCCAAGTTTCCATTCAGCCGCTGTTGCTAAATAGTTTTCTATGGTGCCTCTCTCTCGGGTTTGTTACCCTTTTCTGATAAATCCTATTACCATCCGAAGGTGTTGATTTATGCATTTGACACTGTATCAACTTAAGTTGGGCAAGCATCTCCACTTGTTCATATAATGCAGGGCCATTATATGCTTGGTCTAGCATTGCTGCAGAGGAAAGAATATGCAGAGGGTGTAAAGGAACTGGAAAAGGTTTGTGTTCCATTTTAGTGTTAAAAGATGTAATCACCTGAGTATGTCTTAATATCAGTTATGGACCAATTGTTTTTGCGTGATTGACGTATGCTGGGATAGATCTGATTCAAAATTTTGCATAATATGTATAAGAATTCCAATCTTTGTCGATGGTTTTGTCTTTGCCATAATTTTCAATATCTTTAATATATAACATCTCAGGCATTGGATCTTGGAAGGGGAGCAAATCCAAAGGGCTATATGGTGGAAGAAATCTGGCTAGAGCTTGCAAGAGCGAAGTACTTAGAATGGGAATATGAATCTACTAATCGTGCTTGGGAACTTAAAAAGCTAAAGTACTTACCCTTTCTCTTTTCTCATCTTCCTCTTATTACCTTTCAAGCTTCGTTTTTTCCCGCATATATCGACCATCTGCGAATCTTGATTGCTTCAAACAGAGACGCGTGCGAAGAAGCCCTAAAGGAGAAACACATCCTCGAAGATTCCGAGATGGAAGGTTTTGTCGAAGACAACATCAAATCCAACGTCTCTCAATTTGAAGCTTTAGGTCGAGTGTTCACAAAAGCTGCCGAGGATGATACTCCAACAGAGGTGAGCAAATCATTAAAATCATCCCATTTTTCTTACACTTTCTTGGGATTCTACGACGCCAATGAATGATCGATTTCAAGTAGGTTCCCGATTATCTGTGCTGTAAGATCACTCTAGACATCTTTCGAGATCCTGTAATTGCTCCCAGTGGATTTACATACGAGAGATCAGTAATCCTCGACCATCTGCAGAAGGTATTCAAAGTCCCTACTTATCTTTTCTTGATTTTGGTTCGATTTTAACGAAGAAAAATGCGTATAGAATCTCAATCCCTTGGCGTATTTTCAGGTGGGTAAGTTCGATCCAATTACCCGCAAAGCGCTTTATCCGTCTCAGCTGATACCAAATCTTGCTATAAAAGAAGCTGTAAGAGCTTACCTGGAAAAGCATGGCTGGGCCTATAAGATGGATTGATCGATTGTATAGTCTTTTGTATACAGATAAGCTTGTGTTGTGTGTTGTGTGTTTCTTTTGCGCCAAAAAGGCGAAAAAGATCAATGGTTCATAAGTTGGAGAGAGACGCATTGTTTATTTATTTTGTCAGTTGTAACTTGTAAGACTCGGTCAACATTTTTTGCAATAATATTTCTGGAAAATGTGATTTTGGTTGCTATAAAATAGTAAAATTGTACGTCAGTTCAGGTGGGCACTTCCGTTTAATTTTTGATAATGTCCGAAAAAATTTGGAGTCCGGATCGGATTATAATAAAAAAATTTGAGTTTTGGTGTTAATTAATTAATTAATAATTAATAGTAAGACTACGCGGGAATTGTTCTGTGTATGAATTGAATTATACGACCAATATTTACTGAATTTGTATAAGGTGAATCTATATAAAAATAACATTAGAATAAAAATTTTGCAAGTCACTATCCATTTTTTTCAGTCTGACGTAACTTTTTATATGTGTATTACGTACCACGTCACGCTTTTATATGGTACATATCGTTTCTATATACTACTTTAATGTGTTATATAATGTACACTTCTCATTGTATTACGAACCACAATACGTTTTCCTGTGGCACCTAAATATGTTATATGACGTACATTGCAGCGGGACTGGTACCAGTGAAAAATTATTTTAAAAGGTATCTACATATAAAACACTGACAGGGTAATGACTTGCAACTTTTTATGGAATTGGGCATTTTTATGTAAATTTCCAGTTCTATAATATATATTTTTTCGGAGAAATGTATATATATATATATATATATATACCCTTTTATTAATTGTCAGGGGCTCTTAAAAAGTGTTTTGTTAATTCTAATTTGGTATCAATTACACCAAAATTTCTAATCAATTTTACAGTTATTTAATAGAGAATAAGACCCTATCCAAAAACTACCCCACTACCTCTTTACCTAATTTTGATTATTTTATTTGATGTGTGAAAAAAACTGTTCTACAGTTTTAAAAAATAAATGTGCACAGGTGTAGACTGTACCGAACTATCTGGTATATATTAAAAGGCCCTAAAGTAAATGTGTTGATATATTATGACTTCTTAATTTACATTGGGCCCCACCGAATGATTCGTTTCCTTCGTGGCGGTACCGTTCATGCTTAGATGAGATGCGATCTCGACTTTTCTACATACATAAGTCGTCGTCATGCATCATCCCTCTTGTCTTGAGCACTGAAAATGGAAGGTAATCACGGCGTTGAAATCAAATCGCCGCTGTTGGAGCGCTTGGATAGCAGCGGAGCTACGCGCCGTCGAAGGCAGCTCACCCGTAGGAACTCCGTGAATTCTCTCCTGACTGGTTTCGTTTCCCGGCTGCCGGAGAAAGTCCGGTTAGCCGTTGACCCTGAGTCGCCATCTGAGGTTGATCTTTCGAGAGCTCAAGGGCTAAGTAAAGGTATTGCGAGTATGATTGCTGAGGTTATTGTGCATGTAAGTAATAGCTTTCTGAGAGGTAGGTTGATGTTCGTATATCATAGAGTCCTTCCTTGTTAGGTTGCATTAGGTTTGTACGTTGAGAACGGAATGTCATTACTACTCTTGGATTTAGGTAGGTAGTTGCAGGGATTTGGGCGTACTGTGCTGCTCCGTTTATGACTCGATGAATTTGTGGCTTACCCGAGGATTTCGTGTTTGTAGGGGAGAAGGAGTATTACGAAAGACAATTTTCAACGTTAAAGTCGTTCGCGGAGGTTGATTCTGTGGTGGCATCAGATGGCAAGTGTGAGGAAGATCTAGATGAACAAACACAGCAAGAGAGAGCTATGAAGATATCTAATTTCGCAAACGTCATATTACTGGCATTAAAGGTGAGATGCTGGGGTGGGTTGAATTGGTTTTCGGTCACCTTCTGTAACAACAATACTTCGAAGTGATCTTTTGCATTTCAGATCTGCTGATCAGCAAAAAACATCTTGCACAACTTTTTTCCCCTAGATATATGCGACGATAAAGAGTGGATCGCTTGCCATTGCTGCGTCTACCCTTGATTCTTTACTTGATCTCATGGCCGGAGGCATACTGTGGTTTACGCACCTCTCGATGAAGAACGTGAACATCTACAAATATCCTATAGGAAAGTTGAGGGTACAACCAGTCGGCATAATTGTCTTTGCTGCCATTATGGCTACTCTTGGTAAGTACGCTTGCAATACCAAGCTATGAGATCGTTACAACTCGCATCTTATTTAGTTCTTATGCTCTGCTGAGTTCACCTCCAGCTCAAGAGTTTTTATGTCCGAACCTCTAACTAGTTTTCATGCATCCGCTTAAATTCAGGCTTTCAGGTGTTGATTCAAGCCTTGGAGCAACTAATCGAAAATGAACCTAGTGAAAAAATGAACCGGGACCAACTGGTGTGGTTGTACTCTATAATGATAACTGCTGCTGTCGTGAAGCTTGCTCTATGGTTCTACTGCAGAAGCTCGGGAAACGATATAGTTCGTGCTTATGCAAAGGTATGCATGACTCTAGATATCAAAAGCAACATCTACTCAATATTCGGCTTTCTTACTATTTTGACTTCTCTTACATTGCTGCCACTTTTGCAGGACCATTATTTTGATGTGGTGACCAATGTAGTGGGGCTAGTCGCAGCAGTCCTCGGTGATATGTTTTTATGGTGGATTGACCCAGTTGGTGCTGTTATTCTTGCGCTGTATACGATCCTGAATTGGTCTAGAACTGTGCTCGAAAACGCAGGTTTGTGGAAGTCTACTTTCCTCCCTGCCTATTTTTTTTGCTTTTGATCTTACATTTGTGAATCAGCACGCGCTTGATAAGATCTTACTTGCATGGAACGCAACTTGTTGGATACTTTATCATTATGGTAAAAGCAAGTTTTATTCTCTACCGTGATTCAGTTTCATTAATCGGACAAGCTGCGCCTCCTCAAGTACTTCAGAAACTAACTTACCTTGTGCTACGGCATCCTACTGATCAAACGTATTGACACTGTTCGTGCTTACACTTTTGGTGTTCTGTACTTTGTAGAGGTTTGTTTCTTAACTCTTCTCTCTACTCGGTCGTTAGTAGCAAATGGTATACTGAATATGAAAACATCCAACTGTTGCGGAATTCTTCGCAGGTTGATATCGAACTGCCTGAAGATTTGGCTCTGAAAGAAGCGCACACCATTGGGGAAACACTACAAATAAATATTGAAAAGCTTTCCGAGGTTGAAAGAGCGTTTGTTCACCTTGATTACGAATGCGAACACAAACCAGAGCACACTGTTCTCAGTAGGCTGCCCGATACTGACCCCTGACTGACCTGAGAGGCTTGGCAGCATTTGTTCTTACTTGGTTACCATTTATTTATGAGAACATTATTACTACTTGTGAATCCCACGTCTACAAATAGAAGTGTCATCGAGCGATAATCAGACAAAATGTTGGGTCCCGATGGAAATTAACTTCTTTACGCGAAAACGATATTATCTGGATTGCAACCGATGAAGTAAATTTCTAATACAACTCCTCAATAAAAAATGTAAAGCTCAACTCAAGCCTTGCTGTCAATGCTCATTGGCTCAGGTTCCTTGGGAGCTGCGTTCTGCAATAATATTTCAAGACAAACAAGCAACCGATGTCACTTGATTTTAACATAGGGGGATGAGAGAAGTCGAACTTATTAGATCGTGTCCAGAGTGTTGTTCAGCTAACCTTGGTGAGTTTAGCAAACATGTTTCCGTAGAACTTGGCATCCTTCTTGTTGTATTCCTTCACCTTCTCCTTCAGAGCTTTGTACTCGAGTTTCACCTCTCTGCTTGGTTTGGCCCAACAAAAGCATTTTTTCAGACACCTCATCAATATGATAAGCAAACAAAAAACATTAAATTCATTACCTGTTGTCAGGATCAATCTCAAGGGCCTTCTTAATATCGACTTCAGCCAGTTCCAAATCCGTCATATTCATGTATGCTTGAGCTCTTCTATACAGTGCCTTAACATTTGTGCCCTCAAGCTCCAAAACCTTCAAAGAAGCAGCAAAATTTTACTAGTTGTTCTTTTAGTTTTTCTCTTGCAAAAGTTGTGAGAGTGGTATAACACCTTGGTACAAAGTTTCTCTGCCTGCTTGTAATCTTTCAGTTTAAGTTTGCAAGCTGCATTGTTTAAGTTGCAGCTGATCTTCAGTGCTTTGGACTGCTTCTTTTCGTCCTCAGAGAAAGAAGTGTCATATTCGATGAACTTGGCAGCCTGGGTCAAGGACTCGAAGAGTAAGGCACTGAAGGCAAATGCATTGCTCAATATTTTACCAGAATCGTGGCTATGCTAATACCTTCTCGTATCTCTTTGATGCTCTCGTGTACTTGCCTGCCTTAAAGAGAGCATTTCCTTCTTCCTTCTTCTTACCAGCAGCCTCGATTTTCTCTTGTGTATTCATATCCCAAGATTCTTTCTCCTGAGACGGAAACCATTTGAGCCATTAACATAACCCTTACAATCAATCAATTATCGAAACCATCAAATAGCTTCGACCAGGTTAACCAACCTTGTCAAAGGAGATGAGCTCAGCTTCATAATACACTGTCGTATTCGGAGGAACCATGGCCAACTCTTGCTGTGATCCCGATGACCCAAATGCATACTCCGGGGCAATGGTCAAAAGCGCAACCTCGCCCTTTTTCATTGTTGTGACAGCCCTGTCCAACCCCTCAACAACTTGTTCTGTTCGCATCATTTTAAAAAGTAAATACACCGAGTTGATACGTAACAAAGATAATCAAATTTTCATCGGAAAAATCCAAAATTCACACCTTCATCTGCTTTAAATTCGAAGGGTGCTTCATCATCTCCATGCCCTTTCTTGATGAAAACAGTCCCATCTTGCAGCTTTCCAATCAATTTCACTAAATAAAGGAAAAGAAGCATCCTCAGACTGGAGCCAACGTGTAGGCACCCAGTACACAGATATGTCAATTGCCTTACCTCTAACAATTGCTCCTTCATTAGGGCGTTCATATCCTTCTCCTTCTTTGAGTATTTTCTTCATAACTTTCTTATCATCTGTAACACTGGAAACTGTCTTCCACGAGATCAGATCCAGCTCAATGTTCAATGAAGAGTTCGGAGGGACAGCTCCTTCATCACCACTTGCTAGCTTGCCCTTCTCACCAAATCCATCTGCATCAGAGGCAAGTTTATGAGAACTCTTACTTAACTTAAAAAGAGTCAGAGACCACAGCCATTTGATCAACTCACATTGGGGTTTGACATCGAGAAGGACCTTTTCACCCTTCTTCATTGTCTTCACAGCCTTGGAAAGTGCAGGACAGAAAAGGCCTTCTTCAACAGTGAATTCAACCCCATCAGATTTGGCAATAACCGTGCCATCTTCTAACCTTGCTTCATACTTGACTGGGAACCACAACAACAATTTAACGATCAGATTAAAGTCGGCCGACCTAGCATATATCAATTATGCTTTGAAGGAAAAACGACTTAATACCCAACACTTCATCAGCATCCTTGGGGTTCTCCCATTTTTCTCCCTCCTTCACGATCTTCTTAAATATGCCACCATCCTTGCAGATGTCCTTAACACTGACCCATGATAACAATTCAACATCGAACTGCAGTGTGGCATTAGGAGGGATGGTCGGTGGTGATCCAGATTCCCCATAAGCCAACCCGGGTGGAATGGTGAATACAGCATTCTCGCCCTTTTTCATAGTTTTTATACCAATATCCCAACCCTTGATGACTTGTCCTGCAAAAAAACAAAAAGGAACAAGAAAGTTTTCACCAACATGCTCATACCAAGTCAAAATGCACTTGTTGTACATGAAACCCCACGATGCAACACCCAGCTTCAGTAATACAGAAAACACTAACCTTGTCCAAGCGTAAATTTGAACGGATCTCCCCTATCGCGGCTTGAGTCGAACTTAGTACCATCAAGCAAGGTCCCCGTGTAATGCACTGCATAAATTTCACAGGTGGAAAAACACCTTCAGTGACTGTCATGCAATGCTTCAGTTCGTCATCCCTCCAAAATCAATCATTACATTACAAAAACTTATCTATATGCTTCTTAGAATAAAGAAGCTGAATTATCTAACGAAACTAAAACTCCGACGACCAACTAGCTCGCAGATGAGAATAAATATAGAAAATCAATTGGAGCTTGAATATCTCAGCTCGACACTCGACCAAATAGTAACCAACGTAAATCAATTCACAGTTTAGGCCAAGATTTTACGTGGAAGAAAACGTATGACAAAACACACATCAACTCAGCTGAGCTAAAAGAAAAATCCGATCAGCCAATCAATCCAACAGAAACCGAAGAAATAGCTCGTGAGACGTAATTACCCTCGACTTCGTCGCCGTTATCGGGAGTGTCCCATCCTTCCCCCTCCTTGACAAGCTTCTTCTTCAAACCGTCCTTATCAATCTCCTTCTCCTCCCCCACCTTCATGTAAGTCGCGTCGTCTGGCAGATCCATGTCCTCATCCATGCCCTCGGCGGCGGGAATGTCGAAATCATCCTCCATTTCTGACTCCTTAGGCAAATGCACAACTATCGAAGCTGGAAATTCGCGCAGATCGAACGAAGAGCTTTAGGTAAGTGTGATGCTACTACGAGTGAGATGGAAAGGCCAAAGAGAGGTCCTTAAGAAGAGATTGGGGGTTTCTAGAGAGTTCTACGAGTGCGATCTCAGCTCGCGATGGGCCACGATTGTTCTAGAGATTAGCGAGCGGATCCGTTGATTACTGATTAGTTCCTTTTTTTTTTTCTTTTTTTTTTTTTTTTACCTTCATCTTGTTATTTCCAACGTCTTCTAATAAAAATTGAAATTTGTAAAAACATGTCTCTTACCTTTTTTTTTTCTTTCACTTGCCATTCACAATGGATAAATAAAACTACCACATACGGGCAAACACTGTGCATGCTTTATATGGAAGACGCATAGAAGTTCAAGTGATTCGAAGCAAACACTATAATATCAATCGTGTTCCGAGTAAGATACTAACAGAGTATTCTTACAGCAATCAATACGAATGCAAGCTACATTTCTTCCCATTGAGGGACTCTACGCCTCATGGCAGACAGTACATGCCCACAAAATAGAGTTAAAAGTACTTTTCTGCAATGGAGCCAATTTAATTTACCGTAAAGATGGGATCTTTGATTAAAATAGCTCTACGCTTTCATTCCCACTAGTTGCTGGAAAAGATCGTCGCCATCCTAAGACAGTTCTCTGCAAGTTGGTTTGATATATGTATTCTTAGCTGAAGGGAGACCGCCCGATTGATTGCTCGGGGCATATATTGGCAGAATTACTTCATGGGATTGAGTTTCAGTTCTTGGGAGTCGTCGTTTTCCCTGAGCTCGTTAATAAACGTTCTCAGGCAACCGTTTATAATACGAGGAGCTGACCCATCGCAGAATCTCTTAGCAAGGTCAACAGCCTACAAGAGATCGAAAAGTTAAATATTAGCATTTGTTGATCGAGCATAACAGAGCAAGGAAAGAAGAAGCTCTCAGGCCGACATATTTGGAATGAGTGATTCTTGAAATTATGTAAGAAACGACCTCGTTGATGACTATTTGGTGCTTGGTGCGAAGGACGACCATTTCAGCAATGGCCAGATGGAGAATTGAGAACTCCAAGATTCTACCAGCCGGTTCCTTCTGCAACAAAAAATACACAACAATGTCATGACCATAATAACAATCAACTTATTGACTGCCAAAACATTAGAGAAGCCATAAACCTTCCAATTCTGTGGTGCAATTTTTTCGATTGAAAGCACATTGGTGTCCCACTTCTCCACAACAGCTACCAAAAGTTTCTTGGTGAAACTGAAATGTTTAGTACTATTTATTAGTGAACCCTCTCCACGACCAGCAACACCAACTACCAAGAGTACGCCAATATTACACATTACATAAATCTTCGTGAAAGTGACATACCGCAAGATTAGCTTGCTGTATACCAATTTCGGTGGTGCTGATAGAACTTCCATTTCTGAGGGAAACAAGCTAAAACGTCAATTAACGGTCATAAATGGAATTTGAATTATTCTGATGTGGGGAGGTGAGGTCGAACAGACAGACAATAGCTTACAGTTCTGAAAGCAATTAACAATAGCTATACCATACATAGAATTGATTGTCACATATGATACAATAAATCCTAGTCCCCAATGATCCTCTCAAGCAATGAGTGGATATTGTAAAAATAGTGAGTTACAGTTACCAATGTCAGACTCCTTTTGATCGTTCTCCAAAATATTGTTAGCTTCTTCCATCGTCTCAGTAGTGACTGGGGGGCCTCCAAAACTCATGTGGTCATATCTCATCAGGGAAGTCTTATCGAACTCATATCCAATTTCTAAACGGACAAGAAGAAAGACCAACATGCTAGCAGGTTATATATACATTCAGGACGAAAACACAGTGGTGAAACGGAGAAGATGGTCAAGAAGTGAAGGTAAATGTGGTTGACCTCTTCTTGCATTCAGTCTTTTCTCGAAAAGGCGAATGGGATCAGTTCCATCTAAGCAAGCCGCGTACAGAATAGTCCTATGCAGTTGTATGAAATAGGACGAAGTTAACTAAAACGTTTATAACCTTACTAACACGAGATAAACAGTATAGCCCCACAAAAAAAAAAAAAAAAAACTAGGTCTTGGCAAACAGAAGAAGGCAAATGGATTAAGACTTACAGAGCTAGTTCGCGTGCAGCTCTGGGACTACAAAATCTACCACTCTTGTCGATTTTGGGCAGCACATCTTCGGTGGTAGTAACAGAAGTAGTCGGAGAAGCATCTACCGAGGAATTCCCAGCTGCAAGGGGAGAATATACACAACTACGCTTCCAAGTCTTGTCCACACGCGTGCCACGGCACCATTTTGAAGAATAACAGGTCGCGAAAGCAGAAGATGAAGAGGAGGTGGGGATAAAACTCGGAGTAATTAGGGTTTTCGAGTAATTGGACGACGACAAGGCATAGCAAGCCGAAAACGAGCTCAGACTCTCCATGTCTTCTACTGTGCTTCTTTCTTCCGAGCACTTATCGCAGAGGAAAGCACAAGAGGGAGATAAGTATTAGCGGCAAATTTACAGTTTCAGGTAGATATATTATCTCTTGTTTTCTTTTCGTCCACATACTTCCAACATATTTCCAATCCGACCACAAATGTTTCAGTTTTTTCTAAAGAGTATAAGGGTAGGGTGGATAAAAACTATAGCGTAACCTATAACCAATGTTGTAAAACTCGCTAGGCGTTAGTCGGGTGCCCGATGGGAGCCTAGCGCCTAGGCGGGTTAGGCGGGGGCTAGGCGGTTTTTAGGCGGAAATTAGTCGCTATAACCGATTTTTTATAATTATTTATAGACTAATATACCAAATTAAAGCTATATCAAATTTTTTTAAAATAAATAATGTCAATCCTAATAATATTTTTTGTATTTATAATAAAATTTCGCAAAAAAAAATGTTTTAAATTTTAAAAAAAAAAATGAAAAAAAAAATTGCGTCCGCCAAGTCGGCCGCCTAATCATCCGCCTAGGCCGATTAATCGGTTCCACCGATTATCAGCCGCCTAGCCGAAAAACACCTCGGACAGGGCCGCTTAGCGCCTAGGCGGCCGTCTAGCACGAGTTTTACAACGGTGCCTATAACTATCAATTTACTCATCACTTTTAAAACAAATCAACTATTAATTTTATTTTATTGCGGATTTACCAAAAATACTGCCGTAGTAAAATTGAACTGCCGCAAGACGCTAAGCTGAAAATGTTACACTTTCGGTACAAATCTTCAGTAATTCATTTTCGGTCCTCATACTTTCTCAGTTGACATGTTTCAACCCAGAACAAACAGTCGGTTAATCTCCGACGAAAACAGTTAATCATATTACATGATGGAAAAAATTCTCCCCATTAGCATATCAACAGAATACCAATTTCACAAAAAAACACACATATGAATCCCTTGCAAAAGTTCCACATATCAAACCTAAGCCCGTCGTTCGAGGAGAACTGGCCTAACGTTCACCACTGAGGCTGCACGCCCAGGTGTATCCCCCGAGTCCCAATTTGAATTGTCGATCATCAGTGTTCTTATGGTAAAACTTCGAAGAAGCAATCAACCGAAACGACAAGGCTGAGGTAGCATATGAAGGTCTTCTATCAAATTCCACGCAACGCTTGCCACGCTTCAAAATGAAGGTTTTGAGGGATAGACGAAGACAACAGTCGACGAATTAGACGGTTGAAAACCAACCGAGTGCCTCAGCGATGTCACAGAAACTTTCGGCAGCTGTAATGAGCCCAAACCAAGAGGCACGAGCATGTAGTGGAGAACATGAGCTGACCGCGGCATCACGAAAACAGTGTCGTTGTGGGGCCCAGCGGAGACAAAGTTCTGCGTATCTGCTAATGAGTACTTAATCTCCTGAAGAAGGTCAGTCTGATTGCGAATTTTAACTGAATACGTAAAAGGGTTCCCAAGAACAGCGTGGGACGGGCACTCTAATCTCACAGAGAGAGGAGGCACTTCGACGTTTATGTTGGGAAGTCTGAGTTTAGTAACTTGTGATGTGTTAGAGCAAAGATTCGATGGCTTCCTTTGCCATTTCAAACTGACCGTACCGTTCCTCAGCTTATTACCGTTTACCTTGGGAATGACCGTGAAGACCTTCTTGAACTCTCCCCCGGGCACGTGAACTATAGGTTCTCTGAACTCCTCAGACTGAGGTTGTACGGAGAATGTGGCGTTATCATCTTCCACGTCGATAGATATAGACAGTAACTGCAGTGGAAGCTCTGAGATGTTAACGACACTAACTATAAGCAGATTGGGCTCGTTGAAAGCTAAGTGTGGTATTGGCTCATTTTCTGAAACTGGCTTGACCATTGATAGCAGAAGAGGGTCCTGACGAAATGGGAGCATATAACGGTGGTTGATGGTAAGGGCAGTTTTGCCTTCGATCTGCAAGCTTTTGTGAACGTGGACTTTAGGTAAGTTTGGTTCGCCGGCGTGAGGATAGTAACCTAGGGACACGTAGAGCATTATGGGTTTCGGACGATTCCACTTAATCTTGAGTTTGCAAGACCATGACTTCCCTTCACTAAGAGATGGTACAGAAATCAGCCCGAAAGATGGCTGAATCTTCTGTATGTTCTCAGAAGGAGCATCAGCATCAGACTGTTCTTCAGTTTCGTCGCAGGATATGTCAATGAGCTCAACGTGGAGATCATCAGATGAGAAAGGCTCTTGGTCTCTAGGACTAAGCAGGCCTCCTCCTCTTGTATCTACCAAATTAATCTTCAACTCGCCAGAATACACAGAATGGCCTACAGAAGCTACTGTGACGGGCAAAATAAAGCTCTCCCCAACAAAGGCAGGACCTCCTGAAGTCAAAATCAGATCCACTTGTGGGTCGGGCTCTTCGACCTGTATGGTTTTTTGTCCAGAGAATGCCAGGCCAGGATCCTTGATGGGATTAACAGCTTCCAATAGGTTTTCAAACTTCCAAAGAGGTAAGTCGCTCATTGACGCGGGGCTCTCAGCTCTGCAACATATGGTGAAGTTCGATCCTATTCTTGCGATGACATATATGCACTCCAGTTTTCCACTTTGATCTGTAACAAGGTGAATTTATTAACTTACGGAAAAGGAAAACAGTCTAGCAATGTGTCAGAGTAGCCTTTCTTACAGGTAAGAATAGAGGGTCACGGTACTAACTCACCCGATTTTATCTCATGCGTTAACCTTAACCATTTGTTTGTAGTGAGTAACAAGTTCGGCGCAGTCTCAACTCTGCGACCAGTTTGTATATTAGATGCAGAAGTCATCTGAGGATTCTGACCATTTGCAATTAGGAAATTGCACTCAGATTGGTTAAATTGCACCTCCAGCTGATCAAGCTCGACATCTACGGGCAATTGCGATCGAAGTGCAATGGTGAAAAGTGATGCAACGCCCGGTTTAACAGTGGATTGATGGAACGAAACCAATGCGAGGAGCGCCGCCCTTAGTGGACTGACAAGATCGATCTCAAGATAGAGAGGATAGTCACGGTTTACTTTGTGATTTTTCTCAGGCTCCTTCAAATCAAGCTGAGATTCCCCAATAGCAATTTCGAATGCTTCTTTCTGAATCTTTGTCCTGTTTGAAAGATTTGCTGGGGCAGCTGGCCCAGAGTCTCTAAAATTCGGCCCACCAACATCATTTGTAATGGGCACAGCAGCCATTTCAAGAGAATATTCGACAAAGTCTTTCACAGAACTAGTTCTCCTAGAACACTCTCGCAAGTAACCCAAAACTTCCCACAATGACAACAGCCAGCCTTCTCTTCGGTAAAGGTTTGCAATATCTTCAAATAGTTTCATCGCGTTACCGAAATCATTCAACAAAAAGTATTCCCGAGCCATCAGAAATCCACAATATGCAGCTCTCCTCTCTGATTTAGAGTCACTGTACGCTTTGAAAGATCTCTGAAGAAGAGCGATAATTTCATAGGAATCCAGCAACCTCTTCCCTTCAGCAAGCACATAACGCGTGTACTCCTCATCAGTTAGACTGAAAAGAAATCTTAGCATTGTCAGCGGAGATAGCTGAAAAATAATCAATTAAAAAAAACATCAGATGTGCAGCAAAATAAAGAAAGGCAAGCCGACTAAACTCACGATTGCATTATGCAAGTGTCCTCACGCTCCATTAATGCCGCAAACTGACCAAGATATGCAGACGCAACGACAGACTCTGCACTCCCATCAACTGTATCAGTATCTTCGGACATGGAAAGTGCAAGTTCCAAGCTTTTGTTTTTCTCCTTCAGGTAGCTAGCTGCCAACTGTTTGTTTTTACAAATTGTGCAATGTTAACACGAACAACAGCCAAGTCCCTCAAAATGCATGCCTCGGTGTAATAAGAAACTACCTGATAGTAATAAGCTGGATAGTATTCCCATTCGCTTGGATTTTCAGCAGGAACTGATGCCATTAAAGGAACTTGAACATTGTCTAAGCTAGTCTCCAATAGTTGAGCAAATACAAGGTATTGTCTGCTTAACCATTCCCAGTGAAGAAAGACAACATCTGAAACTCCAAGAAGTCTCCTATAGTTAGCAGCATGCTGCCTGAACCACAGGATAGCTTCTGCAACTTTTCCACCATGCAGCAACAAGGTACATACTTTAAAATGCAACTGTTCCGCAACAGTCTTAATCTCAACTAAACGCTGGATTGGGGGCAATCGTGTAGAAGATCCAACCGCCTACATGAAAATATATATTATGCGGGACAAAATGACGAAAACCAATTGGAAAAAAGCCTTCCATTATAATGGAATTAACGTTTTCATAATTTATCATTGTCAACCAATTTTGGGCTAGTAGAAGTGCCAGTGAAATGCTAAGCAATTCAAACATTAAGCAAAAGTTTAGCAACCTATAAAATCATTACCTCCCTTACGGCGTGATAGGCATCCTCATAGAATTTGAGAGCTTCGAGCCAGTCACTCCTGAACTCTGCATACACAGCAACCTAGAAGTTTGATACATTTTAGATAATTTAAGAGAGAAATTCGAGTTGATAAAGGAAATAGCAGCATAAGGCATATGGTTCTTCTAAAGTCCATACATGAATAAATAGAGGTTGCCATCAGGCTTCAATATCATGAATAAAAGCATAGGATGCTACGATTATCCAACTCGTCAATGAATTAAGATGTTCCATCATTCCCACTATAGGTGGTGCAAGAACATAGTACTTCGTAAAGAGAGAAGAAAAGGAAAACTTACTTTGAAACAGTAACGGACATTTAACTCAACGGAACTGAAATTTTTCTTTTCGATACGTGTTTTGATTCTGCGCCCCTCATCTTTATAATATGTATTTGCCAGCTCCGAAAATATAGCCGAGAGTCTGCAAGACACAACGCAGATCACTGCTATCATTCCACTATTTCTCTACTTCCCAAAAACGTAAAGGGACAACCCCAGACACTAACATAAAAAAGGGAAGCTGAATTTGAAGAATGAAGAGCACCATGCCTGATTAGAGATTGCTTGAGCTCTGATTGGTCTTCTGTAATAAAGAAGATGACATGCTTTGAGTCAACTTCTGCACGCTTCCTCAAAGCAGAGACGCGATCCTCACTAGTCTCATCTGCAGATTATCAAATACCCTCGATTCATTCATCAATTAATTCGACAAGAATTATAAGAGAAAACAATGGAATCCTCGATTGTACCTTTATACCGAGAGTGAGTGACTATAACGAGAACCAATCTGATGTTGCTCCTCCCCGCAAGTGCAGACTTGAGATAGTCTAGATCGGCACAGACTTGCTGCCACTGGGCGGGTTCTACGGCCGGGGAGACATCGGCGGAGCTGAATAGGGCGGCGACTACGGCGGGGATCCTAGTTCGGTGCTTCGACAGCCAATCCCTCTTGATGATGCCGCCGACACCTCCCGCCGATGGTGCCGGGTCCGACACGCTCTTCCGCGGCGGAATGACGGAGATCTTGGAGAAATCAGGCAAGGCGATGGAGTTGATGGGCGGCTGCTGCGCGTGGAGGTGCGCCGTAATGACCCCGTGCACCGCCGGACATCCCACCAGGCACGACAGCGCTACCGGCGGCGTGCGCAGCTCCTCCATGTATTCTTCCATTTCCCGATTCAGCCAGTTAACCAATCACGACGAATCAACTCTCCGCCCACGTTTTATCTGCTACCGATCGATCGATCCGTCGACTACTTTCAGCTCACAGCCTAACAACCAGAGTAGTGTATAATTATTTAATAAATGTAATAAAATAAATTATTCCCAATGAATTTAGGAACAGAACAAGAAAAACCTTCTCAGGTAATAATGGGCCTTAACCTTTGGGCTTTTCCCTTATTTGGGCCTAACTTCATCCTTCCCATGAAATAGAGAAAGTTACAGTTGCCACTGTAATAATAACAAACAAGCAAACTACAGTTATGATGACGAAGTAGTTGTATTGCACGCATGCTGTCTCAAGGAGAAAGACAAGACAGAAGTGGATTTATATTGGTGGAGAATTGAAATGTGCACAAGAAAACGCACTAACAATTCTTAAATATAAAAATGAGAAAAAAAAAAAAAGGAAGAGAAAACGCCATTCGTCTTCTGCCCACTGACCTCAGTGAGTGCATGTCCACAACACAACAGAGAAAGGCCACTATCTATCCCATCAATTCCTCATCATTAATTCTTTGAAACTCACTCCAACGTTGCTCTTTTCTTTTTTTCCTTGTCCGTTTCTTGGCTTCTCTTCTTTTCTCTGTAGGCCCAAAAAGCCTCCTTTTCTTCTTCAGAGCTTCCGATAAGTGAGATTTCTCCGTTTATGATGGGAAATTCCTGGTGTGGATGGCAAGTGACGGCGGCGTACAGAGTTTCCTCGGCCGGAAAACCCATCGGCGACTCATCGGATGCTCCGACGGGCCATGAAAGCGACCTGAAGATGCCGTCCAACGCCGAAGAAGTTGAAGACCTGCGCCGCACGACGGCGGCCAACCCCCTAATCGCCTTCACATTCGACGAGCTGAAGGCCATCACCGACGATTTCAGACAAGACCACATGCTGGGCGTGGGCGGCTTTGGGAGCGTATACAAAGGCTGCATCTCAGAAGATCTGCGTAAAGGTCTGATTATCGAGCCCATCCATGTCGCCGTGAAGGTTCACGATGGAGACAATAGCTATCAAGGTCATAGGGAATGGCTGGTAAGAAAATCACTGCTGACCCTTCTTATAACATAATCCCACCATTGATGATGATCGCTGCTTCTTCCTTTTTCTTACTTAGGCCGAGGTAATCTTCTTGGGACAGCTTTCCCATCCCAACTTAGTGAAGCTGATCGGATATTGCTGCGAGGACGAACATAGAGTCCTTATCTACGAGTACATGTCTCGGGGAAGCGTAGAGAGCAACCTCTTCTCGAGTAAACGCTTTTTTGTCGGGGTTTTTCCGATTATCGATTTTCGTCAACCGTGGGAATTGATGTTGAATGGAAGAACTAAATTTCTTTTTCTGCAACAATGGCAGGAGTGTTGCTTCCTCTCCCTTGGTCGACGAGGATGAAGATTGCGTTGGGCGCAGCGAGGGGATTGGCTTTCCTCCACGAAGCGGAGAAGCCCGTCATCTATCGGGATTTTAAGACCTCTAACATCTTACTCGACCAGGTCGGGCTGATTTCTCTGTTAGCATGAACTCTGATATCACGTTAAGTCACCACTTCACCCTAAAAACATCAGTACTCCGATATCACGTTAAGTCACCACTTCACCCTAAAAACATCTGTTCGAAGGGAGTATGTCGTATTTTAATTTCATATATTTTATTTCCAGCATAGTATTTCTCGTTTCTCCGAACGGTAGTCTTATAGATTGATATTTTCGCGTGAACCTTAATAGGACTACAATGCGAAGCTGTCCGATTTCGGCTTGGCGAAAGATGGCCCAGTCGGAGACAAATCACACGTCTCGACTCGGATTATGGGAACGTACGGCTACGCCGCTCCCGAATACATAATGACGGGTAATGTCATAACAATTTCACGAACGAACTAGGTATTCGCCTTTATTATATTACACTATATCAACTTACGTAATAACAACCGATCGCCATAATAGGCCACCTTACGCCGAGGAGCGACGTGTACAGCTACGGAGTCGTCCTGCTCGAGCTCCTAACGGGCCGAAAATCGTTGGACAAATCGAGGCCCGCCCGCGAACAGAACCTCACGGATTGGGCCCTGCCTTTGCTCAAGGAGAAGAAGAAGGTGCCCAACGTCGTCGATCCTAGGCTGCAAGGAGATTATCCCGTAAAAGGCGCGTACAAGGCGGCGACGCTAGCTTATCACTGCTTGAACCGTAATCCCAAGGCGAGGCCTTTGATGAGGGATATAGTCGATTCCTTGGAGCCTCTTCAAGCTCAGTGCGAGGACTCGTCGATCGAAGATCATGCCCCGACCGCGAATCATATAAAAATTATTTAGGTTTCGGTTCATCTTATTTTTCTTCGCGTTTCTTAGGTATTGAACGTAAAGGATTTTTTTTTCTACGTTTCGTCGACTTCATCTCATTATTTGTTGCCGGGTTTCGTTAATCACGCCATGCATACGTACGTCTTCGATTCGATGAAGGAAACGTAATACAGCGTAAAATTTTCAGTTCACAATATCACCGCACGGGTCGACGAAAAGATTAAACTTTTAGGCAGAGTGACTGCGGAGAAGCACGGGGAGTCCTTCGACTGGCGTGGGCATAGGATCGTACGAAACCTTCTCATCGCAATTTTGAAGTTCCCACTCAAACCTCGTAACTATGTTGTGTAGGAATATGAGTATCTCCAGCCTAGCAAACTCTTTCCCCAAGCACATTCGAGGCCCGCCGCCGAAGGGCACGAAGGAAAACGGGGCGGGCCCGCCCCGTCGAATCTCGACGGGTCGAACCCTCCGTGATCTTCGAAGGAAGCACGGTCTCTATGGGTCGAAGATGTGCTCCAATATAACTGCGACGTGGAATGTTAATTATGGAAAGAAAAAAAGTTGGAATTTTTCTGGGATTCAAGCGAGCGATAACCAAGTACCTTCCATCCCTTGGGGATGTCATAGCCTGCGTAGCTAATATCGGTTAGTGCTTCCCTGAAAGAACCTAATATGGGAGGGGAGAGTCTCATGGTTTCACACACACACATTCCATGAGTACTTCATCTTTTGCACGTCCTCCCATTGCAAGAACTCCCCTTCTTTGGACAATGCTATACCACGTTGCTCTGCGTTATTTCATGTCATAATCAATACGATGTTTCTTCTCAGTCTTTCTTACGAGTCTAGAAATGTGCATGTAAAAAGGCCAGACCTTGGAGCACCTTCTGGTAAACCTGAGGAAGTTCGGCGAGGTTCTTCATCAGCATCGTTATTGCGACGCTGGAAGTGTCGTGGCCAGCGAAAAGGAGCAACACTATGTTGTTTATGATGACTTCTTCGGACATGTACTTGCCTGTTTCGCTATCGGGGACGACGAGCAAATGCGATAAAAGATCTTGGGAAGGGTTAGTGGTTTTCTCCTCCAAGGCAGCTCTCCTCTGTTTGATTATCTTACGAAGCTCGTCCTTTATAGCAGAGCCAGCTTTCTTCGCGCCGTAGAATCTTGTCCCTGGGAAGTTGATTGCGAGAGAGATCACCCCCTTCAAGAGAGTGTTGAATAGAGAGGCAAGCTTGGATATTTCTTTCGAATCTTCGAGGCTCATGAACAGGCGACAGGCGAGTTCGAAGGTGTATAGCTTGATTGTTGGGAATACTCTCACCTTCTCTCTACCTTTGACGAGATGGAAGGTGGAACCCACCACTGTACTTGAAGTTTTCTGAAAAGGAAGAAAGAAATTGGAAAAGATCGGTTTTTTTACGTACCTTTCCAGTGAGTGTCGATGTGCTGGCGTGAAACCATGTCCATTTTCTTGATGTAGAGCCTCGTGAAGGCGTCGGGGCTGACGAAGTACGACACAGTCTTCCTCATCTGCTTGCCTTCGTCGCCGGCGCTCGTCGCCAGGCAATGTCCGAGCAGCTTTCTGACGGAGCTCGGCCACCATACTGTGACAAGCTTGTTTTCGTTGCTGAATAAGAATTTGTTGCCGGCGGGTCCGCTCATTACAGCCATGGGCTCACCCATCAAGGAGGTCTTAAACACTTGGGATTTGTACTTGGCCACTCTTTCTTGGATGAACTTCTCCGGCGACCCATCTACCCCGGCGCGGAGGAACTGCGCTGTTTCGCCCAGGATGGGCCACCCAAAGCTCCCTGGAGGAAGATTGTACCTTGATTTTCCTCTGAATTTGGCAAGATTAGTGAAGAATAGTATAGCAGCAGGGATAATAAAGAATGCAAGAATTAGTAGTAGTACTGCTGCTTCTGACATAATTTATCTATTCCTCTTTCTATATGCTATAAACGGCTAGGCGTGGTTATATAAGGGCGGAGAATATCGTGCGGATGAGATACGTACACGACTCACCATCTCTTCGACTGGGTAATGGGCCAATGGCTATGATAAACTTCTTTTCAACAACAGTAAGACTTTTTCCGAATAGTGAAAACACACGATAACGATGCATGAACAAATTTAGTTACTGCATAAGATTTTATTGTATTCTGTAAAGAGATATATACGTAGAATAGAGGAGCATTATCACATATCAATGCCCCTAATGAGTAGCAGGTAGACTTGAATGATGAAGTAACCGATAAGACATGGGACATTTCCTCGTGCAGAATCTGTGATTCTCTATCTTTTCTTGATAAAAAGCAGCATTATCGTTCCTTAGTGGACTAACATTATTAGTTGGCGCTAGCCAGCTAAGTGGGTGAAATAAAAGAGTGAATTTTTAAGGGAGGCAAGTGCTCAGCTCAGCCACAGTCTATATCGCATGGCCCTGACTGATGTATTTCTGCTTTTTTTTTTTGGTAAGAAACAGAAGATGAATACACTTAACTTAGTATAGCATTACCTTCAAAACAAGGACGTGACAGAGGATGTCGTTTCAGAAAAGAATGTACAGGTTAGTGTTGGATACTACCTATTCTACTGTACTAGATTCTTCCAAAAGTGGTAATTAGAGAGCAAACCGTACCCCAGTAAGATAACTGACGTGATACTTACCATTAGTGGTGGTCTTTTTTGCTGCTAAACACATCATCAAGACATCAACCACCTCAAGGATAAAGGATTTGCAGTCAGTATCTACGTACCTGGGAGGAAAGACAAAAGTGAAATAGTTGATGTCGCTGTTAAGTAGAGACAGCGCGTGTGCGCTGGTGGTGGTTAAAGATCTCAGGAACGAAAAATCTGATAGAAGTGAGCTTGAATTCTTCAACAGCTCTTTTGAGGAATTTGATCGAACACTGCTCGTGCAGTTTCAGTATCTCCAGGCGAACGTTATATTGGCTCTGGCCTACATTAATTTTCTTTCTTAAGGCATAGATAATTCATGGGCTCGGCTCGGCCCACTAACAAGATCAGCATCATATCAGAGCCCTCCTATGTTCCAATTTACATATTTACCCCTCGCTTTTTAAACTTGGGCTTTATGATATAAGTATACCCATCCCCCTCATTTCTTAACCCTAACTCCGTCTAGCTCGTCTCCGCCGCTTCGGTTTGCTATCACAGCTGTGTGAAAGGCTTGGTCTCCCACCAGGTATAAGACTATCTCGACTGTAGATGAGTTACCCTAATATTAACGGGTTTAGTCTAGGATTTAGCTTGTGAGTGGCCTAGGGTTTGTTTGCATAGCTGGGTTGGGTTGTTAGATCTGCTTTCCATTTAACCTAATGCCTCTGTCAGGTATCGTGTTTTAGCTTTTGGACAAGAGGAAGAGACGTTGAGATTTTTGTTGCCCCTCTCCCTCTATTGGGAGTCTTTTGCGTTCGTTCGGTGGTTCTCAAGTGTGTTCAAGTGATTTCTTGTGGGTATTGAATGAGATGATGATTAAAAGTCTTTTGATGGCTGTCATGATGGCAAATTATCATGTATTAGCTCTAACTGATCATTCGATTCCTCACTCACCAGTTTTTACTGTTCCTTCTCTTTGACAGTTTTCCTTAGAAGTCCTAGATCTAGGGTTCGCTGATGTACCGTATTCAAGTGCTTTCTTGTGGGTATTGAATGATGACATGATGATTACAAGTGTTTTGATGGCTGTTATGATAGCTAATTATCATGTATTAGCTCTAACTGATCATTCGATTCCGTATCCACCAGATTTTTCTTTTTCCCCTACTTTGGAAGTTTGTTAACCTAGTCCTGTTTCTTTTTGCTGTTATGTTCGCCACAGTTCCCTTTGCTGATAGTTTTCAATTCCTTTATCAATCAGGAATCAACTTATCAACATGAGAGGAAGGAGCTACACTCCGTCACCACCAAGAGATTATGGTAGAAGAGGAAGGAGCCCTCCCAGGGGAGGACGCTATCGCGGAGGAGATGCACCTACTAGCATTTTAGTTCGTAACCTTCGTCATGACTGTAGGTGAGTGTTGTCGAGTCACCATAGTTGATCCCTGTTCAAGCCTCTGCTTGAACATTTGGGGTATACTTTCTTCTTTCTCAATATCTGAAAATTAAGAAATGATTGTGAGACTGAATTTTTCTGTGAGCAGACCTGAAGACTTGAGGAGACCATTTGGCCAATTTGGCCCACTAAAGGATGTCTATCTTCCAAGGGATTACTACACTGGGTAAGAGATCATTATCAGACATCAGCCTTTTATCTAACACTGCACTTATAAATACTGTTTAAAGATGAACTACCACTTAGCTATGCATGGTTGTTAGATGGGGCATTTTTCCTTTAATTCATATTTGTTAGGATGGATGTCTCTTGATCTCAATTTTTACCAAGATTCTTTGAGATCTAGCAGAGAAGTTAGAGTTTTGAAGCCTTCAGTGAAGTATTTTGAGTACTGTTGAGAGATTCATAATGTTAAAGATCTCTTGACATCGTTCAAGTAGAGTAACAAGTTGAAGGTGATCTAAATGGTTATGAAGGTTGAAAGAATTATTGTTTGAAAAAGATGCGAAGCAATCAAGATGTCAAGTCTTGAAGAATTTCAAGGCATCTTAAATTAAGACTCACAAGGTTAGCTGTCAAGTGGTTATTTATGCGCTTATCATGGCCTTCGTATTCGTAGAATTAATTTAGGCCGTTATGGCGGCTTCTTTGCAAAATTTTTGAGGCTTTGAGGTATCTTCTTAGTGTCATCTTATATTCTCTTTCCATAATGCTCTATACTTTTTGTGGCTGTCAATTTGATTCAAATTCCCATCTCTAGATTAAACTTTTGTATTGTGCTTCAACTAAACCTGCAAGTTCTGACTAACAAATTTTACTTCAGTGAACCTCGCGGCTTCGGTTTTGTCCAGTATGTGGAACCAGCTGATGCTGCAGAAGCCAAATATCAGATGGATGGCCAGATTTTTCAGGGTAGGGAGCTCACTGTTGTCTTTGCTGAGGAAAATCGGAAGAAGCCCGCTGAAATGAGGGCCAGAGGCGGCAGAGGAAGGTTCAATTTCTGCTTTCTCCTGCCCACCTCAACCTTTTGTTCTTCTACATTATATCAATAAGTTTTCATGAATTCCTGCATATCACCATCGGATGATGTTGACTTATCTTCTTGATATTGTCAACAGCAGCCGCTATGATCGAAGGAGATCTCCGCCACACCGTCGTTCTCGTTCTCCCATGTATTCTCGATCCCCACCTCCACGCTATGAAAGATCTCGTGGGCGTGACTACCCGTCTCCTCCTCCAAAGAGAAGATACTCAAGGTACGATCAACATTCCTTCCTTTTCAGACTATTCCCTCTAAAATCCTAGTTAAGCAAGCTCGATTGCAATGGTAGTGGGCTGCTTATTATGCTACATCATTTTATGTATTTCATACAGGTCTGTGTCCCCAAGGGAGAGAAGCTACGATAGCAGACAGAAACAGCGCTCGTACTCGCCTCGTTCCCCAGTGGCTCGTAGCCGTTCTCCTCCACAGCCATACGACGACGGGCGCCACGGTGGAGAACGATCTCCTCCTCCCTATGGGTCTAGAAGCCCTAGGCAGAGCCCAGTTAGGGGTCGTAGGAGCCCTAGTCGTGGCAGAAGTGTTAGCCCATACCCTGAAGAAGATTATCCTAGTACAAGGGGGGGAGCTGCTGCTGGCAGGGACCATAAAAGGTCTCCTTCCTATGATTAAGGTTTTGCTTTCGTTTCTGAATGTTCCGAGTTTTAATGGTTCTACGACATATCTTGGCTAATGCTTGTGGCAGGGCGAGACCCCTTTTGTGTTCCGTTTGGATTTTCATTTCCTTTTTTCCTTGTGGTTATGGTTTTAGGAGTTTGCTGGATCTCTTGTTGAAGCTTTCGTTTTTATGTTAGACGTCTAATGAATATTTTACTATTAACTTTCTTTCCTACCACTGGCAAGACAGCATTCAAAACAACATCCAACTTTATTAACTTGATCCTGCGTACATCATATTATAGTGGTTCAGCAGCAGCAGTAAGCAAGAAAGAATGATTATTAATTGAACGCAGAAAACTTCAGAGGACAACTTTTGCTATTATTTACATTCGACTATGGGCAATGTCTATCCTAATGTGAATGGGCCGGCGCAACTAATTATTAACGGGCTCAAATAATGAAACCTGCCACTTAAAAGCCCACCTTAAGGGATAATATAAGAGGTGGACTAGTAATCCAATATCTGAATCTGTTAATTGACACCAAACGCAAACCCTAGCCGCAGTATCAACAAGAGTCGATCAAACATGGCTGAGCAGGTAAGCATTTCCGCTTAGCCAATGCTTTCTTTTTTATTTGTTTTCATTGTTTATGTAATGTGATAGCGCTTGATTTTGTGAATAAACGTCGCTGCCTGCTTTCAATCTGCAGACGGAGAAGGCTTTCTTGAAGCAGCCCAAGGTGTTTCTTTGGTGAGTTGCGTTGGTTTTATGCAGTTCATTTTTATTTTGATGAACCTCTTTCCTATGCATCGGCGGATGCTGAATCTGAGCTTTTCCTTTCAGCTCGAAGAAATCGGGAAAGGGGAAGGCGCCTGGTAAAGGAGGAAACCGCTACTTTAAGAATATCGGCCTGGGATTCAAAACTCCCCGTGAGGCTATTGATGGTCTGTGTATACCTACTCTTTTTTTTTTTACAGATCAGTGCTTGTTCCGTTCGTCCATTTTCTTGTCCTAATATATTTATGTTGTCCATTATTGTATTTCATTTAGACTTCCATATTGTAGTTCCATTTAGCCAAAAAAAACTGAGACTTGCTTGGATCATAAAAATCCGTTCGCTTAGGCTTAGGCTTGCAATATGTTTGAACGTTTCTGTAATTCCAAGTACCTTTGTTACTACAGGTACTTACATCGACAAAAAATGCCCATTCACTGGCAATGTTTCCATAAGAGGGCGTATTCTTGCCGGGACGTGCCACAGTGCTAAGATGGTGAGAACCATCATTGTTAGACGCAACTACCTGCACTGGGTGAAGAAGTACCAAAGGTATATATACTTCCCAAATTGATTCATACGCTTCTGCCCCACAAGTGGTTGTTTTCATCTCTCTACTGTGATACGAAAAATCGTTTCAGGTACGAGAAGAGGCACTCCAACACTCCAGCTCACATATCCCCGTGCTTCCGTGTGAAAGAGGGCGACCACGTCATAATTGGCCAATGCAGGCCTTTGTCTAAGACCGTGAGGTTCAACGTCCTTAAGGTGATTCCCGCCGGCTCTTCTGGCCGAGGCAAGAAAGCTTTCACAGGGATGTAGTTAATCATGGTGATTTTGAATTCATCTAATCTTCTTCCCTGTTTTCAGATTCTTGTCGTCTGTTTCAATTTCTCGAGTTTATCGTTGGATTGTACTTCTTACATTTCCTGAAACTTTTGCTTTGATGAGAGGGAACTACAAATTTGAGTACTGGCAGAAGCATTTCAACAAGCCAAACTATCATCAAATACATATCAACGTAACAGAAGACATCACCTTTTTTTGAGGCAACTTACTTGGACAGCCAACGTTTTACTTACGTGGGCTTATCATCGAAATCGAATCAAACAAGAAAGAAACGTAGTAGTAATAAAGAATATTACTGAACAAAGGGTGCTAATCTTCTATACAAACCAAGAATCCATCACATTCTTCGTCGTTCACCTCTCTAGGTCCGTCGTACCGTACTGTTTCCCAATTTGTAGAAACGAATTCCCCGTCTTTCTTTGATCGCCCGCCGTCTTCTTCTTCTTCTGCGACTCAACATCACTTTCATCGTCATCATCTTCTTGCAGCACGAACTTCGTCAAGGAATGATAATCAACCTCGTCACCGCGGTAATACTTCTTGACCATGACCAAGTAAAGGGTCACCGAGAAGACCACAACCCCGACCAAGAACCAACTGAACTCAATATTCGCCAGCGATTTCGCTCTTTCCAAGTCCTCTTCTCCACGGCACCTTACGACCAAATGACCTTCCTCCAAGTTCATAAAGCAGCCCTTGGGAATAAAACTCGGCGTCCAAAGCATGAATCCCATGAACACAAACCAAACGCCTTGGAACAATATGCTCACAGACCTCACAAATCCGTTCAAGAAACTCTCTCTATGCTTGATGCTCAGCAACGTAGTGACTAAGGAGACGAATATCACAATCTGCAGAAGCCAATGGTACTGCCCCTCGACTCCCATGTGGTCCGCCGAGTGTAGGTGGAATAGCAGCAGCTGCTGACCGAAGGCCACGGCGGCTAAGGCGTAGGTCAGACCCTCGTGAGCCGGCGGCTTGAGCCTGTCTAGGACTATGGAGAAGAAGGCGTACACGAAGAAAGAGAGTGAGATGTTCGAGTGCTCGAAGTTGTGGAGGTGGTTCGAGGGTATGGTTCCATCTGTGTCGAGCGGCTGGTGACGGTCTGGGCCGATGAAGAGCTCCATTGATATGGACATGAGACTGCCGAATATGATGAAGTAGAGCTCCAAGTATCGAACTTTCGAGGATGGGAACCACGGTGAGGTGGCGTACGATTTGTGGTTGATGGCGTGGAGCTTTACGTTGTTGAGTAGGTGCCATAAGCCTATGATGAAGAAGCCTAGTCCAGGAGCCACGTGGCCTATGAGAGTTCCCATGTTTCTTTTTTCTTCCTTGTTTGATTGGAACTGATTGTATCTTTGTCTGGGATGAGTTTGAGTTTGCTTCTTGGTGAGGAGATGGATTTTATATGTAGTGAACTGTAAAGGATTTCCAAGAAATGGATGGAATGGTATGAGGTCTCTAGAGGATTCGAAAGGTTTGAATGTTTGAAATGAGGGGGAAGTTTCTTTTCTTCTTTCTTTCTTTCTTCGTTCTTTCTTTCTGTAGCTCTATATGAATGTTCTATTTTGTGTGTGTGCTTGAGGAGCTTAAGGACCGTTTATTATGTGTAACATGAGGAACTGATTAGATGTGCAATGATGTCATGTGGGCTTTGGTCTTCTAGAAAGGCCAACAAAGAAGAGGAAGGCTAGTCTGACTTTACTTTGATGTATTTCTTCAGCTTCTAAATTGCGCCGCACGCAAGGGATTGCGTTATTACAGGGAAGATTCTTGATGTGAAGCTTTTGATATTATATAAAGTTCCTTTATTAATGATACAATTATAGCGTCAGCTTTCATTAACAATCTGTCACGTCACGATATATGGATATTAGAGTCGTGATAAACGATTCTATTCGACTTGTTTGGAAAGCAATGTTTATTTTAGTTTCAAACGTCAAACATGTCTATCCATTCATATTCCAAATTATGTATGTGACGACTCTGTACAATGTAAGACTTTTGTATCAGAATTGAACGAAACCTTACTACAGTAAATCAAGAATGGAATGGAATGTCTGCGCACAGACAGATCAATCATGCTCCGACGGCGGTTTAGAAAGTTCTATTAAGATAAAAAAAAAAAAATAATATTCAAATATGTATTCCTCCTCTTTAAGAAGAATCAGAGTGTATTCAGAGGAAAAGTATGAATTTTTGAGTTACTATTACATAAGATATGTCGTACATATCATAGGGAGAAGGCGCATTTGTGCTCCCAAATTCGTAAAAATTCCTCGGCTGGAGTTTCATGAGTAGATGAGTCGAATTGTGTTCTTTATGAGACTTTTCGGCTTCGATTACTTCGACATGGAAGTGCAATCATATACTTTCAATTCAAGACAGTATACATCGTTCGTCTTACGCCTCAATACAATGTGTCACGAAGAGTTATAATAACGTAAAAAGAACGAGCACAACACAGCACGACGGGAATCTGAACGAAAACAGAAAGGACTCAGAGACTCGATGCAGACACTTGCTTTCGAACGAAACGATTAACTCATATAAAGAAGGTCCTTTTTCTCTTACGATGCCTTCGATTTGGTGAAGAACCTAATCCCAACAGCAACGCCCAAGACGATAAGCGGGACCAAGAACTGAAGAAGCTTTACGACGAACTGGGCAGTCTTGTCTTGGTTGTAGTGAGGTTGCTTGGGAGGAGCGTACTTCGTCTTCGATGGGATCGTCGATTTATCGACTTCGCCAACGTAGAACTCGTCCATCGTCGCCTTGGCCGAGTCGCTGTGGCCTATATCTTCAAAATCATCAGTTGCATCTTTCCCTATATGTAAATGTAAGAAGCCAAACATCCTCAGAAAACATTACAGCAGAGAAACATTAGTGTACGTTGATTGCCTTTCTCAGATCAGATCAGATGTGTATTTATTATTATTACCAGTTGAAGACAACAAAACCTCGTCACCGCCGGGATGATCTTCCAAGAATTTAGTCACGTTGTAAACCTAAAGATAATAAAAATGGAGTCTTGGTTGAGTTCAAAGCAAGCCAGGCAACTACTACACTATAAACTAACTCTAAAGCCACAAAAAAAGGAAAGAAACAAAAAGCCCATAAAATCTTTTGAGTTCCCAGATCTGTAATAGAGATGCAAAGACATTACCAAGCAAAAGGGTACAGAAAATAGAATTAGACATACCTTGCCATGAATGACAAGCCAACAGTCCTTGCTTGTGTTGTGCTCGGAAACCTCAGCCAAGGTGTAAACTTTAGCCATTTGATTCAAATCGAAAGAGACACAGAAGCAGCCCTTCAATTCAATGGCATAAAAGGAAAAGAAGTGAGGGATATGAAAGAAGAGCGTTTAATTTAGGTGGGGAAGTTGGTGGGTGGTAGTGAGGAAGAACATCATTCCCATTTTCTTTTTTCTCTTTTTACACTTGCAAGTCGAGTGGAGTTGGTTAGGTGAGAGAGGATGAGATATGTCAGTCAAATCAAACCCAATCGAACTGTGTCAACTAACTGGTGAGGTAAGGTAAGAACGTAAACTGTGGATTCATTGCTGCTTTTCATCGCCATTGGTATTACAACCTAAATGTGGTGGCTGAGGAGAGCTGTGATAATAAACTTGAGGATTTCATCATTTAATATAATACCTAATAGGTTCTTGATCGCATTAATAATATGATATGGAATACAATATCTAATATTATTAGTTAAACCTATAAATTAGCCATTTAACATGGAATCGATGTTAAGGTTTGTAGCCTGTAATAAGTGAAAATCCATACGAAAAAAAAAACTCGGTTCTCCACGTGGATACATATTTTGTCAATTAAATTCCACGCTACAATATACAGAAGACATATAACTATATTCACAAAAATTTCACAGCCTTTTAGGCCATAATAGAATAACAATATCATCCCAATCAGAAGTATAGGAAACGTCTACGCCGGCGAAAGGAACTATTCAACCACCTCAATATTAGGGCTCTATACATAAATACAACAACTCTATCCTCTTTATCTATGTCTTCAAAGGAGAACAGGTGAAGGTAAGATACTACAACATCCCAAAAGTTTTTACCTGTCAGAATGCGCGTTAAGAACCAACTCGATGCCGATCCATGCACCGTTGCAGAATAAAGAAAATTCCTGAAGAAAATGCAAGCAAAGTCATATTTACCAATCAGGAGAATGTTACTAAAACGAAAATGAAAATAACATAGGAATCCCGAAGTTCGATAGTATCAAGCCAGAATTCGCATAATTCAATATGACATGCACTTGATATACCATGACAAACTGAAACGGATGAGAGAGATCTTAAGAGAAAACATCTTGAAGAAAGTGGAAGAACTCTAATGTTAGGAATGAGCGCAACAAACATTCTCAGCAGTTAAATTGTATGACATATACAAGAATGCGATAGAAAAAAATGACTCACCTTTACAGTCATATAGCAATGTTGTCCAACCCAATCGTATCAATTAGCAGTTCTACATCATATCAGTTGTGGCTCAGTTTCGCTCCAAGGGATCGTCTGACCTCCCATACATACTGCCATCCCCACCTTGCTGAAGATGCATCTGTTGCTGGGGACTTGGAGCTGTTTGAGCTGCTCGGGAGATTTGTTTACTGGGAGTGAGGCTGCTGTCCTTGTGATTGCTGCAGTTGGAATTGTTCGCCAACCTCATGCTTGACCAAAGAGTGCTGCCCAGAGCAGGTTTTTGGTCGGGCCTTGCCCTCCTTGAGGTACAGACTGACCCAAGCTTGAAGATGTAGACACTAGCGAAGTCAAATCGCTGCCCGACGTCAAAGCTTTAGATTCTCTTACCTGTTCTGCTTCTTCAGTATGCCACTTATGACCATTGGATGGGGAAGCAGCTTGAGCAATATTTGCTGAGCTGTTTGAAGCCTGCAGCAATTGTGTAGCTGGATCCATTGCAGACGAGGAGCTTGCTGAATGCTGATCAATATTAAGATCTTTAGAAGGTAACTTTGCTGTCAGACCAGAGTTAACCTGGCTATTTGGTCGTCCCACTCTTTGAAGACCAGCTTGATTTTGGTTCGGTAATAGGGACTGATGGCCCACAGATGAAACAGGCCGACCGTGATTATTAGAATGAGAAGCTGTCTTAAGATTCATTGGCGATGTCGATCCCTGGACAGGATAAAGCTTTTGGGCAGGAAGAGATTGATTGGATGGTGGAGAAGCCCCCACGTATTGCCTAGCCGGTAACACAGGGCTGGCAGCTGAAGTCGTATACAAGGACTGACTTTGCATTAATTTGTCCCAGATTCGCCTTTCTCTCCAGACTGAGTTCCTGGATTCTTTGAAGCCCCATTCAACGAGGAATCAATTGAGATGTTCCCTCTGCCAACTCCTTTTTCAATCTTACCTTGCTGTTGAGCTTGTAGCTGACTACGCTGCTGAGGATGTTGTCTGTTAGTAGCTTGCGTTTGTTGTTGCCTTTGTCGCTGCTTGCCTCCTGGACTGCCTAAACTACCACCACCAGGTTGCAAAATCCCACGTACAACTGCCGAATTTGGTGTTATTGGTTCCTGCGGTTGCTGAGGCACTGAAGCCGTTGTCAATGGAGAAGGTGAACTTGATTGAGGTTGAACGTGTGTGCTGCTCTGAATTGGAGATGATATGGGTAGTTGAGGGTGTGGCTGAACATTAGGTACCAAAGAACTAGATGCAGCAGCATATTGTCGTTGTTGCAGGAAACGTTGTTGCAGCTGTTTCTCCTTTGCCAAGCGCATAGCATAGGCTTGTTGCTGTGCATTGGAGTGATTTGCCGGCGGTCCTTGAACGTGCGGATGATGAGGCTGATGGAGCGATACTGGATGAGAAATGGCATATGAAGGCGCCGGTGGAGAGGTATGGTTAGCATATGAAGCATTTAGCCCACCACCAAACTGAGACATTCCTTGACTGCTACCATGCTCAGACATCATCTGACCCATGCCAGGCTACAGCACCAGAGAAAAGTCTTAAGTCATGAAATGAGAAGTTTTCATCCACAGAGACGATGATGTCATTTCAGGCTTACCATCATATTGTGCGATGGCTCACGAGGTCTCAAAACTGAACTACTATGACCATAGATGACATGCTAGGGGAAACTACACTGCCAGGGTTGATCATGGATGTTGGGCTCGTTCCTTGCAATAGCGGTCTTACCATTGGCAAACTTCTGTTAACACCTACCATACGCACACCATTTCCACCTGGAAGAGTACGAACTCTGCGTTCGTTTTGTGAAGATACACCAGGTGATGATGACATAGAGCCAGATATAATTTGATTGTACATCTGCACCCTCTGCTGCTCCTCAGCTGATAGCGACACAGATCTAGAACTTGGGTGTCTGACATCCCAATTGGAAATATGCACGAAAAGATAAAAACCCATAGCAAGAATGATGATACAATCAGATGAAATCATTTGAACTGTTAGGTACCTCATTGAAGAGCTGAGACGTCTAGGTGATATCACACTTGGAGAACCCTGTAATGAGGGATTAGAACTAGAAAGTAGAGGATTCCCATTAGCCTGATTTGCAACAGCCAATCCACTAGGGTGCAGCCCTTGATACCCCATCGATAGCATCTCGGGTTCGGAGGGGTTAACATCGGATAGATCTAGAGGACTTTATTAACCAACGTGTTCAAGCAAAACGTCGAATGTTTAGTCATCAGATCACAACAAAGAACCCATGCGACAACATGAATCGTTTCAACTCCAAAATATTGAGCTTAAGTAGGTATGGGACTATAAATAGAATCTTACGTTAAAGCGGGCCCTCCGTTGAGGTTATTCGGGCATACTTGTGAAAGAGCAAGAGCATGAGAGTTGTGAGGTGTTTGAATTGGTTTGGGATCCTGGATTTAGATGTTAAAGATATCATCTTGCCAGCTGAATTCATCAAAGAACCGATTGAGTAAGGTGCACAACAAGGTTCATGTAGATACCTGACCCTTACGAGAATGCTGTTTCTGCATCATCATTATGATCTTTTCAAAGTGAGATTTAAGGGTACCTTCTTCCAACGGCCCCTGCAAGCGTTGAAATAATTGTCTGGCACTTCCCTGAACGAAATGTCAATACGGAAACAATGAAAATGAGAGTGAATTTTTCACAGAAGAACTGTTGTCTAACGATAGCATGCACTGAAGTAATATGATGGCAGCAAAACTACCAGAACAGATAAACACTTAACGAACCTTTGGAATACCAGGTAATGTGGAAGGGTATGCATGTGAAGACCCGGAATCTTCGGCACTATCAGCCCCATCACCAGAAGTTCTATCCATTAAAGCACTATGGCGGTCCTTGCATTCGATAGCTTTTCGGAATATGCACTGATTAAAGCACACAAAAATATTAAAGCCCAAATAATAAACTGCTTAAAGTAAACGAAAAGCCATATAGTAACATTAAGAATGAAGGACATGACGAAAAACTAAAGAAGATGATAAAGGAGATTAAGAATATCTTAATTGCAACCCTCTTTAATACGAGTGAAAGATTGCAAGTAACTTACCTTAAAACGCAAAGTACTGCTAAGAGCATCACTTACAAGCTCCCAGTTGGGCCCCAGATCATGTACCAGTACCACAAGTGCCTAGTTTCAAATCATTCCATATGTAACAAGATGGAGAACACAAATACTCAAGTTTCATATACAAATGGTCAGTAGCCAAACAAGCCCATTCCTGCGTATAAGTAACATATTAACCTGATCCTCAGAGAGTGACCACGGACTTCCAGATCCCAGCTGCCCAGAAGGTGACTGAACAAGATCAAAATGCTCAAGGTCAATGACCACACAAGACAAGGTGCATAGACATCGAAATACTTAAAACTGACCAAAAGCATAGGAAATGGTACCTTCAGCCCATTTTCATTCCTCAAACGATCTCTGCCACCAAGAATCTTAATAAATTTACTCGTATTAGACATGTTACTCATCTGGGTGGTGGCAGGAGAAGGTGCCGATCCACCAGTTGGCGGGATATTGTCAAAAGAAGAATCATGCGGGCGGGTAATCTTCAGCTTCTTCATCATGGGCTGCCCCAATAAACCTATATAAAAAATGTTAACATGCAAGCTGAAAATTTTTCATAAATAGGGGAAATCCAATGATGTGAAAAAAAACAAGCAGTACCAATATTGCCATTAGATTTAAGATGCGCTGATCTCTTCTTCAAATGATCCCTCTCAAACTGAAAAGAAAGTACGCAAGATTAATCATGTCACCATGGAAGCTACTTAAATAATGAGATATGAATCCAAAATCCTCAAGATGCATAAATAACAAATAAGATAATGACAGAAGGGATACAATGTCATAAAATTCTATAAAATTAACTTGCTTGAAACTTAATCACCAGCCAAAGTTTAAAAAACGGCACTCGACAATAGTTCCACATCCTAAAAGTAAAAAACCCTCTTGCGGAGTGATTCTAAACAAACAATGAAAGAGACGGCAAACAACTTCTAGCAAGGCATCAAGCAATGGTTAGAATCACCTGGTCATTACGGAATGTGCGGTCAACATGCCAATTTTCCTCGTGATCAGCATTCTACCATCATGAACATAAGAAATTTGTAAATAGAATTTTTACAATTAGTAAAAACCACGGAACATAATGGACAGTGAAGATTAAAGTGTACCAGATGTGTAGACTTCTTCCTCTTTTTTGGTTTTGTGGATACTTCCGCTGAGTCAAAAGGCAATTGCTTCTCAAAATCTCCAGCTGACTCAACTTCCAGACTATTTGGAAGAAGCAATCCATCGCGAGGAGTGCTCTGATAATCCTGATATGAATTTGTCTCGCCGCTTGATGCATCTGGTGGAATCTTCTTAAGGGTAGGTATTAGGCTATAAAGTATGAAATTAAATATTTTATGATAGTATCCTAACTGATATTCAATCGTAGGTAAAGTAGAGGTTTCATTCACGACAGCCACGCATTGATTACAATCGTGGCTCCAGTTAAGTAGCCAAGACTTTCTTACTGTATAACATCGATAATTCCTATCATTATCAAGTATTTAATGTAAAGTTTCCGTCACTATATATCATTATTTAATCCAAAGGCTTGTCCGGGCATTTTTCAATTTTGACCATAGAATTATTGTGGAAGGAGATAAATCAGATTTTCAATATATATCCTATATATACATATGTAGATGTAGATGTACCAATAGTACGTGTTAGGTGTAGATCCAAGGTCGATCTATCTCCAACCATGTTAGTCTTTCTCGAAACGAAAAAATGCAAAAATAACACCACATTAGGAACTAACAATTTCAAATAATAGTCAGAATTTCGAGAAATTCATTGTATTTTATATCCGACTGAGAGCGATCAATTTTGACTCGGTTTTTTTTTTTTCCCTTCTCGCACGTAGTTTGATTTGATCCACTGATAAAACTTACCATTAATGAAAAAAAATAATTTCCTATAATGTCGATAATATTCTCCTCGTCTTCCAAGTCAAAAATCTCTCTCTCTCTCTCTCTCTCTCTCTCGTCTCTCATATATTTGCACACATTTATACAACGACTGTCTGCACGAGCACCTATTCGATATCAACGATAAAGATCATATCGCCTCGCTATATAAGACACATACATCACTACTCCAGAAAGAAGAGAGCTATAGATATACTTATTCCGATGGCGCAGAAGAAGTTCATGTAGAGTTGAGCCTTCGAAGCCTGCCAAGGATGGAAAGTCTTCGATGGGGCCTGTGTATCGGAGTATCTTCGCTAAGGATGGTTTTCCCTCCACCTCCGATTCCAGGTCTCGAGAGCTGCTGGGATATTTTTTCGGTATGATTTCATTTACTTTTAGTACGACTGCTTTATCTCTTTTCTTTCTTTTGAGATTGTTAAGAGGTAAGTTCGTTGCTAGTGGTTTGATGTGATGATTTGATTATCAGCTGAAAGTGAGTTTTTTTCGTGAACTTTTGATTAATTTGGAGTTTGTACAGTTTGTCTGTTGAGAAATTTCCCAATAACAAGATGCTTGGTCGCCGTGAAATTACCGATGGAAAGGTATACTTTGTGATTTTATTTTCCATTCACGTAAGCTTGCTTGGAACTTAAATTTGTTTCCTTTATTCTCCTTCTCCTTTCGTAACCTGCTGGATTTCTTCAATTGTTTTTATGGCTTGCTAGGCTGGTAAATATACTTGGATGACTTACAAAGAAGTATATGACGTAGTGATCAAAGTTGGAAATTCCATCCGCAGTTGTGGAATAGAGCAAGTAAACAGTTATAAATATCTTATAATGTGCTTTCAAGTACTCCTGAGAGAAAAAGTTAAATATGTTATTTTGTTGTATTCGTTTTATTTATTTTGGATTGTAAGGAGGCTTCAAATAGTGTTATCAGATATTACCATAGTGATCACCTCGGTCATGCTCATATAATTATGTTATATTTACTTGTCTGCGTTTTCGTTTTTCTGGTGATATATTGTTTTTGCGTTTCTCACTTTCACTTAATAATGGGGTCAGGGAGGACGATGTGGAATTTATGGTGCTAACTGCCCTGAGTGGATTATGAGTATGGAGGTATGTGAGTTTACCACCATTGGAGTTTTCCCATTAGAAGAGTTCACCTATCACTTCCTTGAAAAGTTTCATATATGTGATCGCTTAAAATACATTAAATATCGCATGATTTGGTCATCAGTGATCATCTATGATGCAGTATTGTTTGCTTGCAACAATCGGATTTAAACAATATATTACATCATCAATAGGCGTGTGATGCCTGATTGCAATCACTTTCAAATAATGAGTACAATCCCTTAAAATTGATGCAGGCGTGTAATGCTCATGGACTATATTGTGTCCCTCTGTATGACACCTTAGGTATTTCTACGCACTTGCTTTTGTCATTTTCTATTCATTCTTTCGTGTATTTGGTCAACAGCATTTTAACAGGGTCAGCAAATTCGTTGTGTTCTTGAGAAATTTAGTAAAGTATCAGCAAGAGATTGACCTTGAGACTCTATATACTCATTTAGGTTCTGGGGCCGTAGAATTCATCATCAGCCACGCTGAAGTGTCACTTGCTTTTGTAGAAGAGAGTAAAATACCCGAGGTACAACTACTGATGCTTCAGGAGCTGTAGCTTCTTTGAGTTACTTGAATACTGTTTTTTATGTTTCATTTATCTTCTTCAGCCTTTTGAAGTCGAACCTGGAGATCTATTGTTGTAATTTATGAAATTCTAAAGTTCACTAACATGTATGCTTGGATTTCAGTTATTGAAAACACTTGCTGTTTCAACAAAGTACTTGCGAAGTAAGTATCATTGCAGTCCGGTTTTCCCTTAATTTCTGTATATGGTGTTTATGAAGAGTATAATTGTTCTATTACAGCTATTGTAAGCTTCGGGAAAGTTACTCCTCAACAGAAGAAGAAGTTGAACAACACGGTGTGACTATCTATTCCTGGAGTGAATTTTTGTCAGTGGTGAGTCGCTTATTTGAAGACATTATTAACTGTACTGTCAAAGATCAGCTGTCTTATGTTCAGTGTTTGGTTCCAGTTTATTACTCTTTGTCCCTGCTGAGTTATCACAAGTATATGGCAATCCTCAGTAGCGACTCGCTGTTTTGTTCCTTGGCACGGTTTAGAAATCATTGATTTGTTTAGATACACTTTGATTTTGCAGGGCGGAAATCATGATTTTGATCTTCCTGTGAAAAAGAAAACGGACATTTGTACAATTATGTATACTAGTGGAACAACTGGGATCCGAAGGGTGTTATGATTTCTAACAACAGCATTGTTACATTGATAGCAGGAGTAAAGCGTCTTCTTGAGAGTGTGAATGAATCGGTGAGATTACATATCTTCATATAGTTTGCATTAGTTACTCAAACTCATCGTGGAAATGCATTCAAACACCAAATGCTCTTGCCTTATGCAAGGACTACTACTTCTATGAACTATATAGCATGAGTTGCTGTTCTCTATAATGTCTATTGCAGTTGACAGTCAACGATGTGTATCTGTCATATCTTCCTTTGGCTCACATCTTTGACCGTGTCATCGAAGAGTGTTTCATCAATCATGGGGCTTCAATTGGATTTTGGCGCGGGGTAAGAACATTCTGCTTAATTTTTCAATGACTGGCTCTCAGGAAATTGACAACGTTCTTCTTTTCTTAAAAATTTACAGGATGTGAAGTTATTAGTTGAAGATATTGGAGAGCTTAAACCTACAGTCTTTTGCGCTGTTCCGAGAGTATTAGATAGAATTTATGCAGGTTAGCATTTCCTTGCTTTAATGTATTATATCCAGAAGCTTGAGCTAATTGTGTGTTTCCACATTCTGATTTTACAAATTGCACGCTGTGTGGTAAAAATTGTTCAGACATCTTTTTCTTGGCTGTAAATTTGAAGTTTTTAGAACTGTGTGGGCTCAATCAGAGAAAATGACCGTTTCTACATTTACTTTTGTCCATTTGATTTCCATTGGCTTTTCTTGCACGTCTGTTCTTATTTCAGGTTTGCAACAGAAGATTTCAGCAGGTGGTTTCATTAAGAAAACAATGTTCAATATTGGATATTCTCTGTAAGTTTGTTCAAGAACAACATCCCTGAATTTTCCCATTCATGATCATTATTTCTGGTTTAATCTTCCCCTCGCCCTTCACATCTTCACAAACAGCAACACATTTCTCAATGCCTTTTTCAATTTGCAGAAAACTGCGTAATATGAGGAAGGGCCTGAAACATTCAGAGGCATCGCCATTATGTGACAAAGTCGTCTTTAGTAAGGTGGGTGACTTTTTGGGTGCATTTTCTTCAAATTATAAATTTCAATATGGAAAGCTTATTACCGCATACATATCTTCCAGGTAAAACAAGGTTTAGGGGGCAGGGTAAGACTCATCTTATCTGGAGCAGCTCCTCTTGCCTCCCATGTTGAAGAGTTTTTACGTGTGGTCTCATGCGCTTACGTTCTTCAGGATATGGTAAAGATTATGAATTTTACCCTAAGGCATACCAATACAGAATTTATATACATAACTACAAAATAGTTTATCGTAACTTCTCAGCTCTCACCACTATCACTCAGCATTCAGACATGACTCTAGCATAGGGGAATATAACTCCTCCTAAAGAGCAAATCTTGCCTCTAGCTTAACTTTCCTCGAACATTTGTTTACTAATCGAGGCATTGGCTTCACTGTCCTCGTTGTCGGGGATTCATGTAGGTCTCACTGAAACTTGTGCTGGTACATTTGTGTCCATGCCTGACGAGATGAGCATGCTAGGAACGGTGGGTCCCCCCGTCCCCAACGTGGATGTATGCCTCGAATCCGTACCTGAAATGGCGTACGATGCCCTTTCGAGTAATCCACGCGGAGAAGTATGCGTAAGAGGCGACACCTATTTTCAGGCTACTACAAACGTGAAGACCTCACCCAAGAAGTCTTTGTTGATGGCTGGTTTCACACAGGTAGGTCTATACTCCCTATTGTCGATGATGTTATCCCTCGTTCTGAAACAACGTAATCCCGACTAAATACTATTGATGCATTCATCAGGAGATATCGGCGAATGGCAATCAGATGGCAGCTTGAAAATCATCGATCGCAAGAAGAACATATTCAAGCTAGCACAAGGAGAATACGTCGCGGTGGAGAACCTGGAAAACATCTATGGTCAAGTTCCTGATGTCGACTCGGTATAAAGAGATACGTACATTTTTTTCTCTCCGAAGTAGCAAAACAAAACAGTGTTTGACATTTGGATGAATTATCTGCAGATATGGGTTTATGGTAATAGCTTCGAATCATCCCTCGTTGCCGTGATCAACCCCACGAGCAAGCCGTGAAGCGATGGGCCGAACAGAATGGAGTGTCTGGCGATTTCAGTTCCCTCTGTGAGGATGCAAAGTGAAGGAATACTTCCTCGAAGAGCTCAAAAGGATCGCTAAAGAAAAGAAGGTTTGTAGACCGTCTCTATTCTCGACCCTTTCCATGGTTATTAAATACTAATAAATTTTCTCGTGGTTTCAGTTAAAGGGGTTCGAATTCATAAGAGCAGTGCACCTTGATCCCGTCCCATTCGACATTGAAAGGGACCTCATAACGCCTACGTTCAAGAAGAAGAGACCACAGTTGCTTAAATATTACCAGGTATGCGACAGACTTGCCTGTATTTTATTTTTGGCCAAGATAGATCTATCTATGCATAAATTTGACCAACATTATATTGAACTGTTATGTAATATCTTGCAGAGTGCCATTGACGACATGTACAAGAGTGCCAAACAGTGACTGACCATCAATCATTTACTCCTCTCAACGCCCAAACATGTCGCTGCTGTGGTTTTGGGTATCCTATATATAAAGCCATACATGATTCATTTCTCTATTCATATTTTTCGTTGTTATTGCTATATTGGGGAGAATATTTTTCCTTGTACATGTTTCGCTGTTCTATGTTGACGTCATTTGCGATCAGTCTCGCCATACGTACGACTGAAAGAAGGTAGAGAAACCTCAAAATGTAAACATGTTGATAAGAGGGAAGAAATGTAAAAATTAAGACCAAAAAAAAAAAAAAACAGAATACAGTAGAGGATCTTAACTTTAAAATGATCATCTACTCATCTCGTAAGCAACTGGTGAGAAGGAGAAAGAAAGAGGATGAGCACCTTCTTTTTCAATACGTCAATTCGCTCCTTTCTTCCTCCAATTCCCTAAAAAAAAAGTTCAGTTTATTTCATATTTTTTCACCATATATATATATATATATATATATATATATATATATATTATAATGTGCCTAATGGGCCATTTGAACCAGCTAAATGGTCAGCGAACAATGCTAAATTAAATATTGACAATATGTGCTTTATTATTTTCACCGAGGAGAGAATGTAGTGGAATGGAATGATTGAGAAACAATCGGCTCAAAGTCAAATTGCCCGAAAGATAGGGTAGACTGATGAAGAGGGAAGCAATACATCTTTCAGTAATTTAATAGGTATATGTAAAACAATGATATAAATTATCCGAAGTATAGTACATATGTCAATTATCTATCAGACGACAAGAATAATTTTTTCGTCAAACCGACTATTGTCTGCCCATAAAACTATGTCTCTCTATTGAATAAGACGCGACACCGATGAAGATAGACATGGGCGGGCGTCCTTGGTTTCCGAAAAATATTACACACTTGATTAATTCCAGTATGTAAAATAATTATTTTATTTCGTAGTTGAAGAGAGATAATGATGCTGACAGGCGTCATGATCGCGTCACTATTGTGATTTTTTCACGAGGATAAAAAGTTGGGAATTCGATCAACATTTCACGAGGATAGTCGGCTGAGAAGAAAATAAAATAATAGTATAATTCAAAGAAATACACACGTTTGTATGTATGTAGTAGTGCAGTTGGCCGGTGACGTGTCTCTTTTCGGTGTTGGACACAATTTCACATGACGACAAAGTAAGCCTTTTTTGTGAGTCGTTGCTTTCTTATCCAGCGGCTCTCTGAAATTACATACCTGACCTTGTCGCATTTCATATAATTGATTAAAAATGTGTTAATTATGATCCGGGCCACGTTTTTTCAGTTTTAGAATGGATTCATGCTCCTGTCAGAAAATTTATAGTTTTAAGGATCCGATTTCTATAGTACCACTTCATTGTTCTGCAGTACACTCTATTGTTCTGCACTATCACTTTATAGTTCGTCAGTACCCCTCCGTTGTCCTTCAGTACCATTTATTACTGTAGAACATGTGGTACTGAAGAACAAGGAAGTGGCTGTGCAGAACAATGAAGTGGTACTGCGGAACAATGAAGTGGTACTGCAGAAATCGGGTCCTTAAACTAAATTTTTTTGAGAGGGTCCCGGACTTAAATAAAACTTATGTGGCCACATCAATTTGCCCCTTAAAAAAAGACATATCTAGTGGTAGTGAATGAAATACAATCGAAGAGAAATGAAGTACTTCACTAAAACCATATAGATAATGAGGGGTAGTTCGGAAAAGCGAGAAACCAATTAGCCGAATTAATATTAAAAAAGCGTGCGGAAAAAGATTAAAATATCTTGAATGCGACTGGGTTTGACTTTTGGAGATTTAGGTATCGACATCACATGAAGATAAAAAAAAGCTTGTTCATACACTTTTGCTAATTAATAATACAGAACAACCCATCACGAGTAAAAGCCGTGATGGTCATAGTTCAAATTAAGAAATTTGTAGAAAGTGATAATTTTTTTATATATATTACTTAATTCCGTAACAGTATACCATACATGAGATTTGTAAAGATAATCGAAAATAAAAAAGCCAGCTTTACCTTTATCACAGAAAAGATGAGGGGCATTTAAGATAGCCAACACAAAGAAAGGAGACGTAACCAAAGTTCACGAATGCAGCTGAAAAAAGATGGAAAAATTAAAAACAAAGGCGGAAAAATATCTCAACCATAATAAAACGCGTGGCGCTTGATCTCTCATCCATTCATTCATTACAGAAAATAGCTTGATTGATTTGATACGAAAAAAGTTTTTTTTTTGACTCGTTCAATTGTGCAATAATTTCGTAAAGTAGCCTTCTAACCTTTTTCTGCTCAGATGTACGGACCACAAAGTGGTCATCCACGAGGATACATAAATAGACAAAAGCTCGCATGTGAACCCAATTGCTTCGCAAATATTATTACAGCGCAAAGCCGAAAAAGCTATAGATGATCGCAGCTATAAATACCATCAAAGAGAAATCTCAGTCTCCTCACAAAACCATCGTCAACTTGCCCAAGAAACCTCTTTCTTTCCATTCTGTTTTCATCTTCAATACTCTGTTTTTTCATATCAAGAGGATTTATTTGCTCTTTCCCCTGTTTTCTCTTATTCATTCCCCTGTTTTCCTCAGCTCAACGACTCTTCCTCTGCAGAGACCAATAGGGAAGAAAAAAAATGTCAAGAATTGGAGAAAACAACATTCAGTTTGCAGCTCATAACACTCCAAGCATAGGAGTCTCACTATCACAACTAATCCTAAACAGCAACTCAAACACATTGGACTCCATTTTCTCTTACAACAACCACCAAATCCAAGAACCCATAGCAAACGCCATCTCCAACAGCCCTTGGGCTCCTCTGTTTACCTCAAACGCGCGACTTACTACACAACCTCACCACCCAGGCCAAGCCCAGCTCTTCCCAAGAACGTTCTTACCCACTCACATACTTCACCACTAGCAAGAAAAGCTCTACAGGGGCGTGAGGCAGAGGCACTGGGGAAAATGGGTGGCAGAGATAAGACTCCCACAGAACAGAATGCGCGTATGGCTTGGCACCTATGATACTGCCGAGGCTGCTGCCTATGCATATGATCGAGCAGCTTATAAGCTTCGCGGGGAATACGCTCGCTTGAACTTCCCTAATTTGAGCGATCCTTCCCAGGTGGACTCGGAGACAGGGCTAAGACCAACGCATTGAAGAGCGCCGTGGACGCTAAGCTTCAAGCTGTGTGGGCCAAGATGAAGAGGGTTAAGAAGCAGCGCTGCGGTAAGAAAGTGGAAGAAAGAAGAGAGGATGCTCCTAGCTGTAGTGATAAGGTTGTGATTAACGTCGAAGATGCTTACAGTGGGGATTCGAATCAAGGTTCTGGGTCTAGTAGTGAGAGCTTTACGGTGGATTTTTAGGCGTTTTGGATTCGAACGAAGAGTGGTGCTCGCTGGCGAGGCTGCCTCCTTTGATCCTGAGTTGATATGGGAAGTTCTTGCAAACTGATTAGTATGTTTTTTACGGACAGTTTGGTGTCTTGATTGATGGAAATGTAGCGAATAAAATCGAAAATAGTTACTGCAAAACATCTGTTTTACATATCGAAGGATGGACGCAATATTACAGACACAGCAGAGACTAGACAAAGAAACAGAGCAACATAAGCATACGTATTCTGAAAAAACAAGCAATCACACAGTGAAGAACCAAGCAAACCTAGTTTATGTCACATACAGGGATTTCTTCTCATCCATCGCATATTTTTCAGCTCAGAAAGCTTCACTCAGCCCAAGAACTTGCGCGCGCGGTTGAGAAACCAATCGCCGTCATGGCGCCTATGGTGACGATGCCTTCTGATTCCGTCGAGGATCATATCTCCGTCGAAGCGATCAAGATCGGATCTTTTGAACACGAGATGCTCGCCGGCCTTGCCATCCTCGCGGTGGTGGCGGTGGTTGTACAAAGGGTTCTCGAAATCGCCGTTCTCACCAGATGGAATCAGTTCTACGCGGCGGTGGTTTACTGGTTTGAAGGGGAATCGACGGTTGACCGTGCGAAAAGTGAGCCCAGTCGACGAAGTCCGCCGTCGTCTTCCTTGGCACTTGTTTTACCTGCGAGAGAGGCGGTGAAGAACAAGCAGAGGAATAGGGTGGAAAGGAGGAGCTTTGATTCCGCCATGGTCGTTGAATCTGATTGGTGAAGTCGACCAAAATTACTGAGATTATACACGACTGGATTCGGTCAGTTCGGGCAGTTCGGGCAGCGGATGGAGGAGACTTAAATGGTCTTTCGGGCAGATGCGTTACGCTTCGTCAACTGTGTTAGACAAGTACTTGATTAATGGGCCGGCCCAATAAAATTAGAAATTTCGGGCCTGCATTGCCTAATTGTTTTTCAGATTATATAGATTTTTTCTACACTTACCTACATACGTTATATGCATGCACATGTAATAATAAAACAAGATTATCATAATCGATGCTGTGAGAATCAACATGGAGAGAATCCATGGAAACTATGAGACGTAATAGACATGACAATATAAGTAGAATAATATTTGGACAAGCCAAGCAAAACGAGGTTTCTTATCTCATCCCCCAAACGTTTCTGGCCTTAGCTATTCGAATTTCCATGGCCAGATCAGAAGCGCTTGAGGGAGAGTTAATAAACCAAATGCTTTGAAATTCAAAGATGCTGCCTTTATATATCGATCATATCCTTGGTTATGAAATTTGATTGGATGTACGCCTTTATATATTGTTGATAATTCGCTTATGGAAAATGATAAATGAAATGAAACAATGGGCTGCTAAATATGGTGGGGCCTCCACGGATTTGGCCATTAGCATCTTATATTGGAGAAACCACATCATTCCACTCCTTCTATATGATGCAGCAAACAACTACCATCCCATTAAAAAAAAAACTAAATCAACTTTTAAGGTTAACTTTAAGGCTTGATCGATCAAGTGGAATTGGAATTGAAGAATCTTGAAATTTGTACGAAATTCTCTTACCATGGCTCTTGGGAACGTTGACAAGGCAACAACAACATATTGTAGAATTATTGCTTATACAAAAGCTTAATTCTTAAGGCACCAAATCCCCCCTTTTCTCATTTCGAAGCTCTCTTTTCGAGATTCATATCTATAAAGTTTTTTCACATTCTCTTAATCTACCTTTTCAGCTTTTGACAGATATGCTCAGTAGAATTGGAGAAGAGAAATCTCATAGGAAAAAAGAAAACAAGAAAATAATCTACATTCGACGATTCAATTACTAGTCCTTCAATTCAATCAACCACGTCATTACTAAAAAGCTTGAACTCCTTGGCATCCAAAACGAGCTTCCTCACCGTCGAAAACGCACCCAAAATTCCGACGCCGGAAAACACGACGACGATCAAGTTATTCACCCAATACGCCGCCGACCACTTCCGAGGTTTATAAGTCATGTTATAGAGCAGCATAGGAAGAACGAAATCCAACGGTATGAATCCAATAGCTCCCACGACGCCGCTGATATCTCCAAAAAAAGGCAGCATCGCCGCAAAAAAACCCACAAATTATTACGTACGCCGACCTCAGAAAAATCCTAGGTATAAGATTCCTCTTCGAAAATACCCCTTTTTAGCGTCCGCCGACTTCTTCTCCATTATCTCGTATGCCACCTGAGAATAAACCTAAGGCACGCAGAGAAAGAAAACAGTCATTACACCAAAGATTTTGTAACAACAGCGGATCATATGAATCTGTTTTTTTTTTTTTTTCTTACAAGTCCTATGGCGAAGAGCTGCAATAGAACGAAGACGATGGCTAAGCCCATGACCCATACGGGCGCTAGAGAAGGTCCTTCGTCGGGCATTAGGCTTTTAAGGATGTTCGAGCTCGATTCATTACCGAAGACCCAATAGCCAGAAACTGCGGCGGAGTAAAAGGTGACGAAGATCACGGCGTAGCACATTATTAGACCCTTCACCATCTTCCCCGAGGCTGGCGGCGCCAGCGTGGCCTGCCATTGATATTTGCTATATCATCGTTTTTTTACTCAAAACCCGAACATGGATCTAATCGAAATTAGTGTTACCTGGATTTCAGGCAATATACCGTTACCATATATAGCAGCTATGATTGATATGGAAGTGAAGGCGTTGAAAACCCTAGCTGGCTTGGAAGAGTCTAATGAGTAGTCTCTCGCCGGAGCATTTCTGGAGTTAGCTATACATAAATAAGATCGATCGTTCAATTCAAGACGACCACATGTTAATTATTACAACAGCCCATGAATGAATTTCTTGGAATTAATCACCTGCGTTGATGCAAGCGCCGACGACGAGGAAAGTGTAGCCCAAGCTGAGAACGAGCGAGGCCATGTTGATGTGCCTCAGAGAATGGAAGCTTGGGAATTGAGACAGAAGCATCATTATCACCGTAACGATAGCTATGAAGTGATAAAGCTTCAGCGATCCATTCGGGGATAAGTTCGAATACATTATCTGTTTGTTTTATTTTCAGACCCTATCATCAGAGCAGGTTTATCTATTCCATGATTATTATTACACGGTCTTTGAGTTCACGATTTACTTTACCTTGATGCATTCGCCTGCAAGCAAGATGGATCCTATGCTTATCCCTGTGTTGATCGCCGTCTGTATGAATATCACGAAGTAGAACATCCACCCAGAACCTAAATAATTATAAGACGATCATGAAATAATATTGAATCCAAAGTATATCATCGACTTTAAGAGAACAGTCGAATGAATATGTCTCCCTGAAAAGGAATTGCATGCCTAAGACATCGGCGGCGAGCTCCCTGAACCTAATGTGCCTTCGCCCAGATTTTTCGCAGTGGTCCAAAACCAGCGACATGAGGTAGTAAGAGTAGAATGTCACGATTCCCATGGCGGTCAGGCAGAAGAATCCGGCGGCCCAGCCGAGGCCGGCGAAGGCGTACGGCAGCGTCAGCACCGTGGGTCCCACGATCGCCGTCGTCAGGTGGTAGCCGGCGTGCCACCACTTTCCTACGGGAGAACGCGTGATGAAAGCCCATTTCCACGGCGGCGGAGGTTGGTTTTTTCGAGAAAGAGAGGATCTTATTTACCTTTTGATTCTAAGACGAACGCCGCGCCGGCGTCTTCGTCGCGGTTGACTTCTTGGAAGAGGTTGTTCTCTGAAGCGTCTGACATGTGAAAAACTCCGATGAAAACAAGGAATGATTGGTTGTTTTTCGTATTGATTAATATGCGGGGAAGAAGCAAAAATTAGATTCTTTTTTTTTTCGGATATTAGTTTCGGGATTTGGGGATTAATAGTGTTGACTTTTTATTTATGCATGATAAATAAATTGGATTCAAATAAGCGAAAAAATGTAGTTATAGGATAGATTTAGGTATTTCTTGCCAAGTTGGGATTTTTGTATACCATAATTTGTGGGGCGGAGTAGAGACAAATCCTTATCGCTATGAAAATGCGTGCAAGAGTCGGCGAAATTGATCCGATTCAAATATTTTAAGGGTCAAAATATAATTTTAGGTCACTAGGTTCACATGTTTTCTTTTTAGGTCACTATGTTTGATAATTACAAAGTAAGTCACTAACTATGTATATAAAAAAAATTCGAATCATACTCTCATTTTTGGATCACTAAGTATACGTGTTTTCAATTTATACGCTTTAAGTTTTTGGGTCGCTATATTAAATCTATTTTCGCATTCATAAAAACATAGTGATCCAAAATCGAAAACAGTATACTTAGTGATCCAAAATGAAAGGTTGACCTAAATTTGTTTTGACATATATAGTTAGTGACTTACTTTTACAATTATCAAACATAGTGACCTAAAAACGAAAACATGTAAACTTAGTGACCTAAATAATAATTTAGCCTATTTAAAACTTGATCAAATAAATGAAAGAGAAGGCGTCGTAATTCCATAAATGATTGGTTTCTTGCATTTATTTTGAATGAAGAAAGAAATTTACAAGTGCGAGGCATGCACGAAAGAAAGTAAACCAATCGTGGTTATGATGTCATCGTTTCGACCAAAAAAAAAAAAAATAATCGTGGTTATGATGTCTTTTCCTAAGACCGATTAAATAGTTACCTTCTCGACGTTAGTGACATTTACCGTTACGTACAGGGACATGACCGACGTCATTATTGGGGAAAAAACAAAACCATAAACGATGACTAACGCTTTGCGTGGCAATAAATAATTCATCCAATAATAATCAGAGGCTTCTCTAGACTTTTTTATTCAATCAATAAATGATGAACAGTATATGATCCTTGAAGAAGATGGGGTGTAGGAGAAAACTAACGGTTTTAAAACCTTAAAAAACTGCAAGCAAATCACAGGCAAGCATGGATGCATGTATGAAAAACGGCAGATCAGTTTGTACAAATGCTCTGGGATGATTATATATTAGCATAATACATATACTATTATGCAGATATAACAAAAAAAAAAGAAAGGAAATATTACCATGAACCCAGATGTGATTTTCTGCAGTCTTGGGAATTAATTGCTGGGATTGCATCTCTTCTCCCCACGCACTATAGTATGTATCGGAGATATAAGATTTTAGGAACAATATAAGTTGAACTTTGGGATATTTATTAAAGGAAAAATTGAGATCAAACGCATCTATGGAAGAAAGCTCTAGGTTAGGATTTATTTTATCACTCGAAAAACGAAATGATTGTGTATAAACTATGCCCTGATAATATATGTGATAATGGGTTGGGTGGCCACCAGTGAAACCATAGTCAAAAGAAGGGGCCAATTTTGACTTTATATACCTTTCAATGTGAAAGACTGATTTGCCCATGAAATTGGATCAAATAAATTCCTAAAAAAAAAAGCCTAGGCCCAATTCCTAAAGCTTCCCATAAGCAGACGAGACAGCGATCTGAAATGAAACAGACATCCACAAAACTAATTTCACTTCAATACATAATAAAACTAGACAACCTCGTTCAAAGAACACTCTCCCTAGGTAGCCCTATCAATGGTTGTTCTTCTTCTTCTTCCACCTTTCTTCATGATCGATCATATCTCTGAGAGAGTTATACCTATTTTGATGATATTCAATCGACACACACAGATGTCGAATAGCCTCTCTTTTCTCTTCGCTCAAGCTTATGATCCCATCTTTTTTCTCCTTCACTTGTCTTCCCAAGTCAACCAATCTCTCATCCCTTTCTTGAACCTCTTTCTTCAGTTTCTGAACATTCGCTTCGTGCCCCTTCGTAGTTTGGATTAACCCATTCATATCATCAGTTCTCTCGTCGATCTTCGCCAATTCGTGTTCTTTCCCATATTCAAGCTGCTGCACTGAAACTCTGTTTTCCTTCTCAATTCGATCCTTTTCCACCTTAGCTTCAGAAATCCATTCTATTACAGCCCTGACCTCTTTCCCCATCTGGGAAACGCGCCGTTCGAAATGGGCATAGCTGTCCTCAAACTCCATGGACAAAACATCAAAACAAGCCCACGTATGCTGAACCTTCTCTATTACTTGTTTCACCAATCTTGAATTCTTCTCTTGGAGCAATTTCCCTTCTTCTACCAACCTGTCTACTCTCTGTCGATGGTTCTCATCTTTCTCACCCAATAACTGCTCCGTGATTCGAAGCTTTTGGCTGGTCAATCTTTGTTCGACTTCAGTGGTCCTTAAATTCTCCACCAACGTACTGATATCATCTACTTTCATCTCTAGCTCTCGTCTTAGTTCTTCTATCACGTCTTCTAGCCTGCAAACTTTCTCTTCTGATGCAATGAGTTCCTCAAAATAGTTCTGCGATTGAGCTTCTAGCTTCTTGCACTGATCCTCCCATGCAATCCTAACAAGATTTTGGATTTCCAACTCTTTCAGCAAGGAATTGACTTTTTCTTCCAAGCCCTTTTTCTCACCTTCTTTCCTTGGGGAATCACTGTTGTCCGACTCCGAGGAATCTGAGGAACTAATGTTTGCTTCTGCTGCTTTCTTCAGTTCTTCTGTGATGTGAATGTAATGGGCATAAAGAGAGTTGTAATGGCTGTGGATGTCTTGGATGAGGTCAGCAGCGGCCGGCCTTTTGTCTTCTTCTTCGTTTTCTTGGACATAGCGTAAGATCATCTCATCGGTTTCTGCACAACAAGGACCAACTTATCGTCATCAGTTTCTGAAAATTCGAAAAAAGGAAGGGGTAAAGAATTCATTGCCTGTTTTGCTTCGCCTGAGCTCCTCTTCCTTGTCTGAATCGATGATGTAATTATGCAAAAAGGACTCCAACGAGTTTTGCTTGGGCATGTCTTTTGATCTACTCTGCAATAAGAAGGGTACCTCTGTTTTTAGGATGAACACTAATTGAAAGATAAAGCACAATCATAAATCTACACGGCATAAAATTCATCTAATCCCATGTAAAGAAGATGAAGAGATGCCCTTGACTTTTCGTCGACGGCAACCTCGCAATCTCCGAAAAGGTGCGCTCTTTTTGCTTCCTTTCCTTTTCAAGAAATTGGATCGTTAAGGAAGTAAGAACTAAAACTGAAGTATGTGATAAGAACTTCGAAGCCCATCAACTTCGTAGCTCAGTTTTAGTATGTTCAGAGAGAGAGAGAGAGAGAGTTTTTGCATGTGATGACTCCATTAATAAGCCGAGTACAACCAAATAGGTAATTAATTAAGTATTCATTACATGCCGAAATTTTCTGACGAAACATAATTCTGATAAGCATCTAATCTAATATAGAAAAATACACAGAACCCGCTTTTAAGGTACAACATTATAACAACTTTCCCCCGAATGACTTCAAAAAAAAGCACGACTTGAAACAAAACAGTGTTACAAATACAAAACTGCCACTCTTCTTCTCCTCCTCGCTAGATAGATAGATTGGTCGTAAGATTTGTTAATGATAAATATTGCTCACACAATCCAAAACGTACGCTAAGCATTCTGAGGCTTGGCCTCTTTTGCAGGCCTTCGAGGGCTCAAAGGCGGCAGAGAGCTCTGTCTCCCCAGCCTCGAAAATCTCGAAGATGGATGCATCGGAGACGCCGCCGGCGAAGAACAGCAGCAGGGATCGTTAGGATGCTTCGGCGACGCGCAGCTCACGAACGACCTCGACGGAGAAGCAGCGCCTTGGTCGTAGGGATGTTTGGGCGAAGCGCAGCTGACGAACGACCTCGACGGCGAAGAAATCGAGCGATTATCGTTCGAGCGCTTTGGGGAAGAAGCTGAGGCCTTGAACGACCTCGACGGCGAAGAAGCCGCCGAGGGATTTGTATTCGTCTTCTTCATTCTCGCCGGGGAAGACCTCGGCGACGATGCTTCTGGTTTTTATTTTTTCCGTTGCAATCAGAAGCTCAAGGGTTAGTTCAACAAACGTTGTTACAGTCGCTTAAAAGGAAAGAAAGTAAACTATACTAACCTTGAGAGTTCTTATTCTTATTGCTTTCTTTCATGTTTCTGATAACAAAAGCAGGCTTCTTCTCATCTTTCGTCTTTTGAGCACTATTGTAAGTAGTAACTGAAGTCTGTTTCTTCACATTCTTGCCGACAGATTCTGTAGCACTGCGCAGCGTTTTCTTTTCTGGGATTTCTTCCAACTTATGATCCGCCGCCGGCCTTGTCCTTGACGAATGCTTGATCTCCGTCGTTATCATCACCTCATTGTGTTCTAACTTCTGCTCGGCGGCTTTTACAGTCTGAGATTTACCATTTTCTTGCAACCTTGGACTGGGCATGTGGTGATTCTCCACAGCCTTTTCTTGACCGACGTCCGCCGCCTTAGGCTTCTGATCAGTTCTACCGTTTTCGTCCTCCAATTTTCTGTCGGGTGTTTCATTAACAGCGCCGGCGACGGCGGCGGTCGTCGACTTTCTCCCTGGGCTCTGATCTGAACAAGTCGATCTTCGATCGAACGAAAAGGGTTTCTTCCTCTGAGGTACCTCAGAAGTCACCGACCTGAAATCGACGACCATATTGCTGTTCTTCCTCTCGATGATCTCCGAACACACAGATCTACGGTCGCTATGCGCATACATCAGATCGTCCATGGCGGCCATGTTTTCATCTCCAGAGGCAGATCTATTACCAGAAAACTCCTCGCCGTCCCAGTTCTTACAACAAGCCTTCTCCTTCTCGAACAGCTTGTAGGTGAACATCTGAAATGGGATCTGCGAAACGTGGGAGAAATCCCCACCGCCGCCGCCGTCGATCTCCCCCGAGAACTTCCTCAAGAACCCTAATTCCATGTCGCAGTAATCAACGAGCGGCGGCGGAGAATTGGGATCTCCGTGGTCGGGATTTATTACAAGGTTCTTCTTGATGTACCTCAAGATTCTGCAGATCGAAGAGAACGTCGGGCGCTGATTAGGGTTCGTCTGCCAGCACTTTCTTGTAAGAACCGCCAAGTACTTAGGCGCAGGGTAAGAAAAAAGCGGCCTTTCGCCAGCCCTTATGTTTCTAACCATCGTCTCGCCCTGTAAATGGCCATCTTCGAAAGGTACTTTCCCAGATAACAGCTCGAAGCACAGCATCCCAAAGCTGTACACGTCAGCTTTCTCCGTGTATCGGGCCCCACTTTCGGCGTCTCTGTTCTTACCACCGCCGGGCTGTTCTAATTCAGACAAGACCTCGGGCGCCAGCCATATCTCGGGCTGAGGTTGTTCTGGCGATTTAGGGATGCTTTTCGAGGCGTAGCTTTTAATCGAATGCAACCCAAAACCTGCAACTTTGGCGTGGAACAACCCGCTCGAAGCTGCTGCGTTTCTTGGCTTCAGAAGAACCTTCGAAGGGTTTAAATCGCCGTGGTAAATCTTTTTCGAGTGGAGATACTCCATTCCTCGAGCTATCTGCAGCATTATATCGACTGCTATGGGTATGGCGAAAGGGATTCTCTTCTTCTGACCAGAATTTTCTCTTACGCAGGTACGAAGATCCTTGCTCATGAGCTCCATGACTATGTGGCCCTCCTTTCTTTCCTCGTCGTAGAAAGCACAGAGATGCTGCAATACGTTAGGGTGGGAAATCAACAGCATCGAAGAGATCTCAGAACTCAATGGGATTATATCGCCGTAGAATGTCCTCAATGCGAAATTCTCCCCGCGAATTCAAATGAATCTCCTTGAAGTGCCCCACGCCTGTGGGACATCCCAGCCTCCGCTTTACGTAATAATCTTGAGATCCCACCAAGACATGAATGGGGAAGATCTTCGCTTCGTTCGACAGCTTCGACAGCAGTAATTCGACGAGCTTAACCTCGTTCCTCGAGGCCTTCGATTTCTTCTCTGGGTTCTTTCCAAGAGGAGCCAACGATCTTCCCTCCAAGCAGAATCCATGCGAGAGCATACATCTTTAGAGATGAGGTACTGCTTGCCGAATTTCCAGGAGAAGAACCTCAAGTCGTCGAATTCTTTATCGTACTTCTTGACTATGGAAGACCTTCTCTTCTGCATGTCTTCTTCGCCATGGCCTGAGATTTCTGAGGCTGTTTCTATGGCTTCGATTACGATGGGGAAACAGCAGAGGAGATTGTGTATGTGCAGTTCTACGCAGTCTCTGTTCATGTGCAGGATTAAGGCTTTTCCCCACCAGTCTTTGACGTCCATGGATTGCCTTACGTAGAGCTCTGCTTCCTTGAATACTCTGTGTAGGTCTTTCATGGGGAGTTCGAGGGCTTTCCATTTGATGCTTCGATCTTCGAGGGTTAGGTTGTGTTTGATTTCGTCGGAGATTGTTTCGAAGGCGAGGGTTAGCATGTCGAAGAGGAGGGAACATTGCCTTTGGTTGATTGAGATTTCGTGCTTTAACACCATTAGGGATTTTAGGCCTCCTAGGACTTCGCCTACCTGTCTGAATTGATCCATGTCTATGATTCTGCCCTGAAGAAAATGAAGAAGGAAAACAGAGGATCGATCGATTTCAGAAATCAATCGTTACATCTGCAGATGATCTAATTTCGAGGCGTACCACAGAACAGAAAAAAAACGATCTCGATTTTTTGCAGCAGACGAAGGAATGAATCTTCCGAGGATTGCGAAAGAACCCTCGGAGAAATCGATTTGAAACAGCCCCTTAATCACAGCAGTGTAGATCCTCGATTGATTGGAAGAAAATGTCAAGAACAACAACAGAAAAAAAAGGGGGGGAGGGCTGACGTAATGAAATGTTCTTTCTTTATGTCTCCTTTTTTTTTCCTTGCATTTCAGTACTGTCGAGGATCAAGAATCAATGCGATCCCATGACAGTGGAACTGAAATTCAAGAATTTTGAAACGAGGGTTTTGTTTCTTTTTCTTCTCCTCTGTTTCTTTGTTGTTCGTGACTACCTGAAAACAGAGCTTCCTTCCTGGGATTCCACTGGCCGTTCAAGTTTTCGCGCGAAAGAACGTATTTCCGCGAATTACGTTGTAAATCTCTTTTGCTTTCCCTAAATATAGGATGTTTTTAAAGTCAAACGTTTGACGCCTGTCTTGGGATATGGAGCTTATTCTCTAGTTTGTCTTTTATTTTATTTTGTAAGTATCATCAAGCAAATAAGTCTTGGGCAAATTAACGATTGGCCAATAAAAAAAGAAAAACTAAATAAATAAATATTCGGACATATAAGGGGTCAAATATTTTTGCATAGGTATTATAATATAGCTGTCGAGGAAGAGGATTTTATTTGGAGAATTCCATTTGGACATAACACGAGCACGAGCCGGCTTGAAACTGCACAAAACATCTGCACATTATATAATATCATTCATGTCATGCTATAATTTTACTTTTAAATATTCAAAGCCTATCCATCAACTTATGGATAAAGGAAAATACAAGGGGCTAATTTCATTGAATATACACTATTTATTATGCGATCACGACGAGATGATATGTATAAATGAATATTCAACTCAACCCACAAATAATTTCTTCAATACAATTATCCTCGTCATCAACCGAAAATTCCATATGCGTAAAAATTATATGGATGGTATACAAACACAAGAAATACACACACGCCTACTATTATCACCAAATCAATCAAAATTTGGCCATTTTAACAAACATTAAAAAAATTGGCACTCCATAAGAAAGTTAAGCTATAATACTACTGCAACCTTCTTTTTCATAGTTTGAAGATCATCTGATGGAGGCCAAAACCGATAGGTCGACCCGACCCGTCCATTCTTCCCCGGGCTTAAGCGTAATGGGCTTCTCAATCGCAGCTGCGTCTACGCAGAGCATTTGTTTGTACTCTTCGTCTCCAAAATCAGTCATGGCCCGAGCCCTCTTCTCCCATGGATTCCAAACAACTGTTATTACAGAAAAAGAATCGCTTTTACTTAGCTGCTCAAACTATGTTTGCTTGGTTAGTTCAGAATTTTAACGTTGTATTGTAATGATTCTTACCAACGTCGGGCAGTCCCTCTTTTCTGACGACGAACGTTCTCTTCCTCTCGTGGTCGAAAACTCCAACTGCGTCTGACGAACTGAGGTAGACTCGATCCACCTAATATGTCAATGTTATCGTATGACTTCGAACGGTTGCTTTTTTTTTTCTTTCTTTCTTTTTTGACTGACCTCAGATTCGAAGGTTAAGGCGTCTCCTTGTTCTGTGAACCTTTCTTTGTTGCTGAGGTTGTCCAAGTAGTCTAGTGTCTCCAAGCCCTCGACCCTTACCTCGCTGCTTATTCAAAGTACAAAGAATGCATTTTTTCAATGTGAAGATTTGATATCATCGATGTCCCTCCCAAGTGGTCTTCTTAGTATTATTATTACCATATGTCCGAGACAGACAAGTAAGTGTGGTAGGCGAATGAGAAGCTAAAGGGCTTGCAGTTGACATTCCTGATTCTTGATATCAAGCTAAGCTGTCCATCGACAGTTAAGTGAACCCTTAAGCGAAGCTCGAAACTGGAAAAGGAAAAAGGGTTTTAAGAAGGTAAAAGAAAAGATTCAAACTTTGCAACAGACGACATCGATCTCTGCTACACGATTCTTGCAAGAACCGAATGGCTTTGTTTTCGTTGCAAGAAATAGAGTGGAATTTCTTTCAACAACATATACCCGTGAGGCCAGATCTTGAGATCATCGTCCGATGGCTTGCAAAGAAGGTCGACGAACGACTTTCCATTCATTGAATCGCCGTTATTGTGTAATGGCGGCGGATTGTTGTCTACGACCCATAATCGATTCCTTGCGAACCCATGATGTTCTAAAGACCCACGAGTTCCAAACTTTCGAAAAAAAAATCATAGATAAACATCTCAGTAGGAGTTAACTAAAGGTGGATTCTGTATATGCGTTGCATATTATTATACCTGTGGGAAACAGATGGGAATCCCTCCTCTCACAGCTGAAGGTGGCTTAAAGATAGCCTGCAAAAGCCCAAATTATTACACAAATTTTTACTTCCATTTTTCGTCTTGTTTTGATCAGACAATCTGGGAATAAGATAGGTGATTTATTATCCCCAATTTAGTATAGATAAGAACAGGAAAATCGAACCGAAAAAGGTACCTTCTTGCTGGTGAATAATAGCTCCTCGCCACGCTCTGTTTTCCAAGAACGAACTTGCCCACCGTAGAGACTAACCTGTAGAGATTTATTCAATCATTTCATTAGAGTTTCAAGATTATAACTTCAACGGTATATACGTAGAGATAACGCAAGAATGTTAACGAAGATCAAACATGCCTTGGCTGATGCGCCACGAGGGCTCCTCAGCAAAACCTGCGAAATTCCCTGCTCATCCTTCGTGATCTCAATTGGAGATCTTTGACTCTCATCTAATGCAAGAGGATCCATTTTTTTTGCTTTTCTTTCTGGACAAGATTTATGTTCCTTCTTCTTACATAACAGACCTCAGCAGAGACAGCGATTTATAGAGACGGAGAATGTGAAAGAAATCCCAGAAAAAGGGGTCGAGAAAAGTAAATGAACGTCACCCAGAATTAGTTGAGACTCAGAGCTTTTATCATTCGATTCTTTCTCGTGAGCCCAGAAAGCAAACTTCTTGTGAAATGCTACCGAAATCTTAACTACCTCAGAGCTTCTAAATTCAACGGTGTACTTCAGTGTAATAACACGAGATTTGACCCAATTTGCTCGAAACGAAACAGTTCGCCACAAAGCAGAGATTTATTACAACTTTTTCCTTTTGAATTGTAGGAGAAAATGGACATAATTTATTACCACGCGTTGAAAAAGTAAATAGCTCTTTAATACAGAGAGAGGTTGGTCCATGTTTTAACTCGTTTTTGACCTTGACACAGTTTTTTTAATAACTACATAAAATATGGAAAGGTCAGATCTTGAACTGATCTTGACGAGCTTATTACACAACAATCCATAGGATAGAATAGACTAGATCTCATCTCTTACGTAAATTATTGTATATAAACTCAGCCCCTCATGTGGTAATAAAATGACGTTGACTGAACCAAAAAAGGTCCAGTTTTCCAGTCTGAACAGCCAACTAAAAGTATGAAAGAAGATAGTTTTCATGTTGGCAGCGAAAGCGAAGATGTACGTGGAGATAGAACATTGATCGAAATTACAAGGGCTACGTTGGTCTAGTTCTTATCCTCATGTATTTTTCCAGTGGATAAAGACGATAGACGTGGAACGTACTGCGTTTGCTGCACGTAGACCGCCCGCAAAAGAACAACTTTTTTTCTCCCAACTGTAAAAGGTTGAGCCAACTAATCTTAAATTAGAAATCGATCCTCGAATTCTTCGAATTTTCAATTTCCAAGAAAGGACCTGCGCTGGGTCCTCGGCGAGCTACCATGGATTTACCGAACTATAGAGAGGTCGATCGCAAGGTGATACCTTTGAAACCCTTACTTGCGCATTTAGAATCCAATTATCATACTCAATATCCACACTTCGGTGACTTGCTTGAGGGTTTTTGCTTTTTGGGCGAGTGAACTTTTGGGTTTGATTTTCTAACTCCCTCCTTTATTGTTCAATGTTAATGATTAATGGGTTGAGTCAAATCACATCATACTATTGTTCAATTTGGTTCTTCTTGATTCTGCCTACTGTTAATATGGTAAACGGGAGAATTAGCTGATTGCCTTCTGTGTGGAGTTAGATTTTTAAGCTTGCAATCAGTGATAGGAAGAAATTTTTCAGCCGATTTGATTCTTTTTCGCTTGGTGCAGGATCGATCCTCAATCAATTACAGTCGACGTCGATCGTCCTAAAACAACTTGCTGGGGCTGTGGACGCCGTCTTTCTATTGCCTCAGATGCTTTGGTCTTTAAATGCAGATGGTGTGGAGCCATAACAAAGCAATTCCCAATCAAGAACGACGACAAGCACTTGAAACGGAGGCGCATCCGCGACCATTGCTTCGTTTTCATCTCCATTCTATTCATGGTGCTCTTTATATGTAAGCTCAGTCACAACTCAATGCCATTACAAAAAACTCAATCGCATGCCTGAAATCTTAACGTTCTTTCCTCGCTAGGCGGCGGCGTTTGGGCAGTTTATCCTATAATCTTCTCAATCAGCTACTTCTGCGGCGTTTTCCACCTAACAGTCGCAGCGATTTTGTCCCTGTCGACGCTGTCTTCGTTTTGCCTCGCTGCATTTAAGCCCGCCGGAGTTCCACCGTTGATACCGTGGGGCGGCGACGCGGCGGTTCGGAAAGGCGGGCTTGAGGACCATACTTTCTGCCAACAATGCTCAAAGCCGAAGTCACCCAAAACACACCACTGCAGTTCTTGCGGGACATGCGTGCTCGACATGGATCATCACTGCCCATTCGTAAGTAGAAGAAAAAAAAATCGAATGTTCCTAAGCTGCAAAGCGATTGCTTTAACCGCAGCTTTCCCCTTCTTCTCACGTTACGTACGCGCAGATTGGGAACTGCGTGGGATCCGAGAATCACAAGGCGTTCGTCGTCTTCCTCATATGCGCTGCCGTAAGCTTGACTTACATAGCTATCATGGCTTCGTATTCGGCGCTCTGCATCTGGCCCGCAAAACTCCCATCGAATGGGCTCGATTTCTTGAATGCAGCTCTGTTCTTACCAGCGAGGGGGTTCGTACTCATCTACTTCTTCTTATCGAGCGTTTCCGTTGGCAGTGGAGTTAGCGTTCTGCTGTGGCAGCAGCTGTGGTTCGTATACACTGGGAAGACTTATCTTCGCCATCTAAGTTCGACGGATGCACATGCGGAGAAGGACTGCGATAACCTCGTTAGATTCTTTGGATGTACGGTTAGTACGTCATCCTCGTACTTGCCGAGTTATTGGAAATCTAGGAAAAGGCACGACAAGTGAAGGTGCAAGTAAGTTGGCAGTAGACTGGGTGATGAACGGAATTTGTATTTAGTTTAGCCCTCAAATTGAAATTTGTTTTGTGGGGTTCGATTTCGGTCCTTGAAGAAGGGGTATATACGCATTTGGTACACTTTTTGTTCATGATATTTTGGGCTGGATGTTTTATACCAAGAAAGGTCAAGAGAGGCAGCTTTGTTCAACAACCACAGTATACCTACCATCCACGTTAAACGACGGCGTTTTGGGCCTCGGAGTTGTAAGTAATCTGATATAATAAAATCATTTCCAGGTCAGAAGAGACAACCCCTCATTGGTAGCTCAGGTCACTGTCTTTTCACTACCTCGACGAGTCCGCCAACCCCTAAATCGGATTCAATTGGCTCTAATCCCTTATTTCTTTAGGCTGTGTTTAGTTTATTTGGATCCAAGGATTCACGTTTTTGGTTGTTGATTTGCATAAATTCACCTCAGAAGCTCCGTAGAGACGCACGCATCCAAGAGAGAAAATGGAATCAGCTGCAGCGTTGTCGCAAATCGGGCTCGCCGGTCTCGCCGTTATGGGCCAGAACTTGGCCTTGAACATCGCCGAGAAAGGTTTTCCGATCTCGGTCTACAATCGAACCAATTCGAAAGTGGACGAAACCCTAGATCGGGCTCACAAGGAGGGGAAATTGCCCCTTTTCGGCCACTACAATCCCAAGGATTTCGTCCTCTCCATCACCCCGCCTCGCTCCATCATCATCCTGGTCAAAGCTGGCGCGCCCGTCGATCAGACCATCTCCGCCCTCGCGGCTCACATGCAGCCGGGCGACACGATCATGGACGGTGGGAACGAGTGGTACGAGAACACTGAGCGAAGGATCGTTGAGACGAATCAAAGGGGTTTTGCTCTATCTCGGCATGGGTGTTTCGGGCGGGAAGAAGGGGCGAGGAACGGGCCTTCATTGATGCCTGGTGGGTCCCACAGGGCCTACTTGAACGTGAAGCACATACTGGAGAAGGTTGCTGCCCAGGTCGACGATGGGCCGTGCGTGACCTACATTGGTGAAGGGGGGAGTGGGAATTTTGTAAAGATGGTGCACAATGGGATTGAGTACGGTGATATGCAGTTGATTTCTGAGGCTTACGATGTACTGAGGAACGTTGGTGGGTTGGGTAATGAGGAGATTGGGAGTGTTTTTGAGGAGTGGAATAGAGGAGAGCTAGAGAGTTTTCTGATTGAGATCACTAGTGATATCTTTAGGGTTGAAGATGAAGTAAATGGTGGGTTTTTGGTCGATAAGATTCTTGATAAGACAGGGATGAAAGGAACGGGGAAATGGACAGTTCAACAAGCAGCTGAGCTAGCAATTGCAGCCCCTACCATCGCTGCATCTTTGGATTCTCGCTACTTGAGTGGATTGAAAGAGGAAAGAGTCGCAGCAAGCGAGATTTTCAAGAACGAGGGGCTGGCAGAAATCGAAAACTCAGCTAGTGTAGGCAACGTGGACAAGAAGAGGCTGATCGATGATGTTAGGCAAGCTCTCTACGCATCGAAGATTTGCAGCTACGCCCAAGGCATGAATCTGCTGCGCTCAAAGAGCATGGAAAAGGGCTGGGGCTTGAACTTAGGTGAGCTAGCTAGGATATGGAAGGGCGGGTGCATCATCAGAGCTGTTTTCTTGGACAGAATCAAAGGGGCGTACCAGAGAAACACGGGATTGGCTAATCTGTTGGTTGATCCCGAATTTGCAAAGGAAATGGTGCAGAGGCACGTCGCTTGGAGAAGGGTCGTTGGCTTGGCGATTCAAAATGGGGTTAGTGTCCCTGGCATGTCTGCTAGCCTTCAGTACTTCGATACTTACAGGAGATCGAGGTTGCCTGCGAATCTTGTCCAGGCTCAGAGGGACTACTTTGGCGCTCATACTTACGAGAGGGTCGATCAAAGTGGCTCGTATCACACTGAGTGGTCCAAGCTCGCAAGGAAGGCTAGAGTTTAGCCAGCTTTCGCTGATTGGTGGTTGATTGAAGCTTGAATTGGTATTGGTATCATTTTCGTTGTTGGAGTTCTTGTTCTTGATTTCGATGAATTTGCTGCTTTTGAGAATTTGAGTATTTTAGTTTGCATTTCCTTTTGATAGTGGACTGCTTTGTGGCTCTCTCAGTTGTTGGAAATTATAAACCTTTTGTAGCTTCGGCGTTCTGAGTTTTCTGTAATAAGAGGAGCTTGCTTTTTTTATTTAATAATGGTGTTGTCCTAGTTATTATTATAACCGTTGAAGTGTATGGCTACCATGTTTCATGATGCTTGTTAGTAGTCTTCTTAGGTTAGGGAGTTTGTAGTTTCATTCGATGGTTGTAAAATTTGGGCCTCACCTATTTAGATGGTGATTTTTGCAGGGAACCATAGATAGCCCAACCCAGGCAAATCGCATTAATAATATCCAATCTCAACTAACCATAAGCTGAACTTTTGACTTATATAAAAGAGGCTATCCGCCGATTGATAGCCAGTTTCATGTAGGTATCAGGTCAGCCTTACTACTAATTATGACATGACATATACAGTGCAATATGGAAGTTTGTCATTAATTTCAAGGCCAATTTAATATTTAATCTACTGACACGTGTGGGAAGGAGTATTGTAGCATATGGGCTCTTATTGTGGCCCATTTGTAAACAAGCCCATAATCAGTAATAGTTATGGTTGTTCTGGCGAATAAGATGGGAAATCTCTGATGTTCTTTTATCCATACAATACAAGTGTGTCGTGTGGTGTCGTGTCTAATGTTATTACATGTACCATAAAACATCGAGATGGCATATTTTTCTTTAATTAGCATTTAGTGCTTTACTTTTTTCTTCTTTTCCTTTATGAAATAAATTATCTTCAAAGAGAATGAATTGTAGAGAAACCGCTTTGTGACGTTTGAGCAATATATTATACATTCAATGACCGGAAGAAAAAAAATTAATATCCGACCCGAACCGTGCCCGAAATGATAGGTTTGGGTTAGCATTTCCGACCTGTTTAAGTAAATGGGTAATCCAACTCGTATATTAAGTGAGTCAGGTTAGGATTCGAGTTTTCAACACGAAATTAACCCGTTTATCAGTCCATTTAACCAGAATAATATAAATTATCAAAAATATCCTTAATATAAATACATAAATTACTTTTATTTAATTATATGACTTGTATTATTTGGAATTTTAACTGTTGTTGATTTTTAGGAAAAACAACTTCTTTGTTTCTCTATTGTTCTATTTCATTTGGATTTATAATTCTATTTTTTCTTTTTAATTTTAATTCGGAACGGGTTGCGGGTTAATGTGTTATGTTTGGGTGAAAGCAGGTCGCCTTAGGGTTCAATATTTCAACCCGTCTAGATAAACAGGTCGGGTCAGGGTCGAAATTTTCAACCCCGTTTATTGAACTGGTTGAACCCAAATGTGATTCAACCCGACCTGTTTACCACCCTTTATTGATGCTATCTCACATTACCAACGCATTCAAAATCCATCAAATAATTTAAAATAAAAAAACAGATCCATATAGCCAAACCCAACGATCAACTGCAGTAATAAGTTTCTTAATACATATTCGATACACAAATATCCCATTATTGTATGATTCCTAATCGGGCTACAATCTACTCATAGCCGCACAACGTGCGGCCATCCTCACATAGTATAATATGAATGTATGTATCTGCTGGGAAAAAGCTAAGATTCTTGGTGAACTACAACTATAGTTGATGCTGCTTCTTTAGACAAATGCTCTTTCACTTTTCATTGATGTCATTTGCTAATGAAATAAACAAATTACTCTAAATGGGGGAATTTATGCTGATATGTTACTGTCTATACACTAATTCTTGATCCTTATCAACATCCTTATATAATATTAGCAAGTTAGAACAATCGAATCTATATTTCCGGTTAGTACTATTATATAGTAATAATTGCATTATTCTTAAGAACGGTCAAAAGTCTAGTGATGTCCCCTCGCCGGTGCTTTGAAATGGTGTGCCACGAAGCATTTATGCCGTATTTTTGGGAAATTTTTAACAATTCTTTAGTTAACTTATTTCCGACATAAGGAATTGAATCTCGCATAATATGTAATATATATAGTATCGTAGCTATAACTTTAGAAACAGGAAAGAATATGATTTAGGTATATTTCTGTCGTACTTATTTGCTTATATTATATGCCTTATTGAACACTTATAGCCATTTAAATCATATTTTTTTCCTGGGTGAGTATAATCTTTGTGATATGTATCATCTTCATAATTTTAGATTTAAGTCGAACCTGCCCTACTATAGGTGTATTGTTCGATGGTAATTTATTTGCCTGTGCATAATAGACCATGATCCATAGGAACCAAAGGGCTTGTAGACAGTAGTACAAAGGTAAAATAAATAAAATAATTAATGTACATGACTAGTCAAGACTTTCTGGACAGCAACATAAACGGTTGTGGAAAGACTTATCTTTTCAGACAAAAGGGTTTCCATTTTCATGAGCTGTAAACCTTGCTTGAGATTTCGGACAGTGCATCGAAAAGTGACAACATAAGAGAAACTGCAAAAAAAGCTATTATAATATGTAACATCTTAGAATTCACAGGTAACAAAACCAAAACAAAAATATTAATTGTTCAAAGTACATTTTGACTAGAAATGATAACGGGCCCTGAACGTACGTGGCAGTTGTGTGACTATGGTGTTCTGGCAAAAATGGTGGAGGAATAATTAACAGGTAAAAAATAAAAAAGGATGGGAATAAAAAACTATTACACAATGATTTTCAGTTTGCTGATAGTCGAAAGGTTTTAATAAAGAGTGGTTAAGATTTACGCGGGCTTTTGTTATATCAGTAAGATTCGAACTCATCATCATGAAATGAGGCATTGAACTCAAGAATATTATTTTCTTAAGCTGCCGAGATGATACTAATTGTTTAATGCACGCTCGGAATTGTTTGAACCTATCTCTCGATAACATATTATGCAACGGAAATTTATTGATTACTTATATATATATATATATATTATATGATATTATATATATTATATAATATATATATATATATATATATATATATATATGTGTGTGTGTGTGTGTGTGTGTGACTAGAAAATGCTCTTTTATTAAGCGTGAGCGGCAGGTCATTGCATGGGTACCCCCTTTTGTCCAATGAATCATAGTAAGTGTTGTCTGTGTTTATAAGGTTGTGTTGGTACATGTGTGCAATCACACTTGGTTCGTAACTTCTTATTCGTCAACAAGGCGGATCTATTAGGGTTTGTAGACACAATTAATTAAATATGTGTATCCGATTAAATTTACAATCGAAAAAATATTTGAAACTCATTCCTTTGGCATCTCGCAGTAAAACTGCAATAACAAATATATGGTATGGTAATAGAGCGGGACGAAATAAAAATTTGATAATACATTGTGGGGCATGAAATAAATTAGATTGAAAATGGTAATGGGGTGGCTTGAAATGAATTAGATTGAGAATGACAATGTATGAGAATGGAAATGAAATTAGACACAATTAGATTGGAACTCATTTGCAATTTTTTAATCGAACGGAGAAATAATCCCATCCATGCCATGTGATCTTCTTTCACAATATACAATTTCTTATTATGAAACATCTGCGTTTTGATGATAAAGCAGATCACCGTGAGAGTTTGATGTACTTAGTCTAATGGTTTTTTTTTTCCATATATGGAAAATCTCACAGCTCACGAACCTATGTTACTCTCATAATTAAACACGATAATGCCTCATGTTTTTTACAAAATACTGATGTACTAAAGACTTGTGCTTAGTGCCTGTTTTAGGGATAAGCTTTGGTCGTCTGCCACACGTGTTGGGTGATTATGTAGTCGTAATCTCCGAAAACTTATATAACAATGGAAGTAAATCGAATACACGTACATGCTATAGATTCAAAGTTAGGGTTATAACAAGAGGTATGTCTTTCATGGAGTTGTGCAATAACAAGTAACGATCTATTACTTAAAGCCTAAAGGTAGTCAAAAGACATTTTCAGGCATTAATTCAACTTGCATAAGTAAAATATATCATATCACCAACTAATTGTTTCTGGGACGATATTGTGTGTTAAAATGAAAAGGGAAGAACGTAAGGGAAAAGCTAATTATATATTTTTATAGAGACATCTCAATGGGGGTTGGAAGAATAAGAATCTTTCTTTAATTAATGTACTGCATGGCCTTCCACCTGTTACTTGCCTATATAAAGGAGGGTTTTCCATACTATTACCTCACGAAAAATCTCCCATAAACCAACGCACATGAATATTAGCTATATCTATGTACCTATTCTTTAGTTAAATTTGAAAAGCAGCTATAAAAAATGCTTATAATCCTTCTTCCATTTCACTACTCGATGGACGATTGCTACACACAGGAAAGAAAGACGACGAAATTTTTGAATAACTGAGCAGTAAGAGTCGCACTTGTGAATACTCGTGTGATTAAAAAGAGAGCTTTCTTCGGTTCAAGCTTAGGGATATTGTGAGGTTCAATTTGCTGCCGACTCATTCATTCAAATGCCTGAGTTAATTCAATAGGGTTTTCAACTCGGTAACTGATTGAATGAAGTGGGAGTCAAGTTGAATCTTAAGCTTTCTGTTCTTGGACTGAAGGGAGCTCCCTTTCTCCCTTCCCTTCATATGCAGTTTATATCTAATAGGGTTAATCATGTTCCCTTTTTATAAGTATATGTATCTGCTGGTTTCTTGGTAGTATTTGGGTTTAAACACGATGATTCCTACCTCGTACTAAAATCCTGACATCTTAGTTTATGGCGCATCTTGCAATCACTGTGAAGGTTTATATTGTCCAGGTGAGATCTTTTTACTTGCAGCAGAAAAAAAAAAAAAAAAAAAACTGTTGGAGATATATATACCCTTCTTTTTTATACTTAAAACGTAAGCAGTTTCTTAGGGTTTTCTCGCCCGAGCTCGACGACAGCGTTTTAATGGTGTTCTTGGGCGTCGACTCGACACTAATGCTATAGCAGCAAGTTCCAAGACAATATTTTGTGCTGTGATTGGTCGTTTTTGCTATTACCGAAGTGTCGCTTTTTATATGTAGTGGCTTTCTTCTTTCTTTACATTTCTTGAACTACGCAATTCCCAGATGTTGAGTTGCAATTAAGGCTTATAAGATATTCTTCGTTTTATTTAATATCTTTGTGGAATACTTTTGAGATGATAAATGGAATATGAAATTAGTCACTAATTGTCTAGCTTACTGTTTAATCTAGATTCTAGATGCACTATTGGCATGTTTGACTTCCCAAGGAAATGTAAATAAATAAACTAATAAAACTCAATATCTTGTATATATAGTTTCACTTTATTGTTTTTCCATTTCCAAAGTGGTCAACCACCATAAGAGGAAAAACCTTAGAAACACAATTAAAAAGAAATAAAAGGAGTAAAACTTAACTAAGTTTTCGGCGAAAAATATTACAAGATCGATGATTCTGCAAAGAGGAGTAGGGGAAGGAAAAAAGCTTCTTCCGTTATTCAAGCCGATAAAAGATTCTGTATATGTCTCTGCAACGATGATGAGTAAATACATAGTTTAGAACAATGTATTATCAGGGCACAACAAAATCGATCCAAGAACTAAAATAAATGAGAAGACAAAGGATTATTAAAGTCCTACCTCAATTGCAAGAGGTGATGTAGTAGGAGGGAATCGGCCTACAACTCTGCCTTGTTTGTTCACCAGAAACTTGGTGAAATTCCACTCAATATCTTTTTCGCTCTTCAAGAATTTGTAGAGAGGAGCTGCGTTTTCTTCGTTAACTTCGACCTGCAAATGAAGGAGTACTCAGCCTTGATTTATTACTCCAAAGAAACTTCATCAAGTAATAACCTTGTCGAATATTGGGAATTCTGCTTTAAACATAGAGCTTATGGTTTCCTTGATTTCCTTGTTAGTTCCTGGTTCTTGCTGACCAAACTGATTACAAGGGAATGCTAGTATTTCAAGACCTGAGAAAAGAAGGAGAATAATCTTGAGGATGACATTGGCCAACAAGAATGAATGTAATGATATACTGAGTAAAAAATTCTAACCTTGATCCCTGTACTTGTCATAAAGAATGTTAAGCTCCCTGTAGTTTGACTCGGTAAAGCCACTTTGAAGACGTTAGAAGAACGATATCGAAATGAAGAAATGAGAATAGCAGTGATAAAAGAAAAAGGGTAGAAAAGGAGATCGACATAGCAGCAAAGCAATCTATCTGTGTGTCAAGTCAACTCACCATTTTGAAGCAACATTAACGATGAGAACAACCTTTCCTCTATACTTGCTCAGAGCCACATCTTCTCCATTTATATCCTGCAAAAACATTGTCCACTGCGTTACTCTGCACCAAGAATGAGAAATCGTAGCTGTGATAGGCTTAGCATATAGCAGCATCGTTCGAAAAAACAGGGTACCTTCACTATGAACTCGTGAATGGATTTTGGGAACTCTGAATTCTCATGATCCGCAAAAGGGTACCTGAAATACAGCCAAAATGCAAACCCAAGAACGAGAAAAGACGCCCGTTTCGTAGATTTCGATGAAAGCATGCTTTGCTGATCAGCAGATAAGTTTTCTTTCTTCCGTTTTTATTGCGTTATAGAGGCAGAACAAGAACAGAGCATCGCTCAACTGCGCAAGGATAAAACCATTGCAGTCCAAATATCAATCTATCTCTGCAGTAATTATCTGTTGCTCGTGTTTGTGTGTGTGTTTTAGTGCGTGTCGACGATATTCATTAAAGAACATTTAAAGAACTACACTAGTCTAAGCTATGACATGAAGAGATTGTACTGCATATAGTTTAACATATACATACCAATTGTGCCATTGATCGGATACATAAAGAGTTGACATTCTTAGACATATAAATACAAATATATATTCCGTGATAGTTGGTAAGATATAAACCATATTAGTGGTGTCACATAGATAGCGTCTCAGCATCACATGAGGAAGTACTATGTCAAGTATGATGCTTGAGATCAAATCAAATCTCTCGAAAAGACTTCAAGTTTCGCATTCAGTTGAATATAATCCTACTCAAAAGGCACGAATTTGTATTAGGTGAAAAGCATGGATAGCATCATAGTTCGATCGCTTTGCTTTCACTTTAAGACAGAAGAAGACAAGAACAGTTCATCTCATGATGTCTCTTGCAAGTCCAGCAATGTTATCCATTAAACCCAACTTGTTATTTGCCACGCTTTATACATCTCCACAAAGATCGATCGAGACGCATCGGAATACATTAAATAACGAAAATGAGGAAGTATTCAAACCTGACGATCTTCGTCTTCATCGTCTTCTGTTCGACGAGCAGATCAAATGCCCAAAATGCCCTCCTACGGCGACGGCGCGATAACCCATGCAAGCAGATGACTTTCTACTTCCACGACATACTGTACAACGGCCACAACGCGGACAACGCCACGTCAGCGATCGTCGGAGCTCCGGCGTGGGGAAACCGCACTGTCCTGGCCAGTCAGAGCCATTTCGGAAACCTCGTGATATTCGACGACCCAATCACGGCCGACGTCGGCCTGCAATCGAGCCCAATCGGGCGAGCCCAGGGATTTTACCTTTACGACAGGAAGGAAGCGTTCACCTCTTGGTTAGGGTTTTCGTTCGTCTTCAACTCCACCGAGCACAGGGGCTCAATCAACTTCGCCGGCGCCGACCCACTGATGGAGAAGACGAGGGACATTTCGGTAATTGGAGGCACCGGCGACTTCTTCATGGCGAGGGGAATTGCTACTTTGGAGACAGATGCTTTCGAAGGAGACGTTTACTTTAGGTTGAAAGTCGACGTGAAGCTGTACGAATGCTGGTGATTTTTATGTTCTTGTGAGAGAATCAAGAATCCAACTTGTATAATATTCTTCTCAAAAATCTCATCTTCAGATTAAATAAACGAACCGTGGGGTTATATGTTAGAAAGAAAGGAGTAGAAGTCAACAGGTTATTTAATCAAACATGTAATAGTTCCACACAGAAATGCAATCAGAATTTACACATAAGCAAAATAATTGCTCGACCACTGACCACAAACAAGCCACGCACTGCTACGTCCCATGATTCATGCAAAGCCATTATATGAGAACGTAATTTCAAAAGGAATATAAATTATATATGATATATATACTTTGATGGCCATGAAGACATTCCTTAATCCAATTTCTTGCCTTTCAATGGGCCTCTAGGGATCTTGCTCAAGACTTTTGCATCAAACACTGCGTACTGTTTCTTGAGCTCGGCCATTGCCTTCTCGGCGTAAGAATCCACTTGGTGTTCGTACTTGTCGTAGAACACGGGCACAACAAAAAGCAGGACAGTGACTGTTTCGAAGACATGAAATTATGTCATTACAAACATGATTAGGATTACCTGCTAATCAGTTGTTATACAATCAAGAAATTAACTTGATGGGACTTACTTATGTAGAGCAGAGTTAAGAAGTCAAAGCAACTCCCCAAGAATGATACGATCCACAAGCCACCTATTACCTGCAGAAATATCAATACATAGTGTTCATATATACATTAGGGAAGAGAATGGGAATCTTTCTTCTTCGAGACATACTGAGATGAACTTCTTCAAATCTTTCCCAGACGCAATGTCCCTCAGGCTCGCGAGAGCTCGATTGGCATCACATCTCAGAGAGGATGCAAACTTCAACACGGGCTCTTCAGGGATGATAACCTCGGGAATCTTTGGCGGAGATCTACGAAAGCAGAAATATATAATTTAATTCGACCAACACATATAGCTTTCACATACAAGGAGAAGCAAGCTCACTTCTTTATGAAGGTGGAAGCGTTCGACCATAGGAATACAAGGACCAGGCCAAGAATCAAAGCGTGGCTGATCAGTGTGAGGAAATGATATTCAAATACATCAAAGAGTATCCAGATAGCAGAGGATGCACCCAATACACCAGCTGAAACTTTCTTGTCCCTCCACATGAACACATCTGCAACTGATCATACGCATGTATAATCAGTATATTGGGTGGAAATCTCACTTATAATGCGATCAAATAAAAATTGGACAAAATCACGAGCTCCCCACAAATTTCAGCAAGAAAGAAATTTGGGGAAAATAATTCGAAGATGGCAGAAACGAAAAATTGAGCCAACACTGATGAATTTATCGATCAGAAGACTCAATAAAAGCCTCATCTCCTCCCAATTATACGTATGATGAAGACTTGCTTTAAAATAAATTGTAAAAAAAGAAGATGAATTTCCGCCAAACGCGAGCTTTTATTTTGCGTAGCAGTACCTTTGCCGCCTCCGAGAATTTTGTGAACAGGCTTCTCCCTTCCAAAGAGACGATAAACCTTCTCCTTCAACGACGACGATCTGCGATCATCGTCTGAGTCAGACGACGACGACGAATCGCTGCCACCGATTTTATCGGATATCTTATCCATCAAAGACTCCTTCCTCACCTCTTCTTCTGCCATCGTCAACAGATTATTATTGCGATAAATATGACAAACAACGGTGAAAATCTTTGTATTTTAGCGATTCCTCGCTTAGTGAGTAATGAGAAATGGGAAAAAGATTCTGCGTGGGGTATAAATATTTACAGAATATTCAATCGATTACAATATTACATTGAATCGCAACCGTCGGAGTCTTAATTTTAGGCCGTTCGATTTGATCCCCTCTTTCTCTTTCCTTTGTGTGTAAGAAAACTATTTTTGGAGTTTTACTTTTTCTTCCTAAAACAGTTCACACATTTTGGGCTATTTGGCGAGTATGGACTTGGGTTGAATTTGGGCTTTTGCAAAAGAGTTGCTAACAATACAAAGATGAAAACGGAACATCATTCAATATTCCACTATTCGTATAGGTTGCCGTTGCAATAATAAATAATTTTGCTAAACCTAGTGTATAATCTTTCTATATATAAAAGGATGAGTTGACCTGTTTATAGCCAGTTTCTTACCGGTTTCAGGTCATATATTAATTTCCATTAACAAATTAAATAAATTAAATGACAGCTTTCTAATTACAGTGTCGAGGTATTTTATTGGCCAATCAAACGGTTGTTCTTATCTTGCCCTTCCTCATTGTTTAAGAAAAGAGGAAACAGATCAACGAGCATAAACTTTTCCTCTTCACCCACTTAACTACAGCCAACTGGAATTTTTTTCATGTTGGTTTGCTGGCAAAGACGTGTTGATCCACCTTTTAATGTTCCAATACGGCGGTACTTCATTGGTATATCAGAACGGTGTTCTTATCTTCTTTTTCTTCTCCATTATTTAAGATAGAAGAATTATATCAAGGACCATAGCCTCAACCTCTTTCGACACACTTAACTCAGGTATTTATTTCTATGATTTCCGTATGGGTTTGCTGCTAAATATGTCTTAGCGTCCTTTAGAGGGTCGATTTATGAGTTGTATTACTGTAGTGGATCCAAGACTTTGTTCGTTTTCCTCCGTCGCTTTTTCCTTTTGTTTTTCCTCTGTTTTCCTTTTGTCTTTTCTGATTTGTAATAGATGTTTTAGTTTACTTCTATTTTTCTATCTTCACGACTACTCACTTCTGCTACTACAATTAGACCTCCTTAGGTGCTTCGTACCTGGCTTGTTATAGAAATATCTTCATCTGAATTACAGCTTTGTAGAACTGTTGATCTCCACAATATTTGATGCATTTGATGAACATATCAAAATAGATGGTATTCGCTGCATTGAAGTCGTCTCTCTTCTGTACGACTTTCCCTTTGTTCTGCTGTTTGTTAAATGACACAGGTCTCATTTGATTAAAAAAGGCAAGGCAATAATAAGAATAGTTCGTATTTTATATTTGATTATTACCTTGAAACTGCTTGGATAATTCCCCGTGAATTTTACCTCATATTTTGGTTTCTTTTTTTAAAATAAATTATTAGTATAATTACCATTTTACACTTCAACTTTTCATTTATGAAATACGTCCCACAAATCAATTTTTTTCCTTTATATTCTTAAAGTAACACACATATAGACTTTAAACTATGATTTCATCAATTAAACATTGTAAATTACATATATAACTCTAAGAATAAGATAAGATAGCATATTGACGTGTTCTTTGAGTTATTTATATTTTTTAATCTAACCTTATTTCTCCATACCAACATCCGCCGTGTTATTAAGAGATTAAGAAGAAAACAGATATGAGTGTCATTAAGAGTGATTAAGTTAAGCTTGTTAGATATTTTGTATTAATTATTATTTGTTTAGTGAATGTGGGCCTGGAAGCCGCCTTCAAGGCCCATTTGAATCCCCACGCTTTTTTATTGCTTAGAAATAAAAATGTTTGAGAATTGAGAGGGGTAATATGGTCAGTACACAATAGAATAGGAGAGATCTGTCTGTGTAAGAGTGAAACACGTGACACAATAGAAAATGATCGATCAACACTGTTAAATAAAGATGGGTTCTTTTTCCATTTGTAGAGTAATTTCCATTTTCGGTCGACGTCGACTCATAGTTGCAGGAGGATTTCTTTTCTTTAGCATTATGATTTGAATTTTATAATTACTGTTTCTTTCAGGTGGAAGTACTTGCATACTGCTCCACTTTGATAGGGCTTATCCAACGTGGTCTTTGACATCATCGTACGTAAGTTTCTTTTTGTTTTGCTCTACTAAATAATACTCGATTTACTTGCTGCTTTTATTTTTATGATTTACATGGCAAACACGTAGTGTAGAGATGTAGTCTGCTCTGTGCAATTTTCGCTTCCTATCGGTTGATCAACATCTCAACAAAATTAGTAGACGAAAAAATGTCGACAACTAGAAGGAGAAAATATAGTTCTTTGGAGGAACGTAGAGAAATGAAAAATGAACGTGTCAGAAAACAGAAGAAAATAACCAGTAATGTGGATAGTACCATTGATAGTTTGTCTTGCGTAGTCACTACCCCTGACTTGTTACCAAACGTATCTAATTGTGAGTTTTGCAATGCAACACGGATATATTTAGAACCACCTACATTTTGTTGTTCATTGGGGAAAATAAAACTTCCCGGTACAATAATGCCACCCGAATTGTTAGATTTGTATATGGGTGATGATGAAGATGCTAAACATTTCCGGCAATATGTTCGTAGCTATAATAATATGTTTGCTTTCACATCATTAGGAGTACATTACGACAAATCTTTAGCCAAAAGAAATAGTGGTATTTATACATTTCGAGTTCAAGGTCAACTGTACCATTTTATGGATCAATTACTCCCACCTACTGGAGAACAGCCGAAAAACCTTCAACTATATTTTTTTGATACCGAACATGAAATTTCTAATCGAATGTCTATCCATCCACACTTTAACGAAAGTGTTATTACAAAATTGCTCAAAATTATGGAATCTAATCCCTACGCTAAGTTTTTCAGAAATCTTGCCGACATTGACAATTTGACTGACTACAAAATCTCATTAGAGGTCGATCCTATTGTCGACGAACGTGTTTTTAACAAACCTACTACGTCGCAAGTTGCTGGAATATGGTTACAGTCTAATAAATGTAACGAAAATACGACAGCACACATTCAAGTTTATCCAAAGGATAGTAAACCCCAAATTATTCAGCACTATTTTGGTTGTTATGATCCTCTTCAGTATCCACTCATTTTCCCCAACGGCGACCCTGGATGGCATAGAAAAGTTACTCGGGTTGACCCTGATAGTGAAAATAATTATATGCGAGTTCAACGTGATAGTGTCTGCAGTTACAATATTAGAAAATTGAACAACGCACATGAGTTATTACTCGTTGAAAAACAAGGTAATTTTATTTAATGGTTTTGTACTGCAATAATTATTTTCTTCAATAAAAAATTCGAAATAACTATTTCTGTCATTTAGGTGCTACGGAAAAAATTGCTGCAAGGACCACTGTGTCATGTTGTGAATATTATTGCTATATGTTACAAATAAGAGAAAATGACCACTCATTTATTTTGAACGTCGGCAGACTACTACAACAATATGTTATAGATATGTATATTAAAATAGAAACGTCAAGATTAGACTTCTTCAGAAGTAAAGAAATGCAAACTCGTTTACGAAAAGAAGCTTATAAAGGTCTGTTAGATAGTATATCACAAGGTTTAAGAAGTGGTGCTGATGTTGGCACAAGAATAATATTGCCTGCATCGTTCATTGGAGGCCCTAGAGATATGCGTAAACGATACATGGATGCTATGGCTTTAGTTCAACGTTATGGAAAACCAGATATTTTCCTAACTATAACAACAAATCCAAATTGGTCTGAAATTAAAGAATTGTGCTTACATTCTGACGAGATACAAAATAGACCAGACGTAGTAGTTCGAGTATTTCGTTCGAAACTTGAAGTTTTGAAAGAAGAATTATTTCAACGTAGAATTTTTGGTGACGTTATTGCATATACCTATGTTGTCGAATTCCAAAAGAGAGGTTTACCGCATGCTCATTTTTTGCTTATTTTGAATCGAACATCTAAAATGTATGCATCTGAAGCGTTTGATAAAATTGTATGTGCCGAATTACCCAACTCATTCACGGATCCTTACCTTTTCCAGCTTGTAAAAAAACACATGATACATGGACCTTGTGGCATTCTTGATCCTACATGTCCCTGCATGAAAAAGAATTCAGGTTGTAAATTTAGATATCCGAAAGATTTCTCGGAAACTACAAAGTGCATGAATAACTCCTATCCAACATATCGCCGTAGAAACAACGGTCACTCTGTTAAGGTCAGAAATGCAGAACTTGATAATCGTTGGGTAATACCATATAATCCATACTTACTAGCCAAATTTAATTGCCACATAAATGTCGAAATATGCTCCACCATTGACGCCATCAAATATATATACAAATACATCTACAAAGGGCATGATAAAATTTTGTACACATTAATAGCCAGTCAAAATGAACCATTACACGATGAGATAAAAACTTTTCAACAAGCACGGTGGATTTCAGCACCTGAGGCGTTGTGGCGAATTTTCAAATTTGACCTTAATAATATGCAACCTCCCGTCATATCTTTACCTATTCATTTAGAAGATGAACAATCAGTTACTTTTTCAAGTGGTGAACTACTAAATGATATTATCAACAATTCTACTGCAAAAAAAACTATGCTAACACAATTCTTCTACATGAATAAACATGATGACTTAGCCAGGAAAAAAAACTGCTTATATATTGAATTTCCAGAGTTTTTTACTTGGCATAAGAATGTAAAAGAATGGAAACAACGTAAACAACGAAATGTAATTGGGCGTATAGTAACTTGTCATCCAACCGAAGGTGAAAGGTTTTACCTAAGATTATTATTACTACACGTCAGACGACCAACTTCGTTCGAACATCTACGAACAATTAATGGGCATACTTTCAAAACATTTAGAGAAACAGCACAAATGATGGGCCTTATGGAAGACGATAACACAAGCGAGATATGTCTCCGTGAAGCTGCAGCCTATTTAATGCCCGCATCATTGCGACAATTATTTGCCCCAGTTCTTGTTTATTGTTGTCCAAAAAATCCTAACGAACTATGGCTGAAATTTCAGGATTATCTTTCTGAAGATTTCAGTAAAGACAAAACCATAAATGGTAATTTAGTTAAAAACAAAGTATTAGAAGCTATTGCTTACCATCTTTATTCAATGGGCAAAAAACTCGAAGACTTTACTTTCATATGCGAAAATATAACAGCAACTTCTTCGGATAATTTTACCAAAGAGTTACAAACTGAGCGAAATATAGTGACAGACAATGACGATATTTTATCAGTTGATCGATTGAATAAAGAACAAAGATATGCTTACAATAGGATATTACACCATGTAAATAATAATTTACCTGCAATATTTTTCATTGATGGACCTGGAGGTACTGGGAAAACTTTCTTATATAAAGCTATTCTTGCTACAATAAGATCGATCAAACGACGAAATCGCTCTAGCTACAGCTACTTCTGGAGTTGCTGCATGTTTGCTTCCTGGCGGACGCACTTCACATTCAAGGTTTAAAATTCCAGTGGATGAAAATGATACGAAAACTTGTAATATAAGTAAACAAAGTACACTAGCTTACTTGTTGAAAGCAGCAAAATTAATTGTTTGGGATGAAGCAACAATGGCAAAACGAAGCACCATTGAAAAGTTTGACGAAATGTTAAGAGATATAATGAATTGTAATCTTATGTTCGGAGGTAAATTGTCGTGTTCGGTGGTGACTTCCGTCAAACGTTACCGGTTGTCGTAAAAGGTACAAAAGATGATATAATAGACGCTTCCATAGTTATGTCGCCTTTATGGAAATCGTTTGAAAAATTAAAACTTAAACAAAATATGCGTGCTTTACTTGACCCAGATTTCTCATCTTACCTATTAAAAGTTGGAAACGGGACTGAGGAAACAGACATTGATGGTGAGATCGAAATACCATCGAAAGCAAACATTGTATTTGAAAACGACGAGACGTCATTGAATAAATTAATAGACGCAGTTTTTCCCAATATCAATGTTGAATTTGACACTTTTTCCTTTGTCAATAGAGCCATTTTAACTACAAGAAACGAATTTGTTGACGAGATTAATGACATTTTGATTGCTAAATTTCCCGGTCATGAAGTCGTATATTTGAGCTATGATGAAAGTATTAGCACGCATACAATTCCAGACCAACAAGAATTATTTCACTCATTGACCCCCCAAGGCCTTCCGCCACATAAATTAGTCCTGAAAAAAATGCACCCATAATATTACTAAGAAATCTCAATCCAACTGAAGGACTATGCAATGGCACGCGCCTTCTGTGCAAAGATTTTAACAGTAACATTATTTACGCAGAAATTTCTATAGGTACTTTTACTGGAAAACCCGTATTTATTCCACGTATAACCTTAGAGTCTCCACAAAACAACTTCTCGTCTATCCCTTTTAAAAGGAAACAATTCCCTGTCCGCCTATGTTTTGCAATGACGATTAATAAAGCACAAGGCCAAACTTTAGATTTTGTTGGTGTTTACTTAAAAGAACCAGTTTTCTCTCACGGTCAACTTTATGTGGCTCTGTCAAGAGCAAAAACAATCGATCAATTGAAAGTGCTCATCCGACCAATATCGCCTGTAAAACAAAAACATAATCATACCAAGAATATAGTCTATCAAGAAGTTTTAGAAACCGCTGACATTAACTAATTTTTCCCAGCAGTACACAAACGTTAACCTAGATAGGTACACTTTTTACATATTAATTTTCGATGACGATTTACATTCCAATTACTCAACTAGCTTTCGATTATTGCATTTTTTCATACCTAATTATTTATTGTATTGACTTTTTCAAAAACAAATAGAAAATTATTTCTTATTCTATCATAAAAGGCCTTTTACAGTTTAAATCTCTTCCTTTTTTTTTTCAGGATCATGGAAAATATGTGTACAGTTCTTGGAAATTTGTCTCCAGAGTTGCGTACTTGGTATGTTAAAGTCTTGGTGATCGAGAAAACACCAATACGATCAAAGTGGGGAAGTAGACATCAAAAATTTGTCTTCGTTGACAAAGAGGTCAGAAGAAACTATCTTATATATTAATTTCTTCCAAAATTTCTGCTAACAATTTTTTATATTTATCAACAGAACACGAAGATACAATGTACTGTTTACGAGCAAGATGTTGACCAACTTGATAAAGTACTTCAGCTTCACCGAACGTATTATATTGGAGGTGGCAAAATTAGAGAGGCAAGCAAAAGTTTTGGAGCTTTGGTCGATACAAAATACCAGATGACATTGTCAAAGAACTCATTTATCAATGCCACTGCAAAGGAGAACGAACTGCCATTCGAAGAGTTGTATGAATTAACTCCATTTGCAAGATTCTCAGAATTTACGGACGATGGCAGCAATCGTATCAGTAAGTGAATGTATTATCATTTTCAATACCTACCTTCCACACGTGATTATCATCTTCTGTAGTAATTTCAAGTAATAATTAACTGAAAACCAACCGCCATTTACTATTAAAGCAGAAATTTCGACTATAGAAATACATCTCGTACGTATCTATTTAAAACAATACATGTTTCAAATATTATTAATAGCTGTATTTTTCGTATATACTACAGATGTTCTATGTGCAGTAATCCATGTTTTCCCCCAACGTTCAACAACGAAGACTGGAAAGACGCTGCAAGAGTTTGTCGTCGTCAACGAAGAGTGAGTTCCCATTTCAAATTTTAACTTGTTTAAATGACGTCAAATTCTAATACATTATGTGTTCTCTCTATACAGGCGCAAGCCAACTATCCTCACTTTATGGGAAGACTTCCTTCAAGTTGAGTCACCTAGACTGACCGAAGGTGTCCACAGAAAACCAATAATATTATGTATGCGACTATCCGTCAATACATTTTACGGTATGATTTACCGTCATTGGCATTTGATACTTTGCTTCTTTCAATTGATGTTCCAATTATCAATAAAGATTATTTCATACTTTATAGGCTATATGATATGTGTAATACTTAAGTCAACTTAGAGATTTTATCACTGTAGGATTATCGCTCGCAACTACAGGTAGTACGGTCATTCTCTTTGAACCACCCATGCCAGATACTGAACGTTTACGAACATGATACATCTATTTTTACTTAAATTATCATTGTTGTTCATGTCGTATGTTTATTGTTAAAGTTTTGGTTAATCGTGACCCCTCGTGCATTTATTGAGTAGCTTTCCTTTTAACCGAACTCAACTGAAATTGAGTCGTATTAAGATTTACGAAACAACTAATTACGTGACAATCATGCTATAAATATAATACTACTTTAGTAACCAGACGGAAAACCAGTTACCCAGTCTTGTAGCTTAAGAGACATGTCAAACAATTAAGCTCGCCAAATGTTTAACCTTTACTGCCAATTTCACTATTCTAAGTTTGCCGTACGTGTTTACATATGATGTTTTAGGTTGCAAGAAGAGGATGCATACCTGGAGGATGTTGTGTCCAACGAACTCTACAAAAAAGAGAATCAGACCGTTACACGACCACTTGCCTCACAGATTAGAAAAATAAGTCAAATCACCAGTTTGCATGAACCGGTAACACATCTGCTTTTTCCTATGTTTGTCCCCTTTTATATAACATCATACTACAGTTATTTTAATATTTTTTAATTTTCAGGCTAAGTTGTTCTGGATTAAAGCACAAGTAAAAGTTATAAAGCCAAACCAGAACTTGTATTCCATGGCATGCCCTGGCTGTAAAAAAACTTGCAGCGCAATATACAAGACTGAATTTCCATGTCTTCACTGCAATCACACTTTCCCAAGCCCAAAAGCCATGTAAGTGTTTTTTTACTACAAACTTCCATTTAAGCTTGAAGTTTTCATTATATTTTTATTTTCTTTATGAGAAGATTTGTCGTAAAAAGAGCTGATGGTATGGCGGATTTATCTTTTTTTTTTAATTTGGTAACGTTGTTATATGTGGATGTGTTGTGCCGAGAGGATTTACAGCCATCTATGCCGAACGTGCGAATTATGCTTTCGAAACGTTTGTTTCTGTTTTGGGGCTTTTAGTTTAGAAAATTGGGCTGTCAAATGGTTGGAGCTTTTAGTTTAGGAGATTGAGCTCTAATATGGTAAGTAGTTGCAGTAATCATGCTCTATATTGATAAGACTTTTCCATCTATTAACTAACATGTTCTTTTGTTCATTGAGCCTTGGGCTTGCTTTTGACATGTGAACCTTTTCTTTTTTACCTGCTCATAATATTCATCGGAAACAACAGTAATTGATAACTTGGCCCCTCAAATTTTTTTATATTGTTTAGCTGCTCAAATGTCTTTCTGCAACCAAATGTTGAGCTTGCTAGCTCCTTGCCAACCCTTTGCTTTAACGATTTGTGGATGGGTTGCAACCGTAGGATTTTATTTGCAAATCCTTTCTTCACTTCTTTAATCTTGCAAACAGTCAACCATGCGATAAAAATTAAATCTCCAGAATATTGTTTGCTAACCTTTTGTATGTATAGGCTACGTTTCGAGGTTCAGCTATCTGACGGAAGCGGAAATATGAATGCGACTATGGAGCAAAGAGAAGCCGAACATTTCCTTGGAACAACCGCAGAAAAAATGATTGAGGCGGAAGAAAATGTATGCCTTTCTTTTTTCTATTGAAATCTATTTAAATATCAATTTCCATAACACTTATTTTCACTTTTATAGGGACAAATATTCCAGCTTGCGTCCGCAAATGAGAAATTCAAGAATGTCCACTCCCTTTTCCACCTTCGATCATACAGCTTTAACGAAGCAGGACAAAGAACGGTTCGCTACGTAGTCATTTCATGGCTTCCTGACTCATCTACACCATTCACAACACAACTTCCCGGAATGGAAACAGCAGAAATCGCAGCTACATCGGAAAAAGAAATCCTTCCCTTCCCCAGTAAGAAAAGGAAGTTCGAACCATCAACATCCAATGTCGATACTACATCAAAACAAGCAAAAGAAGGATAGGTTAGAACGACCACCTCTTACCAGGTTGAGATCAGCTGCTACTTCTGTATATAAGACAGTCACAGCTGCTTTTGTACAATGCTCAACCATTTTTTGATATGTACATATGCCAGCTTTTGTCATCACAATTACAATCAGACTGTAAATCATTTTGTTTCTAACAGATACAACTACCACTGATGTTTTATGATGTTGTTTTATATTATACTGCCAGAGTATCGTGTCATTTCTTGTCATGGGCTAAAATTTTGTCCTAGCCGCACAACGTGCGGCTACTCCAACTAGTAATATTGAAATGGAGTAGTCCCACTTCAGTACATTCGTGCATGTTGCATTAAATCGAACATATACGTTACGAGACTCTGATTAAATAATACAATATAATAATGTCTATCGTATTGACTCTCCAATACTGACACAACTGCTACCCATCACATGACGATCGATACTGCACTACATACATTATTACTCAGTATTTAAATGGGTTAATTTTTTTTTTGGTCCCTTATTTTAGGGGGGGTGGCATTCTTAGGACATGTAACTTACGTGTTGGCAGTTTATGCCCAATATCTTTCAAAATTTGGCAATTTATAGACAATTCCGTAGGAAACCCTAATTTTTACATCACATGATCCGCACGTGGGCCGATTTAACTCGGAATTCTGACGTGGCAACGGAATTGCCGACAGCACGCGTGGGGTAATTTAACACGTCATTAAAAATATGTGCGTGGCGCCACGTTGGATAAATAAAAAAATAAAGAAAAATAAAGAAAGAAACAAAAAGAAAAAGAATTACGTGAGAAATCATTCCTCTTTCACCACACTTCAAAGATCGAAACCCTCTCATTTTTCAATCCCGTTGGAGAAAAATTCCCCCAAATCAACACACCCACAAAGTGTTGATTTGAACTCGCCACGTTTTTTGCTGTGAATCTCGCTCGTCATCCCACGATTTTTTTTTCAATTGCGATTTAGGGCTTGCGAGGGGAGAGTAATAATGTCCTCCATCCAAAGTTGTTTGTACTGCCACTGTAGCAGACCAGCGTGTTTGAGGACTTCATGGACTGAGAAAAACCCAGGTCGCCGATTCCACTCTTGTCGGGATTACAAGGTGACCTAGGACAAAAATTCATTTTTTTTTCTTTTTGTTTGTTTCTTTATTTTTTTTCATTTTTTATTTATCCAACATGGCATTGCTTATTTATCTAACGTGGCGCCACGCGTATATTTTTTAATGACGTGTTAAATTACCCCACGCGTGATGTCAGCAATCCCGTTCCCACGTCAGAATTCCGATTTAAAATCGCCCCACGTGCGGGTCACGTGATATAAAAATTAGGGTTTCCAACGGGATTGTCTATAAATTGCCAAATTTTGAAAGATATTGGGCATAAATTGCCAACCCATAAGTTATATGTCCTAAGAATGCTACCCCACCTAACTTAGGGGACCAAAAAAAAATTAACCCTATTTAAATATCTATAGGTAAAATTTAATTTTCTTGCTCTTCTCCTCATTCTTCGCTGCAACAAAAGGTACAGTTTATATTTTTCTTTACTGGGCTGTAAACAGAACACTCAAATGGGGAAATTGTAGTTGGTAGGAAACGAAAGCTTCATTTTTACCGTGTGATATAAGCTAAATATGGACCCAATTGTTTAATTAGAAAAATTGCAGTGGTCTTTTGTGAAACAACTTAAAATTTATCTGTCGTCAAACCCCACCGCTTTGACATTAGACGTTCAAAAGGAAAACCAAAGGAGTTGTTCCTCTGCAATTCGTAACGTATTTCATCTCTCTCTCTCTCTCTCTCTCTCTCTCTCTCTCTCTCTCTCTCTCTCTCTCTGCTGAGCAGAGCAATGGAGGAGGCCCTCACCTTCCTAAAGACAAACGCGTGCACCACACGCTCCGCCGGGGCGTGCCTCAGTTCCGAGAGCGAGGCCGAAGGAGAAGACGGACCGTACTTCGACCTCGAGTTCTCCGCCAGGGAAAACGACCAAAGTGCCCTCACTGAAAGCACCACAACCTTGTCGTCCGACGTGGACGGCGACGACGACGACGATTCCGACCAAGAAGAAGGAGGAGAAGAAGCGGAGATTAAGTTCGAATGTACGAACGAGGAGGACGAAGAAGAAAACTCCGAGCTGTTCTTCAAGGGTGACGACGATGGGATTCTTGTCAATGGTGCTTCTTCAGATGTGATTAACGGCTCCAAAGTTCCTCTCTTTCTTCTCAAGCTGCTTCTCAAGCTCAAGAAATCGAAACCCGGCGAAAAAATGTCCGACGAAAAGGTCAACGACGAAGCTTCTCAGCAGGACAACAATGGCGTCGTCGTCGTCCCTTCTGAAGGGATCAGAGAAAATGCTAACAAAGGTAGCAGTAATAAGTTCTTCACAGTGAAGTTCAATGTCCACGAAGTTCCTCTCATGTCTCTGTTCACAAGAGACAACAGCTCCAAGGAGAAACTAACCAGACAAGAATCATCCTCGCATTCGAACGAAAGCAGTAGCAACGACGTCGTTTCCCCCGAAGAAACGAAAAAGCAGCAGCAGATTATTGCCAAGGAAGTGCAGAAGTATCTGAAGATGGTGAAGCCCTTCTATGTTCGCGTCTCTAAGCGCTACGCCGAAAAGCTCAAGCGCTCTAAATGCGGTGCTCCGACGATTTCTCCGCCGCGCGAGGCGGCGGAGGAGGAGAGTGGGAAAGGTGTTACTCGCGGTGGGTTGAAGCAAGCCGGGATCAACGTCGTTGGTAATTTGCCGGCGGGGTTGAGGTTGGTGAGGAAGAGATTGGGGAAGAGCAGGTCGGCGTCGGCGTCCCCCGCCGTGGAGGATGTTGTGGTGGTTCCGTCGGCGGCGGCGGCGGGGAACCGCCGTGACGATTCGTTGCTGCAGGTGCAAGATGGGATTCAAGGTGCCATTATGCACTGTAAAAGATCATTTAATGCTTCTCTAGGTAATTATTAATTTTCTTTCGGACCATAATGTTTAGTTTTATTAAGCATGTTCTATTTTAATATATAAATATTATAAGAATGCGTATGAAATAACTTGAGAAAATCTTCCTCGAACTAATGTATTTGTCAAAATATTTTCTATCGTTTTTCTTTTTTATTTTCAGATGCTGAATTTCAGTGATGTCGATCGATCATCGTCTTCATACTGGGAAGGAGAAGTGTGCTGTAATAATGCCAAAAGTTGGAGACTCCAAACGGGGCCAAGCCTTAGAGGTTTGGGGGGGCCCTCTACGATTCCCCAGCTGAAAGAGTCCATGAGACTCTACCTCCCCTCACTGGTTTTCCTCAGTGAGGTTAGAAATAAGAGAGCTTTTGTTGCTACTGTTTGTAAGAATCTGAGGCTTGAAGAGAGGTGGTTTTTTGAAGCCCCGGTCGGGATGAGTGGGGGGCTGTTTGTGGGTTGGAATCAGGACGTTAATATCATCAGTATTCAGTCGTGTGCATTCTGTCTTGAGGTCTGCTGCTCGCATGTAACTATGTTGGAACCCTTTTGGATTATCTTTGTCCATAATAGTACCAATCCCCTAGAAAGAAGAGATCAGTTTGCGTACCTTCTGCAACAAAAAATGAAATGGGGGAGCAAATGGTGTATTGGAGGGGATTTTAATGATATCAGATCTGATGAAGAAAAGTATGGGGGGCTAAATAGGAGTGTCGCTAGCTTTCAAACTTTCAATCAGTTTATTGGTGAAATGGGAATGGAGGAGTTGACATTTATTGGGAAAAAGTTTACTTGGTCTAACAATCAGGAAGGAAGGGCGTTTATTGAAGAAAGACTTGACAGGATTTTCTGTTCCCCTGATTGGTTTCTTCACTTCCCAGGATCTCATGTGCTTCATGTGGAGAGACATGCATCGGATCATTGCTTATTAATCCTTAAGCTTGACCATCATCAGTCCGAAAGAAAGAAAAGATTCCAATTCGACCCGAGGTGGCTGAAGGATCCTAGTGTGACAGACATTGTTAAAAACGCATGGGCTATATCAGTGGATGGGAACCCTCATTTTAGACTCATTTCCAAAATCAGAAATTGCAGATTTGAACTCCTGAAATGGAGCTCTAGATGTAGATTCAACTCAAGAAAATCTATAGAGCAACTCAACCAGGAGATATCTGATCTTAAAGAAGAAGGAGGGTTTAGAGATTGGAATCGTTGGCGTAAATTAAAGACAGAACTTAACAGAGCTTACAAAGAGGAAGAGCTACATTGGAAAGTGAAGTCTAGAAACCTTTGGCTGAAGGAAGGTGACAGGAATACCAAATTCTTCCACGCTTCGACCATTCAAAGGAGGAAAACCAACTCATTCTCCAATCTGCTCAATAAGGAAGGTCTGAAGTGCAGCTCAACGGAAGAAATGTTGGGGGTTGCAATGGAATTCTACCAGGAATTATTTACATCATCACAGCCACAGTTTATAGATAAAGCTCTCAATGGAATTCCAAAGACTATAAATGCGAGTATGAATCGGAAACTTACTGCATATGTCTCGGAGGAAGAAGTCAAGAAGGCCTTATTCTCAATGAACCCAACAAAAGCTCCGGGCCCGGATGGTATGAACCCTCTTTTTTTCAAAAATTTTGGGAAATTATCAAGAGAGATTTATGCATGTCAATTCAAAACTTCTTTAAGCATGGGAAATTGCTGAAAAGCATGAACCATACTTTGATTTCCTTAATCCCTAAGGTGAAGAATCCTACGGCTATTACCCAATACAGACCTATAAGTTTGTGTAATGTCAGCTATAAAATCATCTCGAAGATAATCTCTGAGAGATTGAAACCCTTCATGGATGAAATTATCAGTCATAATCAAACTGCTTTTGTTCAGGGTAGGAATATCGCTGAAAATGTGACCGTTGCCCATGAATGCTTTCATTATATTAATTCAGTTAGAAAAGGTAGAAAGGGGGTTATGGCTATAAAACTCGACCTTGCTAAAGCATATGATAGAGTCGAGTGGAGCTTCCTTACTCATCTGATGCTTGAAATGGGCTTCTGCCAAACTTTTGTTGATTGGGTGAGGGTTTGTCTCAGCTCTACATCATTCTCTTTCAATTTCAATGGAGTACAATGTGGCTATTTCTCTCCTACCCGAGGGATTAGACAAGGGGATCCTATATCACCATTTTTGTTTATAATCCTTTCTGAGGCCTTTTCTAACCTCATTTCTCAAGCAATTCTGGAGGGCAGATACAAGGGAATTAAATTATGCAGAAGCGGGCCTATTATTTCTCATCTCTTTTTTGCAGACGATTCATTGCTCTTCTGTGAAGCTAACGTGGAACAGGCCAAAGTGATACAGGATATCATTACCAACTTCTGCCAAGCATCAGGTCAAAAGGTCAATTTAGATAAATCATCTATCTTTTTCAGTAAGAATGTTGGGCAAGAGATAAAAAATCAGATTCTAGAGGAGCTAAGTGGTATCAAGGAAGAAACTAAAGCGAAGCACTTGGGCCTCCCATTAGTCATTGGAAGATCAAAAAAGGAGACATTTCACTACGCTGTGGAGGTAGTCAAGAACAAGGTGTGTAGTTGGAGCTCGCTACTCCTTTCATGGGCTGGGAAAGATACATTAATTAGATCAGTCATCTACTCCCTTCAAACCTATATTATGAGTTGCTTCAAGCTTCCTGCGTACACATGCAAGGAAATTATTCGAGTGGCCATGAACTTTTGGTGGGGCACAAAGGATAACGGTCAATCAAAGATACACTGGAAATCATGGATAGCACTCACTAAAAGGAAGGAGGATGGAGGCTTGGGATTTCAACATATTCAGTCTTTCAACGATGCACTTCTGGCCAAGCAATTATGGCAAATTATTACCAAGCCAAACTCTCTTTTGGCCAAAATTTTGAAAGCAAAATATTTCTCGAAAGGTAACATTCTTGACGCAAAAGTGCCTTCTACAGCCTCTTGGTTGTGGAAATGTTGGAATCAGGCAAGATATGTCATCTCCGAAGGCTGCAAGGAACATCCGAGTGGGAATCACAATGGAAGGCTCATTTGGTTGAAGGATAAGAAAGGTGTGTTTACTGTGAAATCTGCTTATTCTTTGATTTTGGAAGGTGTTAATGCAAGAAAAGGCAAACCTGAAAGCAGCGATCACGGCCATAGTATGAATCGCTTTTGGAGAACAATTTGGAAGATGAAGATCAAGCATAAACTTAAGCACTTTCTTTGGCGATGCAACCACAACCTACTACCTACAAATACCAACCTGAAGCGAAAAGGCATGGAACTTGATGTGATTTGTCATGTTTGTGGAGAAGAAGAAGAAACTTTGGAGCATTTGTTCTTTAGATGTCCTAAAGCAATTCGGGTTTGGAAGCTGGCTCCCATCTCTTGGAACCATCCACAGACACAATCAGGATCTTTTCAAGATTGGTGGGGATTCATTTGCGCTGGCCCCAAAGCGGAAAATTACATGCACAGAGTTCAATTGTCCGTTTATTTGTTGTGGATGCTTTGGAAAACAAGAAATCTATGGGTCTTTAAGAGAGAATGGAGAGATGAGAAAGCTGTAGTTGACTTGGCAGTTGATGAATGGATGGAGTTTCTACAGCTTTAGAGATCGATGATGGCTGCGCTTACTTTTGCTTCTTCCTTGGCCTAGTAGGGTACATATACCAGTGCGTGTACAAGGAGCTCGATGGGATTCTTTTGTCTGCGCCAGACCAGTTTTTAGCTGGGACTTGAGGTTTAATGATGCATTTGCAGAGGTGGCTCCTCCTCCCTTTTTGTCGTTTCCCGTTTTTCGAGTGTGTGAAGCCTTTTAGAGCCTTTCGGTTTTGAGTTTTTTATTGCATGCTTGAGCCATTTGTGGTTCCTCTGTCCACTGTTTTCAACGTTTACAGTTGGACCCCCTGGCTATTGAGCCGTTTGTACATACTTTTGATGATTTATACAACGCAATCGTTATGGAAAAAAAAAAAAAAACGGGGCCAAGCCAAGGGCTTATCTATGTAATGATTATTAATGTAAAAAAATAAATAATTAGTACTGTGTAGGTCAAAGTGCTATGAAGTAGGATGAAAAAAAGCACTTTTTATTATTTCAGTTTATGATAGAATGTAATCAATTTGCTTTGATTTTAGTGCGACCGACGACGAATGAGTAATGAATTATTGCTTGTGATAGAAATGCTCTCCTCTGTAAAAGCGTGCAAGCTTGGTACTTACAATTACTTGTTTTCAAGAAAGATTAAAGGCTACATTTTCCAACTTGGTCTATTTAGCCTTATGTAAATTTGTTTACGACATGAAAACTACCGTTCGAAAAAAAAAAAGAATGATTAAAGGCTATTTCCTCTCTTGGTCGAAATCGAGAGTTTATCTTGTAATCGATTCGAAAGATGTTTTGAAAAAATTTTAAGTTTTCATATATTAAATTTCCAGTCCTACTTTTGTCATATTTTCGGCGCATTTTTTGTCTTCGTTTTGGTCAGGCGAGGTGGGGAAAAGTGGAGACATATATAGCCTAACAATAGTAAGATTTATCACTTTAACTATTTCCTTTTTTTCTAGGATATAATTATATATATAATCTACCACATTCACGTAACACAAAAGACAACATATAGTGAGTGAACTAATGCATTTCTTTAGCATCAATTTTCTTCGATTATTTATTTGGCATTTTCATGTGAAGCTACTCTCAAAGAAAGAATAATGATTAGTAGTCCGTAATAATGACAGATCTTTTCGGTTTGTCTCATTGTGATTTGTGACTTAGTTCTCAAAAAAGCAAAAGCTCTTTTCCCGTCTTTCGTGCCAATTGAATTAGTGCTTTGACCATCTCATTAATCAATCAATCCATTTATACTTCAAAAACAAAGAACATTTGTTTTTCGTTAAAAACTAAATAAAAGGAAAACAGCAAATCAAATAAGAAAGAACTATAACTATGTATACAGAAGCAGGCTTTAAACTTGTTCGATAGGGTAAGAAGTAAGAACAAATTAATACACAGTTAGCTTCTACATGAATCGTTTAAAACTCCATTAAAACTAGCGACAAGGCAACAACTAACGAGAGTGCAACGTGCTGCTGATTAATGTAATCAGTGGGCATGTGAAATGATTGATTACTCTAAGCTCATGTAGAATTATTATTCTCTTGAGATGATTAAAAAAAACACGCATTTATTACATAACCTTCCAAATTTACAACCACATGGTCTATTCGGTTGTCATCACATCGGTTTCTTGTGTCTCTCCAACACATGGCTCCCAAAACAAATTCATCTTCTTTTTTTTTTTTAAATTAATAAAAACTACGGACATTTTGCGATTATGATCGCTCCCCATTTTCAGAAATGTCGATAGAATCTAAAGTTGCCAAAAAAATACATGAAAACAGAGACTTTTTCAGCCTTTAAACCATTGTAAGAAACCTTCTTATCAACAGCACAAAAAGCATCAATATACTGATCCATCAAGAAGATAAACTATAATCACATCACGCCAAAAAGCAACCAAAACGATCAAAAGCACAGCAGTAGCAGAAGGAACACACCTGAGGAGATGGATGAGTATTCAATAGCGATATTTGGTGGAGTAATCCTTTGGGGCAATAACCAGGCCACGGCCTTTCCTGGCGCCACGGTACACTGTTTCGACGATGTCGATGAACTCTTGCTTATCCTTCATGGCCCAGTTGATCTTGTTGTTGTTCCCAGTTCCAAGATCGATCATTATGTGCTTGTTCCTGAAGAAGAACATAACCGTGGATGGATCGTAGAGCTCGTACATTGTGTTGAAGTCTGGCACTTCTGTGATGTCCACGAGGTATATGACTGCGAAGTTCTTCACTGTTTCTGCTACTGAAGCTAGCACCTCATCCATCTGAAAAGATAACAGACGAATTGGTGAAAGATCACCTCACAAAATCAATTTCAGATTGCTTCCAAGTTCTACATATAACAGGACAAATTAATTAACTCGGATAATTAAGTTTTCTGATTGATTTTCAAACACTTTCAGCTGGACGAACAAATCAAACAGCACATGAAAACCCTGGCTCAGGCCAAAATTGAAAAAGAGGTGTTCTATAAAACTGAGGAAGGGTAGGAGAATCTATGCGCACACCTGCATACAAGTTTCGTCCCAGTCATGGCCGAAGCGGATGATGACAAGGCGTTCCTCCTCGGCGAGGATCGACTGGTCCACCGCCCATCCAGAGTGAAGGTGAGGCAACAGATACGACATCGTTTGCTATTCTTCGTGCCCTTCCGCGAAAGATTGAAGGTGGAGAAGCGTGCTTTGATTCCGAGGAGTTTACTCCATTAGAAGTTCCGTATCATATATTGGGCCGAAATATTTTCGCAGGCCCAATTTTAACATTGACAAGGGAGCATGGGATTTTGCAATGACGTCAATATAGGAGTGGGCTCGGTAATATCATGTTAATTATTGCAAGAACAATAATTTTTTTTATTTTTTATTTTTTACGGAAACATTGGATCATCGTCGTCGTCAGCATCATCAGGGAGATTGGTAACTCATCGGTCATCATATTCCCATACCCATTCGAAACAAACCCTCACGCTATGTCCACTCGAGCTCATCTCATTTGTCTTTTGCAGTGAATATTTTCTGCATTATTACATTTGCATATGAACTATGATAAACTAATACTCCCTCCGTCCCAAACCATTTTATACATTTTACTATTTCGGACGTCATGTTCCCTTTTGTACATTTCCTTTTATAGTAAAAAATTCTCACAAACAATCAATATAATAATATTAAATATTTTAAAAGACGTGTCAAAATATCACTTTTTTACCTTTTAATTATACTATATTATTAAAATATTCAGTTTCTTAAAAACCGCGCCATATCCCGAATGTACAAAACCATTTGGGACAGAGGGAGTGATATATAACGACAGACATAGTTAGACACACAAACACGACCACCATCGAGTACATAAAGGATGGATGATGATCATACACTTCTGAGTTCTGAATCTATATATATACCCAACCAAGCATTGTCGATTAAAGTAGCTTCTCACATCAACAATTCAAGATCATAAAATTGCATATATCATGAAATATTCTCATTTATTGCTAACCATATGGCTCGTTACGGTCCATTTCTTGGAGCCAAACTTATCAGTCCCTAAGAATAATAGTATTAGAAAATCTACTAATAATGCAATAGACTACAACGACGCCTTAACCAAAAGCATTATGTTCTTCGAAGGGCAACGGTCTGGAAAATTACCCGCAAACCAAAGGGTTAAATGGAGGGGCGACTCGGCGCTATCAGATGGCTCTCCTGAAAACGTGACAGATTTAATTATTTAATTTGGTTTTTATTTATTTTCCTTATAAGTTAATTAGATATACTTATTGTGCGGTCTCTCCTTTGTTGATGAATTTTAGGTGAATCTGATGGGTGGATATTACGATGCTGGTGATAATGTGAAGTTCGTGTGGCCAATGGCTTTTTCTATATGTTTGCTGAGTTGGGCTGCTGATGAGTTCGGAAATGAAATTAATATTAGTTCGAATGGTGAGTTAGGTAATCTTCAAAGTGCCATAAAATGGGGTACGGATTTCTTGCTTCGAGCCCATGCCTCCCCTACTACGCTTTATACTCAGGTACACTAATTAACTACATTTATTAGTATTACACTTTAGAAAATTGATAGATAAATATTTATCACTTTTTGTGTGTATGTGTAGGTAGGTGATGGAAATGGAGATCATAGCTGCTGGGAAAGACCAGAAGATATGGACACTCCACGAACACTTTACAAAATCAATATTGAAAATAATAATAATTCCCACATTGGAACTGAAGTTGCTGCTGACGTGGCAGCTGCTTTAGCTGCTTCGTCAATCGTTTTCAGACGGGCCAATGATTCCAATTACGCCAATATCCTCTTAAACCACTCTAAAACGGTGAATACTATCCATATGGCAAAAATGATAATAATCTTAAAATGTTGAAATTAACGATAGATTCATTTGTGTTATTTTTTTCTTTTTGCCGTAGCTGTTTGAGTTTGCAGACAAGTATAGAGGATCTTATCAGGGTTCTTGTCCTTTCTACTGCTCCTATTCGGGTTTTCAGGTACTAATTTTTGACTCAGACTAATCCATTAAGGTTGTCATTTTGACTCCATGGGTAATATGATGTTCGAATTTCAGAAATTAAAAAAACTAACATAGATTTGATTATTTATTACGAAAGGATGAACTGTTGTGGGCTGGTGCATGGCTGTACAGAGCAACTAAAGATGACAAGTACCTCAACTACGTATCACGCAACGAGGATTGGAGTCAAGACACATCTGAGTTCAGTTGGGATAATAAATTCGTTGGAGCTCAGACTTTACTCGCCAAGGTAGTTGAACAAGTTGCGACTAACATTAGATTAGGGAAGAAAAATAACATAAAAAAAATCCCTATCTAATCAGGAATTTCTTGGAGGGAAAACCAATCTTGGAGAATACAAGAACGGTGCAGATTCATTTGTCTGTTCATTGATGCCTGAAAGTCCATCCGTTCAGATTAGGACAACCCCAGGTTGTAAAAACAACTAATAATTTAGTTCGATTTGATTACATATTTTTTCTACGATATTAATGAATGAGAATTTGCAGGTGGGCTGCTATTTACAAGGGACACTTCTAACCTACAATATGCTACTAGTGCCACCATGATGCTCCTCATTTATTCGAAAATCTTAAAAGCTTCAAATGTCAATGGAGTTCAATGTGGATCTGTTAATTTCTCCACATCTAAAATCAAGGCCTTCGCAAAGTCGCAAGTCGACTACATTCTTGGAGACAATACCATGAACATTTCTTACATGGTAGGGTTCGGCGATAAGTTTCCCACGCAGTTACACCACAGAGGCGCGTCGATGCCTTCGATCAGCGCACTCAGAGAAAAAATAGGTTGCAACGATGGATTTTCGACGTACTATGACTCGCCAAGACCTAATTTAAACGTTCACGAGGGTGCGATTGTTGGTGGGCCCGACTCGAACGATCAGTTTACCGACTTGAGATCTGATTATTCTCATTTGGAGCCCACGACTTATATTAATGCAGCTTTTGTGGGATCGGTTTCTGCCCTAATTGGACCAAACGGTGAAGGTGATGGCGATGGCTTGTTAGGGATGGAGATTTATGGTAATAATGGGGCAAGTGCGATGTCTTAATATATGATTAAGGGATTATTATGTCTTCTCTTGGTGCTATACTAGAAGATAAAAGCTTAGGGTTTGCTGACTCATTACTTACATCGGATTAAGAAAGTAAGTTGCATTATGAAGAAGGTGATCATGCGTGCGTGTTTATATTATTCAAACTATTAGTTGGCCGTAACAGTAAAAAAATACACAAGTCAATGAAAACAAATTGTGGTATTACCGGGTTTCGTAACTATTTATTTCCTTCTCTTTTATAAGTGACGATAGTTGAACATATTTGTTCCATGTGCATTTGTGCGTCTGCTATGAATAGCATAGGGACCATGTAATATACTTTCACTTAAGACATTATCGTTTTTGTTTTAGTAATGCTGAGAAATATATTCTCGTAACATTACATAACTTGACGATTTATTGGTTAAGTGTAAGAAAAATTATGAAACCAAACAATGTGTAATAATAATAACGTATCATACTCGTAGTATACTAATCAAACACGTCAATCTTAATATACATCTTGGACAAGAATAACTTTTTCTAGCAATATAGTGAGTACTGTTTTCAAGAGAGAGATTATCAATTATATAAGTTTTTACGTACGTATGATTTCTGTATGACAATTCCCAAACGAACTAATACTACAGTCTAACTTGAAACTGCTGAGCAGCAGAAGCTGGACCACTAAGCGAAGAAGCCATCGACCCCGAAATAAAATCGTTAAACTCTTCCAACCCAGAAAAGAAATCGCCACTGAACATCAAATCATCGTCCTCGTTCCCCTTGTAATAATAATCGAGACCATCCGTACGACCGAAATCAAAACATTCGTGTCGTCTCTGATGGTCATCTCCTTGCTGCTGCTGTTCTTCCTCCTTGATTATTGCCTGAGGATTAGCGACCACTGCTTCAGGAGAATTTGTTCGGCTAGACGATCCATCGATCTTTTCTCCCTTGATGGCAAGCTTATTGGACGGAAACTTCTGCCTTACTGTGCCAGCCAAGGAGTTCCTTCTCGTAGGTTTGCTATGGCTGTGCTCAGCCGTGTATGTTACGATGAACATCCCAGGCTCTGTGCAGCTTTGCTCCACTTGTTTCCTTGCCAAACATCCCTTTAAACTGCTGCATCTGTAATAACTCCTGCATATGTTCACACACAATAACTGATTGATATCATTCTCTCTCTCTCTCTGAAGGAACATACAAAACTAGCTATAGAGATATGTGTCTGTAGATTACCTAGGGTAAGGAGAGCCCTTGATAGGTTTCTGGCCATATTTGCGCCAAGCCCACATATCAGAAGTCAGACCCTCAGCAGAAACTTGCATCACTACCCTTTTATGCTGATTCTTCCTGTAATAAAATACATGCTAAGGTATATTGATCAGAAGATTCATCTTGCAAATACTACAGTACTTATATTACCAAGAAAATCAGATATTAAGAAACCCTACATATATGTGTGTGTGTATGTGTGTTTATATACCTTCTCTTGTATTTTGGTGTGTATCCATCTCTGAGACTGAGAGCATAATTTCCAGCTGCTGATGATGAATGATCAGATTCGTGATTAGGTTTCTTACTACCATCTTCAACCATAGTGTCGTCGTCTATCTTCTCAGTGGCCTTTTGTTGGAACTGTGAAACAACGTTGGGCGGAGCAAAGGTTCCCACTGTGTAAAAGGGCTTATAGAGCTCTTCTAACTCATCGTTCGAACCATTGGATCCTTCGAAAAGTTCTGAGAAACTTGTAAGAAAATCACGATCGTCTTCGAGCTTTTGGTAATTATTGCAGGTGCTGAAAAACGAATCACGGCCCTCCATTTCTTCTGCGCCGACGATCTTGTTGCTGAAATCGCCGCTCGATTCTCTTACTATGGCTTGCAAGCTCCAATCTTCGACGCTGAGCTTTTGAGATGTAAAATCAGACATTTTCTTAGTGAGAAGAAGAGAAAGTCTAAATAAAGAGAGACAGCCGTTCTTTGACTTTTTCCTATGAATATAATATTTGTTAACGATTAACAAATGGGGAAAGGTTGTGTTTATATATAATAATGGTGAAGAGCCAGTTCCCCAATTTTATTTTATTTTTTTTAATTATTTCCGATATTTTTTATTGGCTTTTGGTTGACTTTTTATTATTGTCAAAGGGGGGTTTGCAAATGGTAAAGGATATACACGCTTTCATGGATGACTTGTGTATTTCCTTTTTATAGACTTTTTATGGTTTGTATTTCTTTTTTATTAATTTATTATTCGTAAAATAATAAATAAATATCTGTCCGAGTCATGTAGGACGTTAGCGTTACGTTGCTCCTTTACAATAATGAATTGATAAAAGTATATATATTATAATAATTATATGCATCTTGCGTGGTTTTTAATATATTCTTGGAAGTGAACTTTAAATACATGCTGAGGTTTCAAGAGTAACATGATACACAACTAATATTTTGTATGATATTATTTAATTTTGAAAATAGTATAGCAGAAATCATCTAGTTATGATGGTTCTAAATTTAGACCTAATTGAAATATCGAGTCATCCTAGTTCATTAAACTTGCCCCGATAGTAAGGTAATATAATTTTTAGTCATGAGTTTGAGTCTCTATTGTCTTAAATACACTTAATGGTTCCGTACAATGGCTCTTAATTTGGTTTGAACTATTTGAATCCAAGCGTGCCATCTATATTTGGTTTATTTAGATAGAGTTGACGATATAATTGTAAACTGCCTAACCGAGAAGGCTACATATATAATTAAAAATATTACAATATCTTAATACAAATAATTTTATTGAGTGAAGTGTGAACGCCGTGTTGATTAATCAATTACCATCAAAACACCTACTTAAAGATCAGATCAGACAAGCCTTTGAAGTCGTTGGTATGTATAATAATCTCATTTAGCCTTTTTATGACGATAAAATGGTACTTGAATTTCGTAATTACCTGGTAATTAAAGAAATATTCCTTCGGCCATTTAACCAACACACATACAGTTTTTCTGTTTAGGTGTATGATTACAAAAATAAAAATAAAAAAGGTAATTGTGGTCGGAAAGCACAGACACACATAGTATTGCGAGTCCCTTTCCGTTCCAAATACTTAAAGATCTTGAAAGGCGATACGACTCTCCATTGCATATATATTCATCGCATATAAGAAAATAAAATCCAGACTTTCTAAGATTCGAAATGAACACCCAATATTTAGTTTCAACGAATTGGACAGTTCGCCATACCTAAGATACGGATAAGGTCATTTCACAAGTATAAAAAATATAACTCATTAGCCTTTCTTGACATAGCAAATTGGTAAAGAAAATCTTATTTTTAGATGAAAGACAAGAAAAAAAAAAGGGATTTTCCATACATACAACTTGCAAACTTCGCTTTTAGTAGATATAACCACAGCCTATATAGCAGGGCCTAGCAAGTTTAATAATAATATTCACCAATTGCTTTTCAAAAACGGTGATGGACTTTACGACCCTTTGAAAATAATATTCTTGCAACTTGCATTTTACGTGTACCATGGGGATATGCATAATATATATATATATATATATATATCTTTGTGTGTGACATCCATACAGTGTGTGTATATGTAAGACGGACTTTTAGGACCACTCCACCTATTCAGTCGTTTCCATGCCTAATAATACAACAATCTATTTAACTTTTTTAAATTTAGATTTATTAACCCCACGCACCTACATCATCCACTATCTACGCATACGGCCGCACGATATATCTTATATTACTAAAGAAATGTTGGTGTCCTGGTTGCTGTCACGTATTCCATAATAATTAATTATAATAGTTAAAAATATAATAAAACATGAAAAACTACTCACTATCACACTATTCACTTCAAATATTTATTTATTACTATAAAATAATTATAGATAGTTAACTCGTGCAATGCACGTGTAATAAACAAGTGTATAAATATTGTATATATGTCTTTACAGACTTGAAGAGTGTAGGTAGAGTTTAGATCTTTTCTTTTCTATGCGTCAATTAAAGATTAGCGACTTCACAAATTGAGATCTATTGCATTTCATATTTATGGCTTACGCACGTTGCTTATATCATCACATACCGATTAATTAAGTAGAGTAGTTGGACTAGTCGACCTTCAAAAAAATATACTATTTCCCGAGCCTAACTCATGTTTTTATATTTATAGCACAAAATTGAGGAACATGGAGTTTTCACTTTCTTAATTCCAATAATCGAATTCAACATTGAAACTTTGATGATCATAACTTGCGTTCAACTCACTTGGTTTCTATGCAACGAGCCAACAATTGCTAGGAAATGGACATGTTATAGAATAGGGAGAGCATAGGGAAGAAAAGAAAAGGATAACAAAACCTTAGTTATAAGAAATATCTTCCAATGGCATTATCGGAGAATTATGCATTAATCAACAATTAATTTCTTTTAATGGTATCTCTATTTATTTAGTACAGACCTAATTACCCTAACTTTTCAAATTTTTTTTATAACTTTTCCTTTATTTTCTTTTACTTTTTATATTTATTTATACATGAAAGGTAAATGAAGTGGGTACACAAGTGTTGAACGCATGAAATCAATCCTCGTCTTATTACAGCAACAAAAAGAAGACTTTCACATTATGTCGGCATCTATATATATTCAGAAGTTTAGACTCGATATAGTTAGCTTCAACGAAAATCGTTGTGTTTGTGTTTTATCTATTTACTTATGACAGTTGGAATATTTTCTAGCTTACATTAAAATCTCAGGAAAGAAAAAGAAATTTATATTGTTCGTTCTTTGTTGGTTGTTCAAAGAAATGAAGGGACACGCACTTACTTAACAATCATTAAAATGGGTCAAGGTCAACCATCAAATATGCAATTAGCATATTAACCAACCCTAATTAATTTAAGATGAATCCATACGTAGAATAACCATGAAATAGTTATATAAGAAAATAGCTGAACTATAGAAATATGTGTTTTATTGAGTTTATGGAAAATGTTAAAAAATGATTATAGTTGCGCTATTTATTGCCTGGTCAAGCCGTACAAAAGAGAATATACGACTGATGTGGTGTTGTGATTCTCCACTACTTGTCATATCATTCATATATACGTTGAAAGAGTCAAATCATTTATCATAATCTTTGCCTTGAAATGTGATTTGACCAACCCATATTCCACAGAAAAAAAAAAACCACCGAGACCCAATTGTAAATTGGCCCAAAAGTGAACTTCAAAATTGAGCCAACTGAAACAATACTTTACTACTCCAGGGTTGCCAACAAAGTTCGATTCGCGATTCGATTCGAAAATTTAAGATTCGAATTCGAATATTTAGAATAGTAATCCGAATAAGAATATTTTGATTCGTGAAATATCCGAATACAAATATGAAATCACAGTATTCGATTCGAAAAGTAATCCAATTATTCGATTCGAATAATTTAACTTAAAATATAGTATAATTAATATACATTCACATGTAATATATGATAATAACTCAATAAAACATTTAAACATAATATATATCATTATATGTTTAAATATATTCATTATAATTCAGTATATATTTTAAATATAATATTGTTTATATTTTATTAAATAAAAAATAAAAATGACTTTGAATACAAATATTCGATATTCGATTCGAATATTCGAGAAAATATTCGAATTCGAATAAGAATCGATTTTATTATTCGATTAAATATTCGAATACTCGTATTCGTATTCAATTGTCATCCCAATACGAATAGAATATTGCGGTATTCGACTCGATTCGATTCGTTTGCAACCGTACTCCATAGCTAATTTAGTATAAATATATATAACATCTAAATCAGTACTCAGCAGTAAAAGTAAAGAAAAACGAAGGAAAAATAAAACAATTCAATTCAATTGAATGGTGGTATAGTAAAAGCTTTAAGCCCATAACACTTGCCCACAAGGCCAGTTCGCCACCTAGCGCTAGCTGTCTTTCTTTCAAAACTCTCAGCGCTACTTCACTAAGCTATCAGCTCTGTACATATATACAGAAACAGCAATCTCAATCAATCTGTGCACAGTGTAGTGTTCTATACTTCTATATTTTCTGTCTGCTATTTTATTTATTTTTTGTTTGGTTGTTTACGATGCGACAATGCTGAGCAGTTGGCCGTCCACCGACCCACAGAACTTCAGCCAGTTCAAACCCAATGATCCTTCGAATCCATCGGTATGCATCGATTTTTCTTTTCTTTTTCCTGCTCAAAGATTACGTCTTTGCAGGGGTTTTTTTCTCAATTGCTTAATTTGTTGTCTTGTAGTGTTGTTTTGTGATAGAATTCTTGCTGTTTTGGTTCCTTGATGCGGTTCTTGTTTATGTGTTGTTGAATTTAAGTACGGTTGTGGGTATTTCTGTGATTTTTTATAGGCCTTGCTCTGTTTCAATATCCTTTGTTTGGTCAGGGCTGTGAATAGACAAAAAGAGGGTATGGTGAACTTTGGGAATTAGGTAGCTGCTGTAAGTTTAGAGACAAACTGACTGTGATTATTTCTTTCAGATTTTCGGTTGTTGAATTAGGGTTTATTCAATTTGGTCTTTCCCATCACTTGTAGCATCTTTTCAATTATAACAGGGCGTGAGTGCTTTGTGAACGCTGATACAATACAATGTGCCTTGTTAATCTTTAATTCCCTCTGTTTTTTTTTTTATTGTCAAACATAATCTATCTGTTCAGTGCCTTGTTCGTATCTGCTACGATTTATCTGATGATTTTACGCTGCTTTATTTTTTTTTTCCCGCGGAAGGTGAAGGCTATTACTTATCATCCCACTCATGATCGCACTGTACCACCGCCCGATCAACGTATATTCGTCTCAGCATCTTCTCTTTTCTTGGGCTTCTTTCTACTGAAACTCCTGAATAAAATCGACTGAGATTTTTATCCCTCTTCTGCGTTGTTTACTATCACAGTGATTGTCCCAGAAGCACACAACATACTCCTGAGACACATGTATCAGCACGCCCAAGAGAAGGTTGGTTTTATAAATGAATAACCTTTCTTGCCTAATGACTGCTTTCCTTTACCATTTCAAATTATCGACAAGAGACGTAGAATTTTTAAATATAAAACTTGCGTCGTCGTAATCGTTTTACGGCGATTTTTTGCAGCTGACGTTGAAGAGAGCTTCGACGGGTAAGCTTGTGCCTGAGCGAGCGTCGAAGATATTACGAGGAGATCATTCTGCCTCTTACGACGCAGTGCCTTGAAAGAGATTTACGAACATAAACTTGCAGCTACTACTACCTTTGAGAGTATCTTGTCATCGTTCTTAAAAAGATGTATTTTTAATCTTATTTGCCTTTTAGAGTTGTTAAATAAAATGAGTATTACGCATAGGAAATAATGTTCTGTGATCTATGGTCCGAAATAACATGTCGGCCTTACCTTATGCAACGATAATAATGTAATAAGGTGTGATTCGATGTCGTCGGCATAAAATAACGTCATATTTGTATAGAACCCTCGCCTAAAATGTTCGTCAATATCCTGCAATAATAAATAATAAATGGTCTAACAAAGACAATTGTTCATTCATCTTTGAATACATGTTGTGATACAATAGCAAACGTAAAAACCACAAATTACAATGTATTAGTAGCATAAAACGGAGAGTAGTTTAATCGTCCGCTTCAAATGAAATGTTACTACATACTTAGAAAAACAAAGCAACATTCATATATAGAGCAAACCGTACAAAACCCTAATAAGGGCACACATATTATATCTCTCACAGCGCACACATACACACAGTATATTTATAGCAGTCACATCTCTGTTGAAGCCCTCGTCTTTTCAAATTAAATGAAATCACATAGGTTTGTCATAAACATATAGTACTATTTTGTATATATGAACTATTAAGGCTTTTCGTCGTCCCCGAACAAGTAACCTAGGGATGAATCTCCACCAGGTACGGACTTAACCCTAGTCGAAGGCCGATCCTGTAATACAAGAAAGAAGTATTATATGTATTTAACAAGAAATTATATTGTAATGAATAAAGTAAAGGTTACTATTATTGTACATACGGCGATTGTGAAATTCTTCGAATGGCCGTGGACTATTCTGCTGTAAGAATCGCAGGGCTTTCGTTTTTCTCTAGGAATTGTAATATTTTGCGGTGGTTTATTATTATTGTTGTTGCCTTCGTCTATGTCAGTCCCATAAGGAGGAGGCGTAAAAATGATAGGAGGAGAAGAATTATCGAATGGCTCCTTTTTATCATCGGAGGAACCAAAGAGATAACCCAAAGAGCTTTGACCGCCGCCCGAGCTATCGCCTCTCTTCATCATCTCCTTAATTACTACTACTTGGAAAAGAATGTGACTTTTTAGGGTTTTTGATTGCTTTCTCTTATTCTTTTCTAACTGTATGTAACAGATAGAGGGGGGTAAGGAGGAGAGATTCATCTATCTATATATATATATATATATATATATATATATATGGAGAGAGAGAGAGAGAGAGAGAGAGAGAGAGAGAGAGAGAGATATTATAAAAAGAGAGAATTATTTAAAAAAGTTGTAGAATAAGCCTAGCAAGCTAGCTAATAGTGCATGGTGGTGATATAACTGCTGGCAACAGTGATTGAATACCAAGCATTATGCACTTTGTTATTTTTAACGAAACACATGCAACATTATAGAAATAAAAAAGGTTGATAATCATCGACTTTTCAGGGTAAGTTGCTATGTAAAAATGGGATTCTTTTGTACTACATAGATAATTTAAAGCTTGGATATATCGTAATACCATCCTATGCACTTTGTTAGTTCTATCAATGAGGAGTACAAAAAAAGACACGGTAAAGAATGCATAATTACTGATGGCGCTCCATTTAAAGAGAAATGTTGTTAGAGTTACGAACTATATTATATATTGTAATAAAACGATGGGAAAGGGATCAAGCACACTATTTAAGAGTTAAGACTATCGATCATTAAGAGGGGAGGAGATTTTGATGACCAACCACACAATTTAGACATAAAAGCGTGATTTATTAAAGCAAAACCAACATTGTTCACTTTACTACTTTAAACAACTCAAAAGATACCCCCGTAGGTTGATTAGCTACTAAAGAAAAGTGCGATTTAGACAAATTAAACTCACTTTTATAAATTGCTAGCACAGTTCGGTTGGGAAGGAGCAGCTGGGGTAAAGTAAATGTCATATATAAGATATTGATATTCCTCCAAAAATTTCTCTTCTTTTTTCCCTTGAGATTATTAGCTCTATTGAGCAATTCTCTAACTCGAAAAAAATTCTATAACCTTTGTACTGACATGATTTGCCTTTGTACGATAACCCAACTATGGTTAACTTTTCATGGGCCATATATGGGCCTAAAGATTTAATGGGCCCAATTAATGTTAACCGCATTGTATGTAAGGATTTCTCCAACACCCCAACAACAAAGTTCATTCCACGTCAGCAGATATTTGACCATAGAAGAAGACCTCTGCTCTGTAAAAGTAAAACTAAGTTTATTACACTAACGATAGTTGACTTAGGTCAACGTTCACGCAGTCTTACGCTCGGATTTTCAGTTTTCACATTTCGTTATTCAATGTTACAAACAATGAATTAACTGACCTTCACATTCGCCGAACAAATTTAAAAGAGGTTCATTAGGTCATGATTGATCTCAATATCTCCAGTTTTTTTCCATCGTGGCTCTCGTCAGAAAAATTTTAAAAAGAGAACATTTATTAATTCCAACGGAAAAAGAAAATGAAAAGGACCCTACAACAATGATTTCATATATATAAAAAAAAAAAAACAGATGCTTAACAGTTCATTAATCACAAATCACACCCACCCATCCCAACAGCATTGTATACACGCAGATTCCTTTTATGTTTTGATATTTTTCTATTATCTAAAATAATGGAAGGACTCGCTTCAACACATATTTGACGAATCACAGAAGAGTCTACACAGATACATCGTTTGTTGTGCAATTAAATATTTTAAAATTAAACAATATAATGCGGTATGGGTGTGTGGGGATATATGTTTCCTCGGTTTTTTTAATTAAATAAACAAAAAAAAATCAATCATTAACAAAATAAACGGAAAAGAAAAAGTATTAATAAAATAGAGATATTCGTACTCTAGGAGTACGAATTAGTAATTCGTACTCCCGGAATACGAATTATGTTTGGGCGTTGAACCCGCTGACCCGACACGTCTGCATAACTCGTATTAGCGAAATACGAGTTAGTAATTCGTACTCTAGGAGTACGAATTACTTGCTGACCGCGCTGACCCTGACATGGCAATGACATGGCGCACTAAATCGTATTCTCAGTATACGAGGCACTAACTCGTATCCTAGGGATACGAGTTACGTTATGTGGCCGACCAACCTGCATGGCCATGCAAGGGTGTCGGCAATAATTCCAGTAACTCGTATTACGGGAATACGAGTTACGTAACTCGTATCCCCACGATACGATTTAAGTATCTATAAATTCCCCCTCGCCTAGAATGATTCGTATATCATTAGCCCTTCTCAACATTTTATTAATAACTCAAACAATGGTGTCGAGTCGCGTACAAGTTATAGTATATTTCGGCGGCGATATAATTCAATCATCTGATTCTACCATCAAATATAGTATCCGCCCTGTTGGGTATCGGCGAATTCGTCGCACCACCAGTTTTTCCGAGTTTATTTCGTTGTTGTTCGAAATTACGGGTGCTGATAGCAGTCGTTGTTCGTTGACTATCCACGCCAAAAATGAATACTTTCAACATTCCCGCCATTTTCATCAGCTTTTTCAAATCTCCAACGACAACGATTTACAGTTTTTCATACATCCCGATTCAGAAAACAATTGTGTCGAGGTTTTTGTTGAAACAGTTGAAAATCCAAACTTTGATTTGAACGAACAGCCTCATCTAAATTTTGAAGTTGGTTCTTCGAGTTACACCTGTACGGATTTTCCCGACATTGCCTCAGTTACGGCAGGGTTCAGTAATGTCTCTTTGGAGATGTCGGGGCATGTTCCATTCAATATGTCGGAAGCCGTGTTAGAACCGGAGCCAGAAGTCGTGCCAGAACTCGAGGAAGACGTTCATGTTAGTGATTCAGAAGCGGACGATGTGGATCCACTTTTATCTGAGTTACCTGATCCCAACGAGGACGACGAGAACGACGACGACGATGCGCCAGATGATACCACTCCAACGAACGTGGCTGCTCCAACGCTGTTTCAGTCCGTCCCATTTTTCCAAACGTATCAAATGCCAGCTCCTGCTGGTGACGACTACGGTGGTTATGGGGAGTTTTACGACAGAGATAACCCTATGTTTTGTCGAGGTATGATTTTTCAAACTAAAAAACATTTACAACGTGCCGTCGACGATTTTTCGATCAGGATTGCTAGACGCGAGTATCACGTCAACGAGAGTAGCAATACACGTTGGACTGTCCAATGTAATCATACGGCCGATTGCACATGGAGGCTGAAGGCATCCTTCAAGCCAAAAAAAGGTTACTGGTCAGTTACAAAAATTGAAGGACCACACACTTGCTATATGAGTGAGCTGTCGACGACACACCGTAATATCTCTAGAAATTTTATTGCTGATTTGTTGGTTGGAACCGTAAGAGTCGATCCGCAGTTCCTACCCAAGAATGTCCAACAACTCGTGAAAGATAGATATGGCTACGATATCTCATATATTCAAGCTTGGCATGGTCTGAAAAGAGCTATGGAAAATGTTTACGGTACGTGGGAGGAGTCTGTTACCAAACTCCCAACATTTATGAAGGCGTTGCAGCACTACAATCCGGGGACAGTCGTTAGGTGGCTCAATCTGGATACAGAGACCCCTGGACATTTCATTCTCGGGTATGTCTTTTGGGCCTTTAAACCGAGCATCGATGGCTTCAAACATTGTCGCAAGGTTGTTTGTGTCGATGGTACCCATTTATACTCCAAATTTTTGCACAAATTACTGATTGCGACGTCGTTGGACGCCAACCAAAACGTCTTTCCCCTGGCGTTTGCCATTGTCACGAATGAAAGTACACACTCATGGACTTGGTTCCTTACTAATTTGAAGATGTTTGTTCTAGAGAATCAATCGGTTTGCCTTATTTCGGATCGTCATCCAGGTATTTAAGCTTAGATACATGGTAATTTACTTGTTATTTTCTTAAAATCAGTTACTTTTACCGTCGTATATGATGTGTACAGGTCTTATGGGAACAGTAGAAGCCACCGATTTCTTTCGCCCACCAAATGGAGTGCATCGCTTCTGTCTTCGCCATTTCAAGTCAAACTTCTACAACAAATTCAAGGATCAACAATTGAAGGACCTATGTCATAGAGCCGGTATTGCGCCAACATTGGACAAATTCGATCGCATTATGGCTCAGATTGCGCAAATTAATGAACGAGCGAAGCCTTGGTTAGAAAGAGCAGGGGTCGAGCAATGGTCGCTTGCACACGACGGCGGTTATCGATGTGGTGTCATGACCACTAATATTTCAGAAGGGCTAAACGGGGTACTGAAAGGTGCTCGAATGCTACCCGCAACAGCTATCGTTGATTTCACTTTTCATAGGTAAGCCCTGGCCTAATCACGATTGATGCCGAAGTTCTAATTTTGTGGTTATGATGCGTTATTTTATTTCTTAAATTTCACAGGTGCGTACAGTATTTTCGTGATCGCTTTCAAGAAGCATCGTCCCTGATGGCGAATAATGAAACAGATTGGTCACGTTATGCAACTAGACTGTTTCAAAGTGGGATGGCGAATAGCGACGGGGCAGCGTCGGGGCGTCGGGGCGTCGGGGGGCGGGGCAGCGACGGGCAGCGGGCAGCGGCGGGCAGCGGCGGGCAGCGACGGGCAGCGACGGGGCAGCGGTCGCGGGGCAGCGACGGGGGCGAGGCTGCGGGCGTGGGGCAGCGGCGGGGCAGCGTCGGCAGCCACGGGGGGCGGCCCAGGGACGGGGGCGGGCGCGTGGGGCAGCGACGGGCGGCGGGGAGCAGGCGCGGGGCAGCGACGGCGGCGGGGCAGCGACGGGGGCGGGGCTGCCGTCGTGGGGCAGCGGCGGTGCAGCGACGGCGAGCGGGAGGGCGACAGCGGGCGGGGCAGCGACGGCGGGCGTGGCAGCGACGGCGGGCGTGGCGTCGGGGCGTCGCGTCTCAGTCGGGCGCGGCGTGGCGTTGCGTCGGGGATCGCGGCGGTCGCGGCGGGCAGCAGTTCGGCGTCGTCTTCGTCGGCTTCGTCGGCTTCGTCGTCGTCTTCGTCGTTTCAGTTCGCCGCGAGGTTTATAAACCAGATCTAACTCGTACTCCCAGAGTACGAGTTACTAATTCGTACTCTGGGAGTACGAGTTAGTCCAGCTAGTCGCACGCGCCAGCTGGGCCCGTAAATCGTACTCCCAGATTACGAGTTAAAGTAACTCGTACTCTGGGAGTACGAAAATACCTATTTTATTAATGCTTCTGCTTCTGCGTTTATTTTGTTAATGTTTGTTTTTTTTTTGTTTATTTAATTAAAAATACCTGTTTCCTCATCTCATAGAAGCGACATTAGCCACCTGTGCATGCTATTACTCTCTTTCTTTCTTTTTTTTTTTACCTTTTCTTTTTCTGCATTCTTTTCGGGGTTTTTAATTAAATAATTAAAAAAAAATCAATCATTAATAAAATAAACAACAAATGAAAATCATTAATAAAACAGACATTTTCGTCATCCCAAGTGACGAGTTACTAACTCGTATCTTGGGAATACGAGTTACTTGTCCACGGTGGGCTGACATGGCATTTCAAGTAACTCGTCATCTGGGATGACGAGTTACTCTTTTTTTTTTTTTTTTTTAAATTTTAACTTATTTTATATTTATTACTTATATAATCCACCAAATCATAATATCATCGTTATCACATGTAATTTTACATAATAAAAATCAATAAATGCATCTAATTTATTGTTTGTTTCGCGATGATTAAAATGATATGGATATCTTATATTTTTCGGATATCGAAAATATTTAATTATTTTTATAGTGAAGTTGCTGCTAACAGTATTGTTTAATATTTGTATTTTAGGTATATGCGAGGGGTATTTTCGGTAGCTCATAGAAGTCGATTAGTCGTATATATATATGATGTGTATATATCTATATCAATCCTTCTGTTAATCAATATAAGAATATATTTTTTTAAGAACTCGTTTATTTCTCAATATCTTATAAAAATAATTAAATATTTTTTATATTCGAAAAATATAAGATATGCATATCATTTTAATCGTCGCGAAACAAACAATAAATTAGATGCATTTATTGATTTTTATTATGTAAAATTACATGTGATAACGATGATATTATGATTTGGTGGATTATATAAGTAATAAATATAAAATAAGTTAAAATTTAAAAAAAAAAAAAGAAAAAGAGTAACTCGTCATCTGGGATGACGAGTTACTTGAAATGCCATGTCAGCCCACCGTGGACAAGTAACTCGTATTCCCAAGATACGAGTTAGTAACTCGTCACTTGGGATGACGAAAATGTCTGTTTTATTAATGATTTTCATTTGTTGTTTATTTTGTTTATGGTTGATTGGTTTTTAATTATTAAATTAAAAACCCCATTCTTTTCTATGCATTAATTTCTTCACTCCTCTCATGGGTTTCCTTCAATAATCCCCACGAGCTTAGATCTGTGTTGTCCAAAACCTGAATGTGAAGGAAACCCCACAAAAACTAAAGCTTTGCTTGCTTCTGTGAATTTCTTGAAATAGAAGAGATAAAGAGATGACGGTGACTGCATAATCCGTTTACTTCTGGTGAAAAAAAAGGGCCAATTTTTTTTTTTCTTATTGAAAGCTTTCTTTAGCTTCTGCGCTTTGCGGATTCTTCTTCACTAAATTCGAAAAAGAGAAAGAGAATGAAGGCTCAGAGTAACAATGGCGACAAATTCTTGTGGGAATCTCTTAAGACACAGTCCAATGTCTGCAACAACACACAAGGTAGTAACAGAGCCTTACTACCTAAGCTAATGATGTGGTCGATCCTCTTTCTTTCGGCTACGTACGTCGTCTACACATTCAATCTCCTATCGTCTACTTCGCACGCGCTTTGCGACGGCGGCGAAGTGTTCAAGTTCGAAGCCCTTCACTTGGCAACCCGACCCACGACCCACAATCTGACTGCGGTTCCTCCGCCGCCGCCGCCGCCGACAGGGTTGGAGCACATAGTGTTCGGCATTGCAGCGTCGTCGAAGCTTTGGAATCAGAGGAAAGAGTACATTAAGCTGTGGTGGAAGCCCCAAATGCGCGGCACGGTTTGGCTCGACAACCCAGTAAAAACGTACGAGAACGAGTCCCTTCTTTTGCCCGAAGTAAGGATTTCTTCGGACACCTCGCGCTTTTCCTACAAGAACAAACAGGGCCATCGCTCGGCGATAAGGATATCAAGAATCGTCTCTGAGACTCTGAGGTCCGGCGGATTGGACGATGGAGTGAGGTGGTTTGTGATGGGAGACGACGATACAGTGTTCGTCACCGACAATTTGGTCAGAATCTTGAGAAAGTACGACCACCGTCAGTATTATTACATCGGAAGCTTGAGCGAGAGCCACTTGCAGAACATATACTTCTCTTACAGTATGGCTTACGGCGGCGGCGGTTTTGCCATAAGTTATCCGCTCGCTAAGGCGCTTGAGAAGATGCAAGATAGGTGCATACAGAGGTATCCCAGTCTGTACGGCTCAGATGATAGGATGCAAGCTTGTATGGCTGAGTTAGGCGTCCCATTGACCAAAGAACTTGGATTTCATCAGGTGAGTTGAGTCCTCTTTTTCTTTGATTTTGTTTTCTTTCTTGAATCTTGATTCTTGACACTTTTATTTGTGGAATACATTCTTTATGTCAGCCCTTGTCCTATTACAGTGTAACTGTCCATACAACATGAGAATCTAGCCTAGTTTCGAGGAAGAAATTGCTTTGCTTGAGTGTTTTTTTTTTTTTTGCAGATTTGCTCTGTTATAGGCTGAAAAGAGTCAATGATTCTTGGCATTTCTTACATTCTACTGTCTTAACACTGCATTTTCTTGGCTTATTTCACTTCATTACAACGCAGTACGATGTTTATGGGAACTTATTCGGGCTATTAGCATCGCACCCCATCGCGCCATTGGTCTCTCTCCACCACTTAGACGTAGTCGAGCCCATATTCCCGAACGCCACTAGACTGCAATCCCTGAAAAAGCTCGAAGTCCCGAAACAGCTCGACTCGGCGGGCCTAATGCAGCAATCGATCTGCTACCACAAGAAGAAAAGCTGGACAATTTCGGTTTCTTGGGGATTCGCTGTCCAGATATTTCGAGGGGTTTTGTCTCCTCGAGAGATCGAAATGCCTTCGAGGACGTTCTTGAATTGGTACAGAAGGGCAGACTACACTGCCTATGCCTTCAACACGAGGCCCGTGATGAGGAACCCTTGTCAGAAATCTTTCGTTTTCTACCTTTCGAAGGCGAGGATGGAATCTCAGACGAACTTTACGTATACGACGTATGCAAGGCATCGAATTCTTCCTCAGCCGATGTGTAGGTGGAAGATGGCCGATCCCGACGAGGTCGAGAAGATCGAGGTTTATAAGAAGCCTGATCCACATTTGTGGGATAGGGTAAGAAAAGCTTCCCTCTTTCTTTTCTTTACCATGCATGATTCCTGATTTATTATTATTACTGGATTTGGAGAAGTTCTTTTTTTTTATTATTATGGAAGACATTGCATTCAGCAATTTAAAACTCAATTTAATCAAGTTATTGCCTCATTTACATATAAAAAGAAAGAAGTTTGGAGTTTTCCTAATCGTGGATTCTATTGCCGACACAAAGGAGGGACCTTGATGATTTTGTACTGTACTAATAATGGACTGAATCTAACACCACCGACACATATTGATGAGTGTTCTTACTATTTGAGTGCCATTTTCTTTTTCTTGAATTTTATTTGTATTCTATATATAAAAATTATCTCGAATTATCCACAACTTTCTTCTTGCAGTCGCCTAGGAGAAACTGTTGCAGGGTTTTGAGCTCGAAAAGTAAGAAATTGGTTTTAGATGTGGGATTATGCAGGGATGGTGAGGTTGCTGAAGTATAGTGTAGTAGATTGTTGTGATATAATAGTATCTAATAAATCTCACGTCTTTGTATAATTATCATGTAACGGTCTTCTTGTTGAGTTGACTGAGAATCAATCATTTATTCTGATTTCTTTATTTACTTCCCAAGGCGTTGATGTTGCTAACAAATAATTGATGTTACATTACAACCATGATTGATCTCGAACTGATTTTAATCTTGAAAGTAACTGATTTAGATTGACAACTTGATTTCGTTAGTATGTCGTCCTTATCAGTAATCATATTTAACCAAAAAAATGTTGGCGTGGCAGCGGACCGGTCGAGTAATATTGCGGCTAGTATTGAACAATTAAAGATAAAAGTGGACACCGAAATTTAACATGGAAAACCCCCAAACAAATCGGGGTAAAAACCACGGGTAAGGAAGAAGAATCCACTATAGGGGAAATATAGGAGTTACAACCTCTCGTACTACAAAGGAGAAAACCTTCAACCTCTCTCTTTATAGTCGGAGAAAATACCCGACAAACTCTCTATTATTTTTCCCTCTATTTATTCTTCCCTCGTATTGATCCCTCTCTTCTCTCTCTTGGGGATACATTTTGCACTGCCTGGATCCCTCGTATTTATAGGCTCAATTGCATGTGTGAGCATGCCATGTGAAACCCTTAAATACCTTTTGACTATTAAAAAATGTGAACGAACTCTTCCTTTGAATGCAGCTTTTGACAATCCAATAGGCATGTGTTTCTTTTTTACCAAATATGTCGACAATCTCCCACTTGAAGATTTCATTGAGGATCAATCGGATCTTCACACCATTCTTTCACCCTTGCCATTCATGTTGCTTACGTCTCCGCTAGGCCATTTGAGGAACGACACCAAACGAACTTATCAGAGTCAACGTATTCTCTGACAGTAAAGTCTGCTCCCCCGTAACATAATGCAACATATGAGGTTCCTCTATATAATAGGATCCTCTTCACCGTGCTCCAATGCTCTTTGCCCGGATTCGCCATGTACCGACTTACTACTCCCACTGCATGTGCAATGTCTAGTCGTGTACAAATCATCGCGAACATAAGACTTCCCACCGCTGATGCATACAGTACTCGAGACATCTCCATCCTTCCCTCTTCGCTGCTAGGACCCCTGGAGGATAACTTGAAATTAACATGAAGTGGGGTAGAAATTGGCTTACCTTCTTGCATATCGTAGCGTTGCAAGACCTTCCTCAGATAGTTCTTCTGGGAGAGCCAAATCTTCTTGTTATTTCTGTCTCGGTAAATTTGCATCCCTAGAATCCTGTTTGCTGGTCCCAAGTCCTTCATTTCAAATTTCCTAGTCAACTGTGCCTTGAGTTCTTCAGTACGATCTTTGTTGGGGCCTGCTACCAACATGTCGTCAACATACAACAGTAATACGATAAAATCGCTTTCACCAAACCTCTTGAAATATGCACAAGGGTCTGCACTTAATCTGTTGTATCCAAGGCTCATGATGAAGGAATCAAATCTCTTATACCAACACCTCGGCGCCTGTTTGAGACCGTATAGAGATTTGTTCAACCTGCAAACCAAGTTCCGTTTTTCTTTGTCTTCAAAACCTTCCGGCTGGAGCATATAAATCTCTTCTTCAAGATCTCCATGAAGAAAAGCCGTCTTCACATCTAGTTGCTCTAGATGTAGGTCGAATGTAGCACAAATCGCCAAGAGTACCCGAACAGTCGTCAATCGAACCACCGGTGAGAATATCTCGTTGAAATCAATGCCTTCTTTCTGAGCATAGCCTTTAACCACCAGTCGTGCACGAAATCCCTCTACTTGATCATCGCTGATCCGCTTGATCTTAAAGACCCATTTATTGCCGATTGCCTTTCTTCCCTGAGGTAGTGGCACCAACTCCCAAGTCTTATTTTTCCGTAGAGCATCTTCGTGCATTGCCGCCAACCACTGATCTGCATCTGAACTGTTTAGTGCTTCTTGAAGAGTTGATGGCTCTCCGTCATCAGTTAGTAGACAGTATGCAACGTTGCTGTCCATATCGTAATCTTCATGCCAGGATGGTGCGGCTCTTTTTCGTGTGCCCCTCCTAATTTCTGGCTCTGAAGATTCGCTTGGCCCTGCCTCGTGCTCCGGTGCCGCTTTAGAAGAATCTTGTTCCCCCGACTTTCCTTTCACCTGCATCGTCGTAGTCTCTGGGCTTTCCTTTGTAGTGCTATCATTTCCTCTGATTAGTTTATCTTCTAAGAAGATAACCTCCCTGCTGATGACAACCTTGTGGGTAGTGGGATCCCACAGGCGATACCCCTTCACACCATCAGCATACCCCAAGAACAAACACTTTCTGGACTTCGGATCCAACTTCGTAGTTTCTTGGGCGTTGTACATCACGTACACAGGACTTCCAAATACATGGAGTTTGGAATAATCTGCTGGCTTTCCGGTCCACATTTCCATCGGCGTCTTCTGATCAATTGTCGTTGACAACGATCGATTGATCACGTAGCAGGCAGTGTTGACTGCTTCTGTCCAGTATGATTTATCCGGACCTGCAGCTCCCAACATGGCTCTTGTCCTCTCCAACAGAGTCCTATTCATCCGCTCCGCCACTCCATTCTGTTGTGGAGTATACGCCGTGGTACAGTGCCTTTTGATGCCTTCTCTTTTACAAAAGCTATCAAAATTCCGGCCAGTATATTCTCCTCCATTATTAGTCCTCAATTTTTTTTATTTTTTTTTTCCCGTCTGTCAGCGTGGCTGGTTTTTCCATCGATAGCCTCCAGACAGCCGTCCTTCCTCAAGATCGCCTTTATCTTTAATTTCCACAGTGAGAAGTTTCTCCCGTTGAATTTTCGATATCAAATTTCGCCGCCATAATTTCTGCTCAGTCGTGAGCGATACCTCCGACGCGGTTGCAGCCGATAATTATTGAACTCGTCCCGGCTTTTTCGTCACCGTAACAAGGGCAGTATAATATTTATTATTTTCTGATGTGGAGGGTCCACGTTAGTGGCAACCACAGAGCATACGTAAATAAATATATAAAACCCAAGCTAGGCTCTGATACCAATTGTTGGCGTGGCAGCGGACCGGTCGAGTAATATTGCGGCTAGTATTGAACAATTAAAGATAAAAGTGGACACCGAAATTTAACATGGAAAACCCCCAAACAAATCGGGGTAAAAACCACGGGCAAGGAAGAAGAATCCACTATAGGGGAAATATAGGAGTTACAACCTCTCGTACTACAAAGGAGAAAACCTTCAACCTCTCTCTTTATAGTCGGAGAAAATACCAGACAAACTCTCTATTATTTTTCCCTCTATTTATTCTTCCCTCGTATTGATCCCTCTCTTCTCTCTCTTGGGGATACATTTTGCACTGCCTGGATCCCTCGTATTTATAGGCTCAATTGCATGTGTGAGCATGCCATGTGAAACCCTTAAATACCTTTTGACTATTAAAAAATGTGAACGAACTCTTCCTTTGAATTTGAATGCAGCAGCTTTTGACAATCCAATAGGCATGTGTTTCTTTTTTACCAAATATGTCGACAAAAAAGTCAATTAATAAATTCAACGAACAACATTTAGGTCAACGTCGGTGCTTCAATTTGTCTGTGAGAATATTAACTACCCATATGTTGTACAGTGAATCTTTAACTAACGGTAGTTAATAGGTCATAAATCACAACACCACACAACGTCGATCAACCAACAATGAATTGCTTATTGAAAAAAAACAAAAAACTTACTCATCTTCAGCATCATCATCATCATCATTGCCTTGGGCTAAATCATCTCCAATACCTTCAAGCAACTTGTCCACGTCATCGCCCAACTCAGTCAGCCTCGTACTAAGCTTCTCAACCTTATTCTGTTCTTGTCCGAGACAAACCAGCAGATCATTCAACTCAGCCTCACTCTCCCTCTGAGCTTCTTCCCTCGCTTCAGCTTTTATCGCTTCAATGTCGGCCACGCGCGGCGAAGCTCCACCGTTCTTCGACTCTTGAATCTCTCTTTCGAGCTGCAAATTAGTCTGCTCGAGGCTGTTGTAAGCAGACGATAAGCTCTCAAGATCAGATTCAAGTTTTCGCGCTAAGTTCTTCTGAGTTGAAGCCTCAGTTTCTATCTTCGATTTTTCCGCCTTGAGTGCCTCCACTCTTTGGTTCGCCTCGTGCAAGTCTACGTAGTGTTTCGACCATGACCTTATCTGATGCATTGCTCGCTCTTTGCTCGAGTTGGGGTTCGTGGGCCCCACTCGTCTTGGTTAGATCATCGGCTAGGGCAGCGTTTCGAGCCAAAAGGTCCTTATTGAGCGTCGAAGAAAATAATAAAACATGACTTAAATACCAGAGGAAGTTACAGTAACTGTGATATGCTATAACTTTAATGGTACTATTTATGTAAAACATACCTGTATCTCACGGCATTGCTTCTCCACAAAAGATTTCAGCCTATCAATATAATCTTGATCGCTTTCGCCGTTTTCCTGCTCTAAATCTGCTGGTACAACAGCAACCTGGTTTGTGGGACGGCTGTAAATCTCAAGGATTCGTTCCCTAACAGTTTCCTCTATACCCTTAACGAGTTGGACAAAACGAGAGTCAAGTGCCATCCCAAGCATTGGATGATGATCTTCGTCGTTTCCCTGTTCAAGGGCTTCAGTTTCGTTCACGTCTTCGATCTCAGGCATGCTAGCAGAGGCTGATCGAGCCAATGGCTGTTTCCTTGTAGCAGTTGTTGGATCAGTTGACCCAAAAGGCAAGCTCTTCTGCATTTCTTCAAACTTCAGAAAGAACGAGGTGAGCCCAACTTTCTGACTCACAGCATCGACGATGCTGAAGGCATTCTTTTTGCTGTCGTTGGATTTGTTAAATATGGCACACTCTGCCAAAACTGTAGCAGTTAATCCTCTTACGAGGACAGTTGCGTTCTGATCTGAGATTAACTCGAGCAGGTATGTGAGGTGTGGGCGTGACTCGAGGAAGAATTGAACAGCAGCGGGACAGTTATGGAGCCAAGTGATTAACAGCTTTAGGATTATTGGCTGTACATAGGCGGGATCAGATGCACCAGATTTTCTATCTTTACTATTGGATGAAGAAACAGCGAGGCACTTCACCATACGGTGCATTAGAGGCTCCGTGCCTCCCAACGACGAAGGTGCTTCGAGTTCGATTTGTAAAACCTGCAGAAGCTTTTATGTCATAGAGGGAGGATGATGCAAAATGTTGTTACTTAAAACCCGCAGAGTAAATCTATTGACTAGATTTAGTATAGCTGCTCTATTTCTACTTGAAGGAAAGGAGAAGAAAATTATGAAACAAGACATAGAACGGCACACCTTTTCCTTGCATTGAGTATTATCCTTCAATACATGGGATAGGACACTTGAAGCTCTGCAACAAATCTGCATTAAAGGCGAGAAAAATAAAAATTCACTAGCACACAGATGAAAACTTGTTGTCAACTACAGTGCCTGAAAGGTGGAATTTTGGAGTTTTCAGCCTATATCACAGAATATGAAGCATGCACCTCCTCTAAGCAAGAACATTTAAAAAATGGATAAACTAAAATGATCACTAACACCTCAAGATTTCCATCATCCTCAGTTGGTACCATTCCGTGCAACAGAATACTGCAAGAACCCGTCATGACAAATTACGATCCCCACCGAAAACACTTTAACAATTATATTAAGAAACTGTACCCAAGTTTACCTTCCAAATGACCGATCAATGTCCTCCACAAATGGAGTAACATCGCTTGTTAGTGCTGGTGAAACCAAAGTTGAACACAACATCTCTTGCCCATCTGGATTGCCCTATTTCAACATTCGATCATATGAAATTATAGGAATTAAAATCAAATTGAAAAACGTCAGTATCCAAAATTCTATAGCAACTGCTACACAAACCTCACAGAAGCTCTTAAAAACATGGTCGGCTGCTGCGACCTCTTGCAAACTAGAAGTCCGCAGAGTAATCCTGAGGATAGAATTCAGGGCAGGCTGAACACGGGGATCCTCTCCAAGTAATTTACTTGCAACGGCATCACGGTTTTTAGGATGATCAGCAACAAGATCTCCTATGCATCTGAGGGCCTAAAAGACACCAGCATGCCAATATAAGTTTTAAAATTATATGATGCCAAAAACTAGATCAAGGATCAATTTCGCCAGTATCAATCAGTTACCATATTAAGTAACTTATTTCTCAAATTAAGACTATAAGTTATAGAAATTGACTAGAAAATCATGATATATTTTCGGTTTTCCCGACAAAATATTTATGTTGCCTGAAATTATCTTCCACGTAAAATTCTGTTTATAGGAATATTGCCCATAAGAGGACACTTAAGATGAAAACAACGTAAAATTTGGAATATTAAAGGATTGTATCGTGTGCAGCATACCATGCAACGGACAGCAACTGGAGCCCATTGACTCTCAACTCCCAGCACTAAGAGATGGTCAATGACCTTTTTCTACAATCATGACGAGATATTAGGGAGAGAACATAAAAAATTGAACAAGCAAATCTAAATGCTAACATTGTTGCGTACTTTCTGCCGAGCAAACTACACATGTGACCATGAAATTATCTATATTAAAGGAAACTATGAGCTTTGGATGTACCTGAACCAGGGCCATTTTATTTGCGAATGCATTTGAGTCTTTACCAGGATCAGTTTGTGGACTTCCATGAAGTAGCAAGTTTATTGTGTCCAACACACTGATTATATTTACTGTCTACTGGCCATCAAGTATAAAAGAAATTTTCAAAATGAATGATTGAATGGTTTACGTGCAAGATAAATGCTCATATGCTGCTCAAGAGATAAGGACAAATTTGTTTAACCTTCTGCTGTGTGAACTTATAGGTCCTTCCTCGAAGTTGCAAAATTGATATCAATGGATCAAAGCCCACTGTCTCCCTAAGCAATACCTACAACACTTAGAGATCAGCTCAGTTAGGGAAAATCTTATCCACCCAACTGAAAGAGAGAGAGAGGGAGGGAGAGAGACAGACAGAGAGAGAGAGAGAGAGAGACCTGATTTGAGGCATTATTGCGGATAAGGTTGTTCAACAGTTCCAGACCATCCTATTGAAGCATCAAATATCAGATCTAAGCAAATCTAATGTGAAACTATAGGGACTGCGATCCCAATCTACAAATCAAGTTAAGTAGTGATTTGATTACTGGGGCGTAAAGGGTGATATAAGTTTCACTTGATATGACTATTATCACACAATAACTTAATCAGGTCAAGAAGTCAGTGACAGGCATACTGAGGACAACTTATAAACAAGAATAGGAAAATCGTTTTCTGCCTGAAGAAACAATAGCAATATAAGTCCAGTGAGGACATATTAAACACCTGCACAACAACACCACCTTCAGAATCTCCTTCCTCTTTGATGATACTAAAAATCTTCTCAAACGCACCTTCAAAGACTAAAATTTTTTGAATTTCCTGGACGCAAAAATACAATAATAGTAAAGGGAAATGATGAAATAGGAAATTATATAACCACAGAATTTTGAGTATGCACAAAACTCAAATGGCTTTTGGAGGTAAAAATCACCTCGGCTTCTCGTGTCAGGTATGTGAGAAGTAGCAATGCCTCATTGCGTATGACCTTAGGAAACCCATACGTTGTTTCAACAACATTAGGAACTTAGGATCACTGAAAGAGAAAACAAAAAACCTCATTAAGCTTACAATATACCTCGCGGTCCATAAGCATATCCATGAGCCTTGTGATGCCACGAGGAATCGTCAATATAGCTTCTTGGAGCCTGTAAAGAACTTCAAGCGCTAAACCACATAATTCATATTCGAGTTTTTTCCAACTAAAATAAGATAACTATCTACCTATTTTGCGAATTGGAAAGAAGGGCCGTTAATAACTGCAATGTGTAGTACCGGATATAGAAATCCTCCTCCGACTAGACAAATGACATGTTAGAAGGCACCAATGGCAGTCAAACCACCTTTCATTCCCTTATAAATTGATGGAAATAACCTTACCAGCAGGCTTAAAAGAAGAGAAATGCTGTCTACTTCTCTGGAGAGCAAATCACTGTTCATTAAAGAAGGTTGAACCTCATCCTTTGACATTTTTGCATGTGAAATAGGATTTAATGCACAAAGAAAAGTTTCCAGAGCCCCTCGAATCTGCATAATTTAATTGGTTAACCACAATGGCATATAAAAACAGAATGAAATATCTCAGTATAATGTTACAGAATTCTTTCTAACCAATTCAATGTCATCCCGTTCCTCCTTCAAGACAGCCAGCAATACTGGAAAGCCTGTAATAAAACTTAAGAGGAAAGACTTGACATCACATCAGAAAGATGAAATCAGTCAAAAGACTGGTTTTCCTAGAAAGAAAGAAAGAATGACTGCTAACCCATTGCCCCAAAAGCTAATTGCGCTGTCTGACTTTCAGCCACAATTGCCTGAAGTTCAACCATGGCATTCCTCCTGTCCTCAGCCAGGGCACCATTGCTAATCCGATCCAGTAAGCGCTCGACATAACTATACTTGAATGCATAAAAAAGTTATTGATATAGGACAAAGATGCGATCAAACAGACACTCTCCTGCATATTCACTTCCTTTAAAGCACACCAACAGAAGCACGAATATCTCTTACCTATCATCGCTATTATTCGAATTATCATTCCGAAATACACGCCCAACAACACCCTGCATAAGAAAAATTAAGTAAATTATATTATATACATGCAAAACTCAGTAACACCATCGCATTGCATATGGCCAAGGTAAAAACAAAGATAAAGAGTGAATAACGAGGGACTTCAGTTCAGTAATTTACAATTTCAATACACTTAAAGAAACAAAGAAATAACCTATGCCTATCCATATGATTAATCACCTGGTATTTCGATACAAAATCCATCTAGTTCCGCCCCAAAATTAACTGAACTGCTTAACTTTATCAGCGACAATTGAGACGGTCGTTGAGCAATCCAAAACTATGAGATAACAATTATAACAACAATCGTTGAACATAATCACCGAATGCGACTGCTCAAGAAAGATCAACAAAACCCTTGATGAAAATTCTTGTACGGCATCCACTACCTGAGAAATAGATCGATTGAATTCGATTGACAGAGAAGAATTGATCCGATTTCTGAAGGGTCGGGTCAAGGTCACATAACCGTTGAATCTCGACATAAATCCAGTTTAGTTTGCAAATGTTAATACTATTAATTGTTCTTTTTTATATTTTTTGGATGAATTTGTTTATTTATAATTTATATTTTTATACAAACACAACATTTCGCTTCGTTTGACGAAATGGGCTAAGGCCCAAACGTAAACAACTAAGCCTAGTATGGCATTAAACCTTTCGGCGGCCCAATATAAGCCATAATAAGTCCGTTGAAATGCATGCAAGGCAATATAATGACGAAATAGACTCTTCTAAAATCACATTGAAGAATGACAATAATATACCATTTGGCTAAATCTATAATAACGGTGACGATGGCAGACTGCTCATCACATTAAATACATCACATAATATAAATAGATATGCATGTATGTACAATAATGTTTTATTTTTTTATTGCAGTGCGTACGAGAGATACATAACATGTAGAAGAAATCGAAAGGACCACAAAGTATCAAGAGTCACAAATCTTAATCATATTGAAATGAGGGTCTAACAGAATTTCGCAACTTAATGCAACTGTCTTTATTATTGCACAAAACAAGAATAATAATTGACTTATGCTCCCAACGAAAATTTGATAGTTATAAGCCACATATACAGCTAGATATCAGTTATCAGCTTGTCAAAGAATTAAATGAGAATCAAATCATACAGTTGAAATGGGCTAAGTGTAATTTTTCAAATTATTAATTAACTTTGAGATCAATATATCTCAACGTAATTGGTATTAAATGGAGTACCAAGAAAAGATAATACTAATTGCATCATTTGTTCACGTCTTTATATAAAAATATCGAGTGTATGGCTATTATATTCGCAAATAACAACTGGTTAGTACTTGCTATTTACATATGAGGTACAAACAACAACTACCGTTGTTATGGTCCAAATAATAATATTTCAGAATTATTCTCGAAAGACAAGAAGCAAACGTCAGTGGAGAAAGCGAGGAGTAGCTTCAAATATTACAACCAATTCTTAAGACAATAAATGGGCAACCGAGCAACGGCTTCGTTTGTAACGAGAATCCATTATAATGATTTATTTAATGCGCAAAGTACATACACACACACATACCCTCTTCATAGTTAGTTATTCAACTTGCGACAATCGCCTTATGTTGATAACACTTTAATAACGATGATTAAATCCGTGATTAAACACACACTTACTTAGCAAGTCTGGGTAGCTATGGCTGTTTTGTATTCTTAAAAAAAGGAAAAAAGAAGATCAAATATTTATGATTGTTGGTATAGTTAGCTTATAGTACAAACTAGATATAATATGTAGAAATAGAATGAGTAGTCTCTTCTTCTCTAGGCTTGGAAAAAAAGAGTAGTCTCTAGGGCTTCTATGACTGTCTCCATTACAATGAGCGTTTTGTAGGCTGTACTAGCTAGTAGAATTTTTTTTAACAAAAGATTGAAATACACTTGTAACTAATTCCATTTATAAAACTCCATTGAATAAATAATATATACTGTCAACAACCAACCCCCTTAACAAGACCATGCATAAGTCTTTGGAGGACGATCTCAAGTCGTATATTGAGCCACTTGATTTTATTTTCAACTACTATTAAATATTGAATATAAATAATTAGCTACATTTTCCCCAATATTTCATATCCATGACCATACCCCACAAAAAATAATATTAATTATGAAATATTGCTTCTGCCCATATCGCCATGCATGGCGTCATTGCAGATTTTCTTGCGAACTCCGACAAAATACAAATAAACCTTACCGACACAAAGCCCTTGGCTTCATGTTAATCCCCACCCGCCTTCATATTGATTAGTTTAAATAATATCTAAGCATATAATAAGTAACATTAAATATGCACATAAGGAAAGTAATTTTTCCTTACTACTCTTCATTAGATTATTACATATAATGATGTTCCCAGCATCACTCTCATATACAAAAGCACATAAAACTCATCGGAAACGTATTTACCAAACGAGCTTCCAAAAGCATAAAAAGAAAAAAAGCATAAATTTTTCCGTAGGACTTCTAGCTATGTCGTCTTAATCCCTTCTGTCCAAAATAAACAGTAAAACAAGCTCGTCTCTTAATAATAATAATCATAGTGTAACTATGCATTATTATCCAAGTCGTGGAGAAACTGTGCTCCAATCAAATCTCCGAGCGGCAAAGCCTGCAGATTCTGGCCGTGATCTTCATCATATAATCTAATAGGGTTGTTGAAATAGATCGAGCTTTGCGATGAAGACGATGAAGAGAACGGTAATAAGCTCTCACCACCACTTGTAACAGCGTTCTGATTATGAAGACCTAAACTCAAAGACACCCCGCCACGGTATGGTAAGAATTCGAGTTGCTGCGCATCTCTGTGTGTTGGTCTGAATGCAGTGGAATGATCGGTACGAAGAATTTGATCATGGGTTGGCTTGTGATCATCCTCGTTTCTTGAGTATAATTGGTTTTGATGATCACCATGACGGTCAAGATTAGGGTTTGATATGGCTACACTGTGATTTAATTCTTCTTCTTCTTCTTCTTCTCTGATCTCATCTAAGTACATCTCTTCAACCATCGGTTTCCATAACCTGACTCTAGCGTTGATGTACCAATTCGATACCTGCGAAAAACATGAAAATCATACTTGTTGAAAAGATAAGGATTATTAAAAAATAAGTTGAAAGAGGAATTAAAAGGCTTACTTGGCTTCTTGTGAGACCAGTTTTGAGGGCTAACATCTGCTTATCTGCATCACTTGGATACCTGCATATATTTTTAGTACAAGGTACCAATGTCCAAGTGTTATGAACATATTTCGTAATAAATTATATATATTTCAGAAAAAAAAATCCCTTTTGTTATGATAAAGTTATAAACACACAATGACAGAAGAATCTGACTGCACTTTATATACTCCCTTCACTGGTTAACATGGGCAGCATATAGAAGAACATTTATAACAAAGAAGAAAAAGGGTTTGCAGCGAAAACTAACGGATGCAAGAAATGCTCGAAAAGCCAGGCTCGGAGAATGGAAACTGGTTTCTCAGGTAAACCCCTTCGTCTTCTCATCCAATGATGAGTCTCCATCGAATTACTCATCCGTTGAAGTGGCTTTACTCGATCGCCAAACCCCAATAATAACCTTGACGTTTCGCCACGTACTGCTTTGTTAGTTGCCTTGATTTGGCTCACTATTCCATCCCTTGCACAACGAAAGTGTCTCGACATGGCCTTTAAAGCCAAAGCTGAGTAAACTTCAGCCGATCCATTACCAGCCATTGCCTCGAACGATGATACAATACCTTTCATATGGTTGCGATAGAGCTCATACCTTGTATTCACCTGACAATCAATTGAGAGAAAGAATATTTGACATTTTGAAGAAGCAACCGACGTATATGGGGACATATCAAAAGCTTCTCCTTCATTAATGGAAGAGTTATATTACTATATACAGAATCAGCATACATGCATATGTAGATTTAATACCTCCTCTAGCATGTGAAGTAACTTGGTTTTTCTTCTCTGCAGTTCCATGGGGTCAAGTGAGCTGTAAAGTTGTTGAATTTTAGCAGATCTCTCATCTTCGTCGTTTTCCCGGGCCGCCTTCATTTTTCCTGCACTTTGCTCAGTTACTCCAAGGCTGCACAGCTCATTCAGAAACTCCTTTGCTGGGCACAAATACTTTGAGTTTGCGATATTAATCCGAAACTGGGACGATGATTGCTGCTGCTGATCAATAAGATTATGCCGAATAACATCATCATTTATTGCAGTCCTGGAGCTTGACGAGGATGTCTCAAACCTCATCAAATCGAGATCATCGCTATCGCCTCTTCTCAGTTCAAAAGATTGAATCCCTATGCTTGAAGGGTTGGATGAACTGAGAGAAAGCGAAAGACCTTGGCCTGGCCTTTCGTTTGCTTCACAAGGGAACATCACACATCTCGTGGTGGAAGACGACAAATTAGGATCGTCCAAAACCATCGATGATCCACCGTAATTCTCATGTCCATGAAGGCGGTGATGATGATGAGTGCTGCTATTATTTCCCCTGGATAAATCTTGATGTTGCTGATATAATAAGCGATCGCTTGTAATAACACCCTTCGAATATGACGGATTAATAGTATTTTTATCCCCAGCAGGCTTGTCGAAGAAAGATCCCTCAAGATGGATCTTTGGTGGTTGAAACCCTACTACGTACATGCTTGTTTCTGAACTGAAGTTGTACATCTCTGATGACGACGATGTTTGCCCAAAACTCTGAGGAATACGAATCTGAAGAGTACTCTTCTTTCCGCTTGAATTCGAGGCATCTGAGAAGCAATAAGTACCGCCGACAGTTGATCCTTGAGCTGTACTATGATCTCTTCTAATTATATGCCTGTCCTCATCGCCGACACTTTGTTGATCAGCCATATATATATATGTGTGTGTGTGTGTGTGTGCGGATAAAGATCTATAAGCTAAGAAAAAAAAGAAATAATTTCAGCACACACCGAGGAATACTAGGTAGACAGAATATCCATACAGACACAGACGCACATAATATAATATGAGGGGTGGAGAGAGAGAGAGAGAGAGAAATGGTTTCTGTTGAGGCGAAAAGAAGAGAAGATGTGATAATATGTGTGCGTTAGTAGGTAAGGAACGAGAAGCAACTACGACCATTGCTTTTCCTCTGCTATATCAATCTTAATGATCATATGTACGTGTGTGTATTAATAATCATGTACACCAATCTTGAAGAAATGTCAAAACCGAGTTTACCTTAAATTAATACACAACCTTCCTTCCGAAAAAAAAAAAAATTAATACACAACCTACTTGTATTGTCAAAATTTGTTCCGTTTATGTTTCCTTTTCATTACATGCCTACGGAAGGGACTTAAAATCTTTACCACCGTCGATCTTCTTGATGAACAACGTTCTTCAGCGGATAAAAACATCACCCATTATCCAATTTACCCCATCTATTCTAAAAATTGTAAACTATCATACGGTCCGACGCGCATTATAATATAATCTCTAATTCGACTTTTCGTTTGAAGTTATAATATATATATCATGTTTTGAGGCAATTAAGATGAGATGAGGTTGTCCTTATTTTTCAACTATTTCTTAAAAATCTCTTAGATGGGACCAACAAAAACACGACTTTTAGGTCGTCCCACTTACGTTGTCCACGACGGTCTACGTACGTACTTGATCAATAATGAACTAAATTCTGAAATAAAATATCCCTAGGTTTTGAAAAAGTATGATTAACAAAACAACACACTATAGCAAAACTTCCAATTAATAACAATTAAACTAAAAACAGCTTCCCCTCGTCTTCAATCAACAAGTCACTTGACAGAACATCTCACAAGCAAAGAGATCCATTAAAACAACCAAGAACACCCCAAGTAGAATCATATCCGTTGTTTTTTCGCCGACCACAGTCAAACTCGGGGGAAAAGTTCATGCATAAACCCTAATTCTCGCCCGCCTCATCAACAGCTCGAACATGCCCAACCCTCTGATCGACGACCCCACCGTTCCTTCTCAAGAACGCCCTTCTCCACCAAACCTCGAATCCTCTCTGTATGTTAGGGCAATCATCGCCCGAATCTACGAACCTATCGAACCAAGACAGCAAAATCTTCTGCTGCCAAGACATGGGCAATGTCAATATAGTACTACTAAGCCCTTCCTCTATTACATGCCTGTCCAAACCCTTCGAAGCCCTCCTCATCCACCCGAAATCTTCGTAAAATGGCACCAGCCAAGTGTTCAACAGCATGATCCTCGCTTCTTTAGAAGCCAATAGCTGCCCTTTGCCTATCCCCACAAAGAGCCTAGCAGTAACCCTACTGATCTCATACCTGTGTATGGGGGGCACTCTACGATGTGCTTCAGACAAGTCCTTCGAAGCAGCCCACGTGTTCAAGAAATCCTCTGCATTTTGCCTGTCTATTAATATGTCCAAGAGCCAATGCAAGTTATCGGCTTGCCTGGCGATTTGAGCCACTTCGGTTAGGTCAGATTCTGAAGCTTTTGTAAAGCAGTGGCGAAGAGACGTAAGGCACTTTTCGCAGGAAGAGTATATGGAATCTTTGGTAAGGTCGTTGTGGGCAGACGAGGAAGGAGATGAGATGTTACTCTCGCGGAGCATTTTGGTCACTAGGGCCTTCATTTCTCGCCTGGCTTTTTCGTCCTTTCCTTCTAGGACGACGTGTAATAGTTTGAGGAGGATTTCTTCGTTTTCGGTTTTGTGGTGGGGGTTTGAGGTGATTTCGGGCGAGACCCTCTTTAGGACTTCTCTGGGCCCCGTCCCATCGAGCTGAAGCTCGGAGAGAAGCGAAGAGACTTTGTCTTCTTCTTCTTCGGTCCATGGAGCTGCTTCTAGGTATTCCAAGCAGTATAGTACTCCTGCGTCGAACCCTATTGCAGCCGAGACCTGAAACATGACACAAGCCACAAATAATTGAAGACATAAACTAACTGCTAGAATTCGAACATAACAGAGGTTGGTCATGGGCCACAACTCAGAAGTCAAGTAAAAAAGTGTCGGGAAACAAAGTATGCAGATCACAGTTCTGTATTATCCACTGCTATCGATGGCTATGTTGAATTCAAGAATGGCCAAATCGTTCTATATCAATATCAATGTGATTCAAGATCCGGTGAGCCTCAATGAACAGAGATGAAAGGTTAACATCCCATTGAGAGGAAATCAAAAGGAATTAAGTAACTCAAGACATAACACGTTCACAATATTACAAATTCGTCAGCAACTCTGTCCAATAGTAAATATTCAAACACCTTATTGAAAGAATAAACTCCAATACTGAGTGTGATACATTACAGAGAAACAGGTCAGGGTAACACATTCTTGCATTCACATCACAATTGTACAGCCATCAAAACTGATGAAGAAATTGTTTTTACCTTAAGAACACCAAGAACTTTATTGACATCCTCCTTCACTAACTTCTTCCTCAAATCCCTACAATACATCAGCCTCAGCGTCTCCACGTAAACTTCCACATCCTCACAATCAGCGATCTCCACGGAAATCACACCACCATTAAAGCCCAAACTGTTCTCATTCAGCTTCAGCGCGAAGAACCTACTGTTATCCACCAAAACACGAGCATGAACACTCAAGCACACGCTAACCCCATCTTTCGAACTCAGCGTCAGCTTCACATCCCCCGAAACGGCGTCGTCGAACAGATTCCCGGGACTCCTCGCGGCCAATATCTCCTCTAATCGTCGGTTGAGGAGGCCTTGCTTGGAGTCTTGGAGTTGAGCTGGGAGCGTCTGATTTTGGGCGATTTGAGGGTTCTGCGGCGAAACGGCGCCGCCAATAAGCTCGGGCTCGTTCGCCATCATCTCGAAAAGCGTCGGCGAAGAACGGGGTTTTGCGGGCGGCGGTGGGGACATGGGGTTGAGGAGACCTTGGTTGAGTGCGGAGTTGAACTTGTTGAACGGCTCCATGGTGGTCGGAGAGGATGGAAACGCCGGCGCGGCTGCGGTGGCAAGGTGGTTGTTCCGGCGATAGATGGTGGCGGCCATTTGGGTGTGTGGTGTTGGAAACTGTACTGTGTGAGTGTGTGTATGTGTACAGCCTTTGAAATCTCGCCGGTAGTGTTTGTCCGTGAAAAAAAATATTAAAGTAAATAATATTTTAATTACTCGTTTCAATTTTTTTTATATCTGCGATTACGAAGCATTGAACTCATCATTCGAGAGAATAGCTAATTATAATAATGATGATTTGCATTATTATCATTATGTACTAATTTAATTTTAGGGAAAAGGAAACTCTAGGCAAGGCCATCCCTATTTTTAAATCTTTCTCTATTTGTTTTTTTTATTCTCCGTCGATGAGATCTAAAAGATATAAACAAGTTGTCGTTAGTATTTAAATATTGAGTATTTGGATCTTAGCTAGTTCGGGCAAAAAAATAAAGAAATTAAATGCTTGGGTAAACTGTGCAGTGTGCACGTCCATATAATTTTAAGATATAAGTTTCCCTACATCATACGACAGACATCTTCGCTGCAAATATCTAAGACATTATGTTTGAAAACTAAAACTAAATAAAACGATGCAAAGTAGAAACTTAGTATTGATTGGTGTTATTAATTTGAAAATAAAATTATAGATAGACGTTGCAATCGGGCCAATTTATATTTCATCGATTATGCGCCCATGAGGCCCACAATAGTGAACTATTGCAGTTCGCAGGCCCATCATTAAGTTGCAAGAATTTTGAAGTGTAATTAGAAAATAACGAAACTACTCAAAAATTCCATTTTCTTGTATTAGCCGTTAGGTAACACATTACAAATAGTAAAACGAACAACTCACATGAGCTGCTCACTTACCCATATCGTGTCTGCTAATCAAACTATATGATATCTATCATTTTTATTATATAATATATATATATATATAGAGAGAGAGAGAGAGAGAGAGAGAGATATTAGGAGTTAGGACCTCGTTGGTCTATAAAATGTTTGGATTTTTTCATCTTAGTAACATACGAAGGGTCGTCCAAGAAAATCATTTTAAGGATACGTTTTAACATTATACGGAGAGAAACTAGGAACACGTCGCATCAATTGATATCAATCGCATGTTTAAGAAAAAGGAAATCTAAGGTTGTATTCGGACAACCCATGAAAGGATAAATAAGCTCCGAAGTAAGAGTCAACAAAGGAGACCAAAAATCCACATCGAAGTAGATAACGTGCCTTGAGGCTTCTTACAATATCCATATGCATTATTTGAATCTGTAAGAGCCAAATGTATATACTAAAAATTGAATGTGATATTATTGTGATGACAGTTGCCATGGCGTTACTAAGAGTCGAGAATCTCACATGTGATGCATTTATTTTAATTGGAAATGAAAAAAAACTATAAGAGTGGGCATGTGAGTTAATGAGATCGAAACTGGGCCACGATATATAAGAGAGACAGACGAAGAGTCGTGTTGGCCATTCATGTGAGACTACAGATATGGGCCCATTATGTTCTTTATTTTTAGTAATTTTTTTTTTCACGTACTAAATCATTACTTTAGAATTTTTACCGTAGGGTTTGTTTGGCTCGTCATGTTAGTCTCTCACATTTCAGCAGTGTTGTAGCTTTCAGAAAATGACGTATAATTAAGTGGAAACAAACAGTCCCACAACAAAGGACGTTTTGCTGCTGTTCCTTGTTAATCGCGGCTTTATTCAGCATGACTCAGTCCTTTCTTCGTTTTTCTTCTTCTTTTGTAATTTAGTTTTCTTTTATCTTTCAGCAAATTTGAAACTAGCTTCAAATGGCTACCCTTATATTATAGTATTGAAAGATATCACACACATTAATAATGGATTTAATATTCAGTGACAACTGACAGATATAATAAATTACTCTATTTTTTTTTTCACTTCTTTTTTCTTGAAGGCATCGGTTCGGTAGATCAACAGCATATTTGTTGTACTGTGTTATGTTAATAGATGTAATATGGGACAATTTTGAAAAATATATCAATTTTCTTGAAAATATATTAGTAAATATATCAATTTTCTTGAAAATATATTAGTACACCGCTTGGAGGGGAGGACCCCCTAAAGTACATCGATCCAACTCATTTTTCGAAATAATTATTAATAAATAATCACATAGTAAAGCGTTAGCGGCCAGCCACACCTAACTCTGCAATGTTATAACATGCGAAATCTAGATAATATTAATATATATCTCATCTCACGAGAGTGAGCCAAATTTTTTACCGATTTAAAACCCTCAAACATATGCTGTTTAATTAGTTTTTGTGTGGAAAAAAAATCATTATTGCAGCAGCTGTACTGTATTGCAACCTCATTGCTGTATATCCTTTATGGCATTTTATTCAAGAACATTTAATTTTTCCAATAAATCAACATTCAAAAAACTCGTACGACAAACAATAATTACGCCACCTGTCCATCTCTCACACGACGTTCAGCAATTCAGCACTGCGCACGTATGAACACACCTGACGTGATTATCACACGCTCGCACTCATTGTCGTACTAAAAAGATGTATCTTCTCTTATTTCATAAAAAAATGCAACTAAATATATAGATTCTAGGTAGTCTATTGATCATTTAATAAATATAAATGAATATGTTTATGCACCTTAATATGCAAATTTAATTACGATACAGTCCTTGAAGCTAAAAGTATTTTACTTCCCTATAATTCAACTATTAGTAAAAACAAGTAAAAGACAAATTCAACCCATAACTCTACCGAACGGTCCACCTCAACCCCATACCCACTTTCGTAATTTCACACTCAACCACCTCTATATATAACTCCACCTCTATTAATTCACCGTCGTCGTCGTCATCTTTTCTCCTCTGCAACTCAAAAGAAAAAAACAGCAGCAAAACGTACCACAGTCACTGCACGGCGTACAACAAAGCAATGGGCTTCCCGCTAGCCTTCACCGACTCGCTCATCCCTAAGCTCCTCGTCCACGCGCTAATCCTCCTAACCCTAATCCACCGCCTAATACAAGGCCTACTCTCTCTGACCGGCCTAGGCTTCCTCCTCGAACCCGACCCGACTGCCGAACCCGAACCGACCACTTGGCCCGTATCCGCCTCGGCTGCCCTGATCCGCGAACTCCTGCCCGTGGTCAGGTACGGCGACGTCGTCGTTTCGGACGAGAGGTGCGCCGTTTGTCTGTGCGAGTTCGAAATCGACGATGAGATCCGACGGCTGACGAACTGCCGACACGTGTTCCATAGGGCGTGCGTGGACCGTTGGATGGACCACGATCAGAAGACTTGTCCCCTCTGTAGGACTCAGTTCGTGCCCGAAGATATGATGGAGAGCTTCAATGAGAGGCTGTGGGCGGCTTCTGGAATTTCTGATTTTGCTGGGGACGTTTCTGAAATTAGCGTGGCTTTGTAGTGTAGTGTAGGCCCCCCTATTCTGCAATCTCTTGCTTTTGTAAATATTACGCTGAGTGAGCTGATGATGTTGACGAAAAAGAAATTCATTTTCCTTCTCTCTCGTTCACTTTCTTCTTGGCATCGCACGTATATTTGATTTTGGTGAAAAAATTATACTTTTTGTGAGGAATATCTAACCTAATATTAGGAAAGAAATGGTGTTGATTGTGACTATTACTATATTTGGTGGATGAGCGGTTAAACCGGATTATGTCGTCCTCCTTTTTATCATTACTTACACCATGGTATATTAATCACATCATATTTTCGTAATTATTATTTGAAACAACAAAATAACTAAAATAAACTTGGAACGGAAGATGCGAGCTTATTTTAGTTTTAGATAATTTGAGCTGAGTTAATAATCAATTATTGGGGATACTTTCTATAGCATCTTTTTCTGAGCAATTTCAAGAAAATAGCAAAAAAAAAAGTAGGAAACAAGCCATGCGAGTTTGGGTCAGGTATTTAAACGCTGAACAACCAATCAAGGGGTAACACCATTTAATTTCGTGTCCACTATATTTTTTTTATCCCACCAAAAATAAATGAAAATTTCAAACTTGTTACATGTCCAATTTGCATTATGACACCACGACTTTTTCTGGTATTTGGGAGCTCTCATTAATGCAGCCCCCACTTGGTTTTAGACCTAATCAAGTCTCAGCTCTTCAACATTATGTCACCGTCGAAGCTTATAATATATTGTGTATCTATTTAAATAAATAATATAAGGGAAGATAGTTTCATTTCTCACCACATATGATTGCGATGTTGCAGTCTTGATGTTTGATCGCTAGGCAAAGTGTGGGTCAACCTTGCGAGATTTAGCCGTCGAAGGTTGAACTTCATATATTTTTTTCCTCATTAAAAGATAGAGTTCGCATACAAGTCAAGATAGTAGTCACTAATAGTCGTGACGAAGTGAGCCGAAATCATTTTATATACCATAACCAATAATGGTTGTAAATTGGCTTTATTAAAGGTCAAATTTAATTAAAAAAAATTGAATCAAAAGCTACGATATAAGGTTTATCCACATTTTGAGCACTCTTGTCTCCAATGAACACCAAATTTATCGTTAATGCCGTTTCTTACATTATAGAAAGAAGCTTCTTTCCACGTGGCATAACACGAGGGAGTTGCTTAAGGAGCCATTAGAGTGTGAATACATTTTTGTATGGTTCATTATTTTATTAATTGCGTTTCTGTTGAATAAGTCGTCAAACATCTTTTGACTCTCAAGGAACGTGAGTCGTGTTTGTATTATCATTGGAATCTTCTTTCGGTTTTTTAACAATTAGAGCCGCCGAGGTTAAGTAGCAATTTATAATTATTTTTTTTTTTTTGATAAAGAATCCAAAACTTTATCATCATTGAAACCGTGTCCGTGTGCATGCAGTTATCCCTTCATTTCTTTTTTAATATATACTAGTAGTATTTTTAGCAGACAACCGCATGCGCAATAAAACAAAATTAATTATTATTGAATAGTTTTAATAAGTAATATACAAAAATAGAATTGATAGTTATTATGAGGTTATGAACAGCATTAGTTTGAGTGTTTTTCGTGTTCGTTTAACATAACAAATTAGTCAATTGATACAGACGAATTGACAGTTTTATCCACACTACACTCTTTATAAAAAGGGTATAGGGTGGATATATGAATTTTAAAATTATTATTACATTTGGAATTGGGTCGAACCCCCACAAACTACTGCGCTGTCTTTAATTGGTCGAATCTAACCCATTACTTGGTAATGGCCCGGCCCGGTAGTGTGGTGTAGGTTAATACTTGGCAATATAATCTTTCGAGTTTCTGGCCGGAATTGAAATCGAGCCCAATATTGTAATTACAGTTTTTGGAAATCAAACTATTTCTATTTTATACAACTAAAAACTTTACAAACCATCTTTTGGGAAAATGTTATCGTGATAAAATATCAATATCACCTTAAATTGACTATAGCACAAAAACGACAAAAACTAGTGGTTGACGGGCTTGACAAAATATCAGTATAGAAAGAAATCATAGTTAGTGGTTGACGGGCTTGACACATTCAAACACCACAAGAAAATAGAAATATGTAAAATCGACCTATTTGCCACTTTTGGTTGGTAAGATCATTAAATACTGCTAATAATTTTAGGCTACAAGCAACTTCCCAACTATTATCAACATGTACAGCTTAAGAGATAAAAAAAAAAAAATTGAACGATGGCGACCAATGGAAATAGCGTCTAAAAAATATGTTATTTATTAAGTGCATTGTATTATTAGTATAATTGCTTGAGGGAGGATAACTAAATGTATTGAGGATCCATTTCCATTTCCCATTTTATGTAAGTAAATCGAAATTCTCCTCCTATCATAATTAGCATTTGATTTACTGACTCTTATGTATACTTACATTTACATATTGATTTGTATACATAATTTCGCAAATTTGGTCAGGGTTGAACATTTATAGTTGGCTGTGTCGGCCAATATTAAATTAAGTTAAATTCTATACTTACTTCAATGTACTGCTGGTTTATTTTTCTTATATGCAAATTAAATTCAGCGGTCATTAACTCATAAGAACAACGTAACCATTTTTATCAACCGTATATATTGGTGGTAAAATAGAGGCGTGCGTGTGTGTGCGCGCGCATTGAAAACATAAGTTTCAATATTAATGTAATTTTACAACTCTCAATTGAAAACAAAAATAAATTAAGTATATTGAACTATTTTACCAGAAATTGTGGCCGAAGATACAGAGCTCATTAATACAAAGCATACCGTTTTCTTTGTATATTGTCAATAAGTGTGCATAGAGTTTGAGCATATTAATTATCTTACGTCTTTCTTTAGTTATTATCTTCACTCTTTTCCCCGTAGTGACACAAGTCAACATATGTTGACTGAGGACTTAAGTAAAAAAAAAAAAAAGAAGAATAATGTGTAAAACAATCTTAATTTTATCCCAAATTCATAAATGCCAAACGAACGCAAAAGAACATATGGATTTGCTAATTTTCCAATAAAGCAAATATATTTAATTAAAGCCGTCTACGTAACATAACTTGTGATGACGCAAAAGCAATCAGAATGCATGAGTAAAGATAAGAACCATAGTAAAGGAAAACAGAAAATCGAAAAGAAAAATAGCTCTCACTATTAAATAAGATGACGTAAGCTTTGGATGTTTTTGCTCACATATGCCTTTAAATTCTACAAAAGTGGCTTTCATATTCATCCCAAATCAAATTTGGAGGTGGGAAGTTAAGTAATTAATTAACCATTATTTTTAATTTATTTATATTCCGTATGTTTAATATGTGTGGACTTTAAGGTAGTGCCCATCCAACGACCTTTGGTGACATTTATTGCTGCCGGTAATGAAAATGTACAAATGTAACATGTAAGAATAATGTATTTTACTAGAATTCAAGAACAGCACAACTCATACATTTATTGCAACTCATTTTATTTAATTATTTATTTTTTTCGAGTTTGCTTCCCCGCTATAAAACCACATTAATGTCTTCACCTCTGTCACTCACAGATCTCACGTCTGTCTTTTAAGCTTGTGCAGCTCTCTTCTGTTCTACATTGGCCCAGAAAAACCATACAATCCTTCACTCTCAAGTGATATCAATTTTATCTTTAATCTTGCAATTTTATTTTGGGAGGGGACAAACTAAAACGGTGAAAGCTTTCTTGGTGAAGTTCTTGCATAATCACAGTTCTTTCTTCACAAGCAGGTATTTATTATCCTTACGATTTCTGCTTTGTTAGCAATCTTATTTACACTTTTTTGAATCAATTTCTGCATTCGACGTTTTATTAAATCAAATACAATTAAAAAAAAATCGTTATGTAACTGTTGCTTTTTTGCTGAATCATTGTCTTAAAACAGCGACCGATCCTTTATTTTCTTCCTATAATGACAGGGAATAAATAAATTAACATATAACATGGAGTTATCGACGGTAATGATGGTATTAGCCTTCGTAGCAGCCTACTACGTATGGTTCAAAACAAGCACCAAGTCATTGAGAGGCCCAATGGGCCCAAAAATGTGGCCCATTTTAGGAAGCTTGCCGGGCCTCATACAGAACAACGATCGCATGCACGAATGGATCGCCGAGAATCTCCGAGCCTGCGGCGGAACCTACCAAACCTTCATATGTGCGGTTCCGTTTTTGGCTCGGAAGCAAGGGCTCGTGACCGTCACGTGCGATCCGAAGAACTTAGAGCACATCTTGAAGCTGAGGTTCGACAACTACCCTAAGGGTCCCACGTGGCAGGGCGTCTTCCACGATCTGCTCGGCTCGGGGATATTCAACTCCGACGGCGATCCGTGGCTGTTCCAGCGGAAGACGGCCGCCTTGGAGTTCACGACGAGGACGCTGAGGCAGGCCATGGCTCGGTGGGTGAGCAGAGCGATTAAGGCGCGGTTCTGTCCGATTCTGATGGCGGCGCAGGTCGGCGGCTACGCCGTCGACCTTCAGGACCTGCTGCTGAGGCTCACCTTCGATAATATCTGCGGCTTGGCTTTTGGTAAGGATCCGCAGACCCTGGCGCCGGGATTGCCGGAGAACGAATTCGCCACCTCCTTCGATCGAGCCACGGAGGCGACGCTGCAGCGATTCATCTTGCCGGAGTTCATTTGGAAGCTGAAGAAGTGGCTGCGTCTGGGGATGGAGCTGAAATTGAGCCGCAGCCTGACGCGCGTCGACGACTACATGACGAGCGTGATCAACACGCGCAAGCTGGAGCTGCAGGGCGGCGGCGAGCAGTACCAGCACGACGATTTGCTCTCGAGATTTATGAAGAAGAAGGAGTGCTACAGCGATGAGTTTTTGAAACACGTCGTGCTCAATTTCATCCTCGCCGGCCGAGACACGTCATCCGTTGCCCTGAGCTGGTTTTTCTGGCTGGTGACGATGAATCCCCGCGTGGAGGAGAAGATACTTATGGAGATATGCTCTGTTTTAGCGGAAACGCGAGGAATCGACGCCGGCAAATGGCTTGAAGATCCCCTGGTTTTCGAAGAAGTTGATCGACTGAACTACCTCAAAGCTGCTCTGTCTGAAACTCTGAGGCTCTACCCATCGGTGCCGGAGGATTCCAAGCACGTCGTCGCCGACGACGTTCTTCCCGACGGCACGTTCGTGCCGGCGGGGTCGAACATAACCTACTCAATCTACTCCGCAGGTCGGATGAAATTCATATGGGGCGACGATTGCCTCGAGTTTAAACCAGAGAGATGGTTGTCTGAGGACGGTGAGAGGTTTGAGACGAAGGATCAGTTTCGATTCGTGGCGTTCAACGCTGGCCCGAGGATATGCTTGGGTAAGGATTTGGCTTACCTTCAGATGAAGTCGATCGCGGCGGCGGTGCTGCTCCGCCACCGTCTTGAGGTGGCGCCGGGACACGCGGTGGAGCAGAAGATGTCTCTGACGCTGTTTATGAAGGAGGGGCTGAAGGTCAACGTACTTCCTCGTGATTTGGACCCCATTTTGGAGAAGATGAACAAGTGAGAAGTTTTAAAAATGATGATTACTTTAATGTTTTCCCTTTTTTTTTCTTGTTTTTAATTTGTTAATAGGGATGCATAATGGTGTTGCTTTATACATATAGTGGGTGTTATATGATAAAATGCCTTTTTATGAATAAAAAGATGGATGGTTTTTGAAATATAATAGGTATATCGAAATCTTGTCATACTATTCAATTTTTCTATTAAGTCGATAGTCAAGGAAATTCATGCATGAGGAAAATCAAAAAATACGAAGACTTTCAAGTTAGTTGACGAAGTCCAGAAACAAAATCAAGTCAAAGTCAACCTTTGGCGATTCCTTAGCGATCGTCGCTCGGTTATTTGGGAATCCGATTTCAGAATAATGTGGTTCATGTTCGAATTACGGAAATTTTGGGATGCATAAAGTATAATACGTAATACATTAGGGACTTAAATGAAATTAAAACCGAATTTCAGCTAGGCCCAACCAAATGGGCCGGTGACGGCCCGTTATATATTTAAAAGGACCACAGACGAATATATTTCGAAGAAGAAATCTTTAAGATGTTGAAGGGATGAAAAGGCAATATCGTAAAATCCAAGAAAATTGTAATATGATGCTAAAATGTAATAATCAGCACAAAATATTTTGTAAGTACATGTATTAAATGTAGAATGTGGCGGTTCTAGAGATGTATGTAAATATGCGGTCCCAAGCAAAAGCGTAACGGTTGAGACCAAATTTAGTGCTTGAGATTGAGAGAGCTTACATATAATTTGCGGTCCATGAAACTAACGACCGACGAGACAATACAACTTGCCCGATAATCTATCTATAAATCCACAAAAACATAACGAATAAACATCTATCTCTGTAAATACGTGTTTGTGTATGTGCTTTTGCTGTTTTAGTGTGTGTACGTGTGTGATGCCTTTAAGAAAAGGGAATCCTATCATCACTTGCTAATCACAACTTACGATTCCTCTCTCTCTCTCTCTCTCTCTCTCTCTCTCTCTCTCTCTCTCTCTCTCTCTCTCTCTCTCTCTCTCTCTCTCTCTCTCTCTGTGGCGTGGACTTGAATTTGATTAAGTTCTTGGCCTAATTCACAAGACCACACCTACTTACAATAATGCATCCAATATTTTATTTAATAATATTCACTAAAAAATGAGAAACATATAAAATAGTCGTGCAATATAATAAATCGGATGCCGACAGCTGCGATATGGACGAAAACTAAATGTCAAATTGTGATGCTATTTTCATATTAGAGAATTCAACAATTATATAGTTATTAAAAATTGTCTTGTTTTACAAGCATCTCCTCTGTGAGCCAAGCCATCCACGTCGGGCGCAAATTCATCCAATAAAAAATAATAATAAAAAAAAGTTTTGGTTGTACTAGTAAAATAGTTAATAACTAATCGACTTGGTACTTTTTATGTGCAGGCAATTTGTGAATTTAAATATCCTAGTGGCAGAAAATCCCAATATTGTTTCACGGGTTATTTTAAATTATATAGTATAGGGTATGCTGTTTTATTGACTTCGATCATAGAAGATTTACTCTGTGAAAAGGCTGAGAACAAGTCAAGTAGCTGCTCACGAGATCAAATTACCTTAATAATCTTGGAAAAAATGTAACTCATAAGAAATGTAAAACCAAAATAAAAAATAAAATGATAAAACAAGCAAACAGATAGTACACAAAAAAAAGGGGGGGAAGTAGAATAATCAACCTATTTTTGTCCTGTACCATGACATCGTGACATCTGAAAAAATAAAAAAGAATATCACGTATCTTCCTTTGAACTAAAGATTTCGAGTGGTTGAAGGAAAACCAAACTATTGTTGAGAAATATTTATTTATATGTATATGAATATATATTATATAGAATTTTCTTCTTCTTGGTGGCGTTTTCTTTCATTTACTGTCTGTCGATAGGTCAGAGTCCCTTACGATTCCCCTGTTTTCTCACAAAGCCAATCTCGAATTTAATTTTAACACCATTACATTACATCACTGCAACACTTTCTTCTCCTCAGTTCCTTAGTTTCTTGCATGTTTCTTTTGCAAGAAAACCGCGCGCTTGCTGATGAACGTCGATGATTTGCCGCATAAATGTCAAGTTAGCTGAGTTCCGAGCTCATTTTGACAGATGAAGATGGCGAAGAGATCGCATAAAATCGCAGAGCTGAAGGAGAAAACAGAGTCCAAGTGTAAGTGGGGTTTGTTTAGCGTCTTCGAATCTTCCTGCCAAGGTCTTCGTGCTAGTCGAAAGCTCATCTCTAATGGAAGAAGACCGTCGAACCAGCAGCAGATTATAGGTAATTTCTACTTCAAATTCTGTTAACTTTCCTTTTTCTTTTGAATATCTATCGCGTTCTTTCAGTTCGGCGTGTGAGTTAGTTAGAATTGGTAGGTGACGACATTAATACTTCGGCGACAAGACTTAGTCGTAGTAAGAAACACAACAAGTTCTTGTAAGAAAATTCTATTTTCTGATGATTCTGTAATAATTCTTCAACCTTGTGCTGCAGAGTACCCAAGGAAGTCTGATCAGTTCACCAGGTTTGACGAAGAGTGTCAAAGGTTTCAAGTAAGCAGTTTCTTCTGTTAACCATCTTATTGACTGAGATTGTTGTAACGGTAAATCTGAGCGATTTAATTCGAATACTCTGTTTTCCTTTTCTTTCTTCAGAGCGAAGCATATTTGCCTGTCGAGAAGCTGACAAACAAAGAACCCAAATCCAAAAGGGAATCTGAATCCGAACTTTGTTATAGTCTGATGGAATCTCAAAGGAAAGGAACTTCGGAAGCACATCGACGTAAGTCATTCGCTATGGGAGAAACGTCCTTAAATGAGGTCACATTAGAAGAGGTGTTAAGAACAGAGTCTCGTAATAGCAGATATTTAGCAGAGCCTACTGTGATGTCTGAAGGTCTAACAAGGAGTTTCAGTGCAAGAAAATACAGCAATGTCGATGAGATTAACAGCACGAATCAAGTGGTTCGTATGAACGTCAAGGCCTTTGTCGATCAGATGTTTATCGAAAGAAGGCTCAAAGATCGGTTGAATTCGGAGTGCAGATCATTCTCCGATGCGTTGGAAGTTTTGAGTTCAGCCAAGAATTCGCACACTCATAGGAAACAGAGGGAAGCATTGAAGGTGAGAACAGCTGACGAAGATTGGTCGAAAAAATCAAATTTCGCAGCCCGGCCCGGCGATGACGAGATAGTTGTAACAAAGCCCAAATCCCAGAATCCAAAGTACTCGAAAGATGAAACGTTTCATCACAGTGATTCGTGCGTTCAAGTACGGGAATCTGATACCTTTTCTATCAAGAAGGTGAAGAAGAGACTGAAGCAGAGATTCTTAGGGCCGGGCCCATTTCTGACATGTGGTGATTCCGCAGTTCTTCCTCAGAATGGATCATCATCGGTTACTGAAGTTGGAAACAAACGGTTAATTTACGGGTCTGAGATTAAGAGTAACGCAGATGTAAAGGCAAAGGACAAGCTATGGAAGAGACCAGATATCAAAAAGCAGGGCTTTCAAGAATTTGATGTTGTCTTAGAGGCAAAAAGGCATCTTTCTTCAAGATTGGAGAATTCGAGCAGAAGTGCATTAGAGCGTGATGGAGCAAGCAAGAGAACACCAAGAACCCTAGGTAGGATTCTTCTATCACCGCCCGAGCGCGATTTTAGGTCACTTGGCCTTAGCCCGAGAAAGGAAAGCGACGTTTTTTCTGGTTCAGCAGAGATGAGATGCAGCCTCAACCTACCCAAAATATCAGAGATCAGTTTTCAGAAACAAATCGAGAGACACAGGCCATCAAGACCAAATACAGAGGTATTAGATAGAGAAGAAATCAGTCCCCCAATTCCAAGAACTGGGGAAGAATCACATGATGATACTAATACTGGTAAGAATTTGTTCTTCCTTTAATCCCATTCTTCTAGTTATAGCTGAAGTGTGAAGCTGAGTATTGCTAAATCTGTTTGGCAATCTTCCTTTAGGCGAATCGAAGACTGTTATTACAAAATCCACTCGGAGGCAAGAATCATACGACTCAGAGGCGGTGACTGAAATAAACAGCAGCGACTATACACGGAATGACGACGGAAGCAGAGGGCATTCCATATCAGTGAGTTTTGCTCAATAAATTTGCATTTTGCAATGGATTTTCGTCACTTTGTGAGCATTGATATGATAACCTACCTCGTATTGTCAGGGGTCTGTGTCAGAACAGGAAGCAAGTACATCATCAGCTTCAATCGCCCCGCATTTAGACATTGCTGAATCAATCAAATACCAAGAAGAACATCAAAGCCCAGTTTCTGTCCTTGAGCCAATTTTCACCGACGAGGCGAGTAGTCCACCAAGAACAGCGAGCGATACAGGTAATTTCATCATAAATTGCATCACTCCCCGCCATTCATCGTTCAATTTATGTAGCTCCCAAATCAAAATTCAGAAGAATTTTCAGATAAACAAGAACTACAACCACTTCGCCTTGATTTCGAAGAACAAGCATATGACTCGATCCCAAGAGATCATCGACCCATTAGCAGCGAAGACTATTATTGCATAGAAGACCAAGATCACATATCCCACTACGTCCAATCAGTTCTACAAGCTTCTTTTTTGAACTGGGATTGCCTATCAAGAATCGATCTACTACCCGAATCTCTCTTCGATGTAGTAGAACTTCCTCTCACCGATCACTGCTATTTCGACCCAAAGCTCCTATTCGATCGCATAAATGAAGTTCTACTACACTTACACGAGGCTTACTGCTGCCCACCGCCTTGGCTAGCTTTCAAGAAACCGAGAATCAGACAAGCGGAGTTGGAGAAGGTTGTGATCGACGAGGTAATGAATGAAGCAGAGTTCTTCCTACTTCCCACGACGGAGAGAAGAACGTTAGATCAGATTGTGTCGAAGGATGTCAGAAAATGCAGATCTTGGCTTGCTGTTACGTTTTCGCGATAGAGAACAAATCTTGATTGATATTTCAGATTATGTTCTTGAGGAATCCATTGTTGATATGCTTCTAGGCTTTGAATAGACATCGTAGATTCTCTCTTTTCTTGATAATATCCATGTTTTAGTAAAACATAGAACCATGAAAAGTTTCGATTTTTACTCTAAAGAACAGAAATCCGAACTCTAATTTTATTTATACTCATCTATATTTCGAATTTCCATAAATAAAGAAGTAATTTCTCAGGCACCTTATCCCTGTTCCCGCCACATATAGTAAAACCCTAGCCCACCAAACTACTCTCTTCTAAACCCTTCAAAACCTTCAAGCCACGCCACCACCGTCCGATAAAGAAAAAAGACCATGAACTCGAAAACGTCGAACCTCGTTCTGATTCTTGATTTCGGTTCTCAGTATACTCACCTAATTACCCGACGAATTCGAGCTTTAAACGTCCTATCTCTGTGCGTCAACGGCACGTCCGATTTGAAGTCGGTAACCGAGCTGAACCCGCGCGTCGTCATCCTCTCGGGCGGTCCGCACAGCGTCCACGCGCCGAGCGCGCCGTGTTTCCCGCCTGGGTTCGTCGAGTATGTCGAGAAGAATGGTGTATACGTGTTGGGTATATGCTATGGGCTCCAATTGATCGTGCAGCAATTGGGCGGTGAGGTGAGGGTTGGCGAGAAGCAAGAGTATGGTAGGATGGAGGTCGTTGTTGAGAGAAATGAGGGGTTGTTTGGGAATAAGAGTGTCGGTGATAGGCAGAGTGTGTGGATGAGCCACGGTGACGAGGCCGTGAAGTTGCCTGAAGGGTTTGAGGTTTCGGCGAGGAGCAAGCAAGGTATCGTGGCTGCAGTGGAGTGTAAAGAGAGGAGATTTTATGGATTACAGTACCATCCTGAGGTATAAAATCGTTGCTTTTGGTTTGATATGTGCTTGGAATTGGTTAGCTTGATCTTGAAAGAAATGGACTTTTTATGTGTGCTTAGTGAAAGGTTGCATCTTTTGTTTGGTTTGACTAAGCGAATACTCTCGGATTTAGTGGAAAGTTGTCTTTGGTTGATTCTCTACTGTTATATTGGGCTGGGTAATGATTCTCTTGTTCATTTCAAGGGAGTGTTTTTGTTCGAATGTAAAAACATGGGTGGAAATGATTTACTGGGAATCTAAATTTGAAATATGTCCCATATTTATTCGATTCTGGCCGTTTTTCTCCTGAAAGCTGACACCTTTGATGGTTATTAATTTACGATAATATGCAACTTTTGTAGGTAACACATTCACCCGAAGGAATGGAAACGCTGAAACACTTCCTCTTCAACGTCTGTGGAGTCAGTGCTGATTGGAAAATGGAAGATCTCCTTGATCAAGAATTAAAAGTCATCAAAAGCACCGTTGGCCCTGAAGATCATGTCATTTGTGCCTTGTCTGGTGGCGTGGACTCCACAGTTGCTGCAACTCTTGTTAATAAGGCAATTGGAGATAGGCTTCATTGTGTATTTGTCGACAATGGATTACTGAGGTACTGAAATCACACTCGTGCTTTCTTTGACGTGGAAATATTAGTAACATACTCCTCATAAGTCATACATTATTTTCTTTTGATGCTCAGATATAAGGAGAGGGAGAGAGTGATGGAGACCTTTGAGAGGGACCTTCATCTGCCAGTCACATGTGTTGATGCTGTGGAGCAGTTTCTCGGCAAGCTTAAAGGTGTGACAGAACCTGAGAAGAAAAGAAAAATCATTGGGAGCGAATTCATCAGCATATTCGATGCATTTGCCCATGATTTAGAGAAAAAAATAGGAAAGAAACCTCTTTACTTGGTTCAAGGAACATTATACCCTGACGTCATTGAGTCTTGCCCACCTCCCGGCAGTGGAAGAACTCACTCACATACAATCAAAAGCCATCATAATGTTGGAGGACTCCCCAAGGACATGAAGCTTAAGCTCATTGAACCACTTAAGCTCTTGTTTAAGGATGAGGTATTATTACCTTCCATCCATTACAGATAACCCTAAGTATGAATATTCTCTAACATAAGCCTTGACGGTAGGTTCGTGAGCTGGGAAAGATTATGGGCGTACCACAAGCATTTTTGAAGAGACACCCTTTCCCTGGGCCTGGGCTTGCAGTGCGGGTCCCAGGTGATGTCACTCTAGAAAACCGCTTGGACATCTTGAGAAAGGTAACATCTTTAATCATTCTTGGGCAAATCTCAGCCATTTCTTTTACAGCTTTCCTATTGTATGTTCTAATTTCAGGCAGATGAATTATTCATTCAAGCCATTAAGGATGCTGGGATTTATGACTCCATATGGCAAGCTTTCGCTGTGTTTGTGCCAGTATTGACCGTTGGAGTTCAAGGTGACCAAAGAACGCATAGATATGTCATTGCTCTAAGAGCAGTTACTAGCGAAGATGGAATGACGGCAGATTGGTATGTTTTTTTATACAGTTATTAGAAATTGTCCTTGAGAAACTACAAAACTTGTTTCTTGATAATTCATTACCACCATCAACCTTCATTTTTGTATCAGGTACAACTTTGATCACAAGTTTCTTGTTGAGTTATCGACGAGGATTTGCAATGAAGTCCCTGGCGTGAACAGAGTTGTTCTTGATATCACCTCAAAGCCTCCTTCCACCATTGAATGGGAATAGTCAGAAATAGTTCGAATCTGTTTTGAATATGGGTCGCAGCTATTTCTGAATTTATTAGGTCTCAAGATATGTTACGCATCTTTGTATAATTTTATTATGCTTGTTTTTTTTTTCTTTTCATGCATGTAATTTATTTTCATATGAAACAGATGATTCACTTGGTGTGCTGCCTTTTAATTTATTATGAGTTTGTGATTTATTGCAAGAGAATGAACTTATTGCACAAGAAAATCCTACAGAGAACAAGTTTTGTTTGGCAATTTCGCAGATTTTTCAGACAAAGTAACAGTCTTTTCATCATGATGATGATCTCAGATCTAACTCTGTTTGATAACTTTCTGAAGAGCCTGCCTTATTACGCTCGCTGATGGAGCTTTCAATCCCTTGAACTGCAAATGAATCTTAGAATCATTAGTATCATCCCATAAAGTTGTTTGCAATAAAAATCCAAACTTTGATATGATGTATTAGGTCTCAAAGCAGATAACAAACAAAACGAACCTTGGCTTTTATACTGAGACAGAGAACTCCATCGCCATTCGAAGACTGAACAGTTTCAGATTCCATCTTCAGCTTGCTAAGTTCTTCCATAACACCGAAGAGTACATTTTCGTTCCAAGAACATCTCACCTCGATTGACACTTGCTTGTCTGAGACTTTAACGCTTACACTGTCTGAATCTCTCATTCGAACCCTTTTGCTTTCTTCATTGCACGCTTTTCTCTTGTTCGTCAATGGCTTCTTAGTACCATTTGGACCATAATTATCAGATGTCCTCTCCATTTGTGCTACTGATTCTCTCTCCATGGCCTCTTTGTAGGATTCAAGCTCTTCGACCTTTCTCTCGAGTTCTCGCACGTATTCGATCGTATGATCCAATACTGAAACTTTATCAAGCTAAGGAAAAGTGAAAAGATGTCAGAGGCTAATCCGATAAATATATACAGAAAAACACACACAGACACACACACCTTGCCGCCAGATGGGACTAGAGATCCAAGAATCGAAAATCTCTCGTTGATCTTTCCTCTTCGCTTCCTCTCAGACAAGACGTGGTTTCTATCACCATCATCATCTTGTTTAGCAGCGATCTTCTGTTCGCCGGAGTCAACCATTCTGCTATTTTCGTGCATTTTGGGCACTTCGAAGAGAACTTTCTTGAGCAGTTTCTGGGAATTTCTGGGCTGAGGCATCCTCGAGCCCACGGACTCATCCTTCGTCCAGCCCACGAAGCTCGATTCCTTGTTCACGTTTCTTGCATACGGTCCAAGAATCAGCTGATGAGATCCCTTCAGAAGGTTCGACACGACGCTTTGGTAATGAAAGTCGCTGCCTTGAAGAGCAGAGTTGTTATTGCTACATTCTTGCGTTTCCTTACATCCTCGGGTCGAAGCAACGCTGTTTGCTCCCTCTCTCACAGCAGAAATTAGAGGGCCGCTGGCCTTCGGTTCTCTGCTAGTTTGGGACACGCAGTCGCTCGAATTCGCCGAACTGTTGAGGCAATTGCTGATGGCATCGTCCATCAAAGGCCAGCTATGGATCTGAGAAGCTTCTTCGCCTTCGATATCTTCTACCAAGTTCGATTCTTCCCTCAGAAAGTTGTCGGCGAATTCGTTCGAACTGTCGTCGGGAGAGCCCAAGTTCACTTCCGGGAAATTCAAAAGCTCATTCAGACCATCTTCGGGAATTTCGCCAGAATCATGTTCGAGCACTTGGTATGTGTGTTCGTTGCTGTTAATGAAATCGTCTGAGGCACAGCTGGCGATCGTCGTCGCGTATTCGAGATTGTCCAAGAACGAAGTTTTGATGCGTTGGATCAAATTGAGATCTTTGGGGACCAATTCAGTAGTTCCCATCTCTACGATGCCACCCGACTGTGGAAAGCATACGATCGTCTGCAAACCGAAAGAGATGTCATATAGTGAACGTAAATCGACTGTTAAAGTCCAACGTTTTAAGAACTCAAATATGGTTCAGACGACAGAAAAAATGCAGAACAGTACCTTGATGGAAGCACTCTGGAGAAAAAATAAAACACAGAGAAAAGAAAGCAAGAAATTGGTTAGAAAAATCCTCGAAGAAACGCTGTAAATGGTCATGCGAGGCGTACAAATTGCAGCACTTGCCTTTGCGAGCAAAGAACGAGAGAAAAGCTTGGTGTCAGCACGGTGAGCATTGCACAGCCATATAGTTTCCTTCTCCGCAAACGACTTTCCAGGCAACCTTTTACAAATTAGACCACAAATCAACATGTGATAGAATAGATTCTTTCATGTAATAAAGAAAGGTGGAGTTTTTTTACCCTTGGTCGATGTTGAAGACGAAGGACATGCAAACCAAGAAGTACCACTCTGCATCTGTGAGATCTTCGGGTGAAAGAGCGGCCGTAGGTCTGCTTTTAGCTTGAGGATTTCCCTCGCCGAGATGAAGAGATTCGTAAAGTTCTCTGAGTTGATCGCTTCTTTGCAATCCCAACTGATCAGCTTTCAAATCTGTGGCTTGAACTGTTTTTCTTGTTTTGATGTCACCGTTGTAATATCCATCGCACCATTGCAAAACCCTGAGATAATTCGTTCAAAAGATTCCAAAAAAAAAAATACATAAGCTGAAATGAAACCCTTTGTCTAGACAGTCAAGAATCAGCAGATGAGATGCAATGGAATCCTAAACAAGGCTGCGAGAAAAGATTTCTTACAACAACCCCTTAACAGAGATTTGGTGAGTTCCCAGGAAAAAGAAAAAGTCAACAGAAAACTTCAGTTCGTGGCAGTAAATTAACATAAACAAGCATCAGTTTAAAGTAAAAGCTTTAAAATTTCCTCATTGACAACACTAAAAGCTTCCCACATGAGAAAGAGAGCTAAGAACTTTATGAATGGCCACTCAGAAAAGTTCTTCTGTTATTTCTCGAGATTATTGAGGTGAAGGTACAAACTTTACCCAGGCTGCGTGGATGAAAAGGACCAAAAAATAGCATAGCTCCATTGAATGCTTCTAACAGCAAGAGCAAGTCGTTTCTTTAGATTTTCTGCCACAACTTCATCGTCCATTTTGCTTGTTCTTGTGAGTTCAATCTATCAACCCACCTCACACACCGTAATCATATGTTGTAGTAAAAACCCATACAAAAAATCTTCTCTTTTCTTTGGAATACAGAATGCAAATGGTGAAAGATTCCAGCTTTAAAGTTAGACCAGATCTAGTTGAATAAAAAAAAAAAAAGGACACGGAAAAAAACGTGCTAGATAATATGATGTATATTCACAAATGCGAGGCTGCTAAGAATTCAACAATAACCTAAGCAATGTGCTAGGAAACAGCTTATATGGACCAAAAATGTCAATTTTTCATAAAATCAAATAGTATAAAATAGGAAATGATGATTAAATAATTTGCAAAAAGAAGTCAAAATAGTCCCAAGTTTCAGTTGAAAGTTTGGGTATACGGAACTTCGGTAGTGGTATAATTTTCATGTAATACAATATCTATATTAATAAAAACGATAGATAATTATACAGAGGACGTCTCAATTTTATTGTAAATATCGATTTCAGTTGAGAGGACATATTTTCCCTCTCGAGGGGTGAAAGAAATCTAATATTGATGCAAGTTGTGATCTACACAATAGATTTGCATGCAGTCAAATTAATGACGTAGCTGGCAGTTTCCTCGTAGGAAATTTACAGAAAATAGTATATTTTGGATATTATGATAAAATTCTTGGAAAAGCAATATTTTGTTCATGGCATGGTAATATAATATAATATATATAAATGATTTCCTGCGACACTAATGTAAAGGCAGAAGATCATAAATAAATACGAGAAATCATATCAAAATATGGTATATCATTGTATTGCAATGCGCTTAGAAGACAAAAAACATACCAAATTATCAAAAAAAAAAGGACAGAAAATGAAACATAATCTTAATTGGCGGAACATGTTATATAGTCTTTGGTGGTCAACACTTTGGCACAATGTTCAAGGCTTCAACGAATTTAAAAATGATTATCGATATTAATCCTCCGTATCCCTCGTTGAGTTCACATAAAAATCGAAATCAATAATTTCAAGTGGAATCGAAATTAAAATCCCTACAAGAAGAACATGTTATGACTTGAATTTTTCTTTTTTTTTTTTTGTAGGGATCAAATAATATCCTCGATGCGGTTTCTAAATAAAATCATGAGCTAAAAGCACAAATGCAAAGTCTACACGGCGAACGAAAGGACACATTATTATATTTATGGTAATACAAAGTCAATAAATAATACGAAAGCGAAATGAAACTATTTACTATCTAACGTCTGTGCAGAAGAAATGCTAATTTCAATCATCATCACAAAATAAAATATTTAAAGTTGGTGGGTCAAGCATAAATTTCAATCGTCCACGTCACAATCATGAACTCAGGCCTAACCTCCTAATAATAAAAAGAAAATAAAATAAAATCTAGATTCCACTCGCACGGCTATTATTCTATGACAAATTAACTTCAATTTCACTTCAAGACTGCCCTCGTCTTTGTGTCGGGTCTATTTTTATTCTCGTTAGTACATGCATTATAATACAACATTTTCATGCATGAAAAAAGGAATCAAGAAAAAAAAAGGGGGGGCTTTGAGTTTTCTTGAAAATAGAAGAATCATGCACTGACCGACGTAAGCTGAGGTGCGATAGTCGGTACATATTCTGCGTCGCCTTTTGTAGAGCTCGACTGAGAAGCATCGGACATAAGCAATTGCTTCAAAGACTCGTACGATGCGAAGAAAAGCGCGCCGTGAATCATGTACATTACCAATCTAGGAGTCAGACCACTGATGATACAGATATCGATCAATGGAAAAGGAATATAATGAGTTCGTCGATTTAGCAGAAATATCGCAACATGAAATCACCGAGGGATTACATTGCTCACCTGTACAGGCCAATCAAGCCTTCGTTTTTCCCTATATGTACTAAAGTATTCAGCACGCCATTATAGCGCGGTGTTGCAGGCCCAGGAATCTGTAATCGTGGATTAGTTAGAATTCGAAAAAGGATAGCTTTATAGATACGGTATGAGGAGGAACCTGAGTCTGCAATCTTGTCTTGACGACATCGAATGGAGTTGAAAACAGTGAAGCTGTTGTTGCGGCTAATCCTCCACACACTAACTGCAGTTAGTAGGAAGGTCACGATGCTGAGAGAATTGGACGGTTAGGATGTATTTGGAAAAATCTTACCGAACATGTCGTAGTAGGTTGAGCGTTGGGTTGAGCAGAGGGGAGCATAGATTGCTTCAGGCTTTCGTAAGTATAAAACTGCAAGAAGAATTCTTATCACTACTGTTATTGTAGCAATAGCAAGATATCTCGGAAAAGAAAGTGATCTCATGCTTGACCTTGACGACAGAATGGGGAACATTTCTACAGAGGACAGCTCCCCAACCAGCGTAGAGCGAAGGCAAGCCACCTTTCTCAACAATCATTCTCAATGCATTCCTATATATGTACATATATATCGAGTTTTTTAACACAAATACTCTAATAGCTAAAATTGGAGATGAGTAAGGCAAGGAATGCATACCAGCTGTTCCTATAGTGAGAACCAACTTGCATCTGCTGTTTTATTCGCTCGCTTGGAGTGAAAATAAATGACGTAGCAATACTTGCACTTGCCCCTGCCATGCAGTGAGCCAAAGAGAGGTACTCCTATTAAATGAAAGGCTCAGTTTGTTTTGGCCATCGATGGATATATCTATAAGTATGTGTGTGTGTGGTAAATGGGAAATGTGGAGTTCCTAAGCCCATAATCCTCATTGGGAAAATTCGTTCTGGTCCTTTAACAAAGAACACACCTTGGGAAGGAGTGGAACAAAATTTTTCTTTGCTGATTCATATGTGAATGTGTAGAGAGCCGAAATTGGAGCTGAAGCCAAAATATGGGTGGAAAAACCACGATAAAGCCCTCCTAAGCCTGAAAGTGGAAGAAATTACATTACTTTTTCAGAATTTCAGCCCAAAGAATATAACTCTTACAAGAAAGCGCACCCCTTTCAGAAACAATTGATCTGCTTACGTAGCCAAGGGTTCTCTTATCAGCACAACACGACTGAATAACAGTCTTGATCGTGTCCACTGGATGAAGGCAAAGGCTAACAAGTATTCCCGCAGTTGCGCCTGCAAAGGCATGCTCGTGCTTCGCAAGTGTGTGCAGCGTATTTTTCTTCCTTGCTATGTTAGGTTCTAACTCAGAAGAACCTTCAGTTTGCTTAGTTCCACTGTTGCAACAAAGGTCATGTACATCCACATCTCCAATTACCTCAACATGTTCAGAATGTGTTGTATGATTTTCCAAGCACGTATCCTTCACCTTAGAGTTCGTAACTTCACCATTCGACATATCAACAGATTTTTCAACTTCAAGGCTACAGTAAGGGTCTCGAATGCTTGAGTTAGTGGCAGGATTTATTAAGCATTCGTCATCATTAATGTTACTCGTTCTTTCTCCAGCTGTCTCACCTGAGATTTCTCTCTCTGATTTAGCAAATGCTGTTTCATACATCCACCCATAAATCCCACCAAAGACCGGTAAATTTCCTGCTCTGAAAACACAATTCTTGAAGAAAGGCTCGTCGAGAGGTGTGTCCCTCCTGAGAATAAGACTCCATAACCGCAAATATTCATAGCTAAGGTGAGGGTGAGTAATCATCTGATTTGACTTCAAATGCTCGACGTTTTCATTCGCTAAATTTACAGATATTTTGTCATCATATGACGTAGAGGCAGCATAAGCTCCTCGATGAGTAGAATCTACATCATCTCCACCTTCATGAATGATCTCTGGTTTGTAAACTGAACTACTTTTCGACAGAAGAACTGAAAGAGGTTGACTAGCACGATTCCATGCATATGTTACTGCAGTTACAAGATCGGCCGAGCTTAACGACTTGGAAGACTGAGGATCTGAACTCTTAACGGTGAGTTCATCGTTTTTCAAAGGAGCATTATGCTTGTATACAGAACCAGAAAGCTCAAACAATGCCCCTTTCAAGGGCTTATGAGGGCTGTTGGATGAAATTTTCTCACGCCTGGACGATGACATATTCGCACGCGATATTCTTTTTTTCTCCTCCTGAAGGACGAACATGGACATAATATAAGAAACTAGCATCAAATGACATTCAAGAGCATTTTCTGTTCTTGACACTCTACTAGTGTAAGAAAATTGGCATAGCTATCAAAACAAGTAAATAAACTCAGGAAAACAACACCCCACCCCACTATTTATCATGCTCCCTCCATCCGAAACAAAAGCTTAAGAAAAAGGTCAATGCATAGGAATAAAAGCCGAATGAAAGTAATAGACTGAATCAGAACAATCTGGGAAAGAAATCCCAATAAAAATGTTTCAAGCACAGCACCTACGATGCGACGGGAAGGAAAAACTTCAAACGAACCCAATGTAACACTCCGTAGAACAATGAACAAGAAAAAAAGACCGTTAACAATGGAAGGGGAAAATCCAAATCGGTAAAGCTTCCCGTTTTCGCTTCTAAATTGCTCAGCTTAACAGTCGATGGAAAAACTAAAAGGCGCCAAACGATGAAGTTTAAAACTTAAACCTTCGACCTTTTCAAGCTATAAGCAAGCAGTCCGAGTAAAAATCGATTCTTCAACGGTTTCCTGTCTGAATTTTTGTTCACTCGGCTGGTGTTCATCGGTGTCCTCAGGGAGAACTGAAAATATTTAGCAGATTTCTGCAGATTAGCTAATAATTTTAAAATTACTTATTTAATTAACAAGAAAGTCGTTGTAGTATAGTGGTAAGTATTCCCGCCTGTCACGCGGGTGACCCGGGTTCGATCCCCGGCAACGGCGTCTTTTTTATTTTTTACTTAAAACTTTTTCCTATTAAAAGAAAACAGAAAATTGCAATACACACACGTATCAATTTGATTCGTCGCTTTGCTTCTCCAGCATCTTCTGACGTGAAGCCATCCTTTTTAGAACTCATTATTTTCAAAGGAAAAAATCGTTTTTTTTTTCCCCGAAAATCAGTCCTTGTAATTTATTACAGTTGGGTCAAAATAATTCGGGTCGGTTTACAACCAGCGTTGCGTATAAACCACTCAATTATTTGAGGAAAAAACGAACGCCATGTCCTTTGGTCAAATAATATCAGCTGCCTTATAAAATCTCATCCTCTCTCTCTTCATTTGATCAAGAATTCAGCTTCCGTCTCTCATCAAAACTCTTTGAAACCCAGGTTTGAGTCTTATTTCTTTCGTTTTTCTAAACATAACTTCACCCTTGATTTCTCTGTAGCTCAAATCGTGTAGGGTTTTCTGTATATAATTGAAAAAAATTGGATCTTTAGCTTTTTTTTTTTATGTAATTGTTTAGGCTTGTTGGGCTTATATTTTGTGTTCACTTAGCGATTTGGAGCTGCGTGGTCAAGGGGTTTTGAATAAATTTCAGAATATAATCTGTTTGATATTAGCGCTTAATCTTCTTTGAGAATCACTTGTGTATCCCAAAAGTGGTATCCTGGAGAAGGTTCTAAACAGTTGGGATTGTGGGTTTAATATTATTCACACGAAACATCATAGAGGTTTAGAAAAGATTATTAATCGAGTTATATAGCATAGCTGATTTTACCTTGAAGTTGGGCTACAGTATTATAATCGCCGAAAAAAAAAAATGGTTGAAATGGTTGCATCAACGTCTCATTTGGGTCACCGACCGATTTATATTCATAAGGATGTCCCGAAAATGCAAAATATAGTCTCCTTCCATAGCCTTTTTCCTCCAAGGTTTGTGGGTAGGAAAGTTTGTTTGAATGGTTCGTTGCAAAGAACTCTCAGTCGACCCTCGATCCTCACTACCAAGGCTCTAACCACTGGATTCACCAAAGAAGCCTATCCATATTACGAAAAAGAGCGAACGCCTAGCGATTTTGGCTACGGATTCGATGGCGTTGTTGAACGAAAGCCAGGGCTGTGGCCACCGAAGAACAAGGCTGATGATCCCGCCCTAAAAAACCCTCTACTCAGACAAGAAAGAATGGGGTGCGGTTGGTTAGGCGCTGTGTTCGAATGGGAGGGAGTTCTGATCGAAGAAAACCCAGACCACGAAAAGCAATCTTGGTTAGCTCTATCTCAAGAAGAAGGCAAATCTCCTCCGCCAGCTTTCATGCTTCGAAGAATCGAAGGAATGAAAAACGAGCAAGCCATTTCAGAAGTCCTTTGCTGGGCCAGAGATCCCAATCAGGTAAAGAAGATGGCGAATCGTAGGGAGGAGATTTACCAATCTCTGCAAGGAAGGATCTACAGATTACGGTCGGGCTCTGAAGAATTCATAAACACCCTAATGCACCACAAGATTCCCATGGCTTTGGTTTCGACAAGGCCAAGAAAGTCCCTCGAGACAGCGATCAGAGCCATAGGGATCGAAGGAGTTTTTAACGTCATAGTCACCGCTGAAGACGTCCACAGAGGAAAACCCGACCCAGAAATGTTCATATACGCCGTGCAGTTATTGCAGTTCATACCTGAGAGGTGCATTGTGTTTGGAAACTCGAATCAGACAGTCGAGGCTGCCCATGATGCAAGAATGAAGTGCGTTGCTGTGGCTAGTAAACACCCAGTGTATGAGCTTGGAGCTGCTGATTTGGTGGTGAGACGATTAGACGAATTATCCGTGGTGGACTTGAAGAACCTTGCTGACATTGAAACGTCCGAGTTTGGCGGGCCAGAGCTTGAGATGGAGGTTGAAGAAGAAGAAGACTATAGGCCTTCCTCTGTGGCTTTTTACGATGATTTCTTGTGATGATGATTTGCAGATGTGATTCGATGGTATCTTTCGATTTCCATGGTGCGATGTTGTGTATCACTATCTTGTACATAAAAGCAATATAAGCTGGTCATGGACCTTGTGTTAATGTATTTATTACACACGTTTGTATTACCATTTCTTCTACTGGTGTTGAGTTCTAAATCTCGGATCTCCATTGATTTCTTACAGAGATTCCCAGGAACAAGCAAATCTGACCAATACACTCACAAAAGTAGGAAAAGGTGCATATGATTGACAAACGGAATGAAATAATCTCAGATGAGGAAAATCCATCCATGTATAAAACACAACTGTACACAGATGAAAGTTTGAGTAAAAGAATTCCCTTGAAAACAATCGAAATCATTTGCATTGACACACTGTAGGATGAAAAAAGGACAGTGTTCGTCGGGACATTGACTTTTCTGGCCTCTTTACGAACCTCACGAAGCAGTTTTCCTCTTTTCTTCTTGCACGGAACCTTCTTTGAGTGCTATCTGTGCCTCGTTTTCCTTCCCCAGACTGAAAAGAGAAGCTGCTTGTAAATACGAAGCAATGTGCCAAACAGGAGATATGACTTGTGCTTGGACTGCATCGTTGAGAGCTTCTTCAGGCATATCGCTTAAGAGATACGATAAGCTTCGGCGAGCGAAAACAGTAGGAGAAACCATAGTTCCAACATCTATAAACTGCGGTAAAAATATCCATAATAAAATCAGTTCACTGAGGTAATAATAAGTATATCGACTTTCATGCAAAGAGATCAATCAGTCTTAAGAATTTTAGCTCAAACCTGTGTGTAACACTCAATTGCAGTCTTAAAATCTTTATGCCGAAAGGCTGAATCGCCCTTTTTCTTTGAGGTCAATGTGTCTTGCATTTGATTCGTCCACATTTGGAAAGACAACTGCACATAGGTAAAGTTAGTTCTCAAGCACAACAACCATATTGCAACCAGAAAATCGGGTAAGAATACATGTAAAAGTTGAGCAATTTTAAAAAAAAAAAATTAAAAATATTAACCTCAGTTGCTGCGCCCTCGTCATCTTTATAGCCGAGGTTTTCCAATATCTCGTGTATGGCAGTGAAATCCATTCTAAGGCATGCTTCGCCGAGTGGAGACAGAGACATGACATCACCACCTTGAGGTATACCCATTAGTTCGTGAGAAGGAACCTTGCAAGCAAAAGAAAGCATAAGATGGATCAGACTCCATTATTTACGACAACTCAGTGATAGCGAAGTTCGTTAAGAAATGGAGAAATGCAAACCTCAGTTTCCTTCTGAAGAGGAAGCAACGAAGCCACTAATGACTTTGTGTTTGGCCTCTCTCGGGGCTCGTACTGCAAGCACCTCGAAGCAAGACGCACAACTTCGGTTCCATCGTCGCTCGAGAATTGACCCTCCAAGCAAGAATCGGTTAGCATCTGAAGATTTCGATCCCTTATCAAATCCAAAGCCTGCATAGAATTGCCCAACATAAAAAGTTTATCAGATAAAATGCATATATTTCCATTTCTTTCCTTGGCTGTTCATAAAAGCAAATAGGAAGCTTGACATGTCCTAAAGAGAATGACATAAAACACACTTACATGGCTTGGTGGAATGTGTTTCCCACTGAGAAGGTCAAGTAAAAGGGTCCCAAAGCTGTAAATTACACTCTCAGGGGTCACTCTACCTAATAATGTAAGACAGAAATATAGTCACGTAATGTATCTTAATGCCTAGATACATAGATATATACTAAATGTCCTAAGGTCACTCTATTAATAATGTAAATTACCTGTCCTAAGGTACTCTGGCGGGGTAAATGCCAAGTTTGTGCTGTAGCTTTTCCCATCTCTACTGTTCTTCATCAAGCCGAAGCAAGAAAGTCTCGGATTGCCCTCCTTCAAAAATCGAGCAATATTAGCAGCAGCAATGCTATTCGTTATTCGACAAAATTCAGAAAAATAAGTAATGGTACTTATGACGAGTGTTCTGATACTTACATCATCAAAGACTACTCTGTAGGCATTAAGATCGTGGTAAAGGGCACGGCCTTTGCTCGTGCAGTAATCCAATGCTTGTGCAAGATATAATGCAACTCTTAACCTCATCGCCCACTTCATTGGCTGTGCGTCCCCTAAGATCAGGCCAAGAAACAAAAAAAAAAAAAAAAAAGACAATCTTGAGTTTTAAACGATCTGTTAAACTTGGATCAAATGTTCTATCCCGAATGTTTATTACAGACTTACAGTGAAACAAATGCTTTGCAAGAGTCTCATTGGGCATGAACTCAGCTACAAGTAACCTCTCCTCTCCTTCAAAGCAGCATCCAAGCAAGTTCGCCAGTCTATGGTTTCGAAGTTGACCAACAGCTTTTGCTTCTTCCTGACATTATCAAGATATTATCGGGATAAGATCAGCTGAACATCGCAGAAGCAAACATCAGATGATTCTTCGGCTGTTTAGAAAATAGCTATTCAATGCCTTCTCATGCCAAAATACAGTCAGTTGCACACATATGATAGATTGCACAGCTTATAAAGGGGTATTCTTACCAAGAACTGACGAGTATCAGGCCAAGCAGACCTATTAAAGCGTTTCACAGCAATGCGCCTCTGATTCTCCAATTTCCCTTTGTAAACGACGTTTGGGGCTTTCTCGCCATGTTCAGAAACTATGTTTTCTACTGCAAATCCTGAAGTAGCCCTCCTAAGTTGTTCGATTGAGAATTCACGAAATGAAGGCACATCGCTGATTTCACCTTTCTCCTCATTTTCTGACAGAAATAAACAAAACATTCTTGGTTTCGAACTGTAAGCGATACAGTGAAGAAGTAGAGTAATCTATGGACCAACCATCGGTTTTAGCTTCATGAACTGGTCCATTATGCTCCGAGCTAAAGCAACATGAGACGAGCTTCGAACAGTGACAGCCCATTTGCAATATAGAAAAACTTGAGACACAAATGGAATAAAAATTCAGACTCCTGACTGATCGACGCTGATAATTCTCTTCATTCAAGGGATATCAATCTTGCTTCACATGCCAAAAAATATTAAGGATATATCAGAATTATACCGACAAAACTTGAAGAATGAGAAACAAAGAACACTGATTCAACACTACCCAATAGCCAATAAACGGGCAACGAACAAACACCATCGAACACGAAAAAGGGAAGTCATCTTTCTAACGAAAATCAAAATCTAGGCTAGCTGTAATAGACCAAATCGACATGAGTTTCCTCCCTCTAAACTCAGCCACACTCATCTAACACGGATAAAAATGCACCCAAGTCAATGAAAAAGTCAAATTTTCCAGACCAAGAAAAAGGGAGAGTTTAAAAGCACCCGACAACCTAGTCGCAACAAATAACAAAGAAGAGCCAAACTTTAGATTATTTAGATGACCAAACAAAAATCAAAACAGCTTCGGAGACAAATGAAAAACCGCAACACACATCCTAAGGTCTGATTTAGAAAAAGAAAAAACGAAGCAGCCAAACTCATCCAAGAACCTAAACCAAGGGATTTCCTGACCAAAACTGAACATGAATCGGCAAAACCCAACATTTATCAACAGATAAAAGAGAGGAGAAACAACAAAGTGCCTTAAAAGCGGGCTTCTTGGCTAATCTGAACTTGGTCAAACCATGAAGTAGAATTTGTTGACGATTTCTATGCACTCACATGTGCTGTGAGTGTGTTTATAGCTTTGTCTTGTCTTGATATCAATCAGGGGAAGAACAGATATGCTTCAGAGGGTATATCTACAGATATACAAATAAACGTATGAGCAGTAAAGATCCCTTTTGGATGTAATCACACACAAATACCTTTTTGGATGTAATCACACACAAATACACGCAGACAGATCAATTCTGTACTTGCGCCAAGTCTTTGTATTTAATGTCGATACAGATCTATTTTTACAGGTTGATAATTATAGGATGGATAATAGTGTGGGGCTGCTTAAAGCTTTTTCCCATTTTTCGATTTTCATGCGGCATAATATGCAATTATTATGTTTATTGTCATCATTCTTTATCAACTAATATAAATAAATGTATATATATATGTGTGTGTGTACATTTATATGTAAATACGCGTCGTTTGCTTGTTTGTGGCTCCCTCCACTCCAATTCACCACCATGACCTTTGATTTTTCCACATCTTCTTACAAGGAAAAAAGGCTTTAATTTAATGTATGTATTTGACATTAATATTTGTATATGATTATCATTAGTTGGTGGACGCGCATTAGAAGTTTGAAATTTTGAGTTTCTCCAACGTACTAAATTGATGGTTTGACTGTTTAATCACGGGTGGATCTAAAATAAGAGGTCTCGTGGAATTTTTATCAAGTTTTTCTATTCGACATCTAAATCTATTAACATCATAAAAATGTAGAAAATTTCATTATAATGCAAATTCCTTGCATATTCCCATAATATCTGATGACAGAGACGCAAATCTCTCTTATCAGAAGTTTCTTTCTTCTCGACAATGAAAGAAGTTAACGTGTAATAATAATCTTAAAGAGGAGAATTTTCGTGATAATATTCCACTCACTAATATACATTGTTTCTTATGTGGGCTTCAGTATTAGTCCAATGGGCTCCGTTGAAGATAACACGTAGGCCCAATTGTCAGATCAATAAAATCTAAAAAAAAAAAGAAGGAATATACAAATTACAATTGTGGTTGTTTACAGTCTACTCATTACTCAGGTAACCTTCGGCTGCTTAAGGTTCTCTTTCCATTTTTCCTATTGCATATTATTGTATCAATATATAATTTCATGCAAGAACGTTGATGCAGTATGAGTTTTTTCTGTTGTATTAACCAAAAGCTGTGCTATGTCTATGTGTTGTTTGATGAAATGTCTCAGAGAAGACATAGATACCCATTTCATTTAGTTTGTTGTATGCTGCTGTTAGTCTTTTGCAGTTTTAGACTGGAGTGCAATTTTGGCACAAAATGAAGCGCGTGAAACACATACAGATGTACCAAGACCTGCTAAAGTCATGTCAGCACGAAAAGAGCCGTTTGCTTGGCGTAGATGTGGGTGATAAGTTCGTGGGACTCTCTGTTTCTGATGCTAAGAACAAAGTTGCTTCGCCACTTAGGTGAACGCCTCTTCTTCAACGTGTTCCATTGTATTCCTTATTGTGAAAGGTATGGAATGTAATGGCAATATGTGGTTTTCTGTTTACTTTGCAGCGTCTTGGTCCGCACGAAGAGTAATATCGATTTGATGGCCACTGATTTCCAGACTTTGGTGAGTGGCATTTTCGGTTCTTGCTTTGTGTGTGATATGGGACTGAGAAACTGGTATGGAAAACGTTACAAAGATAAAGTAAAGAGCTTGCTGCTATATCTGCTCCTTGGTACATATTGAGTTAACATAATAGTAATAGAGGTGAATCCTTTTCCTTTTCTTTGTGGTTTATAACATATTCATCTACGTCTTTGCCTGTGAACCCCGTAATGCTCGTGCCCTCGTATTCGATTGTATATCAATGATAATTCACATTGTTATTGTTTAAGTTTCCATTTTTAAGCATGCTAAACTTTCTATGCAGATCTCCAAATTTTCCCTGGCGGGTTTGGTTATCGGGTATCCCTACGACAGGATACAGTATAATGACAACGTTAGTTGCTTCCTTTTTATGCGACATGATTAGTCTGCATTCCTTTCTTTTCCACATGATATTACCTCCTTCTGCAGGCATTTGCAGTGATCAATTTTATCGATGAACTGAGTAATACAGGGAAACTTGACGGTGTGAAGTATGCATTGTGGGATGAGGCCTTCACTTCGAAGGTGAAAATTGCTTCTCCTCTCTTGAAAAAATTAACACTGCTGTGAAAAGTATTCTGTAGTTAGGCTTTGGAAAATCAAAGCAATTTGCTTTTGTTCGATAAGCATGGCATTTCAAGAAGAATATGAAATAATTGATCAAGATACTAACGGATAGATGGATCGATGTTTCAGAGCATAGAATGTCTATTAAGACCCTTGAAGTTGCATCCAGTGCAAGCGAAGACAATGCTAGACAAATTTGCTGCAGTTAGCATCCTTCAGGTACATACATACCATTGCAGTTTCTAAGCCAATTTTGAGACTTTTCTTTACCTACACCTCTCCACATTTATCATTCATAATCGTGTGGATATAGATAATATCACAACATATTACATCTTTTATGGCAAATCTTGAAAGTTTGTATTTACTCTCGTTTCATTACACGACAGGGATATCTGGACTACTTTAATAGGAATCAAGGGAAGAAACCTCAACGGCTGAAGATTATCGATCACCAAATCTTATGCAAGGAAATCGACCCAGAATCTCCATGAATTTACTCTCAATATGTAATTTCCAAAAAAAATCAGAAATTCGCCCATCTTATACCTATCCATTCAATATATTTCCAGTTTTGCTTATAACCAAATCACTACGGAGAAACAGATTGGAGTTTCATAATATCAGGAGAGAATATTCAAATAATATCTGGATTTAAGAAAATTTATTGTGATGAATCAACCATGTTTAATGACATAACATACGTTTGGCCTTTGTCAGCAAAGAAAGTTACTAATGGATAGAGATTTTATTTTTAATATTTCTTGAATTCATTAAATGCACTGCCTTTTGCATTCCCATATTAAATCTCAACTCGTGATCCTGTGCTAGGAAAAGGTTGACTTGCTTTTGTATGAAATGTATATGTTTTGAACTATTCGATTGATCTCTATATATAGGAATGCTCACACACAAAACCCCAACAAAAAAAAGACGCATAAACTATTCACTATCATAAAAAAACTCCATAGAAGATACGAAAATGGCTGTTGCTGGTCTCAACGCAAGATCTTTCCCTCTCCTAGTTATGGCACTCCTCTTCGCCTCATGTAAATAATAAGGATTGATATTGATCTTTTCTCATATCAAAATTCCAATGCTTGTTTATCTATTCCTTAATATTTACAAAATATCTCAGGCTCCATTATTACAGCTAGAGAGCTCGAGGGCGTAAGAAGTCTGATATCTGTTAATAAAGGCAAAGATAGGTGTACGATTGGGTACGGTGTCTGTACGGACTTGTACGAATGTCGTTACAGATGCGACAAAGCATGGGAATCGTTTAACCCAGAAGCGTATTGTGACCAACCAACTTCGAACGTTCCCAGTCTATGTTATTGCGTTCATGATTGTGAGGATAAGAGAACGTAGAACTATGATAAGTTGAAGTAATTATATTCTCTTACATACAGCAAATGTCTATCAGATTCTGTGGTCTTTGGTTTGATCGATGTTATTAATATTTTTATACGGCGACACGGACAATTCTTTTGTCTTTTTTCATCACATACCATCGTCTCTCAAGACAAAAAAACAAATAGAGTTAATTTTCGACCAAAAGTTTATATTCAAGACCATTTTTTGGATTGGTGAATAATGTAATTCTACACTTGAAAAATAATGTAATTCTATAATTGATTAACAATAGCGTTAGATTTTTGTGTTTCATCACATAGCATCTCCTCAAGTCGACTACAAAAATTATATTTTAATCATATTTAACAACTAAGCGTGAATTTTTATCTTATTTTAATTTTTAAGTTATTTTAAGTATTGCAAATCTTTTATATCCTTGCAATAAAATTTATGTATTATTTTTCTTTTTAAATTTAAGTAAACCAACATTATATCCTCAAAATTGGAGCAATGCAATTTCAGATTATAAAAATTGGTCACTAAGTATGCCAATTTTCGATTTTTGGGTCACTATGTTTGTCAGTTACAAAACTAGGTCACTAAGTATGTTTATAGTAACAAAATTGGGTCACTGATCTTTTTCTTTTCTTATTATATACTTACTCCCAATTTTATAATATACATATTTAGTGATCTAGTTTTCAATATACATACTTAGTGGTCTAGTTTTGTAACTAGTGACCCAATTTTGTTACTACATACATACTTAGTGACGTAGTTTTGTAACTGACGTGACCCAAAATAAAAAAAAAAATGGTATACTTAGTGATCAATTGTTATAATTTTGCGGAGCAATGCAGTTTCAGAAAACAATGAAATAAATATATTGATGGGAATCAGTTTTGGAGAAGAGGAAAATCACAAAAAAGAGGAAGAAGACAGAAAGCAATTTACAGCACTACTTATTATGGGACGAAAACACTCGGCAAAAATCTGTATTTTTGACAATCTATGTACGCATGCATGGGGCCATTACTTAGCATTCTTGAGACTGCCTCGTAGTTTCATAACAAGCTGCTGTCTTTCGCCCTCTACCTCGGCAAACCTTAGACTTATTTCCGAATACCTCTCTTGCATCTCCTTCAGTTCGTCTTCCATAGATATATTACGCTTCCTTAGCAACCACATCTCGTGCATCAATTCGTCAAGATGAAGCTTATCGTGATCTGAAAGCAGGCCATCGCTTAGATCGTCACTGAAATTTCAAAAGAAAAAAAAAATGCACTTTTTTCACCGATATGATACTGAATCGTATACATCTTATGCTTAGGTCATACCTGGTAACTGGCAACGCACCAAAAGCTTCGTTATGGTGATTGTTTTCTGTGGCTTCTTCAGTATCCTGAATTAAAAACAAATCCATAGTCGTATTTCTATTCAACAATATTTCTTGAAAATCTTAGTTTAACCCCACTCATGCATGTAATGCGATTATTCGAGATTTATGGTTAAACCATGGATAAGACTTGAAGGAAGACGCAGCTGTTGAGAGAATAGAAACCGACCTTTTCGTTCTCCAGCAGCTTAATTTTCTCCTTCAGATTTGCTACCTCTTTTGAACCATGAGAATGAACCTTGCTAGTTTTCAAGCTCGCCTTGAGGTGATCATTTATCTTTTTCTCCAACTCATTTATCGTATCTTCCTTCTCTCTGAGATCGGTCTTTAGCATGCTCACTTCTTTCGTTAAAGTCTCCTTCACCAGCTCATCTTCAGACATGGAGCGCCTTAACTCGGTATGTTCTTCCCTTGAGGGTTTCCAAATCTGTCTGCAAATTCCCAAGGGTTATTTCTTTGTCCTCCAATAGGCGTTTCATTTCGCTTAATTCCTTGAAAGACTCGTCTGATTCACCTTTGGCCAAAATAATTTCTTTCTCCAGTTCATTTCGTTCATCGTTCCTCCTCCTCAACACCAATTCCATTTCCTTCATTGATACTCTCATTTTTTCCCACTCTTTGGTGAGATCATCATTCGTACAATCGCGTGCCTCGATCTCACGCCTAAGTGTCAAAATTTCGTTCGAAAGAAGCCTCTCTGTTTCTTCAGCGTGCTTCCTCTGTTCTTCAATCTCTCTTTCTCTGTTTTTGATTTCTAAACGTAATTTCTCGATCTGATTCATCATCGATCTCACTTTACCAGAAACATGGCTCAATCTTGCCCCGTACCTTCCCTTCATCAACTCCGTCTCCTTTGTAGATGTTCGAATAATTTCTTCCAGGTGATTTTTCTGGGCACGAAGCTCGTTTGCCTCAGACAGAGATTTAGAAGCCATTTTCTCATTGGCTTCAAAAGTAGACAACATTTGCACAGAAAGCCTTTTCAATTCTCCCTGAAGCTTCTCCGCAGTGTTGGCATTTTGCCACCTCGTTTGCCTCAGGGCTTTCTCTGCTTTTATCGCTCTCTGCTCTTGCTCAATCTTGGACACTGTAAGAGATTCGAGATCAGCCTCGAAATCGTGCGACTTCTTTTGAAGCTCTTCTTCTAAGTTCTTGACCTCAGCTTCGAGCTCCCTTACTCTTGCTGATGCTTCGGCAGATTCTTTTGACCGTAATTTTGCCTCGTTTTCCAGACCCTTTACTTGAGTTTCGAGCTCAAGTACTTTCGCAGATGATTCCTTCTCCAAATTCTCAATCTGTACCTCCAATTCACGAACGGTAGCATATGAGGATGAACATTCGTACTGCATTTTGAGCTGTTCTTGAATCTCACTCTGCTTCAACTTATGGGACATGTTGTGATTCTCTTGCTTCATGATTTCGTAATCAAGCGCAAGCTGCTCCATTTGCATCTCAAGTTCGTCTTTGTCTCGTTTGTACATCTCTATCTCACTGCGCATATCCATGATCTCCCTTTCTAAAACATACGCCTCTTTGGCTTCCGTGTGCTCCTTCACAAGCTCCTCTAAAGCCTTCTGTTCTTCATCACCATCAGTGTCATCTTCGACTTGACCTATGCTGGACTGTTCAATCAAATCTCCATTTGAGTGATTCGGCGTTTGGCCACTTCTCTTCAGTTTTTCATCGAGATCTTTCACTGCAAGAATCAGTTCTGAGTTCGATTCTTGAGTCTTCTGCAGTTGAATCCTAAGATTCGTACTCATTTCCTTTTCGTGAGCTAATTCTTCACGAAGCTCTTCCACGACAGCCCAACAATCTTTACCCTCGATATGCGCACAATTTTCAGTTTTCATGGAGCCTCCACTGCCTTTAGACACACCTCTTAACTTCTCACATTCTGATTTCAGAGCATCTCTTTCCTCTTTCAAGCACACAACTTCTCTGTACAGATCTTGACCCCTTTTACTTTCCTTCACAATCTGCTTCCTAAGAGTTTGCAGTTCGACTTCGGACATCTCAGCTCGCCTGGACAAGATAGAGAGTTCAGATTTCAACTTCTCGAGGCTGATCTCTGACGATTCTCGTAAATTCTGCCTGAGATAAGCTTCTGTTGAGGAATCATCTGTACTAACATCAAGGTTCGAATCTCCAAGCCAATGCCAGTTAGATGACCTCTCATGTTCCTCGTAGATGGTGGTTTGGGTATCAGACTTCAGCCCATGATTAGATATGTTTCCATTTCTTTGCCACGTTAGTTCATTGCCTGAGGCACTGTCCGAACTTGACAATGTGATATCAGATCCACTTGAAACTCTGCGCTTTCTATGAAGTTCTGTCGCATGTGAAACTGTCTGATTAAAAGAAATGCCCTGTCGACATAAAAGGGAAAAAAGAGCCATTACTATAGGTTAGGTAAGGATCGAAAATTAAGGAAAAAAAAAAACTCAGAAGAAAGTAAAAGACAATGAGGATTACGTCAACAGAAATGCGATTTACGGTTTCTTCAATCTCTTCGTTGCTTAGCTGAGACCTCAGGCTGTTATCTTTGTAAGTTAAGGTGGGGCTCTCAATTTCTTCAATCTCTCTGTTGCAATAAAACAAGAAAGTAAGGTACTTCATTCGAAGCACTCATGCCTGGCAACATAATACCAAAGTGTTGGTTTTTTAATCACTACCTTTGCTCGCCGGACTCATTTATCCTCTGAACCGACACCTACATATAAAACCATTTAATTACATATATATTGATCCCATATAACTCAGTTAATAAGCGCGTAAAAAATGGATGGAGCAGCTCACATGCAACGTCGCTTGCATTTTCGAGTTCTTGAGAGGAAGTGACACCAATGTGACTTTTGTCGAATCCACAAAGTTAGAAAAATCAATAGAAGCTTCCCCGACAATTCCAGCTTTTGAGGTTGATCCCTAATATGTATTATGTCCAACAGAAAAAAGGCAGTCATGAATATTATCACATAATAATGACGCCAAGCACTGAATTACTAGCGATTGCTTATTTTTCTTACGTTTCCAACGATAAAGTGGTAAATCTTCTCATGAACTTTCCCAGATTTTGGCTCTCGGGTGAATTTTACGGTTTCGGAAAGTGGATTCTCCCAGAAACAGCTGCCGTCACGAACTCTAGCCTTTTCGGATTTTGAGGTGGGCTTTCCGCTATCAGCTGGGACGACAGAGACCATCAATGCCTCATCACCAGCGATGGGTACCTAATGATTTCAAATTACGATCATTATACATCACTTTCGAGTTTCGTTGATTTCAATTTTAGAAATTTCAGAATCAATACACCCAAAAATGGCTTGAGATTGAAGGAACTGAAGAATGCGTCTCTTCTTCATTGACACTATTACTTCAACATCAGTTATGCGCTCAAACATATCACATACGTAACAGAGATCCAAGAAAAGGAAGAAATAGGGAAATCAGCTCAAATTAGGCACAACCCATTATTGATTACTGCAATATGAACTTGAACTTTGCAGATATCGACAATCTACTCACATCACAACCCATGATCAAAACCCAGCAATTTAATGCTTTTCATCCCAATCCAGCATCAGATTTCATTCAACGATCCGAATACATTCAGACATTGACTCTCGACATTTCAAGACACTGTATTTCTGAAAGTAATAAATACCTGAGCAGCACGAAACTGCAACTTGAAGACAACCCTGAACTTATTTCTGTCACTCCTCCACCGCGACGACTTGAACATCTTTTTTCTTTTCACGAATCTACCCTCAGCCACGCATTAGTCTTCATATTCACCTTACTCTTCGAAAGAAGTTTACGGCGAAAAACCTACGTAGCAACGCAGGCAGAACCGCCGCCACCCACCTCGAAACGCCTCAGAGGAAAGAAACTCGATCACTGCGAAGTTTAAGCTCGCATATTGCGAAAATCAACGAAATATCGTCGACTTTCCGAGCAGGTGCAACAATGCTGCAGTGGACTACCCACTATGCCAGTTCTACTTCATGTACTCTTCACTCTCTATAATCTCTGCGATATTGGTTCAGAGTGTGAACTGTGAAGTGAATGGCAAGTGATTAAACAACAGATATAGATCTAAAGAAGACGATCCAAGCTCTGTTGTGCGATGACGGTGAAGAGCGCTACTGTTGTAACGGTGCAACTCTCTCTCTCTCTCTCTCTCTCTCTCTCTCTCTCTGACGGTACGGTTTCTTTCTGTGGTGTCGTGTGGGGGATACAATACTATTATTGTACTGTTCTCTTTTCTGAAGCTGAGGTTGTGAGAGAAAGAGTGACATATTATTTAACATTTCATCTGTTTTTATTACCCTTTCGCTATCTAAGTTTTTTATATATTATTATTATTGTTTTCTTGGCTCTACGTAAATATAAAATTTAATGGGAAGCTTCAGTTGATTTTGTGTTTCCTAAATCGACGAGCGATACGATGCCTATTGTCAGCTGTTGAGTATTAGGTGGAATATTTTAGATGGTTGAAGTTACTTAATTAACCTTCTTAATGGATTTGTAAGTTTTACAACCATTAATTAGCATAGGATGCGGCACGCAGGAGTATACTCTATACACGTATATTTATATATTTTAATTAGTAAATGTAGCTTTCAATTCGAAGCAAAATTATGTATAATATATAGATGTTGTTGGATTCCTTGCGTGTGGTTCTTATGTTACGTGAATCAATCAATTGACCTATTTTGGAAACGTGGAATAAAATAATAATAACACGTTAAATTTCCTTTCGTAAGTAGCCAAAAATTAATCCCATTTCGACAAAATAAATTGGTCCCATTTAAATTTACAATTTTAATTATACACATCCAAAGTCCATTTAAATTGCTGGATATGGTGAGAACTTCATTTTGAGTTGCGATCGTCACATTTCCTCATCGTAAGCGTCCAATTATAGAAATTAATTATTTCTATTCCATTTTGTCCCATATCATTAAAACGGCACAAAGTTATCACTTTTCTTTAATTGAATAGGGGTATAATCGTCAGTCACTTACCAAACTTCTGTCAAACAAAATAAATGCTGATTATTTTATGATTCGAAAGTGACTACCCAACTATTAAAATTCCGAAATGATACTCCCAATTATCTATTGAATCTTAATTGGTTTCTCTAATGATATTGATAATGAACAAATGTTCGGGTTTTCACTTATTTATATCTAAATTAAAGTCGTAAAATAAAAAAGGGATCTTGAATGATAGTTGGTCGAAATATAAATGCAGAATCTATTATTATTATTATTATTGTTATTCATCGGTGGAGAAAAAGATAGCCCGTCATTCATAATGGGTAACTTCTATTGAAGTTGAGGCTTGTCATAATGCGACTTAGTTCGCTTGCAATTCAATAATAGTATTATAGTATGTTTCAATATTATTATATTATTTAATCGAATCAGATTCTTCACTAGTAAAACCCGGTGACCGAGACTCGTTCCTTTGACTTCCGTTACAACATTAATTAAAATATTATATTAATTTATTCGTAGCGTGTATACAGTTGGCTTCGAAATTAGGCAAATTAAATGAGTTAAAATGGATTTGATTGTCATTAAATTACAATTTATTATCTTTTCATTGGCTTTAAATAGGGTCATGAGTTGATTGTGAGGTGGCTATTATTAAACTACATTATTGTCACGAGTCCAAGTGAACTCAAGCGTATAAGGTAGGTTACTCAAATAAAATTAATAAACCGTTTATTCTAAAACTAAATAAATTAAATTCATACATTCAGAAATTACAATCTTGATTCAGGTAATGCATTATGAATAATTAGAATAATAATAATTAGAGCTTGCAATTTTATATCTTTTCATAATGTAGTCATGGGATGCTTTTTCCGTGATACAAGGGACGCGACTTGTTCAACTAAATCTTCCGTAATCATGTAAGTTGTGCTATAATCATGCATGTAATAATATTGATGATATACATATTAAAAAGCGATGGTTTTTTTTTCTTTCTTTCTTTTACTCGTAGAAAATTCATCGGCATCGAATATTAATCTCATACGAGCTTTTGTTGACGACGACATGATAGCTTTTATTTATTACATAGCTCTAAAATCTTTTTCCTTGATCACGTGATGATATGAGGAGAATAAGAGCTTATCTAATGTCACAAGTCATCATAAACTTGTTGAAGGGGTTACCAACGAAAGTCAAAAGCGACCCAAAAGAAAAAAGGGAGAAGATGAAGATGAAGGAAAAAAAAATTAATATTACATTATTATTCATGACAAAAAGACACATAGAATAGAAGTGCGAAGAAACAAAGTGATGGTTGCAATGATAATGCATTGTGGTCTAAAGGGAGACAACACAAAGTGCTCACGTGAAAATCTTTGGGCCCATTACTTATTTAGTGCACATTAATCTTTTGCACTGTCTCAACTCTCTGCATATGCTATGCGTAGTATATAATATATATCAATGTATAGTCTCATTTATTTGTTTATATAGAATAATTGCGATCCATTATTAAGAATGACATGCTAAATTAATATAGGCTATTTAATTTTTAGAATTCCTGGACGAGAGACGAAGCCCTACTTCACTGACGCAGCGTTGGCTAATTATGAAAGCGGTGGAAATGATTAAGAACAAATAATGAAAAAAGAGAAAAGGTAAAAGGAAGTATAGGATTTTTCACGTGATAAAAAAGTATAGAATTGTGGAATTAGGGGATTCTCGGATTTTCGTTCTGAGCAAATTAATAGATTAATTGAAAATGAAATACTAAATAATAGAAAACGCTTGTATTTATGGGGGATAATTGGGCCACATAAGAGCCCAACTGTTCTCTCTTACCCGTAGACAGTAAAAAGATACGTATTTAATTAACCTTTGTAATCTTATCGTCTAATTAATCTTAGGTAATCCTTATACGCCAGTTAAATCCAAGACTTGGGGAAAAATCAAATGATTGCTTCTAACATTGCAATTACCATACCTACCGAACCATTACAATTATAAATGTTAAGGTATCCTTCATTCCACATAGGACTACAATTTAATTTTTGTTTTTATTTTTTTACCTAAAAACAAAGGTATTTTATGGCACATAGGGAAGGTAAGAGAGCAAGGCATGAACGAAAACAACGAGTCTATGCAGAGCCCATCATTTTGTGTTTTTTTTTTTTAATAATTCATTATGGGCTTTATATAATTCCATTTCATTGTCAGATAATGTTCCTTTTTTTTTTTTTTTCTTATTCCCTTCAGTTGCAGAGATTGAATGGAGAGAAGGATGCATCTGATCAAAGCTTGGGAAGACATGAAAAAAACAAAAATCGATATCAAGTACGTTTTTAGTTATTCGTTAGTATTTTTTTCATCAGAAAATATATCTGAATTTAAGTATTTAATTCAGGACAGAGAGGAAAACTAGCCGTTGTAGATTCGTGGGAAAATGCTAAACGAGCATCCATAGAAGCTCAGCTGAAACAGTTAGAGGTAATATCACATCACTAGATATGATTACATTTGTCTAAATTTAAAGAATGTAATAAAATTCAAATTACAACAAAAATCCTACTCGTATGAGATGCAGGAAGATTTCAGACAAAAGAAGGCAGAAAATGCAGAAAAGCTCAAAGCTATAAGGTGTACAATAACAAACACCGAAGAAAAAAGAGCCATTGTCGAAGCCAAACTAAGCAAAAGCATTCAAGCGATCGAAGACGAATCTGCAAAGCTTCGCAAATCTGAAGAGAAACTGCTGAAGAAATCTAAATCTTGCATAACCTACTGATGTTCTCATTTTCCTGAGAAATGAATCTGCTCATGTATATAACCGAAACATCTTACATCATCGTAATAGCAGAAACCAAAGAGCAATCGACGTTTAAGATTATCTCCGAAGGCTGCTTAAGCTATAGAAAAGGAATATGATTTATATCAGCACCAAGCTCCTCGGCGATCCGAGACCTGTAAATGGTCGCCCAAGATTATACATTTTTAATTTTTTTCCTCAGGTAACGAAATCTTAACGAGCAAAAAAAAATTAGGAATGAAGATAAAAAAAATGCATACAAGTTATGATGTTCTCCATAAGTGACCAAATTCAGAGCTAGCCCAAGACGTCCAAATCTTCCTGAACGACCAACCTAAAGCAAATGAATGTTTATTTCCAGTATGTAAGCATTTGCTAAAGTTCAAGAAAATATCATTTGTTTTCCGCTGATTAATACGTTGTCTGATAATATAATCCACATACATACCCTGTGAAGATAAGTATCTGCATTTCTGGGAAGATCGAAGTTTACTACAACATTAACCGTTGGGATGTCGATTCCCCTCGTAAATAAATCTGCATTACGAAAGTAATAAGAAGCTGTAGTGAATTAGAAATAATAAAAATGGAAGCTGCGAACGAGCACATGCATACCAGTGCAAACAAGATTTCTGCAAAGACCATTTCTAAAGTCATGGAATACTTTATTACGCTGATCTTGAACCATCTTCGCGTGGATACACAGGCAAGAAAACACCCAAGTTGCTGATCGCCTCGGCCACTCGTTCAACACGAGAACAGAGTTACAGAAGATCATCGACTGGTTAATTTGAAGCTGAAACAGAGAAGGATATGTTACTAACTTTTAGCTGCTATTGTTTTTATGATTTTGGACATCGATATATCAAACCTTGCAAAAGAGTACCAAGTTGAGGAAGATAAATCTTCTCTCTTTCCTCTACATTGGTACGCCCCGTTCCAAAGAAAGGAACTAAGTTTGAGGGAAGTGATAAAACATTGGACGCAGAACTGAATTTGGTGCGTCCTCTGCCCAAGAAAGGAACCAAGTTCGAGGAAAGTGTTAAACCGTCGCGACCTGCTAGGAGTAATTCCGCCGAACTATTAAAAAACCGACGTACGAAGATAAAAGCAGTGTGCCGGACGTTATCTTGCGCAAGCCAAGTTCGTATTATAATTCGAGTGATGAATCCTCTGGCCTTGGCATGAAACCTAATGTATCGTTGAGGATGGGAAAGGATTTGCAAGAGGAGAGGTATAGTGATATCACTTTGTTGAAGAAGCCTGAAGCAGTACCAGTTAGTCCCGGAGAAGTGGTAGAGAATACTGTGTCTGAAAATGACGATAATTATGCTGAAAGTAATGATATTTCGCTTATGCAAAAACCCGAGTTGATCAAGTTTGATTCTAATGGAGGAGGAAAAGAATCGATAGGGAATGCTGAGTCTGACTCTGAAAAGTTGTAGATGATGATGATATTGGCATTTCGAATTCTGACGATTTGCCTGGGAATACAACGGATGTTAGACAAATGGACTCTGAGCTATATCAAGGATCTTCAAACGGTAATTTGATTGTCTATGGATACATTTTTGCAATTAAGTTTTAATAAGTTCAATCCCATATATGTTTAAAGAAATAGCTGTGTTATGGATCAAAGCCATTTATGTTAAATGCATTGGTCCCTTTTCAAGAACGGCAGGTGGGACCGTCTATAGATACCCCATCAAGCTCCATGGATGCTGCTGTGCTCATAGGAAAACCAAAAAGGTAATATACAGTAATTTTTCCATGTTATTTTCTTACAAATTGATGCTTCTTGATTTGCAAATTGCGAGCGGTTTTCTAACTCTTGTACTTGTGTTATAGATTAGACCTCTCAAATAAAGATTCAGATCAGAAAATTAGGGAGCAAGTGAACCCCAAAAAAGTTGGGAGTCCTTTGGAGCTCGAGAAGTTCCTTACAACTTCACCGATTGGGGTTTGTCTATCTTAATCTGTCATCATTGCCAAAGTGAGCATTTTTTACGGTGAAATCCTAATCTTGTAATCTCGCCCCACTCATACAGGAGCGTGAAGAAGATGACTGGGCTAGGGCTGAAAAGCTGTTTAAAACAGGGCAGAGAGAAGAAGTTGAGTTAATTAGCTCAAGCACTAGAGGATTTGCTGTGAGTTCCTCTTTATGCATAACTCAACACATCGTTTATCTAACACATACGGCGTGAGTTTTTGAGCGCTCTTCTTTTTTATAGGCAACGTTTGGTTCCTTGATAGGATTTTTGCCTTATCGGAATCTTGCCGCAAGGTGGAAATTCTTGGCTTTCGAATCATGGCTGAGAAGAAAAGGTTTAGACCCGTCGGCGTATAGGCAAAACCTCGGGATAATAGGAAAATACGATGCTAAGAGCATCATGATTCATCTGAACTGACATTAGATTCAAAGATTGATAGTAATGCCGATGGAGAGGTGACCCCAGATATGAAATTGGAGGATCTTCTCAGAATATACGACCAAGAGAAACTCAAATCTTATCATCCTTTGTTGGACAGGTTTGAAGATTACAAGCAATATAATCAGCTTTATTTATCTCCTATATTGAAAAAAAATCGTATTTACATGGATGCAGAGGGTAAATGTAAGTGTGGTAATGGCTGATAGAAAATCAAGAAGCTGATATTTTCTGTTAAACCTAAGGAGAAGGAAGAGTTAGTTGAGAGGAAGAAAAGTCTCATGGTAATATAATCCCTTTGAACTTGCGTAGATATACACTTTTCTTTTTTACTACGAAAGCAAATGTAACTTTAGTTAGATATTTCCGTCGATGGTCACTGCAGGCACGGCTGAGCGTCGGAGATGTTGTCAAATGCTGCATAAAAAAGATAACATACATTGGAATCTTCGTCGAGGTAGGAAAAAGAGAATTATAATTCAATAACTTTATATTCTATGGTCTGAATAAAATGATTCATAGTTTTGCGTAATTCCCTGCTTTTAGGTCGAAGGCGTGCCCGCACTCATTCATCAGACAGAAGTCTCATGGGATGCAACTCTTGATCCTGCATCTTATTTTAAAGTCGGACAGGTCCTCATTTTCTTTCATATTCTCCGTCCAAGCCCCTAATAATTTCATATTTTCTTTTAGGCACGCATGTTTAGCGTCTCTGTTTGCAGATTGTTGATGCTAAAGTCCACCAATTGGATTTTTCGCTCGAGCGGATATTCTTATCCCTGAAGGATGTAGCGGTAAATTCTTTGTTCGCTCTGAGAATTTATCTGCTAGAGTCGAAGTTGGTTAAAGCAAATTTTACTCTTATATTGGAAGTTGCAGCCTGATCCAATGATGGAGACATTGGAAGCTGTTGTTGGTGGTAATGATTCTTTGGGTGGACGGCTTCAAGCAGCAGAATCAGACACTGAGGTTATTATTACCAATGAAAATTATCTTTTTTACTAATCCGACTCAGTTTCGTTATATCTCAGCTCTTAATTTTCGAGAAAAGAATAGAAGATAACATGTTGTTTTCTATCATCAAATTATTCAGTGGGCCGACGTGGAATCTCTGATCAAGGAACTGGAGAGGTTCGAAGGGATCGAATCTGTATCGAAAGGAAGCTATTTCTTGAGCCCTGGTTTAGCGCCGACGTTTCAGGTGAAAGAAAAAAAAAATCATATCAAAATGCGAAAAATAGCCACCGAAGACTTTGTATAATGCCTTTCGAAACGCAGGTTTACATGGCTTCCATGTTTGAGAGTCAGTACAAGTTGCTTGCTAGAGCTGGAAATAGAGTGCAAGAGGTAAAAAAAAAAAAATTCAAGTTACTTTCATTAGCTGGGAATGGGATTACATTCACTTCAATACAACATCAGTAATATAGTTGACAATGGTCAACGTAAATGTACTCATAAACCTACTTTTTTTAATTAGGTGATCGTGCAAACCTCGCTGGGAAAAGAAGAGTTGAAATCAGCTATTTTGACCTGCACAAACAGGGTAGAATAAACGAGCTACAATCAACCTCCATTGTATTTTTTTTTTTATCATCCTCATAAATTTTATTTCATATTTTTTTGTGAGAAAAATAGTAGTGTATAATATTTTATAAAAAGAAATTTCTACTAAATAGTATTACTAATAGTATATTAATTACTATATGGTACATTCAATATTTTATTACAAGCTAAAAATTTTTACTTTGCAAACAAAAAATAAATCAACTATAAACCTTTCTACATAAGCTCTGTGCCAATGGGATCAACAGAGAAGTGAACAGAAACAGCCTTTTTGATTATGTGTTCGAACTTGGATCTCCACAACTGCCAATTACAGGTAGATTTTAGCAGATTCGAATCAATAAGGATATTTGTAATCGAGTTAAGGAGTCATAGCTTCTTACATTACTGTACTCTGAGCTGTTTACGAATATCTCGAAGGCCTCAGCTGTAGTAAATCTCAACAGTTAGGAGCTACATAGTTCATTGCATTAAAATCGTTAAGCGAAAACAAAGACAAAAGGGCTCACATGATCTGAAACGTATCACCATAGCATGACTGAATTCTCTATTTTTCGTATTTATGTTAGTTCCTGAAGAAAAAAACAGTGATCCAAAAATTTACGCAAGGATTTGAAACCACATACGATACCCATAATAATCTCAGAGAGAAAGGTGATGCTGTAAGGAAACTGTAGTGGACGAAAAGATATGTTCGACTTGATAAAACTGTGACCCTCTTGGTGTACCTTTAGTAGCTTGAACTATTAAAGAAGGAAACTCAACGGTCAGATTCTCCAGGGAAACCATGGCATCTTCTGCAGGCCTACCCCGTGAACTGCTAATGAACTCTATCAGAAGTATGAGCTCTACACCATAATTGAACTCCTAGAGATGAAAAGCCATTGCATGTCCTTAAGACTGTTCATGTAAGTATATGGGAATACAAACAACGAACAATACTAAACTGGATATAGTGAAAAACGGAAAAGTAAGTCATTTTTTAACCTCGCCCTTACGAAAAATTGACAAGATATCATCTTCTACATCAGACTCGTAGTCTACATACGAGACGCCCTGCATGCAAAACAACTCACCAAGTTGGAAAATCAAACATAAGCACTTGATAAATCTTAATGAAGCAACAAATTCCAGTCATGGTGTTTACATGTCAGAGCGTACATGGCAGTAAGGCATCACATGTTCCTTCAGAACTCCCTCGTAAGAAGGGTTCACGTAAAAGTTGGACAGGTCATCCTTCGTCTGGAAACGCATAAAAATGCCATGGGTATATTGTTCGGTATTTTGATCAGAAATACGCCCTACACGAGTCAAAGTTTCTTGGGTGAAAAAGAAAAATTCAGAAATCGTCAAGTCTCAATAGGATCTTACATGGTCAAAACTAGATGTCTCAAAGCCTCTGATCATCAGCGAAATCTCACAATTTTTTTACCTAGTGATATGGAAACAATCCCACGCATCTGATATTGAGTCGTATAAAGATGATCCAACATGTCGTTCTCTTGCTCCTCGGACAGATCTTCCCTGGCTTTCAGCAAACACAAATGTTCGACAACTTTCCTGCGAACGATGATCATGAATTATATCATCACCACACTATCATTTGTATTATCCACAGTGGAACAGAACCAAATTAAATGACGAAGGAAAAAAAAAAAACCTTTTTCTTTGTACCCCAGCACCCAATTTCCCTTCCCCTGTTGCAGAAACTACAAGCCCCTTGCTTCGATTCACATCAGATGATACTCCATCTGTTAAATCAGATTCACCAAACTCGAATCATGAGAGAGAATTCTCAACAAATAAGAGACGAACAAAAAAAAAATCAACACACACCGCGACTCCAACTTCTCCCCCAGGGTAATCTGAAAGGTGTTTGCGAAAATGCCACAGAATGGTTTCTGAAGCCAAGGGCATGAGCCGACGAGATTTGCGTCAACATCTGCACGATCTATGTGTTCCACGGACTGTCACCGTTCGTGGCGAAGAAGACGAAGAGTTAATAAATAGCTCAGATACTTTTTTTTTAATGGCGAAACGAGTGGCCAGAGTTGTGCGTAGCTCTTCGCAAGATTTATATTTTATAAACGAGAGGTTCGTTAACATTGGCGGGTAATCCATCCAAAAATTACCATTTTGCCCTTTTGATTCCATTTACTACACCATGATCTCATCATCGGCACCATTACATCTATTATTACAAACTCTCTTTCTATCTTCATCGAGTCGAACATCAATCACATCGCTCAATCGTGGTACTGCTTTCCGATGCCTGGACGAAGGACAAAGGGGACTGCTTCGTCCAACGCCTTATGTTGTACGCCTTCTTCGCCGTCTTCTTCTCCCCCTTTCCTGACCTTCTGTTCGTTATGGCGATCGCAAGGTCGTTGGGGAACAGAGTTTTCCACACGAATGCGTGCAGGAGCGTAGAGACGAAGAGTATCGAGACCATCGTCGACGACATCAGCGAAAGCGTCAGCGCCATGCCTTTGCTTATCGTCGTGGGCACTTGCTCCGCGTACTTTATGGTCGCTATCGACGCGGTCGTCATCGGGAAAGTGTACGACCACCAAGCCACCGAAAACCTGTACGGGGACGACGTTATAGAAGCCATTACATCCTCGAGTTGCTAGTTTCACCGAAAAAGTTTAATACCTTTTACGACTCTTTTTCGACTTTCAGGACACTAAACTTAAGAGGTTGGTGTTTAAGGAATCTAACTTCCAAATGAAGCAATTTAAGAACACCACGCGCGCAGGAAACCTAGTTTCTTGCCAAAATGTCGAGACATGATCGGCATATTCCAAGTAATTTTTGGATAAATCTTGCGTGGAGTCGGAGTTACTTATTTAGGAATAAATCATACGTGGCAGATTTAGAACACTCAATTACGAGGTTGTAATTTAAGGACACTAACTTTCAAAATAAGGGTTTTAACGCATTGCGTCATTAAGCTGCTTCAATTCTGAAAATTCGTGCCCTAAATTGCAAATCTTTAAGTTAGGTGTCCTGAAAGTGCCACTCACACGACAGAAATTGCGCGCCTCTCTAACATCCATCGTCTTAAACGAGTTTCGTTCTTACGGTTGTTTTGTTTTACCTGAATCCTCGAAAGAAGTTGATGCGTACGATCAACGAGCTATACAAGAACAACGCTATAAAATAGCACGTCCTCGCCAGCCCATCAAACTCCCCGTAAACTGCCCCCCACGCAATGCTGGCCGCCGCCGGCGTCGCGATGAACATGGAATAAACGGGATGAAGCTCCTTTGGCAGAGCCTCGCTCGTCGGGAGCCTCTGATAAAGCGTGACGAACACCACCAAGTAGTGCGCGAACCCCACGGCCCACAAGAACTTCCCCGCCTCGAACCACCCGACCCTCGCCGCAAAATCGCCCCCACGAAGTTCCCCACCACGGACAAGTGAGAGGAAGGATTGGCCACCTTGCACAGCCTCCTCTTGCCCCCGAGAGCCACTGGCCGTAAATCTTGAGGTCGAGGAAGACGATGGGAGCCATGAACGCGCACCATATCGACGGGTGCAGTTGGGCGTCGGGCGAGAATATCGAGGGCGCCCGATGGCCAAGAACATGCACACGACCCACGGTGCGAAGAAGAAGTTGACCCGCACCGGGTGGAAGTACTCCCTCTTCACGGCTTCGAAGTAGAACACGCACTTCAGCGCGTACGTTGTGGACACCGCGACGAGGATTGCTAGCGAGACGAGCCATATTACGAGGTTTATCATGGGAGTTATTTGCAGGAACTCAGTGGCTGGGCTTGTCGACAGGCAACGCCATAGTATGGCCTGGCTGCTTAGGCCGAGGCACATGCCGAAGCATCCTATCGGGAAACGGAGGAGGAACGGCCATTTTTCGTCCTTTGGTAGCAGTATGTCCTCGGAATCCTGAAACAGCGCCAGAGCGTATGCAATTATTTTTTTTTTCTTTCGATAGATGCAATGACGAAAGTATCAGACATCAAGAACCGAAAACCCTGGGCCCACATGAATCGCACATCGATTAATCGAGAAGAGATTGACTGGCTTATAAGTTGATAGGATGCTCCAGGTACCATCAATTGATTTTAGGATGGAATTCCATCGACTTAAGTGGGTCATCTCTACTTTTAAGTGGGCCAATGTTGGGCGCAATAATGAAATTTAACAATAATAGGTACCTTGACGTGGTCGAGTTCGGGGCCGTGAAGCGCGGCGAAGTATCGACCGGCGGGAACGCTTTCGTTGACGGATTTTTCGACGTTGTTCGCCTCGTGGTTGTGTTGTGAGAGTTGGCGTCGATTTCTCTCTTCAAGGGAAGCTTTGAGTTCTGCCTCACGAGGGAAGATTTGGTTCTGAACATGCTGAAATCTCCTCCTCGTCGAACGTCCGAGCCCAAAGGGCCAGAATGGGACGAGCCGAATCCTCCCAAGCTTTGGCCACTCCTCGGCAATGATCTTCTCTCGTTACTACGCTGATTTCCATTGAGCACTGAGAAACCGGTCTCTAAAGAAACTTGCTTGCTGAAGCTTCGATTTTGAGGCCTCTTTTGGTCTCGGGGCTTGAACGGTTTGTTGGGTTTTCTTTCGGGTTTTTCGTCGACCACCTTTAAGGGCTTGCTTCGGTTTCCATTGCTGTGTTCTTCGTCTTCTTCGTCTTCTTCCCATCCTTCCTCTTCTGGGACTTCGTGGATGTCCAAGAAGTGGGTCCCGTTAGCTTCCGTCATCGAAGATGGTGAAGAAATGGAGAACTAAAAAATTATTGTCGAAGCTTAGCATCTGAAGCACTGAGCTGTCCATTTATAAAAGCCTTTGATCACGAGACTTCATGGAAGCTTGGTGGTGGCTGTTGTTAATTGCTTGGGAAAAGGGGATTGAACTTTTCTCTGCCTTTTGAGTTTTCCTTGAATGGGATTCTCGTGAAGCTAAAGATTCATGGCTCAGATCGATTTAAGTGTTCGTTAGTTTATAGTTATACCACTTATACTTACGATACGATGAGCAACTTGAATCTTTTAGCCCGAAGTCTGAGGAAGAAGAAGATGCAAGAGGACTCCGTTCATCGTCTCGTCACGTGTGTAATAGCTAAAAGTAGGGTTGCAAACGAAACGAATCGAATGGAGTCGAATACCGCAATATTCTATTCGTATTCGGATAGCAATCGAATACGAATACGAATATTCGATATTTAATCGAATCATAAAAATTGATTCTTATTCGAATTCGAATATTTTCTCGAATATTCGAATCGAATATCGAATATTCGTATAAAGTCATTTTTTAACTTTATTTAATAAAATATTTAATAAAATATAACAATATTATGTATAAAATATATATTAAATTATAATAATTTGTATTTAAACATATATTGAATTATAATATACTATGTTTAAATGTTTTATTGAGTTATGATATATTATTATAGTAGTATGTGAATATATATTACTCATACTATATTTTAAGTTAAATTATTCGAATCGAATAATTCTATTAATTTTTGAATCGAATATTGTGATTTCATATTCGTATTCGGATATTTCTCGAATCAAAAACAATATTCTTATTCGGATTCGTATTCTAAATATTCGAATTCGAATCTTGAAATTTCGAATCGAATCGCGAATCGAACCAAAAAAGTTCGATTCGTGTGCAACCCTAGCTAAAAGTCGTACGTAGGCTAACAAAGCATACAAAAATCAAATTAACTCGCTTAAATTTTTTGTTTTTTTTTTCAAAATATTTCTTTCCCCGAGAGAGAAGTAACACTTCCATGAGTTGAATCAATTAATCATCACTTAAAAAAAAAAAATGTAACATCCGTCCATTTGTGTGCTATGCCAATTGTCCAACTTAAACATACAATTTTATTGTCATCATTTACCAAGTCTCTCCTCTTCTATCTATGATCTTCAACCGCTCTTAGCCGGCACGCAAAAAAGTATTCACAATCTTTCACACTTCACAGCGCAATATAAGTATCTCATTCCATTCCCTTAACAAATGCACATCACAAAAATCTCATAAGAAGCAACCATAACCTAATAAATACATTAAAAAACCGTAAGTTAAAAAACATTATAATGGCGACGAAAGCTTTCCTCATCGCATCGATCATCGCAGCCATCGCAATCCCGAGCTTTGCCACCGACTACATAGTCGGGGACGACGCCGGCTGGAAATTAGGAGGCGTCGACTACGCCGCGTGGGCCCAGGGAAAAAATTTCTACGTCGGCGACCGACTAGGTACCATTTTTTAGTTCGCTCCCACATTATAATTTTATTCTGATCGAAGTATTTATGTTCTTATATCGTCCGTCGCAGTTTTCAATTACGCTGAGGGCGCGCACAACGTGTACAGAGTGAACGGAACTTCGTTCCAAAACTGCACGAAGCCCTTCGCCACGTCGTTCGGGGCGGCACTGACGAGCGGAAATGACGTTATTACCCTTTCGACCCCGGGAAAAAAGTGGTATGTGTGCGGCGTGGGGAGCCACTGCGCCTCGGGGATGAAGCTCGTGATAAATGTCGTCGGCGGGGCGTCGATCGGCGAAGCGCCTTCTTCGGCGCCTGCGCTGAGCAATGGAGATTCGACGTCCGACTATGAGAAGCGTTTGCCTTCGATAAAATGTGCGCTGGCGATGATGGCGGCGGCGTATTTCGCCGCCGTCTTTAAGATCGCCGCCTAGTTTTGATTTTTATTGCATGGAATTGTTTGTGTTGTTTGGTATATTTTAAATTTTATTTTTGGATTTTTGCATGAGAACAAATAGTTTGGAATTTTATAATATTTTCGATTAATTATAATCTTTTTAAATCGTGTAACCTCGTAGTCGTAGCACGACTATTGAGGTTTAGTCGATAGCGTGCAATCGTCAATTCTAAAGTAAAATTCCCAAATCGAGGAGACTAATTAGGGTACATTTTGTTGCGATAGAAAACAAACCAATTAGGGATGGCGATTGCGAGGACGGGCGTTTTCGTGGATGACTATTTGGAGTGTGAGTGTTTTCCGATTCAGATTCTACGTTTTATTTCCCTTGCGGGGTGTTTGTACTATGTTTAATTCGTAACAGATTCGAGTACGTTGCCTGCGGAGCTTCAGAGGCTTCTCAACACCATTAGGGAGCTTGATGATAGGTCACAAGGTTTCGTTTTTTTCTTTTTTTTGGTTTTTGTGATTGTTCTTTTTATGATTGAGCCATTTGCCTGCGTTTTAAGCGTAAAGTTTCAATGTTTTACGGGTGACATGCAGTTAATACTTTTAATTTATAGCTCTGCACTTTTAATTTGTATTGATGGCACCTGCTTGCCTTGATAGAGCTTAATACTTCTCGGCTGAACTATTATAAAATGCCAAGAGGCATAATGCCAAAGATGTATAATTTATGCCTGTGAGTGAAAAATGTATGCTGCGGTGAACATTATTCGAGTGAAATAACCTGTGTGTTTACCTTGATACATGATATCCAAATGTGAAGCAATGTTGAATCAGACAAGGCAGCAAACCAAGTACTGTTTGGGTCTGGCTTCACAAGGAGGCTCGTTCTCTAGAAAAAATGAGGAAGACGAGTTGCTCGATAAACTTCAGAAAGAAATCGAGGCAAACCAGGATAATGCTCTCAGCCTCTGCACTGAGAAGGTGCTGTTAGCTCGGCAAGCTCATGATCTCGTAAGATTTTACCCTACACTTATGCTTTTGGGGTATCTTGGGGTTGCCAATATTACTGTTCTTTGTGTGACGTGCTCGCCAGATTGATAGTCACATCAAACGTCTTGATGAAGATCTAAATAACTTTGCAGAAGATCTCAAACAAGGTATTATTCCCACTCCTTTTTTCTCGAGCTTTCACAGAACAATTACTGCATTCGTTATTGCTGTCTTCTTCAGAGGGAAAAATACCTCAAGATGAGCCCACCGTCCTCCCTCAACTATCGCTCGTGCCTAAACCTGAAAAGCGGAAATTTACCTATGGAGCACCACCTCCTCAACCTCAACCAAGAAGGTTTGAGAACTACAAGGATAGAGATTGGGATAGAGACTTTGAGTTTATGCCTCCCCCTAAGAAAGACTTCTCCTCACCGCCCGATCTTGAACAACCCATTGATCCAAACGAGCCAACTTACTGTGTTTGCCATCAGGTCCCTTATTTCTTCCCTCCTTAACATCAAATTGATATATCTATTATTTATTGCTGAAAGTTAATCCTTTTTTTCCTACAAGGTATCCTTTGGCGACATGATTGCTTGCGATAATGAAAATGTGAGTATACATACGGTTTTGACTGGCGTCATCTTCTTCTTCACTTTGCCTAATGAAGTTATTCTTTGGATCATACTATGCAGTGTCAAGGAGGCGAATGGTTTCATTACGCTTGTGTTGGCCTCACGCCAGAGACAAGATATAAAGGAAAGTGGTATTGCCCCACTTGCAGACAATTACCACATTGATTTTAAGCTTGCATTGCAGTTCAGAAAGATAGACACAGAATTTAGTGATTGATGATACCTTGTATGTTGTATGTATGTAGACGATGACTTGCGTATAATATAATATCCTGTACTTTTTAATCGATTTTACAGTGATATTCATTATTGCATGTTATTGCGATAGGAAAATAAATAATTAAGTCGTTCCAATGGCCTTTCACGGCTTTGGTGGATTGGATGATTGTTCCCGTATTTATCATTTTCGATACACGATTTGTTTGAGATTAATTAGTGAGCCTATAAAATAGGAAAATAGTGTATCACAATTATATTATTTATTACATGTATACGAAAATGAGAGCAGTCCTCGTGTCTGCTTCTACGCAGTTCATTCCAATTTCTAGACACATCGTTGGCAGATTCGCCAACCCAGTAAGGGATTTCACCCAATTTTGTTCGAATTCCACTTTCAACAGCCTTACGAGTAATAAATTTCGGATCTTTAGCTCAACAATGGCCTCAGAGTCAGCAGCATCTCCGCAGCAACTGATTCAGACCCATCTAAACCTCCCGGGTCAACCCGATCAACCCGTTCCCGTCGTAGCCGCCTCTGGCGTCTCGCAATCTGATTTCACGAAAGTGTCTCTTATCTGAAAGTTTAAGTTTTGCTGTAGATGTGACGAATTATGGTCTGTATCTGCAGTAATTTGCTTCATCGATGACTTGTCAAATCGAAACGTTCTTGGCATGTTTAGTTATGTTTTTTTTTTCTATAATAAGCTATATATCTGTGTTGCAGTAATGCGATAGAATCGTCGTTGTTCAAGCAGTGGTTGAGCAACATACAAGCAGAAACAGGGTTGCTGGCTAATGGAGGCATGTCCCTCAAACAAGTGCTCATTCAGGTTTGTATGGATTTCATCTTGTGTTTCGCCTCTTCTATCTTTTTGCGTGTCGTGCTCTGCTATGTTAAAACCGAGTTCATGAATTTGAACACTCTTGTTTCTGTGCTTGTGATTCTATTAACTATGGATAGGTCGTCTTGCCTTATTATTGTTATAAATCACACTTCAACTGTATGTTTGTTCGCATTGAAGAAAACCTTTAATTTACATCTTTGGCTTATTCTTGAGTCTAACTTCTAATGCTCTAGTTCTTTGGTTCGATTGAGTTCTAATTCTAGTTTTGATATCTCCACTTGTTGATCAATAGGACGTAGATATGTTTGGCACCCGAGTTGGATTTCTGAAGTTCAAGGCAGACATTGTTGACAAGGAAACAGGGCAGAAGGTATTTCGCGAATCTTATCTGCGCGTAATTATCTGGTTCTCCTCTTCCATTTATTTCAAGTCCCAGTAATTGTGAAGATGCTGAAAAACAAATATAGGTTCCTGGCATTGTGTTTGCTCGAGGCCCAGCCGTTGCTGTGCTAATTCTCTTAGATTCCGGTGGGAGACATACGCTGTGCTTACGGAGCAGGTAAACTAGTTTCCTTCTTACGTTCCCCGAAACTATTTTCTACGAAATTCATCACATAAAAACCATGCAATAGCTATCTCATCGAACTCGAAATGAATTTTTTTCCACAAATACGAAAGGTCAGAGTCCCAGTGGGTAAACTCATCCTGGAATTACCCGCTGGAATGATAGACGACGACAAGGGAGACATAGTTGGAACAGCTGTTCGTGAGGTCGAATTCCTTTAACTTATTTCTTACAATATCATATCTAAATCTTCTGTCTGAAAAAGTTTAATGTTCATGCTTGCTTCACAGGTCGAGGAGGAAACTGGCTTGAACTTAAACCTTAACGACGTCATCGATCTTACTGCGTTCTTGGATCCATCGACGGGCTGCAGTGTCTATCCATCTCCCGTGAGTTCATCATTCGATCGATTGTTTCTTTTTTCTTGATCTTATATGCATTCGATTCATACGTTTTATTCGCTGTATAGGGAGGGTGCGACGAGAGAATTGGGTTGTTTTTGTACCGAGGGAAAGTTGAGAAAGAAGTCATCGAACAGCTGAGAGGCAAAGAGACGGGCCTTAGAGACCATGGCGAGCTTATTAAGGTTCACGTCGTTCCCTATAAGAGCCTTTGGCGGGCGACGGCCGATGCCAAAGTGCTAATGGCCATTGCTCTCTACGAAATGGCCAAGAAGGAGAATCTCTTACCAGCATTTGACCGTTGAAATTGATGAACATTGTGTGTCGTTTGTAAGCTTTTTTTTTTTTTTTCTTGGGAGTATGACTATGTGGTAGTAAAATAGGATTAAGCTTTGTACAAATTAGTCGTAAAAGTATAGTTTCAAACTAATAATTGAGTTCATGAATGGGATCGTAGTCTTAGATTTGGATTAGAACGGTTTGTGAGGAGTTGGACCGTGGCCTCCTCTTGGCTCAAAGGTCAGTCAACTCTTGATTCGGATAATTATCACCGATTCATTATAACTGCATGTTGCAGTAGTTGGGAATTGGGATTCGATTTGAACAAAAAAAGGGATCACTATTGCGTGTCAAAATTGCACCTTTTTTTTTTCTTCTATGTTCGAAGGTGAGTGGTAAACGCATTGGAATCGCGTGACAGGGTAGCATTGGTTCAGGAATCGCCTAGAGGCTCGAAGCATTCGAGTGCAAAATTGCATACATACAACTCCCAAGCCATGAAACCTGGCGTTTCGTACCCATTCTACTAGACAGTTCTCGAGCTTGCACATCGAAGTAGATGTCTTAATCCTATGCTGCGCTCTAACCCCAGAGACTTACCGCGTGGTGAACAAGGAAGTAATGACCAGTGTTGGGCAAGAAAGGGGTGATCGTAAACGTGGGACGTGGGCCATTCATCGATGAGAAGGAGTTGGTTAGATTCTTGATCGAAGGCGAAACCCAACGTTCCCCAAGAACTGTTTGGGTGGACAATGTTGTCTTGTCTCTTCATAAGGCTATAATGACCCCTGAGTCTTTTCGGGCCCTCGACGAGCTTGAGTTGAGCAACTTGGAAGCTTTCTTCTCAGGTAAACCTCTGCGAGCTGAAGTCAAGCATCATTGATGATGATTTTGTATGTGTCTTTATGAATGGAATGTATGTATGCATCAGAAATCATATATGTTGCTTATTATGTAGCAAAAGATTTGATTTGATATGTTGAACAACAGATTCTTGGTTCCCATCAGCTGCTATGAAAGGCCTTTTCTGCAATTGGAAATCTGTAAATGTGATCAGATGGATTCTTTTCTAGTAAGAATATTGTTAATGCGATAATGAATATGGAAATGTTTTGCAGGTACTGATCGTACTTTTATTCACTGGTGCATCTATCTACGACTATTTTAGATTCGAAGTACTCGAAAAAATATTGAAGAGCAAGCATATATTCCTTTGGATTTCTGGCATCTATTTAAGTTACACCGAGGAATGCAGATTATGAGATGTGACAGCATTTTTATTAAATTTAGAACAAAGAATTATGAAGTGACACGTCGTTATCAGGAGGAACCAACAGTTTGTGTGGCCCGAATTAATTATTCAATTATTAATCAGAGATTGATCATCGTCATCGTTATCATCTAATGATCAATGTAAAATTGCGTGACATTTCAAATATGAATTATGAGACGTTGATTGTCAGGCTGTATCGTCTCTTTCCTCACTATTCACGATGAAGAGCCCAAAAGAAAAACGTTTTTTTGTTCTTCATTACTTTCTCATAAAGGCAACAGCGTTTGCTGTCTTTATTTTTTACCGTGTGTGTTGCGTTAATTTTTGCTGCTCTTCAGAAAGTTCTTCGTCTCTAATCCCAATTTATCTTTCTTTCTTTCTTTCTGATTTTAATACATACACAGCATAATGTCGTCATAAACAGAAAACCTTAATTTAGTGGTCCAGTCCATGCATTTTTAACTATCAAGATTTCTTTTCCGATGGAGAAAAAGTTACAAGATCATCATCCCTTTAGAGTAGAGCTTCCCAAATTTCCCAGAAATTCAATAAAGTAGAGGTTTTTGAAGGGACAGCAGTTGCAAGAATTGACCATTATTGTGTTTTATTTCTTTTCCTTGTCTCTCTTTTGTCTTCTTGACATGACATTAATGACCCTACCAAACTGTTCCTATCAAAAGCATAAAAAGGGTCCCAACTACATTTAGACAGCAAGCCCAAGCCTCCCTTCTTGTTGCTAAAGACTTTTCATTTCTCATACTCAAAGCATATAAGAGAGAGAGAGAGAGAGAGAGAGAGAGAGAGAGAGAAATGCAAGAACATGACATCATCAACTGCGGTGGAGCTCTAGGAGGTGGTGGGCTTCCGAGCAACGCCGCCGATGTATCGTCGCCGTCGATGGATCAAATGAGCCGCCACCATCTTCATCAGCTGAAGTCCGAGATTGCAAACCATCCCATGTACGAACAGCTGCTGGCCGCACACGTGGCGTGCCTACGTGTCGCCACGCCCATCGATCAGCTTCCAATCATCGATGCGCAGATATCTCAGTCGCACAACGTACTTCGCTCGTATGCACAGAACGGCGGCGATGGCCTTCTAACTCAACAGCACAGGCAAGAACTTGACAACTTCTTGGTGAGTATGCACAAGAAACTAATAATTAAGACCTTTTTTTCCAACTTATTTTTTCTTTTTAAATTCGTGGGTTTTTTTCTTTCGTTAATTTCAGGGGCAGTACTTGTTAGTTTTGTGCTCCTTCAGAGAGCAACTTCAGCAACATGTTAGAGTTCATGCTGTTGAAGCTGTCATGGCTTGCCGTGAGATCGAACACACCTTACAATCAATCACTGGTAATATTTAATAATAACGATTATTATGCAGATTAATTTTGGGGGTTTTGTCCTCGATTTATTGAAGTTGTAGCCGTTAATGACGTCTTGGTTTTCTCTGTATGGTATGACATAATTGCGTAACTGTACTATACAAGAACATAATTTCATGTGTTGATTGGTTTGTTAAGGATAAAACTCTATCATCTGAAGATATTATTAATTGTTGGCGTGAGCATATACACAACAACCACCGTTTGGTAGGGTGGATCCATCATTCGGTGTAATAATATCTTTTCCAATATATATATATATATATAAATATATTTAAGTTAGGTCTTAGAGTCAACATATTAGTGACAATGAACCAGCAAATGCTTTTGCCAGTTTTATCATTTGTCTGATGCATTAGGTGGCACTTCAAAATAATGCACATATGATTTTAGTGGTAGAAATGTGGTGACTTTAGATCACATATAAGTTACAAAAATCCTAACATGTCCCAACCCAACAAATAAAATAGTGGCTTCCTTTTGACTCTCTTTTACATGTCCCTCTAATGCATTTATTTATTCAATAATGTAATTGATGACGAGAGCGATGAACGAAGTTAAAGAAGAATTCGCCACATAATATTCGCTATTCGATGAAAAATATGATCTTTGACGCTAATACATATGAATATGGTGCGAATCTCTGTAATAAAGGGACGACAGTAGGCGAAGGAAGCGGCGCGACGATGTCAGACGACGAAGACGACCTTCCAATGGATTATTCTTTCGAACATCAGTGCGAAGGCCACGACATGACGGGCTTCGGGCCTTTGCTTCCTACCGAATCTGAGAGGACTTTGATGGAAAGAGTCAGACAAGAACTCAAGATTGAGCTTAAACAGGTTTATTTTAAACTTCTTGATCCTCCTACAAAATGCATTATTTTTGTTATTCTTTTTATCATCAGTTTTATTTTTATTGCATGGCCCTTTTTCTGTAAAATCAAGGGATTCAAGTCGAGGATCGAAGATGTGAGGGAGGAGATACTGAGGAAGAGAAGGGCCGGGAAATTGCCAGGCGATACGACTACTGTTCTCAAGAACTGGTGGCAGCAGCACTCTAAGTGGCCTTACCCTACTGTAATAATAACTATATATCTTTATATGTATGCGTAGATTAAAATCTTGATTGAATCAAATAATATGGGATGATGATGATGATTGGTATATTATGTGTGTAATGAATGGATTTTGGGCAGGAAGACGACAAGGCGAAGCTAGTAGAGCAAACTGGGCTTCAACTGAAGCAGATAAACAATTGGTTCATAAACCAAAGGAAGAGAAACTGGCACAACAGTTCTCAATCTGCTACCAACCTCAAGTCGAAGCGCAAGAGATGATGTGATGAATTCATAGATATAATGTATAACGTAAACTAATAATAAAACTGTGTTGCGTTTGTAGTGTTTGTTTTCTCATTTCTGCTAACAAACTGCAAACATGTGAGAAGAGATATTCTGTCTTCTTCGTTATGCTGCCATGTTTGGCTTTTGGAGTATTATTAACTATCCTTGTGTTCTTTTCATTTTCTTGAATTTATGATGAATCGTATGTGCTTATTGATGGCCATAGATGAATGATGCAATCTCACTACTCTCCCCAGAACACAAAAACACACGTCATGTTAACCTACCTTACCATTATCTTCATGCATTTTTCCTTTCTCAAGATCTGAGTTATCAACGATTCATTGGAGGAAATGAAAGATACAATTACTATTGAAAATCCCAAAAAAAAAATTCCTTCCTAGGCACTATCATCAATTTACAGCCCGCAAGAAAGAACTGTGGTGTTCATGATTAATTATATTATATTGTAATATACATATTCTAAACCTCAGTCCTCAGCTGGTGTCCGATTAAGCATTATTCGAGTAATATTATTAACTGGGCTGGGCTCCAATTTATTCGAATTTCCACCTTTTTTATATATTGAATATCAATTTAACATACAACTAATTACTACCGCACTATTTCTGAATTTCAAAGTAAATTTAATCATATACGATATGGATGTATGATATCGAAACAAACCCCCCACAAATTCTGGGATATAAGACCGTATTTGAATTTTAAATGAATTCCAAAAGGTGGAAACCTTTGTGCATTGAGGAAAAAATATCGCAAATATCTATATATATCATAACTGCATTAGCCGGAAAAAAAGTATCAAAACTATCATCCACCGACTCTTGTAAATTCCTCTATAAATACGATACTTATTCACCCATCACCATTCATTTAATTTCACATACTGAAGAAGAGCATAGAGAATTAGTAAGAATCAAGAGGAGAAATATTTTGTAACTGATCAACAATATGGGTGGTGGAGCAATAATCTCTAAAGGCGGTAAAGAATACCCTGGAGAACTCACCACAAAGGTGATATGGACATGTATTCTTGCAGCAACTGGTGGTTTAATCTTCGGATACGATCTTGGTATTTCAGGTATATATATGTTAATGAAAAAGATTATTACTACCACCTTTCGACTTTTGTCGTCTTAATTAGTGACTAATATATGGTAATTTTCTTGAACCCTAATATAGGTGGCGTGACGTCTATGCCTACGTTCTTGAAAAGATTCTTCCCACACGTCTACGCTCGCCAACTATCGAACGTTCCAGGCACAGATTCCTACTGCAAATTCGACGACCCAATACTCACTCTCTTCACTTCGTCCCTTTACTTAGCAGCTTTAGCTGCTTGTATGGTAGCTTCTGTGGTCACTAGGAAAGTTGGCCGGAGATTCTCCATGGTCTTGGGCGGCCTTCTCTTCCTCGCCGGAGCTGTCCTAAACCTCCTAGCCATGAACGTGCTCATGTTAATCGGCGGCAGAATCCTCTTGGGCTTCGGAATTGGGTTCGCCAATCAGGTAATATGATAGTAAAAACTAGGGTTTTCTTACATAACTATATTAGGGTTTTTCGTATGATTCTTAGTCTGGTTTTTGCTGTGTTTTCTACAGTCTGTCCCAGTTTACTTGTCGGAGATGGCTCCTTACAAGTATAGGGGAGCTTTAAACATGATGTTTCAACTCTCTATCACCATAGGAATCCTCGCCGCCAACTTCATAAACTTCGCCATTACCAAGTACAACAATTCGGACAAAGACTGGCGAATAAGCCTTGGCTTGGCCGCCTTCCCAGGCCTTCTCTTCTTGCTGGGCTCGCTCTTCCTCTCGGACACGCCCAACTCTCTGATCGAGCGTGGGAAGGACGAAGAAGCCCTTGAAATGCTTCGCGAGATACGAGGAGTCAAAGACGTCCAAGAAGAGTTCAACGATTTGAGGGCTGCTAGCGTAGCTTCGAAGAAGGTGGAGCATCCATGGAGGAACATCGTCAAGAGAAAGTACCGTCCTCAGCTAGTGTTGGTCACGCTCATTCCCATGTTTCAGCAGCTCACTGGGATGAACGTATTCATGTTCTACGCGCCCGTACTTTTCAAGACGATAGGGTTCGGCACAAACGCGTCGCTGTTCTCCTCCGCCGTCACCGGCGGCATCAATTTCTTCGCCACCTTCGTCTCCATCGTTTTCGTCGATAGGTATGGGCGGAAGGCTCTCTTCCTCGAGGGCGGAATTCAAATCTTTATCTCTCAGGTAATTCAAAAGCAGCTCTTTTTTTCTTCGTTATAGTTTTTTGTGGGGTCGATTGAATTCGAATTAATCACTGATTTTATATTTTTTTCTGGGCAAATCAGATAATCATCACCTTAGCCATCGCCCTGAAGTTCGGCGTGAGCGGAGATCCCGGCGAACTGCCGAAGTGGTACGCGATAATGCTCGTGGTGGCGATATGCGTTTTGGTCGCCGGATTCGCCTGGTCGTGGGGCCCGCTGGGGTGGCTCGTGCCGAGCGAGATTTTGCCGCTGGAGATTCGATCGGCGGGACAGAGCATCAACGTCAGCGTCAACATGATCTTCACGTTCTTGATTGCGGAGATGTTCTTGAAGGGGCTTTGCGTGATGAAGTTTGGGCTTTTCGTCTTCTTTGCTGTGCTGGTTTTTCTGATGACGGTGTTCGTCTACGTTTTCTTGCCGGAGACGAAGGGAGTTCCGATCGAGGAGATGGGTCGGGTCTGGAAAACCCATCGGGTTTGGAGCAAGTATGTCGACGGAGACGATGGCAGGTCCGGCGGCGTTGCTGACGAAGTTTGAGAAATCGTCCTTCTTTTAGTTATTTCGCTAGAATTTGTTTAAGCTCTCTTCGTTTTGTTTCGTTTTTTTTTCTACCTTCAAACTCTTTGTTTAGATTTTTTTTTTCAATGGATACTCTATTATAAATCTTATTTCCGTACAAGATTAAAGAATCCCTCATTTAGATTCCATTTTTTTTCCTTCTCTCCTCAATCAAAAAGCTTGCCATGATAATCTTGCTTCTTCCTCTGTTCTTGCTTATTCTGAACATTTATAGGCCTTCGATGGCCTGTAAAAATCTTGTCTTGCTGCTTTAATGAAACTTGGCTAGTCCCAGAATTTCTCATCTTCAACATGTCAAGTGTTTCAATGTACTTTTGCACCCTCTTCACCTTCATCATTATCATCATCGTCAACACAATTTAAGAATTATTTAAACTTCGGTTGAAATAAAAGATGGCTAGGCTTCTTACCTGCATTCTTCTTTGCAGTTTCACATCTCCATCAGCACAAATCCCATCCAATTTGATTAGCTTTGTCATCAAAAGTTCAATCAAATTCATCAAAACCTTCTCCAATATCTTCTTGCCAGAGTTGATTTCCACCTCCACATAAGCCATCTAACAAGAAAAAAAAAAATCAGTTCTTTGATAGGATTAGTTACTATATGGGCTTGTTCAGAAAACTATGATCATGTCCAAGAATCTCTTACCTCTTTGGCAAGATTATCGACTTCCAATCTTACTGCATCGATCTCTCTAGCAGCTTTCCCCATTTCAGTATTCTTCGAGCAATCTCTCGCGCCAGACATGTCATGGAAGGCCTTGGAATGATAATTCTGTTTATTACAATCTGAGTTCCTCTTCTGAACTAGCATCCCACAAGGTCTAATATCCCTGTTAGGCTTCATTTTCTCAGCAGATGATAAGTAGATGTAATGAAATATAAAGATTGTTTTCCAAGTGCTTGTCTGCTAATCTAAGAACAAAGTGTATGCCTATTTATGAAGGAAGAAGCATAAGTTGTTCTGACCCACAATGTCGGAACAACTACTACAAGAATATGGTCTTTGTGTATGCGTACAAATCGCTGGAGAAGCTCTAACCTCTCTGAGAAAAAAGACATGCAAATTAATAAAATAAAGAACTGAACGCGTGTTAAGCTACTTCCCTGGAAATTTCATGAGAGTATGAATAATAATGATATATAACCATTGAATTGTACGTTATGTATAAAGAAGATTGGAGGTTGTTGAGATGGGAGAATATATGCCTTGTTTGAGTTTGTTGGATTTCTTACATGCGTATTCTTTCTTGTTTTGGTTTTTATAAAGTTGCATGTCTTCGAAAGTTGGTGTTTTTTAATCCTTTAAAATCGTAGTAGTTACTGCGATTTTATATTTTCATTTATTGGGTGTCTCAATATAAGATTAGATTATAATATGGTTGCACGCCCACTCTACAATAATTTATCCAAAGTCACCCGTTAGGCTTCATTCCCAATTTCCAAAAATACTACTTGATTAGCCAATTATATCTCTTCTGAAATATTTGGTTAGTTATTTCGTCCGATCATTTCTTGAAGCTTACATCAAATGATGGCACTAGCCTAATATGTAATGATTTTCACCCCATCTAACTATTGCATGAATTGTAAGAAGAGAACTCCTGAGCCAATAACGAGGGAAACATTTTCTTGGAGCAAATGATTTCGAAATTTGGTCGATTCGATCAAGTGATGGTTGGTGATTCACCTAATCTCCATCATTTTCATTCAATTCCTATATTTTTCCTTATTATTTTTATATACGGAGAAACCTCTCGACCTAACTAGCATTTATTCTTATATATCAAAAGATTATAAGATATGATGTAAGTAACGGTCGTGGATGAAGAAGCACCAAGTTTTCCAGACAAAGGTCACGTCACAAATTACAAAGAAATAAATAGTTCGTCTTTCTCCAGTTTCTCACTAAATCAAATTCAGTTGCGAGAGCTCAGAAACAAAAGCTCCAAGAATGATACAAAAGATTTATAATCTCACTGATCTTTCCTAGCTTTCGATCTTGGCCTCGAGGGCTTAGTGATTTTCCCGAGCACGATGAGAACGATTGGAAGTATGGTTCCAACGTAGTATACGCTGCCATACGAAGCTAGCGTTTCATGCAAGCTCAGAACCTGTAGTAATACACAGTTCAGTCTAACAGATTATTACACAACACTTAGTTGTTATCGATGTCCTAATTCATAAAGCGACGAAAGAGGAAAATGGCGAAAAAAGGGCTAACCATGAAACCCACGGCGGAGTAGTTTAGAACCATGTGCGTGTAGAAAAAGTTGAATAGTGCAAGAAGAGTCTTGACCGGAGATATTGAGCTAGCTTGTTGCCACCTGTAAATAACTGCTCATCGCAGAGAAAATATTCAGACGCCAAGTAAATAAGATGAGATGAAGCTGTAATGTGTGTTTATTACACGGCTCTTATATTACCTCTTGAACCTGCGATCCAAATTGCTGACTGAACAAAGAATATGATATAACCAGGATATAGGCCCTGAGAAAAGAGAATCACATTGTGTCATAAATCTTATTGACAGATGTTTTTAGCATTAGCTGAGAACGATTTCACGGTAAAGAAGTTTTGGGAAAGAAAATTAGAGCATAAACTTACATGCCACACTGCACTCACTGTTTGGGTGGCCAGCAGCTGTAAGAAACCTGGTTTCTTTCCCTTCTGAATGAGCCTCTCATAAACATCTAGCAAGGGAAATTCTCAGATTACGTAAAAGAAAGTTCTGTTCATCCTTTGGTTGTAAAAAGGTAGGAAGATATCTCTTACAGTGTCTAAGCCAGGTGCTGACTTGGATATTCCAGACAGCAGGTATTTGGACAGCGCTTTTCGCCAGCTCAACACCTAATATATCGACGTTCTTCGCACGGTCCCAGCGTGGATTAGAATCATTCCATCCCGAAAATCCCAGGCCAGAAATAATGATGGAAGCTTCTGAAAGAGACCAGATGAAATAGTACTTCCATCGAGTACTAAAGCCCGTCATGTACTGACAACCCAACTTTTTCCAGAACCCATACTCTTGATACACTGGCTCGGTGAATCGAGAAAGTGGGAACTGTGGAGAAAGATAGAGATACAGTCCCATACAGAAAGCAGCTTGTAATAATGCCTTGAGAGTTGCCCAGTAAGGAGACGGAGGAGTTTGTCCCTTCTCTTTAGGTTTCCATATCTGTCAAAAGACAAGTTTATACACCGAATCCATTAATCTTTATTTTTCTATAACACAACATAACGTGAGATGAATAAGCACGAAAAATGATACCCCTTCATTTCGGTCCATTCAAGATAGTCTTTCATCTCATATACAGGGCCAGCAAAGTGGCTACCACAGCAGAGACAGAAACCAACGTATTCCAATACTGATGGCAACTTGATCAGTCGGTTTTTCTTCTGAGCCTCACGGAGATCGTCGTCCTCTTTAAGTAAGCCGTCGTTGTAATTGATAGCACATGATATGATTTTCAGTGTTATCACCATTAGAGCTCCTGCGATTTGGGGAAGGCAAGAATATTGAACAATGCAGCCACAGGGAAAGCAAAGGATGAGAATTTGTCCATAAGAAATGTTCATTCATCACTATTTCATTGAAAAGATTGCAGACAGAAACTTGTAAGGGGCAAAAGTCCTATTTCATCACATGATAAGTGCTTAAAAATGCAGGACATAAAGTATGTATGAAGGAACTCACCTGTAGCATCAATACCTCCCTCTTTCCATGCATCTCCACTCATGTAGTATACATGGCTACATAAGGAGGAAATAACAGATAATCAATTGCTAACTTTTCTTTTTTTTTTTTTTTTTTTTTCACCAAATGAGAGCCTCAAGTCGGTTGTTCAAGACTATGGAGAAAAATTAACCGAACAGTTCCTAATCGATTAACATTAGGATAAAAGAGAAGTATTGTTCCTTTCGATGCCTTACTTGTTCCAATCCATCGAATATAAGATAAATTTATCCAGACATATATAGCCTTCAAGCTGGTAATAACAAAGTTCAGGTATACTTGATCATCACTTCATCAGACTAAATCCACAAGCTGAAAAGGCATATGTTTGAACCAAAAATGGCAACTTACTCTCAACCAAACAGAAAAAAAAAAGAGAGTTTTTTCACCAAGCGTGTCGAGGCTTGCAGGACGGAAATTAGAAAAAGATTAAGAATCGAAAGAGAAATTACCATCCAATGAGGTACCCAAAGGCCAGAACGAACGTGACGACACCACAGTATCTCCGCCACGTGAGCATCGCCAAATAGCCCATCAGCATCGGCACTATGAAATGCAGATTCGAAGAGAATCCGAAGGACAAGTAGGATAAGATCGCGCCGGTCGACGCGGCGTAGGCGTGGCGAGCTACAGCTCCGCCGGGAACGAACCGATGGAAGAACCCAACTGGTACGGTCGCCGCGAAGCAGATTAAGAACCGTAGAACCGCCACGGACACGCCGATCGCCGATGCCATTGACTCCATCGCCGGCAGCTCCATATCGATTCGATAAATCGTAGAGCTTTACACACTGTATATATATACAGCTTGCTTGAGCCCTTGGTAAGTCGTAGGAGTAGTTGGGAGCTGTTTTGATTTTGGCGACGACGAGCTACCGTTATTTATTATATAGGACAAATTTGGTAAGAGAACCGATGCAATGGAAATGGATATTATTAGGTACCAGTTTTTATGGTTGTGAATTGTGATTTATATGCATGTTATTCGCGAAAATAACAAAAAGAAAACCTTCGAAAAATACACTACAATTTATATCCTATATAACCAAAAGTAAAACCAACCATAAATAACAAGAATAAATTTGCCCCTCTGCGTTTAACCCATTTATCTTTTTGCGGATTTCACCGCTGAGTTTTAACTACTTACATACAGTTGATTATGTCTGCAACTCATTTTTCAATACATAATTCAATTCCTTCAAAACATTTCACGTTATGTTCCAACATAAAAACCAGAAATTTTCAGGGGAAAGAGTCAAATCAAAGCTGTTTGTCGTGCTCAAACGACTAAATTTTATTCCCAATAGAATAGAAAGAAGTTCGAATTTACATTGTGTAATCTTCTTCTCCTGTCCGTATGACCAAAGTAAAAGACACACTACGGTCAAGAGAAATAGAACACTTCCCCTTAAATAGAGAAAAAAGTAACCAACATATATATTCCAATGTCTTAGCTTCACTTTAGTTTTTTTAAAAAAATTTAACCTGCATTCTTTATTGGAAAATAAATTAAGACATTGCCTGCTGCTGCTGCTATATCAACTCGAGGTACAAGGCTTCTTGTTTGCTAGTAAGTCCCAGTTCGTTGAGCTTCGAGGTTCTCTCCTCCTCACTAAAAGCTCGTCGAGGATAAGGTCGTACCTTCAATCAAGCGAGACATGCGAAGAAATAATTATTACAAACATGCATACATATACAACACATATATATAGCCAGTGGTGAAATATGATATTATACCAGTCTGTAACTTCCAGGTTTGATGCCTCTGCCAATATCAATGAAGTCGAAAATATGCTGTCAAATGATCCCAAAGTCAGCACAAACAATTGACAAATTTAAACTGACACGTTATTGCAAATGGAATTATTGAGAAACAGGAAAATAACTGAGGCACATTATGTTAAAAGTGTCCTAAATGACCTGAAGCTGGTCTGACTTGAGAAATCGTCGACCTCTTCGACTTCCATCAGGCATACGAACAAGCAAAGTCAAAGCATTCTCATCATCCTTAGGAGGTTCTTGAGGCAGAGAAGCCTCTTTGGCAGCCAAATGTCTCTCGATTTCCTGGCCCAGCGTTTAATTTTTTTTTCCAGAGGCAGAAAATCTCTTTCGTTAGCATGTTTTGAGTTTCATTTAACTCAGCAGATTTAAGTCAATTACCTGTTCCTCTTGCTCCCTTGTGCGTAATTCCTCCTCTTTGCGTCTTTCTTCAGCTAGGGAAGCTTCAGCTTCCTCCATGGCCTTCAACTCCTTCTCTCTGTCGGCTTGTAAAGCAGCAAGGTACTCATCGTCCTGCAAGTTGAAGAAGGTTAGAAGAGATCCGAGGACGTGCAAAGCTGAAATAAAATATAATAATGATTTAAGACTTGGGATTGACAGACAAACCTGTTGTTCTCGCAACAATCGCTGAGCTGTAAGAGATGGAGATGGAGGGCGAGGAGGATCGTGCCTGGGATAATAGCCATCCTCCATGGGTCGATGAGGCGCATAAAAATGATGTCTATTTCCTTCGGGGATCCCACCAAACATGGCAGCCTCGAGCATTACGGCTTCATCATGTTCCTCAGATGAGATGCCACCCCACTAATAACAAGCACCCACGTGTAAACGGGGGAAAGCATAAAAGATGATTTGAAAGTTATATTATAAAATTCAATACCTCAGAGGGGAATTCACTTTCTTGGGGCGGCGAATGATGATCGTTACCATGCTGCGTATGAGTTAAGAGTGGATTAACATTGATTTCTTCTGTATCTTTCAATACATCAGCAGGGTTTGGAGGTAATTCTTCTGCATCTTCAGCTTTGTGTTGGAAAGATGAACTGCCAACCTCCAGCGGAGATTGCCTATAGACAACAACACATTAACAATTTCTACATAGATATCTCTAAGAAGAAAGTCGACAAGTTTTGGAAACAATCGAAAAGAAGATTATTATCAAATAGTACTACTATATAACGGGCCATGCTTTCTTCCAACCACAAAGGACAGAGATGCCTACATGGACTTGGTAAAACAAAACTGATTACATGTGTGTGATTTGTCGTACAGGCTTCAAGCCTTCAACAAACATACATACCTCCTATTTGAGGTTGTCACTCTCCCCATTTCCTCAGGTGTAGTAGCTGACTCGTGGCTTTCTGTTTCTGAATCTCCAGCTTTTTCATCAAGTTCCCTCAGCGCCTTTTCTTCCTCTGCAGTCTGTTAACCATAACTCAGCCGAAGAAATTGCAGCATTCAAAAGAATGTAATTGTACGCACACAATAAAAGCGTACCTTCAGAGATAGGGAAACTGCACGATCAAGTTCGGGATCCACATGGGTAGACGACTGCACTGGTAGAGCATCGACGTTCCCAAGATCCTGTACAGACATAAAAGTCAAACACAAATCTAAAAAAATTACAGAAATCAAGAAATGAAACGTGCAGAGCATAAATGTAGCATGAGTCATTACACGCATACCTGGGCATCATATTGTTGATTTGACACAGAAGCATCCTTCTCCGAAGCCTCTATAGCGGCTCGCATCATTTCTTCTTCGATGTCATCGTTGTAGTCTGGCACATTGACGACTGAGGGTGCACTCGGTTCGGTACTTAAACTTCCTTGTTCGCGGGTCTGTATAAATGGAGCAGATGATATGTCCTCAGTACCGTCGTCATTGATTATAACTGCCCCGTGACCTTGTGCCCCATAGCCGAGTGCGGTTTCAGAGACATCCTCTGCTGAACGAGCACCGTCAAATGGTGGGCGAAACGGCAATGCTGGCATTGGATCATCAACGTCCATTGCATCAACGTCTATGGGATCAGTAGAGTATGCCTCTTGATTTCTGTGAAAAAAAAATGATTGCAAAAATTTATTTCTTTTACAACGCTGACGATCGTGCCAAAACCAGGATAGACAGAACTGACGAAATATGCAAGTAACCTGTTTCTATCATTATCGTTGAAATAAGCATTAATGGCACCATTGAGGTTTCCACGATGCTCCTGCTCAGCATCAAAGGCACAGATAGACCAGTTAAAAAACAAGGCAAAAGAAAAGAGAGGAAGCTTATCGAAAAATTAGCAGGCAACAATAAATAACGGCATCAGAAGAGAGGCACCTCCTAAAACCCTTCCATGAAAAAGCAATACACAAGACATATGCACAACCATAATCATCTCAAGAAAACACAATAAACTAAAGACAGTCTTAATATGATACTTTATACCACAACTTATAAATATCAGTTTCACCCTCAGTCACAAAGCAGCAGTCAGCGGTAATCGTCATAGTCAGCAACACAATTCAAAAAGAGACGAATTCACGGTTCGTTCGCTGCCCGAGAAACAAAAGCCAAAAACAATACAGCCTTTCACAAAAAGAAACACCTTGCACAACCAAGCAGCTCAACAAAATCTCAGCTTCAACTCAAAAGAGAATAAGAGTCTCAGCAAAAATCAATTAAAAGCAATCAAATTCAGCGACTAATTGATATTTAGACCACAAATACCTCCAACTGCCGAACAGCAGTGGCTTCAGACGCGCCAGTGATGCTAATGAAAGTGCCGATTGCATCTTCGTCGCGGGTCGACATCTTCTCGTGGATATCAACAACGATTCAGCTCAGCTACTCGAACATATCATTCACATTTCTCCTCGTTATTTCTGATTATTATCTGCTTTAACGGGAAAAAGTGTCAGGGATTAGGTCTTATATAAACTGCGAACGAAGGAATGAGGAGCCTTCGTACTTCAGTTTACGGAAGGGTAACATAACATGGTACGGTAGCCATGCGGGTCCCACCTGTAATATGCTCTCTCTCTTTTTTTTTCCTCAGCTTATCTTGGAGCATAAGTTAAGGATTTACGGAAAAATAACAACTGTAATGTAGTATAGTAACGTTTGAAATTTAAATAAGTTATTAAGTTCCATTATATATCCTCAACTACACAGTACACATCTACTTTTGTGATGCAAACGTTGCAATTGTTCCAACAACGAGGAGCTCGACTTGATGCGCTATTAACGGGCCTGTCTATTAATATCGGGCTTTAATGGGCCAATTGAGGACGGCAAACGGGCCCAAGTAGGAGTGCCATGCGATTTTGTGAGAAATAATAGCTAACCCAACGTGGTAATATTGAACCATTAACTTGAAACAGGATAATATAAAGTAATACTTCCTATGTCCCATCTAATTCTTCCCAAAGATTAGTGAAGATTAAGGAACTATATTATTTTAATATTATAATACACTTTTAAGGTATGAAGAGAGAAAACTTATTAGTGGACACGCAAATTAAGAAGTCTTTTTTTGATATAAATGGTGTAATTAGTTTAATTATTGGAATAACCTTTTACCAAAAATGGAAATGAGAAGAATTATATGGAACGCCCGAAATAGAAAGATGGGAAGAATAAGTGAGACGGAGGTAGTTGCATTTAGTTAAAGGATCAGAGTGCAATTATATAATCATTGGGAAATGACTGAAATACGCGAGTGTTTGGGGACTAAAATGTCAATATCTCCCGCCTCTTTGCCCGTGAGCGAGGGAGGGTTTCAAGTTTTGCCATTTTTTTTTCAACTCACAGATCCTCTGAGCTGAGATACTGTGAGAAAAGCAATGGCGTCTTCGTCGTCGTCTAACGTGGGTTCAGATATACCTTGGGTGGAGAAGTACCGGCCAAGTAAGGTGGCGGATATCGTCGGAAACGAGGACGCAGTCGATAGGCTGCAAGTTATCGCTCGCGATGGAAATATGCCTAACCTAATCTTATCAGTACGAATTTTCTTTCGGAGTGATTGTACCTACTTCCTGAATTATTTGAGCTTAATTTCACTGAATTCAGTGGAATTTCTCATTTCCTGTTAATTGGGCCTATTTACGTTGATATTTCTCACTAGCTACTGGTATAAAGTCTGTCGTATTTCAGTGTTCGAAGATTATTTGACGAGTATTTGGTTCTCTCTTTCTGTCTGCTTACCAAAATGAGCGGAGTAGCTTGTCACTTACGTTCTTCCTTTTTTTTTTATAAGCATTGTATGTTGTTTTTTGTTTATTGAATCAAGCCTCAAGTCATGCTAATTACTTACTCGTTTTTAATATGAATTTTTTCTGCTGAGAGCTTAAATGGTTTGATCTTTCATAAATTGTTAGAGACTTACTCGATATCTTATATGTCTTGTTCGCCATGGCATGATTATTCTGTATATACGGTCTTATTCTGATAAAGTTCCTCAATTATGCCTGAAACATATGTAGTTTCATTGTAAGACCAAAGTTGTGAAGAATTATTAATTTCCAACTTGTATCGACTAACGGAATTGAGAATGCATGTTCTTACCGGGTTTGCCGTTGGGGTTCATTTTGCAGGGCCCACCTGGAACTGGTAAAACGACTAGTATATTGGCACTAGCCCACGAGCTTCTGGGGCCTAATTATCGAGAGGCAGTTTTGGAGCTTAATGCCTCAGATGACCGGTGAATAAAATAGTATATATGATTTTGCTCTGCATACTTCTGGTTTTGTTGGGATTTGCACAACTGTTTAGACGTATTCTTGTGCTTTCATAGGGGTATTGATGTTGTGAGAAACAAAATAAAGATGTTTGCCCAGAAGAAAGTTACATTACCTCCCGGTAGGCACAAGATTATAATATTGGACGAAGCTGACAGGTCAGTTGGCTTTGCAATGCTCTGCTGTCTTAAATCTGAAGTATCAATAGAATTGAAAGACTGCTTTAGAAATTGGGAATATAGAAATCCTGTTTTAATTTTTAAATTCGTCCTTGTACATCTTCAAACAGTCTTAGCTTGTCCGATTTGTATTAAGTTAACCTAAATTTTCCAACCGTTGACGTATTTTTGATCTTCTGTTGCTGTGCTTGATTTTGATTAGCATGACATCTGGAGCCCAACAGGCCTTAAGGAGGACAATGGAAATATATTCAAATTCCACTCGTTTTGCCCTTGCCTGTAACACATCTTCGAAAATTATTGAACCTATTCAAAGTAGATGCGCTCTTGTGAGGTTTGCTAGATTATCCGATCAAGAGATCCTTGGGCGTCTTATGATTGTTGTTGCTGCTGAAAAGGTAAAAATGTTCCTTTTTTTTCATGTTCATATACCATGCTGCCGTGTGTTATAGATTAATATATAGCTATGTGAAGCATTTATCTGAAAATTATCTCTTATTCCTTCTCCCTTAACATGCCTAATATAGGCGACACTACTATCCAAGGGGAGTGGTTTATTTACACTTCTCTATTTTCAAAACGTTTGATGTAGGTGCCCTATGTTCCTGAAGGTCTTGAAGCGATTATTTTCACTGCTGATGGTGACATGAGACAGGCATTGAATAACCTGCAAGCCACTTGCAGTGGATTTGGCTTTGTCAATCAAGAAAATGTGTTTAAGGTTTGTCATCCTTTTCAGTACACTTACCTTCTTAACATAAATTTTCCAATTCGTTGCAACAACTTTAGTTTTGCATCTTCAGGTTTGTGATCAACCCCATCCATTGCACGTGAAGAACATGGTGCGTCAAGTACTCGAGGGTAAATTTGACGACGCATGTGCCGGGCTTAAGCAACTCTACGATCTGGGCTATTCGCCTACTGATATAATCACTACACTTTTCCGAATTGTAAAGAACTATGACATGCCCGAGTATCTGAAGTTGGAATTCATGAAGGTATTTTTTTTTAACCATCAAATCTTTGTATATCCATATAGTCGATGAATGACGATGTTGATACTTCGACTCTATGCTTTTCCAGGAAACTGGATTTGCCCACATGAGGATCTGCGATGGAGTCGGCTCTTATCTTCAGATGTGTGGTTTACTTGCAAAGCTTGCTTTGGTTCGTGAAACTGCCAAAGCTTCAGCTTAACCATTATCTCATCTTGATGTGTGAGTGAATTTTTTCTGGTATGAATTTTGCATAGCTTTTAGCTTTTGACTGAAACTCTAAGGTCTTGTAGCCATTGATTATGCGCATTTTGTACTCAATTTACCCTTATAAATCTCGATTTATGTTGGAAAGTAACTGTCTCATAGATGTTCAATTGCCCAGCAAGGTATTCATCTTATCTTCCATACGCATCTTCATCTCGACCAACTAGTACCTATGCCTAAGACCACCACTTAATCCGACAATACTATCACTTCTTACAGCAGGCATCCCTATAATGTCAGTACGACCCATGATTCCTCGTACGCCTTTGTTCCCATAATTTCCATGCGAAATCGAAGGCCTCTTTGAATGAGACCTTGAGTGCCTACTATTACCCGAGCTAGACGCCTCACGCTGAGCCTTTCTTTGTTTGGGCGGCACGCTAAGAGACCTCACTTTTGCTTTAGAGGATTCGGTATAAGCCATGTAACTTGGATGGTACGAGTAGTTACTGAAGCAACTCCTCGTCCCATCGCTTCTTGTAGGAGTATCACGCCTTTCCCTTCTACGACTGCTGCTACTATTATTATTACCGCCTATGGATGACGACGATGAATATAATCGTGGGCTATTATCAGCTGCTCTGTAAAATATAGCTTCTTCGACATTAGGGTTACGACTCATCGATTGGACTTCAGCAGATGATTGGCTTATTGCCGATTGATGTGGTACAGAGTCCTTTGATGTCGAAAAGCTTTGGCAGCGTTGGCCCGAGCTTATGCTTAGATGAGATGAATGGGCACGAGTTGTTTCAGCATACGTTCGTCGGTTGTTCAGACTCATATTCGTATTCCTCGCTCGAACGGTGCGATCAGAATTCTCAGGAGTCTTTGGTCCCTAACAAGTTATGAAGTATGTAGTAAGGGACTTGAAATAAGAAAAAAACCTACGAACGTAGTGATTTACTAGGGAACGAAATATAAGCTATGTTTCTAATACCGTGTAACTGAACGGTGAAGATTTCCTCGTCGAATGCGGGAATTCGGGCATCGTATTAAAGCTGCCCGAACGTATAAGTGCCCGAAGCCTTCTCAATGCATGAGCAGTTTGCTTCCTTGCAAGGTGGCCTCTTGCTAGAGCTTGAAGCTTCACTAAGCCTCTTAAGGCCCGTAATGCTCTTCGTGCCTAAGTTTGATTTTTCCCATTTTTTTACGACATTCGAGAAATTGGAAAACATACAGAAAGAATTTTCTGCTATAATGAATGCCAAGCAAATACCTCATTAAATGTCGAACCAATTTCAAGAAAGCGAATAAAGTTCCCTATTTTAGGTTTGCTGCTATTTCTTACAGTTGTATCTGTATGTATGATAAACTCCACCCAACTACTATATACACGGACAACACGCCTTATCTCTTTGCCTTCGCGTATGCTAGCCATTAAGTAGTTATTGCTGTATGGTTAACAATATCGTGACAGTAGGTGTGGTTTATTTATATTTTATATTTCAACGTAGAAAGATAAATGAAGACGACTTCAACCTAATTTTTGACCTCATGTGAAGGTCACCACCCAACCCATTTAATAACGCAAGAAATGGTTGAACTGAACGGACCACACATGGTAATATAACTTAATGCATGATGAAGGAAGAGATAAGTAAAGTGTCTACACGTAAGAACCTCCTTAAATTGGCAAGTAATAACAGATCATTAAGTATTAATTAAGCGGGGAAGAAATAAACGGTAAGTAAATCACCAACCAAGTAGCCTCGAAAATGTGACTGCACAACGATGGCTGCCCAATACTCACGGCGGGCCTCTTCCCAGTAACCCTCGCCGCCCATGCTCACGGAGCTAGCAACCTCATTTTTCCTTACGTTTACCTCCTCATCATCATCTTCGCCATTGCAGTTTTTCTCAATGACTGGTGCGGCGTTATTACTTTGCTTAGACGACTTTTTGCCGAATATGATCCATTTCCTAGCTTTTTGGTTATGTTGGTGTTGATTGCTGAGGCAGAGGATGGCTCGGAACCATTTAATGGCTCTTCCCATTAGTCGCCGACGAAGAAGCTGTATATGATGCTCTGTTCTTGTGTGCTTGTATTGCATATATAGAAGATGAAGATGGGAGGACCGCTTTTGTTGGTTTGTGGGCTACTCGTAATGGGCTACTATCAATGGGCTTAGGCCCAATTAACGAAGCCCATTGAGTTATCATCATAGGCTTATCAAGTTGAATCTATGTTGGATTGGGGCTTTACGTTGACATTTATAATTTTTGTTTATCAAGTTCATGTTCATTGCGATCAAAGGAGTTGTGGATTCAGAAAAGCCCACATAAAAAGCCCATTTAACCACAACATTAGGGTTTTTTGGCATCTTCTTCGGCTACTACCAAACGAGGCTCCATCCACTGTGCACGGACTAACTCAACCAAAGGTTCTCAGATAAACCTCATCACAGCCCTGCAATCGACCGTTCTTCTCCAAGGCGACCGCCTCACCGCCTGCCCGACTCACGCTGAGGCGCCCACAAAGGAGGTCGCTTCTGAGCACGTAGAGGCGATTGGCCATCGCCTCACCTCGTTCACCGCCTAGGCGCGCCTAAATCTCTCCACACATATGTCCTTCTCAAACTAAACATAGCCTTGATGGTCGGACCTCACTTTTAAATCTCTCCACACACAGCCGGCGGCGCACTATCCACCACAACACATACAAGCTAAACCACACCATAACAGAGAGAGTGAGAACGACGAAAGGAGGCTGAACGTGCGAAGGGAGATCTCGAAGAAGGCTCATATCGATTCTCTTAAGGAGGAATCTATAGTGAAGGAAACTGAAATCTCAAATCTAGAATCAATGATATACAGAGCTGTCAGCTGCTTGCGACCGTGAAGACTGAGGTTGCGACGGACTGAGGCTGCGCCGAAGGGCTGAGGAGCAGGCGACGAGAGGAGGTGGTGCACGGTGGCTGGCTGCGCAGGCGAGCCGGGGAGTCTCGGGAAACTTGGCGATAGCACGGCCCACTTACAGCACGGCCCACTTAGCTTGAGGAGATTGGCCCAAATCAGGTAATTTCTTATTTAGTAGGGGTTGGCTTTATTATAATCTTTGTCGAGCCCATTGGACAATTTATCTGAAGAATGTTAGTTTATATTAACGGGACTACTTGGGCCTTATCTTGCTTTATATGAGAAAGTGAACACGGCTGCTTAATCCTACTTTATACAACAAACCACGCCCTATTACTCCAGTCTCCAGTAGTATAGTATAGTACTTCTGAGCTCATATTTCTCTGGGAACTTGTCTTGAATAATGGCCTCGATCCTAGAGAATATTATATTAGAAATGGAGAATCCTAGTGAGATATACTTAAAGCTGGATAGAATAAGCTCGTTTCTGTGTGTTTGTTGTTATTTTGGAAGCAATAGTAACTTTTAGTTCACATTTCATTGAAGTCTGTTTTTTACTCGGCCTTATCGTGGGGTTCACAGCATGCCTCATCGATTTGGTCGCAGAATACCATAAGTACGAGAGAGTTTTGCCCATTTCAAACTCGTGTCCTTCTGTTCATTTCATTCTGCGAACGGACAGTTTTTAAGCCGATTGTCGCAGAATCCAGGATTTTTGTTGAGCTGATGCAGCCGGTAAACAACGCCGCAACATAGTCATATGAAGTTTATCTTAGTAAAATAAAACTGAAAATTTGTCATGACAAAAGTTTTGTGAGTGTCTTTCGAATGTGATATATGATCATAATCACACAAAATCTGTATTGCAAAATGTGTAATACTTGGCAATAGACAAAATGTTACTAACAAATATTGCAATACATATAGCTTAAACATGTATGTATAATTTTCAGCCCTGCCCATCCAGCACAACTCATCCCACAAAGTGTTCGATTAATTACGAGTAAGAAACAGGGCGAAATTCGGCCGGCATCTTACACTTACAGCTTGCTAAAAATGTGTCAGTGTAATTGGTTTAAGATTATTAGTTTTTTTTTTCACATTGTTAGTGTTTGGGTTGGAGTTTGAAGTTTCATTTAGGCTTTTGTGTCGTCTTGGATGTGTGAGGAATGACAAAACACTTGAAAAGGTTTTTCTTTTGGGGGGACTAGTTGTGGGTATTATTGGTAGCGTGGTTGACGGGATTATAGAGTATCGCGTCCCGCGTCACCCTATGGGACGATGCATGGACGTGAACTATTACGATGCTAGGACCGGGAGAGGGTTCATCCCTTCGGTCGCGGTCCTATGCGTCGTTAATAACGTCGTCATGCTATTTTTTATTTTCTCGACATAGATTTTAGTATTCCGGCGTACTCGCTGCAGCAACTTAGGCGGCAGCGCCGCCGTAGATTGTATTGCCTTTATTTCCGCTTTGAGATTTTGTACTGCAATAATTATATTATAATCTTGCTTACTTTGGCTGCGAAAATCCTCGCTATTATACGATCTTTTTTAATTAATATAACCGTATGATGTTGTACCCAATTATTTTGCACTTTGCCGTTCGATGTGGCACAGAGTTCGTCGCAGAATCCATGATTTTTGTTCGAGCTGATGCAGACGGTAAACGACGCCGCAACATAGTCATATGAAGTTTATCTTAGTAAAATAAAACTGAAAATTTGTCATGACAAAAGTTTTGTAAGTGTCTTTCGAATGCGATATATGATCATAATCACACAAAATGTGTATTGCAAAATGTGTAATACTTGGCAATAGACAAAATGTTACTTACAAATATTGCAATACATGTAGCTTAAACATGTATGTATAATTTTCAGCCCTGCCCACCCACCACAACCCAGATTTTTTCTTTATTTTCAGCCCTGCCCATCCAGCACAACCCATCCCACAGCCCATCCCACATGTATTTTTTCTTTATTGTGTTGAAATATTTATTTATAATGGTGTTGAATTAATTTTATTGTTGATTATGTTGAAATTATTTATTTTTAATGGTGTTGTATTGTTGATTGTATTGAAATTATCTATTTTTAGTGGTGTTGAATTTATTTTATTGTTGATGTTGATTTGGAACTTTATTGGTGTTTATTCTATTGTTGATGTTGTTTAATTTTATTTGTTGTTGATAATGTTGAACTTTATTTATTGTTGAATTAAAATTAATTTAAGCATACACAATTGTAAAAAAAAATAATTCGGAAAACCCGACCGGAAGGTACCCGACGGGTTTCGGGTACCCGATTGCCGGGTACCCGAACTTCGATCGGGTCGGGTTCGGGTTTGAAAATCAATACCCGATTTTTTCGGGTACCCGACCCGATCTACCCGAAACCCGATTTACCCGACCCGATCCCACCCCTACTCACGAGCGTCTCCCCCTCATTTTTAGTGAATATTATGAAAAGACATGAAAGTATGCATTTTTATTTTAATTTTATTTAATTAGTATGCAATTTTTTTCTATTCCTACATTTTGAATGTACAACTTTTAAACTTCTGAAAAAGTTTTTTTTTGGATCCCATTTCCCGGTTCCGTGATTTAAAAATAGAGATGCATATTGGGTTATACTCGTAGTTGTTAAGTTGTAATAGGCGTTGCTTAATTCTGTAAATAGGATCAATTTAGGAAATAGGAAGGTAGTGATAATCATATGATATTATCTAGAGCAATATGTGAAAGGGCGCACGAAGTAAATATAGGTTGCAAGCCATTACTAGCACCCTCCGTATTAGTATTTAGATGGAACGTAATGCGAATTGTTACGAGAGATGTTATGGATGGTAATACAATGACTTCATTTGTTTGACTGAAGATAATATATAATTTAAGGCATTGTGCCGATTATGGAAAGTACGATGGTAGAATCTTGATGGCAAGCGTAACCTTGATGTCATGATCCGACAACTTTGCCTATTCCTTGTTGGAATTTTTTTTGTCCAAATTTGAGAGAATTTTCTTTTTTGTTGCAACATATATATTTTTATGTTTAAAGTCGTTTATAATGACTAATGCACTGTCTTTTGGAGATGGTGTGTCCTTGAGCCAAAGACCATCAAACAGAATGAATCAGAAATTATAAAAAATTAAAATGTCATATGTATAACCTCGTGTTAAAATATTAGTATATTTTAATATTTACCTTAATATCTATAATGATGAATGATATTTTGAAGGTTAAGGTAGACCATGCATTGTAAAGCATGATACAAGTAAAATGTTGATATGACTTTGCCACCATGTCATGTAATGTGTTAAGTTTGCCAAAGCATGGCTTAGGTTGAATCTTTTGTCTTTTAAGTTATCAATGTAGTCTTTATAAGTTACAATTGTGTGATGTATTTCTATGTATGTATGTATGTATGTATATATGAAAATGATGTCTTAATGCCTATGTTCTTCCATTCAAACTCACATACAACTAGAATCAAATCAACGATCGTATTCCTCTCTTTTGTTCAAATCTTCAACCTATCTTATGTTCTTAAATTACAACACCTCGTGGTAGAAAATTGTGCGTGTCTAATAAAATTAAGTTGTGGAGATTTCATAATATGGATTAAAAGATCTCGCAAAATGCAACTAAAAAATTCACGAGATTGCTTTATGAGCATTTAATTCTTTTGTATTTTTAAAGTCATGTATTATATATTATTAGCTATGATCATTTCATGTTATACCTAACCACCACCATCACCGTGTTTTTATGTCATCGGGTAGGTTTGTCATTAGACGTATATATATTATAGCAATTCAATTGTGATCTTCATGGTTATATATATAGAAATGTTATGTATATATATATATTATATATATATACATAATGTATATATATATATATATAACAATAAAAACGACGCTTTTCATGACTATCTACGAAACGATTTATACATTTTGAAATGACGAAACAACGGTCTTATTATCTTCTTCGTCTTGGAAGAATCTCTTCCAAAACCAATGCGTACTCCAAATCTTGGGCACGTCACTATCGACTTGTAGGCCTCTGGTCTCGGGTAAGAAAGCGTACGTAAAGATAGTCATGAAAATCACGGAGCCTAAAGTGAGTAAATGGATGGTAAACCTCGTCATGCAAAGCCCCGTCGTGAAGAATTGGGTGACAAAAAACATGGATAAGATGTTCAAGCTGACGCATAGACTATAACCGAGCGATCGAACTTTAACGGGCAGAATCTCGCTCGGCAGCAGCCACCCTAGCGTGCCCCACGACCACGCAAACCCCCCCACGTAACCGCTCACTACAACAACCAACAAGATAGCATTCCACTTGTTGTTGGCCAGCATTGCGCTGCCACCGATGTTTTCGCCAACTCCAAGTACGACGCATATGATAATTATCTGTAAAAAAATTAGTCGAAACCCAGCACGACGATAACAATAATGAGTATTTTATTATTATTTTTTCTAACTAGTACCTGGCATAGCATCATTGCAATTCCGCCTTGTATCAATAAGCTCTTCCGATGAATATTCCTATGGATGATTGCTTTGGATGACAGAAACGCGAATATCACATTAACGGCGTGAACAACGCCACAACACAACATCGAAGAGTAGTTTTCGCTAAAACTGCTGTTTTTGAACAAAAAGGGAGCGTAGATCATCAAAGCATATACGCCGGTGAGTTGCTGAAAGACGGATATGCATGCCGCCATAAACATTGGGGGTAAGAATTTTTTCCCCTCGAAGATGACATTACTCGGCGAGACTTGTTCAGCTAGAGATATCGCGGCCACGTAGCTCCCATGACCTTTGTTTCTAATATAATGTTTGGCTGTTGGTGCACCCTTAATAAGTTCCACGAGTATTTGGCTTGTACATATCGAGTTACACCCATAAGACACGTTTCCGAAGATCAAAATAATATATGAGATCTGAATTGCCATATCGCGGTTTTTTTCTGAAACAAGTCTAATCAATGAAGAAAACAAATGGCCCGTAAAAATTCCCAAACTGATTGCTTGGGGAAATAATGTCATAACCCGTCTGTAGTATCTTAGTGGAGCCTCCTCCAATGCATGTGTAGCTACCACCTAAACCAAAAAAAATAAAAATAAAAAATCTATATATATATATATATATATAATATGGTGTGTGGTCGATAATAATTGAGATTGATTACTTGGAGTAGGATGCCATTGCTCATCCCATAGAAGATTCTACTAGTAGTAAGCAGCCAAATGTTTGTCGCATAAAGATCGAAATGAAGACCAATAAGCACGAGAAGTCCACCCACTACCATTTTTATATATGTCCGTACGCGAAATATCGTGATTGCGTATGCCGACATAAACGCTCCCAGATAGAACGACAAGCGAAAAAGTGTCACAGGAAAATCTCCCAATAACACGCAAGAAGAAGAAGACGATGCCTTCATGTTCTTGTTTGCCTTGGGAATGAAGAGGTGCAAGAAATCAGGCATCAATAACTTGTCACCTGCAATTGTATCACATATAAATATCCATAGTATTTGTATACATAGATATGTGTGCTAAGATAATTTCGATTATAAACAATGCTGCTGTTCTTCGTTCACCTGTGTATCCAAAGTCGTATCCAAACATAAAACCAGTCACGAAAACAAAAAAAAGCATTGTGGATGCCAATGGTTCTTTATCATCCATCCTTTTTACTTATGTTTTCACTAAGAGTGTTCGTTCGCACACGTTACATCATATATAATAATATAGTATATTATATATATGTGTGTGTGTGTGTGGGTTTATAGCTAAATCGTCAAATACAGATCCTATTCTCTTGGCTTGGCTTGGTTTGGTCAAAACACTAATTATAGTATCCTAATCGTCGCGTTCCTTAATTCTTGAAAGAAATTTTCAAAAAAAAAAAAAAAAAAAACAAACATAAAAAACAGAGTCATACCTACCAACTATCGACTTACTCACTAAACAATATTAGTAAGTAATTTGAACTACAAGAGCGGGCACGCGTCCCGCCTGCCCCGCCCCGCCCCTCCACTATGCTTGCCTAGGCATGCCCGTGCGGGCTGCGGGCTTTGGCGGGGCGGGCCCGGGCTAGAGCTGCCAAACGGGCCGGCCCGTCCCGCAAGCCCCACCTCAACCATCCATTAAACGGGGCGGGACAGGCCAGCCCGTCAACATAACGGGCTACCAAACTAGTCCCGCCCCGCCTCACAGCGGGTTGACGGGATAGCGGGCCAACTCGCCAACCCGCTACATAATGCTAACCATTAAATAATCTCTGTATACTTTTAATAATATCGTGACAGTAGGTGTGGTTTATTTATATTTTATACTTCAATGTGTGGTATGACAGATGAAGATATCACGCGACTTCAAGGGAATTTTTTGACCTCATAAGAAGGTCAACGGCCAACCCATTTAATAGCACGCAAGAAATGGTTGAACTGAACGGACCACAGATAATAATTAACTTGTATATGCATGATGAAGATAACGTACTTACATGTTTGAACGTCCTTAAAATGGTAAGTAATAGCAGATCATTAAGTAGTAATTAATCGGGGAAGAAATAAATGATGAGCAAAGTACCAATCAAGTAGCCTCGAAAATGCGACTGTACAACGACGGCTGCCCAATCCTCACGGCGGCTCAAGTCAGCATCTTCCCAGTAACCTGCGGCCTGCGCCAAATATGATCGTCCATTTCTTAGCTTTTTGGTCATGGTGATGTTGACTTAGGCCCAGCCCAGGATGGATCGGAACCATTTGATGGCTATTCCCATTATTCGCTGATCGAAGAAGAAGATGATGATGATGATGCTCCGTTCTTCTGTGTTGTGTGTGTTTTTAAGTGTGTGTTTGTAATATATAGAAGATGAAGACCCGCTTTGTTGGTTTGCGGGCTACTCGTAGTGGCTATTATAAATGGGCTATGGCCCAACTAATGAAGCCCATTGGGTAGATAATTTATCATGGGCTTATTAATCTGAGTTTATTTTGGGTCTTTATGTTGGGCTTATAACCAGACGAGGCCTCTGATGGGATGCTTATGAATAAGTTACGTTTGTTATCTGTGTCTAGTCACACATGCCTTGTATGACTATACACACCTATTACAAGGATATTGCTTATAAGGCTTGTATATGCATAGCATACCTACCTCTACGTTGGTTATGGGGTGTGTATCACTAATCCATCCACATCTATACACACCTCAAATACAATTTACACAAATAATTAATACACATATCACATGTTAAAATACAATATCAACAAAGTCCTTTAATGGCTAATACAAATAAGTTATACCCATGTAATGCATTAACATGGATATCAAATGACCCCGTACTGTTATCATCAGTACTCTTATATATTAGTGCTCAGCAGGAGTTAAAAACCGCTCAATTTGGTGTATCAATCGGCAAATCAGAATTTTTCTCAAATTAACAATTAACATAAAATAAGAAATAAGAAACCACCCAATACCTTTCATTTATATATCGTCACATTTACCCTTCTAGTTATTGTTGTTTAATATATTTAATAAATAATTTATATATTATGTAGCACACGCATATGAATGTGCAATTTAGACTAGTTATAATTATATTTTATCAAGTCTGAGTTCGTGTTCATTGCGATCAAAGGAAGTTGTGATCGTCCTTTGCGATTTAATTTATGGGGAAAATGTTCTCCAAAAATTGGAGGTTTGTGAGTTGGATGGATACCATGTGTTGAAGAAGATCAAGGTTATGTTTTGTTTTCCATGAATTGTTTCTTTTTGTGCAATAACGATAGCGTGGCCAAAGGCTTTCTATCGTGTGCTGAATAGACGACAATAAACGCATGGGAGAGGCTCTCTTTACGTGAGTCACTTTATTGGGTCTTTATATTAGTTTGTTATTATTTATCGAGGAAGATGTTGTAAGGGAAAAGAGAACGTGTAGAGCGTGATGAAGAACGCGACGCGAATTTGCCAATGCGATATATGCTATCTATAGACATGGATATTGCTAATATAAGAAGGTAAGAAGAGTATTTCCTCTAAATCTCGATGTGTTATTTATTTTCCGAGTGAGTGATTGTAATATCGTCACATTCCGTTTAATAAGCGATTTGTTGATGAAGTCCGAGTGGCCATTCACTTCTGTAATGATAAACTAAAGGTTCTTATTGTAGAGCCAGATAGTAAAAATTAAAAAGACAAAAACTTTACGTTTTGTTTTATGAGAAGGAAAAGTTGAATCTTTATCCATTGTGTGTGCTGATTTAGATCCCATTTGTATTTGTTCCCCATTATTAAAAAATGCTTTGTCTAGTCAGTTGGGGCCATTCTCACTTTTCACTAATTATTCCTACGTTGTTATTATACAATCCAATAAAAATCCAAATTCCTACATGGTTATTATATCATCCACAAATTAGTCTGCCATTATATACTCTAGTTCTACTCGGAAGAACTCTTCCTCCGTCAAATAATTCGATTGTACCCTTAAATTCACTTATCTACATACACTAAACATTTGCATTGAAAAGCAGTAAACTGAAAAAAAGGATCAACTTCGAATCCAATCTTAGGTTATCTTTTCCCAACCTAGCATTATGCAACGGAATTTGATAGCTAGTGATTAACCAACTTAGAACATGTTACGAGGGACACAAATTCAACGCGTTAGAGAGTTCAACCTTTCGTTCAATCAAACGCTTCTCTTAATTACGCACTCACTATTTAATATACGTTATGCCTTTCAAGAAAAACCAGCCAAGAAAAAAAAAAACACATCGTTCGCTATATCACCATTCACTTACCAAGCATATAGTACACACATTATTACCACACAAAACTAACACTTCGTAATTCTTACACAACAACAGCCATAGTTAGCTCCTTCGCCTTATTCGCTTCATCTTCCCAACTTATCCTAATCACAAACGCCAAAATCAAAGCCAAACAAACCACAACTCCTCCCAAAAACCCCATCAACAACCCTCCAAGCCCTAACCCTAGTTTAAACCCCAACACAACCCCTAAAGGCAAAGCCAACACATAAAACCCACAAACGTTAGCATAAGTTCCCAACCACGGTCGGCCCGTTCCCCTCACAATTCCACCGCAAACCGCCAAAGGAAAGTTAAATATTTCGATCGTCCCCCATTATCATCATCATCCTCTTAACTCCCTCGATAGTACACTTATCCCGACTAAAAAGAGGGGCCCACAAACCCCTCGCAATAACCATAATCGTCCCGCCAAGAAACCCTAACAAAACGCCCGTGGCAAGAGAAACGTACGCCGATCGACGAGCAAGAGTCGGGTGGTTAGCCCCTAACTCGTTCGAGGCTCGAATTGAAGCGCAAGTCGCTAAGGAGAGCATCACTGAAAAGAGTAAGTAGTCGAAGTTTAGAACGATGGCCAAAACTCCCACAGTTTTTCTAGGGTTTTTCAAGTGGCCCGCGAGCAAAACGAGGATTTCGTAGCACCACCATTCCAAGCACGTCGTTAGGCAACACGGTCCGCTTAGCTTGAGGAGATTGGCCCACTCTCTCGGCGATTGTTCGAACCATCCTCCTCCTTCTTTTTCGTCCCATTTTCTTCGCTCGGTTATTACGACGTATAACCCTAGGAAAATGACAATAATAGCATCGGATATCCACACTGCCATGGAAATCCCTTCGAGCCCTTTTGCCCTAGAAAGGAGTATATTAGCCGGGACATGAAGGGCGGCGGCCAAAGTCGAGCTAAGCATGATTGGAATCGTTACGTTTTGAGTGCTCAAGTAAGCCTTCAAAGGGCACATAAACGAAGTGAAGGCCAAGTCGGGGAGGAGATAGACGAGGTACTTCTTTGCAACCATAGCTATGTCTCTTTCTTGGCCAAAGTGTATGAGGATCGAATCGACGTTGAGCCATAGTAGTGAAATGGGAATCGATGAGAAGAGAAGCAGAGAGGTAGACATGGCGAGGGTTTTATGCATAAGCTTGAAGTTCTTGGCTCCATAAGCTTGCCCGCATATGGGCTCCATAGCTCCGCAAAGCCCGTTTAAGATCGAAAAGCCCGTTACGTTGGCGAAGGTGAAGCCCAACGTTCCTCCCGCCAATGGAAGCTCGCCAAGATGGCCAAGGAATGCTGTGGTTATTGCTGTCTTTGCGAACCAAGTGAGGTTCATTGCGATCAGAGGTGCTGTGATTCGCCATTGGGATTTGATTTCTGAGCGAAGGGTTTTTGAAAAATCGGAGCTTTTTTTGGGACGTTCTTGCCAGTGTTTCATCTCTTGAGATTTTTCTTCCATTAATTTTGGTACGATATTTGATGGGTTCGACGAAGGTTGCCTTTTTATATATTGCGTAACGATTGGGTGCAATGTACATGCATGGGATATGTGAGGCTTTCTTTAGGCGTTAGTTTTTTCTGCGAGGATGGCGTTTATAACATTTGTGGCTTTCTTTGTCTTTTTCTTTTTTCTTTTGTAAAGAGAGAAGATAAGTGATGGGGAGAGAACATGTAGTGCGTGATGAGAATGGTGGGCGAATACGCAATTTTGTTTACCCTACATTAATATTTGATAAAGGCCAAAAGAACACGAGTACATTAATTTTTAAGTTGGTAACATTGTTAATGAGGTACGAATTGCGATTGTGTCAAATTTATAGCAAAAATGAGAGGTATTGGCAGTGTTCCGTAAAGAAAGTGATGATATTATTTACATTTTCATACTTTCAGATTGATTATACGTACACATAACTACAATTATTAGTTAATAGTCATGATCATCATGAACCATGATCATACTCAATGTCAATAGTCCTCTTATTCAAAATTAAATTGCATGTGAAGGACGACGAGGAACACATCAAAGCAATTAATATTTTTTTTTACAGAACTGAATCAAATTTCAAAACATTTTAATTATAGTACACTTTCAAACGAAGATTTCTATGACGAAACGACGACGGCGTTGATCTTATTAACATTGTTGTCTTCTTCGCTGAACTTCTTCCAAAACCAATGCGAACTCCAAATCGTCGACAGGTCAGCGTCGTTCTCTACGCCTTTGGTCTCGGGCACGAACGCATACCCAAAGACAGTCACGAATAGCACCGAGCTCAGAGCGACCAAATTCGCGGCGAAACTCATCTTGAAAAAACCCACCGTGAAGAACTGAGTGGCGAGAAACATGGATATCATGTTCACGCCGACGCACACAGTACAACCTAAAGATTGAACGCCTTTGTGCAGTAGCTCGCTCGGCAGTAGCCATCCTAACGTTCCCCACGACCATGCAAAACCCCCCACGTAAGCGCTCACTACTACAACTACAAAGATAGCATTCCACTTGTCGTTGGTCAGCATTGCGCCGCAACCGAGGTTGTTTTCGTGGACTCGAAGAATATATGTAATAATTATCTGCAAATTTAGTCGAAACACAACTGCAACTGTTAAGAATTTATATAAACCCTAGCTAGGCCCAATGGATAGCATCCCACATCGATTAATGAGGAATTGACTAGCATCTATCTACCAATTGGTGTTTTAGGATGGAACCTCATCAACTTATGTATGCCAACTCTCTTTCAAACGGGGCGATGATAAGAAAGTATTTATTCTTTACCTGGTATGTCATCATTGCGATTCCGCCTTGCAGTAATAAGCTCTTCCTGTGAATATTGCTATCGATTGCTTTGGAGGATAGACAAGCGAATATCAAACTAGCGCCGTAAATAACGGTAGCGCATAACAGCGAGGCGTAGTTTCTGCTGAAACCGCTGTGTTCGAACAAAAAGGGAGCGTAGATCATAAGCGCATATACGCCGGTAGTTGCTGAAAAAGGGACATGCAAGCGGCCATAAATATTGGGGGTAAGTTCTTTTTCTTCTCCAAGATGATGATACTAAAATCCAGCGAATCTAGGTCATGTATGGATCTTGGACTTGAACTCTCACATAAAATGTAAACCGCAATACCAACGTTCACTAATAGTATAAAAATAAATGCGATCAGAATTGCCGCGGTATTATTTGTTTCTGAAAGAAGTCTAATCGAAGAATACAACAAATGGCCGGTAAGGATTCCCGCACTGATTGCTATTGGGAATAATGTCATAACACGTCTGCAATATCTGCGTGGAGCTTCATCAGATGCATGCGTAGCTATCGCCTGAACCAAAAAACCACAAAAAAGGACTTAAATAATATGAATGATTATATATTGGTGGATAGCTAGGTTAATTACTTGGATGAGGATACCGAAGGCCATTGGTGGAAGGTAAATCGGATAAAAGGGAAAGGACCTCGACAAGGCTGGTTCCTTATCGAAGATCGCGGCAAGGCTGGTTCCTTGTCGGGATCAGACTTTCTTAACTACTAAACGTTTATTGATAAGAATTGATCATGAACAAAGAGGTATGTCTCCCCTTTTATAAGCACTAACCCTAGCTAAAATATCTCATATCCTAACTGACTAATTTAAATATCATATAATATCTAATAGAATATCTTTACTAATAACTAGGTCCTCCTAATAATTAGGTCTTCATCCCTCCTTTTGTGCGCCACACATATACTCTAATAGGTTGACTCTTTCCTTCCTCTAACATCTCCCCTTGGTCATCCCGCTTCATATCAACTCGTTGCCCCTTAAGAACAGCCTTGTCCTCAAGGCTGAAATGTGGAAATTGTTGAACCGCAACTTCCACCCAAATAGTAGTATAGCATTGGGATTTTGAAAACCCTATAATGAAGTCTATCGAGATGTCTCCCGAAACCATTACTGAAATCGGTAGTCGTAACGATCCGGCCGGCTGTCGTGCTTCATACGTTGATTTTTGACCAACTAAGCATTTGTTCATGCCTTCCTTGAGGAAATGATACCTCCCTTGCCAATAAATGGACGAAGCAATTCGCCGATAAGTACGAAATACCCTTGCATGACCCCCAGTTGGTGCATCATAAATTTCGTACATCAACATTAGAATCGAGACTGAGGAAGTGGGTAAGACTACACAATCTTGGGAGTGGGTCAGATTGGGGGCTGGTGGCGGACGAACCACCATCGGTGCGCGGAAAGCGGATGATGAGCCACGATTGCCGGAAATATTTGTTCGATTTTCCCATGTTCCTACTCGCCCACGTTGACACTTTCTTTTGATATTTTGGGCCATGTTGATATTTTGGGTCATGTGCATTTCCGTCTCCAAGTTTTCAGGATTTAGGATTCGAAGGTCGCAACGGGCATCTCACCCCCATTGACACTTTCTTTCGATTTTCTGGGTCATGTGCATTGCCGCCTCCATGTTTTCAGGATTCGGGATTCGAAGTTTGCAACGGGCATTTTCCTTCAGCTCTTTCTTGTCTTCGCTAACATCGGGCACTTGGTTGGATACTTGAATAGCGAGATCCGTATGGTTGACGATGGAGTCTGTCTGCTTAATGGTTGCCAAGTTTTCAGGATTCAGGGTTCGAAGGTCGCAATGAACATCTTCCTTCAGCTCGTTCTTGTTTTCGCTAACATCGGGCAGTTGATTGGATACTTGAATAGAGATATCCGTATGGTTGACGATGGAGTCTGTCTGTTTAATTGCCGCTAAACGCTTATACGGACTTCCTTCATCAAATCGAACTACAAGAGCGTGGGTAAATTGTTGCCATGTGAATCTCGGTTTGCGGTGTTGGTGTTGTAGCCAACGAAACCAGTTAAGAGCCAATCCCTCCATTGCCACTAGTACTAATGGAAACCGTTGATCTTCTGATATGGCATGAACGTCGAACAACTGTTCTACTCGAGCGATCCATCCGTGAGGATCACTCCCGTCGAACGTGGGTAGGGCTAGGTTGGTTGTTGAAACGCTCTTAACACGAAGCGGTGTGTTGGAGGTGTCACTTGTTTCTCCAATATTCGGACCGGTCGAAACTCCCGACAGAATTCGTAAACCGCCACCTGATTTTTAACATCATTGATTTCCGCCACCTGATCCTTAACATCATCAATACTTTTCTTCAGCTGAATTTGTTCTTCTGCCATCACACTCATAGTTTCTTCGAGCGCTTGCAGTTTAGTGTTGGTCGATGAATCTCGTTTTTCCACCATGATTTTTTTTTCTTTTTTTTTGGGCGATGAACAGTACCGCGACTTGGCGGGGGTTCGGCGGTAGGTCAGACCAAATTGGTGGAAGGTAAATCGGATAAAAGGGAAAGGACCTCGACAAGGCTGGTTCCTTATCGAAGATCGCGGCAAGGCTGGTTCCTTGTCGGGATCAGACTTTCTTAACTACTAAACTTTTATTGATAAGAATTGATAATGAACAAAGAGGTATGTCTCCCCTTAAGCACTAACCCTAGCTAAAATATCTCATATCCTAACTGACTAATTTAAATATCATATAATATCTAATAGAATATCTTTACTAATAACTAGGTCCTCCTAATAATTAGGTCTTCATCCCTCCTTTTGTGCGCCGTACATATACTCTAATAGGTTGACTCTTTCCTTCCTCTAACATCTCCCCTTGGTCATCCCGCTTCATATCAGCCATGCCATACAAGATTCTACAAGCAGTAAGCACCCAAATGTTTACCACAACACGATTAACTATTATACCGATTATCATGATAAACCCACCGATCGCCATCTTTCCTTGTGTCGATAAGGAAAATATTGCGACTGCATAAGCTGACAGAAATGCCACCATATACGACGAAGTGCGAAAGAGATTCAAACCAAAATCGCCGTACGATGAGGAACCTGAGTTCATCATCGCCTCGTAGGCTTTGCAAAGAAGGGCTTCACGAAAACAGGCGTCGATAACATGCCACCTGCAATAACTATATATCGTATCATTATGTACATACATTTATAAATAAGTTCGATTTATATGCGGTTGTGTCATATTCGTTAATTCACCAGTGATTTCAAAGTCGAATCCGAACAGAAAACCAATCAAGAAAACAAGATCGAGCATGGAGGATTTAATGGCAGGAATGGTTTTGTGTCACCCATCTTTTTTTAGTTATCAGTTTCACTAAGTTATCATTATGTGATATATAATATATATATATATATATATATATATATAATACACGGCTAAATTGTCAAAAACAGATCCGGAAGAGTTTCTTTTGACTTGGTCTTTAAATGCTAATTGTTATAGCTTAGTTATCCATTCACTTGCCAAGATAGGAAAGTTTCTAGTATATTCTCCGCCATTTGCTATAATTATGGAGAACGTAGTATTAAGATTTATCTAATATGGATAATAACGTAGTTATCCAATCACTTGCCAAGAAATATCGGAGCATTTTTTGGGACGTTCTTGCGAGTGCTTCATCTCTTGAGATTTTTCTTCCATGAATTTTGGTACGATATTGATGGCTTGGCCGAAGGAGTTATATATATATATATATTTGTGTAGGCTTATACATGCATGGGATACGTTATGCTTTCTCTAGGCGTTTGTTTTTTCTATGTGAATGACGTAAATAAAATTGGTGGCTTCCATTTTTTTATTGTTTTGTAACGAGTGAAGATAAGTGATGGGGAGAGGATATGTAGTGCGTGATGAGAACGGTAGGCGAATACGTAATTTTATTTATCCTTACATTAATATTTGATAAAAGATCAAAAGGACAAGCGTCCATTAATGTTTAAGTTGGTAACATTTTCAATGAGGTGCGAATTTATTGTGTCCAATGTATAGCAACATAAATGGTATTGGCAGCAGGGGCGGATCCAGAATTTTGTGTTTGGGGGGCCGTAATATTTTTTTTTAGCGAGGAGGGGAGGTGTCGTAACATAAATTTGTATACTTTGCATTTACGGCGACTCAACATAGAAGATCAGAAGTTCATGATAAAATTTAAATGAGAATATATATACCAATTATATAGCAAACATCTAGTTTAAAAGGAGAGAGGAGACCGAGATTCTTATTTTAAAAAGTAAAAAAAAGAAATATTTAAACTAAACAGTAAATATTGTTCATACTTGATAAAATAGTCAAAATATCATTTGTATGTTTAATGTAAAATCATCAAAATGTCACCAAGTTGTTAAAATTTAAAATGGTTCTAATATATACGCATTTATGTATTTGTGATATTATTGTAAATATTTTTGGAGATATTTAAAAAGTTATATATACAATGATTTATTTTATTTTTATCATTAAACAACAGGGAAGAAAATTTTAACCAAATATTAATCTAATAGAATTAGAACGCAATTGAATTAAATATTAAATAAATACTTAATTAAAGATATGTTAAAACACAAATTGAATTAAATATTATTTTTGGAAATTGTTGTGATGTGTTAGTTAAAAGAGGTTAGATTTATTAGTTAAAACAAATAAAAAAACCATTAAAGATATATTTACAAAGTAAATAAGAAAGAGTTAAAATCATTAAAATATAAAGTAAAAAAAAAAGGAACTAGGGCCCAGGGCTTAAACCCATGACCTGCACCTAGTTCTTAGAGGTTCCAACCACTAAGCTAACAAACACTTTGATATTTCTGTATATACATTTTTTTATTTATAAGTACTAAAGATTTATACTACACGTATAGTACTAAAATTGTCGAAAATTTTCGAGGGGTCCGTGGCCCCCTCGGGCCCTATACTGGATCCGCCCCTGATTGCCAGTGTTCCGTAAAGAAAGTGATGATATTTATTTATATTTTCGTAAATTCAGATGGATTATAGATGCTAGTTTCCTAACTAAAACTATTATCTTTCCATGATCGGTATTCTAAGGCCCCGTTTAGTTGGTAAGATATGTTAAGATAATTGCGCACTTTGAAGTTTCCATTTTCTCCTTCTTCATTATCGAGTTTTAGTTCGTTTTAGTTCTGTAACTTCATATTTTATTCTGTTTGTTTACACGACTTCCTAGTTTACCCCCTCGATTTTTCCCCTTCGACATTTTGGTTCTGTTGCTTTTTTTTGCTCAGCATTTTAGTTCTGTGTTGCTTTTTGCTCGAAGATATGTGCCTGCGGTTTTCTTAAATTTGTCAGTGCCATTTCCTGCGTGATCGTATTTGCGTTTGAGTTTGAAGTTTCATTTCGGGTTTTTTCTTGTCTTGGATGTGTGACGAACGACCAAAAACTTAAGAATTTTCTTCTTTTGGCAGGGCTAGTTGTGGGTATTGTTGGTAGCGTGGTGGACGGGATTATAGATTATCGTAGTGTCCCTCGTCACCCAATGGGACGATGCATGGACGATGCATTTTATTTTGTGCAATAATAGAAGCTACATGCGTTGTAATATTAGTAACATTTTGTCTATTGTAAAGTATAACACATTTTGTAATACACGTTTTGTATGATTATGATTATATATTGCATTTTGAAGACACTCACAAAACTTTTATCATGTGAAATTTTCAATTTGTTTTGTTGAGATAACCTTCGTAAGACTATTGCGGCATCTTTTTCCGTCTGCACCAGCTCAGCAAATATCCTGGATTCTACGTCGAATTCCTCGCCATTAGAGTATAATAACTAGGTCAAAGTTGCATGTCGTTATACTAATCGAGTCGAATTATTTAAAGCTTCCTTTCACTGCAAAACTCTCATGATTGCAGAAATAAAGACATATCTACCGCGCCGCCGCTCGAGCTGCCTTCATCGCCCGTCTCGTGGCCCTTTTCTTTCGTTCCACGACCCCAATATTTGTCGAGAAAGCTAGTCGGAATCTTCCACGACTTGCTCCGAATTTCTCGCGCCCTGTAAAGCGGTCTCCGCAGCTTCCCGTGCCTGCACAGCTTCATCCGCAACAGTTCTTGCCCGCTGTGCATGATTATCAGCGTACTGAAACGCCTGTTGCGTCTCTTGCAATGCCCGGTTCAGCTCGTTGTTCGCCCCTACTGCTTGCTGTCCGGCCACAATGTTTTCGACCGTAGCTAAATGGCATTCTCAGCCAGGGCTTTGGCTTTCAGCGCCAAATGTTGTGCCCCTCTCAAGCGAACTGCAAATTAAGAGAGTTTCAATCAAAATTAACCATACTCCATCGGATTATATATCAATTAAACAACAAACAACGTATATTACCTTAGCACGACACAACTAGTGGAAGCAGTTGTCGACGTGAGCGACCAACTGAACCCCAGCCGCTCCTAGTGTGCACGCCGGAATGCTAAGATCTACCTCGAAGAAGTAAAAAAACAGCATGACGACGTTATGAACGATGGATAGGACCGGGATAGAAGGGAGGAACCCTCTCCTGGTGCTAGCGTCGTAATAGCCGACGCGCATGCATTGTCCCATAGGGTGACGCGGGACGCAATAATCTATAATCCCATCTAGTACGCTACCCACAATACCCCAGAACAGCCCCGCCACAAGAAGAATATTTTGAAGTTTCTGGTCGTTATGAACCAAACCCCAACGACAAAAAAGTCTAGCAGACACTTCCAACTCTAACCCAAACACAATCAAAGACAAAAAAAACTAGAAAGCTTCCAAGGATTACACTGACACATTGAGAATCTGTCATTGCCGAAGGAAAAGCGACGATTACCTCAGGTAATGTTGAAGGTGAGAAGGAGGAAACTTTGAAGGGAAGAACTTTGCTACTGTAGAAGGAAAGGCGGCGATTACCTCGGTTAATGTTGAAGGTGAGAGACAGAAGATGTAAACGTTGAAGGGAAGAACTTTGCTGCTGATGAAACAGGCAAAATCAATTGGGTTGCGAAGAGACAGAAGATGTAAACGTTGGTCTTTTCGCCTCATTTCGCCCATGTCTTGTTCGAGCAAGAACTTTAAAATATGTGGGCTTGGGCCTTTTTATGTTTGAAATTTGGGCTATTTATTTAAGTATTCCTTCAAGTTTTTCTTTAAAAATAAGTTTTGTTTTCTAGATGATTAGTAATGGAAATTTGGGCTATTTGTTTTTTATGTTTGAATTTTGGCTATTTGTTAAGTATTCCTTCTAGTTGATTTGTTTGTAGAATATCACAAATACGAACGTGTTCTTCCTATATCAAGCTATTGTCCATCTTTGTTAATAACATTTTGTCTATCGTCAAGTATTACACATTTTGGAATACACGTTTTGTGTGATTATGACTATATATCGCATTCTAATGACACTCGTAAATGGTTTGTGACGACAAATTTTCAGTTTTATTTGCCAAGAGAACCTTCATAAGACTATATTCCGGTATCTTTTACCGAATGTGCGAGCTTAGCCAAGGGTTGTGCGAGCTTAGCCAAGATCCTGGATTCTGCGACGACTCCGCGTCAAACTCTGTGCTTTTTCCAAGCGGGCTGCAAAACAAGGAGTTGCAATTAAAATTGACAATACACATGCGATTACATTAACTAAACAACAACAATGCATGTTACCTGTTGTACGGTGCAAGTAGTGAAAGAAATTGTCGGTGTGAGCGACCAACTGAACCACAGCCACTCCCAATGAGTACGTCGAAATGCTAAAATCTACGTCGAAAAAGTAAGGAAAAAACAGCATTACGACGTATAGGACCGGGACCGAAGGGAGGAACCCTCTCCCGGTCCTAGCGTTGTAACAGCATCCTCGATGGGGTCACACGGGACATTCCGACAACCCCGTCGACTACAGTACCCACAATAACCAAGACGTTACGTTTAAGCTACATGTATTGCAATATTTGTTAGTAACATCTTGTCTATTGTCAAGTATTACACATTTTGCAATACACGTTTTGTGTGTATGATTATATATCGCATTCGAAAGACACTCACAAAACGTTTGTCATGACAAATTTTCAATTTTTATTTTGCCAAGATAACCTTTATAAGACCATGTTGCGATGTCATTTACCGCCTGCACCAGCTCAACCAAAATGCTCGATTCTGCGACGAACTAGTCGCCACCTTCATAAATTGCACTTCCATTAAAATGACAAGATCAATACCATTCACAAAAACTTCTCCTTTTGCATAAATAACACGGCGAACACCCGCCCTTAATATTGTCAACTAGAGTACAATAACTAGGTCAAATTAGTATGTCGTTATAATCATAATTGAGTCGAATTATTTAAAGCTTCCTCTCACTTCAAACTCCCATGATTGCAAACAAAATAATAAAACGGCCAATAAAGAAAAGTCCCGGCGGCAGAAAGAGCATATCACGACCGCAATCAATATACTTAGTGCCGCTAAAGCACCCGGCTAGCCTCGTCGTGGCGGCGGCCGACGACGGCAATCCTCTTTCGGAAACGAAACTAGCGTTGCCGCACCAATCTCCATGTGGCCTATGCTCTTGACAGTCTCAGGTCCCTTCAACAGTATGTGCGAGAATGCCTTGTCCGGCTCGACGTATTTGGTTTGGCAACCGAACAAGCGCCCTGTGATTGGTCCGAGGCTCGGGACTTGGACGCCGCACTTTGGTGCAAAAACTGTGGAAAACATTATATCTGCCGGTTTCCTGTCCTTGGGGCACCCCGGGTAGCACAAGCCTTTGTGTGCTTTTATGTATTGGTATGTGATGCATCCAAGCTAGTAGCAAATAGCAAACGTAAGCAATAGGCTGTTATCGGGCTACACAAGCCTCCACTGGCTCAACCGCCCTTTTTGGTGTTTCAAAACCTTTGATAGCTGTGATGCTGCGTCTAGATGCCTTTTTCGTTAAGCAAAGGACTTTGTGCGGACTGAGCTTACAGACTTCGAACATGGGTATGGGTAAAGGAAGCCCAATTTATATTGACGGAATGCCTGCAATCAGGAAAGAGAGCTCTACTGTACTTGCTGAGCGGTTCACGGGGGTATAAGAAGTAAGAAGTTCATTGTTGTGATTTGTTGTTTGGGCTATACCGTTGAAGAAAAAATACAGTTGTTATATATATCTATATATATATATATATAGCACCAACATCACAACATGAATTGGCTAATACACAAAGTGATGGTGGTGGTTAGGCATATCATGAAATAATCATAGCTAATGGTAAATATAATCTATGCATTTAAAAAAATAACAAACACTTAAATGCTCATGAAGCATTGCATTTTGTCGTTCGCATAGAAATAGTTTGCTCAATATTGTTCGCATTTTTATAATGAAGAAACACAATCAAGTTGCAAGCATAAGAAGAAATGAAGATACGCTCACCCTCACTTTAAGTTGCCAGCAAAGAAAAAATAAAGAAACACATCGATTGCAATTCAAAAAAAGAAATTAAAATTTAAGAGTTTTGGACTGTGATGGGTGGGCTGTGGATGGGTTGTGCTGGATGGGCAGGGCTGAAAATTATATTTGCAATATTTGTTTGTAACATTTTGTCTATTGCCAAGTATTACACATTTTGCAATACACGTTTTGTGTGATTGTAATCATATATCGCATTCGAAAGACACTCACAAAACTTTGTCATGACAAATTTTCAGTTTTATTTTGCTAAGATAAACTTCATAAGACTATGTTGCGGCGTCACTTACCGTCTGCGTCAGCTCAACTAAAATCCTGTATTCTGCGACGAACTCTTCGCAACATTCATTCGAACGGCAAAGTGCAGAATAAGCGGGCATCATTAACATTAACAATGTCATACGGTTATATTAATTAAAAAAGATCGTATAATAGCGATGATTTTCACAGCTAAAGTAAGCAGGATTATAATATAATTATAGTGATACAAAATCTCAAAGCGGAAATAAACGCAATACAACCTAGGGTGCCGTCGCCGCCTGAGCTACTGCAGCGAGTACGCCAGAATACTAAAATCTACGTCGAAAAAACAAAAAAAATAGCATGACGAGTTATTAAAGACGCATATGACCGGGACCGAAGGGAGGAACCCTCTCCCGGTCCTAGCGCCGTAATAGTTCACGTCCATGCATCGCCCCATAGGGTGACGCGGGACGCGATAATCTATAATCCCGTCAATCACGCTACCAATAATACCCACAACTAGTCCCCCCAAAAGAAAAACCTTATGAAGTGTTTGGTCATTCCTCACACATCCAAGACGACACAAAAGCCTAAATGAAACTTCAAACTCCAACCCAAACACTAACAATGTGCAACAAAGACTAGAAATCTTAACCCAATTACACTGACACATTTTTAGCAAGCTGTAAGTGTAAAATGCCGGCCGAATTTCGCCCTGTTTCTTACTCGTAATTAAGTCGAACACTTTGTGGGCAAGAGTCTTACGAAGGTTATCTCGACAAAACAAATTGAAAATTTCACATGATAAAGGTTTTGTGAGTGTCTTCAAAATGCAATATATAATCATAATCATACAAAACGTGTATTACAAAATGTGCAATACTTTACAACAGACAAAATGTTACTAATATATATTACAATGCATGTAGCTTCTATTATTACACAAAATAAAATGCATCGTCCATGCATCGTCCCATAGGGTGACGCGGGACGCTACTATAATCTATAATCCCGTCCACCGCGCTACCAAAAATACCCACAACTAGCCCCCTCCAAAAGAAAATTTTGAAGTTTTTGGTCGTTCGTCAGCCATCCAAGACGACAAAAAATCCTAGATGAGACTTCAAACTCAAACGCAAATGCGATTACGCAGGAATGGCACTGACAAATTTAAGAAAACCGCAGACACACATCTTCTAGCAAAAAGCAACACATACCTAAATGCTGAGCAAAAAAAAAGCAACAGAACCAAAATGTCGAAGGGGAAAATAGATGGGCTAAACTAGGAAGTCGTGTAAACAAACAGAATAAAATATGAAGTTACAGAACTAAAGCCAACTAAACGTCGAAACTAAAGCAGGAGAGAATGGAAACTTCAAAGCGCGCAATTTGCATCGACTTGATGAAAAAATGAACAAACACATCGATTGCAATTCAAAATTATGAAAGTAAAATTTAAGAGTTTTGGGCCGTGGTGGGTGGGCTGTGGTGGGTGGGATGTGTTGGATGGGCTATACCGCGCAACAAAAAATACAATGTGATGGAGAAGTGGTGGTAGTGTTGTAGGCAATTATAGCATGAAATAATCATAGCTAATAATAAATTTAATACATGCATATATATTTAAAAAATCAAATGCTCATGAAGCAATCTCGTCAATTTGTTCCACTTACATTTTGGCCCTCGACATAGATCTTTTGCTCCAAATTAAAATTCTATACAACTCAACTATCGTATTATTAGACAATAGACAATTTTATACGATACACATTCATAAAAACGACATTTTTATAATTGTAAAACATTTATATGTAATTTTTACAAGTTTTCATACTAGGAATTGTTGAAACCAGAACCACCCAGCCCGACGCTCATACGTACAAATTGGACTCCTATTCTCATGTTGTTCCATACTTTCCGCCAAATGTTATCTATTGCGTAAGATGTTTGGATAACATGTTAGGCTCAATTCTTTTGCTCGTCTTGGGATCGAGGGCATCTCACATCTAAAAGGCAGTCCATTAGCCAATAACAACGACTTTAAACATGCTCAAAAATATGCTTCAAAGAAGAAGAAAATTATCTCAACTTTCAAGAAAAAAGAAATGTCCCATAAGGAATAGGTAAAGTTGTTAGATCATAGAAAGCATTGCAAACTTTTGTAGTATTTAGTGGTTAATTTTAAATGCACTTTTTGTAAGCCACTTATTCATAAGTCCATTGAGAATAAGTGTATAAAGTATTTTGAGAAGCATATTCACATGTTAATTAAAATGGGTTATGCGAGCTTACCAAACGCTATTAATACTCAAAATATAATATTTTTTAAAACATTACTTTCTTTGTCCGTTTTAAAGTGTTTTGTTTATAAAGTGCTTACAATCACCATGTTATTATTGACAAGTTATAAAAAGAAATTAAATAGGAGACGCATCACTGAAATGAATGATTTCATTCTACGAAAATATTCAGTATATTGTTGATTACAACACAATAGTACTATGTAGGGGTGTAAAAGAGTCGAGCTTAAGCTCATTTACCCCTGAGCTCAAACTCGAGTTCGAGCTCATTTACAGCTGAGCTCAAACTCGAGCTTCTTAATAAAAAATAATAAAAACTAATAAATTAATAAAACTTAATATTGAAAACCCTTACAAGCCTGATCGAGAGCTTTTGAACTCTAATGTCAGAGCCCGAGCTCAATTTTGACGAGCTCAAGCCATACGTCTCATCTTTCACCCCTAGCTACTATATTTGGGTGTATAGTTTACTTTTTTTTAGTTTTATGATTGTAAATAGAAGAAGATGCCATAATTGCATAGGTTTAATCTTTTTTTTTTTTCTTTTAATCTCCACCATTCACAATGTCGGCGTTTATAGCTGAATATAAATGGGCTCGTAAGCATATTGTCCGTAAATCAGCCCATCAGCCCAAACCTCAACTCCTTCGGCACTGTTATTACTACTCGCTCACCATTTGTCGATCGTCGTTCTCCTTTCTTACAGTGAGTGGGTTCATGACACACTACCATTAGAAGAGGCGCAATGGCACTAGCTCGATCGATCTTCCGTCATACACTTCACCATGCCCAAACATCTCTTGCGGTTCCGTCAATTGGCTGCGCCGCCCTGCGATTCGCCTCCACGAAGTCCGTCGGCAAGGGAGAGAAGAAATCCTCAGCTCAGATGGCTGAGGTTCACAGATTTCTCTACCAAGCCGAGGAGCGTTACAAGTCTTCCGGCGGAGGTATCGAGCCCATACCTAGAATCACTCTCGGTATAGTTCTCCTTATGCTATCTGATTGAGCTGTATCTATTGAGGTCTCTACTTGTGTGCCTTTTAATGTGGTATTTAGGAAGACAGGTTTTCTAGGGCTACGACTTCATGGGAATGAAATGTGTAGCTCTGAGTTGATTCTAGAAGATGAGTCTGTTTGGAATCGACATCACTAATTTAATTACTGTTCTAGGGCACCTTTGTGTTGTGAATGTCCTAACTAGAGAGACAATGATTCACTAACAGTTGAGTTTTCTTTTCTGCAGATCATGTCATGATAAGCTACGGTGGGAGCGGTGGACCTGGTGGTCAAACTTCCAACAAAGGTGCTCGATGAATAACATTTGTTATTCGAGATGTGCTTTGTTGTGTTGTTACCCTATGCTAGCCTGGCTTATCGACATTTTTCTTTTCGATTCTGCAGTCGATATGCGATTCAATGTAAAAAATGCAACTTGGCTGAACGAGAAAGTGAGAGAGAGGATAATGCAAATGGTAAGTAATCGTTTTTTGGTCGATAGAGCATCCATCCTATGAAATCAAGAAAGTTGTTTTGAGCTTCGCATCGTAGTAGCAATGCGCTGGTGCTAAAAAAAATTCCCGATACTCCTTTACTCTATTTACATACAGGAGAAGCATCGAATCAATAAGGATGGAGAGCTCGTAGTTTCCTCCATGAAGATGAAACCTCAAAAGTTGCACTCTTTCTCTGCTCTATCGTGATGCATCTCTTCCTATTTCTTGCTAACACTGCTGTGACTTGATATTCTTTTTCATTCTTTCTAGGGGTACTGTCGAGGCTTCGACAAAGCTAAATGCGTTCACTTACCTGAAAAAGAAACTACAGGTTCTTGTAGGGAGAAGATGTAATAATGACTATGTCGAGCTTTTGTACTTGAGCGCCATGTTTCGAAAACATTTCTCTGTGTAGTACATTTTTCAATCTCATCTTGAAATACCTGAAAACAGAATATCATCGATGCTGCTTCATATGCCCCGCCTCCTCCTTCAGAAGAAACGTCTGAAAAGATTGCGAATCTGTAAGATTTTAAGATCCATTTCTCAATATGGCAAATGTTCAAATGGTTTATGAAAATGGTTATCCGTGGCGACATATTGTGTGATATGCGTTTTTTCGGTCTGTCACCTCGTCACAGAGCGGCTCTTGCCAAGCAAAAACGAATGGAGAAGAAGAAAGACCAGCAGCAAATGAAAATTTGAGTTGTTGATTTATTGGTGTGAGATTCGACTTATTTTGTCCTGACAATTAGTTGATGTTGTCATAAAAACCAAATAATCACTGTCCGCTTTTACTCTACAAGTTGAACAATTTTTCTGAGCTTGATTACAAATGACAATTAACAGCAATATCTGAATTCTGACTGAACCACTCATTCACTGAGATGAGACAACGTTGGAGTCGCTTGTTCTTAGTAACAATTCCAAACTTCTCAACAAATTCAACCCATCCCATTATTGAACGATGCATATATACTAATAGGCCCATCAATGTGACAATGTGTAAACACACAGACACACACACACACACACACAGAGAGAGAGAGAGAGAGAGAGAGAGAGAGAGAGAGAGAGAGAGAGAGAGAGGGAGGGAGAGATAACGTCATTGCATGATGGTGGGTAGACCACAAAAAGAAGAATCAAATGATTTAACATTCCACTCGAACAACTAAGCTAATAATGAAAGCCTAATTATGATATATTGCTCCACCACAAGCAACTGCAATCTGATGGTTTTGTTAGTGATGCTGAGAATCTTGGCGTGGGGTCTCTTTTAACTTCACGCTCGAAGCATTTAGCTTTGGACCATAATCCCTTTTGCTTTGTTTCTTGATTTGAACAACGACAAGTGGTAGCTTATCAAAGATGAACGAAAGAGAATTGTTCCATGTTGTTAATGATAAACACTTTTGCCTGCCATTTAAATCCTCCATGCTCGTTTTTTTCTTCTCGACTGGTTTTCTGTTTGGATTCGACTTTGGATACACAGGTAAAATAGTGAGGAACAACCATATCAAGCTTTGCAAATTAAACGCCACCGTAACACACACACACGTATATATATATATAGGCCATCATGTCAATACTACATTGCAGGTTGCTTGTTCTCGACGCCTGTTTATTTGAAATACTACTTTCCAAAAGCCTACGAGGATATGGGCTCAGATTCATGCTTGCTATTCGGCAATTTTGTTTTGAATCTTTGTCGCTCGTCGTTCTACCTTGTGGCCTCTATGTCGGCATACACAGTCACAATATTTCGCGTTCAGACACACTTAAAAATGATGCATGGTGGAATTCCCATGCTCTGTGGTACGTTTTGTTTCCATTGGTTAAGCATTTGGCTTCTTACCGGTGGTAGAAACTTGTCTGCCATCAGCCTCGGCATCTTCATCCAAGTAATCATCAATCTATATAGAACTAATCGTATATATATAGATATTATATTATATTAGTATTTTCTTTTATTTTTATTTTTTTTGTTATGGGGGTTGTAGGTGGTTGCTGCCCATGCATCGGAGATGGCTTCACTCACATATTGCAGAAAAGTTATGTCATTATTTTCCCAAGGAATCAGTTTCGGAATTCTTTTGGCCAATTTGTCGTTTTATGTGATTAGTCTTACTGCAGCTGCAAATAACGGAATTTGTGTGGCATTTATTGGCTGGCTTATTCTTTTGGTTGTGATGGTGTTTAGTCTCGGTTTGATGGAGGATTCCGTCGAATATCTTAAGGAAGTGATCGAAGGTAATTCAAAACTCGGTTTGATGGCCAGCGGTCTCAGCGAGAACGCTTCGTTACTATGCTCTAACATCATTTATAGTGTCAATTTCATAGTCGCGTTTCTGTCGTCCAAAGCAGTCGATAAGATTGAAAGGAAGAGAGTATTGATGCAAGGGGAAATTGTGATGATGCTATGCCAGGTAAAAACAATAATAAAATACTTCATTTCGCTGTTGTTATGGTTATTGTTACTTTTACTAGGTTGCTCTTTTTTGTAGGTAATTATCATATACATCATTGGAATCAACGAAAATTTTGGTTTGATGGTGCCTACTGAGCGGAATAATGCTATCTTGTTGGTTGTGGTAATGAACATTTACGTGGGGGGATTTGCATGGTCGTGGGGCACGTTAGGATGGCGGCTGCCGAGCGAGATTCTGCCCGCAAAAGTTCGATCGCTCGGCTGTAGCCTATGCGTCAGCTTGAACATGTTATCCATGTTTTTCGTCACCCAATTCTTCCCCGCGGGGCTTTGCAGGATGAGGTTTACCATGCATTTGCTCACTTTTGGCTCCGTGCTTTTCATGACTATCTTTACGTGCCTTTTTCTGCCCGAGACCAAAGCCCTACAAGTCGATAACGACGTGTCCAAGATCTGGAGTACGCACTGGTTTTGGAAGAAATTCAGCCAAGAACAAGAAGTTATTAAGAGCTAGCGCAGTTTCCTCGGACTATTGATCATTTCAAAATGTATAAATTCCTTCTCTGCTTCCAAACTCCTTATCATTCTATTGGTTTCAGTATATAAAGAGATAGCTATTGAACTTGTCTCCTTTTTATTTTGACTTTTCTTTTTCTTTTCTCGATGGATCATGCAATTTTCTTTCGTTTTTTTTATTTTTAAGATTCATTAAATATTAGAGCCTCGTATCTTTCTTGTTTTTTGTCCACGAAGATGTAGTCTTTCATTACTTAAAAACTAATTTACTTGGAGTTAGAAAGTAGATTGAATCGTCTGTTCCATATTGGTGTTCCACCAACCAAATTGCGACAAGTGTACAGTTGGTCAACTGAGTTTAGCACTTGTCGGGGAATGGTTGGTGGAACGCAAAGGTGGAACACTGTTGTGGCACAGACGATCCGAAACCGCTAAAAAGGCCAAAGAGATTCATATGGGATCCATCGTTGGGCCAGTGGACCCCACTGGAATTTATTTTTCCTTTATAATTTTCTAATAAAAAATATAATTATCTACATAATTGATATAATATAAGGAAACAGACCACACTGAAATAAATCATTTATAAATATAAGGGAAAATGAAATTCTAATATACAAATTGGACCCCAGTGTCCAAACTCTCTTGCTCCGCCACTAGCAGGATTGACCGGATCGAATTTCTAAAGCTTCTTCTTGAACAACGTACACAAACAAAAGCACACACACATACCTATTCATATTTAGTTCAGCGCTTGTGACAATCGGCCGATGTAGATGCACACTTGAATAACTATGATTTGAATCCGTGATTAAACATAGAAAGGCTTAAGCTTCTTCCAATGTTCATATATATGATATGAAAAAGGCATAACCACTATTGACAGTCATTGTTGTAAAAATCGGTCTAGGCGGGTTGTACATTTTAATATTAATTGTTTTTCAGTCCACGAGAAATTTATCTTCGACCAGCAACAACATTAATTATTTTTTTCTGAATTTAGGAGGGTTGTACATTTTAATATTAATTTGGTTTTCAATCTTATCATTTGCAACTTAAATATGAAAATAAGCCAAAAATAATATAGGAAAGAGTCCAAAAACAACCTGATGTGAATATAGGACTTAGGGTTGTCAACGGGGCGGGTTCGGGGCGGGGATCCATTCCCCGTCCCCGTCCCCGCGATGCATTCGGGGACAGAACTTTCCCCGTCCCCATCCCCGCCGGATCCCCGCGGGGCGGGGATTCCCCACGGGGATTCATATTTTTTAAAAAATATAATATTTTTAATATAATATATAAATTTGGATATTTTTTGTTATAAATATTATATAAATTATAATTTTTAAATCTTATTTGTATTATTTTAATATTATTTAATCTATATTTTGATATTATTTATCAAATTATAATTAAAAAGTATATATATTTTAATATATAATATAGGTTCGGGGCGGGGATCCCCGCGGGGAAAAATCAGTCCCCGTCCCCGCCCCGCGGGGATAAAAACTCGGGGATTCCCCGCCCCTTTCGGGGCGGATCCGCGCGGGGACGGGGAATCCCCGCCCCACTGCCATCCCTAATAGGACTTATACTACAATTAGTAAGCAGACGAAGTCCAACGAAAATGTTGGATTCTATTTTTTACGATTAACTTATACATATATATACTAGTTTTTTGCCCGTGCAATGCACGGGTCTTAAGTATGTATAATTGATGTACATCTGCACCATAACTCGATAGGTGTGTCCAAAAATAATAAAAAAAATTGTTATTTTTATTATCATAACTTAATGTAAAAATATTTTAAGTTCTATATCAGCAAAAATATTATGTCACATAATTAGGTGAGAGATAATAATAACTTAAAATTAATTGCATTCAAACATAGAAATAAAATCATCCGTAGGATTTGCTTGCATTTTCAGTTGACTTGAAATTTCAGATATTAATCTGATACAACCAATAAAAATAATCATATTAATATCGGATCAATATTTAAGATTGTTCCTTCTTCGCTTTCTTCCGAGCCAAAAATTGTTAATTAGCTGCAACAACTGAATCCAATCCTCGATCCTTTGTGATGTTCAGCTTCGGGCTGAATGCTAGCTGATGATTTTGATTTTAGTTGATCTTTTGAGGTAAACTCGCCGATAGGCTTGGTTTTGCTTCTTTTCAGTAACTTACCATCAATAAAATTTGAGCACTCGAGTCACAGATATGATATTATATCATAGCAACAATACACGAAAAACAGCTATCGAATTATCTTAGAATATTACTATAATCTGAATCCAATTTCACTTACATATGTTAATCTAGTTTAACTAACCTAGATGAACCAAAATAAACGTACGTTGGACTTGCTGTTTATATTTAACTTCTGCAGCGAAAAACGGAACATTCTCTAAACTAACATAATAAGATCATAGAATTGCTCAATGTGTCAAGATGATATCATCAATAATATCTTCGCAGTTACCCGACCGGACAAAACAATTGTGAAAGCCGGAATTGCATCATTACACGAAACAATGACTTATAAGAGATTCATCATCCTCTTCCAATTTCCTTTTCTTTCTTATGAAACAAATTAGTCCACATCAAGTTAATCAAATTGATATATAATAATACCAATATTTAGGAATTACGATCCCTAACAAATATAAAAATAAAAGTAAATATAGCAGATACATTTATCAACAACACAAAAATGATTTGACTTTTAGAAAGCCACGGAATAATTAAATCCGCTATCATAAGGCATCAAATGACTTACTTCTCAATTAATAAGATTGATTTTCCTGATTTTTTTGGTATATATACCAGTGAGACAGAGGGCGGCTTATATACTACCACCCCAGTTCACAATTTTTCAAAAAATGGCTAAAGAAAATATGCAGAGGATTAACTGACTCACGCCCCGATTTCAGAATAAGAGAAGCACAGTGATCATACATAAAGCTCTATATAAATCTTACGTTTGCATAATTCTGGACTACCCATGGGAACGGATATATGGACAACCAATGAGAAGACAAATCACACACAAGAAATGAAATGTCTCGTTACTATTCACTACTCAATTAATTCCATAAAAAAATCAATGAAGTAAAATGATATTAAATAAAAAGCAACATGTCGTGATCGTGCGGCCAAATGTTTCTGCTCATAAGTGATTTCACTTTCCACTTGTATAAAGATTACAATTCATCGCAGAAGAGCAAACGTTTCTTTACCAGACGAACTTGTATTAAATTTCGGATGGATTTACATTTTTCTTAATATTATTTGGTTTTCAATATTATCTTTAGCAACTTATATATGAAAATGAGCCAAAAATAAATATAGGGAAGAGTTTCAAAAACAAGTGATGTGATTATATGACCTAAACTATAATTAGTAAGTAGACGAAGTCCAACGAAAATGTCGGAATCTGTTTCTGACAATTTACTTTTATATATATAATCCACACACTCCTTAGAGTAGAGTAGAGCGAAGTAGACCAACTAAAAAAGATGAATGACGAAGAACGCCCCTATTATATTGAAAATGGATGCTTTTGCCTGCCATTGAAATCCTTCATGCTCGTTTTTGTTTTCTTGACTGGTGTTTTGTTTGGATTCGACTTTGGATACACAGGTGAATTAGTGAGGAACAACCATATTCAACTCATCATTGTTGCAACGCCCACCGTAAAACACACACACACACACACACGAACATATATATATAATTATATATAATATATATTATATGGGCCATGATAACACTAGATTGCAGGTTGCCTGTTTTCAACGCCTGTATATTTGAAATACTACTTTCCAAAAGCATACGAGGTGATGAGCTCAGATTCATGCTTGCTATTTGGCGATTTTGTTTCGAATTTTTGTCGCTCGTCGTTCTACCTTGTGGCCTCTATTTCGGCATCCACAATCACAATATTTCGCGTTCAGACACACTTAAAAATGATGCATGGTGGAATCCCATGCTCTGTGGTACGTTTTGTTTCCATTGGTTAAGCATTTGGCTTCTTACCGGGGGTAGAAACTTGTCTGCCATCACCTTTGGCATCTTCATACAAGTAATCATCAATCTATATAGAACTAATCGTATATATATAGATATTATATTATATTAGTATTTTCTTTTATTTTTATATGTTTGTTATGGGGATTGTAGGTGGTTGCTGCCCATGCATCGGAGATGGCTCCACTCACATATTGCAGAAAAGTTATGTCATTATTTCCACAAGGAATCAGTTTCGGAATTCTTTTGGCCAATTTGTCGTTTTATGTGATTAGTCTTACTGCAGCTGCAAATACCGGAATCAATGTGGCATTTATTGGCTGGCATATTGTTTTCGTTGTGACGCTGTTTAGTGTCCTTTTGATGTCCGATTACGGCGAACATCTTAAGCAAATGATAGAAGGCAATTCAAAACTCGAAGAAGTATACAAGAAAGCTTGCGGTCCTGATAGCTACGAGGCTGCGAGATCTCTTGTTCAACAAATCGCTCCGAATAGTATCATCTTCGAAAGAGAACACTTTCCCCCAATAGTTATGGCTGCTTGCATTTCTGTTTTTCAACAACTCACCGGTGTATATGGGTTCATGATCTACGCTCCCGTTCTATTCAAGGCCAACGGTCTGAGCGAGAACGCTTCGTTACTATGCTCTAACATCATTTATGGTGTTAATTTCATAGTCGCGTTTCTGTCGTCCAAAGCAGTCAATAAGATTGAAAGGAAGAGAGTATTGATGCAAGGCGGAATTGTGATGATGCTATGCCAGGTAAAAAAAATTGAAATACTCCATTTCAATGTTGTTATGGTTATTGTACTTTTACTAGGTTGCTCTTTTTTGTAGGTAATTATCATATACGTCCTTGGAATCAACGAAAATCTTGATGTGATTCTGCCTACTAAGCGGAATAATGCTATCTTGTTGGTTGTGGTAATGAACATTTACGTGGGGGGATTTGCATGGTCGTGGGGCACGTTAGGATGGCTGCTGCCGAGCGAGATTCTGCCCGCAAAAGTTCGATCACTCGGCTGTAGCCTATGCGTCAGCTTGAACATGTTATCCATGTTTTTCGTCACCCAATTCTTCCCCGCGGGGCTTTGCAGGATGAGGTTTACCATGCATTTGCTCACTTTTGGCTCCGTGCTTTTCATGACTATCTTTACGTGCCTTTTCCTGCCCGAGACCAAAGCCCTACAAGTCGATAACGACGTGTCCAAGATCTGGAGTACGCACTGGTTTTGGAAGAAATTCAGCCAAGAACAAGAAGTTATTAAGAGCTAGCGCAGTTTCCTCGGGCTATTGATCATTTCAAAATGTATAAATCCTTCCCTGCTTCCAAACTCGTTATCTTTCTATTGGTTTCAGTATATAAAGAGATAGCTATTGAACTTGTCTCCTTTTTATTTTTTAAAAGATAAAATGCATAAATGTGTTGATTGAGATTCGAACCCACAACCTTACCTTTGTAATACCAAACCTCTACCACTAGACCAACAACTCTTTTATTTATAATGTTAACAATAATATTATATAACTTTAATTACAAAATGAATTATAATATAGATAGGGGCGGGTTTCGGGCCGGGTCTCGGGGCGGGTTTGGCTGGACCCGGACCCGCCCCAGACCCGGCCGGGCAGAAAAATTTTAAACCATTACCCGCCCCATACCCGATTATTTAAAAAATACCCGACCCATTAGGGGCGGGTCCGGACCCGCCCCATTGCCATCCCTAAAGGGCTTCGGGGGGTTCAATTTGCTTGGATTTTGGCCTAAAGGGCTTGTTATAAATTGATCCGAGTTTGTTAGTTTTCTTGGTAAGTTAATTGCTTTTATTTGGGTGCAGCCCTCTCTTGGCTTCATATAGGTTTGGGCATTAGCCCATTTCCGTCGATATAAAAAAAAAAAACCCGCAACAACATTAATTTTTTTGCTTTTTTTTTCCCTTAATTTCGGATGGATTTACATTTTTCTTAATATTATTTGGTTTTCAATATTATCTTTAGCAACTTATATATGAAAATGAGCCAAAAATAAATATAGGGAAGAGTTTCAAAAACAAGTGATGTGATTATATGACCTAAACTATAATTAGTAAGTAGACGAAGTCCAACGAAAATGTCGGGATCTGTTTCTGACAATTTACTTTTATATATATAATCCACACACTCCTTAGAGTAGAGTAGAGCGAAGTAGACCAACTAAAAAAGATGAATGACGAAGAACGCCCCTATTATATTGAAAATGGATGCTTTTGCCTGCCATTGAAATCCTTCATGCTCGTTTTTGTTTTCTTGACTGGTGTTTTGTTTGGACTCGACTTTGGATACGCAGGTGAATTAGTGAGGAACAACCATATTCAACTCATCATTGTTGCAAATTAAACGCCCACCGTAAAACACACACACACACACACGAACACATATATATAAATATATATAATATATATTATATGGGCCATGATAACACTGGATTGCAGGTTGCCTGTTTTCAACGCCCGTATATTTGAAATACTACTTTCCAAAAGCATACGAGGTGATGAGCTCAGATTCGTGCTTGCTATTTGGCGATTTTGTTTCGAATTTTTGTCGCTCGTCGTTCTACCTTGTGGCCTCTATTTCGGCATCCACAATCACAATATTTCGCGTTCAGACACACTTAAAAATGATGCATGGTGGAATTCCCATGCTCTGTGGTACGTTTTGTTTCCATTGGTTAAGCATTTGGCTTCTTACCGGGGGTAGAAACTTGTCTGCCATCACCTTTGGCATCTTCATACAAGTAATCATCAATCTATATAGAACTAATCGTATATATATAGATATTATATTATATTAGTATTTTCTTTTATTTTTATATTTTTGTTATGGGGATTGTAGGTGGTTGCTGCCCATGCATCGGAGATGGCTCCACTCACATATTGCAGAAAAGTTATGTCATTATTTTCCCAAGGAATCAGTTTCGGAATTCTTTTGGCCAATTTGTCGTTTTATGTGATTAGTCTTACTGCAGCTGCAAATACCGGAATCTATGTGGCATGTATTGGCTGGTATATTGTTTTCGTTGTGACGCTGTTTAGTGTCCTTTTGATGTCCGATTACGGCGAACATCTTAAGCAAATGATAGAAGGCAATTCAAAACTCGAAGAAGTATACAAGAAAGCTTGCGGTCCTGATAGCTACGAGGCTGCGAGATCTCTTGTTCAACAAATCGCGCCGAATAGTATCATCTTCGAAAGAGAACACTTTCCCCCAATAGTTATGGCTGCTTGCATTTCTGTTTTTCAACAACTCACCGGTGTATATGGGTTCATGATCTACGCTCCCGTTCTATTCAAGGCCAGCGGTCTGAGCGAGAACGCTTCGTTACTATGCTCTAACATCATTTATGGTGTCAATTTCGTAGTCGCGTTTCTGTCGTCCAAAGCAGTCGATAAGATTGATAGGAAGAGAGTATTGATGCAAGGGGGAATTGTGATGATGCTATGCCAGGTAAAAAAAAATTGAAATACTCCATTTCAATGTTGTTATGGTTATTGTTACTTTTACTAGGTTGCTCTTTTTTGTAGGTAATTATCATATACATCATTGGAATCAACGAAAATTTTGGTGTGATGGTGCCTACTGAGCGGAATAATGCTATCTTGTTGGTTGTGGTAATGAACATTTACGTGGGGGGATTTGCATGGTCGTGGGGCACGTTAGGATGGCTGCTGGCGAGATTCTGCCCGCAAAAGTTCGATCGCTCGGCTGTAGCCTATGCGTCAGCTTGAACATGTTATCCATGTTTTTCGTCACCCAATTCTTCCCCGCGGGGCTTTGCAGGATGAGGTTTACCATGCATTTGGTCACTTTTGGCTCGATGCTTTTCATGACTATCTTTACGTGCCTTTTCCTGCCTGAGACCAAAGGCCTACAAGTCGATAACGAGGTGTCCAAGATCTGGAGTACGCACTGGTTTTGGAAGAAATTCAGCCAAGAACAAGAAGTTATTAAGAGCTAGTGCAGTTTCCTCGGGCTATTGATCATTTCAAAATGTATAAATTCCTTCCCCGCTTGCTTTCAAACTCTTTATCATTCCATTGGTTTCAGTATATAAGGAGATAACTATTGATCATGTCTCCTTTTTATTTTGATTTTTCTTTTACTTTTCTGGATGGATCATGCAATTTTCTTTCATTTTCTATTTATTTTTAAGATTCATTAATTATTAAAGCCTATCTTCTTGTTTTTTTTTTTTTTGTACACGAAGATGTAATCTTTCATTACTTAAAAATGAATTTACTAGGAGTTAAGAAGGCCAAAGAGATTCATATGCAAGATCGATGGCGGAGCCATCGTTGGGTCAGTGGGGTGCATGGACTCCACTGGAATTTATTTTTCCTTTATAAGTTAATAAATAAATAACAAAAATTCAAAAGAATTCCACTATCACATATTAATTTCACAATACAACCCGCTATTATATATAAATTTAAATAACTATAATATGTAATACCATGAATTGCACCGATAATTATCGTGCAAACCATTAGAATATATATGTGTGTGTGGAATGAGTAATCAGTGTCTTCGGTTTCCTACGTGTCTCAAAACGAGTATTTGTAACAGGCTGTAGGTAGCTACTATAAGAACTTTTTCTGAAGGAAAAACAAATAAACTTGCAATTCCATTAAAATGACAAGAACAATACCATTCATAAAAAGTTCTCCTTTTGCATAAATAATGCGGCAAACACCCGCCCTTAATATTGTTAATTAGAGTACAATAGCTAGGTCAAATTTGCGTGCCGTTATAATAATCATACTTGAGTCGAATTATCTAAAGCTCTCTCTCACTGCAAAACTCTCATGATTGCAAACAAAATAACAACCGGCCAATAAAGAATTAGCCCTGGCGGCAGAAAGAGCGCACCACAACTGCAATCAACATAATCAGCGCCGCTAAAGCACCCGGCCGGCCTCGTCGTGGCGGCGACCGACGAGGATAATCCGCTTTCGAAAACGAAACTATCATTTGAAGTGGCGTTGCTGAAAAGGACACACCAGAAAGAAGGTCGTCCACAGCTTCCCAAAACGATACCCGCACCAACTTCCACGTGGCCTATGCTCTTAACAGTCTCGGGGCCATTTCTTTCCTTCAACAGTACGTGCGAGAATGCCTTGTCCGGCTTGACGTAATTGGTTTGGCAACCGAACAAGCGCCCTGTTATTGGTCCGAGGCTCGAGACTTGGACGCCGCACTTTGGTGCAAAAACTGTGGAAAACATTATATCTGCCGGTTTCTTGTCCTTGGGGCACCCAGGGTAGCACAAGCCTTTGTGGGCTTTTATGTATTGATACGCGATGCATCCAAGCCCTGGGTTGCTGTATAACGGCCTCAGGATATTTGCTATTCTGTAGTCGTTCACCGAAGCTACTAGCTCGTTGGGTGCTCGGTTATTAGTATTATTGTTAGTGGTGCTGCTGGAGTTATCTGCAATGCATGCATGCAATTGTTATTTATAACCGACTGATGATGATGATTGATAATATTAGCGATGATCTATTAACATAGCAGCAATTCTTTTTCCTTCTCCCAGTGCATCATCAAATGCGCACGGTAGGTTAGGTAGTAATCAGGAGGAACTGCAATGCGCTAGAAAGCATATAATAAATGACAATATAATTCTTTCCGAAGAAGAAGTTTGCCAAAAAAAGTTGATTAATTATATCATAAAGAAAGTAAATTGAATTGTTTACTCTGAGCGGCGGCGGAAGCTGAAATCAGCATAGTGTAGCAGCAGATAGCAACCATAAGCAATAGGCCGTCGTAGTCCATTACTGTGATTTGTTGCTTGGCCTATATCGTTGAAGAAAAAATACAGCTGTTATATATCTATATATATATATATATACAACATCACAACATGAATTGCTAATGCATAAACTTTGGTTGGTTAATATTAATTTTTCGTAAATGAGTGCCTGAAAGATGGATAACTGATGTTAGGGTGGCGGATGTGATGGCGTCGTCGAGGTGGAAAAGAACCGTAATTGCCAAATAGCTACTGTGCCCACCAAAATTGATGACATATATATAGAGATAGAGAGTCACGAACACAAGTCTAATGACAAACCTACTTACCTGCTCCATGCCATAAAAAATTTATGATGGTGGTTAGGTAGCATGCAATAAGCATATATATCTAATAACAAATATAATCTATTCACTTAAAAGAAATAACAAAGACTTAAGTGCTCATGAAAATATCATATGATTATCGTTACCTTGCTAAATTGATCCTATTTACACAAGTAAGCACCGCCGATTACAACTTAACCATTACGAGAATAATCCAATATATCTCTATTTTTAAACCATGAAACTGGGAATTTTGTGTATTGGTCCAAAAAAATACTTTTTTCTGGAGTTAAAAAGTTTTGATTTCAAAATGTCGGTATAGAATTGCATACTTATTAAATAAAATTAAAAATAAAAATGCTTAATTTCATGATATTTTCATAATATGCACTAAAATGAGTGGGGGATTTGAAATATATTTATCAGCAAATATATTTATCAGCAAATATATTTCATAGTATACATAATAAATCCCCTTAACTATTTCACGTTAATGTATTTATATTGGGGGATTTGAATATGTCACACAAATTAGAGCTGTCAAACGGGCCGGCGGTCCGCGGCCCCCCGACCCCACCAAAGTGCTGGGCAGGCGCGGGCTTTGATGGGGCGGGCCAGGAGGGCTACGGGCTAGCCCGCCAAAAAATAATATATTATGTAATTATATTAAATAATAAGATTTGTAAATAAATTATATTGATTTTGATATTTTTTGAGTACGTTAATAACATAAATAATTATGATTAACGAGTTGATTAAATTAGATATTCTTTAATTTCTTTATATTTCCCTATTTGTTTATATCAATTTTTATCTATTTTTATTATTTTCTTTTCACGTTTGCCTATTTTTTTATTATTTTCTTTTTTATTTTTTTAAATGGGGCGAGCTAAGCTCGTCAGGCTCACTATCCGCCCGCAGGCGGGGCGGGCCTTCATTTTCCTGGCCCGTCAGTAGGCGGGCTTGCCCGCGCGCACCCCGCCAGTGGCATGCTTTGGCGGGCTACGGGCCCGCCCGCCCCGCGGTCCCATTTTGACAGCTCCACGAAATTTTGCATGCTATTTGTATGTAAATTGACATCGCATCAAATGAAGTTCACAATTTCCTTCTAACTAAAATGGGCTCATAAGTATATTGTCCGCAGATCAGCCCATCAGCCAAACCTTAACTCCTTCGGCCTTGTTGTTACAATTAACTACCCAACCCACCATGGTCGATCGTCGTTCTCCTTTCTTACAGTGAGTGGGTTCATGACACCGCCATTAGAGGAGGCGCAATGGCACTAGCTCGATCGATCTTCCGTCATACACTTCACCATGCCCAAACATCTCTTGCGGTTCCGTCAATTGGCTGCGCCGCCCTGCGATTCGCCTCCACGAAGTCCGTCGGCAAGGGAGAGAAGAAATCCTCAGCTCAGATGGCTGAGGTTCACAGATTTCTCTACCAAGCCGAGGAGCGTTACAAGTCTTCCGGCGGAGGTATCGAGCCCATACCTAGAATCACTCTCGGTATAGTTCTCCTTATGCTATCTGATTGAGCTGTATCTATTGAGGTCTCTACTTGTGTGCCTTTTAATGTGGTATTTAGGAAGACAGGTTTTCTAGGGCTACGACTTCATGGGAATGAAATGTGTGATTCTGAGTTGATTCTAGAAGATGAGTCTGTTTGGAATCGACATCACTAATTTAATTACTGTTCTAGGGCACCTTTGTGTTGTGAATGTCCTAACTAGAGAGACGATGATTCACTAAAAGTTGACTTTTCTTTTCTGCAGATCATGTCATGATAAGCTACGGTGGGAGCGGTGGACCTGGTGGTCAAACTTCCAACAAAGGTGCTCGATGAATAACATTTGTTTTTCGATATGTGCTTTGTTGTGTTGTTACCCTATGCTAGCCTGGCTTATCGACATTTTTCTTTTCGATTCTGCAGTCGATATGCGATTCAATGTAAAAAATGCAACTTGGCTGAACGAGAAAGTGAGAGAGAGGATTATGCAAATGGTAAGTAATCGTTTTTTGGTCGATAGAGCATCCATCCTATGAAATCAAGAAAGTTGTTTTGAACTTCGCATCGTAGTAGCAATGCGCTGGTGCTAAAAAAAATTCCCGATACTCCTTTACTCTGTTTACATACAGGAGAAGCATCGAATCAATAAGGATGGAGAGCTCGTAGTTTCCTCCATGAAGATGAAACCTCAAAAGTTGCACTCTTTCTCTGCTCTATTGTGATGCATCTCTTCCTATTTCTTGCTAACACTGCTGTGACTTGATATTCTTTTTCATTCTTTCTAGGGGTACTGTCGAGGCTTCGACAAAGCTAAATGCGTTCACTTACCTGAAAAAGAAACTACAGGTTCTTGTAGGGAGAAGATGTAATAATGACTATGTCGAGCTTTTGTACTTGAGCGCCATGTTTCGAAAACATTTCTCTGTGTAGTACATTTTTCAATCTCATCTTGAAATACCTGAAAACAGAATATCATCGATGCTGCTTCATATGCCCCGCCTCCTCCTTCAGAAGAAACGTCTGAAAAGATTGCGAATCTGTAAGATTTTAAGATCCATTTCTCAATATGGCAAATGTTCAAGTGGTTTATGAAAATGGTTATCCGTGGCGACATATTGTGTGATATGCGTTTTTTCGCTCTGTCACCTCTTCACAGAGCGGCTCTTGCCAAGCAAAAACGAATGGAGAAGAAGAAAGACCAGCAGCAAATGAAAATTTGAGTTGTTGATTTATTGGTGTGAGATTCGACTTATTTTGTCCTGACAATTAGTTGATGTTGTCATAAAAACCAAATAATCACTGTCCGCTTTTACTCTACAAGTTGAACAATTTTTCTGAGCTTGATTACAAATGACAATTAACAGCAATATCTGAATTCTGACTGAACCACTCATTCACTGAGATGAGACAACGTTGGAGTCGCTTGTTCTTAGTAACAATTCCAAACTTCTCAACAAATTCAACCCATCCCATTATTGAACGATGCATATATACTAATAGGCCCATCAATGTGACAATGTGTAAACACACAGACACACACACACACACACACACACACAGAGAGAGAGAGAGAGAGAGAGAGAGAGAGAGAGGGAGGGAGAGATAACGTCATTGCATGATGGTGGGTAGACCACAAAAAGAAGAATCAAATGATTTAACATTCCACTCGAACAACTAAGCTAATAATGAAAGCCTAATTATGATATATTGCTCCACCACAAGCAACTGCAATCTGATGGTTTTGTTAGTGATGCTGAGAATCTTGGCGTGGGGTCTCTTTTAACTTCACGCTCGAAGCATTTAGCTTTGGACCATAATCCCTTTTGCTTTGTTTCTTGATTTGAACAACGACAAGTGGTAGCTTATTAATATTCACTTTTTTTATGGCAATTTCATTATTGGAAGTGGAAATACCTAGACTTATCAATACATATGCATAAAGGATGTTACTTCATAAATATTGCCCACGAACTTAATTGAGCTGTGAATTGTGATAGATTAGGTTTCCAGTGACAAATATATATTAATGGCAGCTATCAAACTCTTGTTGATAAACTGGTTAGGTGTCATAGAGGACGTCATGCTTAGGTAAAATCGTAATCATATCTTGGCTTTCTTATATCGATGTTATATGGTACCAACATAAAAAGAACAGTTATAAGGAGAAAATATGTACATATATGATGAAACAATGTACGAAAGAGAAGTTAGTAAATATAAGACGACATTAGACAACATACATCATACATGTAACTTTTCTAATCATGATTAACCCTATCTATTACGACACTGCGTTAATCCTACCCACTATACACTAATAATGAGTCGTCATTCGTCAACTTTTCCCGAAATCTACTACAGTTTTCGAAATACTGTAAATTATTTATATATATGCATTATCTTTCACAAGGTATCATATTGTATACAATGTCGTCATGGATTTTTATTTCGATTCCACATAATCCAATGACTTCAAAGCAGCATCAATATCCATGTCGTCGTCTTCGTCGAAACCAAAAAAGTCGCCGCCGTCATAATCTGACAACAGCCATGATGTGTAATAGTCGTCATCCACCGTGATATTCTCGCCGTACTCTACGTCGTCTTTAAATAGATAGCTGATCAAAGGGTCGTTCTCATACATGTTCGAACTAACACTGTAATCAGATGAACTGCTTTGAAGATCATTTGGAGAAGACGACGACCTATTCTGCCCCGAGAGCACATTATTATTATTACTGACAACACATTCATGAGATGTTTTGTCTTGTTCTTGAATATCTTCAGTTGCTGATGCTTGAGATTTCTCCGAAGGGTTTTGCTTATTACCACCACGATCGTCATCGTCTTTGTTGAGCGGCTCGTGTGTGATGGGATCGATTCCCATTCTGATAAGCTTTTTCTTGATATGTGTGTTCCAATGATTCTTGATTTCGTTGTCTGTTCTTCCCGGCAAGTTTGCAGCAATCTTGGACCACCTTTTAGTTATCACGGTATATCGTAATAAAAAATTAATTTCAAACTTGAAAGCGAAGGACAATATTGCTATTGGGCGTTATATTAATCAAAATATTTGCGATTTGCGAAGATTATTATTTTCAAAGGTGGTTCCGTGTGGGAATTTCATTATTATGTTAATAATGAAATTTGAATATATATGTAAGAAAGTTCGACAAACAACGGCGTGCATGGGCTAATAATTAATTTATTACCTATTTCCAAGACGTGCGTGAAGGTCAATGACCATTTTCTCCTCGTCTTCATTAAGAAGGCCCCTCTTCAAATCTGGCCGGAGATAGTTTGTCCACCGTAGGCGGCAGCTTTTGCCGCAGCGGCGGAGCCCGGCCAGCCTCGGCAAAGCCCTCCAACAACATTGACCGTTGGTCAATATAAAGTCGATCAACTTCTTATCTTCCTCGGCCGTCCATGGACCTTTCTTCACACCTAGCTTGTCACAACATGGTTGCCTTCCCATTTAAATCAAAATGTATTAACACAATGTTTTATAACACACAAATGATATTATTAATAACTGAAAAATCTCTGTGGTTTGGTGCATATGATATTATGTTTGGTGGAGATCAAATGTCCCTTCCTTACCCACCTATATATATACTACCAAACCCAATGACATTAAGGTCTTTCTCCGAGTTTATAATATTGTCTTTGTGTGTGTTTTAGTGTGTGCGATTTTGAGGCCCCACAATTTGTATAGTGAAAGCTACTTATCAACTAAAGAATAGACATTTAATTAGTATTGTTCAAGATAGCCTTTTATATCGTGTCACTCATAGGAGGTATAATACATGATGCAATTACCTCCATTTTCATTAGATTTAATATGTATTAGCCAAAAAAATAATTGAGATTCTGATCGAACATGAACAATCTCGAGAGAACGGAAAACAAATAGAAGAAACGACCAATACTAAATACTTTCTTACACGGTGTAGTAGAAAATAAAATCTCAAGTCATTCGTTACGTCACAACGACGTCATCATGGCTCTGTATCTCAGTGGGGAGTGTTTTTCTGTTTGCAATATATTCAAATATCCATATCTTCATTTCTCGACACGAATGATTAAGGTGTATAATATTGCCCAACACTTGCAATTATCTAGATTGTTCCATGGCATAATATTTGTTATTTTTGTAAGGTTGCCCAATTTTACAGAGAACTAGAAACATATCAACGAAGATACACATAATTTCGTGAATTGAAGTAGTCCTACGTGTCATCACTACAGAGATTACTTACGGTAATAAAATATCTTTTTTTCATCTCGGAAACATCTGAGCCATCAGTTTCTGAGCAGGTAAGTTCTTCCACTGCTAAGCCTCTTTGACTTGCAATCAAATGTGGGCCCCATTTCACAATAATACCAAAAAAATTGGGATTGGAATCCAATGTGGGGATGTAATTTACTTATTTCTTACATTGTTTACATTTTTCTTTCACAATACGTGTGACACAATGTTTCTCAAAATCGATATCTAAGTTTTAATTGGGAGCAAAGATCTACAAGTAATCGAACTCAATCAAAATCCCAAATCATGCACAGCTTCAACAAGAAGCAAATGTGAAACCATATACTACTTGTGCTGATAAACTAATGTTGTAACTAAACTATGTAATGAAAATAGGAAGCAATAGATGCTATCTGTCTTCCTCTACACGTGCAGAAAATCTACAACGGCTACCTACGATCTCATGTCTTAATTGCACACGTGTGAATTTTGTTAACAGTGAATGCATGCATGCAAGCATTTTATTTACTTTCCCCATAAGGAATGTTCAATTGACAAAACCCTAATTTTAATTATGTTTACTCTCATGTCTCCATCGTTATATACACATGCTGTAGCCTCAAATGCCCCAACGCTCATCAGATACGGTTAGAGTTAAACCACGTATAAAGGTTCTGTTAATTACATCATTAGTCAGCAAATCGAGTTATTAAATATTAACTATGTATAGGGACATTTGATTGCCATGTTTTTGTTTTGTGAATATTTGGAGGGCTCGTGGAGTTATATTAGAAGTCATTCTTGAGAAAAAAATAATGTTTATTATTTGTTATAGTAACTTTGTAATAATTAATTGCGAAGTCATCAAACCACTGTGGGATAATTATGGACCGAGCACCAACTATTGAACACGTATATTTTTTAGAATAATAATTGTAGCTATGGATTGAATACAAATAAGTTGGTTTTATAACAATGACGAAATTTACACATAGTGCAACCGTCACTAAAGTAACCTATTAATAAATATGGATTTTCCAATCTCTAATTAGTCACTACCAGCCCTTAAACTTTCAATTGATCCCTCATCTTCTTGCAATGCATTTGGTAATAATTCTATAAGGTTGTTGTCCCACTTAGGAACTTAAGCTATGGTTAGAAGTACCTAATAAAAAAGTGTTAACATCTATAACGCCCATAATAAAGGCAATCAATCACAAGGTAATTAAAGAAAGAGTATTGGGTTTGTTGGGGTATGGTGCATGTATGCTTTTCACTAGATAATGGGTCCCAAAATGTATCTTTTTTTCCTTTGAATATATAATAGAAGATGGGTTTGGTGAAGAAATAAATGTGTGAAAAAGCTATTTTCGAACGCAATTATCAATAGAATCAACTTTTTTCAGAGCGAAGTTGGTAAGCTTTTTGAGAAAAAAAAAGATATAAAACATGTGACCCATTTTTTCACATCTTGTATCATCATGACATGCTATTGAGTTATAACATTTTAGTAACATCTAAAATAAATCTTTTAATGGAATATAAACATTGAAGACCAAGAAAGGTGTCGTTAAAAACCACTTAAGACAAGACAGTACGACAATTATCCTATTAAATGGAGGGTAATAGTCGAATATAGAAAATTATTTAAAGGGAATCTTTTCAATTTTAAAAACTTCGTTCAAAGATTGGGCTTAATATGATAATTTAATAAAAACTAAAATTTAATAAAAACTAAAAACAATCAAGTAGTCAAAGTCTTGTAACCTTCCTGGACTGTTTTGAAAAGAAAGAAAAATTTAATAGGAGGTTTCTACCCTTTGACAGTTAGGAATTAGGCCAATTAGTTGTTGGCCCAATACTCGGTTGGGCTTAATCTCCAAAAATTGAGAATAACTATACAATCACTTCACAAGCTCTTGATAAAAGACAAAGACCATCTCTATATGACTATGATTTACTCCACACGATTTAGAAAAACTAAGGGACCCTTTACATTTCTATCAAATGGACGTAAGAAAAACAAATTTTCTAATATTGAGGATTAGAATAATAACAAAATACCATAATAAGCTTAACAAAACAGTGAGACAGACAATTAGCTTCCAATCTTCCTATAAATAGGACAAAATTATAATATGAATAAATATCAAGAAAAAAACCTCTCATTCATCCACTTCCAAATGACGATGTTGATGATGATGAGAAATCCTCACCAGAGACTCGAGAAACTCTTGAACCTGACAGAACATAAAGAATTCTATCACATTAATATTATGGAAATTGCCACAAGTTTCATCCCTTATTTGATTTATACATATATATTAATTATATGGTAGTTTTATACCTCTGAGGTGTCTCGAAGAGAGAACGTGGCATCGGTCTCTTTCGCAATAGCAGAAACAAGAATGCCATAGCCATGGTTTCTCCTCCTCAAAACCTAAATCAAGATAAAGATGTTTTTTTCTATTAATTATTACTAATTTATCCTAGGTGGGATTTTATCAAACTTGTTTTCATAGCTGTTGTAATGCATTATCATATCATCTATACCTTAAATGCATCTTCATCAGTTCTGTCGTCTCCAATGTAGATTGGAAGCACGTCTCTACGGTTACTAAATCCTGCGGTGTTCATCATATATGGTTATACAAATATGTTTATCACAAAACTTTTCTTTTTTATTATGATTCTTTCTTGGAGCAAACTGTTACCTAGAGATTCAAGAAGAAATTCAACTGCTTTCCCTTTATTCCAATCAATCACGGGGCGAACCTCTAAAACCTGTGAAAAATTAAATAGACCACTTTAAATTATAATTTCCGTGTAAACATCTTATCCAAAGGATTATTGAGCTAATTTTAACTACCTTTCGCCCGTGAGTCAGATGAAGACGAGGATAATCTTTCAAGATATCGTGGACATGTTGCGCAATAACATGCCAGCTCTGAATTTTTCGCAAGGTAGAAAAATGATATTATTTTGGCGCTTTTCGACGAATTTATAAGTTTAAGAAATCTTACATTCTCGTCGACGTTGCGATAATGTACAGAAACGCAGAATTTATGGTTCTCCACTTTCGAGCCCTTTATGTCTTTGGTGATCTCAACTATGGTTCGGAAAACCTAAGATATTACATATCTAGATTGAATATGAGCGCGTTATTATTCCTCGTATAATAGTAATAATAACGTCGCTTTACCTCGTCTATCATAGGCAAAAATTCACTGGCGGGCTGGAACAAATTGACCTCCTTGCCCTGTAAAAAATAAAAAAATATGACAAATTAATAATTTTAAGAAGAAGAAAAGAAAAATGATACAAAATTCAGCAATTTGATCACCTCTGCGTCAATTTTCTTTACGCAATCTGAATTGTTTTTCGAGGCTTCGACGACTGGAAACATAATGTCCATCCCGTGACTCCCAGCATAGTATAGCTCTTTCAATCCCACCAATTCAAAAACCTGAAAAAAATATATACGCGTAAGAATATATAGTTATTATAAAATCATTAATTATTATGACTACATTATTCATAACAACCTTATCACGGCTTCTTCCGCTGATAATGGCCGTCGGAAATTGCTTTGCGACATTCCTCACAGCACTTCGCATCTGCGCCAGAAATACGCACACACGCATATACATTATATGTAACTTTTATAAGATGAATCATTAGAAAAAGAAAATTAAATATGTAACCATTTATTCATCACTTCTTACAAGACTAGGCATAAAAGCTCTATCAGGGTCATCAACGATCGGCGAAAGCGTTCCGTCGTAATCCAAGAAAATAACCAACTTTCCGTTCCTCGCACGATCCTCTATCATAGGTAAAGACTTCAACGCCGAAGGATATGTAATCTGCAATAAGAGGCTTAGAATTCTTTCTTTAAATAATTAACAACATTCGGAAAAATAATCGTATAGTTAAAAAAAAAAAAGCGCACCATCCAAGTTTGGTAAGCTATGTCAGTTTCATCATAAGCTGTGTCAACGGCGTTGAAGTCCCTTACAACCTTTTTGCGCGGAGGAGACGAAGATTTCATAGCATCGAGCCAACCGTTCGACCTAACATCGTCGAGCTTCGAGGGTTTCTTTCTCGGCGTAGTTAGGGCATTATTAGAGGCGAAAAGTCCTAATCTCGACTTGTTCATAGGCGATGGATTATCGGCGAGAATTGGAGAAGCTTTCTTTGGCTTTAAATCCATTGAATTTTTGCGCTTTTCTGTAAAGGTCGAAGGCTCGCTTGTTTTTTTTTTTAACCTACTCTTTTGTCAATGAAGAACCAGCGCTTTAGTGTTGTATTGTCGCTGCTGCTCGGCGAGCGGTCCATTAAGTTGATGAAAATCTGATGAAAAGAATTATACGAAGAAAGTGAGATGAACAGGGAGAAGCAAAAGGAAATGATGCCAAAATTTTGAATTTTGATACCTCATGGCTAATGTCTCGGCGCATTTAATTTATGCCGAGAAAGTTTCCATCTTCGCCACAAAAAAGAAAATTACCGCTATTGCGCACGTCTTTCTCTCCTGCGATTTCAAAGACGTAAATAAATACTCGGCGATTAAATAAACACCTCTTTCGACTCATATTTCTTAGCTAGCGCGACGTATGAAGAGAAGTAACACAAACTACGCAAATATAATCCGCTCTATTGTAAGTTATAGGAAGGACAATGCTCTAATACATGTTGAGATCTTCGAAAGCATTGAGAATCACTAGCTTGCCAGGTATATATCAAAATTGAATGCACGAATAATAATAATAAACCCGAGTCAGTTGACGATCAAATAAAACAACTCCATCTCTTAATTGATTTTACGATGGAAAACGCAAGGCATTGCTAATAAGCTCATGTGGATAACTAGTTCATACAGCGATTGACAAGGAAGCTAGAGCAAACATGAACTAAAAGATTCAAACAACCTCCAAATAGGTAACATAGTCAAATGTCACATATCATTAAACTATACCCGACATTCTAAACATAGATGCAACAATATATAGGAGAGAGAGTCACATTCAAGTCCCACTTATGAGTACCAAATTGCTCGTCCTTTTGCGTGACAAACAATGTAAGAAGAGGAGCCAAAAGCAAGAAGAATTAGGCAAAGGAAAGTATGAACTATATATATATATATATATATATATATATGTAGAGAGAGAGAGAGAGAGAGAGAGAGAGAAGAAAGAAAAAACATCATAGCTGGACAAATAATAAATATATCTACTTCTATCTGTGTGGTGTAGAAGTGTGTGTTTGTGTGAGGCGGGTGTCTGTTATAACCACATGATTAAACTAAAATAGACAAGACTACCTGAAGGGGGCCTTTGCAAATAAAAAATATGTTTCCACTTCCCTAATAATTTATTAGGAAAAAAATGAAATATTTTGACATCTAACAGCAACAGACAAAATCATACAACTCAGAAATCAAACCGTCGGGTCAGAAAAAAAAAAGCTGGTTTCTGTCAAATCAAGAAGCGCAGATAGATCGGTGCAAACGATCAATTAACACATTGATGAATTTCAAGGTAATTCAGAACAAGAAAAAAAAATCCGATTCCGGCGAAATCCCATAAAACCAAAGAGAAAATAAAATGATAAAGCTTGGAGCTTTATGCGATAAAGCCTTTTCACGTATAAAGATTGGATTTTTAGATGAAACGTACGGATCCCAGAAACTCTTTTCCGAGGTTCAAAAGGCAAGGTTGTAAAATGCGCTAGGCGGTAGCTAGGCGCCCGAGGGGGCCTAGCGCCTAGACCGTCTAGGCGGAGCCTAGGCGGTTTCTAGGCGGAAATTATACGGTTCACCTATTTTTCCATCAATATATCAAATTAATATGAAGTTAGAATCATAAATATATTATACTTAAACTATGCAATAATAAAGAAAGGTTAATATTTTTTTATTTAAAGTGCATTTATTTTATACTGCAATTACATTACATATCGTTTATAAATTAATTTTGGATTTTTATATTTTTTGCAAGATTAGAATGCCAACTGTTGTATTGATTTATTTTATTTTATTTTTGGTAAAAATTTTTATTTTGGTAAACTTGTATTGATTTATTTGATTACAGTATTTATAAGATGCTATAATAAAAAAAATAAACGACTAGTTTTGTACTTAATTATTGTGAACTATCGTTCAACCTTTATTATTGCAAATAAATACTAATGTAAATTTTTTATCTAATATAAAGCTTAAAATTCAAGTAAATCCAAATTGGGCTTAGTATATTTTAAATTAAGAATAGGCCCAAAAAACCCTAGTTTTATGGTTACTGTTCTTCTTCATCCACCGATCGTCTTCTACCCACCAACAGTCACCATCACCATCACACTGTTACGCCGACGTTCCACCAAATTATTCGCCATTCCAGCAGATTAATCGGCCAAATATTCGGTCTGGACGCCGATTAAACGGTCTAGGCGCCGATTAGTCGGAAAGAGCGATTTTCCCAGCCGAATTACTACTTTTCGCCTCGGTGGCCGGCGCCTAGCGCTTAGGCGGCGCCTAGGCGGCCGCCTAGGCCGAATTTTACAACACTGTCAAAAGGTCAAGAAACAGTGTATGTCAGATAAAAGAGCCCATTAAGATCATACATTTACACATAAATCCTCTGAAAGAACACCTAAATTAACGTGAATTCAAATCTCAGCATATCACAAATTCAAGAAAAGGGACTCACCAATAAAACGAACGGAGAAGAGGAACATAACAGAAATTACGCACCTGTATACGACAATCAAATCAACGCCGCTTTAGATTAAAGAACCCTAGCAAATCAGAAAAATAAATAACAATAATAAATAATGAATATTTTGCGAAAGAAGGAAGGGGAAAATGGAAGGTGAAGTGTGTTGTATTTATAGCCGCATATTGGTGCGTGTATGTATGTGTGTTGCTGCGAAAAAGACGTGCCAAGTAAGGCAACCTTAACGCCTTCCGATTTCGGTCGTTGAATTGGAAACAAATATTTATTTATTTTTTCCCATAATAACAATTTTATGGTAGGCCAAATTTTTTTTTTATAAATCCCTCTCAAGCTACATAAAAGTGCAACTATCACGTTATCACCTTTGCTACCGAAATCAAAATAACCTATTTTGAGTCTCACGTGTATAGGTCTCATTGAAAAAAATGCACCGATAGTGTATTGTGTTTTATTTTACAGACATATTCACAATTACATAGTAGATTTCAAAGTAATAGTACAATATACTGATGGTGATGAGGGTCGATCGCCCATTATAATCATAGGAAAATACCGTATGTATGAGTCGATGTTTAATATTTACCATATCATTAAATATTTAATGGCTCCACTCCACCAAATTAAAATTGAATAGGCTTCACATGTTTGTTTAAAGAGTAAATTATCATTCAGGCCCCAAAAGTGATTAAAAATAGTTTCCAGGACCTTTAAGAAAAAATTTTAGTTTAAAGGACCAATTTTTCGTAAAATTTAAAGATAAGGACCAACTGTTATAAAGTTGTATGAATTGTTATCGGATGATCGTTTTCTGTTATTTTCATAACAATGAACTGTTATTGTGGGAACATTGAATTGTTACTGCAGATCAATAAATTGTTACTGAATAATCGGGTCCTTAAAACTAATTTTTTTCTGACAGGGCCTGAACAAAAATTTCAGACCCTGACAGGGGACTGAACAAAAATTTCCCCTTGTTTAAAGGGTAAATTATCATTCAGGCCCCAAAAGTAATTAAAAATAGTTTCCAGGACCTTTAAGAAAAAAATTTAGTTTAAAGGACCAACTTTTCGTAAAATTTAAAGATAAGGACCAACTGTTATAAAGTGTGTATGAATAGTTATCGGATGATCGTTTCCTGTTATTTTCGTAACAATGTACTGTTATTGTGGGAACAATGAATTGTTACTGCAGACCAAGAAATTGTTATTGAATAATCGGGTCCTTAAAACTAATTTTTTTTCTGACAGGGCCTGAACAAAAATTTCAGACCTGACAGGGACTGAACAAAAATTCCCCTTGTTTAAATCTAACTTTAATTCGATCAGATGACACTCGTAAAACTCTCAAAATTATTCTATAAATGCTGTGTAATAGCTTCCGTCATCAGCAAAGCACGTGGCGATCAGTGACCTGCATGCTTGACACGTGTCGGTCGGCTAACTCGGACTAACTTAGAATTTTCGGTTATTTTATTTTTTATTAATTTCTGTTGGTCATTTAAAGAGGGTATGGTCTCGTCTAGCTCTAGAGAGAGTCGGACAATTCACGGTTATATATAATGTTTACGAAATGGTCCGAAAGTCTCTTGATTCACGTGGGACTTGTCACGTGCCCCATACGGTCATACCTAGCCTTTTTCATCAAACTTAATTTTTCTTTTCTTTTTTCTCTTATCTTTTCTTTTTCTTCTATTTTAGTTATATATATTTCAAAACTTGAGTTTGAAAAACATCTGAATCTTACACATATATACACGTTAATATACTCTATTATATAATGATAAATTCAACAAAAATTACTTTACTTGCAAGAAACCCTTTTCATATATGATAGACTAAGTCAGATAAAGAAAATGCACGTAGTCTCGCCCCGCATGATATGCTTGTTCAATTTCTTGTGTATAATGTTCTTTAATGAGATGTTTGGAAATCATTGCCGTTATTTGCAAATATTAGGCGGTGCCCAACTTTTTCAATTATTTGAAAGTGATTGTCTAGGTGATTTACTTCGTCAAAGTCGGATTTAATCTGTAGGCTTCATGGCATAATATTCAACAAAATTTTCATGATTATATAAATGGAACATCTATATCATATTAAATAAGACTAGCAAATATTTCTACTTTGAGAGAGAACATGTTCAGAATTCAGATAAACACTTCAGGCCTTGAGCTCATAACAAACCAGAAAAGGAAACAAGAATGCAGAGGAATCTAAAATTAAACAATGCCAAAAAGGATACAAAATCACAGTACTGTCAGAAGAAGTTAGGCAAGAAAAAAAATTATCATATATATGTATATGATGAAGAAAGATGTGTATCGATAGAAAAAAAAAACGATTTCTTTTATTTCATAACATATATATTCGATGCTATCTGAATCTGATCCATGCTGTGCAGGTTGCAACTACATTTTTTTTTTTAATTACTGTATTTCAATAATCTAACATTATAATCCTGGATGAGGCTTATCGATCGTTGTTTTCTATATTCTTAAGCATCAAAATCCCAATACATCAGGGGAAAAAGGATAACTTTCTCAATATATTGAAATTAGTTATTAATCTTATCCATTAATTCACTCGTTTTTTAATTGTGCAATCTGTTTAATTTATATAACCCAACGAATAATTATCTTGGATTAGATAAGTGGGCCTTGTAATGATTTAATTGGGCCAAAAATCGGCCCACTTAAGAAGCAAGCATTCAAAATATATCTGAATTACCGACTAATATTGTTTCGTGGGAAGTCGTTGGTTGGTAGGTATGACTCTGTTTTCTTCTTCTTCTTCTTTTTTTTTTTTAAATACGATTCGTTCAAGAATCAAGGAACGGATGATTAGGATATTATAATTAGTATTTTGAGCAAGCCAAGCCAAGCCAAGCCAAGAGAATAGGATCTATATTTGACGATTTAGCTATAAACCCACACAAACACACACACATATATATAATATACTATTATTATTATATATGATGTAACGTGTGCGAACGAACACTCTTAGTGAAAACATAAGTAACAAGGATGGATGATAAAGAACCATTGGCATCCACAATGCTCTTATTTGTTTTCGTGACTGGTTTTATGTTTGGATGCGACTTTGGATACACAGGTGAACGAAGAACAGCAGCGTTGTTTACAATCGTAATTATCTGCGAGCACACATATGTATACAAATACTATGGATTAATATATGTGATACAATTGCATTTCAGGTGACAAGTTATTGATGCCTTATTTCTTGCAAGTCTACTTTCCCACGGCATACAAGAACATGGAGGCATCGTCTTCTTCTTCTTCTTGCGTGTTATTTGGAGATTTTTCTGTTACACTTTTTCGCTTGTGGTTCTATCTGGGAGCGTTTATGTCGGCATACGCAATCACAATATTTCGCGTACGAACACACATAAAAATGGTAGAGGGTGGACTTCTCGTGCTTATTGGTCTTCACTTCGATCTTTATGCGACAAACATTTGGCTGCTTAATAGTAGCAGAATCTTCTATGGGATGAGCATGGGCATTCTCCTCCAAGTAACAAACAATCTCTATGATAATCGACCCCACACCATATATATATATATATATATTTATTTATTTTGTTTTTTTTGGGGTTTAGGTTGTAGCTACACATGCATTGGAGGAGGCTCCGCTGAGATACTACAGACGGGTTATGACATTATTTCCTCAAGCAATCAGTTGGGGAATTTTTACGGGCCATTTGTTTTCTTCGGTGATTAGACTTGTTTCAAAAAAGAATCGTGATATGGCAATTGCGATCTCGGATTTAATTTTGATCTTCGGGACCGTGTTTTGTGGGTGTAACTCGATAGCTACAAGCCAAATACTCCTGGATCTGAGTCGTGGCTGGTCGGAAATGACCAAAAATTATATTAGAACCAAAGGTCATGGGAGCTACGTGGCCGTAATATCTCTAACTGAGCAAGTCTCGCCGAGTAATATCATCTTCGAGAGAAAAAAATACTTACCCCCAATATTTATGGCCGCATGCATATCCGTCTTTCAGCAACTCACCGGCGTATATGCCTTGATGATCTACGCTCCCTTTTTATTCAAAAACAGCGGATTTAGCGAAAACCACTCTTCGATGCTGTGTTGTGGTGTTGTTCACGTCGTTAACCTTATATTCGCGTTTCTGTCATCCAAAGCAATCATCCATTGGAATATTCAACGGAAGAGCTTATTAATGCAAGGGGGGATCGCAATGATGCTATGCCAGGTTAGAAATTCATAATAATAATCATAATAATAGTAAATACTCTTTCTTCTTATATTATTATTATTATTATTATTATTATTATTATTATTATTATTATTATTATTATTATTATTATCATGGTTGTTGGTTGGTATGGGCTTCGACAGATAATTATCATATGCATCGTCGTTGGAGTTGGCGAAAACCTCGGTGGTGGCGCAATGACCAACAAGTGGAATGCTATCCTGTTGGTTGTTGTAGTGAGCGGTTACGTGGGGGGGTTTGCGTGGTCGTGGGGCACGCTAGGGTGGCTGCTGCCGAGCGAGATTCTGCCTGTTAAAGTTCGATCGCTCGGTTATAGCCTATGCATCAGCGTGAACATCTTATCCATGTTTTTTGTCACCCAATTCTTCACGACGGGGCTTTGCATGACGAAGTTTACCATCCATTTACTCACTTTAGGCTCGATGCTTTTCATTACTATCTTTACATACTTTTTCTTACCCGAGACCAAAGGCCTACAAGTCGACAATGACGACGTGTCCAAGATTTGGAGCACGCATTGGTTTTGGAAGAGATTCAGCCAACAACAAGGAGAAGAAGAGGATAATAAGAGCGCCACGAAATCATTTCAAAATGTATAAATCATTTCAAGAAGACAGGCGCCGTTTTGATTGTTATATATACATCTCTATTGATCGTTATGTATCTAGCGACGAAGATCACAATTGAATTGCTATAACATATAGACTTCTAATGACAAACCTACCCGATGACATAAAAAGTGATGATGGTGGAGAGGTGCGAGCATGAAATAACCATAGCTAATAATATATGGTATAATATATGCATTAAAAAATTAAAAATAGAATTAAAGGGTCATGAAGCAAGCAATCTCCTGAATTTTTTTTTTTTGGCATTTTCATTTCAGGCCCCTACATAAGTATAATTTAGGGTTCAGACTCTCTTCGGAAATTATTTAGTTTTAAGGACCCATTTTTATACAGTTTCACTTTATTGCTCTTACATACCAATATGTTGAAATTCTGTACCACAAAACCATAATTCGGTACCAGTTTATGATCATCTGATACCAGTTTATTTTCTGCAGTACCACTTTATTGCTCTGACATACCAGTATGTTGAAAGTTTGTAAACAAAACAATCATTCTATACCAGTTCAAATGTTTTTCATACCACCTTTTTACACCACACAAAATGGGTCATTTAACCTAAAAAAATCTTAAACGGCCTGAATTCGAAATCAAACCCTTAAAGGGGCCTGATTTCGAATTGACCCTTTTTTTACTTGTATTTTGCCGTTCACAGAGATCTTTTACTCCGTATTAAAAATCTACACAACTTAATGTTTATTAAATAAATACACGCAATTTTATACTATACTCAGTCATATATTTTAATTCTAAATAACTAGTTTTTTTCTCGTACATTGCACGGGTCTTAATTATATTTAATAACAATAATAATAATAATAATAAGAAAACATAATTACTGAAAAATATAATATTATTTTATAATTCTAAATTTATAATATGTAAAATTGTTGATTATTTTAAGATCTTACAATGTCCGGATGAAAGTTTGGATGTGGCGGTGAATTTTTATAATATAAAAAACTAAATATTTAAAGAAAAAATATTGTAAACAAAAAAATTGTCGAATCGAATAATCGAATAGCAATGCAACTTAGATTCCATAGGGAGTCCACCTTACGAGTAGACCTGTCAAAACGATTTCTTGGCCACTGGCGGGGAGGGGCCGGCTAGCCCGCCAACTGGCGGGCTGAAGAAAGCTAGGCCCGCGCCCGCCCACTGGCGGGCCGCGGGCCCGACGGGCTTAGCCCGCATAAACTAAAAAAATAAAATAAAACCTGAAAATAAAAAATAAATAAAAAATAGATTTAATATATTTCAACTTCAGAAAATATTAATTAATTTATCATTTAATTTTATAAATTATAAAATATTACCAAAAAATATAAAATTTATATAATTTATAAAAAATATTATAATTTATATATTAATATATAAATTTATCAATTAATTTTAATATATAATATATATTATTGTCGGGCCAGCCTGCGGGGCCGGCCTGCCTCCTGGCGGGCCTGAAAAATCGGAGCCCGCCCCGCCCTTTTGGCGGGGCAGGGCGGGCCGCGGGCAATATTGTCAGCTCTACGTACGAGTGATATCCCACAGCTGTTTTCCTGCCAATGCCAGGTTCCAAGTTTCACAGTCCCGTAAGTTTAGACCACCTTTACTTTTTGGGGAGCAGACCCTATCCTAGTGGATTAGAGGGATGCATTTATCATGGTTTTTTTTTCCCCAAAGGAACTCTCGGCATATCCTGTCCACCTCTGTCCACCTCTCTAGTAATTGCTCTGGGCAGTAAAAAGATTGACCCCCAATATCCATGTGTAGACAGTAGGACAACGTTTATCAAACACAATCTTCCCGCATAAGAAAGGTTTCTTGTGGTTGTGGCCCAGCAGTTGATACGAGCTGTTATTTTCTAATAGGTAAAGTTTTCGGATCATAACATTTTTAATGTTACGTTCCTATCGAAATTCTACCATCGTAATTTTCTTAATCGGCACAATGCCTTAAATTATATATTATCTTCAGTTAAAAGAAGTCATTGCATTACCATCCATAATCTCTCTCGTAACAATTCGCATTACGGTCCATCTAAATATAATATACCGATGCTGCTAGTAATGGCTTGCAACCTATATTTGCTACGTCCGCCCTTTCGCATATTGCTCTAGAAAATATTATAAAGATTATCATCACCTTCCTATATTGAGCCTATTTACACAAAGTAAGCAAAGCCGGTTACAACTTAACCATTACGAGAATAACCCAATATATATCTCAATTTTTCAATCACGGAGCTGGGAATTGTGTATTGGGATCCAAAAAAAAAAAAAAAAACTTTTTCAGAAGTTTAATAGTTTTGGATTCAAATTTCGGAATAGAAAAGAAAATAGCATACTTATGAAATAAAATTAAAACTAAAAAATGCAACATTTCATGATCTTCTCATTATATTCATTACAAATGAGGACGAGACGCCCCTGATCTGATATATTAATAATGGAGTGCATAAACATAGTAGACCTCACTACTACATGATACACAAATAAGGATGGAGAGCTCGTAGTTTCCTCTATGAAAATGAAACCTCAAAAGTTGCACTCTTTCTCTGCTCTATTGTGATGCATCCGTTCCTACTGCTGGCTAAAACTGCTGTGAATTGATTGTTTTATTCTTTCTAGGGGTACTGTCGAGGCTTCGACAAGGCTCAATGCGTTCACTTACCTGAAAAAGAAACTACAGGTACTTGTAGGGGAGATGTAATAATGGGTATATCGAGCTTGTATTTGTACTCAAGTGCCATGTCTCGAAAGCATTTCTATGTTTTTCAATCTCATCTTGAAATACCTGAAAACAGAATATCATCGATGCTGCTTCATATGCCCCGCCTCCTCCTTCAGAAGAAACGTCTAAAAAGATTGCAGATTTTAAGAAAATCCATTTCTCAATGTGGCAAATGTTCAAATAGTTTATGAAAATAGTTATCCGTGCGACATATTGTGTGATGTGCGTTTTTCGCTCTGTCATTCACATAGCGGCTCTTGCCAAGCAAAAACGAATGAAATTAAAAAACCAAAAGAAGAATTGATGATTGATGATCTGTCCCGCGCTCTCGGTAATCGATCGGATTACATTGCACCGCATGTCTCATCCAACGGCTGGGATGGCGACACCATCTTAGCTGATTTTATTATTTTTCAGATATTAAGAGATTGGGCCAAAGTCCATCACCATTATTGAGCCTATTTGCTAATAAAATAAAAAATAAACATTCCGTTGCCGGGACTTGAACCCGGGTCTCTCGGATGAGAGCCGAGTATCCTAACCAACTAGACTACAACGGATTTTCGAATTTTGTTCGTACTATAATTATTTAGTTTTGTTCTCGAAGATCTATCCTTTTTACTTCTTAGTTCTGTAGTAGTGATATGCGTTTTTCGCTCTGTCATTCACATAACGGCTCTTGCCAAGCAAAAACGAATGGACCAGAAGAAAGCCCAGCATCAAATGAAAATTTGAGTTAGTGAATTTATTGGTGTGAGGTTCGACTTATTTTGTCCTGACAATTAGTTGATGGTGTCGTAAAAACCAAATCGCAATAAATATGTCCGCTTTTACGTTATATTATCAACTTGAACATTTTTTGGTGAGCGTAATTACAACTGACAGTTACCAGCAATATTTGAATTCTGAATAAACCAATCATTCACTTAGATCATATGTGAATTTGTTACATGAAGGACAAAATAGTTAATGATTAGATGTTGACATTGTCTGTACTTCTCACTAACCATGTTCCCAACGTGGCGTGGTCTCATGAATGATGTGGAGAGTGATAATTACTTCTTGGAATTAATTTAAAATAACATTAAAATATTTGCTAAAGGGCCAATTTCTTCAACTTCAGCGTGGGCCTACCTCCTCATCAACTGGGCCAAAATCTTCATCCACTCTAGGGTTTTCTTCTGCTAAGGTAGGGCGAGATCTGACAAGTTCTACGCGGCAGCCGGCAGACGGCTCGCCGGGAACCAGTTCCGGCGCCAGCGGCAGACTGCTCGCCGGAACAAGGTCCGGCGCCGGCGGAAGAACTACTGCCGTGGTCAGCGTTCGGATGAAATGAAAATAAAAAAAAAAAAAGTGATAGTAGCTTTACGTAAAAATGTTAAAAAAGTTAAGTCAAGACAGTAGCTTGTTAAAAAAAAAAAGAAAAAAATTCAAACGAAGATAACCTATTCTTCCACCCCATTTTTTCAGACGCTTTTGCAGATGAATTGCTAAAAGCATGAGTGTCATTCCAAAACTATAGGCTGACCCAACAAATTACTTCTACGAGCCATGTGAAAAATAAGAATTACAATGTTGCTTATTGCACAACAAAGTATGATGAAGGGCATAAAAATTTTCCCTTCGACAATGAACAGAAGGACAATGATTTGATAATGGAAGAACTCTCTCGTATTTGAAATATTCTCCTACAAAATCAATAAGACACCCAATAAATCCAAGAATAATGCCCAGAAACCAATCACTAAAATGATTAGGACCACCATATGTCACTCACTATTCCTTCACACCCAACAACTGCGCAACAAAGAAAAGAAATTAATGTATCTAATTTATGAAAAATTTCACTAGGTGAAGCCGTTGATTTTCTGCTTGATATTTAGGAATCATTATAGTGAAAGGATGGCTTAATGAGCGACAAAATCAAGAACAGTGAGAAGAAACTAATCACGATAGTAAAAATTGCCATTTCAAATTCAATCATACGCAGAAAAAAAAAGGCCATGCGATACACTTACTCGTTTTTTGGCGACAATACTGCGAGTCTCGTACTCCTTACTCCTTATTTCACCAGAAAAAAAAAAAGTTGTGCGATACACATACTCGTTTTTTGGCGACAATACTTCTGGGATTCTCGTACTCCTTTATTGGACTGAATGAACCCTTGGCGACATTACTTCTGCGAGAGTGTCTGTGTACTCCTTTTTTTGGAGTGATTGAACCATCCAACATCCAATAATTTTAATTGCAATTGCACGTGGCGTACCTGCATGCTTGACACGTGTCGATTAGTTAGTATCCATTAATTAATCACTATTTTTTAATTGTGCAACCTGTTTATATAATCCCAACGAAAATTTTCTTGGATTAGAGAAATGGACCTTGTTATGATTTAACTGGGCCGAAATTGGCCCACTTAAGATGCAAACATCGAAATATATCTGAATTGCCACCGCCATGGTTAAATGGCTGTAATCAGATCCACGGTAATAATAGAAACGACCACCACCGACGAATCTCCGCCATGCCACCGCCGTCTATCATCCCCATATCCGCCGCTGTCCTCCTCCTATTCCTCAATTTCTCCACCATCTCCTCCGCGTCCTCGACGAACTGCACCAACCGTTACATCCACATCCGCCGCCTCCCTCCGCAATTCAACGTCGGCCTCCTCGATAACTGCACTTCCTACCCCGTATACGTCGACGATTTCTGTCCGTACGCCGCCAATCACGGTCTAGGGCACAAGACGCACAATTCCTCCCACAGTTGGTACCGTACGGACCCTTTCATGCTCGAGCTCGTGTTCCACCGAAGGATGCTCGAGTATTCGTGCCTCACCGACGACCCACGCTCGGCGGACGCTGTTTATTTGCCCTACTACGCTGGGATCGATAGCTTGAGGTACCTGTTTGGGCCTGAACAGAATGATAGCTTCAGGCACGGATTGGATTTGTTTCACTACCTGGTAATTGACCTAAGTTTCAGTAGCTTAGCTACCTGGAAATCGATCGAAGTTTTTTTAGTTTCAGTTGAAATTGCGTACTTTCTTGGCTAGATCGTCTGATTTCGTTGATGAAAATCGAGCATTTGATGAGAAAAAGAACTACTGATTTTGGCACCAGCAATTCGATAGTGAAGTTGCTTATCTCAACTTGTTTAGAACTGTCATTACAGTTGATTACCACTTGGGCATTTGCCCAATGTGTTTAACGTTATAGAGCGTTCATTTTTGCTGTGGTGATTACAATCTGTTATAATTCCTCATTTTGGTCACTTTTGAAATTGTAAAGAAGTTTCATTGCATTCTCTGCCTTTGTGGTAATTTCGAATTCGTTCGACTGATTAACATCTGCTGCGAACCTTTCAGAGTGTGGACAACCCAAGTATATGGACAAGAAACATGGGACACGACCACTTCTTAGTCATGGCCAGGCCAGCCTGGGACTTCAGCCAACCCTTAGCCAACAACCCACCAATCTTCGGCACATCATTCCTCGAACTGCCCGAGTTCTTCAACGTAACAGCACTAACCCTAGAATCTCGAGCCTACCCATGGCAAGAACAGGCAATACCATATCCCACCTCATTCCACCCACCAAACCTAGCATTCCTCGACTCATGGCTCAATCGAGTGAGACGGTCAAGACGAACCACGCTAATGCTGTTCGCCGCCGGCGGGGGAATATCAGCGAACCCGAACATAAGGAGGAGCATTAGGCTCGAGTGCAATAACATCACAGCCACGAGCTCCAACAACACTTCGTACGACAGCCTCTGCGAATTCGTGGACTGCTCGAATGGTATCTGCGAGCACGACCCAATTAGGTACACGAAGCCCATGCTGAAGTCCAGCTTCTGCTTGCAGCCGCCTGGCGATACGCCAACTAGGCGGTCGACCTTCGACGGGATCATCGCTGGGTGCATCCCAGTGTTCTTCGAGGAGATGACTGCCAAGAAGCAGTATGGGTGGCACTTGCTGGAAAATGAGTATGATGAATTTTCGGTTTTTATACCGAAGGAGGACGTGGTTTTCAAAGGGGTGAGTATATTGGATGTGCTGACTAGGATTCCGAGGGGCGAAGTGAGGAGGATGAGGGAGAAGGTTATTGAGATGATACCTAGGGTTATGTACAGAAGGCATGGGAGTTCTTTGGGTCTGAGGAGTAAGAAAGATGCTTTCGACGTTGCTGTTGAGGAGACTCTGAGGAAGATTGAGTCGAGGGTTGAAGAATTTGCAGGCCGATGAAATGCTTGCTATATGGTGATTTATTTATTTATTTATTAGTCAAGCAGTTTTTTTTTTTTTTTTTCTGTAGTTTCTGCCTGGAAGAGGTTGGAGATTCAGTTTTGCTGTTGCTGTCTGTAAATTACGATGTTGTAAGGGGGTCGTCTCCGCTCTTACATGTTCTTCTTACCTTTTACCTAACATTCCAAGAATGATGTTTTATATTGCGTGTAAAAATTTTTAAACTAAATTACAGTTGTACAACTCAAATCAATTATAATAAATTATATGAAACAACAAAAAGGAAAGCATGGTTTAACTGACCTTTATCAAAGCGAGTTTGAGTCGAATTATTACTTGCAATTAGAGCATCAAATCAAAGTCGTAAAGATCTGATTTTTAATATGCGATCCTTCGGCTTATCGATTAGTACTACTAGTAGCAGATCTTGTTGCCTCTCTCTTTATTATGGAGGAGAGACGCACTCAAAGCCCCAAACGCACGCACTCGTTTGTCCCTTTGCTATAAATAATTCGCAGGGCCGTTCACCTATTTCCCTCCCAAAACACGCACAAGGAGGGCTCTACAGCCAAGTGGTAGAAAGGAAAGGACGAAAGCATTCTTTCAAGAAATCGAAGCTTAGCTCGGCGCAGGTGACAATGTCTGCTATGGAAGCTACTGATCCACGTGTTCCAGCTATCCAGTCAACCATCCGCGTTGTTCCTGACTTTCCAAAACCAGGTTTTTGGACATCTATTACCTATCTATGTACCCTTGTTTTTTGTCTATTCTCCTCGTTCTTTCTTGGGTTTTCTTTTTTGTTGCGTGTGTCTAGCTGTAGTAAATTGACTGGGAAATTTGTGAATCAGATGGGTTTTCATGTTCTTGTTTCTTAATGGATCTTGTTTTTTCTGACTCAAGATTCAATTTTTTTTCTTTATGTGGGTTCTTAAAATGTTGCTTCCATGTTTTTCTTTTTATTGTTACTAGCCACGATGTTTCAAGAGATGAATACAGCTTTAGGGCTATCTTGATTTGTGCAGTAAAATTGAAGCTAATTTGTTCCTTCGAATGCTGAGGATGTAATTTTCCTTTGGCTGGTTTTTTTACTCAGGGATACTGTTTCAAGACATTACTACACTGTTGCTTGACCCAAAGGCCTTCAAAGACACCATTGACTTGTTTGTTGAGCGTTACAAAAGCAAGAATATATCTGTCGTTGCTGGTACATTTTCTTCGTTTTTTTTGTCCTTCTCTATTATTAATGTTCACCTTTATGTTCTATTGGCCTCTTTTTTTGTGTGGGTGGCTGCCTCTAATTGTGTTTATCACTGTGGTCCCTTTTCAACTCACATTCATGACAGCTTCTTTTGGTGGATTTTAAATTTCCATTCTGAACCAAATTAGTTCACACATTGATTTTCTTCATCCACTCTGACTCCTTACATTGTATACTCTGTATGTAGACCATCATTCCGATGCAAAATGCAAACGTTGTCTGATAGAAATAAGGGTTGCAACTTGCAAAGATATTTCTTTCTCTAGATTTGGTCACAGTGTTGATTGGGACATTAATTATTCTTAAAGTTTTGGAGCTGTCCTAAGCTTCCTTCCATCTCTCTATTAAGTATTGGAAAGAAAAGAAGAAAAAAATTAAATAAGTAGTTCATAGTGATGTATTGTGACATGTGCTTCTGTAATACCATTCGTGGTGTCATAATTAGGGGTTAAATGGTGGTGGTTGGTTATGGGCTCCCACTATCCAAATTGTTGAAATAAGGCTGTAGGTCCCATCAACCTTAATTATGTGTTCTTTTTCTTACATTATATCTTCTTACTTTCAGAGTTTTAGTTGTGGGCTTGTATTTTGATGCACCTTTTTAACTCTCTTGTAAGCTACACGACAAGGACTTTTCTCCATATCATGATATTCTCGAAAAGAAAAAAAAAATGATCTTTTTGAGTGGATTTGTGGTTTTCTGATAGGCAATGATGAGCAATTATTGTAGGGAGGATTATACTATTCTGTGATGTACATAGTCCACTATAAATCCTCTTTTAACTGGTTTATAGGTAGTGTTATAGTGTATAATCTGTGGTTAATGCAGCATTATCTTATTAGAATTGATGTAGGAATGAGTAAACTATTCTCTGTTTTGTCTTTTTTGTTTATTTGGGGTTTTCCTAAGCTTGGTACTGCTGTAAAGTGAATAAGAAAAGAAGCCAATTATATTATCCATTTGCCTAACAATGCCAAGACCAGACAACTGTCAAATATTATCTTAACTTAGTTGATGTAATGTGCTTACATTATATATATTATATTTGCTAATTTGTCTCCATGTTTGTATTGTGCCACAGCTGTTGCCATGTTGATCTCAAATTTGTAAACTCCCATTACATTATTTTTTTAATGATGCATTGTGTTGCTTTTGAATTATATCTATCTTTTTTTTTTTGTTGCATAATCATAAAGACTCCATTAGAAGGCTCAACTATTCCGACATGAAATGATCAAAAACATATATACTTTGTAACTAAGATATGAACAAGATTGAGGTATATGTTCCCATGCAAATCCATTGATTATTTCTTACTTGCTTCCTGTTAATTAAGGGATTTCAATACAAAAAAACAAGTCTGCATGGAAAAAGTGTGCTTTAGTAGATTGTTCAATCTGACCTAAGTTTAAAAATGCTTCAAAATAACTTCAGAAACCCTATTAAAAAATGTGAGTCCAATGTAACTTTCGTCGATTTTTTTTTTTTTTTCAAATTCTCAGGTATAGAGGCTCGTGGCTTTATATTCGGTCCTCCTATTGCATTAGCGATTGGCGCAAAGTTCGTGCCTTTAAGGAAACCGAAAAAACTCCCAGGTATTAATAATACTCTTTTCTTCTAAAATTATGCGATTATTATTACACATTGTCTTAGAGCTTAGTGATCTTTCGGACAAAAACGATTTTTTGTCATCTTCAAAACAAAAAAAACTAACTGCAGGCGAAGTTATCAGACAAGAGTACGACTTAGAATATGGTAGCGATTGCATTGAAATGCACGTCGGTGCTGTGGGGCCCGGCGAACGCGCTTTGGTAGTCGACGATCTAATTGCTACGGGCGGGACCCTCCATGCAGCCATGGAATTACTAGGTATTTATTTTTATTTTGTTTTGATTCTCAATCTGTGATTTTTTTATTTTTTTTTTTCACGAATCGAAATATACGCACGCAGAAAGGGCTGGAGCTGAGGTCGTGGAATGCGCCTGTGTCATTGAGATTCCGGCCTTGAAGGTGGCGATAAAAAAAATATACCGAACTCGATAGAATTTCTAGTTTGTTTATTTTTCTTTTTAAGATTGGCATAAATATTTACACTTTGTTTTGTAGGGAAGGGAGCGTTTGAAGGGGAAGCCATTGTTTGTCCTTGTGGATGCTCAAGAGTAATTAACTCTCCTCAGATCAGATGCCATTTTATCTGCTCTGTTTTTACTATTCTACCTTTAATTATTTTCCTGGAAATTTTAAGCAATGTACAATGTCTTTTTTATGTTTCGTTGTTTTCATGTTTCACTGACATCGTTATGTTGTGAGCCTATGTTTCTCAGATGCCCGAAATTACTCATTCTCGACATTGAATGTCCATTGTTCTTTAATGCCAAAAGATTATCTTTTTCTTTTTTCGTTTTAGTGCCCGCAAAAAAGAAACTATAATGCTATTTTGCCATATAGAAAAGGGAGTAAGGAGATGAGATATATACGGCCTGACGTTTTCTGGTGGAATGTTCATACTCAACTTAATCGAGACTATGTACAATATGTAAGTAAATAAACCTATTAAAACAGGGTTTTTTTTGTTATTTAGGATTACTTTTGTGTGAAGTTAAAAAAATGGAGTATAGGGTTTTTAATTTTAAAAAAACGGATTGAGTGTTTAAAAAAAAATCGAAGTGTTTGATCATGATTTTGATCCGCTCGACTGGAATTTCATGTCGAAATGAGGTGTTAATCGATGGGTTCGTGATTATTAAACATATTAACCCCAAATCTGAGTGAATTTTGGTGTTTTCTGAGCCGAAATCGACGTTTCGAACAGAAATCGACTTATTCGAGTTATTCGACCTCGTATTTGAGTTACTCGAATAAAATTCTGGTAGAATAATACTATATTCGAGTGGAAAAAAATCGAAAACGAAAATCGAATAAATTATTTATTTTTCGAGTTTTTTTTACTCGAATATATTACTCGAATTTAAAATAATTTATTGGAATTTTTTGAATTTTTTGTTTTACTCGAAAAAAGTCAATTTAAGTTGGACTACTTTAGTAGCTTTCGGTCCACTCCCTTTTACTTAATAAAAATAGGGGACGCTCCATTCCCTTATGTTAAAATACCCCATTAAAACATCACATGGTATGGTCTGTATACAACAGCAAGCGTCAATTTCATGAAAACGATCATACGTAACTCGCATGAATTCTTCTATCTATTTTTTTCTTCTAAAAAGAGAGAGAGATGAAATTCTTGATTGGGATTAATTTTTATTTGCCTTAGCTTCAACGCATATATTTCCTTCCAAATTATAGTATAGGTAGGTAAACTTAGAAAAACCTATTGATGGGTATAACATCTTATCGAAATGTTGGTTGTAACTATCTGATAATTACACTATTTTCCTTTTAAAATCATCCAATGATGCCTCGACTCATGATGTTGTCAATTGTCAGACTCCCAATTGTATTCAAGAAATGAGATGTAATGAATATGTATATTAATTAAGTAGCGACGGACTTAGCTAGTTAAGTTGCCAGTGTTAAGTTTGCTCACTTTTATCATTGATAATCCATGCAATTAGGCAATGTGTGTGTATATATATATATAGAGAGAGAGAGATGAATTTTATGGTGCTCACCTTGTGTGAGCAGCTTATGTGGGCACCGTTTGATTTGGCATCGATCCGTGCCATTTCAACATCCCACATCGACATCTAAGGTTATCTCGTCTTCATAAACAACTTAAAGGTGCCATTAATCGACATTTCGGACGACATAACCTTAGATGTCGATGTGGGATGTTGAAATGGCACGGATCGATGCCAAATCAACCGGTGCCCACGTACGGTGCTCACCTACACCATAAAATTCCTCTATATATATATATTATATAGCCACTACTTATTCATTAATCCAATTTATGGAGTCACCGACAGTAGTTTCTCCAGTTCGGATAATCAAAATATATGATCCCTTGATCTCTTGCCAACTTATTTTAATTTCCTTTATTTTTGTTCAATAAATGCCATAATGGTCAACTCATTTATTTTTTATCAATAAATGCTATTTCGAATTAATTCTCGGTAGAGCTAGCAGAGACGTTGAAAAGAAAAAATCAAGGAAAAGTGTGAATTTACAATTTATATATAATAAGAAAACACGGCAATAACGCGCGCGGGTCAAATAGCAGAAGCTCACCACTCTCCCCACCCATCGAATCGTAACCGACCCGACTTCTGACGAACGAGTCGATCTTCAGCCTCAAACAAATCCGACCCGCAATAACCCGACAAACGACCATCGCCCTCCTTCCATTACCGCCGCCGGCCATCTCGTGGGCCACGCCGCTCTCTGAGTAAGTGCAGACGCTCCCCGTCGCCCCCTTGCTGAATGCCCACGCGCCGCCCACCGACCCGCAATCGCCCTCAGATCCGTGTTCCGCCTCCGTGGGTCCCAGGCAATAGAACCTCATGACCTCGTTTCCGTCGGCCACGCACCGCGCGTGGTCCTCGAAATCTTCAGCCGTGGCGGCTTCGCTCTTCCCCACTCGCGACTTCACCGACTCTCTGTATTCCTCGAATCGGGTCACGGTTCGAGTCGGATTCTCAACCTTGAACACCGCCTCGACCCGCCCCGGAAAATCCCTCCTCTCTTCGTCCCAACTCGTGTGGAAGATTATCTCGACCACGTTGCGAGATGGGTGACCCGCCGGCAGCTCGGTGAGCGAAGGGAAGAACGGTGACTCGTCGTCGGCGCCGGTTGACCGGGTTCGGATCTGCCCGTTGGATCCTGGGTCGGGTCCTAATGCAGGCTCGCCGGCCTTCGGTCGTTGGGGATTTCTGGTGTTTCCGATGACGTCTTGGATGTTTTGAACGCTGTTTCTGCAGCTTGAGGAGTGTAGGTGGTGGCGGCGGCGACGGCGTCGGTGGTGGCCGTGAACGACGTCGTTCGCTTCGCTTGACTTGCATTGTAAAGATCTAAACCAACCGTACGCCATTTTTCCTGGGAAAAAAGGATGTAAATGGGAGGAGATGGCGCGATGTAGGAAAATGAAGATGGAAGTATATACGCACGTGTGTATTTATAATCAGTTTAAAGGACTAAATTAGCCTTCCACCATTAATTTAAAATATTAGGAAACAAAACATCGTTAAACTAGGTTTCTTGGAAGAACACGACATTAAGGTCGTTAATGAGTACTCTGAGTGGGAAAAGGAAAAAGATGTCGACGACAATCTAGGATAAGAAAGAACTTCGATCGGGCCTACCTAAATTAAATACATTGGTCAGTAAATTATTTTATTGCGATTTATTCTCACAAAAATAGCATATCAATTAATTGGTGAAAATAGGCATTTTTACTCTTATAACTTCATGATACCGTATCGTCAATTGATTATCGTATCGTGCTTGATTGGACGAAATTATTAACATGGCATGATCTTAAATGCATTTCTTGTTAGTATTGGGATTTATACGATTGATTATTTCTTTGGTATATTGATACTTGATATCTTAGCTTAGAGCGTTACTTTCCTTATCATGCTATGTATGATACGTTAATGATCCACGGTCTCTTATTTGTTTTTGCATTTAGTTTATTTATCACGTTACGATTTAAGAATAACATTTGTAAGCTTCCTACATATAGATGTTGTGTATTTACATTGTCCTAAACTCCTATACATTATTTAAATATCGAATGAATAGTTTTTAAAATTGTTGTCCCCCAAGTGTTTGGTTGTTGTAAGATATACTTATGTTATGTCTAATGAGTTTTGTTTCATCTAAAGTGCTCCTTTTTTTGTTGGATTTCATTTAACCACTAACCGATAGTTGCATCTCCTTATATGTTTGCTTATGAATAAAGCGATTACACCACTGAAAGCAAGATTAAAATAAGAAGGAAAACTAATGGCGGAAAATATAGATAATACGGATAATTTCTAATTCAGAAGGAAAACCGTAATACGATGCTATATATGTCTCTTCAATACAATTTCCAGTCTCTTCCCGTTATTCCATTAGTTTCAGAAATAAAACCATAAGTCTTCGAGCCCCCATGTTTTCGTTCTCATTATACGCATTCATATTAGGAAAAAAAAAACATTAATGGACCAAGTGTTGACGACATGAATAACGTGAGAAAAAATATCATAGTAAAATCACCATCACATATATCTCCGGTCCATATTGCAATAAATTATGTCAGAAAATTGAACCCCTTTATTTAATTAATGTCCTAACTACTACTCTAAGACCAAACAGATGCACATGTTTCAATTTTATTTCCTTTTCTACGTATATTATGTAAGACAGTTGCAACCCCTGAAGTACATCAATGGCGATCCAATCGGAATCATAAATCGTATTATTACTATCATACAAATATAACATAGGTATAAAAGCTGCATATATACAGCATACTTTATAGTTAATGCTTCAATTTAATATATTGCTTTTCCTCATTTAAAGGGCTAACTGTAGCCCAAAACAGAAGCCTAGTACATGGGCCAAATGTAGCCCAAGCCAAACGGGTCAATGGCCCATTTAAATTTCATAGATATAATACAATTTAGCTAGGAACTTACTACATTGCATGCAAGGACATGGAGGTAAACGAATGGATACAGTAGAAGAGCAAGTCACATCCCCACGTACTTTAAAGAACTTTTTCTTTCTCCTTTTTTAAGGTGACGTGTACGTTATCATGGCTAGAATGGAAGTACTCATATTATTACATCAAACGTGAGCCTTTTTTTTTTCTCTTTCTCCTTTATGATGAACTATGATGGGGAGAGAATAGATGTATAAATCACGGGGCAGATGAGATATGATATCATATCAGCCCATATGATGTACGTAAAAGAAGAGTGAAGGCACTTTTCTTGCCTATGACTAAGATATAATATTGCACGAAAGGAAGTTAGAATCACGGAGTACATTTGGTGGCCACAAATATATGCCCATATGTACCAATTTGGCCAACAAGCAACATGAATGAAAAACTTTAGTGCAACTCTCTTTATCCCATGGGAATAGCCTATTGATTGAGGAAAGTATCATTAATCCTTTTAGTTGCAGTTAAAACTCAATCACTTGCGTTGTTGAATGCAATAGAAATTTTTTTCACCGGTCTAGGGGATTATATCCTTTCCCATTGTATGACAACAATTTGAGTAGGAAAAATGCCTCAAGGTAAGATGGAAAAAACATTTTTTTTAGCCCAACGGAGAAGAGTTTCAACCTTTCTCAATGAAAGGGAAATTTAAGCGTTGGGCTTTAATCATATTACAATATATCTCACAAGTTATGTCATAAAAATAAATATATGCATTTATTATTAATTAAGCTTTCTTGTTTATTGGCTAAAATTTACATCCAAAATAGAAAAAGAGCGAAAAAAAGAGAGACTCCTTTCAATTTCACGACCCTCCTTGGGCTTTAATCATGATACAACATATCTCACAAGTTATATCATAAAAATAAATATGGGGTCTTTACACATAAATACCCCTCTGCAAAAAAGCTTATAAGTTAGTACCCTGTCAACATTTTTTTATATGTAGGTACCTAACAGAATAAATTTTTTGCACATAGGTACCCGATCCCGCCGCAGGTACGCCGTATTAGCACATTTAAGTACCCTATAGCAACGTGTGGTACGTAATACGTTTAGAAAATGGTATGCCGTATAAGCACATTAAGATACTATATAGACACCGTATAGGGTACCGTATAAAGGCGTGGCACGGTACGCTATGCACGCATAGCAAGGTACGGTCTTTACACATAAACTGGTAACAGTAAGTCGAGTACCTATCTGTAAACATTTCTGACATAATTACCGATTTATTAGTTTTTATTAAGTAGGTATTTATGTGTAGACAATAAATATATGCACTTATTATTAATTAAGCTTTCTTGTTTATTGGCTAAAAATTAATTTACATCCAAAATAGAAAAAGAGCGAAAAAAAAAAAAAAAAAGAGAGAGAGAGACTCCTTTCAATTTCACGACCCTCCCCTTATTTTTCTATAGTACATAAAATATAATCAGTACTATAATAAACTTCATAGTTTAACAAAAGAGGTCCTAAACTTCACACTAATTGCAAGAAGGTCCTTCTTCTCCTCCTCCCAACTCAATCTCGGCGAGCCTCTTCTCCTTGTACACATACTTCCTCGCGCCGACCAAAAACACCACCAAATTCAAGGCGCTCAAGCCCGCCAACAGCCAATAGAAGTTATAAAGCTTCCCTTCGTTCAAATTATCGGCCAGCCACGGCGCCGCCGCCGTCGCCCTATGCACCAAGCTCACCAGTATCGAGCTCACGAAAAACCCCAAGGACAACGTGCTCAAGAACAGCCCAGTGCTGATCGTCTTCATCCCCTTAGGACACTCTCTGAGGAAGAAATCGAGCTGCCCACTGTAAGTAAACGCCTCGCCTGAACCCACGAACAGAAACTGAGGAACTATCCAGAAAACGCTGAGCGGCACCGTTCCGCCGCGGGAGTGCTTCAGGCCGTGGGATTCGGCCACGCCCAGCCTCTTGATTTCGGACAGGGCGGCGACGGCCATGGCGATTATGGAGAGGAAGAGGCCCACGCCGATTCGCTGTAGAGGGGTTAGGCCGTGGGGGTTTTTCAGGATTCTACGGCAGATTGGGACTATGAGTCGGTCGTAGATTGGGATTGTGAGCAAGATGGCGGCGACGAAGAAGGCGGTGAGTGAGGCGGCGGGGATCTCGAAGCGGTTGGTTATGCGGCGGTCCATGGTGGTTGCCTGGGAAACGGAGAAGGTGGTCATTTGCGCGTATACTGTCCAGAACATTACGGTGGTGGCCCACGTTGGGAGCATTCTTATTACAAGCTTCACTTCTTCCACGTCGGTTAGCGTCGATAGGGACCATTTGCTCGGCGGTGCTGTGGTTTGATCGTCGTTTTCTCTGATGGCCGCCTTGTCCAAGAATCTGCGCAATAATTAAAGAAATGGAAGTTATCATCCATGTCCGAAAAGATTCTCCCAATGTTAGGTAAGGAAGTCCTTCAGCAGATTCTGTAACCTGACAATTTGAATGCAGAATATGTTAATGGCCCCTACTGCCCATAATTTCTTGATTCTTTTCATAGACGTGAGATGGCATTTCTACTTTTCCTCTATAGTAATTCACGTGATGTATTCATTCATATAAACAAATATGAAATTAGTTATGTGATCATAACATGATTTGGTTTGAGATATGGGGCCACAGCAAAAAGGCGATGAAGTTTCCAGGTTGAATCTATTCTATTCCCAAAAAAAAAAAGGTGTTTCTTTTTACACGACTAATATCAAACACATAATGTGCATGTCTTAAATTCAAGAACAAAGAACAACTCACCGAAAACTCCTTGCTATGGGGCAACCTCTGCTTGTTCTTCTTCGCCGTCTCATCGCCGATCAAATCGTCGACGTTATACAGAAGGCTCGAGTCCGAAGGCAGATCGAGCTTCCTCTTCCTCCACGCCGCCACCAGCACCGCCGCAATCTGAGTCAGCGGACTTCCGACGAGCTTCTTATACCTGTACCTCCTCGAACCCGCCAGGAAAACGCAAAGCCCAGTAAGAATCGCGCCGACGCAGATCCCATAGCCCCACGGCCGTCCGAGGTTGTCCTGAATGTAGACGAGCACCGTCACGGCCGCAAACGCGCCTATGCTGATGAAGAAGAAGAACCAGTTGAAGAACTTTATCATATGCTTCCTCTCCCCTTTGTGGGCTTCGTCGAATTGGTCCGACCCGAACCCGGAAACGCTCGATTTTAGCCCGCCCGTGCCTAAGGCGGTGAGGTAGAGAGCTGAGTAGAGGACTAGGAGCTGTTTGGTGTCCGCTGGGACGCACGCCGGCGAGCTCCCCGGCGAGCATCGCGGTGGTCGGAGGTCAGGAAGTATCGTCGAGATTGTTAAGATCGACACGCCCTAATAAATTATTACACGATCAGCCATGAGAAGCTTAAATGGTTAGAAAGAAGCTAATCTAAAAACATCATCTTTAACGGCAAACTCACCGTGGCTTGAACAGTGGCGAATATCGCAATGGTCAAGTACCTGACAAGAAAGAAACAGAGAGACACCTCAAAAAATGGGTCGTACGCCATTACTGAAAAGAAAAGAACACATCACTCTCACCTCCCCAAGAAAGTGTCGGCTATGAAGCCGCCGAGCAAGGACAGCATAAAGGAAGTGCCGAGGAAGTTGGTGACGGTGTTGGCCGACGTGGCATTTCCCAGGTGCATAGTCGCCGTCAAGTACGTCACGAGGTTCACGGCTATGCCTAAAGTCGTCAGGCGCTCGCACGTTTCTACGCCGAGGATCATTGCGGCGCTTATCCAACCGCCGGTGGAGGATCTCAACGCCGGCCGGCCTTTGAAGTCCCATGCGTCAGTTAGCGTTTCTTCAGCTTCATGGTTTGTTTTGGGAAGTGATGATGAAGCCATCGTATAGTTCTTTTGTTTCCTTTTTCTTGTTACGTTATTTTGTTTTCTTATGGGTTATTTTTTTGGCTTGTCGTCGTGGAGGTATATATAGAGGAAAGGAGTGGTGTTGCTTCTTTATGGTTGGTCGTAGTTAAGACCAGTCAGTGTCATGATGCAATAAAAAAGGAGCCCTTTTTTTTTTGCGGATTATAGTTCGTAAATCGTAGGATGAATGAAATTAATTTTTCCTTGATGCATGTGAAGCAGGGATTATCGAGAATTATCTTGAACTTGCATGTATATATAGTGTATGATGTCTTTCTATATGTGACAGTTCGTGTAACTGCGTTTCATTTATATTTTTAGATGAAAGAGACCGAAAATGTCCACATGCATATGAATATATGATGGGGTCCGTGTGATACGATTCGCATGAAAGAAAGTGTATTTCTTGTTTGTTTCTAACTTTCATGTCCTAGAATTATTACCGTGTGTTTTTTTCCTTTTAAGTTCGTAATTATTTATATATTCCTCATTTCATTGCGCTATTCTTAGTTAAAGAACAATCAACCAAGAACACGGATTCTCTAAAAGAAGTTTTACGGATTAAATTGTCGATATAAATAATTGATATGGGCCCCTCAACGTAACCCAAATAAGCGTAGGCCCAACTAAAGATATGGCCCAATAATAACCCAAATAATAACATATATATTTTTATCATGATATATATATATTATATAACATATTTTTTTGCAGGTTCGTTTGACTTCATCAAGATTAAGTAAACAATTTCATTATATATAGAATAAATTATTCCATCGACAAAGTTTTAGACATCTGTCCACCAGAATGCACATGCGACAAGTTTCTTGCACCGCAACAAGATATTGTTATTATTATTACTATTAACTAATTCTTTAAAACTTACGATGCATGTAAAAAGTCTAAGCATGACATTACAGATGAATATCATTTCTATCTTAAGTTTCAATTAACTGTGTTATTCAAACGGCAGTGCAGTAATGACACGTATCAATGAAAGCAAGGAAAAAAAGGAGAAGATTGAGGAGCCATGCAAGCTCTCATCTCATACCGGAAATCTAGCAAGAGATATATATTCAAATAATTTTATAAAATAAAATCAGTTATATCATTTGCACAAGTGTAACAGTTTGTATGTTACACCGTAGAAAATACTCAAAAACCCATACTTTGTAATTCATTTAAATAAAGATAAATCTCACTTCGAGCATGAACATAGCGAATTGCACCCAATATTTCCACAAGCATCCAAATCTTCGAGTCACCTCAACTCACTACCCCCCCTTTGCCACCCAAATTACTCAATTCTTTTCATTATCCTCGTTACAATATTTTATACAAACTCACCCCAATTTCACCTCTATATAAACTCCCCCCATCCCCACCAATCCAAACATCCACAAACACAAAGAAAAGAAAAGAAAAGAAAAAGAGAAAAACTCTTCTCACTAATAATATCCTCACAACTAGGTTTTCTTTCCTTCGTAGGAAACAAATGGGTTCCAAGAAAACCAAATCCTCCATAGCTCTCCTCCTTGTAATAAACCTTATCCTCTTCACTCTCACTAACGCGTGTGAAACATGCACTAGCCCATCGGGCCCCGCCACGTCGTGCCCTATAGATGCGCTAAAGCTAGGCGTTTGCGCTAATTTGCTCGGAGGATTGGTTGGTGTAACCGTTGGTACGCCTCCGAAAGCGCCTTGCTGTACTCTCATCGAAGGGTTGGCCGACCTCGAAGCAGCGGTTTGCCTATGCACTGCGCTCAAGGCGAACGTTCTTGGGATTAATTTGAACGTTCCTCTTTCTTTAACCTTGCTCCTCAACGTTTGCTCCAAGAAAGTTCCTCCTGGCTTCATATGTGCTTAGATAAATTGATCGGCGATGGCTTTGTTTGGGGATGATATTACATATAATCGAATAAATGATCTTTTACGTGTAATCGTATAATAATGCGTGTTTACGTACGCAGTTTGAATAATGATATTGTATCGTGTTGGAGTATGTTATGTATAACTCTAGTGTATCGTTTTAGCGGACCGTTTGTGTTTCGAATAAATGATGATGTTTACGTTATTTTAATGTTGGATGTGTTTTGTCTTGCTCGCCTCTCTCTCTCTCTCTCTCTCTCTCTCTCTCTCTCTCTCTCTCTCTCTCTCTCTCTCTCTCTCTCTCTCTCTCAATGTTGGTTTGTCTCTCGTTCAACTCTAATGTAATTTTTAACGGATTGTTTACGTTTGCGTATTATTAATCGCGATTGATCTCTTACGTGTGTGTGTGTGTATTAATGATGTATATTATTTGTTTGAGCCCTAATTAGCAACAAGTCTGAAAGCATTACAGACATGCAATATTTAAATTTGAAGTGTACCCTTTTCTTGCACATCTTTAATTTTACATTCTCGAACGCGACTTCATAAAATTGTTCCATTTAAATAAAAGATTCCTACAGAAATCTCCGTCATAATATTATGAGTTATGCCTTTGGAAGTAAATGATAACGTTATATTACGCGTAATTTTGGTATTAATCATTATTGCATTTGAGACTATATGGTTGGTCGCAGTCAGTGTCGTTATGTAATAAAAAGGAGGCCTTCTTTTTGCGGATTATAGTTCGTAGGTGAATAAAATAGATAAAAAAAACATGATGAAACTATTTTCATTCATATGAGTGATTATCTTTTCCTTAGTGCGCGTGAAGAAGGATTATCGAGAATTATCTCGAACTGCATATATATGTGACAGTTCGCGTAACTGCATTTCATTTATATTTAGATAAAAGAGTCCGACAATGTCTACTCACATGCATATGACTTATGAATGATATTAATGATATTATACGATGGGGTTCGTTTGATACGATTCGCATGAAAGAACGGGTATATTTTTTCTTTTTCTTAACTTTCATAGTCCTAGAATCATTACCGTGTGTTAGTTCCGTTTTGAGTTTGTATTTATTTATTTATCCCTCCTTTCTTTCATTGCGCTTTTCTTAGTTAAAGAACAATCAAAACCATAGAACATGGATTCTCTATAAGAAGTTCAATGGATTATAAAATGTCAATAATTGATATGGGCCCTTAAAACATGAACCCAAATAAGAAAAGGGTTGATTGAAGATATGGCCCTCGTGACATGACCCACTATGCCAACTTACTCGGTTTCCGCCGAAGCCTATGATATATTTTTATTATATGACATATATAATTATTTGTCCATTGACTTCATCAAGCTTAACTTTACAATTTTCATTATATATATATATATATATTCAACCCACAGCTTCCATCGAGAAATTTTCAGACATCTGTCCAAAATTAAAAGACCAGAGTGCACATGGGACCAGTTTCTTGCACTGCACCAAGATATTATTGTTAACTTTATTATTTAAAACTTACGATGTATGTAGAAAGTCTAAGCATAACATTACGACTATAATATCATCTCTATCTTAAATTTCAATTAACTGTTGGCATTCAAAGGACAGTAATGACACCTATCAATCAAAGCAATAACAAAAGGAGAAGATTGAGCCATGCAACGCAAAACTCTCATACCGGATTTCTAGCGAGAGGATATTCAAATTATTTAATAAATTAATCAGTTATCATTTGCACAAGTGTAACAATGTATGTTACAACCGTAGAAAATACTCAACACAATAAATCATTTAAATAAAGATAAATTTCACTTCGAGCATATGAACATGGCGAATTTTTACACCCCTATTTAGTATTTCCACAAGCATCCAAATCTTCGAGTCATCTCAAGTCACAACCCCTTGCCAGCCAAAAAAAAGGCTCAATTTTTTTTTTCATTATCCTCATAAAATATTTTATTAGACAAACTCACCACCAATATTTCACCTCTATATAAACTCCCTTTCCCCACCAATCCAAAACACCACAAAAACAAAACAAGAAGAGAAAAAGCCCTTCTTCACAACTAGGGTTTTCATTCCTTCGAAAAAAAGAACGCAAATGGATTCCAAGAAAACCAAATCCTCCATAGCTCTTCTTCTTGTAATAAACCTTATGCTCTTCACTCTCACTAACGCATGTGGAACATGCCCTAGCCCACCCAAGCCTAAGCCAAAGCCTAAGCCCAAGCCAGAGTGTCCCCCGCCCCCGAGCCCGGCGAACCCCGGGCCGGGCCCATCGGGCCCAGCCACGTCGTGCCCTAGAGATGCACTGAAGCTGGGCGTTTGCGCTAATTTGCTCGGAGGATTAATTGGCGTGACCATTGGTACGCCGCCGAAAACGCCTTGCTGTACGCTCATCGAAGGGTTGGCCGACCTCGAAGCAGCGATTTGCCTATGCACTGCGCTCAAGGCGAACGTTCTTGGGATTAATTTGAACGTTCCTCTTTCTCTGAGCTTGCTCCTCAACGTTTGCTCCAAGAATGTTCCTCCTGGCTTTCAATGTGCTTAAGAATCGTCGATCGTTTTGGCTATGGTTTAATAATAATGTTTGACGTTTTTAATATTGGATATCTGAATTGATTTCTGTTTGTTGGTTCTGCGTGGGTTTTTTTTTTTCCTCGTTTTCGGATTGTGTTGTACAATATATCGATGTCTTTTGTGTGTGTTTTGTGCAACTCTAATAACGGGTTGTTTGTGTTTTGCGTGTCGTTAATCGCGATTGGCTCTCATCTTTATCCTATACATTCAATGAAATGTAGCACTTTTTTAGTTCGGTTTTCCCATTATTTTTTATCTGTTTAATATAATAGAAGTGGACACATATCGCAAATAGAAACACTTATTTTCACGTTACACCATTTAACTTATAGTATTATTATTATTGTTGTTGTTATACAAGACTGTTATATTAATCACACATTACACCCATGAAATGGAAGGGCATAAAATTAGTATATAATATATTTATGTATCATCACGAACGATTTGTTCGAGCTCTATATAGCAAGTCGGAAGCATTGCTTATGCGAATATTTAATTATTCGAAATATGATGTGACTTAGATATCTTTATGTTACATTCTATTATAAGGGGACTTCATAAATTGGTTCTCTTGAAAAAATTAGTAGCGACGAAAATCTCAATCATATATCAAGTTATCCCTTGTGTGTGTTTACGTAATTTTCATGTTAATGCCTAAAAATGCATTTGAGATGTTACATGCAAAAGAAAAATATGTTAAATTAACACACACAATATAAGGGTATTATTTATCAATTCATAGAACCGGAAAAAATAAAGAGATATTTTAAATATGTGTGCCATCGAATAGATGAATAACGACAAACATAAGTGAAAGATAATAACTTTTCTAGAGCAACTGGAAAAAAAAAAGTGTGGGGATACCTCGGGACAGACAGAAAAAAATAAAAAAAAAATAAAAAAAATAGAGCCTGGAGGAGGTTCGGGACCTTACTACCTACGAAAGGGCCATTAAATGAAAGATACCAAAGCGGAAATAATTTCACGGTTTCATATCGTTAATTCTAATACATATATCGTTCGTCACACACCTTTGTAAAGGAGATTTAAATACTTTCTATATATTCATCACGGTCTTCAACCAACATATCAATTTAGATCTTTTTGTTAGTTAAAAACTGTAACTTGTAGAAAATTCTAGTATAGGAGAAGAAACAAAATGCTTTCGATCTCTTTTATCTATTTCTTTTTACGAACCCATAACACCATATATAATACACCTTGTAAAATTGCAGTGAAGAAAGTATTAATGGTGATTTTGCGTATACTTCTCCTCTATGAGAGTGTGTACTCGACGTAAAACAAAATGTGATTTTATCAAATCAAGTGAAAATTTTGTGATAATATAATAGTAATACATATTTGTATTTTGATAATATATATATATATATATATATATATAAATTACTGTAATTAGATTCAAGATTGAACCAAAATGTTTCACGTGACTGAACGCATCCCATAATGTCTCTCAAATCTTAGTACAATTATATTACGACACGTATATACATATACCTGTAAATAAAGCCAGTGCTCAATTGCTCATGCTCGGCTGTAAATAAAATTTCACTTTGGCCTTACCTATAAAATGTATTTTTATCGCAGAAACTAGTGTAACGCGTCACACATTTAATGTTACACTACCATGCAATGATTCACGGACTAGCGTTGGAGTTCGCAATCGCAAACTATCAGCAAAACATTCCAAAATTCCCAATTCCATCCTCAGAGATATACATTGACGACGAATATCGATCAGTATTCAGTGCAGCTAATTAATATGATTTGTATATTGTAAGTACGCCATCATCTATAAATCCCTCCAAGAAATCAAACTCAAATCTCAGAAAAAGCAACTCAAAATGAAGGGTTTTTATTCAAAGAGCTCTCTGGCCATAATCTACGCATGCATGCTTTGCATGCTAATCACTCTCCCACCATGCTATGCATCGCAGCAAAACTGCGCCTGCCCACCACCTTACCCACCTTACGGCGGCCGCCCTAGCCCACCGTCCACGCCACGGCGGCCCCACCCTTCTCCACGGCCCCACCCACCACCCCACCACCGCCCACGTCCTCCTTCTCCGCCTGGGCGAGGCGGAGGAGGCGGAGGAGGAGGAGGAAGAGCACAGCCACCAAGAGTCCTCCCACCCATAGTAAACCCTCCAAGAATCCTACCGCCCATCACAAACCCACCAAGGATTCTCCCTCCGATCACAAACCCGCCGGGAATTCTGCCCCCGATCACTAATCCGCCGGGAATTCTGCCTCCGATCATAAACCCACCTGGGATTGTGCCTCCGATCAGAAACCCTCCTCCATTTGTGCGGCCGCCGCCGTCCTCTCAGTATCCTCCGTACACGCCTCCCGGCGGTGGAGGCGGCGGTGGTGGAGGAGGAGGAGGAGGCGGTGGAGGTGGTCGTGGGCCGCCGGGAGTGAGTCCGCGGCCGCCTGCCACGTGTCCAATTGATGCGCTGAAATTGGGGCTTTGCTTGGATGTTTTGGGAGGGTTGATTCATGTCGGAATTGGGAACCCAGTGGAGAACATATGTTGTCCAGTGATTCAGGGTTTGCTCGAGCTTGAAGCTGCTCTTTGTCTGTGTACGGCGATTAGGCTGAAGCTTCTTAATCTGAACATTTTCTTGCCGATTGCTCTCTCTGTGTTGGCCACGTGTGGGCTGTCTCCACCGCCTGGTTTTGTTTGTCCACCTGTTAGTTAAGCGGTTGCAATTTCTTGGAGTACTTTATGATGTTTTTGTGTTCTGTTCTTGGGGTTTTTTTTTCTCTGTTAGAATTAAGCAAGCGTTTGTTCTTTAGTGGATAATATCTGTGTTGCTTTGTAGTGTTTTGACTCTACTATGTACTTTGCTTAATGCTGAAAAAATGTAATATCGATGCTGATTTTGGATGACGATTTGAGCAGTTTAGTACGACTATTGTACTTCTTGACGGAAGAATCTCTTTCTCTCTTTTTCATTATTTATTATATAAAGCACCATCAAGATTCTAATTAAATTAATCCTCCGATATTTCTCCAAAATCCACTTTCAAAGAATGTACATTTACAACAATAATGTCATTAGAATTCCGAGAAATTAAGTTAAATAAAAATGTGGCGGAGAAAGTTTACTCGAAAATATAGGAAAGGGCCGAGAGAAGAATTAGGATTATATGCCGTTTGGTTTATACTTATTCCTAGTTTTCTTTCCCTTTGCATAAGGAAGCCCAAGTTGTATCATACATATCGCGTCTATGATCTTTCATGTCTCCAACGCAGTTCCAGCTAATTGATCTTCTCTAACATGATTAACTAGCGCTTTCAATCAAAAAAATCCAAACAAGAGAACAAACACGTGTATATATCTATATCTTCATTTCGCAGACAACAACTCCATAGCATGCCCAATAAGCTACAATGACCCCAGAGAAAAGGTTGTAAGAAACCTTTGTCCGATGATTCAAGAACACACATTATACATATTATATGCTGGAAACCAATTCATAAGACACAGTAAAAAATAACCCACAAATCCCATCGAACATATTTGGCACAGAACCACTTTTTTTTCCTCAAGCACATTGGAACCCATAAGGAACTTTCTTGCCACAGTAGTTCAAAAGCAAGCTAAGGGAGATAGGGACATTAAGGTTAATCCCCAAGACATTAGCTTTAATGGCAGTGCAAAGGCAAAGAGCTGCTTCAAGATCGGCCAGTCCATCGATGAGCGTACAGCATGGAGTCTTGGGCGGCGTACCAACTACTATGTGTACTAAGTCGTTGAGCAAATCTGCGCAAACTCCTAGTTTTAGGGTATCTTTAGGGCACTTAGCCTTCGACGATGGCCCATGTCCTCCGTGCCCCTTATTATGACTTCCTCCATGGCTAGGTTTTGTTGGTGGGCATGGAACGTAGGTTGAGCTAACCAATGTGAAGAAGAGAATGTTAAGGAGGATTAAAAGGGACGTTGTTGAAGCAACTTTTGATGAAGCCATTGATGAAAAATGTGTAGAGTGAGTGAGTTAAGAGAATAAGTGTTTGTTTTTATTAGGTGCTGTGTGATGGAGAATGTGGAGTGGTAATGAGGGGTTTTTATAGTTGAAAAAAATGGGAATATTGTAATATTCTATGGGTATTTTATAATCTGGCAATATCGGGGCTTGGAATTGGAAAATTTGAGTTGCATGTCATAATTATGTGTGTGATTGATTTATGTTGATAAAGTTTGTAATTCTAACACATCGATGTTATGTCATTTATGACCGTAGGAAATCGGCAGCTGCCATCTGTCTCTATTAAGCCAATCCAGAATATTGGAAATAAATAAATAGATAAGAGTGAGAAAAAGAAAAGGAGGGAAGAAGCCAGAATTGATATTTTTGAAGGAAGACAATGATATCTTGTGGTTAAGAAAATGTATTTTTATTGGGAATAGAAGTAAATAGTAGGGCTGTTAAAAATCGATCCGACTCGCCAACCCGACACTAACCGCACCCGAAAATAGCAGATTCGGGTTAGCACTTTTGACATGTTTACGTAAATAGGTAAACCCGATCCCAACCCAATTATTAAGTGGGTCAGGTTAGGGTTCAGATTTCAATCCGAAATCAACCTGAAATCAACCCGAAATCAACTCGTTTATCAATCCTTTTTAACCCGAATAATATAAATTGGTAAAATATTATTAATAGAAACAAAATAAAAGGATTAACCCCAATTCTCTATCCTCTCTCACGCTCACACATGCTCCCAAGCCATCTGGGTTCTTCATCGTCGACTATAACATCGTCAAAAAGGTAGAAATCACTCCTTGATTGATCGATATCGTTGTTGATTTAGATAATAATCTGCTCGGTAGCTCAGGCTTCGTTGATTGCGTTATGGTTCTCTTCATGCGAAGATGTCATGAACATAAGGGTGATAGATCGAATGGAAGAGTGTATGGTTGAGAGCTCGAGTCAAATATGGATTCGGTTAATACTTGATGATCATGAAATAATTTGCCTGGTACTTAATTATTGAAATTTTTGTTATTTGGAACTTTAATTGTTTCTAATTATGATTTATGATGTTTTTAGAAAAAAATTGCATTAGTTCTCCTTTTTTGTTTAATTTGAATTTATAATTTTGTCAATTTTGTTATTTTCTTTTTTCTTTTTTAATTTTAAACGGGTTGGCGGTTTGGGTTATGGTTAAAGCAGGTTGGATTTTGGTTTGATTTTTCAACTTGTTTCAGTAAACAGGTCAGATCAGGGTTAAAGTTTTCAACCCGTTTATTAAACGGGTTGAACCCGAAGACCACCCCTTGTAAATAGGGCCTCGATCTTGAATAAATAAGAAATGGATTATGGAACATATATTCGCTGATAATCAATATGATTAGGTTATAACGCAAAACATTTCGGATGAAGTCGCTAATCATCTCATGACAACACATATGAAGTCACCAATCGTGTAGTATATGTATAGGCCATTATTCGGAAAAAGAAAATAAAAGTTGAGCTTATTGGATTCACTAATATGTAAAAGAATAATAAGTCCCAATCATGCAAGAATCTCCTAACAATAGAAAAACGACGTATAGATTGATTGTGTATTATCATATTTTACAAGAATATGACATGGTCGTGGATTTCAGTACCCACATATTCTGATTACTGAATATTTTCCAACAAAGACCAAAACATCACATGCATGAAAGTTTCCTAAGGTCCACAAAGGCATATGAAATCGAGCTGCATGTCCGATCATCACTTTCGATTATTGCTATTTGCTACCATAAAATTATTATCATCGTTTTAGCGCATATGCGGTTCCAAAACACTTATTTGCAATGAGATAGGACCAGATCTGGATATTTTCACATATATATAGTTAATACAATGTACAACGTGACAAAATATAACAACTAGAGTCACACATATATATATATATATATATATATATATATATATATATATATATATATATATATTGGTCCTGCTGATGCGCTAGCAAGTTCCTAACTTGAAAATAAAATATTCCTACTCTCACTATGGACCAGCGTCCCGTTTATAGATTTGTGCCACTACGCCATATCTAATTAAATGCGTCAACTATGATATTTTTACTAATATATTATTTTCCTCGACTAACAAAAATTCTAAATTAGAATAAAATAGTTATATATATCGTTAATATCGACTTGACGTGACTATATCATCATCCGACATGAAGCTGAGAACTGATTGCTATATCTCGAAGTCTCTGAATAACGAAGGAAAGCAAAACGAAAATATAGACAAAGTTTCATAAATAATGCAACCAAAACTTGCAAACGCACACGTCTATGTGAAGACGAACAAACATTAATTCGATCCAATCCATCATACATGAATTGAATATATGTCGTAATCGCATCATCACTGGACTTTATAAGTATCATACTTGCATGAATATCGGATTTTTTTCATAATTTTTAATTATTTTAGGATGGACCCTTAAATCCCGTGAACCAAATAATGCATGGTTTACTAATGCATATTATCAAAACAGAAAAGTAAATCTGTCAATTGGGTTCGCGTTGGTCGCGGGATTGGGTTAGACATGATAAGTGCAAATATATTGAGCCGCCTATTGGGCTCGTACTCAACAGTAGGCCCATTAAGCAAAAACCCAGTAATCCATTGACAGATTGAGTTGAACAATCAAAACAAGTTTATATTTTCCTTTTCTTTTTTGGCCCTTTTTTCTTCTTGATTTTGAGAAGATGGAGAGCTCGGCGGAGCTAGAGAGAATCCAAACAAGCATACTTGACCGCATATCCGACCTCGAGCGCTCCATCTTCCACGTCCACCGCTCTCAGTCATCCGCCGGCGACGACGATTCGACCGCCACCACCGAAGGGAGGCTCTCCGCCGTGCTCCGCGGCGGCGGCGTGCGTGACTTTGCGTTCAAGCGTGTCCCGTCGGATTACTACGACTGGCCTCTCGAATCTCGAAGAGACGTACTAGGTGCGGCCTCGGTTCATCATCTCTGCAAGAGCATTGTCTTGGTAAGCGAGTCCGTGTTTTCTGAACTGCCATAGTATCTCCGCTTTCCAAACGTCGTTATATCGTTCTCTCGGTAAGCTGATTTAGGGATTTGGTGATCGATTAGCTGGGTTTAGGATCCGAAAGCTATCTGCAATAATGGTATTTAGTTTCACTGTTTTTGGGCTCCAACTTTGCTGGAGAAATTGGGAGATCGGTTGTTGCATTATGGTGTATATATGAAATCTTGAGCTTAGCTGTTACATGGATTTTCAATCTAGTGAGATCTTCACCGTAGCATTGAATTGGAGATAAATTTATGGGACTTGAGATAAATCTTTCTTGGCTATATATCTTACTTATCGAATAGAGAAGCCATGACGAACAGACGAATCAAGCTACGCTGATTTTCTAAGATTATCATAATTTCATAAAAATGAATCGTCTTTGACCCAATTGTGCTTTTCTGTGATATTAGTGCTAAGTATAACTCCCTATATGGATAACGTGCAGGTCAATACCCAAGCTCCATCTACGGTGACCGACTGCAGCGATCGAAATTATTCCAAGTACTATGTCGTCGTAGTTCAGGTCATTTCGATTGATTTCTTTTTTCTTACTTTAGTCCCATGAATAAATGATGTTTATTTCCTTTTGTTTCATTTCCCCTTCGATGCATGCAGTACACTGCCCGCTTTAACGCTGAGGCGGTCAAGAATTTTCTGTACGCACTCAACGATGGCAAGATTTCGAAAAAGAAAATCAACAGTGAGTATTTCACAATATATTTTCCTTCGATGATCATAGGTAATCGTAAAATCTGCAGTGAGGCTAGCCCCAGAGGACATATCAGGACATCTAACTGGCTATGAACACAATGGAGTCACCTGCATTGGAATGAAAACTGAAATACCTGTAATTTAACCCTTCAACTATTTATTATTCTTTCTGCTCTTCTTAGCTTAGCGACTCGAGTTAAAATATGTAAATAGGTGATTTTGGATGAAGCAATTGTGAAGCTTAACCCAAATTTCTTCTGGCTTGGGGGCGGAGAGGTTGATCTTAAACTGGGAATCAGAACTTCGGAATTCATCGATTTTGTGAAGCCATTCGTCGTCAACTGCAGCAATAGCAACTGATTTTGGAGTTGTTTTTTTTTTTTTTTATTACAGCTATGGTGAAGGAATGTTAGTTATTTGGGACCATGGATAAGCAACGACTTCTGTGACATATAACTGAAATGGAAAAACACACAAGTGCTCATAATTATGGCTCTCTTCTTACAACGTAGACATTTGCTTGTCTGTTCATACAGTTCAAATTCTTGATTCTCAGACGCACATGAATTATTAATTGCAGTAACACAGAGTTGGTAAGAGGACCATTCATTCCATCACATTCTCCCTTCAGCTTCAACTTGTTAGTCTACAGCATTCAATATGTAAACCGAACACAGATGGCAAAGTTGCTGCTTTCGAAAGGTATTATCCAAGACTTGTCGTTGTTCGTCACATGGTATATGTGTATCATTGCACTAACTGATAATAACCTTTGAAATACGTGTCGCTACGATGCATTATTTTGCTTAAGTTTAACCAAAAGGTGAAGGGGAACGAGTGAAAAATTTACACAACGAAAAACGATCAAATGTTCGATGATATTATGTTCAAGTTCCACGGTTATGGATTGGTGGCTTTCGATGGGGTTGGGCATAATCCATGACCTCAGTGTCTTCGGTTGTGTTTTTTTCTTTAGAATTCTTCACTGTGTTCTCAGCATTTTCGGGTACTGATGAATCGAACATTAATGACCTTTCTGCCCTCTTCTGCGCCTGCATGACATTTTTATGTTTCTCTGTGTTAGTATAATATATTTCTTGAATTTCATCAGTTCCATGGTAAGTCTTCTGCATAATCTTCCTAACTTCTTGTCGAACTGAAGTAACGATTTCCTTGTCTTTGTCCTTAATATCTTCTGTTATTACAAGCTTAACAGATTCAAGAACCCTAGTATCCTGCAAAAATAATAACAAAACAATCCTTAGCTCTCCGAATAATAACATCTACACTTATCGAAACCTTACTAATTGTTCACTGATTTTAAAAAACCTGAAGCTTTGCAGCAATATACTCGTTATTACGAACATCGAGCATTCGACCGCCACTGGTCCAGCCATGCAAGAAGAGACAGAATAAAACCAAGAAAACATTAAGGAATAAAGCCATTTTATTATATGTGTTATACGGTCTTAATTATCAGAGCTCAAAATAGAACAAACAGGTAACTGAGACAAAAGCTCGAATGAAAGTCCAATGCATGCATACACTACATATATATATGGCTGAAATAATCAGTGCTGGGAATTAAATTAAAAAACGTGGCATTAAATGCAGGAGCTAGTATTGTGATTTCTGAAGAAAGAACATGGACAGGTGCTTGAGGGATGAAACAATGAAAATAAAACTCGAAGATATATCAGAGCCCCACCTTGTCTGTAGAAGTTAGCACTGTTGTAATAAGAAAGTCATATGTAATAAATTTAAGTTGAGGACATTCCCATGTGTTGGAGTATGAATTCTCCATAACCAATATCCCTTTGGAGGTAGTTTCATGATAATCATTCTTTAAAACAAATAATTGACTCTTCTGAATATGATAATGTTTATATACACAAGAAAGTCATGTGGGAATTGCAATCGAAGCATTTAATTCAGAAGGGGATAGGGACCAAAGTGGAATGGAAAAAGGGTCCCACCTAAAGCTTCAACGGACATTGTTTCATGGCTTAACCGCCAATTTCAGCTGTCGGCCCTCGACATTAAGCCGACCCTTTTAGATACATGTATATATATTATATTTAATGGAGACATTTTTATAATTATATAAGATTTCACTTTTCAGAGAACATTTCCATGATTATATAAGATTTCACTTTTCAGTATTCTTATACATATTACTTATAAATACTTACAAAATATTTTTAGTTATCTATTCTATTATATTACGGGTGATGGCTAGGATAAACATTGGTCCGAACCAATCATATATTTTCTACATGTATTAATAAAATAAAAAATACATATCACTTTATACTTACAAAATATTTTTAATTATCTATTCTATTATATTACATGTGATGACTAGGATAAACATTGGTCTGAACCAATCATATAGTTTCTACATCTATTAATAAAATAAAAAAAAACTTGTTAAATCAGATACATTCCATAACCTCATAATAACTACCAAATGCTACTTTTAGTATATTACTTATTAAAACTATTTAATATTAACTTTATTTTATTGCACTAGGATGTAACAGAAATATTAGTATGCATTATTTCATATAGAAAAGATATATATATATATATATATAAATTTATATTCTTGTACTATTTGAGGCAAGAAGGGAGAAAGGCAGACACAAGAAGGGAGAAAGGCAGACAATGCAATGATCATTGAATTGAAACCAAAAGGAGTATCATAGCATCTTCTCCCACGACTTGGAAACTATACAGAAATATATATTCACGATACTATACATAATTTCGAGCAGTAGGGAAAGATTATCATATTTATTGAGTAACCAATAAAGCAGTGTTTTGTTATCATTCATCAGAAGCTTATCTTCTTCGTCACATTCTCAGTCGGACAGAACGGAGCTGCCAAAAGTGTTTTCCCCGCTGTAAGTTACGTAGAGAAAACCATCTTCGTCTTTCTTTTCTTCATATATAGCAGACATTATCGCACCTTCAGAGAGCAAAGATGGTAATATAAAACATCATATTTTTCTAGTAAGTAAAAGTGTGTGTGTGTGTGATTACTTGAGTTAAGCTATCAATTGATGCTTCTTTACCAGTTGGTGGAAGGACATTGTCAATAAATATGAAGATGGCCTTCTCTGCGCTGAGCTGAATTCTTTTGCGAATCACATAGACAAATTGTCCAACGGTTAAATCAGCAGGTACAAGATACCTATTCGAGGAAGATGAGATGATCAAGTTGAAATTCTTGGATAAAGTTCATTACAGCTCGTAAATGAACGAGATTATAGGCAGATCGATAAGAGCAGATTATCTGAAAGATGAAATCCCACAGAAAGGAATGTTAAAGAAAACGACGTAAACAGAGACGATTAGTGGAGAAAGAGAAACAGTACTTTTTCTTGTCAATATTTGGAATGTCACTCCTTTCAGCTTTCTCGACAATAACCTGAAACCCATAATAAGGGAAAGCTTGACATTTGCTTATATCATCAAGAGACTTGGAACTTTTAGGACATCATGTATTTTCTTTGAAGATTAGATTGCAGACATAATGCAAAAGCTTGAGGCTTTCGCCAACAGGACAAACAATCATAGGAAAAAAATCCTTTCCTTTATGCACAAAATCAATATTTAGGATCAGATAGGATTGATGTTATACCAAAAATAACAACCACCATAAGTTCTCATAATCAGCCAAGAATCCAAATACAGATAGAGGTAATCAAGGAATCTGATAATAGAGGTTAATCAATAATCAAATACAAAGAAAAAGTGACAAGTGTGTATCTTACTGGGATTCGATCGGGGTACTTCTCCCTAATCCTCGCAGCCTCAGCACGTCTTTTCTCTTTAAAAAGAAACAAGATATCCCAAAAATATGTATCGGCCAAGAAAAAAAAGGGAAAATGAAACAAAGGAGCTGAATATACCAAGATCGTGTTCTTGCTTGAATAAGCTTTTTGCCATTCAATCTGAATCAGTACAACAGCTTCGATTAGTACGCTTAAAAGGGGTAATAAAAAATATGACCTTTTACCCAGAAAATGTCAACTATAATTCACCGAGAATATCTGTAATTTGTGTTGCTTGAAGATAAGGGATTCATAGCAACAATCCATATACAGAAGAAACATCTGTAGTCTACTACGCAAACAAAGCCCTACCAAGTAATTAGCAAAAAAAGAAAGAAGAACTGGCAATCAAGAAACGTATCACAGAGACGTGACGAAGTAACAAAGATTATAAAAAGGAATAACACTAAAGAAAAGAAAAGCCTGCCTTTTCTTGTGATAAGACGGTGAACAATGGATGAAGAGGGGACTCCCAAGAGAAAGCAATCGGTGGGTGGTATATTGATCTTCAATGAATGATAGCTTTGCCTTTCAACTTTCGCCAACCTTATTTTATGCTCTGTAATTATTTCACTATTAAATACACATTATCGCCTCCTCCTTTTGCATATAAAATAAGACGAGCACAATCGGTTACCCAATTTCTAGTCATTATCCAAACTCTTCACTACTCCAAAAAAAAAGAGAAAATTGCGTAGGAGAAGGTTAGTCAGAGTCGTGTGCAGCAGTCCACGCTGCTAGGGGCATTCTCGTCCTATCGAAATCAAAATTGGTACAATCAAAAAGTCAAGGACTGATCCTTACACTAAGCTCAAATACAGTGTCTATAATGTTATTCTAACATGCATAGAAAAAAATCCAGGGACTCTCAAGGTAAGTTGTTCTTGACAACCTTAAATATAGCACATTCATACCTAGGCCTAGGCGACGAACCGAGCCTCGTCTCTATCGGGCACTATAATGTCGAGCCTCATCATGGGCTTGTACTTGTTTGGGACCCACGCGCCCGCCTGGGCACACACCTCAACCACGGCTGGAGCCTTACCATAGAACCTCTTCAGACCGTTCTTCAGCGCGGGCCCCTTTGGTTCTCTTACGTGCCAAACATAGTTCGGAGGAAAAACCTCGTCCACCGTGGCATCTTGCCACCCATGTTTCCCGTCCCTCCACTGATGCTTAAACTCGCCGCAGAGCTTTGCGTTGTGTCCCCACGGGCCCACGTGGACCTCGGAGCAGTAACCGCATGCCTTCACCCCGTACTTCTTCATCAATTTCGACACGCCCCACCTCACCTTTTCGTAAGCTTTCAGCGTATTCTGTGCGATCGTGGGAAGTTGGCCCTCGTCTGGGATGGGGAACCGTTCTGAGGCGCGATAAGTGTCGATTTCTGTAATGGATGAATTGACGCCAAAGCTTGGCCTGGGTTCTGGGATGGGCCCGCCTATGTCGATCTTTTTCTTACCGAGCATTCTTATAGGGGCTGTCCTCCTTCGTGAGGGATATTCGGGCAGGTCGACGCCCGCCTGAATGCAGAGTTCGACCACTGCTGGGATTCTGTCGTAGTTGAATCTTGTCTCGTGCTTGATTCTCGGTCCAAAGGGATCGAACATGTGGTAAGATTCGATAGGGATGAGAATGTCGTTGATCGAACCATTTATCCAAGAATGGTAGCCATTTCGGGTCCCGCTTTTCGGGCCACGACAGTCTTGGATGTTATGGCCCAACCGAGCAATGTGAACCTCCGAGCATTCGCTGGTAGAGAAAACAGAGCATTCAACCCAAAGTCAAGAAATGCACTAGTAAACAGTACAGTTATTGAAAGGAAATATGTTGTTACCTACAAGCATGGACGGGGATAACGTGCATAAGCTGGGCGAGTCCTTCGATTAAGGATTTCCAAGAATCGAGGACATCATGAGCAATGGGGATTAGGTCGGGAGCTAGCATACCGTTCTTGCCAGGTTCGAGGGGCTTTTCGATGCCCATTTCTGCAAGCTTCTTATCGGCCCTTGCGGCGCGCTGAATCTCTTTAATAGGTATGGGATAGGGCTTTTTCTTGTTCTTTGGAGGTAACGTTGGAAGATCGATATTCTGAGGCGAGTTTTCATGTTTCCTCGCATTGTTACGGCGGAATGATTTTCCATATGTACAGCAAGTGATTACGCCTCCTCTTGACTTCGTAACATCTATATACGAAAGGCCACGCTTCAGCTGTAAAAATAGGGATTATCTCTCAGACTTGACTATGTATAATATATGCTAGAAACAGAGAGAACCATTACAGAAAATGTTAAAGATAGTTCACCTTTAGCTCATGCTCATGGAAACATGAACTTGGAAGAGGAAGTTGAGTACCCATCATATTTTCACTTTGTCCAACTGAAGAACATGAAATAAAAACAGTAATTTATACTGCACAAAATCAATTTTTTCTTGTCTAATTTGACATATTGAAATATATCTTATACCTTTGTTCGGCGAAATACATGAAGAAAAAGCAACAGTTGGCAACTGTTGGAGTTGGAGCATCTGCCTTCAAACTTAGAACGATTCCTCGCTGAAAAACTGACAACACAAGAAAAAAAACGACGGATTAGATCAACCACTCAGAAATAGTAAACAATTCGAACACTTTGAGTCAGCACAGAAAGAAAAGATTATACTTTGAGTCAGCACAAAACTGAAAAGATACCGGCCGAAATCCGCTCGGTTTCTTACCTTTTAATCGAACAGCTGGTGTGCGCGCTATTATATCCCAGAAAAATAGCGATCGAAGGACGATCGAGAGACAAGAGAATGAGATATAAAGTGCTGGGAAAGTAAGCTAGAGAGACGATAGAATGTGAAGAACTACGAAATTGTGAGGCAAAGGGGAGAGATTAGATGTGAGCAGAAGAAGAATTAAGAGTGAGTTGAAAATGATCTTTCGCAGTTTGCACAATGAAGTCCCCCAAATACAGTATATCGGGGCAAAATAATAAAGTTAATATATTAATTTGCCAAATAAATGGGCTAGTGGCCCAACTGGTTCTATGATATTTTGGATTGCTTTCTTACAATTGTTTTGGAACAGATTTCACTATCTATTTTCACTTTGAGTGTAAGTGATATATCTATGTAATAAACAAAATGGAACAACACGAAGTGACATATTTTATTATTATACCGTTACATTTTACATATTAATCTTAATCTCTCTCTCTCTCTCTCTCTCTATGTATATCTATAGACATAAATCAGTGTGTATATTAAAATTGTATCAACAAAGTTTTCGTTGTTGGAATCTCTAACATAGCATCAGAAAAAAAAGGCAAATTGACCGTCTTCATTATCACATAGGCGTTTGCATTTCTTTCCTTTTCGTATCATTATCATGGATGTGACGTCTTCGAGGTAATTTATCTGCGCCAACACTTCCTAACATCAGTCTCGGATCTTGATACGTTTTTCGCCTGTATTTGACCTAAAGATTATTCCTAAATGGGTTTGGTTTTCCCCTGCATTTTGAAAATACGATCTTTCATTTGAGGGGAAAAAAGATCGATTCAATACCTATGTTGATAGCTGGAGATACCCCCCTGTTCCTCCGTACGCTTAAGTGCTTATCCATTTTCCCGTTTTGACTTTGGTGCGTAATGATGGAAACAAGCCATTTCTGGAATTAATAGTTTTTTTTCTTTGTGATTGGGTATGTCAAACAGCTGCAGGTGATGGGACATTGGTAGTTCTTGGTTTGTCAGAAGAAGGGAACTAGATTTGAATTAGGGATGTCTGAAGGTGAATCGCCCCACTCGCCCTCGTTCGAAGGGGATCCTTCGGTTCGACAAGTTGTTTGTAATGGGGTTTGTATGAGAACAAACGTAGTTGAAGCGAAGCTCGACGAGGGCAATATTCAAGAGGCAGAATCTGCCTTGCGCGATGGTCTCTCCCTCAACTTCGAGGTATTATATTATTATTATATGGTCTTTTGGATTGTATTGTTTGTTCTATGGTTCTTGTATATGCTTACTTTGATGGATGAGTATTTTAACAGTGTGTTTTCTATGTTTGAAATAACAATTGAGTGTTGGTAGTTAGTCTGAATCGACGTGCTTTAGTCTCCTCTTTGTCATTGCTTCTATCTTGTGATAATGTTTCATATCATTCTGTGTGTATCGTTCTGGGCACAACTTTACTAGTTGTTTTTATGATTTACGTGAAGGTACGTGTCAAAAATGACACTTTATCAAATTATTTTCAGGAAGCAAGAGCTCTTCTCGGAAAGTTAGAATATCAGCGAGGTAACGTTGAAGGTGCGTCACGGGTTTTCGAGGGCATCGATCTTCAAGCTGCCACACAACGTATGCAGCACTCGTTGGGCGAAAAGCAGAATTCGAAGAAGGGCCGTTCTCGCAGTGAATCGGTGACTGCTGTCTCACAACACGCCACTAACCTCGTACTTGAAGCCGTATATTTGAAAGCCAAGTCCCTTCAGAAGATGGGAAAATTCATCGGTAATAACATACTTAAACAATCTGAGAAAGATCATCCTAGTACCAAATACCAATCTTATTAAGACAGTACTGATCTGATACTCTTTTGCATGATGTCTGCAGATGCTGCCCAAGAGTGTAAGAGCGTGCTTGATGCAGTAGAAAAGATATTCTCTGACGGTATACCTGATGTAATGGTGGAAAATAAGCTTCAAGAAACTGTTAGCCGTGCCGTAGAACTTCTCCCAGAGTTGTGGAAGCAAGGAGGGAACTACTCTGAAGCAATGTCTGCGTATAAGCGGGCCTTAGTAAGCTAGAGAGACGATAGAATGTGAAGAACGACGAAATTGTGAGGCAAAGAGGAGAGATTAGAGGTGAGCAGAAGAATTAAGAATGAGTTGAAAATGATCTTTGCAGTTTGCACAATGAAGTCCCAAATACAGTATATCGTAATGCATATTGGGCAAAATAATAAAGTTAATATATTAATTTGCCAAATTAATGGGCAAGTGGCCCAACTGGTTTTGTGATATTTTGGATTGCTTTCTAACATTATATTTGGATTGGAACAGATTTCACTATATATTTCACTTTGGGTGTTATGTTATATGTTGCTACGTAATAAACAAATGGAACAACACGAAGTGACATATTGTCTTCATTACATTTTACGTATTAATCTCTCTCTCTCTCTCTCTCTCTCTCTCTCTCTCTCTCCCCCTATCTATATATGTATATATATAGACATAAATCGGTGTTTATATTAAAATTGTATGTTGAAGAGAGTTTTCGTTGTTGGAATCTCTAACATCGCATCATAAAAAGGTAAATTGACCGCCTTCATTATCATATAGGCTTTTGCATTTCTTTCCTTTTCGTATCATTATCATGGATGTGACGTCTTCGAGGTAATATATCTGCGCAAACACTTCCTAACGTTAGCCCTAGATCTTGTCTTGTGAGTCGTTCTTTGCATGTATTTGACCTAAATGTTGCTCCTAAATGGGTTTCACTTTCCCCTGCATTTTGAAAAATATGAACTTTAGTTTTAGGGGGAAAATGATCGATTCAATACCTATGTTCATAGCTGGCGATGCCCCCCTTTCTTCATACGCTTAACTGATGCTGATGCTTATCTATTTTTCCCGTTTTGATTTTGACGGAACCAAGCCATTTCTGGAATTAATTGGGTTTTTTTTTCGCTTTGTAATTGGGTATATCAAACAGCTGCAGGTTGAGCTGATAAGTGATAGGACATTGGTAGTTTCTTGGTTTGTTAGAAGAAGGGAACTAGATTTGAATTAGGGATGTCTGAAGGTGAATCGCCCCACTTGCCCTCGTTCGAAGGGGATCCTTCGATTCGACAAGTTGTTTGTAATGGGATTTGTATGAGAACAAGCGTAGTTGAAGCGAGGCTCGAGTACAAGTTTGCTAGCCCATGCCAAACCTCGAATTCATCTACTCTGTCATCTTCAGTCTGTTCTTCCACACAAAGGTGGGAAATAATCAATTTGCTAATTCTTATGATTTGTAAGAAAGTCACGAGTGGACAGAAATTCGACCAGTAATGAAGTCCTAAATACAGTATATCGGAATGCAATGGGCAAAATAATAAAGTTAATATATTAATTTGCCAAATAAATGGGCTAGTGGCCCAACTGGTTTTGTGATATTTTGGATTGCTTTCTTACATTGCAATTGGATTGGAAACAATATCATTCACTATGTATTTCACTTTGGCTGTGATGTATGTTGATATGTAATAAACAAAATGGAACAACATGATGTGACATATTGTATTGTATTATTATACAGTTACATTTTACTTATTAATCTCTCTCTCTCTCTCTCTATATATATATATATATATATATATATGTATATATATAGACATAAATCGGTGCGTATATTAAAATTGTATATCGATCAAGAGAGTTTTTGCTGTTGGAATCTCTAACATCGCATCGGAAAAAAGGATAATTGACCGTCTTCATTATCACATAGGCTTTTGCATTTCTTTCCTTTTCGTATCATTATCATGGATGTGATGTCTTCGAGGTAATATATATGCTCCAACACTTCCTAATATTAGTATCGGATCTTGATTCGTTCTTTGCTGTATTTGACCTAAAGCTTGCTCCTAAATGAGTTTGATATTTCCCTGCATTTTGGAAAATATGGTCTTAGTTTGAGGGGAAAAATGATCGATTCAACACCTATGTTGATAGCTGGCGATACCCCACCCCCACCCCGTTTCGTACGCTTAAGTAATGCTTGTCCTTTTTTCCCGTTTTGTAATTGGGTATATCAAACTGCCGCAGGTTGAGCTGATAAGTGATGGGACATTGGTGGTTCTTGGTTTATCTGAAGAAGGGAACTAGATTCGAATTAGAGATGTCTGAAGGTGAATCGCCCACCTCGCCCTCGTTCGAAGGGGATCCTTCGGTTCGACAAGTTGTTTGTAATGGTGTTTGTATGGGAACAAATGTAGTTGAAGCGAAGCTCGACGAGGGCAATATTCAAGAGGCAGAATCTGCCTTGCGCGATGGTCTCTCCCTCAACTTCGAGGTATTATATTACTAACATCTGGTCGTTTGGGTTGTATTGTTCTATGGTTCTTTTATATGCTTAGTTTGAGGGATGGGTATTTTAACATTGTGTTTTCTGTGTTTGAAATAATATTGAATAGTAAAGTTGTGCCGATTGAACTATGAGTAACGTTATTGTTCAATTTTTCAAATCCAACCAGTTACATGTAAGGCGGTGAATTCTACGTAGCGTCTTGTGTAACAAAGAAGATTTCATTTGAAAGACTGAAGCTCTAAAAAGGTAGCTGTGTGAAGGCAAACTATCATTGTAAGAAATTGATCTTGACTCCTTGAACGCATGAACGAACATTCAAGCCATATGATATGAATTATTATCACAAGATAGAAGTAAGACAAAGAGGAGACTGAAGCACGTAGATTCAGACTAAAGCCACATTCAGGCTTGTTTCCATCATTACACACCAAAATCAAAACGGGAAAAAAGGATAAGCATTACATAAGCGTACGAAACGGGGTGGGGGGGTATCGCTAGCTATCAACATAGGTGTTGAATCGATCATTTTTCCCATCAAACTAAGACCATATTTTCCAAATTGCAGGGGAAAATCAAACCCATTTAGGAGCAATTTTAGGTCAAATACAGGCAAAGAACGAATCAAGATCCGAGACTAATGTTAGGAAGTGTTGGCGCAGATATATTACCTCGAAGACGTCACATCCATGAGATGCAAAAGCCTATGTGATAATGAAGACGGTCAATTTATCTTTTTTCTGATGCGATGCTAGAGATTCCAACAGCAAAAACTCTCTTGATCGATATACAATTTTAATATACGTAGCGATTTATGTCTATATATACATATATATATATATAGAGAGAGAGAGATATATATTAATATGTAAAATGTAACGGTTTAATAATACAATATGTCACTTCGTGTTGTTTCGTTTTGTTTATTACATAGCAACATACATCACAACCAAAGTGAAATACATAGTGAATGATATCGTTTCCAGTCCAATTGTAATGTAAGAAAGCAATCCAAAATATCACAAAACCAGTTGGGCCACTAGCTCATTTATTTGGCAAATTTATTATATTAACTTTATTATTTTGCCCATTATGCATTCCGATATAGTGTATTTGGGACCTCATTGTGCACACTGCAAACTGCAAAAGATCATTTTCAACTATTTCTTATTTCTTCTTCTGCTGACCTCTAATCTCTCTAGACATTTTGTTAAATATGATTACTTTTGTGTGAAATTAAAAAAGGGAGGCTAGGGTTTTTAATTTAAAAATGGGATTTGGTGTTTTAAAAAAAAATCGAAGTGTTTGATTATCATTTTGATCCGCTCGACTGAAATTTCATGTCGAAATGAGGTGTTAATCGATAGGTTACTGAGCCTGAAATCGACGTTTTCGAACAGAAATCGGTTTATTCGAGTTATTCGACCTCGGATTGAGTTACTCGAATAAAATTATGGTAGAAAATAGTATTTACTCCGTTCCATTTATTTCTTCCCATCTTTCTATTTCGGGCGTCCCACATAATTCTTCTCATTTTCATTTTTGGTAAGAAATTATCCTACTAATTAAACTAATTACACAATTAATATTAAAAAAAGTCTTCTTGATTTGCATGTCCACTAATAACTTTCTCTCTCCATACCTCAAAAGGTGTACTATAGTATTAAAATAATGTGGTCTCTTAATCTTCGTGCCCACTAATCTTTGGGAAGATTTAAATGGGACGGAGGAACTATTATTCGGGTGAAAAAAAAATCGCATTAAATTGAATTTATTCGAGTTTTTTTACTCGAATATGTTACTCGAAAAAAACCAATTTAAATTTGGGTATTTTGGTAACTTTCGGTCCACTCCCTTTTTTCAATAAAAATAGGGGACGCTCCTTCAAGTAACCCCTAATCTCTCCTCTTTGCCTCACAATTAGACATGGTTATCGGGCCGGTTCGGCCCGGAACCGGTTACCGGTTCCGGTTAGGAACCGGAACCGGTTCAACCGGTTAGAAACCGGAACCAATCCGGTAATTATCGTTACCGGATTGGTTCCGGAAAAATAGAACCGGCCGTTACCGGTACCGGTTCCGGTTCCGGAACCGGTAATCCGGTAACGGCTATATATAAGCCGGAACCGGCACCGGATCCATTAAGATCCGTTAAGGCAAAAAAAATTAAAAAAAAAATATGTATTGTAGTATTTTAATAGTATTATTTTTGTGTTTCTTTTATTTTTTGTATTTTATCTTCGTTTTTTTTTTCATTTTTTTTTTTCTTATGTCGTTTGTATATTTTTTTTCCAATTTTATGGGTAAAAAAAAAAAAACAAAAACGGGTGAACCGGTACGGAACCGGTAAGATCCAATGGATTCACTAGCGGTTCCGAATTGGTTCCGGGATATCAGTCCCGAAACCGGAACCGGAACCGGTCTGATACCATACCGGTTCGAACCGGAACCGATATTTGATGTCCGGAACCGGTACGGAACCGGACCGGAACGGACCATTACCCATGTCTACAGTCACAATTTCGTCGTTCTTCGCATTCGAGCTTACTTTCCCAGCTCTATATCTCATTCTCTTGTCTCTCGATCGTCCTCGATCGCTATTTTTCCGGGGTATAATAGCGCGCACACCAGCTGTTCGATAAGCACAGCTAAGAAACCAAGCGGATTTCGGCCGGTATCTTTTCAGTTTTTCAGCGAGGAATCGTTCTAAATTTGAAGGCAGATGCTCCAACTCCAACAGTTGCCAACTGTTGCTTTTGCTTCATGTATTTCGCCGAACAAAGGTATAAGATATATTTCAATATGTCAAATTAGACAAGAAAAAATTGATTTTGTGCAGTATAAATTACTGTTTTTATTTCATGTTCTTCAGTTGGACAAAGTGAAAATATGATGGGTACTCAACTTCCTCTTCCAAGTTCATGTTTCCATGAGCATGAGCTAAAGGTGAACTAATCTTTAACATTTTCTGTAATGGTTCTCTCTGTTTCTAGCATATATTATACATAGTCAAGTCTGAGAGATAATCCCTATTTTTACAGCTGAAGCGTGGCCTTTCGTATATAGATGTTACGAAGTCAAGAGGAGGCGTAATCACTTGCTGTACATATGGAAAATCATTCCGCCGTAACAATGCGAGGAAACATGAAAACTCGCCTCAGAATATCGATCTTCCAACGTTACCTCCAAAGAACAAGAAAAAGCCCTATCCCATAATCAAGGTAAATTTAGACTCGATATTTTTCCAGGACTACAGTTTGTTCTGCGTTGATTTGTGCGTATTTTACTCTGTTCTCTCTATTTTTCCTGGACTACACATCTATGCAGGAATGTTCATATTGAATGAAGATCTCTATTTATGAAAGTAATGAGTCTGTATGTGACTGCTAAAACATCTTTAAGAATTTGTTAAATACCATTGTTTCGGGGTAGAACAGATGCACTAAGGAGCAATCTCGATATGTATGATCTCGCAGATAGATCATAAGATATCTTTAATTTTTTATTAGATTTGTCTTCAAGGAAATATCCAAGTCGACTCATGTCCTTATTGCGGTTTCATATCTTCTGGGTGTTATCTTGATGCTATTATGTGATCCATAGATTGAGAAGGTTGACACAATATGCTGTTGAAAGCAACGATCATTTAGGTTCAGTTGATTTAGAATCTAATCTTTTCTTTTTATACCCTCATACAGTACAACTATCATTCATTATAGCAGGTGTAAATGCTTCGAGAAGGATATCATCAAAATGCATGATTATTAATGGCGTTGGCAAGAAGATTTTTAATTCATAAGAATGGTATAAAGCATATTAGACACTAGAAATATGTATATACAAGTCATGGTATGTCGTTGCTTCAAGTTCTAAGAGTACGTTGCACAATGTCTTTAATATTGAACAACACTTCAACAATGTGATCTTGACCCTTTGTTGATGAAGGTAGAATCGACCAGGAAGTAATTAGCTGTGGATGTCCGGTGGTGTGAGGCGAATCTTTTGTTTACTAGAGAAATTGGTAATGATTTGAGATGTTATTATATATATTTGCTATCGAACACCAACATTCATGGCGATGAATTTTAAATATTGCATGCACTGTTGTTTGATACAATCAATAAGTCATATCTTTCTCATATTTGATGTTCAGTTACGCCATAATTCTCGGCTACACAAACTAGCAAAGTATAGCACTCAACATATTTTCTTTCTTTTATTTTTTAATATTTTTTTTCACTATTTGGGAAGACTCTCCCGTCAAATGGCATCATATGATCGATCATAGAATTCCATCGCAAGTTTTTTCTTTTTTTTTTTTAATTTATTGCATCGAAGGTGTTGTCGCTAAATAAACTGTTTACTGTTGTGGGAACCTAGGCAGGTGAGGCACAGCCGCTTTATCCCCCGAGTGGCGTGACCTTGGTTTGTGGAGGAGACTGGATATGGAAAGCGCTGGTAGGATTCAATTCATCGGAGTTGACGATAGCGCCATGACTGCGTGTAAGATTAAGAACATCAAAGACCTCATCACTTGAGCACAGGTAATACTCTCTCTCTCTCTCTCTCTCTCCCATCACCATCACCCCACCGAATTCTCTCTCGCGCTCCCTGGGGAGTTCAACTTTCAGATATAATGTGTCCTAAGAAAATTTCGATTTGCTAAGATCGGTCACGTGCAACGTTAACATGAAGAAGGCACTTTCTCAATGCGCTGAGAGTTTGGTTGTCGTCAATTAAGGCTGATGCAGATCACCTATCAAATACTAGAGAGCAATTTCGCAGGTATAATGCATCGTTTCATCCATTGTTATCTGGCAACTAATCGCTATTTTGAGTCGTCAAAAGACAAAAGTCTTAGAACAAATCCAATTCCAAATCAGTACCTAAACAAGACATGAACAATCGAAATAATTACCACTGAGAAAGATAGAAAACGAAATACAAAAGGACAGGTCATTTACGAACCAGAACACAAATTGCAGATAAAGCTCGTATAAGAAACCACAGATCCGCCAGAAAACACAAAATCACCGAGATTACCTTAGCTCCAAGCCGTTGATAGAGACAAACCTAACAACAGTTGTATGAGGAGATCGGAGATTGTACACCGGCGAAGAAGTTTGCAAGAGATAGAATAGGAAAAGTTAGGTCTGATATGCCAATTTGGGGATTTTTAGAAAAATTGAAATTTAGACTCTAACGGGCTAATTTAGCCCAAAACCCATCGGGTTTTTAGGCCCGCGGCCCACTAACCCGGCGGGCCTGGTGGGTCGGGCCAATAGGCCCGATATGGTTTTGGGCTATCCAAATATAGGCCCATATCAAATTTTTTTGGGCGGAATGGGCTGGCCCATGGACTCAGACCCAAACTTTCACCACTAAGTGTAATAACCATTGTTTGTCTGATTTGATGTGGTAGCCTGTACGAACTTTGCAAATTGCAGAGATGCGTGTGGGAAAAGGTTTCGCTTGGACCACAAAGGTATAATACATTTGTGGTTAAGATGGGAAGTAGAAAGCAGTGATGACCCATCATAACGGTTTTTTACCTTTCGTTTCATATGCTGAACGACATTTCCTTCTTTTTTTCCCTTTTCTTATGGATACTTGGTATGCCCATCTGAGTTTTTGTCATGATGTGTGTGGTTAGCGAGTGATTTTGTATGTTGTATTGTAAGAACAATGAAGTTGAAATCCTCCGAAATTAAAGCACTTTAACCAAAAAAATTAAAATGATTATATACATACCTTCTACACTAGAACGATGGAGGATATTTAAAATTGCAGTGTCGACTTCTTTTATTTATAAAAAATTATTTTGAATTATTTTAAAATATATACAAATTTGTCATCCAAATGATATTTACAGTTTCGTCCACTCTCCTTCAAACTCCGTATCCTACAAGTTATCTTATAAAGACCATCTTCAAACTAAAAAGTCATTATAAACCTCAAAAAGCAATAATGAGCACATCAAATAGAGGTGTCAAAAGGCCCACGGGCCGCGGCCCTGAGCAGGCATGCCCGTGCGGGCCCCGGGCAAGACCGCCAAATATAGAGAAATTGACAAATAAAGAATTTCCCTTTATGTAAAAAAGGGATTCGATACGCACATTGGGAACGTAGATAATTGTAACCATATACATATAAAATGACAGCAATGGAATGCCAATCCTCGGGCTTTATTTGTAAAGTCTCTATTCCTTGAATTTTTTCTGTTTTTATTTTTTTTCTTATTTTTATCTTCTAGGGCGGATCTTCATTTCGCAGGCCCGCCAGTAGGCGAGGCACAAGCCCGCTCATCAGTGGCGGATGGGCCGCCCCGCCTCGTCAGCCCGTTTTGACAGCTCTAACATCAAGCAATAATTCTTCTCCATCACTAAATTCATTCTTAACATCAATATAATGTTCCAAGAAAGTTATCTACCATCTTTTACAGTATTTAATGTTATCCACATATTTTAAAACTTTAAAATTAGACAATATTATTTTTTTTTATAAATTAATAAAAAAATTAGTTACGTTCACATTTAAACATTTTATTAAAAGCACGAGCCCTGTATTTTTAGTTTTTATATGATCGATTTGTTAATTCAAATTAAATAAAAAGGTATGTATTGCAATTTCAACCTTAAACCCAATTTGGAAAAATAATTTTCGAAGTGTTAGACAAAATAAAAATCCGTTTTGAATTTGTTAGAGCGTTATTAGTCAGTTTTTCGAAATTTAGGATTTGTTGATAAATGTTGTAACTTAATTATAAAAAAAATTAAGACTCGTGCATTGCACGGACAAAAAACTAGTATGTGTATGATTTAGATGTTTTTTCCAACTCAAGTTTTGAAATAGATATAACTAAAAAAGATATAAGAAAATAAAATATAAGAGAAAAAAGAAAGGGTAAATTCCCTATCAGTCCCCTTTCAAGTTCAAACTCCCTCTTAAATACCCTTCGAATTTTTTCTTCCTGATCAGTACCCATATGCGAAAAGTTTCCTATTTAACACCCCAAACATTGAAATGACGGAAATAACCTTTCTTTACAATTGCAAAACAATTTTCAGAATATTATACCATGAGACGCGATTATTCTACCAAAAAAGATGTTATTATACCATAGAAGAAATATACTATTTTACTAATAGACATAATTATTATACCAACAGTGGACATTATCATATCTAGTTAAATTTAAGAGTATTATACCAATAGATGTCAAAATTATACTAAGAAATAAGAGTTATCATACGAATTGATCTTTCTACATTATACCCACAAAGGCGAAAATTATACCATCAAAATCCAAAATTTCACCAACAAAATATTCAAAAAAATTGTACCTAAAAATAGTTAATTATACCGTATGATATCAACATTATACCAGTAAATAATGTAATTTTAAATTATTGTTAAATCTGAAATACTCAAATTATACCACAAAGATCGACAATTATACCAACAAACACGAAAATTTAACCATAAAAATATTCTGAAAATTATACCAATAGAGCGTAATATTATACCAACAAACCAATTTATTACATTATGATTTTTCAATCCAATTTCTGACAATTATACTAACAGAAGTTGATATTATACCAACTGTTTCAGTTATTGTACTTAAAAATACTATATATGGAATTATACTCAAAGACATCAACATTATACCAACAAATCAACTAATTATACCGAAAAAGAATTACAGAATTTTACCATTATATGTGGAAATTGTACCGAAATACCAACTAATTATACCACGAAAACCTCAATATAATTATACCACATGTTATCAATAAATAACGTAATTTTAATTTCGTTACCACATTACGCCAACAAACTCAATTATAATTTTAATATTTTCCAACCAATTCCTTATTATACCAACGATTGTGATTATTATACCATCAACACGAGCTATTATACCAACAAAGACTAAATGATTGTTTGGCTATTATTGTACCAACAAAGAAACCAATTATACTAATCTCATTATTTATCATACCAACAATACATTTTTAAAAATTATGATATTCGATAATTTTCTATATACCAATGAAATTAGAAATTATACCAACTTGTTCCAAAAATTATACTTGTAGTTGTGATTATTATACCAACAAACTCAACTATAATTTTATCATTTTTCGAACCAATTCTTGACCATTTATTATACCAACAATATCGACTATTATACCAACAAATGATTGATTATTTCACCAACAAATATACCGGCAAAGACGAAAATTATACCATCAAAACCCGAAATTTCGCTAACAAAAACTCTCAAGCAATTATACCTAAAAAATTGTTCATTATACCAATAACCGATCCCATTATACTAACAGTTTGGCACATTATACCAAGAAATATTGAATGATTAGTTTACAATTTGTACCAATAAAGTGCTTAATTGCACCAAATATTTTCAGACTCGTACCAATATTTTAGCAACAGAATTGTACCAACTGAGGTGTTTATTATACACCAATTAAAATTTGCCTATGATTTTACCAGTAGACGATTCGATTATACTAACAGATGCGCATACTATACCAAATAATACTGTCGTTTTTTTACAGTTTTATACCAATACATGTATTTTTTATTATTATACCAACAAACTCAATTATAATTTTGTTATTCATTAATCAATCATGATACCAATTACATGAGCTATTTTACCAGTTTTTATGTAATCAACTATATACAACCTTATAATTGATACGATCACATCATAATATCAGCATTTGGGCAAGTATATAATTTCTTAATTGAATCATAGATAGGGCAAATATGAGAAACCAACTAAAACCTCAAGCTATTTTATTTAATTTGAACTTAAAACATTCACATCCAATGTTTAACATCGTTCAAAGCATTACATTTATAATTTCATATCAAATTATATACTATGTGGAGATAACATAAGAACGACAATACGATGTACCAAGACGTATCAGTAGATTTTTGAGGTTGATATTAGCCTCACTAACCCGGAGTTGATATAAAGACATTGATCATTACCATCTCCTTAATCCAATTTTTTGTATAAACATCACACACTAATATTTTTTTTAAGGAACGTCAAACACTAATTGCTTATGTTATTATGCTTATGCCGCTGCTTTTACAATGTTTTTAACTTTAACAAAACTTTATAACAAAAACAAAATTTGGTATACAAAAATAGAATGATTACTTGGTAAAATAATCAAACTTGTCGGTATAGTAAGTTCTTGGTCAAATAATCAGAATTGATAGTAAAATCACAATATTTGTTAGTATAATAATCAATGTTGTTGGTACACTAGTTATTTCGTTATTATACTAGTTATAATAATCAGAATTGGACGTTATAGCAACTGATTTTGAAATTATACCACAAATTGTAGAAATTATACCATCTATTTTCGTTATTATACAATATACTAGTTATTTTGATTTTATACGGTGAAATTGGTCTTATACAAACTGATTTTGAAATTATACCAGAAATTGAGGAGATTATACCATCTATTTTCGTTATTATACCGATAAAATATTGTTATTTTAATTTTATACAGCGAAATTGAATTATATACCAACTAATTTTTGCAATTATACCAGAAATTGTGAAAATTATACCATATATTTTCGTTATTATACCATCTTTCTTCGTTATTATACCAATAAATATACTTATATTAATTTTATACAGAAAAATTGGAGATTATACCAACTAATTTTGCTATTATACCAGAAATTGAGGAGATTATACCATCTATTTTCGTCATTATACCAATAAATATTGTTATTTTAATTTTATACAGCGAAATTGAATTATATAGCATCTAATTTTTGCAATTATATCAGAAATTGTGAGAATTATATCATATATTTTCGTTATTATACCATCTTTCTTTGTTATTATACCAATAAATATAGTTATATTAATTTTATACAGAAAAATTGGAGATTATACCAACTAATTTTGCTATTATACCAGAAATTGAGGAGATTATACCATCTATTTTCGTCATTATACCAATAAATATTGTTAATTTAATTTTATACAGCGAAACTGAATTATATATACCAACTAATTTTTGCAATTAGATCAGAAATTGTGAGAATTATACCATATATTTTCGTTATTATACCATCTTTCTTCGTTATTATACCAATAAATATAGTTATATTAATTTTATACAGAAAAATTGGAGATTATACCAACTAATTTTGCTATTATACCAGAAATTGAGGAGATCATACCATCTATTTTCGTTATTATACCAATAAATATTGTGATTTTAATTTTATACAGCGAAATTGAATTATATACCAACCAATTTTTGCAATTATACCAGAACTTGTAAAAATTAATACCATATATTTTCGTTATTATACCATCTTTCTTCGTTATTATACCAATAAATATAGTTATATTAATTTTATACGGCAAAATTGGAGATTATACCAACTAATTTTGCTATTATACCAGAAACTGAGTAAATTATACCATAATAATTAGGTCCTTTAATTGTAAAATAATCTTGTGTATGGGTAGGATAACCAATTGTATTAGTATAATTAGATCTTTTATTGGTATAATAATTGTTAAAATCATTCAGTATTTGTTGGTATAATAACCAAATCTATTGGTATAATCGTATCATGTGTTGGTATATTTATATGCACATTTAGTCAAATATATGGTGGTATAATAAACAAGTTTTTTGGTACGATATTATACAATGTAATTCGGGTAGAATAGCTAAAACAGTTGGTGTAATGCGATCTTTTGTTGGTATAATAGTCAGAAATTGAATGGGAAAATAATAATATATAAATGAGTTTATTGGTATCCTAATTGAATTTATTGATATAATTATTTGAATATTTGTTGGTATAATATTCCCTTTTGTTGGTATAATCGTTCGTGATATGATGTGCAAAGATTATTCATATATAAAAATTATAATAACACTATTTGTTGGTATAATAATAATAACAATTGGTATAATAATTTTAAATTTGACTTGGTATAAAAATTGAAACAATTGGTATAATATCTATTTTTATTGGTAGAATTATATGTTCGATTTTGGGTATAATTAGTTATTTTCATGGTATAATATTTGCTACATGTGATGTAATAATCTGAAAGTTTTTTAAATCCTTAATGAAGGGTTATTTCGTCTTTTCAAGCATTTCGGATATTAAACAGGAAATTTTTAACAGAATGGTACTGAACAGAAAGAAATAATTCGAGGGGTATTTAAGAGGAAGTTTAAACTTCAAGTGGGTACCCAAAAAGAAAAGAAAAATTAAGTTTGATGAAAAAAGGCTAGGTATGAGGCACGTGACAAGTCCCACGTGAATCAAGAGACTTTCGGACCATTTTATAAACATTATATATAAACCGTGAATTGTCTGTCTCTAGAGTTCTAGACCATACCCTCTTTAAATGACCAACAGAACTTAATTAAAAAAAACAAAAAAAAAGCGAAAATTCTAAGTTAGTCCGAGTCGCCGATCGGCGTGTCAATCATGCAGGTTACTGATCGCCACGTGCTTTGCTGATGACGGATAAAGCATTTATAAAATAATTTTGAAAGTTGTTACGAGTGTCATCTAATCGAATTGAAGTTAGATTTAAACAAACATGTGAAGCCTATTTAAGTTGGTGGAGTGGAGCCATAAGATATTTAATTATATAGTAAATAGTAATCATCGCCTCATACATACGCTATTTTCCTATGATTATCATGGGCTATCGACTCTCATCACCACTATTATTGTACTATATTAACCATCGACTCATACATACGCTATTTTCCTATGACTAGGTGTTGCCCGTGCTACGCACGGGTTATACTTTGTGATAAATCGAAACACAATTAGCCGAATAGTATGTAAATTGGAGGACTTGCGCCGTCTTACAACTCGTTGATGTTCAGGAAACTTTGGATTTGACCCGTCATAGTCAGTGGCATTTGGGTCTCGAGCGTTATTATATGGAAAATTCTTACAATGTCAATTTTATCATAATGTGTCAACCCGGTGAAGCAGTCTTGCAACATTCTTTTGATAAAAAAAAATATTACATTATCGACTTGCCACTTTATACAGTATTGTCGATAAATGGAACATTTTTCGAATATTGATGTTAACAAATTCTAAGTGATCGAGTTTCGGAGAGAACATAGCATTGTGGGTTTGGAGCTATATTTTTTATTACTATTTGTAGAGTCTCGCTCTTATTCTCCTTAAATCAAAGATTGTGCTAAAACACGATCGAAAGAGTTCGTTGCTGAAGTAAAAGGGCATATTAAAAAAAAGCTTGGCGAATGTATGTGAATATTGAATATGAGTTATCGTATATTTGCCCAATTTCACTTGTATGGACTTTTTTCTGACTTGAGCTCTTATACTGCTAATTATACAAAATTATAGTAGTATCTAACAGAGTATTATCGAGCGGGATTCTCTTGCACTTACATCAAACATATCGCGATCTTATGTTGAGAGAACAAATATTAAGGATTTGAGTCAAATTAAGCCTAAAAAATCATTATAAGTAGTGGAGTATCACAATCTTAAAGTTCTAAAGCCATAGTTGCAGTTTTGCATATTCATAGTCTTGCGTTTCTAGAATAGTCTTACTTTGTTGTAACCCGCCTTGTGAGATCTTGCAGTGTTACATTGTTGTATCAGTCTTGCAAGTTTGCAGTCTTACAAAGCTACAATAACACACTTGGCAAGCAGTGTTGCAAATTCGCAGTCGCGCAGTTTCGCAATGTAGCCTTTGAAAGAACGCGACGACCATCATTTTATTTTTATATGATTTTCATCTGTATAAGACAATGTCATCGTTGCATTAGAGTATTTTGTGTTATACGCCCGTATATGATGCATAAATTAATCAATGAGCTTTAGTAGTTAGAGATTATACATAAATTAAGAGGCGGGCTCATGTTTATATGGCTAGGGGGCTTCGTCTATGTACGTTCGATCACTTTTACCAATTTGATCTCCATTAGGTCCATCCTTATTTGATAAGGATTTATAAACTGTTGGAGATGATTTTGAATTTTTTTCTCTAATAACCCATTTATCCATATTCAAAACCAATAACTTATTAGAAAAATTGAATAAGAGTGTCCGTTAAACATCACTAATCATCTTGAACTGTGTGTAATCTATAATATATGAAACCTAACTATATGAACGAACCTTCAACATAGCTAACTAACAAATCTAAGAAATTACTTGAATGAGAAGATAGACAAACCTAGAAATGCGTGAAAAGCCCTATAAAATAAATATACAATGTGCCTTAATTTGCCTTATTCTTCAGACCTGCATTGGAAACCTAGAATTCCATGGTGGTTTAAACTTTAAACACTTTTTTATCCTGCCGCTCCACGGACAATGGACCCCCGACCCCTATGTAGGACAGCCCTGCATATTGCATTTGATGCGTAAATTTCAATATTTGCCCCAAATCTCCATTATATACAAATATTTTCGTTTACATAAATTTAGGAGCACAACATAACTTGCGAACCTTCTTCAACATTACTATCCTCCTTTTATGCCGCATGGAAAGTAGCACCATACCGCCGCACATCCCCCGCGACCTCCCCATTTTTCGACTAAGTCTATTGATAACGTTTATGCGGCAAATGTGAGGAAGATTTATTATTTTCTGTTGAAGCGATGCAGCAGAAGCAGGCTGAGACACCGCCGCCGACCACCAAGGACCCCATCCATATTCGGGAAAAACAAAGACATGTAAGAAACAAAACAAAACAAAAAGGACACGTGACAGGGCATGCCTCTCTATTTCCGTTGATCTAGCAAATGATACGTAGTGAATCCAGCAGGTCACCCTATGTAACGACAGATGATTCATCGGGAGGTGATTTTATAGCATATGATAAGATGAAAAGGGCATAATAACCAAGCCAGTCCAAGTGAACAAAGTATCTGAATACCTGAAAATAGGGAAGGAGTGACAAAAATAGGAGGCACATTATGCTTGAAGATGGTCATACGTAGAGGGTGTGTTTTTGGCATTGTTATAGCAAGTTGAGCACCTCGAAAACGACAAAACAAAATGAACATAGAAAAACAATAGAGATTGATGGATGCATAAGAATTAATCTTGTCTCCATCTAAGCGTCTGTTTACTCGTGCGATCGATCGCTCGAACGTTTACTTTCTCAACCCCTAAGCTTAATAGGCAACCACACAGCTCACGGTCAAGGAAAAAGCGTCCATTCAAAGATCAAAGTGATTGTGGCACATTTTCTTGATATCATTGAAGGCTTTGTCTTCTAATTCCTTAGCATTTCGTATGTTCACTTTCTCTTCGTCCCACATAAACCCTAGCATTTTCTGACCGAAAAAAAAAAGATAAAAAAGAAACGGGCAGCAATAAAGGACTTCATAAATCATAATAGATCATTCAACAATGATAAAAATGAAAAAATATATAAAATAAAATAAAACGGCGTATATCTCTTTTGAATCCCTTCCGAAATAACTAACTATAACTCTTCCAGAGTTTACGTATATATTGAGGACAATAATGACTCCTTCCTTGGACAGAATCTGCCGATTTGCTACTCGGTCGACGTCGTAAGAAATAAGAAACAAAGAAAGCCCGTTTTTGCATCTTGTCTACGTCTTGGTCCGTTGATTTGCAGCTTTTATCACAAACTTGGTCGTCACATCATGTAATACCCGCAAAATTTAAAGTGGGATTACGATAGGAAATTTCAAGACAATTAAGGAAGAATATTAGGAATAAAATTCCTAAGAAATATTTACGAACAAGGAAATTCGGACGAAACCGATTTTTCGGGATTAAGTCGAAAATAATATTTATTTGGATCCGAGAAAAATAAATTATTAAGGTCCGAAAATTATTAGAAGCCCAAAGTATATTTAAATATTGGCCCAAAATAAATGCTTAGCATGGCCCAAAACAAATTATTTCCAAAACCCAAATGATTTGAGATAGACATGAGAATTTCTTAGTGGCCAAGGAAAGCCACGTTATAAACTTATCATCATTTGACCACCTAATAAATAAAAGCCCTCATCTGTAATTGTAACAAACAAAAACCCTCACAACCAACGAACACTAAGGAGAAGAGAGAGAGGAATAAAAGATCGAACACAAAGGAGAAGGACTTTGGCCAACTCAAATGAAGTTTTCACTTAGGAATTAATTCCAACAATAAGCCAAGGAGGTAAGACCTTCGCTAGCGTATAAGGCTCCCACTGAATTATGTATTTAATATACTTCATGGTTTGACAAAATTTTGTTAAGGGGCCGAAACAAGCAGAGACGAAGGGAAGTAAAATTCGAACAAGACCAAGTTGATTTCAACCTAGGAATTTAATCCGAATTAAGCTCGGAGGATAGGTAGGTGGTTTATATCCCTACAAACCCTTTTTAAACCGTATTACATTTCGTAAAGTAGCTAAAATTCGATTGGAAGGCCAATCGAATTTATATTTTTGAATTATACGATTTTGATAATTTTCGTGGTATGTTATGAGATGTGACGTAGGTTGAGCGTGCATTTTATTTTGATGTGAGGACATGGGATTGGGTTGAGTGCACGCACGCATACATGCATGTTTTTACTGCCACCTACTGGGCGTCAGGGTTATATTTTTCAGGTGGGACTGAGCCGACACCGATGGGTGTCCGGGTTGAGATATAGGCTGGCTGGCGACGGTGACTCCACGGGCTTTTGAGGGCGGAGCGGTACATGGGACGCGACCTGTGGAGATGCGTAGTTAGGTTAGTCGGGTTTTGGATTTTTGGGCTTCGATCCGTTGTTAGATATCGACGGATTTTTGTAAACCCGACTTAATATATATATGTATATTATTTTCTCGAAAAAGTTTTAATAAATCGGGTCCTCCGCGACTTTGGTTGCGGAAATCCGCCAACTAATTCCAATTAGGAAGTAGGGTCGCCACTCATCATTAGCATTTTTCCCTTCGAAAGAACGAAATGAAAACAGCATTTAGCAGCCTCGTGTTATATTCTCTCGCATGAAAGAAACCTGTTCAAATCACCGCCTGTCACATGGTCAGCAGTTCGCCCCCATCCATCGAATCGAATCTCAACCGCTGAAATCATACAACTTTCCGTTGGCTTTGCTCGTTCTTATTCGCTGCTCCATTTACATCACTCGCAGCTGAAACTTTGCCGCCAGCTTCATGCAAGAGCCTCGTAGTCCACAACCGAATGTTCCCAAAACCCTAAAGAAAATTTTGATTCGTTACGACATAACATATTACATCACGGTTAAAGATAGTATAGTACCTGAACGGCGAATTTTTTTATCTTTGACCGATTTTCCGCGCTCGTTGATCAAAGCTTCCGTGGCAACAACGACGCCAGGCCTCATCACGCAGCTTCTCGCCCACCTAACCTCCGAGGTCCTAAATTAGCAAAAATAAAAATAAACCAGTTTTCCAGTGGCACTTTGCATACCAACCAAGCCATTGGCAAGAACAAAGGAGCTGTTTTTCTTTATACATAAATAAATAAAAAGAAATTCAAAAATCACAAAAAGAAACCCTTATAGCGAACTAAAACTCCTGCATTTGAAGATAAAAGAAATTCTCGGACGAAATTTAATATCGTTTTGCTAGTAGTAACATGTCTACATGGATACATATGGTTGGGAGTTTTCTGATAAAATGAAATAATTACAAAATACAAAAAGGATATGAAGTTGAAGAGATATGAAAGAGCGTTGTCAAGCAATGAATTGATGGTAGTACATGACTCTTCATTTGCTAGCTATTTATCTATTAATTGTTATTCAATTAGTTGGTGACTCCATGTAACACATAAAAATGAATCTTACTCCAGTCCATGTGTCGCAATGGGGGGACGTTTCCTCGTCCACGTGGCTTGTCAGGAGAGTAGCTATCTATCTTTATGTACATAGATTATCATGGGCTATCGACTCTAGTCTCATCACCATTATTATTGTACTATTACTTTCAAATCTACTGTGTCATTCGTAAATGCCGTGAAAATAAAATCAGGGTTAATTTCGTATGGGGCCCTATTTATATTTTTAAATTGGGTCCAAGCCCTATTTATGTTTGGGTTGCTGATAAGGACCAACTGTTCGAAATACTTGAGAGAAAAAAACTCTTTAGACGAGAAATGACATTCACCCTCATAATTTTGCCAACGCTGAAATGCCGTCTTCTTCAACAACCGACCGAAACACATATCTCATTAAAATTTGGGTAAAATACTGTGTTGCAAATTGAATAAGGAGGAATCGATGTCAAGTTGAGGTTGCAGAACTCGTTAACCCTGACGTGTCTTATAAACTGAGGCATCTATTAATGCTAATTACAGAAAAAATTGATAAACACAAATAACAAAAATCGTTGAGATGGTAGCCGGAAATATCAAAGTTCACGACCTAATATGTTGAAATTATTGTTAATTTGATCATAGGTATGATTTGTATTGCTAATTTTCACTTTAATCGTCAGAAATAACGAATATAGCAAAAAATAACAAATGTCTTATAGAACAAATGTTGACTCAGAAATAACATATCACTGAAAGGTAATAACGCTTTGTTTGTCCTCAATAACACATTCTGTATACAAGTAATGGATCGAGAGGAATAGAACGAAAATCACAAACGACACTAAAAATAGATGGAGACTGCATAAATCTCGACGTTATTAACGCAATAAGGTAAAATAGACCTCAATTTCTCATGGGTAGCTCGAATTTGTACCGATTAGTTGCAAGAAACGTATATTATATTTCCCTAAACCGTGTAAAAAAGATATACTTAAAACATAGCAAAAATAACAAATGTCTTATGGATAATAACAATTGTTGACTCAGAAATAACACATCACTGAAAGGTAATAACGCCTTGTTTGTCGTCAATAACACATTCTGTATACAACCAATAGATCCGGAGGAAAAAAACGAAAATCACAACGAGGTTAAAACAGATGAAAACTACATAAATCTCGGCGTTATCGACTCAATAAGATAAAGTAGACCTCAATTTCTCATGAGTAGCTCGAATTTATACCGATTAGTTGCAAGAAACGGGTATTTTTTTTTCCTAAATCGTGTAAAAAAATATACTTATAACATAGCAAAAAATAACAAATGCCTTACGGATAATAACAAATATTGACTCAGAAATAACACATCACTGAAAGGTAATAACGTCTTGTTTGTCGTCAATAACACATTCTGTTACAACCAATCGATCAGGAGGAAAGAACGAAAATCACAAACGAGGCTAAAAACAGATGAAAACTGCATAAATCTCGACGTTATTGACTCAATCAGGTAAAATAGACCTCAATTTCTCATGGGTACCTCGAACTTATACAGATTACTTGCAATTTATGTCGAAATAAAGATTCAATTTACCATTATGTTCTCGAATTTGCACCCTAATTAGACAAGCAAATTCTACCTCGTGCATCGTCAATATCATAATGAATCCAACATGACATGTCGAAATCGGTTGGATGGGGCAGTTGATTCAATGTAAGAAAAATGAGTTCGATCGTTAGAGAAAAAAATTCTGTTGATAACGTTTTGTAATAACAAAGTAACACAATAGTATTGAAAAATAACGTGTCTGTTTCCTAAAGTAACAATATTCTGTAGGTGAGTAACATAAAATAAGGTAAAAGTAACGCGCTTCATATAAGACCGCGAACCCGTATAGACTTTCGCTGAAAAATACATTTTAGTAACGGTATTTTCGTCAAATTATATTATTTGGTCCTTCACTCGAATTTTTACATAAAGTACGTCTTTAAACTTATTCATTTGTGATAGAGCCTGAACAGAAAATTCAAAATTTATTAGGGCCTGACATAAAATTTTCCCTAAAATCAATATATCGGTTAGACTCAAAATAGGTTATTTTGATAGGTTTCGGTAGCAAAGGTGATAACGTGATAGTTGCACTTTTATATAGCTTGAGAGGGATGCTATTTTTTTTTTGCCTACCATAAAATTTTTATTATGGGAAAAAATAAGGTACATCTACACATAAATATTCAATTGAATAAAATTTTTACACATAGGTACTCATCAGGGACGGATCTACGTTGGGGCATGGGGGGTCAGCTGCCCCCCCAGCCCCAACGTCCATAGGGTATTTTTAGTAGTAGTTATAATGAAATGGTAGCTTAGCTCTAGTGGTTAACAGAGAATGCTCAAGTTCTACCCTTTAAAAAACGTGGGTTCGATTCCTACAATGTTTTTTTTTCCTTTATTTTTCTATAAAAGGTCTGTTGGCCTGCCCCTCCAAGTTTGGGTCTGTTGGGCTGCCCCCCCAAGCTTGGGTTCCTAGATCCGTCGCTGGTACTCATGTCAGAAAATTTTACGGATATGTACCTGATTAATTTTTATCAGTTTCTTTAGTCATGACGTACCTTCCTGTATGTATATTGCGTACCATAACACGTTGATATGGGGTACATACGCCGTAACTACGACATGCATGCGTGTTACATATGGCGTACCTAAATGTAGCATACGTCGTACCATTTTCTGTTATATATGGTATCCAAATGTGTTGATATAGGATACCTAAATGTGTTGTATGGTGTACCTGCGGCTGATCGAGTATCCATGTGCAAAAAATTTATTCTCTTAGGTAGCTATATATAAAAAAATCGTGACAGGATAATAATTACAAGTTTTTATCAAATGTACTTATTTTGTTTCCAATTCAACGACCGAAATCGGAAGGCCCACGTCTTTTTCGCAGCAACACACATACATACACGCACCAATATGCGGCTATAAATACAATACACTACACCTTCCATTTCCCCTTCCTTCTTTCGCAAAATATTCATTATTTATTATCGTTATTTATTTTTCTGATTTGCTACGGTTCTTTAATTTAAAGCGGCGTTGCTAATTTGCTTGTCGTATAAAGGTGCGTGTTTTGTTATGGTCCTTCTTCTCCATTCGTTTTATAGGTCAAGTCCCTTTCTTTTCTTGAATTTGTGATATGCTCAGATTTGAATTCACGTTAATTTAGGTGTTTTTTCAGATGATTTATGTTAAATGTATGATCTTTATGGGCTCTTTTGTCTTACATACACTGTTTCTTGACCTTTTGAATCTCAGAAAAGAGTTTTTTGGGATCCGTACGTTTCATCTAAAAATCCAATCTTTATACGTGAAAAAGCTTTTAATCGCATAAAGCTCCAAGCTTTATCATTTTATTTTCCTTTTGCTTTTATGGGATTTCGCCGGAATCGGGTTTTTTTTTTCTTGTTCTGAATTACCTTGAAATTCATGAATGTGTCACATGATCGTTTGCACCGATCTATCCGCGCTTCTTGATTTGACAGAAACCAGCTATTTTTCTTTTCTGACCCGACGGTTTGATTTCTGAGTTGTATGATTTTGTCTGGGAAACAAGCCATTTCTGGATTAATTCGGTTTTTTTTGCTTTGTAATTGGGTATATCAAACAGTCGCAGGTTGAGCTGATAAGTTATGGGACATTGGTAGTTCTTGGTTTGTCTGAAGAAGGGAACTAGATTCGAGTTAGAGATGTCTGAAGGTGAATCGCCCCACTCGCCCTCGTTCGAAGGGGATCCTTCGGTTCGACAAGTTGTTTGTAATGGGGTTTGTATGAGAACAAACGTAGTTGAAGCGAAGCTCGACGAGGGCAATATTCAAGAGGCAGAATCTGCCTTGCGCGATGGTCTCTCCCTCAACTTCGAGGTACTATATTACTAATATCTGGTCTTTTGGATTGTATTGTTCTATGGTTCTTTTATATGCTTACTTTGAGGGATGAGTATTTTAACAGTGTGTTTTCTGTGTTTGAAATAATAGGTTAATAGTTTGTCTGAATCTACGTGCTTTAGTCTCCTCTTTGTCATTACTTCTATCTTGTGATAATTATTCATATCATATGGCTTGAATGTCCGTTCATGCGTTGTAGGAGTCAAGATCAATTTCTTACAATGATAGTTTGCCTTCACACAGCTACCATTTTAGAGCTTCAATCTTTCAAATGAAATCTTCTTTGTTACACAAGGCGCTACGTAGAATTCGATGCCTTACATGTAACTGGTTGGATTTGAAAATTGAGCAATAACGTTACTCATAGTTCTATTTTGCTACTTTTTTCTGTGTATATCGTTCTGGGCACAACTTTACTAGTTGTTTTTATGATTTACGTGAAGGTACGTGTCAAAAATGACACTTTATCAAATTATTTTCAGGAAGCAAGAGCTCTTCTCGGAAAGTTAGAATATCAGCGAGGTAACGTTGAAGGTGCTTTACGGGTTTTCGAGGGCATCGATCTTCAAGCTGCCACACAACATATGCAGCACTCGTTGGGCGAAAAGCAGAATTCAAAGAAGGGCCGTTCTCGCAGTGAATCGGTGACTGCTGTCTCACAACACGCCACTAATCTCGTGCTTGAAGCCATATATTTGAAAGCCAAGTCCCTTCAGAAGATGGGAAAATTCATCGGTAATGACATACTTAAACAATCTGAGAAAGATCATCCTAGTACCAATCTTATTAAGACAATACTGATTTGATTACTCTTTTGGATGATGTCTGTAGATGCTGCCCAAGAGTGTAAGAGCGTGCTTGATGCAGTAGAAAAGATATTCTCTGACGGCATACCTGATGTAATGGTGGAAAATAAGCTGCAAGAAACTGTTAGCCGAGCTGTAGAACTTCTCCCGGAGTTGTGGAAGCAAGGAGGAAACTACTCTGAAGCGATGTCTGCGTATAGGCGGGCCTTATTAAGCCAATGGAACCTCGATAACGAGTGTTGTGCGAGGATCCAAAAGGCATTCGCAGTTTTTCTGCTCCATAGTGGAGTAGAGATCAGCCCGCCGAGCTTGGCTGTACAGGTAGAAGGTTCTTACATACCCAAGAACAACTTGGAAGAGGCCATTTTACTGTTGATGGTTCTCATGAGAAAGTTCCACCTGGGTAAAATCGAACGGGATCCATCAGTTCTTCAGCATCTTACTTTTGCCCTGTCTATATGCAACCAAACTTCAGTTCTGGCGAAGCAATTGGAAGAGATCATGCCCGGCGTATTACATCGAATCGAACGGTGGAAAACATTAGCGCTTTCCCTCACTGCTTTCGGACAGAACAGCTCTGCCTTAGATCTGCTGAGAAAGTGTCTGCACCATCACGAAGAGCCCGACGATCTCACGTCGTTACTGCTGGCTGCAAAGATATGCAGCGAGGATGAATTCCTTGCGCGCGAGGGAGTGAAGTATGCGCAAAGAGCGATCGCCAACGCAGCAGAGGGACCGAACGAACACTTCAAAGGCGTTGGCCTTCGCATGCTGGGCCTTTGCCTGGGCGAACAGGCTAAAGTTTCTTCCTCAGATTTCGAAAGGTCTCGCCTTCAATCGGAAGCTCTGAAATCATTAGACGGTGCCATGGCCCTCGAGCAAGAGAATTCTGATCTGCTCTTTGAATTGGGAATTCAACACGCCGAGCATCGAAATTTGGACGCAGCTCTGCGCTACGCAAAGCAGTACATAGATGCTACGGGTGGATCCGTGATCAGAGGTTGGAGATTGCTGGCTTTAGTACTATCTGCGCTGCAGCGTTTTTCGGAGGCTGAAGTAGTCATCGATGCTGCGTTAGATGAAACTTCGAGGTGGGATCAAGGGCCATTGCTGAGGATGAAAGCGAACCTCAAAGAGTCTCAGTCTCAGCACAAGGATGCCATCGAAACTTACCGTTATCTTCTTGCACTTGTCCAGGCTCAAAAGAAGTCGACTGGCTCACATGGGAGTTCACTACAGGTCGAATTTCTGTCCACTCGTGAATTTCTTACGAATCGTAAGAATTAGCAAATTGATTATTTCCAACTTTTGTGTGGAAGAACAGACTGAAGATGACAGAGTAGATGAATTCGAAGTTTGGCATGGACTAGCAAACTTGTACTCGAGCCTTTCTCACTGGAAGGATGCAGAGATATGTTTAGGAAAAGCCAGGGCTCTGAGAGAGTATTCAGCCGAAACTCTACACACCGAAGGTAAAAAACACGGCCTTTTTCACACCGACACGATGCATCATAAGTGCCATTTTTCTGCCTCGTTCTTGCATCAGGTTTCATGCAAGAAAAACAGGGGAACTTCACCGATGCTTTAGCTTCGTATATCAACGCCCTTTTGTTGGAGCCCAAATACGTGCCCTGCAAAATCCTCGTGGGGTCGGTGTTATCTAAGATGGGATCGAAGATGTTGCCCGTGGCTAGAACGCTGCTTTCTGATGCGTTAAGGATCGAGCCCACGAATCACATGGCTTGGTTTAATTTGGGAATGGTTCATAAAGATGATGGACGAATATCCGATGCTGTGGATTGCTTTCAGGCAGCTTCCATGCTCGAAGAATCCGAACCTATCGAGAGCTTTCGTTCCATACGTTAGATTTTCGATTTGGTTTTTTCTTGATGGGAGTTTGTTATTCTTTGATTCTTTTCCGATCTTTTAAGCGTTTTTCCCTTGCTTTCTTCCCCTGGTGAAAACTGAGCATCTACTAAGGTATGGTGTATTTCCAGGTGAAGCAAGAAGTGAGATTAAGTTGACCTTTTTTCTGTTTTTTCTGTTTAATTTTGTTTTGTGATACTATGTTTCCTGGGATGACTATTACATCCTTCTCTTAAAGTTATCCATTGATTCAAATTACATTACTATCAATAACCTATTCACTCGGGTGGATTTAGGGCGTATTCACTTACCACCATATATATGATATAATGGTCAAGATTATAATATCTATAGACATCTCAAATGTCAATCTTCACTTATTCAAAACAAGAATAATCAAATTGTTGTAAATTTTGAGGTTTCGAACTCGTATAATAACTAAAGTCTAGCCGTTGCTTACCAATGAGATTGGGTCACACACACACACACACACACACACACACACATCTTCTCTACTGACAGTAAAGATATTTCATCAAATCACCAAATAATTATTCAATTACTTCTCATAGCTCCATGAATCACATTGTTAGACAAGAGAGAGGCCTCTCAATAGTCATCCTCTCTCCAAAACCTGCTACTATATTCCTTAATTACTACATAAACTACTATTACTACCCTAATTATTATCAGAGCATTCAGGCTTTCTTCTGTCCTTGCAGTAAGTATAGGACATATACTTCTGTCTATACTGCTTCATCTGCGCCTTCTGTTGGGGAGTTAGTTCCCAAAACTGCTTAGCATTCCACGAATACTTGTCCGAGAAACAGTTTCCCTGCTGTGTTGTGCAGCCTTGGATTGGAAATTCCTCGTAATTCGAAAAGAACGGTGCTTGTTTGTAGTCCACTTTCCCAGCCCACGGAGCATCCCATATGGAAGCCTCGATGTGCATGGGAGATGTTAGGTAAGGAATTCCTTTGTCTGCGTTGTTCTTGAAAACCCTTATAGGAACTTTGTCCACAAAGAACCTAGTGTAAAACCAATAATAAGTATACGCAGTTTATTTTTGCATGCAAAGTAATAAGTAAGCCATGCATGCGTTAATCCTTACACTAGTTGGTGGGAGTTCCATAGAATGTCGTAGGAGTGGAAGTCTTGGGAGGGATTGAACCAAAGGTTGAATCTTTCTTCTCTACTTCCCGCGTTGTTCACGAATATGTTTGTCTGCAATATCCCCGTCGTCCCAAGTAGTTCGAAATCAACCTCGTAGTGATTCCCACCTTGATGATCGATCAGCTATATATATAAAATGATCAACCAGGAATTAATTAATAAAAATTTTGGATGAAGTGTGTTTATCCATTTAATTATTATTATTATTACATAGAAGTTTGTGTTAACTCCTCCAGTTTTCCCCGCTGGAGCCTTGAGCTTTATGCGGAACCAACCTGACCCATAATCACTCCTCGACTTAAATCCAGCGCCACCTGCATTTATATATCAAATATTATTAAACTTATTACTGCATATGGATGATTGTATATGTGTATATTATTACGAGCAACCTTTTGCCTTGTCTAGCTTGAGTTGGACATTAGTGCCTTGAGGGTTGAGGTTGAAGTGATCAGTTCCCCACTCGTAAGCATAGTATGAATTGAACTGTGCATTGCATTGTTCTGAGATTGAGAAAACCACTAAGACTAAGAGAATAATAATACTAATCAACATGAGAGAAGAAGCCATATTTGAAAGAAACGATTTCTTCTCTTTTTTCTTGTAATATTTAACTAGTCAGAGCCATGGAAAGAGCCCACTTGTACTAGTTCATGATCACATATTCACATCCAGCTCTCTAATTCATCCCAATGAGATTGGATTATATATGCATTGTGTAATAACGTAATCTTGTAATTTTTTCTGACCATCGTACGAGATCTCAACTCACATCACTATAGCTCAAAGGAAATATATCCTTATTCTGTGTCGATTTTATGTTAGATTATGGTTATTGTGTAATGATTACCATATTGCTGCAATATGTATGTCATTCAATTTAAGGAGTAGGACGATAACATATGTTGATTTGTTTCCATAAATATAACCAATGAACAACTTGAATACCCTTTGTAGCCCTCTCAACATGTCGAAAACAAATGGGGCACTTAAAGGTAAGGACCAAACATAGTTTGAAGTTAGGGTTAAGGACCCTCTCAGACGAAAATTAGTTTTAAGGACATGTTTTTGAATTTGCATAGAGTTAAGGTTGAGTGACGAAAATACCCCTGTAAAATATTAATGAGAAGTGGTATCCAGCGCCACTGTTGTGTTATCAAATCGCAGTATGTCGTTATCGCATAACAAGCGGTATTACCACGCACAAAAGTGTTACTGTATATCCAATAAGTGGTATCAACACAATAAAATGTGGTTTTTTAAGCATATGCCATTAACATGCTTTCTTAATAACACTTCATATATTCGCGGTAACACTACCTTATTTATGCGTAACACTTCATGCTTTCCCGATAACAATTCCTTGTTTCTGACTATCAACATACGTGGTACCACTTCATTATTTCTGCATAACACTTCATGCTTTCCGACTAACACTTCATTCTTTCCTGGTAACACTTCCCTGTATTCATTTTTTTGTAATAGAATGCAGTTAACCCAATGAAGTGTTATGCAGAACTCATGAAGTGTACTCTATAGCTAATTAAGTGGCTTTCGTTCACACGTCATGGTTCGGTACCACTTCCTGCTTTTCTGGTAACACTTCCTTATTTTTGGATAACACGTTTTGTCCAGTAATTCATGAAGTGTTACCGCTTCATGCTTTTCTGGTACCACTTCCTTATTTCTGGATAACACTTTCCTGTATTCCATGACGTGTTACCACTTCCTGCTTTTCTGGTACCACTTCCTTATTTCTGGATAACACTTTCCTGTAATTTTTCGTGTAATACATGAAGTGTTACCACTTCATGCTTTTCGGGTACCACTTTCTTATTTCTGGATAACATTTTCTTATAATTCATGAAGTGTTACCCAGAATGCACAAACGTCGTGTGTTTAGAAGAGCTTATGGCAAATCTGTGTAATTTCCGCAACAGCCAGGGGCAAATGCGTCTTTTTCATGCAGTTGTTCCTTAACTTTAAGTCAAACTTGAAAATAGGTCCCTATCTCTAATGTAAAACTTATTGGGTACTTAACCCTATCGCGAATTGGTTGGGCCTGAAACTTAGTTATCTCTATATTTATGTCCATCTCTTCTTTTAATACATGATACATCACATCATCCTGAAAATGGGAAAGCTTATCATTACTAGAAATATTTTTTAAAATAACGTTACACTCCTAACAGAAGTTAAACATGTTTAATTTTAAACATCATTATCAAAAGATCACTCCCCTTTCTAATGCTATCACTGTCTTACTAGGAGAAAAACGCGTCGCCTAACAACATTATATCATTTTAAAAGACGACGAGGATTGAATGGATGCTTTTACATACCAAATGTTTTGTTCTTATTACCACAACAGAAGTGTAAGGAAGGAGTTTAATACCAACATAACTTTTGTATACCTATCCATCAAATAAATTCATTTTGCAAACTAAGACAAATATAAGAATAACTAAAAAGGGACTTCAACATTGCCCTCGCTCGCCTCACATAATACAACAGTTCTGCTGAGACTCTAACATCTCCGGCGACCTGCAAGAAAATGGTGCCAAATTGTGTGCCCAGCCCATTATTTCATAGACTAATCGATGCCCAATTCAAGATTGACATGCAATAAAAACTTCAAACTACAAAATGTTAAAGAAACTTAGATAAACTCACAGCTGCCCAAGATTCGACAGATCAAACTCGGGGCCGAGTTCTTGCACAATGTCGTCGGGCGGTTGCCCGCATTCTTGCATTTTCTGCATGAGCTCGACTATCTTGTTGAAGTTATCGGGTTCAGACTCATAGACATGGTTTAGCTCTCTTATGAGATCGTACTGATGGGAATAGCGGGCAAATTCTTGGCTCGTTAGCTTGGCTTTGTTCTCATCGAGCCATTTTGGGTAGCGTTCGCCTATTTCTTTCATGGGCTCGTGGAGGATCTCCTTGGAAAGGAGTTGCTGCATCATGGTCTCTACTATCGATTCCATGTCCTGCAAATGTAAAAGCCCATCTTTTTAATGAAGAGAATCGAAAATGATGTAGTTTCATGAGGTTTCAGTTTCACCACCGAAAAACACTTGAAAATGCTCATAGAAGCATTCTCCCTCTACAGGGTTTTGAAAAAAACTTTCAAATCCCTCAAGAAATAGCAAGTCTAGGCCCAACCAAGAATGCCAAAAGTAAGAACATAACTTCAATAGAGCTATCACTTGTTGAGAAGCTAATAGTCCTTAAACTGATAGAATTGGTTTCAATTCGATACCCCTCAACCATAAAGTATGCAATCGTAAAGAAAATAGGACCTGAGAACCGGCGAGTTCCTCAAATTGCTTGACCCAATTCTCCATCATTGCATCTCCGCCGAAATTCTCTCCGCCCACAGCTTGCTGTTTCTGCCCTGTCATGGCCTCCAACCCTTTAACAGCTTCCTTCGTTTGCTCTCTAAGCTTATCGAGCGCCTCAGAAATATGCGATTCTTGCATCGAAGTAGGCTGTGATGCTGCCTTTTGTTTACCCTTTTTCTTGCTCTTTAGATCGGGCAAACCCATCCCTAAACCTTTAACATCTTCCAATTGTCTAACTGAACCCTCTTGCTTTTCATGTTGATTGTTACCGCTGCTACTCTCCACACCTCTATAGCAGCCACAAATCGTTAATTATCAAGCTGATTATGAACAATATGACAAACCCGCAAACACAAGGCGGTACCTTTGAGCAGATGAGATGAGATTCAGGTTCTGAAAATCATCCAATGCGCCTGGAATGTTGTCCCCAAGAACATGAAAATGAATTAAGCGAGCAAAATAAATCGGCAAATTACAGTTAAAAATAATTGAATATAGAATGAAGAAGAAATGAAGGGCATCGTCGAATTACTGTCGAGAAGTAGGTCTATATCCTGGGATTGATGATCAGCCATAACGATTGTTCTATGTTTCCGTCCAATCAAACTATCTAAAACCCTCCCCTTTATTTTTCTCTGCGTTTCATCGTATTACAGACTACAGCTGGAGATGGCGGATATATAGCGAAAAATAAAATATCTCATGATTCATGAATCATGAATGGGGTTTTCTATTATCTTTTTCTACTTTTGTTTATCTGATTTTATCATTAATTAATAGTTACCCATCTCCAATTTATATTTTAATTATTGTTGAATGAGGTATGCTTTACAAGGAATTCGTAACGGGGATGGGATGGCTTACCAACAAAAAGGGCGTATGCAACAAGGAAATTAAAACATTAGTATATTTGTTTATACCCTGCTTTAAAACTAAGTTTCCAAATCTCAAAATAGAATTCGATGAAAATGCTACATTAAATAAATGAAATATGGTATTACAAATGGAAGAATTATTCCAAAACAAAACTGAGGTTGCTCGTCCAAGCAAAGCTAAAACCAAACTATTATCATCTCTCTCAGCCTCAATCCTTCAATACATAAAACAACAATCCTCTGTACAACAACTTTGAACTATTATCTTCTTTCACCGTGTCCCTATGTTGGCAAGCAAAAAAACTCTTCCCAGTAAAAAAAAACTGATAAATGAAGATGGATAATGGTATAATATGACTGTAATAATCCCATTGCTTTTACGTCAAAGTTCAACTTCATGTAGTTCATCTCCAAAACTTCCATCACTTTGCATGCCCAAAACCTCCCCAAGAGGTTTTACTTCTCCCGTCTGTGGAGTAGGACTAAAAGGTCCATTTGAACTCCCACTCCACGACGCCGTACGCCGAGAATGAGCCATAACCGAAGTGCTTCCATTCGCCATATTGCTTGAAGCAATGTTATTCACGCTCGCAATTCTCTGCATGGGCGCAGCGTTTTGAGGTGAAGCTGTGTGGAAAGAACTATCTAGCGGGAATGAAGTCGATAGATTATCCATACAACTTCGTGTTGTGCCATCATTTACAGGCTGATGATCCATGTCGTAAGAAGAAACTGGCGCTGGAACGAAGAATTTCGGGTTCGTTATTGTTGGTGGTTTGCTCGATGGAACAGAAGGTGACTGGAATGAATTTGTTGCCTTTCCACTGCCTTGGTTGAATGTGTCGACATACCTGCCACGTAAAACCAGGGCCATAGTGAAAATTTACGTTTTGTAGCGTTCAATTTGCTATGTAGGTGATTGAAACATCAGTTTCTTATGTTGCTACTTGAAATACAGTAGCCAATTTAAGCACATCCATTATATACGACATGAATCTATGCTGAGAAAGAAGTGTAGAGTATAATGTTACCTTGAGCGTACGCCCAACCTTCCACGTGCTGAGTACTGGTTAGACGTAGGAGGGAGCGGAGGCATTCCCGAGTTATTATCCAGAGTGCTTGGGCTCTTAAGATCTGAGAATCCATTGCTCATAAAAGCTTCATTGGAAGATCCATTTGACTTGTGATCTTCGCTATGGAAAGTTGTAGTCATTGGTGGTGGTGGAAGGGCTGTTTCGTCCGATGGAGGCTCAGCACCTTCCTCGACCCATCTCTTGAGTTTCTCATCATAATAGAACTTGTTCGAACCACCCAATTTGGCCTATCATCAATTAGTCATTTCATCAGCAATTTGGCCAATTTGGTTGCATATTCATTACACAGTTACTATTTCTATATTACCTGGCGCTCGTTACGAGGTTTGAGAACTAAACCGACGGTCTTCTGTAATATAGATGATCCAAAACCAAAACCAAATCGAGACGATGCTTTAGCAGCAGAACCAGCATTCTTGGAATCAGCCTGACAGAAAGGTGTTGTAAATATATCGTTCTACGCTTTTGCAAGTGGATTTTTCACATCGAACAATCAAAGACAGAAACAAACCTGCCTCGGACTTCTTCCAAAGTCTGGTTCGGAAACACTTCTTGTATGCATTGACATTTTATTATTCCCATTGGGTCCCCACTTGCTTGTAGGCTCGGTAGATTGAGAAGGCATTAAAGATGACATATCCATCGTAGATTGACTTGATGATACTCTTGGTCCCACTGATTGGTGATGATTCTCATTACCATGTATAACAGCGCCTGAGGTTGGTACAGGTGGGGTAGACCACCAACGACGCGGTGGGCCGTGCTATCGAAAAGATTGAGCAGTTTACCGATAAATTCTTTGGGAGCTAAGTTAGTAGAAAATCCTCCCTGCATCAATTGCAATGAATGTTAAGAAGGACAGACATAAAAAAACAGTAAAGAGACGCACGTCTCAGGCGTGTGGGGATACCTGTTGATGAGCTTTGATTCTTTCCTCAAGAGATGAAACTCTTTGTCTAAGGTTCTCAGCCTCGGGATTTCGACCAGTTTTCAGTGACTTTAGTACTGCTTGACAGTACCTAAAGATTGGGCAATGATTAGAAAATGATTGCAGAAAAAAAGTTTAAAATACAACTTGAATTGGAATGATCTTCACATACTTAAGTGCCTCAGATGTCCTTCCAACCTCAGCCAACATGTGTGCATAAATAAACTTGTATGGTTGAAATGGAAGTAAAATGAATTGAGAGTTCCCAAGCGTCTTCGAATACTCATATATTTCTGTCCTCTGTCAATGATGGAAATTTCAAAATATTCATTGCTACAAGAAAATGTTAACAAGACAAAAACTTCGCACCTGAATTGCGTCTGGACTTGCATAAGTCCGTGGGTGTTTCAAGTGATCAGCACCAACAAGGCATAACCGTGCACTGTCTGAAAATGGCTCAAAGCTTGCTTCCGCAACCAAATAGCAAATGTGGGCGGCAACTATCTGAGCATGGATCGGAAAAAATGGTAATATAACAACTACAGAAGACAACAAAACATATCATACTAAAAAGGATATGCCAATCCAATAACAAAAACATACATCACTTCTGTCTTTCCACAAGCAATCTCCAAGATGGACAAGAACTAGTTCATCGTCCTTCGTTCTATTTGCAGTTATAACAGCCAGATTTTCTTCCCATTCATCTAGCATGCTGCTCCCACAGACCTGTATATAGTCGTCATAGAAAAACACATCGTCAATTCAAAATCATTAGCGAGAAATTGGACATAAAAGATGAGAAATAGCCATCCAGTTACCTGAGCTGAATGCGGAGCAGCCATGGTTCGATCATCCGAGAAAACATCAGCTGGTTGGCCCGCAATCAGAAGGCATAATGTTCGTAATGGTGATCCTGCCTTCAACTGATGAAGTGTCATTTGCTTGACAGTTTCACCATAGAACTGCACCGCAATTTTTATGATAATGAATGAATTATGGGAAGTAAATGGAAGACTCTCAGTTCGTTTGAACGTACCAGAAGGCGTGGCACAGCATCTTATTTTGACTAACCTGATCACCGAGTTGTGCAGCAAGAACTAGGGCAGGACCCCATAACTGACCCTCCTGGGCACATTGTAGAGCCTCCTTCTTTCTACCAGAAACTAACAAATTTTGAACCTCAGCAGCAGTGGCCTATAACATAGATATATACCGTGCATGCATGAATACAAGCCCCATAATCAAAATAAAACTTACAGGTATAAGGTATAACCAATTTACCCGCATTTGTCCTTCAGACGGAATTTGCCGTAAGCATTGGGTAACTGCACCATATTGATGAAGACCATTTCTTTTTGCAGCAGAGGCAAACAATTTTGCAACAGCTGATTCTGGAGTATCAGCCTCCTGTTGTCAAGAAACGAGGAAAAATAAGAAAATTATGTTAGGAAATTATTCTCATGCATGAATCAAGGAGCGATATAACCATAAGCATCTGAAGAGAGACGGTAAGACATCTGGAGAGGCAAAGAACCAGAAAGAGATATGCTGAACTAATGTGATATTGATTCCAAACTTAAAAAAAGCTCGAGCAATGTACACAAAAATTATATACCTTCAAAGAAGCATCTGTTCCATATGGATGTCGAAGTTTTCCGTAATACTGGCATGCTATTTTAAGCAGTGAAAGAAGCAACTTCAACACTTCAGCTTTTCTGTGATCCATATTGGGAGATCCAAGATTTGAAATTCTCTCGTCAATCCATTTATTTAACTCCTTAATGCCAACACTTCCACCAGCAAGAGGACCTGGGGAAGGTTGTCGGCATAAAGACTGGAAATAGTCGCAACTACTGATTCCATATTTTGAAGCATCAACACTGTTATTGGTCACTTCTGCTAAGCTTAGAACCGATATTGAGGCTCCAGCCGACTTCTTCACAGAAAGCGTAGCCAAGAAAAAAAATAAAGAAAAATTTTGGAAGGCAAAATTAACGCATAAACCAAATAAACACGTTAGAAGAGACCTGCGCTCCAAAGCTACCAGGATCTGTATCTTTCATGACTAGAAGCTTTCCTCCGAATCCAAAAGTTACCAAAGCATGCATAGGGCGACCTGCCGACGACCTGCCGGCAGCAAGTGAGTTGGAGAACTGAGCACCCTGAGAGGGTTGCTGAGAAAAATTGGAGTTATTAACACTGTAGTAATCATTATAGAATTGCTTTTGGTCGTATTGGTTGGTTGCAGAGTCATTAAAACGGTGACTCAAATTCCCATCAGCGGAAAAACTTTGCGACAGAGAAGCTGCAGAGATGTTGTTTGGGCTCATTCTCGTGTCAGCGTAATATGAATCTGTTACCCCTTGCTGAAAAGAATTCTGTGGGTTCCCAGGATCATCCATATAAGTGTTCTGCCCAGACTGATTCTCAAAAGGTAGGTTGCCACCATAAAAGGCATTGGCTTCATTCTCTGCAACAATGCCTTGAGAACTGTAAGTATCGCTAAGAGCATGAGTCTTATATGATTCCTGACCGACAGGTTGAGAAGATGCATGAGTCGATCCATATACATCATGATTCACCTTGTCATTCACTGATGCTGTATATGATTCCAACGAACGCCATTCACTGGCAACAGTATCATAATACCAGCCAGGGTACTGAGGATCAAAGACCATATGAGACGGGTAATTCTCTGAAGACGCCACATTGTTTTGACTACTTATTACATGTGAAACTTGATTCGTCATGTCTGAAGCGTTACTAGCTAGAGAGCCTTGGTTCCAGCTACTAACACTAACTGTGCTGCCGACCTCGGCCACAGAACTGGCAACTGACTGAGAACTTTGCTGCAAGTAAGAGAACTCAGTCTGCTCATGCCAGGCAGAGGTATGATCACTGCTATCTGCAGCCATGCTCGAACTTGTATCATAAACATCTTCTGTCTGATACCATTGCCCTGTATTTGAATCATACTTCCATCCTGGATACTGATTGTCCCAATCATCAGCAGAGTTAAGATCATTCGAAGTGGTACTAAGATATGCTGCAGCAGTGATATTATAAACATCGCTGTGCTGAAAATTGTTGCTTGCATTTTCAAGAAATGTGGATTCATTGTTCCCAACCGCCGGCTGAGATCCATTGTTGCTGGAATTTGTAGTCGTATTATCGAAGGAGTTATCTGTACTGCCACCTTCAAATTCGCTAAAAAAGTCTGAGTACGACCCAAAGCCACCGTTATCGTTCTGATCTGAATCTGCGTGAAATGCACTCCAATCAACCTCCTTAACTCCTGGAGCCCCAAATAAACTTTCATTCTTAGCGACAAAAGTCTGATCAGACAAAGCATCATCAGAGCTCTTACTCACAACTGTCGCATCTGATGAACGCGCTGTACCTCCACTTTCATTTCCAGCCCTTTCCATCAAATTATCGAATGTGAAGGATTCTGATGCAACTAACCGATTTCCAGTCTCCTCGCCATTGCTAATCTTGTCCAAACCAACCTCTCCATTGTGATCATGCTCATTGATGTTGAAATAGGCAAAGGCCTTCGAAGCCTCATCCAATTCGCGCCCATCTGCGAAAAGTCGGGCAATAGATGGTGGTGAAGTGGCGATCTTAAGGTCCACATCGTCATCATCGTCCACAAGCTTATCAAAGAAGTCCTCATCCGAATTATCCTCCACACGAAATAGAGGAGGATTTGAAGCCATCGGCACAAATCCAAACCTCAAATCCTACGAAGCTAAACACCGAAAATTCGAAAACGCAATTAATTCAAGCTAAAAGCAGTCAGATCCGACAATGCGAACCCACCCGATCGATCACCATTAGTTTTGATCCCCGATCCAAACCTAGCAAAACTAAATCAAGATTACATATTTTTTTTTTTCCTCCGAGGCCACGTGCATGCTACAATTCAACAATGATGGAGATCTGGGGGTTTTACGGAGTTACCTCCAATTTCACATAACAACAAAATTCCTACCAATACAGCGACATTATCAATGCGCGGATATCCTAAAAGATGAGCGGAGCCTTTTAGGAGACCTATTTAGCTAAGATCTAACGAAGCATTTCCAAAATTTCAGCTGTTTTTGGAACGTATCTATGCATCCATCCAAGAATCTAACATGTAGATGAACGTTTACGCACATAAAGAGAGGGGACACGAGGTAAAAAGGTGGACGAATGTAGCGATAAAAGACAAAACCTTGATATGCCCTTCATTTAAATCAACTAACCTTTAATTTACAAATCGACAGTAATTAATTGTTATTTGAAATTAGCTTCAATTTACATTAAATCATACGCTAATTATAGACGAAAACAAATAACAATGTAGTTTATGATGATTTGCGGACATATATATGCCAAGAAAAATGACAAATAAAAGAAAAATGTTAGACTAATGCGCAGTGTACTTAATTAAATTTACAAAAATGATATTTGTCAAATTGTAAGCAAGCCATATCCTATTTCGACAAATGAATCAGACTTTATGCAGCTTTCACAAGACTCTGTCGTTTGAGAAGATGAGTCCCTTCATTCAATCACCTTGGAACCGACAGCCCAAGCTCTAACATAAGAAACAGCAATGAAATAATCAGAACAACATTTCGATTCACATATTAGGGTATTGACGACCCTCAGACAATACAATGGATGGTGATAGTGATACACTATTACAAAGTCTCGTCAATGCCAATAACCATTTCACAACGGCGAATTAGAGCAGTCTTAAGCAATTGATGAATCTCAAGACGTTTCTGTCAATGAGCAGAGTCTCATAAACGAGAACTGCCATTCTTAAAAGCTTCAAGCAAGCAGAACAGAAAGACCCTTTTACATATAGTCATTTTTCACAGAAATTGACATGGAAGAGATCAAGCCAAAGCAAAAGAGGAAAGACGAACATACAAAGCTAGAGATTTGGAGAAGTGCAGCAGAGAGTACCCTGAGAAAGAGACCTACAACTGGACGATGAACTAAGGCATGACGTCATCCTAGCATTTGCCAGCACACTGTGCAAAGGCAACATCGATGACAATTCCACGGGAGACCTACATGTAGAGTAAGTAAAGTAGTTTAATCGACATTCATAATATAGTTCAGAAGAACACAAGTGAGACATTTCTTGCACCAGCTTGATTCCATATTATTACCAATTGGCAATGATAAGAGAGGCCCCATCACAACTAATCCTTACCATGCTGAAGACTACCAAAGTTGGCGGACTTGTGTACCCAAGCAAGATTCACTTTTTAATCAGCATGCATTGCATAAAATCCGCAATAACTTGACCCAATTTCTTATTCAAAATAGTACGGTGCGTTAGCTACCTGGAGATGGAAAATCGACGAAGCGATGAATTGACGGCTGGTTCTGTCGCAGTGGGTGAAAGTCGAGCAAACGACGTCGGTTTACTACTGATGGGAGGAGTATTATTACGTCGAGAAAGGCCAGATTTTAGAGAGAAAACCGAGCATTTGTTGAATATCCGCGAGCATTTAGACGCCATTTGTGCGATCAGATTAGAAGGACAAGAGACGAGCTTATTAACGTCTGCGAAAGGTTTGGCCTTTAGGGCTTCCTTCTTGGGGAGGGGAATAATACTATTTTTCAATTTACCCCCTCAAAGAAGTCAAGATTTACGTATACGCCCCTCCTATTTAATTATATTCGAATTGCAGCTATAAAAAAATTTCATCACCGTCTGCTTAACATAACAATTAACAACCGAAGAGTTTCTGGCGCCTACACTACAACAAACAACGTAAGAACAGAACATCCAAAGTTAAAAATGGTCAACAGTCACAAACTTATTACTTCAAACATCCTAACGAATAGGAGGAGATTATACATAAGACTAACCAAGACAACAGTTTTCCACACTATCCACACTGAGTCCCATCTTACACAGCACCAATCGTCGCACTCGCCTCGCCAGAGCTGACCACCCCCGAGCCGTTCGAACTCGGGTTGTTAGCATGAAAGGCAGACGGTCGAGATGAGCCCTCCCCGAGCCTAAGAGAAAGCATCGACGGCCCAGAATCGCCGAGGGTTTCCCCCAAGCTCAGGTTCGAAATGCTGACCAACTCATCCACGTTTATGGGGCTCTTAGAGTGCACCGCCAATGGCTTCACTAGCTCGTGGGTGGTGGCTTGTTGGTCGGGTCGAACCGCGGGCCAAACGGGCACGGGCATTGGGAAGACAGGAGCAACGTAAGCTTGGTAGAGGAAGGGCTGGGGAGGATGATACTGAGGGTATTCGGGCGTAGGAGGTAGTGGAAAAGGCTCGTTTTCGTTGGAGTTTGCAGATTCCATTGATTCGCATTCTTCTTCTTCGACCGCCGGCGTTTCGGTCACTAATTTGTGAGGTGGGTCTGAAGAGAAGAAGTCCATCGGAGCTGTTTGGGCGTCGCTCGACTGTAAGGGAAGTGTTTGATGTTAGGGAGTGAAGCGTAGATACGATTTTAACGTCGTAAGAGAATAGCAGCGCTTACTTCTGCATTGTCGGCGACTATGTCGAAGAGGCTTGAGCGTCTTTTTCGCCTGGACATGTTGGTTTGCCTTATGAAGTACTTTTGGGCGTGGCTGGCGACTTGCGTAGGCGTGCGAGTGATGACGTAGTTGCGGGAAATTCCACGCCAGTCGCCTTTGCCTAGCTTTTGAAGGCCGAGGAGGAACATCCTATGTTCTTCCTCCGTCCATGGAACACCTGAGAATTTACAGTTTCGGACATGTTTAAATTGGGTTATTGCAATCTTAACCACAGTTCAACATAGAACATGAACATATTTGCAAAAAACACAACACAACGAAAACCACATCCTATTTCTCTCTTTAAACTACAGAAATTCAGTTAGGTTTCTTGATCTTGCGAATCTCCGTCTCGGGCTTCTGAGAACAAATCAAAGAGCTAAGTGTTCAACCAATCCCCCAAAGATTTCAATTATTTAGCTCTAGAAAAATGAATAAAAATGATGAAGAAACAACCAAGATTTCACAATTTGAGCATAAAGGAGGAGAAAAAGAATATACATAGAAAGAGGAACCAAAAAGGACCAAAGCAGACTTCAATCACAACTTTCCGTAAGGGAAAAAAAAAGGAAAACCTTTCTTTCTCTCTCGCGAAGAAGACGACGACCCAGTGACAAAATCCTCGGAAGCATAACCATCGGCGACTCCACCCGACCCGGCGGAAGGATGATCGGGCGTATCCGCCGGAGATTCGTGAAGGGGACCGTTTTGAGGCGTCGCGCTTCCGCTTCCACCTCCGCCGCCGCCCATGAAATGGGTCAAGTTGCCCATGCTCGCACTTTTTCGGATCGACCCATCGGTCAATCGGACCCCAAATAGCTTCACTCCCTTATTCGGACATGTCCTTGAGTTGTGGCCGTTGTGGCTGCAATGCGAACAGCGGCGAGTCATCTTTAAAGGAACAGCAGATTACTAACCAATTCTTCAATCCTCACAAATCCGATTACTACAACATGGTCCGATGAGAGCTAAGATTGGGTTATGCGGTCTCTTCTTCGTTCTTGTCTGGGTCCGTGAATATTTCAGCTGGTCTTATGTATCTGTGTGGACGGAGATACAGATTTAGTGAGATGGAGAGACCCAAGAAATGGAATTTTGACTCCGAAGAGAGAGAGAGAGAAAGAGAGAGTGTTTTGGGGGATTGTGTAATAAATGATATTTAATTTGTATGGGTGAGATTTGTTTGTTGAATTGTGGATAAGCAAATTTGGAATAAGATTAATTAAGGCTAAATACAGGCGAATAATTTAGGAGAAAGATGACGTCTCCTTGGCGGGCTGGGTCTGGGGCTTTTTAGTAAATGGACAGAATAATTAACTATAATATCTACATTTGTTTTTTAAAAATTATACTATGATAATTACACACGGGCTTATTTTAAGAAGTGACATAAAGGAGATTGAAGAGTGAACGGAGAAAGTTTGAGATAAAAAGGGAATAATACATTTATCCACGTTTTATCCACAGTATGAAAATGATGTGTGGCCAACTCAAATCTTTGTCACGTGTCCACATATTATAACATTAGCCACAACGTTGTAAGGTAAATTAAACTAGTATATCTGGCATATCCTATTTATGTATTAAGTTATTTAAAAAAATTAAATCTATTTATGTATTAAGTTATTTAAAAAAATTAAATCCAAGATTCAACTGTAATAAATCAAACTATTAGGATAAAATTGAAAAACAGCAGTTTATAATCACCCTTACCAGTAATATAATAGAATAGATTAACCATGATTGGACTGTAGGGGTAAATTTGGAAAGGAATTGCCAATCATAAGCAGAATGGGCTGTTTTGGGCCTAAGATCATTAAGCATAAAGCCGAATTAAATCTAACCCAGCCCAGTTTCAATAATGGGTTGAAAATTATTAATCAATAATGAAAATAAACCCCACCACGTCGATTTGCTTTGCTCATCCAATGAGAAAAGGCCACGTGGACCTATAGCTGACCTGTCGAAACGTCCAACAAACGGAATGAACATCTACTGCTGGCGCCTGTACAAATCCGAACTGAGAGAGATTTTGATAAATTTTGCGGGTCAAAGGACGAAACTAATTTGACGAAGGTATTGGTGAGTGATCTCGCTGTAGCTGGCGGATGCATAAATCAATTGCGAACGTATTGATTGTTGTTTTTCTTTCGTCGATCTGCGAGAGCTTGGGCTTGATCGCCTGATTAATTGATGGCAGCGCCTTTCTTCTCAACTCAGTTCCAGCCTTTTGTTTATCAGGTGAATTTCTCCTTTAAAACAACGTGTGAAAGTTAGCTGTGTTCTATTTTGTGCTCCGCTTGAAGCTGAATTGACTGTGTTTGCTTATTTTCTATAATTTCAGAGCCCGCAAGATGCTGTCACACCTTTTCAGATTTTGGGTAGTGAAGCTCAGATAGTTCAGGTATTTTTCGAACATAAAAAGTTTCTTTTTTCTTTTGTGACTGTTTATTCAGTATACCTGGTTGATGCGGTTTCCTCTTTCCAGATAATGTTGAAGCCCGAAGATAAAGTAGTAGCAAAGCCAGGTTCATTATTTCTTACTTGCTAATTGACCTTCAGTCAAGCTTGAGCACTTTACTTTCTGTCCCGTCAATTTCTGTTATTTCAGTAATAATCTAAGGTCCTGCTCACTGCCAATGGCTTAGCTGCTGAAAGCCCTGAAATTTACGTTTTCGCCTTTCTGTTATTGATATCTGTGTGCATTGTTCTTTTTGTTATGTTTGATCAAGTGGCACCAATGGTTACTTGTCGCTTGTAATCTATCATACAACGACAAATCTTGATCTCGAGAACGTTTCAGCACGCGATCATAAATATCTTGGAATCGTAGCTCTTTTGCTGTATCTTGCAGTCTTCATTTCCTGTACTTTGTTAAACTTTTATTGATTATCTTTTGTACATTTTCTATTGGCTCATTCAACTACTATTGAATGCATTGCATTGCAGGCTCCATGTGTTATATGTCCGGCTATGTTCAGATGGAAAACGTGTACGTGACAGAAAATGAAGTCGGTCTCTTGCAGTGGATTTTTGGAAAGAATGTCACCAGCATAGTATTTCGCAATTCTGGCTCGAATGATGGATTTGTGGGTATCGCTGCGCCTACTCTAGCTAAAACTCTCCCGGTATTTCTTCTTATGAGTATTAATTGCCAATGGAATTTGATGATCTTTTGACCGAAGCTGGAAGGTTTATATCTTCTTTTTTTTTTTTTTATCTTTTTACATATTAATTGCAGATAGATTTAGCCTTGTTTGGTGGTGAAATCTTGTGCCAGGTATCTGTCAGGCTAACAATATCAATCGAACTCATTGTAGTTTCTCAATATGCTTCCGTTATACAATGTGTAACTCTGTTGAGTTATATCGTGACTTGTGACATCTTATGGCAGCCAGATGCATTTCTTTGCTCGATTAATGACGTCAAAGTAACTAATAGAGTTGATCAAAGACCACGCCACGCTATTACTAGCGCCGAGGTGACAGGAAAATTCTCTGTTCTTCCATTGTTGATGAATTTTACAATGGGATGACGTCGCATTACTAAGTTAAATCATGGAATGTAGGGATTCTTGAGGCAGAAAATATCTGGAAGAGGGCTCGCATTTATTGTTGGAGGTGGTTCTGGTATGTGTTTACCGACGCCATTGTTTATCGAAATAAGCTGCTGGGATGAGATTTTCTTCGCTCACATGCATTTATGTGTCTCTCATGAAGAAATAACATTCTATCTCGCTAGAATTACCAATTAAGTTAATTTGCTTCTGTTTCGCATGGCTTCTTAAGTCGTACAGAAAAACCTTGAAGTTGGTGAGGTGTTTGTGGCCGATGTGTCTAGCATTGTCGCTGTTTCAGCATCAATAAACATACAAATCAAGCATGACGTGCCAATAAGAAGGGTGGTATTTGGGGTTAGCACCCATCTTTTATTTTTTCACTTTGAAAGACTTCTATCAACTGTATTTGCTTGAATACACAGATTCATTTTCATTGCAGGGAGAGAATCTGGTCACTGCTGTCTTAACCGGGCCGGGCATAGTTTTCATCCAAAGCATGCCCTTCAATCGCCTTTCTCATCGTATCGCCAGGTAAATCTTTTATCGGGAGGATGAGTAAAGATTACAACTTTTTGTTTGTTTCTTCTTTTCTTGATGATGAGCTATATAATCCTTACAAAACAGGGCCGTTACAGCTCCAAATCTGAGGGACAATCCCAAGTTATTGCTGCAGATTGCAATGCTCTTCTTTTTAGCTTACGTTGTGATTGTGTCCTCTTTAATCTTGACCGATGTATGATTCCATTCCATCCCATTCCGTCCAACGTTGTTTGTTAATTTACTGATTTCCTGCTTAGTTTTCTTCCCCCTTTCTTGCCCAACCAAGATTTGAACGGTGAAAATTCGTAGGCGTAGTTTGTATTCTTAGGTAAACTTATTTTGTATTTGTGTAAACTCGCTTTCTTTTACATAATTTTATTATCATACTACACTGAATCTTCAGAGGCTTTTTGGCAGTGCTTGGCGTGGCGTGGCATGGCAGCATAGGCATGTAGTAAAGTTTCTTTTTACACAATCGAAGTTGTCTCGTGAGGACAAAACAAAAGCTGCACGAAAATCGAAGGCATTGCAAGATATTCGAAATATTCGCAGATTGATCAAATCTTACCCAATAGTAATGTCCAGAAAACATATTAATAATAAAGACGCAGAACAAACACAAAGATACAGCAGTAAATCACACTATTTATTACTGCTAAGATTTTCTCGGTTTATTGAAGGGGGAAGAAAAACATGCGCTAGCTAGAACTGAAGTAGTGTACTACAAAAGACTTTGGGGTGGTAAAAATCAAATCAGTGGCAGAAGATGACTTTAAGCTCGCGCGGCGCCGAGCACTCGTGCATGAGCGATGGGCTGTCGTGGGCGTACGTAAACGTCGCCGGGCAAGCGTGCTTGAAGAACTCCGACCAGTTCGAGCCCTTGCACGTGTGAGGGCTGTTGTAATGGTTCCGACAGCAAAGCTCATCCGTGTTGAACGCCGAGCAACCGCTCTTACAACCTATGACCTTCCCATCTAACCTCTGCTGCAGCTGATTCGGACACGTGGCGAGCAGATCCGCCCGGCAGCCCACCACCGGCAGTGCCCTTGCCCTTCGTGCGGCGTCACCTACAGTACGGACGGCATAATACAAATTCGAAAGCACTAAAAGACGGCGGGTAATAGCTAATATTGCATACCGTCATGGGGAGGTTGAAGCCGTCGACGAGGCTAACGCCGTAGGAGGAGAAATCGGCGTCGCCGTGGTGGAGGGAGAACTGGGCCAGAGTGGCGGGAGGGGCGCCGCCGAGGCCGTTGCACTCCAGGCGGCCGCCGCAGTCTCCGGTCAGGCAGGAGAAGCGGCCGTTGGCGTAGTTGCAGTTGGTTCGGGCCCAAATGCGGCCGGACCAGTGGGCGGAGGGAGCGGGGAAGGATCGGTGGGTGAGGGTGGTCAGTGCGAAACCGCCGCGTTCGAGGGCTGGGTGGCCGGCGTTGGGCTGGATGGCCGGCCATATGTGAAGGGGCAGTTGTTGACGACGGTGAGGATGAGTCCGCCGCCCGTGTGGGCGGCGGCGGAGAGGGTGACGAGTAGAGAGAGGGAGAAGATGTTGAGGATGGTGTAAGAGGCCATTTTGAAATTGGAGGAGTTTTGGCTTATTCGTCGGGAGAAATAACGCAGATTGGAGGGTGTATTTATAGAGTATATATGCGTGAATATTTATTAATATTGTTGCCCACTACCACTAGAATCTCAGTCAAATTACTGGGAAATGAACCTCATTGATTATTAGTGGAGAAAACGAGCCTTCATCGCTGCTAACAAGGAGTTTAAAAACAACGAGATTTTAGACAGATTAATGTTTGTTATTTCTGAGTTTATTCTTACCACTCTTTGAGTTAGGCAATAGGAAAAATGAAGTTTACTACACGCAAGAAGATAAGCATGAAGTACTTTATTAAAGAACACTGCAAAAGGCTCTGCTGTTTTGCTGCTGCTTTCTGGCGAATATTGACTCGTGTTTTCCACATATGCCCATTGTTTTTCTTTTCTTTAATCTCACTGGTCCAAACCTTTGCGGTAATAAGATAATAATTAATAAGAATATAAACTACGAATGAGATGGACAATGCCACGTGCATTGAAACTTGTTCGTCTTTCTTCGATGAAGAATATATATATTTTATCATCTAATTCTGAACAAAGGTTTGAGACTTGGTTGAAGCTCTACGGCGACAGTCCGAGATGTTAATGGGCCTTATGATGGGCCAAATGGAGGCCCATTCTGATGGGCCTCCAAATGGGCCTTGAGGCCCATATCTTGGTTGAAGCTTTAGCAATAGCATCTTCATCTTCATTGGAAGACGAAGGTTTCTTTTTTTTTTGGGTCGCGAATATAGAAAAACAGGATCATGCCCAAGATCAAGATCGCGTTACTATTCCCTGCGTTTTTTCATTTTTGCGCAAAAGGGCAAGCAAACTTTAATAATGCCTTAGGCATTGTCAAGTTTTATTTATCCTCGGTGAAAAAAGTATCTAATATTTTCAGTTTCAAGGCCTTTTTCATCATCTTTTATTACCTATTCGTTTTTTTTTTCACATATTATCTGGCCGTTGTATTGTGGCAGGCGAAGTAAATAATCTCATTGAATGCTCTCAACTACGCTTCGGCCATAGCTATTCAATTCTAAAGGTCCCATCTTTTTCTTCTTTTGACGTGCCGTTTTAGTTTTCTCATCACATGCATATATCTGATAATAACTGCTATTTCGTTGTATTGTTAGAAGATTTGAAATACGCCAAACGCTGAACTATAATATACTTTAGGCTCATCATGATATTTTGTCGGGTGTATACGATGAAGATGAATAGTTTGTGTTCTTTCCACAGCTAAGCTCATGCCGTGTATAACTCGAGGAAATAAACATCAAAATTGCAGAGAATAAGAGCTAAAGCATCGTTTAGAACGTAACTGCTTCGATATGTCAGAGGGTCGAGTTAAAGTTGACATTCATTCGACTTCAAAGGAGGAAAAAGAATGCGAAGAGATAACACAGTGTGATACTTCATCGTGTGCTCATCATACATTTCACTGCCATAGGCGTTCAAAGAGGTTTTAACTTTCTCTTTTGATGCATATATAGTAATCTCACACTGATGGATTCTTGTCAAGATTCATCACAGTATGACTGAGAAAATCGTCTTAATTCGTTACCAAGCTTCCTTTTCGAGCCTTGGATTTTGAAGAATTACAGTTCCTTGGTTTGCTTTTGCAGTGCTTCTGAGAAAATTTTCGATCTTTCAAGGGTCAAAGATCATCGTCCCACGAGGAAGAACGTCATTCAATCCTCTGTAAGTCATTACAGTGTTAAGGATCATCAGAAACAACGGCCTTCTTCTAGCCATAGCTGTAAAGCAAGCCCTCTTCACCGTAAATTCTTCGACACAACGAAAGATGACGGTTCGAATCACAGGGTCTCCCTCGAGAAAGATGTGAGTAAACTTTCTAAAAGCTCGTTTCTTTCTGCTTGTGTTCAGTCTCTCCGAGGTTTACTTTGATGCAATGAAACGCAAGATTACGCCTTTTTATTCGGAAAACGTTCTGCAGATTGAAACACTACAGTCGCGCTTGAAGCAAGAAAGGTGCATGCGAACGGTGCTCGAAAAGGCGATGGGCAGAGCTTCAAGCACATTATCTCCAGGGCATCACCATTTTGCTGCCCAGGTGGCTTCAATTATGTGTGAATCAAGAACTGAATTCTTTTCGCATTTCGTCGGTGTAAGTAAGGTCTTTAACAACCATTTCTGCTTTGTTTTTCAGACAAAAGAACTGTTGGCAGAAATCGAACTGCTCGAAGAAGAGGTGGCGAAAAGGGAACAGCATGTTCTGTCCCTCTACAGAAGCATATTCCAAAACTGCGTTAGCCAAACGACTTCAGAGTATGGCTCACTCGATGCTTCTCCCGCCCACGCAAAGAGCGCTTCGACTGCTACCAAACAGCCGAAGATCATTTCGAGGGCATTCTGTTCGTCGAAGATTTTTCGTCTGAAGAAGTTTCACTCTACGGCTTATGCGAACGAGTCGGGACAAAGAGTTCAGCGCAGCAGCCTAGGACAGTTTTCAACAAAGACAAAGCCAATGTCAGAAAAACACGTTTCGCAACTGAAGTTTTCTCTGTATATCCATTTCCTTGATCATTTACTGCGATTCTTGAATAGGGCCCTTCGATCACGAGCAAGAATTCTGTTCCTCGGACACTAAAGGAGCATCTCCATAGGTGCCCGAGTAAGCTAACTGAGGAGATGGTTAGGTGCATGGCTGCAGTTTACTGCTGCATTCAGACAACTACATCTTCAGATAATGAAACGGGGAAGACTTTCTCTTCACTGCCCAAATCATCCTTAAACAGCGTAATCTCGGGATGTTTCGCTGCAGAGGACAAAGAACGGTCGGCAAAGTCGAAGCTTGAAATACAATGGATATCAACCAATAAGCTGAGCTTCTGTAGAGCTTCTCAGGCCATTAGCTACTACAGGTTTCAGCTTCTTTCAGTTCACTACCTTCCGTTGTCGAGCCTATGAGCTGAACTTTTTTTGTATATTGCTTCCATTTTCAGGGTGCTCGTCGAACAGCTGGAGAAAGTGAACGTTTGCAAGATGGATATCAATGCGCAGATAGCGTTTTGGATCAACCTTTACAATTCCCTGGTTATGCACGTAAAAAAAAAAAGACTGATTCGCTGCTACTCATTCGTTCGTATGAGATTTTTACCAGTGTTTTCTCCATAACTATTCATTCATGCCATCGTTTGTTTCGTTCTTACAGGCTTATCTAACTTTTGGGATACCTCAAAACTTGCTCAGAAGGTTAGCATTGTTTCACAAGGTGTGGATACTTGACTGTTCTTCAGAAATTCAGCTGCAGTATCTTTACAATATAACACCAGCAAATACGCAGCCTAGCATATGTTCTGCAATAATCCTTTTGCTTATGCTTATGCGTAAGAGAAAAGGGTTGTAATGTTTTCTCTTGCATCATCTTACAGGCGGCTTACAACATCGGCGGTCATATAGTAAGCGCAGGTACGATTGAACAGTCGATATTTGGCGTAGGTACGCCTAGAACAGGGCAGGTAATAAAACTCTTTCTCAGTTCATCAAGAAAATTCTACTATATAAAGCTGTTGCAGTGATCTTCTTCGTACGGATTATTACAGTGGTTGGAGACGGTCTTATCAGTCGCTATGAGGAAAAGGTCGGGCGAACAAAGGAAGCTCGTCGGTTCAAAGTACGGCCTCCGCCGCCTCCAGCCGCTCGTCTGCTTTGCGCTGTGCGCCGGCGCTTTTTCCGATCCACTGGTAAAAAAAAAAAAGAAGAAAACTTTCCGCCGTTCTTACAAGCGAAAACCCATTTTCGTCGTAGTGAACTTTTTTCGACCTTTTCTGCGTTTGAAGCTAAACGTCTACACAGCTTCGGACATCAACGAAGAGCTTGAGGCGGCGAAGAGAGAGTTCTTGCAGGCCAACGTGGTTTTCAAGAACGACAGGTCGGTTTTCTTGCCGGAGCTCGTACAGAGGTACGTCAGGGAGGCGCGTGTTCCCGCCGGCGATATGCTACGGTGGCTCGCCGAAAACGCCGGCGAGGAGCTCGAGGGCTCGGTAGGGCGGTGGACGGCGAGGAAGCAGAGGGCGGCGCGCGGCGTGAAGTGGCTTCCTTATGATTCGACGTTTCGCTACGTGTTTGCGAAGGAGTTGACCGAAAAGCCTTGGTAGTTGTGAAACATCGTGTTTATGTTGTATTTAATTGATTTTATTTAGGATTACAATTCAGTAAGCAAGTTTGTTTGATTCAGCCCCTGTCAGAAAAAGCAATTAGTTTTAAGGACCCGATTTTTCATACCACTTCATCGGTCTGTGGTACCACTTCTTTGTTCTGTAGTACACTTCTTTGTTCCGCAGTACCACATAATTGCTCTGCAATACCACTTCTTTTGTTCTGCAGTACCACTTCATTTTTATGCAGAACAATTAATGGTATTGCAGAGCATTATGTGGTACTGCATAACAAAGAAGTGGTACTACAGAACAAAGAAGTGGTACCACAGACCGATGAAGTGGTATGAAAATCGGGTCCTTAAAACTAATTGCTTTTTCTGACAGGGGCTGATCCAAACGACTTGCTTATTTGGGGCTGAAACGAAATTAACTCTTTTATTTATGGTTATCATGTGTATATTTTTGTTTACTTTTTGGTACATCTACACACCAATATCCAATTGAATAAAATTTACTATAGGTACTCATGTCAGAAAATTTACAGATAGGTACCTGATTTAATTTACCAGTTTCTTTATTCATGCCGTACCTTCGTGTGTGTATATTGAGTACCATAACACGTTGATATAGGATACCTAAATGTAGCATACGTCGTACCTACGGCATATCTATGTGTTACATAGGCGTACCTGAATGTAGTCGTCGTACCATTTTCTCTTATATAAGGTACTCAAACTGATTGATATAGGGTACCCAATGTGTTGTATGGTGTACCTGCAGGATCGGATATCTATGTGCAAAAAATTTATTCTGTTAGGTACCTACATATAAAAAATCCCGACAGGGGCTAAATTACAATTTTATCCAAATAGATATTTATGTAAAGACCCCTACTTTTTTTTATGTGACTTTACATGTTAGGAATAGGATCACATCCAATCCAATTTTCGCAAGTATTATTTGTACTCCAAGGTTATTTTTTAAAGAAAATAGATACTAGATATATAAGAGAAAAGTTGACGTGAGCAAGAGAGGAAAATATCCAATGAATAATTGACACGTGTGCGAGCCATTCCCCATTTTTGCTTTACCTTTTTAAATAAAATATAAAATATGCTTTTTTTCTTTTATTACGTGTTGTCCTAATTTTGCGAAATTTGGCATTAACGTCTCTCCAAACATCTGAAAACGAAAGGCAACGCAACAGAAAATACGCACTTCTAAAGCTCCGCCTAAACTTTCTAGCGAACTGACGCGCACGTCCTTTCGTGGTTCTTGAATTGATGTTCTGCACTTTCTAAGGACTCGTTAAGGGAGATAGAACTACAGTTTTCTTCTGCTGTGGTGTTGAGAGAGTGGTTTGAGTGATTAGGGTTTATGAAGGAAAGCTTGGCCGTTAAACTAGGGTTGAGTTAAGGGAATCAGTTTCGGGATTTTTGTCGCCGGATGGAGGGAGGTAGCGTCTCTACACTTAATTCTTCTGGTACTCACCATCCTTGTTTTCTTTTCGTTCTTTTCACTTTGTTTTTTTTTTTTTTTTAAATTCTGTGTATTTCTTGGTTTTTGGCGGAAGAGTGTTAAGACGGGATTTAGGATACAGGTGGTATTTGAATTGCACTTGAATTGTGTAGTGCGGAGGGTTTTTCATGGGAGTTAAATTTGGGGCTTTGCTGTTAAACGCATAAGGCCTTATCATGATCATTCTTGATATAGGGATACACCAATGGACTATGATGAAAATGAATCTGAAGGCCAGAATCTTCACGTAGGTGGTGAGGAGAGCTCGAAAAATTCTCCTGTTTTGCGACCGTTTGCCCTTCCGAAGTTCGATTTGATTACAGCCTGCACGGGCATCTGAGATTTGATAGCCTAGCCGAAAGCGAAGTTTTTCTCAGTATTTCAAGTCAGGAGGACAATAACTGGATAGAGGATTTTTCTCGTGGAGGCAGTGGGATAGTCTTTAGCTCCACTGTCGCAGAATCTTGTGCACTGCCTAGTCATATCAATGTGTGGTCTGAGGCGACATCGACAGAATCTGTTGAGTTGTTACTGAAGGCCGTTGGACAGGAAGAAATGGCGTCAGGTGAAAATACAATCGGGGAATCATGTCCAGTTGTTCAGCCAGGAAGCTCAATGGTTGAGATGGATACAGATAACTTGGCAGTTGACTGTAAGGTGACGACGTTCACAATCGATATGGTTCAGCGACACCGGACGATGACGCTCAGGGGGAGTTACCTAGATCAGATCAGAATGTATGTGTCAAGGATTATAACTCTGGAGTTCATGAAGTGTTAACCGATGATAAAAACTGTGATTCAACTGAGACAGGTGGAAACTTGAAGGCTGAGATGAAGGCGAGCACTATAGATCAGGTAGAAACTGGTGACTTGACAGATGAACCTTTACGCAATCAAGTAGAAGAAAACTTCCCTTCTCCTCGCGTGGATATTGAGACTACTGAAAGCTCTCCTCAGAAGGCTTCTGCTTGTGTTGGTGAGCCTGTTCATGAGGATTTGGATAATTCCAGTTTAGCAGTTTCAGACGATGTATCTGTACGTATTCCTGATCTAGTTGAGGCTGTCAAACAGAGTCAACAAAAGGATATAGAAACGAGTAAGGTTACTGTTGAAGACGAGAGATTTGAGTCACGTAGTTCACTTGAAGCTCCACCACAGATGCAACCTCCGAAAGAGGAGCACATAGTCGAAATACAAGAGGGTGAGCCTACCATAGATGGAACGCAGGATGAAGTCATGCAGGATGTTGCTTTATTGGATGGTAAACCATCCATCTCTTATGAAGGAAAAGAAGAGTCTGTAGGGCGCCTTGGCACAAACACTGCTGATGTCACCCAAACCAGTACCATTAGTGAACCAACGGCGGATGTTATTACACAATCTTCGGTTCAGTTCAGTCGTGACAGTGTTTTTCCTGGAAATAGCAGCTCCTTTGTTGATCCAAATGCTATTTTTGCTTCCTCTGCATCGCCTGATGTGCCCAGTAACATCCCTGTGGTGGATCTTGCTGACAAAATTAAAGACGGAGATACCTCTGGAAATTCAACAGATTGCACCGTGGCTGGTGAAATTTCAGGGAAGAATTTGGTTGTTTGCAGCATTAGAAACTCTGAATACAGAGGTAGATCTGCTGGCGAGAAAGACGCTCTGATTCACAACCCCACCCCTTGCCAGCTACGAATATGGAAATACACAGTGAAGATTGCCACTCGATGGAGAACGATGTTTGTGGAAGGGAACAAGCTGATACCGCCTGTGAGAAAGGAGTTAGTAAATCATCTCTTGATCTAAAGGAGATCTCTGATAAAAAGAAAAAGAGACGGGACCCGATCTTACCAGAAACACAAGCGAACAAACTGTTGAGATAGCTGGAAGTCAACTCAATGAGCTCACTGGCTCGTTCTCGGGTATCTTTCAGCCATGTTCTTATACCTTTTTATTCTCTAAGACTCGTGAATGTTTTCTATCTTCAATAAAAATGTACCGTTTCATGCCTAATGTTTCTGCCTATTGCTTACAGTATTGAACGCTGAGGATAATAGTGCAAAGTTGGTGTCACCAGCTCTTGAAGGTGATGAATTTGTGCATGACAGCGACCTCCCGTGCAATGCACCGTTGTTCGATACTGGCGATAACAGTCAGAGTAAAGAAAATGATTCTGGTTCCTTGAATGATCTAAGCAGGAAGGAGTCTCTTGGACCCAGTAGGCTTTCACATGATATTCGGACTGAAGGGATTACACCCCTTGGTTCTGGTGAATCAGGAGGATTGAAGAGACATGACAACTCTACTGCATTGAATGACGCCGTCCCAGTTGATTTGCCAGAAGAATCCAGCAAGGAGTGGAGCAAAAAGTGGAGAATACCGGCAGCGTGCAAGATTACGGTGTTGCTGTTGCCTTCCCGGAGAAGCTAATGGACACAAACCGAGAGAATTCAGGAACAATTTCTACAACCATCCAGGTTAATCATTGTCATGGACATTGTGGTCTGTCGTAACTTATGTATGCAAAACATTTTATTGAACATCCATTTTGCAACCATGTCAGTAGGCTCAGGTTCTGGGTGAGTTTTCAGATGCCTTTGTTCTCGGCTTAGTAGGCTGAAACTGATTATCTACTTTTGCTGTGCTAAAATATGGTTCTCATAGGCTATTCTTTCGATTGAACATATAAATTAGAGAAGTCACTTGTGTGATAGAGGAGTTACTATTACCTTTGTGTAGTTTACCAGCTGCTTCTTGATGAAATTCTTCTGCTAATTGCAGTTACCAGCTGTACTGATACAATTGCACAACTTTCAGCTTCTGTCGGTTCATCAATTCCTTCAAAAGTGTAATGAACATTGAAGTGTCTCTGGATAAGAGCATCAGTGAAAAGGCTGGTGAAGTGCTGTCAACATCATCAGCTGTAACTGCACCCTGCCAAGCACAGGAAAACTTTACATTTGATGTTAGGCCTATGGGAGGCCAGTCCACTGTGGATACTGTCAACGATTCTCTCTCTTTGGTACATTGGTCACCTGCTCGTTATCTCTTATTATAATTTTCAAGTTTCTTGTTTTGTGTATCTGTGATGTTATGTTTTATTAATTTTTAATTGTGTTTCTTTCTCTGGACCTGAAGGATGCTCAACGAACTGTCTCAACAAATGGTAATGATACTCCGAAAGATTCAAAGTTGGCTAAGGAAACTTCTGGAAGTGGCTCCGAGAGTAAAGGAAAACGTGGCGGTAGTAGATCTGGGAAAGGAAACGTGAAAAGGGGAAGTCAGACGAAAAAGACTCCAACGAAGCTGAACGTCCGTGATGAGACGTCATCCATCGCCTTCAGCCCATTACACGAGCTGGACAACTTGTGACATTCGACAGTGATTTAGCAAAGGGAAGGCCCTGTCATTATCTTTGGGCCTAAGATCATTAAGCATAAAGCCGAATTAAATCTAACCCAGCCCAGTTTCAATAATGTGTTAAAATTATTACAATAATGAAATAAACCCCACCACGTCGATTTGCTTTGCTCATCCAATGAGGAAAGGCACGTGGACCTATAGCTGACCTGTCGAACGTCCAACAAACGGAATGAACATCTACTGCTGGCGCCTGTACAATCCGAACTGAGAGAGATTTTGATAAATTTTGCGGGTCAAAGGACGAAACTAATTTGACGAAGGTATTGGTGAGTGATCTCGCTGTAGCTGGCGGATGCATAAATCAATTGCGAACGTATTGATTGTTGTTTTTTCTTTCGTCGATCTGCGAGAGCTTGGGCTTGATCGCCTGATTAATTGATGGCAGCGCCTTTCTTCTCAACTCAGTTTCCAGCCTTTTGTTTATCAGGTGAATTTCTCCTTTAAAACAACGTGTGGAAAAGTTAGCTGTGATTTTGTGCTCCGCTTGAAGCTGAATTGACTGTGTTTGCTTATTTTCTATAATTTCAGAGCCCGCAAGATGCTGTCACACCCTTTTCAGATTTTGGGTAGTGAAGCTCAGATAGTTCAGGTATTTTTCGAACATAAAAAGTTTTCTTTTTCTTTTGTGACTGTTTATTCAGTATACCTGGTTGATGCGTGTTTCCTCTTTCCAGATAATGTTGAAGCCCGAGATAAAGTAGTAGCAAAGCCAGGTTCATTATTTCTTACTTGCTAATTGACCTTCAGTCAAGCTTGAGCACTTTACTTTCTGTCCCGTCAATTTCTGTTATTTCAGTAATAATCTAAGGTCCTGCTCACTGCCAATGGCTTAGCTGCTGAAAGCCCTGAAATTTACGTTTTTCGCCTTTCTGTTATTGATATCTGTGTGCATTGTTCTTTTTGTTATGTTTGATCAAGTGGCACCAATGGTTACTTGTCGCTTGTAATCTATCATACAACGACAAATCTTGATCTCGAGAACGTTTCAGCACGCGATCATAAATATCTTGGAATCGTAGCTCTTTTGCTGTATCTTGCAGTCTTCATTTCCTGTACTTTGTTAACTTTTATTGATTATCTTTTGTACATTTTCTATTGGCTCATTCAACTACTATTGAATGCATTGCATTGCAGGCTCCATGTGTTATATGTCCGGCTATGTTCAGATGGAAAACGTGTACGTGACAGAAAAATGAAGTCGGTCTCTTGCAGTGGATTTTTGGAAAGAATGTCACCAGCATAGTATTTTCGCAATTCTGGCTCGAATGATGGATTTTGGGGTATCGCTGCGCCTACCTAGCTAAAACTCTCCCGGTATTTCTTCTTATGAGTATTAATTTTGCCAATGGAATTTGATGATCTTTTGACCGAAGCTGGAAGGTTTATATCTTCTTTTTTTTTTTTTTATCTTTTTACATATTAATTGCAGATAGATTTAGCCTTGTTTGGTGGTGAAATCTTGTGCCAGGTATCTGTCAGGCTAACAATATCAATCGAACTCATTGTAGTTTCTCAATATGCTTCCGTTATACAATGTGTAACTCTGTTGAGTTATATCGTGACTTGTGACATCTTATGGCAGCCAGATGCATTCTTTGCTCGATTAATGACGTCAAAGTAACTAATAGAGTTGATCAAAGACCACGCCACGCTATTACTAGCGCCGAGGTGACAGGAAAATTCTCTGTTCTTCCATTGTTGATGAATTTTTACAATGGGATGACGTCGCATTACTAAGTTAAATCATGGAATGTAGGGATTCTTGAGGCAGAAAATATCTGGAAGAGGGCTCGCATTTATTGTTGGAGGTGGTTCTGGTATGTGTTTACCGACGCCATTGTTTATCGAAATAAGCTGCTGGGATGAGATTTTCTTCGCTCACATGCATTTATGTGTCTCTCATGAAGAAATAACATTCTATCTCGCTAGAATTACCAATTCAAGTTAATTTGCTTCTGTTTCGCATGGCTTCTTAAGTCGTACAGAAAAACCTTGAAGTTGGTGAGGTGTTTTGTGGCCGATGTGTCTAGCATTGTCGCTGTTTCGGCATCATAAACATACAAATCAAGCATGACGTGCCAATAAGAAGGGTGGTATTTTGGGTTAGCACCCATCTTTTATTTTCTTCACTTTGAAAGACTTCTATCAACTGTATTTGCTTGAATACACAGATTCATTTTCATTGCAGGGAGAGAATCTGGTCACTGCTGTCTTAACCGGGCCGGGCATAGTTTTCATCCAAAGCATGCCCTTCAATCGCCTTTCTCATCGTATCGCCAGGTAAATCTTTTATCGGAGGATGAGTAAGATTACAACTTTTTGTTTGTTTCTTCTTTTCTTTTGATGATGACTATATAATCTTTACAAAACAGGGCCGTTACAGCTGTCAAATCTGAGGGACAATCCCAAGTTATTGCTGCAGATTGCAATGCTCTTCTTTTTAGCTTACGTTGTGATTGTGTCCTCTTTAATCTTGACCGATGTATGATTCCATTCCATCCCATTCCGTCCACGTTGTTTGTTAATTTACTGATTTCCTGCTTAGTTTTCTTCCCCCTTTCTTGCCCAACCAAGATTTGAACGGTGAAAATTCGTAGGCGTAGTTTGTATTCTTAGGTAAACTTATATTGTATTTTGTGTAAAACTCGTTTTCTTTTACATAATTTTATTATCATACTACACTGAATCTTCAGAGGCTTTTTGGCAGTGCTTGGCGTGGCGTGGCATGGCAGCACAGGCATGTAGTAAAGTTTCTTTTTACACAATCGAAGTTGTCTCGTGAGGACAAAACAAAAGCTGCACGAAAATCGAAGGCATTGCAAGATATTCGAAATATTCGCAGATTGATCAAATCTTCCCCATAGTAATGTCCAGAAAACATATATTAATAATAAAGACGCAGAACAAACACAAAGATACAGCAGTAAATCACACTATTACTGCTAAGATTTTCTCGGTTTATTGAAGGGGGAAAAAACATGCGCTAGCTAGAACTGAAGTAGTGTACTACAAAAGACTTTGGGTGGTAAAAATCAAATCAGTGGCAGAAGATGACTTTAAGCTCGCGCGGCGCCGAGCACTCGTGCATGAGCGATGGGCTGTCGTGGGCGTACGTAAACGTCGCCGGGCAAGCGTGCTTGAAGAACTCCGACCAGTTCGAGCCCTTGCACGTGTGAGGGCTGTTGTAATGGTTCCGACAGCAAAGCTCATCCGTGTTGAACGCCGAGCAACCGCTCTTACAACCTATGACCTTCCCATCTAACCTCTGCTGCAGCTGATTCGGACACGTGGCGAGCAGATCCGCCCGGCAGCCCACCCCGGGCAGTGCCCTTGCCCTTCGTGCGGCGTCACCTACAGTACGGACGGCATAATACAATTCGAAAGCACTAAAAGACGGCGGGTAATAGCTAATATTGCATACCGTCATGGGGAGGTTGAAGCCGTCGACGAGGCTAACGCCGTAGGAGGAGAAATCGGCGTCGCCGTGGTGGAGGGAGAACTGGGCCAGAGTGGCGGGAGGGGCGCCGCCGAGGCCGTTGCACTCCAGGCGGCCGCCGCAGTCTCCGGTCAGGCAGGAGAAGCGGCCGTTGGCGTAGTTGCAGTTGGTTCGGGCCCAAATGCGGCCGGACCAGTGGGCGGAGGGGGCGGGGAAGGATCGGTGGGTGAGGGTGGTCAGTGCGAAACCGCCGCGTTCGAGGGCTGGGTGGCCGGCGTTGGGCTGGATGGCCGGCCATATGGTGAAGGGGCAGTTGTTGACGACGGTGAGGATGAGTCCGCCGCCCGTGTGGGCGGCGGCGGAGAGGGTGACGAGTAGAGAGAGGGAGAAGATGTTGAGGATGGTGTAAGAGGCCATTTTGAAATTGGAGGAGTTTTGGCTTATTCGTCGGGAGAAATAACGCAGATTGGAGGGTTGTATTTATAGAGTATATATGCGTGAATATTTATTAATATTGTTGCCCACTACCACTAGAATCTCAGTCAAATTACTGGGAAATGAACCTCATTGATTATTAGTGGAGAAAACGAGCCTTCATCGCTGCTAACAAGGAGTTTAAAACAACGAGATTTTAGACAGATTATGTTTTTTTATTTCTGAGTTTATTCTTACCACTCTTTGAGTTAGGCATAGAAAAAGAAGTTTACTACACGCAAGAAGATAAGCATGAAGTACTTTATTAAAGAACACTGCAAAAGGCTCTGCTGTTTTGCTGCTGCTTTCTGGCGAATATTGACTCGTGTTTTCCACATATGCCCATTGTTTTTCTTTTCTTTAATCTCACTGGTCCAAACCTTTGCGGTAATAAGATAATAATTAATAGAATATAAACTACGAATGAAATGGACAATGCCACGTGCATTGAAACTTGTTCGTCTTTCTTCGATGAAGAATATATAATTTTTATCATCTAATTCTGAACAAAGGTTTGAGACTTGGTTGAAGCTCTACGGCGACAGTCCGAGATGTTAATGGGCCTTATGATGGGCCAAATGGAGGCCCATTCTGATGGGCCTCCAAATGGGCCTTGAGGCCCATATCTTGGTTGAAGCTTTAGCAATAGCATCTTCATCTTCATTGGAAGACGAAGGTTTCTTTTTTTTTTTGGGTCGCGAATATAGAAAAACAGGATCATGCCCAAGATCAAGATCGCGTTACTATTCCCTGCGTTTTTTCATTTTGCGCAAAAGGGCAAGCAAACTTTAATAATGCCTTAGGCATTGTCAAGTTTTATTTATCCTCGGTTGAAAAAAGTATCTAATATTTCAGTTTCAAGGCCTTTTTCATCATCTTTTATTACCTATTCGTTTTTTTTTTCACATATTATCTGGCCGTTGTATTGTGGCAGGCGAAGTAAATAATCTCATTGAATGCTCTCAACTACGCTTCGGCCATAGCTATTCAATTCTAAAGGTCCCATCTTTTTCTTCTTTTGACGTGCCGTTTTAGTTTTCTCATCACATGCATATATCTGATAATAACTGCTATTTCGTTGTATTGTTAGAAGATTTGAAATACGCCAAACGCTGAACTATAATATACTTTAGGCTCATCATGATATTTTGTCGGGTGTATACGATGAAGATGAATAGTTTGTGTTCTTTCCACAGCTAAGCTCATGCCGTGTATAACTCGAGGAAATAAACATCAAAATTGCAGAGAATAAGAGCTAAGCATCGTTTAGAACATAACTGCTTCGATATGTCAGAGGGTCGAGTTAAAGTTGACATTCATTCGACTGCAAAGGAGGAAAAAGAATGCGAAGAGATAATACAGTGTGATTCTTCATCGTGTGCTCATCATACATTTCACTGCCATAGGCGTTCAAAGAGGTTTTAACTTTCTCTTTTGATGCATATATAGTAATCTCACACTGATGGATTCTTGTCAAGATTCATCACAGTATGACTGAGAAAATCGTCTTAATTCGTTACCAAGCTTCCTTTTCGAGCCTTGGATTTTGAAGAATTACAGTTCCTTGGTTTGCTTTTGCAGTGCTTCTGAGAAAATTTTCGATCTTTCAAGGGTCAAAGATCATCGTCCCACGAGGAAGAACGTCATTCAATCCTCTGTAAGTCATTACAGTGTTAAGGATCATCAGAAACAACGGCCTTCTTCTAGCCATAGCTGTAAAGCAAGCCTCTTCACCGTAAATTCTTCGACACAACGAAAGATGACGGTTCGAATCACAGGGTCTCCCTCGAGAAAGATGTGAGTAAACTTTCTAAAAGCTCGTTTCTTCTGCTTGTGTTCAGTCTCTCCGAGGTTTACTTTGATGCAATGAAACGCAAGATTACGCCTTTTTATTCGAAAACGTTCTGCAGATTGAAACACTACAGTCGCGCTTGAAGCAAGAAAGGTGCATGCGAACGGTGCTCGAAAAGGCGATGGGCAGAGCTTCAAGCACATTATCTCCAGGGCATCACCATTTTGCTGCCCAGGTGGCTTCAATTATGTGAATCAAGAACTGAATTCTTTTCGCATTTCGTCGGTGTAAGTAAGGTCTTTAACAACCATTTCTGCTTTGTTTTTCAGACAAAAGAACTGTTGGCAGAAATCGAACTGCTCGAAGAAGAGGTGGCGAAAAGGGAACAGCATGTTCTGTCCCTCTACAGAAGCATATTCCAAACTGCGTTAGCCAAACGACTTCAGAGTATGGCTCACTCGATGCTTCTCCCGCCCACGCAAAGAGCGCTTCGACTGCTACCAAACAGCCGAAGATCATTTCGAGGGCATTCTGTTCGTCGAAGATTTTTCGTCTGAAGAAGTTTCACTCTAGGCTTATGCGAACGAGTCGGGGACAAAGAGTTCAGCGCAGCAGCCTAGGACAGTTTTCAACAAAGACAAAGCCAATGTCAGAAAAACACGTTTCGCAACTGAAGTTTTCTCTGTATATCCATTTCCTTGATCATTTACTGCGATTCTTGAATAGGGCCCTTCGATCACGAGCAAGAATTCTGTTCCTCGGACACTAAAGGAGCATCTCCATAGGTGCCCGAGTAAGCTAACTGAGGAGATGGTTAGGTGCATGGCTGCAGTTTACTGCTGCATTCAGACAACTACATCTTCAGATAATGAAACGGGGAAGACTTTCTCTTCACTGCCCAAATCATCCTTAAACAGCGTAATCTCGGGATGTTTCGCTGCAGAGGACAAAGAACGGTCGGCAAAGTCGAAGCTTGAAATACAATGGATATCAACCAATAAGCTGAGCTTCTAGAGCTTCTCAGGCCATTAGCTACTACAGGTTTCAGCTTCTTTCAGTTCACTACCTTCCGTTGTCGAGCCTATGAGCTGAACTTTTTTTGTATATTGCTTCCATTTTCAGGGTGCTCGTCGAACAGCTGGAGAAAGTGAACGTTTGCAAGATGGATATCAATGCGCAGATAGCGTTTTGGATCAACCTTTACAATTCCCTGGTTATGCACGTAAAAAAAAAAAGACTGATTCGCTGCTACTCATTCGTTCGTATGAGATTTTTACCAGTGTTTTCTCCATACCTATTCATTCATGCCATCGTTTGTTTCGTTCTTACAGGCTTATCTAACTTTTGGGATACCTCAAAACTTGCTCAGAAGGTTAGCATTGTTTCACAAGGTGTGGATACTTGACTGTTCTTCAGAAATTCAGCTGCAGTATCTTTACAATATAACACCAGCAAATACGCAGCCTAGCATATGTTCTGCAATAATCCTTTTGCTTATGCTTATGCGTAAGAGAAAAGGGTTGTAATGTTTTCTCTTGCATCATCTTACAGGCGGCTTACAACATCGGCGGTCATATAGTAAGCGCAGGTACGATTGAACAGTCGATATTTGGCGTAGGTACGCCTAGAACAGGGCAGGTAATAAAACTCTTTCTCAGTTCATCAAGAAAATTCTACTATATAAAGCTGTTGCAGTGATCTTCTTCGTACGGATTATTACAGTGGTTGGAGACGGTCTTATCAGTCGCTATGAGGAAAAGGTCGGGCGAACAAGGAAGCTCGTCGGTTCAAAGTACGGCCTCCGCCGCCTCCAGCCGCTCGTCTGCTTTGCGCTGTGCGCCGGCGCTTTTTCCGATCCACTGGTAAAAAAAAAAAGAAGAAAACTTTCCGCCGTTCTTACAAGCGAAAACCCATTTTCGTCGTAGTGAACTTTTTTCGACCTTTTCTGCGTTTGAAGCTAAACGTCTACACAGCTTCGGACATCAACGAAGAGCTTGAGGCGGCGAAGAGAGAGTTCTTGCAGGCCAACGTGGTTTTCAAGAACGACAGGTCGGTTTTCTTGCCGGAGCTCGTACAGAGGTACGTCAGGGAGGCGCGTGTTCCCGCCGGCGATATGCTACGGTGGCTCGCCGAAAACGCCCGGCGAGGAGCTCGAGGGCTCGGTAGGGCGGTGGACGGCGAGGAAGCAGAGGGCGGCGCGCGGCGTGAAGTGGCTTCCTTATGATTCGACGTTTCGCTACGTGTTTGCGAAGGAGTTGACCGAAAAGCCTTGGTAGTTGTGAAACATCGTGTTTATGTTGTATTTAATTGATTTTTATTTAGGACCTTTACAATTCAGCCCCAAATAAGCAAGTTTCGTTTGGATTCAGCCCCTGTCAGAAAAAGCAATTAGTTTTAAGGACCCGATTTTTCATACCACTTCATCGGTCTGTGGTACCACTTCTTTGTTCTGTAGTACCACTTCTTTGTTCCGCAGTACCACATAATTGCTCTGCAATACCATTCTTTTGTTCTGCAGTACACTTCATTTTTACTGCAGAACAATTAAGTGGTATTGCAGAGCAATTATGTGGTACTGCATAACAAAGAAGTGGTACTACAGAACAAAGAAGTGGTACACAGACCGATGAAGTGGTATGAAAATCGGGTCCTTAAAACTAATTGCTTTTTCTGACGGGGTGAATCCAACGAAACTTGCTTATTTGGGGCTGAAACGAAATTAACTCTTTTATTTATGGTTATCATGTGTATATTTTTGTTTACTTTTTTGGTACATCTACACACCAATATCCAATTGAATAAAATTTTTACTATAGGTACTCATGTCAGAAAATTTTACAGATAGGTACCTGATTTAATTTTACCAGTTTCTTTATTCATGCCGTACCTTCGTGTGTGTATATTGAGTACCATAACACGTTGATATAGGATACCTAAATGTAGCATACGTCGTACCTACGGCATATCTATGTGTTACATAGGGCGTACCTGAATGTAGTCGTCGTACCATTTTCTCTTATATAAGGTACTCAAACTGATTGATATAGGGTACCCAATGTGTTGTATGGTGTACCTGCAGGATCGGATATCTATGTGCAAAAAATTTATTCTGTTAGGTACCTACATATAAAAATCCCGACAGGGGCATAAATTACAAATTTTATCCAAATAGATATTTATGTAAAGACCCTACTTTTTTTTTATGTGACTTTACATGTTAGGAATAGGATCACATCCAATCAATTTTTCGCAAGTATTATTTGTACTCCAAGTTATTTTTTTAAAGAAAATAGATACTAGATATATAAGAGAAAAGTTGACGTGAGCAAGAGAGGAAAATATCCAATGAATAATTGACACGTGTGCGAGCCATCCCCATTTTTGCTTTACCTTTTTAAATAAAATATAAAATATGCTTTTTTTCTTTTATTACGTGTTGTCCTAATTTTGCGAAATTTGGCATTAACGTCTCTCCAAACATCTGAAAACGAAAGGCAACGCAACAGAAAATACGCACTTCTAAAGCTCCGCCTAAACTTTCTAGCGAACTGACGCGCACGTCCTTTCGTGGTTCTTGAATTGATGTTCTGCACTTTCTAAGGACTCGTTAAGGGAGATAGAACTACAGTTTTCTTCTGCTGTGGTGTTGAGAGAGTGGTTTGAGTGATTAGGGTTTATGAAGGAAAGCTTGGCCGTTAAACTAGGGTTGAGTTAAGGGAATCAGTTTCGGGATTTTTGTCGCCGGATGGAGGGAGGTAGCGTCTCTACACTTAATTCTTCTGGTACTCACCATCCTTGTTTTCTTTTTGTTCTTTTCACTTTGTTTTTTTTTTTTTTTAAATTCTGTGTATTTCTTGGTTTTTGGCGGAAGAGTGTTAAGACGGGATTTAGGATACAGGTGGTATTTGAATTGCACTTGAATTTGTGTAGTGCGGAGGGTTTTTCATGGGAGTTAAATTTGGGGCTTTGCTGTTAAACGCATAAGGCCTTATCATGATCATTCTTGATATAGGGATACACCAATGGACTATGATGAAAATGAATCTGAAGGCCAGAATCTTCACGTAGCTGGTGAGGAGAGCTCGAAAAATTCTCCTGTTTTGCGACCGTTTGCCCTTCCGAAGTTCGATTTTGATTACAGCCTGCACGGGCATCTGAGATTTGATAGCCTAGCCGAAAGCGAAGTTTTTCTCGGTATTTCAAGTCAGGAGGACAATAACTGGATAGAGGATTTTTCTCGTGGAGGCAGTGGGATAGTCTTTAGCTCCACTGTCGCAGAATCTTGTGCACTGCCTAGTCATATCAATGTGTGGTCTGAGGCGACATCGACAGAATCTGTTGAGTTGTTACTGAAGGCCGTTGGACAGGAAGAAATGGCGTCAGGTGAAAATACAATCGGGGAATCATGTCCAGTTGTTCAGCCAGGAAGCTCAATGGTTGAGATGGATACAGATAACTTGGCAGTTGACTGTAAGGTGACGGACGTTCACAATCGATATGGTTCAGCGACACCGGACGATGACGCTCAGGGGGAGTTACCTAGATCAGATCAGAATGTATGTGTCAAGGATTATAACTCTGGAGTTCATGAAGTGTTAACCGATGATAAAAACTGTGATTCAACTGAGACAGGTGGAAACTTGAAGGTTGAGATGAAGGCGAGCACTATAGATCAGGTAGAAACTGGTGACTTGACAGATGAACCTTTACGCACTCAAGTAGAAGAAAACTTCCCTGCTCCTCGCGTGGATATTGAGACTACTGAAAGCTCTCCTCAGAAGGCTTCTGCTTGTGTTGGTGAGCCTGTTCATGAGGATTTGGATAATTCCAGTTTAGCAGTTTCAGACGATGTATCTGTACGTATTCCTGATCTAGTTGAGGCTGTCAAACAGAGTCAACAAAAGGATATAGAAACGAGTAAGGTTACTGTTGAAGACGAGAGATTTGAGTCACGTAGTTCACTTGAAGCTCCACCACAGATGCAACCTCCGAAAGAGGAGCACATAGTCGAAATACAAGAGGGTGAGCCTACCATAGATGGAACGCAGGATGAAGTCATGCAGGATGTTGCTTTATTGGATGGTAAACCATCCATCTCTTATGAAGGAAAAGAAGAGTCTGTAGGGCGCCTTGGCACAAACACTGCTGATGTCACCCAAACCAGTACCATTAGTGAACCAACGGCGGATGTTATTACACAATCTTCGGTTCAGTTCAATCGTGACAGTGTTTTTCCTGGAAATAGCAGCTCCTTTGTTGATCCAAATGCTATTTTTGCTTCCTCTGCATCGCCTGATGTGCCCAGTAACATCCCTGTGGTGGATCTTGCTGACAAAATTAAAGACGGAGATACCTCTGGAAATTCAACAGATTGCACCGTGGCTGGTGAAATTTCAGGGAAGAATTTGGTTGTTTGCAGCATTAGAAACTCTGAATACAGAGGTAGATCTGCTGGCGAGAAAGACGCTCTGATTCACAACCCCACCCCCTTGCCAGCTACGAATATGGAAATACACAGTGAAGATTGCCACTCGATGGAGAACGATGTTTGTGGAAGGGAACAAGCTGATACCGCCTGTGAGAAAGGAGTTAGTAAATCATCTCTTGATCTAAAGGAGATCTCTGATAAAAAAGAAAAAGAGACGGGACCCGATCTTACCAGAAACACAAGCGAACAAACTGTTGAGATAGCTGGAAGTCAACTCAATGAGCTCACTGGCTCGTTCTCGGGTATCTTTCAGCCATGTTCTTATACCTTTTTATTCTCTAAGACTCGTGAATGTTTTCTATCTTCAATAAAAATGTACCGTTTCATGCCTAATGTTTCTGCCTATTGCTTACAGTATTGAACGCTGAGGATAATAGTGCAAAGTTGGTGTCACCAGCTCTTGAAGGTGATGAATTTGTGCATGACAGCGACCTCCCGTGCAATGCACCGTTGTTCGATACTGGCGATAACAGTCAGAGTAAAGAAAATGATTCTGGTTCCTTGAATGATCTAAGCAGGAAGGAGTCTCTTGGACCCAGTAGGCTTTCACATGATATTCGGACTGAAGGGATTACACCCCTTGGTTCTGGTGAATCAGGAGGATTGAAGAGACATGACAACTCTACTGCATTGAATGACGCCGTCCCAGTTGATTTGCCAGAAGAATCCAGCAAGGAGTGGAGCAAAAAAGTGGAGAATACCGGCAGCGTGCAAGATTACGGTGTTGCTGTTGCCTTCCCGGAGAAGCTAATGGACACAAACCGAGAGAATTCAGGAACAATTTCTACAACCATCCCAGGTTAATCATTGTCATGGACATTGTGGTCTGTCGTAACTTATGTATGCAAAACATTTTATTGAACATCCATTTTGCAACCATGTCAGTAGGCTCAGGTTCTGGGTGAGTTTTCAGATGCCTTTGTTCTCGGCTTAGTAGGCTGAAACTGATTATCTACTTTTGCTGTGCTAAAATATGGTTCTCATAGGCTATTCTTTCGATTGAACATATAAATTAGAGAAGTCACTTGTGTGATAGAGGAGTTACTATTACCTTTGTGTAGTTTACCAGCTGCTTCTTGATGAAATTCTTCTGCTAATTGCAGTTACCAGCTGTACTGATACAATTGCACAACTTTCAGCTTCTGTCGGTTCATCAATTCCTTCAAAAAGTGTAATGAACATTGAAGTGTCTCTGGATAAGAGCATCAGTGAAAAGGCTGGTGAAGTGCTGTCAACATCATCAGCTGTAACTGCACCCTGCCAAGCACAGGAAAACTTTACATTTGATGTTAGGCCTATGGGAGGCCAGTCCACTGTGGATACTGTCAACGATTCTCTCTCTTTGGTACATTGGTCACCTGCTCGTTATCTCTTATTATAATTTTCAAGTTTCTTGTTTTGTGTATCTGTGATGTTATGTTTTATTAATTTTAATTGTGTTTCTTTCTCTGGACCTGAAGGATGCTCAACGAACTGTCTCAACAAATGGTAATGATACTCCGAAAGATTCAAAGTTGGCTAAGGAAACTTCTGGAAGTGGCTCCGAGAGTAAAGGAAAACGTGGCGGTAGTAGATCTGGGAAAGGAAACGTGAAAAGGGGAAGTCAGACGAAAAAGACTCCAACGAAGCTGAACGTCCGTGATGAGACGTCATCCATTGCCTTCAGCCCATTAGGAGCTGGACAACTTGTGACATTCGACAGTGCTGTTAAGCAAAGGGAAGGCCCTGTCATTATCACATCGAATGGTCCTGATTTGATCTCCTCTGCTAAGACCTCCGCATTCTTTAAGCAGCCTTTCACCGATTCACAACAAGTGCAATTACGGGCGCAAATTTTTGTTTATGGATCGCTTATGTGAGTTTTCCTTTTCTTGCCGTGTAATGAAAACAACAAATTAATTAGTCTGTTGCCTTTTCCAAGTAGATTGCTATTTAATTGACTCCATTTGTAATGATCTTTTGTTATTGTAGACAAGGAGTAGCTCCCGATGAAGCTTGTATGGTTTCTGCCTTTGGTATGTTATACATACTAGCTCTGTCATGTTTTATCTTTGAAGATTTTCTGTGATTGCCTTATATTCTGAGCATTACTGTTGCGGATTAAGTTCAAAATTTTCCGTCATATTTGTTTATTTCTAAATAGATGGCCCAAGGCACGTTTGGGAGCCGGCATGGCGTGCCTGTATAGAAAAACTTCGAGTGCAAAAATCCCAAGGAAACCATAGTGAAACACGCGTACAATTTGGTTCAGGTAACACATCCTCTCAAAGAAAATTTTATTCCACATTATTACTCTGCTGAGTTCTGATCATGAATTCTCTGGAAACATACAGCTGGTAAAGGTCCCGAGCCTACCAACAGTCTAGGTTTTTCGTCAGGAATTGTTCGATCAAGCAACAAGACTACTACTACACCCGTTAGTACCCCTGCTTTTTCTCTGTCATCGCCGTTGTGGAGCATAGCCTCACCATCAATTGACCCTCTGAGTACCAAAGTCCGAGTTGCACCTTTTGATAACCAGGCTGCATCTCCTTTACATCCCTTTCAATCTCTGTCACCAATCGGAAATTTTACTACACATACCACTTGGCCATCCCAATCTCAATTTTCAGTACCCTGGATTGCCTCTTCAGTAACTTCACCCTTTGGTATTAGCACCAATTATTCCACATTTCCAATCACAGAATCAGTTAGATTGACCCCTGTCAAAGATTCATCCTCAGCTATTTCCCCTGGAACAAATTTGTTACAGACCACACCACCAACTATGCATACCGGTGCGACAGCTATGTTTTACGGGGCTTCTTCACTTAACCCAATTAAGGTTAAAGCATCACGTGCTCAGGCTTCCCTTGATACTAAAGCCAGAAAGAGAAAGAAGTCCTCTAGTAGTGATGCTGCTGCTCAGGGCTCTGTGGCTGCATCTCCTATTATTTCTCCCTCTGCTCCCCTGTTAACTAATTATAGTTTGAGATCTCCAGCGCCGGTTGATGGTAGTCAATCCTCTGTGATTGCTAGGAATGATGCAAACTCCCTGCCCACTCTGGTTGGTAATAGTCATTATTCTACGCCGGTAGCTGTTGCAGCGCCTCCCGCCTTTGTGCCAAGGAGCACCACTGACCAATTATTCTCCGTGGGGAGGACAATGGGTTCACATGATATGGTTAAAATAGTCGAGCAAAGTAAGAATGGGGCAGCAGCATTAAATGCAGATGGGTTTAAGAAGGTTGAGGATGCTAAGTTACACGCGCAGGAGGCTGCCTCGTGTTCTTCGGAGGCCATTCAGTACTGTGAAAGCATGTGGAACCAGTTGAAACACCAAAACAAGTCTGGTTTGAGTTTGACTGAGGATGTCGAGTACAAGTTAGCATCTGCTGCTGCTGCTGTAGCCGCCGCCGCTTGTGTTGCAAAGGCAGCATCTGCTGCGGCTAATGTTGCCTTAGGTGCAGCTATGCAAGCAAAACTTCTGGCAGAAGAAGCAGTGACCAAATCTGGACACATCAATACCGTTGGGCAGGGTGTGGAAATTTCTTCGAACACTATGTATGGAACTCCCAGTTTAGAGATATCTTCTGCTAGAGAGGCAGCTAAGAGAAGGGCTGAGGCTGCATCAGCTGCCACACGGCATGCTGAAAATCTTGATGCCATTGTGAAAGCAGCGGAATTGGCTGCCGAAGCAGTTTCACACACTGGAAAGATTGTTGCTATGGGTGATCCTTTTTCTGTGCGTGAGCTTCTTGAGGCTGGGCCTGATAATTATTGGAGAGTCTTGAATGTTGCTGATGAGCCGAGATCAGAAACCAACGTTGAAAAGAGTAACTCTGATGTACCTTACACTCACCAAAACATGACAAATATTATAGAAGGTTCCACGGTTGAGGTTGGAAAGTTGCCTATCTTGTTATTACTTTTTTCCTTTTCCTCTTTTATTTATCTGTCATCCTACTTAAAGCATATTACTTTGTTGAAATTGCAGGTTCTTAAAGATCGCGGTGATCAGGAGGGATGGTTTTTAGCGAGCGTAGTGAGTTTGAAGGACAGGGAAGCATTTGTTTCGTACACAGAGATTCGATCTGATGAAGGTTAGCCATTGGTGTCTGTTGTCTGATGTTGAAAAAGAAAACTGGTTCTACACTTAAGGCAGTGAACCTTGGCGCGGTTCTTTTTCCATTCTGTTTTGGGATGTTTGTTTTTCCCTTTTAAGATTCATCTAAACCTTTTGTCAACTTGTTCCTGTTTCTCAGGGAGCAATCAGCTGAAGGAGTGGGTATCACTAGAATCTAAAGATGGTGAACCACCAAGAGTACGCATTCCTCATCCTATGACTTTGGTGCAATTTGAAGGAACTAGGAAGCGAAGTAGATCGGCTGTTAAAGATTATAATTGGTCTGTTGGAGATAGAGTTGATGCATGGGTGCTAGATTGGTAAGTGACAATTATCCTACATCTTGTTTCTTAGTATGTATTTGCATCTCTAAGATGCCGTAGTTCTTTGAGTTCCAAACATTAAAAGCCTGTCATTTCTGTCATTCACCAAGGCTAAATCTTGTAGGATTTTTTTTTCTCGATTATTTTAACTCGTGTTGGATATAGTTATATATAACTATTTAGTTGGTTATTTTTAACTCTTATTAGTAATTCGACTTGGAATAATTTTCATCCATATCCATTTTGATGCAGCTGGCGTGAAGGCGTTGTTGTTGAAAAGAATGCAAAGGATACAACTAGCCTGGGTGTTCATTTTTCAGGTAACAGGAAAATAGTTTGCTCTACTTATACTATATGCAATTTGTGGAGTAATTTTGGTACGAGCATTTTTTTATTTTATGCAGCTCAAGGGGAGACTCGGATGGTAAAATCATGGCATCTGCGTCCTACTTTAGTCTGGACTAACGGGCAGTGGATTGAATGGTGCAGTTCGCGGAAAGACGGTGGCTCCCAGGTCTTAAAAACGCTCCATGAATCATTCATTCTCAGTAAAAAAGATACTTCTTCCTATCCTCCAATTCGGTATTACATCCTTTTTCAGGGAGATACACCCATGGAAAAGCGGCCAAAGCTGGATGCAAAAGGGAAGGCTACAATGCCTAAAAGCATGAATGGTGCAGAAACAGGTGAAAGTGAAGAGGCAAGATTGCCTTTGTTTTCTAATGATGAAGTTTTCAAATTCAATATTGGCGGCGGCGGGGATGACAGTAAGAGGACCACTGTCAGGACAGGGAAATCTGTCCCAGAAAAAAGTGGTTCTAGGGTAGTATTTGGTGTCCCCAAACCTGGAAAGAAAAGAAAGTTTATGGAAGTTAGCAAACATTATGATTCTGATAGAAGCACCAAGGTCAACGAGCCCGAAGATTCAATGAAATTAGCTAGATTTTTGGCACCTCATGGATCAGGTCCTCGAGGACTTAAAAATATCTCTAAAGTGGACAAGAACAAGCAAGTAGCAGGACTAAAACCCAAAGTTCCTAAATTTGGTAAACCACCAAACATTCCTGCTAGAACTGTAGTACGAAAAGATGGGTCGGGCCCTTCTCGGGAAAATGAGCGCGACGAAGCTACTCTAAAGGGTTCTATAAGCAATGATGAAAATAGGTCGGGTGAGGAAAAGGTTGCTGAACTTGGCTCCTCTAGTGCTGAAGAGGCCTCTGGCGGGGATATGGTATTCTCATTCCAAGCTCTTCCAAAGGAAAGTCGTAAAAAATTATTGACCAAAGGTGGTCGATCTGAACGGTTAGGCCAAGGGGATCGTGTTCCAACAAGTGGAAAGGTAGGTAAAACGAAAGCAAATGAAGAGACAACCTCTCAAGCTACTGAAGTCCGTCGATCAAATCGTCGAATCCAACCTACATCTCGGGTAAATCATCTTCCCAACGTTGTATCGATTCAATGACAGAGGGGTGTATTATTCTTGGTTTGCATTATGAAAAAAGCTTGGAAACTGGTTTATATTAGCCCTGCTTTTGCACGCTACTCATGACCTTCCCTTTCGATCTTTTTTTCTTTATCAAGTTGCTGGAAGGGCTTCAGAGTTCTCTTACGATATCGAAGCCACCATCGTCATCGCATGACAAAAGTCACAGGGGACAGAGTAAAGGCACCACCAAAGGTAATATAAATTATGGATTTACTGCACTTGCCCTTTTTTCTTCCACTGTAATTTTTTAGAATGGTTGTAATATATGATTCTTTGTTTTGCTTCATTTCAGGGAGTAGATGAATTCTTATTGCAGCTGAAGTTGGTTCCCTTATTTTAGTGTCGTGTAAATCGATCTGTTATCTTATCTAGAAGAAATGCTTTGCTGTATTGTAGAATCAATGAAGGTGTTAGATGTCAGTCAGTCAGTATTGGTTTAATAATCAGATGATTTGTCTTCGAGTTCTTTCTGAATACGTTTTATTAACTTGGGATATAGGTTTTAAGTTATTCTAACGATTTAGTGGGTTTCTATTGTGTTTTTATTCTTAATTCTTCCTATGTTGTTTTGATTTAATATAAATGAGGAATGATATTTTAATGTCATAGATTAACTTTCTCCAAGTCTTAATAATTTCATAAATAATTTAGTAGTACCCCAAAAATAAATATCTTAACTTGCAGAAATAAGCATAGGCCTTTACTTTTATTGATCCATGTTTCGAATGATTTATTAGGAAATACAAGTTGTAGAAATAAATAATCAAGGAAGCGTAATGTGTAGATTTTACTCTCATACGTGTATATTAATTGGGACGGTAATGAAATTTGCTTGTTTCAATTTTGTTCTATGTCAAAACAATATAAATATATGTTTGTACCCTAAACATTGTAATGTAATGAATTATTACTCGAATCACATACAGCACCACAAGGTAATAATATTACATAAATGCACATAATCTAAAAATAAAACTCTACCCAAAAATAATGAAATATTTCGTTTGAGTACAAAATGATATGAGTTAAGAGATCGCGTGAATCTCAAACATAATGGTTATTATGAGATTACGTAATTACATTACGAATATGTAATTATCTTATCTTTTGAAGATTAAGGCAATTTCGTCTAGTAACACAATAGTTGGGTGATTATGAAGTACTATAAATACGTAGGGACTCCTTCAATGGTTCCATATATCGCTAAATAAAAACCTATAACCAGCTATTACAAGAAGAAGCAATTATTATTCTATCAAATACACATTATGGCTTCTCATTCTTTGACGTTGTTCAGTATTATAATTCCCTTGGTAATTCTCTTAATCTCAGAACAATGCATTGCACAGTTCAATTCATACTACACTTATCAGTGGGGAACTGATCACTTCACCCTCAACCCTCAAGGCACTAATGTTCAACTCAAGTTAGATAAAGCATCAGGTTCGTTGTAATAATATATATGCATACTAAATGTAATCATTTCAATATATATAATGTTCATATAATAATCTGTATATCTATACATATATATGCAGGTGCTGGATTTAAGTCGAAGAGTGACTATGGGTCAGGTTGGTTCCACATAAAGCTCAAGGCTCCAAAGGGGAATACAGGAGGAGTTAACTCAAACTTCTATGTAACAATTTAATGATTCATAGTAAACACACTTATTGTTCGTCCTAATTTTTGCTTCACTAATTCTTGGTATATATGATCATTTTATAGCTGATCGATCATCAAGGGGGGGAACCACTACGAGGTAGATTTCGAACTACTTGGGACGACGGGGATATTGCAGACCAACATATTCGTGAACGACATGGGAAATAGAGAAGAAAGATTCAACCTTTGGTTCGATCCCTCCCAAGACTTCCACTCCTACGACATTCTATGGAACTCCCACCAACTAGTGTAAGGATTAACGCATGCGCATGGCTTACTTATTACTTTGCATGCAAAAATAAACAACGTATACTTATTATTGGTTTTACACTAGGTTCTTTGTGGACAAAATTCCTATAAGGGTTTTCAAGAACAACGCAGACAAAGGAATTCCTTACCTAACATCTCCCATGCACATCGAAGCTTCCATATGGGATGCTCCGTGGGCTGGGAAAGTGGACTACAAGCAAGCACCGTTCTTTTCGAATTACGAGGAATTTCCAATCCAAGGCTGCACAACACAGCAGGGAAACTGTTTCTCGGACAAGTATTCGTGGAATGCTAAGCAGTTTTGGGAACTAACTCCCCAACAGAAGGCGCAGATGAAGCAGTACAGACAGAAGTATATGTCCTATACTTACTGCAAGGACAGAAGAAAGCCTGAATGCTCTGATAATAATTAAGCTAGGGTTGGATCGCAGTAGTTCTTAGGGTTTGGAGGAGAGGATATAAATGATTAGACCTTCTCTCTATAGTCTAAAATAATGATGTGATTCGTGGAGTTATTATGAGGAATTATAAGCTATTGAATAATTATTCAATGATTTGATGATAATCTTCAGTGTTTGCAGATAAGATCATATATAATACACACACAAGCACACCCATAGATGACGCCACCCCCTAAATCCTAATATATAACGCTATTATTATTCGTCAAACGAGTTCAAAACCTGAAAATATACAACGCTTCGGTGATTCTTGCTCTCTATATGGATAAGGGGGATTTTGAGTATTGAGAATTGTTCACTTTAGTTTTTTCCTAGAAGTGATGTCTTTTTCTAAAATATAGATTTTGTTACATGTTCACATTTCTCCTTGGTCGTCATGAAATTAAACTTAAAGAAAAAAAAAATCATTTTTATTTGGTAAGCATCGATTGTTTGTCGCTTTAAGACCCATTCATAGTCTCATCAATGAGCCCACCATTTTCGACCTTCGCATTTGAAAATCCTCACACATCGTAAAGCAAACCAACTTTTTCTTACCTGCTATAAAACACGACCATAAACTATTCTTAACATACGAAACATAAAGGACACACAGAGAGCTCTTCTGTAAATTAAAACCTTAGTCGATCAACGTTAGATATTAATATGGCGACGTATTACATACAAGTAGAAGAAGAGGCTTGGAAATGTCCGATACACCCATACGTCGTCAGAAGACGCCGCCGCCACTACAACGGCGTCTGCCCCACGTGCCTCCACGACCGCCTCGCCGGCCTCCGTCCCAACAATTCCACGGCGGCGGCGTCTTCTTCCTCCGATTCCTCCGCCGCCTCTTCGTCTTCTTCCGCCGCGCCGTCGTTCCTCATGCGCTCGAGATCGTTGGCGGCCAAAACGCCCTCTTTCTTCTCTGCTATGAAGAGATCGACGGCGGCGGCGGCGAAATCGGCGGAGAAGAAGAAGGAGGAGCTCGCAGAATCCGCCGCCGCCGGCGAGGTACAGGACGGCGTCGCCTTTCAGGACGAGAGGATCGAGGAATTTGCGAGGATGATTACTAGGTCGAGGTCGGTGAGTACTGGGATGACGATGATGGCGGCGTCGGAGGTGGGCCGTGCTGACGTCTCGGCGCCGCCGTCTCGGGGCAAGGCGGCGAAGTCTTCGTCGTCGCTGTTTCGGAGCTTTGCGAGTCCGATGAGGCTGTTTAGGAGTTCAAAGGCGAGGACGCCGAAGGTTGCGGTGTAGAATTACGACCGCCTTTTGTTTCTATCATTCTATTTTTTTTTACATATTTTAATATGACGGCGAAAAGAATTGAAATGACAGATTTGGTAAATTGAATAAACTTTCTATGTACAATAGGTTTGTGTTTAGATAATATTTTGATTTAATCAACGGGTGGTGTGCTACTTAGTTGAATTGATTCCAATTCATTGATCTAGGAATACGTGCGATTGATGATTACGATTCCAATTTTCATTTCAGAGTTGACTTATCATGGTATCAGAGCGAGTTCGATCTGCGTGTTATCACGCATATTTCGCACACCGTCACCCGATTTCATATGTCCACGTGTTAGGCTTTGAATCGTGCCACACGTGAGGGGGCGTGTTGAGAATTTCTGTCCCACATCGAGAAATTAATATCACCCGGCTCAATATATAAATCAAAGAGGCCTCTCCACCTAACACCAATTGGTTTTTAGGTTGGAACCCTCAATTTAACATAACCACTGAATAAACTAGTATGAACTCGGTAATACATGTCAACAGCAACAATAACGTCGTTGATTTTTGTAATTACTTCTAGTTTCTTCATTCATTCACCAACCATATATTTGACTATTTTTTGCATTGAAATAACCAGTGTCAAAAGAACCGTCTGAAAATAATTGTCCTGGTTTTGACAAATTACTCCTTATAAATTATAATAATGACCACAATATTTGGTCCTTCACGACGAGTATGATCGTTCATGTTTGACTAATAATTCCCGATAATATATAAATATATTTAGTATATAATAACGTCGCAGTCTCACGATGGTATATTTTAATGCATATCTTTTTTTTAATTATTTTTGTTATTCATGCTACTAACAATTGACGAACGCTTTGCTACGACTCTTGTTCAAGTAATTATTAAAAAGAGAGAGAGAGATGATGTCGGCCAATATATCGATCGGCCCAATATTGTAATATATCATAGCATAGAGATGATGGCCCAATATGTGTCGTAATTAATATATATGCCGTAAAATATGACCAAGGATAATACTTCTTTTCCCAACCATACCTATTTTCTTATGATCATCTACAAACGGGTACTTTACATTTGTGGAAAACACAAAAATAGAGTAGGTCTTTAATCCAATGAGACTATATATTTAACACTAACATTGTGTTGAATTAGTAGAGAAACTCTAATTCTAGATTACACACATTTTTCAACACAAAAATAGAGTTTTAGTTTCTATTTATTTATATTTTAATTAATAAATATATTTTATTTTATTTTTTTGGTATTTTCTATAATAATAAAAGTAAAATAATATTAATTTTCTTTATTTATTGATATTTTTCTTTTAATTTAGTTGATTAAATAATATACTAATTTTGTAATTTATTTATTTTTAATACTAATAGTTATGATATATTGAAAATCTTTATAATATAAAATTAATAAGTATTATGATAGTATATATAGAAATTTATTGTTAGTGTAAAAATAGAGTTAATGGGTTTGAGTAAAAATAGTGTATAAAATAGAGTTTATTGATTGGAGTAAAATCACTGTACCAACTGTATTATTGTGTAAAATTACATGTATTTGTACAATAAGGTAAGTAATATAATAATAATATATATGCACGAACGCCACATGGGATAAGATGGAAAACGCTCTCCTCCCTCATTACAGTATTCAATTCAAAGGCTCATTGTCGTGTTCACTCGACGCATAAATAAAACGTGTGTTAAAATAATTTATATTCCATTTCTTTTTTATTCTTTTTCCTGACCACATACGCGGCATATATTAGATAAATATCAAACATGTGTGCCCATAAATAATGGTGCTACCTCACCCCACATATGATGCAACCATTTATTTCGCAATTAAGTAAACATCACTAATTTTCAAAAGATACAGTAGTCTCAACACCACAGTCGAAACAAATCATAATCAGAACTATTTATGGGAACTTTTAGAGGAAATCATTTGAGTAACATATCATAACGCCATCCCATTTTATTGTATTTCCTTGTTTTACATCATAACCAAATATTAAAGACCAAACTACTGATGTCATTACTCAAGAATAATATATTTCCTCTAATAGAAAAATCAAGTAGAAAATATCCACACTTCAGTAATTCCATAACAAGCTCGTGTGACGTTTGACTCCCACTTTTACTTTCTTAGTTTAGAAAAACATTTCACATATGGCGTTACAGTACACTGTACCCAAAAGAAAATCAAATTTCCTGAAAATTGAAGTTATTATTTGTTCTTCTCAACTAAACAACTTCAGAATCAATATTTTTATTTATTCAAACAATTTCATCTCTCGTTGAAAGTTGAAAGAGAGTGAGTACAGTAGTAATAAATAGACGATACAGTTGGTCAAACAATAACCAGCAAACGAAACCGAGTAGAAAGGACTTTTTTATTATCGTCTCCTTCCTCGAAACTCTCAAGCTTTATCCATATAAATCCCAAGCCCACCTTTTTTTCTTTCGAATACACACACACACACTCCTTCCTTCTCCTCTCCTTCATCTGAACCCTAAATGCTTAATTACATCCAATCGCCGACGATCGCCGTCAACGGCGGCAGCAATGGGCCCGCTCGGTCTCTGAACCAGGAAACCATACAGCAGAGGCTCATATCTCTGATCGATCAGGCGCGCGACACGTGGACGCACGCCATCTTCTGGGAATGCTCTCCCGCCGTCGACGGCCACCCTGTGCTGGGCTGGGGAGACGGCTTCTACAGGGGAGATTACGGCCCCACGGCGAAGCGACGGATCAGGACGACGTCGTCGCCGTCGTCCCTCGAGGAGCAGGAGCACAGAAAGCGCGTGCTTCGCGAGCTCAACTCCCTGATCACCGGCGTCCCCGACCCCTCCCAATCCGCCGGCGCCGGCGTCGACGAGGAGGTGACCGACACGGAGTGGTTCTTCCTCCTTTCTATGACCCACGCCTTCCTAAACGGGTCGGGCCTCCCCTCCCAGGCTATGTTCAGCGCCGGCGGAAGACCGGTCTGGGTCGCCGGCTCCGACCGGCTGGCGTCGGCGGGCTGCGACCGCGCGCGGCAGGCGATGGGGTATGGGATTCAGACGATGGTCTGCGTCCCCGTCCCCATGTCCAACGGCGTCATCGAAGTTGCCTCCACCGATCTGATCCTTCAGAACCCTGACGTCATCAACAAGATTCGTGCCCTATTCGACTACAATTCGGGCCTCGATTACGTCAGCGACCGTACTACGGCGTCTCCGTGGCCGGCGGAGCATCGCCCTTCTCCGGCCGGTCAATTCCTGAACTTCGACTGCAACAACGAAGGCAGCAGTAACCCTAATTTCAACATCGCACATGGGAATTCCATCAATTTCGGTGGTAAGAACATCGATTTTAGCACTTCAGGCGAGAGCAACATCAATCCACCACAGACCTGTAATAACAATGGCAGCTCTGTCACTACTGCGAGCGGATTCCTCGATTTCTCTTGCAAGCTCGAATCTGGCGATATACTAAACTTCGGCGACAATCTGGGGAAAAACAACATAGTATTCAGCCTCGAAGACGACGAAGATCCAATCGAAAAGAACTCGTCAGATTACAAGAACAAAAAGAGGGCTTCAACCTCCATGAATTCAAGCGTGATCCTTCCTTCTTCACAGCAGAGCCTAATGAACATCGACTACTACTCAGAAGAACACTCCGACATGGAAGCATCAGCTGTGAGAGAAGTCGAGAGCGTCAGAATCATCCCCGAGCCCGAAAAAAAGCCCAGAAAAAGAGGAAGAAAGCCCGCGAACGGCAGGGAAGAGCCCTTGAACCACGTCGAGGCAGAGAGGCAAAGGAGGGAGAAATTGAACCAAAGGTTCTACGCCCTAAGAGCAGTTGTGCCCAACGTGTCCAAAATGGACAAGGCTTCTCTCTTGGGAGATGCCATTTCTTACATCGAAGAGCTCAAGTCTAAGGTTCACCGCGTGGAGGCCGATAGAGAGGCTCTGAGGACACAGATCGAGCGAATGAAGGAGATGAATAAGAAGCCTAGGGCGTCCGATAACAGTAGTGCAATGAAGGTCGTCGATGACGTGGAGATCGACGTGAAAGTCATAGGCTGCGACGCTGTGATTAGGGTTCAGTGCGATAAGAGGAATCATCCGCGGCTAAGCTTGCGTTGGCGCTCAAGGATTTGGACTTGGAATTACAGCACGCAAGCGTTTCTGTCGTCAACGATCTGATGATTCAGCAAGCTTCCGTGAAGATCCAAGGGCTGTTATGCTCCGACGATCAGCTTAGAGATGCTTTAGCGATGAAAATGGCGCAAGATTGAATTTTTTTTTTTTTTTTGAGGTGGAATGATGATATTAGATGGGTGTTGAGATTAGGGTCACTGTAAGTGTGTCACTAATAATAATTATAATAATCAGGCTTTTGATCAAAGAATATGGCTCAAGATTAAGGTAAATCTCAGGTCATCCATCATTTTTCTAACATGAAAAGATAAGCTTGAACAGCCATGAATCATTCAGTTATGGCACTGGCAAGCCTTTAATCTCGGATAAAAACTGAAAATCTAGGACAAATGGTCCATTGACTATAGCTTTTAATCCATAAAAATATTCCCACATTTTATGATATATATATATTTGTTTGCTTTTTCCATTGCATACGACCTGAAAAACAAATCAAACCTCACATCTAATCTAATCATGAGTTTGAGCTGCCTGGGAAAAAACGTACTAACGCACGCAGAAGATAACAAGCAAGATGGCGAAGCAGCGATCAGCGACAACGTGCATGGCGTCGAGGAAAGGAAGATCGATGTAATAAGGGCATATTTAAGGAGGGTAGAGAGGAGTTGGTCGGGCGAGTTGAGGCCCAAGCCCGTCGATTACCAGAAAACGAGAATCATGACCTCTAGTCTCGGGCCCGTTAAGAGGCCCGCCAGCGAGTCCGCTCCGGCCACGCCGAGGCTGATGAGATGCGGCGCCATGAGGCGAGATTGGAGCCTCGAAGATCTCCGACGAGCCCTTCAATGATGATAATTTTTTAATTCATCATATACGTACTTTGATCTGTAGACATTGTACATATGATTTGGCTCTTCTAAAGAAACTCAGAGTTTTTATGTATTGTATTATTACATGCATAAGAATGGATTTTCAATTTTTTGCTTGGATTTTCATTTTTTTTTCCGTCGACTTTATGAGTTGTATATAGACTTGGCTAATTGGTCTAGTTTGCTAATTGTGCGTTTCATGGGTCATTGGGAATTGGTCCGTAATGAATGAGAAAAAAAAGCCTTTAGTTCGTTGTTGAGAGTCATATCCTAGAGAACTAACTACCACTATGAAAGACAGAAGAAAATTACAACTCTTTCTGGTTTATATGCACATGCACTACGAGAGAGAGAGAGAGAGAGAGAGAGAGAGAGAGAGAGAGAGAGAGAGAGAGAGAGAGAGAGAGAGAGAGAGAGGAGAGAGAGAGAGAGAGAGAGAGGAGAGGGAGAGAGAGGAAGAGATCAGCTTTTCTTGGGCTCCGACGAGAGAAGACCCATTTGCTCGGTGAGCTCCTTCATATTCTTCGTCTTGTCCCAACCGTTCTCTAACACACCATCCTCTGCCAGCCTCGAGTCTGTCTCTGTCTCCGCGGGCAGCTGAGACTGACCAAGATCTGCCCAAAATGGATCGCCGCCAACTTCTAGAAGCTCTCCGTCCAACAAACTATCGTCCCACTCCAAAGCATCAGAAAATAGCTCATCAACAATATCCCCAGGAATTTCTCCACTCGCCGCCACTGAATTCAAGGCATCACTATTCTCAGGTGTAGGCCCAAATAAATCAGCTCCATGAAGAACATCACTGGCCTTTGCACCACCAAGAGTTGACTGCTGTAAGATCTCAGAAGTTGTTGGGAACGTAGGAGAAACTTCTCGTAGCATTGCGCCCGAGGCACAACTTGAAGGAATCCCAGCGTCGAATGCACTATTCAGTGGTGATGTTGACGTCGCAAAGTTCTCTATCATGGTTTTTGCTGCCTCGTTCATCAAAGGCTGGTACTTCACAATCTGGCCATCCATGGGGTTAGCGAAATCATCGTCTTGCTTAAGCCTCCTTTTCTTGTTCGCCTGAGCTATGAGGCGACTGCCATCATTAGGCTGCTGCTGCATGAACTGGGCGAGAAATCCCGGGCTGTTAACTGCTTTGGCGAGGAAGGACATCATCTGCTGCTGTCGCTGCTCCATGCCTTGGAGGCGCTGAACGGTTGCTTGCAACTGTACGTCGGTGGTTTGCTGCTGCTGCCTTAGCCTGACGAGCTCTTGCATGAGGACGTTCTTGTCTCGTTTCAGCTGCTCGACTTCCTCCTCGATCCCGAATTTCCCGACCTCGACGCAGGCGTTAACGGTTGAGGACTGTTGGGCGTTGGTTTGCTGTTGTTGAGGAGGATGTGTGTTGGCGGGTTTTCTTCGAGTGATGCTCTTGAGTAGGTGTTTCTGGCCTCTTAGGAATCCCTCGTTGGCAAACTCCCAGCGGTCGGGATCGACTTTTCTAAATCCCTGGGGAATGCAAGTAAACGCACGTAAAACAGTAAACTAACGCACAAGTTGCATTGCCTTTAACCATGAATTAGAAAGCTGGAATACGAAAGCAATCCAATCAACTGTGAATGATTAAAGAAGAAACACCATGCTCTTGCTTGAAATGTATTGGCATCTGCACACAATGGATTTAGCTCTTTTTATTCTGTTTACTTCTTTCAACATATATGAAAAGCATGGTGATTAACATATCACACACACACGTGATTCACAATCTCCAAACATACAGACGAACAGTGCATATTCATCAGTTTGGAGATAATACTAGGATAAGAGACAGAATTTATCTTCCAAGTCAAGACCAGAAAGCACCAAGCTCAAGAACACAATGAAGCACAGTCCAAAGAAAATAACATCACACACTCGCAAATAAAGCCACGGCAGTAGAACTCCAGCACCAATACAATTACTAAATTTTGCGAAGTAATTAATCCCAATCGTTATTCAAGCTCTACTGCCAATAACACGTAATAGCCAAAATCAAAAACTAGCCAATTAGATGAAAAACAGAAACCTAGCAAAAACACAACAAAAGCATACGTAAGTATTAAGCTGCCTGACAAAGCTGGAGAAATTGCTGTGCTTGAAATACTTGGGCAACATTTCCTTGGCAAACTCAGCCGAGTCCCAAACCACAAAGCTGTTATTTGTTGGGCTCCAAGATACGATCCTATCCGTGCTAGGGTCATCCACCATGTCGTACGTCTTCACCAGGAACGGCGGCGGAGCATTAGACGCCGGCATCGGCGCAGGAGCCGGCGTAGTCGCGCCAGCTGCAGCGGACGACTGCGACGGGGTTGTCTCCATGGAAGATTCCACCTCTCTCTTCAGAAAAAGCGATCGTATTGAGAACGATAACAATGATTAAACGAAGCGATCTTCGGCACAGTCATTGAGTGAATATAGCAATTTTGTCGGATTAATAGATTGGATTATAGTTCTTGAAAAGGTTCTAAATTAGGGCTTTTTTGGCTGAAGAAAATGAAAAAAAGAAAAAAGAAATTCTGAATTCAGGGAAATGTGAATTTTTGGATTTACTGCCATTTAATAGGTGGGAACTATTTTATTTTAACTTGCATTAATCATCATCGAATAGACGAAAAAGCAACTGCGAAAGATTTTCCACATATTAGTCTGGGCATGGAGAATTTCTTAGAAACTCATATTTATTTGTCATAAGGTCATTATCACACAAAAAATAAATAAATTCATATAGGAATATTATATCTATACAATTGAGACTTGGAAAAAAAAAAAACAAAAAATAAATAAATTCATATAGGAATATTATATCTATACAATTGAGACATGGGCCACTAGGGCTGAGCAAAATTATAAGGAAATGAGATTCCGATTTGGTATTCAGTTAAAAAAATCCGAAAAAGCGGATATCCGATTTAAAAACAGGATCGGATATCAATCTGTTTTTTTTCGTAATTCGATATGTGGTTTGTCTAAAATTCGGATATCCGAAATCCGGTTTTATATTTAAAAAATAAAATAATCAAATAGTCCAGAAAAATACAAATCCTCGAAGTTGAATATTTAAACTTATATTATCTTATTATTGCAAAAAACTTTGTTAGAGAACTGAAATAAAAAATTAAATAAAAACATCCAGATGTAAATTTAAAAAATTAATGTGAATTTGTGGTACTGTAATTTCCGACGATGTCTTGCCTGACGGGACCAAAATTCCGGCGGGTTCTACGGTGACTTACTCCTTATATTCCATGGGGAGGATGAAGAGCATATGGGGCGAGGACTGCACGGAGTTCAGGCCGGTGAGGTGTTTGGTCACGGCCGGGCGGCTCAGTACGGTTTGAGCAGCCGAGAGATGGCGATCAGTTCATGGCCTTCAATGGCGGACCGAGGACTTGTTTGGAAAGGACTTGGCTTAATTACAAATGAAGTCTGTGGCTTCTGCGGTTCTACCCAGGTACCGGCTTTTCCCGGTTAAAGGTCACAAGGTGGAGCAGAAGATTTCTTTGACTTTGTTTATGAAGAATGGGCTTAAGGTTCATTTGAACCCGATGGAGATTATTGGTAACTGTAACGATAATGGTAGTACGGTGCTAATGATCCTTGGCCTAGTGGTTGAGGGAAAGGCCTCAAAAGCCATGTGGTTAGGAGGTCAGGGGATCGAATCTCACCTCACCTCTTCCTTTGAGAAGTCCCCATGGGTCTAAGGCCCATGACTATCGTTGTCGGGTGGGTTTGGGACATATCCATCTGGTCCCGGGGATTAGTCCTACTTCTGGAGTGTGTGGAGGTTAGCCCATAGTCGGGTTGTGTGGGTACCTCAGGACCGCAAAAAAAAAAACGATAATGGTAGTACTACCTTTGCTGCCATGTCTGCATGAGTGATGTTTTCACTATCACGTTCATTTTCGTCATTATGCTAAGTGTTTTTTTTTCTTCTGTTCAGGTTCGTTGTCCTTGTAGTAAAAAGAACATGGTGTTTTTCAGAAAATAATGATATATGGGGTAATTCTTAGTAGGCATAGCAATGGGTGGGTCCGTGGGGCGGCTCCGGTCCGGACCCGCCAAAACCCGACCCTAATGGGACGGGGCTTTTTTCAATATTCGGGTAACTGGCTGGGTCTCGGGTCTCAAAGGATTCAACCCGGCCGGGTCGGGGCGGGCCTCGGGTCCGGCCAAACCCGTCCCAATAAGGCCCACGGGTCCGGCCAAACCCGTCCCAATAAGGCCCAATGGGCCCATTAAGGTCCGTAAAAGCTGAATAAGCCCAAACCGAGAACACAATATATAAGTAGAAGCGGGAAAAAACTCGAAGGTCCCGCCAATCCCAATTATCATCACCGTTCTTTTCTTTTCTTTGGTCATTACCGTAAACCCTAAACTGCTGACGACGCCACCCTCAGTGACTTAAATTCCCAGATTTTTAATCCAAGTTTCCAAATTCAGCGAGTGGTTGAAGATGTTGGAGCTTCGATTGGTGCAGGGCAGTCTTTTGAAGAAGGTGTTGGAATCCATTAAGGACCTCGTGACCGATGCGAACTTTGACTGTTCCGCGACGGGATTTTCTCTCCAGGCTATGGATTCGAGCCACGTGGCGCTTGTTGCTCTGCTTCTGAGGTCGGAGGGTTTTGAGCACTACAGGTGTGATAGGAACATTTCTATGGGGATGAATCTGAACAACATGTCGAAGATGTTGAAGTGTGCGGGAAATGACGATATTATTACTCTCAAGGCCGACGATGGGAGCGATACCGTCACTTTCATGTTCGAGAGCCCCAGTATGGACATTTTGGCTATTCGTCATTTATTTTTACATGTTTTGTTGGATATATTTTTCTATGACTAGCAACTTTGTGGGATTAATGTTCTGCGTTTGAAGTTCTGTTTTTAATGACGTGTGGATTTACTACGAAAATGAAATTTACGTAGGGTGATATTTGTTTCGTTATTTGACAGATTTTTGTCTGTTCCATTTTTAAAGTCGGGATTCTGTTGATCAGATTGATGTTCTCTAATTAAGACGGAAAATGAAGAGAAAGGTGTTTGCATAGATTGCACCTTTGCTGTGGCCTTTTGTATTTGTAGCAATTCTATAGCTAATAAGCATGTGTAGGATGATTTCCCTTGTTCTTGCTGCTTTTTCTTACGACAGTTACGTGCCTAGCATGATATTAGATTGGTTGTTTTCTTTATGGATCACAGCTCAAGATAAGATTGCTGATTTTGAGATGAAGCTGATGGATATCGACAGCGAACACCTAGGAATTCCAGAAGCTGAGTATCAAGCGATAGTTCGGATGCCATCTGCTGAGTTTTCCAGAATATGTAGAGATCTTAGCAGCATTGGTGACACTGGTAATGTTGTGACTCTGTAATTGATTGCAGTTAATGTGATTAAACCATTATTTACTACTTAACATCGTGCTGATGCCTGTTTGATTGATTTCAGTTGTCATCTCTGTCACAAAGGAAGGAGTGAAATTCTCAACGAGGGGTGATATTGGAACGGCAAATATCGTTTGCAGGCAAAACACCACCGTGGACAAGGTTCTCTTTTAACATCGTGACATGCAATTATTATCTCGTATACGATCTCATCTTTTATCTTTCATTCGAGAATGATTAGAATTAAAATGACGTTGAATGATTTTAAGTTCTAGTACCTGTACTTAATTAAACCTTGCTTTTCGATCTATTAAAATGTTGCTCAGGCGATCATTCTTGACCTTTTCTCGCCAAATGGCTCAACTCATGGTTTACCATTTACCTTTTGCAGCCTGACGATGCGACGGTTATTGAGATGAATGAGCCAGTTTCTTTGACTTTCGCTCTTAGATACTTCAACTCCTTCACCAAGGCAACTCCATTGTCGAGCACCGTCACCATTAGCTTGTCTTCAGATCTCCCCGTCGTCGTTGAATACAAGATTGCCGAAATGGGCCATGTAAGATTCTATCTGGCACCAAAAATAGAGGAAGATGATGAAGATACCAAGCCTTGAGTTGATAAACTGCCAAATTGATATGAATGTAGTTTGTTTTTTACAGTCTACCTCGTCTGTATTAGTAGACATCTTATGGACTAGTTTGGTGTTTCTCCCTATTAGTTTGTGTGTTGATCATCATGTCAGAGTTGGTTCGATATGAATCTTGTTTTTCCAACGTTATTTTCTCTTCTTCATGTCTTTGTCGACATTATTACAACCTTTCCCCTTCAATTCAATCACACATGTGCTTCAATAATCATTCATTGGCATATATGGTGTATGATATTAATGGATACCAATGGGTGTTGGGAAAGGACAATCATTGAAAAATGACAACGTGGTTGTCTATTCAGTTTAGCTAAATAATAAACAAATACTGCTTAAAAAGGAGGAATATTATGCGGCCACAAATAGTTCTAAAATAAAAATATTATACTTTTAAATCGGAATCAGCATATGCTTCTCTGTTCTTGATTTATATATTTACGTCGTGGTTCACGAGCCTCGGACTAGATTCGCAGAGAGAGAAGAAGCGAAGAAAGAAATCGAGTAAGGAAAGAGGAGAAAGAAATGGAGAAGACTGAAGATTTAGTGACACTGCCAGTGCTGATAGAATCCAACTACAGAGCTAGCACGATTCCTTTCCGTTTCCCTTCAGACAATCGAAGAAAGGCAACTCCCACTGAGATTTCTTGGATCGATCTCTTCGCCAATTCGATCCCCTCGTTTCGGTATCTACACCGTATTTATTGTTACGTGTCGCGCTAAGCTCTGCGAATAACTGATGATGAACTAATTTAAAAGACGAAAAACCCCATTTTGTTGTGCAGTAAACGAGCTGAAAATGACGACACCGTTCAGGATGCTGCCTCCAAAGCTGAAAAGTTTGCGCAAAGGTAGCGTTTTCTTTTTTTCTAAAGCTACAATGATTGATCGATTTGTCATTACCGAGTAATGATTTTGAACCAAGTGCAAAATGAATTTAGATCTCTCGAGTGATGAGTTCAAAGAAAGTGGTCTAGTCTGCTAAATTATCTGCGGAGCTGAACTGAAGCTAGCTTTCTTTTACTGTATAGACTCGAAAGAAAAATGAAGTGAAGTTTGCACATTGAACTTTTTCAAATCAAGTTAGTTGATATGTGCAGGTATGGTGAAATATTGGAGGATCTGAGAAATGATCCAGAGAGTCATGGAGGCCCGCCCGATTGCATTGTACGAATTTTCTTGATCATAATATGCTTCTGGTTTGTAAGTATCATTTTCCATTGGATAAATTTTATACTTCTTATGTACCAGCTTCTTTGCCAACTACGTGAGCAAGTCCTTAGAGAAGTGGGATTCAGGGATATATTCAAGAAAGTTAAGGTTAATATCTCTGCGATTCCCCGTCAGCTCTGCTACTGCATCTACAACTTCAATTGCTCCTTTTTATTTTTTCAAAACAAAAAATTATAATAATTACTCTTGTTGTTTGGCTTAGTAGTTAGAAATGTTATTGTCGATTCTTTTCCAAAATTTCTCTGTTTTATATCTATATATGTGGATTATGAAGTGAGGTATCAAGTGATGATTTATTTGTGTTGTGAAGAAAGATGAAAATGACAAGGCAATATCCTTGTTTGAGGGTGTTGTGCATCTTAACGATGCTATAGAGGATGAACTCGAGCGTGTTGAGAATTTGATTCGAGGGATCTTTGCTGGTAACATATTTGATCTGGGCTCTGCTCAGGTATGAGCTCTTTCTCTTTGCTGATCTGCTGCTGAACTTTGCTTTTGACTCGACGACTTTCATCGTTATACAATTTGCAGCTCGCCGAACTATTTGCAAAGGATGGCATGTCATTCCAAGCTAGTTGTCAGAACCTTCTCCCTCGGCCATGGGTTATTGATGATTTGGACAAGTTCATCTCAAAATGGAGCCGCAAATCCTGGAAAAAGGTTATATAAAGAACACGTGAAATACTACTACTCTATGAGTCTATTCACTTATGATATTCACTCTTGTGCAAATGGTCAATTTTCTGTGGCTAACTTCGATTTCTACGAAATCTCAGGCTGTGATCTTTGTAGACAATTCTGGGGCAGATATCATTTTGGGCATATTGCCATTTGCGAGGGAGTTATTACGCCATGGTGTACAGGTATAAAACACGTGGGTCTTTTGTTTTAGAGGTGAAAAACATCAACCAATGCAGTTCACTACACACTGTTTTGAGCCTATTACTCCTTTCTTTTCAGGTTGTAATAGCAGCAAACGATTTGCCAGCTATAAACGATATTACTTACCCCGAGCTGGTCGATATTATAGCCAAGGTGTGTGTATATCTGTCGCTTTTAACACCTGAAACTCGTCTTCGAAGAATCCTATTCATTACGCCTTTTTTTTTTATCACAGCTGAAGGATGAGAATGGGAAGCTCTTAGGAGTCGATACTTCGAATCTCCTTATCGTGAATTCTGGCAACGATTTGCCTGTAAGTCGAAGATTTTTGTTCATTCTTAAAAGGCGATAGAAATTCTTACAATCCACGGTTGCTATAATTAGTCGAAACATGTTGTTAACTGTAGGTCATTGATCTTACACGTATTTCTCAAGAACTCGCCTATGTCTCGAGCGACGCAGATCTCGTCGTTATGGAAGGAATGGTAAGGCCAACAACATCTTGAAAATAGTCTTCGAACTATCTTTGCATGTAATTAATCCGTACATTAACTAACCGTCTTGGTCAGGGCCGAGGAATAGAGACCAACCTCTACGCACAATTTAAATGCGATTCTTTGAAGATAGCTATGGTAATAATTTCCAGCATTTGTCTCGTTTCCCTTTTCATCTTCGACGAGATTTTTGATTCGCTTGGTATTTTTTTTCTTCGAAAAATAAAAAATTCCAGGTGAAGCACCCTGAAGTCGCTCAGTTTCTCGGAGGGCGAATTTACGACTGTGTTATCAAATTCGACGAGTATTCAGCCTAACGCAATTTTTACGACGTAGATTGGAGTTCTATTTATACATGCACCCGTTCGAGTACGAAGCATTTAAATATGTATTCCATCTATTTATCGAGTTGAATCGTATGAATTTTTTCTAAAAAAAATCTGAGACTTGTCGTGTACCGTTACAATTTAAATTGCCCGCGCTTTTGCGAGTGTTTTTCTTTTTTTTTTGTGTTCGTTAGCTCGATAAAATGGAGTTCGAAAATATCGTTACTTATTAACCGAAATCATTGTCGACGGAGCGTTAACTAACTTAACGGGTATATCGTTGAATGTCGTCGTTTTCGGTTACAATTTAAATTACCCGCGGATATATATTTCACGATCGTCGTACGCCGTTACAATTTAAATTACCCGCGCTTTCGATAGTTTTTTTTTTTTTTAACCATTGTGGATGAACAATTTTCGAAAATGTTTAGTCTTGGTGAAACATACATTATAAATATTGGCACATGTGTTATTACAACACTGAAAAAATATACACGGATATCTATAATAATAGTATTATACATATTGTGTAATTATCCTGAAAATTACGTTTTTTTTTTCAGCTGAGTATAAATAAGAGTGAAGCCTTTGTTTCCTCCCACTGAAGCAAAGAAAACATTGTAAGTAACGGAAGAAAAAAGCCCTATATCACCGCTGTCCGTAAAAGCTCGCCAAGGCCGTCCGCGACCACCTTTGGACCACCGTGCCGTCGTAGCTGTGCTCTCAGCTCCGTTCACCACAAACGGTGCCGAGGTTTCTCATCCCTCCCATTGCCCGCTCGTCATTTCGTATCGAATCGGCGAGCTCAGGTAAGCTGGCTATGGTGGCACACCAAATCTATAGCAGATCCGTTAACCTTGAATTCGTGTGCTTGGTTATTTACGGTAATTGAAGCTCGATTGTATACTTTTCTTTTGATGATCAGATGGGGTTTGACATTGATTGCATAATCGACATTCACACCTATCCCGGGGAGTACTTCTGCCCCGTTTGTCGCACACTTGTATGCCCAAACGAGGCATTTCAGTCTCGGTGCACTCATCTGTACTGTAAACCTTGCTTGTTGCATGTGGCGAATTCCACCAGGGCCTGCCCTTACGATGGGTACTTGGTGACAGAATCTGATTCCAAGGTCACTTTTATTCATCTGATGAGAATCAAATCAATGGTCCTTTTTTGTTTGATTTCATTTGATACGATCATTTACTGATGTTTATAATCTTGGGCAGCCACTTTTGGACTCTGATAAAGAACTAGCAGAAAAAATTGGCAAAGTTAAAGTGCACTGTCTCTACTTTCGGAGTGGATGCCCTTGGGAAGGCACATTATCTGATTGCACTTTGCACACATCTGGTTGCTCTTTTGGAAACTGTTCCGTCTTTTGCAATAGATGTGGAATGCAAATCGTGCATCGCCAAATTCACGAGCATGCTCAGAGTTGTCCTGTGAGCATATAGATATTGGCATCCTTCTGAATTTCAGCAATGGTGAAACTTTGTTCTTATTCTTGAATTTCGTCTCAGGGTGCTTATGGAGGAGGACAACAGACAACTTTGCCCACCTCTACTGCAGTTGGAACACAGGCCATTGCCCCTACTTCTCAGGGACAACAAAACCCTCAAAATGCTGATTTTGTGCAGACTCCTAATGCTCAAGTTAATCCAGGAGCTCAGGCGCCGGTTGGTGTGCTAACACAGGCACAGTGGAATCAACAATATCAACACTACTATCAGCAGTATGGCGGATACAACCCTTACCATCAACCTGCCCAAGCTTACTGTGCAGTTCAACAACAACCTTCACTACAACAGTACCAACACCATCAAGTGAATGTGCAATCACAGACCATGCCAAAGCCCAATGTTCAGACTCAAGGCATGACATTGACCATTTCTGCTCAGCCTCAGGCTCAATTGATCACTCAATCTCACTCTGTGGTCCATGGTCAAGCACCTGTCATGCCTACCAACTACCAAGTCTGGCAGCAGCAAGCTCATGGTCAACCCATTCAACCCTCGCCATATGCACAGCCGCTAAGCTTGTGTCCTGCCCAACATTCTCAGCTGCCGCAGTATGGGCAGCCTCAGTCGCAGATGCCTCAGGGTCAAGCTCAACCTCATGTGCATCCTCAACCCCACTTTCCACCGCCAAACCGGTCACATGCACAGATACAACTTCAAGCAACAGCAACAGCTTATCACCACACACAGGCTCAACCTTCTGTGTTGCAGCCTCAGGCTCAACAGTTCACAACTCCCGGTCTTCAGCCTCAACAGCCACTTGTTCCTATGGTTACTGGTCATCAATCCTATCCAAGGCCTCAATCAGCTCCACAGATACAATCGGGAGCCATGCAACAACATCAGCTTCAGCCGAATGTTGCACATGGTTCTGCACATGTGGGTAATATGCATGGTCAAGCGCCAGCTCAACAGTCTCCATTGGTGCGTCCATCTCATTCTCATGGTTCCGTGACAAATCAGAATCCTTCGATGCTGCAGCTTCCACAGAATCAAGCTCCTGGCATATCCAATCCTCATAATAGGCAGTTTCCTTCTACCCATCCAGGTCTTCTGACGCAACCATCAGTTCAACAGACTTTACATCATCAATATGCTCGGCAGCAGTCTCATCATCAAGGGCGTTTTCAACCTGCCCCACCTCAGATGCAGCCATATGCTGCGCCTCAACACCAACAGCTTATGCATCCGCAAAACCTTTCATTTCAGTCGAGTGGTTTTGGGCCCCTGTCTAGTTTAGTCGCCACACTACCCGTTTCTTCTCAGACTGCAATGAATCAAGACTATGCTCAGTCTGTCATGCCTGAAATTAATACTAATATGCAAGCTGCCTTATTACATTTGAAGGAGATAGCTGACAAGGATAATAAAGGAGATTCCCGTAGTGACGCAGCATCCATGAGAGCAAGCAAGACAACTGCCATGGATACCAATAGTGTCACGGAAAGTGTTTTTAAATTACATGTCATACAAGAGGATGTTGGTGTGCGCGGCCAGCTGATTCAAGCTCTTATTGGTAAATCCTTTCAAGATGATGCTATAAATATCGGATTCCGCAAGGAAGAGAGTCTCTTGTTACAACATTCCAGTCCGTTTGAGGGAATCAGACCTGAGAATGTGATGGCATCCAACACTGACAAAAAACTTAGAACTGCCGTCTCCGATGCGGAACCAAGCCAGTCTCTTCATATAAGAGAAGAACGGAAACCTGGCTTTTTGCCTCCTCGACTTCAAAGTTATGAGTCCCAAGCTGTTTCTCCACGAGCAGCTTATCAGCATGACGTTATGCGTAAAGTCCCACCTCCTCATATAACTCTGAGAGACCAAATGTGCTCTGTTGATGGGGGTAATCTAGTGAAAAACAGCAGTGATAAACCAAATCCAGACACTATCTTTAACTCAAGGGATGAAAACATGAAGGTATTCGCTCGAGAGAATTTGCATCCATTTCCCGCGGAGCCAACTATGAATGTTAATAGAGGTACTTCGAAGCGATTGAACTGTAAGAAAACTAAAAGGGAGAAGATGAAAGGAAATGTTAATTGATTATATGGATTTGCCTGCTTTATCTCTCATTCTTTCTCATTTTAGCCCTTGTGATTGTGAGTGCAGCTCCATTTTCTCTTAAGGCATCCTATTTGCCTGCAGTCGATCATGGACGTGCTCCACCTGGGTTTGGTCGTCATCAACATTTTGTTCCAAGGAGTCCCCGTAGGGCGTATCTGGGGTCTTCTTCACGGAGTGGTGGCCCGTCAGAGTATCCTGACTCATCAGCATTTGATAATTCTAATATCAGGTAGCAATGACCATTTGATGCAAGGCTCAAGTATTACAAACTCTCCTCTCACTTGATTGGAAATTCTTTTTTTGTGATGGCAGGATCCGCGCTTCGGCAAGAGGTGATATCGATGGTCCAGGGACTCATAAGTTCCATGGGCAAGGTCGGCCTGCTAATTTAAAGAGGGAGCATTTGTCTGTTCATGGACATTCAGGGGAATTTGGTGGCCCAGGAAACTTACCAAAGGTTCCCTTTGGTGGATCTGTTACAAATGAGAGATCGGGTGTCCCACTTTTGAAAGCCACCCTTATGTCCCCTGGACTTCCCCATGCTTTGACATCTGTGGTGAGTATTGTATTTCCCACTGCTTGAGGAATCCTCATTTTAAGCTACAAGATGGATTAATTTTTGTCTCATCTCTTATGCTTTGTGTTTTCTGTTATATAAATTGTTTTATTTGTATCAGCCAATGCATCTTGTTTAATTACCAAATCTAATTATTTGCAGGGAAGCGCGGATCCCTTTGACCAGTCCAAGAGTAGACCTCCGAGATCAGGGTGGTGCAGGATTTGTGAACTTGACTGTGAGACTGCAGAAGCGCTAGACCTGCATTCACGTACCAGAGAGCACCAGAATAAGGCCAATGATATAATCAGTAATATGAAGATGCAAAACAGAAAGAGGCCGAGGTGGGTATTTGGATTACAGAAATATTAATCTCTCAATTTTATCAAGATTTAAGTTTTGCTTTACAGAACTCCTGTCGGACATGTGGGGCATGAAAGGGGTAGCTGGGGTCAAAAGGGGGAGAATGATGGTCGTGGTGGTCATAGTGGACGCAGTGGTCGTGGTGGCCGCAGTGGTCGTGGAGGCCGCGGTGGTCGTGGTGGCAGGGCTTGATGCTGGCGGTGCTACAATCTCGATTCTGATTCAGATCTATTTCTGGTATATATATACTTGCTCGGCACTTGTCTCTTTCTCTATTCTATGCTGCAGAAGTACCTACTTTTGATTTAGATTACATTTATTTGACTTATCTTCTCTTCATAGTTTCAGGTTTGTTATTTTTCTTATTCTAAGGGTGTGTGCTATGAAATGGGCTGGAACTTAGGTTTATCATTTTCTGACCATATCATTTTACTGCTTATACTAGTACTTCATTGTTGGATTGACATTTTTGTCATAAAATGCGCTGAGGTTTATGGTATTTGAACAAAAAAAATTATTACCAGCTTCTTTTGTTTTCCTTCCTCCTTTCAGCATGTCTCATCAATTTTATTGGATCAGCATGGATTCTAGAGCCAGCTTGTCCGAACATCGGCTTTATCTCCTACTTGCACAATGGGGCATGGTGCGATGTTTGTACTAGGCCTTTAAATTCACTTATCTTATTAGATAAAGATGCTTTATGTTCGTTTGCATAAGCAAAACTTATGTTGGTTATCGATCACTTTACTATCTTTTGATTTACATGGGCGTTTTTACCTTAAGTGTTCATTTTGATGAGAATGGTCTTGACCGGAGTCATCTAATTCGAAACCACTCACAACAATTTTGATCTTGTATCATCGACAAAATCAATCCGTCATTGTACCGAAGAAATAGTTTAGATTGGACGGACATATTAAATATTAGTAAAGATTTAAAAACTAAACAATTATGAATCACATATAGGGAATGGATGAAAACTGTATGGGTAGATCAGGAAGCTAGGTTTTGAGTTCTCTTTTTAGTCACTGGTGGGTAAAGGTTTTTATTCGGAATGTCAAGTATCTGATACTCAACACATGTGCTTCCGTGTTTGCTGCCAAGTGTTTTTCTCTAAACAAATTTTTGATATCTTTTTGGGTTGAAGATTATGAATCAATAGTTTACGTTTCGTTCTTGGTTATAATAATATACGAGATGTAGATTCCTTACCACCTTCCAGATACTTAATAATATACCGAAGGGTGTTCAAGGGATCTGTTATTGAAATCTCATCGTCTAAACCTTGGGTACAATGTCTTAGGAGAAGCTTAACATAAATTAGATGTAGGACTTTCAGTCTTTAAGTACCCTTCAAAAAGTTTAGTGACCTAATTTTTCTCATCCACTGTATCTAGTGACCTGATTGAGATCATATCCTCTATATTATGTCATTAACTGTATGGTCACATAAATATGGAAGTTGCAACATAAATAGCCTACCAAAAATGTTATGATGATATCATTTACATCAGAAAAGTAGGCATTTTTTTCCATATTCGGCGGGGTAATAGTCAAACCCTTGGATGAATGACACCTGTCCAAAAGTTAATTGTAGTACTAGAAGATCACAGTGGGCCCGCACTTTTGCGTGAACGTTTATCAGCAAAAAAATCTGTTGGCTATCCTTACATAGACAAGAATTTAATTATTCACAAGAGTCAAAAGTATTAATTGATCCTTCCCCTGGGTGCTGCCCAAGTCGGTTTAGATGTTGCCAAGTGTCGCATGGCGCTGCCCAAGTAGATTTAGATGTTGCCAAGTGTCGCATTCATTTCAAATATGACACTTGTCAGCTACTGAAGCTACTTGGACACTGGCCAGAGATAGATTCTGTAGACCAATGATTAATGATATATGGTAACATTTAGATTCATTGTGCAGGCCTTCTCATTGTCAATAAGAATTAATAAAAATTCCATAACTGTGCTTCTGTGTTCCAAATTCAAATCTCAAAATGATTGAAATGTACGAGTTCCTTGAGTCTGCTAGTTAGCCACTCATTTGAACAATAATCGTAGGAGCTACTTTGAATAATATAATGCAGAAGCAATTTCTCGAAGTTGTTCTTAGAATTCGTAGTTTCCACTTAGGATGAAGAGTTATCGGATATGTTCATACTTTTATCTATAGAACTGTCTTTTCCGAGTTGACATTGCAGTTTACAGCATTCTTTTATTTTGTTCTCTATTTTTTTATGGTAGACAATTCCTGATCCTGAGCTCATTTGTGCCAAGTCATGAAGCTGATTGTTTTTGTTGGAACTTTTTTTCTATAATAGATCATCTCAATTCAACACTCTTTCTTCGGGAAGAGGATGGCGCAAACGGTTGATAGTTAAGTACACAGGTTGCTTACTTCTGTTGGGGGTAAGAAATTTACAGCTGCACAGACTTGATTGATGAAGGTATTCTTTTCACATGTTTCCAGCTTAATTTAATTTTAATTATGTGTTGTTGTTTTCTGCCTAGAATCGCCTATTTAGGTTTTCAGTCCTTCAGGGGTTTATCTTCTGTGTGCAATTGGAATCACTTAAATGTTTTTCTTATTTTATCTTATTCTGAATAAGTTTTCTCACCTGGTGAAATCTGATAGCACGTCAGTAGAATGAGATTAAATTTTTGGAAAGAAGACTGGAACTGTTTTGCTCTGAAACAAATAGGCTTAAAATGATGATGAATAAATAAACTACCATGAAATGACCTGATGAATAAATAAACTACCATGAAATGACCTGGAACTTTTCGAGAAAAGCACACTTTTGCAGATTTTGCTAGGTAAGGTTAGGCTTTTCTAGTCATTTTAGTCTAACTAAGGTTGGTCAGGTGTCAATAGAAGCTAACAGGTTCAAATCAACGTCCCGTGACCTATTCCACTATTGTCGAGTTGGAACAAGATGTGGTGTCTGGTGCATTATAACCATTGTAAACTAATTACGACTGAATACGTTGGTTTTTTTACCATTACATTTTAGTTGAGGTGTTGCTTTGTCCGATTTCCTGTTTTATAACAGAAGTGGATGCATGGACTTCTAACTGGAACACATCAAGTTCTGATCTCCTTAAGCTGTATCATCCTTAACCATGATCTCGTCCTTTTCCACACTTACAATATATGCATTACAGCTTAGATATGATTCTTTTATTTTGAGTTATGTGGAAATACATGTCGGCTTATGACTTCATTTCCTATATTGCCACAGCTCTTGCTCTTTTGAGTCAGGTCTTTATAGTGTTTATAACGTCTTGGATGGAACATTTGAGCTTAGATCATAGGAGGAATATGAGCATCAGGTTTTCTAGACCCTGTCTATATATACCATTAGATAGGTGTGGGAGAGTTACTGCAGAAGTTGGCATATATTGCTTTAGAATTGAGATTATATTGTTGGGATATAGAATGCATTAACCTAGCTGGTGGCAAAATGAACGAAACAGTGAAAAAAAAACTGTAGATGCAGTGATGCACATAGGATCAAGGATCGAACATCCGTAGGTGACATTTGTTTAAAATGACTGCGATGTACCATCAAAGACCCCTCCTAAGGTCAAGGATTGGTACTTACGCTGAGACTTGGTAGACGATATACTTGATTTTTGAAACTTCAATTGAGAGCTATAGACTTATCTTCGCAGCGATGATCTTCGAGATGTACGTGTATATAGTTGCTGTTTGCAGAAGTTCCTCTTCTCTTTGTAGGTTTATTTTTTGCAGTTGTTTGCGTTGTGACTGGTATTGGTAATGTGTTATCTGTTGTAATGTTATATAGCGATCCTTTGTTGTAAATTTGTAATAAGAACATATTACTCTTGTAATAAGTTCAGTTCAATAGCTTAAAGAAGACTAGCAAAAGAGATTGTCGAAGCAAATAACATAGTTTCGAGAAAGTATTAGTTCAACAAAGATACTTCAGTTCAATATATAGCTTAAAAGTAGAAAACTGCAAGTTGAGATAACCTACTTAGTAAAAAGCAAGGTTTGCAAACATTCAAAAATACTCATTCTTGATATTCTTCTTCTTCCTCTTCCCCATACTCTTCTTCATCAGCAGTAGCATCTTGATACTGCTGATACTCAGAAACAAGATCATTCATGTTACTCTCAGCTTCAGTAAATTCCATCTCATCCATGCCTTCGCCAGTGTACCAATGCAAGAACGCCTTCCTCCTAAACATGGCTGTGAACTGCTCGCTAACCCTTCTAAACATCTCCTGGATGGAAGTCGAATTTCCAATGAAGGTGGAAGCCATCTTCAGCCCAGTCGGGGGGATATCACAAACAGTGGACTTCACGTTATTCGGGATCCATTCGACAAAGTACGACGAGTTCTTGTTCTGTACGTTAAGCATCTGCTCGTCCACTTCCTTAGTGCTCATCTTACCCCTGAACATGGCTGAGGCTGTAAGGTAGCGCCCGTGTCTTGGGTCAGCTGCACACATCATGTTCTTGGAATCCCACATCTGTTGTGTGAGTTCGGGGACAGTAAGGGAGCGGTACTGCTGGGACCCACGAGAGGTGAGCGGGGCGAATCCAACCATGAAGAAGTGGAGACGAGGGAATGGGATGAGGTTGACCGCGAGTTTACGGAGGTCAGAGTTGAGTTGGCCGGGGAAACGAAGGCAGCAAGTGACGCCGGACATGGTTGCAGAGATTAGGTGGTTCAAATCACCAACTGCAAGGAAAAAAACAGAATCAATCATACCTAAGGTCTTTTAAGGAAAAAAAAAAGTAAAGATTTTAAATGGATTGTTTCGATGATGGAACTCATACAGCTTGGAGTTGTCAGCTTCAGAGTCCTGAAGCAAATATCGTAGAGGGCTTCGTTGTCGAGAACCATGCACTCGTCTGCGTTCTCCACGAGCTGATGAACAGATAAGGTGGCATTGTAAGGTTCGACAACTGTGTCTGAGACCTTAGGAGAAGGGAACACGGAGAATGTTAGCATCATTCTGTCGGGATATTCTTCTCTGATTTTTGAGATCAGAAGAGTGCCCATTCCAGACCCTGTTCCTCCTCCCAGTGAGTGACAGACCTGGAATCCTGCATATGTTTGGACTGATGAGAAAAAACATGGAAGCCGAGAATTTTGTAATATGGATCCATAGTGATCACTGTCGTGAGGTTAAACGCCTGATAGAATATGATAAGCTAATACAAAGCTATATTCACCCTTGTCTAACATTGCGATTCAGGTAGGTTAAGTATGCGCCATGAAAGAAGAAAACAACACATCTGAGCATCGAACAAATGATATGCAATCACATAGCAAAGGTTTTTGTTCATTATACATGTTCTACATTTAGCTGATTGAAAACAACCTCGATGATTGAGCCAAGACCTAAAATATACACAGAAGACAGAATAATTGCAAAGAAAAATCAATCGAACACAACACAAAGCAGTAACGAACATAAAATATATACAAAATTATTACCCTGCAAACAGTCGCAATTCTCTGCTTCCTTCCTCACCACATCCAACACCGAATCGATCAGCTCAGCGCCCTCGGTGTAATGCCCTTTCGCCCAATTATTCCCAGCGCCCGACTGCCCAAACACAAAGTTATCGGGACGAAAGATCTGACCGTAGGGACCCGACCTGAGGCTGTCCATGGTCCCAGGCTCCAAATCCATGAGCACAGCACGAGGAACGAATCTCCCAGTACTAGCCTCGTTGTAGTAGACATTGACCCGCTCCAATTGCAGATCCGAATCGCCCTGGTAACGACCCGTTTGTTCAATCCCATGTTCGGCACACACGACTTCCCAGAACTTGGCACCGATCTGGTTACCACACTGACCACCCTGAATGTGCAGAATCTCACGCATTTTTCGAGGATTTTCTCGGAATTGGCTTGGATTTTCGTCTAGCTTGTCGTCTCTCTTTTGGAAAACAAAGAAAAAAATTCGAGAGGAAGAGAGCGATTTGGGGATCTGATGAATGAATGAAGGAGAAATGATGTGGGGCTTGGTTGGTTTTTATGTGTGTATATGTGTGTGTGTGTGTGACAGTTGTAGATGCAATAATGTCTGCCTAGAATTATGTGAGAGGGAATTTGAATTTTGAATTTTGAAAATACACTTCTATGTACAGTGCTGAGTGCTGTAGGTAGTAGGATTTCGACCTTTTACAACGGTTCCTCTTTCCAATTATTTTATTTAAAAATTTATTACAACAAAAAAATCAAGTTTATTCAATGTCAGTTGTTAATTTATGATTATACAAGGGTATCTATACTCTTATATAATTGATTTAGGGTGGATAAAAACTTGACACATTTGATCTGTCAAGTTATTTGCAATTTAACCCCTCTTTTTATAATTTAATTATTTCATATCACTTCTAATTTCTTTATTTATTGTAGTTATGCACTTAGACATTATTTTATTTTTATTATTGAAATATTATATTTCATTATCAACACTAAAAAATTATAAATAAATACTAACTATGATTATATTCTACCGAAAAAATACTAGTATATAAAAGAAGTACCCAACCCTCAATGCTAGTTGTAATGATAACCAAATAATCTTTCATTATTCCGAAAATGAAATGAAAAATTGTAATCTTTAAACTTAAATTTTATTGTAATTTTTCCGCAGGAATAACATAACCTTAACCTAAAACGTCCCAAGTTCTCAGGGAATAGCACGCTATCCTGCAAACTAGGACAATGGGCAAGTTCATATTTTTACATGCCCAAAAAAAATTAGAGACGATAAAGATTTAATCACGCCCTACAAGAAATTGAGGCCTCGGCCGCGGCCTCATGGGTCCTCAGTTTTGAGCATCTTTCATATTGCGTGAAACGACTAATGTGTTTGCGGTGTGCAAGAATAAAGAGGAAGTCATGAAGTTACACCATTCAAAACAAAGAAAGTCAAGCGTTACTGCATTGCACCATAAACCAGGTGACAAGACAAACCCTTATTGCAGGCAATGAACTGAAAATGAAAGATAAACAACCATCTCCGTCATGTAGGAGACTTACTCGCCAATCAGATGAGGCACTTCACCTGCAACAAAGCATCAGATTTAGATTAGTGATCTAAGTGTCTAGGATCGAAATAGAACTTTCAACTGGAAAGAATGAATCAAATTAGAAGTAAGCTTGAAGTGTAGAAGTTTGGTTTGAACTTCCAAAAGGACTCAGCTCTTTGCGCGAACATTAACGTTGTCAATTGTTTCACTGAAATTCTTATTCTCAAATGCACCCTAAATGTTCCATATATACACTACGTTCCAGACCAGACAAACAAAATATGATAGACGAAGTTCCTGATCTAAAAGTCAGTATCTTCGGCAGGCCCTTATGTTTCAATAACAACTGAATGCACCAGTAAACTGAATCACATTCGCCAAATATGCCATGACCAGTATCAGCAACCGCCATACGCAATTAAGCCTAAAAAAGAGATTTTTTTTTTTTCTATGTGGAACATACAATGTCTTTACACAGAGCATGCACCTATACTGAAACAACCACATAGACATGCATATGAAATTTGGGAGCTCAAATGAGCTAAGAGGCGTTTTCATAAAGTGCTTCTTAACCATTTCAATTGATATTCATAACATAAATCGACAAGACAAAGATGACAACCACATATCCTGTGTACCTACACAACCTGTTACTACTCACAGTGCAAATTAAACCACGAAAAGATGAAATTAGGAATAATTAAATCGCTCAGAAACAACAGACCACAAACTTTTAATCACATCGGAGAACTTCTCCAAGGGTTTCAAAAAGTTACCTATTTCCCGTGCCTCTGCGCAAACCGTGAGTTCTTTGCCTCCTCCTCTGTCAACATCAGCAATCATCGGTGAAAAAAACATCGAACATCGTAAACAATCGAATCGATTGAAAAACTAAAATGAAAAAAACGCACCGGTGAGACCGAGAGAGAACTTGGTGATAATGGCTCCAGTGATGCCAAAGCCAACAAGGAAGGGCCAATTTCGATTAAACTCCCTCTTGAAGAACACTGGCCATGGATCGAATTTCCTCATAGTGCCGCCGATTGAGTTCTGATCTCTACCTTTTTTTTTCAGATCTGCCCAAATGAAAAATGAATTGGGAAAAATTGGTAAATGGCGTTGAGGTCATTGAGGCGATAGATTTCCGTATTGGGCCAATTCTTTTTTTAAACAGATGGGCTCGGCCCAATATATAAGTTAACTGAGACGTTCCTTCTCCAATCAAAGCATCATTAAATTGCTTTTCTTTTCTTTTTATTTTTTTTTAAATGGAGCATAAAATAATGTTGGTTTGTCTTGGTGTGAAGAAAGACTACTTCGTAAAAAAAATATTCACATGCTAAAATTCATTGCACCAAGAACATATAGGCAACTTGATCATTATGATAATGGTTCCTTCATCACATAACAACAACAATCACTTCACTACCCTAATACCCTAATATCGTACACCATGCTTCTTATTCGTAGCATCATCAAACTTAGTTTGACCTTTGTACAAACAAATAAAATAAACATACATAAATAGAAGCTCCTTATTCTTCTTATCTCCTTAAATGTAATTCAGATTCTTCTTCAACTTGGAGCGGTTGCGGCTTATTTATTCTTCATGTGCCCCCACTTATATGATGAAGATTGATTTGACAATACATAAATAATAATTAAGATGACGAGCTAATAAGTCCATTCTTGTGGCAATCGCATGTCTTCGTTGTCGTTATTCTCGTACTCATTTTTCAACTCTTGCGAAGAATGCCCAACCTGGCTTTTCCTTGAATATTCATCTGCAAAATCAAATTAAATTTAAAAATGAAATTAAAAATTTAACGAGCAAGTGCAAGAGAATAAACCCGTGACGTGAGCTCATAGATCTATACAAGGTCAAATCATCCACTTTTGTGCCATATTTTCCGTTTGATTATCCAAATAAAGCCTAGGAAAATAAAAAACAACAAATACTAATTGGAGAAAAAACAAGTGGGATTAAAAGGCAAGGCATACATATCTACATACCTTTGAAGCATTGTTGATCGTGATATCCACCACTTGACAACGATGGTTGTTGGGCTTTAGATTCTTGAAGACGGTTAAAGTGAAGCTCCAATGCTTGCAAGACTCTCGTAGGTATTAAAACGGTCGAGCAACCACCTGAAATTATTCATCCATCCAACTATTTATCATGAATAATATATTTACATATCGTCGTTATTCAAGAATATGATATACGAATACTTTATGACCGTTCTTATCGATAATCTCGATGGGAAGAAAAAGTCAAACCGGCCATTATTAACATACACCTCTATTTTTTGAGATGAGTAACGAAATTGTTCTTATCATCACCATCGTCGTCATCGGCATTACATTCAATAATGGAGACGGACATAGTAGCAATCCTTTTCATTGGACACTATTCGAAAGTGGGGCCTACAATCAATCACTTGGATTCCAAACTACGCCTATTGGCTAAACCTACACTTACCATCACATGAAGTGCAGTACTATTTCATTTCCTTGCATTGAGATCCATCACAATCGCTTATGTGCATGTATTGTCTTCAATTAATTCAAGGGTATATTGTAAATCAAGCCCCAAAGATATTTTAAAATAGGGTTAATGCCCTATCAGGAAATATTTTAGTTTAAAGGACCCAATTTTAGAGATAAGGACCTAAATTATACAAGTGTAAAAAGTGTATACGAACTGTATCGAATGATCGTCTTGTGTTATTTCAGAACAATAAAGTGTCACTAAACAAATCGAGTCTTTTAAAACTAATTTTTTTTCTTGACAGGGTCTGAATTTTAAATTAAGACCGTGGCAGGGGCCGAATGAAATTGACCCTTAATTCAAGCAATAAAAAATAATATTAACGCCACTAGACAGAAGAGAAAATAAGATGGAGACTGACAACCTAACAGGGGGAATCAACATTAGCTTTTTGAATGTGTCTAAAAGATTCCAAGAATCACGATGGGATTCATTGAATCATCGAGCCTCGTCGCCAGCAAAGGCGAATTTTTAAAAATTATATACTATGGGGCAGCACTGTGACGTCATGCATCATATGATTGTACTACAGGGCAAGATGTGAAAAACAGAGGATCGAAGAAGAACACACGCACCTGTTTGAGGCTTATTCGCCGAAGTCGGGTCATTGGCCGAACGGGGCAGGAAAACTCCGGTCCCAGAAGAACCCTGACCCGACCCTTTTCCTCCTAGAAAAACAGCCCGCATGCCCGACCCGCATACTTGTTGTCCGGCGTTGCTGTTCCTTCCTCTGTAGCTCTGTTTCTGCCTGTGGTTGTAGCTATGGTGGTGGCGATGCTCTGTTTTCTGATGAGCATGCCCTGCTTCGACGGTTGGTGGTGGTTGATTCCTCAACTGATGCACCTAACAACCGTTCGTTGAATAGAATAAAATACGTTAGATTAAATGTCAAGAACATATATGTATATGTTTCGTATGTGGATTTGACGTATCAACAAAACAAACAACTCTCCACTCATTACTTCGAGCGGCGGCAATCCGTAGCTCCGTGAGCTCTTCTTCATCTTCACATGGCCACCACTTGCCTTTCATTACACAAAAAAAAAAAAGCAAAAATACTTTAAACAAACATTCTGTTTTTCTTCTTCTTATTGGAAGATTAAAAAATCCTTACTTCATTAGGAAAAGGGCTCTGTTCTTCCTTCTCTGTTTCTTGGAGCATGACCTCGGCCATTTGACGGCTCAGCTCAAAGGCAAAATCGCCGTCGTCGCTCTCAGACGACGAAGCTAATTCCGAGCCTAACGGCGAGCTGAAATCGGACAAGGACGAGGATTCCCACGAAGACATCGATTGGTTAGAAGAACTCGAACTCGAAATCTTGAACAGATCAGCGTAGCTCATCCTCGTCGAACCTTTCTTGTCTCGACTATCATCATAAGCCATGTGAATAAACAATCACTTCAGAACAAGAAATAGAGAGCTAACTGACGTGGAGTTACTTAATGGTGGTAATAATGATAGAGGAGGAGGAGGATAGAAGAGAGGAATGAATGATATTTAAAGGGAATTGATTATGGAACTATTATTTTAATTAAATAGGAAGGGTGGATGGATTAAATGAGGGGGTCACGTCGCGTTTTGTTGTACGTAATGGGATGGGATGATATTTGGAGTAGTAGTGATGAGTTGGTTGTTTTTTGTTTGTTGTTGTGTTTTTAGTGGTTGGAACGCTCCTTTGTTTTGGCGTAGGCAAGCAAACTCAATACATTACATTACAACTGCCATTTGTGGAGGGAGACCTTCTTTTCCTAAATATTATAATTTATATTATTTTGGTGGGCTTCATTGATAAGTTGCTATTTTATTAAGGGGAAAAAAAGTGTTGTTTGCGTCTAAGTTTTGCATTAATCCCGGGAATAACGAGCTTCGACTTATAGAATAAATTAAATAGAAAAGAAGAAAAACACTGTAATTTTCCTTTTCTATATAGTTATTGCGAACGATGTCATTCTATTTTCAACCAAGTGGATGGGATATTGGTTGGATGTAGTAATTCGTGGATCGCAAATTTTTTTTTTTTTTTATTACAGTTTTGTTCCGTTCATCTGCTCCTAACATAGAAAGTCGTTAACCCATATTGAGGTTGTATGTCTCTCTTAAATTATTCCATTTTAATTCATTTTTGTTAACATATATTCGCCCAGAACACGCTACCGTCGCTTTCCTGATTATGATTTTGTTTTTTGTTTTATTCGCATGGCCCATGAGATTGTTATTGGGCCTTTGCTTATTATTGGGCTTATGAATGAAACGTAGGCCTTGCTCTATATTATTGGGCCACTAATATTAAGTGGACACGTGTTGGAATCTCATTGGTGTGAGTAGCAAAACCCAATTTTATCCACTTATGAAAGAGATTAAGCTGAAGTCCGACTAAACCTGAAACTAGAGATCATTTTGGTGGATCGCAGATCGAAGACAATCTGACGAAAATGGTGAATAATGCGAAGCTGTTTGCTTTCTGCGCGCTGATTCTCTTCCTCAGCATAGCACTAACTCAGGTGATCTTCAACTAGATAAATTTCTGTAAAATTTGTGTTTTTTTTTTTTTTTTTCCCTGTAACAAATCGGGTCTTTTTATCCTTTTGTTTTTGGCTAATTTTGGAAATTTGAGCTAGATCCAGGATTTTAATCCACCCTCCGAGTTCCGACCTCAGAATTTCAGATGCTCGTATCCTTTTTATGCAACTTGATTACTCTTTAGCTCTACACTGTTGATGGGATAGTGTTAGATTTTTGGGATAATGATTGCGGGTGTTGCTCTATCTCTTCTGCAGGCTAAGAAGGAGAAGGGGAACCTTAAGGAAGTTACTCACAAGGTGTACTTTGACGTTGAGATTGATGGAAAACCCGCCGGTACGCTGCACTTTGCAATTTAGTTCTACGTTTCTGTAGTTTTCTATGGTCGAAACTCGATAGCCAAGATAGAAAACAAGGAAACAACATCGGCGGTCAATTTGCTCTTGAGTGTGTTTTTACCTGACGGTAATCGGCTTCCCAAAATTTGTGTTTTTACCAGGTCGCATTACAATGGGTCTCTTTGGAAACACTGTTCCCAAAACAGCAGGTTTACGCTCGTTATTTCATCACCTTTGTGCTAACCATAGACTTGTTTGTGACCAATATTTTGCGTATTTCTCTCGCAGAGAATTTCAGAGCTTTGTGCACAGGTACGGTAGCTTATGCTTTCTTTTCTGTGATTTCTTTACTGAATACGTTGTATTTGGCTGCTTCTCTATCTTGTTAAGAATGGCCAAGGTTCAGATATTCACTGGAACCAAACTTTCAAAGGGATATTCGGTTCCAAGGTCGTTACCCTTTTTTCTTTTTGTTCAGGTGAGAAAGGTGTTGGGAAACTTGGGAAGCCTCTGCATTACAAGGGAAGCAGTTTCCATAGAATCATACCGAGCTTCATGCTTCAAGGCGGTGACTTCACTCTAGGCGATGGAAGAGGTGGTGAATCCATCTATGGTGAGAAGTTTGCAGATGAAAATTTCAAGATCAAGCATACTGGGCCAGGTAGATTACAATTTACATACCCTCTATATTCCTCTTGAACAAACTATAAGAAGAAATTAAGACCGAGACAATAAAAATATGCATCAAAATTTTCAGGGCTTCTGTCGATGGCAAACGCTGGTCCCGACACCAACGGCTCACAGTTTTTCATAACAACTGTGACCACGAGCTGGTGAGTATTTGTTCTTTCCTTCTTTTGGAAATCCTATGCCTATATAATAGGTGAAGTGTGTTCATTAGATAAAAGATTTCGTTGGACAAGAAATCATACGTGGAAACGTTGTTATTACAGGTTAGATGGGCGCCACGTGGTGTTCGGAAAGGTACTGTCTGGAATGGACGTAGTGTATAAGATCGAAGCAGAGGGCAGGCAGAGTGGCACACCGAAGAGCAAAGTCGTGATTTCAGACAGCGGCGAACTCCCCTTATAAATTGCGGCTAAAATGATGTTTTGTTCTAAGTTTCTGTAAACAATAGACACCTTAGTTTTCATGGTGATCTGTTCCTTTAAATCAAGTTATAAGACTTGAGCTCCATGCTCTTCGAAATACAACTCCAAAATAATACATTTTCTCACGTGCCGTCTTCAGTGTTCCTAACAGTTCAGGTTACAATTTTCTCAATCTTCAACATTCTCGACAGACGCCTGAAGTTTCTTTTTTTTTTTCGATATGTTCGAGTTGATTTGGTAAATCGAATCCGTGGCTGTCATTTCAGGGAAGAAGATAACTGGAAGTATGAAGAAAATAGTCCAATCTATGAACACCAAACACTATCATGAAGATTAAACAGTCGTTGCTTTCCCCATACACGAGGAGCCTAAGAAGCTCAAGATATCTTTCTCAATGTAATGTATAAGTTAACAGACAAGAAAGACTATTCATACAATCTAAAAAAAAAAAAAAAAAACAACTGTGCTATTTTGCCTGCAGCCTTTTAAGTTACCTCTTAACTTACAACACAGCAGTGACTGACCAGTGACCACGAAGAATTACAGGGTCATCATCGCCGCATGCTTGTTTCTCTAACAACAAACTATGATCCTCGACTGATGAAAAATGTATGCTACGTCTCTCTATCTCTCTCCCTCTATCGCAAGTCCTTTGAGACGAAGAATGATAATTTACAGATAACTCAATCACTGTCGCTGGTAGAATCTAAGAAGCTAAAATGAGTCTGCCCATTGAGTCTTACGAGCAGCGTTCCACGGTTCTCTTCAGACCATGTGATGCCTTCTCTTTGTAGAAGGGCGATTACCTTTACAAAAAAAAAAAAAAGAAACAATGCCAAGGTTATCAGGAAAAGAGTTCCAAAATCTGGTCAGATAATAACAAATTGAGAGTATCTCAGTTTACCGAGCTTTTCAGCTTTGACTTGCCAACTCCACATCCAGTTATGACCCTGAAGGTTCGGACGGCTAGAGATGAAGAGAACACAGGAAGAGAGGAAAAGAAATGTAAGGAAGTCAATATGTGTAGTTAGTTAATACTTACGGAGTAAAGTAAAATGACAGATATTCTTACAGCGGGCATATGCTCCAAACAAAAGGTGGATCTTCAGGAGCCTCATTGCTTGTTTCACGTGTTGCCCGTGCAGATCCATTGTTATCGTGTTCTCTATTGTCTGGTTTCTGCAGTTACAAAGTGTATGTAGCAGTGAGAAATTAAGAAAGCATTGGTATAGTGTAGCTATGCGAAAGTATCTATACCTGACAACAAATATATCCTTGCTTGCTTTTTCATCTGCCTTGCGGGCCATGTTACGTTGTACCCTTCCCTGAATCAAATATTTGTACGTATCAGTTCTATTATGCATAGGCAATTATTGGTAAGACTCCAACAAATAACCTGCTCAGAAAGATAAGCTGCATATTCCCGCTCTCCTTTTGAAAATGCTGTAGCAGCCTGCAGTAATATTTGCACTTTAAGCCCAATGACATAAACACGTCGGAAAACTTATAGAGGTTTGAACAGCGTAAGCATGATGTGTCTATAATTGTGCAAGGAACAGAAATGAGAAGCAAAAAGGCTTCAAAGACAACCTTCTGATAGTACGTTTTCATCGAGTCCCAATGCTGATGTGCTGATTCTCTAAGAACATGGTACTCATCTCCTTTATCTGCCAAGTGAAGAAAAATATAATTTACAGATGTAGATACGTTGCGATTATGCTAAAACATGCAGACAAGCAGCACAGCAAAGAGCATGTCATTCAAGATCAGGCATTAGAATGAACCAAAAGTCCAAGACAATTTTTAATGAAAGCATATACGGACATAATATCAAACAAGAGGTTATAGTTCTAATATCAGACATGAAAACCTTGATGTTCAAATTTCTTCCATCACAATCAGAATATCTACTTACCATAATTTAAGTTAGTTTCCCCACCACTGTCAGGTTCCAACTTTTGACCGAGGGATGCCATTTTATTAACTACTTTTCTCCAGTTCATGGTTTTCGGTTCATGTTCTGCGGTACTTGGAGTGGGCATATTAAATAAGGATGCCAATACCTTTTGGGGAAGTACAGACTCGGGTTTTCCAGTTTTCGGCTCACTGGAATTAGCAACATTAGAAAGGTTTTTGATGCTGCTAAGAAACAAATTATAATGAAAAGAAACAATGGGAACAAAACAAACAATGTCCAATCCCGTAATCTCTTGTCAGTCTCAATATCAGAACTGGAAAGACTGAACACGACATGCATAAGCATTTCCCTCAAATTTCATTTTCCGAGGCAAGTATATTCTTTGATTGAATTGACTACATCCTAACACAGGAGAAACAATACCCCGCCTCATACTACAACAAGAAAGACATATCACCAGCCGTTTTTACCTGCCCGTGTTTCCCCAAAACAATTGACTGTCTCGATTTTCAACTTCAGATGAACCAGATGTTGAAAGGGAGACCCTTTCAGTCAGCTGCAAAGGAACGACAAGATCAACGGGATTTGTTATAACAGGAATCAAACATCAACTCTATACATATAATAATCTTTGGAAACGCATATTGTGGGTTGATTAATTGATGAATCCTTGCAGTAATTGCAAAAGTTATAAGTACAACGAAATTCAAGAACAAATTACAACAAAATAGAACACATATAATCAATGGAGACATGGAAGGATTTGAACAATAATTCATAAATATGTTGCATTTGATATGTAAAAGATTTAGCTTACACTATCAGCAGGTTCATGAAAATTTTTAGCACTTCCATTGATGAAAGGCTCAGAAAAATCACAGGCGTGCTCTTTCGAGGAACCAGATAATTCAATCAGCACATCCAATGCCTGAAAAAGGAGAAAGACCTCAACAACCAACATACAAATACTAAAAATGAGATCTATTTATTGTCAATATATATGAATAAGACGAATTGAAATAATTTCTCCACCGTACAAAAATTATATAACTAGAAGAGATATGTAAAGAGCATAACTCCAAAAAAATGTCCATATATCACAAAAAGGCTTACAACACACTATAGTACTCCTTTAGCTCATATCAATAAAAGATTTGATACACAAAGACAAGACGTGATTCTTTGGTTTAATGAAAACTCGGAGAAAAAGCTATTTGCATTAGGTAGCCCACAACTATATAATCAAGAATATGCCGGGTAAACTTCTGTCCGTGGTATGGAAATTAGATATTGCAAGTACATGACCAAGCATCATTCTCAAATAGCAAGCAAAAGCTATCGTAACTGCGGCCCCACAAAATGACAGTAGTATTCGATATTCCTATTCCAAAAAGGAAAACTTATGACCAACAAGCGCAAAATGTGTAAGCAACCCATTAGCTACGCAGACCCTAATTCAACAGCATTCATACAATCACCATATACCAAACCAGTACCATCTCCGTATCTTTCATGCAAGCTCAGCGTAAAAAGCACTTACATTGAATGTCAGAATGAATTATAAAATTATTCAATGCAATATGTTATAATTGACTTTGAAAAATAAAGATCATAATTAGAATTCGAACCTTTTCGACATTATATGCGCACTGACCTGCCAAAATCACATGATTTTGAGTCAACAATCTGAAATCATCTGATACAAATAACTAAACAGAGCAAATGTTGATCACTTGCGCAACGAGAACATCTTAATTCAGGTAAGCATTGACATATTACAACAATTAATTCTTCGTCTATCCTCCATGCCTAACAAGAAACTCAAGAGAATAAATGAGAGTGAAGCAACACTTCAAGACAATCAAGCAACTCACATAGCACATCGCTGACGACAGCAAGGCTCAATTGGCTCTCGTTTCCGAGCATCGAGCACAGAAACTGCTCAGCTTCTTCTCTGCGCCAATTCTCATCGTTAACGCCCTTCAGTTTCGACCAACTTTGCTTCCCAACAGACCTGGCATAGTCTTTTGGTAGAAGAGTCGAAACAGAGCCGGCAGTAGCAATGACTTTCTTTGTCTTACGCGCAGCCTTGCGCTCATACCCATCTTGAGGCAGAAAGTCATTGACATCACAGCCCAAGTCAGAAGCACTCGAGCTGGAGCTGGAAACACCAATGTTGTTTCCACTCGAGCTCGAGCAAGCCGTGCTGTGATCCTCTTGCGCAACCATACTTGCCAGGATTTGCGCGGCCCTATCTGCATTCCCGCCAGCTTCTCTGTAGGCAGACGAAGCTTCTTCGACTGACAACGAGGCGAATGCTTCCGACAGAATCTTCACCACCCTTTGCTCTTCTTTTGCTTTAACAGCTTCAGGAGGTGGTGGCGCATCACACAAAGGTTTATTCTTTGCGGATAAACCCGACCGCTTCTTCTTTGATCTCGTCATCTCTCATAAGTTTTTTGTGAATTCGCAAATGCAGAAATGAGGGTATGTAGAACAAAACGATCAAGTATAATTGGGTGGAGGGGACAGACAAGTCAAGCAAACTGTAAAGAGCTGAGGCAAGAGCTCCAAAATTCGAAAGAAAGAAAAAAAAAAAAAGCCCTAAATAAATTAAGATTAGACGCTTAAGCAACCTCAGAGCTAGATGGAAGAAGACGGGGAAAGCCTGATCAGCAATTGCAGCTGTCTTTTCCTTTTTGAAATCAAAGGCGAGGTTTTGGGCGTCAAAAATAATAATCAAATCTCAGAAGAGGAATACAGAATATACAAATCTACACGTATATAGATAGGTGGATACTAATTGTGGATCACGAAGAATCATAAAAGAGTCAACAAAGACATAGTATATCAGCAATCCTTTTTCCTTCACTATATTTACGGCAAATTACTTCATCTATTGGTGAGATTACGTTGACAATAATGACGATTCTTCTGGTGGTATGAATATAAAATCTCCAAAAGTGGACAATTTAATTCTTTTACCTTCCTCGGTCCAGATTATTCATTTATTGCCAGCATACAATGGTTTTGAATACAAAATCTGAACTATTTCGCCATAAATTCGCCATGTAACAAAAATTTCTATGAGGTTTATTTGACTTTGCTTGTTGGTCATCTCCCAAATTCCATCATATGATTAAATTGAAGAAAACTATATATTTTTGTTACAGTTCTCACCAATAGCCCATAGGCCTTTGTCCAGTTAGGCCCATTTTAAAATCCACTGGACCCTACAACCGAAAATCATCTTGGCGCGGGCAAAAGAAAGCGAAGTGGAAAACAGAAACAGAGTCGTAAGAAGAGACTGAAAATATTTCCGTCACCTTATTTATTTTTCTTTTATTATCTTTTCTGGAAGTTGAGAACCTTGACTGAAATGGCGAAGACGCCAAAGAAGAGAAGGCTAAATGCGATGTGCACTAAAATGGTGAGGCCAAGCAAGCCTTGCTCATAGCCAAAGCGTTGCTTGATGAACTCCTTGACCGTGCCTTGAAAACCAGGTCCTACGATTGGGGTCTCCACGTCACCAAGCTGTGACGTGATAATGCCCCTCAAAGACCATGCCATTGGGTTTATGTAGTAGAACCATATCCACCAGTCAGGGATGCTCTATAAACAAACAATTCCACTGGTAATTACATATATAAATAATTCTTGATTGTGTAATTGGTGATGAAATATGTTACTTACTGCTTTTGGGACGAGAAAGCCTGAGAGAAGATTCCATAGAGAGTAGAATGCTGACGAAACTACGGCCGCCACGTGTTGAGTAGGAGTCAGGCCGACGATCATCATTCCGTAGAAGGTGAAGTATGTGAATGTCAGAAACATGAACAACGCATACAGCAAAAATTTGCCTGCAACAATGAACAGAAAATGGATTCATTGATATGCAAAGTGACGGATAAATCCTGGCAGTTAAACTAACCATTGTAGGAAAATTTCACTTTGTTCTGTAGTGTAAAGGTGCTAAAACATTTACCTGCTGTCCTTTCAAAGTTGATCATAAAGTATGTAATGACGCTATATACGATTGTTTGCACCAGAATATATGGAACCTCCACGAGACCCTGGGCAGCAAAATAGAAGGTTAGGATGATGATAATGGAATTACGCAATCAGCCATGATTGATAAATTTTGGATTTGGAGACGTAGATAATTGCTATTATTACAATATCAGGTTCCGTTCCTTGATTCGAATTGAATATACTGTGTATCATCATTCGACAGACAAGCAGTAACAGAAAATTAACCTGAGCAAATGCAAACGGTGGGGGGGAATACATTCCAGCGGCTTTCTCTCGGTAGAAAACTGTTCTCTCAATAGACACCACTGGTTGTACAGAAGAGGAATTGTTGATGCCTAGAAACATGACTGCAGCATATAGGGCTCCCATCACCACAAACAAGTTTTGCGTTGAATCCCTACACATTTTTTATCGTCTCCAGAAATTTGATAAATTCTTCATTGGGTGCGACCGGTGCCATCGTTCACGTACGCAAAGGAAAAAAGCGCGTGATAAATCCATATAGCAGAGGTAAGAAAAAACAAACCTTTTTGAGCCAACATCCCAAAATACTGTGCCTATGATGATAGCACTTATTGTTGTGAAAAACACTCTCACAACATTGTATGCAGGACTTCTCCAATACATGAGGTTTTGCTTCCAGAGACATATGCGAAATTGAGAAACAACATCCTTGGAATATGTTGATGTAAACTTTAGAGGTTCTGAATTTTCAGGGGGTATGCTCAGATTTTGCAAGGAGGCTTCGATGTCCCTGTATTCGATGCCAGAAATTTCATTTCAAAAACAAAATTCTAGGTTACAAGACTAGTGCATGAAATCACAAACCTTGTAATTAGATACCACACATGAAATTTTACCTATATTGTTGCGAGTTTTTGTACACCACAGCAAAATCCTGACCAATCTTTTCTTCAGCAGAAGTTGTGCTTATCTCAAGCATCCAAGTTGCTGGGTTGTAACCCTCAGTTATTGGAGCAACTCCATCTATCCGCTGAGGAGGAGAGGACGATGGTAAGATGCACTTAGTAATGTTCAACTAACTGATGAACGGGGACATTCATGCTTTTTATAGAGTATGTTGAGTCATAGGATCAGATAAGATATAAGACACAATCATACTATATTTGAGAATCCAGAAAGACGAAAGTAGAGTTTGTTCCATGCTTGATAGTAAAACGCGTCACCTGAAAATAATTTATCATGATTTGGGAGTTTTCTCCAAGCTTTCCACCATATATCACTCTGCCTCCACGTTTCATGAGAAGAAGCTGCGATTTTGTTCAATTGCTTCAAGTTAAAATTAGTTTATCACACGTGCACCTTCCTACCTTAAAATCAAACCTCATCAAAAGCTTCAAATATGTCGATACTTGGCTGATGAATTGTGCACACGACAGTTCGCCCAGTATCAACTGTATTACGAACTGTTCGCATGACGATGGCTGCAGCTCGTGCATCGAGTCCAGATGTTGGTTCATCCATAAAAATGATGGATGGATTCGCAACAAGCTCCACTGCAATGGTTAGGCGCTTCCGTTGCTCGGTGGATAAGCCACTACTACCTGGCAAGCCCACCAAAGCATTTCTCAAGGGTGCAAGTTCCACTAGCTGCATTACCTCTTCAACAAACTCCTGAAATTTGAATGGTTATAGCATATTAAAGAATGAGAAAGGAAAATGAGTAGATACATTTTACAATATCAAGTGTTGGGGAAAAACAACAGAGTTTCAACATCTCACTTGTCTCGATCCTTCATTGACTTCTTTTGGAAGTCGAAGAAATGAAGAAAACACAAGCGACTCATACACAGTCACTTGCGGAGAATGTATGTCATTTTGCTCTACATATCCTGATATTCTAGCAAAAGTCTTATGCTCCTTCGGAAACCCGGAGATTTTGATATCTCCTTCTATGTACCCGCTTGTTTTCCTCCCAGCAAGGACATCCATCAATGTAGTCTTTCCTGCCCCACTAGCACCCATCAGTGCGGTGAGAACACCAGGTGAGAACACTCCGCTCACTTCAGACAAGAGTTGCAACCTTTTTTCTGGTATGCCCTGTGAACTCATTTCCTAAAAAAAAGCATGTCGTATTAAGCTTAAAAACGTAAGATTGACATGAAAAAATTAAATGAAGTGATTGGTACCCTGGGCATATCGACATAGTAGTTGAGATTGTGGAAAGTCATGGTCATTGGCTGAAATGGTAGAATCATTCCTTTCTTTGCTTTTTTGTTACCTGAGACCGTAGTGGATTCGTCTCTTCCATTTTGGACTACATCAGTTTCGCAGATCAAGGAGAACAATAAACATTAAGATTAACATACATGGCTAACAGCTTTTGGGAACTTTTACCATTAGCAGAATTTTCCGCTTCATCGGCAGGTGGAACAAGCGTCTGCGATTTTTGAAGAGCTGTGCCGATGGAAAAGAATATTTCAAGATCAAATATCTCAGCTTCGATGCTCATATCTACTTTTGAAGGCATTTACTGAAAACACAAAAATTTACAACTCACGGTGAAGAAAGGCCAATGCAGCTGTGACGGTGATGTTGAAAAACACAGCATATGCTAATAAAGCACCAACTCCAATCCAATACCAGTTGTCATCATTTGGTATACTGTGACGCATGAGAATCGTATTCCCAAGAGTGGTGTTCCCAGACGTTAATATCTGGAAAATGAACATAAAAGTTGGGCTATAGAAAAAGATCATGTGTTTTTTGGTCATTTTTGTGGTCTTAATCCATGCCGAAGTTAGGCGCACCTCCATCCATCTTGTAGCCGTGAATTCATTGACAGATATTGCACGCTGCCCATAGGACAAAGGAGACACCCAGAAGCCCCAAACCCACCATGGCTTGATCATCTCTAAAAAAAAAGAAGGAAATCAATGCTCCAAACTGCTTTCAGCTTCTATTGTGATGATTAATTGTTTTACCTTTTGGCATAATGAATCCACCCAACAAAAATATGATCAATAATGCAGCTGATCCAAAGGTATTAGCAATAATCATATCTCTTGCAACAGAAGCCATCGTACGGAAAAGACCCAGCGCCATTTGGTGTATTGAAAAGAGCACAAGCATATACCGGAAAAACCTGAAACGGTTCGTCGAAGAATAAGTTATTTACAGAATGCAAAATGTGGAAAGAAAGTGAAGCGTCACTGAAAGAACCTTCCAACTCCAGGAGCAAAACCTACGGAATAGTATACGATACAAGACCATACAACAGCTTCAATCACTGAATAAGGAACACGGAGAATGAAACTAGAGAAAGACCATGCCCATGCAGGATGAAACAGATTATCTCTTTGCTTGTAGAAAACTGGAAGCCGGAATATCATAATAGGTAGCTCTGAAAACCCATTGAACATCATATGCACCAGCCCAAAAAACAAACATGAGAGATACAATTCACCATATGACACATCGGTGGCATGTAGTCTTGTCCGCAGAAACGTAGTGCATGTAACAGCTCCAACAAATGCCACCTGAAGATTGGAAAAAACTGGAATTTCGATATGAGGATAGCTGAGGCGATGGATGTAAAATGTGCATGCATTCTCTCATGTAATATTACTTGCATTGAGTGATGAAAGTACAACACAAACAATATTATTGTTACTATTCGTATTTTGTAGACTAATACAGATTTTGCCAAAATTAATTACATAGGGGCTGGAGGAGGTAAAGGCATACACAAAACATACACAAGGGATTACCTGACATGTTCTGAAGATATACAGAAACCGATGCCTGTTAATCAAAAGTAACTCTCTGTAAAAACATGCTTTGTAGAGGTCCCACTTCGATGTGGAAAACTCTGTTGTGGCAAGAGCAGAAGGGTGACTTTTAGACCTATCAAAGGGGACAGAGAGAAAAGATTCCAGATCTTGACCATATCTGGATTTCTTAAACTCTTCGGCTATTCTTGAAACTGGAACAAATTCATATGGTTTGGAACTATCACCCCAGTATTGCTGCTGATCTTTTGGAGATGTTACCTGGCACAACACGTTGTGAAGATAAGGATCTGAAATCTCGACCGGAAAAATGTATAACAAAATGTTTACCTCTTGTAGAAAATCAGCAACACCCTTACGAGGTGGTAAATGAAAACCCAGAGACTCGAAGAATCTGATAACTTCTGCACGAGGGCCGTGATATACAAGGTAACCTTCAGAAAGTAATATAAGATCATCAAAAAGATCAAATGTCTCCGGAGCGGGCTGAAGTAGAGCCATTAAAACTGTTCCTTCCATTAAATGAACAAAATTTCTGACACAATTTACAATCTGATATGTGGTGGAGCTGTCAAGCCCAGTAGATATTTCGTCCATAAAAAGTGTCTTCCTTGGCCCAACCACCATCTCTCCTGCATGAAGAGGATAAACATCAATATCTTACGCCAGCTGCTCACAACTAACTGTGAGCTTCTGTCAATTTTCGTGTACTCGGAGATACTTCAAACCAGAATCAAACAAAACAGGCGTTTGTCCAAGATTCATACTAGTGCAGGAGCCTGAACTAGGCACACAGTCACAGATGGGGAAGGAGAGATACCTGTTGTTACTCTCTTTCTCTGTCCGCCGGAAACACCTCTAAGCATTTCATTGCCAACTAGTGTATCAGAACACACATCCAAGCCAAGAACTTTCAAAATGTAGTCTGTGGAAACACTGTGGTTTTTACCACCAATAGCTGATGCCTGACCAGTTCAGTCATCATTAAGATTCAGAATTGCAGTTAAACAGAAGTGCAAAAAATACCTTCATATAAGCATCTATCTCTGGACGGGGACGTATACTTCTCTCTCTTTCAAGACGAGTAAGGTCTTCCAAATATTCTGATATGATGTAAAATGAATATAAATATAGCATCTTCATTTCAATCTTTCTCTTACTTTTATGTGATTATGCAACTTTGTAGCATGTAATCCAATCATGTACAGCCCTATGTGCATTCAAAATCGCTATGCATTTCACTTTCAACAAGTCATCAAAGTGACTACTTCAAGAATAAAGTGCGAAGTGGGAACATAATGCATACCTGAAAATCCTTCGTTTGAACCTTGACATCGTGCAGCAAAATCTAATGTCTCTCTTACTGTCAGCTCTGCTATGTGATTGTCAGTCTGGCTTATGTAAGCGGAGGTTCTTTTGACACAGAATTCGTTAAGCTTATGACCATTGTATGTGATATTCCCACTTTTCTGAAATAAAGTTGGCATACGACTGATTATTTTTATTGCTTTATGCATGGTCATAAAGAAATCAAGGGAACTCAAAACTTCAAGTTACTGATAGATAAACCTGCACGCATTACCTTCAAGTTACTGTCAAGTTTCCCAGCAAGAGCCCGAAGTAAAGTAGATTTTCCGGAACCAGGGGGTCCCAACAGCAACGTCATCCTGGCAAAAGATGATTAGACATATCAATCCATGTGATGAGCTGAACTGATCATCTCATCCAACTTTAAGCGACTTCAGCTGTCACCCTTTAAGGTGAGGTAAACTTATGATAACGTTAGAAGACTTCTCCTAAGAAACCAGACCCGAGAACTTAAATATCATCATAATGTATCAATGTGGCCTTTTAAGAACAAGGACAATCCAAATAATATATGAGGAAAGGACAGCTGTTGTCAAGCAGATAAAGGCAAGAAAATGTAAAAATATGTGCCCAAGAAAACAATAACGTAGAACATAGTTTTACATACATTGGTGGTGTATAGAGCACTAGAACAAAGTTCCGAGCGATCTTGATGTCATGAATCATATATCTGCCAATCATTGTGAACAAAATTAATTATCTGTCCTGGTTACCTTCCTGGTTTTATGACACCACTAATATTGTTTAGGATGTTCAATGCATGTCTCTTTGGGCTAAATAATCTCAGCTTGGTCAACAAATACTGCAAAGTAACAAGTCACAGGCCAATGTGGATAAGTCTGAAAAGAGAAAGACAAGTTTAAATGAAGTGGATCAATAATCAATTTTACCTCAAACATATTACGGGAATAATTGATCAAAGTTGGCAGGGATCTTGATCCGATTTGTACATTTGCAGTGATATTCACGTTCTCAAATCGAACTTCTACTGTTGGAACCTCCAAACCAACTCTGTTTAGATATTTTCAAAAACATCATAGCCAAAAAGGTATGGAGCCTTCAGTTATTGCGCAAAATAAAACACAATCTACATTTAATATTCTGAAAATCCAGACTTCAGCAATAGATTTTTCATCTAGTGTCCTTTAACGCAGGACAAAGCATGATATAACACCACGATGCGAGGTTCCTAACTTCACCAACTAAAAAAATAAATTGACTACTAACGTCGAAAGTACACTCATGCAGACGTCTGCTTACGAATACTTGAAACAACCGCACACATACCTATCGAGCCTCTCTTTAATCCCTGACAACAGCTTAAAATTGTCCTGAGCAGTAGTATCAAGCGCTCGCCTCACAAGCAGCTCTCGATTGAACCGATCTAGCTTGCGAACGTCAACGGTGTCCGTCCGCTGCTCCTGACCACTAGACACCGACGACGCGCGCCTCAATAAAGCAAAATTGGAACGATGTTGCGAAGGAAGACGCTCGATCGCCGCCCAAAGCAGCTCGGATTCGTCCTCCTCAACCGCATCGGCGTTAGAACGCCGGGCGAAGCTGCTCTCGCCGTACTCAACGTCCAGCTCGAAGTACTCGCTTCCGTTCGAAGCAGCCATTGCAAAATCGATCAGCTCGGTCTCCGTACAGATTCGAAGTGATTATTACGCGTCCCCTTTCTTTCACATTTCACGTGTGACTGATGAATCAGAAAGATTGGGATCCGTGTTTCTACGTTCTCGTGGATTGAGTGGAGACTGACGAGTTTGTTTAAGAGGGAAATATATAGAAAGTTCGACACGCCAAAGCGAGTTTTAGGGGCAACGAAACCGCCAACTTTCGGGTGCAGACATTAAATGACATTATTAACCCTCCTAACTTTAGTACATATTTTCTAGATTACAAGTACTATACTTATAAATATGGGAAACACAAAACATATTGTATTATCGTATATACAAACAGTTATCAAATTGCACTATATCATCAGAACACTAAAAGAACAGTCAGAAAGCTTCACTTCTGCCATTATTACCACCTTCATACTCTGTTTCTTCATTAGAACTTCGACTGGTAAGAGAAGGCCTCATCGTAACTAGACTCGACTCATTAGCTCCAGCCCTTAAAGCAGCTCTGCCAGCTTCTAGAAACCTCCTAACAGCATCCTCGGCGTACTTATTCGCCGAAGCCACAGTCATAGCCCTTCCAATGTCAGGATATGAGTTCAATATATGGTCTCCATTGAGCTGAGACGCAAGCTGAATCAGTTCGATCTGAAATTCTGACAGCTTCGTATCTTCTTTTGGGCCGTGCGGCCTTAGACTAGTTGTAACTTCTGTGAGTTTTTCTGAGAATAATATCAAGACAGATTTCCCAATAACTATCAACATCATCCGAGAATGCTCAAAACAGAACAAGCAAAGGAAGTTTAACTCATTTACTACACATCAAGGTAACATCCATACCTGGACAATCATCACGAGGAGTGTCTCGCAAGGTGAAGTACTTCTCGAACGTTCCAGCCCATGCATCCCTTTTTGTCAGAAAGTTCGATTTAAGATTAAAAAGCTTCTTCACAGTAGCGGGTATTGAAGAGTGTTCGTACTGTGAAGTTGGGGTCGGCCCACTCGGTCCATGTATCACTGCACCGAAGCAATAGTAAGTCTAAGTAAAAGTAGCTCAACATAACAAAGCTGACCATCTAATATGCTGACAACTGATTCGTTAACATATTGATAACATGGATTCAAAAGATACAATCTATCAAACAGGCCAAAGGCAAGGATAACTATATAGAAACAAACACTCAATGGTTCTTCACAAAGGAGATATCCTTCTTCCAATATTCATGACATTTTTTCAAATAGTCTGCACACTCCCATACGAGAAACCGAAAAGAAAAACACAAGAAAGCCAACCAAAACAGACATACCAGTCCCCTTCTCAACCCAGGGCGAAATCAGCAAAGTCGGCACACGCACCCCCAACCTATTGAATTCAAAATAAAATGGCGGGGGGCCCACTATCCCATCGGGATTAGGCACCCCAGAAACGGGCGTTGGAACATGGTCGAAAAATCCTCCATGCTCATCGTAAGTGATCAAGATTGCCATTTCCTTCCACTGAGGACTAGCCCTCAATGTCTCGTACACTTCCTTCACGAATCTCTGCCCAAAAGCCACATCGTGTGAAGGATGATCGTCGTTTGCAGGGAATACGTTCACATCGTAGTAGCGTTGCTCTATAACCACGTAATTGGGCAGTTTTCCCTGCTTGGCGTGGAGCTTGAACTTCAAATCGTACTCGTGAAACTTGACAACATTCTTCAACTTCCTAAGAGACTTGAAAAACAGAGTCGCTGGTATATTCTGATAATATATCCCAAAGCTCAGCCCATTTTCTTCCAAGGAGTCAAAGATGGTTTTCTGCGGAAACCCATTAATCAAATCTTTCCGTACGTTGCTCGACGCACCATGTGACGTGGCAGAGTGAACGTAGAACCGATTGGGCTGAGTCGACGCCGGCACGGAGGCAAACCACCGATCAAATACAGCGAACTCATTCACCAATTCGGCATAAACCGGCACCAAACCGGGTTTAAAGCCGGACATCACCGTTTCGGGCAAACCAGACACGTTCATGTTAATCGCCTGCTGTACGAAGCCGTTCATCGGCGCGGGGTCAGCCGACGTGTCGTTGCAGCCGAAAATCTGCTCGCGTATGGCTTCGATTGAGTGCCCAGGGTCGGAATTGACGAACACTGCGCCGTCGGAGACGTACACAGTCTCGGAGCTAGGGTCGGACGCGTTGACCCGATTAAATTCCGAGCCCGTGAGCCCGTCGATTTCTGGGCGAGTCTTCTTGAGCCAGCCAAGCATGTGATCGAATGAACGATTCTCCATGACTAGGACCACAAGGGTTTTAATGGGTCCAGGGATTTTGTGTTCCTCTTTTCTCGGGAAAGGGAAGGCATTTGAGGAAATTAGAAGGAAGACGAATACGAAGGAGGTGATCAAGTGCGAATTAGCCATATCTTTGCTTCGTTATTCTTCCACTGGCGATCGATCGCGGCGGGCTTTCTATCTAAAGTATTTGGTAAAGAGGAGATAAGCGCATGCGTAGAGTGAAAGGGAAAGATGACGCCACGAGTCACGACGACGTCGTACTGTTGTGATTTGATCACTTTTTCGTTTGCGTTTAACACATGTAAATTACAATAAACGCCCCGGGCTTGGTATAATTATAAATTACTCCGTTCCTTTCCTAACAATCAATTATCGGACACCACCCAATTTTGGACGGTTTATTTTTAGCTTTGGCGCCTAATTGGCTTTGAGAATCTCGCAACTTAACAAAATCCTTGGAAGTTGACCGTGATTTACTTTGCTTAACTTCCCTGTTTGGTTCTTGTCGATGAATATATTTTTATGACGTAATAACACAATAGAAATCTTATTGGTTGAAAGAGTATTGTAACAACATCGCAAACGGACATAAACGAGAATTAAATGTCAGAGAAAAAAACAAAACGAAGCCGTTACGCAACCTTCCTTCAATTCATTATTTTATTTCACAAAATTGCAATCTAGTAACTATATAAACAAGAAGCTTAATTACAATTTCCAACCCCATATTTTCTACTCATTAGTAAAAAAAACCCAAAATTGAAGTTACCACTGTAATAAGGCAGGCAGGTGGACTTTTAAAGGATGCAAGTGTCTTCCCCGCCAGAACTCAACAGAAAATGAGCATAGCTACCACTGTAATAAGAGTTCTCAGGCTCAACATCCATGGCTTCCAAGTACTTCTCCTCGGCTAGCCATAAATCCTTTCGAACAAGCCACAAGAAATTGGCGTACTTGAAAAACGACTCGGCGTCTTTAGGCTCTGCTTTAACCGCCCTCTTGAAGTACTCTTCGGCTCTGTTAAACATAGTCAGCAAAATAGACTTCAGAAAGATTCGTAGACCAATCGAGTTATTGCTTACAAGTACGTAAAAGCCGAATATAATGACATCAATGTAACGAAAACGACACGGCGGTTTTCGTTGTTTTCGCAAGGGAAGGTTTTTACGAGCGTGTCCCCACAAATCACAGTGCTTTACGGTTCGCTCGTATCGTTTTCCAATTTGAAGTTCATACAGACAAAGCTGAACCACAAAAAGGTCCCTTTTTTCCCCCACAAACATCAGATTTTCTTGATTTATTAGGTCGAATTTCGCCCAACACATAATATATTGAGGCGAGATGAGAAGCCGTGTCTGAATCACTTAACAACAAAAACATAGTTTCTAAGAACTCTCCGAATTCGTAAGATCGAAACCAAGGAAAACGGCAAGAACGAAGGAATTAATCTGAAAAAATAAAGCGTACCTGTCGTAATCCCGGGAAACTAAGTAGAGAAACTGGGCGTAATTAGCCAAGAGAAGAGGGTTATTGGGATCTCGGGCCAACCCAATTTGATATGAAAAATCTGTCCTAAAGTACTTCGAACTATCCTCAGCTTCAACCTTCGCATCTACTGGCGAAACGAATCTCAGCACTGTCTCATGATCCAATGCTTCATCACTAGTATCAGCCTGCATTTTACGAGCCTCGTGGACCATCGATTCCCATACGCTGGTTTCCTCGTCGGGGGACAAATTCTTACCAACCGAATCTTCCCCAACCGCTTCTGAAAGATTCCCACTTGATCCTATTACGTCAGCGTAACGATCCGATCTGTCGTTATCTTCTGCGCCGCTCGCGATTTTCCTGAACTTTCCACCACCGCCATTGTTCCCTCCAATCGAAGCAGTCTTCCCACTCAAACTTTTAAGATTTTTAACAGCCAAAGATTCGAACTTTTCGTCAACGAAACCTTCGTTTTCAACCATGGAAGAAGAAATAGTGCAAGGCTGTGCTGGGGAAGCAGCTATGGCGGGATTGATAGACATAGAATAGACGCTGTAATTAGCTAAGAGGATCATCAGACAAACCATCAGATTGGGTGTTTGCGAGAAGATCTTCTGAAACAACCATACGAACGAAGCGTTCATCTCCTTGTGAACTTGTGCTAGGATTCCCTGTAGATCTTCGTAGAACAGCATTTCCCTCATATGGAGCGTGTAGCTATGTAGCTCACGGATTATGAACACCATCGAAGAGAAGGCCTTCCTCACTGAGCAATAAGAATTTTCGCCAGATTCGACGAACCCTTCTAACCACTGTTTCTTATGCTTTATCATCCTAAGTGAGAATGGGATTCCAAGACTATTCGCTGCTCTCTCGATATTCGGCGTTATAATAATCTCATCTCCCCAAAACAGTTTCGCCTTCTTCGAAAAGGAGTTGAACTCACCCATCGAACCATAAACTTCAAAAGATTTATCTTCACCGCTTCCATTGGCACCTTCCTCGTACAGCCGAAATATATTGTCTGATTCTTGAATGTCCTTATCGAATTCATCGTCTGGCAAAGAACCTAAGCCAGCAGATAAAGCTCTTCGGACTACGTGGGATCTCAAATTTTCGCAGGATTGGGATTTGTGGAGCTTTTTCGATGGCTTCTGCGCACCAAAAGACGCAGACCCATAAATATCGCACATTGAAACGCTGCGTCGAAGTGAAGGAGTAGAAAAAGGCGATGATTTTGATGAGGCTAATGCTTGTGAAGAAGACGGCGGCGGCTGGGAAACTGAAGGTTGTGACCATTGTAATGAAGCTGAAGGCACTTTCAAGCCCATAATCTCAGAACTAAAAAAAAGTTGGCAGCTTTCTTCAGATTCAGATTCAGATCTCGCTTGGAACTCTAGGAATAAAATCATTCAGCAAATCAGTGATGAACGGAAATTAAATCATAAAAACGAACCCAATATTCCCAATCGCAAAGAAACCCATCAAAATCGAAGAACTCACCAGCTAAGCACAAGCTTATTTATCAGCTTCACTCTACAATCAAGAACTGAGTGATGGGCTGGTGGGTCTTTTAAATATGCAAGGGAAAGGAAAGTACAAATCATAAAGGCAAAAAAAATCCTGGGATCAGTCCAAAATATATAGGAAGTACGCAGAAGAATCAAATCCGTATATTAATTATTCATTTTCATTCAGTACTAGTTGAAGCCAAGCCAAGTAGGGTAGGGCTATTTAACGGGCCGCCATTGATTTATTTTCCAGAAATTTCTGATCTAAATTCCTAATCAAGAAACTTTCTTAATAATCGAAGTTACAGATGTAATAAATCACAACTTATTCGCTAGCAGTTTAAGTGAAGTCACGTGCGAGGAAGGGTGTCGAACTATTTCCATGGCCACGGACTTGTCTATTGGTGGCGGTGAACTTGTGATTGAAGTTTGAACCGACTCTAAATAATTAAAATTAATGGTTAATAAATAGTAGTATTGAGCACGTTTATATCGTTTGTTTAATAAATATTCAATATATTATTTAGGCAAATGACCAAATCGAAACGTTTATTTCCTCCCTTTAAGTTTAACTCACTTAACCTCGAAAATAAATGCGTTAACCTCTTAGCTTTTATTTATGTGATTAAATATATCTAAAAGATTATATGGAATTCTATCGGCCATTATAATTTATTGAACGATATAACATAGTCATTCTAACGTAATTCATTGCTGTCCGTTAGTCAGGAAACAGCAAGAACCGTTGCCTTTTAATCTCGTATCACAATCACTCCCTATAAAATAAAACCATAACATATCAACACATTACAAACTATTTGCTGTCACGCCTAAAAATAACAAATATTATATATAATCTTGATTGGACTTGGACAAGTTATTTCCTCCCTTCTCCAAGTTTTGCATATAACACAAAAACAAAAAAAAAAATGTACGGTTGGGTGGTTGAGAAGGGACGGTCCAAGATGAATACATGACCTAGAATTTGATTTTTTGTTGGGATGCGTAACTTGAATATGAGCCGTCGAATTGCAATATAAAGAAAAATCACACATATTTTTCTTGATAAAAATGAAAGCATTAATAAACAACCACTAACCGCATGTTTGTCACATGCTGGCCTGAATGCGATGGGTCGTTTGTTTTCGATTTATTCAGCGATGTAAACGAGAGACAAACTACTCTTCTGAATTTATATATTTGTAAAAATAATTTGGAGTGGATCGATATAATAGCAGCGGCCCAAGAGCATAAACCAGAAACTAGTTAGATTTAAAAAATTACATTGAATAATAAATATAGGGTCTTTACACATAAGTACCTATTTGAATAAAAACTTGTAATTTAGTACCCTGTCAGGATTTTTCTATATGTAGGAACCTAACAGAATAAATATTTTGTACATAGATACCCGATCCGCGAAAGTACACCATACAACACATTTGGGTACCCTATATCAACACATTTGGATACCCTATATAACAGAAAATAGTACGACGTATGTTATATTTAGGTACGCCCTATGTAATACACAGGTATGCCGTAGGTACGAGCGACGTATGCTATATTCAGGTACCCTATATCAACGTGATATGGTACGCCATATACACACAGGAAGGTACGACATGACTAAAGAAACTGGTAAAAATTAAAACGGGTACCTATCTGTAAAATTTTCTGACATGGGTACCTATGTGTAAAAATTTTATCCAATTAGGTATTTTTCTATATATTCACCATAAATATATACACAAACTTTCTTCAAGTAGAATTAGCAAACATTGCAACATAGCTATCCTCATCTTCAACCTCGTACAGATCCTCCTCGCCCTTCCTCGTACGCTTCAGAACATTATCAGAGTAAAAGTTATTTCCCGCCATAGATTTCCCACTACTCACTTCGCTATACTCTCTTCTCACTTCCCACAAAATCTTCGCGCATTTCTCCATCGAAGGCCTCAAAAACCTCGTCGAAGCAACGCACTGGCGAGCGAGCTTGAGAACCTTTTCGACCGCTTGAATCGAAGCAAAGTTCCTCCTCAGCCTCTGATCCATCGCAACCACCACTTCTCCCTCCCTAAGCTTCCTAAGCGCCTTCTCATCCCCAAGAACATAAAAAAATAAAAAAAAAATTCGTCGACGTCGATCGAAATAAGTCGAAATTCGAATGAGTTCCATGTTTCTCCTTACCCATTTCGTCGTGAACTTATCCCGGCGATTCCTCTGAAATTCGATGGGTTGTCTGCCAGTCATAAGCTCGACGAGCAGCACGCCGAAGGAATATACGTCGCTCTTATCCGTTAGCTGGTAAGTCGTCAGATACTCGGGATCCAAGTACCCAGCCGTGCCCTTAACTTCGGTCGAGATGTGCGTTGCTTCGTTATTCTCGGGACCCAAACGAGCGAATCCGAAATCGGCCACTTTCGCTCTGAGATTCTCCGTGATGAGAATGTTCGACGATTTTATGTCTCTGTGGATGATCGGTGGATCTTCATTCAAGAAACAAAAATTCAGAACACATCGCATGAACGAAATAAGTATGACTTGTATATAAGCTTGTGGGCTAATATAAAATCCCTACTACGGTCTGTAAACTGCGATATAGTTGTTATTACCTGTGTAGGAATGAAGGTAGGTAATCGCATGGGCGACGTCGATCGCAATGTCCAAACGCTCCCCTATTTCGAGCCCATTTCCTCGAAGCCCTGTTTAAAAAACTCGACACATAAATAGGGAGGCGTACAAATTTTACGATGTTACGTATAGGTTGTCAGCTCTTTTTACCGTCGAGATGTTCGCGAAGGGTTCCATTGCTGACGTATTCGACGACGATGAGACGTTCGTCTTCGTGCGCGACGAAACCGTAGAGTCTCACCAAACTCAAGTGTTCGATTTGAGTTAAAGTTACAATCTCATTCTGAAACTCTGCCGCCAAACGGCGATCGTATTGATCCTATCAAACATAAGCAGTTAAGCGAATGCTGTAGAAAGGCTTCTCATTTAACCTGTAAACTAACTACTTGACGTTGACGATGATTTTCTCTTCTTACCCTTTTCGCACGCTTTACAGCAACGACCAAACCATCACTGAGCTTAGCTTTGTACACGGTTCCAAATCCACCTTCGCCGATCTTATTCGCCTGAGAGAAGTTATCCGTAGCCCAGAAAATTTCTTGAAACGTTATGCCATCGTAAATCACGGGCAGTTTCGAATCGGTATCGGTGGAAGTAGATGTTCCGTAATACGAACTCCTCGATTGCGACGAATTCCTACTTCGAAAAGCTGGTGAGTTCTTATATGGATCTGCAAGTGAACAACCCAATGAAAAACAACTCTCCCAAAAATCGAAAAGGGAAGCATCCTTATTGCAAAAAAGAATAGTTTGGCTTACGAGGGCTTTCTCTTCCTCTGGGCAGATTCTTTCTTGGGTCGTTCGAATGCTGAACTTGTTGTGTATTGTGTTGATCAGCCTTCTTCTTACGTCCAAATATCCCTCGGAAAAGACTTCTCAAACTTTTTGAGGCCTTTTCGATGAAATTCGAGGTTGGTTTTTGGGGCTTTCCTCTGTTTCTTGAAGTGGAAAGGGGACTTCTGAGATTTGCAGGAGGAGGAGATCTGTTATTGATGAAGGGACTTGGCGATTTCTTCATCACTCGAAAACGGCTGGTTTTTCCTTCGATGGATAGATCGATGGCTCTCTGCCTACATGATCGTACTTCGTCTGCTCAATCTTAAAATCATTGGTTCTTCGTCTTGATTGACCAAGACTGATTCAACGACATCAGTTGATCCGAAATAGCCCAGTTGTCAGCAAGTCCTAGAGTCAACTGCACAAAAAGAGCTTGGAAAAGTCAACCAAAACCAAAACTAATTTGATCGATAATTCTCTTACACCAACCCTGACAAAATAAAAAGGATTTTGTGATGGATTGAACTCCCCAACGCAGGCATGGCCTTTATTCTAGATCATTACAATCATTAGTTAACTACAATATGCCCTCAACAGAAGCTTCTTCCCTCTTCATATAGTTGATACAAGGCACAGCACAGAGAGGAAGTCCAAGAAATTACATCTCTCTCGAGCATTTCGTCAAACAGTTTCACCACTCTCACAACATTCCGCAGTCTGCACTTACTTCTACCCTCCATTTTACCCAACATTCTCAAGAACTTACCATAGCAAATTATTAATGGCTTCCACGAGACCAAATCCTTCTTCAACCGTCGTCTCTTTGAAGTTCGAACAAACACCACCAAAGCAACCATACGTACGAATCGTTGCATCACCCACATAAAGATGCGTACGACGTAACGAAATAGACTTAAACTTTAAAGCGTCTATTTAACTTTTATTCTTATATAAGAACTCCAATTTAAATTGATTATCTTTTAGCTTAGTGGTAATTAGTATTAATACACGTAAGCAATACGAAAAGCGGCATCACTGTTGTGGTGTGCTCTGTTCTTGCCCTAGACTAGGCTGGCCAAGAAGGAAGGAACAGACGAAGCTGCTGAAGCAAAGCAAAACTTGGAAATTCTCTCATCGGCGAAACTTTAGGACTGCCTCCGAGGAACTAACGAGGTAAGCTACGCTTCTCTCTTAGTAATCTGTTAATTTGTGTTCTGCCAAGAACTGATGATGGAGTTTATTTGCTTACTTATTCGTTTAAGCTAAAAAAATTAATCGCGATGCATCTTCAGCGTGAATCTCCACCTCGTCAGCAAAAAAATTAGAGGTGGATTCTCACTTCGCAATACAGTTCTCTAGATAAAATTAGTAACGGCGGCGCTTCATGGAATTTAGGCTAAATTTTTTCACATTGTTTATGATTTCCGCCATTGAAATATATCACAAGTTGCATCTTCTTCAGATGTTTGGTGGCGGTTCGTTCCCTGTAGCACTGCGTGTGGTCGCTACAGTTGCATCGACTTTTCTTGCTGGGAGTTTCGCGGTCGGCCTACTGACCTCTTCCATCTCTGAACGTGTTACGCTGCATCAGAAGGTTGCAAAATGCTTTCGTGTAACAGTTTTTTCTATTGATGTGCAAATTTTCTTCATCTCCATGCTTTCATCCTCGCATTTGTTATCTTCTGTTATAAGCTGAAGGTGGTATTTTTGCAGAAGAAAAGTGGACAACCGTGTCAAATTTGTCGAGCGGTAGGATACTACGCTTGCAAGCTATGCAACGGCAATGGCACCTTAAAGTGGTCCCCGCTCCACGATCCAGTCGTTATAAATCCATGCGTTTGCCCGACTTGCGATGGTTTCAAGTGAGTATTTTATTTCCTGCTCCATATCTTTCTCACCTGTTAAGATTTGTGTTCATCTGAAACCGTGTGTTATGTTCGACCTATCTCTGTTTTCAGGGTTCAACGCTGTCTCAACTGCTTGGGCTACGGTTCCTTATGAATGACAGACGAGTGGTATTCTTCGCGCTTATATTTTCGGAAACGTATAGCTATCAATCCATACTTTGAGTCAGTAGAATCTTTGATATTTCTTAGAACCTTAAGTTGCTGATTCAAACACAATGACATCATCTGAACCGAAAGCAACTGTGCATTACATATCTTATTTCAATCTTCTTACCCAGCTTTCCTCGACAGCAAGTCAACGCAGAGCACCCACAGCCTTGGTGTACGTATACCTCTTCGCCACCAGGACAAAAGCACCCAAGTTGACCACGCTCAGCGCAGCCAAGAGCCAGAAGAAATAATCCAAGTGCCCATAGTTCAAGTTATCAGGTATCCAACCGACTCCTTCGTTCTGCGTACTAACGCTCGTGACGATCGTCACCAACAATGAGCTCAGATAGTTCCCCAAGGCGCTCGTCGTCAGGGAAAGAGCCGAGCACAAACTCCTCATCGAGTCGGGCGCTTGGTCGTAGTAAAACTCCAACTGCCCCACGTAGGTAAACACCTCGGCGCACCCTATGATGAAGTACTGAGGTATCTGCCACAGAACATTCACCGGCGCTTCCCTTACATCATACGCGCCGTGTCGCCGCACCGTCTCGAGCCTGACTATCTCCAACACCGCGGCGGACACCATAGCAAGTACAGATATGAGCAGCCCAACTCCCATCCGCTGCATCTGAGTCAGCCCATTTCTCTGCCCGGTCAGTCTCCTCGCCATCGGGATTATGAACCTGTCGTAGACCGGGACCCAGAAAATGACGCTTATCGTGTCGAAGATGCTCAGCGATGCCTCGGGGATTCTGAAGCTGGTCCCCCCCAGCCGAGTGTCCATTTGCTGGGCTTGGGCCAAGAACATGTTTCCCATTTGGCCATACACCGCGCTGAAGACGATCCCCGTGGCCCACACTGGGAGGAGACGGAGGATCGCCTTTAGCTCCTCCACCTGAGTCACGGTGCACAGCCTCCACGGATCGACCGAGCCCTTTTCGTCCGCCGGCGTCTGCACAGCTGCCTTGTCCAAGAAACTGAAAGAATTTCGACTGCATCAGTTTTCAGAAAAGAACGAGGCCGAGAAAGAGAAAGAACTCACCGAAACTCATCCGTGTGGTCCAATTTGCGGCTACCCACTATGCCCGACTCTGCGTCCGAGCCCTCGTACAGAAGGGCCTTATCTTCGGGTACTCTGACTCTATGCTTCCTCACAGAAGCCACCAAAACCCGAGAAAGCCTCGTCAGTGGACTTCCCCCGGGCTTTTGGTACCGGTAGAGCCTCGTGCCCGAGAAGAAGAAGACGACGGCGACGGCCATCGCTGCCGCGGGGACGCCGAATCCCCAGCCCCATCCCACCCTCACTTGTATCCACACGAGGAGCGAAGAGGCGATCAACGCGCCCACGTTGATGGAGAAGTAGAACCAGTTGAAGAACGAACTCTTACGCGCTTTCTCGGCCTCGTCGGCGTCGTCGAACTGATCGGCCCCGTACGACGAGACGCATGGCTTTATCCCGCCCGTTCCCAAAGCCACGAGGTAGAGCGATGCGAAGCAGAAGGCCGTCTGGGACTTCGTGGCCCGGCAGGCGTTTGGCTCGGAGCACGTGGGCTTAAGGCCGGGGACCGCGGCTGACAGCGTCAGCAGCGTCATGCCCTGTTTGAAGGGAAAGAGAAGGGGTTAATTATTTTTTCAGTCCTGTAACTTGGCTGGTGGCGTTATGAAGACAACAGAATTTAGGGAGCCACATTATACAAACTGTAATTTTAAAAGATTAAGCAATTTTGAGACATTATGCGTCAGAACCTATATTTTGTATGGAATTTCGGGGTTCAGACCTATAATCTAGGGTTTTCGATGGATTTAGTTTAGAGGGTGACATCATACCACTAGTAGAGAATAAGCAATAGGCGACGGCACTATAGGCGACGGGTTTGCAAAATCCGTCGCCTATAATGGATGCGGTGGCATTATGGTAATTTTATTTAAGTGTCGACGATTATAGGCGCCGGTCATTGTGACGAAACTGTCGCCTGTGAGTTTAGTAACTCTTCGGCGACATTTGGTAACAAAAAACGTGTCGCCCAACTATTTTACTTGTTTAAAAAACATTTCTCTTCTCACATGGGCGACGGTTGTTTCGCTACGAAGGCGTCGCACAAATTAAATTTTTTTGTTTGGGTATGGGCGACTCATATTGGTAACACAAATTAAACATGAGTCGCCCTTGAGGGAATTTTATATTTTTTAATTTAGGTATTGGCGACTCATGTTACACGAATGAGTCGCCCATGCACGCGCTTTAATTTTTTATTTTGTTTAACATAGGCGACTCATGTTAACGGAACATGAGTCGCCCATGATGGAATTTTATATTTTTTAATTTAGGTATGGGCGACTCATGTTAGACCTTGATGGGACGTTAGAAATTGTTGGTATTGGCACCGTCAATGAGGGACGTTCCCAACTTCATGGAGCATCGGTGGCGGCAGACAACGTTGTTGTCTCCGTCGATACCGTTGTTCGCGAGGTCCAACTGCCTATACCAACTATACATTTGACAACTGTTGGAGATGCACAAGGCAGCTTTGTTATGTGGCCAAGATGGTTAATATGTTCGACAAATGCGGTAAGAAAGTACTACTTATTGGATTTCGAATGATAATGTTAATAACACTCTACTTGTAGACTTTTGCCTCCCAAGTAGCCGGCGACTCACAGGAAGGAAAGTCACCAGCAAAAGCTGCAAATGTGTCAATTTATCAAGCTGACGACATTGCACAACTCGATCAGAGGGTCGTGAGTAGTTTGGGCTCGCATTGTCGCCAACTCTTCGAATATCTTGCAGCACGCGAGGATCGACGTTTATCAGCTTCCCACTCATTCTCTATGAGAGATGTCTACTACAATCGAAATAACGAAGAGTATTTGGTGTACATTAACAATAATGACATTGTCGATCTGTTCAAGCTCGTGAGTGTGGAGGTCTCAGTTATTCAAGTTTTTTTGAGGTATTACCTATATTCGTTGACCAATAAATCATTGCAAGTTTCCTTTTCGCTTTTGTACATTATATTGAATAATCATATTCTCAGGTATCTTAAAAACGATTCGGAGAACTTCAAGTGTTGCGATCCATGTCTCCTGGCGGCTATGGCACATGATGATACATCAAATAGCAAAATTGATCTCCTTGCTGATATTATCAAAGATTCGCATCGAGCCGGCACTTACTTGTTTACGCCTTTTTGTGACGGGTAAGGAAATAAGTTAACATATTTTTCATTATTCATAGCTTATTATTGTAAATAATCATTTCGTTTCGTTTATTTAGTGAGCATTGGATTCTATTGGTCATCGACATTTCATCGAACACGGTATTTGTTTTCGATTCGGTCATGCCGAACATCGGCGTAAGGAAGACAAAGATTCGTCGTCTAATAGATGAGTACGTTTTTTTATATAAAATAAAGTTCATATATTGGTAAGTTCATATTATGTAGTTAATTTATTTTACCTACTTTCGAGGTTCAGGGCAATGCTTACGGCGTCGCTCTTGGGTGTGGTAGCTAGTCGGAATAAGAAATCAAAGGTTGCTTGGAAAAGATGCAAGGTTTGCATTTGTCATATGCATTTTCAAAGTTATTTGTGTTATATTATCATTCGATATTGAATTACATGAAATCCTTTCTAAATTAGTGCCCACAACAACCGAGCAGAAGTGAGCTTTGCGGCTTTTACGTGATGAGATATATGTACGATATTATCTCCAAACGTATCAACAACGATACAATCAACTTGCCTACGGTATTGCAATATTTAGAACCATCAGTTTTTTTTTTAAGTTTCAAGTTTAATATATGTTTATTAGTATTTTTAATAATATTATCTCGTTTAATGTTTTATAGATGCTAGAGCGCTCCTCTTACGACGACGGAGCGATCAACGAAGTAAAGGAATTGTGGGCGGAGCATTTACATAGCCTATTTGTAGGTTAGACTTTTGCGTTAATATAGGTCTTTTTTATGTTATGCGATATTTGTTAGATGATGTAGCTCTGAATTTAATTGATGATTATTAGTTATTGATGTGGATTAATTGATGGGATTGATTTTCGTTTGATTTTATTTGTTTTGGATTTGATGGTTGGGAATATAAAAAACAAAAGAAATAAAAAAAAATTTACCTTCATAGGCGACTGTTTCTTTCTAAACAACAGTCGCCTGACCACGTATAAATAAAAAATGTTGCTGTCATAGGCGACTGTTCTAACAGTCGCCTATGTCCGAATTTAAAGTAGGTTGCCATCATAGGCGACTGTTTCTAGGAATGAAACAGTCGCCTATGAAAAAAACTTAGCGTCATAGGCGACTGTTTCTAGTGTTGCAACAGTCGCCTATGAGGTAAATAAAAGCAAATTAAAGCACATAGGCGACTGTTTCTTCCCCAGAAACAGTCGCCTATGATAAAAATAAAAAAACGTACTCATAAGATGGGCGACTGGTTTTAGTATATTAACCGTCGCCAACCGGCAGATATAGGCGACGGTTGTCTATGCGTCGCCCAACACTCAGAAGATGGGCGACTGAGCTCTGGGCGACGCACAACAACCGTCGCCTATAACTCATATAAACCGTCGCCTATGTGCTTTTATGTACTAGTGGACATGAACTCTAAAAATTAAGAAATTTTGGACAAAATTTAGGATTTATTGTACGTATAATGTCATCCGTTAAATTCAACGTCCCTGTAATAACAGTTCCCTGAATTGCTGAAAAGAAAACCAAACCCAAGAGTCGACGCTAATAAGAAGGACGAGAATGTCAGAACAAAAAAAAAAAAAACTTACGAGGACGTAAATGGTGGAGAAGCTGGCGATGGTCCAGTATCTGCCTAGATAGGCATCGGCAAGGAAAGCTCCGAGCAATGGCATGACGTAGCAAGTGCCCGACCAGTTGGATAGGTTCCTGGAAGCCTCAGCCTTGTGCTGGTTGAGCTGAAGGGTGAAGTAGTTGAAGAGGTTCGAACTCATGCCGTAGTAGGCTAACCTCTCGCAGCACTCGTTCCCGAGGATGAACGGGCAGGCTTTCCACGTCCCCGTTTTGGCCTTGTTCGCGGGGTTGTTGAGGTGGTCCACCGTCCCGTCCTTCGTGTACGTGTCGGCTTCTTCGGACATGGTTTTTCGTCTTCTCTTCGCCGCGAGCGACAAATGTCGGAGGGTCCGTACGAGGATGTAGGACAAATCGATGTCCTCACCTGTGATTGAAACGCTCTTTGATCAGTGAGAGCTGAAAAGAATATGTGATTTGCAAATCACACGTATTGATATATTCGTTATAATTGGTCAAAGATCATCTATTATTGTCAGCTGTCGTAATCCCATAAAAATCATCTGAGATAACGAATTAATAAATACGCGGTTTGACTCTTTTTTCTATTTGTCCCAACATATTTGGGAAAGAAAGTAACTTTTGATTGGTCTAGTACGCACAGAATTTCGGAGTAATTTTCATGATGCTTATTTATAGAAGAAATACGTCGTATTTGGACTTGTTTTTTTTTTTTTTCTTGATTGTTGCGTTTGCCTATAGAATCCCCCATCGCCGGTCCACATTATTGCTAAGTTTTTCATTTTCCCAGAAAATCGCTCAAACTTTCTCAACGGTTCAGTTGTTCGGACTTCACTGAAAATCGCTCGCACTAACTGGGCTCTAACACTATTAAGGCCCAACAAGGATGAGGCCCATAATTGTCCATTAAGTAGAATACCTCTCGAGAAAAAAGAAACTTGAGTTACAAAATCGTAAACATTGTTGGCAATGAATTCAATGGCTTTCGTTTGAAAAAAAAAAAAAAAAAGAGTTACAAAATCGTAAGATTCTGACAAGAAGAAAGATACAAACAGTCGAATACATCCTGAGATCTACAAAGAAACACGTAGGAAAGAAGCAGAAATAAATTTGCAACCTCTTACGGTAAGCAGCCTTTGATGCAAGTAAGAAGGCAGTATCAATCATGCTGATGATGATTCAGAATCTCCAGCTTCATCAACACCTGATCATATGAACCATTGTCTGATTAGTAGAAGCTATTATACACACATGATAAGTAATTCAGAAACCATCACTAGTTTTCGAATGCTCTGCTTCGAGATTCAGGCCACGGCCATGGCATTTCGGTTATGTAAAGACCGTGTGACTTCTAACACTCCGTATCATCACTAGCAAAGGCTATGAAAGACTTGATCATATCGATACATTCAACTACGTCTCCATGCAAGAAAGGTGTGGCTTCTACCACTAAATGCCTTATGATTCTGCTGTACATCAAATGCTATAACAAAAGATACCATAGATAAACCATAACCACCCAAGAACCTATTCCGTCCTACAACTAGTTAGTGTTCAAAGAATAGCTATTGATTTGTATATAGTGAGGTTGATATCTGTTCCAAATCTGGGAGGAATTCGTAGAACAATAGAAGAATTCACCTCAAATTATCTCTCCAGAATCCTCAGCAATTGAAACCAATTTCATTCACCATATGATCAATCGACACAGCCACCAAGAAAAAGGCCCAGAAAAGAAAATTCAACACAGAACAATCTAATTAGAGCTAAGCTAACCTTCATCATCACCACCACCATCGTCTTCAACCTCATAATCGTCCTCAAACTCGCCATCGTCGACGCCGTACCTCTCATTCAAGAACTCCACGGCTCCGCTCGTCAAAACCAGATTATCTGCATCCAAAACGTCGAACAAATTCAATGTCCTCGGAGTCAGCATCTTCACAGTCCCGATATTCCTGCCGGAGAGCAACACGTTCTCCGACACCTCATTCATCAGAAACACCGATTTCTTCTTAGCATCCAATCCCAATCTCCCCATCATGGCCACGAACTCCTTCGTCTTGGGCTTATCCTGAAAAACCCCGTCGAAATCCTCAACCACGATAACGTTATCCTTGGCCGCGCTCGCCAGTGCAGTCGATATGGCGAGCCTCTTTTCTTTTTGTTGATTTTGACCGACCAGTCTTTGGGTTTCGGGCCGAAGATGACTCCTCCGCCGGGCCGGAGGGGAGTCCTCTGAGATCCACGGCGAGCTCGGCCGGTTTTCTTCTGGGGATAGGGCTTGCTTCCTCCTCCCGAAACCTCAGCTCGGGTGAGCGTTGAGGCGGTGCCGCGTCGGCGATTAGTGAGGTCGGTTGTGATACCTCGGTGGACGACGGCGCGTGCGGTGGAGGGCGGTGCGGACTTGAGCGTCAGGGTGGTGGTGGAGCCGGTGGGCGTGCCGTCGGGGGAGAGAATTGGGAGGGTGGTGGTGGCAATTGTGGTGGTGGATAGTTCGGAGCGTACGGACAGAGAAAGCGCTGTCGTTGAAGGTACAGTCGAACACGATTTCTTGAGGAAATGGAGCTTCTGCGGATTTGGGTTTGGAGAAGAGATGAAGATTGAGGAAGAGAGGAAGGAGATTGAAGAAGGCGTACCAGCAATCGCCATTGTTGTTGTGTGGATAGATAGAATGTTATCCTCTGTCGTATTTCCACACACTCTCTCTCGCGCTTCAACTTCAAGGTGGTTTTTATTTTTCTTTTATTTTTCTTTTTTTTTATTAATGATTATTGATTTTGCTTCAAAGGAAATTACAGTTTAGCCCTAAAGTCATGAAATGAGCAAAAGCTGAGAAGCAAGTTATGTTGAGAGAGAGAGAGAAAACCCAAACCCTACTCTTCCTCTCCCATTCTCCATTTTCCACACCCAAATAATACAACAAAAACAAATAGTAGTAGTAATAAATATAGAAAATGAAAAATAAGATTGACTGATAAAAGAGCCCAATCAGATCGTCGGCGACCTTTTGCCTACCTAACGCCGCCGCCCACCCTCTACCACCGGCCGATCCATGTGGCTCCGACGATCCAAGTCGTCCCAAGTTCGTGTACATCACGCGCATTTACCCAAGTTTTCCTGCTCCTCCTTCAAGGACGTCCATCTACTTCTCTCCGACGACCTCCCCACGACCTCAACCCAAACCACCTCCGCCGTAGATTCCCCTCGGGTACAGTCTCCAATCTGCCACCGTATACTTCGTTTCAAGTCCCTAAGCCAATCCCTACCTATCCCTCAACCTCACATCGCCGGCTCGGAAAAGACGATCGTCGTCTACTTCTCATCCATACGCGTGGTTCGGAGGACGTTCGAGGACTGCCGATCCGTACTCACCATCCTCCGATCTCTTAAAGTCGCCGTCGACGAGCGCGACGTGTCCATGGACTCGTCCTTCCTCAACGAGCTCTGTAAATTATTCGCCGTGCCTGAGAAGACGAAATTGAGCTTGCCCAGGGTGTTTATTGCGGGTAGGTACGTCGGCGGCGTGGAGGAAATTAGGAGGATGCACGAGTCCGGCGAACTGAAGAAAATCGTTGAAGGGTTAGAGTTGAATTCTGATTCTGGTACTTGTGAAACTTGTGGGGGTCATAGATTTGTTCTCTGCAATGAGTGCAGTGGCAGCCATAAATGTTATTACAGCGCTAAAGCTGGGTTCAGGAGCTGCGTGGCTTGCAATGTGAATGGACTCGTACGATGCCCGTCTTGTTTCTCCAGGAATCTAACTGCGTGATTCGACAGATCAGGTTCGAATTTATTACGTACTAGTTTCTAACGATTGTTTTAGGATTAGAGGTTGGTGTGCAATGGAAAGAACCTAATGGCTTCGTAATAATCTTTCCATGTGGATTCCATCGGATATGGAGTTCGGGGCGAGTTTGTGATTGTTTTCTCATGGGTTTTTGAGTGATTTTAGAGGTAGGTTTCTGTTGATCTAATGTAATATTTTGAGCCTTTTTTCTCGTGTAATTTAGTGTCTAGGAAAGCTAAGATGTTGGTGCTTAGTTTTTGTGGCCCTTTTCATTCGATTTTGGTTTCCCCTTGACTATGGGTCGACAGGGACTCCATTTCTGACCGGTGTGTTCTTGAACTGCGAATGTAATCTAATCTTTCTTGAATTGTTCGATATACACTGTCTTGGAATAATGATAATGTTGTTTTCCTTTGCAATGTTTCTGCTTGAGGTTTTTTTTTGCTGATGATAAGAAATCATATGATCCTGCCGTCCAACTTGAATAGCGGATGCTATCTTTCCTCATGTATTGCTGCTTCTAGTTTGAAGAATGCATATGTTGGTTGGATGTCATAGTGAAAACTGAACTCTTCGTAATGTGGAAAAATGGATTTGGTTAGGCTTCGGCTAGAATTGTAAGGTTGTAACTTGGCTTGGAGATCCATTTGATGGCAGCATTGGTTGCTTCTGTCTGCCCTTTTCATGTCCGTGTGCCTTCATTCAAAAGGTCTTTTCTTTGTCCTTTTTGGTTGGAATGGAATATCTAGCTTTCCTTGGAGATGTCGTGTACAAATGAACACCGTTAATGAAGATTAGTGTCTTCCATCAATGGCCCCGCATGCACCACACGCAAGCTGGGCAGAAAGAAACTTCCCATGAAAGAAATTCCCAGTAAATGGACTCAAAACCATCAATTTAGACCTCAGAAATTAATCAGTACTTTTAAGGTGGAAAGAAGTCAAAAAGACATCTTGAAAGAGCAACGCTTTCATTGAAGTTGCTGTAAGAGAGCCTTCAATACATAACCCAACAACACTAAACAAGAACTAGTAAAAACCACAACATAATCACACCCAAAAACCATTAATCGGAACTATAAGAACATCCTTCATACTAAAACGGCTTCACTCAGACCTATTGGCATACCTCTCAACCTTGTCATCGTTCAGATTGATGCCCACCATAGCCTCGCCCAACCCACAGCTAACCTCCGCAAGAACCTCTGCGTCGCTGTAATGAGTCACCGCCTGGACTATGGCTCGAGCCCTCTTCGCCGGGTCGCCGCTCTTGAAAACCCCCGACCCCACAAAAACACCATCGCACCCGAGCTGCATCATCAGCGCAGCGTCCGCCGGCGTCGCCACTCCGCCCGCCGCGAAGTGGACCACGGGCAACCTCCCCAGCTGCTTCGTCTGCACCACCAGGTCGTACGGCGCTTGGATCTTCTTCGCGAAGGTGAACACTTGGTCGTCGTCCATGTTGTGAAGCGCTCGTATGTCGCCCATCACAGATCGCACGTGCCTGAATGGTGGAATAGCGTTCGAAATACGCAGGAAACCCTAGAAAAAAAAATCGAAATCTGACGCATACCTCACGGCCTCGATGATGTTGCCGGTCCCAGCCTCGCCTTTGGTCCTAATCATGGCGGATCCTTCCCTGATTCTCCGCAGCGCCTCGCCCAGATTCCGACACCCGCAGACGAACGGAACCCTAAAATTGTGCTTGTTGATGTGGTTCTCGTCGTCGGCGAGGGTGAGAACCTCGGATTCGTCGACGTAGTCAACGCCGATCGCCTCGAGGATCTGAGCCTCGACGAAGTGTCCGATCCTCGCCTTGGCCATCACCGGAATCGTCACGGCCTGCTTGATTTCCTTGATGAGCTGAGGGTCGGACATACGAGCCACGCCGCCCTGGGATCGGATGTCGGCCGGGACGCGCTCGAGGGCCATGACTGCACACGCGCCGGCCTCCTCGGCCACGCGCGCTTGCTCCGGCGTGACGACGTCCATGATGACGCCGCCGCGGAGCATCTGGGCGAGGCCGACCTTGACTGAGAAAGGGGATTGCTTCGCGTTGGTCTCGGCGATTGCGCCGTTTCCGTACACGGTCACCACTCCGCTGCCCGACATTTTTTTTTTCTTCCTTGCTTTTTCTTTGTGTGTGTGGAGATTGGGGTTGATAAATAGAAGGGAAAATTGTGGAGATGAATGGATAGGGCAAAAGGTGGTGGTAAGATTTTCGGACTCCAAAGCTCGTTCAAGTGGTTGGAATCAGAGACACCAACTGATATATAACCAAAAATAAAAAGAGAAAAGAAATTCTATATGTTATTGGGCTCACCGTGCCAGCCCAATATGGCCCGTTGTGATGGGCCATCCAGCCCAAAATGTTTAAGTAATTATGCTTATGCAAAAAAAATCTCACTTTTTGCCCATTTCATTACTTTTTGTGTCTTTACACATAAATAACCCATCTACAAGAAAAATTTGTAATTTAGTACCCTGTTGTATTTTTTATATATAGGTACCTAACAGAATAAATTTTTTGCACATAGGTACCCGATCAGGTACGTCGTATTAGCACATTTAGGTATCATATAGCAACGTATAGTAATACGTAATACGTTTAGAAAATGGTACGCGTATTAGCACTTTTAGGTACCATACACGTTATCTGAGTGTAGCCATACATGTCTTGTACGGCTATACACGTCTATTACAACGATTTTGGTTATACAGCTTGTATATGCATACCCACCTCTAAGGTGGTTATGGGGTATGTATAACTAATCCATACACACATCTACACACCTCAAACACATATATCAAACACAATTTATATCATTATACAAATAATTAATACACGCATATCAAACATGTTAAAATACTATATCAACAAATCCGTGTATACACCTACACAAATAACTTATACCCATGTAATCCATTAATGGGTACCAGACGACCCCTAAGTGCCTTCGCATATGATCATATGTGGTGGCCAAGAATTTAATGCTACATAAGTACAAAATAATGTTGTTACGAAATATTATCGCCATTTCGAGGAGACACGCGATTCATCTTCAGACCACATATGGTCAACAAAATCATCATTATTACACACCCATACGATATATGATCTCCTTTCTTTAGGCACTATATCTTAAATATAGTAGTTCTGTTTTTATTCTTAAATTCGGCTTTTGACTATTTTCTCAAAGGGATATATGTGATTCTTGGTCACAATGAACGTTACGACGCATAACATTGACAGGTGGGAATTAATAACGCAATCTAAAGATCTTTCTATATTATCACGACGATAACGTCCCAACAAAAATAAAAAAGGAACTACAACGTATAAAATAATAATATAACCACATTTAATTCACTACGCATTGTCTTGAGAATCTTGTTTCTGCAGTAATCTGCTATTACTCGGCGAAGTATACAAATGCTTAGTCCTCGCATGAAGGACGAAGGCAAGCAAAGTCCCAAATCCACACAAGAAACCCCATATAACTAAAGTAGTCTCATAGCACTTCGCTCCCATGCAACTCGAACTATTATTACTACCGTCGCTTCGTCTCATTTTCTTGTACAAAAGCGCTGCGAAATCTCCGAACAGAAAAGACCCAATGGGTATGTTCGACACCAATATGTTGTGGTTTACGCCAAAATGCTTCGTGCCGAATAATTCGTTCGTCGTCAAGACTGAGATCGAAGTTATTGCGCCCGTGCACATCCCCATAACTGCTGTAGTAACGTAGAGCGAAGATTCGTGCGATACCATCGTCAGTAGGAAGAACGATATGCACATTGGGATCATCATAAATCCCATGGCTGCACCTCTTGTTACGTACTTGGCTCTGCCCAAACAATAAAAAAGAAAGTTAAATAAGCGAAATTAATGTTATAGGTCCGTAATTTCGTCTAAGCCTACTCAATGATGTATCAAGAATTGAGGCTTACGGAGTTTATGTATTTATGAGGGCGTGAAGAGGGGTGGAATATAGTCCATTAGATTTCAAGGGGTCTTCATCAATCTATTAATTATTAGTTTATGTGGCTAACGGCGGTGAGCAATCTCAAATTGAAATTTGTTGTTGAAAATTGAAAACTTATTGAAAACTGCCAAAATTTTCAACCGACAATTAATAACTAGAATTTTCAAGATGGTGACTACCCTACATACTCATATAATCCCCAGCTACACTATAATGTCATTAAACACCTCGGAAAAACTTTTTTTTTTTGTTTTTGGTGTACCTCCGAAAAGCTATACTCAAGGACTGCTAAATTGACGAAAAATCATGTAACAACTGGCTTGACATAAAACTACGGCCAAAATATAATTTTAGGTCACTAAGTTCACATGTTTTCTTTTTTAGTTACTATGTTTGATAATTGCAAAAACAGGTCACTAACTACGTATGTTAAAACAAATTCGGGTCATCCTCTCATTTTTGGGTCACTAAGTATACGTGTTTTCTATTTTGGATCACTAAGTATATGTGTTTTAAGTTTTTGTGTCGCTATATTAAATTCATTTTTGCATTAATAAAAACATAGTGACCCAAAATCGAAAACATGTATACTTAGTGACCCAAAAATGAAAGGGTGACACAAATTTGTTTTGACATATAGTTAGTGACCCACTTTACAATTATCAAACATAGTGACTCAAACGAAAACATGTATACTTAGTGATCTAAAATAACAATTTGGCCTAATTTATTAATATTCAAACCCTAATGTATAGTAATTAGGAAAAAGTTGAAGCCTTTACGCATTGCATTGCATTGCATATTCTATAAGAACAGAAAAAAGAAGAAAAGAAAACCTTACTTGGAGAAGAAAAAGTCGGCGATCGAAGGCAGCAGTCGACCGAAAAAGCTGCAAGCCGAAGATAAAGCAACTAACGAAGAAATCCCAGAACAACCCCTCGACTCAGCGATTTGCCCCAAATTATTCAGATAAACCAATCCAATCGTAGCACCGAACAAGTACACGAAGAAGTACAGCCAAAACTCGACCTTTCTCACCATCGCCGTCGGCCCAATATCCACGCAGCAGTGATTACTATAATCACGACAATCATCATCGCCGTTTTCCCGGCGAACGTCGTCCTTGTCGACGGCGACTTCGATCGCCGCCGGCGCAAAGCCCTCGTCGTGGACTCTTATCCTGCACTTCCTCTCCAGCCTCTCGCTCATCTTCTCGCCGGCGGGCACCACCAAGGGCAGCATCAGCAGCGCCGAAGTCCCCGTAAGAACGACGGCGTCGGGCAAGAACTTACCCGCCGCCGAGCCGCCGCCGCCGCCCCCCACGCTCGTTGCTACCGCGAAAACCCCAGTCAACAAGGTGACCACGAAAAGGGTGAAGAACCCTTCCGATAACTTCTTCGTCTTCTTAACCTCGACGTCTCTAGCAAAGAAACAAGTCGCGGCGCAGACCAAGAGTGGGACCACAGAGTTCAGCATGAGAAAAAGCTTAGCCCTTTCGTGGGAGACAGAATCAGAAATATTATTACCACCTTGGGAAACGAAAACGTCGACTATATCTGTGTAAATCTTGGCGCTCAGCCCAACGTAGCTCGTCGATAAACCTATGGCGATCTGCCTATCGAGTGGGAAATTGTTTATTACGAGGACGTAGCACACCGTGTTGATCCAACATATGCTGTTCCTGCTAAGACGGTAAGTGCGAAGACTTCCCAGTAAGATAGGCTGTGGATTTTGTCAGTGACGAACAGAAACTGAACTCCATAGCCTACTAAGCCGAGCAGCGAGCCGATGAGGAGTACGAGCCATAAGGGGAGGTAACTCGCCGCCACGCCGGAGATCCAGCCGAGGAGTTTGCCGGCGTCGGAGGCAGAAGCTATGTTGTTGAGCTGAAGCTGTGATATGTTGAGTATCCTCTTGAGCTCCGACGAGTATGCTGGGAAGTTTGAGTTCGAACCGTTGATTGTTTGCAGCCATATCGTTGCTACTAAGGTCAGCCATTGTAGAGCCATCTTTTTGGTAATTAACTTCGATTATGATGACATGAAGGTGTCTTTTATTTGTTTTCTCTTCAATTTTTCGGAGGATCTTGCGAGAATGTTGGAAGAATTCATTCTCTTGCAAGGTGGTTAAATAGTAGTGTATGTGTAATGATACGTGCGGCTATAAGAGGGAACCTTAATTATCACATACCTTGCTTCCATATACTTTCACCTAACGAAATTTAATATGTGTTAATGTTGTATAAAAATTTATTATTTTGTTTGAGGAGTATTTGGAATTCGTTTTTTATTTTGTTTCTAAATAGAATAGGGTTGCGCTGCACCGTTTAAAATATCCCAAGATGTTGTGAATACAAATGTTATGTTCGAAGAAGGGCATATATTACTTTGTGTTAAACAATTATTGATTGATACGCTTTATTACTTTATATATATAACGCAAATACACAATGTAAGATACTCTAGTTCATATCGAAATGAAATTACACTATTTACTATGAATAGTTCCTCATCGGTATCATAGCGATGCGCGCCGCTTCGTTGTCCCCATGCCTGCCACTACTTGTTCGCTGACGTAAGGGGAAATTACATACATGTATTTCATCTAAAACGAAATTAAAATGCAGTGTAAGAAAGTGTATATTACTGTAGGAAATTAATTGAAGACGACGTATTGATCTTCTCTTTTTTTTTTTTTTTTTATAAAAAAAAAAAAGAAAGAAAGAAAGAAACATTTGGACCTCACCGCCCGCGAATATTTCTGGTCTACTTGTACCTCGTAAGAAACGCAAGCTGCTTACAAGCTTTTCCTACGATTATTTATTAATAGAAAATAGATAGAGGATGTGAAGGACCTTTTTTTTCATTTATTTTCATTGAGATATTACCAAGTTTGGTATGCTCGAAATCCATAATTAATGCACGACGAGATGGGTAAGCGTTGGTTTACGTTTAACCCACAGGGCTCGTTTGATACCCATGTATACATGGGTATCAAATGGGTATAGGAAAAAACAGCTTTGTTTGGTATCCATGTAAATTAATATCCGACTTGTATAGATATACACACTCATTACACACAAACCATTTGTGGGCCTTGTTTAACTAAACCCATCCTAGACGTAGTTATACTGATACACACTTTCTCAATACCAATTCTGCCCCCATCTTCACCAACTGTTCGGAGATTCCTGTGACTGGTAGGTGGTGGTCGTGGAGGCGGCGGTTTGGTTGTGCCGGCGGAGACGGATGAGGGGGTGGACCTGACGAATTAGGGTTTTCATTAGACGACTTGCCGGCGGTGGTGGGATGTCATTAGACTGCTGTCGACTGAGAACCGTCCCCAACTGAAGCTGGCTGTGGTGGCGTGGAGAAGCTTCGTCTTCCTTCGCCGTCGCTTCCTGTGTTAGGAATTATTTATTGTGTTCAATTAAAGTAGGTTATCTTAATCTTGTAATTTTATTCTGCCCTAGGACTTAATTGTAAATATACCCGACTTGTGGGTATATTAGTAATATTGGGCCCAATTAGCCCATTAGGGCTTTGTATAAATACCCTAAACACATTAGTGTTTAGGGTTGCTGATTCATTAATAGAGTTGACGACTTTGCTGAAGAACTCGCGCGCTCTCTGTTCCAACTCTACAATCCGTTTCGTGGTATTACTCATTTATTGCTTCCGTAATTCATCGTATCAGGTAATACTAATCCTATGAATCAGATCAAGGTTGGATAAATCGGCCTAACAAGTGGTATCAGAGCTGAAATCGTGGATCAAATTCATCAGATTTATCTCGGCTTGATGTTCGACTTTTTCGCTTTTTAATTCAAAAATCATCAATTCCTCTTCGTCCAAATTCCCAGATTCTTCTCGGCTCATGGAGAACGCATAGGTGTATATTCGCTGCTCGTGACTCTTGATCGAAATTTTCGAATTTTTTTTTCAGCCGAAGAACAGTTTTGGACGATGAACATATTTTTGAATTCTCGAGATCTTTGATCAAAATTGCCCATCTCGACATCTTTCTCGACAATTTACTCGAAATCAGCCATCTCGACATCTGCAGCACTCGACATTTGATCTTGTCGACATTTGAACCTTTGAAGTTCTCGACAATTTACTCGACAGTTTACTAAGGGCCTCGACATTTAGTCTCTCGAAATTTTTTAAGCTACTCGACATTTATTCTTCTATCGATATTATCCACTCGACATTTATTCTTCTATCGACATTTATTCTTCTATCGAATCCACTCGACATTTATTCTTCTATCGACATTTATTCTTCTATCGATATTATCCACTCGAAATCGCTAATTATCCCTCTCGACATTTTCTTTTAGTTGGCCTCTCGACATTTTATTTGACTTGGGCCTCTCGACATTCCACATCTCTCGACATTTTCTTAAGTATTTAAGAAACTCGACAAACACCTCTGATTTCGAATCTCACAAAGTCTCAAGATCTCGACATTCTAAATTTTTAGCCAATCAGAATTCATTCTTTTGTCAGCATTGCATCATTTCTATCATCATCGCCCATTACTCGTTCATCAATCATTATCTCACATCATTATATATATACATATATATATATTCATATACACGTAATACATCTTCAAACACCACTCATCATCCAAGTCCCATCACCACTTTTATCTTCATTCACTCACACACGCAATCTCATCAATCATCATCCACTTTAACTTGTCCCCATCATCATTATACATATACTTATATATATATATCTGATTAGTTATATATATACATATACTTATATATATAAAATAACAATAATAATAATAATAAAAAAAAATTTCAATTAACTTCGGCTATTATTTTATCCTTCGTATTTTTCTAACATTATTTGATTTTTCTGAGTTAGAGATCTATTTAGCTGATCAACACGATTAAGATCCACATCCAACCTACTACAAGATTGGCACATTATAGAAAAGGTGGTTAGTATCTTTTTCGAAGTTTTCGACATTACTTCAAAACTTTTCGGTGTACACCAAAAAGCTTTCAAAAGCCTAAAATTTTCGAAACTTCACGGTAACTCTCAACAAAACCAAAATTTTTCCAGAACTGAACTTTCAATAGCCACTTTCAATATGTCGTATCATTGGGAACAGAAAGCGAATGAACAAGCTAAAGAAATTAAGAAATTAAAGCGTGAATTACTTGAGCTAAATCATCTAGAACTCATAGCAACTGAGTGGAATGTAGCCGCTCAACAATATGAGATTATTTTAAATACCTCAATAAATGGTATACTAGATCTATCCCTTTAGAGACAATTATTGCGAAGCTAGTCGACCAAAATTCTTTTTCGGCGCTTGTCGGGGAAAACGATTTACATTGTAATAGACCTATCTCGTGGTTGAAAATTCCGGAGGTTGCCAGTAAAATCTCCAAATTAAACGCAACCTTGGAATCGGAAAGAGTAGGCTTTCGAGCGGAGAAGGAAAAACTTTTAGAGGAGATATCAAATCTCAGAAATTCCCCGCACAGAGACCCTTGCGCCGCGTGTGTTGGCCCACGCCCCATGACAAATGTCGAAGCTTACTCTGAAGATGAAGCACATACCACTGCAGCTACTCTCCCAACTGACTCATCTTCTGAGACTGAGATTGCCGCTCAAGTGGAAAAAGACGTACTTCTGACAATTATATCTTCACTCGAAAAACAAGTCAATAACTCCATTGATCTCTCCCCACAACTGCATCTGGCTAAGCCTAAGATAGAATCATCACTCCACAAGAAAATAAATGGGAAGGAGATAGCCAAAAGAGAAGACTTATTATTTGAAAAATTTGCATCCCCCTCAAATCATTACTATTCCTACGATGATGCACTTGACTTGAATTCCCGTTTTCGTTTTGCAAGCGCAACCCCAATCAAGAACGACACACGGTTCTTCTGTAAAGGCAAGACGGACTTTCTAGCCGAAATTTCACGCCTCCAGGACATCAATAAATTACAAGCAAAGGAACACCAGAATCAATATGAAATATTCAAGTTCGAAAAGGAAAAACTTCTGAATGAAATTTCCCTCCTAAGAAATCTCAACGATCATTCATCTGAAGTTGGTTCATCTTCGACTTATGATTTAACTCATAATGATGTGTCAAATTTGGCTACAGGCAAGAAACTAACCAAGAAGACGAAGACGATGGACAGGGTCAGGAAATCAAAATCTAAAACCTCTCCTACCAAGGCCTTCTACTCTACAAACTATGCTTCTGATGAACATAATTTTATTTCTTCGAAGACAACTAATTATTATGAAGTTTTCCGTCTTAATAAATCTAATATTTATAAGTTGCATCACTCCTCTACTCGACAGCCATCATCGCATGCAAGCCACGTCTCGAACACTCCCGTATTCAATCGATTAATGAATAAAAACTCAACAGGATATAATCTTAATGTTAAACAAATTTGGGTGCCTAAGCAAAAACATCACTCCACATCCCCACAACACTCAAAACAAGGATTGAAGCTATGGATTCCTAAGTCACAAATCAAATTGAATAGGACTTTAAAAGTTGACTTAGGATCAATATCTGAACCTTATGTGCTTAATCCGTTTTCTGCTAATAAGGGAGGACCCATCCAAAAATGGGTACCAAAGTCCCAATAATAATTTGCAGATATCCCAGCATGAGTAGGTACTATGAGAGCTGCTCCACACTCATGACTGGTATGCGACGAGGGCAGCTAAATATTCCAGCGTGTATGGCATATCGGGTTGCTCCACAGACACGACTGGTTAGCGATGCGAGCAACTAATCGTAGGTAAATTCTATATATATGCATTCCATAGTTAAACTTTTGGCATGCGTATCGAACTGAAAAGATTATATACCTACTTTGAAACTAAAGGGTACATTAGAAACATGCGTGATTCAAAAGAATTTTAAACTTTTAATTTTAGCATGCATATGAGCTGAAATGACTAAATACCCTCCTATAGGTACATTTTCATTATGCATGCATCTTAAAGAATTTTCGAGTTTAAATTTTTCTGTATGCATATGACCTGACGCAGAAAATACCTATTTCAGCTTAGAGCGAAAAAAAAAAAGAAGGCAAAACGTACATTCTAATGCATTTTAAAGAACAATAATTCTTTAGTTGCATCTGCTTTGAAAATAAATTAATACGTTCACGCTTATTTAATTGGGAGAGAATTTACATGTTTTAAATGTGCATGCATTGAGGGGGAGCTACTCTTTTTTAAAGAGAAGCAACTCATATATTTGTCTTAAAGGGAGCAAAAATTAAATTTGGAGGGGGAGCGAACTCTAAAGTGTGAACTTAGGGAAAGAGACTCTCGAACGATAATTTTACGAATATGCATCTTTTGAGGGGGAGTAATTCAGTTTTAAGAAGCATGATTTGAGGGGGAGGAATAAAATATATATATATATATCTATATCTATATATATACATATATAAATAATATAATATATAGTTACTATTACATTATTAATAAGAAAATACATATATATATGCAAAAAAAAAGAAGGAAAAGAAAAAGAATGGCCAAAAAAAAAAAAAAAAAAATAAGCCTCATACTCTCGTAATTTTGCTTCAAAGAACTCCCCTGTCTTCCAAAGATAAACTTCAAGGACGAATCTCAAGCCTACAACAGTCAACTCTCTTCAAAGGCGATGGTGGCTTCTAGTGCTAACTCGGCAATGACCTCAACAGACCTGCTCCGAACCGCTGACCAAAATCAAGCAGCACGCATCACTTCGTACCGGATGTATGGATTTCAAGTTCCCATGGTTCAGTCAGACCAAACTGAACCTATCCCCGGAACATAGCCGAGTGTTAGTGACGATCTCAAACTCATAGAGCTACCTCTATTTGGAAATTCTTGACAAGACCGAAGAGCGAAAGATACAAAATTCCCTTAGTCATAAATTACTCGGACCAATCCTCATAGGTACAGGTGCTAATTTCATTAGCTCCCGGGTAGAAGTCGTCGCATTAGGTCCAACGGCGCATGCACAACCGAGCCTTACCCACTCATCGATCTCCCAACAGACCGATGTTTCATTAAATCACGGGGAGCCACGTAATCTATCACTGCTTCACTTGGAAGCAGGAGATTTTGAACTAAGTGGTAGTCAGCCCCACACCACTGAACTTTCTTGAACACATCGAGTCTAGGTGTCCTCACTACCTAAAAGTTTTATATTTTTTAGGACACATACATTTTTTCCATCTGGACTTTGTGACCAGATCAGAACTTTCGTAGACATGTCATTCTAAGACATGCTTCGATGATCGGAAGGAAGTCCTGCCGTTGCAACATCAAAGCAACAACGGTTTAAGGCCATCGACTATGAGCTACACTCCTAGATCGATGTTAACGGGACGCCTATGTGGCCCTGGTTTATAAAGCCCTATTCTCGTAGGCCACGTCTCAGAGTTTAACTCTGAAGTCGTGTCGACGGACTGCCTTTGTGGCTCCGTCAGGTTATTACCCAACCTGAGCACCCACCATTTCCGCCGCGCGTACCACTATGAAGACGGGCTCTCATGTAATTGATGGAAAAATCTGAAGGAGCCCAAGCACATTTTGACCCATTCTGTCCGGACGACGCGATCCTCTTGCCAAAGACGATGCCCCATTTTGACCCATCGCATGACGATCTCCCTAGTTCGATCTTCATGAGGGGGAGGAGCACTAAAGCAAAATGGGAGCAACACCACGACGAAAGTGCAATATAGATCAGAAATGCCAAATCTCAAGCGTCGCCAAAGAATCAAGCGAAGACCACAGAGTCCAACGATTGAAGTTGTCGCCTCATGTACGACTCTCCGATTTTAAAAGAAACTCCCCAATCACAACACAAGGTTGAACGAACGTAGGGGGAGTTGAGCTGCAATCGAACGAAGAGATCGGACTCAAATGACAAGATACGATCAACAACTTCAGCATGGACTTCAAGAATCAAAGCTGCCGACTCGTGTACAGCTCTTCGAGTTTAAAGAGAGCTCCCAATCCCAACACAAGGTTGAACAAATGTAGGGGGAGTTGCGACAAGTGAAGGAAGAGCTGGAACACCTAAAGAAAAGATTCGACTCATGTATGTCTCTCCAAATTTAAAGAGAACTCCTCAATCCAACAAAAGGTTGAACAAACGTACGGGGAGTGGTGACTATCCAGGGGAGAGATCGAACACAAAATGAGGCGAGCCAACAAGCAGCTTCAAGAAGAGAATTTCAGAACACGGTGAGATTTGATCTCCTAAAAGAAGAGGTCACAAGACAAGATAAAGGAGGAGGTGAATGAAGAAGAACATGCATGCAAATGCTTTCGCGTACACAACTCCGATACGTGTTCTTTGAGGACTCAGGACGATTACAAGACGAAGATAACCAGTGCTGAATTGCAAATTGAACACAAAGGGGGAGATTGTTAGGAATTATTTATTGTGTTCAATTAAAGTAGGTTATCTTAATCTTGTAATTTTATTCTGCCCTAGGACTTAATTGTAAATATACCCGACTTGTGGGTATATTAGTAATATTGGGCCCAATTAGCCCATTAGGGCTTTGTATAAATACCCTAAACACATTAGTGTTTAGGGTTGCTGATTCATTAATAGAGTTGACGACTTTGCTGAAGAACTCGCGCGCTCTCTGTTCCAACTCTACAATCCGTTTCGTGGTATTACTCATTTATTGCTTCCGTAATTCATCGTATCAGGTAATACTAATCCTATGAATCAGATCAAGGTTGGATAAATCGGCCTAACATCCTGCCACCGGGAATTGTACAGCAGTGACGACAAAGCAGGCCGGCAGATGCGTGGAGAAGCTTTGTAATTTGGGAAGAACTCTTCTGTAATTGGGGAATTTGTGAAGATGATGATTGGGGAAGAACTCTGTAATTGGGGTAATTGGGGACGATGACGTTTTCTGTTTTTTTTAATTGTTTTTTTTTTAATGGGCAAAATTGTCTTTTAAGTATTCTTTATAATTTTATACACATTTCAAACATACCTATCAAACAATATATATACCATTACCCAAATAATTAAAACACACGTATCAAACACATTAAAATTATTCTATCAACTGAATCCATGTATAGCCATACACAAATAACTTATACACATCAAATCCAAAACATGGGTATCAAACGAGCCCACACATGTAATTCAATGCGACCACAAAACGTCTCACATATAAAAGATATATATATATAGATATATATATATTATATATATGTAAGAATGACGTTAATGTGACGCAGCACACAGAAATGGAATCGAAATGCAGTAGCTTTCAGTTTTCACACAAAACTCAGTTGCCTGGAAAGCCCAGCCCAAAATGAAGACCAATAAGTGTAGGCCCATATTTATTGACCATCTCCACTCGCGTTGAAGGCTCCTCGGAGAATTGCAGGCTTTTTATAAATTGGAAAAAAAAATGAAAAAAACTGAGCATAAAGCTTGTTACGTCACGACCAAATCTTTTTTTTTTTTTTTTTTTTTTTTTGGCTGACCCCCTCGAGGGTAATGTTCACTAAATAAAAAGTGTGGTACAGTGTTAGCGGCATGCCGCAACCCAACTGGTAACAAGCTACCAGCTAACAAGCGAAAGAAACAAGCTTTATGCTCAGTTTGTCACGACCAAATCTTTCATTGAGAATTATGAGATTGGAGCTGAAATTTCTGGATTCTGATTTTTACGAGTTTGCACTTTTGGGTAACATGACGATGACATCCATCGCGTTCGTCAAGGAAATATTCATTCCAGAAATATTAGTGCACCATACGAGAGAGAAGATCGATAACCGCATATTAGCCATAAAAAGAAAAATTAATCCAAGAGACGAAAATGTGATGAAGAAAAGGGAAAAGCATCACCTAAATTGTAATGAGAAGCATTATTGCATAACCCATAATCAGAACAGGACTACTAATCAAAAACGAAAAGATTTCGCCTTTCTTTCATAGCATTTTCACAGACCCAACCCGCGAATTTTGCTCTCTCTCTCTCTCTCTCTCTCTCTCTCTCTCTGTAATTTTTAACGCTCTGTTTTTTTTCAAGCTGCTGCGACGATGGCCATGACGATGCTTGGAATTTTACGGAGGGATGTGTACGGAAATGCACGCATCATCCGCCGTAAAATAAATGGTGTTCTCTAGGTTCTGCTTTGTTCTCCTTCGATATAAATTGATTCGCATCTTACTTGGGGATTTTTTCCTGATTAATCTCGTTGTTTGTCTCTCTACTATCTCCATGTTTTTCTCGAAGTGTTTTTTGACGACGACGATCCCATTCTTCTCCATTATTTTACGAAAGGTGGTGTTGTCTTGAATGATGCCTCTTTACTAATAATGGGCTTTAGGTTAGGCCCAACGATGCCATTTTTAGTTGGGTTAGGAGCCCATTTACGGTTGAGGCACTTTAGTTGAGAAGTAGTTAGCATTTGCTAATTACTGCCATGATTAAAGTCCACCTGCTCCCATTTCTTTTTTACATCCATCTTTTTCCAATTTAAAATAAAAATTAGAATTCTATTAGTTTCATTATAAATAAACGTATTATAAAATATTTCAATTGAAAAGAGATTAGAAGATGTTAAAGTTCACTTTCTAATAAATTTCAAAGGAGTCGGGGGGAAATAGTCAGCGGAAAGAGGATTTAGGTAGAAACTAAGTCAATTTAAGTGAGTAATCCGCCTAAAACAACACTCAGATACTACTCAGTTTTCAACCCTTTCACACGTATGATATAATAAATAAATTTTGCAATGTTTAAGAAAAGTCAACACACACTCCCTAATTTATTTAATTATATATATAGCTCTGTGTTAGGTTTATATTCGGTTAACGAACAGTATACAAACGCACTCAGTTCTTTAACAACACTGTGAGTTCAGACTTTCTAGATAAAATCATAAGCTATAGACATAATTGCGGAAAACTAGAATAATTAGGTTTACAAACTGTGAAAACACATGAACGGTTTAAAAATAAATTAAATAGCGTTACTTGAAACATTCAACTGATCTAGACTTTTTTATTTCTAGTTAGACTCGATCAAGATGCAACGTTACGAACAAAAGAAGTTATCAAATAGGTAATAATTTTAAATATGGTGCTTAACAAAGACATGGGGAGGGTAATTTCGAGACTCGGCTCATCGGACAGAGTCGTCATGACTTATATTTTAATACATAATTGTGCTTAGGTAGCGTTCTTACCATTTTGACTATGTTGTCTTAGATTCATCAAAATATAACTTGTTTATTTATTTTGGTCCCTTCCTTCGCTCTATATAAATATTAAATACTCCCCCTTCACATGCAACCCTAATCATCACCAGAAATAAATAAATAAGCAAATAAAAGAAGTAAAAATGAAGGGAGTGTTTCGCTGCATGAAGCCATTTTCCCTGTTATTTCTCTTAGCTATACTTTCTTCTACATCTTTGACTCGTGCAGATACTCAGTTCCATCAATTTGTCGTAAGAAAAATCCATCCATTACTCTTTGTCACAATAATAATATATACATATTATATATAAAGTCTAATATTACGCTCACCATTTAAATCCAGGTTAAAGAAACAGCAGTGACCAGGCTATGCAGAACCAAGAACATAATCACCGTAAACGGGCAATTTCCCGGGCCCACCATTGCCGTTCGAAACGGCGACTCGTTAGTCATCGAGGTCACTAATAGGGCCCTTTACGACGTAACGCTTCACTGGTAAATTAAAAAAATATATATAATTGGCTATGTCAGATTAGAAAACAGTAGCTATAAATAAATACATAATATCGTTTAATTTCATATTATTATAGGCACGGAGTTCGCCAGATGAGGACTCCATGGGCCGACGGGCCGGCCTATGTGACCCAATGCCCCATTAAGCCCGGCGAAACCTACACATATCGGTTCAAAGTTGATAACCAAGAAGGCACTTTGTGGTGGCACGCCCATAGCCAGTGGCTCAGAGCCACGGTCTACGGAGCCCTTGTCATATTTCCCAAAGAGGGTTCGATGTACCCTACATTTTCGGCGCCAAAGATCGACGTCCCCGTTATTCTCGGTTCGTACGTTGTGGCTTTTCGGAGACTGTGTATTACTAGCATTATTAATCGGCGTTTTTGAGTGATGATGATTTTGCAGGCGAATGGTGGGAAAGAGATATCACTGACGTGATGAGGCAGGCGCTTTTCTCGGGGGCCGCTCCGAATGTCTCCGATGCGTATACTATCAATGGCCAGCCAGGCAATCTTTATAGATGCTCTAGTCGAGGTGAGAGTTGGAATAATTTCGACAAACATACTAGTCGTCCGATTCGATAATGAATATATGTGTGATATATCCAGTGCACCTAAAACTGAAAGATTCTAGGGAGATTATCTACTCTTACACGTGTAATTGGTAAGATTCGTAAGTAAGACCTATTTTCTATAGCTCTCATACTTATTAGATGACTACTTCACTTCAAAGATTAAACTTGAAGAGAGCGCGTATTTCATTTCCAAAAGCTTATACGGTCAACGTAACAATTTGCAGGTACATTTCGGGTACAAGTAAACAATGGAGACACAATTCTTCTCCGAGTCATCAACGCAGCACTCAACCAACAGCTCTTCTTCTCCGTGGCAAACCACAAACTAACCGTCGTCGGCGTCGACGGGGCCTACAACCAGCCCTTCACCACGGACGTCATCATGGTCGGGCCGGGCCAGACCACCAACGTCCTCATCACAGCCAACCAAAGCCCGAGCCTTTACTACATGGCCGCTCGGGCCTACGCCTCGGCCCCAAACGCCCCATTCGACAACACGACCACGGTCGCCGTCCTGGAATACAAAGAATCGATCGCGTCCCGAAAACGGGCCCGGCCCGTATCCCCGCGATTGCCCGCCTTCAACGACTCGACCGCCGTGGCCAAGTTCACGGGGCGACTGAAGGGCCTACGCTCGCTGGCCCGAGTCCCGACCCGAGTCGACGATGAACTGTTCGTAACCGTAGGGTTAGGGCTCGTGAACTGCACGGCGGGGCCCACCTGCCAGGGGCCGAACAACACTCGGTTCGCCGCGAGCATGAACAACGTCTCCTTCGTACTTCCTCGTACGACCTCGCTATTGCAGGCTTATTACGAGGGCTCGCCGGTGGAATATACACGACGGATTTTCCGGCGGGCCCGCCCGTGGAGTTCGACTACACGGGGAACGTCAGCCGGGCTTTGTGGCAACCCGCTTTCGGGACGAAGCTCTATAAGCTCAAGTACGGATCGAATGTGCAGATAGTATTGCAGGGTACTTCGATTGTTTCCGTGGAGGACCATCCCATACACTTGCACGGGTACCATTTCTTCGTCGTGGGTCAGGGGAGTGGGAACTTCGACCCGAGGAGGGATACGGGTCGGTTCAACCTCGTCGACCCGCCCGTTCGTAATACGGTAGACGTGCCCGTGGGCGGGTGGGCCGTGATCCGTTTCGTGGCGGACAATCCGGGTGAGTGAAGGATGACGTGGTGATTTTTTTATTTTTTTTTAGTTTATTGACATTGAGTTAAGTAATAACTTGTGCTTTTTTTTTTTTTTTTTTTTTTTTTGTTCTTGGAAAAGGGGTTTGGTTATTTCATTGCCACATTGATTCGCATCTTACTTGGGGATTGGCGATGGCTTTCTTGGTGGAGAATGGGCATGGAGAATTACAGTCCATCGAAAAGCCTCCTTTTGATCTACCACAATGCTGAGAGAGTTATATTATCAGAAACGATTCGAAGCTTGTTGAACGTTATTTATGGTTGAAAGTTAGCTATTCGAATTATCAGGAAAAATTGTTGTTGATGAAATGAAAAGCAGTGTTGCTAGACCAATATTCAGATTCACATTACTAGCTAATTGAATTTCTAGCCAATGTAATTTTATCAGCAAATATCAGCTGCTTTTTGTAATTAACGCCGCCGAGGCCACGTGGCAGTGATATTTCCGTTTCTAGGCGTTGGCGTTAGTTGGCTAGTAACGACATCTTTCAAGCTCTAACACACTTTGTAAACTCCGTCGAGCTGATACATATGAGTTCATATTATTAGATCAAATGCGTCTGCGCATCACTACTCTTCTCAATCAGAACCATCTCCGCAATCAATCTTCTGCGAATTTTTCGCTTCGCTCGACGGAAATGAGTTCTTCGGTGCTGCTTCCTTCGATTTCGCTCAGCAAGAAGAATTTTGGCTGCACGCGTTTGGGGTCGAAGAATGGGAGTGCGAGGTTGCAGCTCGATAAATGTAGATCTCAATCGAGGGTTGTGATGAGCGTGGCTGTTGGATCGGAAGGGCTTACTGTGAACGATGCCTTGTTTAAGGATTATCAGCCTACCACTGCGTTTTTGTTTCCTGGCCAGGTTAATTGTTTCTTCTTTCTATACGGACAATATCATACCAAATGAGCTGTGTTGATAAACACTTGGTTCAAATCCAATTTGGCGTCGGCAAGTTTCGCTTCGATAATTTTCTAATTGCATTGTATTGACTGATATGTGGCCTTTCATCGTTAAAGGGTGCACAAGCCGTTGGGATGGGATCAGAGGCTCCGACTATTCCTGCTGCTGCTGCGTTGTTCAAGAGGGCTAATGAAGTTTTGGGGTATATTAACTTCAGCTGTGATATACTTTATTAACCTCCGGTTTCTCCCATTACTTCCAATTTGAGCTTGTTCTATTATGCTTATTTGTTATCGCATGTCCATGTCCAACATTTATTTCTCGTTGTTGAGTGAAGGTATGACCTTTTGGAAATTTGCCTAAATGGACCCAAGGAAAAGCTCAATTCCACTGTTCTAAGCCAGGTTTGATGCCATTCTAAGAGTTGTGACTTTTATGTACTGTACTTGTATCAATTTTCATCTGTTTAGCCCACCAAGAGAAGCTCCCTTTATGCATTATTGTTGCAACGGAATCAATGTTCCCTGAACATGGTTGATAATTGAGTTTAATTTTCCCTAATGTCATTTCTAAATCAATTCTCTCAGCCAGCAATCTACGTTACGAGTTTAGCAGCAGTGGAAGTCCTCCGTGCTCGCGATGGAGGTCAGCAAATAATAGACACAGTGGATGTGACCTGTGGCCTGAGTCTAGGAGAATACACTGCTCTCGCATTTGCTGGAGCCTTCAGGTTTCTAAAATTTCAATTTTCTGTGACTTCAGTTTATGATATCTTATCGAGCTCAACCAGTAATGATTTTGTTTTCGTCGATAAGCTTCGAGGATGGGCTGAAGCTAGTGAAGCTAAGGGGCGAAGCCATGCAGGTAAAATTTTCATTTCGTGTATTCTTATCTTGAAATTATAGTATGAGTTAAAAACTACGAAACCGCTTCCTATGCCCCTTCATCAGGATGCAGCTGATGCTGCTAAAAGCGCCATGGTAAGTATTATTGGGCTTGACTCCGATAAGGTACAGCAGCTTTGCGACGCCGCGAATCAGGAGGTAGACGAAGCAGATAGAGTCCAAATAGCAAATTTCTTGTGTACGGTAAGTTTTCTTCCTTTCCTTTCCTTTTCCATTTAATTTTTCTTGATGGACGTTAAATTCCCAACACGATTAATTGTATTGTAGGGAAACTATGCAGTCTCTGGAGGTCTAAAAGGAATAGAAGCAGTTGAAGCAAAGGCAAAGTCCTTCAAAGCTCGTATGACGGTAAAATCTACAACTCTGTTCTCTATCTACCTACAGCTCATTTTTTATGCTACTGGGCTTGTAAGGACATCATATGTTATTACATCAGGTTCGATTAGCTGTAGCCGGGGCATTTCACACTGGTTTTATGGAGCCAGCTGTGTCACGGCTAGAAGCCGCTTTGGCCTCAACGGAGATTCGAGCTCCAAGAATCCCAGTTATATCCAATGTAGATGCCGAGCCTCATGCAAATCCAGCGACGATAAAAAAGATCCTTGCTCGACAGGTATATATATAATATATCAATGCGAATGGAGATAGTTACATACATTTAACTCGCCGTAAACAATTTTAAACTTTCCTTGCCAACAAACAAATATTTCAGGTCACTTCTCCAGTTCAATGGGAGACTACAGTAAAAAATTTGTTGTCCAAAGGGTTGAAGAAGAGCTACGAGTTAGGACCTGGAAAGGTATGATGGTGTAATACAGAATGCTGCGAATTTAATCACATCTCAACTTGTCCTCTCTAGCTACGAATCAAACTCGCTCGAAGCTTACGTATCCCCTTACGTTTTCTTGTCACTGCTTAATGCATTTGAGGCTCGAATTTCATTCTCTTCTTGTGTGTTATATAGGTCATAGCAGGCATAGTGAAGAGGATGGACAAAGCTGCAGATATTGAGAATATCGCAGCTTAAAAGCTATTCTTCTGTTGCGGCTATAATCGTCTCATCAAATGTCATAGCCTTCTTCTATTGATCGGATCATATGTTAAGATTTTGGGCATGAGCATAAATACTTGTGATTTATTTTTCGAACTAATGTTCTCAATATTTAGATGTCTGAAACTTGCATATGAACTCGAAGACAAGAGTATGTTTTCTTGAGCAAATGCACCATTGAAGATATATCAACAATCACTTTAATACAGCATCACCAACCGAAGTGAAGGCAAAACAAGATAAGTTGTTGGTGATATCAAAGGAACACATACTATGACAAAAAACTGTTTGTTTAAATGCCTCAGACAACACAAATCACTCACGAGTTCGTCCCTCTTATTCCTCTCAGCCTCTCAATCCACTGCTCATCTGATACCCGAACCGCCCAATCGGGTGCCGGGCCAGGGAACTCGACCCGGCGCATAGCTTCGATGACTCTGACGGCATTCTCGGCAGGCAGCGGGGCGCGGCGGCGGCGCTCGTCTTCGGTGAACGCTCGCTCGATCGCACCGTCGCCTTCCACCTCCTCCGCCTCCTCTTCTTCTTCGTTTTCGCTGCTTAGATCTAACGATGAGACGCCGCCATCTAAGCATCCATTAGGTAAACATTGGTGTCCTGAATCGAGATCTCGATCGGTCAATTCTTCTTCTTCTACTCCTTCGCTGCAACCTTCGCCCTCGAGTGCTGTTATTGGCTGATAGTATTCGGTGGATTCGTCGTCGGAAGAGCTGACGTCGGAGTGGTTCCCGGAGCTGCCGTTATCAGCCGGAGACTGTGTCGTCCCCGCCGCGTTCATTTTCCTCGTCCGCCTTGCCTGTGTAGGTCGACACTTCCCAGGTCATAAATAGATCGAAGAATACCCCCAAAAAAAAGTACAACAGTCGAAAATCCTAATAAATAGAGACTAGATAAATAAAAAATAAATAGAGAATAGATAAATAAAAAATAAATAGAGAATAGATAAATAAAAAATGAAAATGAAAACAAAGTAATTGCACCAGCCGGGAATCGAACCCAGGTCTGTACCGTGGCAGGGTACTATTCTACCACTAGACCACTGGTGCTCACTGATTTCTCTTTTAGTTTATTGACAAACGTAATTGATCAAAAGTCAAATTCAGATATTGACATTACGCTCGTGCATACCATGGTACGTTGTATGAGTGTTTTCAAATTTCAATCTTTGGACCACATCGAATAGAGCTAAGAGAGTACGCAAGTGAATATCATCGTCGTATAGGTATTATCATACATTAAATTAATGTTAGGCAGCATATTCCATTTTTATTGTTTTTCTTAAAGAAGGTGATGGAACACGAGGCTACATTATATAATAGGGGAAAAACATTAACTACTATCTTAAACCCATTTTGCATCTATATAAAGATACGCAAACTACTAGTAAATATTATTATTCTTCTCACCATAGCAAGGGAAGTGAAGAAAGAGGCAACCAGCAGTAATGGATATCGTCACACAGTCGACGGCTATCATATTTTTAATGTTGTTGATATCTTACAAGTTCTTGAAGCACTCTTTGAGACCACCCAACTATGACGATGATCCAAGCATGGCGATTCTTCTCGGATGTTCGTCATCCCATTATTACACAAGAAGCTCTTCATCAATTCTTCTCACACGTCGTCCCTTATTTCTCTAATGTTTGGCCAGAGACGAGCCGTCGTTGCTTTGCTACTCCTCGAAGCTACTACATTTACATACGGATTGCCACTACTTTTTTTATTTGAATCTTTGTATGGTTGGTTTATTCGGGTTCACGACTAATATATGTGTATATCCGTTGTACTACTTGGATTATTTGAGGAGTGCAATAAATTTTAATTTATGCAATTTAATCATTCTTGATATTTCGTCGTCGATTCATATGTCCTGTTTTTTATCCTCCTTGAAAGAACTGTAATGGAAATGAAAGAAGTCAAGAAGAAAAGTACGGCAGTTTATAAGAGGCAACAAAAAGCTTTTAAGCTTTGGGGGATGGGGATCCCTTGACATTCTGTTAAATTACTTTTTGACCCTTTGAATTGATTTTTTTTTTTTATCGTATATATAGTTTACGCAATCATTTCTACTTCCCAGATTCTTTTTTTTTTTTTTGTTTTACTGAAATTCATAAGAATCCTTCTCACGGCCATAAAAAGCACAGCTCAGCTCAACCTATTGTTATTTTTGTCGCATAATAATAAATAATAAACATCGATTGATTGATTAGCCATCAAGGGTTTTCTTGACGGTAAAAGGCATCGCAAAATTGAGGAGGTTAGCTAAATCTAAGGTCTTTCATTTGCCGATGCCATGATTTTCGGGATTGTTGCTGTTCTTTTTTTTTTGGGATGCCTAGTGATCTCTTTTCTCTGAATGTTGCTTTACGTTTGTACTTTGAAGATTTTTCTTCTGGGGATATGGGTGGAATAGGATCATGTTCTTTTGTATTACCTTTCTTCCCTTTTTGCTGTTAACTGGATCAAATAGTTTTTTTTTTTTTCATGATCGATTTGGTTAGCTATTTCTGTTATGTTCTTTTTACTGCTTTGGTGAATCTTATGTGTTGAAATTGGATAATCAGCTCAAACGTTCTTTGACTGCTCTTGGTGAATCTTAGGTGTTGAAGTTGGATCGTCAGCTAAGTTAGATACATTAGGAATCAATGAAAGGGAAAAAAAAGCAAAAAACAAAGAGTTCACTTTGTGCAAATAATACTAATCATAAATCTACTTTATGCATCTAGGGATTACTTCATGTGTTATGGCATTTGCAGTGCTACTCAGCTCCATTCTTTTATATCTCTCTTCCTCTCTGTGTTATGCTTGATCTTCACTTATGACACCATCTTTTCCTTCTATTGCATGGACTGATATCTTGTTTTATGTTTTCTCTGTAGCATTCTATAATTCTACGCTTCGAAGTTTCAGAATTTTTGTCGCCTTTCAAAAGAGGGATAGAATATCGAGTCTTCTTGAGCCATCTCTACTTTTGCGCCAGTGGTATGCGCTTTCATTTGCATGACACCATATAGCGCACAGATCTACTAATCTTGTTTAAGATCATGGCATATGTGCCCGACAAATTTCTGCTCGGATAAAACTTCTGCCGCTCGCCCGCGTTTATCGCCTTCTTTTCCATAATTGGATTGTAATAACGATAACAGTTATGGATAATAAGATCAACGTATTGATGGAAAAGTACGAGCTTGGGAGATTATTAGGTCAAGGAACGTTCGCAAAAGTCTACTACGGTAGAAGTATTCAGACAGGTCAAAGTGTGGCGATAAAACTAATCGACAAGGAAAAGATTACAAAAGTAAGGATCATCGACCAAATCAAGCGCGAAATCTCCATCATGAGGCTCGTGAGGCACCCATTCGTCGTCCATCTCTACGAAGTCTTAGCTACGAAGACAAAGATATACTTCGTCATGGAATACGCAAAAGGAGGCGAGCTCTTCAACAGAGTAGCCAAGGGAAAGTTAAAGGAAGACCTTGCAAGAAAATACTTTCAGCAGCTGATAAGTGCAGTCGAATTCTGCCACAGCAGAGGCGTTTACCACCGCGATTTGAAGCCCGAGAACATATTGCTAGACGAAAACGACAACCTTAAAGTTTCTGACTTTGGTCTGAGCGCTTTGGCCGAATCTACACGCCAAGATGGCCTCCTTCATACGACTTGCGGGACCCCAGCTTATGTGGCGCCTGAGGTATTGAACCGTAAAGGGTACGATGGGGCCCTAGCTGATATTTGGTCTTGTGGGGTGATTCTCTTCGTCTTATTGGCTGGTTATCTTCCCTTTCACGACTCGAATTTAATGGAGATGTACAGGAAAATTGCAAGGGCTGAATACAGATACCCTCGTTGGTTTTCTCACGAAGTTCGTTCTTTGCTGACTAGGATATTGAATCCCAATCCTTACAGTAGGATTTCGATCGCTGAGATTAAGGAAAACCCATGGTTCAAACGCGGTTTGGAGTCCATACAGAATTCGTCGGAGAGCAGCAGCAGTTCTTCGGACAGTGGTGGGCAAGAAAGTAATGGCGGCAACACACTTACGAGGATAAATGCGTTCGATATTATTTCTCTGTCGAACGTTTTCGATATATCGAGGTTGTTCGAAGAACAGTCGGCGAGGAAGGAGGTAAGGTTCATTTCTTCGAAGCCCGCATCTGTAATCATCTCTAGGCTGGAAGAAATCGCCAGGCGCATGAAGCTGAAGGTAACTAAAAAGGACGGGGGATTGTTCAAGCTCGAAGGATTGAGGGAGAGTAGAAATGGGGTTCTATCGATCGACGTGGAGATATTCGTTTTGACATCGAATTTTCACTTGGTTGAGGTTGAGAAGACGAATGGGGACACTTTCGAGTACCTCAGAGTCTTGAACGAGGGCATCAGGCCTGGCCTTCAAGACGTCGACGGTGATTCAGAATCTGAACGAGCGCCACGTCAGCGAAGGCATGAGCAATCTGAGTTGAGAGACGGGCAACCGTAGACGATCCTTTTCCTGTTTTTTTTTATCTATTTATTCACTATTTTACGGGAGCTATTTATGCCTCGATTCAATCGAGACAGAGCTTAGACCATTTACGTAGTTTATGTCTCATCCATCTATAGACTGGTGAGTGTTGTGGTTCCTTGTAAGAACCAAAACCACAGTTGTCTGTAAATTCTGTTTAGCTTTTTCGTCATCAAAGTTTGGTTACACCTCAGTTTCTCTCTGTTCATCCACTATTTTTTTCTGGGATTTGCAACTGTCTGGAAAAGATTATTGTTTTCGATTATCAGATGAAATACGTTTGCCCCACCACTCTAACACCACAAGATACGTATCAGAATAAGAAAAAGGATGTTTATTTCATTTTGGAAAAACGTTATGACAAAGATTCCATAACATTACAACAGATGTACACAAATAAGGGATAAACAGAGTTTATAATCATGAGAAATCAAACAAATATAGGAGAACTTGTCAAGTCAATGATATCAGGGTAGGCAGCAGTTGCCTTCCTCTTCTTCGTTAATTTCAAATTCTTCGCAGAGCACGGCGAAGGCGTGAAAACGTCGATGACCTCGACACTCTGACCAAAAGCAGGGCAGTTCTTGACAGAGGGTTCTTCTGCTGTATCAGCAACAGAGGCATCAGTTGACTCTTTCGGCAAGTGCTGATCTAAAGCAGAACTGATTGCAAAGACATCGTGTGTGTTTGTAAAGAAAGAAGACGATGATGCTCTGACGGGAGAATTATAGCTAATATCATCGATGGAGAAAGAATGGTTACATTCTCCTCTTGAGCTTTTACCCTCCTCAGCGGCGATTCTAGCCAGACGTGTCCTTAAATCACAGTCCTCATAATCTTCCTCCTCTTCATCAACAGTTGATTTATCGCAAACTTCAAGGCCAGATACTTCATCATCTATTTCGCCATGAGACTTATTGTAAAGGGGAAGCTCGTTCATACAACATATTTGAATCCGCATCTGCTCGGGCAAAGCGGGGCAGGCGGAGGTGAGGGTTTGGTACTTTGTGGAGAATAAGTTCACCGTAAGGTTCAAACTGAGAAACGCCAAGACCGAGTACAGTATCAGCTCGAAAGCTCCTATCATCTTCATCATCTAATCTTATTAAAAAAATAAAAGATGTTGGCCTACCTTTCCCATGAAGGTAGAGTAAGCATAGTGTATACGAGTTTGATCTTGTTGGCTAATCCCGAGAGAGATTTGAAAGTTGCAGCTGCCGATCTCACTGCTAACGATTCCAACGGATGCTGCCAAGCCCATTCGAACTGCACGATTGATTGTTCGATCATACAATCATCACTCACAGTGACAAGTTGCTTTGGAGATTTAGCATTCATTTAATCGAAAACCTTATGTGCAATCACAGCATCGTCCCAAGGTGCATAAATTGAATCACTTGGAAATCAGAATTAATTACCTGCAGAGCAGCTATGTTAGTAGGGAAACCATAGATGCATAGCACCATCTCCCACGGCCGTTTGCGCTTAGTCCTCCACGCCCCACAGCCGATCTCGCCGTTGTGTTGCCTTATCCTCCGCCGTGGGTTCACCGTGTATCTGCCGAGAACGACCCCCCAAGAAACGAAAAAGTAAAAAAAAAAAAAAAAAAAGAAGAAGAAGAAAAGGCAAATAAATTGAAAAACGTTCATCAGAAAACAAGAAAATGACTCGATTATTACGCATATAACTGGAATATGTCGGAAACTCGTACCCGATGTATGTGTGGCCTTTGAACCTGGGACTGAGTGACGTCAGCAGATAGCAAGCGTGAAACTTGCTAGTATTCTCCTTATCGTCATCATGAAACCCCTCCGCTCGTTCTTCGACTTCGCCGCCGTCCTCATCGCTTCGCTTTTTCGGAATTATAGTTTTCTGAGTCTTTCTTCTCCTCATCTTCGCTTCGTGCTCGTTGTCCGAGATGATTGAGATCAGAGAAATGAGCCCCTTTCGAAATTTGACCGTTGCGACTCGTTGTGATATTTTGGTGTTTTCTTTATTTAGAGGACTTGATAATGTGATTTTAATCGAGAGGGTCTAAATGGGCGTCGATAAAACTATTGGGACATTCAAAGTTATTCACATAGCTGGATCATTTCCAAAAGGCCCAAAAAAACTAATTAATTTTGTTTGTTAGAGAAAGAGAGAGGTTTAACTTACAAAGAAAAGATAAGGTTGAGTTTAAATAACTTAATTTTTAGACAAAGAAAAGAGAGAGGTTGAGGTTTAACTTACACTGATGTCCTCATTTAAATAACTTAATTTTAGACAAACATAACATGGAAGAATAAGGCAAAATTACTACATACATATACACACTAAACACGACCTGTAAGAAGTCTTCTAGTTTATCACCACCGTTTGCTAAATAAATCATATGATATGACAAACGTTACTTATCATACGTGTATTGCTATATTATATACACTTTAATAAATGAAGCTTCTTTAGTATATGGTAGTCAGTGACCTAATCTGAAAAATGAAACGAAATTGCAAAATTGGTCGAGATGTTACGTTTCCTACCTACCCACTCAACCAAAAACCCACTAAAAGGATTAAGATTTAAATTGGCTGAGAGTTGACATTGCTTACAAAACAATATCATTTATTTCAAACAATCCATAAAAGAGACGATTAGCTACAATAATCTATAATGTAATATGTAAGCGTGTCGGCTTTGAATTGCTATGCTGATTAGGAATCCCAACAAACAAACCATACCACAAATTTACAAAGAATCGTCTGCCATTTGAGAAAAAAATAATATTACCATAAGAAAGATGGAAAAGAGCAGTAATTTATACCAAGTTCATAAGCAAAGATGGAAATAGAAAAACTCGAATCACTAAAGAACATAACCATTTGATATCATTCACATCACAATTCGTAAAGTTTGGTAACATCTAAAAGAAAACAAGTTCAGTACAAGAAAGCAATGCATATTGCCACACGAGAAGTTTCCATATATGTATATTTGAATTCCGTAGCACTCAGATGAATACACAGAGAACATACAAAGAGACTGCAGAGGAGATCAAGAATCTCCCGAAATGACTTAGGAACAGCATCATATTACTGACAAGAATCATTATCAATGATGGTTTTTGTCTGTAGAAGACGACATCGAAGATGATGATGAAATCAAATTCTTCCAAAGATATCTCCCACTGGCCATGTCGACGAATGTCCAAAAAGACTTTTGCAGAGCAGCTGAAGCCTAATCCAAATACAAAGACAGAATCAGCTAACTCACTGTCCAAGTTTACAAGGAATGGATACTATAACACCTGAACTGGCATAGAATAGCTAATGTTGTTGTTCAGATTATTACAAGTTGGCCAAAGTCTCAAGAAAATAAAGGAATAGGGCCAAAGAGAGCGATGATCAAGTTAAAGAATTCGATTGCCGAAAGCACCACAAAGACAGATCTTGAAAAAATGAGTCAGTCCCAGAAAAGGCAATTATTGAAATTAAGGAAGATCATCCTCTATTAAAGAGAAGCAAACTGATCAACCAAAAAAGTAATCACTTCATGTGTGAAATTGTGGGGAAATTAAACTAACAGAACAAGAACTCCTTCAAATCAACATCAATTCAAAATTTTAACCTCCATCGAATCGTATTCCAGCTAGAAAGCAACTCAAATCCTCAGACCACACAACCAAACAAACAAAAAAAAGACGATAAGAGAGCTCATTTCACCTTGGCCGAAAACGGAAGCGCATTATCAGTCTCAATCTCCTCCTTGGCGTCGTCTTTCTGCGCGTTCGGTGAGGAATTGAGGTTTCTGATGACGAAAAATCCGGCAACCGTAGCAGAGAGGAAGATCAGAATAATTCTCAAAGGACACATTTTTTTTTTTTTTTATGTCTTTAGGGTTTCTTTTAGATTTTCATCGTAATTTTACTTTCCTCTCTGCAAATTGAGGATTTATGGAGAAGAAACGAACTTGTTATCTATGGTGTTTTGGGTGATGGTGGTGGGGTACACATTCTCCGTCTCCTATTGACTCTTAGCTCAATAATTTTCATTTCCCACCAAATTTTAATTATATATATTCATCATTTCCATTCCATCAAAATTTAATTATAGAAAGTGCTCCAACATTATGTTTAGTATATAACGAATCAATTTCGGCAAGATTAATCCTTTCGATTTGTGTGGGATGTCTTAAGACTATACCAGCATAAAAGTCAATATCACAAAAGGAAAATTGAACTCATAAATTACTATCCTAAAGTAGTTTAGAAAAAGAAGTTGCTCCGTATTTCAATTTGACATAGGACTTCTATGATCAATATGATATCATATAATATACGTGGTACATTAAACAACTTGTGCACATAAAATAATTCCTCAAAACCGCACCTTAGCTTGCCCATCCCCGTTGAAATATTTTTCTTATCTATACTATATCTATATTCTTATATTAATTGTGAGGGGAGTTAAAAACTGTCAATTATCTATCAGTATCAATTGCATCAAAAATTTGAGCCGATTTGTTGGTTACTATTTTCATTTAACGTGTGAAAGAAAACTGCTGTGCAGTTTGGAAAAAAAATCGACTTTAAATTGCACTTGACCAGATCAACCTTACGGACTATTTAATTACTTATATATAGCTGCACAGGTGTAGATTGTGCAAAGTCTACTAGTATATTATATTAATGCTCCGTATGAGTTAAAAACCGCTCAATTGGTGTTTCAATCGGCCAATCATAATTTTTCTAAATTAATAATTAACATAAAATAAAAAATAAGAAATTGGACACTGCCCTTCTTTCCTTATTAATTGTTATTTAATATTTAACAAATAATTTATATATTAGGTACTACATGCACATGAGCGTGCAATTTAGACTAGTAATATATTATCGCTCCAAACCGAATATTATTATTTGTTGCGACCAAAGACATACAGTTTCCATTTTTAGATCTAATTTCAATATTGCGGGTAAAGTAAAATAAAATTGAGGTGGCCGTATAGGTCAATCCTTGTTTGTATATTTTTTTGTATTATTTGTCTTGATCTTTTGAAAAAAAATTAACCAGATTTTGTTTATTTTTAATTATCCCATGTTTCTACAATGTATAATTCATAATCATAATAATCAGTTAATAATGAATTTTAGAACTTCGGAATTTGTTTAGTTAATTCACCGCGCAATGACGAAAAGATCCCTTCATCACGGATATCAAGAATACACAACAATCTTCCTCTCCCAAACGACGACGTCGTTTTGTGCCTGTGTAAGTGTAACCTAATAGTTTTCGATTATTATATAACTCGTAAACTGTTCTGTGTCAGAGAGCATGCAGTGCACAGTGCACAAGCTACAAAATTCACTTCAACGTTCAACGACGTCGTTTGTGCCGCACTCACCCATCCCAGTCCCACCCCACACAGTCGCGCTTCTCTCTGTTTTTGTCCCGTTTCTTGATGCAACCCTCCTCTCAATTTTTGAGGCGGCGAAACCTCTGAAAACTGTGTTAGTCTGGTAAGCTTCTGTTCAGCTTCTTCCAAAGTTTCCTCGTCCTTTTTTAAGACTTCTGCTGAATGCTGGTTTGTACTTCGTGTTTATCTGATTCGTTGTCGTGAATCGCTGAGGTCGGTGTTTGATTTGCTAAGCATTCTCAGCTTGAACTTATTGTGGTAAGCGAAAGAAAAACATTTCTTGAAGAAGAAAGAAGAACAATTCTGTCATAGTTTCATGTTAATGGGGCTGGAGGGGAACACACAGAAAATGGAATTTGATGCTTTTAAAGAAACGCTTAAACCTCATTCTGATATCTTGGATACGGTATCAAAGGCTTCCATGGTCAGTAGGTTTAGGTCCATTGGTGTTTTTCCTTCATTGGAAAACGCAAGTGAAGGTCATGTCCAAAGGCTGGTTGCCAAAGACGAGGAGAAGAGCGTCGATGATGTAAGAGAGGAATCCAAGTTTGATGATGCAGTTAAACAAAATTCAATGTCAGCCAAAGTGGGAAGAAACGATCTGGGATTTGTCAGCCATGAGGAGGTATCGAAACTTTTCGACGTGCTTTTGGATTTGAAATTGGCCTATGTAAAACTTCAAGAAGCCCACGTCCCATACGATCCAAAGAAACTCAGAGCTGCAGATTGGGACGTGGTAGCAAATCTAGACGCTCTCAGCAAGCTTAAGAAGGCTTATAAAGAGAAGCAAGCTATTGCAGCCAATCCCTTTTCTGCAGGTTCTGCTCTTTTGCTTGCAGAGATTCATGTGAAAGAGAGGCTGTTAGAGAAATTGAAGTGCCAAGTGAAGATTAAAGATATAGTTTTGACTACTTTACGACAAAATCTCAGAGAATTGGAGGCAATGAATGAAAAATTGGCTGAAGAAGGCGAAAAGGACAGAGAGAGGGAATCCCTTCTCAAGGCTTTCAACAATCAGTATTCGCTCGAGAACGTTGCTGCGATCGCTGGAAAATCTATCCACGAGTTCGCAAAGCCATTGATCGCCCTGATGAAAGCTTCTGATTGGGATTTGGACAGAGCAGTCGACGCTGTACAAGAATCAGTCGTATACTCTAAGAGGTCGCACAAAAAGTACGCATTCGAAGCCTATGTTTCTAGAAGAATGTTCCACGGTTCTTCATCCCATCGACTTAGCACGTGGGAGGATGCAACGAACGTGGACGATCCAATGGAAGCCCTCGTAAGATGCCCGCAATCTGATTTCGCCAGGTTTGTCAGGGCAAAATATCTGCTAGTAGTTCGCCCCGAGATGGAAGTTTCGTTTTTCGGCAACTTAGACCATCGAACTTTCGTGTCCAATGGTATTCATCCTCAAACTCCATTTTACAGCGCATTCGTTAGAATGGCGGGGCGGGTTTGGGTTTTGCTTGGATTAACTGCGTTCAGTGAGCCCAAAGCTGAAATCTTTGGAGTTCGAAGGGGAAGTAAGTTCTCAGATGTATGCATGGATGTGGTCGATGAGTTAAAGGATTTCAAGAATATGAGTAAAAAGAAATGCCAAGTTGAGTTCATGGTTATGCCTGGGTTTAAGCTCGGAAATACCTTAGTAAAAGCTCGAGTTTATGTATCTTGATGTTGAATTTCTGAGTTGTGTCCGTACTATTTTCTTTTTATATATGTAATTGTTAAGCGATTAGCCGCAAATTCTTGTAGTTAATATATGTATAATACAATGTACGATTACGATTTCTGCCTATATAAGAACAAACTTAGAACTTTAGTCACACGCGTACTATCATCTTTCTCTCTTCCTTAATTTTCATTCGCAGACACGGAAAAGATAAAGAAAGAACGAGAAAAGAAAGATCCCATTTTTCGCAATGGGAAATCACAAGTTCAGATTTTCAGATATGATCCCAAACGCCTGGTTTTACAAGCTTAGAGACATGAACAGTACGAAGAAGCTCAGCAGAAGCCAAAGTCATTTATATAATTCGCATCATCAACAGTCATCCTTTAACGTTCACAGCATCAACAGATCATACTTACCATCTCCGTCCCTAACCCAAAAGCTGCAGCCCAGAAAATCGTCGGACGTGATGAGAGCAGACGATAAACTCATTGTCAAGCTTCTTCTTCAGACAGTCTTGAACTCCTCGAAGAACTTTCGAGGAAATCAGCGGCGAAGAAAAGAACCAAGAGAAAGACTGTTTACGTGCCTTCTCCAAGAACATTTGCAGGTGACGTTGGTGATTCTTATTCATCCTCCGAAATTGAGCTTTACGAATCTCCGTCATCTGAATTCGATCTCCATGAGTCGTCTTCCTTTTCTGGCGGCTCTTGCAACTGTAAGTTATGTTCTTCGTCGGCAGCTGATATCATCATAGACATGGAAGAGCGAAGATCGTCGTATCATCGCCGTCAAGATATTAGGATCAAAAGGGTCGGAGATAAGCTTGATCTCGTATCAGGCATTGAACTTCCTCGGATCCTCACCAAGCCCACAAAACATAATTCCATGGAAGAATCTCTGAGCTCTTTCAGAAACTCACCTGCTGTCAAAAACCCTAACGTCGACAAACCAGAGAAGAAACGCCAGGCGGCGGAGACGACGGCGAGAATTTCTTCATCATTTCGAAGAACTCCGTCGCGTGCAGGGAGAGTGAAAATCCGAACAAGCTTCAGAGGAAAGAGAAGCAGTGACGTTCATGGAAGGAAAAGCAAAACTACTGCAAGCAGTGCGAAAACTGATGAAGACAAAGGATGTTCGCTGTTTTGTTCTGATAGCTTGGCTATGGTGAAGGCTTCTTTCGATCCTGAGAAAGATTTCAGAGACTCAATGTTGGAAATGATCGTGGAGAACAAAATAAGGGCAACAAAGGACTTGGAAAAACTACTCGCTTGCTACCTTTCGCTGAATTCGAATCGGTACCATGATATTATCATCAAGGCTTTCATGCAAATCTGGTTTAGTTTCCCTGATTGTTGTTGAAAAAAGTAGATAAATTGCTGTATCTCAATGATAGTCTTGTAATTATAGGAACATAAATATGTTAAAGTCCTAATTTGCAACTCTTAATACATGTGAACAAGACCACAATTAGACAAGCTACAAAACATTATCAAGACAACTTTATTAGACAAGAAAACAATAAATCTAAAGCTACCAAACATGTTTACCAAACATGTTTTATTATAGTAAAAAATAATGAGCTATATTGTCTACTTAGAAAACCCTATATAAGCATGCATGTTTGTACTCTTTTATCAATTCAATGAAAACAATATAATACAACTAAGAAGTGCCGTAGCATTCTTTTTATTCTACTTCTCTAATTTGCCTCCAACAAATTGTGGTATCAGAGCCTTGGAAAAAAAAAAATATTTCGTCTTCACCCTCACCTCTTCATATACGTGAATCATATATCCCAAGCAAGCATCTCATATTTTCCACCTATCAAAGCTCACGCAAGAATTATCAAGCAAGCATCATCTTTTTTCTAAAAGAACTCAGCGTAGAGCACTCAAACGCTACGTGAGATGACTTCAAATCAAGTGATGACTATGTTTTCTTACACTCCGAATCAAGTTCCAATATTTGACGGAGAAAATTTCGACTATTGGTGTAGTCAAATGGAAACGTTATTTATCTCCCAAGATCTATGGGAGGTTGTTGAAGAAACGTATGCAGAGCCACCACCTCAAGAAGTTAAAGACGAGTCCGATGAAGAAGAATGGACAGACGCACAACAAAAAGAGTATAACAAAAATCGGAAGAAGGATGCTAGCGCTCTAAGGTTCATCCAACAAGGTATAAGCAAAACCATATATCCCAGAATTCATGGTATTAGAAAGTCCAAAGAAGCATGGGATATTCTCAAGGAAGGTTTTCAAGGAAACGAAAAAGTAACATCAATCAAACTCCAATATCTTTGGAGAGAATTCGATAACTTGGCGAAAAAAGACAACGAAGCCATGCAAGTCTATCTCACTCGAGTTGCTGAGATCGTTAATCAAATCAGAAGCCTTGGAGATACTATTGAAGAGAAGAAAATTGTCCAAAAAGTTCTAAGGAGTCTTCCCTCTAAATACGATTATATCGTCGCCGCGATCGAAGAGTCGAAGGACCTGACCAAGTTCACTTTTCGTGAATTAACAAGCTCATTCCAAGTTCATGAAGAGCGCATCAACAAATCCTCAAATCAATCTCTGGAGCAAGCGTTTGACTCCAAGATGAACATGCAAGTAACCAAAAATACTTCATGGCATTATAAGGGAAGAGGCGGTTCAAATCAAATGAGAGGAAGAGGACGAGGCCATCCAAGTCATTTTAGGTCTAATGGTGGAAATTCAAACCAACAAGCAGGCTGCCGAATTTGCAAGAAAACAAATCACGAAACAAAAGATTGCCGATTCAAGTGCAAGAAGTGCCAAAACGCCAACCATTCTCAAAGAGATTGTTGGTATCAACAAAACTCGGAGAAAAATGAAGCAAATTTCATCAAAGAAGTCGGGGAGCAATTATTTTCTTGCATGACGGATCAACATCAACCATCATGTATGTGGTATTTGGATAGCGGATGTAGCAGCCATATGACCGGAGAAAGGACGTTGTTCGTTGAGCTTGATCAAAATTTTTCGTCGGAGGTGAAACTCGGCGATGGCAAGCTACACAAGGCTGAAGAAAAGGGAACTATTGCAGTCCAAACTAAAGAAGGTAACAAAAAACTCATTCAAGGAGTTCTTTATGTGCCAAATCTTACGAGTAATCTTCTTAGTGTTGGGCAATTATTGGAGAAAGGATATTCGGTATTTTTTGACGATGGAAAATGCAGAATTTTTGATAAGAAAAGCAATAATACTATTGCTTATGTTCCTATGAGTCCAAACAAGGTGTTTCCAATGATCATCCCTCTTCAAGAGAAAGTGGCGTTCAAGGGAGAAAATTTAGAGCAATCTCAACTTTGGCATTTAAGATACGGACATCTCAACGGCAAGGGGCTAAAGCTGCTCAATCAAAAGAACATGGTGATAGGTCTACCAAATATTGATCAACAAACAGAAATATGTGAAGGTTGCATATATGGCAAAATGCATCGACTTCCGTTTCCAAAAACAACTTGGCGAGCGAAGGAACCGCTGGAACTTGTTCATGCGGATATCTGGGGACCGACGAGAACTCCATCTCTCGGTAACAAAAAATATTTCATTCTGTTTGTTGACGATTTTACAAGGATGATGTGGGTTTATTTTCTAAATGAAAAATCCGAAGCGTTTGCGACTTTTCTGAAGTTTAAGGCTCTTGTCGAGAAACAGAGTCAATATAAAATTCAGACACTCAGAACGGATCGAGGAGGAGAATTTATATATCATCCGTTCATGGAATATTGTAAGGAAAATGGTATTCAGAGGCAACTCACGGTTCGAAGAAGTCCTCAACAGAACGGAGTCGCCGAAAGAAAAAATCGCACAATCGCGGAAATGTCAAGGAGCATGATGATCGGCAAAGGATTACCTAAAAACTTCTGGGCTGAGGCTGTTCATACTTCTATTTATATTTTGAACAGGTGTCCGACGAAAGCTGTACGGAACAAAACGCCTTTCGAAGCTTGGCACAAGAGGAAACCCGTGGTTGATCATTTGAAGATTTTTGGTAGCATTGCGTATTCACATATCTCAGCTCCAAATCGAGACAAGCTCGACACAAAAGGTGAAAAACTCATATTTATTGGATACAGCGATGAGTCCAAAGGCTATCGACTTTATAATCCTCTAAATTGCAAGCTCGTTATTTCGAGAGACGTAATATTTGATGAAATGGCTCAATGGAGTTGGGGAGAAAATTCCTCACAACAATTTTCTGCAAATGAATTTTTTGAACCAACCAATGGCGAAGAAGAAAATATAGTAGCAACTCCACCTCAAAGTCCCGGACCTTCTTTATCAAATTCAGGAGGAGAAAACTCAGATTCGCCGGTAAGAAAAACTCGATCTTTAAGCAATATTTATGAAACTTGCGAAGTTGCTTTCTCCACAGTTGAGCCAAGTAGCTTTGAAGATGCTGCAAAACAAGACGTGTGGATAAAGGCTATGGAAGAAGAAATTGCAATGATCGAAAAGAACAAAACATGGGAATTGGTGGACCTGCCGGAGCATAAAGATATAATTGGTCTCAAATGGATTTTCAAAACGAAACTGCTCGAAGATGGAAGCATACAGAAACATAAGGCTCGACTCGTTGCCAAGGGATTCGCTCAACAACCAGGAGTGGACTTCAACGAGACTTTTGCGCCTGTTGTTCGAATGGAAACTATTCGACTAGTACTTGCTCTTGCGGCACAATTAGAACTACAAGTATTTCAACTTGACGTCAAATCAGCCTTCCTAAATGGCGAACTCGACGAGGAAATCTACGTGCAACAACCTCAAGGGTTCGAAATACAAGGAAAAGAAGATAAAGTATATCGACTCAAAAAAGCGCTATACGGATTGAAGCAAGCACCGCGAGCATGGAACAAGAAAATTGACGGATATTTTCAAAGAAATGGATTCTCTCAAAGTCCAAACGATCATTCTCTATATGTGAAGAAAAGTGGTGAGAATTTTATGATTGTCTGCATATATGTTGATGACCTTATCTATTTAGGAACCAAAGAATCGGAGGTCGAAGCTTTCAAAATAAATATGATGAACGAGTTCGAGATGACAGATTTAGGAGCGATGAAGTACTTTCTCGGAATTCAGGTCAAACAATCTAAAGGTGAAATATTTATTTCTCAAGAGAAATATACGGAAGATCTTTTGAATAAATTTCGTATGGAAAATTGCAAGCCTGTTTCTACTCCTATGTCTGCCAACGATAAATTTTTGAAATCTGATGGAGCTGCGAAGGTTGATGGTAAAATTTTTCGAAGTCTTGTTGGCTCTATGATCTATCTCACAAACACAAGGCCAGACATTGTGCATGCCGTTAGTTTGATCTCCAGATTCATGAACGAGCCAAGTCAAATTCATTTTTCAGCGGCTAAAAGAATTCTTCGTTATCTTCAAGGAAGCAAAAATCAGGGCATCAGGTATGTAAAAGAGAGCAAAAATAATCTGATCGGATTTACTGACAGTGATTGGGCAGGTTCTTTAGATGATCGAAGAGTACTTCGGGATACCTATTTTGCATGGGCACTAATATAATTACCTGGAGTTCGAAAAAGCAAAAGACGGTCGCACTCTCTACAGCGGAAGCTGAATATATCGCCGCCACAGACGCTACTTGCGAGGCGATATGGTTGCGCAGACTTCTAGCAGATTTACAGCAAGTTCAGGAACAACCTACAATAATCTATTGTGACAATATGTCGACCATTGCTATGACTAAAAACCCGGTGTTCCATTCAAGGGCAAAACATATTGAGATGAGACATCATTTCATAAGAGATATGGTGAGCAAAGGAGAGATCAGTTTGGAGTTCATCGGCACAAACGATCAAGCTGCAGATTTTCTTACAAAAGCTATTCCTACGGCGAAATTTCAGAAGATCAAAGATGAGCTGAAGATTGCAAATTAAGAGGGAGTGTTAAAGTCCTAATTTGCAACTCTTAATACATGTGAACAAGACCACAATTAGACAAGCTACAAAACATTATCAAGACAACTTTATTAGACAAGAAAACAATAAATCTAAAGCTACCAAACATGTTTACCAAACATGTTTTATTATAGTCAAAAATAATGAGCTATATTGTCTACTTAGAAAACCCTATATAAGCATGCATGTTTGTACTCTTTTATCAATTCAATGAAAACAATATAATACAACTAAGAAGTGCCGTAGCATTCTTTTTATTCTACTTCTCTAATTTGCCTCCAACAAAATACTCGCTGACAATGATTTTTCACGAGCATCTTCATTGAATTGTCCATTTATGTTTCTTTGGTATCCTCGAGGTTGTGTTATATGTGATTTTGCAACCTACACACACATATATGTACCTTAGGAATGATTTTTTCTGAAGAAAAGAATGTTTTCAATCTTCCCAAAGTAATTAATCTACGACACTATCTATAGCTCTGACAAGATTCTGAACGGTTTGTTCCTTTACATTTCAATTTTCAACTTCGCGAAGTTGTTTAGTTCCTGCAAAGACATGAGCTTTTAGCGTAGGGTTTCTTACTATTAGATGATGCCCATATACTTATTATCTTTGCAATAATAACTTGCATTATCACTTTAATAAAGACGGTTAATAATTCTCAAGAGAGTGGAACACTAAGAATTGTAGGGTAAACATCCACTTTAAAAGCACGTAGGCCACAAAGCAAAGGTGCTTTCGAGTCGTAATTATGAAGGAGATGAGATGCCTTTAGTAGCTGTTCGTGCACATAAAAGAGTGGACACATTCCATCTCTTAATATCATGTCTTTTCATATTTCGCATGCCATTGGACCACCCTTCACACGTAATAATGTCGCACATGAACATTATTAATTTGAATAATTATGCGATTTTATGGATTAAATTTTGTAAAAAAATATATAACTGTTCAGGTCAGGTTATACATGAAACATCCGACGTGGGCCAAGGATGCCATGATAGACGAGTTTTGGTCCCTAAAGGACTGAAGGGCAAATGATTTTTGGCACTTTCCAGGCATTTTCTATAGTTGGTTAGACACGTAGAGATGTAGCACATATGTAGGTAGCATTATTTAACATGTTTGGTCATATATATACGCATTGACTTTAATTATTTTGTATTCCACGGATTAGCAATCATGCAAATCTTGTTTAGGTAGCATAACCATATACTTTGAGATTCGTATATTGTCCGTTTCTTCTTGGGCTTTTCAATTGATGGGGTTCATAAACTTTTAGCGAAGCGGTTTGAATGCTTCGAATCCAAAGCAGTGTGCAAAAAGATGATAGAATCAGAAAGCAGGCAAAAGAACAGCAAACAGGGAAATCCTCAATTTCACTAACTCAAAAAAACTCTGATGAAATGATCGTCACAAGGGCTGGCATGGATTTAATATCATAAAGCGATCAAATTTATCGAAAACGATTAAAAAGATAATTTAGTAAGCAATACTGATAGAGAACTCAAGCACGGCCAGCAGCGGGTGCACCGCCAACACGAGGAGCTTGGCCCGCCTTGGGTAAGTCATCCTATAAAATAACAGGTGAAGAACATTTCAAGCCTCTATATTGCAGCAGTCAAACCAAGAAAAAGGGACATGGCATTTGTTTACCAAGAGAAAAAGCATAGATGTGTAGTTAGTTCCTAGAATGTCATGAAGGAACAAGAGAAATACTTGAGGAGGTCATAAAAACTAACCCTTGGGCGTCTAAAGCGCTGGGGAGGCTCACGGTTCCTCCTATCAGTGCGCGAACGCACACGAACAACCTTGGAGTGAATCGCACAAGAGACGCAGTATTGCATCTTCACATAGAGCTTAGGCAGGGTGTAACCTATTATTGTACAACATTGATAAAAATTTATCACTTTCATAAGCCTATACATGAGTTAGAAACCACAAAGAAATGATGCCTACCATCGAAAGCACAGGCCTCCTGAACATCCCTGACAGCAGCTTGCTCGACAATGTTTCTCACCAAAAACCTCTTGATTGCCTTGTCCTATCCAAATCAAGGTAATGAAAGCACACATCAATTCTTCGAATAGATACAGAATGGTAATAATCCCTGTATAAATTTTGCATAAACGAAAATTTTGTCACCTACACCGGGCAAATAAATTATACATCTGCATAAAATCTTTTCATACTAAATATCTAGACCACAAAATAACCACATTCAAAGCACAAAAGGATTCTTCACTCGTCAAACATGAATAGCGTAGGCACATATCAAACAGTTTATCATGGAGAATCCACAAAGCCAACCTATTTCCGAATTAAACACTGCCCACAGCTCAGCTCAAACAAAAGAATTACAAAAAAACAGGCTAATGAGCTCGAAAAAGTATAATCAACCTACCTTTGGGCAACATTTGCCACAGTTGGAGCATCGGATGAACTTGACATGACCACGACCGTGCTTGTTTCTTCCTCCGTTCCTTCTTTTGAACGTCTAACAGAATTCAAAACGAATTGATCAGTAACGAACCACAAGAATTACAGGTTTCGAGCTAGCGACGATCAAAATTTCATAAGCAATGACACCGTACCATTTTCGACTGTGAAGTTTAGCTTTCCTAGATCTCTCCACCTGCTGCAGACTCGCTGATCTTATGCAAAGGCTTGCATATTTAGGGTTCGCGAGTATATAAAGCATACAAAAGATGGGCTTACAAAAACCTATTGGCCCACAAACTGGGCTGATAATCAAACGGCCCAATAATTGACCCAAGTTCTACGAACACATCAAAATCAGAGTCCAACTATTAAACTACTAGATTATTAATTATAGCATCATCTAGAAAGGCAAGATTATTGCAAGAATTATTAATTTAATTTGATTTCCCATTCATTACACATCATCCAAAATAATATTTCTTAATTAAAGTTTTTCTCGCCAATTTTCATAAAATTAAAATTCAAAAACTAGCTTTGTCAGGTCGAGCTTTAGGCTTTCGGTGAATGGATAAGAAAGAAAAAGAAGACTTGGTCATAGAGGTGATGCATTTCATTTTATTACATTATTACTTTACTATTAATTTAAAATTTGTCTTTTTGCTAATTACCTCGGGACAGAGTTAAAGAATATAAAATCGATTCGGTAAGTACGTGTCCCTCTTTGAAGGGGTAGTGTTTGAATAGGATTAAATAAAATAAATGATCCGATAACATCTTATCATGCAATGGTAGTATAGAATTTATAATTAAGTAAGCGCCGAATAAATAATCATGCTTAAGCTAACAATATTTGTCCTATACGTGCAGCTTCTCGACAATTACTTCCGTAATCTCCGACAATCACCGTCCCGTTGGACGTTGATTAAAAAAATTGTAAATCGTCAAAAACATATTTTAATCTGACGGTATATATTCACCACAAGCAATATATACAAGTTAATTTAATACACTTTCGCCGACTTTCATATAAAAAAGGCACCAACACGTATGCTTGTACAATATACACGCACACACGCCTTGTTGTGACATGCATGCAACTTCGGTAACGAATATGATCGTACGTATATTTTATTTGCAAACGACATGATGTTATCGGAGTAATACTTTATTAGATATGGATTGATATACTGTAACATTTGATTTTTTATGAGTGTATTTCTCCAATATCGACAACATGATCAGGTGTAGGGATATCACCCGTATATTAAACTAATAAATTAGAAAACATATCATAGCGTATTCCTCGTCAGAAAATCAATAACAAACTGAAAATTTGCATGCATGTGGTAGAAAGGTTGGACCTACAAGAACTATAAAAGTTGGTACTTGACAACCCAACAAGAATAAAAACATGTGCACTACTTACCAAATTAAATTTTAATTAATACAGTTTTATCAAATATTTTTTATTCGATCTTTCTGTCCCATGATTGTATATATTCTGTCTAGGGTCTCCTCTCTTTATATCTTCTGCTAATATTATATTACATCAATATATAAGAGAAAAAGATAGGCTGTGTGTTTAACTATCACACTATAAATAGACTGCTGTCCACATACTTCTCCACACCTCAACAAGACACATCAGACATTTATATTATCATCACACGCACTGCTAATATGGCTGCTAAGAAAACTTTATATCTATTGAACATTTATCTCGTAATAATAATTGAAGTAATAGCTCTTCAATGTAACGCCGCCGACTACGGAGAATGGCAAAGCGCTCATGCCACCTTCTATGGAGGCGGCGACGCGTCGGGTACCATGGGTAAGTAATCATAATATCTCCACTTCAAAATAATCTCAAAATATTAACTTTAGTACAAAAAAACTAACTTAATTAAGTTATAATGTAAAAGGAGGAGCGTGTGGATATGGGAATCTATACAGCCAAGGATACGGTACAAACACGGCAGCGTTGAGTACCGCCCTGTTCAACGACGGAATGTCGTGCGGCTCGTGCTACGAGCTACGGTGCGACGGCGGCTCGCAGTGGTGCCTCTCGGGTTCGATCACGGTGACCGCCACCAACTTCTGCCCGCCCAACTACGCCCTGCCCAACGACAACGGCGGGTGGTGCAACCCGCCCCGCCAACACTTCGACATGGCCCAGCCCGCCTTTCTTCAGATCGCCAAGTATCGGGCTGGCATTGTGCCCGTTTCTTCAAGAAGGTTCGCCTTCTTTTTTCTTTTTTTTTTTTTTTTAAATCTTGGTATAGTTATATTTTATTGACATATGGAAATAATATATATATATATTAACATATATAAGATTAAATATGAAGAAATCAATTTATTTTTGAGCGCGTGTATTTCAAATAAAAAATACAAAATGAAATATAATACATTGTGCTTAAGCTTTTAGGCGAACTGGTTATTTAAACACCGGCGTGGTACTTAAATGCAGAGTACCGTGCGTGAAGAAGGGCGGGATTAGGTACACGGTGAACGGGCACTCGTACTTCAACTTGGTATTGATCACCAACGTCGGGGGTGCGGGGGACGTGCGTGTGGTCTCGGTGAAGGGGTCGAAGACGAACGTGTGGCAGCCCATGTCGAGGAATTGGGGGCAGAATTGGCAGAGCAATTCGAACCTTGACGGGCAGAGTTTGTCGTTTAGAGTGGCTACGAGCGACGGGAGGACGGTGACAAGCTACGACGTGGCGCCTTGCGATTGGCTGTTTGGGCAAACCTTCGAAGGCGGTCAGTTCTAAGAGGAGAAGTAATTAAGTAGGCTTTTGAACGAATGAAGCAGAGGTGAGGTGATGACTAAGCTAAGTGAAGTATATTTATCACTATCACCCACCCGCTTTGTTCTGTATTTAGTCGATCATGTTTTAATTTAAGGTCGATGACGATGGATGCTTCTGTGTGCTTTTCTTGATTTTAATATGAAGTGCTTAGTTGTGGATTTATTTTACCATATATAATAATCTTATGATTTTGTATATGTGTGTGCTTCTCACGTCTTCCGTTTTTACGTCTCTCAAATCTTATTAGTGCAAGAACACGAGTGCACAAATAGTACAGTTGAACTTTATACGAATGTCGAGTTTCCAGAATACGTTTTAAAACTGAATAAGAATATCAGTTTTTTTTCTTTTTTATTCATTCACAAGTTTTGTAGCAACAAAGATCAATTCCAAGAAATTCATTTGGTGGGTTACATGCCTAACTTACACCAATAAAATCTTCTTTTTTTATCCACCATTTGGTATTTTCTTTCTCATTCCAAAATCTTTCATTATACGTGTAATTCATTGTCACATTTATAGGCATGAAAATGGCAAAATCAAGTGCCCTTAATTGTCATGAGTATGTCTGTCTATATATAAATATACATCTAATTGATTATTAAACCCCAACAATATCTGACGCAATATTCCATTACAAGTTTAAACCAAAAACCCCAGGGCTACAACGACGTTTTCATAGCAATAAATCAAAAGCAACATTCTCTCAAACCTACATATCTTGCAAATGAGAGTGACCACTTAGAAACTACTGCTCGCAAGTAATTCTCTAACTGGAAACTATACTATTACAAAAGGTTATGGTGCTGTGAAGTTATGGACCGAAAACCTAGCGTGTGGACAACTTACCCATGGATACGATACGCACACATTTCCATCCCTCGATCAACAACAAGCATTATAAATAAGGCCATATTTGTTCTTAATGTAAATGATCAAATAATTAAAAAACCAAATGAGGGTTTTTGTTCTTGTCTACTGATCAAATGGAATCATTTTCTTACAATTTCAACAAGTTCTTCATCACCATTATCTTGCTATCTTGCGGTGTTCGAGCAAGAGACGCATTCGACTCCAACTACTTCATCACATGGGGACACGATCATGTTCGTTTTCTCGATCAAGGGAGGGAACTTCAGCTTTCCATGGACAACTATTCAGGTTAATTACGTGTGTGTGTGTGTGTGTTTCATGATTTCAAATAAAGACAAGCTTTTCATGTAATAAATAGGAGCTGGTTTTGCATCGAAGCTGAGCTATGAATCAGGTTTCTTTCACATGAGGATCAAAGTGCCCAAGAGAGACTGCGCTGGAGTTATTACATCTTTCTACGTATGGAACACAAAGAAGAGAAATTTCTAAATGCCCTAGCTTTCCAAAATGGTTGGCTTATCGACCCTAATTTATTCATTGAAATATATACATATATATGTGCTTATAGCAGCTAATATCGAATGGTAACACCCACGACGAGCTCGACTTCGAATTCTTGGGCAACAGAGAAGATAAGCCCATAACCTTACAAACAAACGTGTTTGCAAATGGTAAAGGAGGGCGAGAGCAAAGGCACTATTTATGGTTCGATCCCACTACAGATTTCCACAACTATATGATTATGTGGAACGTTCACCAAATCGTGTACGTTAAAAATAACACGATACTTATTACACGCATAAATATTACGAATTATGTGTTGATCCATATTACCAAAATGAAGCTTCTACGTGGACAAAACTCCCATAAGAATATACAAGAACAACATGGAAAGTAAGGGTATACCATACCCTAGAGAGCCCATGCAAATACGAGGAAGCGTATACAACGGCGACGGATGGGCGACGGACGGTGGGATGACTAAGGTCAATTGGTCGAGTGCGCCTTTCGTGGCGAATTATCGTGATTTTAAGATCGGCGGGTGTCCGAAGATGTCTTTGCAGAACTGCGGTTCGAATGTCTATTGGTGGAACCAAGTGAAGCATTCGAGGTTGAACGGTAGGGAAATGAGGGAGCTAAGGCGCGTAAGAAAGGATTACATGAGTTATGATTATTGCATGGACAAGCCGAGGTTTCCCAGTCCTCCTCCTGAGTGTGCTTATAATGTCTGATATGAGGACTGCTATATGTTCGAAGTAAGGGTGTAACTTTGTTGTTTCACTTCCTCCTAATGAGTGAAAATTAACACTTGAAGATTATAGGCGTAGTAAGAATAACATTGTACGTGTGAATGGCCCAAAATTTTCGCGATTCGAAAATTCATGAGCCCTAGCGTGGTCATGAGTAAAACGATTCTCAATTATATTTAAATTAATATTATGGCGGTGCAAACTGTGACATATTTTTCAGCAATGGCAATATGGTGAGATTGTTATGGACGAGAAAATAGGCGAGCTAGCATTTAGTGTACTGCTGTATTTGAGCATGATAATCGGTTCACACATTGCATGTCTAGCTCGGTCAACAAAACGTTATTTATAAATAAACCACAGTTGTTGTCGACAAAAGAAGTTGTCTAAAGACAGAAAAGCATTAAGCCATCGATCAAATAAAGATAAACCACGTGCTATTTACAATATTTTCTCATAATGTCGATTTAAGTTTGCCGTTCATTTTGCACTATTTTGACTGACTTGATACACCATTTAAAATGTGAAATCAAACTTGCTTCATGAGATCAGTCTCCACAAAGCATAACCATGTAAAGCAACATGCTACAATATTGACCTGATGAGCAGATATCCCGGAAATTTATATCGACTTACTGCAAGTAAACATCTTCGGTTGCCAATTGATATGTTCATCTTACGACCACCATTGAACTCCATTTACTATATAATTCAGTCAATTTTTGTCTCCGACAACATATATATTTGACACGATTATAGAGCGGCAACACAAGAGAAGCAAACAATAATTGTTGGAAAAATCCCATCCAAGGAACAACACAAGCCCAAGCTTGCGTGACACTGACCTCAATACATTGTTCAGCTCATAGCTGTCGAGGAGGTAATAGACTAAGCGGTCGAGGTAATAGACCAATAGTGAAGCTTTCAATCTCTAGGTCCAAAATTCTTACATAAAGTTTCATTCGAATATCATAAAAATCAACAATTGTTATAATGATAACTAAATAGTTAAATCCAAAGAATAATTAATTATTAGTTATTAATTGTACACACGTGCATCGCACGGGCAATAAACTAGTTTCTTATATTTGAATCTCCAAAGTGCTTTTCAAGACTTTCAGTTTGAGTCAATGTGGAGATGCATACAAAACTTTAATCGAAAATAAATTAAGGTGAATCTGTAACTGTGTAACAAACACAGACACATATTAAATTGAGGAAATTATGCTTTTATATTGTTTGGCCTAATATGTACTACCACTCCACTAGGTGATCTGTCCCCACTACAAAGTGGCGGCTGCATTGTGTGATATGATTGGCTCTCAACGCATAGGTAGGATTTCTCCAAACCTTGTTGACCGCATCTTTGAGTTACGAACCATCCATTGTTATCCCGTTCTGTCGGGATCGAATTTCGGCGTGTGCGAGGGGGATGGGCATAGTATTCGCAAGGTTGTGATGACTAGAAGGGTGTGGGATGTTCAGTTCGTGGTCGTCGTGCTGGAGCATTCACGCAGGCTTTGGATCACTGAGTCCGAGACTAAGAGATGGTCCGTTTTACCCATCAAGTTCACCGTGGGAAATTCCACGCCGTTGCCGTAAATATGGTTGTTCCCGATGTCGTACAGATACTTCAGCTGGATGCAAATCTCCCTCGTCCGTACTCCTTCGTGGTGACGGACGAGAGGTCGTTCGCTAATGGATCCAGCGAGAGGGTTACGTGTGACTTGATCGTCCGGGATAGCCACGTCCTGCTCGTCTGGCACCTTTGCAATAGATCAAACTGGAGATTTCATCAGTTCTGTACTCATCTCATCGATGAGCGTGGAACCATCTCTGAAGGGGACATCCCGCTAAGGAACAATATCATGTTCCTCTCAACGGACTCGAGCTTCGTGGTCGACGAAGATCGCCACGGAGTCCCGGAGTCGCGGATATTCTACGAGGATAGTAATCTTGCGATGGAGTTGAGGCACGATGTTATCTATAATGCGTGCGTCTACGACTCGCGCACGGGTTCGTACGGCTCGTTCGTAGAGCTTTCGGAGTTCTTTAGCCTATATTGGCTGCCATCTCCGGCTTGGATGCAGGCAAGATTATTTATTGATTTTATCTCAGATTTTTAAATTCTATCTAGTTATGTTTTTTGCTGGACTCATAACAGATGATTGATTTCGTTGGCGATGATGACGCGATGGAGGGCGAGGATGGCAACATGAACGTGGTAAGTTCTAATCCCCAAAGTATTTCTTTGGTAGGACAATTACTTATTCGTGTCCTATATTTTAGGTTGGTGATGGAGGTGGAGATGGAGACGGTTTCAAGAAACGTATCAGAAGGCTCATCACGGGACCTGTTTTCTGATGTGCGGTCGGTGGCGGCCTTCTAATCCACTACATGCTACGAGCTCGTCGAGCCGGGGCATGAGACTTCAATTATATATTGAAGAATGAAGTCTGTTTATCTTACCTTACCTTTAGACTTTATATCTATCTCCTTTTGTGTGGTTGGTAACAAAACGTTAATATCTCTGCCTTGAAAGTTGGATTTGAGAGTGAATTTGCTACGTGTGTATTTATTTTTCGAAAATGCAATGCATGGCATCTTTAGGGCATAAGAAAGGATTACATGAGTTATGATTATTGCATGGACAAGCCGTGGTTTCCCAGTCCTCCTCCTGAGTGTGCTTATAATGTCTGATATGAGGACTGCTATATGTTCGAAGTAAGGGTGTAACTTTGTTGTTTCACTTCCTCCTAATGAGTGAAAATTAACACTTGAAGATTATAGGCGTAGTAAGAATAACATTGTACGTGTGAATGGCCCAAAATTTTCGCGATTCGAAAATTCATGAGCCCTAGCGTGGTCATGAGTAAAACGATTCTCAATTATATTTAAATTAATATTATGGCGGTGCAAACTGTGACATATTTTTCAGCAATGGCAATATGGTGAGATTGTTATGGACGAGAAAATAGGCGAGCTAGCATTTAGTGTACTGCTGTATTTGAGCATGATAATCGGTTCACACATTGCATGTCTAGCTCGGTCAACAAAACGTTATTTATAAATAAACCACAGTTGTTGTCGACAAAAGAAGTTGTCTAAAGACAGAAAAGCATTAAGCCATCGATCAAATAAAGATAAACCACGTGCTATTTACAATATTTTCTCATAATGTCGATTTAAGTTTGCCGTTCATTTTGCACTATTTTGACTGACTTGATACACCATTTAAAATGTGAAATCAAACTTGCTTCATGAGAGCAGTCTCCACAAAGCATAACCATGTAAAGCAACATGCTACAATATTGACCTGATGAGCAGATATCCCGGAAATTTATATCGACTTACTGCAAGTAAACATCTTCGGTTGCCAATTGATATGTTCATCTTACGACCACCATTGAACTCCATTTACTATATAATTCAGTCAATTTTTGTCTCCGACAACATATATATTTGACACGATTATAGAGCGGCAACACAAGAGAAGCAAACAATAATTGTTGGAAAAATCCCATCCAAGGAACAACACAAGCCCAAGCTTGCGTGACACTGACCTCAATACATTGTTCAGCTCATAGCTGTCGAGGAGGTAATAGACTAAGCGGTCGAGGTAATAGACCAATAGTGAAGCTTTCAATCTCTAGGTCCAAAATTCTTACATAAAGTTTCATTCGAATATCATAAAAATCAACAATTGTTATAATGATAACTAAATAGTTAAATCCAAAGAATAATTAATTATTAGTTATTAATTGTACACACGTGCATCGCACGGGCAATAAACTAGTTTCTTATATTTGAATCTCCAAAGTGCTTTTCAAGACTTTCAGTTTGAGTCAATGTGGAGATGCATACAAAACTTTAATCGAAAATAAATTAAGGTGAATCTGTAACTGTGTAACAAACACAGACACATATTAAATTGAGGAAATTATGCTTTTATATTGTTTGGCCTAATATGTACTACCACTCCACTAGGTGATCTGTCCCCACTACAAAGTGGCGGCTGCATTGTGTGATATGATTGGCTCTCAACGCATAGGTAGGATTTCTCCAAACCTTGTTGACTGCATCTTTGAGTTACGAACCATCCATTGTTATCCCGTTCTGTCGGGATCGAATTTCGGCGTGTGCGAGGGGGATGGGCATAGTATTCGCAAGGTTGTGATGACTAGAAGGGTGTGGGATGTTCAGTTCGTGGTCGTCGTGATGGAGCATTCACGCAGGCTTTGGATCACTGAGTCCGAGACTAAGAGATGGTCCGTTTTACCCATCAAGTTCACCGTGGAAAATTCCACGCCGTTGCCGTAAATATGGTTGTTCCCGATGTCGTACAGATACTTCAGCTGGATGCAAATCTCCCTCGTCCGTACTCCTTCGTGGTGACGGACGAGAGGTCGTTCGCTAATGGATCCAGCGAGAGGGTTACGTGTGACTTGATCGTCCGGGATAGCCACGTCCTGCTCGTCTGGCACCTTTGCAATAGATCAAACTGGAGATTTCATCAGTTCTGTACTCATCTCATCGATGAGCGTGGAACCATCTCTGAAGGGGACATCCCGCTAAGGAACAATATCATGTTCCTCTCAACGGACTCGAGCTTCGTGGTCGACGAAGATCGCCACGGAGTCCCGGAGTCGCGGATATTCTACGAGGATAGTAATCTTGCGATGGAGTTGAGGCACGATGTTATCTATAATGCGTGCGTCTACGACTCGCGCACGGGTTCGTACGGCTCGTTCGTAGAGCTTTCGGAGTTCTTTAGCCTATATTGGCTGCCATCTCCGGCTTGGATGCAGGCAAGATTATTTATTGATTTTATCTCAGATTTTTAAATTCTATCTAGTTATGTTTTTTGCTGGACTCATAACAGATGATTGATTTCGTTGGCGATGATGATGCGATGGAGGGCGAGGATGGCAACATGAACGTGGTAAGTTCTAATCCCCAAAGTATTTCTTTGGTAGGACAATTACTTATTCGTGTCCTATATTTTAGGTTGGTGATGGAGGTGGAGATGGAGACGGTTTCAAGAAACGTATCAGAAGGCTCATCACGGGACCTGTTTTCTGATGTGCGGTCGGTGGCGGCCTTCTAATCCACTACATGCTACGAGCTCGTCGAGCCGGGGCATGAGACTTCAATTATATATTGAAGAATGAAGTCTGTCTATCTTACCTTACCTTTAGACTTTATATCTATCTCCTTTTGTGTGGTTGGTAACAAAACGTTAATATCTCTGCCTTGAAAGTTGGATTTGAGAGTGAATTTGCTACGTGTGTATTTATTTTTCGAAAATGCAATGCATGGCATCTTTAGGGCATATGTTCTCCACCCACATATCTTATATACTATTATGGAAATGTAGGGTCGCTCGATTGACGCTACATGTCCACTTAACAAAAACTGTCCAGAGCACATTCAACCATAATTGTAAAAGAAATGGTTAGTGATCACCCATTGCCTCAGAAAGTGGAAAAACTGCTTTTCATCATCGGCCTCCGGATGAAATCGTCTGTCCCACTTTTTGCATCCCACTCCTCTGCCCCATTTAATCACAACCATTGAATTTTTTTATGTGTGTGCAAGCAGGTTTTCTCTCTACTTTTAAATTCTTTTAATTCCACAATTCACCAAATCACAAAATCACTATTATTTTATGTGATTTATACGATAAAAATATATAAATGTCACAAATTTATTCGTTATTTTATGATGATCAAAATGATATCCATATATTATATTTTCTGTATTCGTAAGAATCATTAATGTTTAATTTTAGTATTTTGGGACATAGAGTAGGATACAAAATGTGGGACAGACGATTTTATCCGATCTGCCTCTAAGTGAGTTTCTTCTCGAAAATGAAAGTATATATTATTTCGTGCGGGAAACCAGGTAAAAAGAAATGTTCTTACTTCAGATTTTTTTTTTATTATTAAAGATGCAATCTGGTGAAGACCGAACAAATAATGGATATGGGAAATTACAAATCTTGCTCAGTGCTTCCTCAATGTTCTGATTTGTCTTCATGACCGATGAGGCTGGTTTAGGCTCCATGGATGTCTTGAGATGGCATTTGGTGTATTGTCTTCGTAGTGTTGTATATGAACCTTCTTAGCAAGACATTGAGTTAGTTGCGCCGATTAGTTAAATTTGAACATTTTAACAAAATGTAGGTTACCGGAATATTTATATCAGAGAGAGTTTAACTTCTTTATTATTTATGTCGTTTTGCTTACCGTACTTACCGAATCGAAAGCCCATTAACGAACTTAAGTGGTATTTGGGCCATACATAAAGCCTACCGACGCATGTAAAGAGTATTACAAAAATGAAAGAAAAATTTATCAGTGCCACGTTTCGATCCTGGGACCTGTGGGTTATGGACCCACCATGCTTCCGCTACGTCACTCTGATTTCTTGTAAATTTCATCTATCAAACTCTATATTAATTATAAATAACACCAAATGAAGGTCAAGTCAGAATGACCTGGAAAATGGATGATCCTTTATGTGCAGTGTAGTTATTGTCGCTCAAATTCTTCATTCTTTTTATCATCCTCTTGAAGAATAATACAGACACAATGACATTTTCACAAAGGACCACTAACTTTACATCATGGATATGGAATGGAATAAGGACATAAAATGTATAAAGCTCATAGCCTGCAAAATCTTCAACTTGAAGCCTTATTGCACACAAGTAGAAGAGAAAAAGGTATGACGATGATGAATCTAGTTTACTAAGCACCGACGTGGATGATAAGGATCCTAAAGCTACCGTTTTGTCCATGGGTTGCTTATATCTCTTTCAGTACAAAGCATAAAGTTCCCATGTCCGTTTCCACACTTTTATCTCGGAACAAGAAGAGAAAAAAGAAAGGGCTGTCATTGGTCAGATCCCAGGATAAGGGTTTGCTCGAAAGACTAATTAAGGTTATCCGTGATTGAGCTGTAAACGTTGATAAGAGATAGCTCTATTGGTGGAACCAAGTGAAGCATTAGAGGTTGAATGGTAGGGAAATGAGGGAGCTAAGGCGCGTAAGAAAGGATTACATGAGCTATGATTATTGCACGGATAAGCCGAAGGTTTCCAGGTCCTCCCCCAGAGTGTGCTTATAATGGCTGATATTAGGACTAAAATATGTTAGAAGTAAAGGGTAACTTTGCTGCTTCTCTTTTGCCTTTGAATTATTGGTGAGATTAACAGCTAAAGATTGATAACATAATATAAACTGAGGCTTTGTAAGAATGAAATTGTACGTGTGTGAATTAGGTCTATTTTCTTAGATAATATCTCGTATTTAATATAAGCTAACATAGGATTCTCGGGCCAGAAACTATTACGACTTCCAACTTCGTTGTGGCCTGGATTTCTCGATTAGAAAAGGCAAAGCCCTAGCATTTTATATAACTGAGCTCGTCAATTTTTTTATTATCATGGTGCAAAAACTGTGATATATTTTCTCGTGGCTATGGGGTGATGGATGTTGTGTACGAGAATAAATAGCGAGTGGGACTGCTTTATATGAGCATGATAGTCCGTTCACACTTTGCATGCCTCGATCAACAAAACATTATAGTCATGGTTGTTGTAAACAAACCGAATGTCTTGTAATATAGCCGTCGAGTAAGAAGGAATAAAACAGTAAATGACGGTGGTTTTATTCTTGTGAGAGCGATCAAATGGAATCTTATTATCATTTGATCAAGTTCTTCATTGTTATGTTGTTAATAATTTATAGCGTTCGAGCACAAGACCCACCATTCGACTCCAACTACGTTATTACATGGGGACACGACCATGCTCATTTTCACAATCAACGGAGAGAACTCCAGCTTTCTATGGACATATATTCTGGTTAATAATATCCTCTCTCTCTCTCTATATATATATATATGTGTCTGTTTTCTTTGATTTCAACATACAAAAAAGACAACTTTTCATATTCTAATAGGGGCAGGCTTCGCGTCAAAGTCAAGCTACGAGTCGGGTTTCTTTCACATGAGAATCAAAGTGCCCAAAAGGGACTGCGCTGGAGTTATAACCTCCTTCTACGTACGTATGAATCATAAAAAGAAAAGAAGATAAAAATGAACTCTTTAATGAAGATATGCATACATATATATATATATATTATATTTATATATGTGTGTGTGTACGTTGCAGCTTATATCAGATAGCAACGTCCACGACGAACTAGACTTTGAATTCTTGGGGAACAGAGAAAACAAGCCAATCACATTACAGACGAACGTCTTCACCAACGGAAAAGGAGGCAGAGAGCAAAGGCTCCACCTATGGTTCGACCCCACGGAAGATTTCCACAACTACATAATCATGTGGAACACGCACCAGATAGTGTACTGCGTGAAAAAAAAAAATATTCTTTATTACATCATCGTACAATAGTCAAAGCTTATGAAACGAATATCAATTAATTATGACAGGTTCTACGTGGACGAAACTCCCATAAGAGTTTACAAGAACAAATCCAGCAGGGGCGTGCCTTACCCTAGAGAGCCCATGAAAGTACGAGGCAGCGTTTACAACGGCGAAGACTGGGCGACGGACGGGGGAAAGACAAAGGTCCGTTGGTCGAGCGCGCCGTTCGACGCGCATTATCGGGATTTTAAGATCGTGGGCTGTCGAAAGGGGTCGTCGAGGAGCTGTGATTCGTCGAGCTATTGGTGGAATCAGATGAAGTATTCGAAGCTCAACGGTAAGGATTCGAGGGCTTTGAGGCGAGTTGGTAAGGACTACGTGAACTATGATTATTGCAGGGATGAAGGGAGGTTTTCTGGTAAGCCGCCGGAATGTGCTTACAACGACGGCTAGTGCCTAGTAATTATAAAAGACACTGATTGTTTTCGTTATGTTCGAGGGAATATATAAGATCTTTTGACGTAATTTTTTATGTCAAAATGATTGCGAATGATGTACCTTCTCTATGCAATAGTTTCTTGCCCCAAAAAAAAAAAAAAAAAAACTTGATGCCTTTTTCTGCATCTACTTTGAGCATAATTGCATGTTGGTGCCGGGCCGGGCCGGGCCGGGTTGGGTCTACCATTATTGTATCTTTCATTTTTCCAAAATATCTAATTCTTGTCACTTTGCAACTATAATTATTGGGCTGCGCTGCGTCATCCTCCATGTGCCACAGAAGTCACTCGCTTTGTGTTTCAGATATTTCGTTTAAGTTAAGCTATCCTTGTAATAAATTAGTGAAGCTAACCTCTCTCTCTCTCTCTCTCTCTCTCTCTCTCTCGTTCTGCAGGACCATTTCTTGATCGAGAATTTTTGGTCCAAGAACAAGTTACAATACAAGACTAGTTAAGCTATTACCCTTTATATTCATCATCTGCCTTATCTTCATTACAACTTGGTTACCTTTTTTCTACGTGTCTATCTTGTTGGAATCATCCCAACTATCCATGTCCCTTGGCAGGTTAAGATTCTTGCATAGCTTTATCCTACCAAAGCTTTCAAAGCTCATATATATGAATGAGCACAGTGCCATAGTCCACATACCATTGCAGCAGACATATAAATAGCTTGCACTGATCATCTACACCCCTACACATTTCTTGTTCTCTCCCACAAGGGATTTCAACGATGACACGTCAGCATCACCTTCCTCGTCAACTACTCGACCCTAACGCAACCCTCCCACTAACTAACAACGGAAGCGATATATCACCATCTTCACAGTCTTACAACAGCAAAGAGGCAAACTTCGACAGCAACATGGTAATAATCTTGGCAGCTTTGCTGTGCGCTCTTACATGCGCGCTGGGCTTGAACACCATCGTTCGCTGCGCCGTGAGACGCAGAAGAACCTTTTCATCGTTTCAGAATCACGGCGAAGACGACGACGATGCTGTTCTTCCTCAGACGCGCTTATCTTCTTCTACTTCTTCTTATACTTCGCCTTCTTCTCTTCTCAAGAAAAAAGAGGCAAGACAAATGCCTGTCGTGATTTACGGCTGTCCTGGGCTTCGTATATTCGCGACGGAGTGTCATATATGCCTCGGAGAATTCGTAGGCGGCGATGGCCTTCGTGTTTTTCCCAAGTGCAGCCATGGATTCCACGCCAGGTGTATAGATAGGTGGTTAGAGACGAGTTCTTCGTGCCCAACTTGTAGGCAGCAGTTATCAGAAACAATCTCTCTCCCATGAATGATTGAGTGTTTTTCAGTCGTCTTTATACCGATTTTTGTAGCTGCTCTGCTGTTATTACAAAATTGTTTTTGGTGTCAGAAGTTCTTCCCAAAAGTTAAGTGGGCTAATGATCTATTGAGGCCACACACTAGGCCCGTTGAAGTCTCAACGTGGGCCCGAACTTCGATAAAAGCCCAATACTGAAACCGTTCACATCGATTTCAATCACGGCCGTTAGTGGGAACACGCTTCAGATACTCTTTCTAGAAGCCGCCATTTGGAAATTTCTCTATCTAGGGCGGCGTCTATTCATATACACAAAATTTAGCTGAAAATTACTGTAAATTGATAAAAAGTAGGAATAGAATAAGCCAATATATTTCTGGAGTCATCGTATAGTTGAATAATACTAATGGTACAAGTTGGAAAAAAAAAAATTAAAATTTCGTCTTCGAGGAATAGTATCTCTACAGTATTAGAATATTACTTCTCTTTCTCTTTGACCTGTCTTTCCACGAGCAGCTCAGCTGCCTACATATTATATATATATTAAGCAACCCTCTCCGAAGTATTCCGCCCGCCATTAACGATCTTCTATCTCTCTCCGTACGACAACGATGGCTTCTCTCCCTGCTACCAATGCCACCGCCTCCGCAGCCGTTCGCCGCCTTCCATCCGCCACAGGCACGGCGAAGATGCTATGCCATTCCTCGGTCGCGTTCAAGTCGCTCCAATCGTCGCCTCGTCTAGCGCATCTCTTCCTTCATCAGGTACGTCGGAATCGCACATTCAAGTCGCGTGTTGGTGAGAAGTGTCTCTAGCTGATACTTCTTCATTTGTTCTGTTTCGATTTTTTAGAGGAGTGTGGGACTAATTGGAGCAAGGAACTACCCTGCGCCGTCGTCTCCGAAATGCTTCGCGTCGAGCGTCGAGGAGCTGAAGGGTGCTAGAGAGGAAATCAAGAAGCTTCTCGATGCTAAGTTTTGCCATCCTATTCTGGTAATTACCTTTTCTTTGTCAACCTAAGCTAGGCTCGTGCTTGCTGAATCAAAAGCAGTTATATCGCCGATCAATCTTGCGGAGAACAAAGGTTGAAACTAAACCATATTCGATCATGTCTCAAGATTCTCAATTTGTAGTTGGATTTGGTTCGCTGATGCCAATAATGGCTTGAGTTCTTGAAAGGCTAGCGCAGTGTAATAGGTTAATAGCAGTTCTTCCAAGAGTTCACTATTCTTGTATCAAATAGGTTCGATTGGGCTGGCACGATGCTGGTACGTACAACAAGAACATTGAGGAGTGGCCACAAAGAGGTGGCGCTAATGGAAGTTTAAGATTTGAGGTTGAACTGAAGCATGGAGCAAATGCTGGTGAGGTTTTTTGTGCTTTTAGGGGGATCACATTTCTTGATTGATTAGATCGCTTATATTGCTTTGACATCTTTTGAGGGTTGTGCCAGGGCTTGTCAATGCTCTTAATCTTCTCCAACCCATCAAAGATAAGTATCCTAATGTGACCTATGCGGATTTATTCCAATTGGCTAGTGCTACAGCTATAGAGGTTAGTCCCTTCCTCTAGGTGCAATATTACTAGGAAAAATTAATTGTCTGAAAATCAATTTTCTTTTTTTCCAAATATCTTCTTTCCCCTTGTAGGAAGCTGGAGGTCCCAAGATTCCCATGAAATATGGGAGAGTAGACGTGACTGGACCTGAACAATGCCCAGAAGAAGGGAGGCTCCCAGGTAAAGTCAGATGGAACTTTTTTATTCATGATTATGCCCTTCGTAGAATCATGATTGGATCATTATCATATTAGCCTTTGACTTCGTTTCAATAAAATTCATCACTTTTGATTACTATTATGATCTTAATCATTCAACGGCTTTCTTCGTGAATCAGATGCTGGTCCCCCAGCCCCTGCTGATCATCTACGTAACGTCTTTTATCGGATGGGACTGAATGATAAGGTATTCTAACACTTCCTCCTCTGTAAACATGGTAATATATTTTTTCTCAAGTAATAATGGCATTTAGATGATCGTTGATGACTCTTTTATGTCCAGGAAATAGTAGCACTTTCTGGTGCTCACACGCTTGGTAGGTCCAGACCCGAGCGCAGTGGATGGGGCAAGTCCGATACTAAATATACGGTAGGAAAGTGGAGCATTCTATGACCATAATTATTGTGCTGTGATAGATTGTATTTGCTATGTCTGTTTGACACTTGATTACAATGCAGTTCGAATGTAAAGCTCCTAATTTGTCATTACATTGCAGAAAGATGGTCCTGGAGCACCTGGAGGACAATCATGGACAGCACAGTGGCTGAAATTCGACAACTCATACTTCAAGGTACAAAAAATTCAGCGCTGAAGCATCGATATTCCTTTTTCTATCTATTTTCGTGAAAATATTAGCATGCTCGTTTTCTAATGTGTAATCAATTTGATATACAGGACATCAAGGAAAGAAGAGACGAAGATCTTTTAGTTTTACCGACTGATGCTGTTCTTTTCGAAGATCCTGGATTCAAGGTATAAGCAGTGGTATCTTCTCAAGTATCTTTTTGGTATGATTCACATTCTTTAGAACGGTGAAAAATATTTGTTATCGAGCAGGAATACGCAGAGAAATACGCTGTAGATCAAGACGCGTTCTTTAAAGACTATGCCGAAGCCCATGCTAAGCTCAGCAACCTTGGCGCTAAATACGACCCTCCTGAGGTACCTGTTCATATTTACTTGTGCTCTCAACATTAGTTATTGATTAGGTGGTCGAACATGCTTTGTTAGTTCCGTTGATTGGAAATAACTTGACGACGAATGGGTTCTTTGACAGGGTTTTTCAATCTGAATGGAGTTCACCATAGCGAAGTTAACTACGTGAAATATCGAGGACGTTACTACAAGAGAGATCAAATCAAACAAGAATAGCAAGGCCAGTTCCTTTTTTGTCCCGAGTTTACTTGCTTTGCTTCCTTCATGTCATAATAAGGCGGTTTATTTCCTGTTTGAAACATCACTCTTTTTTTTTCGATATGAAAACTCACTACTCTCTGGAACTGAATCATTTCCTTGTATCTGAAAAAAAAACTTTCAAATTAATAGGAAGAAAGCTTAATCGGAATAAATCATAATTTATTTATATGATTGATCGGTATAAACATCAACAGTGTTGAAGCCATGATCACTCGTTCTCATGAAAAGTGAGCGTATTTTTTCGTTTGTGTGCGACGAAGGCCTCGCGAAGGGCATTGTATCTGCTGCGGTAATGCTCGAGTGAGAAACAGAGCTGCCTTAACGCTTCTCTTTTCTCCTCTGCTCCTGCGATTATGATTTCCCTCTTCTCCTCCACTTCTACTTCGAGCTCTCTGACCCTCGACTTCAGCCTTCCCTCGATTTCCTTAGCCTCCTCAGACTTTGCTTTGTACTTCAGTTTAAACTCACTTAGCTCTTTGTTTCTCTCGGAAAGTTCAGCTTTTGCACTGTTCCATTCGTCTTCTAAAGAAACATGAAGCTGCTCGTTTTCTTCGGACATTGATTCGATTACTTGGTCGCGCTCCGTGACGCTATTCTTGTACCTATGCTGCATGTCCGTGAGTTGTTGCCTTAATCTTGCAGCTTCTGAGCTTCGAGCTCCTTCGAACTCAAAATCGCTGTTCTTCGGAGCATCGCCTCGAAAGAGACGATGATCTCTTATTCCTTCTACTACCATAGGTTTGTAGCTGTGAAGCTCGTCTTTCAGGCGTGTGACCTCGTGTTCGGATCTTTGAACCTTAATTCTTGCGGAACTAAGTTTTCCCTGGAGGCCTGCCGTTATAGTTTCGTTCTTCTTTAGTTTTTTTTTTTTTTTTTGTTCGAAAACGAAGATGATGTGAGTAGTAAGCGTAGGTGGAACATTCGAGCAGCAGAAGGAACTAAGATAAAATTATGGGCTTGCAACAAAAAAAAGACGGAGTCGGACAAATTTTCTTACGTGGTAGATGCCATTATCGGGGAGGAGTCGAAAGGCGATCCAAAGTGGATTACCTAATATTAGCACAGACGTCGAATTAAATAGAATCACAGCTCTTAAACTCAACAATTTTTACTGGTGAGCATGGGAAATTATTACAGTTCTCTACTAATGCCAAGATTGTGATAGTCCATCATAAGCTTAGGCTCAGTCTTTACGAGTCCAGGAATCTCATATCTTATAACAATTAACATAGCACAATGGAGATGGCAAGAAGTCTAAGAACGTAGAATTAACATAATTTCCTTGTTAATTGCAAGAATAGAGTCTGATGCAACTACCATCCAACATTAAATGTCAGCAGAATTGATCATCAGGTATGGATGGAAGATAGAGACTAGTAAAAATGAAGGGATTCTTCTGTGAGAAATGAGATTGATACGTGGGAGATTATGCAATAAACAAGTGTTTTATGACTGAGTCCTCAACGGCCATAAAAAAAAAAATTATAAAAAATAAAAAAATAATAAAAATAAAATCCATAATAATGCAAGTAATAACACGCAAGAAGCTCGTGTCACAAGGTTTAGACTCACGAGCTCCAGATAAGCCCACGAGCTCGAGTCTCACGCTTTAAGGTTTAGACTCGGTTCATTTGCATATTCGAAATAGCACATACTTTATTTTTTTCTTCCGGAAAAATGGGTCGACTCTTGTTCCCAAAATTTACAATTGGGAAAATAGCAGAGAAACCTATTATGCAATTGTGGGGAAAAAAGTTACATTTTTTAGCAACCTTCCGAATGAAGTTCCAGGGAAAGTTAGTGTTTACGCAAACACTTGGAAGTGCAAGAAAAACCATAAGCCACGGTTAACACGTGGTTGACCTTCAATGGTGCATGTTTGGAATGCAGAAAGGTGATAAAACACGATTGAGCGAAAAGAGATTCTTTCATTAAATAGAAATTAATGGCTAGGATGAGTAGGATCATAAAAATTATACCCCTGCATTTTTCGTTGTTTAATTGCACTCATCCTAGATTGAAGGTCGGCCAATAGTAAAAAGGATTTTTCTTTTTTGTTTTTAATTCCATACACGAATTGCGGTTGCAATAACGAGCGGACTTACTCATAAGAAAGATAGATAAATAATACGATGGGTTAAAAAAAATCTAATCATGGGGGACATTAACAAGTTCAACATTGAAAAGGATTGGGGATTTCAAGCAAACACAAATACGATGGCTATTTCTGTCTGGAACGAGAAAGAAAGCCATGGACTATATAAACATGAGGATAATAATATAACAATAATCTATCCCATGGCATATTTTTGAGTCCAGCTGCGAGCGGTGGACTCGTACTTGGCACGATCAGTCTTGTACATATGAGCAATCTCAGGCACCAAAGGATCATCGGGGTTGGGATCAGTCAACAAGGAACAGATGGACAAAAGGACCTGAAAAAACAACATCATCATCATCCAAACCTAAGTACCTAATCTCGTATTAAGTCAGACCTCTACTAACTACAATGAATAGAATTTTCAAGGATAATGTCATTCTTGAATCACTCGATGCTTAAAGATGGTCTGAATTGTATAGAATTTTCATCACAACAGTTTGTTTTAAGAGTAAGGTAAGAGTGGACTAGTCTTCACAATACCTTGGAAATCGTCAAGGCAGGGCTCCACTGTTCCTTCAGAATATCAAGACAGATACTTCCATTACTGTTGATGTTGGGGTGAAATACCTTCGTCCTGAATGCAACCTGCGACAACGATGACTTTTAATCATGCAAACAAAACAAACCACTTCCACAATACATCATATCTACGAAACTTCAGGTGCCCTCCTCGCGCAAAAACCGAAAGAATTATTGATAAGACTAACGCCAATTGCAAAGGAGAAAAAACTAAATCTTACCTTTGGTGGCTTAAAAGGATAGTCAGGAGGGAAATGAATGGAAACCAAAAATACGCCTCCTGAGTAGGGGCTATCAGTAGGTCCCATAATAGTTGCTTGCCAATGGAACATATCTTCTCCTACAGGACCTGCAATACGAAATTCCATGAAACTTAAGTTGTACCTAACAACATTAGTTATAGGCTGAAAGTGGACTCCTTGGCAAGTAACGCTCTAGATAGCTGGGAAAGCACCTTCATAGAAAACATTAAAACAGGAAATGCGGCGTTGTTAAACATTACTGTTGGATTATAAACCCGGTCCACGATCCCAACATTACGCTATAAGTGGAACAAATAGATAGCATGACTCGAAAATATACCAATGGTCTTGTAAACTAAAAGTTCCCAAACGGACATTGGGAGAAGTGAAGGTGAAGGTGAACTCAGAGCCATGGTGAAAGTAAAATCTGCTGCAAAAACATAAAATTGATTATGCAAATAAATTTTCCACAAGCCAAGAATTTCTATTGCAGATTTGACTTAACTTTTAATTATTCAAAGACTCCATCCAAATCAAAATCCATAACCTCGGAAAGCTTAACCATTTTTTTACTTTCAAAGTCCTCCACCAGCTTGAAACAAACAAAAGAATTGGGACGATGCAACTCAGAAAGCTTCATCGTTCGGTGGATAAGAATCCAAAACCACCAAACAACCATTGGAATCGAGGGGCATGAAAAAAATTGTTTCGTACCGGCACTGCAGGAGGTGGGAGGATCCTTCTGCAAATCCTTAAGCTCCTTCAAAATTCTTTTTGACGCCATTAAAATAATCGGGAAAAAAAAGAGCTCTTCCTCTTCGCTTCGTATACCTTCGCTAAGGAACCCTAACCCTAAACAACAGCAACCAAAGTAAAATCACAAACAATAAGAGCGCCGAACCAGACAACCATTAAAGGCCTCAGACAAAAAAGGTAAACAATACCTCAGGTAAATTAGAGCAACGCTGAATCACTAAGCTCGATTGAGGATGAAACGAGGCAGATAAATCATATGAACCACATAAATATGATGGCATTGATTTATAAGCAATAATTCACGTGGGGCCCATAAACATTGTTCTAGAAAATTCTGACCAGCGTAAAAAAAAGAGGAGAGATTTGCGTGGAATCGACGCTCCGTGTCAGCTTGTTGTTTTCTGCGTCGCACCATAGCGTAGCCTTTTTGTGGGACCAAAAACAGAATAATGTTTAGATAAGATTAAGGGACATCTACATATAAAAATACCTAACTGCATAACATTTTTACAATAGTCAGTTACCCACCCATGTCAAAAATTTTACAAATAGATACCCGATTTAATTTTTACCATTTTTTCAATCATGCCGTACCTTCCTGTGTGCGTATGGCGTATTATAACACGTTGATATAGGATACCTAGGCGTAACTATGTTTTCAATAGAGTGTATCTAAATTTGCTAATACGGCGTACCATTTTCTATCATATAGGATACCAAAATGTGTTGATATAGGGTATCTGAATATGTTGTATGGCGTACCTGCGGCGGATTGGTACCTATCTACAAGAAATTTATTCTGTTAGGTAATACATATAAAAAAATCATGACAAGGTACTAAATTACAAGTTTTTTTACGGAAGGGTTAAATACCTAAGATTAACTATAAAAATTAACAATATTGCATTTGATATTACATTCCCATGGAATACAAAAAGTTGGCATTTGATATTACATGCCCATTGCTACAACGGTATGCTATAATATATTTATCTGCAAACAAAGAAGAAACTCATGTTAGGCTTAGCCCAATAGCTATTTTCTGTTAATTAAATAGATCAAATATAGTATGGGCTCGAAGCTAAAATGGGCCGTAGCACATAATTACAGGCCTAAGACGATAAATAAAAAAACTAATATTTTTGTTGTTACAAAAACGTCCATCTCAGGCCCATACGATATATATAATAATAGGACTAAAAGGGATATTGATTAATGGTACATATTGATTAAAAATTCCAATTACATATGTTATAGCTAATCTTTTCAACCAAAGACTCGGTCCTATTTGTTTTCCAGCGTAGTAGTAGAATATCTTTGTACATCTTGCTAAGTCCACAACATGTCCTTTTCCTTACTTCATCAACTTATCTAAAAAAAATTACAAGTAATAAAGGTTAGTTGGCTAACGTGATTTGTTTATTTATTTTTACTTGTCAATTTTAATTATTGATGTATAAAAAAGCTGGTTGACATAGATGTGAACATGAAGATACCATTCCCATATAATTTCGCGTATTTTTATAATATTATTTCTTCTATTAGAAAAATAGTGTTACGAAGAAGTTGTTCAACAACAGCTCTCCATCCCAAAAAAAGTCAACAAAGACGAACCTGCCTTACTTATGCTGAGTAAAAAGGTATATTGGTGCCCAGCCACTGTTTCGCCTGCATTATTTCAATATTGGACCGTTGAAAATTTATCAGACTGAAAGATATGTGTTATTATTTCACCATGATCGAAACCAACGTTATTCGTGAATGTCTTACCTTCCTTTTATCGGGGATTCGGTCTGTATTTTTTCTTGTTTTTTTTGTTTTATCTTTTCGCTTTTTCTTCGATGTTCTCAACTCAAACCCTTTTTCTTTTGGGCTGGGCAGATGCAAATTTTAGTTTTTTTTTTTCATCAGTCAAAAATGGGTTGTGCATATATGATCAACATCTCTTAGTTTGAACGCTTTCTATCTGGTTTTCTGCCTTGAATGGAGTTTAACTGCTTTTTCACTTAAAATGGAAGACTTTTCAGCTGATCATGTTTCGAGGATGTCTTGTATTTGTAAAAGTGGACTTTTTTTTTTTTCTTGATAATATCTCAGGTGTGGGGCTAAGTGAGAGATATAACTGAAATCTGCAAATGGACATTCTTGGGACGTTTCTCTGTTGGTCTTTGCTGCTTATTGCAACATATGGGCAAGTAACAGATCCAAAGGAAGGTAATAGCTATAAGAAGAAAGATCAGACAATGAACATCAGATGATTGTAATTAAGCCCGACCGAAGTTTGATGAAAGACTTAGAAATTATCCTGCTCATGAATGAAATGATACCATGATAGATTTTTTTTGTTTTCGATTGCAGTGGACGCCTTAAAATCCATCCGAAATAATTTGAATGATCCACTTGGACATCTCACCGACTGGAAAAAGGGCGATCCATGTACTTCGAATTGGACGGGGATTATATGCTATAACAGAACGCTTGACGATGGCTACCTTCATGTTAGAGAATTGTATGGTTTCATTCAAGTCACCTTTAAGCATCAACAGTCATCTTTTCTCTCATGAATTAGCACTTGCTTAACCTTCATGAAGTAGCTCTCAATTTTTATGAAAGATGTTGGTTGGATCTTACCGAGTTCTCAAGTTGACTAAATCTATATGATCTTGGTCATAGTTTAATCACAATGCATAATGTTTTCTGAAGATTTCGTCGATGTCAAAGTGTTTGTTACACACGATTCTGAATAGTTCCAAACTCTTTCTTCCTCGGCAGATTTTTCTTGAATAAAAACTTGTCGGGAACATTATCTCCAGAACTTGGCCAGCTGTCGTATCTACAGATACTGTAAGTACCACCGAATATATCTTCCAACGTTTACTCATATTTTGTCCCTAATTATTCTCCATTGTCATTTTCAGGGACTTCATGTGGAACAGAATTACAGGCAGTATTCCCAAAGAAATAGGCAGCATCACAACATTAGAACTCTTGTGAGTGGGAACCACTCTTTGTCTATCCTATGACATACCATAGACTCATTGCAATAATATGTTTTCGTTACTTCACTGAAAATTTTACGACCCAATATTGCATATACTATTTTTTTGCAGGCTATTGAATGGGAATCAGCTGACGGGATCGTTGCCTTATGAGCTCGGTAATCTTGGCAACCTTAATAGGATACAAATCGACCAGAACTATATATCAGGAGAGATTCCTACATCGTTTGCCAACTTGAGCAATGCGAAACACTTGTAAGGATATATATTTTTTTCTATGTTTAGTCACAATAAAACTTAATGCATTTCGTGGTTTTCCAATCTTGTGCAGCCACATGAACAATAACTCGCTGAGCGGGCAAATACCAGCGGAACTATACCGCCTTCCTGATCTTATCCATCTGTGAGTAACTGAATTTTTCTTTTCTTTTTTTTTTTTCAGTTTTACGGATTTGGACCATTTTATTTGATTTTAGTTTACTGATGTAGTGTTTCTTGCAGGTTGCTTGATAATAACAACTTATCGGGACATCTACCTCCTGAACTTTCGATGATGCCAAAGTTACAGATACTGTATGCATGCAAAACCCATCTTCTTATTTGGACATTATTTTCTTGTCTTGTCTCGTTTGTTATTCTGCTGTATTGTCTTCATCGTAACTAGAGAATGGAGACGAATTGTGAACTTCGTTCTTATTTTTCAGTGTCTTTACTGATTGATTCAGGCAACTTGATAACAACAACTTTGGGGGGAGCGCAATACCTTCTTCATATGGGAACATGTCTCGCCTACTGAAGCTGTAAGAACATGCGCTGCTTTCTCTTCGACCGTTTCTTTTTCACATCCTTGGGCTTACAATGTCTCCATTGATTCATTATGTGCCGCGGAATTTTTATTATATATGTTTCTTTTTCCATATCAGGAGTCTAAGAAATTGCAGTTTAGAAGGTCCTATCCCAGATTGGAGCGGTATGCCTAATATTGCTTACATGTGAGTCAAAGATATCATCAGCAGTTGACTTTTTTTTACAGGGAATTCTACTTCTTTTCTATGTCTCTTCTGTTAAGGTTCTTTCTTTACCTTTTTTCCTTGTCTGTGTCTAACTATATCAGAGATTTAAGTCTGAACCAGCTCAATGGATCCATACCATTTGGCGCACTGTCGAGGAATATCACAACTATGTAAGCAGTTCTTACATTCTTCGTACTGCGTTGTTGATGCCTTAAATGTGTTCAAACAGACATTTGCTTTTGTTTGCTCAGCGACCTTTCGAGCAACCACCTGAATGGAACTCTTCCTCAGAGCTTTTCAGGGCTTCCAAGTTTGCAAAAATTGTGAGGAACTACCTATCCTTTTTCTTGATCCGCCATCTCATCTTTATTTTGATTCAGTATGTATATGCGTATGTCAATTGAGGAATTTCTTACGACTCTCTGTTCTTCTTTCAGGTCGGTTGCGAACAATCAACTGAGCGGCTCCGTTTCGTCCTCCATATGGCAGAACAGAACTCTGAATTCTTCCGAGGCAGTGATTCTGTAAGCCCGTAAAATCATTGAAATACTCAATTTTTTTTCTTACGCATATGCTTGAAAAAATACTTCTGTGTTCTGCTAACCCAATCTTTTCGACCCTCTTCACATATCTCTCTCATTTCTCTTGGCAGGGACTTTGAGAACAATGGATTCTCAGACATCGCCGGCACCTTCTTCGCCGCTCCCAACATCACCATCGGGTTCGTAAAAACATCATTTACATCCAACACAAAACGTCTCCTTTCGAAAAAAAAAACATATCTTTAACACAAAAATTTCAGGCTTCGAGGAAACCCACTGTGCTCGGGCAGCAACGCTGCCCCCTTCTGCGGCCCTCAAGCCGAGGGCTTCAGCAACATGGTCAACATTTCACGCCTGAGCTACTGCCCGCCCCAAGCCTGCCCAGCCCCTTACCAATACGCGCCTCCCTCGCCCGCAATACAATGCTTCTGCGCCGCCCCCGTCCTAGTTGGCTACCGACTAAAGAGTCCAGGATTTTCAGATTTTCCACCATACGTCTTGCCTTTCAAGCAGTACTTGAGTTCGGGAATGAAGATGAAGATCTATCAGTTAGACATAGATTCCGCCGAGTGGCAAGAGGGCCTCGTTTGAGGATGTACTTGAAGATTTTCCCCGAGTACGTCAACGATACCGTTAGGCTTTTCAACAGAAGCGAAGTCGTTTGGATTCGCGAGATGTTCAGTGGATGGATCATTCCCGAGAGCCCAGTTTTCGGACCGTACGAGTTCCTTAACTTTACGCTTCCCGACGTTTACAGAGATGGTAGTAAAAAATACGACCTTTTTTTTTTTTGCTGAATTCGATGACGTTCAATGGAGCAAATTTTGAATTCTTTATTTCGTTGCAGAATTTCCAACTACGACTCGCCGTCCGTTTAGCAAGGGAGCACTGGCCGGGATTATACTCGGGACAATTGCAGGATCGGTTACGCTTTCAGCTATCATTTCTCTCCTTATCTTGCGCCGTCATCTGAGAAAATCGCCTGCCGCTGCGCAGAAGAGACGGCGTTCTTGTGAGTGGCGTTGCGATTTATACGCTTCCATATTTGGCTCTTTTTTTTTTTCTTTTGTTGAAGTCGAACTTTTTTATTCGTTCCGTCTTTAGCGTCGAGGGTCCCTATAAAGATAGATGGAGTGAAGAATTTCGCGTATAACGACCTCGTCGCAGCGACGGATAACTTCAGCAGCTCAACCGTCGTCGGGCAAGGCGGTTACGGAAAAGTTCATAAGGGCGTTTTGGGCGATGGGACGATCGTAGCCATAAAACGTGCTTTGGAAGGATCTCTTCAAGGCGAAAAGGAGTTTCTTACAGAGATCGAGCTTTTGTCGAGGTTGCACCATCGTAATCTTGTCTCTTTGATCGGATATTGCGACGAGGAAGGCGAGCAGATGTTGGTTTACGAATTCATGCCCAATGGCACCTTAAGAGATCACATATCGGGTAAATTTTTTGTAAAAAATGTTCGTCTTAAATCCTTGTTTTTTTATTTTCGTCTGATAATAAAGACTGCTCGTGACAGGTAATAAGTCGAGGGTAGCGCTGACGTTTGCCATGAGAGTGAAGATAGCATTAGGTTCGGCCAAAGGCATCCTTTACCTTCACACAGAAGCCAACCCTCCGATATTTCATCGGGACATTAAGGCGACTAACATACTCTTGGACCTGAGATTCGTCGCAAAAGTTTCAGATTTCGGATTGTCGCGCTTGGCTCCCGTCGTAGAGGTTGAAGGAGGAGATTTGCCTTCTCATGTTTCCACCGTCGTAAGAGGGACGCCGGTGAGCAATATAATGGGAAAAAAAAAACTTCTCTTTTTTTTTTTTTTTTTTTCTTTTTTCAAGCTTCTAACATCCTCCAATAACTTGAGATAATAATTGGAAACCACTATAAATAAAATTGGCCATACATCATTTTTCGTGCAGGGTTATCTTGATCCCGAATATTTCCTAACTCATAAGCTAACTGACAAAAGCGACGTCTATAGCCTCGGCGTCGTGTTCCTGGAAATGTTAACTGGGATGCACCCCATTTCACATGGAAAAAACATAGTTCGAGAGGTAATAATAGCGCATCGAGCGAACCCTAATCAAACAAAGAATTCTTACATGGCTGCTGTGTACATCAGGTAAAAGGCGCATATGATTCGGGAACCATATTCTCCATCGTCGACGAGCATATGGGCTCATACCCATCGGAGTGCCTCGAGAAATTCATAAACCTCGGCCTGAAATGCTGCCAGGTGGAGACGCATTCCCGCCCATGCATGGCCGAGGTGGTAAGAGAACTCGAGAACATATGGCTAATGATGCCCGACTCAGACGCAAGGATCACAGAGTCATCAGTTTCTGATGCTTCCACTACTCCTACAACTTCGTCAGCGTTGTTAAGAAATCACGACCATTCGCACGATATCTCGGGGAGCGATCTTGTCAGTGGGGTTGTTCCAACCATTAAACCGAGATGACGAGGATGAATTTTTTTTTCCTTTTTTTTTCCCCGTAGTCTGGCGGCTGGAAGCTTGTATTTGTTATTGTCTGTATAGCTTGGTTGAGACTCGCATTGAATGTGTATATGATGAGGAGCAAAAGCAAATGACATGGTGCCCCTTTGACAGCATCTGTGAAGAATGTTAGGAACAGTTTGCTGTAATGTAATTAAATTCTCTGTCATTACTAAAAGCTCAATGTAATTACTTCTTGAGAATTGAGATGACAATATATGGTATGATACATGCAAAACTTTTAATCTTTCAAAGTTTAGAGGGTTGTTCAACATCATTCATCACAGGGAAACACAGCGCAAACAGGGTAAATTCTCAATTGTTCTTCGAATTCGTACGATCCCTCGCAGCCCTACAAACGAAACTAGTATAACTACTAATATACCGACAAAGGATAACCGAAGATCGGGGAAGGAAAAGAAGAGTCGCTCTTCAGACGGTTGATGCCTTCTTGGGAGGAAGAAAAGGTTCCCACCAACCATGCTCGTATTTAGGGTAAGGAGCTGTCCAATTCTCAGGTTGTTCGAACTTGAGATCGACGGGATTTGAAGCCAAAGCTTCTTCTACACTATCGGCTTCGAAGCTTTCTTGTAGAACACGGTCGAGTCTTAGCTTCATGTACCTTCAAACATACGCACACAAAACAAACTTAGAAGAAAAAAAAATACGGTGTGCTTTGAGTCATCTGTGTGCATTCAGAAGAATGTCAACGGGTTATGAATGAAAACTACGCATCCGATTACACTTGAAATTGAATACAGAAAAGAGGCTAGCACCAAGTCCATGAGTTCCGTAGAAAAACAATCACTAATAAACAGCAAAAGATCAATCTTTCGTATTTATATGAAGGTTCTTACGTGATCCAAGGGCCATTGGTGGAGATGAGAGCAACAGCAGGTCTCTTGAGCCTCTTCGTAATGCTTGGAAACTTGTCCAAGAATTTGGGCTCTATCACAAGCCAAAAGTCTTGCTCTAAGCTTTTCTCACCGAAATTCCTAAGCCGCTCAGACAAGAGCTCCTTGAAATGCTCCTCTTCATCCAACATAAACTTCGCATTCGCCACCACGAAATGATACGCCTTCGATCCACCGCCTTCCTCTGCCTGTTAAATCACCATATAAAACTAATGATCTACCTACTACAATCAACCAAAGAACAGTCAAATCAATGACTGCTTTTTTCGCCGTCTTCTGAAGATGAAGCACTTCTTTTATAGCTTGTGTATATGAAAAAAGTTCATCTTTATGCAACAACAACAGAGAAGCAGAAAAAAGAACATACCTTTTCAGTCGGGTTCGAGGAATCAACGGCGGAAACTGATGTTCTTATGCAGACGGTCGATCTACTTCTGTTTATGGGGTTCGACGATTTTAGGACAGTTTTTGTTTGTGGAATCAAGAAAGGCTTCTGAAAGCTTTTGCGTGTAGGTGCGTTCAAGTGCAGGCTACTTAAAGAGCCAACATTCATAGCTGTGGAAGCTAACATGGCTGGGTGCAATATGGTCTGAGAATGTAATGGAGAAACGAAAAGGATGACGATACCAGTGCAAGAGGAAGGAGTAAAGCTAACCTTATCTCTGTTTATTTGTTACACTAACGTAAAATATATTTTTGTAGGGACTAAATGGAGATATATAGATTGTATTGTATGTAGTTTGTAATAGTATAGGGGTGCGATTGCAAGGAATCCTAATTAGTATTTGGGAAAAGTGGGAGAAAAAAACAGCACACGCGCCACCGCGTAATTTGTACTGATGTTAAGGCCATTGCGGACTCTATCCCCGCGATATCATTTTCACGCCAAATACTTCCATTTGTTCCCCCACACGCGCCACCATATCCGAGCTTCGTCTTCCTTCACTCAGGGGCAAGTAATGTCTTTGCGCTCGTCTCTGATCTACAGATTGCTATTTTTCGTTCGATTTTAGCTGGTTAATATTGTCTGTATAAAGGAAGTTTACGATTTCTGAACCCTAGATGGGGAGTGAGACATACAGCTTTGGTCCTTACAAGATTAACCCTAAGGAAGTGTTCTACTCGAGTCAGCTTTCGTATGCTCTGGTCAATCTGCGTCCCGTGGTTCCTGGTACGTGATGTTTTTCTCATTTGATTTTTTCTTTTCATTTCTTCGTAACGATTGAACCCTATTTGCTTCATTAGGATGTTGTTGTCACTGTGAATTTGTACTTTGCTTCTATCTGCTTCAGTCAGGGGTGCAAGTGTACTGATTCTGAGTTTTCTTTAACTTTGCAGGTCATATCCTTGGTTTCTTTCATATTCGAACTGATTACACTAATTGATGTACATTGTAGATGCTGGACTAGTGTTGGTGCCTCACTAGTCTAGTTTATTCATTGCCATCTTCATCCATCTAGAATAAACAACACGAGTAGCGTTGAAGTCAAATAGTTGAGCAAGATAATTTAAACATTGAAGATTTTGCTATTAAAGCCTGCTTGTGAAAATTTGCTTGATACTTTCAGTGCTTGCAGTGTCCGATTTCCCTAAATTTTGACTAAGAGTCCACTCAAGGTAGCATCTACATCTTGCTCTATAATTACTCGTGCCTCATTTTTGTAATTCATATGGCTTTCCAGCCAACTAATTTTTTTCATTTTGCTTGCATCATTGCTGACCCATCCTATCATGATTCATGGATTGAGTTCAAGATCCTTGTTGATTTGTGCATATCCAAATCTATCATTCTTTCGTTAGTTGCCTCACTTAACGCAAAAAAACATGTTCTTGTCTGCCCAAGACGTGAGGTGAAGCGCTTTAATGATCTCACTGCTGATGAAGTTAGTGATCTGTGGCTCACTGTTCAGAAGATTGGTTCCCAGCTGGAGTCCTACCACAAGGCAACCTCTCTCACGCTCACAGTCCAAGTAATACTTATATGCTAAATCCATTTATTAGCGCCTTTTTTCCATTTTCATCCTTCTTCAATTTATGCAGTCACTGGTAATGGTAAGTTTTCCTTAATTTCTCTGCCTTTGGTACTATTTATGTCATCACTCTTAATGTGTTGGCTATTGCCTATAGAAGCTAAAAATTTGGCAAATAAGCGTATAAAATGACATAACCAATCAGAATCGATACCGTATAGTAGGCCAATGTGATTGTTGAAGAATGTGGAAAAAACTATGTGAATTGCATTACCTTTTTCATGATGCATTCTTGTTACGCTGTATGCATTTTGTGCTTTGTTTTTGGACTTTTTATCTTTTCTCTATATTTTGTCTCATTGCTACTGATAATTGGAAACTCTTAATAACTTAGGACGGGCCTCAGGCGGGACAAACAGTTCCCCATGTTCACATCCACATATTGCCGCGCAGAACTGGCGATTTCGAAAAAAACGACGACATATATGATGCTGTAAGAAAATACCAAATTATTTTCTCTTTTATCTAATTTGAGATCATACGTTATGGCAGTTCGATCAAACTGAACAGATCGATTCGAAGGAGAGAGAAATGAAGGAGAAACTTGATTTGGACAAGGAAAGGAAAGACAGAAGCGTGGAAGAGATGGCTGCTGAGGCAGATGAATATCGAAAGCTCTTCTCATAGGGAATTAGCAACATGTTGTATTTGCTATACTATTTCTTACCATCTGAGTGGAATCATTCTGTTATGAATAATAACCAAAACATCTATTTTATCTAATTCTATTTTACTAGTACTTTTAGCACAACCGATGTGCGTGAAGAAATATACAATTAATTATTAGTGAATGATTTTAATAAATTACATACTAAAAATAAAATGATGTGGTTATTATGAGTTTTAAAGTTACCGGTTAATAAGTTTTTTTTAATAATTGATATAATAAAAATAGAATGAGGTGATTTTTATTATTTAATAGGTTTTTTATTTTTTAATAGTAATTAAAGTAGAAAAATTATCAATTTTGTTCAGTTTTTATTCTTCCTACACTCTTTATATAAGATTATAGATTAAGCGTGAGAGGGCATATAAACTGCCATTTGGACTGTCAATTTAACAAAAAAAGTAAATAAAAAAACACCCACTACTTTTATTTACTATTTATAATTAATTACTATATTTAGGTAATTACTATTAAATTTAAATTAAATTATATTTTCTATTAAGTATTTTAAATTAAATAAATAATATTATATATTATTGCATTAATACTAGAATATTGATATTTCTAAGAGATATTTTATCCTACGTCATGGAACTAATACAATATACCTTAATACATCACGAAAGGGCAAAATTGGACATTTAGTAATTTTTCTTCAAGATGGCGGGAAATAAACTCCGTCCATAGTGTAGTGAGATGAGATTCCCCCAAAGTTACAGTAATTTTTTTGGGGAATCCATTATTTATTCATTCGCCGTCTCCATAAACGACTGAGGAACCCTCTTGAAGAAGGATGGAGTGTGTTCTCAAGGTCGTTTCGTATTTCCCATCATTTTCAGCTGTTTTTTGTTGATTCCTTTTATTTTTGGCTTCAACTCGTTGTCCTTTCACTGCCTTTTTCGTATAGGAGTACTTTGGATTCTCTAAGTTCAGACCGTACCAGAAAGGAATAATCGAGGACATATTGCGAGGAAACGATTGCTTGGTGGTCATGGCGACTGGGAGTGGAAAATCGTTGTGGTAATTTTCTGATTATCTGAAAAAGTTTTATGTTTAGGATTTCCGTAGACAAAATTAACAGGATGAGCGAAAACAATTTTCTGCTGAAACGTTGAATGAATAAAGCTACCAGGTGCCACCACTGGTCTCGAGAAAGACGGCAATTGTTATAAGCCCTCTTATATCATTAATGCAAGATCAGGTTTGCCTTTGAGACTATCCTATTCGCTTTCGTTCAATTAGTTAGCTGCTTGATCATGAGTGTCTTGATGTGATTAAAGAGTGTTCGTTATTTCCTCTCTTTCTTTTATTCATGGGCATTTTGATGTGTATTCGGAATCTTCGTGCTGATGTTTTCTGCCATCTGTTTAGGTAATGGCATTGAAAGAGAGGGGCGTGAGAGCCGAGTATCTTTCTAGTGCCCAAACTAATCGAAACGTGCATGGTAATGCGGAGAGTGGTCAATATGACATGTTGTACATGACACCGGAGAAAGCATGCCTGCTTGCCTCAAGGTGAATTGGCTGGCTCTTATATTCTTTAATAGTGTGCTTATTCTCAAATTACTCCGTGAAACATACTTCTGTGTGATTCTGATGTGTGCATTGCGTTCAAAGTTGAGCTCATTTAGCTATTTTTGATCAAAGTTAGTTATGTATTTCGGCTAAGGGGTATATGTCTAGACATTTTGTTTTATGATAAAGTAGTTATACATTACCCCATTGCAGCTTCTGGTCAAGATTACGAGAATCGGGAATTTGTTTAGTGGCCGTAGATGAAGCACATTGCATATCAGAGTGGGGTCATGATTTCAGGTTAGTTCTGAAATCTGAATATGAAAAACTTCATTACCGACTTGTTTTAGTTTGCTGGTTAATTATCGTTATGTGAAATTTTCTGATTCTATGTAACTAACAGGAAAATTTCTTGTAAAAGTCTTGCGAACACACCCTGCATTTTTCCTCCCTTGAAATCACTTTGGTTTCAGTTACCTATTTCTTTTAGTTTTTTAGACGTTAGAAAGTCCTTAGAAAGATATTTCAATGGTCCCCTTACGTACTGAAGTTGGTTTCTCTCAGGGTGGAATACAAACATCTACACAAGTTGCGTGAAGTTCTTCTAGGCATTCCTTTTGTTGCATTGACTGCAACTGCTACAGAAAAGTAAGAAGATCGATTAAGATTATCTGTTTACCTATTCTGACTTATTACAGTAGCCAATTAAATTAATGCTGTCAGAAACTCTGAGTTGTCAATATCGGATATCCTCTTTGCACCTATCACATGTGATTATTGCCATGGTTGCCCATTTTCTTGATTAAAATTTCTGAACACCTTGTGTTTTCTAGTTATCTTTGTTTTATCGTCAGATTTGAATTCTTTGGATTAAGCTTAACGGTTTCTTTTGCCAGGGTTCGAAGTGACATTATAAATTCATTGAAGATGAAAGATCCTCGTATAATCATTGGCTCATTTGATCGTCAAAATCTATTCTACGGGGTCAAAGCTTTCGACCGCGGCAATGCTTTTATCGACGAGCTTGTAAAAGAAATATCAAGTTATGTAAACAAAGCAGATTCAACCATAGTGTACTGTACAACTATCAAAGATGTCGAACAGGTCATTCTTCTTTTCCACATTTTTCCAATCCCCTTTATGTTCTCATTTCTGTAAGCTGCAGTTGCTTGAGGATATTGTATATCATTTTATTGATATTGTATTTCTTTATCTCGGTAGATTTATAACTACCTTTGTCAAGCTGGGATTCGTGCTGGAATCTACCATGGCCAAATGTCCAACAAAGCACGTGAGGAGTCCCATAGGTTTAATGCTTTTATTAGCTTTTCCCACACATACTCTTACATTTTTCTGTGATCTGAAAAGAAGCTGTACGTCGTGCTATGTGAAATAACTTAGAGAGCGTATGACCTTTGGAATTTGAGAAGCTCTGTCTTGTTTATATGGGTGTGGTTCAAATTTTGTCAAATTAAATAATCCCCTCTTGTTTCAGATTGTTTATCAGGGATGAGTGTTTTGCGATGGTTGCAACAATAGCTTTTGGCATGGGTATAGACAAGCCTAACATAAGATATGTGGCACACTATGGATGCCCCAAGAGTTTGGAGTCATATTATCAAGAGAGTGGACGTTGTGGTAGGGATGGTGTTCCTTCAACCTGCCGACTATATTACACAAGGAGCGACTTTGCCAAAGCTGATTTTTATTGTTCTGAAGCAAGAACAGTATGTTGTTAAATCTTTGGCAGCCTCATGTATTGCAAATCTTTCGAGCTATTATTGGCTAATTTAATCTTTATTTGAATCTTTTTTATCACTCCAGCTTTCATACACTTACAAAGAGTTACTATGAATATATGGTTGAAACCAGGCACAGCAAAGAAAAGCGATAATGGAGTCATATATGGCAGCTCAGCGCTACTGTATGCTGACGACTTGCCGAAGGAAATTTTTATTGGAATATTTTGGAGAGAAATGCACGTTTGACAGATGTGGTATGAAAAACACGTGATACCATCTATCAATTACTGACCAGCCTCTTAATTAAACTCTAGTGCTGTGAATAACACTTTTCTCAAGCTTTAGTAAATGATAGATCAAATCCTTGTTAAGTAAATGATAGCTTGTTAATGATTAATGTTATATGAGTTTTTACTTCTAAATTAAAAGTAGTGGTGGTTGCAGGGACATGCGATAATTGCACAAGTTCAAAGAAAGAGAGTGACATGTCTAGGGAGGCATTTCTTCTAATGGCGTGCATTCGTTCGTGTGGTGGTAACTGGGGCTTGAATCTACCCATAGATGTTCTTCGCGGATCTCGAGTGAGCTTTTGCACTTTTTTAGTTAATGCAAACTGCATCCATGATTGGCAATCAAACCAAGCTACTTGATATTTGTATTGAGCTCTTTGGAGCTTGATATGTTAAAAATAAAGGAAATAGAAAAAAAAAAAATCTTCTCATTCGGCATAATGTGAAACATTGTGTTAGTGTTGCATGCTATGTTGCTAAAAGTTGAAACCCTTCTCAATTATTTCAGGCAAAGAGAATTCTCGAAGCTGAGTTTGACAAGATTCCATTTCACGGCTTGGGAAAAGAATTTCCTGCTAATTGGTGGAAGGCACTTGCTTATCAGCTGATTTCACTTGGTACATCATAGTTACCTTTACTTCTAAGTCTGATATGTTATATTGTACGTTTGCACTAAGCTAACTATGCACTGCAGTTGTCTATGGTGTCACTTGAGACAATATTGATGTTATTGGCCCTTTATGTTGATTTTCTTTGATGACCTTTTTCTGTTGTTTTAATAATTGCGCACTCTTAAAGACTAGGCAAGCCGGTTTTCCTGTTTGAAATGTATAAAGCTATTTTGGGTTTTGCTGCAGATTATTTGGTTGAGACCTTCAAAGACCTCTACAAAACTGTCCGGTGAGTTCTGAATCTACTCTGCAGGTTCCTTTCTCTTTAGCGCTGTATATAGGACTTTCAAATAGCTTACTGTTAACTTATGATCTAGTTTACAAGATTCCAATACTAACATGAAGTGATAAAACGAATGAAAATCTATTTTTAATGTGTCAGAGTTGGACCAAGAGGAATGCAGTTCTTGAATTCCTGCAGTCCCGATCATCAGCCTCCACTATATCTGTCATTGGATACTGAAGAGGAAGCTGTAGATACAGTTGGTATTATGAAAGGTTCAAGCCAGCAGCCATTCTGTAGTTTATCTGAGGTATGAACATATACTCACACACTTTACTATCTTGTGGGTAGTTTTTCAGTTGAAAACTGCAAATTACCTTCATTCTATCATTTAGTAAAATGTGAATGGTTATATGCTTCTAATTTCACGAGCCACTGATCACTTCAGACCGTGGATTCTCAGTGAGGGATATGCTTTCAAAATGCACACTGACATCATGTTTGCTAATTATGTTTGTTATGTCACTGGGTTTTAGGTGGAGGAACGGTTCTACAAATTGCTAGTTGAAAAGAGGATGGAGCTAGCTAAGCAAACTGGAACTGCTCCGTAAGTTTCTTGTTTCTATGTTGAATGTTTAGTACTTCTTTCTTTGCACTGGCATGCAAAATGAAGTAACTGAATGATCATTTCAGATATGCCTTGTGTGGGGATCAAACCCTTAGAAGAATTGCATTGACAAGGCCATCGACCAGAGCAAGGCTGGCAAATATAGATGGTATAAACCAGGTATAGTTAAGATAAGAAGCTTCTTTATAATTAAAGAAGGCGTATTCGTAGTGAAAAGGAGTGACTTTTCTGCGAGTTGAACGAGGATTTACGTTCCATCAGTCTGATGCTATTCGTTGCATTATCAAAGGATTACGTGAATCTTTACTCTTAACCATGATGTTCTTATAGCTTCATATAACCTCGCAAGTTAACTTGGGTGCTGCAGCATTTTGTGAAGACATACGGAGATCAGTTGGTACAAACCATTCAGCAAATTTCACAAGATCTAAGTCTTTCGCTGGATGGGGCCGAGGTCATTACCGAACCTACTGTAACCACCCATCTTTTGTCAAGAAAGATTGTAACCATACCTAAACCTAATCGATTGACCCCTGCCAAGCTCGAAGCTTGGAAAATGTGGCAAGAAGATGGCCTTACTCTTCAAAAAATTGCTGTAAGAAGCATCTTAGTATATGATTACTTACATTGATAATGGTTTCTAAGCTTCAAAGTTTTCTGAGGATACAATCTATACATTCTTTGTAGAATTTCCCTACTAGAGCAGCTCCAATAAAAGAACAAACAGTCTTCAAATATATCATGGAAGCTGCAAAGGAAGGATGCATGATTGAGTGGGCCAGACTATGTCGGGAAATCAAACTGACGCTAGAGACGTTTAACCGCGTTCAAGATGCTGTATCCAAAGTCGGCAAAGAAAGATTAAGGCCAATAAAAGACGAATTACCTGAAGAGGTAAGCTCTAGATTATGACTAAACCAACCATGAATTGTTGACAAGAAGTTTAATCCCCATCGTATAACTAAGACGAACTCGACTCAATAGATATATCGCATTCTTGTAATTTACATTATTAGGTTTGATGTGACTGTTAAATTTTCCAGGTAAGCTACATTCAGATAGAAGCATGCCTAGTAATGCAAGAGCTTGGAGTTGCAACCGAAGTATTTTCACAGGAAGCTGAAAACAACAGCGAAGCAGGTGAAGCGCCTGCCGAAGTTTTGTCTGAAGAAGTGGTTGTAAAATCTGAGGATGCAACTACTGACTTACCTATGGAGATTATCGACATGAAAGAGGCCGAAGCTGCTATTACCGACGACTTAAATTCTCCTAGAAAACGTCAGAAACTCATCAAACCATTAGCAGAAAACCCTTCCATTGAAGAGGCAACTGAGAAATCTGTACTGGACTGGCTTGCGAATTTGGAAGATGGGGTATGAGATCAGAACCTTAATCTCGTCAACACAAACTTATCTTTGGTTTGCCTCGTATAAAAGTAGCTTTGACTAATTCGATGTGCATGGAAATGCAGGTTTCTCTTGGTGAAATACTCAGTCACTTCAGTGGATCAGAAGAGAAGTTTGTGGTCGATCTGCTAAATCGGCTCGAGGCCGAGTTTTCCATATTCAGAAAGAATGGTCTATATAGGGTCATTTAGGTGTATTGCTTTACTTTATGCGAATCTTATTATTGCATTGTGACTGATTAGGTAGATTAATTTTATCAATTATTTATTTTATCGTTTAAACGTAAACAAAAATTATTAACCCATTGTTCAGCTAAAATGTAAAAGTCATTCTCCAAATATGTTAAATTCATCTTAATTCACTGTTGGAATTTGGAAGGAGAAAGAAACGATTAAATAATAAATATATCGATTTAGTTAAGCGGGTCGGGTCGAATCTGCCCTAATATAAAAGAACAGCAGCTCATTTCCTCGTATCATCAATCGCGCAAATATAGATCAAAAGTAATTCCGTCGTTAACATAACAGCTCGAGCAGACAAAAGACAACGCCACAGACGATGAAGCAGCTCATGGTTTTCGCATTCAAATTCGTCACGTTCGCCGGCGTTTACCTCTTCACGAGATCGCGCACGCCGCCCAAGCACAACAAGCGTTCGATTAACCCGGAGAAAGCTCTCCTAGTGCTTATCCTACTGGAGAATCTCAAGCGAATCGTACTCTGCAACGCATTTCTGAGCCGCAACGTCGAGGATCAAGTCGATACGCTCGATAAGGACATAAGAATGTTCAGAGCGTTCCTCGAAGACGCCGGGAAGGTCAAAGCCTACAGAAACGACGCCGTAAGGGATTTGGTGCTGCAGATCCAAGGCGTGGTGATGGAAGCAGAAGACGTAATGGAAGCTTTCGCGGCAGTAGAAAGGTATAACAGAGAGGGAAATGTGATTCGACGTGCATTTTCTGGGCACATGAAGCTCGTGAGCATTGCCAAGAGAGTGAAGGCTGTGCGTTTGAAGGTTAAGCGTGTTTATGCACAAGTCCGTCCTTGTTGAATTTCACAATAATTTAGTTCAGAACAGAGAAACTCTTTCACTTAGCCCAAATATTCGAAGGTTTCGTTTCATGATCAGCTAAATCGTACGGCTTCCGAAACAGACGATTAATGTTATGGTTTGAACTTTGAATGATGCTGGTTCACGCTTCAAAGCAATTCTAATATTGAAAAAGAAAAGGATAAATAAATAAAAACTCAACATATATATGCCATAATAAAGAATAGGTACCGAATCAATAACGACAATGACCACGCAATTTCAACCCAAAAATAATAATAAAAAGAAATTACGAATTAAATCCTTCCAAAAACAAGCACCTCGCGGAGAGGGGTCAACAATATGACATATCATCCATCCCATAGAAGGCAGTGCTTTTTAGGTTTCTTCGACTTTCCTTAACCACCAACTTGAAGAAGCATATAACATGATATACAAATAGATAGATGCCAGCAAGTACAGACATTTTAAGCACATCTCAACAGCCCCAGGGATATACCAAGTAGAGGAGAGTTAGATCGGAATTATCGTGCTGCTACACGAGGGCATATCTTACCAAATGCAATTGCTCCGCTGATAGTAACTCCAAGACGAAACAATCTCCAGAAGTGATTAGAAAAGCTCCTCCGAGTTAAACTTATTCCACGCTTCCTGTAAAAACAAATACCAAACCCCAACTTTAAAGGAAGCCCATGGATGAAAAAAGGAAGGCGAGCAATAGGAATGAAAGTTTTACTTAGAGCTAGGCAGGGGAAAAGGAATCAAATTAAATAAATAAGTGGTAAAGAAATCATACATACCTTAAGCAAGTCGAACACCTTTTCTGCTATATACTTCTGTTGAAGAGTGGCACCCTTTTGCTGCACCTTATCAGGATGAATGCACAGAGTAGCCTTCCTATAGACCTTTTTGACAGAAGCACCAGTTATCAGATCTGTCAAAGAAACGGGTTGCCATCCACATTGAGGCCAAAGCACCTGAGGGTCACCATTACATGGATCAATCAGCACTCATAACAAATAGAAAAATTGTAGGGAAGTGAAACAATATGTGAGCTGCAGCGTCTGAACATGTAAACCATGACCATGGAGAGAAAATGCTGATGGAAATGGACAGAGCACAAACCAAAGCATGGCTAGATTCCTAAACTGCTCGAGAAACATTACTTGTACGGTAAAAATCAAATGAAATTAGCAAGCTTACGTATTGCAATGTTGACAGCAGTGCTCGCAGATTTCCTTCTTTTCCAGCAGCCCAACGTTTGATCTCGGCATCTAAGGTCTCAGAAATTCTCTGTAACCAGACAAGACAGTCAGAGAGAGGATGCCAAATACCATGATCAATAGGTCAACTAAAAACTAAACACAATGTACTAACATGTCTTTCTTCTTGCTCCCTTTGAGCTTGAAGGTCTCGCTGATTCTTTTCAGCCAATGCTTTAGCCTATGGTAATCCCAAACCCAAACATTTACCAGTAATTCAAAAAACAAGGATCATGACGACATAATGGCGCAAAAAAGACTAATATCAAAGATGGATTTATTTTTTAAAAATGAAAAAATTCTTTCAAATATAGAATAAATACATACAGCACGTTCTTGAGTACGCTGGTGGCGTTCTAGTCTGGCTCTTCTTCTTTCCTCAGATTCCCCATCGACATCTTGAAACTCACCACTTGGAGCAGCTACGGGACAATTCAGGAGGAACATGATGTCAGCATGAGAAACACTCCAGATACCTTATGCATTATACACAGTTAGCATACCTCCGAAAATAGAAGACAGATCATCAACAAAATTCGTAGTGGAAGAAGCTTTCCTCATGTTAGTGGATGCTCCTGTGGATGACGGTGGCTTGGCAGCATCGAATCCTCCCTTGTTTTGGAACTGTGAATTGAACAAAGGATCCTACGCAACCAAAGAACCGAATACGAAGAAAAATGAATGAAAATCCACCATGACAGATATAACACAACAGAAACCCAACATACGAAGCACTTACAGTGGCACTTGAGCGTGATCTTGGTGCACTACTTGCTCGGCCCATATTGAAAAAGGATTCCAAATCGTCGTCATTCTTTTGCTGATTCATCTTAGTGGCTGCTGCAGCACGTTCTCGAGCTTCAGTGGCAGCTCTTTCACGAGCCTCTGCAGCAACTCTTTCAAAAACGGCTCGTTCAGCTCGTCGTCTAGCTTCTGCATCGGCCTTAGAAGCAGCAGCTTTCTCTCGCGATTCCTTTTCCTTTGCTTCTGCAGCAACCTTCTCCGCTACTCTTTCTCTAACTTCAGCAGCAGCCTTCTCTGCTGCTGCTCTATCTCTGGCCTCAGCAGTAGCCTTCTCTGCTCTCTCTCTAGCTTCAGCAGCAGCCCTTTCACGGGCTTCAGCTTGGGCTCTCTGAACGGCTATCCTCTCAGCGCGCTCTCGAGCTTCAGCATTTGCTTTCTCAACAGCATACCTCTCAGCTCTCATTCGAGCATCAGCTGCTGCTCTTTCACGAGCCTCCCTTGTGGCCCTTTCTACAGCCTGTCTAGCTCTTTCCCTCTCGATTTCCTTTAATCTGATCTCCCTCTCCCTCTCAAGTCTCATCTGCTCCCTTTCTTCCTCTTCCTTCTGTTTTCTTTCACGCTCTAGTCTCTCCTGGGTTTCCCTAAGTTCTTTCTCCTGCTTTGGTTCATCATCCTTCTCTAGATGTACAGATTCCTTACTTCTAGCAGCCTTTGCATATTCTCTTTCCCGTAATTCCTTAGCATGTTTGAATTTGGCCTCCGCTTTGTCCATAGCATCCTTCATAGCAGCGGCAGAGGCAGCGGCTGCAGAGAATGCATCACCATCCATGCTAGAACGACTATTGGCATTTCCATCGTAACTGTTATGTGACCTGCCCATGGCAAACTCCTCGAGTTCATCAAACTGCGAAACTGGAGGAGCCTTGGCTTCAGGTCTACCCAACTTTGGGCTTTGATATTGTAGACCAGAATTCGGAACTGAGGAGGATTCATCACTCTTTTTCCATGAACTTGAAGAGTAGCTACTAGTGTCTGACCTTGAAGTTTGCCGAGGCACGGGAGGAGGAGGGCGTGATGGTGGCGGAGCAGAAGTAATCTGCGTGAAAAGAGGAATCTCTGATACAGTGAGCCATATATCATCAAACGGATTTGCTGATCCTGATCCCGCCGGCGATTTAACGTGTGTGCCTGTTTCATGATGAGGAGGAGAAGCAGCTTTTTGGGCAGAAGACTTATGGAACTCTGTTGAAACTTTTGGTATATCAAACAACGGAGGCTCCTGAAAAATATCTACTGGAACAGATTCACTAATGTTGCTCTCTGAACGTCTGGATGAATTCTCCTTTGGCTCTCTGGTACTCGCAGGTTGAGATGTTGCGGACCTTGGAGGGCTTCCATCATTAATGGCGTTTTTCCTCTGAGGGGAAAATGCATGTCTTGATTTCCCAATACTACTGAGGGGGTCTAAGTCATCAAATACCGCAGCATTTCCAGCTGAAGCTTCAACCTTTACACTTTTGGATTTACTATACTTACTGATATTGTCTTCAGGAGCTGTACCACCAAATGCTGAACCAGAGGTTGAACTTGATTCAAATACCATAAAAGGATCGTCAAGGATTGGCTGCTGCTTAGTACCAGCAGTTGGTACAGAGCCCCACCTCGATTCTGATATTGGTCTGCGCCAGATGAAAGTAAAAAAAAAAAAAAGAAAAATAGTATCGTGCATGTTGTTGTTGCAAGTATGTGTGTAATGCCTAGACGACTTTGCGCATGCGTTTATGAACAAGGAACAAAAAACATTCAAAAAAAGAAGATATCTGTGGAAGGCAAATATTGTAACTCTCAACTTTGCAATAATTGGCATTTGAAGAACAACATTCAAAACGTGGAACAAAATTAACCAATTATACAGCAGAAAATATGACATCCTAAAGTTTATATACCTACCACCTCTTCTTTTATACCAATTGCCACGTTTCAATCCCCATACTTCAATATGCCAGTATCAAGTTGATCCACTCACCAAATTAACCCAACGCTTATTATTACCAACGCATAACAAACACAGACAGGTCAGACCCACAAAGTATTCCATTACAAATCATCAATCCAAACATCGAATTACCTACCTAGATTCCATCAAGAAGCATGTTTCACGAGCTACTAAAACTAAGCACAAGTAAATAAAAGAGAGGCAATTACCTGCTGGCACTACTACCAGAACTGCCACTGCCAAGCCCAGGCAACAAATCATCAAAACCCTTGGCAGCAGTCGCACTTTTACCATTATTATTCTTATCGTTTCCGCTGAAATTCCCCAGCAAATCATCAAATTCGTTCCCACTCTTCCCCAACACGTTTTCAAACACATCATCCTCAAACTTAGTCTCCTTTGACGACGCAACATTCGCTTTATTACTCTTCAGCCCAGGCAACCCTTCGAATATATCATCATCATAGACCGGCTTGTCGTACACAGGAAGATCACCACCGCCACCGCCACCGCCACCGCCGGCGCCCCTATTGTTATCAAACGTAGACGTCTTATTGAAACTACTACTCTCGTAGCTATTCCTCTCAGTTGACCTGAAAATAGAATCGTAATCAAAGTTGAGGGGATCGTTGACGGATCCGCGATCGGAACGCATCGGATTCGATTTCCCGGTGCCACGCGTACCGAGCCCGACGAAAACGTCGAGATCGTCCATCAGAAGTGAATCGACGGCTAAGGTATCACGGCTGCCGGCGGATCTGAGAACGGCGGATTATCTCCCCAGCTGAATGGAGGCAGGACGACCGGCGAGTCTGCGTAGGATCGGAGGGGTATAATGGTCAAATCAGGTGGTTAAGTGGGTAGTAATTGTCGGATCGGAGGGAATTGTAAACGTGAACCTCTTTATCTGACAAAAATCATCGTATTTCTTCGCTGCTTCCCCTCTTCTCTCTCTCTCTCTCTCTCTCTCTCTCTCTCTCTCTCTCATAATTGATTTTTTTATTTGTATATTTATTTTATTTGTGGTTTAATTGATGGGTAATTGGTTGGATTCTTATGGGCCATGTCCCATCAACAGAATAGGCCCATTGTAGCCCAATTAAGGTAGGTAGGGTTTTTAGCTCCTAGGATATAAGAGCTGCCTTCACTTTTCACTCAGCTCTCGTCGCTGGACTCGGAACACCATCGAGGAATTTGTATCGTAAAAATGGTGAGATTCTCAGATCGCAGCTCCGTATTGTGTCTGTTATAGATTTTACCTAAACGGTGTGAAAGAGGCAGAGTTTGGTTTATGGTTTAACCTCTTAATTGAAATTGCGTTCTGTTTTGCTGAAGTTATTTATTTCATGTTCTTTTTCTTCGTTTTTCTTAGAATGAAAGAATTCCTATGCCAACGTTTAGATTGCGTTGTTGGCGATCTTGATGTTTAGCTGTAGCGTAGCTGGTTTATCTGATTTCAATTGTGTGTGGTGTCTGTGAGCTTATTGTCTCTAGCAGCTGCACATGGAAACTATGTCTGAAATGTGTGCTTGTGTGAGAGAAATAGTATAGATTATTTAGCTGTGTTGATGTCTGTCTTTACAGGCGTTTGTGAAGGCCCAGAAATCAAGGGCTTACTTTAAGCGATTCCAAGTTAAATACAAGAGAAGGAGGCGTAAGTCCCCTACTAAGTTTGTTGATTTTTTTTCGTGTAATAGTAGCATTTCTTAATATAAATAATCCTGGTTGCAGAGGGTAAGACTGATTACCGGGCAAGAATTCGCCTTATCAATCAGGACAAGAATAAGTACAACACTCCCAAATATCGCTTTGTTGTCAGATTTGTATCCTTCTCTTCTGCCTTATCAATTTGATATAATTAAGAAAGCGATCAAGATTTTCTTAATCTGGGTTGCTATTCATGTTGACATTCTTCATTTTGTCACGTTGGTATTGCTTCTGCCTTTATCCATATGGTTTTGATATTGTTGGGTGCCTTGACATGAGTTTCAGACCAACCAGGACATCATTGCCCAAATTGTATCAGCTAGCATTGCTGGTGATCATGTCCTTAGCGCTGCTTATGCACATGAGCTGCCTCGCTATGGTCTTGAAGTTGGCCTCACCAACTATGCTGCTGGTATTCTATGATAAGCGTTTGCGTTTATACATAACAAGCTTTCGTTGAATTTACCTGATAAGTATGTAACAGCTTACTGCACTGGGCTACTATTGGCTCGCCGAGTTTTGAAGAAACTCGAGATGGATGATGAGTATGAAGGGAATGTTGAGGTAATTGATAGAAGTTCATGCATATTTGGCCTTATTCTGTTACTTATAAATCGTGTTTATCGTTAGACATTGTAAATTATGGGAGTTAGAGTTTGAACTACTATTTTTTCAGGCAACTGGCGAAGACTACTCTGTTGAACCGGCCGAAAGTAGAAGGCCTTTCCGCGCTCTCCTAGATGTTGGTCTCATCCGTACTACGACTGGAAACCGTGTTTTCGGTGCCCTCAAGGTACAGTACTTTTTTCATTTGCATCTTCAATGCAAATCAATTTCAGAGTACAATAATATGCTTTGTAGTGAATATATCTTTTACCATCTGCAGTTGCTAATTTATTTCTCAGGGAGCTTTGGATGGTGGACTTGATATCCCACACAGCGATAAGAGATTCGCCGGGTTTAACAAGGAAAACAAGCAGCTTGATGCTGAAACCCACCGCAAGTATATTTATGGTGGGCACGTTGCTGCTTACATGAATGTACGTTTTTAGCCTTTTGTTTCATCAGATATGTAAGAAGCAGAACATTGTCCGAACACAATTCTTGCGTTTAGTTCTTTAGACCAAGATAAGTCCTTCACAATGGTCGTAATGGATGGTTTTGGAATTACGTATGCAGACTTTGACAGAGGATGAGCCTGAAAAGTACCAATCCCACTTTAGTGAGTACATCAAAAGAGGCATTGAGGCAGATAACATTGAGGAGTTGTACAAGAAAGTTCATGCTGCTATCCGTGCTGATCCCACCGAGAAGAAATCTGAGAAGCAGCCACCAAAGGAACACAAGAGGTAACTGTTTCTCGTGTGCCTACAAACAATGTGTTCTCTAATACTCCGAAAGTACTACAGTCTACATCAACTTTCCTGTTTAGCTGGGTTCAATGAAACTAACGGAGGCAATATTAATTAGCTAAATAAACCTTTTTGGCCTGTGATATTTACGTGATTTTGAATGCATACTATCTGAATTGCATGCGCAGATACAACCTCAAGAAGCTGACGTACGAGGAGAGGAAAGCCAAGTTAATTGAGAGGTTGAATGCTCTGAATGCAGCTGGAAATGGCGATGATGATGAGGATGAAGACGACGACGATGAGTAAACATATAATCGTCCTTAATGATCTTAATTCTGCCAGTTTTGGATGTTATCTGTCGCATACACCTTCTCTTGTGTTGCATTTCAGATATTTGAGGATTTGCACTGTGCTTTCTGATTTGCGCTGTAGTTTTTATTTTCCGATCTTGAAGTGTGACTCTTTTCGGGCTTTGTTTCAGCGGATGAGTTGTTTCTCATGTTATTCCTCCCTTCAACTTTATTTATCGCTGCTTTCCATCTGGAATTTCTTGCTTTATAAAGAGCCAATGCCGGGTAAAAACTGTCAGTCATTCAATTGATTTGGTCTGTCAATTGACCAATTATCTGTACTATTCATTAATTGTCAAGGGGACTTAAAAACGGTCTAATTTGGTGTATTAATTACACCAAAATTTCAAGCCAATTCGATAGTTATTTAATATACAGAAAAAGGTTAACCGACGTCAGTCCATGATCTTCACAAAATAACGGGCACATGTTTCGAAATAAAACTACCTCTCCATGTTATAAAAAAAAAGAATTGTTATATTATTTCTCATTTACGATTTCGAAGTGTTAAAACAACATGAAAAAAATATTTTTAAATTTAATATAATGCACACGCATGGAGTGTGCACTGTATACTAGTTTTATTTATTTATTTTATTAATGTAAAATACTATTTTTAGTATATTGCCATCTCTTTTGTAAATAAATATTAAAATTATGATTAAAATTAACTAATTTATTGTCAATCAATTTTTATTTAATTGCACACATAACGTGTGCTATGTATACTAGTACATATAGTAACACCGTCATTTTTCTTCAATCGATCAACTCATTCTCAAACTCAATAGACTATTTTGTAATATTCACTTTCAAACAAATTTTTACAATTTTCATTACTGCCCACAAAAACTGAAAATTTGCAAAGACGATGAGACTCATTAAGTACGTCGATTTTGCAAAGACAATAAAGACAATGGATTTCACAGATCAAGCTTGAAGCGTGTTTAAAAAAAGATAACGTCCCTTTAAAATCTGTCCATAGAAATTAGTGAAAAAATCTCCAGTTTATCATATCATTAAATAAGCAAGATTAAAGGTGAGATCGATCTTTTCTTCGGTAGTACTTTTTACGAATATAATAAGCTGTAATAACAGCCAAAATTGTCTGAAATGTACAGTGCGAGTAATGACGTGCAAAATTACCGCACAACAGCTGTCAATTCTGAATATATGGAGTACTTGAATGCAACTAAAAAAGATACATCGCATAAAACAGTTTCAAGATGCAAAGATGCGTCAAAACGAGGAGAGAGAATTATATAACGCATTTTGAGTTGGGTTTTGGGATTCGATTGGAGTAAATCTACCTCAAATAAACTGCGTTTTGAGGTTCGATTGGAGATGCCCTAACAACTAACACGTCTAAGTGTATTTTGGATTAAAAAACAAAAAATATAAAATTATCTATACTATTATATAATTGGTGGCGAGTGCATATATGATGCCCCAATGATATGTAAATTATTTGTAATTTAATCCCTCAGTTATAATTTAATTCATTAAGTAATTTTATCATTGCTAATTTTTTTATGCACTGTACTTATGCCTCTAAAACTAAGTTTCTTTTTATATATTGAAATTTCTAATTCATCTTAAACAATAAAAGTTATAATTTTAAAATTTAAAATAAATTCAATATAATTATATTTTAAGTTCGGGTGCGCATGAAAGTACTAGTAATAATGATAATTGATAAATAGTAGAGAGAGAGAGAGGCGTAGCGTTTTAGTTCAAAGCCACCTCCAAAACGAAACCAATTGCGATTTGTGATATTAACTAGAGCGCTCGGTGATCGCCCGATTCGCAGGCACAAAAGGATTGCCCTAATTGCTATCTTTTCCTTCCCTCCAATTATAAATCCTTAAATTGCAATCATCTCTCTTATCCGCAATTGCGAGCTTCGGTCTTCATTCATCGTTAGCTTCGAAAGCGATCAGTGGTGTTTACGGGCAGGGATTTACTAATATTCCGATATTTATTGGTTGGTTATATTTTAATGATTTTTTCTTCGGTATCGGTCACTTGGTTTGGTTGGTTGTTCTTGTCCGACTTGAATGTTCGAGTTTTTTCTGTTTTCTGTAAAAGCTGCTCTGCTATGCGGTTTTTAGGGTTTAGTTGTGTACGCTTTTAGATTTAGGGTTTAGGGCTTCCGTTTGTAGATGGGATTTTTTGAATGGCACACTTGCAATTTTACGATTTGGTAATATATTTCGGACTTCTGCTTCGAGCACATGGTTGTTTCTCATTGTCATAGCTCGAGCTTTCCATTATGACCTTCCGTCTGTTCTCTGGATCTAAAATTTTCCAAGTCCTGTTCGCTGTAGTGTCTTTGTATCAGGCCTTACTTCTAATCATAACAATTTGATATGATCGCTGGTAAGTTGATTGGCACTCATTCGTCTCTATTCTAAGCTGTAATGTTCTATGATCATGTCAGGCACTGACTGATGGATCCGGATTACAGAAGGTTTGGAAAAGGTAATACTCATAGATGCAAAATTAATACTTGTCTGTTTAGTGTTTTTCTTTTATATTTTTTGGTTGGTATATGATAAATTGAAGCAGCAGTTGAATCTATCCTGCGTTGATGCAAAGTGTCATAGAAAGCTGTGTTTAGTTAGTTGGGGAACTTGTATTCTAGTTATTGATCCACGTGCAAGCTATGCCTTTCTCATGGAGCTTGCATATTTGCTCTACCATCTTTAATAACCGATACTTTCTTGATAATTTTTTTTAAAACAGGACCGAGAGAAGTTTCAGGTGCTGCGGATCTCATAAGTCACTTCAAATTGTTGCCCCATCATGATTTCTTCTGCAAGAGGTCACTTCCTGTATCAATATTGGACACACACTACCTTCACAATGTGGCTGGTGACACAGAAATCAGAAAAGGAGAGGGGATGCAACTCGATCAGCTAATTCAAGATAGATCTTTATCGCGGGAAATCAGTACCCGTATTCAACCTTTTGACTTGGATACTCTTAGGGAAGCCCTTCAACTGCACGAAACAGCCCCTATTGATCTCCCCCCTGTAAGATTGAGCGTTGCTCAATTTGATTTTTACTTTCTACTGTGATTGAGGTTCTTCTTTGGAGCCTGTGTAGTGTGTTTCTCTGTCTGTAAATATTAAAAAATGTATAACTGATATTTGGTTGTTGATGCTTTATAGTCTGAGAAGGGTACTCCTACATTTGCTGCCAAATCAAAAAGTGAGCCTAGGGAGAAGGAGAAAAAGCATAAAAAGCACAAAGACAAGGATAAAGAGCACAAGAAGCACAAACATCGGCATAAAGATAGGAGTAAAGACAAGGACAAGGATAAGGATAAGAAAAAAGATAAAAGTGGCCATTATAACTCTAGCAATGACCATTCAAGAAAACATCTTGAGAAGGTTTGTGCCCTGTGTTCTGGGATAATTTCCTGCTTTGTTTTGCTAAGAGTAGCGTGCAATCAGGGGTGTCTTTGTAGATTATACAATAATTTACTCTTAAGATTGAAGTTCTTTTGGAATTCGAAATATCAAAATACCATGAATCTACATTTATGTCGGTTAGTATCAAACGTCAAAGTTTTATGCTTGGCACTTATCATTTTGGAGTGAGAGAGCCCTGTCTAATTTAGATGAGAATTGATGGTACAGTTTAGGCTTTGAACTTAATTGATCAAATTTTTCATATTTCCTGGGTTACTTGGTATGTGATTGACATCAAAGTTTGACCTTTCTAATGTTTCTTGAGATGTGCTTTACTTTTCATTAGATTTGATGTTAGGTTGCTAGATTTGTATTTAATTTTTTGATTGACCTCTAATCTATATGTGTTCCTGATTTTGTTTAATGATGCTAGAAGAGAAAGCACGAGGGTGATGACGATATCAACGATACTAGTAAACAAAAGAAAAGTAAGGTAATGAAGAACTTTTGGTTTATTTTGTTCGTTTGTTGTTGAACTTTATCCTTAGTATTTTCTGGCGTAGCCAATTCTTTGTTGATGTCATTGTTACTCATTAGTTCTCTTCACATTGTCGTCACTTTATATATATTCCTTCTCATGCATAACTTGTGCGTGCAGCATAAGAGCACGAAGATCGGCGAAATGGGAGCAATAAAAGCTGCGGGCTGAGAAGTCTTTTTTGCATCAGAGAATTTCATCATCAAATGTTGACTTCGAAACAGAGGGATGCTTTTCTTAGTTCGTCAATTTCTCAAGGTATATAGTCACCTGATGACTGATCACAGATTCTTTGCCTTCAGCGTTTGCCTTATTTGTTGCCGTACTTTCTTGTAATTAAACCATAGAGGGAATAAGGGCTAAAAAGGTATTATCAAGTATATTTGGTGTTCCTAGTATATGTGCTGTTGATGGTTGCGAAGTTTCGATAGGTCTTACTCTGTGTGTATCCTCTTTGCCATGCAGAATTATATTTGCGGCCATGCTGAAATGACTCGTCCTCCTCATATCTCATTGTCTATTGCAGATGCAAAGATCCTTTGGGTTTGATTCTTTGGTTTTTGGTTATGTTGTACACTATTGACAGCTTAGTCGTTTTTCTTACTTCTGAAATGTTGTGTTATAAAGAGCTGATGCTTCACTACACAATTTTGTTCGAGGAAAAGAAGAATAGAATTATGTGTTTGAGTTACAGGTGCTGTGCCTAAGTAGGCTCTTGCTGTAATAAGTTTATTATCTGCATTACAATTATTTTGAATGTTACATAACTTATAGAATTATAGAAATGTAGGTGTTCTCATAATGCCACTTGTCTTAACTAAAAATTAACTTAAATAATAAAACTCCTAAGAAACTCTCACTACCACATGTTAATTTCAAAATAACTATCCACTATAAAACATAAATTTAATAATTTTATTAACATCTAACAATTACAATAGTTAATGCTAGTTTAGATGATTGGTAGGGTCTTTCTTCAGGATATTGTGTTATCTATACTTTATATAGAGTCTAGAGGATTTAAAAACTAAGTATTACTTAGTCTGTCAAGTATTTTTATACAATTTTATCCTTAATTTAAAGTTCTATTTTTTAAGCAACTTATAAAAAGTTACAAAGTATAAAATATATTTGCAAATATGTTTTAAAATAGTTCGTTATATAAAGTTGGAACTTGCGTTCTTTGTGTTTGTAGTCCGTCTCTGCCCAAGCCCAGAGGAGACGAATTTTCGCGAGATTTTAGATATTATTATATTAACAAAAGAAAAATGATGGATGGGAATGGGAAATAGTAAAATTGAGGATTGGCAGAAAGAAAAAGCAAAGGTCATAAAGGTCAGTGCATGTGGTGTGGTGTCAGAGTCCAGTCGTGCTTTTTGTGCGTGTACCTTTCGGTATCAGACACTGTCTCTCCTCTCAATAAAATAAATAAAATATCAAAATAATTAAATAAACCTCTCTTCTTAGAGGCAACGCTTTACTCTCTCTCGCAATTAAGGAACCCTCGCGAAAGTATGGCCTGAGTTCTTTCGACTCTCCGAAGCTAATCAGTCTCAGCCCAGCGTTAGCTGCATCCCAGGTCGAGTCGTTAGACCCTGATCTTCGTTTTGGTACTTTCTTCTCCAGCTAACTCGGTGTATAGTCACAGATCGAGTCTCGTATTTCAATATCTTGATTATTTTTGTTTCTGAGCTACTATTAGCTGTTTGAATTCTAATTTGCGTTCGTTTTGCTAATTTTCACTTATATGCTGTGTTCTTTTTTCAATATGTATGTTTGTCTAAAGTTCTGCGTCGTAGAGTTTGTTGATCAAAGTGTTTCAGCTGTCAGTTATTAGTTTTCGGTATGTTTGAGGTTGGCAATCATTTTGTTTTTGAAAAATACTTGCATTATTGCTTGTGTTTTCGTGTGCTTTTTTTTTGTGTATTGTTGAGTTAGGTTACTTTTGCCTTCGTGTTGGGTTAGTCATATATATTTGATACTGACTTCTTTATGTTGATCGTTAGCTACCATAGATAATTTGATTTGGTTTTACCGATTCTAGTGTTTCTTATCTGTCTTAAGTCAACCGATGGTGCAGTTACTGTACGTTTAGTTTCAACGCAAAAATACAAGTAAATAAACGAAATTTTATTTTGCTTCTTTGTTTGAAGGAGCTTTTGTGGTTGATTTGATGTTATTCTTTGTTGCTTGCTCTATGGTTCGTATAAGTTGAAAATCTGTAGTTGTCCTCTATCAATAAATTCATATTATTTGTGAACTGATGGTTAGGTGCCCTGTTTCCAGGATTTATGTGCCATGGAAAACAACTTTTCAGTTGATTCTCTAATGGAATCCACAACCTCTAAGATCCAACAGCTTCAGAAAGCATTTGCTGAACTCGAGAGTCATCGAGCCATCACTCTCAACTTGAAATGGAAGCAGATTGAGGAACATTTTCAGGGGCTTCAAAAATCTCTGAAGAGACGCTTCACTGAACTAGAAGATCAAGAAAAGGAATTTGAAACTAAAATAGTTGAATCCAAAGAGATGTTGGACAAGCGCAAAGCTGATATTTTGGATAAAGAACAAACCTCACTTGAGAAGCTTCAACAGAAGCGTGATGATGCGGTGTCAGCCATTTTCTGTGCCATGGGCAAGCAGGAGAAACCTTTCTTTGTTTTCTCGGGCGTCTCTAGTTGTCCTTCCCAATCTGAACTACAAGTCGCACATGAGGATAAACTGAATATGTCAGTCGCTGTTGCTAGTGATGGCTTTAAAAACTCTCTTGAAAGTATAAATGCACAAGTAAAGGCTTATCCTCAGCTCGTCAAATTGTGCCAGGAGATGAATTCTGAAGGACTTCACCATTTCATATCTGAAAACCGCAAGGACCTTGTTACTCTCAAGGAGGAGCTTCCTATTGCATTAAAGGCTGCATCAGATCCTGCCTCATTAATCCTGGACTCACTGAAGGGGTTCTATGGCACGAATGTTCCAAGCATGGATATGAGAAAAGATTCTAATATGTTGGGACTTCGTCGAACCTGTATTATGCTGATGGAGTGCCTTAGCAGCTTGTTCCTCAGTCTTGGCATGGATACCCTCGCTGGTCTTATCTCTGGAAATGCTAAGGAGCGTGCGAAAGCAATTGCTGAAGAGTGGAAACCAAAGTTAGATGCCATTGACATTGATGCCAGCAATGGAAACTCCCTGGAGGCTCATGCATTCCTACAACTCTTGGCAACCTTTGGCATTAATTCGGATTTTGATAACGAGTTCTTGTCAAAATTAATACCCATGGTGTCTCGCCGCCGACAGACAGCTGAATTGTGTCGCCTCCTCGGATTGTCCGATAAAATGCCAGGTTAGTTTGCTTGGACTGTCGACATATGCAGTAACTTTCATCCCCGTTCAAAGTTGCTTATATTAATTATTCTTTGAACAACTTGTATGTTCTATGACTTTTGCCGCGTCTCATCAGGTGTGATTGATACTCTGGTGAAAAATGGAAGGCAAATTGATGCCGTCAACTTAGCCTTTGCATTTGAGCTTATTGATCAGTTCCCACCAATCCCTTTGCTGAAATCCTACTTGTCTGAGGCCAAAAAGGTTCCATCTGCAGCCAAACCTGGAAGTAAATCACCAGTTTCTTCTATGCAGGTTCTTTCTCTAAGCCTTCATATTTTGCTTTTTTTCTGGCCTCTCAAATGAACCTGTGAAAATAGTATCTCGAGTTACTGTTCAAATTCAGCTCCATATTCATTTTTTTTTTTAATTTATCGTATTAAGGGCAACAATTTGTGGAGTCACTGGCACCAATCAGCTCCACAATTGATAATTTCATGTGTCTAATAATGTTTTCTTTTTTTTTTCGTGTTTCTCAACAAACCTCCCTTTTCTCCAGAATGGGGTGAATGAGAAAGAACTCACAGCACTTAAAGCTGTCATCAAGTGCATCGAGGACCACAAACTCGAAGATCAATTCCCAACGGATCCACTCCAAAAACAGCTCCTCGAAATGGAGAAGGCAAAGGCAGACAAGAAACGAGCTACAGAAGTCGCAAAGCCACAATCCAAAAGGCCCCGAGCTACCAACAACAACTACAATAACAGTCCCCACGCTGCACCACCAAGGGTCACTAATGCTCCTCCAATCGACAAGAACTTCTACAATAGGATCGACGAAAGGTACCCACAATTCGGCGGCTACGAAAGAGCTTATCCCTACCCTTTGCCCGTCGAGCGCCACGTTCCTTCATTCGTGGGCACAACTCCTTACAACTTCTCTCCCAATCATGGCGCCTTCTTCGGTAATGCCTATCAGTACCAAGCTGCCTATTTGCACTGATGAGTGCCAATGGATGGAGGGAAATCTATCTGAAACTGATGTTTATCTGTTGACATATTAGCTTATTGACCCTTTCCTTTAATGAACTTCTCTGTTGTTCACTGCTGCTATGCTCCCCCTGTGGAAACTTCCTACTTGTTGATCTGCACTTTGTTGTAAAACCTGATGTTCTCTTTAACTTCACATCACACGGTTGTCTAATATGTTCATGGTGTTTATGTTGAAGTTATTTGTGTGTGATCTTAGAGCCTCTCTTTCTCGTTCATATTTTTTTTCAATAAGATTCCTTCCCTTTCCTCCATTAAAGGATGTTGGGGTGCTCTGTTTCTTATGTTCTTGTTAGAAAAAAACAAAATAAAACCTACGAATTACGATTAGAGAAAAAAGAGCATTATACTTCACACCATGAACACAAATCACATCTCAACAGTAAGAAAAGAAAACCATCCCTTTTAACGTCAAATCCATCGAATTCATCATCAGCTCAGCGTCGCAAATGCGCCGCCCTTCATCATCCTTCGAAACTCGTCGAAATTAACTCTCCCGTCGCCGTCGACGTCGACCTTCACGATCATCCTCTTACAATCCTCAAGAGATCTCCCTTGCTTCAATCCCAGGGAAGCCAAGACGGATCTCAACTCGTCGACCGTTATGAATCCGTCCCCATTCTGATCGAACACCTTAAAAGCTTCCCTCATATCGTCGTCTTCGCTGCCCTCGCCGTCGTTCTCCTTTCCGTCGCTCTCCATCATCGCCGCGTAGAGAGCTCCGAACTCGTCGACGTCCACGTGACCGTCTCCGTTGGAATCGATCTTCTGGATCATCTGAAGGAGTTCGGCCTCGGGTATGTGTATGCTCAGCTTCTGCAGAGATTCGCTGAGCTCTTTGTGTGTAATTTTTCCGTCGCCGTTGCGGTCGAACATTGAGAATATTCGCTGCAGCTCCGTGGAATCCATTTTCTTTTCTTTTTTTTTTCCCTCTTCTTCTCTTTCTAGAAATCGATTGTCAATTGTATGATAAGGGCAGAAGATTAAATGGTGGGAATGTATTTATCAGACGATGATCTTGTTGGAAATTGGTTTGATTAGCACATTGACGACGAGGATGATCGGCTAATTGAACTGAATCAAGAATTAAGGTATCTAAACTTTTTGTGTGAATTCGTTTTCCTCAATCCCTTCTTTGATTTTAGGCGGTTTGGCGAAATTAGTACAAAGTTTGCTTTTTTTTTTTTTGGTAGAGGAAAATCTTGAGAGGTTGTGGGAAGAGATCGCACAAAAAGTGGAGAGAAATGTGGAAAGCCACCTTACAATTGATGCGTGTAATAAGCTAATGTATGTCTATATGTATTATACTCCATTGATTTATTCAAAGAAATAATAGCGCAAGTTTTTTCTGCAAGTGGTATGCAACTAAGCATGTCTGTCATTGTATATATATTTTTACGGCATTTGTAAATTGTCGACGAGTATATGATTTTTCGAATTACTATCATGCTATGTATATGATTTATGAATAGATCACACAGATTAAATAGGCTAACAAAACATTCTTTCTCGACAAATATGGAATTGCGAATGCTCTTTTTTTGTATGCATGGCTATTGGCATGGCTTCATATATATATCGTGTGGTGGTGTGGTGGCCTTTTTGACTGCTCAATCACCAGGTGTCCACGTGGCAGGGTTAGTTTGGTAAAAAATGAGATGAATAAGGCCATTAAAATTACTAATAATGACAAAAACAAGAGTGGGACCCAAAACGGTTCCGCTTCCTCGCCTCCTATTAAATACGCACCCAATCAACAGTAGTAAGTCACAGCACTCGCGCTTTTCCCTTTCACCACTCCTCACACTCTCTTTTTCTCAGCTCACTCTCTCACTCCACTTAGGGTTTCTCGAAAGTCCCGCTAATGGCAGAGGACTTAAGTAACGCCGTTCCGTCCGAGACCGACAACAACGGCTCTTCTGCTGCGGCGGCGGTGGTGTTCTCCGCCGTGAAGCCGTGGCTGGTGGTTGAGGCTCCGAAAGCCAACGATGCCGTACTGTTCTATAAGTCGGCCTTCGGTTTCGAAGAGCTGAGCCGCGTGAATCATCCTAAGAGGAAGGCGGAGCAGGACGTGCCGCTCGTGGTTTCCGCCGAACTCAAGCTTGGATCGTCTACGATCGTTGTGTCTGACCTCATTGACGACCACAACTCTGCTCCGTAAGGATACGTTTTCCCATTCCTCTCTCATTTCTGCTTTTGTTTCTCTCGTCTTACTTTTCTTCTTACTGTTAGCATTTCTTCGACAACTTGTTCATTGTGGTTGTATTTCTGAAGTGTTGAAATAGTTTCGTGTTGTTTCTTTGTTTTTGGAAGGCGCGAATACTGTTTGCGTCTTCTTTGAAGATACAGTCTGGCAACTCATGCGCATGTTGTTTTCTGGAACGACTCAACGTTTTATTGTTCTTATTTCGTCTTTTGCACTTCATTTTGTCTTCCTTCAACATTTGAACTGGTTTTTTTGGTTTTTTTTTATCAGCATTAGACGTATTAACACGCAAGTCGATGACATTAGTCGCATTTCGAAATCGATCGTAATGCTCGTGTTGCTGCAGTATAACCATGTAAATGTTTCTATATTTTCTAAAAATATGCTTCTGTGTCTCCCCAGTGTGAAGTTCTCCGTGAGCGGTGCCGTTTTCTGCTTGGAAACAAGCGACGTGGAGGCGGCAGTTGCTAAAGCTTTAGCCGCCGGAGCCGTGGCGGAAGGTGAGATCTCTGAGGGCGAAGAAGGTGGCGCGTGTGATGGGCGCGTGGGAAAAGTGAAGGACCCTTACGGTAATATCTGGATGATACGCCTTCCCCAGAAGGACGCTGACGTGGGAGCTGCTTAAATTAGTATTCGTTTTCTTCACCTCGTCATTAACTATGCATTGTTGTTCTACTGCTGCAATGCAACGCAACGCAACTAATATTTACTTAGCTAATCGCTTCTTAGTATTTTGAAGAATCACTGTTTTGGTCTTATGCATGTTTTCTGACTAATCGAACCGTCGGCTTGTGGATTTCCTTATTATTATATTATATATCTGCTATTTTGATGAAGAGAAAAGGACTAGTAATTACATACGCTCCCACTCATCTTTGGCCACGTGTCCTAAGACTTACTAGACCTGTCCCGAGGATTATACTAGGTGATACTCGCGGGACTCGTGACAGATTGACTGATGTTCTTTTTGGTACCTATATTTATTCATTGGCATCATCTTTGCCTCTTTGTATAAAATCTTACTAACATTTTAACGGTTACCGATCTGCAGTTAAAATAAAAACAATAGTTTGTTGAGGACTTGGAATCAAACGAAAGTTTCACAGCCCTTTCTTCTCTCAACCACAAATTCCTATTGTTTTGTTTCCCACTAACAATGAAGAAGACGTCATCAGTTTAGCAGCCAGCGTGCTTGCTAGCTAGAGTGTTAAATGTGATGTTTTACGTGCTGCCTGCTATACTATCACATCGTCCACCCAATTACTGTTCGAGCTCTATTGAGGTCTTTCATATGATATGACGTAGAAGTTCTTCTGCAGAATTGGGAGCCCATCATTGCAGCAGATAGGATGGAAAATCGGATATAAATATTAACCCAAGTGATTATTCACGCAGTCGAGTTATTTAAATTTTAGGCAAAGGTATCGAACGAAATCATTCAAAACATCACACTGCAATACCCAGAAGTAACTTTCAGGGCTCATCACGTCTGAATTTTCCAAATAGTTCCACAGCAAAAGAAAATAATTGCTTCAAACCAATACAGTAGACCTTAGCATATGCCACATAGAGAACATCCAAACAACGTTAATGTTATAACCTTAAAACCGAAAACATTACCAAAACTTGACTAACCACTCAGTAAGACTGCCTGCTGCTGCTCAAGATCGATCCCAGAGTCCCCAAGACAGCGAATGCGAGCAGTGGGCTCACATCCAAAGTATCGAAAATCGGAGGAATTATATTCCTAAACAGATTCAAATAGGGATCGCACAAATCCCTAATCGCAGACAACGGCTGCCTATCCCACGGAATGTTGGGAAACCAGCTGAGAAGAACCCTAACCATCAAAACCCCACTGTACAAATCGAGCCACTTCGCCATCCCAGCGGCCACGACTGTGAACGGCGTGTTCAATGACCCCGTCGGGACATCCTTCACCGCCGCGAAGAACCAAGCCGGACCGATCGATCGGCACAGGGGTTGCCTCAATTGCACGGCTAGGGATAAGGTTTTGCAGGCGATTAGCTTGGAGAGGGCTAGGGCTGCGGCGAGGAGCGTCGTAACCGTACGCGTCGAACCGTGGAGTATGTTGTTGGGCGGCGTGTGGGATGGTTTGAGGGGCGAACTCTGAAGGTTCGACGCGACTATCGCAGGGTATAAGGTTCTGATTGCTGACGTTCTTTTGGGCGGGATGAAGAGGTGAGAATTGGGCGCGGTGAGCTGTACGGATTTCAACGGAGAGGCGGCGAGGTGGTTGATTGGGCGGCGGAGAGGGCGGTAGACGGCGGTTTGAGCTGCCGAGATAGAGAGAGCCATGGCCGCTTGGGTTTGTGGTGGAAGTGGGAAACACGGAAGAACAAAGGATTTGGGTGGGTAATGATGGGGTAAACGTTACTCAAATCGCTGGCAGTAGCAGCGTTTTAGCAACTTTCGTCTTTTGGGCCATTTCTAATGGACTTAATTTTGTTTGGGCCTAGATTCTTAGGTCCAAAGATTAACCATTGACACTGCAATCCTAGATTTATATTTCCAAAGAAATGAAAATTTATTTAACCAAACTCACGTACATAAACCACATATTTGATTGATAGCCACGGAAAAATGGAGATTTTTTTTCTCCCTCTTCCAATAAAGTTTGAAAGCTCAAACATGGACTATCGAATTCATTAATATGTAGAATATATAAAGCTCGTTTAGTAGCTAAATGGTTAATCAAAAGGAGGGGTATGATTTCTTCGATACCTACTAACCCGCGACAATGATTACATCCATACAGGTTTTGATCGTTATAGCAGCGTTGTATGACCTCGAGATACACCAGATGGACATGAAAACGGCCTTTTTAAACGGGGATCAGAGAAGAAATATATTTGAGACAGCCCGAATGGTTATTGTACTCGGGCAGGAAAATAAAGTGTGCCGACTCGTAAAGTAAGTTTGCGGGCTTAAGCAAGCGCCGAAATAGTGGCACGAGAAGTTCGACATGACGATGTTGTCGAATGGGTTTAAGATCAATGAGTGTGATAAATGTGTTTATCAAGATTTTATTTTCCTACAATTTCTACTTAAAATTAATGTGCGCAATAACACCGAACACTAGAAACAAAGGACTTGCATGTCTTCTTTTATTCAAATAATTCAACACAGTACTAACATATAGGTATATATATATATAGTAGATAGATACATAGCGATCATCAGCAACACATCAGTCGTCATCAAGGCTTGTAAACCTTCCCTAGCCGGTCAACCGCCGACTTACCGCCGCCGGCCGCCGACGAATCTAACGGAAAGAAAAAAGGGTAGAGTTCATATCTGATGTAGCAACTGCCGTACACCACACGGCAACCCTTCTTATCCTCGCAAATCTTCGAAAGATTCTCAATTCCAACGGCCAAACACTGTGCGCAGCTCACCGGCGACAAATCCCGGCGGCACTGAACCAAGGCGTAGAGCTTGACCAGCGGCGACAGATCTCTCTCCCCTTTGCCCAGCCCTTTCCTGCTCGGAACCTTAACCGCCTCGTCGGTGATCTTATCCAAAAGGGCGCCGAGCTTCTTTTCGAACCCATCGGGATCTGTAACGTTCTCCACGTTGTAGATGTAAATCCCAGAAGTATCGACCTGTCCGAAGAAATTCTCGGGGCTGTACCTCAAGAAGCAGTAGTCGTACCACACCCTGACGTCGACTTTGTCGGTGGGGCACAGGCGGCGGGCGCTCGCCGCCGCGTCGTTTATGCAGGCGGCGCAGTCGTCCTTGCTGACGTCGCCTCTGCACTGTCCCAGGCCGAAGGCTTTGCCGTACGAGGTCGCGATGTAGCCGTTTTGGATGGTGCCGGCGACGAGCTTTGGCAGTAAGGCGTCGACGGACTTGGACAGCTGGGCGTCGGTGGTGTCGCCGCAGGTGTAGTACGATGGGTCCTCGGCGGACTGTGACGTAGAGGCGAAAGCGGATACGAGGATTATGAGGAGGGAGATGCAAAGGTTGCGAGACATTTTTGGCGTGTTTAAGGTTTGGTTTTCGTTCATTGTAGGTAACTGATGAGAGGAAAAGGGTATGATTTTATAGTTGTTCGAAGCAGATATTGCTGACTTTGTAAACGAGGAGAAAGTGGGGGGTTTTTCTGCCTGGACAAATGATGTAAGAATAGTATATGGGTTTTCTTCTAGAGAGGAAGCTTCTTCATTTTGGTCAATTGCATCCATTAAATTACCTTTGTCGACTGGGCCAGCTTTGACCCACCCATAGTTTGACTTGATAATGGTTTTATCTCGTAAAATCCACTAGCTTTTGCGCCCATTTGTCCGTTGTTAAAATAATTATTCGAGTGCTTTGAAGAAAGTTGAAACGTTAAGAATAGTCTTACTCAGTTACAACCTCAACTCACACAAGTGACCTGACGTAGCCAACCAACAAATATGCCTCGCAGCAAAAAAAGTGACCCTTTACCTAATGAATTCGCGGTTGAAGGCGACATACAAAGCATAGCAGAGTAGTTTTACAAATGCTGATTTGTTTCTCAAAACAAGAAGGAAAAAAACGAGCAACTTTTAGATGCAGCTTCACTGCTGCTAATACCTACCGATCAAAACGAAGTCGTTGTCATCCAAGATTTCGACATCTCTATCACCTACGAAGTTCTCCCTTCCCAGTTCCTTCACTATGTTTGCGAACTCAACCCTCTTAGCCAATGGAAGTGGCACGTAAGGCAGACGAAACACTGGCCTAACCACTCCGAGCTGAGCCAAGGCAGTGTTCAAGCCGATGGGATTTGGCTGATCGAAGAGCCAATCCATGAGAGGCAAAAGCTTCGCATTCAAAGAGGGATCTTTCCCTTCGAACATCAGTTTCCTCATCAAACCCGGGACCAAGTTACTAGTCACCGAAATGACTCCTCGAGCCCCGAAATCCCACCTGGAATCATGGCACTGGTCATCGTTCCCACTCCATACTGCCAATCCACTGCTAGCGTATTGCTCCACTCTGTCGTTCCCTACGCATTCTTTTACGCCCGCAAAATTGGGGCTCTTAGCCAAAGACTGAATCACGGGTGGTGGGATGTCTTGGCCTGTTCTTGATGGAACGTTGTAGACGATTGTGGGGCCCATGGGCAGTACTGTCTCAAAGTGAGAAACCATACCTTCTACAGATGTTTTGCCATAGTAAGGATTGATGTGAAGAGCACCGTGCATTCCCACTGCAAAGCCTTGTTCAGTGGCGTGTATTGCTTCACGAGTCGAATTGCTCCCCGTGTTGCCAATGACTTTGAGCAGTCCGCCGAAGCAGTTTACTGTGTGGCCGATGAGCATTATGTGTTCGTCCCAGCTCATCAATTGGCCTTCGCCAGTGGTGCCGCCGACAATAACTCCTTCTACGCCATCTTCTATCTGCATGTTTACTAAGGCATCGTATGCTTCTAGGTCAAATCTTCCATCGGGCAGGTATGGTGTTTTGATGGCTGTGATTAGTCTCAATGACTTTATGTCATCCACGCTAGTCCTGCAGAAAGAATACTTATATTTAACAAACAACATATTGCCAGATGCATATTCCATCTAATTATTCGACTACGTTTCTTTCCATTACATTACCAATGGTTCTACCTATGATATCTCCACGAATAGAAAGGTTACAAATTATGCCTACATCGAACATAGGAAAATGAGATTTCCTTGTTCTAGCAGCTGCAGTGTGTAAAGACAGATCAAATGGTACAAGGAAGAGCTATAAACAACCTGTTTTTAACCTCATAACTACGCATTGGCAAATGAAAATCATGAATTACAGCTGCTCTAGGTGCCCTCCATTTTGTAATCCTTCCTGAATCACACAAAAGATGTATCATTCCTACCACCATCTTACGAAGCTACGTATGAAAGAGAAGAACAATGAGTGGTACGAACTGTTCCTTTTTCAGCCAGAAGGTAACAGCAGTAGCTACAGTAACATTGAAAGTGTTTCAAAACACAAGAACAGCGAATGAAATCATCATCTTGTCCACATGGTATATCATCGTATAGCTTAAAACAAAATAAGAAACTCCCAAAATAGGCACCTTGATGGGGTGCCTTCAGAGCAAAACATCCAATAGCCGACGCCATTGAAATAGCTTGACGAGAACTCAACGCTCAGTTAAACAACAAAGAACAAAAGGAGCGCAGAGACAAAAAGATTCGACTATGACGAAATAATTTGGAGAAATTGCATTATTCGCATCGCCGATTATAGTTCTCGTATTGACATTGAGGCGAAGCGTTAGGGTTTATTTTAAAAAGTTGGATAAAAAAAAGGAAAAATTAAAATAAAAATATATAATTATTATTTTTCATTTTTTAAGGTCATACGTGGCTGACCTCTTGCATTCGACTGTATGAAGTTAGGTCAAAATCTGAGCACGGCGAAATTGAATTGCTTCCGCTTCTCGAAAGTTCTTGATGCATCTATGGAGGTGTCCCCTTAGTTGTTTAGCTATTCGTTTCATTTCGATAAATGAACTCCCAAGGCCATTTTAATTGTATCCGTTTTTATATGAGCTTTTGCGTAACTCTGTAAAACGTTAGCTGTGATAGTGTTTAGAACTCATATACATGAAAGATAGATAGGGAGAATAAGGAAAGCCGAAGGTGAAGGATTGAGGATAGGTTTGAAGCAAGGAAGATGTCGCCGAAGGTGTCGGCGGCGGTGGCCGAGCAAGCTGAACGGTTGAGACAAGATGGAAACTTTTACTTCAAGAAGGACCGTTTCGGAGCAGCCATTGATGCTTATACCGAGGTATAGTATCTTTTAATGTTACTTTGTCCATCGCTAGTTTTAATTTGATCTGAAGGTTTTGTCGGTTCATTGATGAAATTGACATAGGCTATTGCATTGTGCCCTGATGTGGCGGTGTATTGGACCAATCGGGCTCTGTGTTTTCGTAAGCGGAAGTATGAGTGAGCTGAAAATTAACTTAATGATTTGTTAGTTAATGAGTTCTTCTATTTTGTTTATTCTGTATCGTCGAAGTTTTGGCTTTTCATTTGAGTTTTTGTGTCCTTTTTCGGGTGTAGTGAATGGACAAGAGTAGAGGAAGATTGTAGGAGAGCAATTCAGCTTGATCACCATTCTGTCAAGGTCGGATATATTCAGTTGAATGTCAAGCATGCTTTCAACGTATTTCTGTACGATATCTTATTGGACTTGGATAGAGTAATCAATCAAAACCTCGACGCTCGTTTGTTGGCCCAATTTGTTTTCTAGTTCTTATGTGAAGTAGCTGTGTGGTTCCTGATAATATAATTTCCTTGTGACAAAAGCCTTTCAATGTGCAAACTTGAGCCACTTTGCTTGCTCGTTTATCTATGTTATATTTCGTCCCAAGTTTCCATTCAGCCGCTGTTGCTAAATAGTTTTCTATGGTGCCTCTCTCTCGGGTTTGTTACCCTTTTCTGATAAATCCTATTACCATCCGAAGGTGTTGATTTATGCATTTGACACTGTATCAACTTAAGTTGGGCAAGCATCTCCACTTGTTCATATAATGCAGGGCCATTATATGCTTGGTCTAGCATTGCTGCAGAGGAAAGAATTTGCAGAGGGTGTAAAGGAACTGGAAAAGGTTTGTGTTCCATTTTAGTGCTAAAAGATGTAATCAGCTGAGTATGTCTTAATATCAGTTATGGACTAATTGTTTTTGCGTGATTGACGTATGCTGGGATAGATCTGATTCAAAATTTTGCATAATATGTATAAGAATTCCAATCTTTGTCGATGCTTTTGTCTTTGCCATAATTTGCAATTTCTTTAATATATAACATCTCAGGCATTGGATCTTGGAAGGGGAGCAAATCCAAAGGGCTATATGGTGGAAGAAATCTGGCTAGAGCTTGCAAGAGCGAAGTACTTAGAATGGGAATATGAATCTACTAATCGTGCTTGGGAACTTAAAAAGCTAAAGTACTTACCCTTTCTCTTTTCTGATCTTCCTCTTATTACCTTTCAAGCTTCGTTTTTTCCTGCATATATCGACCATCTACGAATCTTGATTGCTTCAAACAGAGACGCGTGCGAAGAAGCCCTAAAGGAGAAACACATCCTGGAAGATTCCGAGATGGAAGGTTTTGTCGAAGACAACATCAAATCCAACGTCTCTCAATTTGAAGCTTTAGGTCGAGTGTTCACAAAAGCTGTCGAGGATGATACTCCAACAGAGGTGAGCAAATCATTAAAATCATCCTATTTTTCTTACACTTTCTTGGGATTCTACGACGCCAATGTATGATCGATTTCAAGTAGGTTCCCGATTATCTGTGCTGTAAGATCACTCTAGACATCTTTCGAGATCCTGTAATTGCTCCCAGTGGATTTACATACGAGAGATCAGTAATCCTCGACCATCTGCAGAAGGTATTCAAAGTCCCTACTTATCTTTTCTTGATTTTGGTTCGATTTTAACGAAGAAAAATACGTATAGAATCTCAATCCCTTGGCGTATTTTCAGGTGGGTAAGTTCGATCCAATTACCCGCAAAGCGCTTTATCCGTCTCAGCTGATACCAAATCTTGCTATAAAAGAAGCTGTAAGAGCTTACCTGGAAAAGCATGGCTGGGCCTATAAGATGGATTGATCGATTGTATAGTCTTTTGTATACAGATAAGCTTGTGTTGTGTGTTGTGTGATTCTTTTGCGCCAAAAAGGCGAAAAAGATCAATGGTTCATAAGTTGGAGAGAGACGCATTGTTTATTTATTTTGTCAGTTGTAAGACTCGGTTAACATTTTTTTGCAATAATATTTCTGGAAAATGTGATTTTGGTTGCTATAAAATAGTAAAATTGTACGTCAGTTCAGGTGGGCACTTCCGTTTAATTTTTGATAATGTGCGAAAAAATTTGGAGTCCGGATCGGATTATAATAAAAAAAAGTTGAGTTTTGGTGTTAATTAAATAATTAATATTTAATAGTAAGAGTACGCGGGAATTGTTCTGGGTATGAATTGAATTCTACGACCAATATTTACTGAATTTGTATAAGGTGAATCTATATAAAAATAACATTAGAATAAAAATTTTGACACTACCCTTGATATAAGTACCCCTTGACCGTGGTCCGTGTGTACCATTTTTTTCAGTCTTGACGTAACTTTTTTATATGTGTATTACGTACCACGTCACGCTTTTATATGGTACATGTCGTTTATATATACTACTTTAATGTGTTATATGATGTACACTTCTCATTGTATTACGTACCACAATACGTTTTCCTGTGGTACCTAAATATGTTATATGACGTACCTTGCAGCGGGACTGGTACCAGTGAAAATATTTTTTAATAGATATCTACATATAAAACACCGACAGGGTAATGACTTGCAACTTTTTATGGAATTGGGCATTTTTATGTAAATTTCCAGTTCTATAATATATATTTTTCGGAGAAATATATATATATATATATATATATATACTCTTTTATTAATTGTCAGGGGCTCTTAAAAACTGTTTTGTTAATTCTAATTTGGTATCAATTATACCAAAATTCATAACCAATTTTACAGTTATTTAATAGAGAATAAGACCCTATCGAAAAACTACTCCACTAACTCTGTAGCTAATTTTGATTATTTTATTTGATGTGTGAAAAAAACTGTTCTAAAGTTTTCAAAAATAACTGTGCACAGGTGTAGACTATGCCGAACTATCTGGTATATATTAAAAGGCCCTAAAGTAAATGTGTTGATATATTATGACTTCTTAATTTACATTGGGCCCCACCGAATGATTCGTTTCCTTCGTGGCGGTACCGTTCATGCTAGATGAGATGCGATCTCGACTTTTCTACATACATAAGTCGTCGTCATGCATCATCCCTCTTGTCTTGAGCACTGAAAATGGAAGGTAATCACGGCGTTGAAATCAAATCCCCGCTATTGGAGCGCTTGGATAGCAGCGGAGCTACGCGCCGTCGAAGGCAGCTCACCCGTAGGAACTCCGTGAATACTCTCCTGACTGGTTTCGTTTCCCGGCTGCCGGAGAAAGTCCGGTTAGCCGTTGACCCTGAGTCGCCATCTGAGGTTGATCTTTCGAGAGCTCAAGGGCTAAGTAAAGGTATTGCGAGTATGATTGCTGAGGTTATTGTGCATGTAAGTAATAGCTTTCTGAGAGGTAGGTTGATGTTCGTATATCACAGAGTCCTTCCTTGTTAGGTTGCATTAGGTTTGTACGTTTATTTTCGAGATGCGATTACACCTTTTTCGTCAAGTTCTATCTCATTGAGAACGGAATGTCGTTACTACTCTTGGATTTAGGTAGGTAGTTGCAGGGATTTGGGCGTACTGTGCTCCGTTTATGACTCGATGAGATTTTTGGCTTACCCGAGGATTTCGTGTTTGTAGGGGAGAAGGAGTATTACGAAAGACAATTTTCAACGTTAAAGTCGTTCGCGGAGGTTGATTCTGTGGTGGCATCAGATGGCAAGTGTGAGGAAGATCTAGATGAACAAACACAGCAAGAGAGAGCTATGAAGATATCTAATTTCGCAAACGTTATATTACTGGCATTAAAGGTGAGATGCTGGGGTGGGTTGAATTGGTTTTCGGTCACCTCCTGTAACAACAACACTTCGAAGTGATCTTTTGCATTTCAGATCTGCTGATCAGCAAAAAACATCTTGCACAACTTTTTTCCCCCTAGATATATGCGACGATAAAGAGTGGGTCGCTTGCCATTGCTGCGTCTACCCTTGATTCTTTACTTGATCTCATGGCCGGAGGCATACTGTGGTTTACGCACCTCTCGATGAAGAACGTGAACATCTACAAATATCCTATAGGAAAGTTGAGGGTACAACCAGTCGGCATAATCGTCTTTGCTGCCATTATGGCTACTCTTGGTAAGTATGCATGCGATACTAAGCTATGAGATCGTTACAACTCGCATCTTATTTAGTTCTTATGCTCTGCTGAGATCACCTCCAGCCCAAGAGTTTTTATGTCCGAACCTCTAACTAGTTTTCATGCATGCGCTTAAATTCAGGCTTTCAGGTGTTGATTCAAGCCTTGGAGCAACTAATCGAAAATGAACCTAGTGAAAAAATGAACCGGGACCAACTGGTGTGGTTGTACTCCATAATGATAGCTGCTGCTGTCGTGAAGCTTGCTCTATGGTTCTACTGCAGAAGCTCGGGAAACGATATAGTTCGTGCTTATGCAAAGGTATGCATGACTCTAGATATCAAAAGCAACATCTACTCAATATTCGGCTTTCTTACTATTTTGACTTCTCTTACATTGCTGCCACTTTTGCAGGACCATTATTTTGATGTGGTGACCAATGTAGTGGGGCTAGTCGCAGCAGTCCTCGGTGATATGTTTTTATGGTGGATTGACCCAGTTGGTGCTGTTATTCTTGCGCTGTATACGATCCTGAATTGGTCTAAAACTGTGCTCGAAAACGCAGGTTTGTGGAAGTCTGCTTTCCTCCCCGCCTATTTTTTTTGCTTTTGATCTTACATTTGTGAATCAGCACGCGCTTGATAATATCTTACTTGCATGGAACGCAACTTGTTGGATACTTAATCATTATGGTAAAACCAAGTTTTATTCTCTACCGTGATTCAGTTTCATTAATCGGACAAGCTGCGCCTCCTCAAGTACTTCAGAAACTAACTTACCTTGTGCTACGGCATCCTCTGATCAAACGTATTGACACTGTTCGTGCTTACACTTTTGGTGTTCTGTACTTCGTAGAGGTTTGTTTCTCAGTTCTTGTTTACTCAATCGTTAGTAGCAAATGGTATACTGAATATGAAAACGTCAAGTATTGTGTATTTCGTCGCAGGTCGATATTGAACTGCCTGAAGATTTGGCTCTGAAAGAAGCGCACACCATTGGGGAAACACTACAAATAAATATTGAAAAGCTTTCCGAGGTTGAAAGAGCGTTTGTTCACCTTGATTACGAATGCGAACACAAACCAGAGCACACTGTTCTCAGTAGGCTGCCCGATACTGACCCCTGACCGAGCTGAGAGGCTTGGCAGCATTTGTTCTTACTTGGTTACCATTTATTTATGAGAACATTATTACTTGTGAATCCCACGTCTACAAATAAAAGTGTCATCGAGCGATAATCAGACGAAATGTTGGGTCCCGATGGAAATTAACTTCTTTACGCGAAAACGATATTATCTGGATTGCAACCGATGAAGTAAATTTCTAATACAACTCCTCGATAAAAAATGTAAAGCTCAACTCAAGCCTTGCTGTCAATGCTCATTGGCTCAGGTTCCTTGGGAGCTGTGTTCTGCAATAATATTTCAAGACAAACAAGCAACCGATTGTCACTTGATTTTAACATAGGGGGATGAGAGAAGTCGAACTTATTAGATCGTGTCCAGAGTGTTGTTCAGCTAACCTTGGTGAGTTTAGCAAACATGTTTCCGTAGAACTTGGCATCCTTCTTGTTGTATTCCTTCACCTTCTCCTTCAGAGCTTTGTACTCGAGTTTCACCTCTCTGCTTGGTTTGGCCCAACAAAAGCATCTTTTCAGACACCTCATCAATATGATAACCAAACAAAAAACATTAAATTCATTACCTGTTGTCAGGATCAATCTCAAGGGCCTTCTTAATATCGACTTCAGCCAGTTCCAAATCCGTCATATTCATGTATGCTTGAGCTCTTCTATACAGTGCCTTAACATTTGTGCCCTCAAGCTCCAAAACCTTCAAAGAAGCAGCAAAATTTTACTAGTTGTTCTTTTAGTTTTTCGCTTGCAAAAAGTGTGAGAGTGGTATAACACCTTGGTACAAAGTTTCTCTGCCTGCTTGTAATCTTTCAGTTTAAGTTTGCAAGCTGCATTGTTTAAGTTGCAGCTGATCTTCAGTGCTTTGGACTGCTTCTTTTCGTCCTCAGAGAAAGAAGTATCATATTCGATGAACTTGGCAGCCTGGGTCAAGGACTCGAAGAGTAAGGCACTGAAGGCAAATGCATTGCTCAATATTTTACCAAGAATCGTGGCTATGCTAATACCTTCTCGTATCTCTTTGATGCTCTCGTGTACTTGCCTGCCTTAAAGAGAGCATTTCCTTCTTCCTTCTTCTTACCAGCAGCCTCGATTTTCTCTTGTGTATTCATATCCCAAGATTCTTTCTCCTGAGACGGAAACCATTTGAGCCATTAACATACCCCTTACAATCAATCAATTATCGAAACCATCAAATAGCTTCGACCAGGTTAACCAACCTTGTCAAAGGAGATGAGCTCAGCTTCATAATACACTGTCGTATTCGGAGGAACCATGGCCAACTCTTGCTGTGATCCCGATGACCCAAATCCATACTCCGGGGCAATGGTCAAAAGCGCAACCTCGCCCTTTTTCATTGTTGTGACAGCCCTGTCCAACCCCTCAACAACTTGTTCTGTTCGCATCATTTTAAAAAGTAAATACACCGAGTTGATACGTAACAAAGACAATCAAATTTTCATCGGAAAAATCCAAAATTCACACCTTCATCTGCTTTAAATTCGAAGGGTGCTTCATCATCTCCATGCCCTTTCTTGACGAAAACAGTCCCATCTTGCAGCTTCCCGATCAATTTCACTAAATAGAGGAAAAAAAGCATCATCAGACTGGAACCAACGTGTAGGCACCCAGTACACAGATATGTGAATTGCCTTACCTCTAACAATTGCTCCTTCATTAGGGCGTTCATATCCTTCTCCTTCTTTTAGTATTTTCTTCATAACTTTCTTATCATCTGTAACACTGGAAACTGTCTTCCACGATATCAGATCCAGCTCAATGTTCAATGAAGAGTTTGGAGGGACAGCTCCTTCATCACCACTTGCTAGCTTGCCCTTATCACCAAATCCATCTGCATCAGAGGCAAGTTTATGAGAACTCTACTTAACTTAAGAAGAGTCAGAGACCACAGCCATTTGATCAACTCACATTGGGGTTTGACATCGAGAAGGACCTTTTCACCCTTCTTCATTGTCTTCACAGCCTTGGAAAGTGCAGGACATAAAAGGCCTTCTTCAACAGTGAATTCAACCCCATCAGATTTGGCAATAACCGTGCCATCTTCTAACCTTGCTTCATACTTGACTGGGAACCACAACAACAACAATTTAACGATCAGATTAAAGTCGGCAGACCTAGCATACATCAAATTATGCTTTGAAGGAAAAACGACTTAATACCCAACACTTCATCAGCATCCTTGGGGTTCTCCCATTTTTCTCCGTCCTTCACGATCTTCTTAAATATGCCACCATCCTTGCAGATGTCCTTAACACTGACCCATGATAACAATTCAACATCGAACTGCAGTGTGGCATTAGGAGGGATGGTCGGTGGTGATCCAGATTCCCCATAAGCCAACCCCGGTGGAATGGTGAATACAGCATTCTCGCCCTTTTTCATAGTTTTTATACCAATATCCCAACCCTTGATGACTTGTCCTGCAAAAAAACAAAAAGGAACAAGAAAGTTTTCACCAACATGCTCATACCAAGTCAAAATGCACTTGTTGTACATGAAACCCCACGATGCAACACCCAGCTTCAGTAATACAGAAAACACTAACCTTGTCCAAGCGTAAATTTGAACGGATCTCCCCTATCGCGGCTTGAGTCGAACTTAGTACCATCGAGCAAGGTCCCCGTGTAATGCACTGCATAAATTTCACAGGTGTATAAACGCCTTCAGTGACTATCATGCAGTGCTTCAGTTCATCATCCCTCCAAAATCAATCATTACATTACAAAAACTTATCTATATGCTTCCTAAAATAAAGAAGCTGAATTAGCTAACGAAACTAAAACTCCGGCGACCAACTAGCTCGCAGATGAGAATAAATATAGAAAATCAATTGGAGCTTGACTATCTCAGCTCGACACTCGACCAAATAGTAACCAACGTAAATCAATTCACAGTTTAGCTAAGATTTTACGTGGAAGAAAACGTATGACAAAACACACATCAACTCAGCTGAGCTAAAATAAAAATCCGATCAGCCAATCAATCCAAACAGAAACCGAAGAAATAGCTCGTGAGACGTAATTACCCTCGACTTCGTCGCCGTTATCGGGAGTGTCCCATCCTTCCCCCTCCTTGACAAGCTTCTTCTTCAAACCGTCCTTATCAATCTCCTTCTCCTCCCCCACCTTCATGTAAGTCGCGTCGTCTGGCAGATCCATGTCCTCATCCATGCCCTCGGCGGCGGGAATGTCGAAATCATCCTCCATTTCTGACTCCTTAGGCAAATGCACAACTATCGAAGCTGGAAATTCGCGCAGATCGAACGAAGAGCTTTAGGTAAGTGTGATGCTACTACGAGTGAGATGGAAAGGCCAAAGAGAGGTCCTTAAGAAGAGATTGGGGGTTTCTAGAGAGTTCTACGAGTGCGATCTCAGCTCGCGATGGGCCACGATTGTTCTAGAGATTAGCGAGCGGATCCGTTGATTACTGATTAGTTCCTTTTTTTTTTTTCTTTTACCTTCATCTTGTTATTTCCATTCCAACGTGTTCTAAAAAAAATTGAAATTTGTAAAAACATGTTTCTCTTACCTTTATTTTTTCTTTCACTTGCCATTCACAATTGGATAAAAAAACTACCACATACGGGCAAACACTGTGCATGCTTTATATGGAAGACGTATAGAAGTTCAAGTGATTCGAAGCAAACACTGTAATATCAATCAACGAGTTTCAAGTGGGATACTAAAATAGTATTCCTAAAGCAATCAATACAAATGCAAGCTACATTTCTTCCCATTGAGGGACTCTACGCCTCATGGCAGACAGTACATGCCGACAAAGTAGAGTTAAAAGTACTTTTCTGCAATGGAGCCATTTTAATTTACCGTAAAGATGGGATCTTTGATTAAAATAGCTCTACGCTCTCATTCCCACTAGTTGCTGTAAAAGATCGTCGCCATCCTAAGACAGTTCTCTGCAAGTTGGTTTGATATATGTATTCTTAGCTGAAGGGAGACCGCCCGATTGATTGCTCGGGGCATATATTGGCAGCATTACTTCATGGGATTGAGTTTCAGTTCTTGGGAGTCGTCGTTTTCCCTGAGCTCGTTAATAAACGTTCTCAGGCAACCGTTTATAATACGAGGAGCTGACCCATCGCAGAATCTCTTAGCAAGGTCAACAGCCTACAAGAGATCGAAAAGTTAAATATTAGCATTTGTTGATCGAGCATAACAGATCAAGGAGAGAAGAAGCTCTCAGGCCGACATATTTGGAATGAATGATTCTTGAAATTATGTAAGAAACGACCTCGTTGATGACTATTTGGTGCTTGGTGCGAAGAACGACCATTTCAGCAATGGCCAGATGGAGAATTGAGAACTCCAAGATTCTACCAGCCGGTTCCTTCTGCAACAAAAAATACACAACAATGTCATGACCATAATAACAATCAACTTATTGACTGCCAAAACATTAGAGAAGCCATAAACCTTCCAATTCTGTGGTGCAATTTTTTCGATTGCAAGCACATTGGTGTCCCACTTCTCCACAACAGCTACCAAAAGTTTCTTGGTGAAACTGAAATGTTCAGTACTATTTATTAACCCTCTCCACGACCAGCAACACCAACTACCAAGAGTATGCCAATATTACACATTACATAAATCTTCGTGAAAGTGACATACCGCAAGATTAGCTTGCTGTATACCAATTTCGGTGGTGCTGATAGAACTTCCATTTCTGAGGGAAACAAGCTAAAACGTCAATTAATGGTCATCAATGGAATTTGAATTATTCTGATGTGGGGAGGTGAGGTCGAACAGACAGACAATAGTTTACAGTTCTGAAAGCAATTAACAATAGCTATAACATACATACAATTGATTGTCACATATGATAAAATAAATCCTAGTCCCCAAATGATCCTCTCAAGCAATGAGTGGATATTGTAAAAAGAGTGAGTTACAGTTACCAATGTCAGACTCCTTTCGATCGTTCTCCAAAATATTGTTAGCTTCTTCCATCGTCTCCGTAGTGACTGGGGGGCCTCCAAAACTCATGTGGTCATATCTCATCAGGGAAGTCTTATCGAACTCATATCCAATTTCTAAACGGACAAGAAGAAAGACCAACATGCTAGCAGGTTATATATACATTCAGGACGAAAACACAGTGGTGAAACGGAGAAGATGGTCAAGGAGTGAAGGTAAATGTGGTTAACCTCTTCTTGCATTCAGTCTTTTCTCGAAAAGGCGAATGGGATCAGTTCCATCTAAGCAAGCCGCGTACAGAATAGTCCTATGCAGTTGTATGAAATAGGACGAAGTTAACTAAAACGTTTATAACCTTACTAACACGAGATAATAAGCACACAAAAAACAAAACTAGGTCTTGGCAAACAGAAGAAGGCAATTGGAATAAGACTTACAGAGCTAGTTCGCGTGCAGCTCTGGGACTACAAAATCTACCACTCTTGTCGATTTTGGGCAGCACATCTTCGGTGGTAGTAACAGAAGTAGTCGGAGAAGCATCTACCGAGGAATTCCCAGCTGCAAGGGGAGAATATACACAACTACGCTTCCAAGTCTTGTCCACACGCGTGCCACGGCACCATTTTGAAGAATAACAGGTCGCGAAAGCAGAAGATGAAGAGGAGATGGGGATAAAACTCGGAGTAATTAGGGTTTTCGAGTAATTGGACGACGACAAGGCATAGCAAGCCGAAAACGAGCTCAGACTCTCCATGTCTTCTACTGTGCTTCTTCCTTCCGAGCACTTATCGCAGAGGAAAGCAAAAGAGGGAGATAAGTATTAGCGGCAAATTTACAGTTTCAGGTAGATATATTATCTCTTGTTTTCTTTTCGTCCACATACTTCCAACATATTTCCAATCCGACCACAAATGTTTCAGTTTTTTCTAAAAGAGTATAAGGGTAGGCTGGATAAAAACTATAGCGTAACCTATAACCAATGTTGTAAAACTCGCTAGGCGCTAGTCGGGCGCACGATGGGAGCCTAGCGCCTAGGCGGGTTAGGCGGGGCCTAGGCGGTTTTTAGGCGGAAATTAGTCGCTATACCGTTTTTTTTATAAATTTTATTTATAGACTAATATATCAAATTAAAGCTATATCAATTTTTTTTAAATAAATAATGACAATCCTAATAATATTTTTTGTATTTATAATAAAATTTCGCAAAAAAAAATGTTCTAAATTTTTTTCGAAAAAATGAAAAAAAAAATGAACGCCAAGTCGGCCGCCTAATCATCCGCCTAGGCCGATTAATCGGTTCCACAGATTATCAGCCACCTAGCCGAAAAACACCTCGGACAGGGCCGCTTAGCGCCTAGGCGGCCGTCTAGCACGAGTTTTACAACGGTGCCTATAACTATATCAATCTATTTTTACTCATCACTTTTTAAAACAAATCAACTAATAATTTTATTTTATTGCGGATTTACCAAAAATACTGCCGTAGTAAAATTGAACTGCCGCAAGACGCTAAGCTGAAAATGTTACACTTTCGGTACAAATCTTCAGTAATTCATTTTCGGTCCTCATACTTTCTCAGTTGACATGTTTCAACCCAGAACAAACAGTCGGTTAATCTCCGACGAAAACAGTTAATCATATTACATGATGGAAAAAATTCTCCCCATTAGCATATCAACAGAATACCAATTTCACAAAAAAACACACATATGAATCCCTTGCAAAAGTTCCACATATCAAACCTAAGCCTGACGAGGAGAACTGGCCTAACGTTCACCCCTGAGGCTGCACGCCCAGGTGTAATGAACCCCCCCGAGTCCCAATTTGAATTGTCGATCATCAGTGTTCTTATGGTAAAAACTTCGAAGAAGCAATCAACCGACACTAACGACAAGGCTGAGGTAGCATATGAAGGTCTTCTATCAAATTCCACGCAACGCTTGCCACGCTTCAAAATGAAGGTTTTGAGGGATAGACGAAGACAACAGTCGAAGAATTAGACGGTTGAAAACCAACCGAGTGCCTCAGCGATGTCACAGAAACTTTCGGCAGCTGTAATGAGCCCAAACCAAGAGGCACGAGCATGTAGTGGAGAACATGAGCTGACCGCGGCATCACGAAAACAGTGTCGTTGTGGGGCCCAGCGGAGACAAAGTTCTGCGTATCTGCTAATGAGTACTTAATCTCCTGAAGAAGGTCAGTCTGATTGCGAATTTTAACTGAATACGTAAAAGGGTTCCCAAGAACAGCGTGGGACGGGCACTCTAATCTCACAGAGAGAGGAGGCACTTCGACGTTTATGTTGGGAAGTCTGAGCTTAGTAACTTGTGATGTATTAGAGCAAAGATTCGATGGCTTCCTTTGCCATTTCAAACTGACCGTTCCGTTCCTCAGCTTATTACCGTTTACCTTGGGAATGACCGTGAAGACCTTCTTGAACTCTCCCCCGGGCACATGAACTATAGGTTCTCTGAACTCCTCGGACTGAGGTTGTAGAGAGAATGCGCCGTTATCATCTTCCACGTCGATAGATATAGACAGTAACTGCAGTGGAAGCTCTGAGATGTTAACGACACTAACTATAAGCAGATTGGGCTCGTTGAAAGCTAAGTGTGGTATTGGCTCATTTTCTGAAACTGGCTTGACCATTGATAGCAGAAGAGGGTCCTGACGAAATGGGAGCATATAACGGTGGTTGATGGTAAGGGCAGTTTTGCCTTCGATCTGCAAGCTTTTGTGAACGTGGACTTTAGGTAAGTTTGGTTCGCCGGCGTGAGGATAGTAACCTAGGGACACGTAGAGCATTATGGGTTTCGGACGATTCCACTTAATCTTGAGTTTGCAAGACCATGACTTCCCTTCACTAAGAGATGGTACAGAAATCAGCCCGAAAGATGGCTGAATCTTCTGTATGTTCTCAGAAGGAGCATCAGCATCAGACTGTTCTTCAGTTTCGTCGCAGGATATGTCAATGAGCTCAACGTGGAGATCATCAGATGAGAAAGGCTCTTGGTCTCTAGGACTAAGCAGGCCTCCTCCTCTTGTATCTACCAAATTAATCTTCAACTCGCCAGAATACACAGAATGGCCTACAGAAGCTACTGTGACGGGCAAAATAAAGCTCTCCCCAACAAAGGCAGGACCTCCTGAAGTCAAAATCAGATCCACTTGTGGGTCGGGCTCTTCGACCTGTATGGTTTTTTGTCCAGAGAATGCCAGGCCAGGATCCTTGATGGGATTAACAGCTTCCAATAGGTTTTCAAACTTCCAAAGAGGTAAGTCGCTCATTGACGCGGGGCTCTCAGCTCTGCAACATATGGTGAAGTTCGATCCTATTCTTGCGATGACATATATGCACTCCAGTTTTCCACTTTGATCTGTAACAAGGTGAATTTATTAACTTACGGAAAAGGAAAACAGTCTAGCAATGTGTCAGAGTAGCCTTTCTTACAGGTAAGAATAGAGGGTCACGGTACTAACTCACCCGATTTTATCTCATGCGTTAACCTTAACCATTTGTTTGTAGTGAGTAACAAGTTCGGCGCAGTCTCAACTCTGCGACCAGTTTGTATATTAGATGCAGAAGTCATCTGAGGATTCTGACCATTTGCAATTAGGAAATTGCACTCAGATTGGTTAAATTGCACCTCCAGCTGATCAAGCTCGACATCTACGGGCAATTGCGATCGAAGTGCAATGGTGAAAAGTGATGCAACGCCCGGTTTAACAGTGGATTGATGGAACGAAACCAATGCGAGGAGCGCCGCCCTTAGTGGACTGACAAGATCGATCTCAAGATAGAGAGGATAGTCACGGCTTACTTTGTGATTTGTCTCAGGCTCCTTCAAATCAAGCTGAGATTCCCCAATAGCAATTTCGAATGCTTCTTTCTGAATCTTTGTCCTGTTTGAAAGATTTGCTGGGGCAGCTGGCCCAGAGTCTCTAAAATTCGGCCCACCAACATCATTTGTAATGGGCACAGCAGCCATTTCAAGAGAATATTCGACAAAGTCTTTCACAGAACTAGTTCTCCTAGAACACTCTCGCAAGTAACCCAAAACTTCCCACAATGACAACAGCCAGCCTTCTCTTCGGTAAAGGTTTGCAATATCTTCAAATAGTTTCATCGCGTTACCGAAATCATTCAACAAAAAGTATTCCCGAGCCATCAGAAATCCACAATATGCAGCTCTCCTCTCTGATTTAGAGTCACTGTACGCTTTGAAAGATCTCTGAAGAAGAGCGATAATTTCATAGGAATCCAGCAACCTCTTCCCTTCAGCAAGCACATAACGCGTGTACTCCTCATCAGTTAGACTGAAAAGAAATTTCTTAGCATTGTCAGCGGAGATAGCTGAAAAATAATTAATTAAAAAAAACATCAGATGTGCAGCAAAATAAAGAAAGGCAAGCCGGCTAAACTCACGATTGCATTATGCAAGTGTCCTCACGCTCCATTAATGCCGCAAACTGACCAAGATATGCAGACGCAACGACAGACTCTGCACTCCCATCAACTGTATCAGTATCTTCGGACATGGAAAGTGCAAGTTCCAAGCTTTTGTTTTTCTCCTTCAGGTAGCTAGCTGCCAACTGTTTGTTTTTACAAATTGTGCAATGTTAACACGAACAACAGCCAAGTCCCTCAAAATGCATGCCTCGGTGTAATAAGAAACTACCTGATAGTAATAAGCTGGATAGTATTCCCATTCGCTTGGATTTTCAGCAGGAACTGATGCCATTAAAGGAACTTGAACATTGTCTAAGCTAGTCTCCAATAGTTGAGCAAATACAAGGTATTGTCTGCTTAACCATTCCCAGTGAAGAAAGACAACATCTGAAACTCCAAGAAGTCTCCTATAGTTGGCAGCATGCTGCCTGAACCACAGGATAGCTTCTGCAACTTTTCCACCATGCAGCAACAAGGTACATACTTTAAAATGCAACTGTTCCGCAACAGTCTTAATCTCAACTAAACGCTGGATTGGGGGCAATCGTGTAGAAGATCCAACCGCCTACATGAAAATATATATTATGCGGGATAAAATGACGAAAACAAAATTGGAAAAAAGCCTTTCATTATAATGGAATTAACGTTTTCAGAATTTATCATTTTTTTGGGCCAGTAGAAGTGCCAGTGAAATGCTAAGCAATTCAAACATTAAGCAAAAGTTTAGCAACCTATAAAATCATTACCTCCCTTACGGCGTGATAGGCATCCTCATAGAATTTGAGAGCATCGAGCCAGTCACTCCTGAACTCTGCATACACAGCAACCTAGAAGTTTGATACATTTTAGATAATTTAAGAGAGAAATTCGAGTTGATAAAGGAAATAGCAGCATAAGGCATATGGTTCTTCTAAAGTCCATACATGAATAAACAGAGGTTGCCATCAGGCTTCAATATCATGAATAAAAGCATAGGATGCTACGATTATCCAACTCGTCAATGAATTAAGATGTTCCATCATTCCCACTATAGCTGGTGCAAGAACATAGTACTTCGTAAAGAGAGAAGAAAAGGAAAACTTACTTTGAAACAGTAACGGACATTTAACTCAACGGAACTGAAATTTTTCTTTTCGATACGTGTTTTGATTCTGCGCCCCTCATCTTTATAATATGTATTTGCCAGCTCCGAAAATATAGCCGAGAGTCTGCAAGACACAACGCAGATCACTGCTATCATTCCACTATTTCTCTACTTCCCAAAAAAGTAAAGGGACAACCCCAGACACTAACATAAAAAAGAAAAGCTGAATTTGAAGAATGAAGAGCACCATGCCTGATTAGAGATTGCTTGAGCTCTGATTGGTCTTCCGTAATAAAGAAGACGACATGCTTTGAGTCAACTTCTGCACGCTTCCTCAAAGCAGTGACGCGATCCTCACTAGTCTCATCTGCAGAAATCAAATACCCTCGATTCATTCATCAATTCATCGACAAGAATTAGAAATGAAAACAGTGGAATCCTCGATTGTACCTTTATACCGAGAGTGAGTGACTATAACGAGAACCAATCTGATGTTGCTCCTCCCCGCAAGTGCAGACTTGAGATAGTCTAGATCGGCACAGACTTGCTGCCACTGGGCGGGTTCTACGGCCGGGGAGACATCGGCGGAGCTGAATAGGGCGGCGACTACGGCGGGGATCCTAGTTCGGTGCTTCGACAGCCAATCCCTCTTGATGATGCCGCCGACACCTCCCGCCGATGGTGCCGGGTCCGACACGCTCTTCCGCGGCGGAATGACGGAGATCTTGGAGAAATCAGGCAAGGCGATGGAGTTGATGGGCGGCTGCTGCGCGTGGAGGTGCGCCGTAATGACGCCGTGCACCGCCGGACATCCCACCAGGCACGACAGCGCTACCGGCGGCGTGCGCAGCTCCTCCATGTATTCTTCCATTTCCCGATTCAGCCAGTTAACCAATCACGACGAATCAACTCTCCGCCCACGTTTTATCTGCTACCGATCGATCGATCCGTCGACTACTTTCAGCTCACAGCCTAACAACCAGAGTAGTGTATAATTATTTAATAAATGTAATAAAATAAATTATTACCTATGAATTTAGGAACAGAACAAGAAAAACCTTCTCAGGTAATAATGGGCCTTAACCTTTGGGCTTTTCCCTTATTTGGGCCTAACTTCATCCTTCCCATGAAATAGAGAAAGTTACAGTTGCCACTGTAATAACAAACAAGCAAACTACAGTTATGATGGATGACAAAGTAGTTGTATTGCACGCATGCTGTCTCAAGGAGAAAGACAAGACAGAAGTGGATTTATATTGGTGGAGAATTGAAATGTGCACAAGAAAACGCACTAACAATTCTTAAATATAAAAATGAGAAAAAAAAGAAAAGAGAAAACGCCATTCGTCTTCTGCCCACTGACCTCAGTGAGTGCATGTCCACAACACAACAGAGAAAGGCCACTATCTATCCCATCAATTCCTCATCATTAATTCTTTGAAACTCACTCCAACGTTGCTCTTTTCTTTTTTTCCTTGTCCGTTTCTTGGCTTCTCTTCTTTTCTCAGTAGGCCCAAAAAGCCTCCTTTTCTTCTTCAGAGCTTCCGATAAGTAAGATTTCTCCGTTTATGATGGGAAATTCCTGGTGTGGATGGCAAGTGACGGCGGCGTACAGAGTTTCATCGGCCGGAAAACCCATCGGCGACTCATCGGATGCTCCGACGGGCCATGAAAGCGACCTGAAGATGCCGTCCAACGCCGAAGAAGTTGAAGACCTGCGCCGCACGACGGCGGCCAACCCCCTAATCGCCTTCACATTCGACGAGCTGAAGGCCATCACCGACGATTTCAGACAAGACCACATGCTGGGCGTGGGCGGCTTTGGGAGCGTATACAAAGGCTGCATCTCAGAAGATCTGCGTAAAGGTCTGATTATCGAGCCCATCCATGTCGCCGTGAAGGTTCACGATGGAGACAATAGCTATCAAGGTCATAGGGAATGGCTGGTAAGAAAATCACTGCTGACCCTTCTTATAACATAATCCCACCATTGATGATGATCGCTGCTTCTTCCTTTTTCTTACTTAGGCCGAGGTAATCTTCTTGGGACAGCTTTCCCATCCCAACTTAGTGAAGCTGATCGGATATTGCTGCGAGGACGAACATAGAGTCCTTATCTACGAGTACATGTCTCGGGGAAGCGTAGAGAGCAACCTCTTCTCGAGTAAACGCTTTTTTGTCGGGGTTTTTCCGATTATCGATTTTCGTCAACCGTCGGGATTGATGTTGAATGGAAGAACTAAATTTCTTTTTCTGCAACAATGGCAGGAGTGTTGCTTCCTCTCCCTTGGTCGACGAGGATGAAGATTGCGTTGGGCGCAGCGAGGGGATTGGCTTTCCTCCACGAAGCGGAGAAGCCCGTCATCTATCGGGATTTTAAGACCTCTAACATCTTACTCGACCAGGTCGGGCTGATTTCTCTGTTAGCATGAACTCTGATATCACCTTAAGTCACCACTTCACCCTAAAAACATCAGTACTCTGATATCACGTTAAGTCACCACTTCACCCTAAAAACATCAGTTTGAAGGGAGTATATCGTATTTTAATTTCATATATTTTATTTCCAGCATAGTATTTCTCGTTTCTCCGAACGGTAGTCTTATAGATTGATATTTTCGCGTGAACCTTAATAGGACTACAATGCGAAGCTGTCCGATTTCGGCTTGGCGAAAGATGGCCCAGTCGGAGACAAATCTCACGTCTCGACTCGGATTATGGGAACGTACGGCTACGCCGCTCCCGAATACATAATGACGGGTAATGTAACAATTTCACGAACGAACTAGGTATTCGCCTTTATTATATTACACTATATCAACTTACGTAATAACAACCGATCGCCATAATAGGCCACCTTACGCCGAGGAGCGACGTGTACAGCTACGGAGTCGTCCTGCTCGAGCTCCTAACGGGCCGAAAATCGTTGGACAAATCGAGGCCCGCCCGCGAACAGAACCTCACGGATTGGGCCCTGCCTTTGCTCAAGGAGAAGAAGAAGGTACCCAACGTCGTCGATCCTAGGCTGCAAGGAGATTATCCCGTAAAAGGCGCGTACAAGGCGGCGACGCTAGCTTATCACTGCTTGAACCGTAATCCCAAGGCGAGGCCTTTGATGAGGGATATAGTCGATTCCTTGGAGCCTCTTCAAGCTCAGTGCGAGGACTCGTCGATCGAAGATCATGCCCCGACCGCGAATCATATATAAATTATTTAGGTTTCGGTTCATCTTATTTTTCTTCGCGTTTCTTCGATATTGAACGTAAAGGATTTTTTTTTTTCTACGTTTCGTCGACTTCATCTCATTATTTGTTGCCGGGTTTCGTTAATCACGCCATGCATACGTACGTCTTCGATTCGATGAAGGAAACGTAATACAGCGTAAATTTTCAGTTCACAATATCACCGCACGGGTCGACGAAAAGATTAAACTTTTAGGCAGAGTGACTGCGGAGAAGCACGGGGAGTCCTTCGACTGGCGTGGGCATAGGATCGTACGAAACCTTCTCATCGCAATTTTGAAGTTCCCACTCAAACCTCGTAACTATGTTGTGTAGGAATATGAGTATCTCCAGCCTAGCAAACTCTTTCCCCAAGCACATTCGAGGCCCGCCGCCGAAGGGCACGAAGGAAAACGGGGCGGGCCCCGCCCCGTCGAATCTCGACGGGTCGAACCCTCCGTGATCTTCGAAGGAAGCACGGTCTCTATGGGTCGAAGATGTGCTCCAATATAACTGCGACGTGGAATGTTAATTATGGAAAGAAAAAAAGTTGGAATTTTTCTGGGATTCAAGCGAGCGATAACCAAGTACCTTCCATCCCTTGGGGATGTCATAGCCTGCGTAGCTAATATCGGTTAGTGCTTCCCTGAAAGAACCTAATATGGGAGGGGAGAGTCTCATGGTTTCACACACCACATTCCATGAGTACTTCATCTTTTGCACGTCCTCCCATTGCAAGAACTCCCCTTCTTTGGACAATGCTATACCACGTTGTTCTGCGTAATTTCATGTCATAATCAATACGATGTTTCTTCTCAGTCTTTCGTAGGAGTCTAGAAATGTGCATGTAAAAAGGCCAGACCTTGGAGCACCTTCTGGTAAACCTGAGGAAGTTCGGCGAGGTTCTTCATCAGCATCGTTATTGCGACGCTAGAAGTGTCGTGGCCAGCGAAAAGGAGCAACACTATGTTGTTTATGATGACTTCTTCGGACATGTACTTGCCTGTTTCGCTATCGGGGACGACGAGCAAATGGGATAAAAGATCTTGGGAAGGGTTGGTGGTTTTCTCCTCCAAGGCAGCTCTCCTCTGTTTGATTATCTTACGAAGCTCGTCCTTTATAGCAGAGCCAGCTTTCTTCGCGCCGTAGAATCTTGTCCCTGGGAAGTTGATTGCGAGAGAGATCACCCCCTTCAAGAGAGTGTTGAATAGAGAGGCAAGCTTGGATATTTCTTTCGAATCTTCGAGGCTCATGAACAGGCGACAGGCGAGTTCGAAGGTGTATAGCTTGATTGTTGGGAATACTCTCACCTTCTCTCTACCTTTGACGAGATGGAAGGTGGAACCCACCACTGTACTTGAAGTTTTCTGAAAAGGAAGAAAGAAATGGGAAAAGATCGGTTTTTTTACGTACCTTTCCAGTGAGTGTCGATGTGCTGGCGTGAAACCATGTCCATTTTCTTGATGTAGAGCCTCGTGAAGGCGTCGGGGCTGACGAAGTACGACACAGTCTTCCTCATCTGCTTGCCTTCATCGCCGGCGCTCGTCGCCAGGCAATGTCCGAGCAGCTTTCTGACGGAGCTCGGCCACCATACTGTGACAAGCTTGTTTTCGTTGCTGAATAAGAATTTGTTGCCGGCGGGTCCGCTCATTACAGCCATGGGCTCACCCATCAAGGAGGTCTTAAACACTTGGGATTTGTACTTGGCCACTCTTTCTTGGATGAACTTCTCCGGCGACCCATCTACCCCGGCGCGGAGGAACTGCGCTGTTTCGCCCAGGATGGGCCACCCAAAGCTCCCTGGAGGAAGATTGTACCTTGATTTTCCTCTGAATCTGGCAAGATTAGTGAAGAATAGTATAGCAGCAGGGATAATAAAGAATGCAAGAATTAGTAGTAGTACTGCTGCTTCTGACATAATTTATCTATTCCTCTTTCTATATGCTATAAACGGCTAGGCGTGGTTATATAAGGGCGGAGAATATCGTGCGGATGAGATACGTACACGACTCACCATCTCTTCGACTGGGTAATGGGCCAATGGCTTTGATAAACTTCTTTTCAACAACAGTAAGACTTTTTCCGAATAGTGAAAACACACGATAGCGATGCATGAACAAATTTTAGTTACTGCATAATATTTTATTGTATTCTGTAAAGAGATATATACGTAGAATAGAGGAGCATTATCACATATCAATGCCCCTAATGAGTAGCAGGTAGACTTGAATGATGAAGTAACCGATAAGACATGGGACATTTCCTCGTGCAGAATCTGTGATTCTCTATCTTTTCTTGATAAAAAGCAGCATTATCGTTCCTTAGTGGACTAACATTATTAGTTGGCGCTAGCCAGCTAAGTGGGTGAAATAAAAGAGTGAATTTTTAAGGGAGGCAAGTGCTCAGCTCAGCCACAGTCTATATCGCATGGCCCTGACTGATGTTATTTCTGCTTTTTTTTTGGTAAGAAACAGAAGATGAATACACTTAACTTAGTATAGCATTACCTTCAAAACAAGGACGTGACAGAGGATGTCGTTTCAGAAAAGAATGTACAGGTTAGTGTTGGATACTACCTATTCTACTGTACTAGATTCTTCCAAAAGTGGTAATTAGAGAGCAAACCGTACCCCAGTAAGATAACTGACGTGATACTTACCATTAGTGGTGGTCTTTTTGCTGCTAAACACATCATCAAGACATCAACCACCTCAAGGATAAAGGATTTGCAGTCAGTATCTACGTACCTGGGAGGAAAGACAAAAGTGAAATAGTTGATGTCGCTGTTAAGTAGAGACAGCGCGTGTGCGCTGGTGGTGGTTAAAGATCTCAGGAACGAAAAATCTGATAGAAGTGAGCTTGAATTCTTCAACAGCTCTTTTGAGGAATTTGATCGAACACTGCTCGTGCAGTTTCAGTATCTCCAGGCGAACGTTATATTGGCTCTGGCCTACATTAATTTTCTTTCTTAAGGCATAGATAATTCATGGGCTCGGCTCGGCCCACTAACAAGATCAGCATCATATCAGAGCCCTCCTATGTTCCAATTTACATATTTACCCCTCGCTTTTTAAACTTGGGCTTTACGATATAAGTATCCCCATCCCCCTCATTTCTTAACCCTAACTCGTCTCCGCCGCTTCGGTTTGCTATCACAGCTGTGTGAAAGGCTTGGTCTCCCACCAGGTATAAGACTATCTCGACTGTAGATGAGTTACCCTAATATTAACGGGTTTAGTCTAGGATTTAGCTTGTGAGTGGCCTAGGGTTTGTTTGTATAGCTGGGTTGGGTTGTTAGATCTGCTTTCCATTTAACCTAATGCCTCTGTCAAGTATCGTGTTTTAGCTTTTGGACAAGAGGAAGAGACGTTGAGATTTTTGTTGCCCCTCTCCCTCTATTGGGAGTCTTTGGCGTTCGTTCGGTGGTTCTCAAGTGTGTTCAAGTGATTTCTTGTGGGTATTGAATGAGATGATGATTAAAAGTCTTTTGATGGCTGTCATGATGGCAAATTATCATGTATTAGCTCTAACTGATCATTCGATTCCTCACTCACCAGTTTTTACTGTTCCTTCTCTTTGACAGTTTTCCTTAGAAGTCCTAGATCTAGGGTTCGCTGATGTACCGTATTCAAGTGCTTTCTTGTGGGTATTGAATGATGACATGATGATTACAAGTGTTTTGATGGCTGTTATGATAGCTAATTATCATGTATTAGCTCTAACTGATCATTCGATTCCGTATCCACCAGATTTTTCTTTTTCCCCTACTTTGGAAGTTTGTTAACCTAGTCCTGTTTCTTTTTGCTGTTATGTTTGCCACAGTTCCCTTTGCTGATAGTTTTCAATTCCTTTTATCAATCAGGAATCAACTTATCAACATGAGAGGAAGGAGCTACACTCCGTCACCACCAAGAGATTATGGTAGAAGAGGAAGGAGCCCTCCCAGGGGAGGACGCTATCGCGGAGGAGATGCACCTACTAGCATTTTAGTTCGTAACCTTCGTCATGACTGTAGGTGAGTGTTGTCGAGTCACCATAGTTGATCCCTGTTCAAGCCTCTGCTTGAACATTTGGAGTGTTACTTTCTTCTTTCTCAATATCTGAAAATTAAGAAATGATTGTGGGACTGAATTTTTCGGTGAGCAGACCTGAAGACTTGAGGAGACCATTTGGCCAATTTGGCCCACTAAAGGATGTCTATCTTCCAAGGGATTACTACACTGGGTAAGAGATCATTATCAGACATCAGCCTTTTATCTGACACTGCACTTATAAATACTGTTTAAAGATGAACTACCACTTAGCTATGCATGGTTGTTAGATGGGACATTTTTCCTTTAATTCATATTTGTTAGGATGGATGTCTCTTGATCTCAGTTTTTACCAAGATTCTTTGAGATCTAGCAGAGAAGTTAGAGTTTTGAAGCCTTCAGTGAAGTATTTTGAGTACTGTTGAGAGATTCATAATGTTAAAGATCTCTTGACATCGTTCAAGTAGAGTAACAAGTTGAAGGTGATCTAAATGGTTATGAAGGTTGAAAGAATTATTGTTTGAAAAAGATGCGAAGCAATCAAGATGTCAAGTCTTGAAGAATTTCAAGGCATCTTAAATTAAGACTCACAAGGTTAGCTGTCAAGTGGTTATTTATGCGCTTATCATGGCCTTCGTATTCGTAGAATTAATTTAGGCCGTTATGGCGGCTTCTTTGCAAAATTTTTGAGGCTTTGAGGTATCTTCTTAGTGTCATCTTATATTCTCTTTCCATAATGCTCTATACTTTTTGTGGCTGTCAATTTGATTCAAATTCCCATCTCTAGATTAAACTTTTGTATTGTGCTTCAACTAAACCTGCAAGTTCTGACTAACAAATTTTACTTCAGTGAACCTCGCGGCTTCGGTTTTGTCCAGTATGTGGAACCAGCTGATGCTGCAGAAGCCAAATATCAGATGGATGGCCAGATTTTTCAGGGTAGGGAGCTCACTGTTGTCTTTGCTGAGGAAAATCGGAAGAAGCCCGCTGAAATGAGGGCCAGAGGCGGCAGAGGAAGGTTCAATTTCTGCTTTCTCCTGCCCACCTCAACTTTTGTTCTTCTACATTATATCAATAAGTTTTCATGAATTCCTGCATATCACCATCAGATAATGTTGACTTATCTTCTTGATATTGTCAACAGCAGCCGCTATGATCGAAGGAGATCTCCGCCACACCGTCGTTCTCGTTCTCCCATGTATTCTCGATCCCCACCTCCACGCTATGAAAGATCTCGTGGGCGTGACTACCCGTCTCCTCCTCCAAAGAGAAGATACTCAAGGTACGATCAACATTCTTCCCTTTTCAGACTATTCCCTCTAAATCCTAGTTAAGCAAGCTCGATTGCAATGTAGTGGGCTGCTTATTATGCTACATCATTTTATGTATTTCATACAGGTCTGTGTCCCCAAGGGAGAGAAGCTACGATAGCAGACAGAAACAGCGCTCGTACTCGCCTCGTTCCCCAGTGGCTCGTAGCCGTTCTCCTCCACAGCCATACGACGACGGGCGCCACGGTGGAGAACGATCTCCTCCTCCCTATGGGTCTAGAAGCCCTAGGCAGAGCCCAGTTAGGGGTCGTAGGAGCCCTAGTCGTGGCAGAAGTGTTAGCCCATACCCTGAAGAAGATTATCCTAGTACAAGGGGGGGAGCTGCTGCTGGCAGGGACCATAAAAGGTCTCCTTCCTATGATTAAGGTTTTGCTTTCGTTTCTGAATGTTCCGAGTTTTAATGGTTCTACGACATATCTTGGCTAATGCTTGTGGCAGGGCGAGACCCCTTTTGTGTTCCGTTTGGATTTTCATTTCCTTTTTTCCATGTGGTTATGGTTTTAGGAGTTTGCTGGATCTCTTGTAGAAGCTTTCGTTTTTATGTTAGACGTCTAATGAATATTTTACTATTAACTTTCTTTCCTACCACTGGCAAGTGGCAAGACAGCATTCAAAAAAACATCCAAGTTTATTAACTTGATCCTGCGTACATCATATTACTAAAACATGAGTGGTTCAGCAGCAGCAGTAAGCAAGAAAGAATGATTATTAATTGAACGCAGTAAACTTCAGAGGACAACTTTTGCTATTATTTACATTCGACTATGGGCAATGGCTATCCTAATGTGAATGGGCCGGCGCAACTAATTATTAACGGGCCCAAATAATAAACCTGCCACTTAAAAGCCCACCTTAAGGGATAATATAAGAGGTGGACTAGTAATCCAATATCTGAATCTGTTAATTGACACCAAACGCAAACCCTAGCCGCAGTATCAACAAGAGTCGATCAAACATGGCTGAGCAGGTAAGCATTTCCGCTTAGCCAATGCTTCCTTTTTTATTTGTTTTCATTGTTATGTAATGTGATAGCGCATGATTTTGTGAATAAACGTCGCTGCCTGCTTTCAATCTGCAGACGGAGAAGGCTTTCTTGAAGCAGCCCAAGGTGTTTCTTTGGTGAGTTGCGTTGTTTTATGCAGTTCCTTTTATTTTGATGAACCTCTTTCCTATGCATCGGCGGATGCTGAATCTGAGCTTTTCCTTTCAGCTCGAAGAAATCGGGAAAGGGGAAGGCGCCTGGTAAAGGAGGAAACCGCTACTTTAAGAATATCGGCCTGGGATTCAAAACTCCCCGTGAGGCTATTGATGGTCTGTGTATACCTACTCTTTTTTTTTTTTACAGATCAGTGCTTGTTCCGTTCGTCCATTTTTCTTGTCCTAATATATTTATGCTGTCCATTATTGTATTTCATTTAGACTTCCATATTGTAGTTCCATTTAGCCAAAAAAAACTGAGACTTGCTTGGATCATAAAAATCCGTTCGCTTAGGCTTAGGCTTGCAATATGTTTGAACGTTTCTGTAATTCCAAGTACCTTTGTTACTACAGGTACTTACATCGACAAAAAATGCCCATTCACTGGCAATGTTTCCATAAGAGGGCGTATTCTTGCCGGGACGTGCCACAGTGCTAAGATGGTGAGAACCATCATTGTTAGACGCAACTACCTGCACTGGGTGAAGAAGTACCAAAGGTATATATACTTCCCAAATTGATTCATACGCTTCTGCCCCACAATTTGTTGTTTTCATCTCTCTACTGTGATACGAAAAATCGTTTCAGGTACGAGAAGAGGCACTCCAACACTCCAGCTCACATATCCCCGTGCTTCCGTGTGAAAGAGGGCGACCACGTCATAATTGGCCAATGCAGGCCTTTGTCTAAGACCGTGAGGTTCAACGTCCTTAAGGTGATTCCCGCCGGCTCTTCTGGCCGAGGCAAGAAAGCTTTCACAGGGATGTAGTTAATCATGGTGATTTTGAATTCATCTAATCTTCTTCCCTGTTTTCAGATTCTTGTCGTCTGTTTCAATTTCTCGAGTTTATCGTTGGATTGTACTTCTTACATTTCCTGAAACTTTTGCTTTGATGAGAGGGAACTACAAATTTGAGTACTGGCAGAAGCATTTCAACAAGCCAAACTATCATCAAATACATATCAACGTAACAAAAGACATCACCTTTTTTTGAGGCAACTTACTTGGACAGCCAACGTTTTACTTACGTGGGCTTATCATCGAAGTCGAATCAAACAAGAAAGAAACGTAGTAGTAATAAAGAATTTTACTGAACAAAGGGTGCTAATCTTTTATACAAACCAAGAATCCATCACATTCTTCGTCGTTCACCTCTCTAGGTCCGTCGTACCGTACTGTTTCCCAATTTGTAGAAACGAATTCCCCGTCTTTCTTTGATCGCCCGCCGTCTTCTTCTTCTGCGACTCAACATCACTTTCATCGTCATCATCTTCTTGCAGCACGAACTTCGTCAAGGAATGATAATCAACCTCGTCACCGCGGTAATACTTCTTGACCATGACCAAGTAAAGGGTCACCGAGAAGACCACAACCCCGACCAAGAACCAACTGAACTCAATATTCGCCAGCGATTTCGCTCTTTCCAAGTCCTCTTCTCCACGGCACCTTACGACCAAATGACCTTCCTCCAAGTTCATAAAGCAGCCCTTGGGAATAAAACTCGGCGTCCAAAGCATGAATCCCATGAACACAAACCAAACGCCTTGGAACAATATGCTCACAGACCTCACAAATCCGTTCAAGAAACTCTCTCTATGCTTAATGCTCAGCAACGTAGTGACTAAGGAGACGAATATCACAATCTGCAGAAGCCAATGGTACTGCCCCTCGACTCCCATGTGGTCCGCCGAGTGTAGGTGGAATAGCAGCAGCTGCTGACCGAAGGCCACGGCGGCTAAGGCGTAGGTCAGACCCTCGTGAGCCGGCGGCTTGAGCCTGTCTAGGACTATGGAGAAGAAGGCGTACACGAAGAAAGAGAGTGAGATGTTCGAGTGCTCGAAGTTGTGGAGGTGGTTCGAGGGTATGGTTCCATCTGTGTCGAGCGGCTGGTGACGGTCTGGGCCGATGAAGAGCTCCATTGATATGGACATGAGACTGCCGAATATGATGAAGTAGAGCTCCAAGTATCGAACTTTCGAGGATGGGAACCACGGTGAGGTGGCGTACGATTTGTGGTTGATGGCGTGGAGCTTTACGTTGTTGAGTAGGTGCCATAAGCCTATGATGAAGAAGCCTAGTCCAGGAGCCACGTGGCCTATGAGAGTTCCCATGTTTCTTTTTTCTTCCTTGTTTGATTGGAACTGATTGTATCTTTGTCTGGGATGAGTTTGAGTTTGCTTCTTGGTGAGGAGATGGATTTTATATGTAGTGAACTGTAAAGGATTTCCAAGAAATGGATGGAATGGTATGAGGTCTCTAGAGGATTCGAAAGGTTTGAATGTTTGAAATGAGGGGGGAAGTTTCTTTCTTTCTTTCCTTCCGTCGTTCTTTCTTTCTGTAGCTCTATATGAATGTTCTAATTTTGTGTGTGTGCTTGAGGAGCTTAAGGACCGTTTATTATGTGTAACATGAGGAACTGATTAGATGTGCAATGATGTCATGTGGGGCTTTGGTCTTCTAGAAAGGCCAACAAAGAAGAGGAAAGGCTAGTCTGACTTTACTTTGATGTATTTCTTCAGCTTCTAAATTGCGCCGCACGCAAGGGATTGCGTTATTACAGGGAAGATTCTTGATTGTGAAGCTTTTGATATTATATAAAGCTCCTTTATTAATGATACAATTATAGCGTCAGCTTTCATTAACAATCTGTCACGTCACGATATATGGATATTAGAGTCGTGATAAACGATTCTATTCGACTTGTTTGGAATTCAGAAGCAATGTTTATTTTAGTTTCAAACGTCAAACATGTCTATCCATTCATATTCCAAAATATGTATGTGACGACTCTGTACATGATAAGACTTTTGTATCAGAATTGAACGAAACCTTGTTATGAATCGTTAATTTTAGTGAAGGTTTAGTGGTTCTATAACGAAATCAACGGAGTCAGTATCTTTATATTTCATTGACATGAGTATATAGATGTTATTCTTTATGATCAATAATGGTTTGTATTGATATTTGATTCGTACTTCTATAGTCAAAAGTAGATGTATATGGTGCTAGTTATTCAAGATGATCGTGATCGAATTATCATTCACTGATTCAAATTGATACACTTACTCAATTAGTGATAACAAATGTCAAACGATTTACGATTCGTTTCCGAATTCAAATTGACGAAACCTTACTAGTAAATCAAGAATGGAATGTCTGCGAACATATCAATCATGCTCCGACGTTAGAAGTTCTATTATAGTTATGCAAATATCAAGAATCATGTACGTAAACTCTCTATTAACATTAAATTTAATTAGATATTAAGATAAGTATAGACTTTCAAAGCTAATGGTACTTATATATATTTATTTCATCCATCATTTAGTAACTAATTAAATAGAATAATATCAATGTATACGATAACAATTATATTCATGGATATCGGAACTATGATGCAACTAGTTAGGGATGAAACCATTAGTTACATTTGCGCTAGTAACAGTAGTTTACATTTAGCAATTATCATAGCAATATTAATGAATATTAATTTAGAGTAAGGACCTAATATTTATAAAGGAATTAGGCTTATTATCTTATCGAATTTGATGATACAAAGGCCCAAGTCGGGACGGGATATTATGAGAGGTTATTAATTTATCGAGTATTAGACTGTAATCAGTGGAAAAGTATGAATTTTTGAGTTACTATTACATAATATATGCGTCATATCATAGGAGAAGGCTTTCTCTCAAATTCGGATTCTCAGCTGGAGTCATGAGTGAGTCGAATTGTGTTCTTTATGAGACTTTTCGAGCTTCGATTACTTCGACATGGAAGTGCAATCATATACTTTCAATTCAAGACAGTATACATGTTCGTCTCACGCCTCAATACAATGTGTCACGAAAAGCTAACGACGAAAGAAAGTTATAATAACGTAAAAAGAACGAGCACAACACAGCACGACGGGAATCTGAACGAAAACAGAAAGGACTCAGAGACTCGATGCAGACACTTGCTTTCGAACGAAACGATTAACTCATATAAGGAAGGTCCTTTTTCTCTACGATGCCTTCGATTTGGTGAAGAACCTAATCCCAACAGCAACGCCCAAGACGATAAGCGGGACCAAGAACTGAAGAAGCTTTACGACGAACTGGGCAGTCTTGTCTTGGTTGTAGTGAGGTTGCTTGGGAGGAGCGTACTTCGTCTTCGATGGGATCGTCGATTTATCGACTTCGCCAACGTAGAACTCGTCCATCGTCGCCTTGGCCGAGTCGCTGTGGCCTATATCTTCAAAATCATCAGTTGCATCTTTCCCTATATGTAAATGTAAGAAGCCAAACTATCCTCAGAAAACATTACAGCAGAGAAACATTAGTGTACGTTGATTGCCTTTCTCAGATCAGATCAGATGTGTATTTATTTATTATTACCAGTTGAAGACAACAAAACCTCGTCACCGCCGGGATGATCTTCCAAGAATTTAGTCACGTTGTAAACCTAAAGATAATAAAAATGGAGTCTTGGTTGAGTTCAAAGCAAGCCAGGCAACTACTACACTATAAACTAACTCTAAAGCCACAAAAAAAAGGAAAGAAACAAAAAGCCCATAAAATCTTTTGAGTTCCCAGATCTGTAATAGAGATGCAAAGACATTACCAAGCAAAAGGGTACAGAAAGTAGAATTAGACATACCTTGCCATGAATGACAAGCCAACAGTCCTTGCTTGTGTTGTGCTCGGAAACCTCAGCCAAGGTGTAAACTTTAGCCATTTGATTCAAATCGAAAGAGACACAGAAGCAGCCCTTCAATTCAATGGCATAAAAGGAAAAGAAGTGAGGGATATGAAAGAAGAGCGTTTAATTTAGGTGGGGAAGTTGGTGGGTGGTAGTGAGGAAGAACATCATTCCCATTTTCCTTTTTCTCTTTTTACTTGCAAGTCGAATGGAGTTGGTTAGGTGAGAGAGGATGAGATATGTCAGTCAAATCAAACCCAATCGAACTGTGTCAACTAACTGGGTAAGGTAAGAACGTAAACTGTGGATTCATTGCTGCTTTTCATCGCCATTGGTATTACAACCTAAATGTGGTGGCTGAGGAGAGCTGTGATAATAAACTTGAGGATTTCATCAATTTAATATAATACTTAATAGGTTCTTGATCGCATTAATAATATGATATGGAATACAATATCTAATATTATTAGTTAAACCTATAAATTAGCCATTTAACATGGAATCGATGTTAAGGTTTGTAGCCTGTAGGTAAGTGAAAATCCATACGAAAAAAAAAACTCGGTTCTCCACGTGGATACATATTTTGTCAATTAAATTCCACGCTACAATATACAGAAGACATATAACTATATTCACAAAAATTTCACAGCCTTTTAGGCCATAATAGAATAACAATATCATCCCAATCAGAAGTATAGGAAACGTCTACGCCGGCGAAAGGAACTATTCAACCACCTCAATATTAGGGCTCTATACATAAATACAACAACTCTATCCTCTTTATCTATGTCTTCAAAGGAGAACAGGTGAAGGTAAGATACTACAACATCCCAAAAGTTTTTACCTGTCAGAATGCGCGTTAAGAACCAACTCGATGCCGATCCATGCACCGTTGCAGAATAAAGAAAATTCCTGAAGAAAATGCAAGCAAAGTCATATTTACCAATCAGGAGAATGTTACTAAAACGAAAATGAAAATAACATAGGAAGTCCGATCAAGTTCGATAGTATCAAGCCAGAATTCGCATAATTCAATATGACATGCACTTGATATACCATGACAAACTGAAACGGATGAGAGAGATCTTAAGAGAAAACATCTTGAAGAAAGTGGAAGAACTTTAATGTTAGGAATGAGCGCAACAAACATTCTCAGCAGTTAAATTGTATGACATATACAAGAATGCGATAGAAAAAATGACTCACCTTTACAGTCATATAGCAATGTTGTCCAACCCAATCGTATCAATTAGCAGTTCTACATCATATCAGTTGTGGCTCAGTTTCGCTCCAAGGGATCGTCTGACCTCCCATACATACTGCCATCCCCACCTTGCTGAAGATGCATCTGTTGCTGGGACTTAGGCTGTTTGAGCTGCTCGGGAGATTTGTTTACTGGAGAGTGAGGCTGCTGTCCTTGTGATTGCTGCAGTTGGAATTGTTCGCCAACCTCATGCTTGACCGAAGGAGTGCTGCCCAGAGCAGGTTTTTGGTCGGGGCCTTGCCCTCCTTGAGGTACAGACTGACCCAAGCTTGAAGATGTAGACACTAGCGAAGTCAAATCGCTGCCCGACGTCAAAGCTTTAGATTCTCTTACCTGTTCTGCTTCTTCAGTATGCCACTTATGACCATTGGATGGGGAAGCAGCTTGAGCAATATTTGCTGAGCTGTTTGAAGCCTGCAGCAATTGTGTAGCTGGATCCATTGCAGACGAGGAGCTTGCTGAATGCTGATCAATATTAAGATCTTTAGAAGGTAACTTTGCTGTCAGACCAGAGTTAACCTGGCTATTTGGTCGTCCCACTCTTTGAAGACCAGCTTGATTTTGGTTCGGTAATAGGGACTGATGGCCCACAGATGAAACAGGCCGACCGTGATTATTAGAATGAGAAGCTGTCTTAAGATTCATTGGCGATGTCGATCCCTGGACAGGATAAAGCTTTTGGGCAGGAAGAGATTGATTGGATGGTGGAGAAGCCCCCACGTATTGCCTAGCCGGTAACACAGGGCTGGCAGCTGAAGTCGTATACAAGGACTGACTTTGCATTAAATTTGTCCCAGATTCGCCTTTCTCTCCAGACTGAGTTCCTGGATTCTTTGAAGCCCCATTCAACGAGGAATCAATTGAGGTGTTCCCTCTGCCAACTCCTTTTTCAATCTTACCTTGCTGTTGAGCTTGTAGCTGACTACGCTGCTGAGGATGTTGTCTGTTAGTAGCTTGCGTTTGTTGTTGCCTTTGTCGCTGCTTGCCTCCTGGACTGCCTAAACTACCACCACCAGGTTGCAAAATCCCACGTACAACTGCCGAATTTGGTGTTATTGGTTTCTCTGCGGTTGCTGAGGCACTGAAGCCGCAGTTGTCAATGGAGAAGGTGAACTTGATTGAGGTTGAACGTGTGTGCTGCTCTGAATTGGAGATGATATGGGTAGTTGAGGGTGTGGCTGAACATTAGGTACCAAAGAACTAGATGCAGCAGCATATTGTTGTTGTTGCAGGAAACGTTGTTGCAGCTGTTTCTCCTTTGCCAAGCGCATAGCATAGGCTTGTTGCTGTGCATTGGAGTGATTTGCCGGCGGTCCTTGAACGTGCGGATGATGAGGCTGATGGAGCGATACTGGATGAGAAATGGCATATGAAGGCGCCGGTGGAGAGGTATGGTTAGCATATGAAGCATTTAGCCCACCACCAAACTGAGACATTCCTTGACTGCTACCATGCTCAGACATCATCTGACCCATGCCAGGCTACAGCACCAGAGAAAAGTCTTAAGTCATGAAACGAGAAGTTTTCATCCACAGAGACGATGATGTCATTTCAGGCTTACCATCATATTGTGCGATGGCTCACGAGGTCTCAAAACTGAACTACTATGACCAATAGATGACATGCTAGGGGAAACTACACTGCCAGGGTTGATCATGGATGTTGGGCTCGTTCCTTGCAATAGCGGTCTTACCATTGGCAAACTTCTGTTAACACCTACCATACGCACACCATTTCCACCTGGAAGAGTACGAACTCTGCGTTCGTTTGGTGAAGATACACCAGGTGATGATGACATAGAGCCAGATATAATTTGATTGTACATCTGCACCCTCTGCTGCTCCTCAGCTGATAGCGACACAGATCTAGAACTTGGGTGTCTGACATCCCAATTGGAAATATGCACGAAAAGATAAAAACCCATAGCAAGAATGATGATACAATCAGATGAAATCATTTGAACTGTTAGGTACCTCATTGAAGAGCTGAGACGTCTAGGTGATATCACACTTGGAGAACCCTGTAATGAGGGATTAGAACTAGAAAGTAGAGGATTCCCATTAGCCTGATTTGCAACAGCCAATCCACTAGGGTGCAGCCCTTGATACCCCATCGATAGCATCTCGGGTTCGGAGGGGTTAACATCGGATAGATCTAGAGGACTTTATTAACCAACGTTTCAAGCAAAACGTCGAATGTTTAGTCATCAGATCACAACAAAGAACCCATGCGACAACATGAATCGTTTCAACTCCAAAAATATTGAGCTTAAGTAGGTATGGGACTATAAATAGAATCTTACGTTAAAGCGGGCCCTCCGTTGAGGTTATTCGGGCATACTTGTGAAAGAGCAAGAGCATGAGAGTTGTGAGGTGTTTGAATTGGTTTGGGATCCTGGATTTAGATGTTAAAGATATCATCTTGCCAGCTGAATTCATCAAAGAACCGATTGAGTAAGGTGCACAACAAGGTTCATGTAGATACCTGACCCTTACGAGAATGCTGTTTCTGCATCATCATTATGATCTTTTCAAAGTGAGATTTAAGGGTACCTTCTTCCAACGGCCCCTGCAAGCGTTGAAATAATTGTCTGGCACTTCCCTGAACGAAATGTCAATACGGAAACAATGAAAATGAGAGTGAATTTTTCACAGAAGAACTGTTGTCTAACGATAGCATGCACTGAAGTAATATGATGGCAGCAAAACTACCAGAACAGATAAACACTTAACGAACCTTTGGAATACCAGGTAATGTGGAAGGGTATGCATGTGAAGACCCGGAATCTTCGGCACTATCAGCCCCATCACCAGAAGTTCTATCCATTAAAGCACTATGGCGGTCCTTGCATTCGATAGCTTTTCGGAATATGCACTGATTAAAGCACACAAAAATATTAAAGCCCAAATAATAAACTGCTTAAAGTAAACGAAAAGCCATATAGTAACATTAAGAATGAAGGACATGACGAAAAACTAAAGAAGATGATAAAGGAGATTAAGAATATCTTAATTGCAACCCTCTTTAATACGAGTGAAAGATTGCAAGTAACTTACCTTAAAACGCAAAGTACTGCTAAGAGCATCACTTACAAGCTCCCAGTTGGGCCCCAGATCATGTACCAGTACCACAAGTGCCTAGTTTCAAATCATTCCATATACAAATGGTCAGTAGCCAAACAAGCCCATTCCTGCGTATAAGTAACATATTAACCTGATCCTCAGAGAGTGACCACGGACTTCCAGATCCCAGCTGCCCAGAAGGTGACTGAACAAGATCAAAATGCTCAAGGTCAATGACCACACAAGAACAAGGTGCATAGACATCGAAATACTTAAAACTGACCAAAAGCATAGGAAATGGTACCTTCAGCCCATTTTCATTCCTCAAACGATCTCTGCCACCAAGAATCTTAATAAATTTACTCGTATTAGACATGTTACTCATCTGGGTGGTGGCAGGAGAAGGTGCCGATCCACCAGTTGGCGGGATATTGTCAAAAGAAGAATCATGCGGGCGGGTAATCTTCAGCTTCTTCATCATGGGCTGCCCCAATAAACCTATATAAAAAATGTTAACATGCAAGCTGAAAATTTTTCATAAATAGGGGAAATCCAATGATGTGAAAAAAAAAAGCAGTACCAATATTGCCATTAGATTTAAGATGCGCTGATCTCTTCTTCAAATGATCCCTCTCAAACTGAAAAGAAAGTACGCAAGATTAATCATGTCACCATGGAAGCTACTTAAATAATGAGATATGAATCCAAAATCCTCAAGATGCATAAATAACAAATAAGATAATGACAGAAGGGATACAATGTCATAAAATTCTATTTAACTTGCTTGAAACTTAATCACCAGCCAAAGTTTAAAAACGGCACTCGACAATAGTTCCACATCCTAAAAGTAAAAAACACCTCTTACGGAGTGATTCTAAACAAACAATGAAAGAGACGGCAAACAACTTCTAGCAAGGCATCAAGCAATGGTTAGAATCACCTGGTCATTACGGAATGTGCGGTCAACATGCCAATTTTCCTCGTGATCAGCATTCTACCATCATGAACATAAGAAATTTGTAAATAGAATTTTTACAATTAGTAAAAACCACGGAACATAATGGGCACTGAAGATTAAAGTGTACCAGATGTGTAGACTTCTTCCTCTTTTTTGGTTTTGTGGATACTTCCGCTGAGTCAAAAGGCAATTGCTTCTCAAAATCTCCAGCTGACTCAACTTCCAGACTATTTGGAAGAAGCAATCCATCGCGAGGAGTGCTCTGATAATCCTGATATGAATTTGTCTCGCCGCTTGATGCATCTGGTGGAATCTTCACTTGAATACCTACTGCATTCAAAGGGGTTACAGCTCTCCTGGAAGCAGTTCTTACCCGTTTTGTTGGGATAGATGCATTAAGATGGCTTCCAAGCCTTTTCACCACTGATGCAGGTTGTTGACTGACAAACTGATTCTTTGCGCTATGCATAGGAACAAAATCAGTTTCCACTTCATAAGACTTTGCACCATGCGCATAATTAGTGCCTTTGCGCATCAATTGCGTAAATCTTGATGAATTGCAATTTTCAAAAGCGCCCATATTAGGTGCGCTAGTATCCCCGTCGTCTTCATCATATATGATGCCTTCAGATCCAAAGGCTGCATTAAAACAAACCACATCTGAATAAACGGAAACGAGCAATTGCCACTTGGGGTAAAGCCAAATAGGAAACGAATCAGACCACCTGTCGCAGCATCACCTGCAGACGTTTCCACTTCTTCTGGTGCGCTAAATCCGATTTTCTAATAAATTATTTATTAATTTTAGAAAAGCGAATAAAAATAGGAGAAACACCTAAAGTGGAAAGCTGAAGATAAACCTGCTCTAAAAAACGACAATAAAAGTCAAACCATAAATAACATATGCAAAAAGATCAATGCAAAACATTAAGAAGGCAGTTAACAAATTAGTGCCATAGGTTGTAAATGTTTCTAAATCTGCATATTTACCTCCGAGTACGTCACATGAGATTCAATCGACTTTCGGTAAGCCTGAATAGCTCCAGGGGAACCGAGTAGAAGAGTTTCTCTGAAAATACCAATGTGATAGCTCAGGTAAAAAGGTACATCTCTAGCTTAAGTACAAGGCACACACTACGTCACAGTATGTACTATACATTATAAATGCATAGAAAAGAGAGAGGAGGAAAAGATTATCATGAAATAGATATCTGATCAGATAATGTGCATACTTCAGGAAAATGACTATCCACTGACATATCGAAGTTCCCATAGTCAGAAATCCTATCTGGTTTTAGTGGCACCTCCATATGGTCCTGGAAAATAGTATTCCTATTAGATCTCAAAAATCTGACCGCATAATCCTGGACAGAGAGTGCACCCTTCTTCTGATGCTGCAGCTCCAGTTCCTCTTTAGTCTCCTGCAAAATCACCGGATTGTAAATCCCTCTACATCATTTTTTACGCCATCATCATTTTTTTTATTGCATTGGATTCAGCAGTGAAGCATGAATTAATAACTTGGTGCCTGAAAAGGGATAAAGGTATAAAAGAGAGAACTCCATGATCTAAAAATTGTGGTTCTGCCTACAAAGATATACATACATATATATATATATACATATATATATATATATATATATATATATATGAGAGAGAGAGAGAGAGAGAGAGAGACGATGATAAGCCATCCAACGTAAACCAAACAACATGCACAGGTCAATTCCACATCTTATTTTCATAGTCCATCGAACTCACCATTAATAGTCAAGAAAACAAAAAAGTAGCTCGATGAAAGGGGGCTAATCGTTCTCAAATGTGCATTATTATGGTGGTAAACGAAAGTGAGGTGAAGTCGTAAAGTTCGGGAACTGCAGTCTTTGTGTGAAAACTATCAGTATGTTTCCAATAGTCATGTTAAACAACACTTAATCTAGAATGCCCGCTGTCCAATAACCAGATTTTATGACAATTATAACAGGCATATCACCATTCCATACCTCGCATTTCAGCCTAGCAGAGAGCCAGAATTCTCTGACAGCTCTGGCCAATTTATGAGCAACTTTCATCACTTCCACGCTGGAATCTGTTCTTGTTTCTTTAAGCAAGAACTAAAAGCGGCACGGCAAGATATTTGAGCTGCAGCAGCTACTTTCCATATACGCTCCTGTAGGAAATGAGTCCAAAAGAGAGAACGGAAAATTTAGATAATAATCACACATGAGATGTTTACAAAGGTAGAAGCTGATTCAAGTAAGAAGATCAAAAACAGTGACTATTTGTATATTTATATACAACAAACCTGCGCAAAATCATTTGCCATCCATGCCATTTCCTCAAGTACATATGTCCAGTGAGCTCGCTGGCGAATCTCTATCGAAGAAGTTCGAACGGATAACTCTGCTATTCTCTTTCGCTTAGCCTATTTATTGTAATAAATAAATTAGATTTTGGTCCCAACAAAAGAATACAGGAAGGAAGAAGACGTCATCGAGTATAGATATAAAAGTACCACCTGCATGATTTGAGCTTCTTTCAGGATTGAATCTTCGTCAATCTTGTTTGCCACTTCCAACTCAGATCCTGAGGAGTTTGACGGACCACTTAACACTGGGGGAATCCCATTTGATGATCCAGATTTGACGAGATCTGGGGACGAGGTAATGCCGTTTTGGTTGACTGGAAGAACAGCTTCACTTTCAAAGTCAGGATTGTTGCACACCAAATCCGTACATTTCCTCCCTGATTCTGATACAGTTGAAACATTAGCTGCAGAAACAATCACATTATCTCTAGTTCTGTTTTTTAAATCAGACAAACTTAGGTTTAATTCTTCCACCAGTCCTGATGAAAACTTATTTTCTTGCTGGCTTAGACAAGTAGAATCCTCTTCGGTTTTTACAGAAGTTGAACTCTCAATACCTTCAATATGTTTTTCTTTATTGTCTAACTTGTCATATTCTGAAACTCTAGGCCTTTGGAAAATACATTTCGATTCCTGATGTCATCATTGGAGACAATGCTTTTAACTCTGGTGCACATATGATAGTCATTATTTCCAACATTAGTTGTGTTTGCTTGAGTAGAAAATGACTCGAGATCCAAACCCTTCACACTAGGAGAAGTAGGGTTGTGATGACCATCACGGGCTGCTTCCTCCTTTTCCCATTCATCTTCGATGTAGGTCGATTCTCAAGTTCAATGGCAGTTTCACTTGTATTACGCTCAACAGCTGCAGAAGTCATCTCTTCCTCTGCTTGAATTACATCAGTCATGCCGGAATCCATTTGTCTAGGAGCTTTAATAGCTGACCGAAATCCTTGTTTAAATTTCCCATCAACAAAATTCTTGGGAGGATACGGTTTCAGTGCAGCATCAGCCGATACATCAGGGATCATATCTTTAGTTGATTCCGCAGACCTCAAGGTTCCCAATTCAGGTTCCAGCCGAACACCTTCTGCTAACAAAGATTCCGAAGGGGTGTCATCCATAACATTCGTAGGATTTAAATTCCAATTCATTCGAAGTTTCCCATCAGATTGCGATCCCTTAACATCCTTTGAGTTGGTTTGAGCAGCGAGAGAAGACCCATTATTCCCATGAGCTGAACTTGGGTCATTCGAAGTAAACTTACTACCATCACGGTTTGGGCGGGACCTATTTCGTCTCTCGTATGCTTTTCCAGGCAGACTAAATGTAGCTGAATCTCCTTGTTCTCGATTTCTAGGACACCCATCCACCCGAACCGATCGCTCCGATGGCTCTGTCTCGCTCCTGCTAGGTTGCAATGAGTTCTGATCACCTTCAGAAAATATAGGTTCGGCATCAAATAACAAGAGGTTATCAGATGCATTAGATTCACGAGGACGTTCTCCTGGTCGACTCACACTGCTCTCCACAGAGTCTCCATTGGGTGACGCAGAGTACGGAAAATTACATCTGACCTCACTGTCGAGACAGGAAAAAAATTTAATCACACCAATGACCGCCACGCGACTTCATAGGCTGAATAGATTTAAAGAATGTACCAATTAACAAACTTATCGGGCTGTTGACCAACAAATGATGTTGACTGCACGCTTGCTGAAGCAGCACTACCAAGCTCGTAATCTAATGGATTTCCGCCCTGCAATAAGAAAGGATTCGTAGCACCTCAAATTGATCTAAATATGATCACAACGCACAATAGTCAGGCTCCATACTTTTTCGAGAAATTCCAGCTCTCTTTGCCTTATGTCCCGGACATCACACTCTTGCCTGTCATCAAAAGATGGCAGTCGAATGTACATTTATCAAGTATAGCAGACTAACCAAAAAGAACTAATAGAGTTACCTAAACTGCGCTTGGGCGTTATCAACTGCTTCTTTATGTGGAGAAGTTATGTCAACAACACCAAGGCCGCCTTCAATGACTCCTCCCATAGAATCGACTTCGGCATTGACTATGACGATAGAAGCAAAACTACATAGATGCATTCCTCGCTCAACAGCCACAGATAACCACCTCCATTAATTTGAAACACAGAATTCCTATGACGACAAAAAGAAGAGTTCAGATAAAGAATTTTTTCTATAGATTCGCTGTATTGAAAGAATGGTTCTCTTTATAGAATTGAAAAAGCTAACTGATTATTTAACTGATAATGTAAACTAACTCATATATCAGTCAAATAAGTAAAAGGACGTTTGACTCAAACTACTGATCTCAGAAGAACTAACCATCCACGGGAACAAAACAAACATTAAAAAACTGCATGACAAACGGGAAAGTTGTTATCCAACATCCCATGGATTCTAGGAACGATAATTCACTAACCACAAAAGCGCCAACAATAAATGATATGCATTCTTGCAGGTCATGCATGAACTGCTTTAATCATTTAATTAGCTCCACTGAAATGATATATAGCGCAAATGCGATCCACGGTGCCAGTGGCTATAACAGCATCATCCAGCATTTCCCACATCCAAAACACAAATCGTCGTGGCAAGTAAAAATCAAAATCAGGACTAGGTAACCAACCAATAAAAAGTTCATAACCAATTCCCCCAAAAAATTAACCCTAAAACTTTAGGGTTAGGGCAAAGTTTACCCGAGCTCAAAATTGAACGACAATTCAAACTCTCATTTGGCGAAATTAGCACCTGGATGTCACTTAATCACGAGCGAATTTCATTCTGGTGCGAAAAATGGGAGAGCTAACAATTGCCTAGGGTTTTTCCCTTTATGCACAAGGTACTTCAGCAAAAATCGAAAAACACAAGAGCGGGGGAAATTATGCACTGCACGCGAAATTCTGGAAGCATTCCCCTGCGATGAGGGCGTAGACGGAAATCAGTAAGCTAAAATAATTTTATGGCGCGTATTTGCGTGCCTGCGCTTTGATGTAATGAAATGGGTATTTCTTTCAAGTTGTGTTTGCAAATTGCAGTGTTCAAATAATTTATTTTTCATGTTTTCTTCAACGGCTTGCCTGGGAATGTAAGTGGGCTACACGACGACTGAAGTTGGACATTTCTCTTTCCCTTTATATTTTCATTTTCAGTCTGAATTTAGAGTTTGAACCCATAAATAAGGAACTTGGTGGGCTTCCTGGAAATCTATTTCATTAATAATATTAAAAAACAATTTAACATTAATTCATGATAACAAATCATGTTTCATGGATAGTCGAGTTGTCGAAAATCTTTACTTGGAAATCAAGGGTTTGGAGTTGGACTCCTCATTATATAACTGACTTGAAAGTACATAGTCACTACATAATGAAGATCAAACACACCAATTCAATATGATTAGTTCTACGGGAGACCAGAAATACTTTAAAATTCACACTTCAAAATATAATTTATCCGTTAGGTGGATTGTTGTCAAAAAAAAAGTTCACATTGCAAAAATTGCGTCACTGCTTAGCTCATGGACCACTTACTCGGAAGCAGAGAAGCCCCTTCAGAAATTTAGATTCTTTGCACAATGTTGACATACAAATCTTGGTTTATAACTAAAAAAAGATCGCTTTAATACTATTCGCTTATTGTACTTCTTCCAAATAAAAGGTGAAACTGATAAAAAAAAAATTATAATCGCCAAGAATCAAACGTAGTTGGGAGCAGTCAAAAGTCTGAAGTAGGTGAGTTCTTGTCTTTCTTTCCACAACTCACTCCAACCACCAAAAGCAGCGAAAATGATATTCTTACCGTCTCCTTTATATACATCAAAAACCCTCGAAACAAATCCACACAATCCCAACAACCGCCGCCTCCACCATGGCCAAACCAATCCACGACTGCCACGTGGTCGCCGTGCCCTACCCCCGCCGAGGCCACGTCAACCCTATGATGAACCTCTGCAAGCAGCTCCCAAGCCAAAATCCGCGTCACCTTCGTCGTCACGAGGAGTGGCTGAGCATCCTCGAGTCCGACCCGCATTGTCAGCGGAGATAGCTGAAAAATAATTATTAAAAAAAACATCAGATGTGCAGCAAAATAAAGAAAGGCAAGCCGGCTAAACTCACGATTGCATTATGCAAGTGTCCTCACGCTCCATTAATGCCGCAAACTGACCAAGATATGCAGACGCAACGACAGACTCTGCACTCCATCAAACTGTATCAGTATCTTCGGACATGGAAAGTGCAAGTTCCAAGCTTTTGTTTTTTCTCTTCAGGTAGCTAGCTGCCAACTGTTTGTTTTTACAAATTGTGCAATGTTAACACGAACAACAGCCAAGTCCCTCAAAATGCATGCCTCGGTGTAATAAGAAACTACCTGATAGTAATAAGCTGGATAGTATTCCCATTCGCTTGGATTTTCAGCAGGAACTGATGCCATTAAAGGAACTTGAACATTGTCTAAGCTAGTCTCCAATAGTTGAGCAAATACAAGGTATTGTCTGCTTAACCATTCCCAGTGAAGAAAGACAACATCTGAAACTCCAAGAAGTCTCCTATAGTTGGCAGCATGCTGCCTGAACCACAGGATAGCTTCTGCAACTTTTCCACCATGCAGCAACAAGGTACATACTTTAAAATGCAACTGTTCCGCAACAGTCTTAATCTCAACTAAACGCTGGATTGGGGGCAATCGTGTAGAAGATCCAACGCCTACATGAAAATATATATTATGCGGGATAAAATGACGAAAACAAATTGGAAAAAAGCCTTTCATTATAATGGAATTAACGTTTTCAGAATTTATCATTTTTTGGGCCAGTAGAAGTGCCAGTGAAATGCTAAGCAATTCAAACATTAAGCAAAAGTTTAGCAACCTATAAAATCATTACCTCCCTTACGGCGTGATAGGCATCCTCATAGAATTTGAGAGCTTCGAGCCAGTCACTCCTGAACTCTGCATACACAGCAACCTAGAAGTTTGATACATTTTAGATAATTTAAGAGAGAAATTCGAGTTGATAAAGGAAATAGCAGCATAAGGCATATGGTTCTTCTAAAGTCCATACATGAATAAACAGAGGTTGCCATCAGGCTTCAATATCATGAATAAAAGCATAGGATGCTACGATTATCCAACTCGTCAATGAATTAAGATGTTCCATCATTCCCACTATAGCTGGTGCAAGAACATAGTACTTCGTAAAGAGAAGAAAAAGGAAAACTTACTTTGAAACAGTAACGGACATTTAACTCAACGGAACTGAAATTTTTCTTTTCGATACGTGTTTTGATTCTGCGCCCCTCATCTTTATAATATGTATTTGCCAGCTCCGAAAATATAGCCGAGAGTCTGCAAGACACAACGCAGATCACTGCTATCATTCCACTATTTCTCTACTTCCCAAAAAAGTAAAGGGACAACCCCAGACACTAACATAAAAGAAAAGCTGAATTTGAAGAATGAAGAGCACCATGCCTGATTAGAGATTGCTTGAGCTCTGATTGGTCTTCTGTAATAAAGAAGACGACATGCTTTGAGTCAACTTCTGCACGCTTCCTCAAAGCAGAGACGCGATCCTCACTAGTCTCATCTGCAGAAATCAAATACCCTCGATTCATTCATCAATTCATTCGACAAGAATTATAAAGAAAACAATGGAATCCTCGATTGTACCTTTATACCGAGAGTGAGTGACTATAACGAGAACCAATCTGATGTTGCTCCTCCCCGCAAGTGCAGACTTGAGATAGTCTAGATCGGCACAGACTTGCTGCCACTGGGCGGGTTCTACGGCCGGGGAGACATCGGCGGAGCTGAATAGGGCGGCGACTACGGCGGGGATCCTAGTTCGGTGCTTCGACAGCCAATCCCTCTTGATGATGCCGCCGACACCTCCCGCCGATGGTGCCGGGTCCGACACGCTCTTCCGCGGCGGAATGACGGAGATCTTGGAGAAATCAGGCAAGGCGATGGAGTTGATGGGCGGCTGCTGCGCGTGGAGGTGCGCCGTAATGACGCCGTGCACCGCCGGACATCCCACCAGGCACGACAGCGCTACCGGCGGCGTGCGCAGCTCCTCCATGTATTCTTCCATTTCCCGATTCAGCCAATTAACCAATCACGACGAATCAACTCTCCGCCCACGTTTTATCTGCTACCGATCGATCGATCCGTCGACTACTTTCAGCTCACAGCCTAACAACCAGAGTAGTGTATAATTATTAATAAATGTAATAAAATAAATTATTACCTATGAATTTAGGAACAGAACAAGAAAAACCTTCTCAGGTAATAATGGGCCTTAACCTTTGGGCTTTTCCCTTATTTGGGCCTAACTTCATCCTTCCCATGAAATAGAGAAAGTTACAGTTGCCACTGTAATAACAAACAAGCAAACTACAGTTATGATGACGAAGTAGTTGTATTGCACGCATGCTGTCTCAAGGAGAAAGACAAGACAGAAGTGGATTTATATTGGTGGAGAATTGAAATGTGCACAAGAAAACGCACTAACAATTCTTAAATATAAAATGAGAAAAAAAAGAAAAGAGAAAACGCCATTCGTCTTCTGCCCACTGACCTCAGTGAGTGCATGTCCACAACACAACAGAGAAAGGCCACTATCTATCCCATCAATTCCTCATCATTAATTCTTTGAAACTCACTCCAACGTTGCTCTTTCTTTTTTTCCTTGTCCGTTTCTTGGCTTCTCTTCTTTTCTCAGTAGGCCCAAAAAGCCTCCTTTTCTTCTTCAGAGCTTCCGATAAGTGAGATTTCTCCGTTATGATGGGAAATTCCTGGTGTGGATGGCAAGTGACGGCGGCGTACAGAGTTTCATCGCGCGGAAAACCATCGGCGACTCATCGGATGCTCCGACGGGCCATGAAAGCGACCTGAAGCTGCCGTCCAACGCCGAAGAAGTTGAAGACCTGCGCCGCACGACGGCGGCCAACCCCCTAATCGCCTTCACATTCGACGAGCTGAAGGCCATCACCGACGATTTCAGACAAGACCACATGCTGGGCGTGGGCGGCTTTGGGAGCGTATACAAAGGCTGCATCTCAGAAGATCTGCGTAAAGGTCTGATTATCGAGCCCATCCATGTCGCCGTGAAGGTTCACGATGGAGACAATAGCTATCAAGGTCATAGGGAATGGCTGGTAAGAAAATCACTGCTGACCCTTCTTATAACATAATCCCACCATTGATGATGATCGCTGCTTCTTCCTTTTTCTTACTTAGGCCGAGGTAATCTTCTTGGGACAGCTTTCCCATCCCAACTTAGTGAAGCTGATCGGATATTGCTGCGAGGACGAACATAGAGTCCTTATCTACGAGTACATGTCTCGGGGAAGCGTAGAGAGCAACCTCTTCTCGAGTAAACGCTTTTTTGTCGGGGTTTTTCCGATTATCGATTTTCGTCAACCGTCGGGATTGATGTTGAATGGAAGAACTAAATTTCTTTTTCTGCAACAATGGCAGGAGTGTTGCTTCCTCTCCCTTGGTCGACGAGGATGAAGATTGCGTTGGGCGCAGCGAGGGGATTGGCTTTCCTCCACGAAGCGGAGAAGCCCGTCATCTATCGGGATTTTAAGACCTCTAACATCTTACTCGACCAGGTCGGGCTGATTTCTCTGTTAGCATGAACTCTGATATCACCTTAAGTCACCACTTCACCCTAAAAACATCAGTACTCTGATATCACGTTAAGTCACCACTTCACCCTAAAAACATCAGTTTGAGGAGGGTATCGTATTTAATTTCATATATTTATTTCCAGCATAGTATTTCTCGTTTCTCCGAACGGTAGTCTTATAGATTGATATTTTCGCGTGAACCTTAATAGGACTACAATGCGAAGCTGTCCGATTTCGGCTTGGCGAAAGATGGCCCAGTCGGAGACAAATCTCACGTCTCGACTCGGATTATGGAACGTACGGCTACGCCGCTCCCGAATACATAATGACGGGTAATGTCAAAAATTTCACGAACGAACTAGGTATTCGCCTTTATTATATTACACTATATCAACTTACGTAATAACAACCGATCGCCATAATAGGCCACCTTACGCCGAGGAGCGACGTGTACAGCTACGGAGTCGTCCTGCTCGAGCTCCTAACGGGCCGAAAATCGTTGGACAAATCGAGGCCCGCCCGCGAACAGAACCTCACGGATTGGGCCCTACCTTTGCTCAAGGAGAAGAAGAAGGTGCCCAACGTCGTCGATCCTAGGTTGCAAGGAGATTATCCCGTAAAAGGCGCGTACAAGGCGGCGACGCTAGCTTATCACTGCTTGAACCGTAATCCCAAGGCGAGGCCTTTGATGAGGGATATAGTCGATTCCTTGGAGCCTCTTCAAGCTCAGTGCGAGGACTCGTCGATCGAAGATCATGCCCCGACCGCGAATCATATATAAATTATTTAGGTTTCGGTTCATCTTATTTTTCTTCGCATTTCTTCGATATTGAACGTAAAGGATTTTTTTATTTTCTACGTTTCGTCGACTTCATCTCATTATTTGTTGCCGGGTTTCGTTAATCACGCCATGCATACGTACGTCTTCGATTCGATGAAGGAAACGTAATACAGCGTAAACTTTTCAGTTCACAATATCACCGCACGGGTCGACGAAAAGATTAAACTTTTAGGCAGAGTGACTGCGGAGAAGCACGGGGAGTCCTTCGACTGGCGTGGGCATAGGATCGTACGAAACCTTCTCATCGCAATTTTGAAGTTCCCACTCAAACCTCGTAACTATGTTGTGTAGGAATATGAGTATCTCCAGCCTAGCAAACTCTTTCCCCAAGCACATTCGAGGCCCGCCGCCGAAGGGCACGAAGGAAAACGGGGCGGGCCCGCCCCGTCGAATCTCGACGGGTCGAACCCTCCGTGATCTTCGAAGGAAGCACGGTCTCTATGGGTCGAAGATGTGCTCCAATATAACTGCGACGTGGAATGCTAATATGAAAAGAAAAAAAGTCGGAATTTTTATGGGATTCAAGCGAGCGATAACCAAGTACCTTCAATCCCTTGGGGATGTCATAGCCTGCGTAGCTAATATCGGTTAGTGCTTCCCTGAAAGAACCTAATATGGGAGGGGAGAGTCTCATGGTTTCACACACCACATTCCATGAGTACTTCATCTTTTGCACGTCCTCCCATTGCAAGAACTCCCCTTCTTTGGACAATGCTATACCACGTTGTGCTGCGTAATTTCATGTCATAATCAATACGATGTTTCTTCTCAGTCTTCGTAGGAGTCTAGAAATGTGCATGTAAAAGGCCAGACTTGGAGCACCTTCTGGTAAACCTGAGGAAGTTCGGCGAGGTTCTTCATCAGCATCGTTATTGCGACGCTAGAAGTGTCGTGGCCAGCGAAAAGGAGCAACACTATGTGTTTATGATGACTTCTTCGGACATGTACTTGCCTGTTTCGCTATCGGGGACGACGAGCAAATGGGATAAAAGATCTTGGAAGGGTGGTGGTTTTCTCCTCCAAGGCAGCTCTCCTCTGTTTGATTATCTTACGAAGCTCGTCCTTTATAGCAGAGCCAGCTTTCTTCGCGCCGTAGAATCTTGTCCCTGGGAAGTGATTGCGAGAGAGATCACCCCCTTCAAGAGAGGTTGAATAGAGAGGCAAGCTTGGATATTTCTTTCGAATCTTCGAGGCTCATGAACAGGCGACAGGCGAGTTCGAAGGTGTATAGCTTGATTGTTGGGAATACTCTCACCCTTCTCTCTACCTTTGACGAGATGGAAGGTGGAACCCACCACTGTACTTGAAGTTTTCTGAAAAGGAAGAAAGAAATGGAAAAGATCGGTTTTTTTTACGTACCTTTCCAGTGAGTGTCGATGTGCTGGCGTGAAACCATGTCATTTTCTTGATGTAGAGCCTCGTGAAGGCGCGTCGTGGCTGACGAAGTACGACACAGTCTTCCTCATCTGCTTGCCTTCATCGCCGGCGCTCGTCGCCAGGCAATGTCCGAGCAGCTTTCTGACGGAGCTCGGCCACCATACTGTGACAAGCTTGTTTTCGTTGGCTGAATAAGAATTTGTTGCCGGCGGGTCCGCCATTACAGCCATGGGCTCACCCATCAAGGAGGTCTTTAAACACTTGGGATTTGTACTTGGCCACTCTTTCTTGGATGAACTTCTCCGGCGACCCATTTACCCCGGCGCGGAGGAACTGCGCTGTTTCGCCCAGGATGGGCCACCCAAAGCTCCCTGGAGGAAGATTATGCCTTGATTTTCCTCTGAATTTGGCAAGATTAGTGAAGAACAGTATGGCAGCAGGGACAATAAAAAATGCAAGAATTAGTAGTACTGCTGCTTCTGACATAATTTATCTATTCCTCTTTCTATATGCTATAAACGGCTAGGCGTGCAGTCTTTGTTATATAAGGGCGGAGAATATCGTGCGGATGAGATACGTACACGACACACCATCTCTTCGACTGGGTAATGGGCCAATGGCTATGATAAACTTCTTTTCAACAACAGTAAGACTTTTTCCGAATAGTGAAAACACACGATAACGATGCATGAACAAATTTTAGTTACTGCATAAGATCTTATTGTATTCTGTAAAGAGATATATACGTAGAATAGAGGAGCATTATCACATATCAATGCCCCTAATGAGTAGCAGGTAGACTTGAATGATGAAGTAACCGATAAGACATGGGACATTTCCTCGTGCAGAATCTGTGATTCTCTATCTTTTCTTGATAAAAAGCAGCATTATCGTTCCTTAGTGGACTAACATTATTAGTTGGCGCTAGCCAGCTAAGTGGGTGAAATAAAGAGTGAATTTTTAAGGGGAGGCAAGTGCTCAGCTCAGCCCACAGTCTATATCGCATGGCCTGACTGATGTTATTTCTGCTTTTTTTTTGGTAAGAAACAAAAGATGAATACACTTAACTTAGTATAGCATTACCTTCAAAACAAGGACGTGACAGAGGATGTGTCGTTTCAGAAAAGAATGTACAGGTTAGTGTTGGATACTACCTATTCTACTGTACTAGATTCTTCCAAAAGTGGTAATTAGAGAAGCAAACCGTACCCCAGTAAGAGATAACTGACGTGATACTTACCATTAGTGGTGGTCTTTTTTGCTGCTAAACACATCATCAAGACATCAACCACCTCAAGGATAAAGGATTTGCAGTCAGTATCTACGTACCTGGGAGGAAAGACAAAAGTGAAATAGTTGATGTCGCTGTTAAGTAGAGACAGCGCGTGTACGCTGCTGGTGGTTAAAGATCTCAGGAACGAAAAATCTGATAGAAGTGAGCTTGAATTCTTCAACAGCTCTTTTGAGGAATTTGATCGAACACTGCTCGTGCAGTTTCAGTATCTCCAGGCGAACGTTTTATTGGCTCTGGCCTACATTAATTTTCTTTCTTAGGCATAGATAATTCATGGGCTCGGCTCGGCCCACTAACAAGATCAGCCATATCAGAGCCCTCCTATGTTCCAATTTACATATTTACCCCTCGCTTTTTAACTTGGCCTTTACGATATAAAGTATCCCCATCCCCCTCATTTCTAACCCCTAACTCGTCTCCGCCGCTTCGGTTTGCTATCACAGCTGTGTGAAAGGCTTGGTCTCCCACCAGGTATAAGACTATCTCGACTGTAGATGAGTTACCCTAATATTAACGGGTTTAGTCTAGGATTTTTAGCTTGTGAGTGGCCTAGGGTTTGTTTGTATAGCTGGGTTGGGTTGTTAGATCTGCTTTCCATTTAACCTAATGCCTCTGTCAAGTATCGTGTTTTAGCTTTTGGACAAGAGGAAGAGACGTTGAGATTTTTGTTGCCCCTCTCCCTCTATGGGAGTCTTGGCGTTCGTTCGGTGGTTCTCAAGTGTGTTCAAGTGATTTCTTGTGGGTATTGAATGAGATGATGATTAAAAGTCTTTTGATGGCTGTCATGATGGCAAATTATCATGTATTAGCTCTAAATGATCATTCGATTCCTCACTCACCAGTTTTTACTGTTCCTTCTCTTTGACAGTTTCCTTAGAAGTCCTAGATCTAGGGTTCGCTGATGTACCGTATTCAAGTGCTTTCTTGTGGGTATTGAATGATGACATGATGATACAAGTGTTTTGATGGCTGTTATGATAGCTAATTATCATGTATTAGCTCTAACTGATCATTCGATTCCGTATCCACCAGATTTTTCTTTTTTCCCTACTTTGGAAGTTTGTTAACCTAGTCCTGTCTTTTTGCTGTTATGTTTGCCACAGTTCCCTTTGCTGATAGTTTTCAATTCCTTTATCAATCAGGAATCAACTTATCAACATGAGAGGAAGGAGCTACACTCCGTCACCACCAAGAGATTATGGTAGAAGAGGAAGGAGCCCTCCCAGGGGAGGACGCTATCGCGGAGGAGATGCACCTACTAGCATTTTAGTTCGTAACCTTCGTCATGACTGTAGGTGAGTGTTGTGAGTCACCATAGTTGATCCCTGTTCAAGCCTCTGCTTGAACATTGGAGTGTTACTTTCTTCTTTCTCAATATCTGAAAATTAAGAAATGATTGTGGGACTGAATTTTCGGTGAGCAGACCTGAAGACTTGAGGAGACCATTTGGCCAATTTGGCCCACTAAAGGATGTCTATCTTCCAAGGATTACTACACTGGGTAAGAGATCATTATCAGACATCAGCCTTTTATCTGACACTGCACTTATAAATACTGTTTAAAGATGAACTACCACTTAGCTATGCATGGTTGTTAGATGGGACATTTTTCCTTTAATTCATATTTGTTAGGATGGATGTCTCTTGATCTCAGTTTTACCAAGATTCTTGAGATCTAGCAGAGAAGTTAGAGTTTTGAAGCCTTCAGTGAAGTATTTTGAGTACTGTTGAGAGATTCATAAGTTAAAGATCTCTTGACATCGTTCAAGTAGAGTAACAAGTTGAAGGTGATCTAAATGGTTAGAAGGTTGAAAGAATTATTGTTTGAAAAAGATGCGAAGCAATCAAGATGTCAAGTCTTGAAGAATTTCAAGGCATCTTAAATTAAGACTCACAAGGTTAGCTGTCAAGTGGTTATTTTATGCGCTTCTCATGGCCTTCGTATTCGTAGAATTAATTAGGCCGTTATGGCGGCTCTTTGCAAAATTTTTGAGGCTTGAGGTATCTGCTTAGTGTCATCTTATATTCTTTCCATAATGCTCTATACTTTTTGTGGCTGTCAATTTGATTCAAATTCCCATCTCTAGATTAAACTTTTGTATTGTGCTTCAACTAAACCTGCAAGTTCTGACTAACAAATTTTACTTCAGTGAACCTCGCGGCTTCGGTTTTGTGCAGTATGTGGAACCAGCTGATGCTGCAGAAGCCAAATATCAGATGGATGGCCAGATTTTTCAGGGTAGGAGCTCACTGTTGTCTTTGCTGAGGAAAATCGGAAGAAGCCGCTGAAATGAGGCCAGAGGCGGCAGAGGAAGGTTCAATTTCTGCTTTCTCCTGCCCACCTCAACCTTTTGTTCTTCTACATTATATCAATAAGTTTTCATGAATTCCTGCATATCACCATCAGATAATGTTGACTTATCTTCTTGATATTGTCAACAGCAGCCGCTATGATCGAAGGAGATCTCCGCCACACCGTCGTTCTCGTTCTCCCATGTATTCTCGATCTCCACCTCCACGCTACGAAAGATCTCGTGGGCGTGACTACCCGTCTCCTCCTCCAAAGAGAAGATACTCAAGGTACGATCAACGTTCTTCCCTTTTCAGACTATTCCCTCTAAATCCTAGTTAAGCAAGCTCGATTGCAATGGTGGTGGGATGCTTACTGTGTGTGCTACATCATTGTATGTATTTCATACAGGTCTGTGTCCCCAAGGGAGAGAAGCTACGATAGCAGACAGAAACAGCGCTCGTACTCGCCTCGTTCCCCAGTGGCTCGTAGCCGTTCTCCTCCACAGCCATACGACGACGGGCGCCACGGTGGAGAACGATCTCCTCCTCCCTATGGGTCTAGAAGCCCTAGGCAGAGCCCAGTTAGGGGTCGTAGGAGCCCTAGTCGTGGCAGAAGTGTTAGCCCATACCCTGAAGAAGATTATCCTAGTACAAGGGGGGGAGCTGCTGCTGGCAGGGACCATAAAAGGTCTCCTTCCTATGATTAAGGTTTTGCTTTCGTTTCTGAATGTTCCGAGTTTTAATGGTTTACGACATATCTTGGCTAATGCTTGTGGCAGGGCGAGACCCTTTGTGTTCCGTTTGGATTTCATTTCCTTTTTTCCATGTGGTTATGGTTTTAGGAGTTGCTGGATCTCTTGTAGAAGCTTTCGTTTTATGTTAGACGTCTAATGAATATTTACTATTAACTTTCTTTCCTACCACTGGCAAGTGGCAACAGCATTCAAAAAACATCCAAGTTTATTAACTTGATCCTGCGTACATCATATTTACTAAAACATGAGTGGTTCAGCAGCAGCAGTAAGCAAGAAAGAATGATTATTAATTGAACGCAGTAAACTTCAGAGGACAACTTTTGCTATTATTTACATTCGATTATGGGCAATGGCTATCCTAATGTGAATGGGCCGGCGCAACTAATTATTATCGGGCCCAAATAATTAAACCTGCCACTTAAAAGCCCACCTTAAGGGATAATATAAGAGGTGGACTAGTAATCCAATATCTGAATCTGTTAATTGACACCAAACGCAAACCCTAGCCGCAGTATCAACAAGAGTCGATCAAACATGGCTGAGCAGGTAAGCATTTCCGCTTAGCCAATGCTTCCTTTTTTATTTGTTTTCATTGTTTATGTAATGTGATAGCGCATGATTTTGTGAATAAACGTCGCTGCCTGCTTTCAATCTGCAGACGGAGAAGGCTTTCTTGAAGCAGCCCAAGGTGTTTCTTTGGTGAGTTGCGTTGGTTTTATGCAGTTCCTTTTTATTTTGATGAACCTCTTTCCTATGCATCGGCGGATGCTGAATCTGAGCTTTTCCTTTCAGCTCGAAGAAATCGGGAAAGGGGAAGGCGCCTGGTAAAGGAGGAAACCGCTACTTTAAGAATATCGGCCTGGATTCAAAACTCCCCGTGAGGCTATTGATGGTCTGTGTATACCTACTCTTTTTTTTTTTTACAGATCAGTGCTTGTTCCGTTCGTCCATTTTTCTTGTCCTAATATATTTATGCTGTCCATTATTGTATTTCATTTAGACTTCCATATTGTAGTTCCATTTAGCCAAAAAAAACTGAGACTTGCTTGGATCATAAAAATCCGTTCGCTTAGGCTTAGGCTTGCAATATGTTTGAATGTCTCTGTAATTCCAAGTACCTTTGTTACTACAGGTACTTACATCGACAAAAAATGCCCATTCACTGGCAATGTTTCCATAAGAGGGCGTATTCTTGCCGGGACGTGCCACAGTGCTAAGATGGTGAGAACCATCATTGTTAGACGCAACTACCTGCACTGGGTGAAGAAGTACCAAAGGTATATATACTTCCCAAATTGATTCATACGCTTCTGCCCCACAATTTGGTTGTTTTCATCTCTCTACTGTGATACGAAAAATCGTTTCAGGTACGAGAAGAGGCACTCCAACACTCCAGCTCACATATCCCCGTGCTTCCGTGTGAAAGAGGGCGACCACGTCATAATTGGCCAATGCAGGCCTTTGTCTAAGACCGTGAGGTTCAACGTCCTTAAGGTGATTCCCGCCGGCTCTTCTGGCCGAGGCAAGAAAGCTTTCACAGGGATGTAGTTAATCATGGTGATTTTGAATTCATCTAATCTTCTTCCCTGTTTTCAGATTCCTGTCGTCTGTTTCAATTTCTCGAGTTTATCGTTGGATTGTACTTCTTACATTTCCTGAAACTTTTGCTTTGATGAGAGGGAACTACAAATTTGAGTACTGGCAGAAGCATTTCAACAAGCCAAACTATCATCGAATACATATCAACGTAACAAAAGACATCACCTTTTTTTGAGGCAACTTACTTGGACAGCCAACGTTTTACTTACGTGGGCTTATCATCGAACTCGAATCAAACAAGAAAGGAACGTAGTAGTAATAAAGAATTTTACTGAACAAAGGGTGCTAATCTTTTATACAAACCAAGAATCCATCACATTCTTCGTCGTTCACCTCTCTAGGTCCGTCGTACCGTACTGTTTCCCAATTTGTAGAAACGAATTCCCCGTCTTTCTTTGATCGCCCGCCGTCTTCTTCTTCTGCGACTCAACATCACTTTCATCGTCATCATCTTCTTGCAGCACGAACTTCGTCAAGGAATGATAATCAACCTCGTCACCGCGGTAATACTTCTTGACCATGACCAAGTAAAGGGTCACCGAGAAGACCACAACCCCGACCAAGAACCAACTGAACTCAATATTCGCCAGCGATTTCGCTCTTTCCAAGTCCTCTTCTCCACGGCACCTTACGACCAAATGACCTTCCTCCAAGTTCATAAAGCAGCCCTTGGGAATAAAACTCGGCGTCCAAAGCATGAATCCCATGAACACAAACCAAACGCCTTGGAGCAATATGCTCACAGACCTCACAAATCCGTTCAAGAAACTCTCTCTATGCTTAATGCTCAGCAACGTAGTGACTAAGGAGACGAATATCACAATCTGCAGAAGCCAATGGTACTGCCCCTCGACTCCCATGTGGTCCGCCGAGTGTAGGTGGAATAGCAGCAGCTGCTGACCGAAGGCCATGGCGGCTAAGGCGTAGGTCAGACCCTCGTGAGCCGGCGGCTTGAGCCTGTCTAGGACTATGGAGAAGAAGGCGTACACGAAGAAAGAGAGTGAGATGTTCGAGTGCTCGAAGTTGTGGAGGTGGTTCGAGGGTATGGTTCCATCTGTGTCGAGCGGCTGGTGACGGTCTGGGCCGATGAAGAGCTCCATTGATATGGACATGAGACTGCCGAATATGATGAAGTAGAGCTCCAAGTATCGAACTTTCGAGGATGGGAACCACGGTGAGGTGGCGTACGATTTGTGGTTGATGGCGTGGAGCTTTACGTTGTTGAGTAGGTGCCATAAGCCTATGATGAAGAAGCCTAGTCCAGGAGCCACGTGGCCTATGAGAGTTCCCATGTTTCTTTTTTCTTCCTTGTTTGATTGGAACTGATTGTATCTTTGTCTGGGATGAGTTTGAGTTTGCTTCTTGGTGAGGAGATGGATTTTATATGTAGTGAACTGTAAAGGATTTCCAAGAAATGGATGGAATGGTATGAGGTCTCTAGAGGATTCGAAAGGTTTGAATGTTTGAAATGAGGGGGGAAGTTTCTTTCTTTCTTTCCTTCCGTCGTTCTTTCTTTCTGTAGCTCTATATGAATGTTCTAATTTTGTGTGTGTGCTTGAGGAGCTTAAGGACCGTTTATTATGTGTAACATGAGGAACTGATTAGATGTGCAATGATGTCATGTGGGGCTTTGGTCTTCTAGAAAGGCCAACAAAGAAGAGGAAAGGCTAGTCTGACTTTACTTTGATGTATTTCTTCAGCTTCTAAATTGCGCCGCACGCAAGGGATTGCGTTATTACAGGGAAGATTCTTGATTGTGAAGCTTTTGATATTATATAAAGCTCCTTTATTAATGATACAATTATAGCGTCAGCTTTCATTAACAATCTGTCACGTCACGATATATGGATATTAGAGTCGTGATAAACGATTCTATTCGACTTGTTTGGAATCAGAAGCAATGTTTATTTTAGTTTCAAACGTCAAACATGTCTATCCATTCATATTCCAAAATATGTATGTGACGACTCTGTACATGATAAGACTTTTGTATCAGAATTGAACGAAACCCATTGTTATGATCGGGTTTTCGAACCGGACGGAAATTTTAGTGGTTTAAGGTTTAGTGGTTTAACCGGTATAAAACCGAAATCAAACCGGAGTCAAACCGGTATCTTAAATATAATTAAATATATTTATCATGAATCAACAAATAAATAGAGTATATAGATGTTTATTAGTAACTTTTTTATTTTATTAAAAGAGGGTCAAAATTAATAAAAGGTAAATTGTATTGATATTTGAAATAATTATATCAAGGGCTACAAAATTAAATCTATAAAGTTGGGTCAAAAGTAGAAAAATGTAAAAAATATGGTGCTTTAGTTAATTTAAAACAAGAAAAATGATGGTCGTGGGATTCGAACCCAACTAACCCATATAAAAGCCAGCAGTTAACCACTGCCACGTTCAAATTTGGATACACTTACTCAATATATTTATTAGAGGGTATTTATTGTTTTTCCTTTTTTTAATTAAAGTTCAAACCAGACCGGATTACGACGGTTCGCCGGTTTCCGCCTGAACCGGCGGTCCGGTCGGTTTTAAAACCTTGACGAAACCTTACTACAGTAAATCAAGAATGGAATGTCTGCGAACAGACAGATCAATCATGCTCCGACGGCGGGTTAGAAATTCTATTATAGATAAAAAAAAATATGCAAATATCCTCTTTAAGAAAATCATAGTACAGTAAAACCTCTCTAAATTAATACATTGGGACGCTAAATTAATTAATTTAAGAGATATTAATATATCGATAAATTAATATTTATTAATTAAAAGAGAAACTTTCTAAGTTAAGCTAATTTGGTACTTATATATATTTTATTTCATCCATCAACCAATTTAATTGTAACTAATTAAATATATTTATGAATAATATCAATTCCTTGTATACGATTAACAATTATATTCATGGATATCGGAACTATGGATGCAACTAAAAGTTAGGGATGAAACCAATTAGATTACATTTTAATAAAGCGCTAGTAACAGTAGATTTACATTTTAGCAAATTATCATATTATTTATATTGCAATATTAATGAATATTAATTTAGAGTTTTAATGGACCTAATATTTATAAAGGAATTTTTTAAAGGCTTATTATTTTATTATCTTATCGAATTTGATGATTTTTACAAAGGCCCAAGTCGGGACCGGGAGATTTTATTATTTTAGAGAGGTTATTAATTTATCGAGTATTAATTTATAGAGGTTTTACTGTACATCAGTGGAAAAGTATGAATTTTTGAGTTACTATTACATAATATATGCGTATCATATCATAGGGAGAAGGCGCATTTGTGTTCTCTCAAATTCGGAAAAAATTCCTCAGCTGGAGTTTCATGAGTGAGTCGAATTGTGTTCTTTATGAGACTTTTCGAGCTTCGATTACTTCGACATGGAAGTGCAATCATATACTTTCAATTCAAGACAGTATACATGTTCGTCTCACGCCTCAATACAATGTGTCACGAAAAGCTAACGACGAAAGAAAAGTTATAATAACGTAAAAAAGAACGAGCACAACACAGCACGACGGGAATCTGAACGAAAACAGACAGGACTCAGAGACTCGATGCAGACACTTGCTTTCGAACGAAACGATTAACTCATATAAAGGAAGGTCCTTTTTCTCTACGATGCCTTCGATTTGGTGAAGAACCTAATCCCAACAGCAACGCCCAAGACGATAAGCGGGACCAAGAACTGAAGAAGCTTTACGACGAACTGGGCAGTCTTGTCTTGGTTGTAGTGAGGTTGCTTGGGAGGAGCGTACTTCGTCTTCGATGGGATCGTCGATTTATCGACTTCGCCAACGTAGAACTCGTCCATCGTCGCCTTGGCCGAGTCGCTGTGGCCTATATCTTCAAAATCATCAGTTGCATCTTTCCCTATATGTAAATGTAAGAAGCCAAACTATCCTCAGAAAACATTACAGCAGAGAAACATTAGTGTACGTTGATTGCCTTTCTCAGATCAGATCAGATGTGTATTTATTTATTATTACCAGTTGAAGACAACAAAACCTCGTCACCGCCGGGATGATCTTCCAAGAATTTAGTCACGTTGTAAACCTAAAGATAATAAAAATGGAGTCTTGGTTGAGTTCAAAGCAAGCCAGGCAACTACTACACTATAAACTAACTCTAAAGCCACAAAAAAAAAGGAAAGAAACAAACAGCCCATAAAATCTTTTGAGTTCCCAGATCTGTAATAGAGATGCAAAGACATTACCAAGCAAAAGGGTACAGAAAGTAGAATTAGACATACCTTGCCATGAATGACAAGCCAACAGTCCTTGCTTGTGTTGTGCTCGGAAACCTCAGCCAAGGTGTAAACTTTAGCCATTTGATTCAAATCGAAAGAGACACAGAAGCAGCCCTTCAATTCAATGGCATAAAAGGAAAAGAAGTGAGGGATATGAAAGAAGAGCGTTTAATTTAGGTGGGGAAGTTGGTGGGTGGTAGTGAGGAAGAACATCATTCCCATTTTCTTGTTTCTCTTTTTACTTGCAAGTCAGAATGGAGTTGGTTAGGTGAGAGAGGATGAGATATGTCAGTCAAATCAAACCCAATCGAACTTTGTCAATTAACAGAGGTAAGGTAAGAACGTAAACTGTGGATTCATTGCTGCTTTTCATCGCCATTGGTATTACAACCTAAATGTGGTGGCTGAGGAGAGCTGTGATAATAAACTTGAGGATTTCATCAATTTAATATAATACTTAATAGGTTCTTGATCGCATTAATAATATGATATGGAATACAATATCTAATATTATTAGTTAAACCTATAAATTAGCCATTTAACATGGAATCGATGTTAAGGTTTGTAGCCTGTAGGTAAGTGAAAATCCATACGAAAAAAAAAACTCGGTTCTCCACGTGGATACATATTTTGTCAATTAAATTCCACGCTACAATATACAGAAGACATATAACTATATTCACAAAAATTTCACAGCCTTTTAGGCCATAATAGAATAACAATATCATCCCAATCAGAAGTATAGGAAACGTCTACGCCGGCGAAAGGAACTATTCAACCACCTCAATATTAGGGCTCTATACATAAATACAACAACTCTATCCTCTTTATCTATGTCTTCAAAGGAGAACAGGTGAAGGTAAGATACTACAACATCCCAAAAGTTTTTACCTGTCAGAATGCGCGTTAAGACCAACTCGATGCCGATCCATGCACCGTTGCAGAATAAAGAAAATTCCTGAAGAAAATGCAAGCAAAGTCATATTTACCAATCAGGAGAATGTTACTAAAACGAAAATGAAAATAACATAGGAAGTCCGATCAAGTTCGATAGTATCAAGCCAGAATTCGCATAATTCAATATGACATGCACTTGATATACCATGACAAACTGAAACGGATGAGAGAGATCTTAAGAGAAAACATCTTGAAGAAAGTGGAAGAACTTTAATGTTAGGAATGAGCGCAACAAACATTCTCAGCAGTTAAATTGTATGACATATACAAGAATGCGATAGAGAAAAATGACTCACCTTTACAGTCATATAGCAATGTTGTCCAACCCAATCGTATCAATTAGCAGTTCTACATCATATCAGTTGTGGCTCAGTTTCGCTCCAAGGGATCGTCTGACCTCCCATACATACTGCCATCCCCACCTTGCTGAAGATGCATCTGTTGCTGGGACTTAGGCTGTTTGAGCTGCTCGGGAGATTTGTTTACTGGAGAGTGAGGCTGCTGTCCTTGTGATTGCTGCAGTTGGAATTGTTCGCCAACCTCATGCTTGACCGAAGGAGTGCTGCCCAGAGCAGGTTTTTGGTCGGGGCCTTGCCCTCCTTGAGGTACAGACTGACCCAAGCTTGAAGATGTAGACACTAGCGAAGTCAAATCGCTGCCCGACGTCAAAGCTTTAGATTCTCTTACCTGTTCTGCTTCTTCAGTATGCCACTTATGACCATTGGATGGGGAAGCAGCTTGAGCAATATTTGCTGAGCTGTTTGAAGCCTGCAGCAATTGTGTAGCTGGATCCATTGCAGACGAGGAGCTTGCTGAATGCTGATCAATATTAAGATCTTTAGAAGGTAACTTTGCTGTCAGACCAGAGTTAACCTGGCTATTTGGTCGTCCCACTCTTTGAAGACCAGCTTGATTTTGGTTCGGTAATAGGGACTGATGGCCCACAGATGAAACAGGCCGACCGTGATTATTAGAATGAGAAGCTGTCTTAAGATTCATTGGTGATGTCGATCCCTGGACAGGATAAAGCTTTTGGGCAGGAAGAGATTGATTGGATGGTGGAGAAGCCCCCACGTATTGCCTAGCCGGTAACACAGGGCTGGCAGCTGAAGTCGTATACAAGGACTGACTTTGCATTAAATTTGTCCCAGATTCGCCTTTCTCTCCAGACTGAGTTCCTGGATTCTTTGAAGCCCCATTCAATGAGGAATCAATTGAGGTGTTCCCTCTGCCAACTCCTTTTTCAATCTTACCTTGCTGTTGAGCTTGTAGCTGACTACGCTGCTGAGGATGTTGTCTGTTAGTAGCTTGCGTTTGTTGTTGCCTTTGTCGCTGCTTGCCTCCTGGACTGCCTAAACTACCACCACCAGGTTGCAAAATCCCACGTACAACTGCCGAATTTGGTGTTATTGGTTTCTGCGGTTGCTGAGGCACTGAAGCCGCAGTTGTCAATGGAGAAGGTGATCTTGATTGAGGTTGAACGTGTGTGCTGCTCTGAATTGGAGATGATATTGGTAGTTGAGGGTGTGGCTGAACATTAGGTACCAAAGAACTAGATGCAGCAGCATATTGTTGTTGTTGCAGGAAACGTTGTTGCAGCTGTTTCTCCTTTGCCAAGCTCATAGCATAGGCTTGTTGCTGTGCATTGGAGTGATTAGCCGGCGGTCCTTGAACGTGCGGATGATGAGGCTGATGGAGCGATACTGGATGAGAAATGGCATATGAAGGCGCCGGTGGAGAGGTATGGTTAGCATATGAAGCATTTAGCCCACCACCAAACTGAGACATTCCTTGACTGCTACCATGCTCAGACATCATCTGACCCATGCCAGGCTACAGCACCAGAGAAAAGTCTTAAGTCATGAAACGAGAACTTTTCATCCACAGAGACGATGATGTCGTTTCAGGCTTACCATCATATTGTGCGATGGCTCACGAGGTCTCAAAACTGAACTACTATGACCAATAGATGACATGCTAGGGGAAACTACACTGCCAGGGTTGATCATGGATGTTGGGCTCGTTCCTTGCAATAGCGGTCTTACCATTGGCAAACTTCTGTTAACACCTACCATACGCACACCATTTCCACCTGGAAGAGTACGAACTCTGCGTTCGTTTGGTGAAGATACACCAGGTGATGATGACATAGAGCCAGATATAATTTGATTGTACATCTGCACCCTCTGCTGCTCCTCAGCTGATAGCGACACAGATCTAGAACTTGGGTGTCTGACATCCCAATTGGAAATATGCACGAAAAGATAAAAACCCATAGCAAGAATGATGATACAATCAGATGAAATCATTTGAACTGTTAGGTACCTCATTGAAGAGCTGAGACGTCTAGGTGATATCACACTTGGAGAACCCTGTAATGAGGGATTAGAACTAGAAAGTAGAGGATTCCCATTAGCCTGATTTGCAACAGCCAATCCACTAGGGTGCAGCCCTTGATACCCCATCGATAGCATCTCGGGTTCGGAGGGGTTAACATCGGATAGATCTAGAGGACTTTATTAACCAACGTTTCAAGCAAAACGTCAAATGTTTAGTCATCAGATCACAACAAAGAACCCATGCGACAACATGAATCGTTTCAACTCCAAAATATTGAGCTTAAGTAGGTATGGGACTATAAATAGAATCTTACGTTAAAGCGGGCCCTCCGTTGAGGTTATTCGGGCATACTTGTGAAAGAGCAAGAGCATGAGAGTTGTGAGGTGTTTGAATTGGTTTGGGATCCTGGATTTAGATGTTAAAGATATCATCTTGCCAGCTGAATTCATAAAGAACCGATTGAGTAAGGTGCACAACAAGGTTCATGTAGATACCTGACCCTTACGAGAATGCTGTTTCTGCATCATCATTATGATCTTTTCAAAGTGAGATTTAAGGGTACCTTCTTCCAACGGCCCCTGCAAGCGTTGAAATAATTGTCTGGCACTTCCCTGAACGAAATGTCAATACGGAAACAATGAAAATGAGAGTGAATTTTTCACAGAAGAACTGTTGTCTAACGATAGCATGCACTGAAGTAATATGATGGCAGCAAAACTACCAGAACAGATAAACACTTAACGAACCTTTGGAATACCAGGTAATGTGGAAGGGTATGCATGTGAAGACCCGGAATCTTCGGCACTATCAGCCCCATCACCAGAAGTTCTATCCATTAAAGCACTATGGCGGTCCTTGCATTCGATAGCTTTTCGGAATATGCACTGATTAAAGCACACAAAAATATTAAAGCCCAAATAATAAACTGCTTAAAGTAAACGAAAAGCCATATAGTAACATTAAGAATGAAGGACATGACGAAAAACTAAAGAAGATGATAAAGGAGATTAAGAATATCTTAATTGCAACCCTCTTTAATACGAGTGAAAGATTGCAAGTAACTTACCTTAAAACGCAAAGTACTGCTAAGAGCATCACTTACAAGCTCCCAGTTGGGCCCCAGATCATGTACCAGTACCACAAGTGCCTAGTTTCAAATCATTCCATATACAAATGGTCAGTAGCCAAACAAGCCCATTCCTGCGTATAAGTAACATATTAACCTGATCCTCAGAGAGTGACCACGGACTTCCAGCTCCCAGCTGCCCAGAAGGTGACTGAACAAGATCAAAATGCTCAAGGTCAATGGCCACACAAGAACAAGGTGCATAGAGATCGAAATACTTAAAAGATCAGATCAGATGTGTATTTATTTATTATTACCAGTTGAAGACAACAAAACCTCGTCACCGCCGGGATGATCTTCCAAGAATTTAGTCACGTTGTAAACCTAAAGATAATAAAAATGGAGTCTTGGTTGAGTTCAAAGCAAGCCAGGCAACTACTACACTATAAACTAACTCTAAAGCCACAAAAAAAGGAAAGAAACAAAAAGCCCATAAAATCTTTTGAGTTCCCAGATCTGTAATAGAGATGCAAAGACATTACCAAGCAAAAGGGTACAGAAACTAGAATTAGACATACCTTGCCATGAATGACAAGCCAACAGTCCTTGCTTGTGTTGTGCTCGGAAACCTCAGCCAAGGTGTAAACTTTAGCCATTTGATTCAAATCGAAAGAGACACAGAAGCAGCCCTTCAATTCAATGGCATAAAAGGAAAAGAAGTGAGGGATATGAAAGAAGAGCGTTTAATTTAGGTGGGGAAGTTGGTGGGTGGTAGTGAGGAAGAACATCATTCCCATTTTCTTTTCTCTTTTTACACTTGCAAGTCGAGTGGAGTTGGTTAGGTGAGAGAGGATGAGATATGTCAGTCAAATCAAACCCAATCGAACTGTGTCAACTAACTGGTGAGTGTAAGGTAAGAACGTAAACTGTGGATTCATTGCTGCTTTTCATCGCCATTGGTATTACAACCTAAATGTGGTGGCTGAGGAGAGCTGTGATAATAAACTTGAGGATTTCATCAATTTAATATAATACTTAATAGGTTCTTGATCGCATTAATAATATGATATGGAATACAATATCTAATATTATTAGTTAAACCTATAAATTAGCCATTTAACATGGAATCGATGTTAAGGTTTGTAGCCTGTAGGTAAGTGAAAATCCATACGAAAAAAAAAACTCGGTTCTCCACGTGGATACATATTTTGTCAATTAAATTCCACGCTACAATATACAGAAGACATATAACTATATTCACAAAAATTTCACAGCCTTTTAGGCCATAATAGAATAACAATATCATCCCAATCAGAAGTATAGGAAACGTCTACGCCGGCGAAAGGAACTATTCAACCACCTCAATATTAGGGCTCTATACATAAATACAACAACTCTATCCTCTTTATCTATGTCTTCAAAGGAGAACAGGTGAAGGTAAGATACTACAACATCCCAAAAGTTTTTACCTGTCAGAATGCGCGTTAAGAACCAACTCGATGCCGATCCATGCACCGTTGCAGAATAAAAAAATTCCTGAAGAAAATGCAAGCAAAGTCATATTTACCAATCAGGAGAATGTTACTAAAACGAAAATGAAAATAACATAGGAAGTCCGAAGTTCGATAGTATCAAGCCAGAATTCGCATAATTCAATATGACATGCACTTGATATACCATGACAAACTGAAACGGATGAGAGAGATCTTAAGAGAAAACATCTTGAAGAAAGTGGAAGAACTTTAATGTTAGGAATGAGCGCAACAAACATTCTCAGCAGTTAAATTGTATGACATATACAAGAATGCGATAGAAAAAATGACTCACCTTTACAGTCATATAGCAATGTTGTCCAACCCAATCGTATCAATTAGCAGTTCTACATCATATCAGTTGTGGCTCAGTTTCGCTCCAAGGGATCGTCTGACCTCCCATACATACTGCCATCCCCACCTTGCTGAAGATGCATCTGTTGCTGGGACTTAGGCTGTTTGAGCTGCTCGGGAGATTTGTTTACTGGAGAGTGAGGCTGCTGTCCTTGTGATTGCTGCAGTTGGAATTGTTCGCCAACCTCATGCTTGACCGAAGGAGTGCTGCCCAGAGCAGGTTTTTGGTCGGGGCCTTGCCCTCCTTGAGGTACAGACTGACCCAAGCTTGAAGATGTAGACACTAGCGAAGTCAAATCGCTGCCCGACGTCAAAGCTTTAGATTCTCTTACCTGTTCTGCTTCTTCAGTATGCCACTTATGACCATTGGATGGGGAAGCAGCTTGAGCAATATTTGCTGAGCTGTTTGAAGCCTGCAGCAATTGTGTAGCTGGATCCATTGCAGACGAGGAGCTTGCTGAATGCTGATCAATATTAAGATCTTTAGAAGGTAACTTTGCTGTCAGACCAGAGTTAACCTGGCTATTTGGTCGTCCCACTCTTTGAAGACCAGCTTGATTTTGGTTCGGTAATAGGGACTGATGGCCCACAGATGAAACAGGCCGACCGTGATTATTAGAATGAGAAGCTGTCTTAAGATTCATTGGCGATGTCGATCCCTGGACAGGATAAAGCTTTTGGGCAGGAAGAGATTGATTGGATGGTGGAGAAGCCCCCACGTATTGCCTAGCCGGTAACACAGGGCTGGCAGCTGAAGTCGTATACAAGGACTGACTTTGCATTAAATTTGTCCCAGATTCGCCTTTCTCTCCAGACTGAGTTCCTGGATTCTTTGAAGCCCCATTCAACGAGGAATCAATTGAGGTGTTCCCTCTGCCAACTCCTTTTTCAATCTTACCTTGCTGTTGAGCTTGTAGCTGACTACGCTGCTGAGGATGTTGTCTGTTAGTAGCTTGCGTTTGTTGTTGCCTTTGTCGCTGCTTGCCTCCTGGACTGCCTAAACTACCACCACCAGGTTGCAAAATCCCACGTACAACTGCCGAATTTGGTGTTATTGGTTTCTGCGGTTGCTGAGGCACTGAAGCCGTTGTCAATGGAGAAGGTGAACTTGATTGAGGTTGAACGTGTGTGCTGCTCTGAATTGGAGATGATATGGGTAGTTGAGGGTGTGGCTGTACATTAGGTACCAAAGAACTAGATGCAGCAGCATATTGTTGTTGTTGCAGGAAACGCTGTTGCAGCTGTTTCTCCTTTGCCAAGCGCATAGCATAGGCTTGTTGCTGTGCATTGGAGTGATTTGCCGGCGGTCCTTGAACGTGCGGATGATGAGGCTGATGGAGCGATACTGGATGAGAAATGGCATATGAAGGCGCCGGTGGAGAGGTATGGTTAGCATATGAAGCATTTAGCCCACCACCAAACTGAGACATTCCTTGACTGCTACCATGCTCAGACATCATCTGACCCATGCCAGGCTACAGCACCAGAGAAAAGTCTTAAGTCATGAAACGAGAAGTTTTCATCCACAGAGACGATGATGTCATTTCAGGCTTACCATCATATTGTGCGATGGCTCACGAGGTCTCAAAACTGAACTACTATGACCAATAGATGACATGCTAGGGGAAACTACACTGCCAGGGTTGATCATGGATGTTGGGCTCGTTCCTTGCAATAGCGGTCTTACCATTGGCAAACTTCTGTTAACACCTACCATACGCACACCATTTCCACCTGGAAGAGTACGAACTCTGCGTTCGTTTGGTGAAGATACACCAGGTGATGATGACATAGAGCCAGATATAATTTGATTGTACATCTGCACCCTCTGCTGCTCCTCAGCTGATAGCGACACAGATCTAGAACTTGGGTGTCTGACATCCCAATTGGAAATATGCACGAAAAGATAAAAACCCATAGCAAGAATGATGATACAATCAGATGAAATCATTTGAACTGTTAGGTACCTCATTGAAGAGCTGAGACGTCTAGGTGATATCACACTTGGAGAACCCTGTAATGAGGGATTAGAACTAGAAAGTAGAGGATTCCCATTAGCCTGATTTGCAACAGCCAATCCACTAGGGTGCAGCCCTTGATACCCCATCGATAGCATCTCGGGTTCGGAGGGGTTAACATCGGATAGATCTAGAGGACTTTATTAACCAACGTTTCAAGCAAAACGTCGAATGTTTAGTCATCAGATCACAACAAAGAACCCATGCGACAACATGAATCGTTTCAACTCCAAAATATTGAGCTTAAGTAGGTATGGGACTATAAATAGAATCTTACGTTAAAGCGGGCCCTCCGTTGAGGTTATTCGGGCATACTTGTGAAAGAGCAAGAGCATGAGAGTTGTGAGGTGTTTGAATTGGTTTGGGATCCTGGATTTAGATGTTAAAGATATCATCTTGCCAGCTGAATTCATCAAAGAACCGATTGAGTAAGGTGCACAACAAGGTTCATGTAGATACCTGACCCTTACGAGAATGCTGTTTCTGCATCATCATTATGATCTTTTCAAAGTGAGATTTAAGGGTACCTTCTTCCAACGGCCCCTGCAAGCGTTGAAATAATTGTCTGGCACTTCCCTGAACGAAATGTCAATACGGAAACAATGAAAATGAGAGTGAATTTTTCACAGAAGAACTGTTGTCTAACGATAGCATGCACTGAAGTAATATGATGGCAGCAAAACTACCAGAACAGATAAACACTTAACGAACCTTTGGAATACCAGGTAATGTGGAAGGGTATGCATGTGAAGACCCGGAATCTTCGGCACTATCAGCCCCATCACCAGAAGTTCTATCCATTAAAGCACTATGGCGGTCCTTGCATTCGATAGCTTTTCGGAATATGCACTGATTAAAGCACACAAAAATATTAAAGCCCAAATAATAAACTGCTTAAAGTAAACGAAAAGCCATATAGTAACATTAAGAATGAAGGACATGACGAAAAACTAAAGAAGATGATAAAGGAGATTAAGAATATCTTAATTGCAACCCTCTTTAATACGAGTGAAAGATTGCAAGTAACTTACCTTAAAACGCAAAGTACTGCTAAGAGCATCACTTACAAGCTCCCAGTTGGGCCCCAGATCATGTACCAGTACCACAAGTGCCTAGTTTCAAATCATTCCATATACAAATGGTCAGTAGCCAAACAAGCCCATTCCTGCGTATAAGTAACATATTAACCTGATCCTCAGAGAGTGACCACGGACTTCCAGATCCCAGCTGCCCAGAAGGTGACTGAACAAGATCAAAATGCTCAAGGTCAATGACCACACAAGAACAAGGTGCATAGACATCGAAATACTTAAAACTGACCAAAAGCATAGGAAATGGTACCTTCAGCCCATTTTCATTCCTCAAACGATCTCTGCCACCAAGAATCTTAATAAATTTACTCGTATTAGACATGTTACTCATCTGGGTGGTGGCAGGAGAAGGTGCCGATCCACCAGTTGGCGGGATATTGTCAAAAGAAGAATCATGCGGGCGGGTAATCTTCAGCTTCTTCATCATGGGCTGCCCCAATAAACCTATATAAAAAATGTTAACATGCAAGCTGAAAATTTTCATAAATAGGGGAAATCCAATGATGTGAAAAAAAAAAGCAGTACCAATATTGCCATTAGATTTAAGATGCGCTGATCTCTTCTTCAAATGATCCCTCTCAAACTGAAAAGAAAGTACGCAAGATTAATCATGTCACCATGGAAGCTACTTAAATAATGAGATATGAATCCAAAATCCTCAAGATGCATAAATAACAAATAAGATAATGACAGAAGGGATACAATGTCATAAAATTCTATAAAATTAACTTGCTTGAAACTTAATCACCAGCCAAAGTTTAAAAACGGCACTCGACAATAGTTCCACATCCTAAAAGTAAAAAACACCTCTTACGGAGTGATTCTAAACAAACAATGAAAGAGACGGCAAACAACTTCTAGCAAGGCATCAAGCAATGGTTAGAATCACCTGGTCATTACGGAATGTGCGGTCAACATGCCAATTTTCCTCGTGATCAGCATTCTACCATCATGAACATAAGAAATTTGTAAATAGAATTTTTACAATTAGTAAAAACCACGGAACATAATGGGCAGTGAAGATTAAAGTGTACCAGATGTGTAGACTTCTTCCTCTTTTTTGGTTTTGTGGATACTTCCGCTGAGTCAAAAGGCAATTGCTTCTCAAAATCTCCAGCTGACTCAACTTCCAGACTATTTGGAAGAAGCAATCCATCGCGAGGAGTGCTCTGATAATCCTGATATGAATTTGTCTCGCCGCTTGATGCATCTGGTGGAATCTTCACTTGAATACCTACTGCATTCAAAGGGGTTACAGCTCTCCTGGAAGCAGTTCTTACCCGTTTTGTTGGGATAGATGCATTAAGATGGCTTCCAAGCCTTTTCACCACTGATGCAGGTTGTTGACTGACAAACTGATTCTTTGCGCTATGCATAGGAACAAAATCAGTTTCCACTTCATAAGACTTTGCACCATGCGCATAATTAGTGCCTTTGCGCATCAATTGCGTAAATCTTGATGAATTGCAATTTTCAAAAGCGCCCATATTAGGTGCGCTAGTATCCCCGTCGTCTTCATCATATATGATGCCTTCAGATCCAAAGGCTGCATTAAAACAAACCACATCTGAATAAACGGAAACGAGCAATTGCCACTTGGGGTAAAGCCAAATAGGAAACGAATCAGACCACCTGTCGCAGCATCACCTGCAGACGTTTCCACTTCTTCTGGTGCGCTAAATCCGATTTTCTAATAAATTATTTATTAATTTTAGAAAAGCGAATAAAAATAGGAGAAACACCTAAAGTGGAAAGCTGAAGATAAACCTGCTCTAAAAACGACCAATAAAAGTCAAACCATAAATAACATATGCAAAAAGATCAATGCAAAACATTAAGAAGGCAGTTAACAAATTAGTGCCATAGGTTGTAAATGTTTCTAAATCTGCATATTTACCTCCGAGTACGTCACATGAGATTCAATCGACTTTCGGTAAGCCTGAATAGCTCCAGGGGGAACCGAGTAGAAGAGTTTCTCCTGAAAATACCAATGTGATAGCTCAGGTAAAAAGGTACATCTCTAGCTTAAGTACAAGGCACACACTACGTCACAGTATGTACTATACATTATAAATGCATAGAAAAGAGAGAGGAGGAAAAGATTATCATGAAATAGATATCTGATCAGATAATGTGCATACTTCAGGAAAATGACTATCCACTGACATATCGAAGTTCCCATAGTCAGAAATCCTATCTGGTTTTAGTGGCACCTCCATATGGTCCTGGAAAATAGTATTCCTATTAGATCTCAAAAATCTGACCGCATAATCCTGGACAGAGAGTGCACCCTTCTTCTGATGCTGCAGCTCCAGTTCCTCTTTAGTCTCCTGCAAAATCACCGGATTGTAAATCCCTCTACATCATTTTTTACGCCATCATCATTTTTTTTATTGCATTGGATTCAGCAGTGAAGCATGAATTAATAACTTGGTGCCTGAAAAGGGATAAAGGTATAAAAGAAGAACTCCATGATCTAAAAATTGTGGTTCTGCCTACAAAGATATACATACATATATATATAATATATATATATATATATATATATATAGAGAGAGAGAGAGAGAGAGAGAGAGACGATGATAAGCCATCCAACGTAAACCAAACAAAACATGCACAGGTCAATTCCACATCTTATTTTCATAGTCCATCGAACTCACCATTAATAGTCAAGAAAACAAAAAAGTAGCTCGATGAAAGGGGGCTAATCGTTCTCAAATGTGCATTATTATGGTGGTAAACGAAAGTGAGGTGAAGTCGTAAAGTTCGGGAACTGCCGTCTTTGTGAAAACTATCAGTATGTTTCCAATAGTCATGTTAAACAACACTTAATCTAGAATGCCCGCTGTCCAATAACCAGATTTTATGACAATTATAACAGGCATATCACCATTCCATACCTCGCATTTCAGCCTAGCAGAGAGCCAGAATTCTCTGACAGCTCTGGCCAATTTATGAGCAACTTTCATCACTTCCACGCTGGAATCTTGTTCTTGTTTCTTTAAGCAAGAACTAAAAGCGGCACGGCAAGATATTTGAGCTGCAGCAGCTACTTTCCATATACGCTCCTGTAGGAAATGAGTCCAAAAGAGAGAACGGAAAATTTAGATAATAATCACACATGAGATGTTTACAAAGGTAGAAGCTGATTCAAGTAAGAAGATCAAATAAACAGTGACTATTTGTATATTTATATACAACAAACCTGCGCAAAATCATTTGCCATCCATGCCATTTCCTCAAGTACATATGTCCAGTGAGCTCGCTGGCGAATCTCTATCGAAGAAGTTCGAACGGATAACTCTGCTATTCTCTTTCGCTTAGCCTATTTATTGTAATAAATAAATTAGATTTTTGGTCCCAACAAAAGAATACAGGAAGGAAGAAGACGTCATCGAGTATAGATATAAAAGTACCACCTGCATGATTTGAGCTTCTTTCAGGATTGAATCTTCGTCAATCTTGTTTGCCACTTCCAACTCAGATCCTGAGGAGTTTGACGGACCACTTAACACTGGGGGAATCCCATTTGATGATCCAGATTTGACGAGATCTGGGGACGAGGTAATGCCGTTTTGGTTGACTGGAATAACAGCTTCACTTTCAAAGTCAGGATTGTTGCACACCAAATCCGTACATTTCCTCCCTGATTCTGATACAGTTGAAACATTAGCTGCAGAAACAATCACATTATCTCTAGTTCTGTTTTTTAAATCAGACAAACTTAGGTTTAATTCTTCCACCAGTCCTGATGAAAACTTATTTTCTTGCTGGCTTAGACAAGTAGAATCCTCTTCGGTTTTTACAGAAGTTGAACTCTCAATACCTTCAATATGTTTTTCTTTATTGTCTAACTTGTCATATTCTGAAACTCTAGGCCCTTTGGAAAATACATTTCGATTCCTGATGTCATCATTGGAGACAATGCTTTTAACTCTGGTGCACATATGATAGTCATTATTTCCAACATTAGTTGTGTTTGCTTGAGTAGAAAATGACTCGAGATCCAAACCCTTCACACTAGGAGAAGTAGGGTTGTGATGACCATCACGGGCTGCTTCCTCCTTTTCCCCATTCATCTTCGATGTAGGTCGATTCTCAAGTTCAATGGCAGTTTCACTTGTATTACGCTCAACAGCTGCAGAAGTCATCTCTTCCTCTGCTTGAATTACATCAGTCATGCCGGAATCCATTTGTCTAGGAGCTTTAATAGCTGACCGAAATCCTTGTTTAAATTTCCCATCAACAAAATTCTTGGGAGGATACGGTTTCAGTGCAGCATCAGCCGATACATCAGGGATCATATCTTTAGTTGATTCCGCAGACCTCAAGGTTCCCAATTCAGGTTCCAGCCGAACACCTTCTGCTAACAAAGATTCCGAAGGGGTGTCATCCATAACATTCGTAGGATTTAAATTCCAATTCATTCGAAGTTTCCCATCAGATTGCGATCCCTTAACATCCTTTGAGTTGGTTTGAGCAGCGAGAGAAGACCCATTATTCCCATGAGCTGAACTTGGGTCATTCGAAGTAAACTTACTACCATCACGGTTTGGGCGGGACCTATTTCGTCTCTCGTATGCTTTTCCAGGCAGACTAAATGTAGCTGAATCTCCTTGTTCTCGATTTCTAGGACACCCATCCACCCGAACCGATCGCTCCGATGGCTCTGTCTCGCTCCTGCTAGGTTGCAATGAGTTCTGATCACCTTCAGAAAATATAGGTTCGGCATCAAATAACAAGAGGTTATCAGATGCATTAGATTCACGAGGACGTTCTCCTGGTCGACCACTGCTCTCCACAGAGTCTCCATTGGGTGACGCAGAGTACGGAAAATTACATCTGACCTCACTGTCGAGACAGGAAAAAATTTAATCACACCAATGACCGCCACGCGACTTCATAGGCTGAATAGATTTAAAGAATGTACCAATTAACAAACTTATCGGGCTGTTGACCAACAAATGATGTTGACTGCACGCTTGCTGAAGCAGCACTACCAAGCTCGTAATCTAATGGATTTCCGCCCTGCAATAAGAAAGGATTCGTAGCACCTCAAATTGATCTAAATATGATCACAACGCACAATAGTCAGGCTCCATACTTTTTCGAGAAATTCCAGCTCTCTTTGCCTTATGTCCCGGACATCACACTCTTGCCTGTCATCAAAAGATGGCAGTCGAATGTACATTTATCAAGTATAGCAGACTAACCAAAAAGAACTAATAGAGTTACCTAAACTGCGCTTGGGCGTTATCAACTGCTTCTTTATGTGGAGAAGTTATGTCAACAACACCAAGGCCGCCTTCAATGACTCCTCCCATAGAATCGACTTCGGCATTGACTATGACGATAGAAGCAAAACTACATAGATGCATTCCTCGGCTCAACAGCCACAGATAACCACCTCCATTAATTTGAAAACAGAATTCCTATGACGACAAAAAGAAGAGTTCAGATAAAGAATTTTTTTCTATTAGATTCGCTGTATTGAAAGAATGGTTCTCTTTATAGAATTTGAAAAAGCTAACTGATTATTTAACTGATAATGTAAACTAACTCCATATCAGTCAAATAAGTAAAAGGACGTTTGACTCAAACTACTGATCTCAGAAGAACTAACCATCCACGGGAACAAAACAAACATTAAAAACTGCATGACAAACGGGAAAGTTGTTATCCAACATCCCATGGATTCTAGGAACGATAATTCACTAACCACAAAAAGCCAACAATAAATGATATGCATTCTTGCAGGTCATGCATGAACTGCTTTAATCATTTAATTAGCTCCACTGAAATGATATATAGCGCAAATGCGATCCACGGTGCCAGTGGCTATAACAGCATCATCCAGCATTTCCCACATCCAAGAAACACAAATCGTCGTGGCAAGTAAAAATCAAAAAGCAGGACTAGGTAAACCCAATAAAAAGTTCCATAACCAATTCCCCCAAAATTAAACCCTAAAACTTTAGGGTTAGGGCAAAGTTAACCCGAGCTCAAAATTGAACGACAATTCAAACTCATTTGGCGAAATTAGCACCTGGATGTCACTTAATCACGAGCGAATTTCATTCTGGTGCGAAAAATGGGAGAGCTAACAATTGCCTAGGGTTTTTCCCTTTATGCACAAGGTACTTCAGCAAAAATCGAAAAACACAAGAGCGGGGGAAATTATGCACTGCACGCGAAATTCTGGAAGCATTCCCCTGCGATGAGGGCGTAGACGGAAATCAGTAAGCTAAAAATAATTTTATGGCGCGTAATTTGCGTGCCTGCGCTTTGATGTAATGAAATGGGTATTTCTTTCAAGTTGGTTTGCAAATTGCAGTGTTCAAATAATTTATTTTTCATGTTTTCCTTCAACGGCTTGCCTGGGAATGTAAGTGGGCTACACGACGACTGAAGTTGGACATTTCTCTTTCCCTTTATATTTTCATTTTCAGTCTGAAATTAGAGTTTGAACCCATAAGTAAGGAACTTGGTGGGCTTCCTGGAAATCTATTTCATTAATATTAAAAACAATTTAACATTAATTCATGGATAACAATCATGTTTCATGGATAGTCGAGTTGTCGAAAATCTTTACTTGGAGATCAAGGGTTTGGAGTTGGACTCCTCATTATATAACTGACTTGAAAGTACATAGTCACTACATAATGAAGATCAAACACACCAATTCAATATGATTAGTTCTACGGGAGACCAGAAATACTTTAAAATTCACTTCAAATATAATTTATCCGTTAGGTGGATTGTTGCAAAAAAAAAGTTCACATTGCAAAAATTGCGTCACTGCTTAGCTCATGGACCACTTACTCGGAAGCAGAGAAGCCCCTTCACAAATTTAGATTCTTTGCAATGTTGACATACAAATCTTGGTTTATAACTAAAAAAAGATCGCTTTAATACTATTCGCTTATTGTACTTCTTCCAAATAAAAGGTGAAACTGATAAAAAAAAAAAATTATAATCGCCAAGAATCAACGTAGTTGGGAGCAGTCAAAAGTCTGAAGTAGGTGAGTTCTTGTCTTTCTTTCCACAACTCACTCCAACCACCAAAAGCAGCGAAAATGATATTCTTACCGTCTCCTTTATATACATCAAAACCCTCGAACGAATCCACACAATCCCAACAACCGCCGCCTCCACCATGGCCAAACCAATCCACGACTGCCACGTGGTCGCCGTGCCCTACCCCGGCCGAGGCCACGTCAACCCTATGATGAACCTCTGCAAGCAGCTCCCAAGCAAAATCCGCGTCACCTTCGTCGTCACCGAGGAGTGGCTGAGCATCCTCGAGTCCGACCCTAAGCCGCCGAGCCACATACGCTACGCCACCATCCCAAACGTCCTTCCCTCCGAGCTGAATCGCGCCGCCGACATGCCCACCTTCGTCGGAGCCACACAGACAAAGATGGCCCAGCCGTTCGAGCACCTCCTTGACCAAATCGAAGAGCCCGTGGGCTTCATCCTCGCCGACACTTTCTTGAGCTGGGCCGTCGACGTCGGAATTAAAAGGAATATTGCGGTGGCGTCGCTGTGGCCGATGCCTGCTTCAGTCTTCGCCGTGTTTTACCATTTTGACCTAATAGAGAAGAACGGCCATTACCCCTTCGACGTGTCTGGTATGGTAATTTTACCTTCAATTTCGCCTGTGTTTTTTTCTTCTCCTTTTTCTTTCAAGGCGAAGTAATGAATCGATAATCGACGATCTATGCGAGGTAGAAAGAGGAGAAGAACGAATCGATTACATCCCAGGAATACAGTCGATTCGCCTCGCCGATATTCCGTCGATTGCCCACATGAAAGACCAGCGATTGCTTCAATTGGCTCGCCGCATCTTCAGAAACGTACCCAAGGCACAGTACCTACTCTTCACCAACGCCGACGAGTTAGAACCTCAGGCCGTAGAATCCCTAAAGCGAGAATTCCCATTCCCTGTATACACCTTAGGGCCAACCATTCCTTTCGCGGACGTCGACGGCGGCGCCGACGAAATCAACAGCCACCACCACGACTACTTCGAATGGCTGAACGCCCAGCCCCCTCGCTCCGTCCTGTACGTCTCCTTGGGCAGCTTCCTCTCCGTCTCAAGCGCTCAGATGGACGAAATCGCCGTCGGCCTCCGCGAGAGCGGCGTGAGGTTCCTTTGGGTGGCTCGCGGCGAGTCGGCGAGGCTCCAGGAGGTGTGCGTCGGCGGAGGTTCGAACGGGAGAGTGGTGCCGTGGAGCAGACAGCTGAAGGTGCTGAACCACGGCTCAATCGGAGGGTTTTGGACGCACTGTGGGTGGAATTCGACCATGGAGGCGATCTACTGCGGCGTACCTATCATCGCCTTTCCGATTATAATGGATCAGGTGACGATTAGGAAGCACATAGTCGAGGATTGGAAGATCGGCGTCGACGCTAAGAGAGGGCTGAGAGAGGGCGAGCTGTTGAGGAGCGGAGAAATTGCAGAGATCGTGAGGGAGTTCATGGATTTGGAGAGCGAAGGAAGGAGAGAGATTACGAGGAGGTCGGAGGAATTGAAGGCGGAGACCGTACGGGCGGTGGCGGAGGGAGGCTCCTCGAAGACGAATCTCCGCCGCTTCGTGGAGGAGATCGTCAAATCTTGCGGCGGAAAGAATTCGAGAGCGCCCAAGTGATTTCGTTCTAATATTGCTATTGATTTGCTCGTGGATTTTAATTTTTGCTTTTGTTTTTGTTCCTTCTTGAGACCTTGAAATATGAAGAAATTATTCTTTCCTAAATTCACCGTGATTATTATTTTATCCTTCGTTATTTATTTACTTCAAAATAATAACACATTTAAAATATAAATTGCTATTAAACTTGTAGAAATCCGGCCGTGCCTCCAGTAATTTATCCGTCATTGAGGCCGTGCACACACGCCACACATGAGCAGGGATTTCGGTATAGGCTTGATGGGGTTACTTACTAACACCAATTGGTGATAGGAGGAGTCGCCCATCAAGCTCGTAAACTTTCGCGACAGCACCCATTGATAATGGTAGATTTCTTTGAAGCGAATATAGTAAAGGAAATGCAAGGAAACGGGATATTGGTCGCTTTTTTTTTTTGTTTTCGATTGCGTTGCAATCAAATGTAAATATTTCATATTTTCTTGGTCATTCATATGGTCATTATTTAGGTGACTTTTGATGGTCAACGTAGCCACACCAATGTAGCCCAGCCAGCTATTTAATCGCATGAATAAATAATAGGCGACATATCAATAAGAGCTGACAAGGAACACAAATGAAATTTCGAAGAAAAAAAAGAAACATAAATAAAGGCGAGCCGCCACGGGCCCCGCCGCAACAGCTTCCAGCATTTACCAATGGAAATTTCCAATTTTTAAAAATAAAAAATATAGTAATTATTAATTATTAGCGTTTATTACACGAGGAAACGTTATCTCAGTAGAAATTACGACCGAGATGTAGTTTCCTCTTTGTTTTTTCATGCAGAGGTGCCTATAGATTATAAAGTTCAAGAAAATTTTTGAATGCGAGTCAAGACTGAAAACTTTCCACGCTTCAATGTAGGAAAAGAAAAATACATAAATAAAAGAAAATTGGGCAGGAGAATAGTCAACGGTTAATCAACCCCTTGGCCCCTATTAACACTGAATCGTCATCCCTTGTTGCTCATTATTGCTTCATATCTCTCTCTCTCTCTCTCTCTCTCTCAACTCTTGGCTCAGAGACATCTCGGAGAACAATGGCTGTAAGTTTTGCTCAATCTTTGCTTGTTTTATTCATTGTTGTTTATGTTTCTGTATCAGAATTGTAATGAAATGAAGTAGAAGATAAAATAAGATTCATACCTCAATGAAAAACGCATCTCTCTCTCTCTCTCTCTCTCTCTCTCTCTCTCTCTCTCTCTCTCTCTCTCTCTCTCTCTCTCTCTCTCTATCTCTATATCTATATCTATATCTATATATATATTGTAATATTGTAATGCAATAGTGAATCAAGCCCCTGTTCTTATTCTCTGGTGTGACATTTAGAAAATTAGCAGCTAATCATATACTCCTCTCTCCCACTAATTTTCTCACAATTCCGGTCGTCCCAATAATTTTATCACATTTTTTTTGGATAAAAAATTAAACACCATTTTAAATGTAATTGGAGGGAAAAGTAAAAGGTGAGAATAATTAGGAAAAGCTTATAAATTAACAGTTGTTTTTATCTGATCCAATTGTACTATATTATTATATAATGCCATCTTAATTTCCGTGTCGGTAACTTATATGATAAAGATGCGAGGGTAGCATTTATGACATTCCTATGACCAAACTATATATATATATATATATGTATATATATATAATATTATTAGTTGAAAAACATTATAAACAAGTAATTGATGTGCAATACTCTAACTAATGTAATAACTATAGACAAACTAAAATAAAATCTACTACTAACTCAATCGATAAATAACAATTAGTCGCGCTCTACAAATTAAGCAGCGGCGAGCAAATGTCCCCAAATACGGAGAGTGGGACAGCAAAGAGGACATTCCTTACACGATAGTCTTTGACGCTGCCAGGCAGAACCGAGGCGGTAAGAAGACGATTATAAACCCCAACGACCCGCAAGAAAAACGAGTCGTCGGGCCGAGACCCGCGGGCAGGCCCAGATCCAACGGTAAAGAAGGAGAGTTCAATAACTCGCCGGCCCGGCAAAGGCCCGTTCGACAATCCAACAAACCCGGCCCGGGATTGAGCCGCAACTTATTCGACAAGTCGCCCCTTCATCCTAAATATGCAAACTTCGTCGTTGGCATGGGACCCGCTTCCCCCGCCGGTGATAGTGTAGCTCCCCGCACGCCTGGTAGGTCCTGGCTAAGAAGGCCCAATACTCCTATTCGTGGCGATGAACAAGTAAGCATATATATATGTGTGTATATGTATATTACATTTATATAGAAAAATCTTATGTGTAAGCACCTTATACGAGCGCCATGGTTTTAAAGACCGGATCGGTCAAAAATCCGTCCGGTCCCGATCCTGTCTTTTTTTTAATTTAAAATAAATAAAAAAATTGGTTTTAAATAAATTATATAAAATAGAAAAATTAATAAATTAGTTTGGTCCACTGGTTATGTGTGAGAATTTTACTTAATGGACCTGTGTTCAAATCCAATCAACACATTTTTATATTTTATAATTAACAAATTAGCTCACTATTTTATTTTTATTCAAATTTGACCTCAACTCAATAGATTTAATACTTGACATACGATTAATTTATAACAACCCACGCAATTTAATTTTATTTTATTTTTACCCCTTAATTTATATAATTATGTTCGACAAAAGTTCATAAAAACATGTATATTTTCCATATTATTTGATTGATTCATATATAAAATATATATTTGTTATATTTAAGATACCGTTTTTACTCCGGTGTGATTCTTGTTTTATACCGATTAAACCACTAAACCTTAAACCACTAACATTTTCGATCCGGTCGCAAATCCGATTTCAGAACCTTGACGAGCACTTCTATTGTGGAACTGATTTGTGTCACATCGTGTCGATGTGAGAGGTGTTAATCCACATTAACTCTCGTGTTGATGCGGCATGTCGATGTGACACCAATCAGTGCCATAATTTTGTTAGGACATAATTTTGTTGCGATAAAACTGTGGTTAGTAATAGATAAGTGTAAGGATGGACATAAATGTATCACCTGTGTAGAAGCTCGATAAAGGGGATGGGGCTGCAGCTGTGCCGATATTCGGCTAGTGGGATGAGAAGGATCCCAAATCGGCGGATAATTTCACCGAAAAGTTCAACAAAGTGAGAGAGGAGAGAAGCACGGGCCCCGCCCGGGCGGGCACTCCGAGGCATCCCGCGAACTAAACAACAAAACGACGATGAAACTAATAAGGTTTTAAAGCATTTTGTCATATCGTTACCTCAATATTGATATGATTTCATCCCAACAAAATCTTATATGCAGACATGTTGCTTTCCATGGTGGTGAAAGTTGAGCAGAGATTATTGCTGTGGACGTAGATAACTGCGTGGGAGGCTTTTCTTCATGGTATATCATATACGTATGATTGTTTTCTTACACTTCAGCTACTTTTGTTCATGTATCTTCCCCGTTTCCGTTCAATTTATATTGCAGCATGTTGTTTAAGGTACAATTCTTTATGCGAAGATTCCACGTTCTTGGTTTTGGCTATTCATTTAATTAATGAAGTGACTGCTAAATTGAACTAATATATTTTCACCATGAATATAAATAAGAGAATACGCTTGAACTTCTGAAATAAGAAAAAACTATAACTCGACGACATCAAACTAATTATCGTATTAATATATAAGAAAACCAACGTGCGGATTGTAATAAAAATTTGACAGCATAAAATACTACTATAATGATAGCGAAATACTATTATAAAGTGCATATAGTAAAAAAAAAACCCTAGTTCCTTGATATATATAGCCTCTCACATCATGACGCACCCAGCATTAGCATTATCCTCGGTAAATGGAAGGCCATAATAAGGCTGATAGGGATGATTATAGGCGTCGACAGGCCTGTCAGCATCGTAGTGATGATCTTCGCCGCGAAGCCCTTGCTGCCATGGAATCGCCTTGTCGTACTCAAGCGAAGGGACGCGAGGCGGCGGCGGCGGCGGCGCCGGCGGAGGCTCCTGAAACAACGCCGAGTAGTCAAACATGTTTTCCAGACCGTATCTGCCATAGTCAGAACTGCTTTGCTGGCCATGGCCATAGTCGTAGCTGCTCTGCTGCTGCTGGCCGCCGTAATTGCCCTGATGATAGTGGTCGTAGGGTCCGACGTACGTTCCCGGCGGAGGAGAAGGAGGGCGGCGCGGCGGCGACGGCGGCGGCGGTTGGTAGTATTCCTGCGGCGCGTCGTAGTTGTTGTAACTGCTGCTTGGGTTAGGGTAATTACCGTAAGGGCTGTAGTAGGGTGATCCCAGGGGTATCCCGGAGGAGGAGAAGGAGGCCGGAGCGGTGGTTCTCCGGCGTCGGCGTAGGAGGTTCCTTCGTCGGAGGACCTCCTGGATTTCTTGCTTCGACGGCGGATTCGATCCATTGCTCGCTGCAGTGGCTTGATAGTCGTCGGTGGAATTCGTCCTTTTGTTATGGGGCGTGGTTATATAGTGTGTTTTGTGGAGATTATTTACGGCAAAGATTGGACGATTTGTTATAACCAAAGAATGGATTTTTATTATTACATGGGCTCGAGGGTTATGGAAAGGACGATCTTCTCCGGCGAATAGAAGAATGTATGTTTCCATATCCATGGCTTTTCTTCTTTGTGTTAAGCACGTCTAAAAGGAAACAGTTGTTTGATGTGATACTGTGTGAGAATTGTGGTGAGAAAGTTTACAAATTTATATGTTTTGTTCTAATCATAGGAAAAGTGCTACGCGGCTGACGAGGTTTCTTGATTTGGTCCCATCAGTTTCAAGATTTTTCTTTTTATACTAAAATATATGCATGCGTATTTTTATATGTACAAGTTAAATCTTACACATATTCGCGATTTAATTCGAAGCTTTTAACTAGCATTTATCAATTTTATGAATTTATTAAGCAAGAGATATGCGACTTGCAAAATAATTAATCTTCGTCCTTATATTATAGATTTTATAAAATGTTGTATCGACTTTTGAAAGTTGTGTAGCGACATATCTTTGTGGTTGGTTGCTATGAATAGTAGCCATTGCAAGATATAACAACACAATGATCTTGCATGAAAACCCTAAATTTGACATGATACACAAGATAGATTGGGTGTGTAGATGTGTATGTAATGATTCTACAGTACTTTGGATAATATGTACCCTAATATAAAATCAAATAACTAAAGGTGAACCACGAAGTGTGACGCAATATGGTCGATAAAAAGAATTGGATAATTCATGTTTATGAATAATGTTAAAATGATCGTTAAGCATTACTCCATAACTACGGCTACACCCCAACTGGGCACAAGCCAACAATATCATATTTGAAACTAAGCCGTACAAGACATAAATCCTTCTAGAAGAGTACAAGGAAAAGCGAGCATGTGAATGTAATAATATCAACTTGATGTCAGTCATCTAAGTGAGAACACAATTAATTGATATAAATTCTTGAACTGTCACAACTCACAACTCAGCTCCTACAACACGCAACAATTAAAATAAATAAACACGTTTCTCTAATAATTCTTCATTACCTATTTACCTAGTCAATGCATAACATATTTTTTTAATTGTTCAGACAGCTTTGCTATTCGCCAACTACCGCGATAATACTAATGCTAGCCATGTTCTAACTATAATTTCATTGAATTACTCACTCAAACTCAAGCTAACAATGTTGTATATATATATATGCACCGCTTCATTTCATGAGAGAAAGCATATATCATCTATAGCAGACAGCAAAGGTAGGTAAAAGAGAGATTGCGAAATGGCTTCTGTTGCTACTGAAAGCATTGTGGTCGACCACCATCTTCAGGCGGCGACGACGGAGGAGTACGACGTCGAGGCGGCGGCGGAGGCGGGCAACCTCGTCCAGCGAATAAGGACAAACAAAGACGACTTAGCACTCGAAGGTTTGGACATTTCGGAACTTGTCTCTTCCGTCGTCAACAGACAGCATATTCTGCCCACCAGTCTGAACTACGGCGTGGGTTCGACGACGGAGAAAAACTCCATGGACGGCGGTGGAAGACGGAGGATACAAGGCTGAAATCGTAGCTGTGGCCGAGACTGTTGATCTCGCCGCCGGGGAAGAAAGCAGCGACGAGGAGGAGGAGGAGGAAGTGGTGGAGCTGGAATTTCAAAGGGCGGCTGAGAAAGTCCACACGCACACGCCGTTTTGTCCCAAGTGCAATTCTCAGATCACCAAGGTGGTTCTCCGCCGGAAAATCCCCAGAAGAAGAAGAAGAAGGTGGTCGAAGCTCCGTCCGCCGCCGTCGACGACGACGAGCGCGTCGATTTACTTGGATGCTTGTCTTGCTTCAGCATTTTCACTTCTTCAGGTAATATATATAGCGTCTTTTTCTGCATTTTATAATCGAACGTAGAAAACCCACAATTTTCTTCCATACGTACCAGGGAAAAAGCTGAGCCCTTTCGGCAATATATGGGGAAGAAGAAACCCAGCGTCGACATGCCCGTACCATCTTCCGACGGCGGCGACGGAACCGCCGAAGACCCATCTTGCGAAGCAGAAGAAGAGACTGTACCTCGCCAGAAGATGCCCGCCGTAATAGGCGACGAATTACACGACGCACTAATAATTCCCGTCGCCGGCGATGGGACGGAAACAATAACAGCAGCTTACCCAAGCAGCGGCGGCCTTCGAAAGCTCGACATCCTCAAATGCATCGTCTACGGCGGCCTCGCCGAGTCCATCGCCAGCCTCAGCGTTGTCTCCTCCGCCGCAGCCTCTGATGTCTCGACACGTAATAATACGTTATATAAACAGTTCGCAGATTCCTAGGTTTAACAATTAGTTTCCCCCTTTTATTAGAATCATTTGTATCCATTAATTAATTCCTCCTACAGCGAAGGTAGTCGCCGTCGGCTTGGCCACCCTCATGAGCAGCATCGCCGTCTTTGCCCAGAACGTACGTACTCATTCATTCTCAACTGCACTACTGCATATAATTATTTCATTACGACTAAAATCCTCGGCCTTTTCTTACACACAGCTAGTGGAACTGAAAAACGAACATCCGCCCAGCGGACCCACAGCCCGGCCGCCGCCGGCGGCAGGTACAAGCAGCTCCTCGGCCACTCAAAGGAGAACTCCCTCGTCCACTTTACGCTAGCCATGATATCCTTCCTCGCCTTTGGCCTCGTGCCTCCCTTTGTCTATGGATTCGCTTTTCGGGTGAGCGATAACAGACCCTATAAGCTCATAGCCGTGGCTGTAGCTGCTTGCCTCGCTGTGGGCGGGCTAGCTTCTGCCAAGGCTTACCTCGATAGGTGCAGAAGGTTCGGCGAGTATGTTAAGAAGGTTTCGTACTATGTGAGCTTGGCTATCGCTGGCTCGGGGGTTGGCTATGCTGCTGGGGAGATGGTTGGGGTTTTGTTGGAGAGGCTCGGGTTTTTTCGGGCCTGATGGCTCATCGGGGACCATTGTTCCTTCGATGATTATGGGGCCATGGATGTCTTCTTCGTCTCGTTGATCGAAATGATGCGTAAAAGTTTTTGTTTCTTGGGATTTCTTAGTATGGCGTGAGCAGATCGTTTCTGTAAGGATGTTGTCGTATGGCGTTGAATGGTGTAGAACATGTAAGACATTTGCAGATGCTAAGTTTGTAAGATATTGCGCGTAAGGTGCTTTTGTTTTGTGTGCTCTTTCTTCGTTTTTTTTTTTTTCATGCAATTGCTTGTTAAGAGCCACAGAATCACCAATCAATTATACATTCTACCTTACGAAAAATTGAAGCACTTACACACTTTAGAACTATGAATAACCAGAGGCAAGTAAGGCCAACAACAACTTTATATAAGAGTTAAGGCTGTGTCTGGCCTCTGCCCTTAAGAGGAGAAATGCAAAATAAATTTAAGGAATAAATGGGTCATCGTCTGATCCCGAACCATTATTCAGCTCGGAATAATCATGGTCTTGGAACTTCTTTTGGTTACCAGGACGAGATCTTCGAGCATTTTCTAGAGAATGATTCAAGAAAACACACAGTAAGTACTCAGAAATGCACAGATTTATATTGGTATGAGAATGAGATGCAAGAAAGAGGGCACTCACTCTTGTTAGTGATGGTGGAGCGAGTCAAGGCTAGAAACTCGTCCCAGCTAAGTTTGCTGAGGTGCTTCTTTTCCTCCTCTGATAATTCGAAGTTGGGCTCTCTCCCACACTTGAATGCAGCCCTGCCCCAAGTTCATAGTCAGCATATCAAAGAATCTCATCGTGTAAATGTTTTTTCGGTGATTAACCGACGAGAAAATGGGGATAAAGTTACCTGTCGTATAGACGAGCAGCCTCTTCCTGAGAGCCTACGGTTCCCAAATGGATCTGTTTCTTGTCGACTTTAATAGCAGCTTGCCATTTCATGTTCTTGAAATAAACGCCTCTCATCACGCATGGTTCTTGGTTATCCACGTGCTTTCTTCTGTGCCTCTTTCTTCGCTTAAACTCTGCCAAAAAAGAAAATTGCCCCAACACCTTCTTGAATAACGATAATTCCATCCGTGGAGTAAAAAGAAGAACAAAAAACGAACCGGGAAATTGATGGACGGCAGGGGCATGATCATCTTTTGATGGGATGGAATTAGCAGATGGATTCGAATTCTGCGAACGAGCACCGTTCTCCAACGCTGTTTCCTGTGCCATCATAGTTAAGCTCGTGGTAATAAAAATCGAATCTTTTCGCTTTTCGTGAAGAACCATCGTTTGCAGCCTTGCAGAAAAACAAAAAAAAAACCTCGAAAACTTACTTCTTTTGGCTTGCAACCATCTGCACTAAATGGCAGAGGGTTAGCACCGACTACATACTACTCTTTACTCTACACATCAAGATTTTAGTTGTTTTTACTCATGCATCTACCACCACCACCTTTTGCTTCTTATTCTTCTTTTTTTTTTTCTCTTTTTTTGTTTTCACTATATCCCATTCCCACCCCATAAGTCCATGAATGAATAAATAATAAATAGATAAATAATGGTGTTCACTTTCAATGGTGTTATAAATAAGGTGGTCATAGAGAGAGATGGTAGTTAATTTATTAGATGGTTGAATAATAAGGGAAGAGAGGTACGACGACGGCAAAATGAAATAGAGGTTTATTGACGATAGTACCCTTGTGGAACTTTCCGAAAGTTGATGGGTCTTTTTGTTTTGTCTCTAGTTTGGTTTATTTTTATGTAGGCTTGGCAATTTACCATTTAAACATCTCAATCATCGTCATTAAATTCTATATAAATAAGAGAAAAATCTGATCGTCGGCTTCGTATGGATGAACACGCGTGTCTTGCATGCGTATTCTACGTTTGGAGTATTATGTATCATTTGACAAGCATGATCAATCAATCGATCATTTATAATATGTGGTTTGAAATGAATTTTCGTAATATTCCCCCTATTATCGTCTCATTTTTTTTTGTTATTAATCTGACAAATGTCTCGAGGGCAATATCGTCAATCACTCGATATTATGGTCGGCTGGGGATTAACGAAGGTAGGTTTGCGGAAGACTCTGCCGACGACTTCATTATTCAATAATAATAAGTAAATAATATTTATTCATAGGCCCATTGGGCCTTATATGGGCTGGGTTTAGTTTCTGTTAAAAAGACGAATAGCTTCACTACTGTTTCAGTTGAAAGAAGCTTCTTATGCACATCGACTAGCTGGAAAGAAAATTAGGGTTTGGATATTGGTTTTGAGACAATGATTTACGACGTGAATTCTCCTCTCTTCCGTTCCTTCCTCAGCCAGAAGGGTGGGGCTTCTGACAAGAGGTACTTTTTAGCTGCCAAGATTTCGTTGGTGCCCAGCGATTGATTTATGGACAATTTTTTTTGTTGTGAATGTCTATCGTGTGCCTTTTTTACTCGCCTTCTGAAGGGAAACGTATGGAGTGATTAGGTTTAGATCAGCTGAGCTGACTATGCGATAACTGCACAATTTGTTCTGGTTCTGTGATTATATTTTCTTTGTGGAAAGTGAGGGAAGTGGTTATCGTTTCCCTTCTTCGAATTCATCCTGGATTGTTTTGTGTCTTTCTTAAGTTGATTCCACCACAAAGTCCAGCTTTTTATGTCTGGTACAAGATTCCAGATATGGTTTGTGAATAGAATATTGGCATGCCTTTGGTTTTAGGTATACATAAGAAGTATACTTCTTTGTTATTTATCCGATATTTTCTTCTGTTTGGATGTTAATGCAGGAAAATGGATGAGCAGAAACCAAAGGAACAGAAGCCAAAGGCAAACGAAAATAAACCTATCATGACAGAGTGATCACTTCTTGGATGGGAATCTTGAAGGAGAAGTTTTTATTAAGTATGATAATTAATTAGATTCATGCTCGAACGTTAGCTTTCTCTCGTTTTCCATATGTTGCCTCCTATTGATCATGTTTCGACATTCAAAAGCTCTGTTCTCTGAAACTAAGTTACTTCTCTGGGTAGTTCTTTATGGATTTGTGGGCCTTCTTATGAGTCTTATGGTAAACAATATATGTTATTGTACCGAGCGTGAATTGGACTCTTTTGTGAAGGGGTCATACTTCATATCAAATGATCCATAACAAGGGTAAGCTATCTTCATCATAAAAGTGGTAAAATTACACATTGGGTCCCATGTCTATTCTATCACGAAAAAGTGGAATTGAAAAGGCAAAAGGGAAGAGAGGTTGTGCATAAAAGATGGGGCATGCAATGGAGTGTAGTAATTGAGTGGTTTCCCATGTGAAATAAGCCCTCTTTTTCTCTGTTCTAACTGACCATGAATCATCCTCCTCCTACCTTACCAGTGTGTAATAGATGCCTGTGGAATAATAGTTTCTTCAATGCATACGCAAAAGCAGAGTCTTGGATTATTAGCCCCTGTATTTCTATCAGCGGAACGTGATGCTAATGATTATGATGTGGTCGTTAAAATGATGGCGTAATAGATTTTTGACATATGCTCGAAGAACAGCTAAGAAGACTTCACCAAACTCCTTAAGGTCACTTGATTATCCATGTGATCGATGCATAGGCACTAGAAATAACTGCATGTTGTAGTAATCTTCAACCAATTCTCAGAATTACATAGTTCCATTTATTGCCTATTTGTACAGTCTATTTGTTACACCTAACATAACAAAGCAAAGTGTTATTACACCTCTCACCAAGATCCCTAGTGTGTTGTATCCTGTCGGGATACATGGGGGCCCTGCTTCTTTTTTGCCTAAGTCAATCCCAAATAATGAAAATTCCTCTTTTGCTCCATCGCCATCTTGATATCATCTTTTGCTCTTTAGTGAAGTAATTTCATTTATGATATGGTCACGGAAGAAGAATTTTTTACTGTTGATATGAAACAAATAACAGTCTTTACTACCCCTTAACAAATTATTAGTAACCACCAAAATCTTTCCCCTTATTCACGGCGCAAATTACACACATTTCATTACATCCCTTAAAGAGAATTCTATCATCACTTCTTCACTTTCTCTTCTGCTCATCTTTTTTTTCCCCTCAATTTTTCTATTCCACTGAAGGCCAGAAAAAATGTCTGATGATCTGTGCACTGCCAAGACTCCATTTTCTTCCCTCGCAATGTCCGATTTAGCCATTCCCATCTCTTTCATTCTCTCACACCCTCTCTACTTCACATACTTCATCTTCTTCTCACCCTACCTCCTTAAACTAGTCTGCTTCCTTTCCCCGCTTTTCTTCACCACTGTTCTTCTTTCCGTCGCTTTTCTCACGAGCAAAGAGTTCGCAGTTCGAAGCCCAGTTAGTCTATCTGAGGTTCTTTCTCTGCCCTTATGGATTTACTGGGTTGGCCCAAGAAAGGTTGCGATGGAGACGAAGTTCACGTCGAGGCGCAGCTGTACGAGGTTTTCTTCGGCTGTAATTACGTGACTGAGGTAGAAAATAACCACGTCCCAGTTCATGACGAGCCATCAAAACCATCGCCTGATGAAAATAGCAGCGATGATTTGAGCGGTGGAGACGGTGAAGTAGAAGAAAAGACCGTTCTTGGCCCTACTTTGGAAAATGCATGTCGATCGTCCAACTTCTTGAAGATCCTCGACGGATTCGAGAAGATGGCTTGTGGAGTGGAAGAGAAGAAGAAATTCAAGCCGACAAATAGCGTGAAAACCGATAAAGTTGTCGTGGGAAAGGTGAAACTATCATCGATGTCCACAGATGGATCCGAGGCAAAAGCTAACGATATACGACTGGGCATTGTTCAGAGGACAAACTGCGTGGAAGAAGACGACTTATCAGCTGCTGCTTCTTCTCGGCAGGCCAGCCTCCGCCGAAACGACGTCGTCAGCCCAAACGCCGGCAGCTCTCGGACAGTCGATTACTACAGCAACCTGGGAACGTACGGTTCGATGAGGAGAGAGAAGGAATGGAAGAGAACCCTCGCCTGCAAACTGTTCGAGGAGAGGCACAACGTCGGCGGCGGAGAAGGCATGGATTCTTTGTGGGAGGCGTACGAAGTGAACTGCGATGGACAGAAAGTGAAGAAGCAAGAGAAATCAAGCAGGTCGAAGGAGATGGAGAAGACGAAGCCGAAGAAGATGAAGAAGGTGGAACAATGGAGTATGATGAAGAAGATGAAGAAGAATGAGTGGCGCCGGCGCCGGCGGTCAGCTTTGCTGCTTGCAGGCGGCGCTTAAGCTGTCGGCGGGCAAGGTCAATCTTGGAATGGGAAAGCCTAACCTCGTCAAGATTTCAAAGGCCATTACAGGGTTTGGATGGCTGCACCATGCGAGCAAGCAGCAAGAAGGTGCATAATATATAATTATATTATGTTGATTGATGTGATTGAACAAGTGTTAGACTTTTTTAGGCTTGCGTATATATATGTAATGAATGGGTTCATGTAATTGCAGTTAGTTTCTGTTCTTTTTTCTTTAAGATCGTATCTTGAGGAAACTGAGAAAGGAAAAAAAATCACATCTTTGAGATCCAAGAATCCCTGCCCTGTTCATAAATACACAATGAGGAACGAACACTACGGAAACGAGTACGTTCAGACATGTAATTTCTTTAGATGAGAAGATTCTTCAAGTAAATGGAAGAACGAAGATGCTACAAGCTTTTCAAATACACAAGAATCTCAGGAATCTACATTACCCTCTCATGGTCTATGTTCTGATGCTGCTTCTCTAACCTTTTTCCTGTTAAAAGTCGAACCAAGCCATACGAGTTGTTTCAGACGAAGATAACTAAGCATGCTTTAACATTGCATGAAGATAGCATAACATAACCACGAGCAATAAACTTGTCAACAAATATGAACTTCAGCACCACAAGCAGTGATTATAAGTCGATGAGTAATCAGCTAAAACAACTCACTTTCTGCGTGATTGGACGATCGACAATGGCCTTTCATAGCCTTCGTCTTCCTTCTCCTTGGTCTTCGATTTCCCAGCAGTTCTTGATTCTGGCTTCCAATTGGCTCTCACCAGCGATTCGCCCAGAAGCTGAGCTATGTTAGTGGCCATCGTTTCGACCTTCTCAATATAAGAAACCTCTCCTCTTCGAAATGGTTAGACAACCATAGGTACATAGACAAAACTTGGTGCCTAGTCTCAAGATCCAAGAGCTCAGAGTCATTTCGAGCAGCGCCTTTAGGCATGCCCATGGCTACGTTCACGGGAAGCTTCTGAGAATACGTAGATGCGAATTGAAGGAGATGGTACATAGCCTTCGGATCCTAATGTTGACGGGCGCAAAGCAGAAGTTGAAACGATCTTCCAAGATATTCCTGAACCTTCTCCAACATGTTGGCTATCTTCCTTATGTGGGCATGGTGGCAGAGGAAGTAAGACCATCTAACTTACAGTTTTCGCTGAACTTTTCGAGGAGCTTGGCGAATTTGGTTTCAGGACTTGAGTAGCGAACAGCTCAACTTGCTCGTAGAAGGGAAAAGCCCAACTTTCTTTACGTCGTCGAAGTCTTTCTTCAAGCACTCGACGAGGTAGTCCAAGTCTTCTAAGTGGAGAGTGGTGACTAAACCATCGGGGTAGATGCTTCCCCTGCGACCCGCCCTCCCAGCGATTTGCTTCACTTGGGTCGCAGGGACGGGCACCATTTTATCGCCGTTGTACTTCGATAAATTATAGAAGACAATCCTTCGGATATTTAGGTTCAGGCCATCCCGACTGCATCGCTGGCGACGAGCACGTCGAATCTGTTGCCTTGGCTGTTGAAGAGAGAAGCTTGCTGCCTTCGAGTCTCGGGGGGAAGAGCACCATATATGACGCAACACTTATGCTTTGTGTACTTTTCGATGGCCAGTTTAACCTCGAATATCTCCCTTCTTGAGAAGGCAACTACGCAGTCGCCGGCCTTGACATTTTTTAAGTCGCCCTTGAGAGTCTCTGCCTCGACTACTAGCGGTTTGAACCTTTCGTAGACTTCCTCGACGAGCTCATCGCCAGTATCAGCGCAGATTTTTCCTGACAACGTTCAGAACGCTCGGGTCGCCACATATGTGAATTTCGTCGGCCATTAGCCCGAGCAAAGCTCTTGTCCAAGCATAGCCACGACATGGATCAGCCATCATTTGAATCTCATCGATAACTGCTATGTCATAGAGTTCATCGGTAGAAACATCTCCACTGTACATGCTATGTGGTTTGAGAACGGAAGTACTACTTCTTTTCTTGGCCTGTAATGAGGCTGCAGTATACGCCCATTGCATTCACCTTATCGAATACTTCCATGGCCAACAACCTAAGGGGACTGCAATATACGCCTTTCTTAGCCTCTGTGAACCTCAGCAGAGCGTTGTACGTTTTCCCGCTATTCGTTGGCCCCAATGGTAAATTATCTTGCGTTTCATAGCCTGGCGAAAGGGAACCAAGTGTGCGGCTTTGTCCATGTCGGCGGACTCCACCATTTTCCTGAACCTCTTAATTTCGTCGGGGAATTCGTCGATGCAGAAACTCAACGAAAATAGGGAACAGAAACTTATCAGCGTCACGCCCAGGCTTAAGGGAAAGCAAATACTTTGCCAAATCGTACTTACATTTCTTCAGGAAAACGTACCGAATTCGCCAGCTGCGTGGGGGAAAAACGAGGCACCGATATACACGGCAGCATTATGGGTTTCGGACGATTCCACTTAATCTTGAGTTTGCAAGACCATGACTTCCCTTCACTAAGAGATGGTTACAGAAATCAGCCCGAAAGATGGCTGAATCTTCTGTATGTTCTCAGAAGGAGCATCAGCATCAGACTGTTCTTCAGTTTCGTCGCAGGATATGTCAATGAGCTCAACGTGGAGATCATCAGATGAGAAAGGCTCTTGGTCTCTAGGACTAAGCAGGCCTCCTCCTCTTGTATCTACCAAATTAATCTTCAACTCGCCAGCAGAATACACAGAATGGCCTACAGAAGCTACTGTGACGGGCAAAATAAAGCTCTCCCCAACAAAGGCAGGACCTCCTGAAGTCAAAATCAGATCCACTTGTGGGTCGGGCTCTTCGACCTGTATGGTTTTTTGTCCAGAGAATGCCAGGCCAGGATCCTTGATGGGATTAACAGCTTCCAATAGGTTTTCAAACTTCCAAGAGGTAAGTCGCTCATTGACGCGGGGCTCTCAGCTCTGCAACATATGGTGAAGTTCGATCCTATTCTTGCGATGACATATATGCACTCCAGTTTTCCACTTTGATCTGTAACAAGGTGAATTTATTAACTTACGGAAAAGGAAACAGTCTAGCAATGTGTCAGAGTAGCCTTTCTTACAGGTAAGAATAGAGGGTCACGGTACTAACTCACCCGATTTATCTCATGCGTTAACCTTAACCATTTGTTTGTAGTGAGTAACAAGTTCGGCGCAGTCTCAACTCTGCGACCAGTTTGTATATTAGATGCAGAAGTCATCTGAGGATTCTGACCATTTGCAATTAGGAAATTGCACTCAGATTGGTTAAATTGCACCTCCAGCTGATCAATCAGTGGCTCGACATCTACGGGCAATTGCGATCGAAGTGCAATGGTGAAAAGTGATGCAACGCCCGGTTTAACAGTGGATTGATGGAACGAAACCAATGCGAGGAGCGCCGCCCTTAGTGGACTGACAAGATCGATCTCAAGATAGAGAGGATAGTCACGGCTTACTTTGTGATTTTTCTCAGGCTCCTTCAAATCAAGCTGAGATTCCCCAATAGCAATTTCGAATGCTTCTTTCTGAATCTTTGTCCTGTTTGAAAGATTTGCTGGGGCAGCTGGCCCAGAGTCTCTAAAATTCGGCCCACCAACATCATTTGTAATGGGCACAGCAGCCATTTCAAGAGAATATTCGACAAAGTCTTTCACAGAACTAGTTCTCCTAGAACACTCTCGCAAGTAACCCAAAACTTCCCACAATGACAACAGCCAGCCTTCTCTTCGGTAAAGGTTTGCAATATCTTCAAATAGTTTCATCGCGTTACCGAAATCATTCAACAAAAAGTATTCCCGAGCCATCAGAAATCCACAATATGCAGCTCTCCTCTCTGATTTAGAGTCACTGTACGCTTTGAAAGATCTCTGAAGAAGAGCGATAATTTCATAGGAATCCAGCAACCTCTTCCCTTCAGCAAGCACATAACGCGTGTACTCCTCATCAGTTAGACTGAAAAGAAATCTCTAGCATTGTCAGCGGAGATAGCTGAAAAATAATCAATTAAAAAAAACATCAGATGTGCAGCAAAATAAAGAAAGGCAAGCCGGACTAAACTCACGATTGCATTATGCAAGTGTCCTCACGCTCCATTAATGCCGCAAACTGACCAAGATATGCAGACGCAACGACAGACTCTGCACTCCCATCAACTGTATCAGTATCTTCGGACATGGAAAGTGCAAGTTCCAAGCTTTTGTTTTTCTCCTTCAGGTAGCTAGCTGCCAACTGTTTGTTTTTACAAATTGTGCAATGTTAACACGAACAACAGCCAAGTCCCTCAAAATGCATGCCTCGGTGTAATAAGAAACTACCTGATAGTAATAAGCTGGATAGTATTCCCATTCGCTTGGATTTTCAGCAGGAACTGATGCCATTAAAGGAACTTGAACATTGTCTAAGCTAGTCTCCAATAGTTGAGCAAATACAAGGTATTGTCTGCTTAACCATTCCCAGTGAAGAAAGACAACATCTGAAACTCCAAGAAGTCTCCATAGTTAGCAGCATGCTGCCTGAACCACAGGATAGCTTCTGCAACTTTTCCACCATGCAGCAACAAGGTACATACTTTAAAATGCAACTGTTCCGCAACAGTCTTAATCTCAACTAAACGCTGGATTGGGGGCAATCGTGTAGAAGATCCAACCGCCTACATGAAAATATATATTATGCGGGATAAAATGACGAAAACCAATTGGAAAAAAGCCTTCCATTATAAGGAATTAACGTTTTCATAATTTATCATTGTCAACCAATTTTTGGGCTAGTAGAAGTGCCAGTGAAATGCTAAGCAATTCAAACATTAAGCAAAAGTTTAGCAACCTATAAATCATTACCTCCCTTACGGCGTGATAGGCATCCTCATAGAATTTGAGAGCTTCGAGCCAGTCACTCCTGAACTCTGCATACACAGCAACCTAGAAGTTTGATACATTTTAGATAATTTAAGAGAGAAATTCGAGTTGATAAAGGAAATAGCAGCATAAGGCATATGGTTCTTCTAAAGTCCATACATGAATAAATAGAGGTTGCCATCAGGCTTCAATATCATGAATAAAAGCATAGGATGCTACGATTATCCAACTCGTCAATGAATTAAGATGTTCCATCATTCCCACTATAGCTGGTGCAAGAACATAGTACTTCGTAAAGAGAGAAGAAAAGGAAAACTTACTTTGAAACAGTAACGGACATTTAACTCAACGGAACTGAAATTTTTCTTTTCGATACGTGTTTTGATTCTGCGCCCCTCATCTTTATAATATGTATTTGCCAGCTCCGAAAATATAGCCGAGAGTCTGCAAGACACAACGCAGATCACTGCTATCATTCCACTATTTCTCTACTTCCCAAAAACGTAAAGGGACAACCCCAGACACTAACATAAAAAAGGGAAGCTGAATTTGAAGAATGAAGAGCACCATGCCTGATTAGAGATTGCTTGAGCTCTGATTGGTCTTCTGTATAAAGAAGACGACATGCTTTGAGTCAACTTCTGCACGCTTCCTCAAAGCAGAGACGCGATCCTCACTAGTCTCATCTGCAGATTATCAAATACCCTCGATTCATTCATCAATTAATTCGACAAGAATTATAAGAGAAAACAATGGAATCCTCGATTGTACCTTTATACCGAGAGTGAGTGACTATAACGAGAACCAATCTGATGTTGCTCCTCCCCGCAAGTGCAGACTTGAGATAGTCTAGATCGGCACAGACTTGCTGCCACTGGGCGGGTTCTACGGCCGGGGAGACATCGGCGGAGCTGAATAGGGCGGCGACTACGGCGGGGATCCTAGTTCGGTGCTTCGACAGCCAATCCCTCTTGATGATGCCGCCGACACCTCCCGCCGATGGTGCCGGGTCCGACACGCTCTTCCGCGGCGGAATGACGGAGATCTTGGAGAAATCAGGCAAGGCGATGGAGTTGATGGGCGGCTGCTGCGCGTGGAGGTGCGCCGTAATGACCCCGTGCACCGCCGGACATCCCACCAGGCACGACAGCGCTACCGGCGGCGTGCGCAGCTCCTCCATGTATTCTTCCATTTCCCGATTCAGCCAGTTAACCAATCACGACGAATCAACTCTCCGCCCACGTTTTATCTGCTACCGATCGATCGATCCGTCGACTACTTTCAGCTCACAGCCTAACAACCAGAGTAGTGTATAATTATTTAATAAATGTAATAAAATAAATTATTCCCAATGAATTTAGGAACAGAACAAGAAAAACCTTCTCAGGTAATAATGGGCCTTAACCTTTGGGCTTTTCCCTTATTTGGGCCTAACTTCATCCTTCCCATGAAATAGAGAAAGTTACAGTTGCCACTGTAATATAATAACAAACAAGCAAACTACAGTTATGACGACGAAGTAGTTGTATTGCACGCATGCTGTCTCAAGGAGAAAGACAAGACAGAAGTGGATTTATATTGGTGGAGAATTGAAATGTGCACAAAGAAAACGCACTAACAATTCTTAAATATAAAAATGAGGAAAAAAAAAAAAAGGAAGAGAAAACGCCATTCGTCTTCTGCCCACTGACCTCAGTGAGTGCATGTCCACAACACAACAGAGAAAGGCCACTATCTATCCCATCAATTCCTCATCATTAATTCTTTGAAACTCACTCCAACGTTGCTCTTTTCTTTTTTTCCTTGTCCGTTTCTTGGCTTCTCTTCTTCCTCGTAGGCCCAAAAAGCCTCCTTTTCTTCTTCAGAGCTTCCGATAAGTGAGATTTCTCCGTTTATGATGGGAAATTCCTGGTGTGGATGGCAAGTGACGGCGGCGTACAGAGTTTCCTCGGCGGAAAACCCATCGGCGACTCATCGGATGCTCCGACGGGCCATGAAAGCGACCTGAAGATGCCGTCCAACGCCGAAGAAGTTGAAGACCTGCGCCGCACGACGGCGGCCAACCCCCTAATCGCCTTCACATTCGACGAGCTGAAGGCCATCACCGACGATTTCAGACAAGACCACATGCTGGGCGTGGGCGGCTTTGGGAGCGTATACAAAGGCTGCATCTCAGAAGATCTGCGTAAAGGTCTGATTATCGAGCCCATCCATGTCGCCGTGAAGGTTCACGATGGAGACAATAGCTATCAAGGTCATAGGGAATGGCTGGTAAGAAAATCACTGCTGACCCTTCTTATAACATAATCCCACCATTGATGATGATCGCTGCTTCTTCCTTTTTCTTACTTAGGCCGAGGTAATCTTCTTGGGACAGCTTTCCCATCCCAACTTAGTGAAGCTGATCGGATATTGCTGCGAGGACGAACATAGAGTCCTTATCTACGAGTACATGTCTCGGGGAAGCGTAGAGAGCAACCTCTTCTCGAGTAAACGCTTTTTTGTCGGGGTTTTTCCGATTATCGATTTTCATCAACCGTGGGAATTGATGTTGAATGGAAGAACTAAATTTCTTTTTCTGCAACAATGGCAGGAGTGTTGCTTCCTCTCCCTTGGTCGACGAGGATGAAGATTGCGTTGGGCGCAGCGAGGGGATTGGCTTTCCTCCACGAAGCGGAGAAGCCCGTCATCTATCGGGATTTTAAGACCTCTAACATCTTACTCGACCAGGTCGGGCTGATTTCTCTGTTAGCATGAACTCTGATATCACGTTAAGTCACCACTTCACCCTAAAAACATCAGTACTCCGATATCACGTTAAGTCACCACTTCACCCTAAAAACATCTGTTTGAAGGGAGTATGTCGTATTTTAATTTCATATATTTTATTTCCAGCATAGTATTTCTCGTTTCTCCGAACGGTAGTCTTATAGATTGATATTTCGCGTGAACCTTAATAGGACTACAATGCGAAGCTGTCCGATTTCGGCTTGGCGAAAGATGGCCCAGTCGGAGACAAATCTCACGTCTCGACTCGGATTATGGGAACGTACGGCTACGCCGCTCCCGAATACATAATGACGGGTAATGTCATAACAATTTCACGAACGAACTAGGTATTCGCCTTTATTATATTACACTATATCAACTTACGTAATAACAACCGATCGCCATAATAGGCCACCTTACGCCGAGGAGCGACGTGTACAGCTACGGAGTCGTCCTGCTCGAGCTCCTAACGGGCCGAAAATCGTTGGACAAATCGAGGCCCGCCCGCGAACAGAACCTCACGGATTGGGCCCTGCCTTTGCTCAAGGAGAAGAAGAAGGTGCCCAACGTCGTCGATCCTAGGCTGCAAGGAGATTATCCCGTAAAAGGCGCGTACAAGGCGGCGACGCTAGCTTATCACTGCTTGAACCGTAATCCCAAGGCGAGGCCTTTGATGAGGGATATAGTCGATTCCTTGGAGCCTCTTCAAGCTCAGTGCGAGGACTCGTCGATCGAAGATCATGCCCCGACCGCGAATCATATAAAAATTATTTAGGTTTCGGTTCATCTTATTTTTCTTCGCGTTTCTTCGATATTGAACGTAAAGGATTTTTTTTTCTACGTTTCGTCGACTTCATCTCATTATTTGTTGCCGGGTTTCGTTAATCACGCCATGAATACGTACGTCTTCGATTCGATGAAGGAAACGTAATACAGCGTAAAATTTTCAGTTCACAATATCACCGCACGGGTCGACGAAAAGATTAAACTTTTAGGCAGAGTGACTGCGGAGAAGCACGGGGAGTCCTTCGACTGGCGTGGGCATAGGATCGTACGAAACCTTCTCATCGCAATTTTGAAGTTCCCACTCAAACCTCGTAACTATGTTGTGTAGGAATATGAGTATCTCCAGCCTAGCAAACTCTTTCCCCAAGCACATTCGAGGCCCGCCGCCGAAGGGCACGAAGGAAAACGGGGCGGGCCCGGCCCCGTCGAATCTCGACGGGTCGAACCCTCCGTGATCTTCGAAGGAAGCACGGTCTCTATGGGTCGAAGATGTGCTCCAATATAACTGCGACGTGGAATGTTAATTATGGAAAGAAAAAAGTTGGAATTTTTCTGGGATTCAAGCGAGCGATAACCAAGTACCTTCCATCCCTTGGGGATGTCATAGCCTGCGTAGCTAATATCGGTTAGTGCTTCCCTGAAAGAACCTAATATGGGAGGGGAGAGTCTCATGGTTTCACACACCACATTCCATGAGTACTTCATCTTTTGCACGTCCTCCCATTGCAAGAACTCCCCTTCTTTGGACAATGCTATACCACGTTGCTCTGCGTATTTCATGTCATAATCAATACGATGTTTCTTCTCAGTCTTTATTACGAGTCTAGAAATGTGCATGTAAAAAGGCCAGACCTTGGAGCACCTTCTGGTAAACCTGAGGAAGTTCGGCGAGGTTCTTCATCAGCATCGTTATTGCGACGCTGGAAGTGTCGTGGCCAGCGAAAAGGAGCAACACTATGTTGTTTATGATGACTTCTTCGGACATGTACTTGCCTGTTTCGCTATCGGGGACGACGAGCAAATGCGATAAAAGATCTTGGGAAGGGTTAGTGGTTTTCTCCTCCAAGGCAGCTCTCCTCTGTTTGATTATCTTACGAAGCTCGTCCTTTATAGCAGAGCCAGCTTTCTTCGCGCCGTAGAATCTTGTCCCTGGGAAGTTGATTGCGAGAGAGATCACCCCCTTCAAGAGAGTGTTGAATAGAGAGGCAAGCTTGGATATTTCTTTCGAATCTTCGAGGCTCATGAACAGGCGACAGGCGAGTTCGAAGGTGTATAGCTTGATTGTTGGGAATACTCTCACCTTCTCTCTACCTTTGACGAGATGGAAGGTGGAACCCACCACTGTACTTGAAGTTTTCTGAAAAGGAAGAAAGAAATTGGAAAAGATCGGTTTTTTTACGTACCTTTCCAGTGAGTGTCGATGTGCTGGCGTGAAACCATGTCCATTTTCTTGATGTAGAGCCTCGTGAAGGCGTCGGGGCTGACGAAGTACGACACAGTCTTCCTCATCTGCTTGCCTTCATCGCCGGCGCTCGTCGCCAGGCAATGTCCGAGCAGCTTTCTGACGGAGCTCGGCCACCATACTGTGACAAGCTTGTTTTCGTTGCTGAATAAGAATTTGTTGCCGGCGGGTCCGCTCATTACAGCCATGGGCTCACCCATCAAGGAGGTCTTAAACACTTGGGATTTGTACTTGGCCACTCTTTCTTGGATGAACTTCTCCGGCGACCCATCTACCCCGGCGCGGAGGAACTGCGCTGTTTCGCCCAGGATGGGCCACCCAAAGCTCCCTGGAGGAAGATTGTACCTTGATTTTCCTCTGAATCTGGCAAGATTAGTGAAGAATAGTATAGCAGCAGGGATAATAAAGAATGCAAGAATTAGTAGTAGTACTGCTGCTTCTGACATAATTTATCTATTCCTCTTTCTATATGCTATAAACGGCTAGGCGTGGTTATATAAGGGCGGAGAATATCGTGCGGATGAGATACGTACACGACTCACCATCTCTTCGACTGGGTAATGGGCCAATGGCTTGATAAACTTCTTTTCAACAACAGTAAGTTTTCCGAATAGTGAAAACACACGATAACGATGCATGAACAAATTTTAGTTACTGCATAATATTTTATTGTATTCTGTAAAGAGATATATACGTAGAATAGAGGAGAGCATTATCACATATCAATGCCCCTAATGAGTAGCAGGTAGACTTGAATGATGAAGTAACCGATAAGACATGGGACATTTCCTCGTGCAGAATCTGTGATTCTCTATCTTTTCTTGATAAAAAGCAGCATTATCGTTCCTTAGTGGACTAACATTATTAGTTGGCGCTAGCCAGCTAAGTGGGTGAAATAAAAGAGTGAATTTTTAAGGGGAGGCAAGTGCTCAGCTCAGCCACAGTCTATATCGCATGGCCCTGACTGATGTTATTTCTGCTTTTTTTTTTGGTAAGAAACAGAAGATGAATACACTTAACTTAGTATAGCATTACCTTCAAAACAAGGACGTGACAGAGGATGTCGTTTCAGAAAAGAATGTACAGGTTAGTGTTGGATACTACCTATTCTACTGTACTAGATTCTTCCAAAAGTGGTAATTAGAGAGCAAACCGTACCCAGTAAGATAACTGACGTGATACTTACCATTAGTGGTGGTCTTTTTGCTGCTAAACACATCATCAAGACATCAACCACCTCAAGGATAAAGGATTTGCAGTCAGTATCTACGTACCTGGGAGGAAAGACAAAAGTGAAATAGTTGATGTCGCTGTTAAGTAGAGACAGCGCGTGTGCGCTGGTGGTGGTTAAAGATCTCAGGAACGAAAAATCTGATAGAAGTGAGCTTGAATTCTTCAACAGCTCTTTGAGGAATTTGATCGAACACTGCTCGTGCAGTTTCAGTATCTCCAGGCGAACGTTATATTGGCTCTGGCCTACATTAATTTTCTTTCTTAAGGCATAGATAATTCATGGGCTCGGCTCGGCCCACTAACAAGATCAGCATCATATCAGAGCCCTCCTATGTTCCAATTTACATATTTACCCCTCGCTTTTTAAACTTGGGCTTTATGATATAAGTATACCCATCCCCCTCATTTCTTAACCCTAACTCCGTCTAGCTCGTCTCCGCCGCTTCGGTTTGCTATCACAGCTGTGTGAAAGGCTTGGTCTCCCACCAGGTATAAGACTATCTCGACTGTAGATGAGTTACCCTAATATTAACGGGTTTAGTCTAGGATTTAGCTTGTGAGTGGCCTAGGGTTTGTTTGCATAGCTGGGTTGGGTTGTTAGATCTGCTTTCCATTTAACCTAATGCCTCTGTCAAGTATCGTGTTTTAGCTTTTGGACAAGAGGAAGAGACGTTGAGATTTTTGTTGCCCCTCTCCCTCTATTGGGAGTCTTTTGCGTTCGTTCGGTGGTTCTCAAGTGTGTTCAAGTGATTTCTTGTGGGTATTGAATGAGATGATGATTAAAAGTCTTTTGATGGCTGTCATGATGGCAAATTATCATGTATTAGCTCTAACTGATCATTCGATTCCTCACTCACCAGTTTTTACTGTTCCTTCTCTTTGACAGTTTTCCTTAGAAGTCCTAGATCTAGGGTTCGCTGATGTACCGTATTCAAGTGCTTTCTTGTGGGTATTGAATGATGACATGATGATTACAAGTGTTTTGATGGCTGTTATGATAGCTAATTATCATGTATTAGCTCTAACTGATCATTCGATTCCGTATCCACCAGATTTTTTTTTTCCCCTACTTTGGAAGTTTGTTAACCTAGTCCTGTTTCTTTTTGCTGTTATGTTCGCCACAGTTCCCTTTGCTGATAGTTTTCAATTCCTTTATCAATCAGGAATCAACTTATCAACATGAGAGGAAGGAGCTACACTCCGTCACCACCAAGAGATTATGGTAGAAGAGGAAGGAGCCCTCCCAGGGGAGGACGCTATCGCGGAGGAGATGCACCTACTAGCATTTTAGTTCGTAACCTTCGTCATGACTGTAGGTGAGTGTTGTCGAGTCACCATAGTTGATCCCTGTTCAAGCCTCTGCTTGAACATTTGGGTATACTTTCTTCTTTCTCAATATCTGAAAATTAAGAAATGATTGTGAGACTGAATTTTTCTGTGAGCAGACCTGAAGACTTGAGGAGACCATTTGGCCAATTTGGCCCACTAAAGGATGTCTATCTTCCAAGGGATTACTACACTGGGTAAGAGATCATTATCAGACATCAGCCTTTTATCTAACACTGCACTTATAAATACTGTTTAAAGATGAACTACCACTTAGCTATGCATGGTTGTTAGATGGGGCATTTTTCCTTTAATTCATATTTGTTAGGATGGATGTCTCTTGATCTCAATTTTTACCAAGATTCTTTGAGATCTAGCAGAGAAGTTAGAGTTTTGAAGCCTTCGGTGAAGTATTTTGAGTACTGTTGAGAGATTTCATAATGTTAAAGATCTCTTGACATCGTTCAAGTAGAGTAACAAGTTGAAGGTGATCTAAATGGTTATGAAGGTTGAAAGAATTATTGTTTGAAAAAGATGCGAAGCAATCAAGATGTCAAGTCTTGAAGAATTTCAAGGCATCTTAAATTAAGACTCACAAGGTTAGCTGTCAAGTGGTTATTTATGCGCTTATCATGGCCTTCGTATTCGTAGAATTAATTTAGGCCGTTATGGCGGCTTCTTTGCAAAATTTTTGAGGCTTTGAGGTATCTTCTTAGTGTCATCTTATATTCTCTTTCCATAATGCTCTATACTTTTTGTGGCTGTCAATTTGATTCAAATTCCCATCTCTAGATTAAACTTTTGTATTGTGCTTCAACTAAACCTGCAAGTTCTGACTAACAAATTTTACTTCAGTGAACCTCGCGGCTTCGGTTTTGTCCAGTATGTGGAACCAGCTGATGCTGCAGAAGCCAAATATCAGATGGATGGCCAGATTTTTCAGGGTAGGGAGCTCACAGTTGTCTTTGCTGAGGAAAATCGGAAGAAGCCCGCTGAAATGAGGGCCAGAGGCGGCAGAGGAAGGTTCAATTTCTGCTTTCTCCTGCCCACCTCAACCTTTTGTTATTCTACATTATATCAATAAGTTTTCATGAATTCCTGCATATCACCATCGGATGATGTTGACTTATCTTCTTGATATTGTCAACAGCAGCCGCTATGATCGAAGGAGATCTCCGCCACACCGTCGTTCTCGTTCTCCCATGTATTCGCGATCCCCACCTCCACGCTATGAAAGATCTCGTGGGCGTGACTACCCGTCTCCTCCTCCAAAGAGAAGATACTCAAGGTACGATCAACATTCCTTCCTTTTCGGACTACTCCCTCTAAAATCCTAGTTAAGCAAGCTCGATTGCAATGATAGTGGGCTGCTTATTATGCTACATCATTTTATGTATTTCATACAGGTCTGTGTCCCCAAGGGAAAGAAGCTACGATAGCAGACAGAAACAGCGCTCGTACTCGCCTCGTTCCCCAGTGGCTCGTAGCCGTTCTCCTCCACAGCCATACGACGACGGGCGCCATGGTGGAGAACGATCTCCTCCTCCCTATGGGTCTAGAAGCCCTAGGCAGAGCCCAGTTAGGGGTCGTAGGAGCCCTAGTCGTGGCAGAAGTGTTAGCCCATACCCTGAAGAAGATTATCCTAGTACAAGGGGGGGAGCTGCTGCTGGCAGGGACCATAAAAGGTCTCCTTCCTATGATTAAGGTTTTGCTTTCGTTTCTGAATGTTCCGAGTTTTAATGGGTTCTACGACATATCTTGGCTAATGCTTGTGGCAGGGCGAGACCCCTTTTGTGTTCCGTTTGGATTTTCATTTCCTTTTTCCTTGTGGTTATGGTTTTAGGAGTTTGCTGGATCTTTGTTGAAGCTTTCGTTTTTATGTTAGACGTCTAATGAATATTTTACTATTAACTTTCTTTCCTACCACTGGCAAGACAGCATTCAAACAACATCCAACTTATTAACTTGATCCTGCGTACATCATGTTATGAGTGGTTCAGCAGCAGCAGTAAGCAAGAAAGAATGATTATTAATTGAACGCAGAAAACTTCAGAGGACAACTTTTGCTATTATTTACATTCGACTATGGGCAATGTCTATCCTAATGTGAATGGGCCGGCGCAACTAATTATTAACGGGCTCAAATAATGAAACCTGCCACTTAAAAGCCCACCTTAAGGGATAATATAAGAGGTGGACTAGTAATCCAATATCTGAATCTGTTAATTGACACCAAACGCAAACCCTAGCCGCAGTATCAACAAGAGTCGATCAAACATGGCTGAGCAGGTAAGCATTTCCGCTTAGCCAATGCTTTCTTTTTATTTGTTTTCATTGTTTATGTAATGTGATAGCGCTTGATTTTGTGAATAAACGTCGCTGCCTGCTTTCAATCTGCAGACGGAGAAGGCTTTCTTGAAGCAGCCCAAGGTGTTTCTTTGGTGAGTTGCGTTGGTTTTATGCAGTTCATTTTTATTTTGATGAACCTCTTTCCTATGCATCGGCGGATGCTGAATCTGAGCTTTTCCTTTCAGCTCGAAGAATCGGGAAAGGGGAAGGCGCCTGGTAAAGGAGGAAACCGCTACTTTAAGAATATCGGCCTGGGATTCAAAACTCCCCGTGAGGCTATTGATGGTCTGTGTATACCTACTCTTTTTTTTTACAGATCAGTGCTTGTTCCGTTCGTCCATTTTTCTTGTCCTATATATTTATGTTGTCCATTATTGTATTTCATTTAGACTTCCATATTGTAGTTCCATTTAGCCAAAAAAAACTGAGACTTGCTTGGATCATAAAAATCCGTTCGCTTAGGCTTAGGCTTGCAATATGTTTGAACGTTTCTGTAATTCCAAGTACCTTTGTTACTACAGGTACTTACATCGACAAAAAATGCCCATTCACTGGCAATGTTTCCATAAGAGGGCGTATTCTTGCCGGGACGTGCCACAGTGCTAAGATGGTGAGAACCATCATTGTTAGACGCAACTACCTGCACTGGGTGAAGAAGTACCAAAGGTATATATACTTCCCAAATCGATTCATACGCTTCTGCCCCACAAGTGGTTGTTTTCATCTCTCTACTGTGATACGAAAAATCGTTTCAGGTACGAGAAGAGGCACTCCAACACTCCAGCTCACATATCCCCGTGCTTCCGTGTGAAAGAGGGCGACCACGTCATAATTGGCCAATGCAGGCCTTTGTCTAAGACCGTGAGGTTCAACGTCCTTAAGGTGATTCCAGCCGGCTCTTCTGGCCGAGGCAAGAAAGCTTTCACAGGGATGTAGTTAATCATGGTGATTCTGAATTCATCTAATCTTCTTCCCTGTTTTCAGATTCTTGTCGTCTGTTTCAATTTCTCGAGTTTATCGTTGGATTGTACTTCTTACATTTCCTGAAACTTTTGCTTTGATGAGAGGGAACTACAAATTTGAGTACTGGCAGAAGCATTTCAACAAGCCAAACTATCATCAAATACATATCAACGTAACAAAAGACATCACCTTTTTTTGAGGCAACTTACTTGGACAGCCAACGTTTTACTTACGTGGGCTTATCATCGAAATCGAATCAAACAAGAAAGAAACGTAGTAGTAATAAAGAATTTTACTGAACAAAGGGTGCTAATCTTCTATACAAACCAAGAATCCATCACATTCTTCGTCGTTCACCTCTCTAGGTCCGTCGTACCGTACTGTTTCCCAATTTGTAGAAACGAATTCCCCGTCTTTCTTTGATCGCCCGCCGTCTTCTTCTTCTTCTGCGACTCAACATCACTTTCATCGTCATCATCTTCTTGCAGCACGAACTTCGTCAAGGAATGATAATCAACCTCGTCCCCGCGGTAATACTTCTTGACCATGACCAAGTAAAGGGTCACCGAGAAGACCACAAACCCGACCAAGAACCAACTGAACTCAATATTCGCCAGCGATTTCGCTCTTTCCAAGTCCTCTTCTCCACGGCACCTTACGACCAAATGACCTTCCTCCAAGTTCATAAAGCAGCCCTTGGGAATAAAACTCGGCGTCCAAAGCATGAATCCCATGAACACAAACCAAACGCCTTGGAACAATATGCTCACAGACCTCACAAATCCGTTCAAGAAACTCTCTCTATGCTTGATGCTCAGCAACGTAGTGACTAAGGAGACGAATATCACAATCTGCAGAAGCCAATGGTACTGCCCCTCGACTCCCATGTGGTCCGCCGAGTGTAGGTGGAATAGCAGCAGCTGCTGACCGAAGGCCACGGCGGCTAAGGCGTAGGTCAGACCCTCGTGAGCCGGCGGCTTGAGCCTGTCTAGGACTATGGAGAAGAAGGCGTACACGAAGAAAGAGAGTGAGATGTTCGAGTGCTCGAAGTTGTGGAGGTGGTTCGAGGGTATGGTTCCATCTGTGTCGAGCGGCTGGTGACGGTCTGGGCCGATGAAGAGCTCCATTGATATGGACATGAGACTGCCGAATATGATGAAGTAGAGCTCCAAGTATCGAACTTTCGAGGATGGGAACCACGGTGAGGTGGCGTACGATTTGTGGTTGATGGCGTGGAGCTTTACGTTGTTGAGTAGGTGCCATAAGCCTATGATGAAGAAGCCTAGTCCAGGAGCCACGTGGCCTATGAGAGTTCCCATGTTTCTTTTTTTTCCTTGTTTGATTGGAACTGATTGTATCTTTGTCTGGGATGAGTTTGAGTTTGCTTCTTGGTGAGGAGATGGATTTTATATGTAGTGAACTGTAAAGGATTTCCAAGAAATGGATGGAATGGTATGAGGTCTCTAGAGGATTCGAAAGGTTTGAATGTTTGAAATGAGGGGGAAGTTTCTTTCTTCTTTCCTTCGTTCTTTCTTTCTGTAGCTCTATATGAATGTTCTAATTTTGTGTGTGTGCTTGAGGAGCTTAAGGACCGTTTATTATGTGTAACATGAGGAACTGATTAGATGTGCAATGATGTCATGTGGGCTTTGGTCTTCTAGAAAGGCAACAAAGAAGAGGAAAGGCTAGTCTGACTTTACTTTGATGTATTTCTTCAGCTTCTAAATTGCGCCGCACGCAAGGGATTGCGTTATTACAGGGAAGATTCTTGATTGTGAAGCTTTTGATATTATATAAAGCTCCTTTATTAATGATACAATTATAGCGTCAGCTTTCATTAACAATCTGTCACGTCACGATATATGGATATTAGAGTCGTGATAGACGATTCTATTCGACTTGTTTGGAAAAGCAATGTTTATTTTAGTTTCAAACGTCAGACATGTCTATCCATTCATATTCCAAATTATGTATGTGACGACTCTGTACATGATAAGACTTTTGTATCAGAATTGAACGAAACCTTACTACAGTAAATCAAGAATGGAATGGAATGTCTGCGCACAGACAGATCAATCATGCTCCGACGGCGGTTTAGAAAGTTCTATTAAAGATAAAAAAAAAAAATTAACATTCAAATATGTATTCCTCCTCTTTAAGAAGAATCAGAGTGTATCAGAGGAAAAGTATGAATTTTTGAGTTACTATTACATAAGATATGTCGTACATATCATAGGGAGAAGGCGCATTTGTGCTCCCAAATTCGTAAAAAATTCCTCGGCTGGAGTTTCATGAGTAGATGAGTCGAATTGTGTTCTTTATGAGACTTTTCGAGCTTCGATTACTTCAACATGGAAGTGCAATCATATACTTTCAATTCAAGACAGTATACATCGTTCGTCTTACGCCTCAATACAATGTGTTGCGAAGAGTTATAATAACGTAAAAAGAACGAGCACAACACAGCACGACGGGAATCTGAACGAAAACAGAAAGGACTCAGAGACTCGATGCAGACACTTGCTTTCGAACGAAACGATTAACTCATATACAGGAAGGTCCTTTTTCTCTTACGATGCCTTCGATTTGGTGAAGAACCTAATCCCAACAGCAACGCCCAAGACGATAAGCGGGACCAAGAACTGAAGAAGCTTTACGACGAACTGGGCAGTCTTGTCTTGGTTGTAGTGAGGTTGCTTGGGAGGAGCGTACTTCGTCTTCGATGGGATCGTCGATTTATCGACTTCGCCGACGTAGAACTCGTCCATCGTCGCCTTGGCCGAGTCGCTGTGGCCTATATCTTCAAAATCATCAGTTGCATCTTTCCCTATATGTAAATGTAAGAAGCCAAACTATCCTCAGAAAACATTACAGCAGAGAAACATTAGTGTACGTTGATTGCCTTTCTCAGATCAGATCAGATGTGTATTTATTATTATTACCAGTTGAAGACAACAAAACCTCGTCACCGCCGGGATGATCTTCCAAGAATTTAGTCACGTTGTAAACCTAAAGATAATAAAAATGGAGTCTTGGTTGAGTTCAAAGCAAGCCAGGCAACTACTACACTATAAACTAACTCTAAAGCCACAAAAAATGGAAAGAAACAAAAAGCCCATAAAATCTTTTGAGTTCCCAGATCTGTAATAGAGATGCAAAGACATTACCAAGCAAAAGGGTACAGAAACTAGAATTAAGACATACCTTGCCATGAATGACAAGCCAACAGTCCTTGCTTGTGTTGTGCTCGGAAACCTCAGCCAAGGTGTAAACTTTAGCCATTTGATTCAAATCGAAAGAGACACAGAAGCAGCCCTTCAATTAAATGGCATAAAAGGAAAAGAAGTGAGGGATATGAAAGAAGAGCGTTTAATTTAGGTGGGGAAGTTGGTGGGTGGTAGTGAGGAAGAACATCAATTCCCATTTTTCCTTTTTCTCTTTTTACACTTGCAAGTCGAGTGGAGATGGTTAGGTGAGAGAGGATGAGATATGTCAGTCAAATCAAACCCAATCGAACTGTGTCAACTAACTGGTGAGGTGTAAGGTAAGAACGTAAACTGTGGATTCATTGCTGCTTTTCATCGCCATTGGTATTACAACCTAAATGTGGTGGCTGAGGAGAGCTGTGATAATAAACTTGAGGATTTCATCAATTTAATATAATACCTAATAGGTTCTTGATCGCATTAATAATATGATATGGAATACAATATCTAATATTATTAGTTAAACCTATAAATTAGCCATTTAACATGGAATCGATGTTAAGGTTTGTAGCCTGTAGGTAAGTGAAAATCCATACGAAAAAAAAAAACTCGGTTCTCCACGTGGATACATATTTTGTCAATTAAATTCCACGCTACAATATACAGAAGACATATAACTATATTCACAAAAATTTCACAGCCTTTTAGGCCATAATAGAATAACAATATCATCCCAATCAGAAGTATAGGAAACGTCTACGCCGGCGAAAGGAACTATTCAACCACCTCAATATTAGGGCTCTATACATAAATACAACAACTCTATCCTCTTTATCTATGTCTTCAAAGGAGAACAGGTGAAGGTAAGATACTACAACATCCCAAAAGTTTTTACCTGTCAGAATGCGCGTTAAGAACCAACTCGATGCCGATCCATGCACCGTTGCAGAATAAAAAAAATTCCTGAAGAAAATGCAAGCAAAGTCATATTTACCAATCAGGAGAATGTTACTAAAACGAAAATGAAAATAACATAGGAAGTCCGAAGTTCGATAGTATCAAGCCAGAATTCGCATAATTCAATATGACATGCACTTGATATACCATGACAAACTGAAACGGATGAGAGAGATCTTAAGAGAAAACATCTTGAAGAAAGTGGAAGAACTCTAATGTTAGGAATGAGCGCAACAAACATTCTCAGCAGTTAAATTGTATGACATATACAAGAATGCGATAGAAAAAAATGACTCACCTTTACAGTCATATAGCAATGTTGTCCAACCCAATCGTATCAATTAGCAGTTCTACATCATATCAGTTGTGGCTCAGTTTCGCTCCAAGGGATCGTCTGACCTCCCATACATACTGCCATCCCCACCTTGCTGAAGATGCATCTGTTGCTGGGACTTGGGCTGTTTGAGCTGCTCGGGAGATTTGTTTACTGGAGAGTGAGGCTGCCGTCCTTGTGATTGCTGCAGTTGGAATTGTTCGCCAACCTCATGCTTGACCGAAAGAGTGCTGCCCAGAGCAGGTTTTTGGTCGGGGCCTTGCCCTCCTTGAGGTACAGACTGACCCAAGCTTGAAGATGTAGACACTAGCGAAGTCAAATCGCTGCCCGACGTCAAAGCTTTAGATTCTCTTACCTGTTCTGCTTCTTCAGTATGCCACTTATGACCATTGGATGGGGAAGCAACTTGAGCAATATTTGCTGAGCTGTTTGAAGCCTGCAGCAATTGTGTAGCTGGATCCATTGCAGACGAGGAGCTTGCTGAATGCTGATCAATATTAAGATCTTTAGAAGGTAACTTTGCTGTCAGACCCGAGTTAACCTGGCTATTTGGTCGTCCCACTCTTTGAAGACCAGCTTTATTTTGGTTCGGTAATAGGGACTGATGGCCCACAGATGAAACAGGCCGACCGTGATTATTAGAATGAGAAGCTGTCTTAGGATTCATTGGCGATGTCGATCCCTGGACAGGATAAAGCTTTTGGGCAGGAAGAGATTGATTGGATGGTGGAGAAGCCCCCACGTATTGCCTAGCCGGTAACACAGGGCTGGCAGCTGAAGTCGTATACAAGGACTGACTTTGCATTAAATTTGTCCCAGATTCGCCTTTCTCTCCAGACTGAGTTCCTGCATTCTTTGAAGCCCCATTCAACGAGGAATCAATTGAGGTGTTCCCTCTGCCAACTCCTTTTTCAATCCTACCTTGCTGTTGAGCTTGTAGCTGACTACGCTGCTGAGGATGTTGTCTATTAGTAGCTTGCGTTTGTTGTTGCCTTTGTCGCTGCTTGCCTCCTGGACTGCCTAAACTACCACCACCAGGTTGCAAAATCCCACGTACAACTGCCGAATTTGGTGTTATTGGTTCCTGCGGTTGCTGAGGCACTGAAGCCGTTGTCAATGGAGAAGGTGAACTTGATTGAGGTTGAACGTGTGTGCTGCTCTGAATTGGAGATGATATGGGTAGTTGAGGGTGTGGCTGAACATTAGGTACCAAAGAACTAGATGCAGCAGCATATTGTCGTTGTTGCAGGAAACGTTGTTGCAGCTGTTTCTCCTTTGCCAAGCGCATAGCATAGGCTTGTTGCTGTGCATTGGAGTGATTTGCCGGCGGTCCTTGAACGTGCGGATGATGAGGCTGATGGAGCGATACTGGAGGAGAAATGGCATATGAAGGCGCCGGTGGAGAGGTATGGTTAGCATATGAAGCATTTAGCCCACCACCAAACTGAGACATTCCTTGACTGCTACCATGCTCAGACATCATCTGACCCATGCCAGGCTACAGCACCAGAGAAAAGTCTTAAGTCATGAAATGAGAAGTTTTCATCCACAGAGACGATGATGTCATTTCAGGCTTACCATCATATTGTGCGATGGCTCACGAGGTCTCAAAACTGAACTACTATGACCAATAGATGACATGCTAGGGGAAACTACACTGCCAGGGTTGATCATGGATGTTGGGCTCGTTCCTTGCAATAGCGGTCTTACCATTGGCAAACTTCTGTTAACACCTACCATACGCACACCATTTCCACCTGGAAGAGTACGAACTCTGCGACTGCGTTCGTTTTGTGAAGATACACCAGGTGATGATGACATAGAGCCAGATATAATTTGATTGTACATCTGCACCCTCTGCTGCTCCTCAGCTGATAGCGACACAGATCTAGAACTTGGGTGTCTGACATCCCAATTGGAAATATGCACGAAAAGATAAAAACCCATAGCAAGAATGATGATACAATCAGATGAAATCATTTGAACTGTTAGGTACCTCATTGAAGAGCTGAGACGTCTAGGTGATATCACACTTGGAGAACCCTGTAATGAGGGATTAGAACTAGAAAGTAGAGGATTCCCATTAGCCTGATTTGCAACAGCCAATCCACTAGGGTGCAGCCCTTGATACCCCATCGATAGCATCTCGGGTTCGGAGGGGTTAACATCGGATAGATCTAGAGGACTTTATTAACCAACGTTTCAAGCAAAACGTCGAATGTTTAGTCATCAGATCACAACAAAGAACCCATGCGACAACATGAATCGTTTCAACTCCAAAATATTGAGCTTAAGTAGGTATGGGACTATAAATAGAATCTTACGTTAAAGCGGGCCCTCCGTTGAGGTTATTCGGGCATACTTGTGAAAGAGCAAGAGCATGAGAGTTGTGAGGTGTTTGAATTGGTTTGGGATCCTGGATTTAGATGTTAAAGATATCATCTTGCCAGCTGAATTCATCAAAGAACCGATTGAGTAAGGTGCACAACAAGGTTCATGTAGATACCTGACCCTTACGAGAATGCTGTTTCTGCATCATCATTATGATCTTTTCAAAGTGAGATTTAAGGGTACCTTCTTCCAACGGCCCCTGCAAGCGTTGAAATAATTGTCTGGCACTTCCCTGAACGAAATGTCAATACGGAAACAATGAAAATGAGAGTGAATTTTTCACAGAAGAACTGTTGTCTAACGATAGCATGCACTGAAGTAATATGATGGCAGCAAAACTACCAGAACAGATAAACACTTAACGAACCTTTGGAATACCAGGTAATGTGGAAGGGTATGCATGTGAAGACCCGGAATCTTCGGCACTATCAGCCCCATCACCAGAACTTCTATCCATTAAAGCACTATGGCGGTCCTTGCATTCGATAGCTTTTCGGAATATGCACTGATTAAAGCACACAAAAATATTAAAGCCCAAATAATAAACTGCTTAAAGTAAACGAAAAGCCATATAGTAACATTAAGAAAGAAGGACATGACGAAAAACTAAAGAAGATGATAAAGGAGATTAAGAATATCTTAATTGCAACCCTCTTTAATACGAGTGAAAGATTGCAAGTAACTTACCTTAAAACGCAAAGTACTGCTAAGAGCATCACTTACAAGCTCCCAGTTGGGCCCCAGATCATGTACCAGTACCACAAGTGCCTAGTTTCAAATCATTCCATATGTAACAAGATGAGAGAACACAAATACTCAAGTTTCATATACAAATGGTCAGTAGCCAAACAAGCCCATTCCTGCGTATAAGTAACATATTAACCTGATCCTCAGAGAGTGACCACGGACTTCCAGATCCCAGCTGCCCAGAAAGTGACTGAACAAGATCAAAATGCTCAAGGTCAATGACCACACAAGAACAAGGTGCATAGACATCGAAATACTTAAAACTGACCAAAAGCATAGGAAATGGTACCTTCAGCCCATTTTCATTCCTCAAACGATCTCTGCCACCAAGAATCTTAATAAATTTACTCGTATTAGACATGTTACTCATCTGGGTGGTGGCAGGAGAAGGTGCCGATCCACCAGTTGGCGGGATATTGTCAAAAGAAGAATCATGCGGGCGGGTAATCTTCAGCTTCTTCATCATGGGCTGCCCCAATAAACCTATATAAAAAATGTTAACATGCAAGCTGAAAATTTTTCATAAATAGGGGAAATCCAATGATGTGAAAAAAAAACAAGCAGTACCAATATTGCCATTAGATTTAAGATGCGCTGATCTCTTCTTCAAATGATCCCTCTCAAACTGAAAAGAAAGTACGCAAGATTAATCATGTCACCATGGAAGCTACTTAAATAATGAGATATGAATCCAAATCCTCAAGATGCATAAATAACAAATAAGATAATGACAGAAGGGATACAATGTCATAAAATTCTATAAAATTAACTTGCTTGAAACTTAATCACCAGCCAAAGTTTAAAAACGGCACTCGACAATAGTTCCACATCCTAAAAGTAAAAAACACCTCTTGCGGAGTGATTCTAAACAAACAATGAAAGAGACGGCAAACAACTTCTAGCAAGGCATCAAGCAATGGTTAGAATCACCTGGTCATTACGGAATGTGCGGTCAACATGCCAATTTTCCTCGTGATCAGCATTCTACCATCATGAACATAAGAAATTTGTAAATAGAATTTTTACAATTAGTAAAAACCACGGAACATAATGGGCAGTGAAGATTAAAGTGTACCAGATGTGTAGACTTCTTCCTCTTTTTTGGTTTTGTGGATACTTCCGCTGAGTCAAAAGGCAATTGCTTCTCAAAATCTCCAGCTGACTCAACTTCCAGACTATTTGGAAGAAGCAATCCATCGCGAGGAGTGCTCTGATAATCCTGATATGAATTTGTCTCGCCGCTTGATGCATCTGGTGGAATCTTCACTTGAATACCTACTGCATTCAAAGGGGTTACAGCTCTCCTGGAAGCAGTTCTTACCCGTTTTGTTGGGATAGATGCATTAAGATGGCTTCCAAGCCTTTTCACCACTGATGCAGGTTGTTGACTGACAAACTGATTCTTTGCGCTATGCATAGGAACAAAATCAGTTTCCACTTCATAAGACTTTGCACCATGCGCATAATTAGTGCCTTTGCGCATCAATTGCGTAAATCTTGACGAATTGCAATTTTCAAAAGCGACCATATTAGGTGCGCTAGTATCCCCGTCGTCTTCATCATATATGATGCCTTCAGATCCAAAGGCTGCATTAAAACAAACCACATCTGAATAAACGGAAACGAGCAATTGCCACTTGGGGTAAAGCCAAATAGGAAACAAATCAGACCACCTGTCGCAGCATCACCTGCAGACGTTTCCACTTCTTCTGGTGCGCTAAATCCGATTTTCTAATAAATTATTTATTAATTTTAGAAAAGCGAATAAAAATAGGAGAAACACCTAAAGTGGAAAGCTGAAGATAAACCTGCTCTAAAAACGACCATTAAAAGTCAAACCATAAATAACATATGCAAAAAGATCAATGCAAAACATTAAGAAGGCAGTTAACAAATTAGTGCCATAGGTTGTAAATGTTTCTAAATCTGCATATTTACCTCCGAGTACGTCACATGAGATTCAATCGACTTTCGGTAAGCCTGAATAGCTCCAGGGGGAACCGAGTAGAAGAGTTTCTCCTAAAAATACCAATGTGATAGCTCAGGTAAAAAGGTACATCTCTAGCTTAAGTACAAGGCACACACTACGTCACAGTATGTACTATACATTATAAATGCATAGAAAAGAGAGAGGAGGAAAAGATTATCATGAAATAGATATCTGATCAGATAATGTGCATACTTCAGGAAAATGACTATCCACTGACATATCGAAGTTCCCATAGTCAGAAATCCTATCTGGTTTTAGTGGCACCTCCATATGGTCCTGGAAAATAGTATTCCTATTAGATCTCAAAAATCTGACCGCATAATCCTGGACCGAGAGTGCACCCTTCTTCTGATGCTGCAGCTCCAGTTCCTCTTTAGTCTCCTGCAAAATCACCGGATTGTAAATGCCTCTACATCATTTTTTACGCCATCATCATTTTTTGTATTGCATTGGATTCAGCAGTGAAGCATGAATTAATAACTTGGTGCCTGAAAAGGGATAAAGGTATAAAAGAAGAACTCCATGATCTAAAAATTGTGGTTCTGCCTACCAAAGATATACATACAATATATATATATATATATATATATAGAGAGAGAGAGAGAGAGAGAGACGATGATAAGCCATCCAACGTAAACCAAACAAAACATGCACAGGTCAATTCCACATCTTATTTTCATAGTCCATCGAACTCACCATTAATAGTCAAGAAAACAAAAAAGTAGCTCGATGAAAGGGGGCTAATCATTCTCAAATGTGCATTATTTATGGTGGTAAACGAAAGTGAGGTGAAGTCGTAAAGTTCGGGAACTGCCGTCTTTGTGAAAACTATCAGTATGTTTCCAATAGTCATGTTAAACAACATTTAATCTAGAATGCCCGCTGTCCAATAACCAGATTTTATGACAATTATAACAGGCATATCACCATTGACCATTCCATACCTCGCATTTCAGCCTAGCAGAGAGCCAGAATTCTCTGACAGCTCTGGCCAATTTATGAGCAACTTTCATCACTTCCACGCTGGAATCTTGTTCTTGTTTCTTTAAGCAAGAACTAAAAGCGGCACGGCAAGATATTTGAGCTGCAGCAGCTACTTTCCATATACGCTCCTGTAGGAAATGAGTCCAAAAGAGAGAACGGAAAATTTAGATAATAATCACACATGAGATGTTTACAAAGGTAGAAGCTGATTCAAGTAAGAAGATCAAATAAACAGTGACTATTTGTATATTTATATACAACAAACCTGCGCAAAATCATTTGCCATCCATGCCATTTCCTCAAGTACATATGTCCAGTGAGCTCGCTGGCGAATCTCTATCGAAGAAGTTCGAACGGATAACTCTGCTATTCTCTTTCGCTTAGCCTATTTATTGTAATAAATAAATTAGATTTTTGGTCCCAACAAAAGAATACAGGAAGGAAGAAGACGTCATCGAGTATAGATATAAAAGTACCACCTGCATGATTTGAGCTTCTTTCAGGATTGAATCTTCGTCAATCTTGTTTGCCACTTCCAACTCAGATCCTGAGGAGTTTGACGGACCACTTAACACTGGGGGAATCCCATTTGATGATCCAGATTTGACGAGATCTGGGGACGAGGTAATGCTGTTTTGGTTGACTGGAAGAACAGCTTCACTTTCAAAGTCAGGATTGTTGCACACCAAATCCGTACATTTCCTCCCTGATTCTGATACAGTTGAAACATTAGCTGCAGAAACAATCACATTATCTCTAGTTCTGTTTTTTAAATCAGACAAACTTAGGTTTAATTCTTCCGCCAGTCCTGATGAAAACTTATTGTCTTGCTGGCTTAGACAAGTAGAATCCTCTTCGGTTTTTACAGAAGTTGAACTCTCAATACCTTCAATATGTTTTTCTTTATTGTCTAACTTGTCATATTCTGAAACTCTAGGCCCTTTGGAAAATACATTTCGATTCCTGATGTCATCATTGGAGACAATGCTTTTAACTCTGGTGCACATATGATAGTCATTATTTCCAACATTAGTTGTGTTTGCTTGAGTAGAAAATGACTCGAGATCCAAACCCTTCACACTAGGAGAAGTAGGGTTGTGATGACCATCACGGGCTGCTTCCTCCTTTTTCCCATTCATCTTCGATGTAGGTCGATTCTCAAGTTCAATGGCAGTTTCACTTGTATTACGCTCAACAGATGCAGAAGTCATCTCTTCCTCTGCTTGAATTACATCAGTCATGCCGGAATCCATTTGTCTAGGAGCTTTAATAGCTGACCGAAATCCTTGTTTAAATTTCCCATCAACAAAATTCTTGGGAGGATACGGTTTCAGTGAAGCATCAGCCGATACATCAGGGATCATATCTTTAGTTGATTCCGCAGACCTCAAGGTTCCCAATTCAGGTTCCAGCCGAACACCTTCTGCTAACAAAGATTCCGAAGGGGTGTCATCCATAACATTCGTAGGATTTAAATTCCAATTCATTCGAAGTTTCCCATCAGATTGCGATCCCTTAACATCCTTTGAGTTGGTTTGAGCAGCGAGAGAAGACCCATTATTCCCATGAGCTGAACTTGGGTCATTCGAAGTAAACTTACTACCATCACGGTTTGGGCGGGACCTATTTCGTCTCTCATATGCTTTTCCAGGCAGACTAAATGTAGCTGAATCTCCTTGTTCTCGATTTCTAGGACACCCATCCACCCGAACCGATCGCTCCGATGGCTCTGTCTCGCTCCTGCTAGGTTGCAATGAGTTCTGATCACCTTCAGAAAATATAGGTTCGGCATCAAATAACAAGAGGTTATCAGATGCATTAGATTCACGAGGACGTTCTCCTGGTCGACCACTGCTCTCCACAGAGTCTCCATTGGGTGACGCAGAGTACGGAAAATTACATCTGACCTCACTGTCGAGACAGGAAAAAATTTAATCACACCAATGACCGCCACGCGACTTCATAGGCTGAATAGATTTAAAGAATGTACCAATTAACAAACTTATCGGGCTGTTGACCAACAAGTGATGTTGACTGCACGCTTGCTGAAGCAGCACTACCAAGCTCGTAATCTAATGGATTTCCGCCCTGCAATAAGAAAGGATTCGTAACACCTCAAATTGATCTAAATATGATCACAACGCACAATAGTCAGGCTCCATACTTTTTCGAGAAATTCCAGCTCTCTTTGCCTTATGTCCCGGACATCACACTCTTGCCTGTCATCAAAAGATGGCAGTCGAATGTACATTTATCAAGTATAGCAGACTAACCAAAAAGAACTAATAGAGTTACCTAAACTGCGCTTGGGCGTTATCAACTGCTTCTTTATGTGGAGAAGTTATGTCAACAACACCAAGGCCGCCTTCAATGACTCCTCCCATAGAATCGACTTCGGCATTGACTATGACGATAGAAGCAAAACTACATAGATGCATTCCTCGGCTCAACAGCCACAGATAACCACCTCCATTAATTTGAAAACAGAATTCCTATGACGACAAAAAGAAGAGTTCAGATAAAGAAGTTTTTTCTATTAGATTCGCTGTATTGAAAGAATGGTTCTCTTTATAGAATTTGAAAAAGCTAACTGATTATTTAACTGATAATGTAAACTAACTCCATATCAGTCAAATAAGTAAAAGGATGTTTGACTCAAACTACTGATCTCAGAAGAACTAACCATCCACGGGAACAAAACAAACATTAAAAAACTGCATGACAAACGGGAAAGTTGTTATCCAACATCCCATGGATTCTAGGAACGATAATTCACTAACCACAAAAAGCCAACAATAAATGATATGCATTCTTGCAGGTCATGCATGAACTGCTTTAATCATTTAATTAGCTCCACTGAAATGATATATAGCGCAAATGCGATCCACGGTGCCAGTGGCTATAACAGCATCATCCAGCATTTCCCACATCCAAGAAACACAAATCGTCGTGGCAAGTAAAAATCAAAAAGCAGGACTAGGTAAACCCAATAAAAAGTTCCATAACCAATTCCCCCAAAATTAAACCCTAAAACTTTAGGGTTAGGGCAAAGTTAACCCGAGCTCAAAATTGAACGACAATTCAAACTCATTTGGCGAAATTAGCACCTGGATGTCACTTAATCACGAGCGAATTTCATTCTGGTGCGAAAAATGGGAGAGCTAACAATTGCCTAGGGTTTTTCCCTTTATGCACAAGGTACTTCAGCAAAAATCGAAAAACACAAGAGCGGGGGAAATTATGCACTGCACGCGAAATTCTGGAAGCATTCCCCTGCGATGAGGGCGTAGACGGAAATCAGTAAGCTAAAAATAATTTTATGGCGCGTAATTTGCGTGCCTGCGCTTTGATGTAATGAAATGGGTATTTCTTTCAAGTTGGTTTGCAAATTGCAGTGTTCAAATAATTTATTTTTCATGTTTTCCTTCAACGGCTTGCCTGGGAATGTAAGTGGGCTACACGACGACTGAAGTTGGACATTTCTCTTTCCCTTTATATTTTCATTTTCAGTCTGAAATTAGAGTTTGAACCCATAAGTAAGGAACTTGGTGGGCTTCCTGGAAATCTATTTCATTAATAAAATTAAAAAATTAAAACAATTTAACATTAATTCATGGATAACAATCATCATGTTTCATGGATAGTCGAGAGTTGTCGAAAATCTTTACTTGGAGATCAAGGGTTTGGAGTTGGACTCCTCATTATATAACTGACTTGAAAGTACATAGTCACTACATAATGAAGATCAAACACACCAATTCAATATGATTAGTTCTACGGGAGACCAGAAATACTTTAAAATTCACTTCAAATATAATTTATCCGTTAGGTGGATTGTTGTCAAAAAAAAAAGTTCACATTGCAAAAATTGCATCACTGCTTAGCTCATGGACCACTTACTCGGAAGCAGAGAAGCCCCCTTCACAAATTTAGATTCTTTGCAATGTTGACATACAAATCTTGGTTTATAACTAAAAAAAGATCGCTTTAATACTATTCGCTTATTGTACTTCCTCCAAATAAAAGGTGAAACTAATAAGAAAAAAAATTATAATCGCCAAGAATCAACGTAGTTGGGAGCAGTCAAAAGTCTGAAGTAGGTGAGTTCTTGTCTTTCTTTCCACAACTCACTCCAACCACCAAAAGCAGCGAAAATGATATTCTTACCGTCTCCTCTCCTTTATATACATCAAAACCCTCGAACGAATCCACACAATCCCAACAACCGCCGCCTCCACCATGGCCAAACCAATCCACGACTGCCACGTGGTCGCCGTGCCCTACCCCGGCCGAGGCCACGTCAACCCTATGATGAACCTCTGCAAGCAGCTCCCAAGCAAAATCCGCGTCACCTTCGTCGTCACCGAGGAGTGGCTGAGCATCCTCGAGTCCGACCCTAAGCCGCCGAGCCACATACGCTACGCCACCATCCCAAACGTCCTTCCCTCCGAGCTGAATCGCGCCGCCGACATGCCCACCTTCGTCGGAGCCACACAGACAAAGATGGCCCAGCCGTTCGAGCACCTCCTTGACCAAATCGAAGAGCCCGTGGGCTTCATCCTCGCCGACACTTTCTTGAGCTGGGCCGTCGACGTCGGAATTAAAAGGAATATTGCGGTGGCGTCGCTGTGGCCGATGCCTGCTTCAGTCTTCGCCGTGTTTTACCATTTTGACCTAATAGAGAAGAACGGCCATTACCCCTTCGACGTGTCTGGTATGGTAATTTTACCTTCAATATCGCCTGTGTTTTTTTCTTCTCCTTTTCTTTCAAGGCGAAGTAATGAATCGATAATCGACGATCTATGCGAGGTAGAAAAAGGAGAAGAACGAATCGATTACATCCCAGGAATACAGTCGATTCGCCTCGCCGATATTCCGTCGATTGCCCACATGAAAGACCAGCGATTGCTTCAATTGGCTCGCCGCATCTTCAGAAACGTACCCAAGGCACAGTACCTACTGTTCACCAACGCCGACGAGTTAGAACCTCAGGCCGTAGAATCCCTGAAGCGAGAATTCCCATTCCCTGTATACACCTTAGGGCCAACCATTCCTTTCGCGGACGTCGACGGCGGCGCCGACGAAATCAACAGCTACCACCACGACTACTTCGAATGGCTGAACGCCCAGCCCCCTCGCTCCGTCCTGTACGTCTCCTTGGGCAGCTTCCTCTCTGTCTCAAGCGCTCAGATGGACGAAATCGCCGTCGGCCTCCGCGAGAGCGGCGTGAGGTTCCTTTGGGTGGCTCGCGGCGAGTCGGCGAGGCTCCAGGAGGTGTGCGTCGGCGGAGGTTCGAACGGGAGAGTGGTGCCCTGGAGCAGACAGCTGAAGGTGCTGAACCACGGCTCAATCGGAGGGTTTTGGACGCACTGTGGGTGGAATTCGACCATGGAGGCGATCTACTGCGGCGTACCTATCATCGCCTTTCCGATTATAATGGATCAGGTGACGATTAGGAAGCACATAGTCGAGGATTGAAGATCGGCGTCGACGCTAAGAGAGGGCTGAGAGAGGGCGAGCTGTTGAGGAGCGGAGAAATTGCAGAGATCGTGAGGGAGTTCATGGATTTGGAGAGCCAAGGAAGGAGAGAGATTACGAGGAGGTCGGAGGAATTGAAGGCGGAGACCGTACGGGCGGTGGCGGAGGGAGGCTCCTCGAAGACGAATCTCCGCCGCTTCGTGGAGGAGATCGTCAAATCTTGCGGCGGAAAGAATTCGAGAGGATTTTTAAGTAAATAGCCCTTGAGCTGGTCATCTTTTAAAAAATAGCACCCAAAATCGGACTTTACCTTTGTACCCTTACTAACTCTGCTCTAAAGACTATTTTACCCTTATTTAATGTCAATCAACAACCTCAACAACACTTAACGATAAAATTAATTAAAGGGTTACATGTTACACTGTAGCGAATATGAAACATCAGACCCGTTATAGAAGAGTGGGGTAAAAGTAAAAAAAAGCAACCACCCACCACTTTCACTTCCAGTAAAAAAAGCAACCACCCACCACTTTCACTTCCAGTAAAAAAAGCAAGCGTGTCTCCCGCCCCTGCACTGCAAATCGTCTCCACTTTCACTTCCAGTAAAAGAACAAGCGTGTGCTCTCCCGCCCCTGCACTGCAAATCGTCGTCTTCTCTGCAAATCGACTCATTCGACAATGGCATTCAACGCGAACGTGGAGGTATGTGTTCTACTCTTCGTCTTCTTCAATTTAACGCGAGAGGGGATCTGGGAACGACCCATCGAACCCTAATTTGGTGCGGACCCGTGCTTGCAAGCGTAGGACAGAGCTTTGGTAGCATAGGACCCGTGCTTGCAAGCATAGGACCCGTGCTTGCAAGCATAGGACATGGGTCACGCGCGCGCGCAAGTTCGGGGGACCCGCGCGTTATAAGCAGGGGACCCGCGCGCTATGCTCAGGGGACCCGCGCTTATACGCAGGGGACCCGCTCTTATACGCACGGTTCCCCTGCTTAAACGCTCGGGTCCTCTTACCTTAACGGGCGGGTCCTGTGCCACTGCGCGTGCGCAAGCGGGGGACCCGCGCGTTATAAGAAGGGGACCCGCGCGCTATGCCCAGGAGACCCGCGCTTATACGCAGGGGACCCGCGCTTATACGCACGGTTCCCCTGCTTAAACGCACGGGTCCTCTTATCTTAACGGGCGGGTCCTGTGCCACTGCGCGTGCGCAAGTTCGGGGGACCCGCGCGTTTTATGCAGGGGACCCGCGCGCTATGACCAGGGGACCCGCGCTTATACGCGGGGGACCCTTGCTGGGACCGCGCCGATGCGCAGGGGTCTCATGCGCGTCCGTGCTTGAATCTCAGCATATGCGATGCGGTCCCCTGCGCATCTATGCATAAGGGTTTTCTGTTTTAATTATTTCATACCACGTAATTTAGCTAAAATGTGTTTTACGCATAAATTAGGTTGTGATGCAGAAGCAGTTCGACACAGTGGACGAAGTTCCCCGTTTGAGTGTAAAAATGAGCTCGTTATACGCGGATGCCAGCGAGCTGATAAGACAGTGTCTGAACCACCACGAGTGGGAGATTTTTAGGAACGAGAGTCCGTTCGGCCGCCTTGTTATGGCTGAGCCTGATTTTAACCTCTCGGGACTGTTGGTGTGGTACCTCATGCAGAACCAGACGATGCTGCACAACCGGGAAGAGCTGTGGATGATTTTTGGCGGAAAACCACTCCGATTTTCAAAGTCGGATTATTGCCTAATCACCGGGCTGAAGTTCGCAGCCGAGCTACCGCCGGTAAACGACGGCTCACAATTCACCGCAAGACATTTTGGCAACAGCTCAAAAGTCCGCATGTCGCACGTCAAGCGTGTGTTGGAGTGGTTGTCTGGCGACGAGGACAATGTGGACTTCGAGAAGCTGAAGTTGGCGGACGTGTACTTCGCCACCGCCGTGTTGATGCCTCGACCGTCGAAGAAGGACACCGTCGTCAGTACGACGGTCCTTAGTCTCGTCGATGATCGATTTGCATTCTCCCAGTACCCTTGGGGCACCGTGGCTTTCCGTGAGGTGATACGAAGTGTTAAGGTAAATCTACGGGAGAGGCCACGGGACTGGCTGATCAGTGGGTTCGTACAACCACTTCAGGTGAATTATAACTAAGCTTCTTGCATACCATGTTTTGAGGGACGTTTGTAAGATTTTTTGCGTTATTTGTATTCAGATACTAGCATACGAGTGCATGCCGGGGGTTGCAGACCAGTTTGCGGTTCGCAAGGAAGAAGATTTCACGCCACGCATGCTCAGGTGGGCGACGAAGAATTGGGGTCGCAAAGCATGCCCGACTCTTAGGACGGTCGCAGATGCCGTCAACCGCGATTTTGTACGAGGGTTGTTAGTGCCGTCAGCGGAAGAGTTGGAGGCGGCGTACTTTAGGGACAGCGTTTTCGACGTTGGGGCGGCACACGACATATTCGACCGTGTGACGGGCCTACTCACGCGGGGAGTGGAGGTTAGGTGTTCCCTGTCCACCTCGATCGTGGCGACGACGATCATTTAGCGATCGTACCTGTTGAAGATTTTCCCACACCTGTGGAGGTGGTTGAGGCGGGAGACGTTGGTGCTTCGTCGAGTGCCCGAGGAGTTCGAAGAAGAGGCAAAGCGCCTGTAGATGTTGTTGATCTAAGTGATGAGGATTCTGGCTCAGATAGAAATGAGAAGTGGAGCAAGAAGTACCTCGGGCGATGGGACTTCTCCGGGCGTGAGCTGATTCATGAGCACGATCGCGTGCTCATTGACATGTACCTTCAAGCGGCAAGATTTAGGTAAATGTTTACTTTCGATGTCAATCTCAGTTATCGTACCTAAACACGTAATAATTTTTCTTTTTATGCAGTGATACCGTTTGGTCGTCTGACATGTGCGACGTGGATGCCCAAGGCTTCTACATGCTGCTCTTCCATGATATGCTCAAGTCCAATTGTCTTGACGCATATCTAGATTGCTTGAGGCGAATCTATGCGGACAATGACAATTATCCTCGCGTCTTCGTCTTTCCAAGTTACGTGCAAGACGAGCACTTTAGGAAGGCGCATAAGTTGAATAGGAAGGCGAAAGTCGGGGTGGATGATATGGAGAGCTTCGTGAATGGATTGTCGAGAAGCAGTCGGAGCTGGTTGGAGCGTCTCACGGAGGATGAATTGCTACGATGCAAGTACATCATCTCTCCTGTTTGCGCACGGGCCCACTGGGCAGTGCTTATTTTTGACGCGTCAACGCAAACCTTCGTCCTTCACGATTCATTGGGCGCGCATGGTGTGCAGTTCGCCGGGAGAGTGTTCGTAAGTAGCTGAAATCCGTTTGTCTATCATTTTTATTTATTTAGTGACATGTTCGGTATTTGCTATATTTTGCAGGCGGAGTTTCTTTCCGCATATTGGCGTTTCAAGTTCGACATCGTGACGAAGCCGAAGTTGAATAATAAAATGAATCGCCAGCAGAAGGCTGACAGCTTGGATTGCGGGGTTCATGCGGCGTTGACGGTGGAGACGATTATGGTTGACACGCCCGAGTTTGATGAATATCAACGGCAGATTGATATTTCGGCGTATCGAGCCACTATGGCTGCACGGATATTGCGTGACCCGCATAGCTGTACCCTATAGATTAGTTTGGGGTAGTTTGGAAGTGTTAATTGTAAGTGGCTTTGTAGGTTTAATGGACTTGGTGTAGTTTGTAGGTTTATGGAACTAAAAGTTTTTGATATTATTGAATGAATTGATTCTCTGTATGAAACGAAAGTACGTGATGGGTGATTTGACTTGTTACTGACGAAATTATTTTGACCAAATACTCAGCAATATGCGCGGGTCCCCTGATTTTACGTGCGGGTCCCCTGATTTTACGTGCAGGTCCCATGATTTCAAGTTATGGTCCCTTTAGCACGTATCCCACCATATGACTTGATAAAACTTTTTCCATTGTTGAATAATTGATTCTCTGTATGAAACGAAACGTGATGGGTGATTTGACTTGTTACTGAGGAAAATATTTTGACCAAATAATCAGTAATTGTTCAATTATTGGTACGACTAAAGAGAAAACCTAAATTGGACAGCGACCCGTTCATATACATACCTATACGGGACGCGTCCCATCAGCGCCAACGCAATAAGCACGGGTCCCCTGAGAATGTTTTGGTCCCCTGATTTTACGTGCATTTCCCATGATTTTAAGTTATGGTCCCTTTAGCACGTACCCACCATATGACTTGATAAACCTTTAAAATAATGCACGACCATTTTTTGGTACAGAAAGCATACATTCCACAGTCGTACGATCACTTTCGGTGATAATCATGACGATCACCAGCATTGTTTTTCAAGTCGATGGTAAGTGGGTAATTCGCGAGGACAATACGTCGAACTGGGTTCCGGATCCAACTTGCCGTTGGCAATCAATCTTGGTCGACGAGGAGTCATGCACGTTAGTGGATCTCACTAACGAGATATTGAATGCATTGTCGTTACGCAACGACAATACCAAACTACGGATAAGCTACATGCCTTGCATAGACTACAATTATGTGCGCCCCATCTACATCGAGAACGATTACGGCGTACGTGCGTACGTTGGAGGTGGTTGCCCACGATCAAGACCACCTCTTCACGTGGAACTTGAATTAGCCATCATTGCGTCACCGCCACATCAACCTCATGATAATGATTTCTCTGGTTTCGACGTCGGCCTTATAGCGCATTGCGATACAAACGCCGAAATCCAACCATTTGAGGGTTTTTCCCAGCACATCTTACAACCCTCCTGACCAAAGTAATGAAAGCAGACTGCCATTCGCGTTATTTTATGTCAACTCACACATCACTCTCACTGACAAAATCTCCTCTCACAATTTCTAAACCCTAAATTGATATCAAACACACGTAAAGCAGATGACTTCTATCAAACAACTAAAATTAAAATTAAACAGAAAACTAGAAAGATTTCAAATCACTTAAAATTCAGTTCTTTTATTTTTACGTCAAATCACACATCAGTCTCACTGACAAAAAGTTGGAAAACACAGAGAAACTCAATCGTTCACAATTCTAAACCCTAAATTCATATCCACCAAACGATATGCACAAATCAAACAAGTAAAATTAAAACTCAAGGGAGAAATTCAACAACACATGAAATAGTTCGTGAACATCGCAAATTTTAATTAAAATAAAAATGGTATACTAAAAAGAGTCCCAATCATTATTGAAAATAGAAGATGCGAGGTATTTCTAAACGCCTGCATATGAGTTTGATTGAGGCGGGAGACGTCGTCCTTCTTCATCATAAGCGACATTGCCGCCCGCAACATCGCCACGCCATCTTCTCCCCTGAAAATCATATCGAAAAAGACACTTATTTTTAAACACGACGACAAAGTAATAAAACGCATCATTCATGAAAACTTACTGATTTTGTTTCCTGAATTCGCGACACCACCTAGCGGCCAGCTCTTGCCCTTGTTAGGCATGCGTGTTATCAGTTTCAGTTCCTTGAAAATAGCCGGGATTACGATCCGAAGTTTGTTGATGTCGTCGGCGATAAAGCGCAGCTCGAAGCCAGGAGGCGCATCGGAGTCGTAAATCGTATACTCCTTTCCCTTTACATCAACAACGAACAACACCCATCGGTCTGACGTACGCATGGGGATGGCAACTTTGGTCGCTAGATCCCACGACCTGCATTTCCAATCTTCGTGCTCCCCCTCGCGAACGGGAGCAATTTCTTGAAGCCTTTCCCACACGGCTTCCCCATTATGTTTAGCACCCCTCGCTCGTCGACGAGCGTCTTAAACGTATGTGGCATGTACGCGACTTTGCTCGCAACCGATTTGCTAAATTTCTGCATGCGTTCGATCCCAGCGAGGCATTCATCGACATGCTGCAATAAAAGCAAACCGGTTTTTAACACATTCAAGTAAGGTGACGAAAGGTATTTGGTAAATTTATATACGTACCATCTCATCGAGTTAATACCCGCAGTCGCAAGGTTCAGGAGCCATGTAGGGTCGTGTTGTCCTAGGATCCCTTGTACTTTCATGCCGGTAATCTGCAAAGCCGTTTTTAGCTGACTTTCGACTTTTGGCCACAAGTTTTGGACCTTGAATTGGATATGCCGCTCGAACGCCGAAAGCTTTGGAGGTTTGACTGTATTCGTCGAGGGGAAATCGGTGAACGGCGTCGTGGTGTACCAAGATGGCTTCTTCGTCCGCTCAGGGGTCTGTTCTGTGACGACGCCTTTTCCTTTGTCGAGGGCTTGGACAGAAACCGAAGCCTCGGCGTGCGTCTCCAACTGATCAGCGTGGTCCTCTTGAGCCTCTATGTCCGTCACTGCCTCGTGAACCCCGAGACCATAAGCGCCCCTCCACGACGATGGGTCGACCACCTCGGGCGGTCTCTCTTCATCGGACCGAGCCGGTGCGACATATTCATCGTAACGTTTTTGCGCCCATTCAGACGGACTGTGACCGTCCCATGCCTCCTGGCTCGGAATATAGCCATCGGTCCCATGTACGATGTGTTCCTCCATCTCTCATCGTAATCTATACAAGAAATTCGAAAATAACTATAAATTATTTTTCACGTCCTTAAGTATAAAAACTGACCAAGCTCGGGCGGTGTAGCGTGCAATCCACCACCAAACTCGGGCTGTGAAGCGTGCGATCCACTAGCAAACTCGTTTGGATCGACATCTACATCGTAAATAGTAACTGTTGAGTAATCTGCGCAACTAATTAAAAATTAAGTATAAAAACTGACCAAACTCGGGCGGTGTAGCGTGCAATCCACCACCAAACTCGGGCTGTGAAGCGTGCGATCTACTAGCAAACTCGTCTGGATCGACATCTACATCGTAAATAGTAACTGTTGAGTAATCTGCGCAACTAATTAAAAAATTAAGTATAAAAACTGACCAAACTCGGGCGGTGTAGCGTGCAATCCACCACCAAACTCGGGCTGTGAAGCGTGCGATCCACTAGCAAGGTCGTTTGGATCGACATCTACATCGTAAATAGTAACTGTTGAGTAAACTGCGCAACTAATTAAAAAATTAAGAATAAATAAATATCTTACTATAACGAGCTTCGGTAGGCGGAGTGCGAGACCCGTGATAAAATCTGCTCGCCAAACCCTGAACCGAGTTCCCCAACTCCCTGAGGCTGTCGGCCCACGATCGCATTTCCGTCCAATGTTCCTCGTACGCATCCCACCTTCTCTCGTTCGTCGACCACCGTCGACCCTCTTCTTCTTGAAACTGATGCAATTGCGTGCCAAGTTGGTCGAATCGCCCAAACAAGTTGGTGAAGTTTTGGTCCATACGACTTTGCCATTCATCGAAGCGTGGACCCGAGGCGAAACCCTGACCACTTGATCGTGGGGTCTCCGGTGTTGCATGAAAGGCGTGCTCGTGCGAAGGTTCGGGGTTGCCGTGCGGATGTTCGGGGATTTGGCCGTGATGCTGAATTATATCGGTGTCGCGTCGCTGATTGCCCTCGATCTGGGCGATGGTCTCAGGCACCAAATTCTGCCGGCTAGAACCCTCACCGCGACGGTGGTGGCCGCGGGAGCACCTAACCTCCACTCCATGCAGGAGTAGAAAGGTCACACGATCGTATAGGTCGTGTGCCGGCCCAACGTCGAAGACGCTGTCCCTATAGTACGCCGCCTCCAGCTCGTCCGCTGACGGCACTATTAACCCTGCTAGTACATGGAACTTGCTAGCGGCCTCTGCGATGCTCTTCTGTTTCGGGCAATTCTTGCGACCCCAATCCTTCGTCTGCCACCTGCACATGCGTGGCGTGAAATCTTCTTCTTTGCGCAACGCATAGGCCTCTCCAATGCCCGAGATGCACTCATAAGCTAGTATCTGAATACAAATAACACAATAAATATTAGCAATTACTTATATGTAAAAACAAGGTATGCAAAGAAGCTTAATAATAAATCACCTGAAGTGGCTGAACGAACCCACTTATCAGCCACTCCCGTGGGTTCTCCCGTAGATTTTTCCTCACAGCGCGCATGACCTCCTTGAAAGCCTCGCTGCCCCAAGGATAGTCTGAGAAAGCAAACCGGTCTTCAGCGAGGTGAAGGACCCAGGAAGACACGACGGTGTCCTTCTTGGACCTTCGAGGCAGCAACACCGCGGTGGCGAAGTAGACATCCGCCAACTTGAGCTTCTCTTCGTCCACACGTTCCTCGTCGCCAGACATGGCCTCCAACGCCTGCTTGACGTTCGACAGGCGAATTGTTGAACTAGCGCCAAAATGCCTCCTCGTGAATGCTTCCACGCGGTCCACCGCCGGTATCGCGGCTGCGAACTTGAGGCCGGTGATTAGGCAATACTCCGATTTTGAAAATCGAAGTGGTTTTTTGCCAACAACCATCCACAGCTCTTCGCGGGTGTGCAGCGCCGTCTGCCTTTGGATAAGGTACCACAGCAACTGAATCGAGAGGTTAAAGTCCGGCTCGGCCATGACAAGGCGGCCGAATGGACTGTGGGCATAATATACGGCCAACTCCTCATCGTTAAGGCACTGTCTTATCAGCTGGCTGGCCTCGCCGTATAGCGAGGTCACTGTAGGACGACAATCAGGAACTTCTGTGCCCAACTGCGTCTTCATCACAACCTAATTTATACGTAAAACACAGTTTAGCCAATTACTTGGTATATGAATATTGAAAATCGAAAACCCTTATGCACATATGGCCAGGGGACCGCATCGTATATGCTGACAGTCAAGCACGGATGCGACTGAGACCCCTGCGCATGAGCAGGGGACCTGTGCGTATCTTCACGGGATCTGTGTCTACTTTCACGGGACCTTTGCGTATATTCACGGGACCCGCCCATAAGATGATGGACTAGGCAAGGGTCCCTGGATATAAGCGCGGGTCCCTTGATTATACGTGCGGGTCCCCTGACCGTAGCGCGCGGGTCCCGTGTTGTTCTTCACAGGCGCAAGGTCACGAGACCCACGCGCTGCGACCAGGGAATCCGCTCGTTATAACCAGGGTACCACGCTTATACGCAGTGGACCCGTGCTCCGCCCATCATTTTATGGGCGGGTCCCGTGAATTCTAAGCACGGTCCTATGCTTATCAGCACGGGTCCGCACCGAATTAGGGTTTGCTGCGTTAAATTGAAGAAGACGCAGAGTAGAGAAAATACCTTCTCGGTGTTCGGGTTGACTGCCATTGTCGATTTACGCTCTAGGACTGGGTTTTACTTGCAGAGAATAGTTGGACTTGCAGAGAAACGATTTGCAGGGCGTTTTGTGTGCAGGAGAAAACGATTAAAGTGAATTGAAAGTTAAAGTGGTGGTTCTGAAATGCTTTTTAACTTTTACTGTTCCATCACGGGTCAGTTACTTGCAGTTAAACCTGAAAACCACCCTTTAATGTAATACCCCTTTATGTTGAACTAACCTAATTAAATTAAATTAAATACCATAGCACTATCTATATTTTTTAACGGAACTAAATATTACATTATAAAACATAGTTAATTTAAAATACAGTACTAATTATATTGTCAAGGTCACGTACATCAATAATAATAGGAATAGCATATCTTGATTGATAAAATTATTAAATAATTTATTCTACCCTTCTCGCCCTTCTCCACCAACCGGAGCTTGGTCGACATCCTTCTGCACAGCGTTGTTTCGGACAACCTCGATCCAACCTGGGCCTTGGATCACTTCGCTCTCAGCCTCGTCATCGTCGTTTCGGACAGCCTCGGGTGCTTGTCCTTCGATAACTTCGCTCATAACATCGTCGTCGTCGACCTCGAGAGCATCGTCGTCGCCGTTTAGGAATCTGTCGATCTCGGCCACGATCCACGCCCTCCTTTGGGAGAGGTCGACACCGAGGTCGGCCTCCAGACGGCGGCGGACGGCGGCGGCCGTGGTAGTCCAGGGGTCCGAGTGACGGACGATTTCGTGGAGGCGGGCGACGATTTGGGCGTCCGTCACCATTCTTCCTGTTTTGTTTCTGGGATTATTTTTTAAAAATGTTATATGCTGTGTGTTTGATAAATCCAAGCCTTATATAGCTTGCAAAACGCCGTAAGAGCTTCCCAAAACCATAACATATAACGCGGGACCAAGCTCTAGTACACGGGACCCAAGCTCTAGTGCGCGGGACCCAAGCTCTTGTGCACGGGACCCAAGCTCTACCGCATGAAGCATGCGCGGGTCCCCTGTGTTTACGCGCAGGTACCCTGCATTTATGCGCGGGTCCCATGATCTAATGGGCCTGCCCTAATGTGCGGGGACAATGCACTGATGCGCGGGGCCCGTGAATTTATGGGCGGGTCCCGTGAATTTATGTGCAGGTCCCGTGATTTACTCGCCGCACTAATGTGCGGGACTCCTGCTTTAATGTGGGGTCCCACGTTGTAACGCGCGGAACGCGCGGGTGGCCTGCTCTGCTTTCAAGCAGGGTCCCCGGATCAACTGGAAGTAAAAACAATGAACATGTTCGGCCTTCCAAACCGGAATTTCCGAAGCTTTGAGAACCCATTGGAAGGGTTTAGGACTGAGAGTTACAGATTTAGATGGTTATATTCAAAATACGAGCCGGAAAAATACTTACACTGAAGCGTGAGGTTCGAATCTTTCGTTCGCCGAGGACTTTCCAGTTTCCTTCCACTGTGAAGAAGCGCGATATGAGGTCGGGGAATTTCTCTTAAGGACGAGGACGAAGAAGAAGAATAATTCGGTGAGGTGGAGTGGAATGAATGCTTTCTGCTGCAAAATGGACGTGCAGCTTTTAATTCATTTCAGGCGTTGTATTTTATTTTGTTTTTCTTTTTTTTTTAATTAATAATAAGGGATTACGAAAAGATGATTAAGTGTTAATTAAAAAGAGTGCTATTGACCAAAAAAAAAAGTCAAGAGTGCTATTTTTTTAAACTTGACCGCGTCAAAGGCCATTTTTTAAAAAGACCCAATTCGAGAGCGCCCAAGTGATTTCGTTCTAATATTGCTATTGATTTGGGGATTTTTAAGTAAATGGCATTGACGTGGTCAACGTTAAAAAGTAGCCTCTAAATGAAAAATGACTTTAATGTCCTTACTAATCGGGGTTCCAAAAAATGAAAGGTCCCTTGCTACATAGCACGGGTCCCCTAAGCAGGGGTCCAATTCTATGCTGCAGGAGAATCGCCCATGCTGTGCAGCAAATGGGCGGGGCCCATGCTGGCATGTGCGGGACCCCTGCTTTATAGCACAGGTCCCATGCCCAATATGGGCGGGTCTCTGCCGCAGTAGGCACATGAGACCCGCCCATGCTGCAGGGGACCAGTGCTATGCTGCAGGAGACCCGCTCATGTTGTGCCTCACATGGGCGGGGACTCCTGCTTTATAGCACAGGTCTCATGCCCAATATGGGCGGGTCCCCTGCCGCAGTAGGCACATGAGACCCGCCCATGCTGTGCAGCAAATGGGCGGGACCCCTGCTGGCATGTGCGGGACCCCTGCTTTATAGCACGGGTCCCTGCCGAGGTCCAATTCGTCTTGATAGGCTTATATAAAAAAAATATGTGTTGGGGATTTGAACTCACGATCTACTACTTGAACGTCTAATTACACAACCACTGGACTACAACCCACCCTCCCACCCTAACGGGGTCCCGATTTAACATATTGTTTTTTGTTGTGGAAAAAAAAAAAGACATCCCGTAAAAAGACGAAAATACCCTTAAATTAAAGGCTACTTTTTAAAAGGTAAATCGTTGAGGCTATTTTTTAAAATTGACTCCAGTCAAAGGCTAGTTTTTAAAAAGTCCCGATTTGCTCGTGGATTTTAATTTTTGCTTTTGTTTTTGTTCCTTCTTGATACCTTGAAATATGAAGAAATCATTCTTTCCTAAATTCATGCATGATTATATTTTATCCTTCGTTATTTATTTACTTCAAAATAAGAACACATTTAAAATATAAATTGCTATTAAACTTGTAGAAATTCGGGCCGTGCCTCCAGTAATTTATCCGTCACCAAGGTCCGTGTACACATGGGCGGAGCCACCTCATGTGCCTACCCTGAAAACAAAAAATTGCATGTATATCTATGTATATCACATGTGCTTTATATGATGGAAATCAATTAATAACATATATGTGTTGTTCCATCATATAATAACATTGTATATATGTGTTGCGAGACCCCACGTAAAAGCAATGTAGATGGAAATAAAATTAATATATTTATTTAGGTACGGAATTTATCTCCCTTAATGAACATAACATTAATCAAGTCCATTATTTAAGGTAATAATAATAATTTTATTTGATAGACAATTATCTTATTAATATATTATGGTAAAAGTCTCTTAATAGAAGGAATTGATTATCTATTCAAATTAAAGGATCATAACCTCACCTATCAAGACACATCTGGATCATTATTAGATATCAACAAAACTAGTATCAAAAGTAGTCCGTAAAAATAGTTAATACTGTACAGTTTGTTTTATCCAATATTTCAATATTTTTTTCATCTAATATAACGTCTTTGAAAAAACATTAGAGAATTAAGCTACAATTGTCAGTTTTGAAGAATTTAATTTATACAGAATATGATATATTTCTTAAGGAAAAAAAAAGATAATGATGCAGTCATAGAATGATTTGATAGAATATCACTCGTTAAACAAGAAAAACAGCCGCAATTTCTATGGTTATTTTTGTTATATATTGTATAATTATTTCTTATTTTCGCCCACCCTCAAACTTTTTTCTAGCTCCGCCCCTGCGTGTACACACGCCACACATGAGCAAGAGTTTCGGTATAGGCTTGATGGGGTTACTTACTAACACCAATTGGTGATAGGAGGAGTCGTCCATCAAGCTTGTAAACTTTCACGACAGCACCCATTGATAATGGTAGATTTCTTTGAAGCGAATATAGGAAAGGAAATGCAAGGAAACGGGATATTGGTCGCTTTTTTTTTTTTTTTTGTTTTCGATTGCGTTGCAATCAAATGTAAATATTTCATATTTTCTGGTCATTCATATGGTCATTATTTAGGCATTGACTTTTGATGGTCAACGTAGCCACACCAATGTAGCCCAGCCAGCTATTTAATCGCATGAATAAATAATAGGCGACATATCAATAAGAGCTGACAAGGAACACAAGTGAAATTTCGAAAAAAAAAAGAAACATAAATGAAAGGCGAGCCGCCACGGGCCCGCCGGAACAGCTTCCCATCATTTACCAATGGAAATTTCCAATTTTTAAAAAAATAAATATAATAATTATTAATTATTAGCGTTTATTACACGAGGAAACGTTATCTCAGTAGAAATTACGACCGAGATGTAGTTTCCTTTTGTTTTTTCATGCAGAGGTGCCTATAGATTATAAAGTTCAAGAAAATTTTTGAATACGAGTGAAGACTGAAAACTTTCCACGCTTCAATGTAGGAAAAGAAAAATACATAAATAAAAGAAAAATTGGGCAGGAGAATAGTCAACGGTTACAACCCCTTGGCCCCTATTAAGTATTAACACTGAATCGTCATCCCTTGTTGCTCATTATTGCTTCATATCTCTCTCTCTCTCTCTCAACATCTTGGCTCAGAGACATCTCGGAGAACAATGGCTGTAAGTTTTGCTCAATCTTTGCTTGTTTTATTCATTGTTGTTTATGTTTCTGTATCAGAATTGTAATGAAATGAAGTAGAAGATAAAATAAGATTCATACCCCAATGAAAAACGCATCTCTCTCTCTCTCTCTCTCTCTCTCTCTCTCTCTCTCTCTCTCTCTCTCTCTCTCTCTCTCTCTCTCTCTCTCTCTCTCTCTCTCTCACTCTCTCTCTCTCTATATATATATCTATATATATATATTGTAATATTGTAATGCAATAGTGAAGCAAGCCCGTGTGTTCTTACTCTCTGGTGTGACATTTAGGAAATTAGCAGCTAATCATATACTCCTTCTCTTCCACTAATTTTATCACAATTCCGGTCGTGCCAATAATTTTATCACATTTTTTTTTATAAAAAATTAAACACCATTTTAAATGTAATGGGAGGGAAAAGTAAAAGGTGAGAATAATTAGCAAAAGCTTATAAATTAACAAGTTGTTTTTATCTGATCCAATTGTACTATATTATTATATACTGCCATCTTAATTTTCGTGTCGGTAACTTATGTGATAAAGATGCGAGGGAGTAGCATTTATGACATTCCTATGACCAAACTATATATATATATATATATATATATGGATATATATAATATTATTAGTTGAAAAACATTATAAACAAGTAATTGATGTGCAATACTCTAACCAATTTTTAAAACGCGTGACGCGCAACGCGATGCGTTTTGGCTCCTGAAGCGCGTAGCGTAAATAGCGTAGCGCATTGCGTGAGTATTTCGAACAAGTAATTTACAATGCAGGAAAACGTAATATATAACATAAATTTGTTATATTATAGCTTATATCTCCAATAATATATTTAACTCACTTCATTCTAATTTTTTGTTGTCCATTTGCCTTCTCAATTTTTTTATAAAAGAAAAGAAAAGATAAATAAGATAAAAATATTATCAACTAAAGATAAAAAAATTGAAAAACCATTAAATAAAGAAGAAAAAATAAGATAAAGATACCTCAATTACATTATTCTATATATATATATATATATAAAGTTTAACTAGTGGTATTACTTTAGTTAAGAACTTTCGCCCACTAACACTGCTAAAGGCCACGTGTTGTGTCCAAAAGGACTAAAGTCTGTCAAATCGGGCGCTTGTACCAACAAAAAAATGATAAAATAAATAAAACAACTAAAAAACCAAAAGTACGCTAAATAATTAACGCCTTGTCGCGTTTTCAAGAAAATTCACGCGTACGCGCGCTACAAAGCGCGCGACCAAACGCTTTTGAAAACACTGACACTAACTAATGTAATAACTATAGACAAACTAAAATAAAATCTACTACTAACTCAATCGATAAATAACAATTAGTCGCGCTCAACAAATTAAGCAGCGGCGAGCAAATGTCCCCAAATACGGAGAGTGGGACAGCAAAGAGGACATTCCTTACACGATAGTCTTTGACGCTGCCAGGCAGAACCGAGGCGGTAAGAAGACGATTATAAACCCCAACGACCCGCAAGAAAAACGAGTCGTCGGGCCGAGACCAGCGGGCAGGCCCAGATCCAACGGTAAAGAAGGAGAGTTCAATAACTCGCTTGCCCGGCAAAGGCCCGTTCGACAATCCAACAAGCCCGGCCCGGGATTGAGCCGCAACTTATTCGACAAGTCGCCCCTTCATCCTAAATATGCAAACTTCGTCGTTGGCATGGGACCCGCTTCCCCCACCGGTGATAGTGTAGCTCCCCGCACGCCTGGTAGGTCCTGGCTAAGAAGGCCCAATACTCCTATTCGTGGAGATGAACAAGTAAGCATATATATATGTGTGTGTGCATATGTATATTACATTTATATAGAAAAATCTTATGTGTAAGCACCTTATACGAGCACCATGGTTTTGAAGACCGGATCGGTCAAAAATCCGTCCGGTCCCGATCTGGTCTTTTTTTAATTTAAAATAAATAAAAAATTTGGTTTTAAATAAATTATACAAAATAGAAAAATTAATAAATTAGTTTGGTCCAGTGGTTATGTGTGAGGATTTTACTTAATGGACTTCTGTTCAAATCCAATCAACACATTTTTATATTTTATAATTAACAAATTAGCTCACTATTTTATTTTTATTCAAATTTGACCTCAACTCAATATATTTAATACTTGACATACGATTAATTTATAACAACCCACGCAATTTAATTTTATTTTATTTTTACCCCTTAATTTATATAATTATGTTCGACAAAAGTTCATAAAAACATGTATATTTTCCATATTATTTGATTGATTCATATATAAAATATATATTTGTTATATTTAAGATACCGCTTTTACTCCGGTGTGATTCCGGTTTTATACCGATTAAACCACTAAACCTTAAACCACTAAAATTTTCGATCCGGTCGCAAATCCGATTTCAGAACCTTGACGAGCACTTCTAATGTGGAACTGATTTGTGTCACATCGTGTCGATGTGAGAGGTGTTAATCCACATTAACTCTCGTGTTGATGCGGCATGTCGATGTGACACCAATCAGTGCCATAATTTTGTTGCTATAAAACTGTGGTTAGTAATAGATAAGTGTAAGGATGGACATAAATGTATCACCTGTGTAGAAGCTCGATAAAGGGGATGGGGCAGCAGCTGTGCCGATATTCGGCGAGTGGGACGAGAAGGATCCCAAATCGGCGGATAATTTCACCGAAAAATTCAACAAAGTGAGAGAGGAGAGAAGCACGGGCCCCGCCCGGGCGGGCACTCCGAGGCATCCGTCTTACGAGCCGCGAACTAAACAACAAAACGACGACGAAACTAATAAGGTTAAAGCATTTTGTCATATCGTTACCTCAATATTGATATGATTTCATCCCAACAATCGTATATGCAGAAATGTTGCTTTCCATGGTGGTGAAAGTTGATAAAAGCAGAGATTATTGCTGTGGACGTAGATAACTGCGTGGGAGGCTTTTCTTCATGGTATATCATATACGTGTGATCGTTTTTCTTACATTTTAGCTACTTTTGTTCATGTATCTTCCCCGTTTCCGTTCAATTTATATTGCACCATGTTGCTTAAGGTACAATTCTTTTATGCGAAGATTCCACGTTCTTGGTTTTGGCTATATATTCATTTAATTAATGAAGTGACTGCTAAATTGAACTAATATATTTTCACCATGAATATAAATTAGAGAATACGCTTGAACTTCTGAAATAAGAAAAACTATAACTCGACGACATCAAACTAATTATCGTGTTAATATATAAGAAACCAACGTGCGGATTGTAATAAAAATTTGACAGCATAAAAATATAATGATAGCGAAATACTATTATAAAGTGCATATAGTAAAAAAAAAACCCTAGTTCCTTGACATATATAGCCTCTCACATCATGACGCACCCAGCATTAGCATTATCCTCGGTAAATGGAAGGCCATAATAAGGCTGATAGGGATGATTATAGGCGTCGACAGGCCTGTCAGCATCGTAGTGATGATCTTCGCCGCGAAGCCCTTGCTGCCATGGAATCGCCTTGTCGTACTCAAGCGAAGGGACGCGAGGCGGCGGCGCCGGCGGCGGCGGCGGAGGCTCCTGAAACAACGCCGAGTAGTCAAACATGTTTTCAAGGCCATATCTGCCATAGTCAGAACTGCTTTGATGGCCATGGCCATAGTCGTAGCTGCTCTGCTGCTGCTGGCCGCCGTAAGTGCCCTGATGATAGTGGTCGTAGGGTCCGACGTACGTTCCCGGCGGAGGAGAAGGAGGGCGGCGCGGCGGCGACGGCGGCGGTGGTTGGTAGTATTCCTGCGGCGCGTCGTAGTTGTTGTAACTGCTGCTTGGGTTAGGGTAATTACCGTAAGGGCTGTAGTAGGGTGATCCCAGGGGTATTCCCGGAGGAGGAGAAGGAGGCCGGAGCGGTGGTTCTCCGGCGTCGGCGTTGGAGGTTCCTTCGTCGGAGGACCTCCTGGATTTCTTGCTTCGACGGCGGATTCGATCCATTGCTCGCTGCAGTGGCTTGATAGTCGTCGGTGGAATTCGTCCTTTTGTTATGGGGCGTGGTTATATAGTGTGTTTTGTGGAGATTATTTACGGCAAAGATTGGACGATTTGTTATAACCAAAGAATGGATTTTTATTATTACATGGGCTCGAGGGTTATGGAAAGGACGATCTTCTCCGGCGAATAGAAGAATGTATGTTTCCATATCCATGGCTTTTCTTCTTTGTGTTAAGCACGTCTAAAAGGAAACAGTTGTTTGATGTGATACTGTGTGAGAATTGTGGTGAGAAAGTTTACAAATTTATATGTTTTGTTCTAATCATAGGAAAAGTGCTACGCGGCTGACGAGGTTTCTTGATTTGGTCCCATCAGTTTCAAGATTTTTCTTTCTATACTAAAATATATGCATGCGTATTTTTAAATGTACAAGTTAAATCTTACACATATTCACGATTTAATTCGAAGCTTTTAACTAGCATTTATCAATTTTATGAATTTATTAAGCAAGAGATATGCGACTTGCAAAATAATTAATCTTCGTCCTTATATTATAGATTTTATAAAATGTTGTATCGACTTTTGAAAGTTGTGTAGCGACTTATCTTTGTGGTTGGTTGCTATGAATAGTAGCCATTGCAAGATATAACAACACAATGATCTTACATGAATGATACACAAGATAGATTGGGTGTGTAGATCTGTATGTAATGATTATTCTACAGTACTTTGGATAATATGTACCCTAATATAAAAATCAAATAACTAAAGGTGAACCACGAAGTGTGACGCAATATGGTCGATAAAAAGAATTGGATAATTCATGTTTATGAATAATGTTAAAATGATCGTTAAGCATTACTAGCATCACACTTTCTATTATAAAATGCGCTACTTAAATTTCTCCATAACTACAGCTACACCCCAACTGGGCACAAGCCAACGATATCATATTTTGAAACTAAGCCGTACAAGACATAAATCCTTCTAGAAGAGTACAAGGAAAAGCGAGCATGTGAATGTAAACCCTAAACCCTAAACCCTAAACCCTAAACCCTAAACCCTAATAATTCTTCATTACCTATTTACCTAGTCAATGCGTAACATATATTTTTAATTAATTGTTCAGACAGCTTTGCTATTCCCCAACTACCGCGATAATACTAATGCTAGCCATGTTCTAACTATAATTTCATTGAATTACTCACTCAAGGCTAATAATGTTGTATATATATATATTATATATATATATATATGCACCGCTTCATTTCATGAGAGAAAGCATATATCATCTATAGCAGACAGCAAAGGTAGGTAAAAGAGTGATTGCGAAATGGCTTCTGTTGCTACTGAAAGCATTGTGGTCGACCACCATCTTCAGGCGGCGACGACGGAGGAGTACGACGTCGAGGCGGCGGCGGAGGCGGGCAACCTCGTCCAGCGAATAAGGACAAACAAAGACGACTTAGCTGTTAGGCCAATTTTATCCAACCTTGTACTGAATCAATGAATTAGTATTACCTGTACGATGAATTACAGAAGCAATAGAGAAGTAATACCGATAGACGGATTGTAGAGTTGGAACGAGAGAGCGCGCGAGTTCTTCAGAAAAGTCGTCAACTCAAATATGATTCAACAACCCTAAACACTAATGTGTTTAGGGTATTTATACATAAGTCCTAATGGGCTATTGGGCCCAATATAACTAATATATCCACAAGTCGGATATATTTACAATTGGGTCCTAGATTAAGATGAATTACAAAGCTAAGATAAAATAATTAATTGAACACAATAAATATTTCCTAACAATCTCCCCCTTTGTGTAATTCAGCGCTGGTTATCTTTGCCTTGTAATCGTCCTGAGTCCTCAAAGAACACGTATCGGAGTGTGTACGTGAAAGCATTTGCATGTATGTTCTTCTTCATTCACCTCCTCCTTTATCTTGTCTTGTGACCTCTTCTTTAGGAGATCCAAGCTCACCGTGTTCTACTTCTCTTCCTGAAGCTGCTTGTTGGATCGCCTCTTTTTGTGTTCGATCTCTCCCTTGAATTGTCGCAACTCCCCCTACGTTTATTCAACCTTTTGTTGGATTGAGGAGTTCTCTTTAAATTTGGAGAGACATACACAAGTCGAATCTTCTCTTTAGGTGTTCCAGCTCTTCCTTCAATTGTCGCAACTCCCCCTACATTTGTTCAACCGTTGGTTGGGATTGGGAGTTTTCTTTACTCGAAGAGCTGTACATGAGTCTGCAGCTTTGATTCTTGAATTCCATGCTGAAGTTGTTGGCCGTATCTTGTCATTTGAGTCCGATCTCTCCGTTCGATTGCAGCTCAACTCCCCTACGTTTGGTCAACCTTACGTTGTGATTGGGGAGTTTCTTTAAAATCGGAGAGTCGTACATGAGGCGACAACTTCAATCGTTGGACTCTTGGTCTTCATTTGATTCTTGACGACGCTTGAGATTTGACATTTTCTGATCTATATTGCACTTTCGTCGTGGTGTTGCTCTCATTTTGCTTTAGTACTCCTCCCCCTCATGAAGATCGAGCTGGGAGATCGTCATGTGATGGGTCAAAATGAGGCAGCGTCTTTGGCAAGAAGATCGCGTCGTCGGGACAAGATGATGGAGTTCCTTTTCAAAAGTGTGCTTGGGCTCCTTCAGATTTTTTTTTTTTTTTTTAACAATTACACGAGAGCCCGTCTTCAGAGTGGTGCGCGCGGTGGAAATGGTGGGTGCTCAGGTTGGGTAATAACCTACGGAGCCACAAAGGCAGTCCGTCGACACGACTTCAGAATTAAACTCTGAGACGTGGCCTGTCAGAACAGGGCTTTATAATCCGGGGCCACATAGGCGTCCCGTTAACATCGATCTAGGAGCGTAGCTCATAGGCGATGGCCTGAAACCGTTGTTGCTTTGATGTTGCAACGGCAGGACTTCCTTTCGATCATCGAAGCATGTCTTAGAATGACATGTCTACGAAAGTTCTGATCTGGTCACAAAGTCCAGATGAGAAAAAGTGTATGTGTCCTAAAAAAATATAAAACTTTTAGGTAGTGAGGACACCTAGACTCGATGTGTTCAAGAAAGTTTAGTGGTGTGGGGCTGACTACCACTTAGTTCAATATCTCCTGCTTCCAAGTGAAGCAGTGATAGATTACGTGGCTCCCCGTGATTTAATGAAACATCGGTCTGTTGGGAGATCGATGAGTGGGTAAGGCTCAGTTGTGCATGCGCCGTTGGACCAAATGAGGCGTCTTCTACCCGGGAGCTGATAAAAATCAGTTCCTGCACCTATATGGGATGGCCCGAATGTTTTGTGAGGCGAGGAATTTTGTTATCTTCCGCTCTTCGGTTTTGTCAAGAATTGCCAATGTGACTTTTATGAACTTGAAATCGTCACCAAGACTCGGCTACGTTCCGGGGTTAGGTTCAGTTTGGTCTGACTGAACCATGGGAACTTAGAATCCATGCGTCCGTCAACTTTGGTGAGTGCTGCTTGAACAGCAAGTCGGAGCAGGTCAGTTGATATCATCTTCGTGATAGTGTATGATTGTCACTCCTTTTGGAATTCTTGAACTCTTGAAGGTTGAGTTTTCAGTTGAAGTGCGTCTTAAGAGGTGGAAACGCATGAGAGGATTTTTATATATATATATATATATAAATAGATATATAATAATAATTTTATTTTATATATATATATGTATTATCTTATTAGTAATGTAATAGTAGCTATATATTATTATTTATATATGTATATAATATCGATATATAAATATATTTTATTTTATTTTTATTCCTCCCCCTCAAATGATGCACCTAAGATGTACTCCCCCTAAAATTTTACTCTTCCTCGTAAATATGAAGTGATACTCCCCCTCAATGCATGCACGCTTAAAATTATAAGTTCTCTCCCAATTAATTAAGCGTGACGTATTTATTTATTTTCAAAGCAGATGTAAACTAAGAATTATTATTCTTTAAAATTGCATTAGAATGTACGTTTTTATCGCTCTAAGTTAGAATAGGTATTTTGCACTTCAGCTCATATGCATACAGAAAATTTAAGCTTGAAATTTTTAAGATGCATGCATAATGAAAATGTACCTATAACATGGTATTTAATGCATTTCAGCTCATGTATGCATGCAAAAATTTAGAATTTAAAGTCTTTTTTTGAAGCATGCATAACTATAATGTACCCTTTAATTTCAAAGTAAGTATATAGTCTTTTCATTTCGATATGCATGCCAAAAGTTTAACTATGGAATGCATGTATAGAATTTACCTACGTTTGGTTGCTCACGTCGCTAACCAGTCGTGTCTGTGGAGCAACCCGAGATGCCATACACGCTGGAATGTTTAGCTGCCCTCGTTGCATACCAGTCATGAGTGTGGAGCAGCTCTCTTAGTACCTACTCATGCTGGGATATCTGCAAAATATTATTGGGACTTTGGTACCCATTTTTGGATGGGTCCTCCCTTATTATTAAGCACATAAGGTTCAGATATTGATCCTAAGTCAACTTTTAAAGTCCTATTCAATTTGATTTGTGACTTAGGAATCCATAGCTTCAATCCTTGGTTTGAGTGTTGTGGGGATGTGGAGTGATGTTTTTGCTTAGGCACCCAAATTTGTTTAACATTAAGATTATATCCTGTTGAGTTTTTATTCATCAATCGATTGAATACAGGAGTGTTCGAGACGTGGCTTGCATGCGATGATGGCTGTCGAGTAGAGGAGTAATGCAACTTATAAATATTAGATTTATTAAGACGGGAAACTTCATAATAATTAGTTGTCTTTGAAGAAATAAAATTATGTTCATCAGAAGCATAGTTTGTAGAGTAGAAGGCCTTGGTAGGAGAGGTTTTAGATTTTGATTTCCTGACCCTGTCCATCGTCTTCGTCTTCTTGGTTAGTTTCTTGCCTGTAGCTAAATTTGACACATCATTAGGAATTAAATCATAAGTCGAAGATGAACCAACTTCAGATGAATGATCGTTGAGATTTCTAAGAAGCGAAATTTCATGAAGCATTTTCTCCTTTTCGAATTTGAAAATTTCAATTTGATTTTGATGTTCTTTGGCTTGTATCAAATTAATATTCTGAAGGCGTGAGAGTTCGCTTAGAAGGCCTGTTTCTGCTTTAGTTGGAATCTTCTCCATGTGGGTTGGCGAGCCTGACTTAGTGAAGAAGCGTAAGTCGTTCTTGAGTGAGGTTGCCTTTTCTAAGCGAAAACGGGAATTCAAGGTTAGAGCATCGTCGTAGGAATGGTAATGATTTGAGGGAGACGCGTATTTTTCAAATAATAAATCTTCTCTTTTGGCTATTTCCTTCCCTTTTATTTTCTTGTGGAGTGATGCTTCTATCTTAGGCTTAGCTAGATGCAGTTGTGGGGAGAGATCTATGGAGTTATTGACTTGTTTTTCGAGTGAAGATATAATTTTCAGAAGTACGTCTTTTTCCACTTGAGCGGCAATCTTAGTCTCAGAAGATGAGTCAGTTGGGAGAGTAGCTGCAGTGGTATGTGCTTCATCTTCAGAGTCAGCTTCGACGTTTGCCATGAGAGCCAGGTTTTCGTCTTCACTTTCAGAGGTATCCTTGAGCCATGATTCCTGTTCTTCCATGAATACGGCACCCGACTTTTTTTGTTTTTCTGCTTGAAAACCTACTCTTTCTGATTCCAAAGTTGCGTTCAATTTGGAAATTTTATTAGCAATCTCTGAAATTTCCCAACAAGAAGTAGATTTGTTAGAAGGTAAAATATTTTCCCCGTTTGACGCTAGGTTCTTAGAGGAATTTTGATCCGCTTGCCCTCTTTTTGTTAGAATGTCCTCTAAACTCCTAATTTTAGAGTATAACTCGTTACGCTCGCTATATATGAAGTTATATTGACAAGTCTTAGTGAGTATCTCGTCTTCGCTCTTTTTCAAACTAGTAGTTGACTCACTAATTATCACTTTCAGTCTTTCTATTTCTTTGTCACGATCATCGACTCTCATTTGCATTGCTTCAAGCTTGCAATTGAGATGCGCTTTTTCACTTAAGCTGGCAAGGAGACATTTATGATTATTCTCTAAGCGAGCTTTTAATTCATCAATTTCTTTAGCTTGTTTGTTCACTTTCTGTTCCCACTGATACGGCATATACGACATATTGAAAGTGGATATTGAAAGTTCAGTTCTAGAATTATTTTGGTTGGATATGGATCTTAATCGTGTTGATCAGCTAAATCTTAGATTTCTAACTAAAAGAAAATCAAACAACGTTAGAGGGATAGATGAAAGATAAAATAATCACATAATTTAATTTATTTACTTAACTAATTATTAATTAATAATAATTTTTTTTATTTTACTTTATTATTATTATTATTATTATTATTATTATTTTTTTTTAAATCTGTATCGAAAAGTTTTAATATTTCGTGAATTCCGGTGAAGTTTTGAAAATTTGTCAAAAACTTTGGAGAAAAATGCTAAACTTTTTCTATAATCTCCTAAGTAAACGAATGCACCTTCAAAAAAAATTTAGCAAACCAATTCTCTCTCCTCTAGAGTCAAAAGTTTATTTTATTAAAATAACTCTGAAGCTCTCTCCTCTCTCTATCGAAATTTCTTTCAAAAGAGATCTCTTCTCAGTAAAAATTGCAAATAATATTTTTTTTTTTTTCGCCAAATTCTCGGCGGTGAAGAAATCTGTCCGTTGGTCGATAGTTGCAATCAGCGGTGGCTCAGATCAGTAGCGACCTTGAAGCTTCAGGTGAGGAGAGTCGGCCAGAATCAACGAGCTTCAATTTGAATTTCGGATGGCTGAGGTTGTGGGATGTTGTTTCAGACTGAGACGAAGCAGCTGAGACTGAAAGCAGAGATGACAAACACGAAGAAATTGAGCTTTTTTGAGCAGAGGAGAAACCGTGAGCAGATCTGGAGCTAAGAGAGCTATGTCCCGGCAAACATCGACGAGAAGCAAAAGATGGTAAAGAGATCGAAGAGCACAGAGGATGTCGAGTTTTTAATTTCGAAGTGGAAGAAGATGTCGAGATGATATTTGAATGTCGAAGTTATAAAATGTCGATATGAATGAAAATTAAAATGTCGAGAGGATAATATCGATAGAAGAATAAATGTCGAGTGGATATTATCGATAGAAGAATAAATGTCGAGTGGATAATATCGACAGTTTGCAAAGGATCTCGAGAGGTGTTTCAAATGTCGAGTGGCTTAAAAAATTTCGAGAGACTAAATGTCGAGGCCCTTAGTAAACTGTCGAGTAAATTGTCGAGAACTTCAAAGGTTCAAATGTCGACAAGATCAAATGTCGAGTGCTTCAGATGTCGAGATGGCTGATTTCGAGTAAATTGTCGAGAAAGATGTCGAGATGGGCAATTTTGATCAAAGATCTCGAGAATTCAAAAATATGTTCATCGTCCAAAACTGTTCTTCGGCTGCAAAAAAAAAAGGCGACAATTTCGATCACGAATAAGAGGTAGCAGATATACAACTAAGCGTTCTCCATGAGCCGAGAGGAATCTGTGAATTCGGATGAGAAGTAATTGATAAAATTTCGAAAAAAATAAGAGCGAGCGAGTAGAAATTCGTGAGGCTTCGATGAGTTTGATCCACGAGTTCGGCTCTGATACCACTTGTTAGGCCGATTTTATCCAACCTTGTACTGAATCAATGGATTAGTATTACCTGTACGATGAATTACAGAAGCAATAGAGAAGTAATACCGATAGACGGATTGTAGAGTTGGAACGAGAGAGCGCGCGAGTTCTTCAGAAAAGTCGTCAACTCAAATATGATTCAGCAACCCTAAACACTAATGTGTTTAGGGTATTTATACATAAGTCCTAATGGGCTATTGGGCCCAATATAAGTAATATATCCACAAGTCGGATATATTTACAATTGGGTCCTAGATTAAGATGAATTACAAAGCTAAGATAAAATAATTAATTGAACACAATAAATATTTCCTAACATTAGCACTCGAAGGTTTGGACATTTCGGAACTTGTCTCTTCCGTCATCAACAGACAGCATATTCTGCCCACCAGTCTGAACTACGGCGTGGGTTCGACGACGGAGAAAACTCCATGGACGGCGGTGGAAGACGGAGGATACAAGGCTGAAATCGTAGCTGTGGCCGAGACTGTTGATCTCGCCGCCGGGGAAGAAAGCAGCGACGAGGAGGAGGAGGAGGAGGAAGTGGTGGAGCTGGAATTTCGAAGGGCGGCTGAGAAAGTCCACACGCACACGCCGTTTTGTCCCAAGTGCAATTCTCAGATCACCAAGGTGGTTCTCCGCCGGAAAATCCCCAAGAAGAAGAAGAAGAAGGTGGTCGAAGCTCCGTCCGCCGTCGACGACGACGACGACGAGCGCGTCGATTTACTTGGATGCTTGTCTTGCTTCAGCATTTTCACTTCTTCAGGTAATATATATAGCGTCTTTTTCTGCATTTTATAATCGAACGTAGAAAACCCACAATTTTCTTCCATACGTACCAGGGAAAAAGCTGAGCCCTTTCGGCAATTTATGGGGGAAGAAGAAACCCAGCGTCGACATGCCCGTACCATCTTCCGACGGCGGCGACGGAACCACCGAAGACCCATCTTGCGAAGCAGAAGAAGAGACTGTACCTCGCCAGAAGAAGCCCGCCGTAATAGGCGACGAATTACACGACGCACTAATAATTCCCGTCGCCGGCGATGGGACAGAAACAGTAACAGCAGCTTACCCAAGCAGCGGCGGCCTTCGAAAGCTCGACATCCTCAAATGCATCGTCTACGGCGGCCTCGGCGAGTCCATCGCCAGCCTCAGCGTTGTCTCCTCCGCCGCAGCCTCTGATGTCTCGACACGTAATAATACGTTATATAAACAGTTCGCAGATTCCTAGGTTTAACAATTAGTTTCCCCATTTTATTAGAATCATTTGTATCCATTTATTAATTCCTCCTACAGCGAAGGTAGTCGCCGTCGGCTTGGCCACCCTCATAAGCAGCATCGCCGTCTTTGCCCAGAACGTACGTACTCATTCATTCTCAACTGCACTACTGCATATCCATTATCTCATTACGACTAAAATCCTCGGCCTTTTCTTACACACAGCTAGTGGAACTGAAAAACGAACATCCGCCCAGCGGGACCCACAGCCCGGCACCCGCCGGCGGCAGGTACAAGCAAAGCAGCTCCTCGGCCACTCAAAGGAGAACTCCCTCGTCCACTTTACGCTAGCCATGATATCCTTCCTCGCCTTTGGCCTCGTGCCACCCTTTGTCTATGGATTCGCTTTTCGGGTGAGCGATAACAGACCCTATAAGCTCATAGCCGTGGCTGTAGCTGCTTGCCTCGCCGTGGGCGGGCTAGCTTCTGCCAAGGCTTACCTCGATAGGTGCACAAGGTTCGGCGAGTATGTTAAGAAGGTTTCGTACTATGTGAGCTTGGCTATCGCTGGCTCGGGGGTTGGCTATGCTGCTGGGGAGATGGTTGGGGTTTTGTTCGAGAGGCTCGGGTTTTTCGGGCCTGATGGCTCGTCGGGGACCATTGTTCCTTCGATGATTATGGGGCCATGGATGTCTACGTTTCGTTGATCGAAATGCTGCGTAAAAGTTTTCGTTTCTTGGGATTTCTTAGTATGGCGTGAGCAGATCGTTTCTGTAAGGATGTTGTCGTATGGCGTTGAATGGTGTAGAACATGTAAGACATTTGCAGATGCTAAGTTTGTAAGATATTGAGCGTAAGGTGCTTTTGTTTTGTGTGCTCTTTCTTCGTTTTTTTTTTTTTTTCATGCAATTGCTTGTTAAGAGCCACAGAATCACCAATCAATTATACATTCTACCTTACGAAAAATTGAAGCACTTACACACTTTAGAACTATGAATAATCAGAGGCAAGTAAGGCCAACAACAACTTTATGTAAGAGTTAAGGCTGTGTCTGGCCTCTGCCCTTAAGAGGAGAAATGCAAAATAAATTTAAGAAATAAATGGGTCATCGTCTGATCCCGAACCATTATTCTGCTCGGAATAATCATGGTCTTGGAACTTCTTCTGGTTACCAGGACGAGATCTTCGAGCATTTTCTAGAGAATGATTCAAGAAAACACACAGTAAGTACTCAGAAATGCACAGATTTATATTGCTATGAGAATGAGATGCAAGAAAGAGGGCACTCACTCTTGTTAGTTATGGTGGAGCGAGTCAAGGCTAGAAACTCGTCCCAGCTAAGTTTGCTGAGGTGCTTCTTTTCCTCCTCTGATAATTCGAAGTTGGGCTCTCTCCCACACTTGAATGCAGCCCTGCCCCAAGTTCATAGTCAGCATATCAAAGAATCTCATCGTGTAAATGTTTCTTCGGTGATTAACCGAAGAGAAAATAGGGATAAAGTTACCTGTCGTATAGACGAGCAGCTTCCTCCTGAGAGCCTACGGTTCCCAAATGGATCTGTTTCTTGTCGACTTTAATAGCAGCTTGCCATTTCATGTTCTTGAAATAAACGCCTCTCATCACGCATGGTTCTTGGTTATCCACGTGCTTTCTTCTGTGCCTCTTTCTTCGCTTAAACTCTGCCAAAAAAGAAAATTTGCCCCCAACACCTTCTTTAATAACAATAGTTTCATCCGTGGAGTAAAAAGAAGAACAAAAAACGAACCGGGAAATTGATGGACGGCAGGGGCATGATCATCTTTTGATGGGATGGAATTAGCAGATGGATTCGAATTCTGCGAACGAGCACCGTTCTCCAACGCTGTTTCCTGTGCCATCATAGTTAAGCTCGTGGTAATAAAAATCAAATCTTTTTCGCTTTTCGTGAAGAACCATCGTTTGCAGCCTTGCAGAAAAACAAAAAAAAAACCTCGAAAACTTACTTCTTTTGGCTTGCAACCATCTGCACTAAATGGCAGAGGGTTAGCACCGACTAACATAGTAGCTTCATTAGACGTTTTGTCCTGATTAGCAGAGCACAAACCTAAAAGCCTTCGTCTTCGAATGCTCACCATTGCGTATTAGTACGATTTATCCTAGAAAAAAAGAGTCGGCTCGATGGGCTCGGGACATTATGAGGAAAAAATTGAACTGAAATACCATCAGCAGTCATAGCGAAAGAAATAAAAGAGACTTATGCTCTGCCAATTCGTGAAGCTGCATTGAGAGTTAAAGAGAACGCTTAAAGAGGGCAAATGAAACTGAAGTCACATTATCAAACACCTTCTACTACTCAATTGCACTATCATGTATGTGAGGCCACTCAGATTATGTTTTCCCCTTAAAGCTGTTCTTTTTTGCAGATTCGCCTTTGTCTCTAAGTTTCCTTGTTAGATTTCAGATCACATAACTAATTGCTGCAAAAGGCAGATACGACATCCTTACATTGGTCCTAAAGTACGCACAAACTTGCAGCCATGAAATTGGCGACAGAAACTCGCGGAACTCAAGCGCAGAAATTAAAAGCTCGCGAAGCTACCCAAAAAAGGAAAGAAAGAATAATCAAATCTAAACAACTAACAGAGATACTTTCATCCCAAAAGATAACGAGTCAACCTCGTATAACCCACCACCTTTCTTGGAGACAACAACACACAGAGCAGAGAGACAAGAAACCCAAACGAAGAAAAGCAAATGTTTACACAACAAATTGAGAAAAATAGATAGACACCCACTGACGAGCGGCTCAATCCCTAAAAAAAGCCAAATCAAGCTAAATCAAGAGCTCAGATTCAAAGGCCTACGCCATAGCAATCATCGACGAGCACAATACCGCAAAGTCAACTTATGCGTACAAAAAAAAAGTAAACACAGAGCTCGTAAGAGACGCAATAGCTAAATCTACTTGTGCATATGACAAGATCCCACCACAAAGAACTGAGAGAACGCCATACCTCGGAAGTAAAGGGATGAATTAAGGTGGAGAGAAAACCTTTTAAAGGGGGTGGTGGTTCGTTTGTGTGGATTACAAAAGGAAGGAAGGTGGTGACCATATAGAAAGAGAAAAAAATAGGGCTTAGTTTGAAAGTAATACTACTCTTTACTCTACACATCAAGATTTTAGTTGTTTTTACTCATGCATCTACCACCACCACCTTTTGCTTCTTATTCTTCTTATTTATTTTTTCTCTTTTTTTTTTCACTATATCCCATTCCCACCCCATAAGTCCATGAATGAATAAATAATAAATAGATAAATAATAGCGTTCACTTTCAATGGTGTTATAAATAAGGTGGTCATAGAGAGAGATGGTAGTTAATTTATTAGATGGTTGAATAATAAGGGAAGAGAGGTACGACGACGGCAAAATGAAATAGAGGTTTATTGACGATAGTACCCTTGTGGAACTTTCCGAAAGTTGATGGGTCTTTTGTTTTGTCTCTAGTTTGGTTTAGTTTTATGTAGGCTTGGCAATTTACCATTTAAACATCTCAATCATCGTCATTAAATTTCTATATAAATAAGAGAAAAATCTGATCGTCGGCTTCGTATGGATGAACACGCGTGTCTTGCATGCGTATTCTACGTTTGGAGTATTATGTATCATTTGACAAGCATGATCAATCAATCGATCATTTATAATATGTGGTTTGAAATGAATTTTCGTAATATTCCCTTATTTATCGTCTCATTTTATTTTTGTTATTAATGTGACAAATGTCTCGAGGGCAATATCGTCAATCACTCGATATTATGGGTCGGCTGCGGATTAACGAAGGTAGGTTTGCGGAAGACTCTGCCGACGACTTCATTATTCAATAAATAAATAAATAAATATTTATTCATAAAGGCCCATTGGGCCTTATATGGGCTGGGTTTAGTTTCTGTTAAAAAGACGAATAGCTTCACTACTGTTTCAGTTGAAAGAAGCTTCTTCTGCACATCGACTAGCTGGAAAGAAAATTAGGGTTTGGATATTGGTTTTGAGACAATGATTTACGACGTGAATTCTCCTCTCTTCCGTTCCTTCCTCAGCCAGAAGGGTGGGGCTTCAGACAAGAGGTACTTTTTAGCTGCCAAGATTTCATTGGTGCCCAGCGATTGATTTTCATGGACAATTTTTCTTTGTGTTGAGTGAATGAATGTCTATCGTGTGCCTTTTTTACTCGCCTTCTGAAGGCCACCGTACGTGATTAGTCTTAGATCAGCTGAGCTGACGATAACTGCATAATTTGTTCTGGTTCTGTGATTATATTTTCTTTGTGGAAAGTGAGGGAAGTGATTATCGTTTCCTTCTTCGAATTCATCCTGGATTGTTTTGTATGTCTTTGTTAAGTTTTTCCACCACAAAGTCCAGCCTTTTATGTCTGGTACAAGTTTCCAGATATGGTTTGTGAGTTGAATATTGGCATGCCTTCAGTTTTAGGTATACATAAGAAGTATACTTCTTTGTTATTTATCCGATATTTTCTTCCATTTGGATGTTAATGCAGGAAAATGGATGAGCAGAAACCAAAGGAACAGAAGCCAAAGGCAAACGAAAACAAACCCATCATGACAGAGTGATCTCTACCTTGGATGGGAATCTTGAAGGAAAGCTTTAATGAAGTACTGATAATCAATTAGATTCATGCTTGAACGTTAGCTTTCTCTCGTTTTCCATGTGTTGCCTCCTATTTATCATGTTTCGTCATTCAAAGCTCTGTTCTCTGAAACTAGTTGACTTCTCTGGATAGTTCTTTCTTGGATTTGTGGGCCTTTTATGAGTGAGTCTTGACAGTGGTAAAAAATATATGTTATTGTACCGAGCGTGAATTGGAGTCTTTTGTGAAGAGGTCATACTTCATATCAAATGATCCATAACAAGACAAGGGTAGCTATCTTCATCATAAAAGTGGTAAAACTACACATTGGGTCCCATGTCTATTCTATCACGAAAAAGTGGAATTGAAAAGGCAAAAGGGAAGAGAGGTCGTGCATAAAAAGATGGGGCATGCAATGGAGTGTAGTAATTGAGTGGTTTCCCATGTGAATTAATCCCCTCTTTTTCTCTGTTCTAACTGACCATGAATCATCCTCCTCCTACCTTACCAGTGTCTAATAGATGCCTGTGAAATAATAGTTTCTTCAATGCATACGCAAAAGCAGAGTCTTGGATTATTAGCCCCTGTATTTTTCTCAGCGGAACGTGATGCTAATGATTATGATGTGGTCGTTAAATGATGGCGTAATACATTTTGAACATATGCTCGAAGAACAGCTAAGAAAGACTTCACCAAACTCCTTAAGGTCACTTGATTATCCATGTGATCGATGCATAGGCACTAGAAATAACTGCATGTTGTAGTAATCGTCAACCAATTCTCAGAATTACATAGTTCCATTTATTGCCTATTTGTACAGTCTATTTGTTACACCTAACAAAACAAAGCAAAGTGTTATTACACCTCTCACCAAGATCCCTAGTGTGTTGTATCCTGTCGGGATACATGGGGGCCCTGCTTCTTTTTTGCCTAAGTCAATCCCAAATAATGAAAATTCCTCTTTTGCTCCATCGCCATCATGATATCATCTTTTGCTCTTTAGTGAAGTAATTTCATTTATGATATGGTCACGGAAAGAAGGAATTTTTACTGGGCTGGTTGATATGAAACAAATAACAGTCTTTACTACCCCTTAACTAATTATTAGTAACCACCAAAATCTTTTCCCCTTATTCACGGCGCAAATTACACACATTTCATTACATCCCTTAAAAGAGAATTCTATCATCACTTCTTCACTTTCTCTTCTGCTCATCTTTTTCTCCCCTCAATTTTTCTATTCCACTGAAGGCCAGAAAAAATGTCTGATGATCTGTGCACTGCCAAGACTCCATTTTCTTCCCTCGCAATGTCCGATTTAGCCATTCCCATGTCTTTCATTCTCTCACACCCTCTCTACTTCTCATACTTCATCTTCTTCTCACCCTACCTCCTTAAACTAGTCTGCTTCCTTTCCCCGCTTTTCTTCACCACTGTTCTTCTTTCCGTCGCTTTTCTCACGAGCAAAGAGTTCGCAGTTCGAAGCCCAGTTAGTCTATCTGAGGGTTCTTTCTCTGCCCTTTTGGATTTACTGGGTTGGCCCAAGAAAGGTTGCGATGGAGACGAAGTTCACGTCGAGGCGCAGCTGTACGAGGTTTTCTTCGGCTGTAATTACGTGACAGAGGTAGAAAATAACCACGTCCCAGTTCATGACGAGCCATCAAAACCATCGCCTGATGAAAATTTCAGCGAGGATTTGAGCGGTGGAGACGGTGAAGTAGAAGAAAAGACCGTTCTTGGCCCTACTTTGGAAAATGCATGTCGATCGTCCAACTTCTTGAAGATCCTCGACGGATTCGAGAAGATGGCTTGTGGAGTGGAAGAGAAGAAGAAATTCAAGCCGACAAATAGCGTGAAAATCGATAAAGTTGTCGTGGGAAAGGTGAAACTATCATCGATGTCCACAGATGGATCCGAGGCAAAAGCTAGCGATAAACCACTGGGCATTGTTCAGAGGACAAACTGCGTTGAAGAAGACGACTTATCAGCTGCTGCTTCTTCTCGGCAGGCCAGCCTCCGCCGAAACGACGTCGTCAGCCCAAACGCCGGCAGCTCTCGGGCAGTCGATTACTACAGCAACCTGGGAACGTACGGTTCGATGAGGAGAGAGAAGGAATGGAAGAGAACCCTCGCCTGCAAACTGTTCGAGGAGAGGCACAACGTCGGCGGCGGAGAAGGCATGGATTCTTTGTGGGAGGCGTACGAAGTGAACTGCGATGGACAGAAAGTGAAGAAGCAAGAGAAATCAAGCAGGTCGAAGGAGATGGAGAAGACGAAGCCGAAGAAGATGAAGAAGGGTGGAACAATGGAGTATGATGAAGAAGATGAAGAAATGATGAGTGGCGCCGGCGCCGGCGGTCAGCTTTGCTGCTTGCAGGCGGCGCTTAAGCTGTCGGCGGGCAAGGTCAATCTTGGAATGGGAAAGCCTAACCTCGTCAAGATTTCAAAGGCCATTACAGGGTTTGGATGGCTGCACCATGCGAGCAAGCATAGCAAGAAGGTGCATAATATATAATTATATTATGTTGATGTGATTGAACAAGTGTTAGACTTTTTTAGGCTTGCGTATATATATGTAATGAATGGGTTCATGTAATTGCAGTTAGTTTCTGTTTGTTGATGTTGAGCGTTCAACAGAAACAATGTTGGGTAACATTCTAAGTCAACATCTGTTGGCCGAGAATGTTCCCTTTCCTAGTTTTATCTTTCATGCCCAAAACCTATTGTAATTATGACGTAGCATTTTTCTAGTATTGTGCAGGTTATGGATAAGGGCTAGAACGAATCAAACCGCGTTGAAGAAGCGTATAGGAGTTAGAGCAAAAATCGGAAAACAGCATACTAAAAATAGGCGACTTGGAGCTCAAGTGAAGATCGAGCAAGTCGAGCTGATCAAGTCAAGTTCCAACGGTCACTAACTGTCCAAATACTCTTAGTGGACGTTAGTGGACGTTGTGGGGAGTTACCAAGTCCTTTGGACAAGTCTCTTGCGAGTGAAGACCTATATAAGTCGAAGACTTAATCATTTCGAACTACGACGAACACGAGCGAAAATCAGAGCAGTTTGAGCGAGAGTTATTTTCTTGAAAGAGTTTTCTTTTTAGTCTAGTGGTTGCTGAATTCTTTATTGATTCGTAGGCTTTGGCTAGACTAGTTTTTTGACTATCTTTTTCGATAGTTTTTGTAATCCATCTTTCTAGTGGATCTTTACCCTTTGGGTCTCGCAGCAAGTTATTTGACTTGCTGCACAAAACATCGTGTGTGTTCGTTTCGTTTTTGTCACTAAGTTTCTATCATTTCCGCTGTGCTTTAAAAGTGAGTTCGAGTGTTGACCCAACATCACGTCCAACATCAGTTTGTTACTTAGTGTTTTTAATCCATTGTGTAAGGGACCGCCTTCAAAGTGGTATCAGAGCCTACGCTTGACGTCACTAAGCGCTTAAAATCCTCTACAATGGATATTACCAGTTCCAACAACATCGGCAAAGTCCCTGTTCTAGACGGCACCAACTATGCGTATTGGAAGGTCCGAGTTCGTCAGTGTATCAAGTCTATCGACGTGCGATCATGGGAAGAAGTACTTCATGGGTATACCCCACCAAGGACAGAACCAGATGCTGATGGCGAGGTTGTCGACAAGCCGGTCGAACAATGGTCAGCAGCCGAGCGAAGCCTAGCAGAATTCAATGACAAGGCTCTCAACGCCATTTTCTCCACGGTGGATATCTTTATGTTTAAGATCATCCAGAATTGTACAACGGCCAAAAATGCATGGGATCTGCTCGAGAGGTACTGTGAAGGTGATACAACGGTGCGAAAAACCAAACTACGCCTCCTCTTAAGCCAATTCGAGAATATCAGAATGAAGGAAGACGAGGATATTACGACGTACTTTGGGAAGCTTCTGACCATCTCCAGCGAGTGTGCCAGTCTAGGAGATCCTCTGTCAAACAAGGTATTAAATTCAAAAGCAATTCGTACACTAACAGAAAAATTTAATATGAAGGTGTCAGCGATCGAGGAGTCTCACAATCTAGCTACCATGGACTTCAACGTGTTGATGAACATTTTGAAAAATTATGAAACCAATCTTGAAGTCCAAAAGAGGGCCTCTCGTGGAAAGAGTCTCGCACTAGTCACCCAGCCATCCGATGAATTGATCGAGGTCGACCCCAGAAACGCTGAAGACATGGCCATGGTGGTAAAGAAATTCGCCAAGTTTTTCAAGAAGAAGAATGTTGTGCAAAATGCTGGCCCAACATTCAGAAAAGGACAGAATGCCAAGGCCGAATCATCTTCTGCCCCTCCGTTCCCTAAACGGAAACCTTTTGGGAGGCAAGATGGAAAGCCAAAGAAGAATATCAATTATGAGGCAGTTCGGTGTTTTGAATGCCAAGGTTGGGGCCATTTTGCCAACGAATGTGCCAACACCATTCGCAAACGTGGAGGTAAAGTCATGTGGATCGATCTGTCAGACGAGGAAGAGGAAGATGAAGAGGAAGAGCCTAAGCAATCATCTGTGATCATCCAGTCATTTTCTGACGACGAAGAAGATGAAGATAATCAAATCGGTCTTACTGCGGTAACTGATGTTGAGCCAACATCTGACTCAACATCTGTAAAACATATCATTTTTGATTATGATGATTCAAACTGTCTTGATGGTCTTTTGAGCTGTGATGATACAGAAACTGAGACAGAGTGTGGTGAAGAAGTTGTTAAGCAATTGACCTCGCAATATGAAGTAGAAAAGACGATCAACTCACAACTTCGTGCCGCGGTGAAATTACTGTCCGAGGAAAATGAGAAAAACGAGAAGGTCATTGAAGGACTAATGGATGGCATGAACAAGTTGGAAGCCGCTTTGACACGAAAGGACAGGGAAATCGACTCACTTCAAAAGCGACTAAATGATGCCGACAGAACTTTTGCGAAATGGAATAGGAGCAAAACTAGCCATGAAGAGGTACTATCTATTGGTGTTACTGATAAACAAGGTCTAGGTTATAACTGCCAATCTGCTCATGATAGTACAAAACCCTTGACTCTTGAGAAGTCTAAGATTGTCTTCGTTAAAGCTCAATCCATGAATGATGAAGTCTCAAATCTTAAGGATAGACCCGAGCATGTGACCCCAAAAACTCATGATAAATCCTTTGTATGTGAACACTGTAAGAAATCAGGTCACTTAAAATCACACTGCTGGAAATTGAAGAGAGAGATTTCTGCCAAGAAATCGATGTCAGCTGAGATGTTACCCAACATGTCCGTCAACATTGAGAAATCAGTGTTGAAGGATGTGGTTGGAGAGAAATCAGCCGGCACTTCTTCGAATTCTAGTAAACAGAATGTGGTTAAATCTTCTAAGAAAGCTTGGATTAGGAAATCAGGGGATAAAAGTCTTGTTGTGTATACCTCTTTGCGAGCTAACGTTACAGGTTCATGGTACTTCGATAGCGGGTGTTCCCGACATATGACGGGTACCAAAGAATATCTCAGTGACTACACGCCTTTAAGGAGTGGATCTGTGACTTTCGGAGGTGGTTCCAAAGGTAGAATTCTCGGCAGAGGAAGACTTAATGTTCCCGATTTTCCCAAGCTTAGCAACGTACTCCATGTAGAAGGTCTGGTCGCGAATCTGATCAGCATAAGTCAGTTGTGCGACGATGACCTTGAGGTAAGGTTTAATAAGGAGTGTTGTGAAGTGTTTAACCGAAATTCTGTTCTAGTGATGGCAGGTAAGAGATCTAGCGACAATTGTTACCTAGTTGGTGACAAAACTGGTGAGAAAGACGTGTGCCAGCTTTCAAAGGCCGAGGATGATGTTGTACTTTGGCATTACAAATTGGGCCACGTCAACTACAGGACACTGGAGCAACTTATCAAACATGACGCAATCAGAGGCATTCCTAAGCTTAAGGAGTTTGGTAAGGTTGTATGTGAGTCGTGTTTGAAGGGTAAGCAAACACATGTTAGTCACAATGTTGACCAACAAGCTGCCCAACATTTTAAAACTGCTCACTGTTTTCAGTTGATTCACATGGATTTGATGGGTCCTATGGAAGTTGATAGCATAGGGGGTAGAAAGTATGCTTATGTGCTCGTGGATGATTTTTCTAGATATGCATGGATTTTCTTTCTTAGGGAAAAATCAGAGTCGGTCGATTTTTTCAAAAAATTCTGTGCTATGATCCGAAACAATTTCAGTGCTACTATTTTTCGCATTAGGTCTGATCATGGTAGAGAGTTTGAGAATCAATCTTTTGATGAATTCTGTGATAAGAAAGGAATTGTTCATGAGTATTCGTCTCCTAAGACACCCCAACAAAATGGGGTTGCCGAAAGGAAGAATAGGACTTTGCAAGAAATGGCTAGGGTTATGCTACTATCTAAGAATGTGTCTAAACGTTTTTGGGCTGAAGCTTTACATACAGCATGTCACATTTCGAATCGTGTATTTTTTAGGCATGGTACAAAGAAAACCCCGTATGAATTATTAAATGGTAAAAAGCCTACGGTTAAATATTTTCATGTCTTTGGATGTTTTTGTTACATGCTTAATGACCGTGAATATTTGACTAAGTTTGATTCGAAGAGTGACAAATGCATATTCCTAGGATACTCATCTAACAGTCGTGCCTATCGTGTTTACAACTTGCGTTTGAAATCTGTTCAAGAATCAGTGAACGTTGTATTTGATGATGCTACTGATCTTAGCAACATGCCTCCTCAAGTTGATATTGCAGATGTTATACAAGCAAGTAACGAATCAGAAGAGCCTGCGAATGACAATGTTGAGCCAACATTGGACTCAACATCTGAGCCAGAACAGAACGAAGAGGCTGCTCCTAGTGAAGTGCGACGTGATCCGCCAGCTAAGATTCAGAAAGACCATCCCACTGATCTAATAATTGGAAACATGAATGAAGGAAGGAAGACCAGAGACAAACCACGAAAGGATTACAAGTCTATGGTAAGAAATGCGTGTATGAATTCGCTATATGCCGAGGTACGTTTTAACTGCTTTGTTTCTGAGATAGAACCCAAGAATGTCCTTGAAGCTCTCAAGGATAATTGTTGGATAAATGCGATGCAAGAGGAACTCTTGCAGTTCCAGAAAAACCAAGTTTGGACATTAGTGCCACGGCCGAAAGACATTAATGTCATAGGCACTAAGTGGATATTTAAGAATAAATCTGATGAACTTGGTAGGGTTGTTAGAAATAAGGCACGTTTAGTAGCTCAGGGTTACACGCAAGTAGAAGGTATAGACTTTGATGAGACGTTTGCTCCCGTTGCTAGGTTAGAATCAATTAGGCTTTTGTTAGCTATTGCATGTTGGCTTAACATTACATTACATCAAATGGATGTTAAGGGTGCTTTCTTGAATGGGTATATTGATAAGGAAATCTATGTCGAACAGCCTAAAGGGTTCGAAGATCCCCATTATCCTAACCATGTTTTTAAGCTGCAGAAAGCTTTGTACGGGTTGAAGCAAGCGCCTCGAGCTTGGTATGCGAGGTTAGCAACGTTTTTACTTGAGTTTGGTTTCACTCGTGGTGAGGCGGACCGCACTCTTTTTGTTAAGAGGGTCGGATCCGATATTTTGATTGCTCAAGTATATGTTGATGACATCGTTTTTGGCTCGAGCTCACAAGTTCTTTTAGACCAGTTTGTGCAGGCAATGAACACTACTTTTGAGATGTCAATGATTGGCGAACTAACCTATTTTCTAGGTTTACAGATTAAGCAAAGCAGTGACGGGATCTTTATGTCCCAAGAAAAATACGCCAAGAACACTGTCAAGAAGTTCGGATTGGACACTGCTAAGGTAATGAAAACGCCCATGAGTTCCTCGCAGAAGGTAAGTAAAGACAGTGTTGGGCAGAATGTTGACCCAACATTGTACCGTTCTATGATAGGCAGTTTATTATACTTATCTGCGAGTAGACCTGATATCATGTATAGTGTTTGCGTATGTGCTAGATATCAATCTGAACCTAAGGTGTCGCATCTTAATGCTGTTAAGAGAATACTTCGTTATGTGAGTGGATCGTGTAGCCTTGGATTATGGTTTTCCAAAGATACTAATTTGAGTCTTGTAGGCTATAGCGATGCCGACTGGGCGGGTGACGAAGATGACCGCAAGAGCACAAGTGGTGGCTGTTTCTTCCTAGGTAATAACTTGGTTGCATGGTATAGTAAGAAACAAAACTGTGTCTCTTTATCTACTGCTGAGTCCGAATATGTTGCGGCGGGTAGTTGTTGCACGCAATTATTGTGGTTAAATAGTATGTTATGTGACTATGGGTTAGAGTGCGAATCTGTGCTTATGTATTGTGATAACCTTAGTGCCATTAACATCTCTAGGAACCCCATCCAACACTCTCGAACAAAGCATATAGATATTAGGCATCATTTTCTGAGAGATATGGTCGAAAAAGAGTTAGTCCGCATCGAGCATATAGACACTAAGAATCAGTTAGCAGACATTTTTACGAAAGCATTGGATTCCGAAAGGTTCTCGGACCTTAAGAAATCCATAGGTTTGCACATGTTAGTTTAGATGTTGGTCCAACATTTGGATCAACATAGCATATGTCGATTTTGATAGTTACTGCTTTAATGTTTGGTTTAATATTCTGTTCTGTTTTCCTGTGAAATGTCTTGATTCTTCTTGATTGGTCCCTAAATGAACCAATCCCTCTTTTATAGGCTCTTGGTAATACGTCCCTAGGTACACGGCATTCGCTGTGACGATGTACTCTTTGCGACTAAAAACCAATCCTTTTTTTTTTGTGTTAAGCATGCTTATAAACTCTCTGCTAGATATAGGCTCTCGGTAATAAAATTCCTTAGGTACACGGCATTCGCGGTGACGATGTATACTATGCGACAAAAAGCCGATCCTTGAGGCAAGGGAGTATAAGGGCAGTGCATAATTTCGGTTGGATATGTGAGGTGAAAGGGTAGAAATAAGGGGAACTGATTTTGAGAAGAATTAAGCAGAAAAGTCTAGGATTACGGAATTAGAATGTTGAGTCAAATGTTAGGGCAACATGTGACTAACAGTTCGATATTGCTATTTTGTATTTATTTTTTTTTTGTGTGCTTTCGCTTTATTCGTGTCTGTCTTTAGTACTGCTTTTTGTTAGTCTTTTGTGTCTAGTTTAGTTATCTCTCAGAAATGCATTAGAAACTCTCGAAGAACAGCTCTTTACACTTGTCTCGATGTGTTCGTCTAAGTCGCTCAAACGGTTAGTATTTCTTGATTCTACCTTGACTTTTGATTTAGTTCTTTTTGGTTGAATCATGATACGAAGTGCTCCGTGGTTAATTTGCATGGCTTAGTCTTCAAACTGTTTTCCAGTTTTATTCGCATGACTTAGTCTTAAAGCTAGCTCCTATGTGCTCGATTAATTGGATTTGGTATATACTATTTTTAGCTTCATGTTTTGAAAAATCATGACTTAGTGTGAACTTATCCAATTTATGCAGTTTTCTCCTAGTGTTCAACGGTTATTTTTCTGCCCATTAACTCCATGTTTAGCTAAAGTAACTGCTACAGTGACCGTTGTGCCTTGCACGATTTATAAGTGGTAGATTATATGATTTTATTTAACTTGTCATATCATCCCACTTGCTTCACATCGTTCTTTACTTCTCTGAAACTGCTCTTCGTGATCTATAGTTCTTAGGGTTTCTCAGATTTTCGATTTTGATTCACTGTTTCTTGACGAAATCATGTCGAATTCATCATCTCAACCGAATGTTGACCCAACATTCGACCCTAACCCTGTTTATCCAGTTCCTCTACAAGTAATCCCAGGTCCCTTAGAGATTGTGGTCTACACCGGGCCTTTTCAGCCTCTTCGACCAGCCAGATCACCACCGCAGGCCGCCGAAGAACAAGCTCCACCACCGGAGACCACAGAAGTGCCACAGCCAACGTCGACAGTCCCTCCTACAGCGACGATGCCAAGCCAAGAAAGTGACGATGATGTACCTCTGGGAAATCGTCTCAAATCGCTCCACACCCGGCGAAGAAAATGCAAGGATGACTCACCGCCGAGCTCATCTGGTGCAATTCCAGAATCTGGTGCCCCAATTGGGGGTGACGAGCAGCCAGCGCCGAACCCTGAGACGGAGGAAACCCCTGTTTTCTCAGACCCTCTTTTGCCGGCTCCGATAGCTCCCAGACAGACGATTCCTCCGCCGGTCTTCACTTTCGCCAACGTGCCGCTAGGTGCAACTCCATTCCAGCTACGGCCGGTCCAGACAAGCTTGGTGGGAGGCGCAATTTTTGTCCCAGCGCCGTCGTCTGTTCCTCCTCCACAGCCTCAAGAAGTCGCGACGCCTTTACCTGGCGCCTCGAGCTCAATTCCGGGGACTGCAACGGCCCCAAAGACGAAGAAGTCTCTGCCAGGAACCTCCAAGAAGAAGAAGGGCAAATCCCAGACCCAGACTTCTGCTCCAGTGACGAAGCGACGAAGCGGGCGTATCAGACGAGCGCTGAACCCAACTTCCAACGCCGATGATCCCATCGATCTTTCCAGCGACTCGGTTGATACGATCGTCGACTCTACAACATACGACAGCCTCGACTCGGAAAGCTCAGATGAGGACTTCAAACTTTCAGGGGGAGAATCGCCATCCTCTGCCACAGAGTCTTTTACAGCCTCAGATCGCTCACAGAGCATCGATGTTGTTGGGGCAGATCTTGCTGAGACTCTAGCATCTTTGAGGAAAGGGTAGAAAAGCGCGCTGGTAAACGCCCCATGGAGAGTGATGACCAGCCATCGAAGAAAGCGAGGACTGAAAGTGCACCTCAACAAGCCGAAAGCCATCGAGATGTCTCCCCTGTGCCAGCCACTGAAGACAATGTTGGGTCTGATGTTGACTCAACATTAGAAGATTCTGATTGGGAGAGTCCCTTGCCCGACCGCATGTTCTACCGCCCAGCCAACGAGGAGCTGTGGGAATCCCTGAGTCAGAGACTCTTTAGGGTGGAGCGGGTCGTGGACGAAGTGAGCTTCAGGAAGTACGGCGTGATGCAATTCCTGGAATCACGACATCTCGGGCACATGGTGACGAGCTTGGGGACGTACTGTGACAGTATCGTCCGAGAGGTATATGCTAATTTGTTCTTTAACGTGGCTGAGGTTAAGTCTAAGAAGTATGGGAAGGTGTTTCTGAGGGGGAGACTTTATGATATGTCGGCTAGTGCGATTAACAGGTTTCTTCATACTCCTGATGTAGAAATGGGGTATGATTATGACAATGATACTGTGGTTAAGTTCATTACCGGGGTAGAGTGTCCAAGTGGGTAGGAAACTGTGCGGGTAGTGCTCTTACATCCCTGTTTTCGGTCTTGTTTAAGATTGGGGTATGTAGTTGGCTGCCTACGTCTAATGAGGTCAGGGTGACTGAGACCATGGCGCATTTGTTGTTTGCCCTTGGTCAAAATCTGCCTATTAATTGGGGGAAGTACATTCTGGACAATATGTCGAACCAAGCTGAGAAGAAAGGGAAAGGGGTTCTCCCTTATCCTTCGATCATCTACGGAGTACTTCTACAAGGTGGTTTCCAACCTACACGACGAGACTCGGTAATCACTCAGACGAGCCCATATCCTGTCCAGCCAAGTCATTTGGCAGCCTCTGGCAGAGTAGTAGATCTGCCCTGGCGCAGTCCTGAGCATAATGTTGACCACGATGTTGGTGCAACATCTGTGGCAGAGCAGGCCCTGAGAGCGCTTGATGAGTCCATCGCAGCTTTGGTGGCTCAAAGGGATGCTTTGAGAAGGATCATTTCTTCCCAAAAAGGGGGAGATAGAGCAGAAGCACCGAGGACTGAGCAGAGAGCGGAGGATCGAGCAGGACCGAGTGAAGTACAGGCTGAAGAAGGGCAGGGTGCTAACGCAGACCAAGCAGAGGGAGCTGAAGTGGAAGAAACGATCGAGAGTCTAAACCCTTAGACTTCGACTTTTGTGCATGCGCATTTTGTTTGTGTTTGCATGCTCGTTTCTTATTTCTCTGTGTGCTGTTTATTTTGGACCAAGTTATTTTTATTTTGCAGATCTTCCAGGACCTCTAAGGCATGTACTAATTTTCTAGTACTTCGAATAGTTTTCCTTACTATTCTGTGTTTCATCTAAGTCTAACCATTTTGTTTTTGTGGTTGAGTTGATGATTGTCTTTAGGGGGAGTTTCACAATGACTGACTTCTGCTTTGGTTTTGGGAAGAAAGATAAAAAGGGGGATTGTTGATGTTGAGCGTTCAACAGAAACAATGTTGGGTAACATTCTAAGTCAACATCTGTTGGCCGAGAATGTTCCCTTTCCTAGTTTTATCTTTCATGCCCAAAACCTATTGTAATTATGACGTAGCATTTTTCTAGTATTGTGCAGGTTATGGATAAGGGCTAGAACGAATCAAACCGCGTTGAAGAAGCGTATAGGAGTTAGAGCAAAAATCGGAAAACAGCATACTAAAAATAGGCGACTTGGAGCTCAAGTGAAGATCGAGCAAGTCGAGCTGATCAAGTCAAGTTCCAACGGTCACTAACTGTCCAAATACTCTTAGTGGACGTTAGTGGACGTTGTGGGGAGTTACCAAGTCCTTTGGACAAGTCTCTTGCGAGTGAAGACCTATATAAGTCGAAGACTTAATCATTTCGAACTACGACGAACACGAGCGAAACTCAGAGCAGTTTGAGCGAGAGTTATTTTCTTGAAAGAGTTTTCTTTTTAGTCTAGTGGTTGCTGAATTCTTTATTGATTCGTAGGCTTTGGCTAGACTAGTTTTTTGACTATCTTTTTCGATAGTTTTTGTAATCCATCTTTCTAGTGGATCTTTACCCTTTGGGTCTCGCAGCAAGTTATTTGACTTGCTGCACAAAACATCGTGTGTGTTCGTTTCGTTTTTGTCACTAAGTTTCTATCATTTCCGCTGTGCTTTAAAAGTGAGTTCGAGTGTTGACCCAACATCACGTCCAACATCAGTTTGTTACTTAGTGTTTTTAATCCATTGTGTAAGGGACCGCCTTCACTGTTCTTTTTTCTTTAAGATCGTATCTTGAGGGAAACTGAGAAAGGAAAAAAAATCACATCTTTGAGATCCAAGAATCCCTGCCCTGTTCATAAATACACAATGAGGAACGAACACTACGGAAACGAGTACGTTCAGACATGTAATTTCTTTAGATGAGAAGATTCTTCAAGTAAATGGAAGAACGAAGATGCTACAAGCTTTTCTGATACACAAGAATCTCAGGAATCTAACATTACCCTCTCATGGTCTATGTTCTGATGCTGCTTCTCTAACCTTTTTCCTGTTAAAAGTCGAACCAAGCCATACGAATTGTTTCAGACGAAGATAAACTAAGCATGCTTTAACATTGCATGAAGATAGCATAACATAACCACGAGCAATAAACTATCTCAACAAATATGAACTTCAGCACCACAAGCAGTGATTATAAGTCGATGAGTAATCAGCTAAAACAACTCACTTTCTGCGTGATTGGACGATCGACAATGGCCTTTCATAGCCATCGTCTTCATTCTCCTTGGTCTTCGATTTCCCAGCAGTTCTTGATTCTGGCTTCCAATTGGCTCTCACCAGCGATTCGCCCAGAAGCTGAGCTATGTTAGTGGCCATCGTTTCGACCTTCTCAATATAAGGAAACCTCTCCTCTTCGAAATGGTTAGACAACCATAGGTACATAGACAAAACTTGGTGCCTAGTCTCAAGATCCAAGAGCTCAGAGTCATTTCGAGCAGCGCCTTTAGGCATGCCCATGGCTACGTTCACGGGAAGCTTCTGAGAATACGTAGATGCGAATTGAAGGAGATGGTACATAGCCTTCGGATCCCTAATGTTGACGGGCGCAAAGCAGAAGTTGAAACGATCTTCCAAAGATATTCCCTGAACCTTCTCCAACATGTTGGCTATCTTCCTTATGTGGGCATGGTGGCAGAGGAAGTAAGAACCATCTAACTTACAGTTTTCGCTGAACTTTTCGAGGAGCTTGGCGAATTTGATTTCAGGGACTTGAGTAGCGAACAGCTCAACTTGCTCGTAGAAGGGAAAAAGCCCAACTTTCTTTACGTCGTCGAAGTCTTTCTTCAAGCACTCGACAAGGTAGTCCAGGTCTTCTAAGTGGAGAGTGGTGACTAAACCATCGGGGTAGATGCTTCCCCTGCGACCCGCCCTCCCAGCGATTTGCTTCACTTGGGTCGCAGGGACGGGCACCATTTTATCACCGTTGTACTTCGATAAATTATAGAAGACAATCCTTCGGATATTTAGGTTCAGGCCCATCCCGACTGCATCGCTGGCGACGAGCACGTCGAATCTGTTGCCTTGGCTGTTGAAGAGAGAAGCTTGCTGCCTTCGAGTCTCGGGGGGAAGAGCACCATATATGACGCAACACTTATGCTTTGTGTACTTTTCGATGGCCAGTTTAACCTCGAATATCTCCCTTCTTGAGAAGGCAACTACACAGTCGCCGGCCTTGACATTTTTTAAGTCGCCCTTGAGAGTCTCTGCCTCGACTACTAGCGGTTTGAACCTTTCGTAGACTTCCTCGACGAGCTCATCGCCAGTATCAGCGCAGATTTTCCTGACAACGTTCAGAACGCTCGGGTCGCCACATATGTGAATTTCGTCGGCCATTAGCCCGAGCAAAGCTCTTGTCCAAGCATAGCCACGACATGGATCAGCCATCATTTGAATCTCATCGATAACTGCTATGTCATAGAGTTCATCGGTAGAAACCATCTCCACTGTACATGCTATGTGGTTTGAGAACGGAAAGTACTTCTTTTCTTGGCCTGTAATGAGGCTGCAGTATACGCCCATTGCATTCACCTTATCGAATACTTCCATGGCCAACAACCTAAGGGACTGCAATATACGCCTTTCTTGGCCTCTGTGAACCTCAGCAGAGCGTTGTACGTTTTCCCGCTATTCGTTGGCCCGCAATGGTAAATTATCTTGCGTTTCATAGCCCTGGCGAAAGGGAACCAAGTGTGCGGCTTTGTCATGTCGGCGGACTCCACCATTTTCCTGAACCTCTTAATTTCGTCGGGGAATTCGTCGATGCAGAACTCAACGAAAATAGGGAACAGAAACTTATCAGCGTCACGCCCAGGCTTAAGGGAAAGCAAATACTTTGCTAAATCGTACTTACATTTCTTCAGGAAAAACGTACCGAATTCGCCCGCTGCGTGGGGGAAAAACGAGGCACCGATATACACGGCGAGGGCTTGGTTAGCAGCCCAGGCTGATTTCGAAAAATGCCCGAAAATCTGCCTCACAGAATCCAAATCATTCGTGTCCTTCGATTCGGCATACTTCATCTCCTTGTATATTTCAATAGGATCCATCTTTGCGTACCTCCGAAAATTCAATCCTTCTTCTTCTTGCACAGTATACTTCTTCTCATTGTCTGCGCCAACTACTCCCTTTCCACGATCCACTTCGATCGTTTCTTCATCAAGTTTGAAACTTTCAGCTGAATCTGAAATGGGCTTTCCATTTTCTGGGAGGGTGCAAAGCGAGTTCTTGCGGAAATTCCAAAAGCCGTCGAATTTCAGGGGTGAAGAATGCGACTTGTTTGGACGGCAAGGGCAAAGCAAGGATTGCGAAGGGTGCGAGCGATAACTGTGCAATAAGCGACTCTGAATAACGTATCTATCTTTGACAAGTTTGAGATTCTTATACGCATGGAGGTAAAGGAAGCTCTTCGCAGGGCCTCTGCCCATTGACGAATGAAAAACCGAGCGACAGATAATAGAATCTCAGATGCAAAAACACTTCAGCTACAACGAAAGCTCGGATCTTTGGTTCTCTAAAGAGTTGCAAATTGTGTTGCAAGAGATTTGAGCTCAGCTATTTGATGTGAGACCGTACGTTTCACTAAAAAAAATGACTAACTGAGTTGACGATCAATATTTCGCTCGACCGCTTGTCCCTGTCCGTGTGTTTGAGAGAGAGAGAGAGAGAGAGAGAATGTTCAGTAGAACCCTAAACCCCAAAGTATTCTGATTTTTAGAAATAATAAGATAAGAAAAAGGAAAATAACCAGGGAGATAATACTACTGCAAATAACGAACATGAAAACATATTTATTTTTATTTCAAACTCATGATAAAACGTTGTTTGGCCGTTTGGGGGAAGTCTTGGCATATGTAAAGGCATTTAGTTGGTAATAATAACCTCTTATTGATGTAGTAAAAGTGAAGCATCATTCGAAGCTAATGGGTTCTAACAGCATTCATGTTTGTTGATTGATATTGAAACAAAGATATGCCGTAGTAAAAATCCCGGCCCAGCTATATTATTCAAGAACATCAAGCAACATTGCTATATGTTATACAGACAATCCATTAAACTGTGCCATCGGCGACGATCATAAGATGGAAAGGAAAATACTCAAGGCTACTCTTCTCATCATCTTGGCTACTGATTCTTCTATTTCTTGCCTTTCTTAAGCTGCTGCTTCTTTGCTGTTGCATTGCCAGAAAAAAAAAAAAAAAAGCCAAAGAACGTGCAAGTGCAAAAGGTAAGATTCTGTGTCATAACAATTAACAAGACAGATGGAAGCTATGCAATAAGATAGATAGATAGATAGATAGATAGATAGATAGATAGATAGATAGATAGATAGATAGATAGATAGATACCTTGCTTCCTTTTGGCTTCAGATTTTGCGAAGAATTCCCTCCATTCGTCCGTTAGGACGAAGATGGGTTCTTCATCTTCCTCTTCTGATTCCAACTTCTCAGTTTCACCATCAGCAATCCTTTAGGAATATCGTCAGGGAAAGATGATCATCTTCCAATTGTTAGCCAAAGAAAACACAATAAAAGCTGAAATGACAATAGACGAAGACAACAGACAATAATCTGTAAGAGCTGAAGCACTAAAAAGACGCCCCCACTAGCAGATTCCACTAACCAGCAATCATGATCGAAGGAAACACAATTCAAAGAAGGAAAGCAAACACAATAATCGATGGATTGTTAAGGAAAATCATACATGATAGCGTCGTCATTTACGTCAGCAGAAGCAAATGGTTCTGGGTTTTGAGCTTGAAGCGAGGGGTACGACGCGGAGAAAGAGCACGCCGCGGAGTGATTACTTGGCTCTAAAATCGACTTGTGGAACGGACAGTTGGGCGATATGTAATAGAAATGGTGATGGCGATGGAGGTGGTGGCAGTGGTGGCAGTGGTGGCGGTGGTGATATGGAAGTGGTGGCGGCGGCGGTGGCGCTTTGCCGCCGTGGTTGGAATCCATGATTTTGACCAGGGTATTATCGCAAGTCAACGAATAAGCGAAAGTTCTTTACTTATGTGTGAATTTGAGTCCAAACAAGCCCATAACAATTGGGCCCAAACAAAGGAATAATAATAAATGGTGAAGAGAACTGCTAACATTAAACATACCATCTTAGTATGTAAAAAATTTCATATGTGGTGCAAGCACACCACCAAGAGGATGAAGAAGTATAACTCAATTGATATATGATTCGATCATACAACAATCCAAAATCATTCCTCAACACATCTTAGTATCTAAAACTCCTCCTCATTACATACACTGCTGCTCATGATATCTTCTACTCAGTCCATTAATCTTCGACAAGGTGGAACCTCTCTACGTCTACCTCAAGATGCAGCATTAAGAATAGGCCGTGGTGCTATTTTTCGACCCAAAATATACATTCTCGACGAGGGGCGAGCAGAAGCAGCGTAGGCCATCCAAAATTTACTCAAGAATCTGCATAGTTTGCTGTAATGAACTGCGATTGGCAAACCTACTTAGTGGTTCGATCTAGTAAGGAACGACATATGGCAAAGCAATGACATCAGCAGGTTCCAATCTCATCGCTTCAGACCAAACCTCTTTGGTTGGCACAGTTACAGAGAAAGCAGCTAGTTTTGGCCTCTTGGCCTTAGATTCTTCTAAGCTTCCAAGCAACCATTCTTGATCGTCTGAGATAGGCCAGTCTACTCGAGGGACCGTTAGTATCTGATCCAAATACTTCAAATCCGGGTGGGGTTTCATCGATTTGTGGGATTTACTTTTACTCGATTTCTCGGACTTCTCCTTGTCCTTAACTTTCATGGAAGGAGACGAAGAAAAAGTAGGCTTTGATGAAGCATGTTGCTTTGCATCATCTATTATCCCATTCTTCCTCGAATCTTTCTCATCGATCATAGTTTTACTGCCCTGTCCTCCCCAGGCCAAAGCCTTGTCAAAGTTAGGATCGCTAACTTTTCTTTCATTCTCGGTGGATTGAAAATCATTCCCATCAACTTTGTGATTGTAGACAACCTTTTGCTCCACCTTAGGAGATGGGCATGGTTCTTCTGTCTTCTTCTCCATGTCCAAGTTTTGTGAGGGAACAGAGCCATTACTGACCATATGACTGTTAGTCGCTGCTCTACCATTATCAGAGGTGCCATAACTACTGATATGTCGTGGCTCAGCCTTTGGCATTTGACACGGTTCTGTCTTCTTTCCAATTCCCAGGTGGTGTGAGGGGCCAAAACCCTTAGTCGTGTCTCTCCCATGATCTATAGCATTGCTGTTTTTCCCTACTGGTTTTCCATTGACCATGTGATTTGACGAAGGAAGAGCTTTTCTTGCAGCTATATTTGTAATATTTTGTCTGGGATGAGAACCGCTCCCATTTTGACTGTCTTGACTATGATGCGAGTGCGAAACAGCCCTGGGCGTGTTATTCGGTCGAACCCCATTGACTTTTTTGCAAACAAAGGATAATAAGAAAGTAATTAGATATTCTAGAAGCTTGATGTAAGCCTAAAAGATCTACATATCTCAAACCATGTTAACAGGGCAGGTTTGTCAACAGTTAACTGATGATGAAAACCGAAAAAAGACTCACCATGTAATAATCCGTTCGACTCAGGCGATGTACGGGTTTCTACCTTCTTCGTCGAGCCGTTTGATGGTTCATGAAAATCTACAGATTCACGGTTATTCCAAAATTGTTTGATCGGCTCGTTAATGCTCTCCGCCCCCTCCTTTTTACTTCTCTTTTCCTCTGCTTTCTGACCCTCTCTTCGTTCATGTTTGTGCTCATCACCTCTGATATCACTACTCCTCTGTTTGATCTTTTCGTTTTCCTCCTTTTTCCTGGGAAAACAGTCCACTTTGCGAGCGATATCATCATACTTATTTTGATTAGCAATGAAACCATTTTTCAAGTCCCTCGCATCAACTTTGAGGTACTGTGTGTTAGCGATTCTGCAAACGTCTCTCTTCTCCCCATTTTCTTCGTATGATCGAGCCACGTGATCATCGAGATTCTCCAATTTCTCCAACACTTTGGGCTTTCTCAGATCCGTGGGGGCAATTTTGTGGACCATACGACTATCCACCACTCCATCGTCATTTCTAAGCCTCTTTTCCAACTCGACCAAAATCCTAGAATCATAGATCTCTTTGTCAGGTTTGCTATCCCCATTTCGAATCTCCGAGGATCCTTCGTTTTTCTTCTCTTCGGGCGACTTATGTTTGTCCCTTTTCTTATGTTTCTTCTCTTTGTGCTTCTTTTCCTTTCGATCCTTACCATCTCTGTGCTTTTCACTTCTGACCTTTTCCTTCCCATCGCTTCTTTCTTTCTTTTCCTTATCTTTCTTCTCTTTCTTCTGTTTATGCTTCTCCTGATAACAATGTTCAACAATTCACCGCACGCATTTAAGGCTATCGTGGTGAAGAAAGTATTTCCGAAAATTATTCTGCAGCTTATAAAATAGCAAGCAAATCTATTAAAACACACAGTAGCACAAATACAGATTCATATGTTAAGACATTTCATTGACTTTACTACGAGTACTAAAAATAGGCTTTCAGCTACTTATGATATCACATATTAGACGGAAAAACTTAAAGCTCAACTTCTGATAATAAGATATATGCAGACCGTTAAATCTTATACGGAAAGAAAACATAAATGCTGAAAGTTACTAGTTATAATCCTAGAGAAAGTCAACTAAACCATATGTCACCTAAAATCACATGTCTATTGGTTCATTAAATCCGTACGTTGACAAAATACATTGTATTGCAACAGCCCAGTTGATAAAGACTGTCTCTACGAAGCACAAACCTTTATTACCAAGTTGGGACTTTCCAAGACAATCTTCTTCTCATATCCAGGCTGTGGAAAAGGAAAGCATCGAGACATTGTACACGTCAAAATTCTTGTCCGAATTTCCAAATGGAAAACGCCAGAAACTACTGTGGGCTCCACTCAACATGACCTGACAATCATTGGCAGACCCTGCATTAACCCGAGGCTTCCATCACATTGAGAAAGAATGCGTAAAGAAACTAATGCATATCGATTAGTCTGTGTATGACTATCACCTTATAAGGATCGCAACTTTAAACCAAGTCTAGCGCACTGTAAAACCACCAAGACCGAAACTGCAAGTGAAGGTTCTGAGATAAACTAAACTTGCCGTAGTTCTTTAAAGCTGAAACCGTACATGCTTCAATAGAATGTCCACTTTGATACCATCTTAACCAAAGACAAATTAACCAGTATCAATCAAGAACGGAAATGAGATGTCTAATAAAGAAAGTAGCTCCATACTACATATTTCGAATCCACCATGTGGAAATCAATTAGTTCAATACAAGTAATCAATCACGTGTATTTGGCATTCACCTAAAGTTATAGGATTTTGAGGTAGAAAAGAGAAAATAATAAGCCCCTTCTCCGGCGGATCAAACCCTAAGCTGTCGATCCAAGAAAAAAAAAAGACCATGTCAGAGGAACCTCAAAACATCCAATTAATTTGAACTAGTTAGGTAAAAAAAAAAAGACCTTTTCTAGAAAAAGAAATTAGAGAATCGCCCCACAAGAGCTCCCAGCTAACCGCTTCTGGCGGGTTGCGACTCCAATAAAAATCAAGTTTTGATTGAGAAAAAAGTTGAAAAATAAACTCAATTTCGAAGTTATTTGAAGCTTCTTTCCGAATCAAGCAGATTGCATTGCAAAAGCAAGCGCAGAGGATGATCAAGAAACAGCACCAATAAAGGGGAGCTCTCTGTCTCGACCCGACAATTCAATTTATCTCCATGTGAGTTCTCTCCAAGTAAGGCTGTAAGAGATCTTTCAATACCTCTTTTCTCCCTTTCTTAATTCTCTCACGGAAAGGAAAGAGAATGGAAATGAGCCTTTCGATAGCAAAAGAGTATATATATGTAGAGAGAGAGAGAGAGAGCATAAAAGAAGAATTAGAGAATGCGACTTGCGACTTGCGAGGACTAGTGGATGTTGTTGTATGTTGTATACTTTCCCCGCTTTCTCTTTTATTTCCTTAAGTCGTGTAACGTTTTCGAGGAAAACCCTAGCGAAGCTTTAGATAAGAGATTCTTGAAATGATGTGTTATTTTTAATTCCAATTCCATTGTCATAGACTCATAAAAATTATATGCAACTAGGCTTGTGCTGTATCGTATAGCTTTCTTATAAAACGTTGAATATTTGGCGTGAGGAAATATGTGGACCAAAATGTTCATACATACTTCATGAGCCATGAGATACGAGATATATATCGAAAAGTTCTTACATATATATATACATACATGAAATGTGATATATTTGGGCTTCAAATTTATGGGCCATGAGGAATACATCGAACTCATGAACGGCCCATTACCATAATCGGCTCTGATTGCTCAGTTGTCTGATGACGTGTCGCTCAATGATTGGTGGGTCTTCGTATGATATATCCACCTTTGACTAACCAAGCCAAGAGAGACGGGACTGAGCGAGCTAGTGAGGAATCTAACACACGAGCGAAGGAGATATGTATAAATCGAATGAAATGAGATGCAGCATTATCTTCAGCGCTGTTTCAGTTCTTGTATTGGTTGAATTAGCAGCGTTAGGTTTGGCTGAAGTTGAACCGTTGCATATGCTGATTTTCCCCAAGTGTCGATTCGTGATCTGATGGTGTTTCGATTTCGTTTCGTGTAGGTTCTGCGAAGAAATCAGGGGATGTGACGGATCTACATATCGGCGTGAAGGTAAAATGCATCTCTTGGTTTTTGTATTGAAGATCCAAGTTTGTTTTGTGATGCATGTACATCTCCGTGATTAAGTGTCTTGTTGCTGTTGATGGCCTTTTTTTCTTTCCTTCCCTTTTGTGATTTTGATGTTTGTTTCATGAAACTCTAGCTTCCAGCTCCTTATTGCTACTGAGTAGTATTGGTAATCTTACCTAATCATATCATGACCAAAGGAAAGGGGGAGTTTTAGGCAAAATGAAGTTAAACAAAATCGTTGAGTGTATGACTTAATGACATTAAGAGCTTAGGTCTTTGTTGATGTAGATCAACATTATGTTCCGATTGAGGGTATTGGGGTCTGAGCATAGTGTGGTAGCTTCTTTCTTCCGCAAACGGTGGGTTTGAGAAGATGAGCTGCACTTTTACCAAAAGAAGTTTCTATTTCATTTTGGAGGATTTGCTTGCACAATAATAGTTAGGGTTACCACAATGGTGGTTTATAGGTGTGTCATATGTGCTTATTTGGCACTTTATATGACACACCACCATTGTGGATGTGTCATGAGTATGACATTGTGTCATATTTATGACACAGTGTTATAGGAATTAAAAGGAGAGAGAATGTGGAGAAAGAAAAATAAATTATTTATTTATAGTTGTGGGTCCGTGTTATAGTAGTGTTATTATTGTGAAAAAAGTAGAATAAAGTGTTATAGAATAAAATATAGAAAAATATAGTGAAAAGCTGTGGCAGTATTATGGGTGTGTTATTGTTGTGGACACCATTAGTAGACTGGACTACGTAAGCATGATTTGGTGGGAGAGTTGGGGTTTTAAATGAGAATGAAGCTTGTGGCAACCCCGAGACCGAAGGATATGGATGCTGAATCTTATCAAATGACCTGACCCACTATTATTGCATTACATATTCCTGCGTTTTATCTCTGAAAGTGGGATTGTGTAATTTACCTTGTTTTTGCCTTTATTGGAAGTCTTGCTTCTGTTTATTTTGTGCAGTATAGGCCCCCAACCTGTGAAGTTCAAGCTCACAAAGGGGACAATATTAAAGTACACTACAGGGTAAGTGAACTGTAGGCTCTTTTCCCCTTCAAAAATCGAGAATTAAGAACACGTGCTGAGGTTTTTACTCCTATCTTGACAATATTGGAGCTAAAAGTGCAATTTTTCGGTTGAATTTTGTTTACAAAATCTTGCCGGTTAGACAACCTGGAGTTTGTTCAGTGTATAGAATATACAGTTTCTCTCATATATCAACGCTGGTGAAAAGAATAATTTTCTCCAGTTAACTATGTTTGTGTTCACATAGAAGCTTCAGTTATTTTTCTTGTATGCTTACGTGGTTCCAACTCTGTTGGCATTCATATCATAGGGAAAGCTTACGGATGGAACTGTATTTGATTCTAGCTTTGAACGTGGGGATCCAATTGGATTTGAACTAGGTAGTGGCCATGTGATTAAAGGTCGGTATATTTTGCTACTCTCTCTATTTTTAGCTAGCCATTCTTCTTGTCCAAATGTTGTGAATTGATACTCCTTCACAGTAGTGTGCAACATTTCCCAATTCCTTTTTTGGAGCCTTAAATTGATGCCATAGTTGGCTCGGGGGCATAATGTCATCTCAGAAGCAAATTCTGGCTATTTAATGAGTTTGTTCGGGAGATAAGCATCTCTTATATTTTTTAGATAAAGCTGCTGATAGAAATACGCGATGTTAAATCCATGCAAGCATCGATAGCCATATTAGATCTTCGACTCAGTGAAACTTTAGCTTCTATCTGAAGATAAAACTCCACATATTGAAGCTGTTATATTTGCAGGATGGGATCAAGGACTACTCGGAATGTGCTTGGGAGAGAAGCGAAAGCTGAAAATCCCCGCCAAACTTGGTTATGGCGAGCAAGGGTCGCCACCTAAAATCCCAGGTAGTGCATATCATTTAAGTTAAATATCCCTTTTTTCGCCTTAACTCAGTTAATCCAATTTGATTACAAGCTATATGTGCTGTGTTAAAATTTAAAATGTCCCAAACATATTCCCCTGACCTCTCATGACACAGTCCCTTAAACATCTAAATTTCTACTTCTGCTCTTTCATGTAATAAAAAACTCACCGCCCATTTCTGCGTTTTAGGTGGGGCGACGCTCATATTCGACACTGAGCTCGTCGGAGTCAATGGGAAAACACTGAATGGCGAAAAACCCGTCGAAAAGCCAGACGACAGCGAACTATGAAGTTTCGTCAAGTAGGTTCGAATTATTCTATCTTCTCCAAATCTGTTATTAAAACATTAGGTTCTTCCAAGGCCAATCCTTCTACTGTGAGCTTGAGCATCAAATCTTGCCCTTTCAATAATGTAGTAGATCATAATTTCGTACAAGAAACTTTAATTTTTTAATTTAAAGTCTCGTCCCACTTGAAGATCTTGCTCGTACTTGGTGGTGGTGATTCTCTTTAATGATGGCTGTTGTTGACGATGAGGTATGGATTAAGACATCATAATTCATTATCATTCAACTCAACAACCTCTGTGTAAGATCGTAATCAGAAAACGTTAATCCCCAGCTAAGCAACTGACTATTGAGTTTGACTAGTCGCCTTTCTCTTTATCAATACAGCTAATTGATTTCGATATTCAATAAAAAGTGATTGATATTAATGTAATAATAACGACCCACTTAGCCTTTAAGTGGCCAAAACAAATATGGAAGCTTTTATTATCAAGAAAAGCATACGAGCGAAAGAGAGGCCTTAATCTGATAACAAGAAAATTTACAAATTTTCGTCGAATCAATGTTTTTTGTATTCTATCCAACCATAGTGATCTTCGTTGTTTAGAAAATATTGTTTATGGGATGGAGCTGTTTTTATGTAAAGTTTCTAATTTTCATTCGCGATAAAGGTATATATATATATATATATATGCAATATTTCTTAGACAGTAAGGGAAGCTTCTAACAGTGAAACTGCCAGAAAAGCTATAACTGCCCCACTGCATTATTGTATTGCATGTTTTCTAATACATATTTTTAATTATCATATTTTGTTTTTCTACAGACAGAGTCTATATTATCACTAGATTATAAAATAATTAGTCGTTTAACTCTTGCATGCAAAAGATCATTTTCAGGGAATCTTTCTTATTGTTTAATAAGTCTCTCAGATCTGAAAACCAATAATGGCTCTAATTAAATATTAGGAAAGCTGCAAATGCCGAAAATCTTTTGTCAAAACCCATAAAAAAATATAACTCTTTTGATTTTCTTCTAACAACCTCTAATCAAATTGTTAATTTACTTTAGAGTGTCGCCACTACTTGCCCTTTTTTCCTGTTACAACTTTTTAATCTCTTTAAAATTAAATTTTTTTTTATACAGGTTCGTTGGGCTAGTCAGAAACTCACCATTGACAACCTGGGATTCTTTTAAATGTCTCCATGATTAAATTCTAAAGATTAAAAATAAAGGACATTCGTTCAAGAACTACATCAATTTGCAAGCCCAACCATTATCTGTAGTTTTTTAAGTTCACACAAACCACGATTAAACAAGTAGTATTCATGACTTTATTAAATATCATGACTCGGCCATTTGACGAAAAAGGACTTATTCCATTTACTATTTTGCTATCTTATTTATTTAACTTTAGGTAAAATTTTGAGAAAAAAAAAAGTCCCAGGCCCTCCATAAAATCTGGCACTTATTGTGATTGACTGAACAGTACAACTAAAGTTCAACTGAAGTCATTTTCATGGCCAAGCAAGACTGCCCCTACTCGCATAAAGATTAACCATGGTAAATTAGTAACCATAGATAGAAAAATTGTAGGGAATTCGACTTGTACCTCTGTATCTACTTTGAAAACACTTTGGATACCGATTGGAAAAGCGTTAAGCACATGGGTACCATCTGGAATTTAAAAATACTTTAGGTATCAGTTGGAAAAATCTTAAATACGGGGTACCTACAAGAATTGAAAATAACTTTGGCACCAGGTGAAAAAGCCTAAAACACATGGTTACTAAGTGTAATTCCCCAAAATTATAATAACTAATTACTATAGCAGTTGAATTACAATACCTCAGAAAAACCTCTTCATAACTTACGCACTACACAACAGTACAATAGATGGCGCTGTGGCAATAATACTTGCACCAATTTAGTAAATCTCCCAAAAATTAATAAAAATAGTAGAAATATATATTAATTATAATATAATTCTCCGACTAGTTGTCGCATATTTACAGCAGGGGCCTCTTTTCTTTGTCCTCTTGTTTACCTTCTCGTACTTGAGAACTGAACGAATCAAAGCTCCACCTTTACGTCTCTGGTCTGATCTGTAACCGAAACGTGTGTAATAATAATAATTAATCGTAACAATAAATAATAGTTTGTTGCTATAAACGATCATCAAGTAATAAGCACAGAGAGAGATTGATCTGCTGTCATTACCAGCAGGAAAGTCGAGTGGGTTATGCGGAGTGTTAGATAAGCTCAATCTAAGAAGAATAAAATATAATAATACCAAATAGCAAATCTAGAAGATAAGGAAAAATCAATCTAAGAGCCGCATGAAATATTTGAAGACCAAGGCGTGAAGTAGCAGCCAACCAAGTAAGAAAAATGGTGAAAAAGAAGAGAAATAAAGGCATGCTATAGCCGAAACTTTTGATTCATAAGATTGTGTAGTATTATATTTATTCTCCCTTCATGTGTGATGTATCTATATATACCTATATTTGTAGGTTGAAGAGAGTGTGGGAGAGAAAAAAAAAAACATATCTAACGTGGAGAGAAGGCACATCGTGCCATGTGAGCTTGTGTAAAGTGAGAAAAAAATAGAGTAGCTTTATTCTTCAGTTTGGTAAAATTCCTCCTCACCATATAATAACTCGTTCCTCACATATATAAAAAAATAAAACAACAAAATGGTATCAGAGCTGATGGTGTCAAAAGAGCCGAAGGTATCAACGAAACCGTCAGAGCCGATGGTGATGCTGAAATTACCAGGTGTTGGAATGCCACTCCCGCCAAAACTCACTGAAAGTAATTACGTATGGTGGAGCGCCGAGACCAGAGCATTGCTAAAATCGGAAGGCTTATGGGAAATAATCGAAGATGGATATTCACCAGATACGACGAAGTATACAAGGTCGCAAGGGAAGACGTTGCGAGTTGCTGCCATAGAAAATAGTCTCGCGATCGTCGTCATCCGCAAAGCGGTAGAATTTACTGGTGCTAGAGTGATAGGTGCAACAACAAACGCCAAGGAAGCATGGAATCTGTTGGAGAAAGCGTATAAAGACGCTTGCAGCAATCAAGTTCAGCCACAAAAACAGGGCCAACTTGAGACAACGAAGGAGGACGAGAAGGACGTTGAGGGCGAACCCGTACGAGAAGAGGTAGCTCGTGTCGTGGAGAGCGAGCGTGATAAAGATCACGCTGAGCCAGTGGTGGAAAAGAAAAAAGCCGAACCACCACAAAAATCCGAGATGGAAAAAGAAGAAGGCGAATCATCAAAGATGAAAGCCGATGGCGATAAAGAGGAGGAAATATATCCAAAAGCCGGAGAGCCCGTGGAAGACGAAAAGGAAAAAGGAGTTCCAAACGAAAAGGAGCACGAGAAAGACGAGGCGTATGAGGAAACGACGCCACGACAACCTCCTGAGAAAGTCGAGGAGATCGACGCGAATACGTCGGAAAATGCCGACGCGATGAAAAACGAGGTCGACGATGCCATGCATGCGACGTCGGACGAAGGTAATGATAAACTCCAAGAGGCAAACGTAAAAGCCATAGAGACACCCAGCGATGAAGCTGTTGAAGAAATAACCAAGCATGCTGAAGAAGCCATGCGAAGAGAGAACCAGGAGCGCGGCGTGAAAGAGACGACCTGCGCAGCCACGGCGGAGGCCATGCGACCTGTTGTCGATAAAGTCACGACACAGAAGACTGGAGAACCTACGGAGGCCAGTCTTAACGAGAAACAACGTGTTGACGAAGAAAAAGTACGTGAGAAAGACAAAGAAGTGAAGGAATGGATCAAGGCGAGAGACAGCCTTGAGGTCTACATAAACAACTTGAAAAATCGAAGCAACGACAAGTACAAGCTTGCCAGAAAATTAGAAGCGGACGAGAAGGACGAAGTCAAGACGACGACCAAGGAGACCCTCGAGGCGATAGACGATAACCAAAATCTGAAGAAAAAAGAGAACGGCGAAAATCGCAAAGAAGTCGCGGAGGAGGTCGTAAATAAAAGCGATGTGCTCAAGAACAACGAGACGGAGAAGTACATGGTCGTCACCATGGAGGAGATTAACGAAAAGGAGTACGAAGGATTCGATACGCCAGATTCTAGCGACGAACCGACGAGCCTGACGAGCTACGTCCCGAAGATGGAAGAAAAACATGCATATATTTATTACAGCACCGGCGAAAGCGAAAAGGCCATAGAGAACTGTCTATTATTTGAACGCGCGAGGAAGAAGTACTACGAGTTTTTGCACGTGGTTGATGCGATCGATGATTGTGCAGTCATGCAGCTGAAAGTATACGATAAAAAGAAGTTGGTCTTCATTACTAAAGAGGATATGAAGCTAGACGACGAAACTGAGGAGGTTGAGATGGTCGTCTACGGTAAGGTCGCCGACTTACCCAACTATCTGGTAACTGGCGAGTACGGCTGGACAACAAATTTGGAGAAAATTACGAAGGCAGTTAAAGACGGCAAATGGCGAGCCGCAACATATGACAGACGGAAAAGAGTTAAATTCAAGGAGTGTCGAAAGACGGCAAGGTTTTGAGATTAAGGGGGGAATTTGTTGGATAATCTCAAATCCAACCTGGGGCCTACACGAAGAAAAAAAGGGAAAAGAAACAAAGAAAATAAATGAGCAACCAACGTGATTCAATAGACAAATAAAAGTCTAAGATATGTACCAAAGAAGTCTATGATACGATCTCATAGCCGTAATGAGGATTTCGATATGATCTAGATAGGATTTCTGTGTCCTATTATCAAAGATGTATTATATATATGTATGTGCATGGTGAGAAGAAGACGTGGGGAGTAGAGCTGTGAGTGGGTTTAGAAAAGAAAGAGCATATGCTCCGTGTGCAATAGAGAGTAAAAAAATAAAAATTTCCTCCTCTGTCAAAATTCGTTTCTCCCCTCCCATATCAAACTTCCTCCTCAAATATACAAAAAATAAAACAACACGGAGAACCCATATGGACAATGCTATGCAAATCATCTTCTCCGAAAGCTGGAAACTACATGGAAGAAAAAAGTCCGATTTTTTTTTTTTATAAAAAAATGATCTTTTTATCTTACTATTACTACTGTTATTAATCTTGTTTTTACCTCACTAAATCCATTGAGAGAAGGGAATTGAATTCCTAAATGGTCCACTGAAGCATTGGCATCATTATTCAGCGGTTGATGTTGTTGTTGTACATTTTGATGTTGTTGTCGTTGATGATGATGATGATGATAGAACAATGCTGTTGAAGAGGTATCATTATCTATACGGTACATCTGCTGTTGAAGAGTTCCATTTTCTTGAAAAACCTAAGTAAGGACCCATCAAATCATTCGTCAGAAACAAGGAAGAGAACAAAAAAAAACAGAAACTTCAGTTTCATGTAAGAGAACAAGTAATCAAAGCTCACTTCCTCTGAGAGAGCGTTAATATCCATGCCTGGATTCACTGCAGCTAGCTTCATCGACAAGAACTGATGCGTATAGATCAATCAAAAGTAAAACTATCATGAGGACAAGGAAACATAGTTGATGATCATATTCATGCATTAGCCCAGCCAAGTGTTTTTCTTGATCTTAGTACCTCGACTTGGCGCTGTAATGACTGAACGTAGTTTATGATCTCATCGAGCATCAGGGCTTTCCCAGTAACCTGCAAAAAAGGCTCAAACTATAAAGCATAATTCGCATTTCTTTTTTTTTTTTTATACGAATTCAAAGATTCTGCATGCGCAAAGACCTTATTGCAGCCTGGTACGAGATCTTGAAGCAGTTTCATTCTCTCACTGATTTTCTCTCGCCGGACCTGATATAGGCAGACAGGGGAAAATGAAAACCCCATTCTTACATGCTCTGTTTAAGGTAAAAGAATGAGGTCAAAGTTGTCATTTTTACTCTCTCTGCAAGACTGTGGCTGTCTGTGGCTTGACCCCTCCTTGCTCTGACATGGATGTAGTCCTTAGGTGGCTCGGAAAGCTTTTCACTTTTCGCCTTTTGCTTCTCATCACTTCCATCGTTCGTCGTCGCCTCTGTTCTTGCATCTCTGTTCTCTGTTCCGACGCTTTCCGTCTCCTTTGATCGCTTCGTAATACCTCCTTCGCCTTCGCCTCCGTTCGACTGAAGATGAAGACAACAAAGTTCGAGGTTTTCTGTTTCTCTTACAAAGACTTCTAAAAGAGGACGATCTCAGTTAGTGAGTACCTTCGACGGCCTTGCTTTGGGAACAGCTTTTCTCTTCTTCATATTCGTTTCGCCGCCGACGACTAGCTCGGAAACAGAGGACTCTTCGTTGGAATCAGAGCCCATCGGAAATTGGCTCGCGTTCTTCAACTCCGGCGGAGATCCGCCGCGTTTGAGAGCTGGGCTGCTCGAAACCCTCGGCAATTTTGGCGGCAAATGGTCGGATCTGTTCGCCAGCTCAGCACCGTCGAACGTGGTGGTCCTTCCGTTGAAACTCCTACTTCCGAGGAACGCCGCCGCAGGGAGGGGAGGCAGCGGCGAGTTTCCCCAACTGCCCACGTGGCCGAGAACCGGCGGCAGGCGCGGCGGCTTGGCGACCAATCCGCCGAGGGCGAAGGCGTCGTCGGTGGTCAGAGGCGGCGCCGGCGAGGGCATGATTGAGTCTAAATGCGCGTAATACTGATGATCCATGGAGTTTACGAGGTTTACACCGTTCCATGGAATCGACATTGCGCCGTCGTAGTTCTTCAAAGAGTAATCGTTCTCCATGAATTATGATCGATCACAAACTACTATTCAATTATGTAACTTTTTTATTTAAAAAGAAACGCTTTTTTTATTTCTAGAATTGAGTTGGGGAGGAGTTGAAAAATGGTGTCTATGGAGACATATTTATGGGCTAGCAGGATTACGGTGTAAGAAAGCTCAGTTGCAATATAACGAAAAAATAAATAAATGAAAACCGAGTGTTTGGGGAAGAAAAAGAAACAGAGCGGAAAGTGAAAGAGGAAAGGAAAAGGTAGGGTGGTGACGAAGTTATATAGAGAAAGATAGCTTCTCTTTATCCTTTTTTTTTGTTGGCTAATATTTTGTTTTTTTACTTTTTCTTGTTTTCTTTGTTAAGTGAGCCGTTAAAAGTGGTGGGAGATAGTGGTTAAACACCGGGCCTTGGACGGTCAAGCGCCATGCTATGTATAAAAAGTATAAACCCTCACTAATATCAATATTTCATTAAGTGCTCGTTTGCTATATTTAGAAGGGTTTAAATAAGTAAGGGTTTATATAAAATAAATTAATGGATATAAATAAAATATGTGTTTGGTTATTAGATTTAAATAAACACATGTGAGAGGTGGGTTTATCTAAACCGGTCTGCATGGGTTTAGAGTGGTTTTAGATAAACCTGCGAACCAAACATACTAAGATATCATAAACCCAACTTTAAAATATTTAAACCCTCCAAGCAAACAACCACTAAGGGAATTACTATTCACCGCCCCCTTCCTAGTCACAGCCCCCTAAAGGGCTGAAAAAGACGTTTTTGCCCTTATAATACTTAAATGAATTTACAAAAAAAAACTAACGTGTATACAAAATTCTGGTACGAAACATTGAAAATTACACACACAAATAAATTATAACGATCTTCGGCAATGGACCGAAACGGAAAAAAATCGATTTAATATTTTAGGGGCGATCGATCAATATTTTCGTCCCTGCAATTATCGAAAAATCGTTCGTACGTAGATGAATTATCAAATACGGGTCGGAATCGTTGAAAAAAGTTCCGATCGAAAGAAAATTTCGGCCGGCACAAGGCGTAGCCGAACAAAAATTTCGACCGTGCCATGTGCCGGCCGACATTACTGTTCGCCATCACAGTGCCGGCCGAATTTTTCGGTCGGCCGGACAGTCCCGGCCGAAAATCATTTTCGACCGGAACTGTTCTGGCCGACGGCCGACACTGTGATGGCCGAACAGTAATTTCGGCCGGCACATGGCACGGCCGAAATTTTTGTTCGGCTACGCCTTGTGCCGGCCGAAAATTTCGATCGGCCGTGCCGTGCGCCGACCAAAATTTTCTTTCATCGGGACTTTTTTCAACGATTCCGACCCGTGTTTGATAATTCATCTACGTACGAACGATTTTTACGATAATTCGTTAGGTCCCTGCACTGCAGGGACGAAAATATCGATCGATCGGCCCTAAAATGTTAAATCGAATTAATTTTTTCGTTTCGATCCATTGTCGAAGATCGTTCGAATTTATTTGTGTGTGTAATTTTCAATATTTCGTACCAGATTTTGTATACACGTTAGTTTTTTCTTTTTAAATTAATTAAATATCATAAGGGCAAAAACGCCTTTTTTCAGCCCTTTAGGGGGCGGTGACTAGGAAAAATGGGCGGTGAATAGTAATCCAGTATATAATTATAGATTTTTTATCACCGAGTTTTATTTTTCTATGGAGATAAAATAACAATGTCATTCTCTTAAAGATTGCTTTGTGTATTTATCTATTATTTTCTTAGCAATGTAATATTTGATTTGCAAATAGGAGGAGATAAAGCATTTACTTGAATATAGATGGGACTTTCTAATTCTAACATCACGAGTGATGTAATACTTACGCACGGTTCGTTTTCATCCATTTTAGAAAAAATATGAAATAACATGTATAGAGAGTAGAGATATGCAATTTGTTTTATTTAATTAATGCTATTTTTGATTGAGAGTGAAGCAATGTGACCTTTACAATATGGGCCTCGAAGTCCACAGCTCAGTCGTAATTTAATTGTACTATTGCCCGCTCCTCTAAATCTAAATCTACTAATTTCGATTTTATATTCCACAATGATTGGAGTCAACGTGGTAATAAGTCAAAGAAGGTTAAAACAGAAACCTAAACTACAGATATTTACAGCTAATTTAACGCATTTAATAAATTGTTCATCATTTATTTAATGGGGAAGAAAGATATCGTTAGCGTGTTGTTTCAGTTGGTCAATCATTGCATTATTTTCCAATTTTAACCATTTATATCGGGTTTTTGTCGGATTTCCATTAACGACATCAACAATTTACTCGGAAATGTTTTCTAAAACTTAATAATGACGATGATGAATTTTTGATTGATAATTAGTAGGCGAGTATAGATGATGCCCAATTGGTGATTTATTTAATTTCCCTGTCACACCCCAATCTTTATCAAACCAATTAATATTCTAAGGCGTATCTTAATGATGGAAATCTCCTTTACCTTTTTATGTTCTGAGTTCTGACATTGCATTAATCAAATCATCCCCAAAAACATTGATTTTAATTAAAATCTGTCAAAAAATAATAATACTAGGTGCATGATAATAAATAAAACCAAAGACCCATTTGTTTAACTTATTGTCGTAATAACTAATAAATGTCTTGTCCATCCATGCAAAGGATCCTAAAAAGAGATGCTGACATGGAAATCCCAGGTTCTATATCACGTAATGTTAGGATCGTTGACCAGGTGTTAGAGGGGGTGAATAACACCGGTCACCATTTTTCGTTCATCGGTGGTTTCACGTCCGGTTAGAGGATGAAACCGGTTTCCAATCTTCAATCAAGGCCAAGTGCGGAATATATTAGGCTTGATTGTGATCTATGTATGGCGGTTTGAGTACGCGGGTGATTTGGTCCGGTTTGGTGTATAGAGGCGGTTGAGACATTTTGTCGAACACCTTGGGTGTGGATATTTGGAGTGTGTGTTTTGACTTGTAGGAAAGTGACAACCGGTTTGTTTCTGGAAGTTCGGAGTTAACTCTCCTACGTCTCCCCTTCTTACTCGTAAGGAAGGTTCACTAGACTTCAGTTATATACTCACTGTACAACCTACCTAGCTGCCCTCAGCTTAATCTAGTGAATCACCTAGGCAGTCGTATAATACAATCCACCTATTTCAACAGCTTTTTACAGTCCGTCGGAAACTTACGGCACCCCGCAAGGTAAACCGTAAACGTTGTAGGCCGCGACCTCACAACCACTTTGATATTTTACGTCTCTTAGCTAAGACGGCATCATTCTTTCTTGTCTCGGTGCGAAGACTACATACACTTGTTTATAGTCTATGTGCTAAGACTCTCACTCAACTAATCTACTTAAGCTTAACTCTCTATTGTGTGAGTGAGGTGTGTGGGTTCGAACGTTATAGCACTCTCTCTTTTGTAACCCACACACTTGGAAGAACTCTCTTGATTTTCTTCTTTGTTCTGTGCTCTTGTTCTTCTATCTCTTGGATCTCTATTTGAATGTGTAGTTGTTTGCTCTGGATCCTTAGCTTGTTTCTGCCCGTCACTGTTGTTTTTATCGGTCTTCCCACCTTGATATAGCCGTTAGACTCAATAATAAAGCCGTTGGGAGCCTTTGGGAGCCTTTGTTGACTTTGGTCAATGCTGTCAGCTTTATCTGTCTGTACCTCTATTGCTGCAGTAAAGAGCTGTACATCAGTCAACAGTTGACCAGTCAATCCAGTCATTGATCGGACAAGTCACTGACCGAACCAGTCAAGATCGAAACCGACCAGTCGGTCTGAAATCAGACCAGTCCAGACCGAAACCAACCAGTCAGTCTGAAACCAGACCAGTCCAGACGGAAACCGACCAGTCAGTCTGAAACTAGACCAGTCCAGACCAAAACCGACCAGTCAGTCTGAAGCCGAACCAGTCCAGACCGAAACCGACCAGTCAGTCTGAAACCGGATCAGTCCAGACCGATACCGGACCAGTCCAGTCTGACCAACCGAAACCGGGTTGACTGACAGTTGACCGCGTTGACCAGTATTGACCGGTAGTTGACCGACCCAGTTTTTCGCCTTGAGCTCATATTTGATATCTGTTTTTCGAACCGAGCTCATCTGCACACTCAATAAATATGTTAGTAATACAATTACTAAGTTTTGTGTTCATCAAACCGGATTGCTTAGATATTTAAATCCAACATGTAATATTTGAGCTAAGATTATGCCAAATTATTAAATCACAAATTGCAATGGGTTCAAGATGCGTGCCACTATTATAACAAATTGCAAATCAAATTGATGGCAACAGGAAAATATCTCATTCTCAATCATTTCATTTAAATCGAGACATTTGTGTGTATAAAAATATACATTTTTTTTTTATATTGATAAAGTATACATTTTTCAGATGAAAACTGATGACACATACACGTCGAGCTAGCTAGCCTTATACATTGAAGTATCAATAGTCAAAGTTGCATGTCTGACCCATCATGGTGCAATAAATTACTTATTAAACTGACCTCATATTCATATATTCATATATAAATATATATATATATATATATATTTATTTATTTTTGAGATTTTTTTTGGCCAAGTGAACTAGATTGACTATATTATTACTACTATCTAGATCTAGTATGTCACGTATCTATCTCTGGCTAGCAATCGTATAGAAATATATATAAAATTTTTTTAGGTAATATAAATTAAATAAATGTGACTTTGTAATGAAGTTCCATTTCCATATGACGATAGCTTAGGTCGGGGAAGGAAAGCGACATAGATGACGATTAAGCTACAAAATGCAGACATATTTATCTTATTCCGTATGTATGTCGCAATTAAAAGTACTTTAATCGATGGTTAATTGCGGTTCGTTGCTTTTATGCTAACTCCATGACATGTCATCTATCTCAACAAACAAATTAAAAAAATATCTTATAAATTTTGTCTATCATATGATTATTTATTACAATAGTCGTCCTTGTCCGTCGACCCGGTTTTCGGAACCTGTGGGCGAAACATATACGTACCAATAATAATTCAAGAAATTGGAACTATAGCATATTGTAGATTATAGTAATGTCATGTCACCTTTGTCAACTTGTTATCGAATATCATTACCATTTGGTATCGGGTCACTATTTATCCCTAATTCCAGCTATAAGTTATAATTAAATTAACGAATTTATAAATTTAAAAGCACTTCGTGCCATATATACTCTTCCTCGACCGTTGAGTAAATTACGCCACAGAAAATTGTACTAATTAATTTCTATAATTTGGAAAACAATAATAGCAGGCAAAAAACAAATAAAGAATCACCATCTCATTAGTGCAAATGCATAACACAAACAACAAAAATCATAGATAGCTCAACACAGTAAACACATCAAGACTCTAAAAGATCTACACACCACCATAATGGAAACGATAGGCATAATTAAGAAGCAAAAAAAAAAAAAACCACATTATCTTACAACCTTCGAAAAGCTCACCGATAGGTAATAAGCAGAAACATTCGAAACCAACTCAAAATCACTACATTACTATTACGGCGAATTAATGCAAGTCTGAGAGCAGAGCTATAACTTCACCATCATCGAAGTCGAACTCTATCGCAAGCTGCAACGGAGACTTACCTTGTTCGTCGATGGCCCGAGGATCAGCTCCCCTAAAGAAACCGAAAAAATAAATAAATGTAAGATAAAAACAAGGCAAGTGAGATTTTCTAACACGTACTTTACCTCGTCAAGAGTAGCTTTGCAAGCGCGCTTTTGCCCTTAACGATACACCTATGCAGTGGAGTCCTTGAGCTCGAATCCTTAGCATTTACGTTCGCCCCATATTGCAGAAGAAGTTCGATCATCCCAATGTCTGCTGTTTCGCAGGCGAGATGAAGAAGCGTACATCCTTCGATATCCTCATTGCTATCGCCGCCGACGACCTCACTTTTACTTTTCGACGAGTTTATTACAGAGCTCGACGGCGCTGACATGGCAAGAGACTCGCCTTCGATGTTGATGCAGTATGGATCTGAGGTTATTATTCGTTCTTGTAAGAGCATGGCTTTGGCTAGCGTAAGAGAAGGATTATCGTGGTCATCGTCGTTTGTTCCTTGTTCGTACAAAGCGTTTACGTCTGTTTCGTAGATCACAATTAGCTCGTAAACTGCTCTCTTGTCGTTGGCTCGAATGGCTTCCCACATCTGTGGAAGAGCTGAGCGGTGGTGACGATAGTCCTTCGGCCTTCGAACGAAGAGTTTCTCGGCGTACTGTTAGCAGAGAAAAAAAATAGAAGGGTTTTTTTTTTTTTTTAATAATTTTCGGACGAGCATTCATTACAGATGAGAAGATGAAGCTTACCTTGACGTGAATGAATTTCTCCTTCTTGGAGATTGAATCTGCTCGGCTGGGCTTACTGAAGTGGATGGCTTCTTCACTGCGAGCTTTTCTGTGTGAACAGAAATTTTGCAGAGAAGAAATGGACTTAGTATTAGCGTATGAAACTAACGAAAACGATCAGATAATGAAAACAATAGAAAAAGCTATACTCTGTGGAGTCAGTTAGCAATTGTTCCCAGATTGAATTTGCGAAAGTGTTGCCCAGCGATTGAAACAGATTGATCACAGATGGCTCCCAAACCTTCACATCGAGCGTCAACGACCTCACCTGTACAGAAAAAACAGAGCATATTATCATCAAAATAAGCATTTAAACATAATATATATATATATGTATATATATATATGTACCTTAGATATATGCACGCCGAGGTTACGGTGTACGCCAGAGCACTCAATGCAGACAAGAACTCCCAAATTCAAGGATGCCCAATCGGGCTCGGGCGAACCACAATCAGCGCACTTGTCATTACCGTGGACTTTACGTAATAAGTCGATGGGCTTCTCAGTTTTCGGTGCAATTCTCAGCTGCTGCGAGATTCTAAGGTGACGGTCCATCTGAGTAGAAGCGTGCCTCTCAGGGGCATAATCGTCGTTTCCTCCATGATGATCAAGGTCACCGCTTTCGTAAGAACTGCTCTCGCTCGTGGATCGATGGTGACCACTGCCCCTCGGGCTAGAAGAAAAGCACTGGAAAAACAAGGGAGATTAACACAATCATAGAAATGGCGTATGAAAACTGTATAAGTATAGTCTGAAAAATCACTCTTTCAGGCGCCTGAGAACTCAGCAATGACGCTATCACCCCTGTGATTTTCTCAATCCAATCCATTTGATCGAGGGCACTCTCAGCCTGCAACAGTCGTCCATTTTGAGATGAAAAAAAAAAAAAAGAATCTTCAGAAGATAATAGTGCAAAAAGCTGACCTGCAAAGTGTAGTTCTTCGTTGGGGATATGATTCTGAAGCAGAATCTCAAATCAGATTGATCGGCGTCGACTTTTATAGTCGAGGTTAAGAGGTTCACTGTGTGATGAGCAACAGACTTTTCGTCGTGTATCCCACCGTGATTGTGGGACGTCAGCCAACGACTGAGTAGGCCCGAGCCCAGCTCGGAGCTATTCCTTTGACTGGACAATTGAGTGTTAGAGCCCTGAGATGTAATAATTTCACATGGGTTGACGCTGTAGATCTACGAACGTAATAACCTTTTGCGATACGATCATACTGAGTAGACTCACCGATGGTTTGCTGCTCCTTTTGCGATAATAGTACAGCATTCCTCTGCTATCGAGGACAAAGAACCTTCTTTTCCAATCGCCCCTAAGGTTTGAGGAACGTTTCGAAAGGTAACCTTGCCTGATAGTTTGAACCTGAGATATATTGCAAGCTTCAATCGCCTACGCCTATATTTTCGATACAAAAAAAGGACAAGAAATTTCGTGTGTTAGAACGTCTTACCTTTCCTTTCGCAGCAGATTGCATTACTGCTTCGATCATTTTATGTGAGCTTCGCCCTATGGCTTGGATTCCATCTCCATTTGGGGACCCATTAGAGCCATTCGAGGACCATCTGCTTTCTCTGTCGATTTGCCTCTTATATTCTTGCATTCTCTCATTAAGAGCAGCTTGTTCGTAATTCGATCTCTCTTTCGACTGCTTAGCATAAGTAGAGACCTAAACCACGCGGGACCCGTTAGACAAGGGTTGGAATTAGTCGACGAGAACGTATAAATTTTCCAACGAAAGAGAAAATACACCTGGTTTATGTATGGTTCCATCTGATGCAACAGTTCATAGCCCTCCATGAAGAAAAAATGAAGTTGAAACAATTTTTTGAAAAAAAAAAAAGAGAGAGAGGAAGAAACAGCAGTACTGAAAAGATGTAACGATATCCATTATTAGACTGACTCACCTGTTTGAAGTAGCGAAGATGCGCGGCCATTGTTTCGCTGACTGCTTCCAAAAACTCGAACCTTTTCTTGGCTTCAACATTGGAAAGCGCAGTTACCTAAACCGAATATTAAAAAACACTCATAATATGTACTCAAAAGAAATGTCTCTTTCACTTCACCAGCGATTAAGTGGTCAAAAATCAAAATAAAATGGAAAATATCTCTCACCAGGTTAAACCGAGCTTGCTCAAAAGTTGAACGAGCATGATGAAGCTCCTACATAATACAAAGCATGATCAGAATTTGTCGTACCCCCCCCCCCCCCCCCCTCTCTCTCTCTCTATACCTATATATATATATAAGTTGGAGCTGAATGGTTTGCTATACCTCTTCTAGTGCTGCTGCAACTTCACTTCTTGTCCCTTTCCTCAATGATAAAAACTTCTCACGAGCCTGTAAATAGCATCACATCTTAAAATCAAGATCGTAGTTTTTCAGCCTTTGAAGCTTGAGATCAAATAATTTACAACTCAGAGTAAAAGTTATGTGCATAAAATAAATTTCTAGGGCATAGCAGTGAGACAAGATGAAGGAGCTATCTACAATAAAAAAAAACCTGGTCATAAAGAAGGCTAGCCTTGTCAAAGCGCTTTCTTGCCTCCTGCCATGTTGAAGTTCATGTGAGAATGTGAAAGAATTAATAATTGTGCTAACTTGAGACACAATCGTACCTTGACATCATGCAAATCTAAATTCACAAACTGCAGCAATCGATCGTTCAGCAAGTGCTCAACCTAAACAGTTGTGTGGAGGAGGAATAGTAAAACTCATAATATTTCAGTTTCTTGTGAGCTTGCAATTGTTAATGTGGGGCAAATATGTAGGAATCAGCAACCTTAAAATCAGGAGAAAACGGAAATGAAATTCACCTGAGATCGAAGAACTTCTTTATATGTCCCAATTTCCCTAAGAGCAATGGTGAACTTTGTCATAACAGGGCCTGCAAGTAATAACGAGACGAGTTCAAAATCCTGAACCAAATGAATAAAAAAAAAACACAAAAACAATTCCCATGCACTTCGATGTAAGTGAAACAGAAACAATTGTGAAATTCATATGTATTATTACCTCCAAAGGCAAGACTAATTGGGTCATTGTGCCCTCCCCCAAAAGTTTCGAGCGCACTAGCAAATGCTATGTCTCCATCGTATCCCTCACCAAGCCCTTCGCTGAAAGAAGGAGAAATATATTTGAAAGTGCGAAACCTTTTGATATCGTAGACTTTGAGGAACGGACAACAAATGTCTTTTCGGCTTTCATTCGTAGGAACTAAACAGTCTTTTAAACAATTAAGTAATCTCACGTGTATTTCCGGCACCCTTTGTAAAACTTCAGACATCTATCCCCCAAGGATTCAGAACTTTCCTCCAATGTCTGTATCTGCTCATGGAAAGACAGCCAAGCTGTAAGAACAATACCAATTTACCAGTAAACAGAGTAAAGCAACCAAAATCTCTCGTAAAAATCGTGAAATATGACAAGTTAGAACAAAAGCCATCGCAAGTACCACTGCAGTGATCTCTGTTGATTTAAAAGAGTAATTTCTCCATTGTCCTCACTAGAAAATAGGTCCAAATCCAAGCACACTCGTTTGAACATCAGAAATCAAGTGGCAATTGAAGACTAACTTGATTTTCTAATCCATCTACCAATACTTTCCCTTGACAGAAGTAAACAATTAGCGAATTACAAACGAGCTAGCAAAAGGTAAAAACGAAGAGCATACTAAGAAGTACATAGTTAATGAAATAAGCAAAGGCAGAGGCACAAAATCTTCAACCCCATATTTGTAACCCATTACAGAAAGGGCCATGAAATCACATCATTAATTCGATCAAAACTTTAAAAGTACTTTATCAACTCAAACTACCCAACTAAAAATAGACAGCCCATACTTAACCTAAGGAGAACAAAAGACATAAAAGAGAAAAAGTAGAACCGACCTGTTTCCTGAACATAGGAGAGTCATCAAGCTTCGCGAATTGCATGTTTGCAAACACAATTGCCCACCTTCTTCTTTGTTAGCCTCTTTATCCGATGAACGCTCAGATTCAATTAACATCACATTCACATTCACTCATAAAAACTTGATCTTTGCTTCTTTAATCTTCAGCCTTCTCTCAAAATACCCTGCATTCTAATTCAACACCACTTACCTTCACTGATCCAGCTCATGGACTACGATATCCCACCATCAGAAAAGATCAGACCAGAAATAAAAATATATAAATATATTACCTAGAAATGGATTTCTTTTCTCTATTATATCAGTAAAGTAGACTTCTTCTTCCACACTTTTTCTTTTTCTTCTCCCTTTTCTCCGATTTAATGGAAAATTTTCTTGAAAAACCCAAGATGGGCTGTGAAGAATACAATCAAGCTGGTGTTTTGTGCAAAGCCCTAGATGAGTGAAGCGCACACACACACACACACAGAAACCCAAACCCTAGAAAAAGACAGTGCAGCTGGGAAATGTTTGAGATTGCTTTGTCAATGGGAAAAAGAATTCTAGGGAACCGATGAATGTTTTGTTGAAAAATGAAGAAAGGTGTCAACTTTTAGCCTCCTCTGAAGTAGTAAATACACACACATTATCAGAATTTGATTTTGATTAATATAATTAACTGACGGTAACGTTATTATTACAAGAAGTGGAGGAAAGCCTGAGAATTTCAATGTGGTGGACAATATAAATGATAAAGGCGTGTGTGTGGGTTAAGGAGGAAAGCATAGGGACAGCACTTCGTTGTCCTTTACATGCCCACACTGTCACACAAGAGACAGCTTTTTAATATTATTTCTAAATATTTTTCATCATATAAATCATTTTTTCCCAGTCCCATTTCGTTAATTTAATAAATTTCCAAACTTTACTTATATTTCCTTTAAGAAATTGTCTCTTGTACACATATATGTAAATATAATATAGTAAATGATTTTGACTGATTCTTGATTTTATCTATATAATTAAATTGGTCCCATTCATTTTGGAACCAAGCTAACGTTTGGTTATGCTTCTCCCTAATACATCCTAAGTTTTAATGGCGGAATGAGACATTTAATTTTTGGACAGTTCATAAGAATAGAAACAATCAAGTTGTATCACATCATAGGAAAAGAACAATTAAAGACGTGGAGAAATGATTTTTTTCTCCCCTACTTTTTAATTAGGACTGTGTTTGGGCTTTATGTAAATTCGAATTGGGGTAGCATAAGAGTTTATTAATCTGTAGGACACCAAAAAAAGCTAAGATACCATCATTACATTCCCCATTGCAAAAGAGGAGCACATAGGTTCTGCAAGATTTTCAATTATATTTTCTTTTGTTTGATTAAAAATCATATTAGTGGGTACAGCCGCTGTGTAGGAGAATCAAAATAATACTTTTTCGTAATATCATAATCGATTTTAAATTATTATATCTTTCTATGGATAGAATTCTCGCATCGTTTCAAAAAGCGAAAAAATAAAAGAAATTTAAAGTAGGCACAATGGCCTTGATTTTTGCTCCCTTTTTGACTAGATGGTTACGTTTCCTATAGACCTTTTGCCATCGACACTAGATCTCAATTCTCAATTAAAACAAAAAAATTGGCAATAGTATTTGCAAATATTGTTACATTTACCAAGAATCATAAGCTCATTTATATTATAGTAGTGGCTCTCCCTTCATTACATGAATGATGAAGATGATGCTCGACAGAAAAAGAAACGTAAATTACGATAATAATGGAATATAACAGCCCAAACTTATCAAGAAAACCCCATAAATAACGTTATATTTTTTCTTACACAGTGAAAAACGATCCCAAGTTCAAATCATGACAAAGGAACTTTGTCGAACAAGGAATATTGCGTTAGACAAGAAACACTAGTCACTTGATTCGCAGTAAATATAAAAGTTCAAAAATGAAAATAAAGAAAAATACATAACGATATATTAAACAAAGCAGCAAGAGAAAAAAAAAAAGATAAAGCAATTGAAAGGCCGACCAGATGGGGACGCTTCACGAAGAAAGAGTTCAGACAATGCCTTGCTTCTTTTTTTTTTTTTTTTCTTTCTTTCCTCTACCCTACCCTTTGTTTGCAGATATTCTTTAATTTGAACTGCAGTTGCTATTTAACCGTTAGTGATGGTTATTCACGAGATCCCAGATCACATGCTGTTCATATCAATCGCATCATTACATAGTTTTTTTTTTATCTTTTCTTTTTTTATATGGACTTGTATGGTTTACTTGAACATAATTTAAGGAACGGAATTGAAGTTTATTGGTGTTATGTAATGTAAACTGGCTTTAGTTTGAGTTGAAGACCTTGCTTCACCTTCTCTGCTCATACTAAGCCCACATTAAGATTTGCTTCGCCTTTGCATACGAAATCAGTCTTGGAAGAAACTCAGACATGGAATATACTTAATCTGCTCATGGCATTTGATTCCTATACACTACGGAAATAGATAGATACAGGTAATAAAGAATGTTCTACTGCTAATATACCTATTCTTTCCGTTATTACAGTTTATCAGCTATTCTTCCCAAGGCATCGACGAGCTTATTAAGAGCTGTTACTATATCGTTCGATTGCTCCCTTCGTTGCTCTCTCTCAAGACGAAGATGGGCAGTTTGAGCTTCGACGTAAGAGCTGAGTAATCTCTCGTTCTTCTCCAACGCTTCGATCAGCCTACGCTGAAGGCTTACGTCTTCTTCATTAGAATCTTCTGCAACATATCGCCTTCTTTTCCTTCCTTCTTCTTCTTCAGCATTTTGCAGATCAACATCATCTTCTGATGTACCTATAGGTTTGCTATTAAGATCATGTTCTGAGCCTGCAATAAATAAAGATGTATATTAGTTAAGATCGAACAAAAACAAATCAGAGGAAAAACAGTGCGTAGCTTTTGATATATACATACATACATACATACATACCCCGAATTGAAGGAGCAGGATCGGATTCTGATTTCACGGGGCTCCGACCCGACCCATCTCGCTTCTCCTCCTCCTCCTCCGCCACGTCAGCGACGGAACCGCCGTCGAGAATATCGTAGACCTCCCTATCGAAGAACCCAGGCAGCTTCTTCTCCCTTCGCAGGTCGCTCCTCATGGCCCAATACGACGCCGTTCCGCCGCCGCTGCCGACGACGTTGGCCTCCCATTCCTTGATCTTCTTGTAATCGGCCCAAAGGTTGCTCCACCGCTTTCTGCACTGGACAGCCCGGCGGTCCACGCCGTGCCGCCTGCAGTACGAGCTCACGGCGGCCCACTTCGACTCGTGGCCCGACCCGCGGGTCCGTCCGACCCGATTCTCGGATACACGCTTTCCCTGGACGAGTACGAGGATCTCCTGCCTCGTCCAGCGCGGCAGGCGAGCAGCGGCGGCGGCGGCGCTCTTGCTCGACGACGGCTCCCCCGCCGCCGCCACCACCACCGCCTCGTCGTCGTCGTCCATTACAACTACGTCGGCGCGAAACCTTTGACTTCTGTTCTGAGATTTTGGGAGAGGTTTGCCTTAAAAGGAGGGGATTTGAGTGCAAGCTAATGGCAAGGATTAGTGACCACTAACGATGATTAATGCTGTGACGACTTTTTTTGTCGTATTTGTTTCTCAAGGTAAGAAAGTAAGTAATAGCTTGAACTAGTGGAACTATTTCTCTTTTGGTCAAAATTATGCACTTCATCTCAACTATCTATTCCTTGCAAGAAACGATATTATTGGTAATAAGGCTCGAAAGTCACACATGATATGGATGCAATGGCCCTTATCCTAAAGCTAGGACTAATTCTCAATTGATTAAATAATAAAATAGCCCTACATTTATATTTTCTCGTCTTTACCTACTCTAAATATATATAAAAAAAAAAAAAAAAAAGACAGCAAGCGAAGGGAGACTTTATTACCAGTGCATGTCTTAATCTCTTCACCGTGACAACCTAGCGCAAATTGTGATTGTTTTTGGGAAAGTTGGCACTCGTTGGATTCTGGGCTTCATATGATCAAGTACGAATGGGCTTGAAGCCCATAAATGGCCCAAATAGGAAAGAAGTAATTAATTACGCACGTATGATATTTATAATTGAATTTATAGATGATTTCTACGGTGATGGGTGCCTAATTCAAAACTTAGGCAAGCCCATGTTTTATTTATGAATTACGTCTCCGTTGAAGAGCAAACTGGATAATGAACGACCCTATCAAGACAGGATAATGTTATCTATTTTGGAGTATAATTTTTTATAATTGTCTAGCTAGAGAGACTATTTATTGATTACGCCATAAATATATCGAAAATAGTGCCTACGACCTAATGCTAAGTTGTTTATAATGTTTGTATATATACACTTCTTTTTTTTTTTTTTCTGTCCCGAGGTATCCCCACACTGCCTGGATATGGGCTAGCCCCTGCCAGCCGTGGGCTTTTTTACGCCACACAGACTTGGCAAGGCGGGGGGCTATTTACGCCACACACTCCAGAGGTGGGACTAATCCCCGGGGCCAGATGGATACGTCCCAAACCCATACCGACATCGATAGTCATGAGGAAGAATCCTCATGGGGACTTCCCAAATTCATGTGGGAGGTAGGCTTGTATATATACACTCGCGGATATGAAATATGTGTGTGGTTTTAAATATTTTAATTTCACAAATAATAATATTATAATATTAACAATATCTATATCACAACGGCACATACATCGATGCCCACTTCAAAATTGAAGGGAAGCACCACCTAAACCCTAAAAAGTCGTCGAACTCTTATATACAATCATTGGTAGCAAGTCAGGGTCTTTTTTGTCATTTCGATACATTCGACTTTTGATAAGACTGAAACCAATCATAAGTCGACGACGTAAGTCCAACTAACGCTAACCACCGAATGACTAGAACAAAGTTTTTGACGCCGTTAAGACTTTTTAACGGCGATCAGCATCAGCCCATGCCTTAATTAATTAAGGGCGTGTAGTGTTATTCTCTGCATTGGGGTGCATAGAAAGTTATGCTTATGGGCCATTGATCTCAAAAGAGGTTCAAAAGAAATATTTAAATAGTAAAATCCTTCAATTTTGATCTTTTTTTCTTCAGTATTCTGTCGTTCAATAACCGACGACATAGAATAATAAGATTCTTATTTTGTAGCCGGCTTATTAATTTTTTTTTTTTACTTGAGACAGAGACATATACCAATATTTAGTGTAACATAAAAGGGAAATGAGGTTTTAGTATGGGGTCGGTGTAGATAAGCTTGCGACAGGCAATAAATGTCCATCATCAATCTACCTTCACTTATTTCTTCAATTTCTCTATTCGTCTTTAAAAAAATAATAATAATTAAAAGAAAATTGGAGAGTGCTAATTCTTTCTCTTTTGAGCCTAAATTTTCTGTGTTTCAATTGGTTTTCTTCTTCATTCAAACCCCCTTCACATGAAAAGGAATATCTCCATTTATCTCTCAAGTCTCGACATTTTCTTCGAATTTTCCTGGTTTTAATGAAATCGGTGGAGATCACGATCTCCGCCGTGTTGTGAAGTAATTTACGCCAGCTGAAGAAGATAAAGCTGAACTGACTTATGTCGGAGAAAACAGAGAGAGAGAAGGTACAATCATCATATAATGACAAAATTTAATTATTGAAACATGAGAAAGAGAGAGTATGGGAATGGGGACATGAGGTTAACGTGTAATGTAGAGGAAACAGCGATGAAGAGAGAGGGTGATAGAGTCAGAGAAGCATCTTCTTCTTGTACTTGTAATTGTTGTTGGGATTTAAAAGGAAAAAAAAAATAGTTTGTGAGGAATAAGGTAGGAGCTAATGTACACGGCACAGATATCACATTTCTTCGGCATCAAAATGAGGCGTGTATAGATAGGGTAGATCTCTTTATCTCTTCTTTGAAGTAACAATCTTTCTCTAACCGTGTCTTGCCTTTTGCCGCAATTTATTCTCCTGTCTTTTGTCTTAATATAATCGGCTCACATGTTTTGTTTCTCTGTCTCTCTAATTTTCATTTTTTAGCTAACCCCATACCCTCTGTGTTCACACCCTTGTAGTTTCTTTCTTATTTCCTAGAACCGTTTGTCTATTATTTCTTTTCTTGGCATGGGTTTTGTTTTCTGTCTTATGTAAACGGTGGTAGTGTAATATTTTGAGGTGAGTCTGGCTAGAATATTGTTAGGATGGCTTGATGTTCAATTTTTTATTGTGACTTCTTTGTGGTTATAGTATAAAGGTGGCGTCTTGAGGCTGCTTAAGGGTGCTCCAGTGGTTGTGGATGAATGACCTGAAATATAGGAGATTTTGATGTGATTTTTAGCTGGATTTCTTTTCATCGATCTACTTTCTTTTGTGGGGATGGGAAACTCATTTTTGTGGTTACAGCTATATGAAATGTTTGTTTAGAATCCATTTTAGTTACCAGATCTTAATGAAACTTTTATCATGTGCAATTTGTTAAAGTAAAATAGGTTTTGGCAACCTAATACTACTCCTGAAAATCTCAACTGCATCTGCTCTACTTTTGTTTATGAAATCCAGCTGTATTTTACCTGCTTATGTTGTTTTAACTAGATTGCCTGTCTCGAGGTTTATAGCTTGTTTGTCATTCTGGTCTTTATGCTCCCAAGTTTTCCAGTTTGCCAGCCGTAATTATGAATTGTTCTGTGCAGGTTTTCTTGTATATTATCCTCTAGAGCTCTCTCCACATTGTCGATGCATGGCTACAGCTAAGGGCTTCATTAGTTTTTAGAAAATAAAAATGCCATCTGAAATGATGAAGCCTCCAGGGTTTTCTCCTTCGTCGTTTTTCTCTGATGAAATCTTCTTCTCGGATGAGGTAGTTCATGATTCCCTAGAGTATTTTCGAGATTATGAAACTTAATGGCGTTTTTCGCACAATTTATAGTGAAGAGAATAAAGAAAAGTGTCCCTTTTCTGTACTTTTTGCCACTTTATTGATGAGAGGGCTGAATACTTATTCTCATACTTTCCAGAGGCAGGTTGGTGCAGGGAAGGCGGACCACAGTTATTCTGGTTAGGGTTCATGATTAGTTTTTTCCATTCACCTCATGCATGTGTCCTGAAATTCCAGTCAGGAACAAGTGAACTACTTCTCTGAATAATATTATTTATCGTCACGATTTGTGATCAAAATAGTTGTAAAGTTTGTCAAGAAGCATGAACTATTATGTTTTGACTTAATGATCTGTTCTGTAGATATTTTTTGTTCCATAAATTACTTTGCGGAGATTTTTCGCAATGAGTCGCACATTCATAAAACGTCAAATGATGGATATCATAATTAAATGCAGGTTCCCCTGAAATTAGTGTGTATATACTTTGACTCAAGTAATATATTTTCGGCTTTCGCACGTTCAGGAAATTTCATTTACTTTTGACTGATTTGCGGGTGTGTTGCAGGCTTAAAAACACATGGCTTATTACGAACCGAAGGTACTTCTTCATCAAATCTTGGAAACAGACTAGCTCCAAATTCTGAGATGGAAAAGGGTTTTGGTCTTCCAGAATACTATCTGGATCGTGGTCGAAACACTACTCTTTCTGTTGGGAAGCATATATTGGGAACAGAAAGAGAAGCCAGCCATTCCTTGCCTAGTGCCGCCATCCCTGACCGAGGTGCTCGATCTAATCAGGATATGGATTCTTCTTCCTACTTCTTTGATGGAAATTTAGTCAATGTCACGGGAACTCAGCATGAAAACGGTCTCTTCTCAAGCTCATTGTCAGATCTCTTTAATAGAAACTGTACGTTCTTTCTTGTTTTGCCCTTTATTTTAATGTTGGCTATGATCGGCTACTTTCTGAGATTGGAATTAACATGTCGGCGATCTATACTTCTGTTTCGCAGTAAGAGTATCATTTAACTCATCACATGGCCAGTCCATTGGTGTCAGGGCTGCCGCCGCCCAACAGAATGAGGAGGATGCTTTTGGATCGCTTGAGGAACTCGAGGCTCAAACAATTGGTAATCTCCTCCCCAATGATGACGATGACTTGTTCTCTGGCGTGAACGATGGGTTAGACAATTCTATACGACCTCATATAGTTGAAAATATGGAAGACCTGGACCTTTTCAGCAGCGTTGGAGGTCTCGAACTTGGAGAAGATGGGTTTTCGCGTAGAAATATAGAAATGTCTGATGTGAACTCTATCAACCAGCAGCGTCTTTCAAGAACACTCTTTGTAGGAAATATAAACAGCGACGTCGAAGATGCCGAACTCCGCATTCTTTTTGAGGTAATAATTGCTCATCTTTGTCCTAAAGTGTTAAATGAGCTGAATGGTTGCTGTTGGTGGTTCTGTTTGATAATTTTTTTTCCTTATTACTGTAGCAATTTGGAGACATATGGGTCCTGCAAACAGCATACAAACATCAGGGGTTTGTCATCGTATCTTATTTCGATATAAGAGCAGCCTGCAATGCAATGAAAGCTCTGCAAAATAAACTATTAAAGCATAGGAATCTTGACATACATTTCTCGATCCCGAAGGTGATACTCTAAAATTTCCTGAACTTCGAAAATTGCTTATTGACCTCTGACTCTGGCTGCTTTTTTCAGGATAATCCTTCTGCCACAGATACAAGTCAGGGTACTCTTACTGTTTCTAATCTTGATTCCAGTGTTTCAAATGATGAACTTCTCAAGATCTTTAATGTATATGGGGAAATCAAGGAGGTAATTTTGAATTCTAAGTTAATTTGATTGTTTATTCGTCTACTAGAAGATTACAAATACATGTTTCGTGGTTCTAGATACGTGAGACATCAAATAGATCCAATCACAGAGTTGTGGATTATTATGATGTTAGAGCCGCTGAATCTGCTCTCCATGCATTGAACAAGTTAGACATTGCTGGGCAGCAGATAAAGATTGAACAGGGCCAACCTGCTGGCACAAGGTGAACTAGTTTTATACTTTCTAAGCTAATTTTTTTAACCTTTTTCGCCATACATTCTTGTATGCGATTAAACATTTAAAATTGGCATTAGCTGAAACCAGATACCAGAAACTGTATATATTTAATAAATATTCCGACTCTCAATAATGACCATATTCCATGTAGATCAACACCGCCTTTTTCGTTGGAGCCGGAAAAAGAAGAATCTGGTTTTCTGCTGCAACAGCATAGCTTGCCAAGTAACTTAAAAACTGCATTTCCTGGTAACTCATCTAGTTATATGTATCAATTCATCTTTCATTTTTTATAGGCAGTAGATAGTTTTCATAATAACTTAACTTTACTGAAACAATGTAACAGGACCATCTTTACATCGTGGAACCATGTCCATGAATGATAATGGTCTTACTGTTGGCCCTCGATCTACTAATGGAAGTGTTATGAGTCCAATACTGGATAATATGATTCACCATGGTATATCATCCATGGGTAGCCGTGAAGCTGGAAAAGGTCAACCCGGTCATCTTCGGAACCATGGGATGTTTGAACTCCAGGGATCTTCAAATTTCCCTTCTCATTCACTTCCAGATTATCACAGTGGTTTATTAAATGGATCGTCAAGTTCCTTGGCTGCAAACATACGTGCGACAGAACTAATTGATGCCCAGCAGTTTTGCGGAGTTGGCTCTAATGTGCAATCCTTGGAGTTAAATGAAGGTTATCAATTTGATAAGTTCATCAATAATAAGAGGTTTTAGGCTCTAATTCTGCAGAGTTGGCTCTATAGTGGTTCTAGCCTCTGTTTTTAGCAATCATTAGGAGGCCCGTCAGTAATAAGACAACATTTGCACTAACCCTACATTTTACTCTTTGCATTATATTTCCTATACTATACCATCAATATTGTTTTAGGACAATATAAACAAGTACGTAGTTATGAGTCTTATGACCTAGTCGGCCATCTTGAAGCTATCACATTCTGTGGTTTCTTTCCAGGTTTCGCGTCCTCGGGTAATGGAAGCTGTGCATCATCTGGGCTTCACTATATGTGGAATAACTCGCATCATCCACAGCCTCACAAAATTTTGTGGCCAGGTTCACCATCATTTGTCAATGGCATCGGTGCTCATCGTCCACAGCAATTAAGTTCAGTTCCTCGAGCACCTGCTCGCATGCTAAATTCACCTCTGACTTCAAACGACCATTACCTGGGATCAGCACCTTCCTTGAGTCATTCTATCTGGGAAAGACTCCATTCTTACACTGGCGAGGGATCATTTGGGAACGTGAGAATTTCAGGAGATAATTCACCTCATCCATTGGAGTTTGTGCCTCCCAACATGTTCCCTCGGGCTGGTGGAAATTGTATTGATGTTCCAATCTTGTCTAAAAGCATGGGATTACATCCTCATAATCAGAGGGGCTTGGCGTTCCCTGCAAGAGGCCAAATGGTTCCACTGATGACATCGTTTGATTCTCCCCACGAACGCTCTAGAAACCGTAGGCATGAAGGAAGTCTAAATCAGACAGACAGCAAGAAACAGTTTGAACTTGATGTTGACCGGATCTTGCGTGGAGAAGATAAGCGGACAACCCTCATGATAAAGAATATTCCTAACAAGTATGTTATCTTCCATTAGCGTTATATGGCCTTCTGTTAATACCACAGCTGAGTACTGCTTGATTAAAGGATTTTCCAACTTTAATTTATAAAGATCATATACGCAGCTGTGTGCAATCTTAATCGTCGATTTTTGCATTTTATTTGCGGTTTAACTTCAGGTACACCTCGAAGATGCTTTTGGCCGCTATTGACGAACGCCACAAGGGAACTTACGATTTCATCTACCTACCTATTGATTTTAAGGTGAGTTCCTTCGGTTTTTGGAAATATTCTAGGATGACTACAAAATCCATACAGCATGTTAAAATCCATACAGCAAGTTAACGTTTGAAACACTTATCATTTCTTTTTTGTTGCAGAACAAATGCAATGTTGGATACGCATTTATAAATATGACCGATCCCTCTCTCATAGTTCCTTTTTATGAGGTAAAGCATTGTGAGATTTTTCATATATCTTACCATCAGCATTTGCCCGGAGAGCAAAAGTGAAGATTGTGTTTTTAAACCATCACAGACATTCAATGGAAAGAAATGGGAAAAGTTTAATAGTGAAAAGGTGGCATCTTTGGCATATGCAAGGATTCAGGGAAAGTCCGCCCTTATTGCACATTTCCAGAATTCAAGCTTAATGAACGAAGATAAGAGATGCCGCCCTATACTGTTCCATACTGATGGGCCTAATGCAGGAGACCAGGTATGAGCTCAACTTCTTTTACGTGCACCCTTTTTAGTACATGTACACATCTGTGTGTACATATATGGAGAGAGAGAGAGAGGGAGAGAGTGAAGAAAATGTCATCTTTCTTGTTCATTCTAACATAAACGGAATCAAAGGTCTTACTTTTTCTCGTCATCACAGGTTCCCTTTCCATTGGGTAATAATATTCGACCAAGACCAGGAAAAGTTAGAGCTAGCACGTCCGAGGAAGACAGTCAAGAACTGCTTCGTTATTCTTCAACTGTAGAGGATTTTTCCAATGGAGACTCGACGCCTGCAACTGGCAAGGATTTCGATTGAGCTGTTGTGTATTCACCATTTTGTGACACTAACCATCTAGAAATGTAGCAAGGCCTCTCACAAAGCAGAGGGGCATAATTCCCCCCTCGCATATTGACATGTTCGTCTGACCCAAAGCATCAACGGCATATTTATTCGTCTGAGCAGTTAACAGTAGCAAATGCAACTGAGGAGCAATATGTGAAGCTTTCACAATTTTGGATGATTCTCATGTATAGAGCTCGTCTCAGGCACTTTTCTTCCCCATGTTTTCTCAGTTTTCTCTTGATTTTGGGCTCAAAGGGAACTAATACTGTTGCTAACTGATGAAATGTGTCTGTACTCTGTATCATTTCTTTTGACTTCACTAAGATTTACAGTTTTTCCTCCAAGCCTCATGTTCTTTAACTGTTAGGTATCCCGGTTATAAATCCGCTGTCTGCAGTTCAGTGATAGAACCAACATCTTTATCAACGAAAGAAGGAGCATTTTCACATCACGAAATTGAGTTTGCAGAAACTAAAAACAAAGATTAGATTTCAAGCATCTTAAAAAGTCATCATTCAACAAAGGTTTCTCCTTTCGAGTCATGGCCACCAGCTTAGCTAGTCATTACTGGTGACAACTCGGGTCATTTTGGGTACAAGATGTCATAATGACCAGGCCGATACAACAGTGTAACGAAGGGTTTGAACCCATTAAGGTCACCGACTTTGGCACTGGAAGAATCGCCGTCAAACGTAGGAGTGAAATCGTGATGATTCACATTGACCCCGTTACCTTTATCGTCGTGGCTTCGATCAAGGTACACGACGCGGATTGGTACGCCCAAAGCATCAGATAGAGCTGTAATGTGAACGTGATCGCTCTCTTCACCCATGGGTTCCACTGATGACTTGCAGAACTAAAGAAAAGAAATGGGGGTTCATTTCTTTATCACGAATATGAAGATAGATATGTGAGGAAACGGTTGATATGGCAAGGAACCAACCTGCTCCACGGTTAAATTGCTCAAACCTTGGATGAATGGTTCATAGAACTCAGATCGCTTTCTTATCTCGCCAGAGGTAGTAAACCTGAAGAACATTACAACTATCCGGCAAGGATCGTTTAGTTGGCAATACTATAGAGGTGAAAGAGTACAGAAATTTGGTATATTTTTTGTTTGAGAAATGTTTGGTCCTTACTCACCATAGTCCGATACCGACTGATCTCTACTTCTTTCGACAAGTTCATCATGGCTGTGGTTGTAATGTAATAAAAAACAACAGTTATATACCTAGACTGATGAAAGAAGGTCCACACACAAAACAAATGGCAATCAAGTAAAGTCACAAATAGGTAGAGAACCTGATGGAAACGTCACTCCCAGAAAGAACACTGTCAAGTTGCTCGAGGAATAGCTGAAAGAATAGGAAGATAACCACAGTCCATAAGCATTGGCTTTTAAGTAAGTCACAATTTTACTTCAACCACGCCTCTTTCTGCTGATACCAAGCCTTTTACTAATGTATCACCTTTTATACATGTTTGCTTAAATAGTCAACCGTATAGAACCAGGGAGAACGCATTGAACCATGCAGTTCACAGCAAGTAAGAAAGAATGATACCGAGAAAAAATCTTCAAAAGTGAACTCTGAGTAGCCCAAACTGAGAAGATTATTCCTGCATTGCTCAATCTTGACTTTAATTCGGTCAACTTCAGCCTTATCTTGTGAATCCAGAATATGCTCCTACATTGTTGGAGATGAAATACAAGAAACATACGCACAAAAAGTTGCAAGCAAATATCTGAAGATGGAAAGTTGATATCCATACAAGGTAAGCAAACATGAAGCCACGAAAGAAGCAGTTCCCATCTCCACGTGTCCGTCTGATGGCAGCATATTGTTCAGTCAGAATCTGAGAAGCTTGCAGAACTTAAAACTCTAATTTGAAGAAATGCAAACAGGATGAAAAAACGAAGCAAGTTTCTAAGACACGCTGACCTTGATTTTCTCCAGCAAAATTGAACTTCCAGATTCGTATTCAGCTTTCAGTGAAGAAAGAGATTCCTATAATAAAATAACAGAAATGAAACATATTGATGGATAAAAGCACTCAAAAAATGCGCAAAATAGAGGTTTCCAGGGGTGAATGGAGAATATCGTATATCAGCTATGCATATGATTTGATATCTTCAAACCTTCAGCCAGAATTAATATTCAAATCCCTAGATTATTCATTTTACCTTGTCACCAACATATGGAATTTTCCCAGCTTCTTCAGCCTGAATTTCAGATTGCTGCTGCATAATATCATCGTCCCTGAAGTTTTCCCAGTCATCAGTTTCAGAATCTTGTGCCGGTTTGACATTGTTCGTGACAGACTCCATCACCTTCCCCTCTTGATTCTGCATCTTAACTACAGTAACGAAATAATGAATCCTCAAGAAATCGCGTGCAAGAAAACATTAGAGTTCTCAAATCATTTTTTACACTCATATGCAATTTCAAACAAACAATCCGAAGAAAATAAACTAGAGTAAGAAAGACATAAATCAGGTAAACACCAACTCAATGAAAACCAAAGGATTAAGAGAGTCTTACAGCTATCCGCTACTGAATTGATCCCACCTGCAAAAAAAAAAACCTGTGAGAGAAAGAAAGACACGAGCTATCGATCAAATGCATCAGCATCTCAATTCAATTTTCATTCCAACAAACTATCCCTCGTCAAACGCAAAGGCCAATAATCTGCATAAGGTAAGAGGCATCGCTCTCATTCATACCAAGAAACTCCAACAATTAATCTCGAAAATCGAATGATGAAAACAAATCACAAAATCAGCGACGTAGCACTAACCCAGACAGAACGGAACAGAGAGCTGATTCGAAGGCTGAACAGTGTGATTTTACTGCGTCAGCAACATTTGACATTTTACTGCCAAAGCAAACATTAATCAATCGTCACAAGTACTTAAATGGGCCGAAAATAAAATGGGCCGACATTTGATATGGGCCAAAGCCCAATGAGTAGTAACGTTAGTTAGCCCACCAGCCCATATGAATAAGGCAAAGGAGATAGCTATCAAAGACAAGGGCATAATTGGAAAAAGACTGTGTGGCCGTTAACTTCCCGCGGATTATTCCCCACGCTTATGTAGAACGAATTAGAAAATAGGAAAAAACTTAATACTCTATCTGAATATCGATGGCTTCAATCTCAGCCGTTGGATCTCTATCCAAGCCTTTTCGGAATACTCCGGCGCCACGTGTACAACTTCCACCATCGCGAATCGCCGTCGCTAGACTTCCGGCCAGCTCATCACCATCAGCCTCTTCAGGTTTGTGCTGTACAACTCTCTTTTTGTCATTTTTGGGCTGCTTTATGTATATTTTTTACATATGTATTTTTGCTCTTTACTGATGAATTGAAGATGGAATTGGGAATTCGGAGCAAGGCTCGCCGGCGATTGATCGTAGGCGGGTGATTTTGTCTGGCGTAGGATTGTTGTCCGTGGCGGTTTTTGATTGTCGGACAAACGAAGCTGCAGTTGCATCTGAATATGCCGACAGTAATGCTCAATCCTTTGTCTTTGCTATTTCTTCCTTAATTTTTCTGCTCATAGTTGCCCTAGCTGAAACTCTTAAATTTGTGGGATTCCAAGCTGATTTTCCTTTTATATATTTCAACAAAAAAAAAAAGAAAGCTTTTTGTGCCATGAATTTCAGTTTTCACCGTACAGAAGCACATTCCTGATGTTATTCATCAATACGAAGAAATAGAGAGTTGAGATAACAGATTGGTTCTTGGCATAATTATCTAATCCATAATGTGCAGCCTAGTGGCTCTGAAGACTAATTGTAGGCTCACTCTTTGAGCATACAGTGCCAGCACTGCGTGGAAAGGACTATGGAAAGACAAAGATGCGATATCCTGACTACACCGAAACTCCATCAGGTCTTCAGTTCAAGGTTGGCTGCCTCTTAAAAGCACATAATCACTTGTTAATTTGTCATTCTTTCCATATGTTAGAATCCAACGCTTGTGGGAATCGCAGGACTTACGAGTTGGGGATGGCCCTACTCCTAAGCCTGGAGAAACCGTAGTGGTAAGCACATCAAAGAAGCAGCTTAAATTCATGCAAACGATAGTTCACAAAGTTTCCAAAGTGTAAGCTGACAATGAATGGATACTTTAGGTTGATTGGGATGGTTATACAATCGGTTATTACGGCCGCATATTTGAAGCTCGAAACAAGACCAAGGGTGGCTCCTTTGTGGTATTTAAGCTTTCGCTTCGCTGCCATCTTATGTTGTTTCAATTTCTTCCTTTCATCACCGTAGCTTTACACAGGGCGATGATAAAGATTTCTACAAGTTCACGTTAGGATCTCAAGAGGTTGGTGGGATATCGTTTTTTAATTATCGGTAGATTTGGCTCATTTTCCGTTAAATCCAGTTAGTTCCTTCTTAGGTCATCCCTGCATTTGAGGAAGCTGTATCAGGCATGGCGCTTGGTGGCATACGAAGGTTTTCGTAATCATCTATTATTTTGTACATGGCATTTCAAAGCCCATTCTATTACTTTCTTTCTGAACCATTGCTTCTCATTCCCAGGATTGTAGTGCCTCCTGAACTAGGATATCCAGACAACGACTACGACAAGAAGGGTCCAAGACCAACAACGTTCTCTGTGAGTTCTCTATATATAAGTCAATATTTGTTCTGCCATAGAAGTGTTGTTTCATATGAACAATATATATATATATATATATATATATATACATTTAATGTATACATTATGTGGTTAACAGGGCCAAAGAGCTCTCAGTTTTGTGTTGAAGAATCAGGGATTTATCGATAAGACTCTCTTGTTTGATATTGAGCTTCTTAAAATCCTGCCAAGTAAGAGTGGTTGAATTCATAGTTTGTGTTTCCCTCGATCATCATAAATGTTTTCAAGGTTACTGCCAGATATAAATCAAATTCTGTTGTAAGGTTTTATATATTATCAGATTATGTATTATTTATTACATGGAAGAAAAGATAGAGATAAAGTTGGTGGCAAATACAGCGAATGCGGGTTTCTCTCTCTAAGCGATTCACGCTTAGCTATGGCGAGGAAGAGAAACCCAACCACACGCTACACGCCACCACCTCCTCAGCGGCAGCAACCTCACTCGCAGATTACTGCTCAAAGCCCGAAGGTAACTCCAAAACCTGCTCAAGAATCTAGCGCCAGTGAAGATATTTCGACCCAGTCAAAATCTCCCAAATTGATGTCCGAGAAAAGTAGGGAACCTCAAATTGAAGCACCCGTCAACCCATGGCTCTCATTTGATATATCGAAACTGCGAAATGCTGGAAGTAGGCTGGAATTCATTGAACCGACCATTAATAATGGCTCGGAGCTTGGTTGTGTGGATGTTGATGAAATGAAATCCGAAGCTGCGTACTGGAATTCTGCTATGTTGTGCTACGTCTTGGGAGCTAATCCACCATACCTAGTAATGAAAGGTTTCATCAATCGAGTCTTGAAAAACTACAACATCCAACGGTTTCTTCAAGTGCGAACGGGTCTTTTTCTTATTAGATTTGATTCTCAGGAGATCCGAGATGAGATACTGCAGCGCGAGTTGCTACACTTTGATAGTAAGCCTGTTATTTTGAGCCCATGGACAGAAGGTACCGAGTTCTCCAAAATTGCTGTTACGAAAATCCCAATTTGGATTAGATTCCCACAGTTGGATCTCAAGTACTGGGGTGTACGTACACTGAGCAGCCTTACAAGTCTTCTTGGTACCCCAATTATGGCCGATTCACTTACCATGAATAAAGAGCGCATCCAGTTTGCAAGAGTGTTGGTAGAAGTTGACCTCACCAAACAGCTGAAAGATTCCATTCAATTTATGAATGAAAGGGGACAAGTACAAGAACAAAAGGTTGAATATGAGTGGAAGCCTGTGAGATGCACAAATTGTGATAACTTCGGTCACACATCAGATATCTGTAAGAAGGCAGCAGGCACTCAAGTATGGAAGCCCAAAGCTCAGCAACTGTTACAGCGACCACCAACACCTCAAGTCCCTGGTTCTAAAGAAATTCAGCCAACACCCTGTGATTCACCAATAATACAGGCTGATGTGAATCCACATGCAAGCATTCTGTGCAATAGCATTGCTAGCCATATTGGCAGTGGGGAGAGGACTGTAGCTGGGATGGAGTCATCTCAACCAAAGGTAAGACATGGTGAAAATAACCCTTCCAAGCAGAGGGTGGAACCTGTTCTTTATGGATAATGCAGCTTTGTGGAATATCAGGGGGCTTAATACCCCCGCTAAGCAGAGAGAGGTGGCTGTGTTTTGTTCTCAATACAAGCTCAACTTTCTCTGCTTGATAGAAACAAAGATTAAAAGAGAAAGCATGGAAAGAGTGATGAATAATTTGTTCAAGGGATGTAATACATGTCACAACCTAGATTATCACCATAATGGGAGGATTCTGATTTGTGGAAAAATGACGCATATAGAGTTGAAGTGCTAAGTATGACAGACCAGTATATTCATACTAGAGTTACAACCCCTTCTCAAGACTTGTTGATCACACACATATATGCTCAAAACTCTCTTCAACACAGAAATCAATTGTGGGCTGATCTTGAAAGTTTTGGGCAGAATATAAATCAACCGTGGCTCGTCTGGGGGGATTTCAATAATGTATTGAGATTGGACGATCGCATTGGAGGTTCACCTGTCACAACTGCAGAGACTATAAATTTCCAACAGTGCCTCGATTTTTGCTACTTGGAGGAAATGAAGAAGTGTGGTGCTAAATATACGTGGACTAATAATCAGACTGCTGAGCATAGGATATGGTGCAAGCTTGATTGGGCGTTTGTAAATAGTGCTTGGATTTTGAATCAAATCGAGGGCGAGGCAGATTTCCTACCGGCAGGCATCTCAGATCACTCTCCTATATTGCTCAGAGGTAGTAATCCTCCTAACCATAGTAGTCGGCCTTTTAAATTCTATAACATGTGGATCACTGCACCCCAATTTCTGAATATTGTACGGGAGAATTGGCAATCAGATGAGATAGGTACCAAAATGTGGATAGTTACTCAGAAACTGAAGAGATTAAAGAGTCCGTTGCGTAAACTCAATAAGGAGTTGTTTGCACATATTATCACTCGCTCTGACCACATGAGAGGGCAACTTTTTGAGGCTCAGAAAAGGCTGAATCTCGCCCCGCAGGATGCAGAATTATTGATTGAAGTGGCTAGACTAAGAGATGAATATCAATTTATTTCTGTGGCAGTGACTAAATATTTAGCCCAGAAAGCAAAAATACATTGGTTGGGTGAGGGAGACCATAATACGGCTTACTTTCATGCATCTCTCAAACAAAAACAGTATCGGAATAAAATATGTAGCATCAAAACTGCTGACGGGGCTACTTTGACTGAACCTGCTGCTATCGGCCGACATTTAACGGAATACTTTAGAAGCATTCTTGGTGTTTCTAGTTCCCAAACAAGACCTATTGATTGTCAGGCCATGAAACAAGGGAACAGCTTAACCGTTGGCGAACAACTCGAGCTTATTAGACCCTTTACAAGAGAAGACGTCAAGGCGGCTATGTTCTCGATCCATAAGAATAAGGCTCCCGGCCCGGATGGCTACAGCAGTGGCTTCTTCAAAGCAACATGGAATATTACTGGAGAGGAGGTTACTGATGCAATCCTAGACTTTTTTGAGAGTGGCAAACTACTCAAATGCATAAATTCCACCACTATCACATTAGTGCCGAAGGTGGAGATTCCTACTACCGCCCAAGACTACAGGCCAATATCTTGTTGCACTACGATTTATAAGTGCATATCGAAAATGTTGTGTTCCAGACTTAAGAAGGTGCTACCCGTACTTGTCAATGAGAACCAAGGGGCGTTCGTACAAGGTAGATCTATCATCCATAATATCTTGATAAGTCAAGAATTACTTCGGTGCTATAATAGGAAAAATGTGTCCCGAAGGTGCCTTATGAAGATCGACTTGCGAAAAGCTTACGATATGGTTGACTGGACTTTCCTAACACATCTACTCAACTCGTTCCAATTCCCTACTAAGTTTGTTAGTTGGCTATTGGAATGCATTACAACAACACATTATACTTTGTCTTTGAATGGAGGAATCATTGGTCACTTTAAAGGTGAAAGAGGGCTTCGACAAGGTGATCCTATCTCGCCTCTCTTATTTGTGCTTATAATGGAGTACTTAACTAGAACGTTGTTGCTGGCAGCTACACATCCCACCTTTGGATTCCACCCGATGTGCAAGCGCCTTAGAATCGTGAATTTGTGTTTCGCTGATGATCTGTTGATCTTCTGCAAGGCTACTGCACAATCAGTCCAGAAAATCATCGACGGCCTTTCACACTTCCAAGCAACATCTGGACAAGCAGCAAACCCTATGAAATCAAGTATATATGTAGCTGGGACTTCTGTACCACAAGCATTAGCGCTAAGTGAGATCACAGGTTTTAAACTTGGTACATACCCTCTCAAGTATTTAGGGGTGCCTTTATCTCCTACAAAGTGGAACAAAGCAGTGTGCCAAGATCTCGTTGACAGGATTACGAGAAGGATAAAGTGTTGGTCTTCGAGGAACTTGTCATATGCGGGGAAATGTTGTCTCATCAACTCTGTATTGGGGGCAATTCATGGTTACTGGGGCTCTATCTTTATCTTGCCCAATAGTATACTCAAGACTATTGATGCTAAATGTCGTGAATACTTATGGGGGCAAAACAAAGCAGGGAATTCAAGATCTCTAATTAAGTGGGATGTTGTATGTTTGGAGAAAAAACAAGGTGGCCTAAATATCAAAATGGCTGAGACATGGAATTTAGCTGCGGTTGGAAAACAAGTGTGGTCCGTTGCGCAAAAAGAAGACATCTTATGGGTTAAGTGGATCAATGAGATTTACATAAAGGACGGAGAATGGTGGAGTTATGAGCCTAATAAGGACTGTAGTTGGCATTGGAAGAAAATTAATAAAATCAAGAACATCCTCAAGGCTGGCTTTATACCAGAAACAGGTGTGTGAAAATTTGCACCCACAGGATACACGCCAAGTTTGGGCTACAAGTGGCTTATGAAATCTCATGAAACCTTCTCGCCATGCAATGCTGTGTGGAACAGATTGAATGTCCCTAGGCATTCGTTTATTTTGTGGTTGATCATGCACCAAAGGCTCTATACCATGGACAGATTACAAAGATGGGGCCTGCCTGTTCATAATTTGTGCTGCTTATGTCGAAATGCAGTAGAAACTTTACATCACCTTTTCCTTGAGTGTTCCTACAGCAGAAGGCTCCTTACCATCATATCTCAATGGCTACGTCATCTTTATATCCCCTACCTGTTCCCCGATTGGTATAGATGGATGATTCGACTTGGGAAAAGCAAGGGTAGAAACAGTAAGATCATATTGATGATAATGGCAGCTATGACATACAATATTTGGCGTGAGAGGAACTCCAGGTTGCACGAAGGAAGCCCGATGACTGAAGAAAGACAATTTAAACAACTGAAAGAGGAGGTCACCAATCAGATCAGATGTTGTGCCAAGAGGAATACCAAACTGTTGAATAGTACGCTTTATGCCATTATTATTTGTAGTAGCTGAGATGAATTATAATTAAATTTTGGTAGTAGAGGTGATGTAATAGCAGTTGTTAGAATAGAATACAAATATCTTGCTTTCCCAAAAAAAAAAAGAAAAGATAGAGATAACAAAGAGATACATTACATACACATTGATTTGGACTACGATAAGTCGATAATGGCCTTTAACAGCCAACGACCTTCCAATTAATGCTGTAAATGATCTTTTCTTATATTTAGACAGTGAGCTTTGTTAGACCACACCTCATACGACGTGATTGAGGCCGATTTATGCAAATGTCATTCTTTATGTAACAAAGGATATATATGCCTGAGGGAGAAAAAAAAAAGGAAAAAGAAATTGTAAACGAAAGCAACAACAAGTGGAATGATTAGAATCAGTTTGAATCTCATAAGCAACTCATTCACTAATGAGACATCTCTTACAACATGTTTGAGATCATACAAAAGAACCAAACTTAGTGTCCTTACTAAAGATAGATACAAATGCTTTCTAACTCTTGGGTAAATAGAAGAGAAGAGGTGTAGCGCAAATACGGAGTTATGGCTGCTGCAAATGGTAGAGAAATCAAGTCAACTGAAGCTAAACATGTCGCCCCATCATCGCTGAACTTAGAATCAAGAAACGACGATGATCACAGAACAGAAGGGCCCTATAATGTTTCTCGCGTCGAATCTGATGACAGAGAAACAAGTGGAACAACGCCGGTAACTATCCGAGGAAAGCCTCTCTCCGACCTCCAAATGTCGAAAACCGGCGGTTGGCTCGCTGCCTTTTTCATTTTCGGTAAAAAGGAAAAGGGAAAACCCGACTTTTTTTCCCCATATTTCTTGCATCATACTCGGGCATTTTCAGACAGTTTAAACCTTTTGTCCTGCAGGGAACGAAATGGCAGAGAGAATGGCTTACTATGGACTATCTGTGAACATGGTGGTGTTCATGGTCAGCATCATGCACCGACCGTTCGAAAGCTCGGCTAATGCAGTAAACAACTTCTTAGGAATCTCACAAGCATCCTCTGTTCTTGGAGGGTTCTTAGCAGATGCGTACCTCGGTAGATACTGGACCATAGCCATCCTCGCATCGATCTATCTTGTGGTAAAACATAGGCAAACAAGTTAGCTTTCTTTGAAATCCCCACGTAAAGATCATAATATGAGGCTCACCAATTCGTTTATTTCTTGGAGGGTCTAATTGGGATAACCCTTACCGCAAGTATCAGAACCCTTCAGCCCAACCAAGACAGATGCGATGAGATCAATCTCCTTCTGGGATTTTGCGAACCTTCAAAGACGTGGCAGATGACATACCTCTATGCAGTCCTCTACGTCACAGCCCTTGGGGCAGCGGGAATAAGACCGTGCGTCTCTTCTTTCGGCGCTGATCAGTTCGACGAAAGGAGCAAGATCTACAAAGAACAGCTAGACAGATTCTTCAACTTCTTCTACCTATCGGTTACTGTGGGTGCAATTGCAGCATTTACGGCAGTAGTTTACATTCAAATGGAGCACGGGTGGGATTTGGCCTTCGGGTCCTTGGCGATCGCTATGGGAACTTCGAATCTAGTTTTCTTTCTGGGCACTCCTCTTTACAGACACAGGTTGCCAGGTGGCAGCCCACTGACCCGCGTGGCGCAAGTCTTTGTCGCCGCTTTTCGTAGGAGAAAGACTTTGTGGGACAGTGGAGATGGCCTGGGATTGTACGAGCTTCCTGGTGAAAGATCAGCCATTAAAGGTAGCAGCAAGATTCTTCACACAGATGATCTCAGGTGATACCTTGTTTTGTTTCGTTTCTAGGATCTGCTTTTCTTTCATTCTGAACACCTAACGTCAGCAGATGTTTGGACAAAGCTGCTCTGAGACCGAAGGAAGAAGGTCAAAATCAAAGCCCTTGGAGACTATGTACCGTAACGCAAGTCGAAGAAGTCAAGATCCTCTTAAAGCTCGTCCCAGTCTCAGCTTGCACCATCATGCTCAACCTTGTCTTGACTGAGTTTCTAACACTCTCAGTACAGCAAGCATACACGCTGAACACACACATGGGCCGCCTCAAACTCCCCGTCACTTCCATGCCCGTTTTCCCCGGGCTCAGCGTGCTCTTCGTTCTCTCACTGTACTACTCTGTTTTCGTTCCCATATCGAGAAAAATCACTGGGCATCCACATGGAGCCTCTCAGCTTCAAAGGGTAGGCATTGGGCTGGCGATGTCTATCTTATCCGTCTTGTGGGCTGGTTTTTTCGAGAGATACAGAAGAAACTACGCAATCAGACACGGTTTCGAAGCAGTTTTCCTCACTCCTATGCCTGATTTAAGCGCCTTTTGGTTGCTGATACAGTACTGCTTGGTAGGCATTGCTGAGGTTTTCTCCATGGTGGGCTTACTTGAATTTCTTTACGAGGAAGCGCCTGATGCTATGAGAACCATTGGGTCGTCATATGCTGCAGTTGCAGGTGGTTTGGGGTGTTTCGGCGCCACAGGGCTCAATAATATCGTCAAGTCAGTGACTGGGAATGCAGCAAAAGGAAAGCAGTCGTGGCTTTCGCAGAATATAAACATGGGGCGGTTCGACTACTTCTACTGGCTTCTTACGGTAATGAGCGCGATCAACTTCTGTGCCTTTCTTTACGCTGCGAGAAGGTATAAGTACAGGGAAAAGCATGTAATAGAAAATATGGACAAGATAGTGCCTTGATTCTGGTAGTTTCCACGTAAACTGAGTCAGAGATTATGTAATGGGGTGGTGACTTGCATTGAGCATTGGTCTGTATAAAGGCTCAAACAATAAGCAGAGTCACGTAAACTATACCAACTAGTTATTGCCAGGACCCATGTTCAATATAAAATGTTCTTTACTTGTATAAAGGAATATTAGACAAGCGATGAATACTGCAAGCATACCATCGTGATCAAACGCAAAGATGAAGTCATACAGATTTAAAATATGTCATTGCCATTAAACTTCATGGATTGATTGAATGTCTCTTGACTTGCACTTGACATTTCTCTTTCCCTATCTGTTAAGTACCTAGTTCTGTCAACAGCTACAAATAACAATCAACAGAGCCAAGAAAGACAAACCTTCACACGCTCAAAATGAAAAGCTCTCACCTGGAAATTATCATAAAATACAGTACACACTATGAAGCCCTCTTCTAGATGTACTTTAGCCCAGAGAGGTACTGCTGTCTGGATATTATATACTGAGCCAGGGAATATATGACACCAAGAAGCCCCAAGATCTTGATCTTTAGGACATCGGTCATTAGCACGGGTGGCAAATTGAGAGGTATAGTAAGCAACGGCTTCGAATCAACCTTTTTTGTGAGGCTCCATACAAAACGATTGAAAAGGATATGGCTTGGAAATGTCAGAACAAGAAGAGCCAAGTTTTTCACTGCAAATATCCAATCAGGTCCACCGATATCGATTCCCCATCCTCCGTTTCCATGCCAAACGTCTTCCCATATGCTGTAGAAAGCAGTCAAAACCAAGTATCCAGATATAGCCACAGTAACAGGGAAATACCTTTGCTTGTCCCCAAAGTCCGCGAAGAAGTCTGAATCTTGGTTGAGTAGTAACAGAATTGGTGCCAAAAAAAATATAGCACGGTTCGACCCACCCGTAAGGTGCACGTTCAAGATCAGGCATATGACAAAGGATAGTATCGTAGCAACATTACCAACAGCAGGCATCCAAGCTCCTTCGGCAGCAATCTTCTTTATGGTAAATGTAGGCATCGTAGAAGCCCTTCGTTGCTTCATAAATCTCAGCCTCTGAGGAATTGTAGCCGAACTGCTCTGACCCGATTGGGCATGGCGGATCCCACCTGCTTCTGCGAATTTTCCACGCATCAGTGAGACCAACTCAAACTTTATCTCAAGTGCAATGAGCATAAAGATTGCAGCATATAAGCCAAGTAGGGACGTTCTTGCACCCTCGATGGCAAGTAATGTTGCAATCCTACTGTCCTCTTGTGAGTTTTCTTCAATGCCACTCTCCTTGAGATAGTTATTGGTGATTCTCACTTGGCCCTCCAGTAAATAAGTGACCGGAAAGAGGGCCACAACCAGTGCAAATACCCAAGGCAACAGCTTCGTGCTTGAGGCAGAAGGTAAGTGAGTGAAGACCACAAACACTGATGTGCAAATCATCGTGCCGATGATGAGAGCGTGCAGAATTAATGACTCGAGAAAGTATTCTGCAGCAATATAACCTCCTAGGGCAATTCCCAAGGCAACGGCGTAAGTGGTTCTCAGCTCCACAATATATTTGATTGGAATGATGGAAGTGATAGAGGCAAGGGTGAGCAGGACGGCTGCAATGAGCAGCCATGACGGCCACGTTGGTTTAGATGCCATGAAGCCATATATGGAAATATCATCAGCAGATTGATGGGTGTATCGGAACGTGTTAGAGTGATAAACGGGGGATATAGGTAATGGTGGCTGCATTAGGATGAAGAGGAGACCGGATGCTATAACCAACACCAAGTACCTCTTAGCAGCCTGCAACAGAAATTAATAATATCTTCAGTAGTATTTTATGAAAACGCTTATTAATATGTGCTACGGACGGTTTATCAGCAGTGGTCATCAAACCTCATTATTCAACTTTAAAGAACATAAAAGATATGTCACTAAATGTCGAGTTTCGACAACTTGATGGAAGTCATTTTCGACATTGACCACAAAGCCTAAGCATGAGAGATTCTAAACACAAGATACACAGTAAAATTAGAGGTCCGTAAATTGGTCCACTAACTAAGAACGGAAGATCTATGTAAAGATAACACGGCAGATTATCGGACATTGATATGCCACTAAATAGACTAACCATTACGTGGGGAAAGTGAAGCACAACAATTGGCAGAGAAGCCAGTCCCATCAACAGTATGCAATAGCCCAAAAGTAATCCATCAGATGGAGCCCTCCCGTTCCACCATTGCAGAGCTTCAAATATTGTTTCACGACAAAACCAGACGGATAAAGCAACAACTCCAGCATGCACATAACCTTGCCAAGGTTTCATCTTTGATGCTGTTTTTGATTTATCCCTGCACAGTAATTGAACAGGCTAAGCTCACCAAGAAAGTGTTATATTTCGAATAAAGAAAATGCTGCAAACTCACTTGTAAAGCAGCAACGGAGGAGAAACTGCTAAGAGAAGAAGAGCCGATACCCATAACACATTTTTTGATGACATGAATAGCAGAGACAGCTTTGAGAAATATAGGCAAGTAAGGATCCATGCTGCTTTGGATCCAATTCTCTGGTCTACAGAAAGTCTTCTCAAAACAGCCAACCCCACCAAAGTAGTCATGACAACCATATAACTGGGGTACATCACATCATCATCCATACCATAATAGTAGATGTTAGAGTAGTTGAAAAAACTGTTTTCAATGTAGCACAACAGCAGTGCATGGCTTATTAATCCAGCTTCAGTCAGGAAGCGAAGTTTTGGAGGAAGACCAGCTAAACCAGGAACTATCATTGCCAGAATTACACTGCCAACTATAAGTTTGCAAAAGGATCTCAAGGACATGCCTGCAATCCAGATATTCAGGTCCCAATAATTATGCATCACGAACCATATTACCATCAAGCTACCGAGGATAACAGACACAGAATATGATGATAAGCTCTTCTTTGTGAAGAAACGAGCCAAATAATATCCGGCGATCGAGGGAAGCGGAAGGAGCTGCAAGTTAAAGGAAAAAGGAGTGATCAATATCATGTTATGTACTTTCTATAGAATGATGCACACCCTATCTATACATAATTATTTCATATGTAAAGCAAATTCCGCAAAACAATGGGTATTAATGTTTTTCTATGACAATTTGTTAAGGCATACTTGAATTCGGTTCAGTGCTCTGTCAAACAAACACAAACAAGAAATAAGAAATTTGAAATGAGACCTCCAAAGTGAAAACATAATAATGAAATACCTAGAGTGGCAAGTATTACAAAATTGACCAAGCAAGATGCATATATTAGTCATTTGATATGAAAACTACATACCAGTATGGGAAACCCCACCACTATAGCTCCAGCGGCACTAACAACAACAGCCAAGGAAGTGAAAACAACTGAACTGAATGCATCGGAAACCATACCGACAGCATAAGTACCAGCAGCTACTGCTCCCCCAAGCATAGTAACAGTAACCAGAAGATAACTCAGTGGTGACGGAACGTGAATGTACCGCCCAAATGCATGGAAAACAACCCTGACCTCCAAGCAGATGACAACAATCACCAAGGCAACGGCACCATTCACCAATCTAATACTCCTCAACTGATTCTCATTCTTTGTCAGCCACCACAACGCCCCTCTCGTAGATGCATACAGTTGAAACAAGAATGGGATAAAGAACAGCAAAAACAAGTCGCAAATAGCCGATCCCGACGAGAGCACTACCCGATAATGCGACCCAACATGAAACAAGAACGGAACAAATAGAAGAAACAAAGTATGCACGCAGCTCTCAAGCTGCCCAAGCACGTAACTATCACTAGGAACCTCACCGCCATGATACCCCATTTCATGCTTCGATTTAAACGATGAAATACGAGGAATTGAATACAGCCAGTAAAAAACACAGTTAAACGCCATGAAGTAGTAAGCCGCGTTGACCATACCAACTGCCGAGACCGTGGCCCATGTGAAGATAGCAGATGCAACAATGGGAACACAAGCAAATAACAGCCTCTCAAGTGCAATCACGATTGTGGGGTACTCTATCTGCATCCACTTAAACTGAACCGAAACCCAGACACCGATCAAGAAATTGGTCAAAGCGCAGGTGAAGGAAGCTAAAACAGCCAGCCACAAGGAACCAAAGGTGTAGTACAGATTGGAGCTGAAGAAGAAAGCGATCTGAGCTGCGATCAGCGTAAACCAAACCGCGAAGAACGAGCCTGATTTGAAACTGAGTATATCTAGGCTGTACGCGACCATGAGCCCGACGACGAGGACGGCAACGACCGGTCCGCCGCCGAGGTCGAGGAGGAAGGCGGCAGAGGGGACGAGGGCAACTGCGAGCCTGGCGTTGTGGAGAAACGAGTTCATCCTAGGGTTAGTGGACGCGGAGGAGCTATGTCGGCGACTGGTGGCCGGCGATTGCTGGTAGAAGGAGGACGCGGTGGTGCGATTAGGGCTCTGGTGGGTGGGGAACGACGGCGAGCTGGAGGCGGATTGAACGTAAGGTCGGAAGAGGCGGGTGTTGAGCTCCGGCGGCAGCATTTTGCCGGCTGCGGTGGTAATTTTTGAGATCGGAGTGGAGTGTTGGGAATTGAAGTCAAAAGCGATAGGTTTGAGGAGGCAGACTTTTTGTTAGTAGAGATTTAGAGAGATGAAGGGCATAACTGGAAATGAGAGCTATGGCGAGGGTAAAATTGTCATTCATGTGCGTTCTGATGCAAAACCAATGGACGGCCGAGATAGAAAACCTAGTAATCATCCAACGGTGCACACACATCGTATCCTCACATATATAGTTGCTTCCCTCCATTTGGCGACTCTTTATATGATTCTGAACTTCGAAGCCCTTGCTAGGCATTTCTTTACAAGGAACGCTTCCATTTTTCTTGCAATGGAGAGAATTGCATTGCATTAAATTAAAACACTCCACCCAATACAAATGGCTACGAAGATCACATCACACATCGTTGCATCGGAAAAAGGTAGTCCGAGCAAGAAGTCGATTGCCATGGCATTACATTTGAAAAACCCCAAAAAAAAAAGTAAAAAAAAAAAAAAAGAAAAGCTCGCCAGAGAAGACAAACAAATAGTCTAGAAAGAAAAACGAAGGAGTCACATGGGATCCTTAAACTCGACAAACAAACACCACGTAAATTCCCCGACACAAATGCACTGTTTTTTTCCTTTCCATTAATTCATTATCAAATAATAAATCCTCTGCGCTTTCTTCCTCAGAACCACGCAAATCCACCCGAGAAACTGCTCCTCGCCCCATTACTGCTGTTATTACTGTAGTCGTCGTAATAATCGCACGAGTCAAAGAAGCCATGGCCACCCATATCAAAGCTTCTCCTCGGCTCAGACAACTCAAGACACCTCATGTCGTTCAAGACTCCATGTCCAAGCTCAGACAGCAGCGGCGGCTCGCCGCCGCTGCTGTACGTTATGTCCGGCGGCAAAGGCGGCAGGTCAACCCCATTTGCCGACGACGACGGCAGCGGTGGCCGGCGGTTGTACTGTTCGCCGCCACTCACCTGCTGGCAGTTCCACGTGTCCCCACTGACCTGCTGACCAAACCCTAATACTGCGTTACCACTGTTCGAATCCGAGTAGTTGCTTCCATGTCCGAAAGAGAACATATGGTCGCTGTTGTAACGGCGGTCTGCGTCGGCGAACAGCAAAGAGGAGAAGTCTTCAGGCGATTCGTCGGGGGAGATGATAGAGGTGACCGACGAGCCGTGGGGCATGTCTGAGTAGACGAAGTTGGTCCGAGCCCTGGCTCCACGCATGGACCGAGCGGCTCGGTCGTAGGCCAGCGCGGCTTCCTCGGCGGTGTCGAAGGTTCCGAGCCAGTGGCGTTCTTTGGTGGTGGGGTCTCGGATTTCGGCGGCGTATCTGCCCCACGGCCGCCGCCTGACGCCGAGGAAGCGGTTCGTGGAAGAAGTTTCCGACGTGTTCTTCTGTTGGCTTTGGTTGGACGACGACGACGACGACGAAGACTTTCTCTTTGGCTTCGAGGGTGATGGGGCGTTTGCCGTAGTAGTTGTACCACTTGATTTATTCATTTTGATTATGAGTTCTTTTTTACTATATAATAATTAAGATTTAGAGTAACTTTCTGACAACGATGACTTATGGGATTTCCTGACAAGAAGCAGAGGGAGAGAGAGAGAGAGAGAGAGAGAGAGAGAGAGAGAGAGAGAGTGAATGGATATGTAATCAGTGTGATTTTGGCAGTTGCAATATAGTAGTTTAAATAGGTGGTTTCCCTCCAATTTTTTTAATTATTTTTTTCTTTTTGTAAAGTATGGTGTATATATATAAAATATTATGTATAAAAGATGAACCCGAGAACATGGTTCATCCGAGGGGGTCTAAATTGGATGGATTTTGTGGGTCGTCACATGCGTAATTATTGGCCGGATGCGTTTTCTGATTTTATAATTCGATGATTATTATGAATATATAGTAGTGTTTGTTTGCATAAATCAAAACATTTATTCTCCCAATAATTACAAGAAATGCCAAACAAGCATTGCACGAACAATACTCACAGATTACATGATTCGTTTGTAAGAATAATAATATCTCCACGTACTCCATGAAAAGACTAGATTCTTGGCCATCTATGAAGAGCTCTTTTTTTATCTGCGATGTCTCAGCTATCATATGAGATTATTGTTATGTGATCCAATGATGGTAATTTCGAGCAATGATTGAGCACGGTGGCTCATAATGATGTGTATATATCATCGATCATCATTGCAGAATGAGTAGAGGCATAATATGTTTTTACATGCCCCATGTTAGGGAAAAAAGGAGGGAAGAGACTGAGAGAATATTCACCTCACGTTGAGGCCTTAAAGAGAAGCTTACATGTGTAAGGATGATTAACAAAGGAAGTGCATGTTCGAAAAGAAAAAGAAACAGAAACACTCCAAAACACGAAACAATTATGTAAATCAGCATAGATAATTACATGGGGCCTTGTTTAAAAGCAAACATAACGAACAAAACCATATAATAATCCGAGCCATGTGCAACCATTTTATACGATAAATATCATTTTTCTTATTGCATGTTCAACTGCTTTTTTTCATTGGACGTTTATCATATTAGATGCGTTTAACGCACTATTATACTTCGATGATGAAAAAACTTTAAAATTTGTGAAAAACCATCAGTTGGAAAAGAAGAAGAGAAAAAAATAAGAATCTTCAACTTATACATTGTCTTATTTTCTTTGTTTCTTCTGTCATGTGCTTAAGCAGGAAAGTGCCGCAGCATTAACTAGAAAGATGCACCTAACAATAATAGACCAGTTGACCTCACCATTGCTCTATGTATTTCTTTCTTTCATTTTTTTTAAAACTACGCATTAAAGAATGGTATTGTTCTTGACCGACCAGTGACTCATCAAATTATTAGCATCTTTAGATCATAGATTAGTATAGAAAGACGAAGCTACTCACTCTCTTCCTTCCTCAAAGTAATAATTTAGATATTCGAACACACAATGATCGTTTTTGCTTTTCCCAAGGAAGACTTTTGGACCAAACGGATAATTGGGCACACGTGAGGGAGGGTTTGATATCAATATCATTCACTGCACGTAACTACTGTGTAGGTATGCCTAATGGATAAACATTTCGCATTGAACAGTTTTAAAGATTATAATCAATGTTGACTCTCAAGTAACATAATGGAATTTATTAACGTAGATTGTAATAACAAGGCGAAAGCCAAGCTATGATGTGCACGGCGGAGGATGCATCAAAGCCTAATGAAGGGGTTTAAAGGTGGCGGACATCATAGTGTATATATATACACAAACACACACCGCTCATATACCATATTGCCCCGAAAATCATTCAAGTAAATCCGAAAACATAGACAACTTTTATTGCTATTATTACGACTCGGTAACCTCGGATTTCACAGGCCCAGCGCTTCCATTAGGAACATAGAGACTATTGGCGACCACAGAGTCAGCCACTAGTCCCGCCTCGGCGTCGTCGAAATTTAGGGACCCTCTTAGCTTACGGTTACTGAAAATAAAAAAATAAAAAACGAAATGATGATAAGCTAAACGCCGAAGTTTGGCTGTCAATCGCCGAGGAATGAATGACGAGTTTTTTACCCATTCAGGTGAGTGTTTATGGCCGACAGATCTTTTGAAGGGCTCTGATAGGCGCGGGTGCTTTCTCCCACGCAGGCGTAGTAGCTTTTCGAGCTATGCGAAATCAATGCATCCATCTACAGTATGTCAATTCAATATTTTAGTTGGGAGAGAAAAAAACGCTGCTGTCAAAGAAAGTGCGCCTTAACCTTAGATGAGCGCAGAGGGGAAACGTAAACATTGTGCGCTGCAGATACTTTCTTGGGCGACATATCTGGGAGATTAGGAAATGGAGATGTTCTTGGTGAAGCGGGCAACGGACCTGATAGAATAGAACAGAATCGGAGAGTAAAAATACATATTGTAGATTTGCCCGTCTGACGTAATTTTCAGTATCAACTTTGAAAGAAATTTAATGTAAAAAGAATCGCAGCACGGACCGTCTATGCTACTCTTGGCCTTAGAGCCCTGCGGAGTAGCTTGGCCAGAAGCATCGGAGGCAAACTCAGCGAGGAGAGGTTTCACCGAAGGAATAAACATTTCGTTGTAAAATGTGATTATATCGACGTGATCGGGACCGCTTTTCTGTTTTGAAGAATTGATGATGTTATCTTAGACTGGGGTCAAAACATAGGTGATGAAATGATGAAAGAAAAAGGTAACATACAGCTTTGCGCCGTTCGACGTAGACATTACGAAACACTTGCTGTTTGCAATGAGGCTGCTTTCTGTAGTTAAAAATGATTTCTTTGAATGTGAGGTTCAATTGGGAGATCTGCAATTGTGTTAGTCATTCAGAAATCGTATACGAGCAAATGGAAGATTGGTGTAATGCATCATATGCGGAGAACAGACCTTGGCAATTCCATAGAGGCTGCAGAGAATTATTTGATCGATGTGTCTGCAAAAGAAGAGATTTGTCCGCTGAACAAGGATCTTTTGGAACAAACCATACACGGACTCTTTTATCTGTTGCGAGAGCTGTAGTCTTTCGACCATACCATTAATTCTAACAGCAGCCAACTTTAAGATCTACATATCAAAGGATTAAACGTTAGACCAATGCAAAAAAAACATCAACACGACACACGCGCAAAAATGCTGCATGATTAATAAAATTCAGTAATTAATTAAAAAAACAACGCGAAGACCAATAGAAACTACAACTTGGATGCCTGCCAACAAGGTAATTCATCTCACAAACTACCACATAAGTTTCCTTGTGTGTAATTATTATTCCCATTAGTATACCTTGCTAAAGAACACCTTGATAGTTGTTTCTGCACACGTCTCTCCTCCACCACCTGGATGTGGTCTACTAGGACTGGAGATGGTTGAAAAATGAGGTCATAAAAAATGAAAGGGAAGGAGGGGATCAAATAAAGTAAACACAAGTTGAGTAAATTTCCCTTCGAACTGTTTCCAGTCCCAATACCTGGCAAATGCAGGCTGCAGTTGTGGAAACTTAGATTTCAGATTGTTATTAAGGGCCAGAAACCGTTCCTTCACGGGTGAGGTGAAGGAATTCCGCTCAACTATTGCACTTCGATACTCATTGCACACTCTCTTTGGTGACCGCATATCTCCATTCTGACCTGGTAAATATTTTGAAAGATCGAGGAATTGAGTTTTGAACAATTAGCTTTGAGTTGAAAAATAAAATTTTCACAGGATGTGAGGGTGACAAAGAAATGATAATAATGCATACCAAATTGCTCTATCTTGACCGTTGACTGAACAGGTTGTGAGACCCCACATGATTTGTCAATGTGCACAGCAATTGCGTCCAAGGACGGCATAGGTTCAGCTAACAAGCCAAGGCGGGTTATTTCTGCAGATAGGGTAGGTCTTGCTATAATCAAGGAGTTGTACATGGAAGACCCTTTTTCCCAGACCATGCTATCCAGTAATCGTTCTTCTAGAGAATTTAAGTGCCGTCTAAGTTCTCTTGGGAGACTTTCTTCGTGTCTGATGAAACTCTCTATCACTTTACTGAGATCAAATGCAGTTATTCCAGTCTTCTCCAGCACAGTTGGGAATAACAGAGTCACAGTTTTGTGTGTGGCGAGAACAAGTTCGGAAGAGCAGGCAAGCATACACCGGTGGAACCTTTCGTTGGTCAACAAAGAAGTCAAGTTGGCTGCATGTAAGAACTGTGACTCGGCAATACACATTGCTTGTAAAACCCTAAAATAGAGCTTCATTGCTTCAAGACGGCGTTGTTCGGCCCAAATGTTGTCCATGAAGCACGGGTTTTGACCAGGACCAGAACTAGGAAAAATGGCCTTGAGTATTATCTGTGCCCTTTTCATGACGTCAGCCGTCACATCCCTGTCACATGAGACAAGAAATCTCTCCAGCTCTGCTGAGGGCTTAGGTGGAAGTGGGGCAACAACCGTTCTCAACCATTTTGCAGTATTCATAGCAGTGCTAACAGGAGTTGCTGTCGACTTGGGCATGCCATTAACACCTGCAACATTATTCGAATGACCACCGGGCGAGCGGAAAGGAGAGAGCGGGCTTGTGACTGTCTTTGTTGGGGAGGATATGAGATCGAGTTTCCTCTGTCGCCATGTAAAATTTAGACACTTGTTAAGCAAGATAGCAACTTTCAGGATATAATGGAACATTTTGATCTTTATGAATATAAGCCCACCTTTACCCCATTTCCATTTATATGTACGGCACCTCCAGATAAGCTCCCTGAAGCAAGCAAGCTGTCCTTCTCATTGAGAAAAATCCTCTCATCCAACTCACCTTTATTATGAGTCAAAGCTTCATAATTCTTATCTAAGAGGTCGATAGCGGTTGATAAAGATGATTCATTCATCAAATCGTCAAAGTGAACCAACCCATCTGCAGTTATGAGGTGTATATGTTAAAATCAAGCATAAAGAATAGCAAGGGCAACTGCGGGAAGATTAGGACATATGTGATAAAACTAACCTGTGACAATCTTATCCACAATATTAAATTTACATTCAGCAGCCAGGCAAGGTTTTTGCTTCAGTAACTGGGCAATCAAATTGTTTACTTTCACAAACATATCATGGAGAACATCTTCAGAGGTCTCGTACATATTACAAAGGGAAGCGAGTAGGTCAATCATTTCACCCTTCTTGACTGTAAACAAAAACAATTGAGTAATCACCATGTGGAAGAACACGTCAAGAGACACATTGGCTAGATGGATACAGCATTATTATTCTGGGAATTATATACTGAGGAATGAAATTACCAATGCTCTCAGAATCGACAAGACTGAGATTCCTGAATTGAGCAGGGACATGTATGAAGAGTACAGCCTGCAAATGGTTTCACATTAACCATCATCAAGTGCATACAACAGAAGTAGTTGGTTAACGTCTTTGTAGAAATAGCAAATACGATATATGTTCCTACAATTGTTTAAGAAAACCTACTGACCAGTACGGAAACTAGACCATGGGTGCATGTTACAAGGTCCTTGCACATGCAAAACACTTGCTCACGGAGAGCCAAAAATAGTAACCATCCAAAACGATACAAGTTTGCTCTGTACGTAGAGTCTTCCTCATTTTTGGAATCCACAGCCACAAATAGCTCCTGAAATGCACGCTGGTATTTCCTATAAAAGAATGAATCCAGAATCTAATTAGGAGTTGCATGAAGGATTAAAATGGAACCTTTATCTACAAAACAGACAACCAAAAAGATCATGAATCTTTTGGACTAAGGCGTCCATAACACACTACGAATAAAGAACCATTGAGGGGGTAACTTAAGACCAAACTTCAGAAGGTAGTGAAACAAAGACAGGATTAACATTATGAAAAAGCATGTGCATATCTTTGAACAAAAACAAGAAAGATGACAGGTATAACTGCCTCATCCACAGTTAACATTAAGGTAGCTCTGCATTACAAACTCTACGAAATTAGATAACGGTGAATGACCATCACTTTTCTAAAAGCTAAACATGCTACAGCGGCGTCCAATATTCACACACAACAAAGAAGGAAAAAGAGAAAGCAATCGCATAGAAAAGAAAAGATCAATGTAGACTCACTTGCTCAACACGGTTAAGTGCACAAAATTGGCTTGTGATTCCTTAGCCTGACAAAATGAGGGACAAAAAGCAAAAATAAAAACTGAAATGCTAAATGAAGCAGATTATTCAAATTGTAAGAAAAATGCACATCCTTCTAATACCTCCAGCCTTTTCTCCCACTCCGCACCATACAAGTTACTTAAAGTCGGACCAACTTTGAGTAAATATTGATGAAGTTCCTTGTAAAAATCAACAACGCTGCGGAGAAAATAAATTTCTTCTTATCAGATGCAGACATTATAGATCAACCTACAAATTCTAATAGGAACAGATAAATACTTAAGCCTGGCTGATCTTAGAATCCGACATAAACTCAAACCCTTTTCTTTGCTGCAGATACTTTCACCAAGTCTTCTAACCGAGTAGAGGGTAAACACAAACCAATATCGCTCTGCTTCATCCAGCTGATCATACAAGAAACGTATTAGGGCATAATAAAAAAGGCAAAGCAATAAAAAGCTATTTTAATGCAATATAAAAAAGCTAAAGAAAACAGGTAATCAAAAGTTAAAACTTTAAAAATGGAAATTGTGTCACATACCGTCGCAGCTCCAATAGCCCCTAAATTAGTCAACATAAGATTCATGCTATCATCAAACAACTTTGTTGCTTCCTCCATAAAGTTGCCCTCTTCCAACTCTAGATCACTCTGGTAATCCAGTAAGATAAACCCAATCAACCATCAGATTGAAAAAGAATCTCACAGGTGGTAAAATCTGATTCCGCAAATATAAATCTGATTCCATAAATATAACAAATTTTAATTAATTTTGAACTAAACTTCAATTGCTCCTCACAAATTGTAACAAAAGAATGCAAATATATTAAATTAAACATAACACCCGCAAAGGTCACGAACTTTATAGTTAAACAAGATTACACAAATCTCCTTCAAACCCATGGAAAAAATCAATTCTCAACTTAACACAACAAAAATTACAGAATTTTCTCATAACCAATGTTTCAAAAGCAGCCACCCATCCGAATCAAAACCAACGGGAGGCAACAAAAAGCAGCCCAATTAGAAAACATAAATTACAAAACCCTATTTGGATGCATCTCTTCACCAAAATAATTGCAATTAAGGAGAAAAAACTAAACAAAGATTATTAAAGAAAGCACGTGCAGAAAACTCTTTAAAAAAATGAAACCTTGCAAAATTGGGCAAACCGAGCTGCCACAGAGCTTCCACTTTCACATTCCGCACGTTGAGGCGTCGATATCATCCTACTCACATCAGCCATAGGTCTCAGATCTCCGATCTGCTCAACAAAAAAGCCACAACTTTCAACCAAATCAAAAATAAAACCAAAAATCACATAGCAGCTGAAGAAAACGTAATCCAAATCAACCAGGGCCAACGAACATGGACAAATTCCAGCTGGAGCTTATGTGCTAATGCCTCAGCTCTTATCTCTATCCTTGCTTGTGCAGTAGAAAGTAAAAATGAGGGGTTTTGTGCACTATAATATTATTTTTCTTGTTAGGGATTTGGGAGAAATAAAACCCTTTCTCGTTCTCAAGCGCGGGAAAATAATGGTACGATATGTCTCACATGACATACACACCATAGTCAGACATACATAACCACCAATGATATTCTAACACGTGTCCTCCGATGCTAACTTTACCGCCAAAATTGTCAACCACTCGCGCTAAGCGGATAGGCGGCTGACGTGTCATAAGTGCCAAGTCCTCACATAAATTTAATGCATTTATGAATTTTTAATTAAAGATCGTTTACTTTTTAAATAATAATTACTAGAGTTTGATCGAGTATCCTCTAAATTTATATAAATTGCCATGTTATTACTGTTGGAAAAGCCCATTCTGTTCCATGTAATTAGAAATCATCGTACCTTACGTTACGTTACATATTGTTGCCACTTCAAAAAATTAATAAAGAAAGTAGATTTTTGCTAATTCCACAAACAAATATTTATTTAGTGCAAAATAAAAGCGTCACTAATACGAAAAAAGGCACACATGCACGCAGAAGCGAGGACATCAAACGTATTACGTAAACAAACACAGGCAAAAACCATACAAAGCACACAGCAAATTATAGTATTATTATTGCAGAAACAGAAGTATTTGTGTAGTAAAAGCTGACATTGGTTCTTCTTCCATTCCATTGCATTCCATTCCACCTTTTAGAGCTCGAGCACCAAATCTGCATAACAGACAAAAGTACGTGCATGATATTTCTTCACTACATAAAAAAGATCAAATTTTTGGAACCAAGATTTACTTACAGTCAGCATCGGACTTAACCCAGCACTCATTGCCGCCATAAACAGTTTCGCCGCCAGCGCTGTTCGTAACCTGAGGAGGACGATAATTGTCTGAGATGGGCCCACTTTCATCAGGGTATATGATGATGTCATCTTCCGACGAAGGCCTTAAACCTCCATCATCGTCGTTGTAATCTGCCACGTGGGCCCCATCGTTCTTCACCTCTGTCATGGTGGGCTGAAGCTCATGGCCATTTTGTTCGACGATCTCAGGGTCAGGATGAACTTTTCTGCTGAACATTTGCCGTATCTGCGCTTTTTTTTTGGTTTCCCATTTCAGAAAAATTCAATCACTCTCTGCCAGCGTTCGAAGGATTGGAAGGAGAAAAAAAAAAAGAGCTTACTTTACGCAGTTTCTTCTCTGCCATGGCAGAATACTCGCCGGAGGAGTTCTTCTTAACGTTGCCCCTTTTGAGCATCTTCTTCATCATCAGATGAACAGAAGATTTATCAGCGATTTCTTTATCTCTTTTCTTCTTAGCTTTAATCCCACGACAGCTCTCATCTGAGTGCTTAGTCTTCTGAAACAGCTCTTCAAGGGAAGTCCTCCTCTCTTTCTTGGTCAGCGATCGTGGCATCTCAGAAATCCCAGCCGCCGATCCAAGAAGATAGCTCTGAAGTGGACAAACATCTGCAGATTCATTACACTGAGGAATCTCCTCGCCGCTTTCCACGACCTTATTCTGATCCTTGACTGTAATAACGCTGACGTGGCTGTTCCTTGCAGAAGATAAGCTGACAGGGTACTCTTCCTTGCCTTCCTCAGCTCCTCCGAGCACCTTCTCAAGCTCGTCGTTGATCAGTTTCAGCTCATTCTCAGTCGCCTCGGTTTCTTTCTCGGCTATGTGGTCCAAAATTTGGAAGTTAGGCGTCGCTGGCTCGTTGGCTGCGATTGGCTCCATTCCCAGCGTGCCTATGGCGAGGAATCCATGGAAGAGCTGACCCTCATCGAATTCAGCCCTGGCATTTTCGAGGCCTGCAAAAGAGTTCCTCATATAGCTTCTTTCCCTGTGGGATTTGCTGAAGGGCTTGTTGTTGTTCTTGGTGAAGTTGCTGCTCCCTTTTGGGAAACATTGCAAGTCTTCGAGCGTTTGATGCCCAGACAAGCCTGGCGTAAGGAAAAGTACCAAAATCAAGTTAGTTAGGAAACTGAAGCTGTATGGTTAATACTAAGTTCTTGCCTGTGGGAAAATCCTTGTGTGCTTCGACGCTATTCTGCCGAAACTTGCGATGCATCCAACCTAATATCTGCAAGAAATTCACACCAAAGGTTAGGAGAAAGGCAGAGCTAGACAATAGCAGAAGGTCATAGCTTGGAGGAAGAAATATAGACTGAGAAAAAGAAGCATATTTAATCTGCTTAGTGTTTGTATTTCGTGGTGGAGGCTATGTCACCTTCATTCTTTCAGTTGCAGTAACAGAGTGATTGGCAATAGTTGCATGTAAGAAGAAGATATAACCTTAAATAGACTGTCTTGATTAAACAAATGTGACTTGAATTAGTTATAACTCCCATCATTTCTGCCTTGTGAGGATTGGGTGTGAGAATAGTTTCTGAAGCATATAAGTTCAGCAAGAAAAGGACAAGACGATGGTATAATGCATAACTATAACATGACAACGAAGAAGAAGTTCAGTCAGTAAACAAATGGTAAAAGCGGTAAGATCATAAAAGGGTTTGATCATAGGGTCCACTGCTTTCATCATAGCCAAGAAAACTAAAATGCACCTAATCGCAGCTCTAAATCTGATGTTTAACGCTTCTGTGCTCTAATTTTGTCGAAACGTGTGTCTTTAGAAGCCAAATCTGGGATTAGCAAGCAGCATGTAAATTTGATACATTCATTGATCTTTGTATTGATATTATTGCAGCTTAGTTGCTCAAACACACCTAAACAGAGCACTACCAAATATGATGAGAAACGAAGCATGTTCATCAGAAAATCTAAAGCCAAGATGAGTCTATTTGAGCCATTTAGCACGTTGCTATGAGGTCTAAATCAATCATAAATTCTTGGTATTTGTTTAATCACTTCCATCTCAACCCATGGGCTAAAGAACTTGGTAAAAAGAGAAGAAGCTTGGCATGTTAAAGGTTGGAGCTTTTTCCATCTTCTCCTTGATTGAATCTTTTGTCGACATGCCATTTAAACCATTACGGACATGACCCATCATTACATTATTGATTGGATCTTTGACTTAGCTACTACACCATTTCTTACGTATGTGGAATTGATCGTGGATAGCTAGCTTGTAACCAAATAAACTCAAGTGGGCAATTGTCGTAAACGAGAGAGAGAGAGAGAGAGAGAGAGAGAGAGAGAGATCACAGATGGGCTGCCTTGAAGACGGACCCCTCTTCATTGCCACATGTTGCTTGCACTTTATCTTCCTCGAGGTTTGTTCTGATCCTTTTGTTCTTCTGACTTTTCGATAATTGCTTTCTATGTGAAATCTGGGAAAGATAAAGATCCAAGCAGTAGCTGCATGATATTTGCAGCCACATTGAGTGCGAACGGGCCTTACGTTTTCATCTTTGGGCCTCACAAGAAAATGTACCTATGATCAATCAATCAATCTTTTCATTGGGAAGTATAGTAAATATTACAGTATAGTAAGTATTAGAGAAGGTAGGTAAGTAAGTAAGAGAGTGTATTTACTGCACCATCATTACAGAATCATCAGTTACTCTTCAGTTAAAACCTTCATTAAAGCGTTTATCAAGACATGTTTATATTGCTGCTGACCAAATATGCAATTTTCAGTTTCAAACGAAACACATCGCCAAGCCCTTATTACATACATAATCAAGCACAAAATCCCCAACCTTAAAACCTTTTGATTCAGCAGTAAACGTCTACACCGGGCCATGTAATAAAAAACGAAGCATCACCATTTACATGTTTAAAGTTATAATCTTGAAAAGAGAAAAACAAGAATCATCTTTATTATGATATAAGGAAATCACTACTACTAGTCATACATCAGCTGTGTGCTGTGGAAGTTGAAATAATAAAATATGCATGCTTTTGCATGAAGTCATATGGACTGAAGAGAAACTTGTTTTATGCGATCTCCTGCAACTAAAACAGGGGCTTGCAGGAACTCGGGACACATGGCACAATTTCAAGCCCACGGCGACCTACAAAAAATCCCAATCGAAAACGCAAATAACCCATATGGAATCATAGTTTTGGGCACTTACATCCATTGCAATGGATGCAGAAACCAAGTCCTCAAATGCCTCCGTGGATACGAAGGTTTTTCACCTTAAATAACCATCCAGCATCCTTCGAGTTTTGATCGAAATTTGATCTTGCTATATGTATGTTAGGTGTGGAGTTGATCGAAATCGATGCCAAAAATCACAAGGTGACCGTGAAAGGCAAAAGAGCAGATCCCACAAGAGTAGCAGAGAGGCTGAGGAAGAAGAGCGGCAAGCACGTCGAGCTGATATCTCCCAAGCAGCCTGTTACAGCAGCAGTCAAAAAGGAGGAGCCAAAGCCCGCGGTAATCTCTACTTCCCATCTTCTTTTCTTACACATATTCTCCATTTCTGCTGAGCTTATCTCCTAAACGATTGATCTTCTGTCTGCAGTCATTACAGCCCAACATGATGGAGGTTGTGCTGAAGGTTTACATACACTGCGAGGGCTGCGCCAAAGAGGTGAAGCACTGCATCCACGAAATGGAAGGTAGGTGTGTGTCAGTGTGCGTTTCACTGTAATAAGATTGTCCGAACTTCGACCCCATTGCATATTTTGTACGTATAGGAGTCCAAGCGGCGGATACCGACATGGGAAATAACTTAGTAACCGTAAAGGGAACGATGGATCCAAAGAAGCTCACCGAATTCATCAGCAAAAGAGGCGGCCGCCATGCAGAGATTGTGAAGCAGAGCATCCAAGAAAATAGCAGCAGCAGCAAAAGCAATGAGGGAAGCAATGCTGCTAATTGTCCTACTTGCTTCCATCATCACCATCCTCACGAACTATTACACGCCCCTCAGCTGTTTAGCGACGAGAATCCCAATTCATGTTCAGTCATGCAATAAAATTCTTGGCAATGAAAAAAGCTTTATGAAATGTAACAGCATTACATCAGTGTGGCCATTGATAGCAATCACTACTGTATAATACAATAATAAGCTCAAGATTCTTTCTTCCTCAACAGGTAGCACTAGCAGTAAAAGTACTCTTCTTCTTCTCCTCCTCCTCCTCCTCCTCCTCCTCCTCCTCCTCCTCCTTCTTCTTCTTCTTCTTCATCTTTCTGAGCTTTTCGCTGTCGAACACCTTCTCCAGCAACTCCACGCGGTGGGCCAATGCTCTCAGCATCTTCGACTGAGACTCATTGTTCTCGCAAAGCTGCGTCAGCATCTTCATCATCTTCTCATTGTATTCCATTATTCGTTCTAACAGCTCTCTGTCTTCCTTCTTGCTGTCCTACTCATGTGTATCAGATTCGATCCTTCGATGAACCCTCGATATCACCATGGGTTCCATCATCTTCACGTTTGTTCCCGTCACTATTTGCCTTCACAATTTCGATCGAATTCCACAGTTTGATTGGATACCCTAACGATTTCATCATCCAAGGCTTCGGTATTACCTTGATTGTTGCCTAAAGTGGCAGAAGCGAGCGATCTATACTCTCCTGCAATGCGATCACTCTACGAGTCACAGCCTTTCGGTAAGCCCTAATCCCCAAATCGAACCCTTTGATCGAATCGAGCTTGAAGAGCGGAGACATCAGCCCTTGGATCATCCTCAACCTTTCGTTCTCATCGCCGCGCACTGTCTCCTCCAGGCTGCTGCCGCTCCCCAGCCTAGCTTCAATCTCGTCCACGTGGCTTTCGATTTCCCCCACCTTCTCCACGCACCTTCCTCACCCAAAATCCCCTGAACCTTCTGTATTTTCAGCGCCGAACAAACCGAACGGTCCTGTTCCTCGGACCCGGCGATCCATGTGGCGGGTCGGGCCGGACTGGCGAACGGGTATGCCATATAGTAGTGGCGGTCGAAGCTGGGCTGGTAGTAAAATCGGCGATCGTTGTAAAACGGATCAATCGTTGATAGATAGCAGAGATTCTTTGCGAAATTCAGAAACTGTGGGATACTTCTTGGCGGCGAACTTTTGCGATTTTTGGGATACTTGATGATTTCTTCGTTCGAAGAGGAGAGGGGGGCCTTATATAGGTCGCGGGAAATACAGAGATACTTTTACTTTCTAAAACGTTCCATATGTTTTTTTTTTATCCGACCATCGTCTAAATAGTTGTGGACAGTTCTGTAAGAAATTGAACATGAACAAACCCAATTATTATTTTTAATTAAGTTGAGTTATAAGAAAAATGAAAATAACTTGAAACAACAAATAACGACACACGTATCTCACGACTCCTTAATAATTCATTGATAAAAAAAACTGATTTTTTCAAAGCCTAGGTTATAAATCTTCTCAACAACTGATTAAAATCAAAGCCATAGTGCGCCAGCTTCCTTCAAAAGTGGGACCAACGTCCCATTAATATGAGACGCCATGACTCTGTCCACTGCTCCGACGAGCTTCCCGCCGATGAACACCACAGGCACGGCGGAGCCTCCGCCGAGGAGCTTAGATAGAGCCCTCTCTATGTCGTGTCCCCTCTGTTCTTGGTCGAGCTCGTACACCGTGGGGTTCACACCCATACCACAGAACAACCTCTTCACGGCGTGGCACATGCAGCAAGTGCTGACGCTGAATATCACCACCGCGCTCACCGAGGCCATCCTCACCACCCTCTCCAGCGTGTCCTCCGCCGCCGTGTCTCCTCCTAGGAAGGCGGCGGAGTAGTATAAGGACGGCTCGGATAGATAATGGTACGAATGCATACTATCGGGGATTTATGTATGTAATAAAACGTCAAGACCCTCTTTGTTTTTTTTTTTTTTTTCCTTTTTCTTTTGAAATATGAAGAATATAACGTTGGCACCTGCAAAAAGGTATGTATGGCAGCAGAAGTGTTCGTTTGTACAAGTGTTGTGTTTGTACGAGGATTTTAACAACTTGGGATGATGAAGTGTGAGAGAAACGATGAGGATTATTATCGTATAGTGGATTTATATATATAATATAGGCCGGAGATGAGAAGCTCTTAAGTTCTTAGTCGCAACGCGCGTGAGCATCGCTTGCATTAAAAGCATTGCAATAATTAAATAAAATATCGGCGTCGAGAAATAATAAACGTGACGACATGAGAAGCCTTAATTCCGTGGCTCGCTGCTGCAGTAATATTTTGCCTAGATATGATGACGTGTCCTCATTTTATTTCTTATTCCTACGTAATATTGGTAGAGAAGGTATGAGCGAGACGGCCGAGCTTGTCGTCGACGGTGATATATATTTAATGATGCAATTAATAGTAATGACGTATTTGCTTTGATCGCTATAAACAACCTAACGACCATAATAACATAATTTAGTCCAACGGTTGGAGGTTCAGTTATTAACTTATTATTATTGCAACCTTATTCAATAAATGATTATTATGCTTTGTTAAGTATATAAGATTGTATTTATGACTTGGAAGTGCTTTTTTAAGTCCTATGGGCTACGCATGCTTCACTTTAAAAGTTCTGTTCGTTCATTACTGTGGGTAGGCTTCGCTATAATCGATGGTATATATAATAAACACTGTCACAATTGCATGTAACCCCGAATATATATATATATATATATATATATATATATATATTATTTGCAGAATTTCTATTCTCTATATTTTTGACTTAAGGATTGTAAATAAGATTGAGATATCCCAATGGTTTAATTCTATTTTCAGTATAGCACACTATTTTCAGTATGGTGCTATGGTGGTTACCTATACATTCAATTTCCAACTCTCATTAAAATAGTTTAGGTAAGTTATTATTGTTTTGCAATCCTGTATTTATTATTGTATGACAGCGAAGCAGCGTTACGATATGTAATAATCTTCCACGGAAACCATTAACTAGATAATGCCAAGAGCACATAAAATTGTAATAATCAATAACACGTTCGTCGTAAGAAATTTAAATACTCGGAACTTATTGAATAGCTACTCACTTGGTGTAGACTCAACATTTAATTTATTTATGGTTCGGACATAAGCTGTCAAACTGAAAACATTGGGTTGAAATAGGAAGAAACTTGTTGCTAAAGAAAGAATATCTACTTTTTTTTTTATCAGAAATTTTTAAGACATGCATTTCGACGTCATCACATCAAAGAGTTACGGGCTTAGACAGTCCTTTTTAAGTTTCATAAAGTACTTCCTCCGTGACGTAAGCAAAGGATTACGACAAGATTTTCACGTACTTTGGTTGTGAAAAGAGGGGACATAACATATGTGTAATTATACAGAGGTTCAATAGCAGGCGTGCGATTGGTCGGCGGCGACAGAAGCTGAGCACGGCGGCGGCGATTGTACGGGAAGCTAAACTCTGCAAAAGTTGTTGAAGTCCAAATAAAATACTCAACAACTTTTGCAGTTCTAAAGCATTTCTTTTAGGAAGATAATCGTGCTAAAACGTAGGCACAGCACTGGCCTGACTAAATTAATAATAGTGGTGTTATCAAGAATTCATTTATTCATCACCATCATCGCCACTCTATGCTTTACTATTGATCTAAGTAAATAGTACATCCATGTATTTATGATAGATGTACACTAGTGAATTGAATTATGTGCAAGGAGAATGAAAGGGTGGCTCCAGTAGAAATTATTGGGAAAAATCATATCAATAAATGATATCACCCTTAACATTTCGTAAAAGGAGAACATACATTAAAAACCAATGGGCAATGGATATATATGATGTTATGATGAATCACAGCTTTAAGCTTTTAATTCTTGGCAGTGAGCAAGTAATTCAGTCTCGAATTGTGGGCTACCTACTATTAATATACAGAACTTCCTAAGGCAATTAATATTATAACAATATAATTTAATAGGTTAGCTACATTATTATTCTCCAATTGCAAAATAATATGTTTGATATTCTACCGCGAACACCACGTTTTTTGTGGGTTATTCTCCATCAAGTTTTTTATAACAAAAAAGCCCATGTACTGCAATAGGAACATTAATTTGGGTCCAAATTAAGCCCATCACAATTTAGTGGGAAAATTGAGATATTTTAGGAATAATTGTATTGTAGATCAATTACCACGTTACAAGCTTCACAGCCATCCAAATTAAATATTGTAACTTATTATGATCTGCTGCCACACTACACTAAAGTTCCGTAATGTAAAAGAATGTTTCATGTGTCTTATCATGATATGCGTTCATAATTAGTTTTCTTCATCTCAAATTTCAAGATCGCGTCAATCATGCTAATTGCTAATGCATTTTATTTATTTATTTATTTGTTTACTTACATGAACTTTGAATGAGAATGAAGTCAACATCGATCAATATAATTTTAGGACAACGTAGTAACTAGTAATTGATTACTGTCAAACCTCGTCGCATTGACAATATTGAAAAAGGAAAATAAATAAGCAATCCTCGCATGCTGTGAAAACTAACACTAATTGCGAGTTATTTTGAGTTTTGACCCGTGATTTCTGTTTTTCGATTAGTCCACCTCTTATTTAGTTTTTGGTAAGGTATAAGAATTTATATACACCGCCGAAGACAAAACTGTCACTTTTATTGCAATTGCACATTAAACAGTAATTTACGCGTTCGCTTCATCACATGGAATTTGCTCAAATTCAACTAAGATTTGACTTTGCAGTAAAAGAATTGTTAATATAAATCGTCAAACAACGCCAACGCGTGTTTTATACGCCAATTAACTTAATAGTGTAATTACTCGGCCGTTGTAAATAGTTACGACCATTCACATGGGCAGAACATACATAAATAATTAAAATAGGACATATTAATTACGAGAATAGTTACCTTTTTAATGTTTACCAATTCATACGTATCCTCCTACAAGGATATTTTTATATTCAGTGATTTTTTTCCCTATATAACCGACCGACCATATAATAATTACCACATATGGCTCAACTAATTTGGATGTCATGAAAGTGCACAGCTATAAAATCGAATAAGTATTTATTTTCCTAAAAACACCAACTGTTAAATATACGTATTGTAAAGGAAGAAGATGAGTGGATTCGTTGACCGCTGATTTTGGTCAAAGATAAGTTGGGAAAAAAAGATGCGCATGTGAACACAACTTGACGGATACGTGTACAGTTTTAATTGGTCCATCACAGAACGTATATTACATCTTGATGCATCTCTCCACGCTATCAAAAGCCGGCTAAAACTCCGCACATTTACTCCATTTTTTCTGCCAATAGATTCCGCGGTTCTATCGAATGTGAAAACTCTGCAAAATTTTTGTTTGTTTGTCATAGTTCTTATTATCTTGTTCTTGTTATAGCTGCTCCTCAACCCAAGTGTTGAATATTCTCATTTTTTAGCTCTTGGCTGATCTTCTCATTCATCGCTCTACCTTTTACTAGCTGCTCTTTTCTATGTTAATCTGGAACCTTTACCTGGGTTTATCGGGTGGGTTGGAGATGGCAAAAGTATTCGATGATTATCGAATCTGAAGCGGACCCAGTTAATTTGTTTTGAGGAGGGTTTGAGAGGAGCAATTGAAGTCGATTCGATCTTGATTTTTTGCATCTGTTTTGGTCGAAGGGTTTGCTAAAAGATTCGATCTTGAAGTTGTGTGTAGATGGGCTGTTTCCCTTGTTTTGATTCGAAAGAAGAGGAACAGCTAAATCCCCACAAAGAGAGCGATCATCACCATGAAGTTCACCTAGCTGTTCCTTCCAATCTATCAAAATTATCATCTGGTAAGTTAATCTTCGTGAACTTCGCTCTGTGTATTTGATCTCATTTGGCTTCAGTCACTCAGATGAATGATGCTTTGTAGGTGTAGGTATGTAATTCTTTTCGTCTCTAGATTGGTTTTATGTAATGAGTTTCATCTGTAGACTTCAATGTTCATGATGGCAGCTGATTTACAGAAGTCTCTTCTCCGAGCTACTTCAATTATGATGAGATCTCAAAAGATACTTGCTAATTTCTGGACAATAATGATATCTAACAAAGCTGCTTTCTTCCCAACTTACCACAAACTGATCAAACTAATCTTCGTTTTCTTACCTCACATTGCTAATGCAGTCTAGGTTGGGAAGTGAACTCAAGCCTCCTTTCGACTTTGCTTACCCCTCAAATGGATATGAAATACTCTGTAGCATATTGTTAGAAATCTGAGTCTTAAAATGCTAATTGCAGGGGGAGAGAGGCTGCGATCAAGGAGCAACGTTGGCCCGAGGAAGGAGTCATCGGCCCCTAAGGAGTTGGCCGACGCTCAAATCGCCGCTCAGATATTCACCTTCCGTGAGCTGGCCACAGCAACTAACAACTTCAGGCCCGAATGCTTCTTAGGCGAAGGAGGTTTCGGGCGTGTGTACAAAGGAAGGCTCGCAAATGGACAGGTTCTCTCTTTGTCCTTCCTCTGACAATTTTTACAAATGCTAACTCTTCGATTTGATTCCATTTTCTCGCAGGCCGTCGCAGTTAAACAGCTGGACAGAAACGGGCTCCAAGGAAATCGAGAATTCCTCGTCGAAGTCCTAATGCTTAGCCTTCTCCACCATCAAAACTTGGTGAATCTTTTAGGCTACTGCGCCGATGGAGATCAAAGGCTCCTCGTCTACGATTTCATGCCCTTGGGTTCCCTCGAAGATCACCTCCACGGTACTCTAACGAAAGGATGAAGATATATATATATATATATATATATATATATATATATATATAAAACTGACGTCTTCTTACGAAACTCTTTTTTTACTGTACGCAGATCTAACGCCAGACAAAGAGCCCTTAGATTGGAACACTAGGATGAAGATAGCCGCGGGGGCTGCTCGAGGGTTGGAGTACCTCCACGACAAGGCGAACCCGCCCGTCATATACAGGGACTTCAAATCCTCGAACATATTGCTCGGAGAGGGCTTCTTTCCCAAGCTGTCCGATTTTGGGCTCGCCAAGCTCGGGCCCACGGGGGACAAGTCCCACGTCTCGACTCGGGTCATGGGAACTTACGGCTACTGCGCCCCGGAGTACGCAATGACCGGTCAGCTCACGGTGAAGTCTGACGTCTATAGCTTCGGAGTCGTGTTCTTGGAGCTCATCACTGGGCGTAAGGCCATCGACGGCACGCGGGTCCATGGCGAACAGAACCTCGTCTCGTGGGTAAGATATAAAGGCCTTAGGTCCCATAATTTAGGGGCAAATTAGCCATCGGAATTACAGGGGACAATAACTTTCAAAATTTAGCAATTTAGGGACATTATACGCCAGAACCCACCCTTGAGTTTGCCTTAATTCTAGAGTTCTGACGTATAATTTTTACGAGGTGACGTATAATTTTTACGAGGTGCATTATACTGACAATAACATTCAAAATCAAGCAATTTTGAAGCATAATCTAGTTTTCAGTCGTATAATTTTAGGGGGTGCAGTATACGGACAACTTTTTCAAGATCAAGCAATTTTGAGGCGAAATCTAGGGTTCTGGCGCATAATTTCCCCGAAATTTCTTAACTTGTCCCCTAAATTCGTTGTCCCTACAATGCTACCTCCTTATCCGTCATTACGAACACGCCCGTAATTTTTGCGTCCGTGGATTTGCACAGGCGAGGCCGTTATTCAACGACAGGAGGAGGTTTGCGAGGCTAGCGGATCCCAAACTGCAAGGGAAGTTTCCGGTGCGAGGGCTATACCAAGCCCTTGCGGTGGCTTCCATGTGCATCCAAGAACAAGCCGCCGCCCGTCCCCTGATAGGTGACGTCGTGACCGCCCTTTCCTACCTCGCGAATCAGTCCTACGACCCAAACGCACCTCGGCCCACAAGGGCAGCGAAGGTAGTAAGGTCTTATCGAAGAACGAAGATGGGGACGCCGAGAGGGACGATTCTCCGAGGGAAGCTGTGAAGACGATGATGACGAAGAGGGATTCCGAGAGGGAGAGGGCCATCGCGGAGGCTAAATTGTGGGTCAATCAGAGAGATTTGGAGAGGGAGAGGGCCGTCGCCGAGGCGAAGATGTGGGGCGAGAATTGGAGGAGGGACAAGAGAAGGATGCAAAACGACGATGATGATGATGAATAAAGGTGGAAAGATCTCATCCTAGAAAGCTTCCATCTTTTCTTTTCTTTTTTTCTTCTTTTTACTTCAGTATGTGTGTACATATTATATGATATCTGTAACTTGAGGAAAGAAAGGCAATGGAGAAGAAGCTCGAGATTTGTGTTAGAAGCTTCGGTCTGAAAGTGAGTTACTTGAGAAATCAGATGAGAGTATGACTCTCAAGTTAAGAGAGTCTTTGCTGTTTTTCTATGATTTGTGTTATGTATATTATGTTCTGGCGATGCGCGTTTTGATATATGAGATATATTATGATTTTACTTTGCAAACGTTCTGTGTCTGTGCGCGCGCGTTCGTTTCGTAATTATGTTAGAATTGGAATTTAACCATATTCCCTGTCTGCATTGATTATCGAAACTGAAGTTTCGTTTCTCTTGTGTTTTGCTTTCTCCTTGATTTAAGAATGATCCCATCTCTTTGACTCCTAAAGTCAACGTAATGTAAAGAGTAAATCAAAATGGGAACTGTCCGAGATAAGGTACGTACGAAGCAGTTTCTTTTTTCTTCTACACGTGTTCTACGCAACGCGAATTGGGTATACGAAAACTTTCAAAAATGGGATAGAACTTTCCAGATTTATTACGTTAACTGTATCTTCCAAACTGATATAAAAACGCTAAAATATTTAATTAGATTGGAATTTTTGTTTCCCTTCTCCTCACGAAATCAAACACCACACGACTTTGTCAATGCCCCTCGATTTCCTATGAATCAGTGAAGGAGAATAAAGATTTGTAATAGTTGAGTATCGGCTCCTTCTCTCGAATCCAAAATTGAGTGCCCGTCTCTTAGAGGCATGTGGGACCCATAACAGGATTAAAATGACTATATTGTCCCTTCTTTGAAAGGATAAGTAAGGTAATAAATTGGAGTCACTGGGAAGAACCTCACCGTCAATTTCAACTTCAAGGACCCCTCCTATAAATTATTCCAACTATGTCTTATATTCCAAATATACATGTATTAAAATTCGATATATGATATTCAAAATTAGACATGCATAATTATATCCTCGAATAAAGTAAGATTGAGAAGTGCAGATTTTATTTTACCACCGCAATAATTGAAATAAGAGAATCAATCGTATCAGTTATGAAGTCCATGCAGCAGCATGCGTGCGCCGTTACATATTCATCTGATTAACACGAAAGCATTTCGATGACTATTTACTACTTATATATAAACATATAATATCTCAATTTAAAAAGTGAGTGCAGACTGCAGATCGAAGACAATCTTACACAAACTTATCTAAATTTGAATTCTTTATAATCATATAAAGTCAAAAGAGATGGTTACTTGTCATTCAAATTTACTGCGCTCATATATGTTATCCCCCTTCTCAAGTCTAAGATATTATAATGATAATAATATTAATTAGCAATGGCTTGGGAATGAATTATTCGATCATATCATGATCTTAAACCTAAAAAAAACCCCACCCATCACGTAACATTAAATGAGATGCAACTAATGTTCCCTAATCTGTTGCAAACAGTTGGAGTTGCTTGTGGTTGCAAGCTTCTTATTATCTCGTGTCGTGTGTGATAATAATATAGATATTTTAGTTTGTATGTTTACTCTATTTTACGAGATATTGTGTGATTACAACCAATAAAAAGATTATCAAGGGCATTCTTGGAAATTCACAAGAGACCACCATTAAAGCTGTTGGTGAGATACAGCTACAAATGTTGTACAAGGAGAGGTGGCTTTACCCTTACGGAGCCGCACCTCATCTTTTTTCTAGTTTTCAACATAACATTTAATAATATATATATATAATAAAGAATAAAACACAGTTGATACTAATTAATTCCTTTCTCATATTCTCCGTAGCATATATACGTAGTGACGTGATTGAGATGAACTTTGTCAGCCAAATCTCCGAAATATTAATTTAAAAAAAAAAGAATAATATCACAAGAGACTAATGTGTGTGGAAGTAGACAAACATTACCCAAAAGCATAGTCCCTCTTTACAATGTAAGAAAGAGATTGAAACGTTTGAAAGGATAAAGTTTGACAAATTTAAGGCGTCTACGTTTTCAGTGTACGTAAGATCGAACAAAAGCCATGTTGTCCGAAAAGAGGGTTGAAACAAAATGCGTCAAAGCAAGAGACATTGAGTCTACTTCACGCCATATAGGTTCCTTTTAATTTTCCTCCTCCATTTTTTTCTCAAATTAAAATAATAAAAAAATGAACCCTTTATTGCTACTATAAAGAAGCCTCACTTTCTCACCTCCTCTCCTTACATCTTACACGCACTCCACAGAACCTTTTTTCATTATCAGTTTCAGTCTTCTTCCTCGTTCTTGTACCCGTTTAATGTAGACTCAACTCCAATGGATTCTTATTATTACAAGAGCGGTTAAAAGAAGCAGTTCTTCATTATTACAAACTAGCTTTGCCAAGGCTACTGTTTTGTTTTCGACTCTGAGAGTAATAAAAAGAAGAAAAGACTTATGGAAAGGCTCAACCTTGTGAAGAACGGCGTGCTGAGATTGCCGCCTGGGTTCAGATTTCACCCCACCGACGAAGAGCTCGTCGTACAATACCTGAGGCGTAAGGTACAATCCCATCCATTGCCGGCTTCGATCATCCCTGAGGTTGACGTCAGCAAGTCTGATCCCTGGGACTTGCCTGGTAGTAAGTACTTTCGATTTATTACACTTTTCCTTTCAACCTCTGCTCCAAAGAACTGATTTTTACTTTAACCCTCGAATCTTACAGGCGATTGCGACCGAGAGAGGTACTTCTTCAGCACAAGAGAGACGAAGTACCCGAACGGAATCAGGTCGAATCGGGCAACCGGGTCGGGTTATTGGAAGGCAACGGGTTTGGACAAGAAGATAGTGAGCTCGAAGGGCCAACAAATCGTCGGGGCGAAGAAGACGCTTGTTTTCTACCAAGGGAAGGCTCCGAAGGGATCGAGGACTGATTGGATCATGCACGAGTATCGCCTCGCCCATGACAGTACTGCTAACTGTCCTCAAGAATCCATGAAAGTGAGATCTCTGAAGCAGAAAAAAATAACACCTTCGGTTGGAAAGGAAAGTAAATTTTTCCTCGGACACTTGTTCTTTCTCTTGCAGGGGGAGATTGGGTTCTGTGTAGGATATTCCTGAAGAAGAGGAACGGTAGCGAGCGCGGCCAAGGAGAGGCGAAAACAGAGCATGGAGCAAGGCCGGTTTTCTACGACTTCTTGGCCAGGGAAAGAGCCGGGTCGGGTCGGATTATCGATGATTCGAGATCCGGGTCGAGTGGGGTCACGGAGGTTTGGAACAGGGATGATGGGACATCGTCGGACTGTCACCAAGAAAGTAGCAGTAGTTGTTGCAGTAGCAGCTTTAGGTGTTAGATGTATGCATGTAAGAGGTTTTCTAAGTTAATTAAAAGTCCTTCCAAGAGTTTGTACTTTGCTGCTTCGCTTTTGTCTGTCCTTTGTTTTTCCTCTCCAAATATGGGTTCTCACGACATTTCTGTGCAAAATCAACTCACTTGTTAAAGTGTTCCATTACAATATGGCCTTTCGGAAAACAACCTTGGGAAAAACAGAGGGTTAGCACTAATCTTGAGGATGGATGTCGTGGGATCATTGGGCAGCCCATTACATGCTATGAATGATAGGAAAGATTAGATCTTTTAAAAACTCAAAAGGTAGTTTTCATTACCAATCGACGAGACCCAATCACTTCATATTTCTTCCCAATATTTTAAGTAAAATTACAACCTGAAAATACAAGTAAAAAAGGGAACAGAGAGGGACACCGAACGGGCCCCTCGTTTGAAATTAGAGTTGTGCCAAGTTGATAGTTTTAATAAGTCTAAAAACACGGCAAAGCTCTTCACAAAATCGCAACCATTAAATTCTCTTGCAAGTTTTTCACGCTATGCATTTTTGATTGGCCGACACAGCACAGAATTTCAATCCCTTGGACAATTCTTAATAGAAGTATACCAATTATACCCTCGACAAGTATGTCTATCTGCGAAGATTATTACTGCAGATTTAATAATATTTCATTAAACCAGACAAGGTGTTGTGAGTTCTAACAATTTGAAACCAAATACGTTTGACTTGATTATTGCAACATTATTTTTAGACACAATTATTATTGGTGTTTCGTGTATCACAATCTGAATGGTCTTTTACATGTTTACGTGCAAGCATCGGGCATGCAGATTGAAGGTCGTGATTAACAAAAACATCAGTTAAACTCACTTCTTAGTATCATCTTTTATTTTAATTACTACAAAAAGTAAACTCAGTAAATAAAATAAAATAAGCCCTTCTCACATGCATGATGTGCTCGATGCGATGATCATGATAACTTTCTTTTCTGATTGATGATTTTTTTATAAGCCGGACACGTGGATGCTGACACGTGGAAGCACGATTTAGTTAATCCAAAATTAATATGTTTTTTCCCGAAATGTCCAAATACGATTAATATATAAATTAAAGAGCTATTCGACATGCCAGTACTACAAGATTGCAAGACAAAAACCGATCATAAAAAATTGCCGACCACACTTTCTTGGGACAACGGTTCATTCATCATCGTGAAGGGCTATTTGAGTTCTACTCGTCACCTATTTTCATATTCATATCTAATATAATATATACACTCATATCCCATGAATCCAATTGCGTATGATTGGGACTTGCACAAATTCAAGAAAATTTACAAAGAAAATGAACGAATGGAAAAGAAACAAACATATACGTGAATATACATACTGTTAACCAGTTTTGTCAATGGACCACCACATATGCTAAAAACTAAAAAGAAACTTCGATTAGGTCAATGAAAGCTTTAATTGCAAGATGACCATACAGGCGATGGAGGGCATTATGGGAACTACAACAAAGGTTGAAGATGGGAGGCAGACACAGGGGAAAGGAAAGGAATGTGAATAATTTCAGCAATTATTATTCAAGTTGACCGATTCAAAGAACAAAAGCCCACTTGCAGAGACACAAAATGTTTGCTTAGAATCTCCGCAACGATGACAAATATAAACACAATACGTAATCTTTGGTCACGGTTTGAAAGAAATACCAACTACTGGGCCACCTAACCTTCTTATGACCAACATGGGCATGTCTTTAATGACCCATTACATCATCAATCGCATATGCATATGCTTACTGACTATTAGCTTGCTGAAAATCAATGCCTAGATCAAAGAAATAATGCCCCAAACAAGTGAAGAAGACAAAGGCCACGTTTTAACTAACGAAATCTTGATGATATTCAAGCCCAACTGCTAATGAGGTACCTGATGTCATGTTCTGATTGGAGGGTCGTATAGTTCGAATTTCCATTCCCAGAAGCTTCTGCGATCAGTTTTTTTTGTTATCAGAACAAGCCCTCAGGACAGCTCCCTCGTAGTTCTATGTTTCTTGATGATAAACATTTCTCAATCAAGCAAACCGTCGAACAGTTTTAATGCATTGGAAACTTCAACTACTATTACCAGACCTGAACCTCCTAGCCTCACCCTTCGTCAACTTCTGATTCTAGCATACACCCGTCAGCAATCGAACTGAAGCTATATCGTAACACGTTCCGTCAAAAAAGGAGAAAAGAAACGAAAATTAAAATTTTCACGTTTGCCTTTCACAATCGCGAGAAGTTTAACCCTTCATTCCGCGCCACGTCTCTTCCCTTTCTAATTTCTTATTTCAATTTTCATTTTCCATTCCGATCAGTTTTGCCGTCTTGACAAGTTGGGCTTGGGCCCAGCCCAGATACTCATTTCCATATTATCGGCCCATTAGTTGATAAATAAATTGTAAAAAAAAAAATCTAGAAAGTGCGTCTGTCGTCATCATCAAGGAAAAGTGGTCAAAAATACATTTTCTGCGCAGGGAAAGCGACTTTTCGTAATAGGTTAGCTTTAGTGGACTTTGACGGGAAAACAAAAACCAATGACTTTCAAATTTTTGTCCATTAATTATTTGAATTATTACCAAAACTGTTCGCTTATTCTTTGTATTATTGCCTCTATTATATCTTCCTTTGGTCAAATAGATGTAAATGAGGCGAGCAATGCCTTACTTTCCCCTATGGAATACATATTAATATTTTTTCTATTAATGACGCGTTGTAAGTGTAACTAAGTCTATGACACAGACATAAAATATTGAATTCCGCGCAACATTAAACATTTAAATAAATAATCTGAATGGAATATAAATACATTATTGAAAATACGTGTTAGAGGAAGACACACGGTAAAGAGTTTTAATTCTAACAGCCTTGACGTGACCAAAAGCAAGCTTGACGGAGGATTTCATTTCACATTTCTTTCTCAACAGAGCATTATTAGTGTGATTGATTCGTTCATTCATCGATTCGATCGATCGATCTAGGTTTTTTTTTTCGTTCTTTATACGCTCGATTGCCGTTTCGTTTTAGTCCTTGTTGAGGATACAAAATCGATGAAGACGTCGCTGAAGAAGCTGCAGCAATTTGCTGTGGTAAGGCAGCACGATAAGAGAGGGCAAAAGCTTCGGCAGCAGTCTCGCGCGTTGGATGAGCTCGCTAGTGCTACGCAGGTTAGTTTTTTTTTTTTTTTCCTGCTTGGTGCTCGTATGTTCAGTTCAGCTCGTAATTGGAGCTGGGAAAGTTGTCATTATTGTTGTATGAGCAAACGGAGATCGACGTTAGCGGTTGTTCTATTGAAGAATTACTTTGGAAGTATCGATGCGTGAGTTGTTTTGCAGGTGGTGTTTGACTGGTCAACCTCGCGCATTGTCGTCTGCGTGGGCCTTAATTTACCTTTTTTTAGAACGTTGTTTGGTTTCTTCATGAAGGCCGATCTTTTGATGTAGATTTTGCCTTTTCTTTCCTTGTGCCAGGACATGAACGACATGAAAGACTGCTACGATAGGCTACTTTCCGCAGCAGCAGCAACTGTGAACAGTGTATACGGTATCTTGTTTGTTGCCAAGAGCAATGGACTTTTGTTTCATGGTGTTAGGAATTCATCTTCAATATGAGTTGAGTACAATTTCTGAATCATATCCGTTCGATTTCAGAGTTTTCCGAGTCATTAAAGGAAATGGGGGATTGCCTTCTGGAGAAAACTGCCCTGAATGATGACGAGGAAGGGGGTAATATTCTGTTGTTGGCTTGCTTATAATGATACAAGTCTTATTCTTCTATTTCTCTTTCCTTTTATATAGGGAAAGTGTTACTGATGCTGGGTAAAAAGCAACTGGAACTTCAGAAACTGGTCGATGGTTATGTGAGTATGAAATGATATTTAACTTCCCATGTCTCCACCCCTGATTGCTTGGACTGCATGTTGAGTTCTTTCTTCTCTATTTCAGCGCTCTCATATAGTCCGGACCATTACAGTACCATCAGAATCTCTTCTTAATGAACTTCGCATTGTAGAGGTGAGCTCTTTTACATCCATCAAGATTTTCTTTTACTCTTCTTATGGGCAAATACGTGAATATCAATTTCTGACTCCTTCAACGTTGCTTCTTTCCCTTTGTGCATGCAGGATATGAAAAGCCGTTGCGATGGAAAGAGGTATGAATTTCAACTATTGATCTTGGGAATTCTTCTCTTAAATCTTTTTGAGAGGATATTAATTGTCTGGCCTTTTTCAAAATGGTATACATCTGATTGACTATTGCTTTCCGGGGCAGGGAACTATACGAAGATCTTCTCAAGAAGCAGACCGAAAAAGGAAGGTTAAAAACAGTAAAGGCGAAAGATTTACTTCACGCCGGCTTCAAGAAGCCCAAAATGAGTTTGACGAGGAGGCCGATATGTTCGTTTTCCGCATGAAATCACTGAAGCAAGGACAATCACACAGCCTTTTGACGCAAGCATCTCGTCATCATGCTGCACAGGTAATTTCCTATTTCATCCAATCCAAAACCCTATGTGGTTTGCAGAAGTTCTTATCCTCTCACTCACTTATGGTGAGGTTCGCCTTTTTTTCCAGCTGTCTTTCTTCAGGAAGGCAGTAAGATCATTGGAGGCCGTCGAACCACATGTCAGATTGGTCGCTGAGCAGCAGCATATCGATTATCATTTCATTGGACTCAAGGCCGACGAAGATCACATATACGATGATTACGATGATGAGACTGACAGCTATTCGGACGATGATTCTGAAAATCGATCTGAAGCAAATGATGTTGGAGAGCTGAGCTTCGAGTACAGACGAAGCGACCCCGTAAAAGAAGCATCTACATACAGAAACTCCATGGAGGTAACAACGCTTAGCCCTCTCACAGAATAACGAATCATGCATGGTTACGCAAAGTTGACTCTTTTTCTTCTCTTTGCAGCTCGATAATCCCAGTCCAACGCTTGCCCCGGGCTCCAAAACGGGCGGCGCTAGGGTAAGCATAACCCTATAACACGATCGTCGGTTGTTCTTTACTCCTAAATTCCTCCTAACTTACATTTCATTAACCTTTCCAGGAACCGTTGCCAAGCCGTGGTCGAAGTTCCTTTTCTTTCTTCGGAGAACATACCATCATAAGCAAATCAGCGCCTCTCTTTCCAAACAAGAATGCCCAGTCCGCCGACCAAGCCTCGCGCAAGTTCACCTCGTACATCTTACCCACCCCAGACGAGACAAAGACCTCAAATCCCAGGAAATCACACGGCGAACCTCCTCAGACAAGACAATCGCCACCACCCGTAAATCCCTGGCACTCATCTCCCTTACTTCAGAGAAAGCCCCAGACAAAAGGCGACAAGCTCTCTGGACCAATAATCCTAGATTCCCAATCAGTCCTCAGAGAAAGCAATAGCTACGCTAAATCCACTCCTTTGCCCCTTCCTTCATCCCAAGCTGCCCTATCCTATAAACAGCCCAACCCAAGTTCAGCATCCTATGCCAAGAAAGCAAAAAGACACGCCTTCTCTGGTCCTATAACGCGGAAGCCGTGGACAACCTCAAACTTCTCCAATGATAATAACCCCGCAGCATTTTCGGGCTCTCTTCTACCGACTCCGACATTACCGCTGCCTAAAAACTCATCTCCCATCGGTTCTTACCCTAAGATAAGCGAACTTCACGAGCTTCCCCTTCCACCACCTCACTTAGCTGCTCCTCCGAAAACTACGAGCCTTAGTACTCAGTCCGGTCCGTTGACGTCCAAAAGTCGAGAACCTTCGACATGGGCTCTGCCTTCGACTGCTTCGATGCTTCCCACGCCGCCAACTCAGCCTCTGCCTCGAAGCTATTCGATTCCAACTGGCGGAAGATTGGAAGTTTCAGCCAATGTATTATCGCCACCGCCGCCGCCTATGGATGATTAGTGAGTTTTCGACAAAGTCATGATTTTTTTTTTCGCTACGTTGTTATTATTATATTATACGATGTACATACCTTCTCTTGATTTACATTTTTTAACTTCTTGAGGTATGGGGATGATTAGCTTCGGTGGATTGTCGTTCGTGTAAGTTTTGTTGACAGTGTATTTGTTCTTGTATCCTTAAAACCAGTTTTGAGATGAGAGTTAAAACAAGGTTTACATTGGCTTCTCGTCTGAAAACACAAACAGTACGCAAAACATGATATTTTTATTTTTCCCGACAGCTACGAATTAATTAAAACATAGTTTAATTGCAATCCCCTCCAACGTCGTATCTCACGAACCCCACGAGCTCGGGCCCTTCCAGCCTTGAATTGTTCATGAAACTGCAAAGATTAAATAAGCATTTCTTGGATTTCATGCAACGAAAGAGAAGATCAAACCAAACCCAATAAAACGCGTCGTCTTGCTTTTGCTGTGTTGTTACCTCGCTTCGGTAAGTTGAGCGAATGAGCCATACGTTGGAATTGTTCCGCACAAATCATTACTCGACACGTCACTGCAACATACCTCCAAGAATTAAGATCAAAGACTTTTGTCAATGAGGGAATAGGTAAGAGAGATTCTTACATAAGTTTCAGGTTTCCAAGCTTGGTGAGTTCCCTGGGTATTCTTCCTGTAAGGTTATTGCCATTCAACCGCCTTGAAATAGGGGGAAAAAAAGAAAAACATTGATTGTTAGCCAGAATTAGATAAGCACTGATCCCTTACAACGAAAATAGAAACAGTTGAGAGTTGGTTCTTACAAGAACTTGAGATTTGAAAGCCTTGACAAAGAAGGTGGGATCGGGCCAGTAAGGTTATTGCTGTACAAATCCAAGCTCACAAGGTTCTTCAGTTTTCCCAGTTCAGAAGGAATCATGCCCATCAAGCTGTTCATGTAAAGTTCCCTGTAGTAATAATAATCCCAGAAAAAATTTGATTGTTCAAGTTTTCCTGTTTTTCTTTTACTGCATTTCATACTATATATTACTACTCACAGGTACTGAAGATGCTCTAACTTCCCCAACTCAGGCACAATCTTCCCTGATAGCTTCGCATTTCCAAGATCACTTAACGCCCCCATCAATCAATCAAGGAAAATCAGCAAATCAAAACTTGGGCCGAGGCTTACGGTATCAAAAATAAAAAATAAAAATTTTCTGTTCTTTCTTACAGTCTGGTGACTCTATTATCAGAATCACAGGTGACATGAAACCAAGTGCATGGGTCCACCAAAGTTGGATCCCAGCTCTCAAGGACGTTTTCTGGGTCGTCAACGGCTTTCCTCAGTGCGTAGAGAGCATCGCCTGTCCAAAAAAAAACAAAAAGTATCTCATAGATTGTCTTCAAGCAACACCATAGATTGTAATGCCTATATATCTTTACCTTCTAGATTAGCAGTTGCGATTGCGAAGAGAGGAAGGAGAAGAAGCGCACGAGAGGGAATCCATGAATCCATGGTGGATGGAGTTTCAACTGGAAAAATCGAACGATTCGTTTATGTTATTATAACAACTTTTGTTTTCTCCTTCAAATTATTGCTTTCTCTATTTTCGTTCGGTCTTAAATGGGGCATGGCATCATAACCCACTTAAAAGGGGAATTCATAGAGCCCGTAAAATGGATGACTTGTCATGTCATTGTGCAGAAGTAACTACAGTAAATATGGTGGAGTTTGTTTGGTTATTTAATTGTTATTTTACTCCCTTTGCCAATTTCAATGATATCGAATAGTTGAGTTGAGTTGGTGGGTTTGAAATCTAAATAAATATCTCGATGAAGAAAGCTATTTGACGATGATATTTTCACAAAAATGCGACTTAGACCATGCCGTACCCTACCATGAGCAGACCATCGACGACACAAAGCAAGAAATGCTTTATATATATTTTAAATAACTTCCCATTGATATTCATTCACCTCTTAGGCTTTTAATCGAATTGACCATATACTTTAATCAGTTGCCTAACTAATATCCAGCCTTTTGCTTTTGGCCCACCACATTACATTTTGACTTTAAAATCTCTGAATCAATTTATCATTGCAGCCTTTCCGACCACGCTGAGCTTTGTTTTTTTTCTTCTTTTTTCTTTTGTATTGCGTTGATCTTAACATGATTCTGCTTTTACATGAAAAAATATGGAAATACGCGACAAACGAATACGTTATCTGTTGAGATCATAAAACAAGATCGTGGTTATGTTAGGTTTGGTAAGTGGACACTAACTGCCCATAGCTTTACTCGTATTGTTCGACAATATCATCATTTTTTAACAGCAACAAAACAAAGCTACTAACCAATCTTTCTCTAGATTTGAGAAAGCATACAGATGGTGAGCGATACAGCAAACAACATGCACGCAAAGTACATACAAAGCCATAATCGAAAATATACGGTCGCCATTCCTCAATCATCCAAGGAGGGCTCACTACCCTTGACAAACCTGCCTTTGAATCTCTTCCTAGTGTCTGCCCTCGCTTTCCTCGATTCGTATCGAATGTGCTTCTCGTACCTGCAATTTTCGCACAGTCCCATGCTGATTTTTCCTGCAAATTCGAAGGAAGCCATCGCATAAAGAACTACTCACCTCCTCGTCTTCTTCTTTTCTTTGTATCGCTGCATGGCGTTGCCTCTGTTCTGTGCGAGAAGCTCCATGTCAGCGCTCGTCATCGCAGCTACCGAGCTCTCTCCTTTCGCCATGGCAGATTGATCCTTAAACTGCGAGCCATTACCACATCTAGGCCTTGCAAGAACCTTGGATGGCCTTGAAAGTGTCATGTTGTTGCTCTCAGAAGTGGCAGGTCCCTGATTCTAGTTTACGGTTATTTGGCGTAATTCTTCCATCTGAGGCGCGAGAAATTCGAACAAACAAGAAGCAATTGTACGAAACTCAGCAGAATTCTTACATTAAAGGGATTGGTTTCCTCCTGTCCGAATGAGCAGTTCACTATGGGCAGATCCGCTCCTCTTCTCGCAGCTGAAGTCGCCTCTTTGAGCAATTCTCCATATGTCTTTGAGTCGTAAAACATGTCTCCTCCTCCGAATTCTATCTCAAGTTGCTCGAATCCTTTCGGTCCATCGACTGTCCCAAATTGAAGTCCCATATCTGAAGAATCACAATGCAACTCATTAATGTTCAGCATAATGCTGTCAGCATGTTTTCTTTCTCAATAATAGTCAATGAAAAATCAAGAATGCGTATCATCATCATCATTCAAACACTGAATCAAACATTGTTTACTGAAAATCTTCAACAGACCTGTGCCCCAGTGGAGTTCCACATTGGATTGTTCTTATTATTCAGCTCAGCTTCCATGGACTGATTCATGAGCAGAGAAGTAAACCCTCCTTCTTCTTCAACACTCTGCTGCTGCTGCTGCTGATCTACCACCGCAAGCGCGTGGGTTTCACCAGCGTCCCCCACCTGCTGCCCGTGGCACCCTCTCCTTCGTCGTCAAGCATCTCCATGAGCTGCTTCACAATCAACCCCTTGTGCATCCCACAAACGGAATCGCCCTTCCTCTTGCCGTAATTCGACAAGGTTGATCATGGATGTTGGGCTCGTTCCTTGCAATAGCGGTCTTACCATTGGCAAACTTCTGTTAACACCTACCATACGCACACCATTTCCACCTGGAAGAGTACGAACTCTGCGTTCGTTTGGTGAAGATACACCAGGTGATGATGACATAGAGCCAGATATAATTTGATTGTACATCTGCACCCTCTGCTGCTCCTCAGCTGATAGCGCACAGATCTAGAACTTGGGTGTCTGACATCCCAATTGGAAATATGCACGAAAAGATAAAAACCCATAGCAAGAATGATGATACAATCATGAAATCATTTGAACTGTTAGGTACCTCATTGAAGAGCTGAGACGTCTAGGTGATATCACACTTGGAGAACCTGTAATGAGGGATTAGAACTAGAAAGTAGAGGATTCCCATTAGCCTGATTTGCAACAGCCAATCCACTAGGGTGCAGCCCTTGATACCCCATCGATAGCATCTCGGGTTCGGAGGGGTTAACATCGGATAGATCTAGAGGACTTTATTAACCAACGTTTCAAGCAAAACGTCAAATGTTTAGTCATCAGATCACAAAAAAGAACCCATGCGACAACATGAATCGTTTCAACTCCAAAATATTGAGCTTAAGTAGGTATGGGACTATAATAGAATCTTACGTTAAAGCGGGCCCTCCGTTGAGGTTATTCGGGCATACTTGTGAAAGAGCAAGAGCATGAGAGTTGTGAGGTGTTTTGAATTGGTTTGGGATCCTGGATTTAGATGTTAAAGATATCATCTTGCCAGCTGAATTCATAAAGAACCGATTGAGTAAGGTGCACAACAAGGTTCATGTAGATACCTGACCCTTACGAGAATGCTGTTTCTGCATCATCATTATGATCTTTTCAAAGTGAGATTTAAGGGTACCTTCTTCCAACGGCCCCTGCAAGCGTTGAAATAATTGTCTGGCACTTCCCTGAACGAAATGTCAATACGGAAACAATGAAAATGAGAGTGAATTTTTCACAGAAGAACTGTTGTCTAACGATAGCATGCACTGAAGTAATATGATGGCAGCAAAACTACCAGAACAGATAAACACTTAACGAACCTTTGGAATACCAGGTAATGTGGAAGGGTATGCATGTGAAGACCCGGAATCTTCGGCACTATCAGCCCCATCACCAGAAGTTCTATCCATTAAAGCACTATGGCGGTCCTTGCATTCGATAGCTTTTCGGAATATGCACTGATTAAAGCACACAAAAATATTAAAGCCCAAATAATAAACTGCTTAAAGTAAACGAAAAGCCATATAGTAACATTAAGAATGAAGGACATGACGAAAACTAAAGAGATGATAAAGGAGATTAAGAATATCTTAATTGCAACCCTCTTTAATACGAGTGAAAGATTGCAAGTAACTTACCTTAAAACGCAAAGTACTGCTAAGAGCATCACTTACAAGCTCCCAGTTGGGCCCCAGATCATGTACCAGTACCACAAGTGCCTAGTTTCAAATCATTCCATATACAATGGTCAGTAGCCAAACAAGCCCATTCCTGCGTATAAGTAACATATTAACCTGATCCTCAGAGAGTGACCACGGACTTCCAGCTCCCAGCTGCCCAGAAGGTGACTGAACAAGATCAAAATGCTCAAGGTCAATGGCCACACAAGAACAAGGTGCATAGAGATCGAAATACTTAAAACTGACCAAAGCATAGGAAATGGTACTTCAGCCCATTTTCATTCCTCAACGATCTCTGCCACCAGAATCTTAATAAATTTACTCGTATTAGACATGTTACTCATCTGGGTGGTGGCAGGAGAAGGTGCCGATCCACCAGTTGGCGGGATATTGTCAAAAGAATCATGCGGGCGGGTAATCTTCAGCTTCTTCATCATGGGCTGCCCCAATAAACCTATATAAACATGTTAACATGCAAGTTAAAGTTTTCATAAATAGGGGAAATCCAATGATGTGAAAAAAAAAAGCAGTACCAATATTGCCATTAGATTTAAGATGCGCTGATCTCTTCTTCGAATGATCCCTCTCAAACTGAAAAGAAAGTACGCAAGATTAATCATGTCACCATGGAAGCTACTTAAATAATGAGATATGAATCCAAAATCCTCAAGATGCATAAATAACAAATAAGATAATGACAGAAGGGATACAATGTCATAAAATTCTACTTGCTTGAAACTTAATCACCAGCCAAAGTTTAAAAACGGCACTCGACAATAGTTCCACATCCTAAAAGTAAAAAACACCTCTTACGGAGTGATTCTAAACAAACAATGAAAGAGACGGCAAACAACTTCTAGCAAGGCATCAAGCAATGGTTAGAATCACCTGGTCATTACGGAATGTGCGGTCAACATGCCAATTTTCCTCGTGATCAGCATTCTACCATCATGAACATAAGAAATTTGTAAATAGAATTTTTACAATTAGTAAAAACCACGGAACATAATGGGCACTGAAGATTAAGTGTACCAGATGTGTAGACTTCTTCCTCTTTTTTGGTTTTGTGGATACTTCCGCTGAGTCAAAAGGCAATTGCTTCTCAAAATCTCCAGCTGACTCAACTTCCAGACTATTTGGAAGAAGCAATCCATCGCAAGGAGTGCTCTGATAATCCTGATATGAATTTGTCTCGCCGCTTGATGCATCTGGTGGAATCTTCACTTGAATACCTACTGCATTCAAAGGGGTTACAGCTCTCCTGGAAGCAGTTCTTACCCGTTTTGTTGGGATAGATGCATTAAGATGGCTTCCAAGCCTTTTCACCACTGATGCAGGTTGTTGACTGACAAACTGATTCTTTGCGCTATGCATAGGAACAAAATCAGTTTCCACTTCATAAGACTTTGCACCATGCGCATAATTAGTGCCTTTGCGCATCAATTGCGTAAATCTTGATGAATTGCAATTTTCAAAAGCGCCCATATTAGGTGCGCTAGTATCCCCGTCGTCTTCATCATATATGATGCCTTCAGATCCAAAGGCTGCATTAAAACAAACCACATCTGAATAAACGGAAACGAGCAATTGCCACTTGGGGTAAAGCCAAATAGGAAACGAATCAGACCACCTGTCGCAGCATCACCTGCAGACGTTTCCACTTCTTCTGGTGCGCTAAATCCGATTTTCTAATAAATTATTTATTAATTTTAGAAAAGCGAATAAAAATAGGAGAAACACCTAAAGTGGAAAGCTGAAGATAAACCTGCTCTAAAAACGACCAATAAAAGTCAAACCATAAATAACATATGCAAAAAGATCAATGCAAAACATTAAGAAGGCAGTTAACAAATTAGTGCCATAGGTTGTAAATGTTTCTAAATCTGCATATTTACCTCCGAGTACGTCACATGAGATTCAATCGACTTTCGGTAAGCCTGAATAGCTCCAGGGGGAAGCGAGTAGAAGAGTTTCTCCTGAAAAGTACCAATGTGATAGCTCAGGTAAAAAGGTACATCTCTAGCTTAAGTACAAGGCACACACTACGTCACAGTATGTACTATACATTATAAATGCATAGAAAAGAGAGAGGAGGAAAAGATTATCATGAAATAGATATCTGATCAGATAATGTGCATACTTCAGGAAAATGACTATCCACTGACATATCGAAGTTCCCATAGTCAGAAATCCTATCTGGTTTTAGTGGCACCTCCATATGGTCCTGGAAAATAGTATTCCTATTAGATCTCAAAAATCTGACCGCATAATCCTGGACAGAGAGTGCACCCTTCTTCTGATGCTGCAGCTCCAGTTCCTCTTTAGTCTCCTGCAAAATCACCGGATTGTAAATCCCTCTACATCATTTTTTACGCCATCATCATTTTTTTTATTGCATTGGATTCAGCAGTGAAGCATGAATTAATAACTTGGTGCCTGAAAAGGGATAAAGGTATAAAAGAAGAACTCCATGATCTAAAAATTGTGGTTCTGCCTACAAAGATATACATACATATATATATATATACATATATATATATATATATATATATAATATAGAGAGAGAGAGAGAGAGAGAGAGAGACGATGATAAGCCATCCAACGTAAACCAAACAAAACATGCACAGGTCAATTCCACATCTTATTTTCATAGTCCATCGAACTCACCATTAATAGTCAAGAAAACAAAAAAGTAGCTCGATGAAAGGGGGCTAATCGTTCTCAAATGTGCATTATTATGGTGGTAAACGAAAGTGAGGTGAAGTCGTAAAGTTCGGGAACTGCCGTCTTTGTGAAAACTATCAGTATGTTTCCAATAGTCATGTTAAACAACACTTAATCTAGAATGCCCGCTGTCCAATAACCAGATTTTATGACAATTATAACAGGCATATCACCATTCCATACCTCGCATTTCAGCCTAGCAGAGAGCCAGAATTCTCTGACAGCTCTGGCCAATTTATGAGCAACTTTCATCACTTCCACGCTGGAATCCTGTTCTTGTTTCTTTAAGCAAGAACTAAAAGCGGCACGGCAAGATATTTGAGCTGCAGCAGCTACTTTCCATATACGCTCCTGTAGGAAATGAGTCCAAAAGAGAGAACGGAAAATTTAGATAATAATCACACATGAGATGTTTACAAAGGTAGAAGCTGATTCAAGTAAGAAGATCAAAAAAACAGTGACTATTTGTATATTTATATACAACAAACCTGCGCAAAATCATTTGCCATCCATGCCATTTCCTCAAGTACATATGTCCAGTGAGCTCGCTGGCGAATCTCTATCGAAGAAGTTCGAACGGCTAACTCTGCTATTCTCTTTCGCTTAGCCTATTTATTGTAATAAATAAATTAGATTTTTGGTCCCAACAAAAGAATACAGGAAGGAAGAAGACGTCATCGAGTATAGATATAAAAGTACCACCTGCATGATTTGAGCTTCTTTCAGGATTGAATCTTCGTCAATCTTGTTTGCCACTTCCAACTCAGATCCTGAGGAGTTTGACGGACCACTTAACACTGGGGGAATCCCATTTGATGATCCAGATTTGACGAGATCTGGGGACGAGGTAATGCCGTTTTGGTCGACTGGAATAACAGCTTCACTTTCAAAGTCAGGATTGTTGCACACCAAATCCGTACATTTCCTCCCTGATTCTGATACAGTTGAAACATTAGCTGCAGAAACAATCACATTATCTCTAGTTCTGTTTTTTAAATCAGACAAACTTAGGTTTAATTCTTCCACCAGTCCTGATGAAAACTTATTTTCTTGCTGGCTTAGACAAGTAGAATCCTCTTCGGTTTTTACAGAAGTTGAACTCTCAATACCTTCAATATGTTTTTCTTTATTGTCTAACTTGTCATATTCTGAAACTCTAGGCCCTTTGGAAAATACATTTCGATTCCTGATGTCATCATTGGAGACAATGCTTTTAACTCTGGTGCACATATGATAGTCATTATTTCCAACATTAGTTGTGTTTGCTTGAGTAGAAAATGACTCGAGATCCAAACCCTTCACACTAGGAGAAGTAGGGTTGTGATGACCATCACGGGCTGCTTCCTCCTTTTCCCCATTCATCTTCGATGTAGGTCGATTCTCAAGTTCAATGGCAGTTTCACTTGTATTACGCTCAACAGCTGCAGAAGTCATCTCTTCCTCTGCTTGAATTACATCAGTCATGCCGGAATCCATTTGTCTAGGAGCTTTAATAGCTGACCGAAATCCTTGTTTAAATTTCCCATCAACAAAATTCTTGGGAGGATACGGTTTCAGTGCAGCATCAGCCGATACATCAAGGATCATATCTTTAGTTGATTCCGCAGACCTCAAGGTTCCCAATTCAGGTTCCAGCCGAACACCTTCTGCTAACAAAGATTCCGAAGGGGTGTCATCCATAACATTCGTAGGATTTAAATTCCAATTCATTCGAAGTTTCCCATCAGATTGCGATCCCTTAACATCCTTTGAGTTGGTTTGAGCAGCGAGAGAAGACCCATTATTCCCATGAGCTGAACTTGGGTCATTCGAAGTAAACTTACTACCATCACGGTTTGGGCGGGACCTATTTCGTCTCTCGTATGCTTTTCCAGGCAGACTAAATGTAGCTGAATCTCCTTGTTCTCGATTTCTAGGACACCCATCCACCCGAACCGATCGCTCCGATGGCTCTGTCTCGCTCCTGCTAGGTTGCAATGAGTTCTGATCACCTTCAGAAAATATAGGTTCGGCATCAAATAACAAGAGGTTATCAGATGCATTAGATTCACGAGGACGTTCTCCTGGTCGACCACTGCTCTCCACAGAGTCTCCATTGGGTGACGCAGAGTACGGAAAATTACATCTGACCTCACTGTCGAGACAGGAAAAAATTAATCACACCAATGACCGCCACGCGACTTCATAGGCTGAATAGATTTAAAGAATGTACCAATTAACAAACTTATCGGGCTGTTGACCAACAAATGATGTTGACTGCACGCTTGCTGAAGCAGCACTACCAAGCTCGTAATCTAATGGATTTCCGCCCTGCAATAAGAAAGGATTCGTAGCACCTCAAATTGATCTAAATATGATCACAACGCACAATAGTCAGGCTCCATACTTTTTCGAGAAATTCCAGCTCTCTTTGCCTTATGTCCCGGACATCACACTCTTGCCTGTCATCAAAAGATGGCAGTCGAATGTACATTTATCAAGTATAGCAGACTAACCAAAAAGAACTAATAGAGTTACCTAAACTGCGCTTGGGCGTTATCAACTGCTTCTTTATGTGGAGAAGTTATGTCAACAACACCAAGGCCGCCTTCAATGACTCCTCCCATAGAATCGACTTCGGCATTGACTATGACGATAGAAGCAAAACTACATAGATGCATTCCTCGGCTCAACAGCCACAGATAACCACCTCCATTAATTTGAAAACAGAATTCCTATGACGACAAAAAGAAGAGTTCAGATAAAGAATTTTTTTCTATTAGATTCGCTGTATTGAAAGAATGGTTCTCTTTATAGAATATGAAAAAGCTAACTGATTATTTAACTGATAATGTAAACTAACTCCATATCAGTCAAATAAGTAAAAGGACGTTTGACTCAAACTACTGATCTCAGAAGAACTAACCATCCACGGGAACAAAACAAACATTAAAAAACTGCATGACAAACGGGAAAGTTGTTATCCAACATCCCATGGATTCTAGGAACGATAATTCACTAACCACAAAAAGCCAACAATAAATGATATGCATTCTTGCAGGTCATGCATGAACTGCTTTAATCATTTAATTAGCTCCACTGAAATGATATATAGCGCAAATGCGATCCACGGTGCCAGTGGCTATAACAGCTTCATCCCGCATTTCCCACATCCAAGAAACACAAATCGTCGTGGCAAGTAAAAATCAAAAAGCAGGACTAGGTAAACCCAATAAAAAGTTCCATAACCAATTCCCCCAAAATTAAACCCTAAAACTTTAGGGTTAGGGCAAAGTTAACCCGAGCTCAAAATTGAACGACAATTCAAACTCATTTGGCGAAATTAGCACCTGGATGTCACTTAATACGAGCGAATTTCATTCTGGTGCGAAAAATGGGAGAGCTAACAATTGCCTAGGGTTTTTCCCTTTATGCACAAGGTACTTCAGCAAAAATCGAAAAACACAAGAGCGGGGGAAATTATGCACTGCACGCGAAATTCTGGAAGCATTCCCCTGCGATGAGGGCGTAGACGGAAATCAGTAAGCTAAAAATAATTTTATGGCGCGTAATTTGCGTGCCTGCGCTTTGATGTAATGAAATGGGTATTTCTTTCAAAGTTGGTTTGCAAATTGCAGTGTTCAAATAATTTATTTTTCATGTTTTCCTTCAACGGCTTGCCTGGGAATGTAAGTGGGCTACACGACGACTGAAGTTGGACATTTCTCTTTCCCTTTATATTTTCATTTTCAGTCTGAAATTAGAGTTTGAACCCATAACTAAGGAACTTGGTGGGCTTCCTGGAAATCTATTTCATTAACAATATTAAAAAACAATTTAACATTAATTCATGGATAACAATCATGTTTCATGGATAGTCGAGTTGTCGAAAATCTTTACTTGGAGATCAAGGGTTTGGAGTTGGACTCCTCATTATATAACTGACTTGAAAGTACATAGTCACTACATAATGAAGATCAAACACACCAATTCAATATGATTAGTTCTACGGGAGACCAGAAATACTTTAAAATTCACTTCAAATATAATTTATCCGTTAGGTGGATTGTTGCAAAAAAAAAGTTCACATTGCAAAAATTGCGTCACTGCTTAGCTCATGGACCACTTACTCGGAAGCAGAGAAGCCCCTTCAGAAATTTAGATTCTTTGCAATGTTGACATACAAATCTTGGTTTATAACTAAAAAAGATCGCTTTAATACTATTCGCTTATTGTACTTCTTCCAAATAAAAGGTGAAACTGATAAAAAAAAAAAAATTATAATCGCCAAGAATCAACGTAGTTGGGAGCAGTCAAAAGTCTGAAGTAGGTGAGTTCTTGTCTTTCTTTCCACAACTCACTCCAACCACCAAAAGCAGCGAAAATGATATTCTTACCGTCTCCTTTATATACATCAAAACCCTCGAACGAATCCACACAATCCCAACAACCGCCGCCTCCACCATGGCCAAACCAATCCACGACTGCCACGTGGTCGCCGTGCCCTACCCCGGCCGAGGCCACGTCAACCCTATGATGAACCTCTGCAAGCAGCTCCCAAGCAAAATCCGCGTCACCTTCGTCGTCACCGAGGAGTGGCTGAGCATCCTCGAGTCCGACCCTAAGCCGCCGAGCCACATACGCTACGCCACCATCCCAAACGTCCTTCCCTCCGAGCTGACTCGCGCCGCCGACATGCCCACCTTCGTCGGAGCCACACAGACAAAGATGGCCCAGCCGTTCGAGCACCTCCTTGACCAAATCGAAGAGCCCGTGGGCTTCATCCTCGCCGACACTTTCTTGAGCTGGGCCGTCGACGTCGGAATTAAAAGGAATATTGCGGTGGCGTCGCTGTGGCCGATGCCTGCTTCAGTCTTCGCCGTGTTTTACCATTTTGACCTAATAGAGAAGAACGGCCATTACCCCTTCGACGTGTCTGGTATGGTAATTTTACCTTCAATTTCGCCTGTGTTTTTTTCTTCTCCTTTTTCTTTCAAGGCGAAGTAATGAATCGATAATCGACGATCTATGCGAGGTAGAAAGAGGAGAAGAACGAATCGATTACATCCCAGGAATACAGTCGATTCGCCTCGCCGATATTCCGTCGATTGCCCACATGAAAGACCAGCGATTGCTTCAATTGGCTCGCCGCATCTTCAGAAACGTACCCAAGGCACAGTACCTACTCTTCACCAACGCCGACGAGTTAGAACCTCAGGCCGTAGAATCCCTAAAGCGAGAATTCCCATTCCCTGTATACACCTTAGGGCCAACCATTCCTTTCGCGGACGTCGACGGCGGCGCCGACGAAATCAACAGCCACCACCACGACTACTTCGAATGGCTGGACGCCCAGCCCCCTCGCTCCGTCCTGTACGTCTCCTTGGGCAGCTTCCTCTCCGTCTCAAGCGCTCAGATGGACGAAATCGCCGTCGGCCTCCGCGAGAGCGGCGTGAGGTTCCTTTGGGTGGCTCGCGGCGAGTCGGCGAGGCTCCAGGAGGTGTGCGTCGGCGGAGGTTCGAACGGGAGAGTGGTGCCGTGGAGCAGACAGCTGAAGGTGCTGAACCACGGCTCAATCGGAGGGTTTTGGACGCACTGTGGGTGGAATTCGACCATGGAGGCGATCTACTGCGGCGTACCTATCATCGCCTTTCCGATTATAATGGATCAGGTGACGATTAGGAAGCACATAGTCGAGGATTGGAAGATCGGCGTCGACGCTAAGAGAGGGCTGAGAGAGGGCGAGCTGTTGAGGACCGGAGAAATTGCAGAGATCGATCGTGAGGGAGTTCATGGATTTGGAGAGCGAAGGAAGGAGAGAGATTACGAGGAGGTCGGAGGAATTGAAGGCGGAGACCGTACGGGCGGTGGCGGAGGGAGGCTCCTCGAAGACGAATCTCCGCCGCTTCGTGGAGGAGATCGTCAAATCTTGCGGCGGAAAGAATTCGAGAGCGCCCAAGTGATTTCGTTCTAATATTGCTATTGATTTGCTCGTGGATTTTAATTTTGCTTTTGTTTTTGTTCCTTCTTGAGACCTTGAAATATGAAGAAATTATTCTTTCCTAAATTCACCGTGATTATTATTTTATCCTTCGTTATTTATTTACTTCAAAATAATAACACATTTAAAATATAAATTGCTATTAAACTTGTAGAAATCCGGGCCGTGCCTCCAGTAATTTATCCGTCATTGAGGCCGTGCACACACGCCACACATGAGCAGGGATTTCGGTATAGGCTTGATGGGGTTACTTACTAACACCAATTGGTGATAGGAGGAGTCGCCCATCAAGCTCGTAAACTTTCGCGACAGCACCCATTGATAATGGTAGATTTCTTTGAAGCGAATATAGTAAAGGAAATGCAAGGAAACGGGATATTGGTCGCTTTTTTTTTTTGTTTTCGATTGCGTTGCAATCAAATGTAAATATTTCATATTTCTTGGTCATTCATATGGTCATTATTTAGGTGACTTTTGATGGTCAACGTAGCCACACCAATGTAGCCCAGCCAGCTATTTAATCGCATGAATAAATAATAGGCGACATATCAATAAGAGCTGACAAGGAACACAAGTGAAATTTCGAAGTAAAAAAAAGAAACATAAATAAAGGCGAGCCGCCACGGGCCCCGCCGCAACAGCTTCCAAGCATTTACCAATGGAAATTTCCAATTTTTAAAAATAAAAAATATAGTAATTATTAATTATTAGCGTTTATTACACGAGGAAACGTTATCTCAGTAGAAATTACGACCGAGATGTAGTTTCCTCTTTGTTTTTTCATGCAGAGGTGCCTATAGATTATAAAGTTCAAGAAAATTTTTGAATGCGAGTCAAGACTGAAAACTTTCCACGCTTCAATGTAGGAAAAGAAAAATACATAAATAAAAGAAAATTTGGGCAGGAGAATAGTCAACGGTTAATCAACCCCTTGGCCCCTATTAACACTGAATCGTCATCCCTTGTTGCTCATTATTGCTTCATATCTCTCTCTCTCTCTCTCTCTCTCTCAACATCTTGGCTCAGAGACATCTCGGAGAACAATGGCTGTAAGTTTTGCTCAATCTTTGCTTGTTTTATTCATTGTTGTTTATGTTTCTGTATCAGAATTGTAATGAAATGAAGTAGAAGATAAAATAAGATTCATACCTCAATGAAAAACGCATCTCTCTCTCTCTCTCTCTCTCTCTCTCTCTCTCTCTCTCTCTCTCTCTCTCTCTCTCTCTCTATCTCTATATCTATATCTATATCTATATATATATATTGTAATATTGTAATGCAATAGTGAATCAAGCCCTGTTCTTATTCTCTGGTGTGACATTTAGAAAATTAGCAGCTAATCATATACTCCCTCTCTCCCACTAATTTTCTCACAATTCCGGTCGTCCCAATAATTTTATCACATTTTTTTTGGATAAAAAAATTAAACACCATTTTAAATGTAATTGGAGGGAAAAGTAAAAGGTGAGAATAATTAGGAAAAGCTTATAAATTAACAAGTTGTTTTTATCTGATCCAATTGTACTATATTATTATATAATGCCATCTTAATTTCCGTGTCGGTAACTTATATGATAAAGATGCGAGGGTAGCATTTATGACATTCCTATGACCAAACTATATATATATATATATATGTATATATATAATATTATTAGTTGAAAAACATTATAAACAAGTAATTGATGTGCAATACTCTAACTAATGTAATAACTATAGACAAACTAAAATAAAATCTACTACTAACTCAATCGATAAATAACAATTAGTCGCGCTCTACAAATTAAGCAGCGGCGAGCAAATGTCCCCAAATACGGAGAGTGGGACAGCAAAGAGGACATTCCTTACACGATAGTCTTTGACGCTGCCAGGCAGAACCGAGGCGGTAAGAAGACGATTATAAACCCCAACGACCCGCAAGAAAAACGAGTCGTCGGGCCGAGACCCGCGGGCAGGCCCAGATCCAACGGTAAAGAAGGAGAGTTCAATAACTCGCCGGCCCGGCAAAGGCCCGTTCGACAATCCAACAAACCCGGCCCGGGATTGAGCCGCAACTTATTCGACAAGTCGCCCCTTCATCCTAAATATGCAAACTTCGTCGTTGGCATGGGACCCGCTTCCCCCGCCGGTGATAGTGTAGCTCCCCGCACGCCTGGTAGGTCCTGGCTAAGAAGGCCCAATACTCCTATTCGTGGCGATGAACAAGTAAGCATATATATATGTGTGTATATGTATATTACATTTATATAGAAAAATCTTATGTGTAAGCACCTTATACGAGCGCCATGGTTTTAAAGACCGGATCGGTCAAAAATCCGTCCGGTCCCGATCCTGTCTTTTTTTTTAATTTAAAATAAATAAAAAATTGGTTTTAAATAAATTATATAAAATAGAAAAATTAATAAATTAGTTTGGTCCACTGGTTATGTGTGAGAATTTTACTTAATGGACCTGTGTTCAAATCCAATCAACACATTTTTATATTTTATAATTAACAAATTAGCTCACTATTTTATTTTTATTCAAATTTGACCTCAACTCAATAGATTTAATACTTGACATACGATTAATTTATAACAACCCACGCAATTTAATTTTATTTTATTTTTACCCCTTAATTTATATAATTATGTTCGACAAAAGTTCATAAAAACATGTATATTTTCCATATTATTTGATTGATTCATATATAAAATATATATTTGTTATATTTAAGATACCGTTTTTACTCCGGTGTGATTCTTGTTTTATACCGATTAAACCACTAAACCTTAAACCACTAACATTTTCGATCCGGTCGCAAATCCGATTTCAGAACCTTGACGAGCACTTCTATTGTGGAACTGATTTGTGTCACATCGTGTCGATGTGAGAGGTGTTAATCCACATTAACTCTCGTGTTGATGCGGCATGTCGATGTGACACCAATCAGTGCCATAATTTTGTTAGGACATAATTTTGTTGCGATAAAACTGTGGTTAGTAATAGATAAGTGTAAGGATGGACATAAATGTATCACCTGTGTAGAAGCTCGATAAAGGGGATGGGGCTGCAGCTGTGCCGATATTCGGCTAGTGGGATGAGAAGGATCCCAAATCGGCGGATAATTTCACCGAAAAGTTCAACAAAGTGAGAGAGGAGAGAAGCACGGGCCCCGCCCGGGCGGGCACTCCGAGGCATCCCGCGAACTAAACAACAAAACGACGATGAAACTAATAAGGTTTTAAAGCATTTTGTCATATCGTTACCTCAATATTGATATGATTTCATCCCAACAAAATCTTATATGCAGACATGTTGCTTTCCATGGTGGTGAAAGTTGAGCAGAGATTATTGCTGTGGACGTAGATAACTGCGTGGGAGGCTTTTCTTCATGGTATATCATATACGTATGATTGCTTTCTTACACTTCAGCTACTTTTGTTCATGTATCTTCCCCGTTTCCGTTCAATTTATATTGCAGCATGTTGTTTAAGGTACAATTCTTTTATGCGAAGATTCCACGTTCTTGGTTTTGGCTATTCATTTAATTAATGAAGTGACTGCTAAATTGAACTAATATATTTTCACCATGAATATAAATAAGAGAATACGCTTGAACTTCTGAAATAAGAAAAACTATAACTCGACGACATCAAACTAATTATCGTATTAATATATAAGAAAACCAACGTGCGGATTGTAATAAAAATTTGACAGCATAAAAATACTACTATAATGATAGCGAAATACTATTATAAAGTGCATATAGTAAAAAAAAAACCCTAGTTCCTTGATATATATAGCCTCTCACATCATGACGCACCCAGCATTAGCATTATCCTCGGTAAATGGAAGGCCATAATAAGGCTGATAGGGATGATTATAGGCGTCGACAGGCCTGTCAGCATCGTAGTGATGATCTTCGCCGCGAAGCCCTTGCTGCCATGGAATCGCCTTGTCGTACTCAAGCGAAGGGACGCGAGGCGGCGGCGGCGGCGGCGCCGGCGGAGGCTCCTGAAACAACGCCGAGTAGTCAAACATGTTTTCCAGACCGTATCTGCCATAGTCAGAACTGCTTTGCTGGCCATGGCCATAGTCGTAGCTGCTCTGCTGCTGCTGGCCGCCGTAATTGCCCTGATGATAGTGGTCGTAGGGTCCGACGTACGTTCCCGGCGGAGGAGAAGGAGGGCGGCGCGGCGGCGACGGCGGCGGCGGTTGGTAGTATTCCTGCGGCGCGTCGTAGTTGTTGTAACTGCTGCTTGGGTTAGGGTAATTACCGTAAGGGCTGTAGTAGGGTGATCCCAGGGGTATTCCCGGAGGAGGAGAAGGAGGCCGGAGCGGTGGTTCTCCGGCGTCGGCGTAGGAGGTTCCTTCGTCGGAGGACCTCCTGGATTTCTTGCTTCGACGGCGGATTCGATCCATTGCTCGCTGCAGTGGCTTGATAGTCGTCGGTGGAATTCGTCCTTTTGTTATGGGGCGTGGTTATATAGTGTGTTTTGTGGAGATTATTTACGGCAAAGATTGGACGATTTGTTATAACCAAAGAATGGATTTTTATTATTACATGGGCTCGAGGGTTATGGAAAGGACGATCTTCTCCGGCGAATAGAAGAATGTATGTTTCCATATCCATGGCTTTTCTTCTTTGTGTTAAGCACGTCTAAAAGGAAACAGTTGTTTGATGTGATACTGTGTGAGAATTGTGGTGAGAAAGTTTACAAATTTATATGTTTTGTTCTAATCATAGGAAAAGTGCTACGCGGCTGACGAGGTTTCTTGATTTGGTCCCATCAGTTTCAAGATTTTTCTTTTTATACTAAAATATATGCATGCGTATTTTTATATGTACAAGTTAAATCTTACACATATTCGCGATTTAATTCGAAGCTTTTAACTAGCATTTATCAATTTTATGAATTTATTAAGCAAGAGATATGCGACTTGCAAAATAATTAATCTTCGTCCTTATATTATAGATTTTATAAAATGTTGTATCGACTTTTGAAAGTTGTGTAGCGACATATCTTTGTGGTTGGTTGCTATGAATAGTAGCCATTGCAAGATATAACAACACAATGATCTTGCATGAAAACCCTAAATTTGACATGATACACAAGATAGATTGGGTGTGTAGATGTGTATGTAATGATTCTACAGTACTTTGGATAATATGTACCCTAATATAAAAATCAAATAACTAAAGGTGAACCACGAAGTGTGACGCAATATGGTCGATAAAAAGAATTGGATAATTCATGTTTATGAATAATGTTAAAATGATCGTTAAGCATTACTCCATAACTACGGCTACACCCCAACTGGGCACAAGCCAACAATATCATATTTTGAAACTAAGCCGTACAAGACATAAATCCTTCTAGAAGAGTACAAGGAAAAGCGAGCATGTGAATGTAATAATATCAACTTGATGTCAGTCATCTAAGTGAGAACACAATTAATTGATATAAATTCTTGAACTGTCACAACTCACAACTCAGCTCCTACAACACGCAACAATTAAAATAAATAAACACGTTTCTCTAATAATTCTTCATTACCTATTTACCTAGTCAATGCATAACATATATTTTTAATTAATTGTTCAGACAGCTTTGCTATTCGCCAACTACCGCGATAATACTAATGCTAGCCATGTTCTAACTATAATTTCATTGAATTACTCACTCAAACTCAAGGCTAACAATGTTGTATATATATATATGCACCGCTTCATTTCATGAGAGAAAGCATATATCATCTATAGCAGACAGCAAAGGTAGGTAAAAGAGAGATTGCGAAATGGCTTCTGTTGCTACTGAAAGCATTGTGGTCGACCACCATCTTCAGGCGGCGACGACGGAGGAGTACGACGTCGAGGCGGCGGCGGAGGCGGGCAACCTCGTCCAGCGAATAAGGACAAACAAAGACGACTTAGCACTCGAAGGTTTGGACATTTCGGAACTTGTCTCTTCCGTCGTCAACAGACAGCATATTCTGCCCACCAGTCTGAACTACGGCGTGGGTTCGACGACGGAGAAAACTCCATGGACGGCGGTGGAAGACGGAGGATACAAGGCTGAAATCGTAGCTGTGGCCGAGACTGTTGATCTCGCCGCCGGGGAAGAAAGCAGCGACGAGGAGGAGGAGGAGGAAGTGGTGGAGCTGGAATTTCAAAGGGCGGCTGAGAAAGTCCACACGCACACGCCGTTTTGTCCCAAGTGCAATTCTCAGATCACCAAGGTGGTTCTCCGCCGGAAAATCCCCAAGAAGAAGAAGAAGAAGGTGGTCGAAGCTCCGTCCGCCGCCGTCGACGACGACGAGCGCGTCGATTTACTTGGATGCTTGTCTTGCTTCAGCATTTTCACTTCTTCAGGTAATATATATAGCGTCTTTTTCTGCATTTTATAATCGAACGTAGAAAACCCACAATTTTCTTCCATACGTACCAGGGAAAAAGCTGAGCCCTTTCGGCAATATATGGGGGAAGAAGAAACCCAGCGTCGACATGCCCGTACCATCTTCCGACGGCGGCGACGGAACCGCCGAAGACCCATCTTGCGAAGCAGAAGAAGAGACTGTACCTCGCCAGAAGATGCCCGCCGTAATAGGCGACGAATTACACGACGCACTAATAATTCCCGTCGCCGGCGATGGGACGGAAACAATAACAGCAGCTTACCCAAGCAGCGGCGGCCTTCGAAAGCTCGACATCCTCAAATGCATCGTCTACGGCGGCCTCGCCGAGTCCATCGCCAGCCTCAGCGTTGTCTCCTCCGCCGCAGCCTCTGATGTCTCGACACGTAATAATACGTTATATAAACAGTTCGCAGATTCCTAGGTTTAACAATTAGTTTCCCCATTTTATTAGAATCATTTGTATCCATTAATTAATTCCTCCTACAGCGAAGGTAGTCGCCGTCGGCTTGGCCACCCTCATGAGCAGCATCGCCGTCTTTGCCCAGAACGTACGTACTCATTCATTCTCAACTGCACTACTGCATATAATTATCTCATTACGACTAAAATCCTCGGCCTTTTCTTACACACAGCTAGTGGAACTGAAAAACGAACATCCGCCCAGCGGGACCCACAGCCCGGCCGCCGCCGGCGGCAGGTACAAGCAGCTCCTCGGCCACTCAAAGGAGAACTTCCTCGTCCACTTTACGCTAGCCATGATATCCTTCCTCGCCTTTGGCCTCGTGCCTCCCTTTGTCTATGGATTCGCTTTTCGGGTGAGCGATAACAGACCCTATAAGCTCATAGCCGTGGCTGTAGCTGCTTGCCTCGCTGTGGGCGGGCTAGCTTCTGCCAAGGCTTACCTCGATAGGTGCAGAAGGTTCGGCGAGTATGTTAAGAAGGTTTCGTACTATGTGAGCTTGGCTATCGCTGGCTCGGGGGTTGGCTATGCTGCTGGGGAGATGGTTGGGGTTTTGTTGGAGAGGCTCGGGTTTTTCGGGCCTGATGGCTCATCGGGGACCATTGTTCCTTCGATGATTATGGGGCCATGGATGTCTTCTTCGTCTCGTTGATCGAAATGATGCGTAAAAGTTTTTGTTTCTTGGGATTTCTTAGTAATGGCGTGAGCAGATCGTTTCTGTAAGGATGTTGTCGTATGGCGTTGAATGGTGTAGAACATGTAAGACATTTGCAGATGCTAAGTTTGTAAGATATTGCGCGTAAGGTGCTTCTGTTTTGTGTGCTCTTTCTTCGTTTTTTTTTTTCATGCAATTGCTTGTTAAGAGCCACAGAATCACCAATCAATTATACATTCTACCTTACGAAAAATTGAAGCACTTACACACTTTAGAACTATGAATAACCAGAGGCAAGTAAGGCCAACAACAACTTTATATAAGAGTTAAGGCTGTGTCTGGCCTCTGCCCTTAAGAGGAGAAATGCAAAATAAATTTAAGGAATAAATGGGTCATCGTCTGATCCCGAACCATTATTCAGCTCGGAATAATCATGGTCTTGGAACTTCTTTTGGTTACCAGGACGAGATCTTCGAGCATTTTCTAGAGAATGATTCAAGAAAACACACAGTAAGTACTCAGAAATGCACAGATTTATATTGGTATGAGAATGAGATGCAAGAAAGAGGGCACTCACTCTTGTTAGTGATGGTGGAGCGAGTCAAGGCTAGAAACTCGTCCCAGCTAAGTTTGCTGAGGTGCTTCTTTTCCTCCTCTGATAATTCGAAGTTGGGCTCTCTCCCACACTTGAATGCAGCCCTGCCCCAAGTTCATAGTCAGCATATCAAAGAATCTCATCGTGTAAATGTTTTTTCGGTGATTAACCGACGAGAAAATGGGGATAAAGTTACCTGTCGTATAGACGAGCAGCCTCTTCCTGAGAGCCTACGGTTCCCAAATGGATCTGTTTCTTGTCGACTTTAATAGCAGCTTGCCATTTCATGTTCTTGAAATAAACGCCTCTCATCACGCATGGTTCTTGGTTATCCACGTGCTTTCTTCTGTGCCTCTTTCTTCGCTTAAACTCTGCCAAAAAAGAAAATTGCCCCAACACCTTCTTGAATAACGATAATTCCATCCGTGGAGTAAAAAGAAGAACAAAAAACGAACCGGGAAATTGATGGACGGCAGGGGCATGATCATCTTTTGATGGGATGGAATTAGCAGATGGATTCGAATTCTGCGAACGAGCACCGTTCTCCAACGCTGTTTCCTGTGCCATCATAGTTAAGCTCGTGGTAATAAAAATCGAATCTTTTTCGCTTTTCGTGAAGAACCATCGTTTGCAGCCTTGCAGAAAAACAAAAAAAAAAACCTCGAAAACTTACTTCTTTTGGCTTGCAACCATCTGCACTAAATGGCAGAGGGTTAGCACCGACTAACATACTACTCTTTACTCTACACATCAAGATTTTAGTTGTTTTTACTCATGCATCTACCACCACCACCTTTTGCTTCTTATTCTTCTTTTTTTTTTTCTCTTTTTTGTTTTCACTATATCCCATTCCCACCCCATAAGTCCATGAATGAAATAAATAATAAATAGATAAATAATGGTGTTCACTTTCAATGGTGTTATAAATAAGGTGGTCATAGAGAGAGATGGTAGTTAATTTATTAGATGGTTGAATAATAAGGGAAGAGAGGTACGACGACGGCAAAATGAAATAGAGGTTTATTGACGATAGTACCCTTGTGGAACTTTCCGAAAGTTGATGGGTCTTTTGTTTTGTCTCTAGTTTGGTTTAGTTTTATGTAGGCTTGGCAATTTACCATTTAAACATCTCAATCATCGTCATTAAATTCTATATAAATAAGAGAAAAATCTGATCGTCGGCTTCGTATGGATGAACACGCGTGTCTTGCATGCGTATTCTACGTTTGGAGTATTATGTATCATTTGACAAGCATGATCAATCAATCGATCATTTATAATATGTGGTTTGAAATGAATTTTCGTAATATTCCCCCTATTATCGTCTCATTTTTTTTTGTTATTAATCTGACAAATGTCTCGAGGGCAATATCGTCAATCACTCGATATTATGGGTCGGCTGGGGATTAACGAAGGTAGGTTTGCGGAAGACTCTGCCGACGACTTCATTATTCAATAAATAATAAGTAAATAAATATTTATTCATAGGCCCATTGGGCCTTATATGGGCTGGGTTTAGTTTCTGTTAAAAAGACGAATAGCTTCACTACTGTTTCAGTTGAAAGAAGCTTCTTATGCACATCGACTAGCTGGAAAGAAAATTAGGGTTTGGATATTGGTTTTGAGACAATGATTTACGACGTGAATTCTCCTCTCTTCCGTTCCTTCCTCAGCCAGAAGGGTGGGGCTTCTGACAAGAGGTACTTTTTAGCTGCCAAGATTTCGTTGGTGCCCAGCGATTGATTTATGGACAATTTTTTTTGTTGAGTGAATGTCTATCGTGTGCCTTTTTTACTCGCCTTCTGAAGGGAAACGTATGGAGTGATTAGGTTTAGATCAGCTGAGCTGACTATGCGATAACTGCACAATTTGTTCTGGTTCTGTGATTATATTTTCTTTGTGGAAAGTGAGGGAAGTGGTTATCGTTTCCTTCTTCGAATTCATCCTGGATTGTTTTGTGTCTTTCTTAAGTTGATTCCACCACAAAGTCCAGCTTTTTATGTCTGGTACAAGATTCCAGATATGGTTTGTGAATAGAATATTGGCATGCCTTTGGTTTTAGGTATACATAAGAAGTATACTTCTTTGTTATTTATCCGATATTTTCTTCTGTTTGGATGTTAATGCAGGAAAATGGATGAGCAGAAACCAAAGGAACAGAAGCCAAAGGCAAACGAAAATAAACCTATCATGACAGAGTGATCACTATCTTGGATGGGAATCTTGAAGGAGAAGTTTTTATTAAGTACTGATAATTAATTAGATTCATGCTCGAACGTTAGCTTTCTCTCGTTTTCCATATGTTGCCTCCTATTGATCATGTTTCGACATTCAAAGCTCTGTTCTCTGAAACTAAGTTACTTCTCTGGGTAGTTCTTTATTGGATTTGTGGGCCTTCTTATGAGTCTTATGGTAAACAATATATGTTATTGTACCGAGCGTGAATTGGACTCTTTTGTGAAGGGGTCATACTTCATATCAAATGATCCATAACAAGGGTAAGCTATCTTCATCATAAAAGTGGTAAAATTACACATTGGGTCCCATGTCTATTCTATCACGAAAAAGTGGAATTGAAAAGGCAAAAGGGAAGAGAGGTTGTGCATAAAAAGATGGGGCATGCAATGGAGTGTAGTAATTGAGTGGTTTCCCATGTGAAATAAGCCCCTCTTTTTCTCTGTTCTAACTGACCATGAATCATCCTCCTCCTACCTTACCAGTGTGTAATAGATGCCTGTGGAATAATAGTTTCTTCAATGCATACGCAAAAGCAGAGTCTTGGATTATTAGCCCCTGTATTTCTATCAGCGGAACGTGATGCTAATGATTATGATGTGGTCGTTAAATGATGGCGTAATAGATTTTGAACATATGCTCGAAGAACAGCTAAGAAAGACTTCACCAAACTCCTTAAGGTCACTTGATTATCCATGTGATCGATGCATAGGCACTAGAAATAACTGCATGTTGTAGTAATCTTCAACCAATTCTCAGAATTACATAGTTCCATTTATTGCCTATTTGTACAGTCTATTTGTTACACCTAACATAACAAAGCAAAGTGTTATTACACCTCTCACCAAGATCCCTAGTGTGTTGTATCCTGTCGGGATACATGGGGGCCCTGCTTCTTTTTTGCCTAAGTCAATCCCAAATAATGAAAATTCCTCTTTTGCTCCATCGCCATCTTGATATCATCTTTTGCTCTTTAGTGAAGTAATTTCATTTATGATATGGTCACGGAAAGAAGGAATTTTTACTGTTGATATGAAACAAATAACAGTCTTTACTACCCCTTAACAAATTATTAGTAACCACCAAAATCTTTTCCCCTTATTCACGGCGCAAATTACACACATTTCATTACATCCCTTAAAGAGAATTCTATCATCACTTCTTCACTTTCTCTTCTGCTCATCTTTTTTTTCCCCTCAATTTTTCTATTCCACTGAAGGCCAGAAAAAATGTCTGATGATCTGTGCACTGCCAAGACTCCATTTTCTTCCCTCGCAATGTCCGATTTAGCCATTCCCATCTCTTTCATTCTCTCACACCCTCTCTACTTCACATACTTCATCTTCTTCTCACCCTACCTCCTTAAACTAGTCTGCTTCCTTTCCCCGCTTTTCTTCACCACTGTTCTTCTTTCCGTCGCTTTTCTCACGAGCAAAGAGTTCGCAGTTCGAAGCCCAGTTAGTCTATCTGAGGGTTCTTTCTCTGCCCTTATGGATTTACTGGGTTGGCCCAAGAAAGGTTGCGATGGAGACGAAGTTCACGTCGAGGCGCAGCTGTACGAGGTTTTCTTCGGCTGTAATTACGTGACTGAGGTAGAAAATAACCACGTCCCAGTTCATGACGAGCCATCAAAACCATCGCCTGATGAAAATAGCAGCGATGATTTGAGCGGTGGAGACGGTGAAGTAGAAGAAAAGACCGTTCTTGGCCCTACTTTGGAAAATGCATGTCGATCGTCCAACTTCTTGAAGATCCTCGACGGATTCGAGAAGATGGCTTGTGGAGTGGAAGAGAAGAAGAAATTCAAGCCGACAAATAGCGTGAAAACCGATAAAGTTGTCGTGGGAAAGGTGAAACTATCATCGATGTCCACAGATGGATCCGAGGCAAAAGCTAACGATATACGACTGGGCATTGTTCAGAGGACAAACTGCGTGGAAGAAGACGACTTATCAGCTGCTGCTTCTTCTCGGCAGGCCAGCCTCCGCCGAAACGACGTCGTCAGCCCAAACGCCGGCAGCTCTCGGACAGTCGATTACTACAGCAACCTGGGAACGTACGGTTCGATGAGGAGAGAGAAGGAATGGAAGAGAACCCTCGCCTGCAAACTGTTCGAGGAGAGGCACAACGTCGGCGGCGGAGAAGGCATGGATTCTTTGTGGGAGGCGTACGAAGTGAACTGCGATGGACAGAAAGTGAAGAAGCAAGAGAAATCAAGCAGGTCGAAGGAGATGGAGAAGACGAAGCCGAAGAAGATGAAGAAGGGTGGAACAATGGAGTATGATGAAGAAGATGAAGAAGAAATGAGTGGCGCCGGCGCCGGCGGTCAGCTTTGCTGCTTGCAGGCGGCGCTTAAGCTGTCGGCGGGCAAGGTCAATCTTGGAATGGGAAAGCCTAACCTCGTCAAGATTTCAAAGGCCATTACAGGGTTTGGATGGCTGCACCATGCGAGCAAGCATAGCAAGAAGGTGCATAATATATAATTATATTATGTTGATTGATGTGATTGAACAAGTGTTAGACTTTTTTAGGCTTGCGTATATATATGTAATGAATGGGTTCATGTAATTGCAGTTAGTTTCTGTTCTTTTTTCTTTAAGATCGTATCTTGAGGGAAACTGAGAAAGGAAAAAAAATCACATCTTTGAGATCCAAGAATCCCTGCCCTGTTCATAAATACACAATGAGGAACGAACACTACGGAAACGAGTACGTTCAGACATGTAATTTCTTTAGATGAGAAGATTCTTCAAGTAAATGGAAGAACGAAGATGCTACAAGCTTTTCAAATACACAAGAATCTCAGGAATCTAACATTACCCTCTCATGGTCTATGTTCTGATGCTGCTTCTCTAACCTTTTTCCTGTTAAAAGTCGAACCAAGCCATACGAGTTGTTTCAGACGAAGATAAACTAAGCATGCTTTAACATTGCATGAAGATAGCATAACATAACCACGAGCAATAAACTTTGTCAACAAATATGAACTTCAGCACCACAAGCAGTGATTATAAGTCGATGAGTAATCAGCTAAAACAACTCACTTTCTGCGTGATTGGACGATCGACAATGGCCTTTCATAGCCTTCGTCTTCCTTCTCCTTGGTCTTCGATTTCCCAGCAGTTCTTGATTCTGGCTTCCAATTGGCTCTCACCAGCGATTCGCCCAGAAGCTGAGCTATGTTAGTGGCCATCGTTTCGACCTTCTCAATATAAGGAAACCTCTCCTCTTCGAAATGGTTAGACAACCATAGGTACATAGACAAAACTTGGTGCCTAGTCTCAAGATCCAAGAGCTCAGAGTCATTTCGAGCAGCGCCTTTAGGCATGCCCATGGCTACGTTCACGGGAAGCTTCTGAGAATACGTAGATGCGAATTGAAGGAGATGGTACATAGCCTTCGGATCCCTAATGTTGACGGGCGCAAAGCAGAAGTTGAAACGATCTTCCAAAGATATTCCCTGAACCTTCTCCAACATGTTGGCTATCTTCCTTATGTGGGCATGGTGGCAGAGGAAGTAAGAACCATCTAACTTACAGTTTTCGCTGAACTTTTCGAGGAGCTTGGCGAATTTGGTTTCAGGGACTTGAGTAGCGAACAGCTCAACTTGCTCGTAGAAGGGAAAAAGCCCAACTTTCTTTACGTCGTCGAAGTCTTTCTTCAAGCACTCGACGAGGTAGTCCAAGTCTTCTAAGTGGAGAGTGGTGACTAAACCATCGGGGTAGATGCTTCCCCTGCGACCCGCCCTCCCAGCGATTTGCTTCACTTGGGTCGCAGGGACGGGCACCATTTTATCGCCGTTGTACTTCGATAAATTATAGAAGACAATCCTTCGGATATTTAGGTTCAGGCCCATCCCGACTGCATCGCTGGCGACGAGCACGTCGAATCTGTTGCCTTGGCTGTTGAAGAGAGAAGCTTGCTGCCTTCGAGTCTCGGGGGAAGAGCACCATATATGACGCAACACTTATGCTTTGTGTACTTTTCGATGGCCAGTTTAACCTCGAATATCTCCCTTCTTGAGAAGGCAACTACGCAGTCGCCGGCCTTGACATTTTTTAAGTCGCCCTTGAGAGTCTCTGCCTCGACTACTAGCGGTTTGAACCTTTCGTAGACTTCCTCAACGAGCTCATCGCCAGTATCAGCGCAGATTTTCCTGACAACGTTCAGAACGCTCGGGTCGCCACATATGTGAATTTCGTCGGCCATTAGCCCGAGCAAAGCTCTTGTCCAAGCATAGCCACGACATGGATCAGCCATCATTTGAATCTCATCGATAACTGCTATGTCATAGAGTTCATCGGTAGAAACCATCTCCACTGTACATGCTATGTGGTTTGAGAACGGAAAGTACTTCTTTTCTTGGCCTGTAATGAGGCTGCAGTATACGCCCATTGCATTCACCTTATCGAATACTTCCATGGCCAACAACCTAAGGGGACTGCAATATACGCCTTTCTTAGCCTCTGTGAACCTCAGCAGAGCGTTGTACGTTTTCCCGCTATTCGTTGGCCCGCAATGGTAAATTATCTTGCGTTTCATAGCCCTGGCGAAAGGGAACCAAGTGTGCGGCTTTGTCATGTCGGCGGACTCCACCATTTTCCTGAACCTCTTAATTTCGTCGGGGAATTCGTCGATGCAGAACTCAACGAAAATAGGGAACAGAAACTTATCAGCGTCACGCCCAGGCTTAAGGGAAAGCAAATACTTTGCCAAATCGTACTTACATTTCTTCAGGAAAAACGTACCGAATTCGCCAGCTGCGTGGGGGAAAAACGAGGCACCGATATACACGGCGAGGGCTTGGTTAGCAGCCCAGGCTGATTTCGAAAAATGCCCGAAAATCTGCCTCACAGAATCCAAATCATTCGTGTCCTTCGATTCGCCATTTTCGGCATACTTCATCTCCTTGTATATTTCAATAGGATCCATCTTTGCGTACCTCCGAAAATACAATCCTTCTTCTTCTTGCACAGTATACTTCTTCTCATTGTCTGCGTCAACAACTCCCTTTCCACGATCCACTTCGATCGTTTCTTCATCAAGTTTGAAACTTTCAGCTGAATCTGAAATGGGCTTTCCATTTTCTGGGAGGGTGCAAAGCGAGTTCTTGCGGAAATTCCAAAAGCCGTCGAATTTCAGGGGTGAAGAATGCGACTTGTTTGAACGGCAAGGGCAAAGCAAGGATTGCGAAGGGTGCGAGCGATAACTGTGCAATAAGCGACTCTGAAGAACGTATCTATCTTTGACAAGTTTGAGATTCTTATACGCATGGAGGTAAAGGAAGCTCTTCGCAGGGCCTCTGCCCATTGACGAATGAACAACCGAGCGACAGATAATAGAATCTCAGATGCAAAAACACTTCAGCTACAACGAAAGCTCGGATCTTTGGTTCTCTAAAGAGTTGCAAATTGTGTTGCAAGAGATTTGAGCTCAGCTATTTGATGTGAGACCGTACGTTTCACTAAAAAAAAAATGACTAACTGAGTTGACGATCAATATTTCGCTCGACCGCTTGTCCCTGTCCGTGTGTGTGTGTGTGAGAGAGAGAGAGAGAGAGAGAGAGAGAGAGAGAGAATGTTCATTAGAACCCTAAACCCCAAAGTATTCTGATTTTTAGCAATAATAAGATAAGAAAAAGGAAAATAACCAGGGAGATAATACTACTGCAAATAACGAACATGAAAACATATTTATTTTTATTTCAAACTCATGATAAAACGTTGTTTGGCCGTTTGGGGGAAGTCTTGGCATATGTAAAGGCATTTAGTTGTATAAATAACCTCTTATTGATGTAGTAAAAGTGAAGCATCATTCGAAGCTAATGGGTTCTAACAGCATTCATGTTTGTTGATTGATATTGAAACAAAGATATGCCGTAGTAAAAATCCCAGCGGCCCAGCTATATTATTCAAGAACATCAAGCAACATTGCTATATGTTATACAGACAATCCATTAAACTGTGCCATCGGCGATGATCATAAGATGGAAAGGAAAATACTCAAGGCTACTCTTCTCATCATCTTGGCTACTGATTCTTCTATTTCTTGCCTTTCTTAAGCTGCTGCTTCTTTGCTGTTGCATTGCCAGAAAAAAAAAAAAAAGCCAAAGAACGTGCAAGTGCAAAAGGTAAGGTTCTGTGTCATAACAAGACAGATGGAAGCTATGCAATAAGATAGATAGATGAATCGATGGATACCTTGCTCCCTTTTGGCTTCAGATTTTGCAAAGAATTCCCTCCATTCGTCGGTTAGGACGAAGATGGGTTCTTCATCTTCCTCTTCTGATTCCAACTTCTCTGTTTCACCATCAGCAATCCTTTAGGAATATCGTCAGGGAAAGATGATCATCTTCCAATTGTTAGCCAAAGAAAACACAATAAAAGCTGAAATGACAATAGACGAAGACAACAGACAATAATCTGTAAGAGCTGAAGCACTAAAAAGACGCCCCCACTAGCAGATTCCACTAACCAACAATCATGATCGAAGGAAACACAATTCAAAGAAGGAAAGCAAACACAATAATCGATGGATTGTTAAGGAAAATCATACATGATAGCGTCGTCATTTACGTCGGCAGAAGCAAATGGTTCTGGGTTTTGAGCTTGAAGCGAGGGGTACGACGCGGAGAAAGAGCACGCCGCGGAGTGATTACTTGGCTCTAAAATCGACTTGTGGAACGGACAGTTGGGCGATATGTAATAGAAATGGTGATGCCGATGGCGGTGGTGGCAGTGGTGGCGGTGGTGATATGGAAGTGGTGGCGGCGGTGGTGGCGCTTTGCCGCCGTCGTTGGAATCCATGATTTTGACCAGGGTATTATCGCAAGTCAACGAATAAGCGAAAGTTACTTTACTTATGTGTGAATTTGAGTCCAAACAAGCCCATAACAATTGGGCCCAAAGAAAGGAATAATAATAAATGGTGAAGAGAACTGTTCTAACATTAAACATACCATCTTAGTATGTAAAAAATTTCATATGTGGTGCAAGCACACCACCAAGAGGATGAAGAAGTATAACTCAATTGATATATGATTCGATCATACAACAATCCAAAATCATTCCTCAACACATCTTAGTATCTAAAACTCCTCCTCATTACATACACTGCTGCTCATGATATCTTCTACTCAGTCCATTAATCTTCGACAAGGTGGAACCTCTCTACGTCTACCTCAAGATGCAGCATTAAGAATAGGCCGTGGTGCTATTTTTCGACCCAAAATATACATTCTCGACGAGGGGCGAGCAGAAGCAGCGTAGGCCATCCAAAATTTACTCAAGAATCTGCATAGTTTGCTGTAATGAACTGCGATTGGCAAACCTACTTAGTGGTTCGATCTAGTAAGGAACGACATATGGCAAAGCAATGACATCAGCAGGTTCCAATCTCATCGCTTCAGACCAAACCTCTTTGGTTGGCACAGTTACAGAGAAAGCAGCTAGTTTTAACCTCTTGGCCTTAGATTCTTCTAAGCTTCCAAGCAACCATTCTTGATCGTCTGAAATAGGCCAATCTACTAGAGGGACCGTTAGTACCTGATCCAAATACTTCAAATCGGGGTGGGGTTTCATCGATTTGTGGGATTTATCTTTCCTCGATTTCTCGGACTTCTCCTTGTCCTTAACTTTCATGGAAGGAGACGAAGAAAAAGAAGGCTTTGATGAAGCATGTTGCTTTGCATCATCTATTATCCCATTCTTCCTCGAATCTTTCTCATCGATCATAGTTTTACTGCCCTGTCCTCCCCAGGCCAAAGCCTTGTCAAAGTTAGGATCGCTAACTTTTCTTTCATTCTCGGTGGATTGAAAATCATTCCCATCAACTTTGTGATTGTAGACAACCTTTTGCTCCACCTTAGGAGATGGGCATGGTTCTTCTGTCTTCTTCTCCATGTCCAAGTTTTGTGACGGAACAGAGCCATTACAGACCATATGACTGTTCGTGGCTGCTCTACCATTATCAGAGGTGCCATAACTACTGATATGTCGTGGCTCAGCCTTTGGCATTTGACACGGTTCTGTCTTCTTTCCAATTCCCAGGTGGTGTGAGGGGCCAAAACCCTTAGTCGTGTCTCTCCCATGATCTATAGCATTGCTGTTTTTCCTGACTGGTTTTCCATTGACCATGTGATTTGACGAAGGAAGAGCTTTTCTTGCAGCTATATTTGTAATATTTTGTCTGGGATGAGAACCGCTCCCATTTTGACTGTCTTGACTATGATGCGAGTGCGAAACAGCCCTGGGCGTGTTATTCGGTCGAACCCCATTGACTTTTTTGCAAAGAAGGACAATAAGAGAGTTATTAGATATTCTAGAAGCTTGACGTAAGCCTAAAAGATCTACATATTCAAACCATGTTAACAGGGCACGTTTGTCAACAGTCAACTGATGATGAAAACCGAAAAAAGACTCACCATGTAATAATCCGTTCGACTCAGGCGATGTACGGGTTTCTACCTTCTTCGTCGAGCCGTTTGATGGTTCATGAAAATCTACAGATTCACGGTTATTCCAAAATTGTTTGATCGGCTCTTTAATGCTCTCCGCCCCCTCCTTTTTACGTCTCTCCTCTGCTTTCTGACCCTCTCTTCGTTCATGTTTGTGCTCATCACCTCTGATATCACTACTCCTCTGTTTGATCTTTTCGTTTTCCTCCTTTTTCCTGGGAAAACAGTCCACTTTGCGAGTGATATCCTCATACTTATTTTGATTAGCAATGAAACCATTTTTCAAGTCCCTTGCATCAACTTTGAGGTACTGTGTGTTAGTGATTCTGCAAACGTCTCTCTTCTCCCCATTTTCTTCGTATGATCGAGCCACGTTATGATCATTGAGATTCTCCAATTTCTCCAACACTTTGGGCTTTCTCAGATCCGTGGGGGCAATTTTGTGGACCATACGACTATCCACCACTCCATCGTCATTTCTAAGCCTCTTTTCCAACTCGACCAAAATCCTAGAATCATCGATCTCTTTGTCAGGTTTGCTATCTCCATTTCGAATCTCCGAGGATCCTTCGTTTTTCTTCTCTTCGGGCGACTTATGTTTGTCCCTTTCCTTATGTTTCTTCTCTTTGTGCTTCTTTTCCTTTCGATCCTTACCATCTCTGTGCTTTTCACTTCTGACCTTTTCCTTCCCATCGCTTCTTTCTTTCTTTTCCTTATCTTTCTTCTCTTTCTTCTGTTTATGCTTCTCCTGATAACAATGTTCAACAATTCACCGCACGCATTTAAGGCTATCGTGGTGAAGAAAGTATTTCCGAAAATTATTCTGCAGCTTATAAAATAGCAAGCAAATCTATTAAAACACACAGTAGCACAAATACAGATTCATATGTTAAGACATTTCATTGACTTTACTACGAGTACTAAAAATAGGCTTTCAGCTACTTATGATATCACATATTAGACGGAAAAACTTAAAGCTCAACTTCTGATGATAAGATATATGCAGACCGTTAAATCTTATACGGAAAGAAAACATAAATGCTGAAAGTTACTAGTTATAATCCTAGAGAAAGTCAACTAAACCATATGTCACCTAAAATCACATGTCTATTGGTTCATTAAATCCGTACGTTGACAAAATACATTGTATTGCAACAGCCCAGTTGATAAAGACTGTCTCTACGAAGCACAAACCTTTATTACCAAGTTGGGACTTTCCAAGACAATCTTCTTCTCATATCCAGGCTGTGGAAAAGGAAAGCATCGAGACATTGTACACGTCAAAATTCTTGTCCGAATTTCCAAATGGAAAACGCCAGAAACTACTGTGGGCTCCACTCAACATGACCTGACAATCATTGGCAGACCCTGCATTAACCCGAGGCTTCCATCACATTGAGAAAGAATGCGTAAAGAAACTAATGCATATCGATTAGTCTGTGTATGACTATCACCTTATAAGGATCGCAACTTTAAACCAAGTCTAGCGCACTGTAAAACCACCAAGACCGAAACTGCAAGTGAAGGTTCTGAGATAAACTAAACTTGCCGTAGTTCTTTAAAGCTGAAACCGTACATGCTTCAATAGAATGTCCACTTTGATACCATCTTAACCAAAGACAAATTAACCAGTATCAATCAAGAACGGAAATGAGATGTCTAATAAAGAAAGTAGCTCCATACTACATATTCGAATCCACCATGTGGAAATCAATTAGTTCAATACAAGTAATCAATCACGTGTATTTGGCATTCACCTAAAGTTATAGGATTTTGAGGCAGAAAAGAGAAAAGAATAAGCCCCTTCTCCGGCGGATCAAACCCTAAGCTGTCGATCCAAGAAAAAAAAAAAGACCATGTCAGAGGAACCTCAAAACATCCAATTAATTTGAACTAGTTAGGTAAAAAAAAAATGACCTTTTCTAGAAAAATAAATTAGAGAATCGCCCCACAAGAGCTCCCAGCTAACCGCTTCTGGGCGGGTTGCGACTCCAATAAAAATCAAGTTTTGATTGAGAAAAAAGTTGAAAAATAAACTCAATTTCGAAGTTATTTGAAGCTTCTTTCCGAATCAAGCAGATTGCATTGCAAAAGCAAGCGCAGAGGATGATCAAGAAACAGCACCAATAAAGGGGAGCTCTCTGTCTCGACCCGACAATTCAGTTTATCTCCATGTGAGTTCTCTCCAAGTAAGGCTGTAAGAGATCGATCTTTCAATACCTCTTTTCTCCCTTTCTTAATTCTCTCACGGAAAGGAAAGAGAATGGAAATGAGCCTTTCGATAGCAAAAGAGTATATATATGTAGAGAGAGAGAGAGAGAGAGAGAGAGCATAAAAGAAGAATTAGAGAATGCGACTTGCGACTTGCGAGGACTAGTGGATGTTGTTGTATGTTGTATAATTTCCCCGCTTTCTCTTTTATTTCCTTACGTCGTATAACGTTTTCGAGGAAAACCCTAGCGAAGCTTTAGATAAGTAAAGAGATTCTTGAAATGATGTGTTATTTTTAATTCCAATTTTTACCATTGTCATAGACTCATAAAAATTATATGCAACTAGGCTTGTGCTGTATCGTATAGCTTTCTTATAAAACGTTGAATATTTGGCGTGAGGAAATATGTGGACCAAAATGTTCATACACACTTCATGAGCCATGAGATGTATATCGGGAAGTTCTTACATATATATACATACATGAAATGTGCTATATTTGGGCTTCAAATTTATGGGCCATGCGAACTCATGAAGGCCCATTACCATAATCGGCTCTGATTGCTCAGTTGTCTGATGACGTGTCGTCCAATGATTGGTCGATCTTCGTATGCTCTATCCGCCTTTGACTAACCAAGCCAAGAGAGATGGACTGGGCGAGCTAGTGAGGAATCTAACACACGAGCGAAGGAGATATGTATAAATCGAATGAAATGAGATGCAGCATTATCTTCAGCGCTGTTTCAATTCTTGTATTGGTTGAATTAGCAGCGTTAGGTTTGGCTGAAATTGAACCGATGCATATAATGATCTTCCCCAAGTGTCGATTCGTGATCTGATGGTGTTTCGATTTCGTTTTGTGTAGGTTCTGCGAAGAAATCAGGGGATGTGACGGATCTACAGATCGGCGTGAAGGTAAAATGCATCTCTTGGTTTTTGTATTGAAGATCCAAGTTTGTTTTGTGTTGCATGTATATCTCCATGATTAAGTTTCTTGTTGCTGTTGATGGCCTTTTTTTCTTTCCTTCCCTTTTGTGATTTTGATGTTTGTTTCATGAAGCTCTAGCTTCCAGCTCCTTATTGCTACTGAGTAGTATTGGTAATCTTACCTAATCATATCATGACCAAAGGAAAGGGGGAGTTTTAGGCAAAATGAAGTTAAACAAAATCGTTGAGTGTATGACTTAATGACATTAAGAGCTTAGGTCTTTGTTGATGTAGATCAACATTATGTTCCCGATTGAGGGTAGCTTCTTTCTTCCGCAAACGGTGGGTTTGAGAAGATGAGCTGCACTTTTACTTTACCAAAAGAAGTTTCTATTTCATTTAGGAGGATTTGCTTGCACAATAATAGTTAGTAGAGTGGACTACGTAAGCATGATTTGGTGGGAGAGTTGGGGTTTTGAAATGAGAATGAAGCTTGTGGCAACCCCGAGACCGAATGATATGGATGCTGAATCTTATCAAATGACCTGACCCATTATCACTGCATTACATATTCCTGCGTTTTATCCCTCTGAAAGTGGGATTGTGTGATTTACCTTGTTTTTGCCTTTATTGGAAGTCTTGCTTCTGTTTATTTTGTGCAGTATAGGCCCCCAACCTGTGAAGTTCAAGCTCACAAAGGGGACAATATTAAAGTACACTACAGGGTAAGTGAACCGATAGGCTCTTTTCCCCTTCAAAAATCGAGAATTAAGAACACGTGCTGAGGTTTTTACTCCTATCTTGACAATATTGGAGCTAAAAGTGCAATTTTTCGGTTGAATTTTGTTTACAAAATCTTGTCGGTTAGACAACCTGGAGTTTGTTCAGTGAATAGAATATACAGTTTCTCTCATATATCAACGCTGGTGAAAAGAATAATTTTCTCCTGTTAACTATGTTTGTGTTCACATAGAAGCTTCAGTTATTTTTCTTGTATGCTTACGTGGTTCCAACTCTGTTGGCATTCATATCATAGGGAAAGCTTACGGATGGAACTGTATTTGATTCTAGCTTTGAACGTGGGGATCCAATTGGATTTGAACTAGGTAGTGGCCATGTGATTAAAGGTCGGTATATTTTGCTACTCTCTCTATTTTTAGCTAGCCATTCTTCTTGTCCAAATGTTGTGAATTGATACTCCTTCACAGTAGTGTGCAACATTTCCCAATTCTTTTTTGGAGCCTTAAATTGATGCCATAGTTGGCTCAGGGGCATAATGTCATCTCAGAAGCAAATTCTGGCTATTTAATGAGTTTGTTCGGGAGATAAGCATCTCTTATATTTTAGATAAAGCTGCTGATAGAAATACGCGATGTTAAATCCATGCAAGCATCGATAGCCATATTAGATCTTCGACACTACTCGGAATGTGCTTGGGAGAGAAGCGAAAGCTGAAAATCCCCGCCAAACTTGGTTATGGCGAGCAAGGGTCGCCACCTAAAATCCCAGGTAGTGCATATCATTTAAGTTAAATATCCCTTTTTTCGCCTTAACTCAGTTAATCCAATTTGATTACAAGCTATATGTGCTGTGTTAAAATTTAAAATGTCCCAAACATATTCCCCTGACCTCTCATGACACAGTCCCTTAAACATCTAAATTTCTACTTCTGCTCTTTCATGTAATAAAAAACTAATCGGCCATTTCTGCGTTTTAGGTGGGGCGACGCTCATATTCGACACTGAGCTCGTCGGAGTCAATGGGAAAACACTGAATGGCGAAAAACCCGTCGAAAAGCCAGACGACAGCGAACTATGAAGTTTCGTCAAGTAGGTTCGAATTATTCTATCTTCTCCAAATCTGTTATTAAAACATTAGGTTCTTCCAAGGCCAATCCTTTTACTGTGAGCTTGAGCATCAAATCTTGCCCTTTCAATAATGTAGTAGATCATAATTTCGTACAAGAAACTTTAATTTTTTAATTTAAAGTCTCGTCCCACTTGAAGATCTTGCTCGTACTTGGTGGTGGTGATTCTCTTTAATGATGGCTGTTGTTGACGATGAGGTATGGATTAAGACATCATAATTCATTATCATTCAACTCAACAACCTCTGTGTAAGATCGTAATCAGAAAACGTTAATCCCCAGCTAAGCAACTGACTATTGAGTTTGACTAGTCGCCTTTCTCTTTATCAATACAGCTAATTTGATTTCGATATTCAATTAAAAGTGATTGACATTAATGTAATAATAACGACGCACTTAGCCTTTAAGTGGCCAAAACAAATATGAAAGCTTTTATTATCAAGAAAAGCATACGAGCGAAAGAGAGGCCTTAATCTGATAACAAGAAAATTTACAAATTTACGTCGAATTAATGTTTTTTGTATTCTATCCAACCATAGTGATCTTCGTTGTTTAGAAAATATTGTTTATGGGATGGAGCTGTTTTTATGTAAAGTTTCTAATTTTCATTCGCGATAAAGGTATATATATATATATATATATATATATATATATATATATGCAATATTTCTTAGACAGTAAGGGAAGCTTCTAACAGTGAAACTGCCAGAAAAGCTATAACTGCCCCACTGCATTATTGTATTGCATGTTTTCTAATACATATTTTTAATTATCATATTTTGTTTTTCTACAGACAGAGTCTATATTATCACTAGATTATAAAATAATTAGTCGTTTAACTCTTGCATACAAAAGATCATTTTCAGGGAATCTTTCTTATTGTTTAATAAGTCTCTCAGATCTGAAAACCAATAATGGCTCTAATTAAATATTAGGAAAGCTGCAAATGCCGAAAATCTTTTGTCAAAACCCATAAAAAAATATAACTCTTTTGATTTTCTTGTAACAACCTCTAATCAAATTGTTAATTTACTTTAGAGTGTCGCCACTACTTGCCCTTTTTTCCTGTTACAACTTTTTAATCTCTTTAAAATTAATTTTTTTTTATACAGGTTCGTTGGGCTAGGCAGAAACTCACCATTGACAACCTGGGATTCTTTTAAATGTCTCCATGATTAAATTCTAAAGATTAAAAATAAAGGACATTCGTTCAAGAACTACATCAATTTGCAAGCCTAACCATTATCTGTAGTTTTTAATTTCACACAAACCACGATTAATCAAGTAGTATTCATGACTTTATTAAAATATCATGACTCGGCCATTTGACGAAAAAGGACTTATTCCATTTACTATTTTGCTATCTTATTTATTTAACTTGAGGTAAAATTTTGAAAAAAAAAAAAAAAAAAGTCCCAGGCCCTCCTTAAAATCTGGCACTTATTGTGATTGACTGAACAGTACAACTAAAGTTCAACCGAAGTCATTTTCATGGCCAAGCAAGCCTGCCCCTACTCGCATAAAGATTAACCACGGTAAATTAGTAAACCATAGAGAGAAAAATTATAGGGGAATTACACTTGGTACCTCTCTATTTAGGCTTTCTCAGCTGGTGCACGAAGTTATTTTCAATTCCGGTAGGTACCACTGTGTTTAAGATTTTTCCACCCAAAGTATTTTTTAATTTCAATTGGTACCCATGTGTTTAAGACTTTTCCAATTGGCGTCCAATGTGTTTTCAAAGTAGATACCCCTAACATATAACATTGTGGTTTTAAAAAGCTACAGATGTGATTTTTAGGTGTCAGGACCGTTTTTAGTCATTTTTATAGAATTCCATTAGCAATTAACAATGTTTACACCTAAAAAATCTCGTTTTTGGTCATTTAAAATCACGGCGTTATAAGTTAGGGGTATATACTTTGAAAACACTTTGGATACCAGTTGGAAAAGCCTTAAACACAGGGTACCATCTGGAATTGCAAAATAGTTTAGGTACCAATTGGAAAAATCTTAAATATAGGGTTACCTACAAGAATTGAAAATAACTTTGGCACCAGCTGAAAAAGCCTAAAACACATTGGTACTAACTAAGTGGAATTCCCCAAAATTATAATAACTAATTACTATAGCAGTTGAATTACAATACCTCAGAAAAACCTCTTCATCTTACAATCTTACACACTACACAACAGTACAATAGATGGCGCTGTGGCAATAATACTTGCAGCAATTTAGTAAATCTCCGAAAAATTAATAAAAATAGTAGAAATATATATTATTATAATATAATTCTCCGACTAGTTGTCGCATATTTACAGCAGGGGCCTCTTTTCTTTGTCCTCTTGTTTACCTTCTCGTACTTGAGAACTGAACGAATCAAAGCTCCACCTTTACGTCTCTGGTCTGATCTGTAACCGAAACGTGTGTAATAATAATAATTAATCGTAACAATAAATAATAGTTTATTGCTATAAACGATCATCAAGTAATAAGCACAGAGAGAGATTGATCTGCTGTCATTACCAGCAGGAAAGTCGAGTGGGTTATGCGGAGAACCCATATGGACAATGCTATGCAAATCATCTTCTCCGAAAGCTGGAAACTACATGGAAGAAAAAAGTCCGATTTTTTTTATTTAAAAAAGTGATCTTTTTATCTTACTATTACTACTGTTATTAATCTTGTTTTTACCTCACTAAATCCATTGAGAGAAGGGAATTGAATTCCTAAATGGTCCACTGAAGCATTGGCATTATTATTCAGCGGTTGATGTTGTTGTTGTACATTTTGATGTTGTTGTCGTTGATGATGATGATGATGATGATAGAACAATGCTGTTGAAGAGGTATCATTATCTATACGGTACATCTGCTGTTGAAGAGTTCCGTTTTCTTGAAAAACCTAAGTAAGGACCCATCAAATCATTCGTCAGAAACAAGGAAGAGAACAAAAAAAACAGAAACTTCAGTTTCATGTAAGAGAACAAGTAATCAAAGCTCACTTCCTCTGAGAGAGCGTTAATATCCATGCCTGGATTCACTGCAGCTAGCTTCATCGACAAGAACTGCGTATAGATCAATCAAAAGTAAAACTATCATGAGGACAAGGAAACATAGTTGATGATCATATTCATGCATTAGCCCAGCCAATTGTTTTTCTTGATCTTAGTACCTCGACTTGGCGCTGTAATGACTGAACGTAGTTTATGATCTCATCGAGCATCAGGGCTTTCCCAGTAACCTGCAAAAAAAGGCTCAAATTACTTTTTTTTTATACGAATTCAAAGATTCTGCATGCGCAAAGACCTTATTGCAGCCTGGTACGAGATCTTGAAGCAGTTTCATTCTCTCACTGATTTTCTCTCGCCGGACCTGATATAGGCAGACAGGGGAAAATGAAAACCCCATTCTTACATGCTCTGTTTAAGGTAAAAGAATGAGGTCAAAGTTGTCATTTTTACTCTCTCTGCAAGACTGTGGCTGTCTGTGGCTTGACCCCTCCTTGCTCTGACATGGATGTAGTCCTTAGGTGGCTCGGAAAAGTTTTCACTTTTCGCCTTTTGCTTCTCATCACTTCCATCGTTAGTCGTCGCCTCTGTTCTTGCATCTCTGTTCTCTGTTCCGACGCTTTCCGTCGCCTTTGATCGCTTCGTAATACCTCCTTCGCCTTCGACTCCGTTCGACTGTAGATGAACAACAAAGTTTGAGGTTTTCTGTTTCTCTTACAAAGACTTCTAAAAGAGGACAATCTCAGTTAGTGAGTACCTTCGACGGCCTTGCTTTGGGAACAGCTTTTCTCTTCTTCATATTCGTTTCGCCGCCGACGACTAGCTCGGAAACAGAGGACTCTTCGTTGGAATCAGAGCCCATCGGAAATTGGCTCGCGTTCTTCAACTCCGGCGGAGATCCGCCGCGTTTGAGAGCTGGGCTGCTCGAAACCCTCGGCAATTTTGGCGGCAAATGGTCGGATCTGTTCGCCAGCTCAGCACCGTCGAACGTGGTGGTCCTTCCGTTGAAACTCCTACTTCCGAGGAACGCCGCCGCAGGGAGGGGAGGCAGCGGCGAGTTTCCCCAACTGCCCACGTGGCCGAGAACCGGCGGCAGGCGCGGCGGCTTGGCGACCAATCCGCCGAGGGCGAATGCGTCGTCGGTGATCAGAGGCGGCGCCGGCGAGGGCATGATTGAGTCTAAATGCGCGTAATACTGATGATCCATGGAGTTTACGAGGTTTATACCGTTCCATGGAATCGACATTGCGCCGTCGTAGTTCTTCAAAGAGTAATCGTTCTCCATGAATTATGATCGATCACAAACTACTATTCAATTATGTAACTTTTTTATTTAAAAAGAAACGCTTTTTTATTTCTAGAATTGAGTTGGGGAGGAGTTGAAAAATGGTGTCTATGGAGACATATTTATGGGCTAGCAGGATTACGGTGTAAGAAAGCTCAGTTGCAATATAACGAAAAAATAAATAAATGAAAACCGAGTGTTTGGGGAAGAAAAAGAAACAGAGCGGAAAGTGAAAGAGGAAAGGAAAAGGTAGGGTGGTGACGAAGTTATATAGAGAAAGATAGCTTCTCTTTCACCTTTTTTTTTTTTTTTTTGCTAATATTTTGTTTTTTTTTTACTTTTTCTTGTTTTCTTTGTTAAGTGAGCCGTTAAAAGTGGTGGGAGATAGTGGTTAAACACCGGGCCTTGGACGGTCAAGCGCCATGCTATGTATAAAAAGTATAAACCCTCACTAATATCAATATTTCATTAAGTGATCGTTTGGTCGACAATTTATATTTAGAAGGGTTTAAATAAGTAAGGGTTTATATAAAACAAATTAATGGGTATAAATAAAATATGTGTTTGGTTATTAGATTTAAATAAACACATGTGAGAGGTGGGTTAATCTAAACCGGTCTGCATGGGTTTAGAGTGGTTTTAGATAAACCTGCGAACCAAACATACTAAGATATCATAAACCCAACTTTAAAATATTTAAACCCTCAAGCAAACAACCACTAAGGGAATTACTATTCACCGCCCCCTTCCTAGTCACAGCCCCCTAAAGGGTTGAAAAAGACGTTTTTGCCCTTATGATACTTAAATGAATTTACAAAAAAAAAAACTAACGTGTATACAAAATTCTGGTACGAAACATTGAAAATTACACACAAATAAATTATAACGATCTTCGGCAATGGACCGAAACGGAAAAAAAATCGATTTAATATTTTAGGGGCGATCGATCAATATTTTCGTCCCTGCAATTATCGAAAAAATCGTTCGTACGTAGATGAATTATCAAATACGGGTCGGAATCGTTGAAAAAAGTTCCGATCGAAAGAAAATTTCGGCCGGCACAAGGCGTAGCCGAACAAAAATTTCGGCCGTGCCATGTGCCGGCCGACATTACTGTTCGCCATCACATTGCCGGCCGAATTTTTTGGTCGGCCGGGACAGTCCCGGCCGAAAACCATTTTCGACCGGAACTGTTCTGGCCGACGGCCGACACTGTGATGGCCGAACAGTAATTTCGACCGGCACATGGCACGGCCGAAATTTTTGTTCGGCTACGCCTTGTGCCGGCCGAAAATTTCGATCGGCCGTGCCGTGCGTCGATCAAAATTTTCTTTCATCGGGACTTTTTTCAATGATTCCGACCCGTGTTTGATAATTCATCTACGTACGAACGATTTTTACGATAATTCGTTAGGTCGCTGCACTGCAGGGACGAAAATATCGATCGATCGGCCCTAAAATGTTAAATCGAATTAATTTTTTTCGTTTCGATCCATTGTCGAAGATCGTTCGAATTTATTTGTGTGTGTAATTTTTAATATTTCGTACCAGATTTTGTATACACGTTAGTTTTTTGTTTTTAAATTAATTTAAATATCATAAGGGCAAAAACGCCTTTTTCAGCCCTTTAGGAGGCGATGACTAGGAAAAAGGGGCGGTGAATAGTAATCCAGTATATAATTATAGATTTTTTATCAGCGAGTTTTATTTTTCTATGGAGATAAAATAACAATGTCATTCTCTTAAAGATTGCTTTGTGTATTTATCTATTATTTTCTTAGCAATGTAATATTTGATTTGCAAATAGGAGGAGATAAAGCATTTACTTGAATATAGATGGGACTTTCTAATTCTAAACATCATGAGTGATGTAATACTTACGCACGGTTCGTTTTCATCCATTTTAGAAAAAAATATGAAATAACATGTATAGAGAGTAGAGATATGCAATTTGTTTAATTTAATTAATGCTATTTTGATTGAGAGTGAAGCAATGTGACCTTTACAATATGGGCCTCGAAGTCCACAGCTCAGTCGTAATTTAATTGTACTATTGCCCGCTCCTCTAAATCTAAATCTACTAATTTCGATTTTATATTCCACAATGATTGGAGTCAACGTGGTAATAAGTCAAAAAAGGTTAAAACAGAAACCTAAACTACAGATATTTACAGCTAATTTAACGCATTTAATAAATTGTTCATAATTTATTTAATGGGGAAGAAAGATATCGTTAGCGTGTTGTTTCAGTTGGTCAATCATTGCATTATTTTCCAATTTTAACCATTTATATCGGGTTTTTGTCGGATTTCCATTAACGACATCAACAATTTACTCGGAAATGTTTTCTAAAACTTAATAATGACGATGATGAATTTCTGATTGATAATTCGTAGACGAGTATAGATGATGCCCAATTGGTGATTTATTTAATTTCCCTGTCACAACCCACCTTTTATCAAACCAATTAATATTCTAAGGCGTATCTTAATGATGGAAATCTCCTTTACCTTTTTATGTTCTGAGTTCTGACATTGCATTAATCAAATCTTCCCCAAAAACATTGATTTTAGTTAAAATCTGTCAAAAAATAATAATACTAGGTGCATGATAATAAATAAAACCAAAGACCCATTTGTTTAACTTATTGTCGTAATAACTAATGTCTTGTCCATCCATGCAAAGGATCCTAAAAAGAGATGCTGACATGGAAATCCCAGGTTCTATATCACGTAATGGATCGTTGACCGGGTGTTAGAGGGGGGTGAATAACACCGGTCACCATTTTTCACTCATCGGTGGTTTCACGTCCGGTTAGAGAATGAAACCGGTTTCCAATCTTCAATCAAGGCCAAGTGCGGAATATATTAGGCTTGATTGTGATCTATGTATGGCGGTTTGAGTACGCGGGTGATTTGGTCCGGTTTGGTGTATAGAGGCGGTTGAGACATTTTGTCGAACACCTTGGGTGTGGATATTTGGAGTGTGTGTTTTGACTTGTAGGAAAGTGACAACCAGTTTGTTTCTGGAAGTTCGGAGTTAACTCTCCTACGTCTCCCCTTCTTCCTCGTAAGGAAGGTTCACTAGACTTCAGTTATATACTCACTGTACAACCTACCTAGCTGCCCTCAGCTTAATCTAGTGAATCACCTAGGCAGTCGTATAATACAATCCACCTACTTCAACAGCTTTTTACAGTCCTTCGGAAACTTACGGTACCCCGCAAGGTAAATCGTAAACGTTGTAGGCCGCGACCTCACAATCACTTTGATATTTTACGTCTCTTAGCTAAGACGGCACCATTCTTTCTTGTCTCGGTGCGAAGACTACATACACTTGTTTATAGTCTATGTGCTAAGACTCTCACTCAACTAATCTACTTAAGCTTAACTCTCTGTTGTGTGAGTGAGGTGTGTGGGTTCGAACGTTGTAGCACTCTCTCTTTTGTAACCCACACACTTGGAAGAACTCTCTTGATTTTCTTATTTGTTCTGTGCTCTTGTTCTTCTATCTCTTGGATCTCTATTTGAATGTATAGTTGTTTGCTCTAGGATCCTTAGCTTGTTTCTGCCCGTCACTGTTGTTTTTATAGGTCTTTCCACCTTGATATAGCCGTTAGACTCAATAATAAAGCCGTTGGGAGCCTTTGGGAGCCTTTGTTGACTTTGGTCAATGCTGTCAGCTTTATCTGTCTGTACCTCTATTGCTGCAGTAAAGAGCTGTACATCAGTCAACAGTTGACCAGTCAATCCAGTCATTGATCGGACCAGTCACTGACCGAACCAGTCACGACCGAAACCGACCAGTCAGTCTGAAATCAGACTAATCCAGACAAACCGACCAGTCAGTCACCAGACCAGTCCAGACGGAAACCGACCAGTCAGTCTGAAACCAGACCAGTCCAGACCGAAACCGACCAGTCAGTCTGAAATCGAACCAGTCCAGACCGAAACCGACCAGTCAGTCTGAAACCGGATCAGTCTAGACCGATACCGGACCAGTCCCCAGTCCAGTCTGACCAACCAAAACCGGGTTGACTGACAGTTGACTGCGTTGACCAGTATTGACCGGTAGTTGACCGACCCAGTTTTTCGCCTTGAGCTCATATTTGATATCTGTTTTTCGAACCGAGCTCATCTGCATACTCAATAAATATGTTAGTAATACAATTACTAAGTTTTGTGCTCATCAAACCGGATTGCTTAGATATTTAAATCCAACATGTAATATTTGAGCTAAGATTATGCCAAATTATTAAATCACAAATTGCAATGGGTTCAAGATGCGTGCCACTATTATAACAAATTGCAAATCAAATTGATGGCAACAGGAAAATATCTCATTCTCAATCATTTCATTTGAATCGAGACATTTGTGTGTATAAAAATATACATTTTTTTTTATATTGATAAAGTATACATTTTTTAGATGAAAACTGATGACACATACACGTCGAGCTAGCTAGCCTTATACATTGAAGTATCAATAGTCAAAGTTGCATGTCTGACCCATCATGGTGCAATAAATTATTAAACTAACCTCATATTCATATATTCATATATAAATATATATATATTTTTATTTTTGAGATTTTTTTTGGCCAAGTGAACTAGATTGACTATATTATTACTACTATCTAGATCTAGTATGTCACGTATCTATCTCTGACTAGCAATCGTATAGAAATATATATAAAAATTTTTAGGTTATATAAATTAAATAAATGTGACTTTGTAATGAAGTTCCATTTCCATATGACGATAGCTTAGGTCGGGGAAGGAAAGCGACATAGATGACGATTAAGCTACAAAATGCAGACAGTATTTATCTTATTCCGTATGTATGTCGCAATTAAAAGTACTTTAATCGATGGTTAATTGCGGTTCGTTGCTTTTATGCTAACTCCATGACATGTCATCTATCTTAACAAACAAATTAAAAAAATATCTTATAAATTTTGTCTATCATATGAGATTATTTATTACAATAGTCGTCCTTGTCCGTCGTCCCGGTTTTCGGAACCTGTGGGCGAAACATATATGTACCAATATTTCAAGAAATTGGAACTATAGTATATTGTAGATTATAGTAATGTCATGTCACGACTCACCTTTGTCAACTTGTTATCGAATATTATTACCATTTGGTATCGGGTCACTATTTATCCCCAATTCCAGCTATAAGTTATAATTGAAATAACGAATTTATAAATTTAAAAGCACTTCGAGCCATAGATACTCTTCCTCGACCGTTGAGTAAATTACGCCACAGAAAATTGTACTAATTAATTTCTATAATTTGAAAAACAATAACAGCTGGCAAAAAACTAGGGCGGTTAAAAATCGACCCGACCCGTCAACTCGACACGAACCGGACCCGAAAATAGCAGGTTAGGGTTAGTATTTTTGACCTGTTTACGTAAATGTGTAAACCCGAACCCAACCCAATTATTAAGTGGGTCAGGTTAGGGTTCGGATTTTCAACCCGGAATCAACCCGTTTATCAATCCATTTACCCGAATAATCTAGTTTATTAAAATATATTAACATAAATAAAATAAAAGGATTAGTTTATGAGGTGTTAGTTTATGTTTTCGCTTTTTTCCCTGTATAATCACTTGATTTTATTTCATTTTTTTAGCATAAATGGATCATATTCCTATGCTCGATGAATTATGCGAAGATGTCAAGAAATACGGGTGGAAGATCAAATGGAAGAGAATATGGTTGAGAATTCGAGTCAAATATTATCGGCTCGATTAATACTTGATGACCATGAAATAATTTGCTTGATATTTAATTATTGAAATTTATGTTATTTGGAACAATTGTCTCTTAATTATGATTTACGATGATATTTTTAGAAAAAAAATTGATTAGTTCTCCCTTTTCTATTTGAATTTATAATTCTGTTAATTTTATTATTTCTTTTTCTCTTTTTTTAATTTTAGACGGATTGGCGGGTTAGGTTAAGGTTAAAGCGGGTGTTTGGATTTGCTTTTTCAATCTGTTTAAGTAAACAGGTCAGGTCAGGGTTGAAGTTTTCAACTCGTTCACTGAACGAGTTGAACCCGAAGGTGGCCCAACCCGACCTGTTTACCACCCCTACAAAAAAAAATAAAAGAATCACCATCTCATTAGTGCAAATGCATAACACAAACAGCAAAAATCATAGATAGCTCAACACAGTAAACACTTCAAGACTCTAAAAGATCTACACACCACCATAATGGAAACGATAGGCATAATTAAGAAGCAAAAAAAAAAAAAAACCACATTATCTTACAACCTTCGAAAGCTCACCGATAGGTAATAAGCAGAAACATTCGAAATCAACTCAAAATCACTACATTACTATTACGGCGAATTAATGCAAGTCTGAGAGCAGAGCTATAACTTCACCATCATCGAAGTCGAACTCTATCGCAAGCTGCAACGGAGACTTACCTTGTTCGTCGATGGCCCGAGGATCAGCTCCCCTAAAGAAACCGAAAAAATAAATAAATGTAAGATAAAAACAAGGCAAGTGAGATTTTCTAACACGTACTTTACCTCGTCAAGAGTAGCTTTGCAAGCGCGCTTTTGCCCTTAACGATACACCTATGCAGTGGAGTCCTTGAGCTCGAATCCTTAGCATTTACGTTCGCCCCATATTGAAGAAGAAGTTCGATCATCCCAATGTCTGCTGTTTCGCAGGCGAGATGAAGCAGCGTACATCCTTCGATATCCTCAGTGTTATCGCCGCCGACGACCTCACTTTTACTTTTCGACGAGTTTATTACAGAGCTCGACGGCGCTGACATGGCGAGAGACTCGCCTTCGATGTTGATGCAGTATGGATCTGAGGTTATTATCCGTTCTTGTAAGAGCATGGCTTTGGCTAGCGTAAGAGAAGGATTATCGTGGTCATCGTCGTTTGTTCCTTGTTCGTACACAGCGTTTACGTCTGTTTCATAGCTCACAATGAGCTCGTAAACTGCTCTCTTGTCGTTGGCTCGAATGGCTTCCCACATCTGTGGAAGAGCTGAGCGGTGGTGACGATAGTCCTTCGGCCTTCGAACGAAGAGTTTCTCGGCGTACTGTTAGCAGAGAAAAAAAATAGAAGGGTTTTTTTTTTTTTAATAATTTTCGGACGAGCATTCATTACAGATGAGAAGATGAAGCTTACCTTGGCGTGAATGAATTTCTCCTTCTTGGAGATCGAATCTGCTCGGCTGGGCTTACTGAAGTGGATGGCTTCTTCATTGCGAGCTTTTCTGTGTGAACAGAAATTTTGCAGACAAGAAATGGACTTACAGTATTAGCGTATGAAACTAACGAAAACGATCAGATAATGAAAACAATAGAAAAAGCTATACTCTGTGGAGTCAGTTAGCAATTGTTCCCAGATTGAATTTGCGAAAGTGTTGCCCAGCGATTGAAACAGATTGATCACAGATGGCTCCCAAACCTTCACATCGAGCGTCAACGACCTCACCTGTACAGAAAAAACAGAGCATATTATCATCAAAATAAGCATTTAAACATAATATATATATATATGTATATATATATGTACCTTAGATATATGCACGCCGAGGTTACGGTGTACGCCAGAGCACTCAATGCAGACAAGAACTCCCAAATTCAAGGATGCCCAATCGGGCTCGGGCGAACCACAATCAGCGCACTTGTCATTACCGTGGACTTTACGTAATAAGTCGATGGGTTTCTCAGTTTTCGGGCCAATTCTCAGCTGCTGCGAGATTCTAAGGTGACGGTCCATCTGAGTAGAAGCGTGCCTCTCAGGGGCATAATCGTCGTTTCCTCCATGATGATCAAGGTCACCGCTTTCGTAAGAACTGCTCTCGCTCGTGGATCGATGGTGACCACTGCCCCTCGGGCTAGAAGAAAAGCACTGGAAAAACAAGGGAGATTAACACATCATAGAAATATCGTATGAAAACTGTATAAGTATAGTCTGAAAAATCACTCTTTCAGGCGCCTGAGAACTCAGCAATGACGCTATCACCCCTGTGATTTTCTCAATCCAATCCATTTGATCGAGGGCACTCTCAGCCTGCAACAGTCGTCCATTTTGAGATGAAAAAAAAAAGAATCTTCAGAAGATAATAGTGCAAAAAGCTGACCTGCAAAGTGTAGTTCTTCGTTGGGGATATGATTCTGAAGCAGAATCTCAAATCAGATTGATCGGCGTCGACTTTTATAGTCGAGGTTAAGAGGTTCACTGTGTGATGAGCAACAGACTTTTCGTCGTGTATCCCACCGTGATTGTGGGACGTCAGCCAACGACTGAGTAGGCCCGAGCCCAGCTCGGAGCTATTCCTTTGACTGGACAATTGAGTGTTAGAGCCCTGAGATGTAATAATTTCACATGGGTTGACGCTGTAGATCTACGAACGTAATAACCTTTTGCGATACGATCATACTGAGTAGACTCACCGATGGTTTGCTGTTCCTTTTGCGATAATAGTACAGCATTCCTCTGCTATCGAGGACAAAGAACCTTCTTTTCCAATCGCCCCTAAGGTTTGAGGAACGTTTCGAAAGGTAACCTTGCCTGATAGTTTGAACCTGAGATATATTGCAAGCTTCAATCGCCTACGCCTATATTTTCGATACAAAAAAAGGACAAGAAATTTCGTGTGTTAGAACGTCTTACCTTTCCTTTCGCAGCAGATTGCATTACTGCTTCGATCATTTTATGTGAGCTTCGCCCTATGGCTTGGATTCCATCTCCATTGGGGACCCATTAGAGCCATTCGAGGACCATCTGCTTTCTCTGTCGATTTGCCTCTTATATTCTTGCATTCTCTCATTAAGAGCAGCTTGTTCGTAATTCGATCTCTCTTTCGACTGCTTAGCATAAGTAGAGACCTAAACCACGCGGGACCCGTTAGACAAGGGTTGGAATTAGTCGTCGAGAACGTATAAATTTTCCAACGAAAGAGAAAATACACCTGGTTTATGTATGGTTCCATCTGATGCAACAGTTCATAGCCCTCCATGAAGAAAAAATGAAGTTGAAACAATTTTTTGAAAAAAAAAAAAAAAGAGAGAGAGGAAGAAACAGCAGTACTGAAAAGATGTAACGATATCCATTATTAGACTGACTCACCTGTTTGAAGTAGCGAAGATGTGCGGCCATCGTTTCGCTGACTGCTTCCAAAAACTCGAACCTTTTCTTGGCTTCAACATTGGAAAGCGCAGTTACCTACACCGAATATTAAAAAACAGTCATAAATATGTACGCAAAAGAAATGTCTCTTTCACTTCACCAGCGATTAAGTGGTCAAAAATCAAAATAAAATGGAAAATATATCTCACCAGGTTAAACCGAGCTTGCTCAAAAGTTGAACGAGCATGATGAAGCTCCTATATAATACAAAGCATGATCAAAATTCGTCGTACCCAATGGCTATAATCTCTCGCTCTACTTATATATATATATATATATATATAATTGAGCTGAATGGTTTGCTATACCTCTTCTAGTGCTGCTGCTACTTCACTTCTTGTCCCTTTCCTCAATGATAAAAACTTCTCACGAGCCTGTAAATAGCATCACATCTTAAAATCAAGGTCATAGTTTTTCAGCCTTTGATGCTTGAGATCAAATAATTTACAACTCAGAGTAAAAGTTATGTGCATAAAATAAATTTCGCATAGCAGTGAGACAAGATGAAGGAGCTATGCTAGAATAAACACCTGGTCATAAAGAAGGCTAGCCTTGTCAAAGCGCTTTCTTGCCTCCTGCCATGTTGACATTCATGTGAGAATATGAAAGAATTAATAATCGTGCTAAACTGAGACACAATCGTACCTTGACATCATGCAAATCTAAATTCACAAACTGCAGCAATCGATCGTTCAGCAAGTGCTCAACCTAAACAGTTGTGTGGAGGAGGAATAGTAAAACTCATAATATTTCAGTTTCTTGTGAGCTTGCAATTGTTAATGTGGGGCAAATATCTAGGAATCAGCAACCTTAAAATCAGGAGAAAATGGAAATGAAATTCACCTGAGATCGAAGAACTTCTTTATATGTCCCAATTTCCCTAAGAGCAATGGTGAACTTTGTCATAACAGGGCCTGCAAGTAATAACGAGACGAGTTCAAAATCCTGAACCAAATGAAAAAAAAAAAAAACACAAAAACAATTCCCATGCACTTCGATGTAAGTGAAACAGAAACAATTGTGAAATTCATATGTATTATTACCTCCAAAGGCAAGACTAATTGGGTCATTGTGCCCTCCCCAAAAGTTTCGAGCGCACTAGCAAATGCTATGTCTCCATCATATCCCTCGCCAAGCCCTTCGCTGAAAGAGGAGAAATATATTTGAAAGTGCGAAACCTTTTGATATCGTAGACTTTGAGGAACGGACAACAAATGTCTTTTCGGCTTTCATTCGTAGGAACTAAACTGTCTTTTAAACAATTAAGTAATCTCACGTGTATTTCCGGCACCCTTTGTAAAACTTCAGACATCTATCCCCCAAGGATTCAGAACTTTCCTCCAATGTCTGTATCTGCTCATGGAAAGACAGCACAGCTGTAAGAACAATACCAATTTACCAGTAAACAGAGTAAAGCAACCAAAATCTCTCGTAAAAAATCGTGAAATATGACAAGTTAGAACAAAAGCCATCGCAAGTACCACTGCAGTGATCTCTGTTGATTTAAAAGAGTAATTTCTCCATTGTCCTCACTAGAAAATAGGTCCAAATCCAAGCACACTCGTTTGAACATCAGAAATCAAGTGGCAATTGAAGACTAACTTGATTTTCTAATCCATCTACCAATACTTTCCCTTGACAGAAGTAAACAATTAGCGAATTACAAACGAGCTAGCAAAAGGTAAAAACGAAGAGCATACTAAGAAGTACATAGTTAATGAAATAAGCAAAGGCAGAGGCACAAAATCTTCAACCCCATATTTGTAACCCATTACAGAAAGGGCCATGAAATCACATCATTAATTCGATCAAAACGTTAAAAGTACTTTATCAACTCAAACTACCCAACTAAAAATAGACAGCCCATACTTAACCTAAGGAGAACAAAAGACATAAAAGAGAAAAAGTAGAACCGACCTGTTTCCTGAACATAGGAGAGTCATCAAGCTTCGCGAATTGCATGTTTGCAAACACAATTGCCCACCTTCTTCTTTGTTAGCCTCTTTATCCGATGAACGCTCAGATTCAATTAACATCACATTCACATTCACTCATAAAAACTTGATCTTTGCTTCTTTAATCTTCAGCCTTCTCTCAAAATACCCTGCATTCTAATTCAACACCACTTACCTTCACTGATCCAGCTCATGGACTACGATATCCCACCATCAGAAAAGATCAGACCAGAAATAAAAATATATAAATATATTACCTAGAAATGGATTTCTTTTCTCTATTATATCAGTAAAGTAGACTTCTTCTTCCACACTTTTTCTTTTTCTTCTCCCTTTTCTCCGATTTAATGGAAAATTTTCTTGAAAAACCCAAGATGGGCTGTGAAGAATACAATCAAGCTGGTGTTTTGTGCAAAGCCCTAGATGAGTGAAGCACACACACACACACACACACAGAAACCCAAACCCTAGAAAACGACAGTGCAGCTGGGAAATGTTTGAGATTGCTTTGTCAATGGGAAAAAGAATTCTAGGGAACCGATGAATGTTTTGTTGAAAAATGAAGAAAGGTGTCAACTTTTAGCCTCCTCTGAAGTAGTAAATACACACACATTATCAGAATTTGATTTTGATTAATATAATTAACTGACGGTAACGTTATTATTACAAGAAGTGGAGGAAAGCCTGAGAATTTCAATGTGGTGGACAATATAAATGATAAAGGCGTGTGTGTGGGTTAAGGAGGAAAGCATAGGGACAGCACTTCGTTGTCCTTTACATGCCCACACTGTCACACAAGAGACAGCTTTTTAATATTATTTCTAAATATTTTTCATCATATAAATCATTTTTTCCCAGTCCCATTTCGTTAATTTAATAAATTTCCAAACTTTACTTATATTTTCTTTAAGAAATTGTCTCTTGTACACATATATGTAAATATAATATAGTAAATGATTTTGACTGATTCTTGATTTTATCTATATAATTAAATTGGTCCCATTCATTTTGGAACCAAGCTAACGTTTGGTTATGCTTCTCCCTAATACATCCTAAGTTTTAATGGCGGAATGAGACATTTAATTTTTGGACAGTTCATAAGAATAGAAACAATCAAGTTGTATCACATCATAGGAAAAGAACAATTAAAGACGTGGAGAAATGATTTTTTTCTCCCCTACTTTTTAATTAGGACTGTGTTTGGGCTTTATGTAAATTCGAATTGGGGTAGCATAAGAGTTTATTAATCTGTAGGACACCAAAAAAAGCTAAGATACCATCATTACATTCCCCATCGCAAAAGAGGAGCACATAGGTTCTGCAAGATTTTCAATTATATTTTTTTTTTTGTTTGATTAAAAATCATATTAGTGGGTACAGCCGCTGTGTAGGAGAATCAAAATAATACTTTTTCGTAATATCATAATCGATTTTAAATTATTATATCTTTCTATGGATAGAATTCTCGCATCGTTTCAAAAAGCGAAAAAATAAAAGAAATTTAAAGTAGGCACAATGGCCTTGATTTTTGCTCCCTTTTTGACTAGATGGTTACGTTTCCTATAGACATTTTGCCATCGACACTAGATCTCAATTAAAACAAAAAATTGGCAATAGTATTTGCAAATATTGTTACATTTGCCAAGAATCATAAGCTCATTTATATTAGTGGCTCTCCCTTCATTACATGAATGATGAAGATGATGCTTGACAGAAAAAGAAACGTAAGAAATTACGATAATAATGGAATATAACAGCCCAAACTTATCAAGAAAACCCCATAAATAACGTTATATTTTTTCTTACATAGTGAAAAACGATCCCAAGTTCAAATCATGACAAAGGAACTTTGTCGAACAAGGAATATTGCGTTAGACAAGAAACACTAGTCACTTGATTCGCAGTAAATATAAAAGTTCAAAAATAAAATAAAGAAAAATACATAACGATATATTAAACAAAGCAGCAAGAGGAAAAAAAAAAAGATAAAGCAATTGAAAGGCCGACCAGATGGGGACACGCTTCACGAAGAAAGAGACACACAATTGTTCAGACAATGCCTTGCTTCTTTTTTTTTTTTCTTTTTCCTCTACCCTACCCTTTGTTTGCAGAGATTCTTTAATTTGAACTGCAGTTGCTATTTAACCGTTAGTGATGGTTATTCACGAGATCCCAGATCACATGCTGTTCATATCAATCGCATCATTACATAGTTTTTTTTTATCTTTTTTTTTTTTTATATGGACTTGTATGGTTTACTTGAACATATTTAAGGAACGGGATTGAAGTTTATTGGTGTTATTGTAATGTAAACTGGCTTTAGTTTGAGTTGAAGACCTTGCTTCACCTTCTTTGCTCATACCAAGCCCACATTAAGATTTGCTTCGCCTTTGCATACGAAATCAGTCTTGGAAGAAACTCATACATGGAATATACTAAATCTGCTCATGGCATTTGATTCCTATACACTACGGAAATAGATAGATACAGGTAATAAAGAATGTTCTACTGCTAATATACCTATTCTTTCCGTTATTACAGTTTATCAGCTATTCTTCCCAAGGCATCGACGAGCTTATTAAGAGCTGTTACTATATCGTTCGATTGCTCCCTTCGTTGCTCTCTCTCAAGACGAAGATGGGCAGTTTGAGCTTCGACGTAAGAGCTAAGTAATCTCTCGTTCTTCTCCAACGCTTCGATCAGCCTACGCTGAAGGCTTACGTCTTCTTCATTAGAATCTTCTGCAACATATCGCCTTCTTTTCCTTCCTTCTTCTTCTTCAGCATTTTGCAGATCAACATCATCTTCTGATGTACCTATAGGTTTGCTATTAAGATCATGTTCTGAGCCTGCAATAAATAAAGATGTATATTAGTTAAGATCGAACAAAACAAATCAGAGGAAAAACAGTGCGTAGCTTTTGATATATACATACATACATACCCCGAATTGAAGGAGCAGGATCGGATTCTGATTTCACGGGGCTCCGACCCGACCCATCTCGCTTCTCCTCCTCCTCCTCCGCCACGTCAGCGACGGAACCGCCGTCGAGAATATCGTAGACCTCCCTATCGAAGAACCCAGGCAGCTTCTTCTCCCTTCGCAGGTCGCTCCTCATGGCCCAATACGACGCCGTTCCGCCGCCGCTGCCAACGACGTTGGCCTCCCATTCCTTGATCTTCTTGTAATCGGCCCAAAGGTTGCTCCACCGCTTTCTGCACTGGACAGGCCGGCGGTCCACGCCGTGCCGCCTGCAGTACGAGCTCACGGCGGCCCACTTCGACTCGTGGCCCGACCCGCGCGTCCGTCCGACCCGATTCTCGGATACACGCTTTCCCTGGACGAGTACGAGGATCTCCTGCCTCGTCCAGCGCGGCAGGCGAGCAGCGGAGGCGGCGGCGCTCTTGCTCGACGACGGCTCCCCCGCCGCCGCCACCACCACCGCCTCGTCGTCGTCGTCCATTACAACTACGTCAGCGCGAAACCTTTGACTTTTGTTCTGAGATTTTGGGAGAGGTTGTTTGCCTTAAAAGGAGGGGATTTGAGTGCAAGCTAATGGCAAGGATTAGTGACCACTAACGATGATTAATGCTGTGACGACTTTTTTTGTCGTATTTGTTCTCAAGGTAAGAAAGTAAGTAATAGCTTGAACTAGTGGAACTATTTCTCTTTTGGTCAAAATTATGCACTTCATCTCAACTATCTATTCCTTGCAAGAAACGATATTATTGGTAATAAGGCTCGAAAGTCACACATGATATGGATGTAATGGCCCTTATCCTAAAGCTAGGACTAATTCTCAATTGATTAAATAATAAAATAGCCCTACATTTATATTTTCTCGTCTTTACCTACTCTAAATATAAAAAAAAGACAGCAACGAAGGGAGACTTTATTATCAGTGCATGTCTTAATCTCTTCACCGTGACAACCTAGCGCAAATTGTGATTGTTTTTGGGAAAGTTGGCACTCGTTGGATTCTGGGCTTCATATGATCAAGTACGAATGGGCTTGAAGCCCATAAACGGCCCAAATATGAAAGAAATAATTAATTACGCACTTATGATATTTATAATTGAATTTATAGATGATTTCTACGGCGATGGTTGCCTAATTCAAAACTTAGGCAAGCCCATGTTTTGTTTATGAATTACGTCTCCGTGGAAGAGCAAACTGGATAATGAACGGAACGACCCTATCAAGACAGGATAATGTTATCTATTTTGGAGTATAATTTTTTATAATTGTCTAGCTAGAGAGACTATGAGTATTGATTACGCCATAAATATATCGAAAATAGTGCCTACGACCTAAGCCTTCCTCAATGCAAGGTTTTTTGGGTGATAGGATAGAGAAAAACCTGATAATTGAGGTTTTTACCACTGTGGCTTGTAGGAGGTTTTTTGGAGGTTTAATATATCATACCTGGGTTTTTGCAGCTTTTCTTTTTTTTTTTCTTTTTACTTTCTTATCTCATTACTAATATTATATATAATGTTTGTTTATGTATTGATATTTGCTTATATATAATTGATATATTAATATAGTTTTTTTTACTAAAAAGTTTAATGCGTTAAAAGTGTTTATTTTTATTTAACTTACTTTTTCATGCAGATTTATTTATTAAAATTTAAAAATTAAATAATTCGAATATAATTATATAGAAATAATTTTGAAAATTAGATAAATATAATGTGATGGGTTTTTAATACTTTTTCCTTCTATCATATATTAATATTGTTATTAATATTATTAATTTTTCTATTTTTTACGAAAAAAATTTAATGTGAAATGTTTATTTTTTATATTTCAAATAAATAAATAATATTTTATTATATAATCAATTTTTTTATTAAATATAAAAAATTAGATAATGTGAAATATAATTATTTATAATTATTTGAATTAGATAAATATAATTGGTTAATTAATAAAATCAAATGAATTAATGAGGTTCCCATAAACCTACTTTTGGATTTTATGGATGGAGATTTTATTTTGGAGTAGAGGTTTTTTATTTTGAGGTGGCGCTGACGTGGCACACAAAAAACCTACTTTTTTGGATTTGGCATTGAGGAAGGCCTAATGCTAAGTTGTTTATAATGTTTGTATATATACACTCGCCGATATGAAATATGTGTGTGGTTTTAAATATTTTAATTTCACAAATAATAATATTATAATATTAACAATATCTATATCACAACGGCACATACATCGAGGCCCACTTCAAAATTAAAGGGAAGCACCACCCCCTAAAAAGTCGTCGAACTCTTATATACAATCATTGATAGCAAGTTAGGGTCTTTTTGGTCATTTCGATACATTCGACTTTTGATAAGACTAAAACCAATCATAAGTCGAGGACGTAAGTCGTCCAACTAACGATAACCACCGATCGATTAGAACATAGTTTTTGACGCCGTTAAGACTTTTTAACGGCGATCCGCCCATGCCTTAATTAAGGGCGTGTAGTGTTATTCTCTGCATTGGGGTGCATAGAAAGTTATGCTTATGGGCCATTGATCTCAAAAGAGAAAAGAAATCTTTAAATAGTAAAATCCTTCAATTTTGATCTTTTTTCTTCAATATTCTGTCGTTCAATAACCGACGACATAGAATAATAAGATTCTTATTTTCTAGCCGGCTTAGTAAATTTTTTTTTTTTTACTTGAGACAGAGACATATACCAAAATTTAGTGTAACATAAAAGGGAAATGAGGTTTTAGTATGGGGACGGTGTAGATAAGCTTGCGACAGGCAATAAATGTCCATCATCAATCTACCTTCACTTATTTCTTCAATTTCTCTATTCGTCTTTAAAAAAAAATAATAATTAAAAGAAAATTGGAGAGTGCTAATTCTTTCTCTTTTGAGCCTAAATTTTCTGTGTTTCAATTGGTTTTCTTCTTCATTCAAACCCCCTTCACATGAAAAGGAATATCTCCATTTATCTCTCAAGTCTCGACATTTTCTTCGAATTTTCCTGGTTTTAATGAAATCGGTGGAGATCACGATCTCCGCCGTGTTGTGAAGTAATTTCCGCCAGCTGAAGAAGATAAAGCTGAACTGACTTATGTCGGAGAAAACAGAGAGAGAAGGTACAATCATCATATAATGACAAAATTTAATTATTGAAACATGAGAAAGAGAGAGTATGGGAATGGGGACATGTGGTTAACGTGTAATGTAGAGGAAACAGCGATGAAGAGAGAGGGTGATAGAGTCAGAGAAGCATCTTCTTCTTGTACTTGTAATTGTTGTTGGGATTAAAAAGGAAAAAATAATATTTAGTTTTGTTGAGGAATAAGGTAGGAGCTAATGTACACGGCACAGATATCACATTTCTTCGGCATCAAAATGAGGCGTGTATAGATAGGGTAGATCTCTTTATCTCTTCTTTGAAGTAACAATCTTTCTCTAACCGTGCCTTGCCTTTTGCCGCAATTTATTCTCCTGTCTTTTGTCTTAATATAATCGGCTCACATGTTTTGTTTCTCTGTCTCTCTAATTTTCATTTTTTTAGCTAACCCCATACCCTCTGTGTTCACACCCTTGTAGTTTCTTATTTCCTAGAACCGTTTGTCTATTATTTCTTTTCTTGGCATGGGTTTTGTTTTCTGTCTTATGTAAACGGTGGTAGTGTAGTATTTTGAGGTGAGTCTGGCTAGAATATTGTTAGGATGGCTTGATGTTCAATTTTTTATTGTGACTTCTTTGTGGTTATAGTATAAAGGTGGCGTCTTGAGGCTGCTTAAGGGTGCTCCAGTGGTTGTGGATGAATGACCTGAAATATAGGAGATTTTGATGTGATTTTTAGCTGGATTTCTTTTCATCGATCTACTTTCTTTTGTGGGGATGGGAAACTCATTTTTGTGGTTACAGCTATATGAAATGTTTGTTTAAATCCATTTTAGTTACCAGATCTTAATGAAACTTTTATCATGTGCAATTTGTTAAAGTAAAATAGGTTTTGGCAACCTAATACTACTCCTGAAAATCTCAACTGCATCTGCTCTACTTTTGTTTATGAAATCCAGCTGTATTTTACCTGCTTATGTTGTTTTAACTAGATTGCCTGTCTCGAGGTTTATAGCTTGTTTGTCATTCTGGTCTTTATGCTCCCAAGTTTTCCATTTTGCCAGCCGTAATTATGAATTGTTCTGTGCAGGTTTTCTTGTATATTATCCTCTAGAGCTCTCTCCACATTGTCGATGCATGGCTACAGCTAAGGGCTTCATTAGTTTTTAGAAAATCAAAATGCCATCTGAAATGATGAAGCCTCCAGGGTTTTCTCCTTCGTCGTTTTTCTCTGATGAAATCTTCTTCTCGGATGAGGTAGTTCATGATTCCCTAGAGTATTTTCGAGATTATGACACTTAATGGCGTTTTTCGCACAATTTATAGTGAAGAGAATAAAGAAAAGTGTCCCTTTTCTGTACTTTTTGCCACTTTATTGATGAGAGGGCTGATACTTATTCTCATACTTTCCAGAGGCAGGTTGGTGCAGGGAAGGCGGACCACAGTTATTCTGGTTAGGGTTCATGATTAGTTTTTTCCATTCACCTCATGCATGTGTCCTGAAATTCCAGTCAGGAACAAGTGAACTACTTTTCTGAATAATATTATTTATCATCACGATTTGTGATCAAAATAGTTGTAAAGTTTGTCAAGAAGCATGAACTATTATGTTTTGACTTAATGATCTGTTCTGTAGATATTTTTTGTTCCATAAATTACTTTGCGGAGATTTTTCGCAATGAGTCGCACATTCATAAAACGTCAAATGATGGATATCATAATTAAATGCAGGTTCCCCTGAAATTAGTGTGTATTTACTTTGACTCAAGTAATATATTTTCGGCTTTCGCACGTTCAGGAAATTTCATTTACTTTTGACTGATTTGCGGGTGTTTTGCAGGCTTAAAAACACATGGCTTATTACGAACCGAAGGTACTTCTTCATCAAATCTTGGAAACAGACTAGCTCCAAATTCTGAGATGGAAAAGGGTTTTGGTCTTCCAGAATACTATCTGGATCGTGGTCGAAACACTACTCTTTCTGTTGGGAAGCATATATTGGGAACAGAAAGAGAAGCCAGCCATTCCTTGCCTAGTGCCGCCATCCCTGACCGAGGTGCTCGATCTAATCAGGATATGGATTCTTCTTCCTACTTCTTTGATGGAAATTTAGTCAATGTCACGGGAACTCAGCATGAAAACGGTCTCTTCTCAAGCTCATTGTCAGATCTCTTTAATAGAAACTGTACGTTCTTTCTTGTTTTGCCCTTTATTTTAATGTTGGCTATGATCGGCTACTTTCTGAGATTGGAATTAACATGTCGGCGATCTATACTTCTGTTTCGCAGTAAGAGTATCATTTAACTCATCACATGGCCAGTCCATTGGTGTCAGGGCTGCCGCCGCCCAACACAATGAGGAGGATGCTTTTGGATCGCTTGAGGAACTCGAGGCTCAAACAATTGGTAATCTCCTCCCCAATGATGACGATGACTTGTTCTCTGGCGTGAACGATGGGTTAGACAATTCTATACGACCTCATATAGTTGAAAATATGGAAGACCTGGACCTTTTCAGCAGCGTTGGAGGTCTCGAACTTGGAGAAGATGGGTTTTCGCGTAGAAATATAGAAATGTCTGATGTGAACTCTATCAACCAGCAGCGTCTTTCAAGAACACTCTTTGTAGGAAATATAAACAGCGACGTCGAAGATGCCGAACTCCGCATTCTTTTTGAGGTAATAATTGCTCATCTTTGTCCTAAAGTGTTAAATGAGCTGAATGGTTGCTGTTGGTGGTTCTGTTTGATAATTTTTTTTCCTTATTACTGTAGCAATTTGGAGACATATGGGTCCTGCAAACAGCATACAAACATCAGGGGTTTGTCATCGTATCTTATTTCGATATAAGAGCAGCCTGCAATGCAATGAAAGCTCTGCAAAATAAACTATTAAAGCATAGGAATCTTGACATACATTTCTCGATCCCGAAGGTGATACTCTAAAATTTCCTGAACTTCGAAAATTGCTTATTGACCTCTGACTCTGGCTGCTTTTTCAGGATAATCCTTCTGCCACAGATACAAGTCAGGGTACTCTTACTGTTTCTAATCTTGATTCCAGTGTTTCAAATGATGAACTTCTCAAGATCTTTAGTGTATATGGGGAAATCAAGGAGGTAATTTTGAATTCTAAGTTAATTTGATTGTTTATTCGTCTACTAGAAGATTACAAATACATGTTTCGTGGTTCTAGATACGTGAGACATCAAATAGATCCAATCACAGAGTTGTGGATTATTATGATGTTAGAGCCGCTGAATCTGCTCTGCATGCATTGAACAAGTTAGACATTGCTGGGCAGCAGATAAAGATTGAACAGGGCCAACCTGCTGGCACAAGGTGAACTAGTTTTATACTTTCTAAGCTAATTTTTTTAACCTTTTTCGCCATACATTCTTGTATGCGATTAAACATTTAAAATTGGCATTAGCTGAAACCAGATACCAGAAACTGTATATATTTAATAATTATTCCGACTCTCAATAATGACCATATTCCATGTAGATCAACACCGCCTTTTTCGTTGGAGCCGGAAAAAGAAGAATCTGGTTTTCTGCTGCAACAGCATAGCTTGCCAAGTAACTTAAAAACTGCATTTCCTGGTAACTCATCTAGTTATATGTATCAATTCATCTTTCATTTTTTATAGGCAGTTCATAATAACTTAACTTTACTGAAACAATGTAACAGGACCATCTTTACATCGTGGAACCATGTCCATGAATGATAATGGTCTTACTGTTGGCCCTCGATCTACTAATGGAAGTGTTATGAGTCCAATACTGGATAATATGATTCACCATGGTATATCATCCATGGGTAGCCGTGAAGCTGGAAAAGGTCAACCCGGTCATCTTCGGAACCATGGGATGTTTGAACTCCAGGGATCTTCAAATTTCCCTTCTCATTCACTTCCAGATTATCACAGTGGTTTATTAAATGGATCGTCAAGTTCCTTGGCTGCAAACATACGTGCGACAGAACTAATTGATGCCCAGCAGTTTTGCGGAGTTGGCTCTAATGTGCAATCCTTGGAGTTAAATGAAGGTTATCAATTTGATAAGTTCATCAATAATAAGAGGTTTTAGGCTCTAATTCTGCAGAGTTGGCTCTATAGTGGTTCTAGCCTCTGTTTTTAGCAATCATTAGGAGGCCCGTCAGTAATAAGACAACATTTGCACTAACCCTACATTTTACTCTTTGCATTATATTTCCTATACTATACCATCAATATTGTTTTAGGACAATATAAACAAGTACGTAGTTATGAGTCTTATGACCTAGTCGGCCATCTTGAAGCTATCACATTCTGTGGTTTCTTTCCAGGTTTCGCGTCCTCGCGTAATGGAAGCTGTGCATCATCTGGGCTTCACTATATGTGGAATAACTCGCATCATCCACAGCCTCACAAAATTTTGTGGCCAGGTTCACCATCATTTGTCAATGGCATCGGTGCTCATCGTCCACAGCAATTAAGTTCAGTTCCTCGAGCACCTGCTCGCATGCTAAATTCACCTCTGACTTCAAACGACCATTACCTGGGATCAGCACCTTCCTTGAGTCATTCTATCTGGGAAAGACTCCATTCTTACACTGGCGAGGGATCATTTGGGAACGTGAGAATTTCAGGAGATAATTCACCTCATCCATTGGAGTTTGTGCCTCCCAACATGTTCCCTCGGGCTGGTGGAAATTGTATTGATGTTCCAATCTTGTCTAAAAGCATGGGATTACATCCTCATAATCAGAGGGGCTTGGCGTTCCCTGCAAGAGGCCAAATGGTTCCACTGATGACATCGTTTGATTCTCCCCACGAACGCTCTAGAAACCGTAGGCATGAAGGAAGTCTAAATCAGACAGACAGCAAGAAACAGTTTGAACTTGATGTTGACCGGATCTTGCGTGGAGAAGATAAGCGGACAACCCTCATGATAAAGAATATTCCTAACAAGTATGTTATCTTCCATTAGCGTTATATGGCCTTCTGTTAATACCACAGCTGAGTACTGCTTGATTAAAGGATTTTCCAACTTTAATTTATAAAGATCATATACGCAGCTGTGTGCAATCTTAATCGTCGATTTTTGCATTTTATTTGCGGTTTAACTTCAGGTACACCTCGAAGATGCTTTTGGCCGCTATTGACGAACGCCACAAGGGAACTTACGATTTCATCTACCTACCTATTGATTTTAAGGTGAGTTCCTTCGGTTTTGGAAATATTCTAGGATGACTACAAAATCCATACAGCAAGTTAAAATCCATACAGCAAGTTAACGTTTGAAACACTTATCATTTCTTTTTTGTTGCAGAACAAATGCAATGTTGGATACGCATTTATAAATATGACTGATCCCTCTCTCATAGTTCCTTTTTATGAGGTAAAGCATTGTGAGATTTTTCATATATCTTACCATCAGCATTTGCCCGGAGAGCAAAAGTGAAGATTGTGTTTTTAATCACAGACATTCAATGGAAAGAAATGGGAAAAGTTTAATAGTGAAAAGGTGGCATCTTTGGCATATGCAAGGATTCAGGGAAAGTCCGCCCTTATTGCACATTTCCAGAATTCAAGCTTAATGAACGAAGATAAGAGATGCCGCCCTATACTGTTCCATACTGATGGGCCTAATGCAGGAGACCAGGTATGAGCTCAACTTCTTTTACGTGCACCCTTTTTTAGTACATGTACACATCTGTGTGTACATATATGGAGAGAGAGAGAGGGAGAGAGAGTGAAGAAAATGTCATCTTTCTTGTTCATTCTAACATAAACGGAATCAAAGGTCTTACTTTTTCTCGTCATCACAGGTTCCCTTTCCATTGGGTAATAATATTCGACCAAGACCAGCAAAAGTTAGAGCTAGCACGTCCGAGGAAACAGTCAAGAACTGCTTCGTTATTCTTCAACTGTAGAGGATTTTTCCAATGGAGACTCGACGCCTGCAACTGGCAAGGATTTCGATTGAGCTGTTGTGTATTCACCATTTTGTGACAGCTAACCATCTAGAAATGTAGCAAGGCCTCTCACAAAGCAGAGGGGCATAATCCCCCCCTCGCATATTGACATGTTCGTCTGACCCAAAGCATCAAACGGCATATTTATTCGTCTGAGCAGTTAACAGTAGCAAATGCAACTGAGGAGCAATATGTGAAGCTTTCACAATTTTTGGATGATTCTCATGTATAGAGCTCGTCTCAGGCAATTTTCTTCCCCATGTTTTCTCAGTTTTCTCATGATTTTGTGCTCAAAGGGAACTAATACTGTTGCTAATTGATGAATTGTGTCTGTACTGTGTATCATTTCTTTTGACTTCACTAAGATTTACAGTTTTTCCTCCAAGCCTCATGTTCTTTAACTGTTATGTTAGGTATCCCGGTTATAAATCCACTGTCTGTGCAGTTCAGTGATAAAACCAACATCTTTATCAACGAAAGAAGGAGCATTTTCACATCACGAAATTGAGTTTGCAGAAACTAAAAACAAAGATTAGATTTCAAGCATCTTAAAAAGTCATCATTCAACAAAGGTTTCTCCTTTCGAGTCACGGCCACCAGCTTAGCTAGTCATTACTGGTGACAACTCGGGTCATTTTGGGTACAAGATGTCATAATGACCAGGCCGATACAACAGTGTAACGAAGGGTTTGAACCCATTAAGGTCACCGACTTTGGCACTGGAAGAATCGCCGTCAAACGTAGGTGTGAAATCGTGATGATTCACATTGACCCCATTACCTTTATCGTCGTGGCTTCGATCAAGATACACGACGCGGATTGGTACGCCCAAAGCATCAGATAGAGCTGTAATGTGAACATGATCGCTCTCTTCACCCATGGGTTCCACTGATGACTTGCAGAACTAAAGAAAAGAAATGGGGGTTCATTTCTTTATCATGAATATGAAAACAGATATGTGAGGAAATGGTTGATATGGCAAGGAACCAACCTGCTCCACGGTTGAATTGCTCAAACCTTGGATGAATGGTTCATAGAACTCAGATCGCTTTCTTATCTCGCCAGAGGTAGTAAACCTGAAGAACATTACAACTATCCGGCAAGGATCGTTTAGTTGGCAATACTATAGAGGTGAAAGAGTACAGAAATTTGGTATATTTTTTGTTTGAGAAATGTTTGGTCCTTACTCACCATAGTCCGATACTGACTGATCTCTACTTCTTTCGACAAGTTCATCATGGCTGTGGTTGTAATGTAATAAAAAACAACAGTTATATACCTAGACTGATGAAAGAAGGTCCATACACGAAACAAATGGCAATCAAGTAAAGTCACAAATAGGTAGAGAACCTGATGGAAACGTCATCCCCAGAAAGAACACTGTCAAGTTGCTCGAGGAATAGCTGAAAGAATAGGAAGATAACCACAATCCATTATCATTGGCTTTTAAGTAAGTCACAATTTTACTTCAACCACGGCCTCTTTCTGCTGATACCAAGCCTTTTACTAATGTATCACCTTTTATACATGTTTGCTTAAATAGTCAACCGTATAGAACCAGGGAGAACGCATTGAACCATGCAGTTCACAGCAAGTAAGAAAGAATGATACCGAGAAAAAATCTTCAAAAGTGAACTCTGAGTAACCCAAACTGAGAAGATTATTTCTGCATTGCTCAATCTTGACTTTAATTCGGTCAACTTCAGCCTTATCTTGTGAATCCAGAATATGCTCCTATATTGTTGGAGATGAAATACAGGAAACATACGCACAAAAAGTTTGCAAGCAAATATCTGAAGATGGAAAGTTGATATCCATACAAGGTAAGCAAACATAAAGCCACGAAAGAAGCAGTTCCCATCTCCACGTGTCCGTCTGATGGCAGCATATTGTTCAGTCAGAATCTGAGAAGCTTGCAGAACTTAAAACTCTAATTTGAAGAAATGCAAACAGGATGAAAAAACAAAGCAAGTTTCTAAGACACGCTGACCTTGATTTTCTCCAGCAAAATTGAACTTCCAGATTCGTATTCAGCTTTCAGTGAAGAAAGAGATTCCTATAATAAAATAACAGAAATTAAACATATTGATGGATAAAAGCACTCAAAAAATGCGCAAAATAGAGGTTTCCAGGGGTGAATGGAGAATCTCGTATATCAGCTATGCATATGATTTGATATCTTCAAACCTTCAGCCTGAATTAATATTCAAATCCCTAGATTATTCATTTTACCTTGTCACCAACATATGGAATTTTCCCAGCTTCTTCAGCCTGAATTTCAGATTGCTGCTGCATAATATCATCGTCCCTGAAGTTTTCCCAGTCATCAGTTTCAGAATCTTGTGCCGGTTTGACATTGTTTGTGACAGACTCCATCACCTTCCCCTCTTGATTCTGCATCTTAACTACAGTAACGAAATAATGAATCCTCAAGAAATCGCGTGCAAGAAAACATTAGAGTTCTCAAATCATTTTTTACACTCATATGCAATTTCAAACAAACAATCCGAAGAAAATAAACTAGAGTAAGAAAGACATAAATCAGGTAAACACCAACTCAAAGAAAACCAAAGGATCAAGAGAGTCTTACAGCTATCCGCTACTGAATTGATCCCACCTGCAAAATAAAAAACCTGTGAGAGAAAGAAAGACACGAGCTATAGATCAAATGCATCAGCATCTCAATTCAATTTTCATTCCAACAAACTATCCCTCGTCAAACGCAAAGGCCAATAATCTGTATAAGGTAAGAGGCATCACTCTCATTCATACAAAGGAAACTCCAACAATTAATCTCGAAAATCGAATGATGAAAACAAATCACAAAATCAGCGACGTAGCACTAACCCAGACAGAACGGAACAGAGAGCTGATTCGAAGGCTGAAGAGTGTGATTTTACTGCGTCAGCAACATTTGACATTTTATTTTACTGCCAAAGCAAACTTTAATCAATCGTCGCAAGTACTTAAATGGGCCGAAAATAAAATGGGCCGACATTTGATATGGGACAAAGCCCAATGAGTAGTACGTTAGTTAGCCCACCAGCCCATATGAATAAGGCAAAGGAGATAGCTATCAAAGACAAGGGCATAATTGGAAAAAGACTGTGTGGCCGTTAACTTCCCGCGGATTATTCCCCACGCTTATGTAGAACGAATTAGAAAATAGGAAAAAACTTAATACTCTATCTGAATATCGATGGCTTCAATCTCAGCCGTTGGATCTCTATCCAAGCCTTTTCGGAATACTCCGGCGCCACGTGTACAACATCCACCATCGCGAATCGCCGTCGCTAGACTTCCGGCCAGCTCATCACCATCAGCCTCTTTAGGTTTGTGCTGTACAACTCTCTTTTCGTCATTTTTGGGCTGCTTTATGTATATTTTTTTACATATGTATTTTTGCTCTTTACTGATGAATTGAAGATGGAATTGGGAATTCGGAGCAAGGCTCGCCGGCGATTGATCGTAGGCGGGTGATTTTGTCTGGCGTAGGATTGTTGTCCGTGGCGGTTTTTGATTGTCGGACAAACGAAGCTGCACTTGCATCTGAATATGCCGACAGTAATACTCAATCCTTTATCTTTGCTATTTCTTCCTTAATTTTTCTGCTCATAGTTGCCCTAGCTGAAACTCTTAAATTTGTGGGATTCCAAGCTGATTTTCCTTTTATATATTTCAACAAAAAAGAAAGAAAGCTTTTTGTGCCATGAATTTCAGTTTTCACCGTACAGAAGCATATTCCTGATGTTATTCATCAATACGAAGAAATAGAGAGTTGAGATAACAGATTGGTTCTTGGCATAATTATCTAATCCATAATGTGCAGCCTAGTGGCTCTGAAGACTAATTGTAGGCTCACTCTTTGAGCATACAGTGCCAGCACTGCGTGGAAAGGACTATGGAAAGACAAAGATGCGATATCCTGACTACACCGAAACTCCATCAGGTCTTCAGTTCAAGGTTGGCTGCCTCTTAAAAGCACATAATCACTTGTTAATTTGTCATTCTTTCCATATGTTAGAATCCAACGCTTGTGGAAATCGCAGGACTTACGAGTTGGGGATGGCCCTACTCCTAAGCCTGGAGAAACCGTAGTGGTAAGCACATCAAAGAAGCAGCTTAATTTCATGCAAACAATAGTTCACAAAGTTTCCAAAGTGTAAGCTGACAATGAATGGATACTTTAGGTTGATTGGGATGGTTATACAATCGGTTATTACGGCCGCATATTTGAAGCTCGAAACAAGACCAAGGGTGGCTCCTTTGTGGTATTTAAGCTTTCGCTCCGCTGCCATCTTATGTTGTTTCAATTTCTTCCTTTCATCACCGTAGCTTTACACAGGGCGATGATAAAGATTTCTACAAGTTCACGTTAGGATCTCAAGAGGTTGGTGGGATATCGTTTTTTAATGATCGTTAGATTTGGCTCATTTTCCGTTAAATCCAGTTAGTTCTTTCTTAGGTCATCCCTGCATTTGAGGAAGCTGTATCAGGCATGGCGCTTGGTGGCATACGAAGGTTTTCGTAATTATCTATTATTTTGTACATGGCATTTCAAAGCTCTGTCTATTGCTTTCTTTCTGAACCATTGCTTCTTATTCCCAGGATTGTAGTGCCTCCTGAACTAGGATATCCCGACAACGACTACGACAAGAAGGGTCCAAGACCAACAACGTTCTCTGTGAGTTCTCTATATATAAGTCACTATTTGTTCTGCCATAGAAGTGTTGTTTCATATGAACAATATATATATATATATATACATTTAATGTATACATTATGTGGGTAACAGGGCCAAAGAGCTCTCAGTTTTGTGTTGAAGAATCAAGGATTTATCGATAAGACTCTCTTGTTTGATATTGAGCTTCTTAAAATCCTGCCAAGTAAGAGTGGTTGAATTCATAGTTTGTGTTTCCCTCGATCATCATAAATGTTTCAAGGTTACTGCCAGATATAAATCAAATTCTGTTGTAAGGTTTTATATATTATCAGATTATGTATTATTTATTACATGGAAGAAAAGATAGAGATAACAAAGAGATACATTACATACACATTGATTTGGACTACGATAAGTCGATAATGGCCTTTAACAGCCAACGACCTTCCAATTAATGCTGTAATGATCTTTTCTTATATTTAGACAGTGAGCTTTGTTAGACCACACCTCATACGACGTGATTGAGGCCGATTTATGCAAATGTCATTCTTTATATAACAAAGGATATATATGCCTGAGGGAGAAAAAGAAAAGGAAAAGGAAATTGTAAACGAAAGCAACAAGTGGAATGATTAGAATCAGTTTGAATCTCATAAGCAACTCATTCACTAATGAGACATCTCTTACAACATGTTTGAGATCATACAAAAGAACCAAACTTAGTGTCCTTACTAAAGATAGATACAAATGCTTTCTAACTCTTGAGTAAATAGAAGAGAAGAGGTGTAGCGCAAATACGGAGTTATGGCTGCTGCAAATGGTAGAGAAATCAAGTCAACTGAAGCTAAACATGTCGCCCCATCATCGCTGAACTTAGAATCAAGAAACGACGATGATCACAGAACAGAAGGGCCTTATAATGTTTCTCGCGTCGAATCTGATGACAGAGAAACAAGTGGAACAACGCCGGTAACTATCCGAGGAAAGCCTCTCTCCGACCTCCAAATGTCGAAAACCGGCGGTTGGCTCGCTGCCTTTTTCATTTTCGGTAAAAAGGAAAAGGGAAAACCCGACTTTTTTTCCCCATATTTCTTGCATCATACTCGGGCATTTTCAGACAGTTTAAACCTTTTGTCCTGCAGGGAATGAAATGGCAGAGAGAATGGCTTACTATGGACTATCTGTGAACATGGTGGTGTTCATGGTCAGCATCATGCACCGACCGTTCGAAAGCTCGGCTAATGCAGTAAACAACTTCTTAGGAATCTCACAAGCATCCTCTGTTCTTGGAGGGTTCTTAGCAGATGCGTACCTCGGTAGATACTGGACCATAGCCATCTTCGCATCGATCTATCTTGTGGTAAAACATAGGCAAACAAGTTAGCTTTCTTTGAAATCCCCACGTAAAGATCATAATATGAGGCTCACCAATTCGTTTATTTCTTGGAGGGTCTAATTGGGATAACCCTTACCGCAAGTATCAGAACCCTTCAGCCCAACCAAGACAGATGCGATGAGATCAATCTCCTTCTGGGATTTTGCGAACCTTCAAAGACGTGGCAGATGACATACCTCTATGCAGTCCTCTACGTCACAGCCCTTGGGGCAGCGGGAATAAGACCGTGCGTCTCTTCTTTCGGCGCTGATCAGTTCGACGAAAGGAGCAAGATCTACAAAGAACAGCTAGACAGATTCTTCAACTTCTTCTACCTATCGGTTACTGTGGGTGCAATTGCAGCATTTACGGCAGTAGTTTACATTCAAATGGAGCACGGGTGGGATTTGGCCTTCGGGTCCTTGGCGATCGCTATGGGAACTTCGAATCTAGTTTTCTTTCTGGGCACTCCTCTTTACAGACACAGGTTGCCAGGTGGGAGCCCACTGACCCGCGTGGCGCAAGTCTTTGTCGCCGCTTTTCGTAAGAGAAAGACTTTGTGGGACAGTGGAGATGGCCTGGGATTGTACGAGCTTCCTGGTGAAAGATCAGCCATTAAAGGTAGCAGCAAGATTCTTCACACAGATGATCTCAGGTGATACTTTGTTTTGTTTCGTTTCTAGGATCTGCTTTTCTTCCATTCTGAACACCTAACGTCAGCAGATGTTTGGACAAAGCTGCTCTGAGACCGAAGGAAGAAGGTCAAAATCAAAGCCCTTGGAGACTATGTACCGTAACGCAAGTCGAAGAAGTCAAGATCCTCTTAAAGCTCGTCCCAGTCTCAGCTTGCACCATCATGCTCAACCTTGTCTTGACTGAGTTTCTAACACTCTCAGTACAGCAAGCATACACGCTGAACACACACATGGGCCGCCTCAAACTCCCCGTCACTTCCATGCCCGTTTTCCCCGGGCTCAGCGTGCTCTTCGTTCTCTCACTGTACTACTCTGTTTTCGTTCCCATATCGAGAAAAATCACTGGGCATCCACATGGAGCCTCTCAGCTTCAAAGGGTAGGCATTGGTCTGGCGATGTCTATCTTATCCGTCTTGTGGGCTGGTTTTTTCGAGAGATACAGAAGAAACTACGCAATCAGACACGGTTTCGAAGCAGTTTTCCTCACTCCTATGCCTGATTTAAGCGCCTTTTGGTTGCTGATACAGTACTGCTTGGTAGGCATTGCTGAGGTTTTCTCCATGGTGGGCTTACTTGAATTTCTTTACGAGGAAGCGCCTGATGCTATGAGAACCATTGGGTCGTCATATGCTGCAGTTGCAGGTGGTTTGGGGTGTTTCGGCGCCACGGGGCTCAATAATATCGTCAAGTCAGTGACTGGGAATGCAGTAAAAGGAAAGCAGTCGTGGCTTTCGCAGAATATAAACATGGGGCGGTTCGACTACTTCTACTGGCTTCTTACGGTAATGAGCGCGATCAACTTCTGTGCCTTTCTTTACGCTGCGAGAAGGTATAAGTACAGGGAAAAGCATGTAATAGAAAATATGGACAAGATAGTGCCTTGATTCTGGTAGTTTCCACGTAAACTGAGTCAGAGATTATGTAATGGGGTGGTGACTTGCATTGAGCATTGGTCTGTATAAAGGCTCAAACAATAAGCAGAGTCACGTAAACTATACCAACTAGTTATTGCCAGGACCCATGTTCAATATAAAATGTTCTTTACTTGTATAAAGGAATATTAGACAAGCGATGAATACTGCAAGCATACCATCGTGATCAAACGCAAAGATGAAGTCATACAGATTTAAAATATGTCATTGCCATTAAACTTCATGGATTGATTGAATGTCTCTTGACTTGCACTTGACATTTCTCTTTCCCTATCTGTTAAGTACCTAGTTCTGTCAACAGCTACAAATAACAATCAACAGAGCCAAGAAAGACAAACCTTCACACGCTCAAAATGAAAAGCTCTCACCTGGAAATTATCATAAAATACAGTACACACTATGAAGCCCTCTTCTAGATGTACTTCAGCCCAGAGAGGTACTGCTGTCTGGATATTATATACTGAGCCAGGGAATATATGACACCAAGAAGCCCCAAGATCTTGATCTTTAGGACATCGGTCATTAGCACGGGTGGCAAATTGAGAGGTATAGTAAGCAACGGCTTCGAATCAACCTTTTTTGTGAGGCTCCATACAAAACGATTGAAAAGGATATGGCTTGGAAATGTCAGAACAAGAAGAGCCAAGTTTTTCACTGCAAATATCCAATCAGGTCCACCGATATCGATTCCCCATCCTCCGTTTCCATGCCAAACGTCTTCCCATATGCTGTAGAAAGCAGTCAAAACCAAGTATCCAGATATAGCCACAGTAACAGGGAAATACCTTTGCTTGTCCCCAAAGTCCGCGAAGAAGTCTGAATCTTGGTTGAGTAGTAACAGAATTGGTGCCAAAAAAAATATAGCACGGTTCGACCCACCCGTAAGGTGCACGTTCAAGATCAGGCATATGACAAAGGATAGTATCGTAGCAACATTACCAACAGCAGGCATCCAAGCTCCTTCGGCAGCAATCTTCTTTATGGTAAATGTAGGCATCGTAGAAGCCCTTCGTTGCTTCATAAATCTCAGCCTCTGAGGAATTGTAGCCGAACTGCTCTGACCCGATTGGGCATGGCGGATCCCACCTGCTTCTGCGAATTTTCCACGCATCAGTGAGACCAACTCAAACTTTATCTCAAGTGCAATGAGCATAAAGATTGCAGCATATAAGCCAAGTAGTGACGTTCTTGCACCCTCGATGGCAAGTAATGTTGCAATCCTACTGTCCTCTTGTGAGTTTTCTTCAATGCCACTCTCCTTGAGATAGTTATTGGTGATTCTCACTTGGCCCTCCAGTAAATAAGTGACCGGAAAGAGGGCCACAACCAGTGCAAATACCCAAGGCAACAGCTTCGTGCTTGAGGCAGAAGGTAAGTGAGTGAAGACCACAAACACTGATGTGCAAATCATCGTGCCGATGATGAGAGCGTGCAGAATTAATGACTCGAGAAAGTACTCTGCAGCAATATAACCTCCTAGGGCAATTCCCAAGGCAACGGCGTAAGTGGTTCTCAGCTCCACAATATATTTGATTGGAATGATGGAAGTGATAGAGGCAAGGGTGAGCAGGACGGCTGCAATGAGCAGCCATGACGGCCACGTTGGTTTAGATGCCATGAAGCCATATATGGAAATATCATCAGCAGATTGATGGGTGTATCGGAACGTGTTAGAGTGATAAACGGGGGATATAGGTAATGGTGGCTGCATTAGGATGAAGAGGAGACCGGATGCTATAACCAACACCAAGTACCTCTTAGCAGCCTGCAACAGAAATTAATAATATCTTCAGTAGTATTTTATGAAAACGCTTATTAATATGTGCTACGGACGGTTTATCAGCAGTGGTCATCAAACCTCATTATTCAACTTTAAAGAACATAAAAGATATGTCACTAAATGTCGAGTTTCGACAACTTGATGGAAGTCATTTTCGACATTGACCACAAAGCCTAAGCATGAGAGATTCTAAACACAAGATACACAGTAAAATTAGAGGTCCGTAAATTGGTCCACTAACTAAGAACGGAAGATCTATGTAAAGATAACACGGCAGATTATCGGACATTGATATGCCACTAAATAGACTAACCATTACGTGGGGAAAGTGAAGCACAACAATTGGCAGAGAAGCCAGTCCCATCAACAGTATGCAATAGCCCAAAAGTAATCCATCAGATGGAGCCCTCCCGTTCCACCATTGCAGAGCTTCAAATATTGTTTCACGACAAAACCAGACGGATAAAGCAACAACTCCAGCATGCACATAACCTTGCCAAGGTTTCATCTTTGATGCTGTTTTTGATTTATCCCTGCACAGTATTGAACAGGCTAAGCTCACCAGGAAAGTGTTATATTTCGAATAAAGAAAATGCTGCAAACTCACTTGTAAAGCAGCAACGGAGGAGAAACTGCTAAGAGAAGAAGAGCCGATACCCATAACACATTTTTTGATGACATGAATAGCAGAGACAGCTTTGAGAAATATAGGCAAGTAAGGATCCATGCTGCTTTGGATCCAATTCTCTGGTCTACAGAAAGTCTTCTCAAAACAGCCAACCCCACCAAAGTAGTCATGACAACCATATAACTGGGGTACATCACATCATCATCCATACCATAATAGTAGATGTTAGAGTAGTTGAAAAAACTGTTTTCAATGTAGCACAACAGCAGTGCATGGCTTATTAATCCAGCTTCAGTCAGGAAGCGAAGTTTTGGAGGAAGAGCAGCTAAACCAGGAACTATCATTGCCAGAATTACACTGCCAACTATAAGTTTGCAAAAGGATCTCAAGGACATGCCTGCAATCCAGATATTCAGGTCCCAATAATTATGCATCACGAACCATATTACCATCAAGCTACCGAGGATAACAGACACAGAATATGATGATAAGCTCTTCTTTGTGAAGAAACGAGCCAAATAATATCCGGCGATCGAGGGAAGCGGAAGGAGCTGCAAGTCAAAGGAAAAAGGAGTGATCAATATCATGTTATGTACTTTCTATAGAATGATGCACACCCTATCTATACATAATTATTTCATATGTAAAGCAAATTCCGCAAAACAATGGGTATTAATGTTTTTCTATGACAATTTGTTAAGGCATACTTGAATTCGGTTCAGTGCTCTGTCAAACAAACACAAACAAGAAATAAGAAATTTGAAATGAGACCTCCAAAGTGAAAACATAATAATGAAATACCTAGAGTGGCAAGTATTACAAAATTGACCAAGCAAGATGCATATATTAGTCATTTGATATGAAAACTACATACCAGTATGGGAAACCCCACCACTATAGCTCCAGCGGCACTAACAACAACAGCCAAGGAAGTGAAAACAACTGAACTGAATGCATCGGAAACCATACCGACAGCATAAGTACCAGCAGCTACTGCTCCCCCAAGCATAGTAACAGTAACCAGAAGATAACTCAGTGGTGACGGAACGTGAATGTACCGCCCAAATGCATGGAAAACAACCCTGACCTCCAAGCAGATGACAACAATCACCAAGGCAACGGCACCATTCACCAATCTAATACTCCTCAACTGATTCTCATTCTTTGTCAGCCACCACAACGCCCCTCTCGTAGATGCATACAGTTGAAACAAGAATGGGATAAAGAACAGCAAAAACAAGTCGCAAATAGCCGATCCCGACGTGAGCACTACCCGATAATGCGACCCAACATGAAACAAGAAAGGAACAAATAGAAGAAACAAAGTATGCACGCAGCTCTCAAGCTGCCCAAGCACGTAACTATCACTAGGAACCTCACCGCCATGATACCCCATTTCATGCTTCGATTTAAACGATGAAATACGAGGAATTGAATACAGCCAGTAAAAAACACAGTTAAACGCCATGAAGTAGTAAGCCGCGTTGACCATACCAACTGCCGAGACCGTGGCCCATGTGAAGATAGCAGATGCAACAATGGGAACACAAGCAAATAACAGCCTCTCAAGTGCAATCACGATTGTGGGGTACTCTATCTGCATCCACTTAAACTGAACCGAAACCCAGACACCGATCAAGAAATTGGTCAAAGCGCAGGTGAAGGAAGCTAAAACAGCCAGCCACAAGGAACCAAAGGTGTAGTACAGATTGGAGCTGAAGAAGAAAGCGATCTGAGCTGCGATCAGCGTAAACCAAACCGCGAAGAACGAGCCTGATTTGAAACTGAGTACATCTAGGCTGTACGCGACCATGAGCCCGACGACGAGGACGGCAACGACCGGTCCGCCGCCGAGGTCGAGGAGGAAGGCGGCAGAGGGGACGAGGGCAACTGCGAGCCTGGCGTTGTGGAGAAACGAGTTCATCCTAGGGTTAGTGGACGCGGAGGAGCTATGTCGGCGACTGGTGGCCGGCGATTGCTGGTAGAAGGAGGACGCGGTGGTGCGATTAGGGCTCTGGTGGGTGGGGAACGACGGCGAGCTGGAGGCGGATTGAACGTAAGGTCGGAAGAGGCGGGTGTTGAGCTCCGGCGGCAGCATTTTGCCGGCTGCGGTGGTAATTTTTTAGATCGGAGTGGAGTGTTGGGAATTGAAGTCAAAAGCGATAGGTTTGAGGAGGCAGACTTTTTGTTAGTAGAGATTTAGAGAGACAAAGGGCATAACTGGAAATGAGAGCTATGGCGAGGGTAAAATTGTCATTCATGTGAGTTCTGATGCAAAACCAATGGACGGCCGAGATAGAAAACCTAGTAATCATCCAACGGTGCACACACATCGTATCCTCACATATATAGTTGCTTCCCTCCATTTAGCGACTCTATATGATTCTGAACTTCGAAGCCCTTGCTAGGCATTTCTTTACAAGGAACACTTCCATTTTTCTTGCAATGGAGAGAATTGCACTGCATTAAATTAAAACACTCCACCCAATACAAATGGCTACGAAGATCACATCACACATCGTTGCATCGGAAGTCCGAGCAAGAAGTCGATTGCCATGGCATTACATTTGAAAAACCCAAAAAAAAAAGTAAAAAAAAAAAAAAAGAAAAGCTCGCCAGAGAAGACAAACAAATAGTCTAGGAAGAAAAACGAAGGAGTCACATGGGATCCTTAAACTCGACAAACAAACACCACGCAAATTCCCCGACACAAATGCACTGTTTTTTCCTTTCCATTAATTCATTATTAAATATAAATCCTCAGCGCTTTTCTTCCTCAGAACCACGCAAATCCACCCGAGAAACTGCTCCTCGCCCCATTACTGCTGTTATTACTGTAGTCGTCGTAATAATCGCACGAGTCAAAGAAGCCATGGCCACCCATATCAAAGCTTCTCCTCGGCTCAGACAACTCAAGACACCTCATGTCGTTCAAGACTCCATGTCCAAGCTCAGACAGCAGCGGCGGCTCGCCGCCGCTGCTGTACGTTATGTCCGGCGGCAAAGGCGGCAGATCCACCCCATTTACCGACGACGACGGCAGCGGTGGCCGACGGTTGTACTGTTCGCCGCCACTCACCTGCTGGCAGTTCCACGTGTCCCCACTGACCTGCTGACCAAACCCTAATACTGCGTTACCACTGTTCGAATCTGAGTAGTTGCTTCCATGTCCGAAAGAGAACATATGGTCGCTGTTGTAACGGCGGTCTGCGTCGGCGAACAGCAAAGAGGAGAAGTCTTCAGGCGATTCGTCGGGGGAGATGATAGAGGTGACCGACGAGCCGTGGGGCATGTCTGAGTAGACGAAGTTGGTTCGAGCCCTGGCTCCACGCATGGACCGAGCGGCTCGGTCGTAGGCCAGCGCGGCTTCCTCGGCGGTGTCGAAGGTTCCGAGCCAGTGGCGTTCTTTGGTGGTGGGGTCTCGGATTTCGGCGGCGTATCTGCCCCACGGCCGCCGCCTGACGCCGAGGAAGCGGTTCGTGGAAGAAGTTTCCGACGTGTTCTTCTGTTGGCTTTGGTTGGACGACGACGAAGACTTTCTCTTTGGCTTCGAGGGTGATGGGGCGTTTGCCGTAGTAGTTGTACCACTTGATTTATTCATTTTGATTTTGAGTTCTTTTTTACTATATAATAATTAAGATTTAGAGTAACTTTCTGACAACGATGACTTATGGGATTTCCTGACAAGAAGCAGAGAGAGAGAGAGAGAGAGAGAGAGAGAGAGAGAGAGAGAGAGAGAGCTGAGAGGTGAATGGATAATCAGTGTGGCTTTGATGTGAAGAGCTTTTTCAGTTGTGATTTTGGCAGTTGCAATATAGTAGTTTAAATAGGTGGTTTCCCTCCAATTTTTTTATTATTTTTTTTCTTTTTGAAAGTATGGTATATGTATAAAATATTATGTATAAAAGATGAACCCGAGAACATGGTTCATCCGAGGGGGTCTAAATTGGATGGATTTTGTGGGTCGTCACATGCGTAATTATTGGCCGGATGCGTTTTCTGATTTTATAATTCGATGATTATTATGAATATATAGTAGTGTTTGTTTGCATAAATCAAAACATTTATTCTCCCAATAATTACAAGAAATGCCAAACAAGCATTGCACGAACAATACTCACAGATTACATGATTCGTTTGTAAGAATAATAATATCTCCACGTACTCCATGAAAAGACTAGATTCTTGGCCATCTATGAAGAGCTCTTTTTTTATCTGCGATGTCTCAGCTATCATATGAGATTATTGTTATGTGATCCAATGATGGTAATTTCGAGCAATGATTGAGCACGGTGGTTCATAATGATGTATATCATCGATCATCATTGCAGAATGAGTAGAGGCATAATATGTTTTTACATGCCCCATGTTAGGGAAAAAAAGGAGGGAAGAGACTGAGAGAATATTCACCTCACGTTGAGGCCTTAAAGAGAAGCTTACATGTGTAAGGATGATTAACAAAGAAAGTGCATGTTCGAAAAGAAAAAGAAACAGAAACACTCCAAAACACGAAACAATTATGTAAATCAGCATAGATAATTACATGGGGCCTTGTTTAAAAGCAAACATAACGAACAAAACCATATAATAATCCGAGCCATGTGCAACCATTTTATACGATAAATATCATTTTTCTTATTGCATGTTCAACTGCTTTTTTTCATTGGACGTTTATCATATTAGATGCGTTTAACGCACTATTATACTTCGATGATGAAAAAACTTTAAAATTTGTGAAAAACCATCAGTTGGAAAAGAAGAAGAGAAAAAAAATAAGAATCTTCAACTTATACATTGTCTTATTTTCTTTGTTTCTTCTGTCATGTGCTTAAGCAGGAAAGTGCCACAGCATTAACTAGAAAGATGCACCTAACAATAATAGACCAGTTGACCTCACCATTGCTCATGTATTTCTTTCTTTCATTTTTTTTTAAAACTACGCATTAAAGAATGGTATTGTTCTTGACCGACCAGTGACTCATCAAATTATTAGCATCTTTAGATCATAGATTAGTATAGAAAGACGAAGCTACTCACTCTCTTCCTTCCTCAAAGTAATAATTTAGATATTCGAACACACAATGATCGTTTTTGCTTTCCCAAGGAAGACTTTTGGACCAAACGGATAATTGGGCACACGTGAGGGAGGGTTTGATATCAATATCATTCACTGCACGTAACTACTGTGTAGGTATGCCTAATGGATAAACATTTCGCATTGAACAGTTTTAAAGATTATAATGACTCTCAAGTAACATAATGGAATTTATTAACTTAGATTGTAATAACAAGGCGAAAGCCAAGCTATGATGTGCACGGCGGAGGATGCATCAAAGCCTAATGAAGGGGTTTAAAGGTGGCGGACATCATCGTGTATATATATACACAAACACACACCGCTCATATACCATATTGCCCCGAAAATCATTCAAGTAAATCCGAAAACACAGACAACTTTTATTGCTATTATTACGACTCGGTAACCTCGGATTTCACAGGCCCAGCGCTTCCATTAGGAACATAGAGACTATTGGCGACCACAGAGTCAGCCACTAGTCCCGCCTCGGCGTCGTCGAAATTTAGGGACCCTCTTAGCTTACGGTTACTGAAAATAAAAAAATAAAAAACGAAATGATGATAAGCTAAACGCCGAAGTTTGGCTGTCAATCGCCGAGGAATGAATGACGAGTTTTTTACCCATTCAGGTGAGTGTTTATGGCCGACAGATCTTTTGAAGGGCTCTGATAGGCGCGGGTGCTTTCTCCCACGCAGGCGTAGTAGCTTTTCGAGCTATGCGAAATCAATGCATCCATCTACAGTATGTCAATTCAATATTTTAGTTGGGAGAGAAAAAAACGCTGCTGTCAAAGAAAGTGCGCCTTAACCTTAGATGAGCGCAGAGGGGAAACGTAAACATTGTGCGCTGCAGATACTTTCTTGGGCGACATATCTGGGAGATTAGGAAATGGAGATGTTCTTGGTGAAGCGGGCAACGGACCTGATAGAATAGAACAGAATCGGAGAGTAAAAATACATATTGTAGATTTGCCCGTCTGACGTAATTTTCAGTATCAACTTTGAAAGAAATTTAATGTAAAAAGAATCGCAGCACGGACCGTCTATGCTACTCTTGGCCTTAGAGCCCTGCGGAGTAGCTTGGCCAGAAGCATCGGAGGCAAACTCAGCGAGGAGAGGTTTCACCGAAGGAATAAACATTTCGTTGTAAAATGTGATTATATCGACGTGATCGGGACCGCTTTTCTGTTTTGAAGAATTGATGATGTTATCTTAGACTGGGGTCAAAACATAGGTGATGAAATGATGAAAGAAAAAGGTAACATACAGCTTTGCGCCGTTCGACGTAGACATTACGAAACACTTGCTGTTTGCAATGAGGCTGCTTTCTGTAGTTAAAAATGATTTCTTTGAATGTGAGGTTCAATTGGGAGATCTGCAATTGTGTTAGTCATTCAGAAATCGTATACGAGCAAATGGAAGATTGGTGTAATGCATCATATGCGGAGAACAGACCTTGGCAATTCCATAGAGGCTGCAGAGAATTATTTGATCGATGTGTCTGCAAAAGAAGAGATTTGTCCGCTGAACAAGGATCTTTTGGAACAAACCATACACGGACTCTTTTATCTGTTGCGAGAGCTGTAGTCTTTCGACCATACCATTAATTCTAACAGCAGCCAACTTTAAGATCTACATATCAAAGGATTAAACGTTAGACCAATGTAAAAAAAAACATCAACACGACACACGCAAAAATGCTGCATGATTAATAAAATTCAGTAATTAATTAAAAAAACAACGCGAAGACCAATAGAACCTACAACTTGGATGCCTGCCCAACAAGGTAATTTATCTCACAAACTACAACATAAGTTTCCTTGTGTGTAATTATTATTCCCATTAGTATACCTTGCTAAAGAACACCTTGATAGTTGTTTCTGCACACGTCTCTCCTCCACCACCTGGATGTGGTCTACTAGGACTGGAGATGGTTGAAAAATGAGGTCATAAAAAATGAAAGGAAAGGAGGGGGATCAAATAAAATAAACACAAGTTGAGTAAATTTCCTTTCTAACTGTTTCCAGTCCAAATACCTGGCAAATGCAGGCTGCAGTTGTGGAAACTTAGATTTCAGATTGTTATTAAGGGCCAGAAACCGTTCCTTCACGGGTGAGGTGAAGGAATTCCGCTCAACTATTGCACTTCGATACTCATTGCACACTCTCTTTGGTGACCGCATATCTCCATTCTGACCTGGTAAATATTTTGAAAGATCGAGGAATTGAGTTTTGAACAATTAGCTTTGAGTTGAAAAATAAAATTTTCACAGGATGTGAGGGTGACAAAGAAATGATAATAATGCATACCAAATTGCTCTATCTTGACCGTTGACTGAACAGGTTGTGAGACCCCACATGATTTGTCAATGTGCACAGCAATTGCGTCCAAGGACGGCATAGGTTCAGCTAACAAGCCAAGGCGGGTTATTTCTGCAGATAGGGTAGGTCTTGCTATAATCAAGGAGTTGTACATGGAAGACCCTTTTTCCCAGACCATGCTATCCAGTAACCGTTCTTCTAGAGAATTTAAGTGCCGTCTAAGTTCTCTTGGGAGACTTTCTTCGTGTCTGATGAAACTCTCTATCACTTTACTGAGATCAAATGCAGTTATTCCAGTCTTCTCCAGCACAGTTGGGAATAACAGAGTCACAGTTTTGTGTGTGGCGAGAACAAGTTCGGAAGAGCAGGCAAGCATACACCGGTGGAACCTTTCGTTGGTCAACAAAGAAGTCAAGTTGGCTGCATGTAAGAACTGTGACTCGGCAATACACATTGCTTGTAAAACCCTAAAATAGAGCTTCATTGCTTCAAGACGGCGTTGTTCGGCCCAAATGTTGTCCATGAAGCACGGGTTTTGACCAGGACCAGAACTAGGAAAAATGGCCTTGAGTATTATCTGTGCCCTTTTCATGACGTCAGCCGTCACATCCCTGTCACATGAGACAAGAAATCTCTCCAGCTCTGCTGAGGGCTTAGGTGGAAGTGGGGCAACAACCGTTCTCAACCATTTTGCAGTATTCATAGCAGTGCTAACAGGAGTTGCTGTCGACTTGGGCATGCCATTAACACCTGCAACATTATTCGAATGACCACCGGGCGAGCGGAAAGGAGAGAGCGGGCTTGTGACTGTCTTTGTTGGGGAGGATATGAGATCGAGTTTCCTCTGTCGCCATGTAAAATTTAGACACTTGTTAAGCAAGATAGCAACTTTCAGGATATAATGGAACATTTTGATCTTTATGAATATAAGCCCACCTTTACCCCATTTCCATTTATATGTACGGCACCTCCAGATAAGCTCCCTGAAGCAAGCAAGCTGTCCTTCTCATTGAGAAAAATCCTCTCATCCAACTCGCCTTTATTATGAGTCAAAGCTTCATAATTCTTATCTAAGAGGTCGATAGCGGTTGATAAAGATGATTCATTCATCAAATCGTCAAAGTGAACCAACCCATCTGCAGTTATGAGGTGTATATGTTAAAATCAAGCATAAAGAATAGCAAGGGCAACTGCGGGAAGATTAGGACATGTGATAAAACTAACCTGTGACAATCTTATCCACAATATTAAATTTACATTCAGCAGCCAGGCAAGGTTTTTGCTTCAGTAACTGGGCAATCAAATTGTTTACTTTCACAAACATATCATGGAGAACATCTTCAGAGGTCTCGTACATATTACAAAGAGAAGCGAGTAGGTCAATCATTTCACCCTTCTTGACTGTAAACAAAAACAATTGAGTAATCACCATGTGGAAGAACACGTCAACAGACACATTGGCTAGATGGATACAGCATTATTATTCTGGGAATTATATACTGAGGAATGAAATTACCAATGCTCTCAGAATCGACAAGACTGAGATTCCTGAATTGAGCAGGGACATGTATGAAGAGTACAGCCTGCAAATGGTTTCACATTAACCATCATCAAGTGCATACAACAGAAGTAGTTGGTTAACGTCTTTGTAGAAATAGCAAATGCGATATATGTTCCTACAATTATTTAAGAAAACCTACTGACCAGTACGGAAACTAGACCATGGGTGCATGTTACAAGGTCCTTGCACATGCAAAACACTTGCTCACGGAGAGCCAAAAATAGTAACCATCCAAAACGATACGAGTTTGCTCTGTACGTAGAGTCTTCCTCATTTTTGGAATCCACAGCCACAAATAGCTCCTGAAATGCACGCTGGTATTTCCTATGAAAGAATGAATCCAGAATCTAATTAGGAGTTGCATTAAGGATTAAAATGGAACCTTTATCTACAAAACAGACAACCACAAAGATCATGAATCTTTTGGACTAAGGCGTCCATAACACACTGAGAATAAAGAACCATTGAGGGGGTAACTTAAGACCAAACTTCAGAAGGTAGTGAAACAAAGACAGGATTAACATTATGAAAAAGCATGTGCATATCTTTGAACAAAAACAAGAAAGATGACAGGTATAACTGCCTCATCCACAGTTAACATTAAGGTAGCTCTGCAATACAAACTCTACGAAATTAGATAACGGTGAATGACCATCACTTTTCCAAAAGCTAAACATGCTACAGCGGCGTCCAATATTCACACACAACAAAGAAGGAAAAAGAGAAAGCAATCGCATAGAAAAGAAAGATCAATGTAGACTCACTTGCTCAACACGGTTAAGTGCACAAAATTGGCTTGTGATTCCTTAGCCTGACAAAATGAGGGACAAAAAGCAAAAATAAAAACTGAAATGCTAAATGAAGCAGATTATTCAAATTGTAAGAAAAATGCACATCCTTCTAATACCTCCAGCCTTTTCTCCCACTCCGCACCATACAAGTTACTTAAAGTCGGACCAACTTTGAGTAAATATTGATGAAGTTCCTTGTAAAAATCAACAACGCTGCGGAGAAAATAAATTTCTTCTAATCAGATGCAGACATTATAGATCAACCTACAAATGCTAATAGGAACAGATAAATACTTAAGCCTGGCTGATCTTAGAATCCGACATAAACTCAAACCCTTTTCTTTGCTGCAGATACTTTCACTAAGCCTTCTAACCGAGTACAGGGTAAACACAAACCAATATCGCTCTGCTTCATCCAGCTGATCATACAAGAAACGTATTAGGGCATAATAAAAAAGGCAAAGCAATAAAAAACTATTTTAATGCAATATAAAAAAGCTAAAGAAAACAGGTAATCAAAAGTTAAAACTTTAAAAATGGAAACTGTGTCACATACCGTCGCAGCTCCAATAGCCCCTAAATTAGTCAACATAAGATTCATGCTATCATCAAACAACTTTGTTGCTTCCTCCATAAAGTTGCCCTCTTCCAACTCTAGATCACTCTGGTAATCCAGTAAGATAAACCCAATCAACCATCAGATTGAAAAAGAATCTCACAGGTGGTAAAATCTGATTCCGCAAATATAAATCTGATTCCATAAATATAACAAATTTTAATTAATTTTCAACTAAACTTTTTACTCCTCACAACTTTTAACAAAGAATGCAAATATTCTAAATTAAACATAACACCCGCAAAGGTCACGAACTTTATAGTTAAACAAGATTACACGAATCTCCTTCAAACCCATGGAAATCAATTCTCAACTTAAGACAACAAAAATTACAGAATTTTCTCATAACCAATGTTTCAAAAGCAGCCACCCATCCGAATCAAAACCAGCGGGAGGCAACAAAAACAGCCCAATTAGACCACAGAAATTACAAAACACTAACTGGATGCACCTCTTCACCAAAATAATTGCAACTAAGGAGAAAAAACTAAACAAAGATTATTAAAGAACGCACATGCAGAAAACTCTTTAAAAAAATGAAACCTTGCAAAATTGGGCAAACCGAGCTGCCACAGAGCTTCCACTTTCACATTCCGCACGTTGAGGCGTCGATATCATCCTACTCACATCAGCCATAGGTCTCAGATCTCCGATCTGCTCAACAAAAAAGCCACAACTTTCAACCAAATCAAAAATAAAACCAAAAATCACATAGCAGCTGAAGAAAACGTAATCCAAATCAACCAGGGCCAACGAACATGGACAAATTCCAGCTGGAGCTTATGTGCTAATGCCTCAGCTCTTATCTCTATCCTTGCTTGTGCAGTAGAAAATAAAAATGAGGGGTTTTGTGCACTATAATATTATTTTTCTTGTTAGGGATTTGGGAGAAATAAAACCCTTTCTCGTTCTCAAGCGCGGGAAAATAATGGTACGATATGTCTCACATGACATACACACCATAGTCGACATACATAACCACCAATGATATTCTAACACGTGTCCTCCGATGCTAACTTTACCGCCAAAATTGTCAACCACGCGCGCTCAGCGGATAGGCGTCTGACGTGTCATAAGTGCCAAGTCCTCACATAAATTTAAATGCATTTATGAATTTTTAATTAAAGATCGTTTACTTTTTAAATAATAATTACTAGAGTTTGATCGAGTATCCTCTAAATTTATATAAATTGCCATGTTATTACTGTTGGAAAAGCCCATTATTCTGTTCCATGTAATTAGAAATCTTCGTACCTTACGTTACGTTACATATTGTTGCCACTTCAAAAAATTAATAAAGTAGATTTTTGCAAACAAATATTTATTTAATTGTAGATAAAAGCGCACTAATACGAAAAAAAGCACACAAAGCGAGGACAACAAACGTAATACGTAAACAAACACAGGCAAACCATACAAAGCACACAGCAAATTATAGTATTATTATGGCAGAAACAAAGTATTTGTGTAGTAAAAGCTGACATTGGTTCTTCTTCCATTCCATTGCATTCCATTCCACGTTTTAGAGCTCGAGCACCAAATCTGCATAGTCAACAGACAAAAGTACGTGCATGATATTTCTTCACTACATAAAAAAGATCAAATTTTTGGAACCAAGATTTACTTACAGTCAGCATCGGACTTAACCCAGCACTCATTGCCGCCATAAACAGTTTCGCCGCCAGCGCTGTTCGTAACCTGAGGAGGACGATAATTGTCTGAGATGGGCCCACTTTCATCAGGGTATATGATGATGTCATCTTCCGATGAAGGCCTTAAACCTCCATCATCGTCGTTGTAATCTGCCACGTGGGCCCCATCGTTCTTGACCTCTGTCATGGTGGGCTGAAGCTCATGGCCATTTGGTTCGACGATCTCAGGGTCAGGATGAACTTTTCTGCTGAACATTTGCCGTATCTGCGCTTTTTTTTTTTTGGTTTCCCATTTCAGAAAAATTCAATCACTCTCTGCCAGCGTTCGAAGGATTGAAAGGAGAAAAAAAAAAGAGCTTACTTTACGCAGTTTCTTCTCTGCCATGGCAGAATACTCGCCGGAGGAGTTCTTCTTAACGTTGCCCCTTTTGAGCATCTTCTTCATCATCAGATGAACAGAAGATTTATCAGCGATTTCTTTGTCTCTTTTCTTCTTAGCTTTAATCCCACGACAGCTCTCATCTGAGTGCTTGGTCTTCTGAAACAGCTCTTCAAGGGAAGTCCTCCTCTCTTTCTTGGTCAGCGATCGTGGCATCTCAGAAATCCCAGGCGCCGATCCAAGAAGATAGCTCTGAAGTGGACAAACAACTGCAGATTCATTACACTGAGGAATCTCCTCGCCACTTTCCACGACCTTATTCTGATCCTTGAGTGTAATAACGCTGACGTGGCTGTTCCTTGCAGAAGATAAGCTGACACGGTACTCTTCCTTGCCTTCCTCAGCTCCTCCGAGCACCTTCTCAAGCTCGTCGTTGATCAGTTTCAGCTCATTCTCAGTCGCCTCAGTTTCTTTCTCGGCTATGTGGTCCAAAATTTGGAAGTTAGGCGTCGCTGGCTCGTTGGCTGCGATTGGCTCCATTCCCAGCGTGCCTATGGCGAGGAATCCATGGAAGAGCTGACCCTCATCGAATTCAGCCCTGGCATTTTCGAGGCCTGCAAAAGAGTTCCTCATATAGCTTCTTTCCCTCAGGGATTTGCTGAAGGGCTTGTTGTTGTTCTTGGTGAAGTTGCTGCTCCCTTTTGGGAAACATTGCAAGTCTTCGAGCGTTTGATGCCCAGACAAGCCTGGCGTAAGGAAAAGTACCAAAATCAAGTTAGTTAGGAAACTGAAGCTGTATGGTTAATATAATAAGTTCTTGCCTGTGGGAAAATCCTTGTGTGTTTCGACGCTATTCTGCCGAAACTTGCGATGCATCCAACCTAATATCTGCAAGAAATTCACACCAAAGGTTAGGAGAAAGGCAGAGCTAGACAATAGCAGAAGGTCATAGCTTGGAGGAAGAAATATAGAATGAGAAAAAGAAGCATATTTAATCTGCTTAGTGTTTGTATTTCGTGGTGGAGGCTATGTCACCTTCATTCTTTCAGTTGCAGTAACAGAGTGATTGGCAATAGTTGCATGTAAGAAGAAGATATAACCTTAAATAGACTGTCTTGATTAAACAAATGTGACTTGAATTAGTTATAACTCCCATCATTTCTGCCTTGTGAGGATTGGGTGTGAGAATAGTTTCTGAAGCATATAAGTTCAGCAAGAAAAGGACAAGACGATGGTATAATGCATAACTATAACATGACAACGAAGAAGAAGTTCAGTCAGTAAACAAATGGTAAAAGCGGTAAGATCATAAAAGGGTTGATCATAGGGTCCACTGCTTTCATCATAGCCAAGAAAACTAAGATGCACCTAATCGCAGCTCTAAATCTGATGTTTAACGCTTCTGTGCTCTAATTTTGTCGAAACGTGTCTCTTTAGAAGCCAAATCTGGGATTAGCAAGCAGCATGTAAATTTGATACATTCATTGATCTTTGTATTGATATTATTGCAGCTTAGTTGCTCAAACACACCTAAACAGAGCACTACCAAATATGATGAGAAACGAAGCATGTTCATCAGAAAATCTAAAGCCAAGATGAGTCTATTTGAGCCATTTAGCACGTTGCTATGAGGTCTAAATCAATCATAAATTCTTGGTATTTGTTTAATCACTTCCATCTCAACCCATGGGCTAAAGAACTTGGTAAAAAGAGAAGAAGCTTGGCATGTTAAAGGTTGGAGCTTTTTCCATCTTCTCCTTGATTCAATCTTTTGTCGACATGCCATTTAAACCAATAGGGACATGACCCATCATTACATTATTGATTGGATCTTTGACTTGAGCTACTACACCATTTTTTACGTATGTGGAATTGATCGTGGATAGCTAGCTGCTAACCAAATAAACTCAAGTGGGCAATTATCGTAAACGAGCGAGAGAGAGAGAGAGAGAGAGAGAGAGATCACAGATGGGCTGCCTTGAAGACGGACCCCTCTTCATTGCCACATGTTGCTTGCACTTTATCTTCCTCGAGGTTTGTTCTGATCCTCTTGTTCTTCTGACTTTTCGATAATTGCTTTCTATGTGAAATCTGGGAAAGATAAAGATCCAAGCAGTAGCTGCATGATATTTGCAGCCACATTGAGTGCGAACGGGCCTTACGTTTTCATCTTTGGGCCTCACAAGAAAATGTATCTATGATCAATCAATCCAATCTTTTCATTGGGAAGTATAGTAAATATTACAGTATAGTAAGTATTAGAGAAGGTAGGTAAGTAAGAGAGTGTATTTACTGCACTATCATTACAGAATCATCAGTTACTCTTCAGTTAAAACCTTCATTAAAGCGTTTATCAAGACATGTTTATATTGCTGCTGACCAAATATGCAATTTTCAGTTTCAAACGAAACACATCGCCAAGCCCTTATTACATACATAACAAGCACAAAATCCCCAACCTTAAAACCTTTTGATTCAGCAGTAAACGTCTACACCGGCCCATGTTATAAAAAACGAAGCATCACCATTTACATGTTTAAAGTTATAATCTTGGGAAAAGAAAAAACAAGAATCATCTCTATTATGACATAAGGAAATCACTACTACCAGTCATACATCAGCAGTGTGCTGTGGAAGTTGAAATAATAGAATATGCATGCTTTTGCATGAAGTCATATGGACTAAAGAGAAACTTGTTTTATGCGATCTCCTGCAACTAAAACAGGGGCTTGCAAGAACTCGGGACACATGGCACAATTTCAAGCCCACGACGATCTCCAAAAAATCCCAATCGAAAACGCAAATAACCCATATGGAATCATAGTTTTGGGCACTTACATCCATTGCAATGGATGCAGAAACCAAGTCCTCAAATGCCTCCGTGGATACGAAGGTTTTTCACCTTAAATAACCATCCAGCATCCTTCGAGTTTTGATCGAAATTTGATCTTGCTATATGTATGTTAGGTGTGGAGTTGATCGAAATCGATGCCAAGAATCACAAGGTGACCGTAAAAGGCAAAAAAGCAGATCCCACAAGAGTAGCAGAGAGGCTGAGGAAGAAGAGCGGCAAGCACGTCGAGCTGATATCTCCCAAGCAGCCTGTTACAGCAGCAGTCAAAAAGGAGGAGCCAAAGCCCGCGGTAATCTCTACTTCCCATCTTCTTTTTTACACATATTCTCCATTTCTGCTGAGCTTATCTCCTAAACGATTGATCTTCTGTCTGCAGTCATTACAGCCCAACGTGATCGAGGTTGTGCTGAAGGTTTACATACACTGCGAGGGCTGCGCAAAAGAGGTGAAGCAGTGCATCCACGAAATGGAAGGTAGGTGTGTGTCAGTGTGCGTTTCACTGTAATAAGATTGTCCGAGCTTCGAACCATTGCATATTTTGTACGTGTCGTATAGGAGTCCAAACGGTGGATACCGACATGGGAAATAACTTAGTAACCGTAAAGGGAACGATGGATCCAAAGAAGCTCACCGAATTCATCAGCAAAAGAGGCGGCCGCCATGCAGAGATTGTGAAGCAGAACATCCAAGAAAATAGCAGCAGCAGCAAAAGCAATGAGGGAAGCAATGCTGCTAATTGTCCTACTTGCTTCCATCATCACCATCCTCACGAACTATTACACGCCCCTCAGCTGTTTAGCGACGAGAATCCCAATTCATGTTCAGTCATGTAATAAAATTCTTGGCAATGAAAAAGCTTCATGAAATGTAATAGCATTACATCAGTGTGGCCATAGATAGCATCACTACTGTATAATATAAAATAAGCTCAAGATTCTTTCTTCCTCAACAGGTAGCACGAGCAGTAAAAGTACTCTTCTGCTTCTTCATCTTTCTGAGCTTTTCACAGACGATTACCTTCTCCAGCAACTCCACGTGGTGGGCCAATGCTCTCAGCATCTTCAATTGAGACTAATTGTTCTCACAAAGCTGCGTCAGCATCTTCATCATCTTCTCATTGTATTCCATTATCGTTCTAACAGCTCTCTGTCTTCCTTCTTGCTGTCCTCCTCAAGAGTATCAGATTCGCTCCTTCGATGAACCTTGATATCACTATGTGTTCCATCGTCTTCGCGTTTATTCCCCATCACTATTTTGTGTCCTGCAACTCGCGCCTTGGACACAAATGTCTGCTGCTTTCATCAGCTTCTGTACACAAATCTATGGCAGGTGGGTCCAATTCTAATCTACCATTGTCGGTGGCAATGCCTTGCCTTCACAATTTCGATCCTATTCCTCAGTTTGATTGGATACCCTAACGATTTCATCATCCAAGGCTTCGGTATTACCTTGATTGTTGCCTAAAGTGGCAGAAGCGAGCGATGTATTCTCTCCTGCAATGCGATCACTCTACGAGTCACAGCCTTTCGGTAAGCCCTAATCCCCAAATCGAACCCTTTGATCGAATCGAGCTTGAAGAGCGGAGACATCAGCCCTTGGATCATCCTCAACCTTTCGTTCTCATCGCCGCGCACTGTCTCCTCCAGGCTGCTGCCGCTCCCCGGCCTAGCTTCAATCTCGTCCACGTGGCTTTCGATTTCCCCCACCTTCTTCACGCACCTTCCTCACCCAAAATCCCCTGAACCTTCTGTATTTTCAGCGCCGAACAAACCGAACGGTCCTGTTCCTCGGACCCGGCGATCCATGTGGCGGGTCGGGCCGGACTGGCGAACGGGTATGCCATATAGATAGTAGTGGCGGTCGAAGCTGGGCTGGTAGTAAAATCGGCGATCGTTGTGAAACGGATCAATCGTTGATAGATAGCAGAGATTCTTTGCGAAATTCAGAAACTGTGGGATACTTCTTGGCGGCGAACTTTTGCGATTTTTGGGATACTTGATGATTTCTTCGTTCGAAGAGGAGAGGGGGGCCTTATATAGGTCGCGGGAAATACAGAGATACTTTTACTTTCTAAAACGTTCCATATGTTTCTTTTTATCCGACCATCGTCTAAATAGTTGTGGACAGTTATTTAAGAAATTGAACATGAACAAACCCAATTATTATTTTTAATTAAGTTGAGTTATAAGAAAAATGAAAATAACATTTGGAACAACAAATAACGACACACGTATCTCACGACTCCTTAATAATTCATTGATAAAAAAAACTGATTTTACAAAGCCTAGGTTATAAATCTTCTCAACAACTGATTAAAATCAAAGCCATAGTGCGCCAGCTTCCTTCAAAAGTGGGACCAACGTCCCATTAATATGAGACGCCATGACTCTGTCCACTGCTCCGACGAGCTTCCCGCCGATGAACACCACAGGCACGGCGGAGCCTCCGCCGAGGAGCTTAGATAGAGCCCTCTCTATGTCGTGTCCCCTCTGTTCTTGGTCGAGCTCGTACACCGTGGGGTTCACACCCATACCACAGAACAACCTCTTCACGGCGTGGCACATGCAGCAAGTGCTGACGCTGAATATCACCACCGCGCTCACCGAGGCCATCCTCACCACCCTCTCCAGCGTGTCCTCCGCCGCCGTGTCTCCTCCTAGGAAGGCGGCGGAGTAGTATAAGGACGGCTCGGATAGATAATGGTACGAATGCATACTATCGGGGATTTATGTATGTAATAAAACGTCAAGACCCTCTTTGTTTTTTTTTTTTTTTTCCTTTTTCTTTTGAAATATGAAGAATATAAGTTGGCACCTGCAAAAAGGTATGTATGGCAGCAGAAGTGTTCGTTTGTACAAGTGTTGTGTTTGTACGAGGATTTTAACAACTTGGGATGATGAAGTGTGAGAGAACGATGAGGATTATTATCGTATAGTGGATTTATATATATAATATAGGCCGGAGATGAGAAGCTCTTAAGTTCTTAGTCGCAACGCGCGTGAGCATCGCTTGCATTAAAAGCATTTGCAATACTTAAATAAAATATCGGCGTCGAGAAATAATAAACGTGACGACATGAGAAGCTTTAATTCCGTGGCTCGCTGCTGCAGTAATATTTTGCCTAGATATGCTGACGTGTCCTCATTTTATTTCTTATTCCTACGTAATATTGGTAGAGAAGGTATGAGCGAGACGGCCGAGCTTGTCGTCGACGGTGATATATATTTAATGATGCAATTAATAGTAATGACGTATTTGCTTTGATCGCTATAAACAACCTAACGACCATAATAACATAATTTAGTCCAACGGTCGGAGGTTCAGTTATTAACTTATTATTATTGCAACCTTATTCAATAAATGATTATTATGCTTTGTTAAGTATATAAGATTGTATTTATGACTTGGAAGTGCTTTTCAAGTCCTATGGGCTACGCATGCTTCACTTTAAAAGTTCTGTTCCTTCATTACTGTGGGTAGGCTTCGCTATAATCGATGGTATATATAATAAACACTGTCACAATTGCATGTAACCCCGAATATATATATATATATATTATTTGCAGAATTTCTATTCTCTATAATTTGACTTAAGGATTGTAAATAAGATTGAGATATCCCAATGGTTTAATTCTATTTTCAGTATAGCACACTATTTTCAGTATGGTGCTATGGTGGTTACCTATACATTCAATTTCCAACTCTCATTAAAATAGTTTAGGTAAGTTATTATTGTTTTGCAATCCTGTATTTATTATTCTATGACAGCGAAGCAGCGTTACGATATGTAATAATTTTCCACGGAAACCATTAACTAGATAATGCCAAGAGCACATAAAATTGTAATAATCAATAACACGTTCGTCTTAAGAAATTTAAATACTCGGAACTTATTGAATAGCTACTCACTTCACTTGTGTAGACTCAACATTTAATTTATTTATGGTTCGGACATAAGCTGTCAAACTGAAAACATTTGCTACGCTAGTCCTTGGGTTGAAATAGGAAGAAACTTGTTGCTAAAGAAAGAATATCTACTTTTTTTTATCAGAAATTTTTAAGACATGCATTTCGACGTCATCACATCAAAGAGTTACGGGCTTAGACAGTCCTTTTTAAGTTTCATAAAGTACTTCCTCCGTGACGTAAGCAAAGGATTACGACAAGATTTTCACGTACTTTGGTTGTGAAAAGAGGGGACATAACATATGTGTAATTATACAGAGGTTCAATAGCAGGCGTGCGATTGGTCGGCGGCGACAGAAGCTGAGCACGGAGGCGGCGATCGTACGGAAACGACGCCGCGGTTCAACTTCCGACGAGAAGCTAAACTCTGCAAAAGTTGTAGAAGTCCAAATAAGATACTCAACAACTTTTGCAGTTCTAAAGCAATTCTTTTAGGAAGATAATCGTGCTAAAACGTAGGCACAGCACTGGCCTGACTAAATTAATAATAGTGGTGTTATCAAGAATTCATTTATTCATCACCATCATCGCCACTCTATGCTTTACTATTGATCTAAGTAAATAGTACATCCATGTATTTATGATAGATGTACACTAGTGAATTGAATTATGTGCAAGGAGAATGAAAGGGTGGCTCCAGTAGAAATTATTGGGAAAAATCATATCAATAAATGATATCACCCTTAACATTTCGTAAAAGGAGAACATACATTAAAAACCAATGGGCAATGGATATATATGATGTTATGATGAATCACAGCTTTAAGCTTTTAATTCTTGGCAGTGAGCAAGTAATTCAGTCTCGAATTGTGGGCTACCTACTATTAATATACAGAACTTCCTAAGGCAATTAATATTATAACAATATAATTTAATAGGTTAGCTACTATGTCTATTATTATTCTCCAATTGCAAAATAATCAGATGTTTGATATTCTACCGCGAACACCACGTTTTTTGTGGGTTATTCTCCATCAAGTTTTTTATAACAAAAAAGCCCATGTACTGCAATAGGAACATTAATTTGGGTCCAAATTAAGCCCATCACAATTTAGTGGGAAAATTGAGATATTTTAGGAATAATTGTATTGTAGATCAATTACCACGTTACAAGCTTCACAACCATCCAAATTAAATATTGTAACTTATTATGATCTGCTGCCACACTACACTAAAGTTCCGTAATGTAAAGAATGTTTCACGTGTCTTATCATGATATGCGTTCATAATTAGTTTTCTTCATCTCAAATTTCAAGATCGCGTCAATCATGCTAATTGCTAATGCATTTTATTTATTTATTTGTTTACTTACATGAACTTTGAATGAGAATGAAGTCAACATCGATCAATATAATTTTAGGACAACGTAGTAACTAGTAATTGATTACTGTCAAACCTCGTCGCATTGACAATATTGAAAAAGGAAAATAAATAAACAAATAAGCAATCCTCGCATGCTGTGAAAACTAACACTAATTGCGAGTTATTTTGAGTTTTGACCCGTGATTTCTGTTTTTCGATTATTCCACCTCTTATTTAGTTTTTGGTATAAGAATTTATATACACCGCCGAAGACAAAACTGTCACTTTTATTGCAATTGCACATTAAACAGTAATTTACGCGTTAACTTCATCACATGGAATTTGCTCAAATTCAACTAAGATTTGACTTTGTAGTATAAAAATTGTTAATATAAATCGTCAAACAACGCCAACGCGTGCTTTATACGCCGATTAACTTAATAGTGTAATTACTCGGCCGTTGTAAATAGTTACGACCATTCACATGGGCAGAACATACATAAATAATTAAAATAGGACATATTAATTACGAGAATAGTTATCTTTTTAATGTTTACCAATTCATACGTATCCTCCTACAAGGATATTTTTATATTCAGTGATTTTTTTCCCTATATAACCGAACCGACCATATAATAATTACCACATATGGCTCAACTAATTTGGATGTCACGAAAGTGCACAGCTATAAAATCGAATAAGTATTTATTTTCCTAAAAACACCAACTGTTAAATATACGTATTGTAAAGGAAGAAGATGAGTGGATTCGTTGACCGCTGATTTTGGTCAAAGGTAAGTTGGGAAAAAAGATGCGCATGTGAACACAACTTGACGGACACGTGTACAGTTTTAATTGGTCCATCACAGAACGTATAATACATCTTGATGCATCTCTCCACGCTATCAATAGCCGGCTAAAACTCCGCACATTTACTCCATTTTTTCTGCCAATAGATTCCGCGGTTCTATCGAATGTGAAAACTCTGCAAATTTTTTGTTTGTTTGTCATAGTTCTTATTATCTTGTTCTTGTTATAGCTGCTCCTCAACCCAAGTGTTGAATATTCTCATTTTTTTAGCTCTTGGCTGATCTTCTCATTCATCGCTCTACCTTTTACTAGCTGCTCTTTTCTATGTTAATCTGGAACCTTTACCTGGGTTTATCGGGTGGGGCGGAGATGGCAAAAGTATTCGATGATTATTGAATCTGAAGCGGACCCAGTTAATTTGTTTTGAGGAGGGTTTGAGAGGAGCAATTGAAGTCGATTCGATCTTGATTTTTTGCATCTGTTTTGGTCGAAGGGTTTGTTAAAAGATTCGATCTTGAAGTTGTGTGTAGATGGGCTGTTTCCCTTGTTTTGATTCGAAAGAAGAGGAACAGCTAAATCCCCACAAAGAGAGCGATCATCACCATGAAGTTCACCTAGCTGTTCCTTCCAATCTATCAAAATTATCATCTGGTAAGTTAATCTTCGTGAACTTCGCTCTGTGTATTTTGATCTCATTCGGCTTCAGTCACTCAGATGAATGATGCTTTGTAGGTATAGGTATGTAATTCTTTTCGTCTCTATATTGGTTTTATGTAATGAGTTTGATCTGTAGACTTCAATGTTCATGATGGCAGCTGATTTACAGAAGTCTCTTCTCCGAGCTACTTCAATTATGATGAGATCTCAAAAGATACTTGCTAATTTCTGGACAATAATGATATCTAACAAAGCTGCTTTCTTCCCAAACTTACCACAAACTGATAAACTAATCTTCGTTTTCTTACCTCACATTGCTAATGCAGTCTAGGTTGGGAAGTGAACTCAAGCCTCCTTTCGACTTTGCTTACCCCTCAAATGGATATGAAATACTCTGTAGCATATTGTTAGAAATCTGAGTCTTAAAATGCTAATTGCAGGGGGAGAGAGGCTGCGATCAAGGAGCAACGTTGGCCCGAGGAAGGAGTCATCGGCACCTAAGGAGTTGGCCGACGCTCAAATCGCCGCTCAAATATTCACCTTCCGTGAGCTGGCCACAGCAACTAACAACTTCAGGCCCGAATGCTTCTTAGGCGAAGGAGGTTTCGGGCGTGTGTACAAAGGAAGGCTCGCAAATGGACAGGTTCTCTCTTTGTCCTTCCTCTGACAATTTTTACAAATGCTAACTCTTCGATTTGATTCCATTTTCTCGCAGGCCGTCGCAGTTAAACAGCTGGACAGAAACGGGCTCCAAGGAAATCGAGAATTCCTCGTCGAAGTCCTAATGCTTAGCCTTCTCCACCATCAAAACTTGGTGAATCTTTTAGGCTACTGCGCCGATGGAGATCAAAGGCTCCTCGTCTACGATTTCATGCCCTTGGGTTCCCTCGAAGATCACCTCCACGGTACTCTAACGAAAGGATGAAGATATATATATATAAAAACCGACGTCTTCTTACGAAACTCTTTTTTTTCTGTACGCAGATCTAACGCCAGACAAAGAGCCCTTAGATTGGAACACTAGGATGAAGATAGCCGCGGGGGCCGCTCGAGGGTTGGAGTACCTCCACGACAAGGCGAACCCGCCCGTCATATACAGGGACTTCAAATCCTCGAACATATTGCTCGGCGAGGGCTTCTTTCCCAAGCTGTCCGATTTTGGGCTCGCCAAGCTCGGGCCCACGGGGGACAAGTCCCACGTCTCGACTCGGGTCATGGGAACTTACGGCTACTGCGCCCCGGAGTACGCAATGACCGGTCAGCTCACGGTGAAGTCCGACGTCTACAGCTTCGGAGTCGTGTTCTTGGAGCTCATCACTGGGCGTAAGGCCATCGACGGCACGCGGGCCCACGGCGAACAGAACCTCGTCTCGTGGGTAAGATATAAAGGCCTTAGGTCCCATAATTTAGGGGCAAATTAGCCATCGGAATTACAGGGGACATAACTTTCAAAATTTAGCAATTTAGGGACATTATACGCCAGAACCCTTGATTTTGCCTTAATTCTAGAGTTCTGACGTATAATTTTTACGAGGTGCATTATACTGACAATAACATTCAAAATCAAGCAATTTTGAAGCATAATCTAGTTTTCAGTCGTATAATTTTAGGGGGTGCAGTATACGGACAACTTTTTCAAGATCAAGCAATTTTGAGGCGAAATCTAGGGTTCTGGCGCATAATTTCCCCGAAATTTCTTAACTTGTCCCCTAAATTCGTTGTCCCTATAATGCTACCTCCTTCTCCGTCATTACAAACACGCCCGTAATTTTTTGCTTACGTGGATTTGCACAGGCGAGGCCGTTATTCAACGACAGGAGGAGGTTTGCGAGGCTAGCGGATCCCAAACTGCAGGGGAAGTTTCCGGTGCGAGGGCTATACCAAGCCCTTGCGGTGGCTTCCATGTGCATCCAAGAACAAGCCGCCGCCCGTCCCCTGATAGGTGACGTCGTGACCGCCCTTTCCTACCTCGCGAATCAGTCCTACGACCCAAACGCACCCTCGGCCCACAAGGGCAGCGAAGGTAGTAAGGTCTTATCGAAGAACGAAGATGGGGACGCCGAGAGGGACGATTCTCCGAGGGAAGCTGTGAAGACGATGATGACGAAGAGGGATTCCGAGAGGGAGAGGGCCATCGCGGAGGCTAAATTGTGGGTCAATCAGAGAGATTTGGAGAGGGAGAGGGCCGTCGCCGAGGCGAAGATGTGGGGCGAGAATTGGAGGAGGGACAAGAGAAGGATGCAAAACGACGATGATGATGATGAATAAAGGTGGAAAGATCTCATCCTAGAAAGCTTCCATCTTTTCTTTTCTTTTTTTCTTCTTTTTACTTCAGTATGTGTGTGTACATATTATATGATATCTGTAACTTGAGGAAAGAAAGACAATGGAGAAGAAGCTCGAGATTTGTGTTAGAAGCTTCGGTCTGAAAGTGAGTTACTTGAGAAATCAGATGAAAGTATGACTCTCAAGTTAAGAGAGTCTTTGCTGTTTTTCTATGATGTGTGTTATGTATATTATGTTCTGGCGATGGGCATTTTGATATATGAGATATATTATGATTTTACTTTGCAAACGTTCTGTGTCTGTGCGCGCGCGTTAGTTTCGTAATTATGTTAGAATTGGAATTTAATCATCTTCCCTGTCTGCATTGATTATCGAAACTGAAGTTTCGTTTCTCTTGTGTTTTGCTTTCTCCTTGATTTAAGAATGATCCCATCTCTTTGACACTTTGACTCCTAAAGTCAACGTAATGTAAAGAGTAAATCAAAATGGGAACTGTCCGAGATAAGGTACGTACGAAGCAGTTTCTTTTTTCTTCTACACGTGTTCTACGCAACGCGAATTGGGTATACGAAAACTTTCAAAATGGGATAGAACTTTCCAGATTTATTACGTTAACTGTATCTTCCAAACTGATATAAAAACGCTAAAATATTTAATTAGATTGGAATTTTTGTTTCCCTTCTCCTCACGAAATCAAACACCACACGACTTTGTCAATGCCCCTCGATTTCCTATGAATCAATGAAGGAGAATAAAAGATTTGTAATAGTTTGAGTATCGGCTCCTTCTCTCGAATCCAAAATTGAGTGCCCGTCTCTTAGAGGCATGTGGGACCCATAACAGGATTAAAATGACTATATTGTCCCTTCTTTGAAGGATAAGTAAGGTAATAAATTGGAGTCACTGGGAAGAACCTCACCGTCAATTTCAACTTCAAGGACCCCTCCTATAAATTATTCCAACTATGTCTTATATTCCAAATATACATGTATTAAAATTCGATATATGATATTCAAAATTAGACATGCATAATTATATCCTCGAATAAAGTAAGATTGAGAAGTGCAGATTTTATTTTACCACCGCAATAATTGAAATAAGAGAATCAATCGTATCAGTTATCCATGCAGCAGCATGCGTGCGCCGTTACATAATTCATCTGATTAACACGAAAGCATTTCGATGACTATTTACTACTTATATATAAACATATAATATCTCAATTTAAAAAGTGAGTGCAGACTGCAGATCGAAGACAATCTTACACAAACTTATCTAAATTTGATATCTTTATTATAGAAAGTCAAAAGAGATGGTTACTTGTCATTCAAATTTACTGCGCTCATCTGATATCCCCCCTTCTCAAGTCTAAGATATTATAATGATAATAATATTAATTAGCAATGGCTTGGGAATGAATTATTCGATCATATCATGATCTTAAACCTAAAAAAAACCCCACCCATCACGTAACATTAAATGAGATGCAACTAATGTTCCCTAATCTGTTGCAAACAGTTGGAGTTGCTTGTGGTTGCAAGCTTCTTATTATCTCGTGTCGTGTGTGATAATAATATAGATATTTTTTTTTGTATGTTTACTCTATTTTACGAGATATTGTGTACCAATAAAAAGATTATCAAGGGCATTCTTGGAAATTCACAAGAGACCACCATTAAAGCTGTTGGTGAGATACAGCTACAAATGTTGTACAAGGAGAGGTGGCTTTACCCTTACGGAGCCGCACCTCATCTTTTTCTAGTTTTCAACATAACATTTAATAATATATATAATAAAATACAGTTGATACTATTTAATTCCTTTCTCATATTCTCCGTAGCATATATACGTAGTGACGTGATTGAGATGAACTTTGTCAGCCAAATCTCCGAAATATTAATTTAAAAAAAAAAGAATAATATCACAAGAGACTAATGTGTGTGGAAGTAGACAAACATTACCCAAAAGCATAGTCCCTCTTTACAATGTAAGAAAGAGATTGAAACGTTTGAAAGGATAAAGTTTGACAAATTTAAGGCGTCTACGTTTTCAGTGTACGTAAGATCGAACAAAAGCCATGTTGTCCGAAAAGAGGGTTGAAACAAAATGCGTCAAAGCAAGAGACATTGAGTCTACTTCACGCCATATAGGTTCCTTTTAATTTTCCTCCTCCATTTTTTTCTCAAATTAAAATAATAAAAAAATGAACCCCTTTATTGCTACTATAAAGAAGCCTCACTTTCTCACCTCCTCTCCTTACATCTTACACGCACTCCACAGAACCTTTTCTCATTATCAGTTTCAGTCTTCTTCCTCGTTCTTGTACCCGTTTAATGTAGACTCAACTCCAATGGATTCTTATTATTACAAGAGCGGTTAAAAAAAGCAGTTCTTCATTATTACAAACTAGCTTTGCCAAGGCTACTGTTTTGCTTTCGCTTCTGAGAGTGAGAGTAATAAAAAGAAGAAAAGACTTATGGAAAGGCTCAACCTTGTGAAGAACGGCGTGCTGAGATTGCCGCCTGGGTTCAGATTTCACCCCACCGACGAAGAGCTCGTCGTACAATACCTGAGGCGTAAGGTACAATCCCATCCATTGCCGGCTTCGATCATCCCTGAGGTTGACGTCAGCAAGTCTGATCCCTGGGACTTGCCTGGTAGTAAGTACTTTCGATTTATTACACTTTTCCTTTCAACCTCTGCTCCAAAGAACTGATTTTTACTTTAACCCTCGAATCTTACAGGCGATTGCGACCGAGAGAGGTACTTCTTCAGCACAAGAGAGACGAAGTACCCGAACGGAATCAGGTCGAATCGGGCAACCGGGTCGGGTTATTGGAAGGCAACGGGTTTGGACAAGAAGATAGTGAGCTCGAAGGGCCAACAAGTCGTCGGGGCGAAGAAGACGCTTGTTTTCTACCAAGGGAAGGCTCCGAAGGGATCGAGGACTGATTGGATCATGCACGAGTATCGCCTCGCCCATGACAGTACTGCTAACTGTCCTCAAGAATCCATGAAAGTGAGATCTCTGAAGCAGAAAAAAATAACACCTTCGGTTGGAAAGGAAAGTAAATTTTTTCCTCGGACACTTGTTCTTTCTCTTGCAGGGAGATTGGGTTCTGTGTAGGATATTCCTGAAGAAGAGGAACGGTAGCGAGCGCGGCCAAGGAGAGGCGAAAACAGAGCATGGAGCAAGGCCGGTTTTCTACGACTTCTTGGCCAGGGAAAGAGCCGGGTCGGGTCGGATTATCGATGATTCGAGATCCGGGTCGAGTGGGGTCACGGAGGTTTGGAACAGGGATGATGGGACATCGTCGGACTGTCACCAAGAAAGTAGCAGTAGTTGTTGCAGTAGCAGCTTTAGGTGTTAGATGTATGCATGTAAGAGGTTTTCTAAGTTAATTAAAAGTCCTTCCAAGAGTTTGTACTTTGCTGCTTCGCTTTTGTCTGTCCTTTGTTTTTCCTCTCCAAATATGGGTTCTCACGACATTTCTGTGCAAAATCAACTCACTTGTTAAAGTGTTCCATTACAATATGGCCTTTCGGAAAACAACCTTGGGAAAAACAGAGGGTTAGCACTAATCTTGAGGATGGATGTCGTGGGATCATTGGGCAGCCCATTACATGCTATGAATGATAGGAAAGATTAGATCTTTTAAAAACTCAAAAGGTAGTTTTCATTACCAATCGACGAGACCCAATCACTTCATATTTCTTCCCAATATTTTAAGTAAAATTACAACCTGAAAATACAAGTAAAAAAGGGAACAGAGAGGGACACCGAACGGGCCCCTCGTTTGAAATTAGAGTTGTGCCAAGTTGATAGTTTTAATAAGTCTAAAAACACGGCAAAGCTCTACACAAAATCGCAACCATTAAATTCTCTTGCAAGTTTTTCACGCTATGCATTTTTGATTGGCCGACACAGCACAGAATTTCAATCCCTTGGACAATTCTTAATAGAAGTATACCAATTATACCCTCGACAAGTATGTCTATCTGCGAAGATTATTACTGCAGATTTAATAATATTTCATTAAACCAGACAAGGTGTTGTGAGTTCTAACAATTTGAAACCAAATACGTTTGACTTGATTATTGCAACATTATTTTTAGACACAATTATTATTGGTGTTTCGTGTATCACAATCTGAATGGTCTTTTACATGTTTACGTGCAAGCATCGGGCATGCAGATTGAAGGTCGTGATTAACAAAAACATCAGTTAAACTCACTTCTTAGTATCATCTTTTATTTTAATTACTACAAAAAGTAAACTCAGTAAATAAAATAAAAATAAGCCCTTCTCACATGCATGATGTGCTCGATGCGATGATCATGATAACTTTCTTTTCTGATTGATGATTTTTTTATAAGCCGGACACGTGGATGCTGACACGTGGAAGCACGATTTAGTTAATCCAAAATTAATATGTTTTTTCCCGAAATGTCCAAATACGATTAATATATAAATTAAAGAGCTATTCGACATGCCAGTACTACAAGATTGCAAGACAAAAACCGATCATAAAAAATTGCCGACCACACTTTCTTGGGACAACGGTTCATTCATCATCGTGAAGGGCTATTTGAGTTCTACTCGTCACCTATTTTCATATTCATATCTAATATAATATATACACTCATATCCCATGAATCCAATTGCGTATGATTGGGACTTGCACAAATTCAAGAAAATTTACAAAGAAAATGAACGAATGGAAAAGAAACAAACATATACGTGAATATACATACTGTTAACCAGTTTTGTCAATGGACCACCACATATGCTAAAAACTAAAAAGAAACTTCGATTAGGTCAATGAAAGCTTTAATTGCAAGATGACCATATAGGCGATGGAGGGCATTATGGGAACTACAACAAAGGTTGAAGATGGGAGGCAGACACAGGGGAAAGGAAAAGGAATGTGAATAATTTCAGCAATTATTATTCAAGTTGACCGATTCAAAGAACAAAAGCCCACTTGCAGAGACACAAAATGTTTGCTTAGAATCTCCGCAACGATGACAAATATAAACACAATACGTAATCTTTGGTCACGGTTTGAAAGAAATACCAACTACTGGGCCACCTAACCTTCTTATGACCAACATGGGCATGTCTTTAATGACCCATTACATCATCAATCGCATATGCATATGCTTACTGACTATTAGCTTGCTGAAAATCAATGCCTAGATCAAAGAAATAATGCCCCAAACAAGTGAAGAAGACAAAGGCCACGTTTTAACTAACGAAATCTTGATGATATTCAAGCCCAACTGCTAATGAGGTACCTGATGTCATGTTCTGATTGGAGGGTCGTATAGTTCGAATTTCCATTCCCAGAAGCTTCTGCGATCAGTTTTTTTTGTTATCAGAACAAGCCCTCAGGACAGCTCCCTCGTAGTTCTATGTTTCTTGATGATAAACATTTCTCAATCAAGCAAACCGTCGAACAGTTTGGATGCATTGGAAACTTCAACTACTATTACCAGAGACCTCCTAGCCTCACCCTTCGTCAACTTCTGATTCTAGCATACACCCGTCAGCAATCGAACTGAAGCTATATCGTAACACGTTCCGTCAAAAAAGGAGAAAAGAAACGAAAATTAAAATTTTCACGTTTGCCTTTCACAATCTCGAGAAGTTTAACCCTTCATTCCGCGCCACGTCTCTTCCCTTTCTAATTTCTTATTTCAATTTTCATTTTCCATTCCGATCAGTTTTGCCGTCTTGACAAGTTGGGCTTGGGCCCAGCCCAGATACTCATTTCAATATTATCGGCCCATTAGTTGATAAATAAATTGTAAAAAAAAAAAATCTAGAAAGTGCGTCTGTCGTCATCATCAAGGAAAAGTGGTCAAAAATACATTTTCTGCGCAGGGAAAGTGACTTTTCGTAATAGGTTAGCTTTAGTGGACTTTGACGGGAAAACAAAAACCAATGACTTTCAAATTTTTGTCCATTAATTATTTGAATTATTACCAAAACTGTTCGCTTATTCTTTGTATTATTGCCTCTATTATATCTTCCTTTGGTCAAATAGATGTAAATGAGGCGAGCAATGCCTTACTTTCCCCTATGGAATACATATTAATATTTTTTCTATTAATGACGCGTTGTAAGTGTAACTAAGTCTATGACACAGACATAAAATATTGAATTCCGCGCAACATTAAACATTTAAATAAATAATCTGAATGGAATATAAATACATTATTGAAAATACGTGTTAGAGGAAGACACACGGTAAAGAGTTTTAATTCTAACAGCCTTGACGTGACCAAAAGCAAGCTTGACGGAGGATTTCATTTCACATTTCTTTCTCAACAGAGCATTATTAGTGTGATTGATTCGTTCATTCATCGATTCGATCGATCGATCTAGGTTTTTTTTTTCGTTCTTTATACGCTCGATTGCCGTTTCGTTTTAGTCCTTGTTGAGGATACAAAATCGATGAAGACGTCGCTGAAGAAGCTGCAGCAATTTGCTGTGGTAAGGCAGCACGATAAGAGAGGGCAAAAGCTTCGGCAGCAGTCTCGCGCGTTGGATGAGCTCGCTAGTGCTACGCAGGTTAGTTTTTTTTTTTTTTTCCTGCTTGGTGCTCGTATGTTCAGTTCAGCTCGTAATTGGAGCTGGGAAAGTTGTCATTATTGTTGTATGAGCAAACGGAGATCGACGTTAGCGGTTGTTCTATTGAAGAATTACTTTGGAAGTATCGATGCGTGAGTTGTTTTGCAGGTGGTGTTTGACTGGTCAACCTCGCGCATTGTCGTCTGCGTGGGCCTAATTTACCTTTTTTTAGAACGTTGTTTGGTTTCTTCATGAAGGCAGATCTTTTGATGTAGATTTTGCCTTTTCTTTCCTTGTGCCAGGACATGAACGACATGAAAGACTGCTACGATAGGCTACTTTCCGCAGCAGCAGCAACTGTGAACAGTGTATACGGTATCTTGTTTGTTGCCAAGAGCAATTGACTTTTGTTTCATGGTGTTAGGAATTCATCTTCAATATGAGTTGAGTACAATTTCTGAATCATATCCATTCGATTTCAGAGTTTTCCGAGTCATTAAAGGAAATGGGGGATTGCCTTCTGGAGAAAACTGCCCTGAATGATGACGAGGAAGGGGGTAATATTCTGTTGTTGGCTTGCTTATAATGATACAAGTCTTATTCTTCTATTTCTCTTTCCTTTTATATAGGGAAAGTGTTACTGATGCTGGGTAAAAAGCAACTGGAACTTCAGAAACTGGTCGATGGTTATGTGAGTATGAAATGATATTTAACTTCCCATGTCTCCAACCCTGATTGCTTGGACTGCATGTTGAGTTCTTTCTTCTCTATTTCAGCGCTCTCATATAGTCCGGACCATTACAGTACCATCAGAATCTCTTCTTAATGAACTTCGCATTGTAGAGGTGAGCTCTTTTACATCCATCAAGATTTTCTTTTACTCTTCTTGTGGACAAATACGTGAATATCAATTTCTGACTCCTTCAACGTTGCTTCTTTCCCTTTGTGCATGCAGGATATGAAAAGCCGTTGCGATGGAAAGAGGTATGAATTTCAACTATTGATCTTGGGAATTCTTCTCTTAAATCTTTTTGAGAGGATATTAATTGTCTGGCCTTTTTCAAAATGGTATACATCTGATTGACTATTGCTTTCCGGGGCAGGGAACTATACGAAGATCTTCTCAAGAAGCAGACCGAAAAAGGAAGGTTAAAAAACAGTAAAGGCGAAAGATTTACTTCACGCCGGCTTCAAGAAGCCCAAAATGAGTTTGACGAGGAGGCCGATATGTTCGTTTTCCGCATGAAATCACTGAAGCAAGGACAATCACACAGCCTTTTGACGCAAGCATCTCGTCATCATGCTGCACAGGTAATTTCCTATTTCATCCAATCCAAAACCCTATGTGGTTTGCAGAAGTTCTTATCCTCTCACTCACTTATGGTGAGGTTCGCCTTTTTTTCCAGCTGTCTTTCTTCAGGAAGGCAGTAAGATCATTGGAGGCCGTCGAACCACATGTCAGATTGGTCGCTGAGCAGCAGCATATCGATTATCATTTCATTGGACTCAAGGCCGACGAAGATCACATATACGATGATTACGATGATGAGACTGACAGCTATTCGGACGATGATTCTGAAAATCGATCTGAAGCAAATGACGTTGGAGAGCTGAGCTTCGAGTACAGACAAGCGACCCCGTAAAAGAAGCATCTACATACAGAAACTCCATGGAGGTAACAACGCTTAGCCCTCTCACAGAATAACGAATCATGCATGGTTACGCAAAGTTGACTCTTTTTCTTCTCTTTGCAGCTCGATAATCCCAGTCCAACGCTTGCCCCGGGCTCCAAAACGGGCGGCGCTAGGGTAAGCATAACCCTATAACACGATCGTCGGTTGTTCTTTCCTCCTAAATTCCTCCTAACTTACATTTCATTAACCTTTCCAGGAACCGTTGCCAAGCCGTGGTCGAAGTTCCTTTTCTTTCTTCGGAGAACACACCATCATAAGCAAATCAGCGCCTCTCTTTCCAACAAGAATGCCCAGTCCGCCGACCAAGCCTCGCGCAAGTTCACCTCGTACATCTTACCCACCCCAGACGAGACAAAGACCTCAAATCCCAGGAAATCACACGGCGAACCTCCTCAGACAAGACAATCGCCACCACCCGTAAATCCCTGGCACTCATCTCCCTTACTTCAGAGAAAGCCCCAGACAAAAGGCGACAAGCTCTCAGGACCAATAATCCTAGATTCCCAATCAGTCCTCAGAGAAAGCAATAGCTACGCTAAATCCACTCCTTTGCCCCTTCCTTCATCCCAAGCTGCCCTATCCTATAAACAGCCCAACCCAAGTTCAGCATCCTATGCCAAGAAAGCAAAAAGACACGCCTTCTCTGGTCCTATAACACGGAAGCCGTGGACAACCTCAAACTTCTCCAATGATAATAACCCCGCAGCATTTTCGGGCTCTCTTCTACCGACTCCGACATTACCGCTGCCTAAAAACTCATCTCCCATCGGTTCTTACCCTAAGATAAGCGAACTTCACGAGCTTCCCCTTCCACCACCTCACTTAGCTGCTCCTCCGAAAACTACGAGCCTTAGTACTCAGTCCGGTCCGTTGATGTCCAAAAGTCGAGAACCTTCGACATGGGCTCTGTCTTCGACTGCTTCGATGCTTCCCACGCCGCCAACTCAGCCTCTGCCTCGAAGCTATTCGATTCCAACTGGCGGAAGATTGGAAGTTTCAGCCAATGTATTATCGCCACCGCCGCCGCCTATGGATGATTAGTGAGTTTTCGACAAAGTCATGATTTTTTTTTTCGCTACGTTGTTATTATTATATTATACGATGTACATACCTTCTCTTGATTTACATTTTTAACTTCTTGAGGTATGGGGATGATTAGCTTCGGTGGATTGTCGTTCGTGTAAGTTTTGTTGACAGTGTATTTGTTCTTGTATCCTTAAAACCAGTTTTGAGATGAGAGTTAAAACAAGGTTTACATTGGCTTCTCGTCTGAAAACACAAACAGTACGCAAAACATGATATTTTTATTTTTCCCGACAGCTACGAATTAATTAAAACATAGTTTAATTGCAATCCCCTCCAACGTCGTATCTCACGAACCCCACGAGCTCGGGCCCTTCCAGCCTTGAATTGTTCATGAAACTGCAAAGATTAAATAAGCATTTCTTGGATTTCATGCAACGAAAGAGAAGATCAAACCAAACCCAATAAAACGCGTCGTCTTGCTTTTGCTGTGTTGTTACCTCGCTTCGGTAAGTTGAGCGAATGAGCCATACGTTGGAATTGTTCCGCACAAATCATTACTCGACACGTCACTGCAACATACCTCCAAGAATTAAGATCAAAGACTTTTGTCAATGAGGGAATAGGTAAGAGAGATTCTTACATAAGTTTCAGGTTTCCAAGCTTGGTGAGTTCCCTGGGTATTCTTCCTGTAAGGTTATTGCCATTCAACCGCCTTGAAATAGGAAAAAAAAAGAAAAACATTGATTGTTAGCCAGAATTAGATAAGCACTGATCCCTTACAACGAAAATAGAAACAGTTGAGAGTTGGTTCTTACAAGAACTTGAGATTTGAAAGCCTTGACAAAGAAGGTGGGATCGGCCCAGTAAGGTTATTGCTGTACAAATCCAAGCTCACAAGGTTCTTCAGTTTTCCCAGTTCAGAAGGAATCATGCCCATCAAGCTGTTCATGTAAAGTTCCCTGTAGTAATAATAATCCCAGAAAAATTTGATTGTTCAAGTTTTCCTGTTTTTCTTTTACTGCATTTCATACTATATATTACTACTCACAGGTACTGAAGATGCTCTAACTTCCCCAACTCAGGCACAATCTTCCCTGATAGCTTCGCATTTCCAAGATCACTTAACGCCCCCATCAATCAATCAAGGAAAATCAGCAAATCAAAACTTGGGCCGAGGCTTACGGTATCAAAAAAAAAAAAATTTTCTGTTCTTTCTTACAGTCTGGTGACTCTATTATCAGAATCACAGGTGACATGAAACCAAGTGCATGGGTCCACCAAAGTTGGATCCCAGCTCTCAAGGACGTTTTCTGGGTCGTCAACGGCTTTCCTCAGTGCGTAGAGAGCATCGCCTGTCCAAAAAAAACAAAAAGTATCTCATAGATTGTCTTCAAGCAACACCATAGATTGTAATGCCTATATATCTTTACCTTCTAGATTAGCAGTTGCGATTGCGAAGAGAGGAAGGAGAAGAAGCGCACGAGAGGGAATCCATGAATCCATGGTGGATGGAGTTTCAACTGGAAAAATCGAACGATTCGTTTATGTTATTATAACAACTTTTGTTTTCTCCTTCAAATTATTGCTTTCTCTATTTTCGTTCGGTCTTAAATGGGGCATGGCATCATAACCCACTTAAAAGGGGAATTCATAGAGCCCGTAAAATGGATGACTTGTCATGTCATTGTGCAGAAGTAACTACAGTAAATATGGTGGAGTTTGTTTTGGTTATTTAATTGTTATTTTACTCCCTTTGCCAATTTCAATGATATTCGAATAGTTGAGTTGAGTTGGTGGGTTTGAAATCTAAATAAATATCTCGATGAAGAAAAGCTATTTGACGATGATATTTCACAAAAATGCGACTTAGACCATGCCGTACCCTACCATGAGCAGACCATCGACGAACAAAGCAAGAAATGCTTTATATATATTTTAAATAACTTCCCATTGATATTCATTCACCTCTTAGGCTTTTAATCGAATTGACCATATACTTTAATCAGTTGCCTAACTAATATCCAGCCTTTTGCTTTTGGCCCACCACATTACATTTTGACTTTAAAATCTCTGAATCAATTTATCATTGCAGCCTTTCCGACCACGCTGAGCTTTGTTTTTTTTCTTCTTTTTTCTTTTGTATTGCGTTGATCTTAACATGATTCTGCTTTTACATGAAACAAATATGGAAATACGCCGACAACGAATACGTTATCTGTTGAGATCATAAAACAAGATCGTGGTTATGTTAGGTTTGGTAAGTGGACACTAACTGCCCATAGCTTTACTCGTATTGTTCGACAAATATCATCATTTATTTAACAGCAACAAAACAAAGCTACTAACCAATCTTTCTCTAGATTTGAGAAAGCATACAGATGGTGAGCGATACAGCAAACAACATGCACGCAAAGTACATACAAAGCCATAATCGAAAATATACGGTCGCCATTCCTCAATCATCCAAGGAGGGCTCACTACCCTTGACAAACCTGCCTTTGAATCTCTTCCTAGTGTCTGCCCTCGCTTTCCTCGATTCGTATCGAATGTGCTTCTCGTACCTGCAATTTTCGCACAGTCCCATGCTGATTTTTCCTGCAAATTCGAAGGAAGCCATCGCATAAAGAACTAACTCACCTCCTCGTCTTCTTCTTTTCTTTGTATCGCTGCATGGCGTTGCCTCTGTTCTGTGCGAGAAGCTCCATGTCAGCGCTCGTCATCGCAGCTACCGAGCTCTCTCCTTTCGCCATGGCAGATTGATCCTTAAACTGCGAGCCATTACCACATCTAGGCCTTGCAAGAACCTTCGATGGCCTTGAAAGTGTCATGTTGTTGCTCTCAGAAGTGGCAGGTCCCTGATTCTAGTTTACGGTTATTTGGCGTAATTCTTCCATCTGAGGCGCGAGAAATTCGAACAAACAAGAAGCAATTGTACGAAACTCAGCAGAATTCTTACATTAAAGGGATTGGTTTCCTCCTGTCCGAATGAGCAGTTCACTATGGGCAGATCCGCTCCTCTTCTCGCAGCTGAAGTCGCCTCTTTGAGCAATTCTCCATATGTCTTTGAGTCGTAAAACATGTCTCCTCCTCCGAATTCTATCTCAAGTTGGCTCGAATCCTTTCGGTCCATCGACTGTCCCAAATTGAAGTCCCATATCTGAAGAATCACAATGCAACTCATTAATGTTCAGCATAATGCTGTCAGCATGTTTTCTTTCTCAATAATAGTCAATGAAAAATCAAGAATGCGTATCATCATCATCATTCAAACACTGAATCAAACATTGTTTACTGAAAATCTTCAACAGACCTGTGCCCCAGTGGAGTTCCACATTGGATTGTTCTTATTATTCAGCTCAGCTTCCATGGACTGATTCATGAGCAGAGAAGTAAACCCTCCTTCTTCTTCAACACTCTGCTGCTGCTGCTGCTGATCTACCACCGCAAGCGCGTGGGTTTCACCAGCGTCCCCCACCTGCTGCCACGTGGCACCCTCTCCTTCGTCGTCAAGCATCTCCATGAGCTGCTTCACAATCAACCCCTTGTGCATCCCACAAACGGAATCGCCCTTCCTCTTGCCGTAATTCGACAAATTGCCGCCGTGGCTCGGCACCGTAACTAGGTTTCCCCACTCGTCCAACGACGCCGCTTCGTCCCCATCCTTCTTGCCGCCGCCGAAGTCGATCTTCTGAATGTCGAGCCCCCAGCAAGACGCCAGCTCGTAGGCCGTGGGACAGCCCGAAAACCCTTCGATCTGCGACCGATCGTGGGCGGCGGACACGGCGGAGCTTCCGTGGGCGTCCCAATCGCACTCCAGGCACAGCAGCATGCCGTCGGTCGAGCACTTCACCGCAGCGGGCTCGGCGGCGCAGTTGTCGCATATCTGAGACCGCACGTGCTTCTTCGAGAGCGCGTTCGCCGAGTGCACGTGGCCGTCGCAGGGTAGGCACAGCTTCGCGGTGTCGGCTCGGCAGTAGACGACGGCGGCGCGCTCGCCGCAGTATTCACATCCTACCATCACACGAAAAAAGCCCACACAAAGGGAAAGGAACCGAACGGAGATGACTATAAAGGCTTACTCGTCGGTTTCCTGAAATTAGAAGTCTTTGCTATGGCAGTTTGATGGATTCTTTCAGCAATGCAATGAATAGAGAGAGAGAATGAGTTCTATGATATTATTATATTACCTCGCTTGTGTCTAAAATTGGTCAAAAGAGTATGTACGAGAACTAATGTTCAGTGTCGTCCAAGGCTAAAATTGGAATTCTGCCTTTGTTGGCTGTGAGTGACGTGTACAATAGTGGGGTCCACAGAGTAAAATATCTTTGACCTTTTCCCTGAGGTGGCACCATTCCACATTTTTGCTTCTGACTAAAATATAACAATAATTTCTTGAGGTTTAGTAATTTTAAAGGTGGGTTTAAGACATCTCAGACTGTTTGGTTAATGGGTTTATCTAAACCATGGATTTATAAAACATACTAAACTCATGCAGACGGGTTTAAATAAACACACCTCCTCACATGTGTTTATTTAAAAGCCCACTAACCAAACACGCATTTTATTTATACCCAATAATTTGTTTTATATAAACCCTTACTTAATAAAACCTTCCTAAATATAAACCTATCAACCGAACGAGCACGGGAATGTATAAATGAGACCTAATTCAGAGATATTTAAAGTTTATCAATAATTTAATTTCCAAAGCTAGAGGTTATTACATAGCTATTACTGTAACTCAAGTTGCTACCCCTCGCTGTCATAAGTTTTTATGAAATAATTGTAATAAGCAATCCATCATTAAAGCTAGTTGTCCGCATATGAATGGGAATAGATTTAAGTAGAATAAGGAAGTGAGCACTTTTAAAAATCATAGATGATGGGACCCACTTTTTGATCCGTTACGCCATTGCAGAAGCGCTCCACTTTACAGAAAAAGATCAAAGTAATAAATGGGCAATAATGTCGTGATACTAATATTTTTCCAAGCCTTTCTTTATACATGAATACCCTCTCTGTATAAAAACCTATAATTTAATACACTATCAAAATTTTTTTATATGTAGGTACCTAACAGAATAAAATGTTTGCAGACAGGTACCCGATCCGCCGCAGGTACGCCATACAACACATTCGGGTACTCTATATCAACACATTTGGGTGCCCTAAATGGTACGCCGTATTAGTACATTTACGTACGCCCTATTTAAAACATAGGTATGCCGTACGAACACATTTAGGTACCCTATATCAACATGTTATGGTATGCCATACACACACATGAAGGTACGGTATGACTGAAGAAACTGGTAAAAATTAAATCGGGTACCTATTTATAAAATTTTCTGACATGAATACGTATATGTAGAAATTTTATTCAATTAGTTATTTGTGTGTAGTGTTCGTTTTCTCTAAAAACATATTAATAAGATAGAATTAATATCACGTGCAATAGTATAGAGATCTTTGTTATCTTGGCATCTTCCAAATATTGGCTCATTTTCCTATGTCGGGATACGTCACCGATGACATATTCTTCAATGTCCTCTTTAGTCATTCCCCAGCACCGATCAATTTGACATCTTTTTATTGTTCTTCAAAGAGACAGATTTTTCTAATATTTTATAATTTATTTCCTTAGCCCTATCCGTGCCACGATACCTAACTAGCGTGTAAAATCTTTATCTTATCGCATCATACTTGACAAGTGACGAGTCCTTCGATTTTTAGTTTTCCTTAATATTATTTCTAGATTCTGTGATATTGTTTAACTTCTTTCGTTCATCGGAATATATAATGTTTTTCGCATGGTAGAGATGCTTTGATATAGACTACAGTTCCTAGATAATTCATGCTAATATCAATATCGATCATTTTAAAAAAGGGACTTTACATCTTTTAGTGAAAGACCTAGTCAAAGTATTTCTGACTTCGAAAAATATAACTCCATAATAAACTTCTATGATATTTTCTTGACTTTTCACTGGTCCAATACAGAAGCCCCAATAAATGGGCTTTCAATATATGGGCCCAAAATAAAGAGAAGCCCATCGTTCCAATCAACAGTTTAATGTTTTATACAAAGGAATGAAGGAAGAGAGCAGATGGGCGGTCTTTGTTGTCAGGAAAAAGAAATGTCAGTAAAAGAGTTCAGAATAGATTCTACATTCGGAAACTTTACGAATTATATTATTATTATCATCATTGTCCTTTTCGTGACAAACATCTCGTGAAGCTTTAAAATTCAAATATTAATAATTAGAGCAATTTTCATAATTGTTTTGAAGTTAATATTACTAAGCTAAGCTATCTATCATATCACATTTATGCCATTGCTAACCATTTTACAGAAGATGATGAATAATCAATACTCACTTTTCACGTGAGGAAGTAAGACGACAAGTAAATGTTTTTAAAATATTGATTTTTTACAATAATATCACTTTATAATACTTAATTGAGGAATATATAAATAGTAAAGATAAGTAAATGAATCTGTTGTAGAAATGGTCATAATGTTAATGTTAAATGGCTATTAATGAGGAATTGCGTTAGGTTTGTGGGAGAACAGTTCTTCTGTCCCCAGTAGTGGTGGACTACCCTACAATATTTTTTGTATACTAATAATCAAGATAAATATTAAGAAATGAGTTTTCAGTAATGTGAATTTGTAGATACACCTTTAAAATACAATCAAAGAATATTATTTGCTTTATAGAAATCCACAAAATTCCATCCTCCTTTTAATTCTCATAAATAAATATTCTTTCCTTCCTTGATTTTTACCCTTCTTTTCTCTCCCAAACAAACTTCCTTTCCTCATAAACATCGTCACTTCAGCCAAGAATCGTTTTTAAAATTCATTCCTCCTTTTGTTTTTTCAAGTAATGGCAGGACCCGATATGGCATCGATCACATCGTCGTTGGAAAGATCGTTCCAAAACTGTTCTTTGAACAACAATCACCGCCATCAAACCACCACCAGCAGCGGCAGCACCGCCGCCGGAGACGGCGTAGGCGAGGCTGTTGACGGCGAGGATTCGGCGGAGAACGAAAATCCCACCTTGGAACTCAATTCAGAGGCATCGCTTCCCTATCACTGGGAACAATGCCTCGATCTAAAGGTAAGGTTGACAAAAATGGGGGAAAACATATCCTCTTTTTTCTCCTTATGAGCTGAGGTCGTGTTATCTAATAAAAAGGGTTTCGATCGACATCCATTATTTTGATGGGATAAGGCCAGATGGATTCTGTGTCTCTGTCTTCTGTTATTGAACATTTAATGCTTGAAAACCTTAACAGATCTTTGCATCACACCACTTCACTTAATGTTATTCTCTCGTTCCATTGTCCTTTGGATATATTGAGTGCATCCTTATTTAATGATTGTTATTAAAGACTACCTTCATTCAATCTCCCTTCCAAAAATTGCAACTTTCCCTTGAAACAAATGGAAAAATGAAAGCCCTTTTCTGATCCTAATCTTTGTAGGGTTTTGGTCATTTCAAGATTCGTTTCCTTCAACAAAATAAAGAAACAATCTTTTTTTTTTTATGAAACAGACTGGCGAAATATACTACATAAACTGGAGAACAGGCATGAAATCCGAGGAAGATCCTCGTACAGCTGGCGATTATTATTACTCAGATGACGAAGACGATGAAAGCAGCTCTTGCGACGAAAGCGAAGGGTCTTCTTCGGAATCATCGCCGCCATCTTCTTCAAGGCAGCCATGGAGTGGTGCCACAGGCGATAACGCTGTCCAAGAAAACTGCTACAACCCAGTACAAAAGAACGCCGGCCAGAACGACGGCGATTATGATGACTATGTGGCCGCCGGCGACGGCGAAAGCAGCAGTAATAATGTCGGCAGCGTGCTAGTCGTGGCTGGTTGCAAGAGCTGCTTGATGTATTACATGGTTCCTAAGCAGCTAGAGATTTGCCCGAAGTGCTGCGGCGGGCAGCTGCTTTACTTCGATCGATCGGAAAATGGGTCGTCGTCTTGAATTAATCTCTTTGATCGTTCCTTTTTTTTTTCCCTTGTGGGGGAATATTTGAGTTTTTTTTTCTCTATGTTGGATTGGATCGATGATGTTGGGTGCTGTGATTTTTGGTCAAATGAGATATCATCCATTCTTGTTTATGGATTTTCTTCCTTGGCTACCTACACCATTATCTTGGTTTGTGTGTCTTTTGGATTATCAACTTATGTATTTAATCAAGGGTTTTTTTTGTATGATTTGAAAGAATGTCTAATCTCGCTCGTTAGAAGTATGGAAAGAAAACCTAATATTATCTTTGCTGCTTAGTATGAGATCTGCCTTTTCATTACAACGTTCTTTTATTATTCATCGTGATTTCATTTGATGAGATAGTACAGCAGCTGTCTTATGGCTGTAAACTGGCAACGTTCAACTCTAATGAAATCACTTGGGATAATTACAAATGTATTAGGTAATTTGGAAGTTATGTTGCGTTGAAAAAATGGTAATTAAGATAGCGATGTAATAATGTTAATAATACAGGTGATTAGGGCCAAGCGTGGTATATTATAAGTATAACTTAATTTTCGTTGATGATATGTGATGGAAAGTAAATATAATGAATATTTCAAGATTAACGCTTCTGTCCTTATACAAGAGGGTAAAGTTTCCATATCTCATCCTCTCCATGATGTTTGCATACCTCAAAAGTCAAAACAATGATTCATTACATTATAGTTATTTCTGCAAAACATGATGATGAGAAGTTGACCCGTAAAATACGAAGGGAAAAAGCAGTTAAATGTAATGATTCCTCACGGAATGGAAGTACATGAAAGATGGCCTTGATTGAAGGATGGATTGAGGGATATATATTGTTTAATTAAATAAAAATTCAACCATATTATAACTAGTGCGAAACTTTATGTGAAAATAATAGAACTAGATCATAATAGGGTCTATCCTGATATATATAGATATAAATAAAGGTTTATCACTTGGGACAAGAAGTGATTCGAAAGTGAGATGACATATGTGATAAGTTGTAATTAATGGTCCACTTCGAGAGAGAGGGATAGAGATTGAGCAGAAAGCTTTTGCTTCAAAGTTCAAATTGCATAACAGGCGAAATAAAAAGGAATCTTGTACAGAAAAGGCATACAAAAAGCAGATACATGGACAGCCACAGTCTGTAGACAATATCGTAAGGAAATTAATTTATATAATATATTATGTATACTGCATTTTGCGCAGAACAAACAAAGGGACATGATATGGGGACCTTTTCATCCATTAGACTATCTTTATCAATGACATGACCAAACGATAATATCCACAACCTCCCACAAGACCAAGCAATGTGCAGTTTCATGTATTTTGTTATTGATTTTTATTTACATTACATAAATTGCAAAACATATTTTTTCTCTTAGAGACTAATTTGATACATTTGAATCACAATTTCAAATTATTTATTTCTATACATTCTATAATCTATCATAATTACTTCTAAAATTTAAATTTTATATCAGGTATTCAAACATTCATATACTACTAGTTATAAAATATAAATAAGTATATATGTAGTAGTGAACTATCATAGTCTTAACGACAACAAAAGAGCATGTCATGTATGTGAGATTATTATTTATACATATTGCCTGTTTCCTCAAGATTTTTATCTTAGGGATGAATCAGCCCATTTAAAGTTTTAAAATAGGTTAAGATTGTCAGACAAACGTAATCAGTAAAATTTAGATGTAAGTACCTAAACTTAAAGAAGTGTTAAATATATGAATCGATGATCCTTTTGTTATTTCAGAATAATGAAGTGATACTGCAGAAATTGAATCATTAAATTTTTTCCAGACAATGCATGAATCTTTAAGTGAAATTTTCGACGGGCTGAAATTCAAAGTTCCCTTTTTATCTATTTATCGCATCTTTTATTATATGTCGAGAGAAAATTCGAAGAAAGAAGAGGAGACCACCACATTAGCATAGCAGTATATATAGCTGTTCAAGATTCCTTGCTATACATACATACGTACATCTCTGTAGCATACCTTTCATGTCTGTATAATAATTAAGTGAGATCGTCTTTTCTACTGTTGGGAATTGGTAAGGGAATCTCTGTCTCATCGCTTTATTCATGCTCTTGTTTCTGTCCACCCCAACTTTCTTCTACCACTATTGTGTTTTCAATGACTCTGTCCCCCACTTTTATATATATATATATATATATATATTCGAAATCTAATAACAAAATAATACTATTACATATTACATATCGTTTAAGGTTATTACACACAAATTAAGAAATAAAATAAAATCCGCATTACACCCTTAATTAATTATATGATCCCATTAGGGGTAAAACTGAAAATAGTCAATATTTTTTATCTTGAAAACTGTAAAATATCTTGAAAACTGTAAAACGACATGTATTTTAAAATAAATTTTTTTTCTAGAACGACATTTAGTCTGAAACAAGTAATAATAATAATGGTATTTCATCATTCATGTAGTAAAAATAAACTAATGGGCCTCAATGACGTGTCTCCATGTACTGGGCCGGGCCTCAAATCAAAGCCCAGGGTAATACACAGACAAACATCGTATACATACATACATACACACACGATGACATCTCAAAAACACTCAAAACGTAGCAAACAATGAAAAAACAAACTGATAAGTACCGATTCTACCTCAACAAACAAGGATCACTCACTCATATATATATGTATGTAACATATACATAATATGTATGTATGTATGTGTGTCTTAACTCTTAGGTAGTGGCGTGGGGCTGTGGGGGGCAGCGGCCGATGAGCCTCTTGCTCTGAAATCGGACACATCGTCCAAAAGGTGATGAGAAGCTTTGTCGTAATTGACGAATCCCATGAACCAAAACTCGTGGCGATCGACCGTAGTGATCTGAATGTACTTCTCGGGAGGATTCTCCTTCATTACCACTGGGCTCACCGACTCTATGCTTCCCAATGGCACTGCCACCTTCTCATTGTCGAAAAATCGCCAGCAAAAAAACAAGATTTTTTAGAACTCATCAAGCTCAAACTATACACCGACGATGATCGATTCAAACTCAGTTACCTTGTAGTAACTCCATGTCTCTTGGCCCGATGGAGCCCTAAAAGACAGAGGACGATCGCTGCAAAATGCGACACGGGCTGTTGAGAGGTACAAAGTGCCAGCAACGGGGCCCGTCGTGGTGGAGAAGTAGCAGGCGAACGACTTCTTCAGCTTTTCGTTGGGGTCGACGGAGAATGCTTCCCTGAAGATGGACTCGAATCCTCCTTCTGTGATGGCTTTCGCCGTAAGGTTAACTTTCCCCCATGCTGCCCCTGAGACTGATGGCCCAGTTTTCACTGCAGTAAAAAGACATACCACGATAAATGATGAGCACGCTTTGATTTGGCGAAACGAAAATGGCATACGTATGTAACAAAGAATCGAACAGCTGATCTTGGCCCTCGTCTGAGTCGAATACAACGTTGTTTTGAGTTCGATTGCGGATATAGCAATCTGAAACACAGATATCTATTGTTTGATTACTGTTAATCGTGTTCAAGGTCCGATTTCGATTCGTTTGTTGCCCTAATTCTAACCTAACCACATAACAGAGCCCAATTTTGACCGTCTAAGGCGACAAATCACAGAAGATCGGAAACGATTTGCCTCTTTTCCCCTAAACCTAGCTGGCAAGGACGCATCAATTTAGGTAAAAATAAAAAAAAAAACCAAAATCAAATCCTCAGAAACAAACCAAATCAGAAGCTGAACCGACGATCGGAATCAAAATCGAAAGACTCACAGTTGTGCCAGACGTTACGAGCTACCTCTTCCGCCCTGTGGCTCCACGTGTTGAACATGCTAACGACCTGCTCGATAGGGTTGTCGCTCCTCTGCGCCGGCGAGTAAACGACGTAAGGATGCTGCTGATTCTGCAGGTTCGGGTCGGCGTAGTGCTGCGGGTTCGGGCCCTGAGCCTTCCACTGAGCCGCCTGCTGGTTGTCGGGGTGGACCGTCGGGTTAGCGGGTTGGCCCATGACGTGCGTCCCCCATTTCTTGGGATCTTCCTCCTCGTGTTTGTTGCCTGCTTTGTTGTGATCTTCGTTCGAGCTCGACATGGCGACGAAAATATCAAATCGTTCGTGAAGAGAAGTCGATTTCGTTGAATTATTGGTGCGATTGATTGCGGGGAAACTGATCGATGAGCAGTAGTATAAATAGGAAAGCGTACGTGCTTCTTAAGATTCAGATATGTGCTGCTATTATATCTTAGCCGCGTTTTATCTCTAGAATTATCGGCTTGTTTTTTTCTTTTCTTTTTTTTTTTTAATAATAATACATTTCTTCTAATTCTAGATACGTATGTAATGGAGCAGTTGATCATATATTTCTATGACTGAAAAAAAATCATATAATTATAGAAGTATCTGATAAACTTGGGGAAGGTTTTAAATCGAAATTCTTCTCCGAAAACCTTGCTTGTAGTATCGTTTACGTAACTCTCTCTAAATATTATGTGGGCTCAAAGGCCCATTAAAAGCTTACTTGGGCCCATACAATGGTTGGTTTACTGTTGGCCCATCTCTATCTTCTGTTGGTGTATATGTGGACAAATCAAGTGAAGCTCAAGCACATTCCCGCGTCGACGCTTGTTTGGTACAGCGCATGAATGATCTTACTAAAGCAATGGAGATACCTTGCGAAGCATCCATTACCTCGTTTGGTCTCTCCTCTAAGCTCGTCGTCTTTGGCAGCTCGAAATTTTCAAGAGTTCGAGCCGAATATGGGCTGCGGAGTACGACGAACCTCGTTCGACTCCCACGCATACGCGCGTATGCTTCAGCACTGCGCAAGATGCAACGACCCAGTGACTGGGAGACTGCTTCACGGCCACATAATCAAGTCTGGGAACTGTTTGGACCTGTTTGCTCGTAATATTTTGCTGAATTTGTACACAAAGACTGGTCTTTTATCCGAAGGTGCCCACTTGTTCGATGAAATGTCCGACAGGAATGTTGTTTCCTTCGTGACAATGATTCAGGGGTACGAGAACGCGGGGGAGTATGAAAGGGCGGTGGAGTTGTTCTTTAGGTTGTGGGGAGAAGGTCACGAGGTTAATGCCTTTGTTTTTACTGCTGTTCTGAAGTTGACTGTGAGCATGGAGTGGGTGGAGTTGGGTTGGTGCATTCATGCCTGCGTTTGCAAGCTTGGTTATGATACCGATGCTTTTGTTGGCACGGGGCTCGTCGACGCTTATTCCGTTTGTGGGTTTGTGGATGTTGCGAAGGGAGTCTTTGATGGGATTGTGGGGAAAGACATGGTGTCTTGGACTGGAATGGTGGCATGTTATGCAGAGAACGATCGTTTCGTCGATGCCTTGGAACTGTTCGGCGAAATGAGGTTTCAAGGTTTGTTGCCTAATAACTTCACGTTTGCAAGCGTGATTAAGGCTTGCCTAGGACTTGAAGCTGTTGATCTTGGAAGGAGCGTGCACGGCTGCGTCTTGAAAACATGTTACGAAATGGATCGCTACGTAGGAGTTTCTCTGCTCGACTTGTACACTAGGTCGGGGGACATCGAAGATGCGAGGAGAGTCTTCGAGGAAATCCCCAAGGATCACGTCGTTCCTTGGAGTTTCATGATCGCACGGTACTCCCAGAGCGATCGCTGCGAGGAGGCCTTGCACTTATTTCTGGAAATGAGGAAAGCTTTGGTACCTCCCAATCAGTTCACATCTGCTAGCATCCTTCAATCTTGTGGGACAATTGGGGAACTCAATTTGGGGACTCAAATCCATGCCCACATGGTGAAGGTTGGTCTTGATTCGAATGTCTACGTTTCAAACGCCCTGATGGACGTGTATGCAAAATGTGGAAGTTTGGGGTCCTCGAAGCAGTTATTCGTTGAGTTGGAGAACAGAAACGAGGTTTCTTGGAACACCATGATCGTAGCCCATGTCCAAGAAGGCGAAGGAGACTACGCTTTCCCGCTTTTCTCACAAATGTGTGAAGAGAACGTACAGCCAACTGAGGTAACGTATTCTAGCTTGCTTCGTGCCTCTGCTTCCTTGGCAGCTTTAGAGTCAGGCACTCAAATGCACGCAAGGGCCATCAAAACCACGTACGACGGAGACAACACAGTCAGCAACGCCCTCATTGATATGTACTCAAAGTGTGGGAGAATCAGAGACGCTCGTAAGGTCTTCGACTCTATGACCAACAGGGACGTCGTGTCATGGAACACGATGATCTCTGCGTACTCAATGCACGGTCTCGGCGAGGAGGCTCTGAGAACCTTCGAAAGCATACAAGAAACAGACACAAAGCCCAACGCGCTTACGTTCGTGGGCTTGCTCTCAGCCTGCAGCAACACTGGCTCGCTCGACCAAGGGCAACGCTACTTCGCCTCCATGAAAGAGGACTTCGAAATCGAGCCTTCCATCGAGCACTACACATGCATGGTCTCTCTCTACGGCAGATTAGGCCATCTACAGATGGCTGTAGACACAATAGAGCAGATCAACTCGGAGCCCAGCGTCATGGTGTGGCGGGCCCTACTCGGGGCGTGCGTGGCCCACAACAACGTCGAGCTGGGAAGGTTCGCAGCTGAGAAAGTGCTCGAAATGGAGCCTCAAGACGAATCAGCCTACGTCCTACTTTCGAACATATACGCCACAGCCAAGAGGTGGGACAACGTGGCGTCTGTTAGGAAGAGGATGAAAAGGGTTCGGGCGAAGAAGGAGCCTGGGCTGAGCTGGGTTGAAAGCCAAGGGATTGTGCATTACTTTGCGGTGGGCGAGGATTCCCATGAAGATATGAAGCTGATAAGAGGTATGCTCGAATGGATGAACCTTCGGAGCAAGAAGTTGGGCTATGAGGCGAATCTTGGCGCTGTTTTGCTCGACGTTGAGGAGGAGGAGAAGAGAAGGATGTTGTGGCTTCACAGCGAGCGAATAGCGCTTTCTTTTGCGCTCGTTAGGACGCCGAGTGGAAGCCCCGTAAGGATAATCAAGAATCTGAGGATATGTGTGGATTGCCACGTGGCGATCAAGTTTGTGTCGAGGTTGGTTGATAGGGAGATTGTCGTGAGGGATATTAATAGGTTTCATCACTTCGAAGGTGGCGCGTGCTCTTGCAATGACTACTGGTGAGTGAGTTGAGGTTTTGTTGTTTGTTAAATTAAAGAGATTATTTGTTTTTATCTTTTTTCCCATAAAAGTCAAAGGGAGGGTTGCAGAAAAGAGAAAGATTCAGAAGAGTTGTATCGCATCGCAAGTTGTAGCATCACCTTTCTTACTAGTCGATATTGTAATTATTGTCGGGCCCAATCTTGTAATTAATTTCATTTGAAGATGATCAATCTTCAGAACCCATTTAATTATTTTTGTCATAATTTTTTAGTCACAGCATTTATTTGTCTTTCTTACAGAGTCTTATTCTTGATTATTGTCAAGATTATGTGTAGGTAAGCCCTTTGGGTTTTGTTTTCAAGCTAAATCCAAAATTATTCGCTCAAAACTTATTTATATATATAGGTAGGAAGACACAGAAGACAAAATCCTCGACTGGGCAGATGAGCACCATTGAAATCACCTTAACAGAAAACAGCCTTTCTCCAAAATGGTGGAAAGGAGCTCTAAAAGGTGGTAAAACAGCAGAAATAGAAGAAGCAAAGGCATCAACATGAGGCAGATGAAAAAGGCGGCAGACGCACAAAGCATCAGCCCAAGGCACATCCCGAGGAGCAGAGAAGCGAAGCTCGCCGGACCCATCTGCTGAAAAGATGGTCGCCGCCTCTCCGGCGACCCACCTCCGCCGAGAAGGGAGCGCACCGCTTCCGAAACTAGCTCGTACAAGATGTCGGACTTGTGATCTTCTTGTTGTTGACTCACTGTCATCTTTAAGCAGAAAACAGACAAAATAAGAACCCTTCTTTTTTTGTCACTTTCGATGATGGTGAGTTTTTCACTTCAACCGTCGTCCTCTCTGTTCATTTATAGAAAAAAAGCAGAACCCACTCAGCGAGACAATCAACAAGCATTGTGGTTGAGTTTAGTGGATATATATTTATTACGATTGATAGCTACGTTTTTGGTGTGAAGATCGACGAATAAAACAAAGTTCCATGGCAAACGTGGAGAATATTTATTTCCCCCACTTCATAAAATAACAAGGAAAAAATAAACATGGCATGCCAGCCTATTTTAAATTCTGTATGAAAGAAAGCCAACCACATATTAAGAAGTTATTCACGCGAGGCCCTTGCCACTGACTCGATCCTTTGGATCAGGCTACACACCTCAAAATTAATATTAATATATCACCCGTTTTTATTTCTTACATCTTTATTATAGATATGTGACTTGAGCTATGTATTTATTCAAGCACAAACATGCATATATGAGCATGCACACGAGAGAATTACATTACATCTCCAAAGCGCCAAGGGAAAAGAAAAAAAAAAGCATCACACACACACACACACACACACTAAAGGCAAAATCCCAAAAAACCAAACGCTTTTATTATAACTGAAGATATCCCAAATCGCCATACTAACAAGCAATATATTTAGGAAACTATTTGCTTTTTTTGTCCCTCATGTTTCAATTAATATCGTTGGACAGCTTCGATTCTTCGAGCTTGAGTCGCTCTTGGAATCGAGAGATATAGCTCGTAGCTCTCTCGTCGACACGCTCGTCGCCTCTGCCTCCCTTTGGCCCGTGATAATACTCATCGGAGCCGCCAAATCCACTCTCGTTTTTACTATCCCTGCCCTTAAACGTAACCGTTTTGATCGAAGGCTGTGAATTAGCTGCCATGCGTTTGACCGGAGGCTGAGTTGGCGCTTTGGTTGCTTTGTAGAAAGACATCATAAGCTTGCTCTTCATCATACCGCCGCCGCCGCCGCGTTTGTGTCCAAAGACTTCCATTATGTTGTTAGTGTAGTAAGTGATTTACTCGACAAAGTGGTTTTGAGTTGAGGTTAAGGAGATAGATCAATCTGTCTTATCTTATATATATGTGCGTGCGTGTTTGTGTGAAGTTTAAGCAAATGAAAGGAGTTCATATTTTAACTAATCTGGTTTTGTTGGATAGAAATGAATCTTGCACGTATTTTTTACTATTTCAGTTGAGGCTAATAATTGAGTTGGGTCGATGAGATTCTGCGTTTTTACTTAGTTTAGTGAGACGTGATCGCTTTCCAAGATATGGATCGGGAGTAAAATTGTAGACAATTAGGTAGGAATATATGTCCTGTTGATCAACTTTTCGGCCATGTATTGCATTTTTTTTTTTTTTTACTTCTTTAATAACAACTATTAAATAAATAGTACAGCAAATAGCATGCATCATCTGCATCAGAGGGTGAAAAGAAAAAATATTTCGAGATTTAGGTGTTGCGTACTTGTGCTGTTATTGCCTGGGACTCCAAAATCTTTTTGCTATCAATGTAGTATTGATTAGGATGGTTGATACCAGAGTCGCAAGAAGCCCCATGAACGGCCTCAAATGTAAGGGTGCATGCCAACTGCAGAAATTAACAACCTTTGTTTATAATAATAACACTCAGCAAATCGTTGCGAAAGATCTTGGAAAATAAAGAAATTCTAACAACGTATTCGACCTGGTAATGTTTGTTCCGCACTTTATCCACAACGTCCTCAAGTGCACGGCTGCCCACACCCATCTTGTTAAGAGCAGCCCTGAGGTTATCCTCACTGCATAAACAGGGCAATGAGGAAGCAAATCAGATCAGAAAGTACGAAGAAATTCGCCCGGTAAAAAAAAAAAAAATCAACCTGAAATGACGATAAGGGCACCCATGATGATCGCCTGCTCCTGGTGTGGAGGATATTATCTTTTGACAAGAATAGGGTGTGTAATCCTGCATATATTGATAAGAAGAAGAAACTATCAAGATGTGAAATACTACAGCAGATTATTCAAAAGTGATAGTTTGTATGGTATAAGAAAAATGGACGAGTATATGTTATAATGATTGAGGAAAGGAAGGAGATTAAATACCGTCCGTTTCCCTTCCTTTCCATAGTTGTGGCGTATGCTATATGCATATTCCTTGTCAAACTTTTCGGCCCCGACCTGGATAGCAGAACAGATATAAGAAATAGTAAACAAGGTAACGCATTTTTGCACTAAACGCTGAAGCTGAATAAGTCGAACTTGAAATAGAATTATAGCATGTAGGACACCTTTCGGGAGAATTCTGATTTCCAGAATGCAAGGGCGTCTTCCAACTTGAGCCCAACACCCTAGTCATATAGTTGATAATTGTCAGTTCCAGAAAAGAAAAATTGAAGCTCTGTACTGTTTCCAGATACTTTTCAAATATAAGGCATGGTATCTGGTATACATATCAAGCATGGTAATCGTTACAGATAAACACTAATTAAAAAGTACCTTGAGAAAGAGACCTAGTTGCATTCGTCCTCCATGCTTCAAGTGATGATCCTCCCTTAGCTGCACAAGGAAGCATATGGTATGGAAAAAAGATTCCAAAATCAAAGAAGGATAGCAAAATCTATTTCCAAAAAGAAACTGTTACCTTTGCAAACAAGTGACGCATGCAAAGAGGGAAAGAACTTCTGGCGACGTGGTCAATGTCTTTCAATGATATATCAGCGTATTCCTTTGGCTGCAAACATAGGGAATGAACAGAATTGATGAACGAGATTGAACCTCAACTACAGGTAAGTCAAAGCCGTAGGTTGTAATATCTCCCTTTCAATTACCTGGCTGTAATCATGACCTAAATAGCTTGTGGACAGTGCCTCAACAATCTACATGCGAAGACAAAACTTCAGATACTATAAAATTCTGAAAGTGATAATAACAGAACAAATCGTACAGGGGTCAGTCGGTCCTTCTCTTGCTCTCTAATTGTTGATGTCCATTTTCTGAAAAAAATTGCAGGTTAGAAAGTCATCAAACCAGATCTGGTGACAAAAAGAGGAAAATAATTCTTGAAACCCGACAAACTTTATTTTAGTAATCCCATTTATCAAGGAAAATTTGTAAAAACTACTTGTTTCTTCTAAGTCAATGCTCTATAAAGTGTTCAACAGCAGAGATAAATTACTCACTGAATTGATCAGACAAAACATATAACTGCAAACCAAGACATAAAAGGAACCTGTTTGTCAGTACAAGTGCTTTTGATAGATGGCTGCGATAATGAGTAGCGAGCACAGAAATAACCTGAAAAAAGAATAATTCTATCACGATTGATGAAATGACGAAGTTCAAAAGCTACTGAGAAAGTCATTGAACACCATGTTTTCACCTGATTCGTAGCAACATATGCATAACCTTTCATGATAAACACTCTACGACTGGCAACAAGGTCAGAAACTTGTTCGAAAGGTACCTTAACGTAAACAAAGGAGAAACAAAAGTTTACAAAGTTGAATATCAACCAGCAGAAGTCATTGATAAATATTTTCATATAGTTGATGAATCTTTCACGAAATTCTAGTGCCTAGGCTATCTTATTTACGATGAATTTTGAACATCCTTCATTCCTGCAAGCTTAATGCAAAAGCATTTGAAATACGGGATAACAGACGCCTAACTTTACCTTGTAATATACGTTGTCGCCTGCAACGTCAAATAAAAAAAAGATATAAGTGAGACTGAAGTGCCGACGAAATATGATTGATTATATATTGAATGTTTTTAATGTCCTAAGCAGAGACCAAGGAATTACCGCTGGATAATGATTGACCAGTGGAGCGTATTACTTGGTTCAACCTGTCTCTTACACTCTGAAAGCAAATCAAGAAAGCCTTATATCATGAATATTAGGTCGTACATTGGAATATCAAAAGGAGCTCGTGCATATGGTAATATTTTAAATCGATGAATCAAGAACTTAAATTAGCACTTTTCAGTACATAACAGATAAATTACCTCGTATTCTGCACTGCCTACGATTTTGTAAGGCAGATCAAACTCCGCTAATAATGCCCTCTGCAGAGAAAAGGCGGTAAAATAAGGTGAATTAAACAGATGAAAAAAAATAGTAAAATGTGCATCATAGCTGATCAGACTATACAAGTGGCCAACCACACCTGTGCTGCAGGACTCTCAGATTCAAAGCGGTATCGGAAAAGTATTGTCTCCATCGAAAGAAACCACTTTCTTAATTCTTCCCTGCAGTATATAAAAGAACACTGATTTATTACATATTCTAATTTGACAGAATCAGTGACTTGAATGAGGAAACTGAAAAGAGATCAAGTAATCAATGCAATAGCTCACTCTCTGCAGTAGACAAGGCGTAAAACAAAATGTGAAATGATATCCTTGTTCAAAACTTGAGATGGGTCTGAGTGCCTCATATTAACCTTCAATAATTCCTTAATCTGTTACATTACAGATGTAAATCATGTAACTAAGGAAAAGAAACCCCATAGACTTTCAGAAATCCATATACTGCACGACAGATAGATAATAACAATGACAGTCACAACAACATCAGCATAACGTGAATAATCAATGAAGGTTAACATCAGCAACAATGATAACAATATTGTACCAATATTTCCATCTCGTTGTGTTTCTTCCCGCGGGATAGTCCATCTGATATCCCTTTCAATACTGCACCAAAGAATTAAAAATAAACAGATGCCTTAGATTTCATATACTATATATAAACAAGTAATGCAACAAATTGATAATAAAAACAGAGTAACCGCACACCCAAAAAACAAATTAAAAACAGAATATGCACAAACACAACATCTATAGAGGAACACGAACTATACCTCGAAGCCGATGAATTGCGTAAACCTCGAAATCTTCAAGCCTAACTTCGAGGTCCGGTGCAGACCGGTAAAGCGGCAGAGTCAAAACAGCGTCGTCCACTGTGGATTTCCTTCGAGATCCAACGACTTCCATAGCGACTGATTATCAATTTTGACCGTTCGGATACGAAAATGAACGAAGAAGATGGCAGTGAAAGGATGATTGAGAATGGAAACTCTACCTCCATTGGCGGGAAATACTGAATCCCTTCCCTCCACACACAACGATTTGGGCTTTAAAGGCCCAAACTTGAATAAATCATTTAAATCTTTCAGCTTTCGTTATTGGGCCAATATTGGACCTGTAACTACAATAGGACCATTTTCTGCCAGAGGCAATTATGATTTATAATAAATCTAATTGCAATATATATATAATTATATATATATATATGGTTTAGGCCTATATATATGTAACTATAACTGACATCATCATACGTGTGAACGAAGTTATTAGCTTAATGACGCAATTACAGCGGCTGTAAATTACCAAGCTAGCCACCTTTTTGTCTTAGGGATGGTAAATCAAGGGCTGTTTAAATGCCATTAAACAAGGTTTGGCATAAAATAATTAACCAAACCTCAATAGTTAAGACAAGCTTGTCCTAACTTTCTATAAATAAACCTTAATTGGTACAATCGTTTCTTACCATTATTTATTATTTACTCATATGATCCCCACATTATCTGAAAAAATAAAATTAATTCTATGTTTTATTGTAATTTTTTAGTTTCATCTAACTTCGAGACTGTTGAAATTCCTGTGGCTGGTAAACGGTGTTAGATATTTTTCTGGTCATATCATATTGTTTGGTCAGTAGAGTAGGCATAGTAAAAATACTTCACGTATTAAATGCACAATCAATTATCCGAAAAAAGGATATAATTAACTTATATATTCATGAGTTTGGCTTTAGACTCATATATTTAAACGGCCTGCTGGGATTTTTTTTTTAATCAACTTGATTTGGTTTACACGGTTATGATGATACAATTTTACAATAATTGATTAATTTATTTACTAGGGGTGGGTAAGAAATACTTTGTATATTATCAATAAAGATAAAAAAAATTTAACTAAGAACAAAAACCGACAGTAGCAAAGAGACAAAAAAATTGTTATGTAAATACGATTTATAGAAAATTACAGAAGGAGACTCATTTCCATCTCACTGTTTCCACTTGTTTCTGCCTTGTGCCACTTTTTGTCAGAAACAAATATGCAAAATATGTTCGTCCTTTGGCTACAGCACAATCTCGCCCGTCCATGTCACCCTTCGCAATATCCCAACCGTTGATTAGTAATTGGACTTTTATGGCCCTCACCGTTAGCTATCGTGGACGCGCGCACACTCCATCGCCACCCCACACCCCCAACGCTATCATGTATAAGAAGCACAGAGCGCACAGTTGCTCACGTTATTATTATTGCCTTGCCACTCACTTCCTTTTAACTTTGCACTTTCTTCTTTTGGCAAACAAAGAAGTGATTGATTTCCTCTTTCTATCCACACTGCGAACAGTATTCAACACTCCATAGGCACGCATAGCTAGCTGTTTTTGAATCGCAGGCAAGTCTCAGTGAAGCAACGCATTGGTAAGTTGAGCTTTCTTTGATTTTTCTGCAGTAATCATTGGTGTTTAGGGCTTTCGGGTTATGCTAGATAGCTAGCAAGCAAAACGTGGTTTCTGCTCTGCTGATTCCAATGTGTATATATCGTTGGCAGAAGAGGAATAATATTATATCTTTTAACAGAAGTGATTGATTGGCATCTGAAACACTTTCCTTAAAAAACGGATGATTAAGCTTTGTTACATTTGGTAAAAGGGATGTTGTTTACTTTTGATGACTACACTTTCTCGTTTTAGTAACTTTCTTTTTACCTCTGTGATGGTGATACCTTGCGACTGAGGTGTTTCCACGTCGTCCGCGTGTATTTTTTTCCTTATCCGTGTTTTTGCGACGTCGTATCCGAAGTTTTTCTCTGCTTGTTGCTTGGTTTGGTTGTTGATTTCGATGCTCAATTCTAATTAGAAAAATGTTATTTATGTTGGGGAACCATAAACAGTAAACTGCCACTATCAACCACCAGTACGTTTTATTTGTTTTATATTCAGGATGTTCAACTCAATGAAGATCTTGTCTGTGCTATAGCCTATAAGCATGAGTAATTTCTTTCTTTTGTACTACTTTCTGTGGTAAAGCATGTAAGAAGCCTTTGAAATCAGGCTTACTTTTGACAGATTTTTACTGCTTTCCAAGTATATATGGTCCTCCTATAAAGAATTTTAACTGTCAGGATTCAGGTGTGAGCGTGACTTCATCGAGTGACATGTTTGGGAGAAGGAAGATTTGTTGTTGTACATAGTTATCATAAGCTTTTTTTAAATATTTAGATTATGTATGGAACTGTTCTCTGGTAATTTTTAAGTATATTTTTTGGCTTTATACTACTAGGCTACAAGTCGTTGAAAACGACTTAAGAAGAGTCCGATTTATGCATCTAGTTGTATTTTTTTCTCCAGACCTCTCATATCGGTTGAGCTCGTCTTTTAGTTTCTCTCTGTCTGGTCTAATTCTTTAACAGATTAGTAGGCGAAGAGCATCGACTTTTGGGTAAAGATAAGAGGGCGATAGAAAAGGTGGGAAAGTAAGAAATTTTGAAGAGGTTGTTAGAAAGAAGAATCTTTTTAGGGATAGTTTAAGCAAGTTTTCTTCCTTTTTCGTGCCAGTACAAAGATGGAGGTTTCGGGTGGTGGGTATTACACACTAGTTTTGAAGTAAAGAGATTTAGTTATCTGGTCTGGCTAAGTAAGGTGCGCTGAAGTTGGAAACTTTGCTATTCACCTTGCGTAACCTTATCTATATATGAATAAGGAAAGCTGGTGCTCTGTTCTTGACTGATGCGCATGATTTGAACATATCATAACTGTTGAGCCTTCGGTTATCGTCTTGTTTTGTAATTCGTGTTGTGGGCTTAGGTTATAGTACTGTTTACTTCTTATTGGGGGCAGTTGGTGATTTTATTATCCAATCGTAAGTTCTGAAATTGACTTCCATCGTTTGTGGCTTTTGTATTTGAGGGTCTAGTACGTGTTCTTCAGATGAGTTATATACTGTTGTTCAAGCCTGTTGTTTCAGGTAGTTTGCTGCTCTTTCTGACCTTCTTCTTCTTATTCTTCTTCCCTTTTTGAGTGTTCTTGTTAATGTTTGATTGATGATCTCTTGAGAACCTTTTGTTAATTCGGAAACCAAAAATATGTGGAATAACTTAATCTGTCTGAATTCTTAGATTGGACTTGACTTTGTGTTTCACAGATCTAAGTGTATGATGCTTTCAGCGTACAAGGCTCAAACAACTTTGAGATTAGATGGGTCATCTCTTTGACATGGAGTGGAACACAAAATGGGATTGGGATAACTACAGCGCATTCGGTCCAAAGCCGCTCGAAAGCCCCAAGAAGATGCAGCAGTTAAGTGATTGGATGATAGGTGATGAAGGAGACGTTGATGCTAGGTCTTTCAATCTCTCAGGTGGTGCTGGTGTTAGTAACTGGAATGTTTCTTCATCAAAGAGCTCAGTTTCAGCTTCAACTGATACTTCAGCAAAGATGGGACATCAAACTTCAAGCTCTTGACATTCGACAACTGTCTGAGAAACATAAGCAAGCAAGGTGAGATAATAGGATCCGAAGTTTCTGGAAATTCTCCGCCATTCGAGGCTTCTGTTGGATCTGTCGAACCTTCGATTGCTTTGGAGCTAGGAAAACGCACATTCTTTGATAACAGTGTTAAGACTCCATCTGTGTCTGGGACGTCTAGTTCTTCGTGTCTGAAGAAACTGAAATCGTCTACGCAGAACATTCCCATACCTCGCTGTTTGGTCGAGGGCTGCAATGCTGACCTTGCTGTGGCTAAAGAGTATCATCGAAAGCACAGAGTCTGCGATAGCCATTCGAAATCACCCAAGGTTATCATCAGAGGTCTTGAACACCGCTTTTGCCAACAGTGCAGCAGGTAAATTTTGCAAGGAAGTGGCCGTATTTTTACGTAGCCACATTATTACTGTTTTTGGTTAACAAATCACAAGTCTTGAATTGTTATTATCTTGGAAGGTTCCATGCTCTCTCTGAGTTTGATGATAAGAAGCGAAGCTGTCGTAAAAGGCTTTCTGAGCATAATGCTAGGCGACGCAAGCCACCTCCAGACGCTATTCGCTTTAATTCCACGGGCTTTTCTCCATCATTCTATGGTATCCGAAAAAATCCGAAAAATTCTATTATTCGAGATTCTTTTTTTTTCTTTTACATGTAAAGATCACAAAATTTCCTTTTCTTTCACAGGCTCTGAAGGTAGGCAACAGATGAGTTTCTTGTTGAACAACACTCTGCTTATTCAACCCCGTACTACTTCTTCTCCAGTATTCAGCTCCAAATTCACAATCACGAAAGGATCGTCGTCGTCGAACTACAGCGGCGATGGAGGCGACCACAATGAGCAGTTCCACATGTTTGGAGTGAAAACTCCTCAACGCCCCATCGACACACACGGTGGAAAAGCCAATGGACTGACCGTCTCCAAGAGAAACGCGCATAAGTTCTCAAATCCAGGTCAGATTTATCTAACTCAGTCTCCGTGTACAAAATATCGCCATTCAAGTTATCCCAAAGTGTTCGTTAAAACTCCTCACAGGCTCAAAGGGAAATCCGATCTCGTCCCACTTCAATGCTGCAGCATCAGCATCGGAGTGCGGGCGTGCTCTCTCTCTTCTGTCAACAACAACCTCCTTACCCTGGATTATAACTGGGCAGCATCAACCAGCAAATGATCATCAGTCCATCGTTAACATGATGATGCCCAGCAGTAGTAGTGCTGCTACTGCAAACCATCAGATTCAAACTATCCCAGAAGGCGTACCACTGCACTCTTCTCCTCACGACCTTTGGCTTAGCAGCAGAAACCATCGCAGCAACACCTCTACCGTAAGTTTTCAGGAAAGCCATCTGATCTCCACGCCTCCTTACGAGGCTGACTTCTATTCCAACATGTTGAACTGACCCGCCTTGCAGAAGTCGGTTAATTCATGTGTTTGCTAGAAAATGTTACGACTTCGTTCGGGGATATGTTTAAGAACTAGGTTTATTCGACGGAACATTGCTGCTTACAAGGATTTTTGTCGAATTTGCTGTCTTGACTTTGTTAATTCGCTTTGAAAGCTTTTGGTAATATTTTTCTCCTACCCCTAAAAAGATAATCGAGGTAATAGACCGTTGATATTTGAAGGTGTTACTGTTAAGCCTTTATTGTAATAAATGAGCGATTGGTTTAGTGTGACGAAAATGTCTACTACGATGATGCTTGACGAGTTCGGTCCCCTTCCATGGTAAACAGAAAATGGAAACTAATACCAACCCATGTCAAGAGAGTCGAATTTTCATGGACAAGAACTTCGTACGCTTTTTCACAGAGAACGGAAGTCAAATCGAAACTAACCGACCTGAGGCACTAAGGCTGCCCACAAATGCCTTTCGTAATCGAATACCATGCGAACGAACACTCAGCACCAAAATACCTCTTACGATGAAGGCAAAACTTATTACCCAAATGAAATCAAAGACCATAATATGACATCAAAATTCAAGAATCCGACAGTGAACAAGTAGTTGGACACATGGCGTTCAACCTCATAAGGAGGAAGACTGCAGTGTACGATTACATTATTACAACTCGAGATGTATTGTAACAAGACAAAGTAGGCGACGACCTCTGCAACGACGGACGACACAATTGGACTGACTCTCAGACACCCGACACTGAGCAACGGCGGACAACGACGCTGACCTTCCCAAACATGTCTAGTACTCACTGGAACAGTAGGCCACTTTCATCAATTATTTGAAAAAAAAAAGGAATGTAGAAGGAATAGAGATATAAGAAATTTCACACCAACTAGTGAATTTTTTACACTAACTTGCAACTTTAGGTATTCGAAGAGATTATTGTTTTTACATGTGTACAGGAGATCAAGAGAACAAAATTGCTGTAAGGCCGATTTAATACAGCATAAACACAACGCATGACAGACCTGATCATTTTCATTAGTAGCTTCTTGATGGTTAGCCTCAGAAGGCTTATCCGCGCCACAGTTCTGTCTGTTACATTTTGTCCTGAAAGGGTAGTTTATGTTGTTGCATTTCTCGCATTTCCAGCTTCCATCGGGCATGTCCGTTCCTGATTCACAATAGCGTTATCATGTCATAACATAAAGGGAAGCTCGAATACCATATGTCACAAGGGTGCTAAATTGTAATACTAACTTGGATTCTTGCCCGGTTTTGCTCCCTGCATTGGAAAGTTGCATAGGCAGTTAGTTGACAATGACAGAGAATAGGGGACTCGATACCATAACAATCAAGGATTCCATACCTGGGACCCCGGCCTAGGTGTGTTACACTTCCTCATGTTGCACACAGGTCTAAATGAAAAATTTACATTGCCACATTTGGGACAAGTCCAATCATTGTCACGAGTTCCATCTGTGTAGGTAGGTGTCGTGAATCCAAAACTTGTTAGAAAACAAAAGAGTGTCAGTGGAAATATATCCAGAGATGGACAGGCTACAACATACCACCAGATGCTCTCTGAGGTTTATCATCCGGGAAAAAAACAGGTCGGGAACCCTGCATATAGTAGCAAGAATATTATAGTAAGATAAATTTGCAACATATTTTTTAATTATATAGCTAGGGGAACAATGGGGACGTACAAAACAAGCATGGAAACAAAAAAGGAAAATCTGAATTGGTATAAGTTAACAAAAGATATTCACCAGGGAAGGACTCATGGGCAAACCAAAGCCATATCGGTCCATCAGAGGTGGCATGCCATAGATCCCGCCTACAAGGAATGGAAAGCCTTCAGACAACGTAAACCAACGATAAATCCAATTGGATGATGTGGATGGACGAAGAACATTTACCACTTCCCATAATCGAACTGCTTGCATATGGAGGGGGTGAAGATAAAGGCAATGGCCTGAATGGGCTACCTCCAGAAAGACGACTTCCGTAGTTGTATGGATAAACCGATCCCCCAGAGAAAGGCATATCATATGGAGTAATAGATGCCCCATTGAACAGTGAAGCACCGTACGGAGGTACACCCATATACACTGAGGAGGCTGCACCTGACCCTACAAAAGGAGCTGCAGCGGAGTACCCATGAGGTGCATGCATTGGCTTGGCAGCAGGTTTCTGTAATAGAAAGAAAACCAGATTATTTCTGAAAAATCCCAGCAACACTGAAATTTGAAAATAGCTACAACATCAAAGCAAGCATCAATAAGATGCTGTTTCCAGGGAAAGCTTCGAGAAATAACTCCGAAAATAAAATGCATATATCGTCATGTTAAAGAGAAATAACTTTGACAAAGTGTCGTATGACAAGCCGAAAAAATACAAACAGCGAAGGAAATTTTAGCAGATGCTACATACAGCAGATGTTCTTACAGCATTGTGATCAGATGGTCTAGATTGAGTGCAGTTCCGCATATTACAGGTTGTCCTAAACGAGAAATTCACATTGCCACAGCTAGGACATGTCCAATCATCCTCCCTGCGGCCATCTACAACAAAAAACAACATGCTCAAATAATCCACAAAACCGCTGATGTCTCCGACGATACCTGCGGTAATTAAAAATAACTGCATCACGTCAAAGGGTAAAGGATCCTACCATCTGTGCGTGCACGCTTAGCAGCCGATGTATTTCTACTATCAACCTGCAATTGAGCCAAAACACACATAACCATCGTCAATGTTAAGCACCAAAACAAATATATAGTAGATAGATCCCCATCATTGTTCCTTTTGCCAAATTACACCAAATAAACAACTAGATTCCAGGAAAACAACGATTCCTCAAAATCAATCCGTTACATAAAACTTGATAGAATCACTTAAGAACCTTGTGCGCTGAAACAACGGGCACAAGCAGATACGCGTAAAACTTGACACCAATTTATTCAATTAACAAATAACAACTACACGACGATGAAAAGTTACCTGAGACATGTCCGAAAAGAGAATGGAGCTTCAATTGGTAAAAGAGAAAGATGAGGAGAATTTTCCGCAGCTTGCTAGGGCTCGGACGGATTTAGAGAGAGAAGGTAAGCATGTGTGACCTGATTTCAGTTGAGTTCCATTTTAGTAGCCAAAAAAAAAATTATATTTTTTATGTGCCTACCGAATACGCTAATATTTGATCCTTCCAATAATTTTCTTAGTAGGATGGGAAAAAAAAAATGTTTTTCTTAGGGGGAAAAAAAAAGAAGGAAAACGCCCGCACGTGTTTTTGTGTCCCAACTCAAATATCTTTTTCGTTATGGATTGAAGGACCATTGGGTTCTCTCTCTCAGGCCCAATTAGCTCCATCTCAGGCCCATTGGTCTATCTCTCTCAGGCCCAATTAGCTCCATCTCTGGCCCATTGGGCTCTATCTGAGGCCCATAGTTGATATATAATTCATAAAAATGGTTTTGCTTGATATGATCGATTTGTAAATAGGCAGGCAGGCAGGCAGGCAGCACATGGTTTTATAAGCATAAACCAGAATTTTTTTCGAAAATCATAATTCATCATTCATTACGAGGGGCGAGAAGTAGAAAAAAGATGAACAGACAAACAGTCTTCAATTTTAAAACCAAGCCAAATCAAGAAAGAAAAAAAAAACTTCAGGCACTGTAACACATTAGTACACGTGTCGTGTCATGTGAATTCATCAATATAATAATTATATCGAGCAACGAACGTGGGAAAGGCGTCGGAAGAAGAGACGATGAGGAGAGCGATGGCAATGGTAATCATCAGACATCTACCAAACTGGGGCGGCTCGCAGGAAAACCACCCATCGCTGCTGCCACTCGTCGACGACGACGACGGCGACGATGGCAAGGGCGTCGTTGTCGGCGACGAAATCCCAGACGTATTTGTGAAGATGGCAGCCGCCGGCGAATTGGGAGCTAAACGCAGCAGTTCTGTTCACAAAAGAGAGACGAAAACGGTCATTTATGCATCTGAAAAACCCTAAAGAACGAATAAGAAGAAAAAACAGTACGGTTGGTTTTCGCTGCTTACTAGCGCAGTCGCTGATGCTGGCGTTGGTCATCTTACAGGCGGCGGGGAGCTGAACGAGGCGCGTCTCCTCCACGCCAAGGCTCTTCACGGCGGGGTTGGTGCCGTTGTGCACCTGCTGTATTATGTAACAGAGGCAAGATGGGTCGGCGTTCTTCAGCTCCGTCGCGGAGTCGCAGCAGTCTTTCGTCGGCGCGTTGGCTTTGCTGGTCGCAAAGGGCAAGCAGGGCATAACCTTCTGAAACTCCGCCGCACACTTTGCACCCGCGCCCGGCGAGTCGTCGGCCGCGGCAGCAGCTAATAGTCCGACCGTCGTTGCTACCATTAGCATGGCACCCAATAAGCAAGATTTCTTCATGCTATGGAGAGCACTGACGAAAGAAGTGAGTCTGTTTTCGTGGTTTTTTTTTTTTTTTTGAAATGATTTGCATGAAGATGGTAATACTAATAAGGGGAACTGAAGTAGTTGGGCATTTAAGGCGGACTCTGTGAAAAACTTCGTGTCCATATGGTGGTAGGGTAGTAATGGTAATAACTATACATAGTAATGGTATGTCTTTGCATTTATAATTAAGGTTCAGCTAGCTGTAATATTGTTGAGAAACTTTCTTATTGTCTTAGATTCGATTATGGGCTTCCACGTGGGAAGTGTAAGGTTTCAAGAACAGAACTCGACTTTCTACATTCTAACTTCGTATTGAGAAGTTGATGAGTGAAGAGGACAATAACAAGCAATTAGTACGTAGTAAGTAAGATCAAGATACAGCGTAAGAAGAAGAGGAGATTACGATTGGAGACAGAAAAAAGATGTTTATTTTTCATAAGAAATATTTCATCCTATCGTCTCTTCTCATAGCATTGTACACTGCTTGAACCTGAGAAGAAGAGCACTATCATCACTTTGTTATTATTTCGATCACCGTAAAGCAGCACATATCATACATACAATTCTATCGCGCTAACCTGCTCGCTGGAGAAAACCTGAACGGGCCCGATCTTGACGGATACGTACTTTCCACCCGAGGATATATTCTGCCGAACTTGACCCTAACATCCGACCAGAAACGCCCAATTCATATTTGTTCGACGTTTTTCTATCGTTAGGACATGAGGGAAAGAATTAGCTGCAAGAGTAAGAGATGAGGATATTGCCTACTTTGGGTATTTGCTGTTGAAGAACTGATTCAACGGCGACGACCATGGCCTGCACGAAATCGTCCCCGCCCGTTCCAATTGCTGTGAATCCTCTAACCGTTGGATATGAGTTCACCTGCGATTTTCTAGTACAGTTGATTTCATTCGTTTCGCTGATGCAGTAAACTAAAGAGTTTGATTCTTCCACACATATGCAGCGAGCAAACGCAGCCTTTGAGTTTGCGCAGAAACAGAGATGGTAGGCGTAAAACCGAAGAGCGAACCTTCTTGTCTAGAGTGAGCCATTCGTTGGTCGAGTCGTCTGTAACTGTACCTCCGATGATCATATTCGTAGTTTGTCCCACTCGTCCCTCTGTCTTCGATACTTCTGAAGATTATTCCCCAGACGAATAATTACGGTTAAGTATGAGATGAAATCGAACTGGCAACAATACCATCATTTTTTTCTCGGCAAGCATTGAATACAACTTATCACATCTCAGCTCATTCGTAAACAATCACGCAAACACAAAGCTCTGAAATATTTGATTAAACCTAACTGTTGCATGAATCTAACAGAAAATAGGGGCATTGTTTTTCTTTCTTTCGTACTCTGATATAATAGAAAATCAGACCATCAATTGATATGGTAACTTGCCTGAAATTGCCTTCAGAATAGCTTCTTGAGGAGGGCCCTGCTCGGAATCATCGGAGGATGAAGAAGGGGCATCGTTTCCATCCGAACATTTGGCCGAAAAACGGCGAATTTTCGCTTTACAGGAACAATTTGGAATCTGCTTCGATGCCCTTGAAACAAATTGTACGTTGAAGGGGCAATTTCTAGTCGCAATAGGCCGAGATAGTAACCCTAGTTCCGTAATAGACACGGCCCTCAACGCAGTCCTGAACGCAATCGCCATTCTTGACTGAGAGGTATTCTCCAATTACCTGCGTTTTCAGTCTTGCGTTTATCTAGTTGGAGTTCAGACATTCATCTGTTCGTTTCTTTTCCGCAAGTCAATTGCATTACCTACAATCCACGATTACTATAATCGTTGGCTTACTGCTCAGCGATTCTAGTAAAAAAGTAGATAATGTAGATCATAGCCCTCGTTAAAAATTGAGAAAGTCCTAAGGTAATGATTTTTCTACACATAAGTACATTATTCGGTTTTTCTTCTTCCGTAATCGAATCGCGGTTCGCTTATTCGAAATTCTTGTAAAATGATGTAAGTATCTAATGTAATAGTACCCTGTCAGGTATATAGGAGAATAAATGCACCTATACCCGATCGCTCGAAGTAATATAACAGAAATCGTATGCTACATTTAGGTACGCTATGACACAGATATTGCGTAGGTACGTATGCTACACTATATCTTATGGTTATACAGTATAGGTATACAACAAGTTAAATTACCGATTATTTTTGACATGGGTACCTATTAAAAATTTTAGTAGTATTTATACGCTATTTAAATACAAATAAGGTAAGGATCGTGCTAAATAATAAAAATAAAGACAAAAAAGGGGTCAAAAAACGTATAGAATTCTAGATGGGAACACAAAACAAAAAATATCTATTGAACTAACTATCGTCATAAAAAAAATCAAAATCGATCTGTGCAACACGTTTATGCAAAACTGGACAGGCGGACAAAAGTGGAAGAACGGCATACAACACTCCAAAAGCAAGAGAAACGCCCAACACTTTCCCCAATACGTTTGCGTGTACTCGTCAACCACCTAACGTCACCATTATATAAACAAGCCGAAGACCAGACACCTCTTCTAATCTCTCTTCCCTTCCTCAGAAGAAAAGAAATCGAAAATCATTTCGAAACAAACGAACGACGTACAACCTTTTTTCTTGCAAATTCATGGATCCGATGATTCTATCTCAGGTCGCCACTGGTCTCAGCGTTTTGACCGGCGCAGTCCTCGTCAAGCAAGCCATGGACAACCACCTCATGGGTCCGGGTCGGGTCCCCAGATGTCCCAGGTGCAACGGCACGGGTCGGACCTCGTGCATGTGCGTGCGGTGGTCAGACGGAGACTACGGCTGTCGAACCTGCGCCGGCTCGGGGAGGACGTCTTGCAGCAGCTGCGGCGGGTCGGGCACCGGCCGGCCCATACCCGCCCAGATCTCCGTTCGCCCGCCGCCTGTTAATCGCTCTATGTGAGGAGTATTGCGCGTTTGATATTATAATATGAGCTCGCTTTTCTTTTGGGTTTTTATTCCTTTCGCCTGTCGTTTGTATGTAGAACAGTAGTGGCCATTGTTGTTAGTACAGGAGATATATCAATAGGGGTGTAATGAAAATTTAGCTGCAGCAATGGTATTTTTTTTCACGGGAAACTCTTGAGATCTAAATATATATCATGTTGACAGGAAACTAATCTCAAACCTCAAACTCAACATATGACAAGGACCAAAAAACACAGTTCACAGCACTAAATCGCAAACTCAGTCTCCACCATTACCTTATACAGAACCAGAAAGACCTTCTACATATTATCAGATAATAAGCACCCATATATAAAGCAAAGGCAGAGCAGAGCAGCAACACTCTATTCGCTATCGCTGGAGCTTTCGCCCGTGTCGTCCGTTTTCTTGCTCGCGCCCTTCTCAGTTTGCTTATAAGCCTTGTTTATCTCTTCGATGGGCACCAAAGGAACGTAGGTGAAGACTCCATACCCTTTCCCTGCCATGTCTATGACAAGCTTGTTGTACTTCTCGGACAAGTGAAGGGCCATTTCGGGAAATCCTCGAAGGGCGGGATACTTGTTCAGTTTGGACCAGACGAAGGCTAATTGGGTCACGGCGATGCGCTTGGAGATGGTACCAGCTCGTGATATTGCGGCCAGCGGGCCCGAGACCTTGGCTTCGTCTGCTACGTCTTGGGTTACTTTCGACGCTTCGATGAGGATTAGTTTGGCCTTGTGGGCTAGTTTCTTGACCGTGGGCGGTGCGTACTCATCGAACTTGACGGCTGCTTCACCCACCTGAGAGAGACAAAAGGAAGTATTGTGAATTGCGCAGATGCTCAAGGGAGCGAACACAGTTCTTGTTCGCAAAGCATACGTATCTCCGATTGTAATACAAGAAAGTGTGAAAAGCAAGCCAACTGCAGATTACATCGATCGATTAGAAAAAAAAAATATACTTGGTAAACATGTACAGATCGTATCAGCTTTTATAAACACGGTGCAGAGATTACATCATCATCGTCGTCATGATCATCATCAAATCAATCATCATCATCATCACCATCATCTTATGCAAACAGCCAATCACGATTTTATATTGCATAGATCGGCGGGAAAAATTGAGGCTTAAAAGGAAAACGCAGATGAATTGATTTATTACCTTGCGATCGAGGAAGACGAGAGTACTATCAGGAACACCTCTGAATCTTTCATAGACTGGACGCACGACAGATCTAACAGATTTCTCCACGCTCTCGACCTTGGGCTTTGCGGACCCAGAGTTCTGCTTGGCGTAGTCGTAGACGCTGCTGACCAAAACGACGGCGTTGAGAGTCAGTACCCTCACGAATCCCAGGTACTTGAGCTGCACGTGCCTGTCTTCCACCGCACCAACCTAACAACAACAGAGTGAAATGATTCATCAGAAGAATAAAAAGAAAACGACGCCACTGAAGCGAACGAAGGAAACAGACCTGAGATGAAGCCATGCTCGTCGCCTGTTGTTGATGATCCAATTATATATAATATTTTAGCCTTTCGCTTCCTATTAGATCCGATTATTTATGCGTTCACCGATCGAACGATGGATCTTCGTCTTGGGCGTTACGAACTAGGAGGACAGTTGCAGTATTGGAGTGAGGAGGTTGGGCGGATTTACTTAAATTAAACGAGCGAGGGTAGTATCGGAATAGAGCATGTGACACGTGTCGTTTCGAGAGTGTGGAAGTTTCTGGATAATCGGGGAAATGTCTCATAGGCATTGGCCAGCAGCAATTTATTATGAGATCATTTTCTTAGCCACTAAGTAACTACCATCGTCGAAATAATAACCCTTCGTTTAACTTCTTTCGCCAGCACAGCACACTTGGAAAGTCAAAATACAATCGAATTTACTACGAGACAAATAAACGTAAAAGTACTGCCGAACGAGACGCAGAAAGCTTCAACACTTGTGGCGCTTGGCGTATTGCACGATGGGTTCTTTGACCTGGGAAGAAATACTCTGTTAGGGACTAAAGAAAATGTTATAAGCATATATGCATGCACGGGGAGATGACTTTACCTACCTTGCTTGCTTTACGAAGCACGTTATTGTCCTGGGTTGGCATGCTGCTATCCGCGTTGTTAGTAGTATTTCTGCCGCGGTCAGCCCCAGGCGCAAAGCTCTCCCTAGAAGCCGCTGGCTGCATTTAATTTTATTTATGAAAAATTTAAGAATCACAAATAGGTAAAAAGGAAAAAAAAAAAAAAGGAGCTGATGATTCAATTCTACTCTACCTCCTCAGGCCTACTGGTCGGAGTTATCCCGCCGTGTTCTCTTTTCCTATTATTAACGCCGTTCTCAGTCATAGCAGCAGCAGAGTCAGTGGGGAACAATGCATTCGGCGGCGATCTGCCTCTTGTGCGTGTGATGTCCGAACCGATCGAGTGGAGGCCGCCACACGTCGACCAATCCTTCTGCTTGTTTCCTATCACTCCAAAGATAGTTAAATAAAACACAATGGTTGTTTAGGATATATATTTAATGATGATGAATTCGAGAGCTAGACAACCAATGGGCTCGATGTCTTGAGGCTTGCTCTTGCTCTTCGCTTCATTCTTATCCAAGTCCTGGAGTGGAGAATGAAGAAAAAAAACAAACACTGATGAATTTTGAAAAACAAAGAAGAAACGAAAAAAATGATGTGAGATGAATACGCACCATGGCATCCATGTCCAAGAGTCTTGTGACCTCGGCCAGCTTGCTCTTGGCAAGATCAGAGTGAATCACCCGTTTTCCTATAAAAATATTGGACTTTTTACTGTCAGTTTATCATACAACTACTCGGCCTCTGTTGTGTTTTTTTTGTTCTTTTTACCTAGTCTCCTGTTGCTACTGGCCTCAAGAAAGCCATCATGTGTCATCTTGTCAATAAGCTTACGAGCCATAGCCAGATTAGCTACTCCGTCCAGCATGCTTTGAAGCTTAGCTATTGTTATGTGTTGCAGCGGAAGAGTGTGATATAAAGCCTGAGGACAGAAACCACATTTATAAGTAGGAGGGATAGTTAAGACTTTCATATAACTGTTCAAATAATGGAAAAGAGAAAGAGACAGTACCTTCATGTACATGAGATCATCACCTGAATTACCAGATTTTCCATCATTTAGCACCAATTTTCCATCGAGTTCTTCTTTGACAGCATCAAACTCGTAATCAGATTTCTGAGTATTCAGATTCGAACCATGAGAGACACCATACGAAAATCTAAAGATTCTCTAAAATCATTAAGGTCGAAAAGAGAATGAAAGCCAACCTTTTTCTTATTAATAGCAAAAGTTTCACCGGCACCTTTTGATATAAGGCCTTCCATCACGAGCTTGTCCAGGATATCTGAATCATTGGGGACCAAGTTTCAGCAGAGGATAATTTGACAATGTAAGGAACTTATATCCATCAGTCAAGGATGGAAGACTTCGTGTGATGTACCTTCAATCAAGACCTGCATCATAAAAAACCATTGATTTCAGACAAGCAAAATTGGGTGCTCGAAAAACCAGCTGAGGTTTTTTTTTTTCAGTTTCCATTGTCAAAAAAAGAGAAGAACTTGATCATACTTACCACAGAGATGTCAGGGAAATTTGCGAGGACATTGGTGAATTCAAATGTACCAAGGTGGTATGAGCTGATCCAGTCCCTGAGCCTACCCATCTGCTGTTCATCCTCTGCTGGATCCTGGGTATCATCTGAAGGAGAAATCGCGCATTAGAGTAGTTGCTGATTTTACTCAGAAGGATGCCCATATTGAATTGTATTATTTTTTGCTCATTACATACCTTCATCAGCTGCACATTTATCTTCCTGAAGCTGCTTTTTCTCTGCCAGAGAAAAACATAAAGGTTAAGAACGTGCAGAAATGGAAAATATAGCTCGGAAGTTTGTTTCAGAGACATGAGATACCTATGGGTGCTACAACGAATCGATCATCATCTGAATTGCTTGTCTGAAGTACCATGAGGACAATTAGGTAGTTCCATGAATCACATATGTGGATGTACATCTAATACTAACTTGGAGAAGACATGAACAAAATTGCTAGAGCAGATGAACTCGTTACCTCACTGTCAGTTTCACTGTCTTCGTTCATTTCGAAAGAATCATCACCCAAGCTCACTTCGTCATTGTTTTCGTCTTCGCAAGGATCAAGCACACTTTTAACCTGTTGGAGTGTATATTGCTAAAAAGGCTCGCACATGCTGTAAAATTCTTCCTGTATGTTGACAGCACCATACCTTCAACGATAATATTAAATGCTTGCTATTGACTTTACCAGCTTCCATCTTCAAGGGACTTCTATTCCACTCATTATGAGATTCCTCTTCGGTGCATCCTCTGAAAAATGGTGGCTCGTAATCCATGGGCTGCAAGCATTGGTAAACCAAATGTGTCATAGATTCTGGAAATCATAATTCATTAGAATATATTAACTCTACGAAGTTGATTCCCTACAATCAGTCATTTGTAGGTGAAACCACAAATCAAATGCAGGACTTCACTGAAGTAAAACCTACCGTTATGTCATCATAGTATAAGAGCTTCATCAGTATAGTACGCTGGACAAGTGAAAGACAGCGAATTAGCTTGATGAAAGGCAAATGGAAATCGGAATTAACTTCAAAAAGTGGTTACAAATGACTTAGTGTCCAGAAAAGAACCTCTTCAGGCATCTTATCCAGTGTCCTCATTAGTTGAATTAGAGTGCGGACCATTTTGCATGCTGAGCTCCTGAAGTAGACATTTATAAAGCTTCTTTGACCTAATATAGAACTGCAGGTATTTTAAGGAAACTCAAATACCTCATTTGGCTAGGAGTGATCTCTGTTCCAGCGCTAAAAGTGGCTCCCTTCTTCTTCCCACTACGGTTGATATTCATTGAAACCTCTTGACTATCAGAGTTGGAGTAACTGAACGAAACTGTAAGAAAGTAACTTTGTCAATATGTACTCAGAACAGCAAAGACCGGTCAGAGAGAAATAAGCACAAATTACTGCCAGTACTGTTGTACTGATACAAACTGTATTAAGGCATCAAATTAGCATTCACTTGCTAACGTACATGCATACTCTTCGATCATTGGTCCATCCACTGCTTCACAGATGCAGAACAAGAGCGTCTTCAGATACTTCTTCTGCAGAGCATCATAAACTCCTGCCCAAAAAATTACCGAGAAACAACAATGAGCACGGGCTAATAGCCTTAAGGAACTTTTTGACATTCACGTGCTGGTGAACTTGCCTTTTTCCATCCAGTCAACAAGCCTACGTGATTCAGGATCCATAGGCATAAGCTTCTTAATCTTCATGTCTGTCCAGTTTTGCAGAATAACTAAGTCTTAGAGTTGCAGAATAACAGCACACACTCAAACTAGCGTAGGTAACTTACCCAAAGCAGGAACAGACTTGTCGTTGAAATATTTCTCGGGGAAAAGGCCTCTGATATAGCTAATGTTGAATATGGCAATGCGCAACAGATTCCTCGTCTGATAGAAGAAAAATGAATCGCGCAATTTACAACAGATACGTGCCTCCACTAGAAATAGATTTCCAAATTAAATAGATGTGATAATTCATAATACGTAACATCGTATGAAAACTACCAGTTTCATCTAATATCTCCTATGCAGAACCCGACCGAAAATCACTTGTAATTTTGTAATAATCACATAGAATAAGAGTCAGAGATGCTGAAGCAATAATCTGAAGCAAATAACTAAATCGAGAAACATCAACGCCTCACTGTCTCTGTAGAGTCGAGTAACAGTGCTAGTTAAAAGTTCATATAACATGCAAGGCAGATTGATCTACGATGATTCAGCCATGCGGCTCTAAATGCCAAACATTAGCGTCGATTAAAAGCACTACACAATAACGAAAAGCAACAAAAGAAACAAGTAAAAAATGCTCAAGTTAGCTTCTAAAATTACCAGTAAAAGCGAATCCTGTTCAGTAATCTCCGATTCCTTCAACTTCTGAGCGACCACCTGAAATTCCACAGCGCCAAACAAAAGTCGGAAAAAAATGCATCAGCCGTCTGAATCAACTCGAGGATTAATCATGCAGTAAAGTAAATGAACATTTCGAACGAGCCAGTATCAGCGAGGCATAGTTCTCTGAGCTCACCATTGCTTTAAATTTCGTAATACGACGAGAGCGAAAGGAATTAGCTTAGCTGGTCAGAAACAACGTAGAATAACGGGAAGCGAGCGCTACGGAGGATTATATAATCAGAAAGAGTTTAACCGTGGTTAGGTAAATACTCAGAGCTTGTATGTACTTTTTTTACCATGGTTAAATATCACGCGCACGGGCACGGTGCACTGTCTGTTCCATTTAGGGGTACTTTCGACTTTTAACTTATTGAGATATTAGGCTACTTACTGACCCGCATAAAGAGTGGACTTGTAATCCGAGGCCCATTCATTTACCCTTCGTTTAAAATTCTCTTCAAAATTACTATTTTATGTCTTAAGAAAACTAGCGATTTACCAACTTTACAATGCATCAACACGAATAATGTATCAACAAATACTGAATTTTGAAATATTTCATTCATATTCTAATAAATACATTTGATGCAGCTTAATTCCAAGAAACAGAAACAACGACCAAATGCACCTTCCACACTTTAAACAACACACGCATACACATAACAACTGGTAAATAACATAAGAAATGCATCACTCATGCAAGCATATTTATTCATTTAGTCATTCGATCTTCTTTTTTTTTTTTTTTATTTGAGGCGCCTGCACAAGGTTAATCCGTCTCCGATCGAAAGCTGGGCAAGTTCGATCCTCGAATCTGCGGCCAGAAACGAATTTAATTCGATAATATGTCCCCTGCAACCTCTTAAATAGTCGAGCATTTCATCGTCCTCAGACGCAGCAACTGTCCCAGACCAAAGTGTGTTGTCGTAGCCTATGATTCCTCCAACCTTGACCAGCTTCAGAAGCTGTTCGTGGTAGTTTATGTAGTTTTCCTTGTCGGCGTCCACAAATGCAAAGTCAAATGTCCCTTCTTCTCCCTGATTATAGTTATTTTATTATTGTGTTTATCAATACATGGATAAACATATATATATTTAGTAAGTAAATAATAATTCACCTTGGAGAGGAGATCATCCATGACTTTCATGGCATCAGATTGGATGTAATGGACCTTGTGAGCTACATTTGCTTTCTTGATAAATGGCAAGCCAGTTTCATAGGCTTCCCTATCAGGATCAATGGCTACTATCTACAAGAAATGTATATAAAGCAAGATTTCTTTCTCAGTGATTTATGATATAGTGTTTTTATTTATTTATCTAATTTTTTTTTTGTTTTTTTTACTTTGCCATCTTCGGGTAGGGCGAGAGCGGTGGAGAGAAGCGAGTAGCCAGTGAAAACCCCAACTTCGATTGTCTTCTTCGCGTTCATAATCTTCAGTAGCATTGAGATAAACTGGCCCTCATCAACTGGAACATTCATCAAGCTCCTAAATATTTAAATTGAACACGTTTAGAATTTAAAAAGAATGTATATAATAAGTGAATAAATAAATGGTAAAGGCACTATGTGGTATTAATACCAATATTGGTATTTGTCGACGGTTGCATCCCTCAGTTCTTTGAGCTGAAGATGCTCTCTGGGATAAGCACTTGTCTCAAGAAGATACTGTAATAATAGTTTAAGAAGATAAAGAAGTTAAGAACAATATGTGCATGGAAAACGAGTAGAGAGAGATGTGATATAACCTTGGCGAGGGCCTCGCTCTGCAAAATGGTGCCGTAGAACTTGTCTTTCATTCTTGTTATTTTTTTAATTTACTTGAAGTGAAGAAATGAAGGATATATATTAGTTTTTATAAGATAAGGTCGATATTAATGGCTATATTGCTTCTGAGTTTTAAGTTGTGAAAGCATTAGTCTATTTATAGAGTTGGATTTGCGTTCGAAGCTACGTAGCTTTCTTCAACTAAAAGAGCGTGGAAGCCTCAATTGGAAAACGTCATACCTTACCAACCAACGACCCGATTTAAATTTTTTTAATTATCTATATTTGTCGTTAATGATAAAGTCGTATTAATTGCTATTTCGTCTTTCGAAAGTTACTACATATTGCGGCGTTGAATATTGTTGTATTTCTTTCAAACAACATTCTTCGTGGGATAAATTTGAAACTTGGGACTAATAAATGGTTCTTACATTTTATCGTAGTTTTCTTGTATTTCTCTAAAACACGAGATGCATGTTAATAATTATTATGATTCTTCATCGATCTTAAATGAAACCAACTCATCAACAAACTAAGGACACATGACGTTGCTACCTATATGAACAGACAAATCATTGTAGATTAAAAAAGTGCCTTGCGCTTCAACAAACTATAACAAAGTTTGGTGAGAACGTATTAAAATAGAAGATTCGATTTATAGTGAGATATGGAATTGTGTTTCCAGCTCAGAGTTATGAAAAAATCAAATGTATTTTTTTTATTTAAATTAAAGGCGATCAAAATCAACGCTTAGACAAAGGAAAAGTCAATTACTCGTATTCGTTGAGAAGCCAAATTTGATGTGATTTTTCTTTACTAACGAGATTGGAGTTAGTTAATATTGCACTTAGTACAGTTGTCTTAGAAATATAATATTCAGATTTACGACAATATCGAATAGACTAGAGTGTCTGAAAAAGTCTTGTTATATATCGTTCGTTTGCTGAATCCTTTCATCCGTCCATAAAAAAATATAAAAATTTCAATGTCAATTTTACATAAATGATATAAAAAAGTAGGTGTTGTATCTATAATAGTATTATCATTTAACAAGGGAATATACAGTCAACCCACCCAAGGATGACGCCATGCCCATGAATTAGCGTTCAATCATCGAGTGTTAATATTTCTTTCTTTTCTTTTTAACGGATCAATCATCGGCCAAGATGACCATAAGGCACAAAAAAAGAAAAATTAGATAAATTTCGTTTTTTCCTAGTCGAGAATCCCAATGGAGTTATGGTGAATATTTGGCTTGTCTTTTTAGTTAGTTTTGACTTTTAAAACACGACTAGGGGCATTGACATTCACATTATGCTTGAATAACGCGTTTATCTTCCTTCATCATATAAAGTACAAACCCTTGAAAGGGAAGATAAAAAAAACAAAAGAAGGATTAGGTGGAGTTAGAGTTTAGACCGAGTCATAAGAGAGTTCCATGTATTATTGAAGGGTGGCGAACAGCGACAATGTCCTCCATTTATATAGTATTGGTCTAATATGTAGAATAAAATTGAACTAATCAATTTAAGTTGTGCTATTACTATACGAACAATAGTGGAATAAAGATCAGATTCTCGTGGGACATATTTATTCAATATAATCAATTTTTTTTATATTCACAATTGTACTTTGATGGGCTTAAATGGGCCTGGATAGTTTTTATCTATTAGAGAGAAACTAGACCTTAAAGGCCCATTAGGGTTTTGTATAAACGTAAGAATGCCAACAATTTGTCCACAATGTAAGCTTCGTCTCCACACAAGTAGCCAAACCTAGCTGCAATGGTATGCCCTTTGTCTTGTCAACACCCAGCTATGTCGAGCTGTGGTGAATCGCTTCCATTGTTTAGAAATGTTATGTGATTCGTTTTTTTTTTTTAACATTTGTCTCTGTAACAGGTGAAGTACTCCAGAGAACCTGATAATGCTACGAAAGGTAGCTCAGATTTCTATTTGTTTTTTTTTTTCCTTCCATTTTTTAACATTCGTTTTCGTTGCGTATTCTCAGCATGCAAGGCTAGGGGATCTGACCTCAGAGTTCATTTCAAGGTATTTTTGGTTCCTTATATTTGGATTTTCAGTGATTTCGTTAAGTCCCTATGTATGAGATGAGAGCCGTGGTAGTCTTTTTATTCTCTGTTTTATATTGATGGCATTGTTCTGTTGATTGATGTGTAACATATAGATGTGTTTGATCGATGCTTATGGAAAAACCTGATGAAAAAAAGCAGTGGACTGTTGCCATTTGTGAACAGTTCTCTCGTAAGCTTCAGGGACAAAAAATGGCAATGTTATTGGGTGAAGCTCTCGAGTTATACTCTCGTGATGCTTCAGTAAACAATGCGACATTATTACTTGTCTTAGTTTTGATGCCCTGCCCAGCCATCGGAAAATTTAGGCATTGTTTAATGGTATTCTATGAACTGATGGCTTTTGACTGATTTCCCTCTTATTATTCACTTTTATAGAACACTAGGGAGACAGCACATGCTATTAGGAAACTTCCTCTGACAAAAGCAAAGCGATATCTGGAAGATGTCATTGCCCACAAACAAGCCATACCATTCACTCGGTTCTGTGGAGGTGTGGGAAGAACTGCTCAGGCGAAGAACAGACATTCGAATGGACAAGGAAGATGGCCAGTGAAATCTGCTAAGTTCATCTTGGATTTGCTTAAAAATGCTGAAAGCAATGCTGAAGTACTAACAAATCTCCATGTCCTGTTTTCAGTTTTATTGTAGGAAAATCGTTCTTTATGATTTGAGTCAATTGTTCGATTATTTCTGTGTTTCTTCAGGTTAAAGGCTTGGATGTGGACGCCCTCTTCATTTCTCACATTCAGGTCAACCAGGCCTGCAAACAAAGGCGCCGCACTTACCGGGCTCATGGGAGAATCAACCGTGAGTTTGCATCCGTCTTCTTACTGATAACTTGAGAAAAAAAAAATTTAATTTTTCCACGTAATAACCGAAAAAAATTTCTTGGCAGCCTATATGTCATCACCATGCCACATTGAGTTGATTCTTTCTGAAAAGGAGGAACCAGTTAAAAAGGAAGTAAGCATTTAAACCTTCTCTGTTAGACTGCAATCGCACCAGTCTGAGTATAGCTTTCCTAGTAGAAGGCTTCAAATAGTTCCATATCAAATTATCTTGCTTAACTCAGTTCATTAAGTTATCCGTTATAACATTCTATTTTGCAGCCTGAAACCCAGTTGGCAGCGAAGAAGGCTTGAGTTTTGCTTATAAAGTCGAGCCCTTGAGTAGGTTTCTGATCATATTTTGTTGGGGATGAGTTTGTTGTTTATTTCCCATTTCGGAGGATTATTTTGAATTGCAAGTGTTCTTTTTTTCTTTTGCCTTCAAACCTTGATTCGTTTTCAAACTAATGCAGCTTATGATAGCTTTTCTTAAACTAGGCGTTGCTTGCACTAAAAGAACGCAATTCTTCTCTTCTTATAGTCATTCCCTTCAATCTATCTTTGCCTTCAATGATCATATGTAGTTCGCACATAAGTATGAGATTATAGACCTTTCGTACTTCGATATGACATCATCTTTAAGTCAATGTTGTATGAATGACGATGATAAAGAAAAAAAAATCAAAACGTTGGGAGAAATCCCTGGCTCTTAAATTAATTTACAAAAGCATTATTCAATTCAAATTTCGGGTGGTCCATACGCATCTTGCCAGTTCCCACGTGGGTTGGTGGGTATTACTAATTTATAACGTGCGATGGAAATAATTATGGACTATGGTTGAATGTAACTCGACCCATTCTCTTTTTTAAATATCGAAGAAAAGATCAAGTTATATTACATTTCGAAGTATAGAAAGGAAAGGTAATATACTAAGGTTTGGTATAATAGTCCCACATGATGGATGTTAAGATAAAATCAGTGTCTATTTCTGTGTTTTATTCGTGGAAAAGAATAGATAAAAAGACAAGACGAGAAGGTGGGCATGGACGATGACGGGAAATTGACGTTTCTGGGCTTTAATGAAAATGGGATAAATATGGTCATTTTTTAACCAAAAAAAAGTACATGCGATGGAGATGTTTATTTAATATAATCATTCACGACATTCATGCTATAGACAATAGTACTTTGAGTTTTTCAATAAACAAAATTGTTATGCGATTGATTAGGTAGGACTAACTATTGCTTATGTTGACATGTAATTTGTCCTATCTAAAATCAAATTAGAGTGAGGTCTGAGGGAGGTGGGATTGAGTATCGTCGTATATTATATATCTCTCCGATATTGGATTGAATCTGAGTTCTTTATGCGATAAAAATGTGGATTTTTAATCTTCTACCAACCACGTGCTCTATATGATAAAAATAATACAATAGTTGGCTATAGTTTCAATTTTGTCCTTTTATCTTCACGTGAAATGAAGCTAAAACTTCAATTTTCCAATGGCGATAATAATCTTCGAGATGTACGGTACCATGAATATATTATTTCACACTCTTTCGGCGATATTTGTATATTATTACGGACCATCGTGATTGCACTCTTTGTGGCCATGCTTTTATTATAATCGAATCATAGTATATCACATTATTGTCGGGACTTGCCTACTTAGATAGTTAAGTTTTGGATTGAAGAGGCAATCGAAAACAGTTGGGAGAAGTGACCAACTTGAATTAAACTCCCAAGATGATAAATTTATGTCCCAGTTCGGATTAAATCATGATCTAAACTACAGTCACTTAATCGATAAGGATAACAAACAACAACTATAAATAAAAACAAGCGATTAATAATACCTTTTAGTAAGATATATTGATTACCATGTAAATCAGATATAATTTTATAATTTTCAATTAACGATCTCTGATGTAAATCAATGGGCAGGAGGGTCAACTTAATCTTCCTAGTTAATCATAATACCGTGTGGCATTTAATGAGCTGAAAGCGTTGGTTTACCGACTTCAATATTAAATAAGTATTTTAACATGCATTCCCACGTTCCATCGACGAGTATATTAATGTACATCATTTATTACAAGCATCAAATAGCGTACTAATAATAATACATCGCCATAGCTACCCAATTGCAAATTGACTACACCCAGCATAAACATGCTCACATCTCAGCCAAAACCCATCAGTATCCCGGGGACAAAAATAGTCGCCGGCGCCGGAAGCCGCCGTGGTGTGGCCGGAAAATCGGCCAGCTTTCGTGGGTTCAGAAGCAAAACCCCTTCGGTGAAGGCAGTGATAAGTAGTGGAGATGGCAAAACTAGAGTGGAAGTAGCAGAGAAGTTGGTGGAGATAGATGGATCATCACCACCATCATCAGCACAGTCGAGTGGTGATTTTGTGAAGAGTGGCGGAGATGTAAAAGCGAGGGCTGTGATCACTGTAAGGAAGAAGATGAACGAAAGGTTGACTGAGAAAATTGAGGATCAGTGGGAATCATTCATCAACGGAATCGGCAGAGGAATCTCACTTCAGCTTATCAGCGAAGATGTTGATCCTGGTAAAAAAAGTCAAAACTTTATTTCCCTTCCTTCTCCTCTGTGTCTTTATGCAGTTTGAACTGCAAAATCTGTATTCTTTAGGTTCTATTCTCATCTGTGAAATCAGTTTGCGTGATATCCAAAACGTTAAGGAGACTTTATTCAGAGTGAGTTCTTGAATCATCCTTTCTCTTTGAGCTCTAACAACCTCTTTTTACTATATATCAGTGACCAAATCTGCGAAAACCGTAGAGTCTTCCGTTCGAGGATGGCTTCCAAAGCTATCGAATCCTTATGTTGTCCAATATGGTGCTGATTTCACCGTTCCAAAAGATTTCGGACAGCCCGGGGCAGTCTTAATAACCAATTCCCATGACAAGGAGTTCTTCTTGGTGGAGATTGTAGTTCAGGGATTCAGCCAAGGGCCCTTCTTTTTCCGTGCCAACACCTGGATTCATTCGAAAAATGATAATCCTCAGAGCAGAATTATATTCAGAAATCAGGTTATTCAGCAAAACCCCACTTACCAATTCAATGAAAAATAGTTTACTCTCATGTTTTTTCATAGCCTTTGTTTATGGTGATAGGCTTACCTTCCTTCTCAAACACCACCTGGGATTAAGGATCTTCGACTTGAGGAGCTGTCGAGCCTCCGTGGAGACGGCAAAGGAGAGAGGAAGCTTCATGAGAGGATATATGATTATGATGTGTATAACGATTTAGGAAATCCTGATAAAAAGGGTGAAGATTTAGTTAGGCCAGTCTTGGGAGGAACAGAATGGCCTTATCCAAGAAGATGTCGAACTGGTCGAAAACCTACTAAAACAGGTATAGAAGTAAAGAACATTCCACGAAAATTTTTTAAAGTAATGAATGTCAGAGGAAATTCGTCAGTGAAATTTCTCTTATTTATACTTAACAGATCCCAATTCTGAGACGAGGAAGGAGAAGCCTCTTCCAGTTTATGTTCCAAGAGACGAAACGTTCGAAGAGACTAAGCAGAAGTCGTTCTCCGCGGGGAGACTGAGGGCTTTGTTCCACAACTTGATTCCACTAATCGTCGCAAAGCTGGCGAGTTCAGACGTTCCTTTTACGAGCTTTTCAGACATCGACAATCTATACAACGACGACGAACTGCTGAAGGATTTAGAGAACGAAGACAATAAGAACAAATTCTTCAGTATCCTGACTGATCGCGTGTTTAATGCTGGCGATAAGCTGTTCAAGTATACTTTGCCAGCTATCGTCAAGCGTAAGCCCACTTACTTCATCGGACCAAACCTTCTAATACTTATCGTTTCGACCCCTAATAAAACCGTCGTTTTTCTTCTTTCTCAGGCGATAGGTTTTCATGGTTAAGGGATAATGAGTTTGCTCGCCAGACGTTGGCTGGTGTGAACCCAGTAAACATTGAGCTGTTAAAGGTAAGAAACTAATCTTGTCTGTGGTATGAATTCACACCTTCCCTCATCGTTGACTTAGTTTTTTTTTTTTTCCCAGGAATTTCCAATAATGAGCAAGTTAGATCCAGAAATATATGGCCCACCAGAATCTGCAATCACCAGGGAGCTTATAGCAAGAGAGCTTCAAGGAATCAGCGTCGAAGAGGTAATAATAAAACGTTGTTGCTCTTTTCTTGTTCCTTGTCCTAAAAGGCTTTTGCTTTGCCATGATTTCTCGAGTTCAGGCAATAAAACAGAAGAAACTGTTCATCCTCGACTACCACGACCTTCTCTTACCATTCCTCGATAAGATGAATTCTTTGCCCGATCGAAAAGCTTACGCTTCGAGGACGATCTTTCACTATTCAGACAAGGGAATTCTCAGGCCAATAGTCATCGAACTCTCCCTTCCTCCAACTCCTTCATCCCCGAGAAACAAGTACATATACACTCATGGCCACGATGCAACCACTGTCTGGCTATGGAAGCTTGCCAAAGCCCACGTCTGCTCCAACGATGGAGGCGTTCACCAGCTCGTTAATCACTGGTAAAGGACTTGCCTTTTTCAGAGCTTTCGATGGGATTCTTGGATAAAAATCAGAAATTTCTATGAAATATCTTTCTTTTTTTCCCTATTTCCAAAGGTTGAAGACTCACGCCAGCATGGAGCCTTACATAATCGCAGCCCATCGTCAGCTCAGCTCACTGCACCCAATATACAAACTCCTCCACCCTCACATGCGATACACGATGGAGATAAACGCCCTCGCCAGGCAAAACCTAATCAACGCAGGCGGGGTAATCGAGGCCTGCTTCAGCCCGGGAAAGTTCGCCATGGAGATAAGCTCGGCCGCCTACAAAAGCCTGTGGAGGTTCGACATGGAATCATTACCAGCAGATTTACTCAGAAGGTAATAAACAACATCAACAAATTCCCATTCTTCCTTTTCCTTACGCGCTCGAAAATTCCCAGGGGAATGGGCGTGGAAGACCCAGCGGTCCCAGGCGGGGTCAAGCTAGTGATCGAAGACTACCCATACGCCTCAGACGGGCTCTTAATATGGTCGGCCATAAAGGAAATGGTCGAATCCTTCGTGGCCCACTACTACTCCGAGGCAAACTCCATAGCTGACGACGCCGAGCTCCAAGCCTGGTGGGAGGAAATCAAGAACGAGGGGCACAAAGACAAGAAAGACGAGCCATGGTGGCCCAGCCTCAAGACCCAAGACGACCTTTCGGGCATCCTAAGCACCATGATTTGGACAGCCTCTTGCCAGCACGCCGCCATAAATTTCGGGCAGTACCCGTTCGGCGGGTACCCGCCGAACCGACCCACTTTCATGAGGAAGCTGATACCTCAGTCGGGCGACCCGGGCTACCAAGAGTTCCTTTCGAATCCCGAGTATACTTTCTTGACTTCGCTGCCCACTCAGCTCAAGGCTACGAAGGTGATGGCAGTTCAAGACGCTCTTTCGACCCATTCGCCCGACGAGGAGTACTTGTATCAGCTGAATGAGATTCAGGGGCAGTATTTCGAGGATGGCGAGGTGCGCAGGATGTTTGAGGGGTTGTCTGTGAAGTTGGTTGAGATTGAGAGGATTATTAATCTGAGGAATAAGAATGAGGAGCTGAAGAATAGGCATGGGGCTGGCGTGCCGCCTTATGAGCTGCTTTTGCCTTCTTCTGAGCCTGGGGTTACGGCTCGTGGGATACCCAACAGTATTTCTATTTAATTGCTCGTCTATTTTATTACTTCCGTCGTGGGTTGTCTTGCGTTGATTTTATAGCGTCTGTTGTAATTAAACTGTGGGCTATCTTTATGTAACTTGAACAAGTACCGAAAAATGAGTTAAAAGTATTGTATGCATCAACGTAATGGCGCTAGCTCAGAAATTAGAAGCTCTTCTTTCGGACTTGTTGACATATGCACAACAGTTCAATCGGATTTTACAGCATTTTGAGCAACTGAAAGTGTCATATGCTAAAAAACCGACAAGGGACCATCACATACAGGACACTGCTCCGTTGAAAAAAGAGAAGAAAAAGGTGAAAGCTTACCTGCTTATAGAAGACATATGCCAGTTCCTTTTCTTAATCAAGAAGTGGAACTAGCATCACCAAAAATAACGACTGCCAGTAGGAAATATTTGATCACATTAAAAATTTCCCTCTTCCATTGACTTATGACGAGAAAATAATTACTCCCATGACAACTTCAGATCAAACATACGTAGTATACCTCGGGAGTAATAGAAGGCAAGATGCAGAATGGAAATAATATCCGGTTTGGTAAGGGCCAAGGTGTGTGTGTGAAAGAGAGCTCCTCAACCTGCTTGTTAGGTGAGCTGCCCTGGCATTTCAGTTATGTCATAGAAGTTCAAAATTTTGAATGCTGGAAATATCTGTTTACAATGGAATGTTCGAACACTAAATCTCAGTTATCAAAGCTTAAAGCTATAAGATGGAATAAGCTATACGCATTGCCTCCGAGAGTGGAACTAAAGAGTGAAGTAGAAGCAAGCTCATCTTAAGGATAACAAGAAAGAGATGCAGAATTGTATATACAATCATGGAGGTCTATTTCATACAGATTGAAGAGATATAACAGATCAATTGTTCAACTCCAAGCTAGAAGAAAATGATTATACCTTAAGTAGCCCTACAAAACCACAACTGCTTTTTAAATATATCCGACCAAGTGCATTTAGAATATTTTGGTAACATACAACCCAAGGGCCAAGACCACATGAATACACCAACAGTCAATAACAACTGCATCGCAGGCTGCTTTTTTAGCACTTCGAGATATGAACAACCAACAAAATATTAGTCATCGATCATGCAAGATTTTCGATGAACAAAAAATGGTGTAATGGCCTGCTGCAGATATATAAATTTAGTTTGAAAAAAGCATTGAGGACCCAAACAACTCGTACATACAACTCCCACTTTAGTGAAAAGGCAAACATTGAGAGCTCGCCAGCTATTTCTACTAACGACAGTTAACAGATTAACAGCATGTATATCATTGGAGTGAAATCATGAAAGAACATTTCTGAAAGAACCATATGACCTATTCAGTATAACCAGGGAGGTAACATGTTGACATAATTTTGCTGAGCAAGTAGCATTTCCCAATCTTACATCAAAATTCAAATAATCAACTATAATAATTACCTGGAGTTCTAAATTTCCTTCTATATTCTTTGGCAATGAAAACGCAAAGACCACCCCTTCCACTTTACATCACCAGTTCTTGCAACCACATGTTAAGTATTAAAACTGATAGCAGTGTAGCTCATATATTAATCAGTTAAAAACATCCGTCCACAGAATGAAGAAGAGTACATTACATTGTTAAACGACTATAAAGCAATTCCAAGAAAGCAAGCCTGATGCGCCAGACCTTTTCTGCCAAGAAGTCTCAAAGGTGAATTCCATCACTGTAAAGCTCAATACAACATACGGGAAATCGACCTGCACCATATCTGATCAACAAGAGGTGTGCGCAGGGCTATGCCTTAATAGAAAACAGCAAAACAAGACACAATAGTAGATTGATTCCTTTTTGTGTCACTTCAATTCCCAATCTTGAGTCAGTTGTCACATATGCCACAAGACTCAAGACCAAAAAAGAATGCTATTGGCCAAATAAACCTGCACTCCCCATTTCTCCTTGTTGCAACTCCTTTCTCCTAAGCTCCTCTAAGGGGTCAGGACTCTTCACTGCTCTCCTTGTACGCCTGAAGTCATCGAAAATGAAATATAAGGTATAAAGAAGGAATCAAATGTATCATATTCATTCATGTAAAACTGCGAAGTTTAAGCTACCTGTCTTGAGCATGGTGGGCAGGGAAAGTAGGCATAAAGTCTTTGGACTTCGGCAATGGAACTTCACGGAACCATTCATGGTTGAGGGCCTCTTCGGCAGTTATCCTCTGCAGACAAAAGTTCAAAGTTAATGGAAGTTCCAAGACCAACACAAAACAAACTAACATTAGCATATAGAGTTAAGTACCTGCTGGGGGTCATATGTTAAAAGCTTGTTTAAAAGGTCAAATCCAGCATCTGAAAGAACAGGCGACCCAGTAAAAGATGTTGCTGGGAATTTCTTACGCAGTAAGTTGTACCTGATAAAAGAATGGGACTAGTTACAAAATAAACGAGGAGAAAAGTTCATGAATCTACAAATTATACTGATCGATCGATCTTTCAGAACATACAGGTAAATACTTACTTTTGCTTGGCGAAGTTAGCCTTGGAACCAGGGAGTTTAGAGAGACCAGGCCATATTGCCTCAGTTGGAGTTCCAAGAGTCTTGAATATCTACAATTTTTACCCCAGTAAAGCATAGAAAACACTGGTTAACATTGCTGGATATTAACAAGGAACAGTTAAATATGTAAGTTATGAACTTCAAGGTGCTGGATGCTGACCTTATCCAGCTGCTCATTCTCTGACTTCCCGTTGAATAATGGCTCTTTTGATAACAGTTCAGCCATAATGCATCCCAACGACCACATATCAATTGCAGTAGAATACTCCTTTGCCCCTAACAAAAGCTCCGGAGCCCTGCAAGAAGAAACTTCAATTCAGTGTCTACTCCTAGATAAACTAAGTTTTTAAATCACAAATAGAAGGAGGAAAAGTAACAAAATCTCACCTGTACCAAAGAGTAACCACCAACTGCGTATATGGCTTCAGTGGACTTCCATACTGACGGGCCAAACCAAAGTCACATATCTTCAACTCCCCACGATTATTTAGAAGCAAATTTGAAGTTTTGAGATCACGATGAAGCACCCAATTGTCATGGAGATATTTTATGCCCTCTAAGAGCTGAAGCATTAGACACTTGACCTCACTTTGACTAAAAGGCTGCTTCATCGTCTCCATCAATGCCTTAAGATCGTGTTCCATGTACTCCATGACCATAAAAATACTATCAAGATTATTTCCCACAACTACTTCTTTAACATCAACTATGCATGGGTGATGGAAGGAAAGTAGAATGTTAATTTCCCGGAGAGCAGTCAATGGAAACCCTTCTCTCTCTCTTTCCATCTTGACCTTCTTCAACGCAACAATTTCTCCAGTTTTCTTGTCCTTGGCTCTAAAGACAACACCATATGTGCCTTCGTCTATTTTATTTAGCCTCTCAAACTCGTCGACCCTTCTGCAACCCTGAAGCATATTGACATTCCTTGGCCGTGCAGTCTCAAGTGTACCAACTGAATCGAGATCATCTACAGACTCAGAATGAGAGTGTGTATCACCGCCACTATCATCCTCATGGTCATCATCAATCTCCATATGGTCACTCTTATCTTCATTTCCATGACAACTATCTCTCTTGGCAGACCCATTATAGTCATCTGATCCAGTAAACCTTCCTCCACTTCCTACTGAACCTTCTCTTATAACTTCTCTAAGCCCAGGACTTATAGAGTTCCTGTATCTCCTTGCTTCAGCTGAGTCAGATCCAGATATCCTTTTGCATTTGTGCTTCACTTCATATTCAGAAATCTCATATTCGTCAGCTGGTGAGTTGGCTTCATTTGCCCAGCGAGAGGAAATGATGGTAGGAGCTCGATCCTCATCACGATCATCAATGTCCCTTTCTTCTTCACCATTAACCTGTAGATCATCCTCCGGCTGCAATGGAGATGTTTCAGCAAGAAAATCTGACAAATAAGGGGGCGGAGACTTAACATTAGAATTAACACTGTGGTCAGCATTAGTCAAGTCTGTTTTAGAAACAGAAATAGGAGGAGGTGAAGGTGGAGGCGGAGATTTAGATTCAGCTTCTGGAACATTCTTAGACTTGACTACCTTGCTAGTGTCCCTATCATCCCTGTCCCAGACGATAGGTGAAAACTTCCTCTTCTTAGTTTCGACTACAGACGTATTCCCGTTCTCCAACTTACTAATTTCAGCCTCCTTTATCCCAATCTCCGACTCGACAGCGCCATCTGACCCATCACTTGACAGCTCTCCAGGCTCTCGATCCGCATTCCGTGGATATGACTCACACCTCCCAGGTCCACCGCGAGTGCCTCCCAATTCACTTTGACTCGAGGCTGAATGATACCCAATATTTTCCACGGACCCTGTTTCTTTGATGCCTTTCAGTCTCACCCTTCCCCGGGGAACAACAGTACCCCGACTACGACCAGAAGCCCTATCATATTCCTGCTCCACAGTCCTAATCCGAACATACTCTCCCCTGGTATACCCAATTTCTTTCTCTGGCATATCTGCCCCGCGGTTTCTGAATTCGGTGTCTCTGTAACCGCCATGCCTTCCAGCAGCCATAAATTCAATGAAGTAAAGATGTATGGAAACCCTAGGAACAGATGAAACTCTGACTAAATTGGGGTTTTGGCACAAACCCTAACCCTAGATACCTCAAATTCGACTATCAATAATCAGACAATCCAAGTGTTCTCGTATGCCGATAAACCCTAAGCAAACCGAGCGCCTCTGATATCTCAACTCAAACACAGATCCGACAAAGAAACAAGTACAAACTCGAACGGGAAGCAACGTGCAACCAAATATCTCAAATCAGCAAGAAAAAAAACGTCAACGAGGAAAGAAGAGGCGACGGAATGAAGACGCCGCCAGGATACAGAAAACCCTCTATGAAGCACACGACTGGCGCGATCGGCTCGGTCTCTCACGTTTGAAAATAGGACGACGAACTAAACGCTCTTAGCACGAGGAATCAAATCAATTGCAGATCAACAATCGATATGAAGCAGAAACTTCCTTCGAAGGTGCCAAGAAGAAGCAAGCCCAGCATCGACCAATTTTCCGAAAGGGGTCAAAGCTATTGCATTTTTCTATATTTATATCGACGGCATCTTCTATGAATTTCTAGGTTTATTTTAATCAGCAGTGGTCGGAACGCGTCCAACTGTCGATATGTTTCCCTTTTTAAAAAATAAAAATAAAATAATGTAAATAATAATAGGCAAGTCGGCGACTAATAATTGTGTCACGCGCCGAGCCGGGCCGGGCCGGGCTGGTGGAGTTTTCGTGTCTATTTGGAAGCGAGGGTGCTATTTGCAATATGGTATATCTCAAGAGGTCATTTTAGAAACCTACCTAAATTCGATATTTCAATAGTAAATTAAATAAAAACCTCATCCATCTCCGATACTCCCCCGCCGTACCGCCGCCATGTTGTCATCAGCTCTACGCCGCCAAGCTATGCGTGCGCTGCCATCATCAGCCACTGATAAAACCTCTTGCGCTTCGATATCCGCTCGCTGTCTTTCTTCGTCGATCGAGGCTGACAAGAAGATGAACGAGGAGCTGCTGAGCCTACCTGAGGTCGAAAAGATACTGAAAGACGTCGGTGCAGACGATATCCGCGTGTTTCCAGCTTCGAAACGATGCGAATTTACCGATCACATGGTCGTCGCCACTGGTAGATCGCCGTGGCACGTCCGAAACATCTCCCAAGCGTTAGTCTACAAGGTACGTGCGGAATTTTAGTGAAGATGTGGATTTTCATGTGGAATTTTGTTTGAGTTGTATGGGAGATTAGGAGAATTGAGCCTCCCTGGATTAAGAATACTCTTAGCTATGCGACCCCTCCATTGATATTTTGATTGATTTTGAATTAAGGTTCTAAGCTTTACCCTTAGAATTCTCGACTACATCCCGAAATTCTTCGTTTTTTAGCTATACATGTTACAGTATTTGCTAAAATTGTACATAGTTGACTGTAGCTAGGAATGAACTGAAGTGTTAACAACAACAAAACTGATCAGGTTAAGCAAAAGCAGCAAGGAGCAAAGAGGATGCTGCTGCCTTCAGTGGTTGGGCAAGAAGGAGGGAAGTGGATCGTCATTGACGCTGGTATTCTTCTGTATTGTCCAGCTATTTGATAATAATCATGGTATAAGATATTGGTTACACAGAATAGTCGATTGTAAAAAGGAATTGCATTTGTTATTTGAATCTATTGCAATTTCAAAACATGTTCAAGAATATTGGACAAGCATGAGTTTGAGGAATTTATTAATAGGTACGCTCATTGTGCACGCCGTTGATGAGAAAGCCAGGGCGTATTATAACCTTGAGGGGCTTTGGTCCTCCAACCCATCAGACAGAGGAGAAGCAAGTCTGGTAATAATGCCATTTGTAGTTCGTGTCAACTCATATTGTTATATGATACGTTATTCTTTTCTTGCCATAATTCTCATATTCAATGTAATGGAGACATACGAGTCTGACTAGGAAACTTTGTGTCTCTGTTTCGAACCTTGTGCAGGATTTGGAGAAGGCTTTTATCAAGGTTCGGAGGAAGAATAACTCGAAGAAACCCCCTCAGGGACATGGAGATTTCGCGACTTAACATAACTTGAATATTGTTTCTCCTCTGTTGTCATCTGGTTAAAAGCTTAGATGTGTTTCTGTTGTTCTCTCTTGTTTCTGTTTTGCAACCGTTGAACGAATGCAGATTCACATTGCAAATAGTGAAAACCTTTTTCAGTTGAAATTAGGACCAGAAACTAGAAAGTGTTCAACCTTTCCCTATACAATGTTTGTGTGACTTTTGCCAAATAGTAATGCTATATTAGGCATCTTATGATGCAATTTTACTCTTACATGTGCTATCCCATCATCACCATTGTCGTCCTTGTTCATCATTAGGACTCATCGGAGGTGACTCCATGTTCATAGCACCACCCTTCTGCAATCCCAAGCCATGAGATCCAAAGCAGAAGTAGTTGTTCATCAGCCTCAAGTTCAAAGAACCATGCCTTCGATCCTTTTCATCAAATTTCCGAACATCGGGCGACTGATCGCAGCTTCTCGCCACCTCAGCACCATTCGTCTTACCAACGTATCTCGGAGAAGAAAGGCAAGAAGATAGGGTCGACTCAGAAAACGTCCTCGAAGGCGACCTCGTAAGAACTCTCAGAACGCCCTGCCTTAATCCTTCAGCAAACTTCCTTTTCGTCGTAGGGCTAGGAACGAAACTCTGCACCCTTTTGTTGTTCGAAAGAGACGAAGCTCCATGTCCTATGAACTGCTGCCTTAGTGGGACCACAGCGTTTCTTGAGTACGATTCCACTGCGCAGTCGTCCTCCGAGTTGTCCCCCTCATCTTTCTTACCAGCCCGGCGAAGAAGTAGGTTGAAACGCCTTCTGCTTCTAAGCTCGATCTCGCCCGTGTAGTTCGAAGGGTCGAAATCGTCAATTCCAGCGTACAAGAATATTTCGGCGTCGGGGATCTTGAAAGAAGTTCCCGGGCTAACCCTAATCCCCCGAATCTTCAGACAAGAAACGAGGGCTTCGCGGGCAATCCGATCCGCACAATCAGATAGTTTCCCGCCAGCCGAAATCAACCTTTTGATCAAAATCTCAGAAGAAGCAGAGTAGGGTTTCTGCTTAAGGATGGCCAAAGGCGTTTTACCATTACGATCGAGGATATTCAGGTCTATATAACGAGCTGACATCAGCAACTCGACGACGTCCGATTGGACGTTCCCCATTACAGCCAAGTGCAGGGGAGTTCTTCCATCTTCATTTTGGACATTGATGATGTCTTCGACGTTGGAAACGTTGCCACCTTTGATCATTCGATCGACGAGGTTGAGTTGCTGGTCGAGCCTTCTGAAGGTAGGGGCTGAGAAGCCTAAGACTGCCATGTGAAGAACAGTGTCTCCGTATTTGTTGGTCGATGAAGCCAACGAAGGGGATGAAGCTATGAGTAGGTTAAAGATGGGCAGGTGCCCTCGATAAGCTGCTATGTGTAAAGACGTGTTGCCTTGATCGTCGATCGAAGCGATGATGTCACCGTAAGACGTAATCAAATGCCTAACCACCTGTCGTAGTAACGGAGAAGAACAGAGAGGTAATAAGCATAACTATAACTCAAAAACAGAGCGGATTTTGTTATACCTCAACTTGTCCTGTTCCTGCAGCAGAATGCAAAACAGAGGAGCCCTGAGCGTCTCTGAAACTCAGCACATCGCCGCCGAAATCCATCAAGAAATCCTTCAAGAGCTCGACATTTCCGCCCCTAGCAAGAGAATGAACTGCCCTGTTCCTCATCTCCCATGTAAAAACAGGGGCAGACTCCCTAAACGAGACAGAGCAGTCGAAGACAGCCTTAAAAACCTCACAGCAGCGACTCCTAGCAGCTGCGTAGAATATATCAGTTACCCCATACTCTCTTTCGCCGAAAACCAGCGTGGTGTCCGTGTCCAAGAGCTCTCTGACGAAGGCCAAGTCGCCGGCCGAGGCGGCGGTGTAGAGGAGCCAGCCGCCGTAACCAGCTTTTATCAAGGAGTTGCCTCCTTCCTTTGTATCGCACTCTCTGTAGAGGTTTTTGGCTACGGAGGACCTTGACTGAGCTATCTTGTTTGAGGGGTTTTCCAGGTCGTCCCAAACTGTTTCGAGGCGCTTGATTCTTGGGAGAGACGTGAGCTTTATCAAGAGGTTTGGGTCTATGTGGAGGAGCTCCCTTACGACGTCGTAGTGGCCGTTCGCGGCCGCCCAGTCGATCGGAGAGGCGAACCACCATTGGTCGCCTGTGCTTTCCCATCTCAAGGGGAAGCGCGTGGCGGCGGCCGCGGTGGTGGTGGACATGTCTTGGGTTTTGATGAAAAGCAAGCAGATGAAAGAGATTGTAAAAAGAAAAGGCTACACGCAAGGCAGAAAAAAGATTTGATCTTTTCCGCTGGGATCAGCAGAAACTTGTCAAAAGGTGGAGCTGAGGGAGAGAGGATACTGAAACCAAGACATCGAAGCCCACAAAAAAATGAATCTCATCTCAAGCAGAAGCCAAAAAGGCGCGTACCGAGAGGACGAGAATTATTGTGCGATTATTATTATTTTTCTTGCAGAGATGAAAAGACAAAACCGTGTGAATGGTGAACAACCTTTCTTTCCGAGTGATGATGATGATGAGTTACGTATAGAAAGGAGCCACCACATGAAGTTAGCTAAATTCTTTTATCATATTTAGTGGACAGAGAAAGATCATATTCTCCGTATTGGATTTTTTGCCTCACGTGAATTGCTTTGATTGAGATGTTGTTTGGACAGTAGAGAGAGAGGCAGAAAAGAGTTCGTCGTTTGTCTTTGTAGCAGTTGGTGACATACAATTTAAGCTGTTTGCTAAATCCTTGTTTAATAATTAATCATTGATCGCTCCAATGTTTTTTCTTTTCTAGTTAGTTTTAGAAAGTCACAAGTGAAAGTGAAAGCACGACATGCCTGAGATTATTTAGCTATATCTCATATTTGAAGATTTCCATCGCATTCAAAGCAAAATCATCGAGAAAAAGGAAACTCGTCCATCCAAGAACGAACATTAAAAACATAAAACATGCAATAGTAGCTGCAAAACTAGGCTGTGCAATAAACACACAACAATCACAGCCCTTTATTAGCGATTCAAAGATAACATGAAAGCCAAGATGCTACTTCTCCTCCAAGAAAAGCAGATCAACTAAGCCTTGGCCATGTGCACAATCAAGTCGATGACGCGGGAACTGCAATGTGGATACAGCAAACGAAGATCCATGTCAAGAATTTAAGACGCAAAAGATAGCCTCAAAGTAAGTTCCAAAGTTGACACGAATATTTTACCTGTATCCCCACTCGTTGTCGTACCAAGACACGAGCTTCACGAATTTCTTGCTCAACGCAATTCCAGCCTTGGCATCGAAAATGCTTGATCTGTCCCAAACATCAAATGTGCAAATCGTTAACTTAAAGCTCAGGCATTTCTACTGACAAACAGAAGAGAAGGTCACGTGGAGATACTAACCGGCTATCGCCGACAAAGTCAGTGGAGACAACATCATCTTCAGTATAACCCAATATGCCCTTAAGTTTGCCCTCAGATTCCTCCCTAAGATCAAGAAAGTTGTTTAATGTTAGATCTTGTCCGAAATATGCCATTTAAAATCATGTTGTAGAAAGATGGACTCACTTGATGGCAGCTTTGATCTCATCATAAGAGGCCTCTTTCTCTAGCCTAACGGTGAGGTCCACAACTGAGACATCAACTGTTGGGACACGGAAGGACATTCCAGTTAACTTGCCGTTCAGGGATGGTAGCACTTTTCCAACAGCCTACACACCAGAGAAAACAGTGAGTGCGGGTAATACATATAAGCAAATCCTTATAGTTAGAGACTCTTGCTTATGATTCTGTTTATCATAGCTGACTAATCACAAGTCAAAAAGATTACCCATCTTGTATTAATAATATGAAGCACGTACCTTAGCTGCACCAGTGCTGCTGGGGATAATGTTGAACGATGCAGCCCTTCCGCCTCTCCAATCCTTGCTCGATGGCCCATCGACAGTCTTCTGAGTAGCTATAAAAATAAACAGAGAACAACAGGTCAATCTTGCAGTTACCCTACCCTGTCATCGCCGTATTTCATACACCAAATGGATTCAAGAAGATCAATCCTACAACTCACCAGTGATGGAGTGCACGGTGGTCATGAGACCCTCGACAATTCCAAACCTATCATTAATGACCTGTGAGGATCAAGCGTTCAAGTTATCAGCACCCACACGACCATGAAAGAACTACCAACATACAAGATTACGTTTTTTCTTTCCAAACCTTGGCCAATGGAGCAAGGCAATTGGTAGTGCAACTAGCATTGGACACAATGTTCAACTCTGGCTTGTACTCATGCTCATTCACACCCACAACAAACATGGGAGCATCTTTGCTTGGAGCTGAGATCACAACTTTCTTAGCACCACCCTGTTTTCGACCGTCATAGCAACAACTAATTAAGATCTAGGACCTACAGTTGATTAATTTAACACAAGAACTAAATGTTCAAGAAGTCACCTTCAAGTGAGCAGCAGCCTTATCCTTGTCAGTGAAGACCCCAGTTGACTCAACAACAAACTCAGCGCCAGTTTCAGCCCATGGAATCTCCTCAGGGTTCCTATAGAACATCAATTCAAATCCCCGTCTACTTCACATCACACTCAAACATTAATTACACAAAAAAAAAGAATCAGACGTAGTATAACCTGAATCCAAACACCCTGACAGGCCTTTCACCAAAAAGAAGGGTCTTTTCGTCTTGGACCTTCAGCTCATGGTGTTTCCATTGACCATGAACACTGTCATACTTGAACATATACGTCTGCACATAGTTTTTTATAATCAGAATACAAGGAGATGTATATGATAAGATCTGATAGCAAATCCATTTTCTCGAGGTTATCGAAGCTCACCATGTAATCAGTGCTGATGAACGGATCGTTAACAGCCACGAGCTCGACATCGTCTCTTTGGAGAGCAACTCTGGCAACCAAACGACCGATTCTTCCAAATCCTGATCAAGAAACAGCCAATACAACACAACAGATGAAACAGAAGCTCAGATCTAAAGAAATTAACAGAAAAAATCAGATCTGTACTGGGAAATACAGATCTAAAGCTCAAGAAACCAACGAGCTCGCAAAAACAGACATACCGTTGATTCCAATCTTGATCTTGGCCATCGTTAATCGAGGATAACAAAGTGAGAAATTCGGATTCTGTGCTGAGTATCAGATAGAGAGAAGTGAAGCAAATAGCTAGGCGATACAATAGAATAGAACAATGTGCGTTGGAAGGGTTTTAACAATGGGCTCTTTAAAGCGGTTTCTAAAGGGCTCATGTGTCAAAACGAAAATTACGAAGTACCAGAAAGTTCTACGCTTAGTTAGGTATTAATAATTATTTCTTGATATGAAATTCTTGGAAAACAAGCAATTGAAGTCGAATATTCGCAAGAATAACTTCACAATTCGTAATTAGAAAATAATACTGCAATTTTGATAGAAAAGAAAAAGATTAAAATAATAGAACTTTGAACAAGGTATGAGTGTGTTCCAGCTTTTGACAATTCCTATGGCTGATATTTCGAGAACTTCCAAAATTTCTCGCATCGTTCTTTGCATCTCACACTTTTTTTTTTCTAATTATGCGTTCGCTTTTTATATAAAAAAAGTTGAATAACTTATAGGAAGTAATGCAATAGTGACATGAGAGTCAGCAAAACATCACAAAATGAAAAAAGAGATGTATATTATACTACATGACCAGAAAATGTTTTTGAAAAATCATTAATTTCGTCGACGAAGTGCCGAATCTAGCGTGGTTTATGACGTCACTTACCACGTCACATCTCACGCTTCGATTCACATTCACCCAAAAATACGTAAGAATATTTTTAAAAAGCAAACTATCTGGCGCCGCCCGGACTTGAACCGGAGATCTTCAACGGCTCGTTTGATATGTGGGTATGAGTGGGTATTGAGTATGTATGAATAAGTAACATTGTGTTTGTATGCCTTGTATGGCTACACACGTCTATTACAAGGATTTTGGTTATAAATATCTAAGGTGATTATGGGGTGTGTATCACTAATCCCTACACACCTATATACACATTTCAAATACATCTATCAAACACAATTTATTTCATTACACAAATCATTAATACACACATATCAAACATGTTAAAATACAACATCAACAAAATCCTTGTATTGTTAGACTGACGTGATACCCATGTAATCCCTAAACACTGATATCAAACGAGTCATGGGTGTGTTAGACTGACGTGATAACCAACTACACCACGGCACCAACTTTGTATTGTTTTCTATTTTTATGTTAATACTAGTAAAGCGATTATAATATAAAAATTAGAATTAATGGCTGCAATGACACTTTTTGAGTTAACCACCACACATGGTAACCATAATGCATGGAGTCCCCTTCCGTCTTTTAAGTGTTAGCGTTCTATCATTAATCGAAACGTACGGTACACAAGGAAGATATTTATGGACCTCTGCTTATAAACTTCCACGAAATCTATATATACTGCTTGCAAAAAGAAACGAAGCATATCATTGCATATACAATTTTCTTGAGCTGCGAAAAAACACACGAAGAGTGAGCGAGTTAGAGGGATTGAGCTCAACAATCTCTCTACGGAAACAAATTCAAAGGAGCGTAATAATTTAATTAGCTTCTCTCTCTCTCGCAGTTCAAGAAGATGGGTCGATGGATGAAGCCCGAGGTAACAGCATTTCCTCGTTTTCGAATTGAATCTAAAAGGGATCTCAACCGAAGAAATACGCTTAACGGGAGAAATTTCCCTCTGTTTAAACGCAGGTTTATCCACTCTTTGCAGCAGTTGGTACGGCAGTAGGCATTTGCTGCATGCAGCTTGTGAGGAATATCTGCACCAACCCTGAAGTCAGGCAAGTGCTTCTTAAGACCAAGTTATCTTGTTTCTATTATTACCATTTCTCTGTTGATTAATGGTTTTGCTTATCGAAGCGGTTACGATAGAAAAATAAAAAAGTGTTTCTTTTTGCAGGGTTTTGAAAGAGAATAGAGCTGCGGGCATTCTCGAGAACTTCGAGGAGGGAAGGTCGTACAAAGAGCATGGACTTAGAAAATACGTTCGCCATCAGCGTCCTGAGATCATGCCCGGCCTTAACGGTTTCTTCTCAAATCCCAAGCAGTGATCGACTCCTTGCAGGCATATGCATCAATATGTTGTTGTTGTTGTTGTTGTTGTATCCTCTGTGTTTTCAGTTGTCTTTTGCTTTCCCTTAGTTCTTTATTGTAGAGTTTAGATGGGTCTGATTTTGACTGGGAACAATGTAATTATGGATGAAATAAGTTGATGACTCAGCAAATCACAGTTGTGTGTGATGATGATTTCCATGGAGAAAAATGATCAACTGCTCAAGATTTCAACATATACTACACATCATGAGTTTGGGAGTTGGTCACAGATACAAAAAAAATATCCACAAATTTTATTACAGAGACTCCACAGGCTTAACCAAATATCATTCTAAGGCTGTCAACATCTGAAAATGCCGAATACCTCAGTTTGCACCACGATATATTTCTCCAGGCAAAAGCTCGTCCATGCTATCGATGTGCCTATAACCATTGTATTCCCTCAAACACGTCCACCCACGCCTCGAAAGGAAGTCACGGAAGTCATCTTCTGTGTAGAAAGTCTTCTCTTCCATGTGTGCAGAAAGTTGTTCGGGTCCCTCGAACACACAAATCTTGATCATCAGCCCTATTGGATGATTATGTTTAAATGGGCGTGTGATCGAAGTATAATAGCTGCGAGTATCCATGAATGAAATGAACCTTGCCCATCATTAAAGTTGCGTAATGAATGATGAAAGCAAAGTACCTTCGTCGACATGGAGAGTGTAGTTTCCCAGAGGCATATCTCTATCAAGCGCCCTGACAATGTTGTATTCGTCTTCGAGCCAAAACGCACGCTTAGTCCTCAACAGAAAAGCTGACTTTATGGCTTCTTTGATGGCTTCGGGCGTACCGTCGATTCCTATCCTCTTTGTGTAATCGCCCAGTTTTACTGTTATCACCCTTCCATCGAAAGTGCTCCTCTGATCACCTGCAAAAAAAAAATAATGGTATGAAGCTCAGATCTCACCCCTCGAAAATGTGATTTTAACTAAAATCAAGTAAAGTATTTTAACTAACCATTTACAGGAGGAGTTTCTCTCCAGTTCCATGGATCTGCAGAAGCTTCAACGCCCTCGGCTGAGGTGATGGCAAGGGGATGACCGTCATGATCCAAACTCCTTTCTAGGTTGAGCGTCGATCTTCCGTTATCATCTGTATAGAGAGATGGATACTTTTCATAGATAAAATATCGAATCACTATGAGCTCAATCAAAGGGCAGTTCTACGTTCTGAAAGCTATGGTGATGTTATTGGATCGCAGACAATTACTACTTCTGCATCAAATTGTAACAAATCCAAGTGATATGGTTGCCTTTTGCCATTGCTAAGGTACCTTCAACAGGTCCAAAGGCAAGACTAGCTTCATCAATACCTGCGAGGAAAAGTTTCTGTTATTACATAAACAAGAAATCATTGAACCACACACACATAATTCATAAACAAAGAATCGAACACAGTTAACAGCAAGAAAAGTCAAAACCCAGAAATACAAACAGCAAAGTTATGGCGAGCGAACACAATCAGCAACGACAAACGAAGGCAAAAAGGAAAATTAACGAGAAAGAAAAAATAAAAATCAAACCTTTATCGGCAAACTGCATCAACGAATCAACTTTAGCCTCCCCGCCACTCCCGTTCTTACTCCTTTCCTTCAAAATCTCCTCGATATCCTTATAATAGCTCATCTTCGCAGATCCATTACCGCCAGAACCATCATTACTGCTACTACTGCCGCTACTCTGCTTCGCTTTTCGAAACTCTTTCAGAAGGTTCCTCCACTTATCCGTGCACATGGCGGGTGATCTATCGAACCCCCTTTCGCTCATCTTCAGCGATATGTTCTCCCACAAATGCTTGTTCGATTTCGAGGTGTTGAACAAGGAATCGATCTCTCTGCGGAGAGAGATGAGGGCGCGCGTTTCTTCTTGAACCCATGTCTCGGCCCGTTTCTTGGGCGCCGTCGATGATGTCGGGGAGCTTAAATTGGCTGCCTTTGTGGTGCCGTTGACGTCATCCGTGGTGGGGAGCAACATACCGATTAGCCCTGGCTGATCTATGCTGTATTTTGGGGAAATTTATAGGGTGGTTGGTGCTGGATATTTTCAGACACGGCCGTCCCGGCGTTTGATTATCCCCTTTCAGACGGACACAGTTTATAATAGAGATACATCGTTGATAGCAGTAGCGACTTATGTTGTTTAAGTTAAATTTTAGACGAAAAAATCTTTCGAAATCGCAGGGAAGTGAAAGAGCTGCGGAGCGGAGGCGGAAGAATTATCTCAATTATTTCCGTGCAAAAGCTGTCGAGACTGATTTCGTCAAAGGTTCAGTTCATCTTGATTCTTTCTCTCTCACTCATGTACTTGGCTTGCTGCTCGAGTCCTTCTAATATACCAACTTGTTCTTGAAATTTTAATGTCCCTGTGTTACATTTCTACAAGCAGATTGTAAGCATGGCCCTTTTTTTTCTTTATTAGTTAGATCACAAGTTCTAAGATTTAAAGACCATGTTTTTATTTAATGGGTTCTTTTCTTATAGAAGCCTCCCTTGTTTTCCTGAACTTATCTGTGCGACCATTCTTGTGTGGAGGCATTGCATAGAAAACTATCAATTGATGATATCCTGTTTTTGGGAATGTATCGTGCTTTCAACTTTTGATGTTTCAGATCTGTGAAGCTTACACCAGCACGATGAGCAATTCACGCGTGGCAAAGTTCAGCAACATTCACAAGGCGGCAGCATACTCTCCGCTGCCACGAAGGAGAAAGTTCGACACAGTATTCGTAAGGATTTTCCCGACGTGCGCTTCACCTAGTCACGGTTCTTCACCGCCAATTCATCAGCGCTCAGACGAGTGGTTTGCCCTTCGCAGAGATAAGCTGACAACGAGCACTTTCAGCACCGCCCTTGGATTCTGGAAAAGCAACCGCAGGTACGAACTGTGGCACGAAAAGGTCTACTCAACAGATTCAAAGCTCGCTGAATCCTCCAAAAGGGCTGCAATGGAATGGGGCGTACTCAACGAATCGACTGCCATCGACCGTTACAAGACCATCACTGGGCGCGACGTGGGCTCGTTGGGCTTCGCAGTTCACTCCGAGGAACGGTACGATTGGATTGGAGCGTCGCCCGACGGGCTGCTCGACTGCTTCTCGAAAGGCGGGATTCTTGAAGTGAAGTGCCCTTACAACAGGGGTAGGCCAGAGAATATGATGCCTTGGTCGAAGGTGCCCTTTTATTACATGCCTCAGATTCAGGGACAGATGGAGATCATGGATAGGGATTGGGTGGATTTGTACTGTTGGACGCCGAAGGGAAGCTCGATCTTTCGCGTCTGCAGGGAAAGAGGGTATTGGGAGCTGATACACGGCGTTCTTCGTGAGTTTTGGTGGGAAGGTGTTGTCCCCGCTAGGGAAGCGCTGCTGTTAGGGAGAGAGGAAGAAGAAGTGAAAGCGTTTAAGCCTTCTTCCACGCATAGGTTGACGGGCCTTGCGATGGCTAAGAGCATAAAGTTGGCCGGCGAATCGAAGTTGCTGTGTCGGGAAATTGATGGGAAAGTTGAGTTCTTACAACCTTAGCTTTCTTTTTTCAGCGGATGGGGAGAAAGAAGGGCCAAATGTTATTGTTACCATCCATCTTTGGGGTTCATTTTAAGCTGCAAGATTGCCTATCATGGGAGGAGGCCTTTGTTTCATTTTTATGTACCATATTTTTCTTTTTTGTTTTGAGTAACCTTATGACAGTCCAAGAATTGCATTCTCGGCTGATTATTGGTCTTATTACAGACCAAGAGTTTAACGAAGCATCAACCAAACATAGTCAAACGCCAACAACATTTGCTTTCAAAAAGGTGACCGTCGAATATTATACGATGATTAAAGTGTCCGTTACTAAATTGAAAGCGGGCCTTCGGGTATGGATCCAATATATGGGCCAAAAGCCCATTTATTGGTATCGGACCAGATTATGCCATGGCATCGTAATTAATCTCCGCTCATAAACATGATTAACCTCTCGACAAACATTACTACCATACATACAATACCAATTGTTGTATCCTAAGAATCTCATTTATTACATTTAGAATCTCATTTATGACACATGGTATCGCTCTATATATACAGATAGTAGACATGCTTGTTCAACACACAGTCACATACTACTACTTACTTAAAAGCAAAGTTATATTAGTAGATTCAGTCATGAACTCGAGAATTATATTAGTAGCAGCGACGTTGTTAGCTCTCGTCGCAACGTTTGCTGATTTTGACCAAGTCAACGCCGATCGTTTGCCGTTGGTTGTCAGAAACAGCGACCTTGTTGTTTCGTCCAAAGGCGGCACCATCATCGTTTACCGTAAGTACATTAGTACTACGAAACACCATATTTCATAGTATTATTCTATTTCTCGATCAAATCATTGTTACTGTCACTTATATATATATATATATATATATATATATATATATATTTTAATCTTTCATTTGGAACAAAAACAGCATGTACAAGCAATTGTCCGTATTCGTGTTGCGACTGCAATATTGAGACGCCCCGCCCCGTATGCACCAAGTGTTGTGCTCTGCCACCGCCGCCGTAGATTTTCCGACCATTTTTTTTTTCGGAATTTTCTTACAATAGCACCCAAGTTGTATTAATAAATATTATGCATCTCTCTATCTGGCAATAGAATCTATTTTCTATATCTGGGAAGAGATTTATTTTGCATTAACAAAATAACCTTTTTCTTTTCTCATTCACCGTCATTACAATCCTACTTCAAAATTGCATTATATATAGAAATATATGCAATGTAGTAGAAAAATGAAACGTATATATAAGAATGCACTGCAAGAGAACACAAACATGGTGAAATAACTCGCGATGAATTTGAGGGAGTTGGCTTCGCAAGTATTTCTTTCAATCACGCATCTATCAATCTATAGATCTCCAAATTTTAATTAGCAATGACAATTTAAAGAAAAATTAAAAAGATAATAAAAATATCACTAAAATTTGCCCCCATGCAGGATCGAACTACAGACCTTCAGTTTACAAGACTGACGCTCTACCACTGAGCTATAGGGGCCCTTTTTTAAGTTTCAAAAGTCAAGTCTAATATTAATAATATTTATCATTTATTTGCCAAATTAGAAACCTCTGAAAAGGAAAAGAAATCCGATACGTAAATAACCAAAATTTAAACAAATTAATCTAAAAACCCCAACATTTCTCTGTCAAGTATCTTCTCTGTAACCAACCTATTATCACCTCTTCGTCACGCACTTCTTTCCGATCAAAGCCCCCGTCGGCGGCGCCGTCACCGCGATCCGACAATGAGTGTACAGCCAATAAGAGTACTGAAAAAGCCCCCCAAACCTCGACTTCGTCTTAAACATACCCCTAATCTCAAAATCGACCCTCCCACTCTCCATTTGCCTCTGCAAATCCACCCTATGCCTCAAAGACAACCTCACCTGGCTCGTCATAAGGTGTACATGGTCGAGCATCGAATGTCCCCTCGCCAGAGAAAAGGGCTCTACGTATCGAGTCGCTATGAAGTTGTTCTCGTAGTAGAGATCGAAGACGACGTAGGTGAAATCCACGCTCACCTTCGAGTTTGGGTTGGTGAAGTTTGCCAGCAACGTCATGTCCGCGTTCAGAAGGTAGCCCAGGTCTAGGTAGGCGGCGTTGAAGGTTGCGTCGGAGATGTCGAACCTGGGATTTCGCGGTCGGAAAACTAGGTAAACTATGAGGATGATTAGGCCGCCGACGATGACCACTACCCAGAAAAGGGCGCAGAATGCTGCTACGAGCCAGGCGATTGGCCTCGTGCGGCGAGTCTTCGGTCCGTGGAGGAGCGAAGGGTGCTCGGTCGGCGGCGGGCCGCGGCGCGGATGACGGTGCGGTGGTTCGCGGTGGGATTGCGGAGGCGGGCTGCTCTGAGGCGGCCTGTTGGGGGCTAGTGGCGGCGGTTCTTCGTGGTGGGGCTGTGGGGGCAATGGAGCGGTGGGAAATTGGGGGAGTTGATGATGACGTGGAGGTGGTTGGGGCCTAGGGGCTTGTGGGGGTTCGACGGAGGTGCGCCGCTGTTGGCGTATCGGCGGCGGCCTTGGGCGGCGGGGCGGTGGTGTTTGAGAGGGGAAGTCGATGGTTGGGTCGCCGCGGTGAGGTGGTAGGAAATGGGGGTTTGTTTCCCTTTGATATGACATTATTTGGTGAGCGATGAAAGAGAAGAGTATGACTGGGCTTAAAATTGTGTGTGTAAGAAATGGCTTGCAATTGCAATGATGAAAGTGGGGACTTTGAGCACACTATAATATTTAGCAATAGAATGGGCTAAGAGAAGGAAAGAATCGGGCATTTGTTTAGTTGCGAAGGCAAGTAATCATATAGATTCAAAGTGAACGGAAAAAAAAAAAAGGGACGTCGTGACATTACACTATACATTTCCACACTTTCTCTTTTTGATTATTTCGATCAAACTTCTCGAGGCTGTTCTTTACTGAGAGCTCTCAACAAAAAGGTGGAAAGAATAATCTGCAACTGTCGAGCTGGTTTTTGACGTACGTTATCGAAATGTAGTAACAAGGATTCCGCTAATGGGCTTATTGTGCAAATCTACTTTGGGTTGGGGAACAATAATAAAGCCCAACTAACCTTGGCTACGCTACGCATACGATGATGTAATAGAAGAGTTGTTCTGTTCAGTTCACATTAGCCGAAAGGGGATGCAGAGTTAGTTATGCTTTTTTCCTTTCTAAATTTAGAATGGGGAGATGGTGTTGAAAATTAAATGAGAATCTAATGGGTCGAACGTGAACTCTTCAAAATCATTAAAAGAACAACATATTGTAAGCCATTCTATCATTTTCGCCAAAAATTCATTTTGCCCATAGAAGCTACTTAATTTCCTCTAGGTTTCCATTTGTATTTGATTGTTGTGCTTCAACTGAAGCACCAGCAAACAAAAGAAGCAGGGCCATGATATTACTACAGCCTAACATGTGAATGATTCCACCCCACCACACATACTCTGTCTTCTTCAAATCTTAGTACACATTATCCACAAAGCTCGCTTCGCTCTTTCAACACTTATCTATTTACTGCCTTTCTTTTTGTCCGCCATCAGATCTTTACCAGTGTCAGCTGTGAAAATGCCCTTCTTCAACAAACTGCTCGCAAAAAACATAACCCTACTACTCATCTCTCTATCAAGGCTTCCATTCTCAGAAGCCAGTCCAAGAACGAGCCCTTGCGTATTTCCTGCAGTATTCAACTTCGGCGACTCAAACTCGGACACGGGCGGGCTTTCAGCTGCTTTCGGACAGGCCCAATCTCCCCACGGCGAAACGTTCTTCCACGGCCCGGCGGGCCGCTACTGCGACGGCAGATTAGTCATCGACTTCATCGGTAAGTAAGAGAGAGAAAAGAACAACAACTGTGATTGGGTTTTTTTCTGCATAAAAATGGCAACGTTCTTGTCAATTTTCTTTCCAGCCGAGGGCTTAGGGCTGAACTACCTCAGCGCATTCCTCGACGCATTGGGCTCGAACTTCACCCACGGAGCAAACTTTGCAACGGCTGGCTCAACCATCAGGCCACAGAACACAACCCTTCACCAGAGTGGCTTCAGCCCTTTTTCTCTCAACGTTCAGTTCTATCAGTTCAGCGATTTCCAACGAAGATCCCAGCAGATCATCCGCAGCAGCCAAGGTTGTTAGAATCATCCAATCCATACTTTCTTACACAGAGCTTAATCATTCATTCAAGTCCCATAGCTTTGCTCACCTTTCCTCTGTTTCTTCAAAGCCCATTTCCCAGGCGGACTTTTCAAGAAGCTAATGCCGAAAACAGAGTATTTCTCTAAAGCTCTCTACACTTTCGACATAGGCCAGAACGATCTCACCGCCGGCTATTTCCTCAACATGACCACCGACCAAGTCAGAGATTACATCCCAGATGTGTTGGCCCAGTTCAGTACGGTCGTAAAGGTACAATCTTTCACGAATATGCATACATAAAAATACATACTTTCGGCAGCAACAAAGGCTATCGATTTTCGAACCGCCGTGGCAGAATATATACGAGCGCGGCGGCAGATCGTTTTGGATACACAACACTGGGCCGGCGGGATGCCTTCCTTACGTCATGGACAGGCTTGCAATAACGGCGGGGCAAGTCGACAAAGAGGGATGCGCCTCGCCTTTCAACGAGGTTGCGAAGTATTACAACCTCAAGCTGAAAGAAGCCGTGGCGAAGCTGAGAAAGGATCTTCCGTCGGCGGCTCTGACCTACGTCGACGTGTACTCTGTGAAATACGACCTCATCGCAAATGCCCACAAATACGGTATACCATATCTTCCTTCCTCCCTGCGATTTTAGACGTAACCCTTTTTTTCTTGAGACGGCGATAATGGTGGTAATAAAAATGCAGGCTTTGTGCACCCTCTGAAGGCTTGCTGCGGACATGGAGGGAAGTACAACTACAACAAGAACGTTGGGTGTGGGGGGAAGATTAAAGTGAAGGGGAAAGAGATTGTGATTGCAAAGTCTTGCGAGGATCCGTCGATGATGATTAACTGGGACGGTGTTCATTACACTGAGGCTGCTAATAAGTGGGTTTTTGAGAAGATAGTTAATGGCGATTATTCTGATCCTCCTCTTTCTTTGTCTATGGCTTGTCACAGGCATTATTAGTTAATCAAATCAAGCTTCTGTAGGTGGAATATTAAGTATAATTTTTTCGATTTAATAAAACGAGTCGAAACGATTTGTTTTATGAAGGGCGTTGTCTTTTCTTTCTTTCTTTTTTTTTTTTTTTTAAGAAAAGGATTTCATTTCATAAAATCAAGATGGATATAAAGTTGTCAAAATGGGCCGAGCCCGTCGGGTTGGCCCGTCCCGACATGAAAAATATGCGGGTTGGGATGATCAATTCCCGACCCGTTTAAAAGCGGGCCGAAACGGGGCCAGCCCGTTTGGGCCGCGGGTCGGGGCGGGCTGGTCCTCCAGTAATTTTTTATTTTCAATTAATATGTATATATTATATACAATTTTGCATGCTAAAAATTAATAAATAATATTTACTAGTAATTAATTATAATAGATTAACTTGTGAACTTATAATTATATAATTCATAAATAATTTATGAAATTTCGTTAATTATTCCAACATACATTGTTAATAAAAGTACTCCCTCCGTCCTACCAACTTTATCGCATAAGTTGTTGGACACGCAAATTAAGGTGGCATTGTTATAATAATATAGTACAATGAAAAGGAAAAAAAAGTGTATATTTTAACACGTCTTTTAAGAATATTTAATATTATTATATTGATTGTTTGTGATAGTTTTTTGCTAAATAAGGAAAGGTGATAAAATTATTGGCACGCCCGAAATGGAAAAATGTGATAAAATTAGCGGGACGGAAGGAGTATTATTTGCAAAAAAACACACAAATTTAAAAAAAAAAAAAACGGGTTGGCCTGCCAACCCGCCAACCCGATGCGGGGCGGGGCGGGCGACTAGTTTAGTAGCCCGTTATGTTGGCGGGCTGACCCGCCCCGCCCCTTTTAATGGCGTGTTGAGGCGGGGCAGGACGGGTCGGTGCGGGCCGACCCGTTTGACAACTCTAGATGGATACGAAGATACAAAAGAGCAATGAAGCCTGTTGTCTTGATCATTCATATACTGACTTATCTATGAATTCATGGTTTCATTAATTACTCAGATGAGAATTTAATTCGTTCAAATTCGAAACTAATTAGTAAATTGAGTATTAACTCAAATGACTAGAGTTATTCGATTCATCCAAATCATATAAAAGTAAATGAGATTTATGAATTTCATTCAGTTAATCTAGCCCGATCATCAATTCATTTGAACGAGATTAAATGAATTCCAGCAATTCATATCCAACCCTTTCAATTTTCTAGCAACGATTGTTGACACATTATTTGTTGAGCTTTTTTAGCCGAATGGAAATACGAGGTGGTTCTGCCTTTTCCTTTTCAAAATTTACTTATTCTAGTATGTGCATGGTACTAACTTTATTTATTTACTTATTTTGTTTTGATAACTCGATCACCAGCCGTGATGATATTACACTCTTACCAATAAGCGAGTGAATGATTTCCCATCCAACACATAACTTTCCTTCTTCAATTCTTTTACCCATAACCACAAAGGATCATTCTTCTCTTTACATATATTTGTATCCCCTCTCTATTTTGTTCTTCGATCGATCCTTCACCATTATTATCATTTGCGAAAAATGCATCCCTTCTTCGTCATGAACGTTACTCTACTACTACTACTACTGATACTCTCTTCATCACAGCAAGCCACTTCAACAGCAACAATAGCAGCAAATGACCGTTGTGAATTTCCTGCAATATTCAACTTTGGCGACTCAAATTCTGACACGGGCGGGCTTTCAGCTGCTTTCGGACAGGCCCAATCTCCCCACGGGGAAACGTTCTTCCACGGCCCGGCGGGCCGCTACTGCGATGGAAGGCTAGTCATCGACTTCATTGGTAAAAGAAATATATAGGTGGTTCTGCATAAAAATGGGAACTTTATGGTTCCTATATTTGAAATTTGATTTTATTTTTTTTCCAGCGGAGAGCTTAGGATTGAACTATCCCAGCGCATTCCTCGACTCGCTGGGCTCGAACTTCACACATGGAGCAAACTTCGCCACGGCTGCGTCGACCATAAGACCTCAGAACAAAACCCTAAAAGATGGCTTCAGCCCTTTCTCACTCAACGTTCAGTTCTATCAGTTCGGCGACTTTCAACGGAGATCTCAGCAGATCATTAGCCATGGTTGACGCTCGTCCTCCATACTTATGCACGCACACTGATCGTTCAAAATCCCATAACTTACCTAACAAAGACTTGATTTTTAACCATTTTTCCAGGCGGGCTTTTCGAGAAATTAATGCCCAGGCCCGAGTATTTCTCGCAAGCTCTCTACACTTTCGACATAGGCCAAAACGACCTCACGGCGGGTTATTTCTTCAACAAGACCACCGACCAAGTCAGAGCTTACGTCCCTGATGTGGTGGAACAGTTCAGTACAATAGTAAAGGTATGATCTTTGCATACATATTATTTGGCACAGAAAGACACCATCGATTTTCGGACCGTCTTTCAGTATATCTACGGACATGGAGGAAGATCGTTTTGGATACACAACACTGGCCCAGTTGGCTGCCTTCCTTACGTCATGGATCGGCTTGCAATAACTGCAGCACAAATCGACAGAGTGGGGTGTGCCTCGCCTTTCAACGAGGTTGCGAAGTATTTCAACCTCAAGCTGAAGAGAGCAGTGGAGAAGCTGAGAAAGGATCTCCCTTTGGCAGCTTTGACATACGTCGACGTCTACTCTGTTAAATACGACCTCATATCACACGCCCAGGAATATGGTACTATGATTGATATGGACGTAACCTTTTTCTTGCGACAGCGTTAATGCTGTGGTAATAAAATGCAGGCTTTGTGCATCCTCTGAAGGCTTGCTGCGGACATGGAGGGAAGTACAACTACAATAAGAACGTTGGGTGTGGTGGTAAGATTTATGTGAAGGGGAAAGAGATTGTGATTGCAAAGTCTTGCGAGGATCCGTCGATGATGATTAACTGGGATGGCGTTCATTACACTGAGGCTGCTAATAAGTGGGTTTTTGAGAAGATAGTTAATGGCGATTATTCTGATCCTCCTCTCTCTTTGTCTATGGCTTGTCGCAGGCGTTAATTTTGAATTTTATTTATATAGTAAATGTTCGATCGATGCCGTATAAGTTTCGCTTTTTTAGACTAAGTCAAAAAGTTTGTGTCTTGATCTTTCCATGAACTGCGAATGATGGGAGGTTGTTTAATCGTTGAGTTTTTCGATAGTTGACCGCCGCATTATAAACTGAATTGAAATGGGTCAGCAGTATTGCATCACAATTCAACGTAATTTTGTTTTTGGAGTTTGAATGCGATAAGTCGAGTTGCCGACCTAAGTTTTTTTTTTTTTTGTATGTGTTTAGAATATAAAATCCGTAAAAATTAATTTTCAATTTGAGTTATAGGAGTAGGACAATAATAAAGTCTAAAGAAAGTTATATCAAGAAATATCAATTTATGATTCCTCTTTTTTCTTTTGAAGTACAAGAAAGAAAGGATAAAGTATGAGAAAGAATCCATTTACAGAAAGATTTGTTCGGATAAAAGGGAGAAAGCAGTAGAAAATGCTATAATCAAGTGAAAAAAGGGTATCGTTCTCTTCTTACCCGTCTTTTCTATTTCTCAGTTTGTGCGTGTACGTGTGTGTTTTTATATGTTTGATGGTCACGATTTTCCCCCTTTCATGTATTACATATATTGATTTTCACGTTTGGGAGTTGAGCAACTCTTGTTCTTCAGTTTTTGTCTCATGTTTCTCCCTAAACACTTTCATGCATTTATTACGCAAGGAAAGGCTCAAAGCACGTTCTCTAAGCTCTGTTTTTTCTCCTCTTATGTCCCTTACGTTCTTTCTTTTCGTGATCATCGGCTTTTGAAGAACTAAATATTTATTTCAAGGTTCTACTCTGAGCTGCTCTTCCCTTCTGATTTCAGGTAATCGCTATGTATCCACGGCTTTGCGTAAAGTTTACGTTTTTCTAAGTGCTTGCTCTGTGTACGTAATCGATCAAAGCTGCGTTGTTGATTCTATGCCCTCTAGCAAATGGGTTATAAAAAAAATGATTTCTTGATTTATTCTTATCTATTATTTTGTGGATCGTACCCATCAAGGGGTTAAAGAATCCCAATTTGTCAACGTTTTGACTTGGGATTCTGCTGGTTATGTGCGAACTAGGCTATTGCAAACTGTCTTTGAGTACAAGGTGGTGATAAAAATTGAACCTTTAGCTGCTTCCATTGAAAAACTAAAAAAAGAAAACTAGGTAGCTTCCTTTGTTGGGCACCCCAGAACTTAATTCACGCTGATAAAAAGGTTGTCTGATTTTTTCATATCGAAGGCAGCTTTTGAATCTGTCAAAGGAGAGCCACATGTGAGATTGGTTTCTTCCTAAATGCAACAGTTATATAATTGTGCCAAAGCTTAAACTCAGTTATTTTTTCCGACATGATCATATCGAACCACTAAGAGTCGAAGACTGTGATCTTACAACCTCGGATTGAGTTTCCATTGAAAAATCTTTACATTGCAGGCCGTTTTCCTCAGAGGTTTCTCTGTAAAATTGCGGTTTCTGTTCATTAATTCGTTCTAGCCAAGCGTGGATTCTCAGAAGGTTTAGTCGGGCTTATACGCTAAGAATCCATTATAACTATCGATATGGATTCAGATTCGTATAACAAGCGAGGAGGCTTAGGACGCAGGTAAATGAGCTTTATCATTCATTACACACAGATGCATGCGAAAATCGTTCTTAAATCATTACAGAAAAAAAAAAAAAAAAAACCCCGAATTTTTCTCGTCCCTATCTCAGCGCCATGGCGAAAAAGCCCAACGAGTCGACGAGGGTTTTCGTCGTCATCAGCTTCGGCATAATTTTTGGATTCTTGATAGGATTATCCTTTCCCACACCTTCACTGACTAAGGTAAAAAAAAAATCTTAGGATTTTTGCGCTTTTCCCTTGCGTTGCGCTCTATCGTAACCTTTTTTGTCCCCCATTCTGCAGCAAAACATTACATCAGCCATCGATTTAGCCGTAGACAGAAACAAAAGTAGTGCTAACGACGGTCCTAACCAGAGAAAATCCACAGCAGATACGTCGAATAAGGTATGCCGAATATTTCTCGAGCGCAAAAATGCTCGATCTCATACAACGTTTCCTATGCGCAGATTTGGGTGCCATCGAACCCAAAAGGCGCAGAACGATTGCCTCCAGGCATCGTTTCCTCTGAGTCAGACTTTTACCTCAGAAGACTCTACGGCTTACCTAGCGAGGTCATTGTTCTTACATAATGCTAAATATTTCAACATCTTCTCCTAAGTTTCATATAGTATATATGTTATTTGCCTTTTCTTAGGACTTGACGAGCACGCCAAAGTACCTTGTGGCGTTTACGGTTGGCTACGATCAGAGGAACAACGTCGACACAGCCGTAAAAAAGGTTCGTTGGTTAGCTAAAAAAACATTCTTATCCTTTCTTCTTCAACCCTAAACCTTAATAACCCTTATCACAGTTCTCGGATAATTTTACGGTCGTTCTTTTCCATTACGATGGGAGGTTGACTGAATGGGACGAAGAGTTCGAGTGGTCGAAACGAGCCATTCACATCAGCGCCAGAAAGCAGACGAAATGGTACAGTACAGCATATATCATCAGTACTCATTGTTAACAACTCTGATGTCATGATGATATGAAATATTACAGTTAATCATATTTACATGCACTTGTTTTTTGACCAAAAAAGGTGGTATGCTAAGCGGTTTCTTCATCCCGACATAATCGCGCCTTACGAATACGTGTTCGTATGGGACGAAGATTTAGGGGTCGACGATTTCGACGCCGAAGAGTACGCTTTTTTTATGTTCTGGCGTGAGAAATTTTTACATCTTCGGCGCTCGAAAATCTATATTTATAGAGCGACTCTTTTATTCTTTTGGCAGATACGTTAAGCTCGTGAGGAAGCACGGGTTGGAGATATCGCAGCCTGGTTTGTCCCGAGAGAGCAAAACGACGTGGCAAATGACGAAAAGGGTGGCCGACCGCGAAGTACACATGTGAGGAAATTAAAAAGAAAAAAAAAAAAAGGACAATCTTTTTTTTGCATGTGATGAAATATAAGCTTATTTCCATGGAAAATATTTAAATTTGTTGTTTGATCGATCCAAGGACGACGAAGGAGAAGAAAGGGTGGTGCCCCGACCCTCATTTGCCTCCATGTGCAGCGTATGGAGCTCTCTCTCACCTTCTCAAAACACACACACACACATATATTACTATATAAATCCATATATAAAAATTATATTCTCTATTTTTATTTTATTTATATATTACGCAGGTTCGTAGAGATAATGGCACCTGTATTTTCGAGGGATGCATGGAGATGCGTATGGTACATGATTCAGGTATTAATTCTTGGAGATTCTTCACACTGTGCTTTGCTTTTCTTTCACAAGCAATAAATACAATTAAAGCTTAATTAAGTACGCGTGTATGATGTTTTAGAACGACTTGGTTCATGGATGGGGATTGGACTTTGCCCTCCGAAAATGTGTTGAGGTTAGTCACACTATACTTTTAATTCTCATTATTTTTTATATAAATTGTTTTAATAAACTTCTGTGATTATTAATATTTGAAGCCTGCTCATGAGAAAATAGGAGTTGTAGATGCTCAGTGGATAGTTCACAAAGGCGTTCCTTCTCTGGGAAACCAGGTTACTATGTTATGCATACAATAATACATGTGTAAGTATTATTTGTTGGTACTTTTAACACAAAAATAATAAAATGTTATGTTTGTATCCGATGCAAATAACAGGGGAAAACAGAGAATGGGGAGGCTCCGTGGAAAGGGGTACGTACGTACGTACATGTACCAATTTTTTTTGTGGTTTATTTTAGGATTTTTTTTATATATCATCCGTGAATTTTGTTCAGGTGAGGCGAAGGTGTGAGAAAGAGTGGGAAATGTTCAGAAATAGAGTTGCAGAAGCTGATAAATCTTACTACAAGTCCATTAGAGGAGAAGGCGGTGGTGTTGATCCTTCCAAATCATGAGATATTATTACAACTGAATATATAATACAAAACAAAAATAGGGGTATAGATCTCATTCTTCAATTTTCGTTTTCCTTTAATAGAGAACTGAATTCAGTAATCGGTGTACATGTTGGATCATGCATTTATTTTCATATTCCAACAAGAAAATTATAAAACTCTATAAATTAATAAACATTTTAATATAATATTTTCGGTCGGTCGCGACTTGGGGATAACGTACTAATAATTCTCTAAAATTATAAGATAATAGACTTTTAATAATTTCTATAGGTCCCGTATAAATTATAAATTAATAATTTCATATGTAAAAATATTCTTATATCACACGAACAAAGATTACTTGAAAAATGAATCAATTATCATTTTTTTGTTGAAATCAATTTTTCCTTGCATATTGTCTCTAACTGTCCTTACATTAAGAACTCCTGGCGTCGTTTTCTCATAGGTCAACGAGAAATTTTCTCTTGCATTTGGAGTTTGGGAAGCTTGAAAGTTATATACACTAGAAATTTATAAAATATTAATTCATCGATCGATTAATTAATAACTCTTTTTATTAATAAATTTGGTCGGTCCCAACTGCATTCGATTAAATAGTGCGTCGATGTGTTTTGGGCTTTAAGGCTCCGTTTGGTTCGTGGATTTCGACGTGGAAAAGAAAAGAAAAAGTATAATTGTATGACACGTGAACCGTAAAGTACAATGATTTGATGCGTAACACCACACTTTTCTTTTCTTTTCCGTGTCGATTTCCGCGGACCAAACGCACCCTAAGCGACTGCTATCGGGCTACGAGATGGGCTAAAACATGCAAAACCATACCACCACAGCCCATTAAGAAATCGTCGCCAGCGACAACGACATTTAGATATTTGACATTTGATAAGCCGAAGACTACAGACACGGCATCAATCGAAAAAAAAAAAGCGATTATAAAGATTGAAATCGAAAACTAGTTACTTTCTTTCCATTACCGTTCACCAGTTCTTTGACATCTGTCGTTAGTTAAATGATTCACGAGCATAAAAATTTTGACAAAATAAATATTTAAGGTCTATCGTGTAATACAATAAAACATAGACATGTACTTATGCCGTGCCGTGGTGGTGGTCGATGGTCACTGGCTAGAATCTATACCATAAATAAAATTTTTAATATTAAAATCAGAATATTATTAGTCCGACGCGTCATCGTCTTCTTGTAGGTAGCTGCTATAAAGGTCGCATCATTAATGTCAATTTATTTCGGGAAATATTCCTATTGATTGATTTCTGCTACGTGCTTTTCAGCTCCATACGTTATCCCAATTAATTCTTGTGACTGGCGAGGCATAAAAGAATCAATGGACACCAAAATTTAATTAATATCCACCCTCAAATGATAATATAATTTCTTGCTAAGATCACTTCATCTACAGAATCATCTCAAAGGTGCATGGCGAATAAAAATATACAATTCTTCAAATAAATTAATCGGTACGATGTTATCTTCACTAAGATGGAGAAGAAGTCCTGAAATCAAGATAAATATCATTAAAAGAAAAAAAAGGAAAACAAGAGGACAACTCCAAGAAACGAAAACTAAAAAAAAAAAAGTAGAAAGAAAGCTTATGTACGGCAACAATGTCCCTGAATGTATTATTATCAGTAGCCATTGACTGTCTTCACTTCAACAAAGACCTTCCTTGCCAATCAATCCATGCAAGAAAAAACTCATCTCCATCTTCTGAGCTATTCTTGAATCACTTGCTATCTCTCAAGCAATTCCCAGGCAAAAGAAACTTAAACTCCTCAGCATTCTCCAAAAGATACAAAGGAAGATGAACCCCCGAGAAAGAACGAGGAATGGGTCCCATCTTCCCTATAATATCCCTGAAAGTATACTCTTCGGGCACCATATCGAACAAATCGCTACCTTCGCATATCACTCTCTGAACCCTCTTAGGGTTCAAGAAATGGGAAAACCTCACCCTATCGAAATGGCTGTAAGCCCTCATTTTGAACACAAACTCATCGATTCGCCTGAAGCAAAAGCTGCAATGCCAGCCAGCATCAGCCAAGATAACATCAGATTGCCTGTAATGAGCATACTTGGTCTTGCCCGATTCATACACGTGCACAGAAGCCCTCCAACTGTTATTATCCAGAAGAAATTCGAACGAATACAGATAATTTCTCAGCCTCAGATGCAAAATCGGAGGTATCCCGTCGCACCATCTCAGCAGATTAATCGTATGACCGCTGGGAATCTCATCCACGTCAGACATGATCAGAATATCATCGTCTTGAATGCCAGCTCTTCTCAGTAGATAGTCCAGCGAAAGCCTTTGATAGGCTTCTTCGATAAAAGGGTTCTCTCCTTTCTTGAACCTGCCCGGGACCTGCCCATAGGACAGCCTCGAACCCAGGAAATCGAACTGATCTCTGACCGAATAGAACACATAGGGCTTTGGCAGCCCAGTGAAGGTAGAGTTCGATTCGAGGAGGACAAAGTGGGAGACGTAGGGCTCTAATTCCTTGAGGCGAATCTTGAGAAGGTCTACTTCGTTGCTGAAGAGTACTGCGTCGAAGACTCGCCTGGGGTAATCGCGGGTCCCCCAACCGTGGAGTTTGCAGAGGCTTTCCATGGACATGTTTTCGTGATAGTAGTGAGGGATTCCCTGAAAGGGCTTCGGTGGAGATTCCCATAAGGGTCTTAAGAAGTAGGTGATTTTCTGGCCGTGGGCGTATACGATGAAGATGCATGTTGGGACTAGAACGAAGAGGAAGAGTAGGGCTTTGATGTCGATTCCTCGAAGCACGCATTTCAGCCTCGACATGCTCATCGTACGTCCTGAATCCTGGCGATTTTTAAGGTTGTCCCAGATGATAAAAATTAGTTTGGATGAATGATAGTAATAAGACTTCATTCAGCGTGGAAACAGAAGGGATTGAAGCTCAAGTAATACAATTGCCAACAGAGAAAACTATTCTGAAGAACTCCGACCATAAAACTGCGTTCTCCGAGTTTAAATTTCATCGAATTCTCACTCACTTTTTTCCTCTTTCCAACACTCAGCCAAAAACAGAATCAGGGAAAACAAGTAATTGAAAAAGGCACGAGAAACTGAAGAGACAAAGCACTCATAATCCTAGAAAAAAAACTGCTTACAGCACATCACAGTGCTTCAGTGCTTATCCAGCGTATATCAGTATATCAATCTGAACCTAAAACAAGCAGCAGAATAGAGAAAGATGGAAGCTTTACCTCGTCGCAACCATCGCCGCAGATCTCGTCAGTCTTCTTGGAACAATAATGAGATCCCCCTTCTACCATATTACAGAATTTCTCCCTAACCCTAGGAATGCAACTCATGCCTACGGATAAGATTTCAAAGCCCACAAAATCTGAAGTCAAAAGGCTAAAAATCTAATCTGAAAAAGGTGGGGGTTTTTTTCACATCCAGCCGACGAAACTAAAAACAGAACGATAAGCACAGAGAGCTCGCTACTGTTCTGCAAGCTTATAAAAGCAAACGCCAAGAAGAGAGAAACTCTCCAATTTATTGCCAGGTTTTCCACATATATAAACATAGATTAGTGAATACTAAGTAGCGACCGATAAACATGGTTTGATTTTCAAGAGAGAAAACAGAAATCCCATAAACCTGTCCCTCTCCTCTCTCTGTCTCTTTCTGTCCACCTGGTGAATGGGTGTCAGTTTCTGTGAAGACTACAAGGAAGAAATGGTTTCTCTTGGTCTTCCAAGGTTCTATCTTTTTTTACTTCAATTTGCTAATTTTCGAGAAATTTTCAATTTTGGATTAATTTCAGGGATGGAGTCGTGCCTTAATTACCGATAGAATGCTAATTTATTTTCTTTTGTTAATTTATAGAAAGTATATTCGGATATATTCTAAGCGAATAATTAGCACGATACACGTCACGTAGCGTTCAACCCCCCAATACACTCTACTCTCATCATTTTGCAAGTGAAAAATGTAGTGTTACTACCATTTCAAAAATAATTTTTTTTTTCTCTCTCACCATGTTGAGGTGTTGAATTTATAATAAATTTGAATGTCTATAGTATGACATGGAGTTGATTTTTTTAATTGTAATCGTGCTAGGCAGCTCCTGAAGCCAAACATATTTTAGTAAATAAATTATTCATTGTATGTTTTCTTGCTTCAATAAATTGAAGTATACAAGTATAAAACTGTACGCGGCAGTTAAGTACTAAATGTTTTCCCATGTAATAAACCAGTGCCAACCTGGTTCTCGCTGTTTTGCCATGATTATATGCATGCAATGATAATTAATTTATCAATCGACGAGGAATTATTGCAACTAAGGTTATATGGAATTAAGATAAAGAAAAAAAACACTAATTCATTAGTTGAGGACCACCCGAGAAAGACCTAATCTATCAAATGTCAATTTGAAGTCTTTCTAAAATATAGCGGTTTAATAATATGGGTTCAGAACTTCGGATAATGGACTTTTGATGTATATTTGAAATTTAAAATCAAGTAGTTCTTTTTATTATTTACCTTAAAATTGCAAGGCTTATTTGGGCCCTTCATGGGCTGGACCTACATATATTTTGTCACCAGTTTCTTAAATTTTTTTCAAGGTATCACGCATTGAGAATAACAAAAAAAAAATCTAAAAAAAGGGTTGTTTTTTTTTTTTTGGTTTTGCAAGGCCATTAAAGAGTTAAAGAATATTAAATGCGAACAATATAAGAAACGCGTGACATATATACGTAACCACACTCATGCAACCAGAAACTGTGACGAAGCCTCTATGAGTATAACTAAATGCACTATTCCATTATTGTGCAAATAATTTAGAGGGGCATCAATGATGTACTATATTACTTGCTGTAAACATAACTTCAATCTTTATTCAAAAAAAAAAGATATGTAACAAAAATAGACAAGAAAAAGCATTTAGGGCTTTGTCAAGCCTCTTATAGATAACATGAACATGATATCATTGGTATCTTCTGTGGAGCATTGATGCAATATGTTTATTATTACATTCGTCAGACGATGTACAAATTACGATCAAATGCTTGCATAATTGGAAGACAGTATTATTGCAAGCTTAAAATTTTATTTTGGGGCATTTCGCGGGGATATATTATTTATATTATATTAAAAAATATATAAACTCGACTATGAAGAAGAGAGGAAGAGAAACGCCATGAAATGAAGTCGTTGCATTCAATGGAAGGATGATGAAATTACCACTACCATGAAAGTTGGATATTTCAATATGGAATGAGCAGTAGCCTGGTCTTAAATAACGGCAGACCTATCGAAATGCATCAAAATTAAATTAAGAAAACGAAAGTTTGTAATGCCAAACGACGATGTACATACTGCATTTATATATCTTAAGTGTTAGATGTTTTTAAAATTGAGTTTTGGAGGCCAAATTCAGATGAATAATATAATGAAGGGAGGGCACAAAGATCGGTGTAAAGGTAGCTAGCTTTATTACAATTCTAAGGTCAACTCAAAGAAAAGGCACGGAAGGCAAAAGCAAGGAGACGGTACGGAAGGTCCTTAAGAAGAAAAGAGAATCTCCTTATGATAATAAATCACTAAGAATTTTCATCAACGAGTCCGAGATTACATGGATAAAAGAACAATTGAAGTACATAAAACAGAAAGTAGATGAGCATAATCAAACTTCCATCAAGCTAAAGCGTACATAGTCGCAATCGATCTGCTGTAAGAACAGTGGAAGGAAACTAATGTCAAGATTATTGGAGCTTACTGAAGATTAGAAGCGAACAGAGTTCGAGCATCGTGATATTGAAACAAGTCCGATAATTCCCCACTCGCTGACGCGTTTAGGACAGAATTGTTGAAACCCTGAAAATTTTCACCATGTGAAGCTGTGTAGTTTGCTTTCATAAAACCGATATCGTTGGCGTTAGAACTCCATCCCTGATCGTACTGAGGGCCAACAACTGATATTAGCTGTTCACCCATCCATGGACTTGAAGAAATTACCATCTCGGAAGAATCATTGCGAACGTTAGTAATGTTTCTGTCATAGAAAAGCGCCGACTCGTCTGACTTGTGGTGCTGGGATTGTTTCTCAGTTCTCACCGTCGTCGTCTTAGATTTCGGGAAAAACCCTTGTAAGACTTCTTGCAACAAACCTGAGTCTGACTTATCAGCGCAGAAAAAATCCATGGGGTCTTCTTCATCAGGGTTCGTAACCCTAGAACCGACGTTGTCTCTCTCGAAACCCTCGAATTTCAGAGAGGAACACACTTTGGCGTCGTAGTTAGTTATTGGGTCCTGAGAAACTGTAGCAGCGTTGTTCACACCGAATGCCTGAGAATTTATGTTGCTAGAAGACGACATGTTCAACAAGGAAGCCGAGTTTGAGTTATTACAAGAACTCATGTTGATCAGAGAGTTATTGCTCAACGAAATCTGCTCTTGCAAGGGCGGCGAGAAATTGCTGCAGTGATTAAGATAAGAGCTATCCATAGTCGTGGAAGAACCAATCATACGATCACGACGGAACATCATGTTAAGAGAATCAATGCTTCTCCTGCTAGGATTGTAGCAGTCGAAAATATTAGGGTTTGTTGCAGAAAGAAAGTGATTATTCGCGGCACGACCACTTAGAACAGACTGCTGCTGATGAGAGAGCTGCTTAAGGTTGCTATAAAGAGAAGGGATGATACTTTCTTGTTGCGTAGCAGAGTTTGGGTAAACGAAGTTTGTTCGCGCCTTAACGCCGCGCATGGCTCGAGCGGCGCAGTCGTAGGCGCAAGCTGCCTCCTCCGCCGTGTCGAAGGTGCCCAGCCAGCGCCGTTCTTTGGACTGAGGGTCTCTGATCTCGGCGGCGTACCGGCCCCAAGGACGGCGCCGGACGCCGCGGTAGCGCATGGTGGTGGTTGCGGCGGCGCCGGCGTTGTCCTTGAGTGTTCTCTTGGTGGCTGCGCTGCGCTTCTGATGGACTGGCGGCGGTGCTGCGGTGGTTGTACGGTACGTTGGATCGGTTACGTCGGTGAGTGTTGCGTTGAGTCTTCTGAGGGTTTCTTCCATTTGTAAACTACTGTTTTCTTTTTTTGCTTTCTTTTAAAATTGTTCTTTCTTTTTTACTCTCTTTCCGAGTTCAAGGGGGATATGAACTGTGTGTGATTGGAATGTAAAACTTTGTAGGTGGATCTTGTATTTATAGCAAGAATTTTACACCCTTCGGTATGAGAAAGAAAGAGGGAGAGAGTTTGCATGGATTATTTTATTATTTGTTTATGGACTTTCTGTACTAGATTCTTTATAAAATTGTATGTTCTCGTATCTAAAACAGTATTACGCGATGATTTCGCCTTAATAAAATAATTTTCTTGCAGAGCATATTTCAAAATCAAATGAACATTCTGAGGTAGACAGGTCATAAAGTTGCAATGTATTATATTCATTAATTATCACGCCCGGACATTAAATTGCAACTTCAATCGAGGTTAACTTCTAATTATTTGCCCTTTCTTTCACGATGAGAATGCACATATATCAATGTCCAACGTCCATGTATTTATATGCCTCTCTTGTGTTCTGAGTCCATCGTAATGCTAGCCATCGTTTTAGAACTTACATATGCGAAAATAATATGCCTAACTATAAAAATATTATAGTAATTTTGCTTCGATATAAATTAGTGATTTCGTTCAAATCAAATACACTTTCCTCCTTATGAACATTAACAAATGGTGTATCGACAAAGAGGTTATTGCGTAATCAATTATGAAGTCATATCATTTCCAAGAAAAACAGAACCCAAAATTAATTTCAGAAATTTTGCTGTCTTTAAACTCTTACACGGTATAGAAGAATGCGAATATATCGACTAGCAGAGTTCAAGAATAATAATAAAATAATTATAATACTACTAATAATAATAAGATTCACCAAATCAAAAGGGGTCAGCATCAAAATGTCTTGATCGATCTAACATGAAACAAAAATTCAATCGCAAGAAAATAAAAAGTTTGTTCTCGATATTCGAGGGAACACTTTTTCTACATCATATCATTTCTGGCGGCTCTCAGATTGTGTCTCTCCTCCATTATTTTCCATTGTTTTGAGGTGAATGTATAGAAAACAATTGTATAAAAATTTTGCCAGTCATTATCCATGTCAAAAAACTTTTTATATAACTATCCATTCGACTATGCATACCATTTTCTCGGTCTTAACGTACTCTTTTATATGTGTATTCTATATCACGCCACGCATTTATTTGGTTACCATATATGGTACTTATATACGTTCAATACGATATCTTGCGGCTGACTATATGATGATACAAATTTTCTAGCTGTATTACGTATACAATAAGTTTCTATATGGTACCTAAATTTGTGAAATGATGGATGTACATTGCGGCGGGCAGGTACCAATGTGCAAAAAATTTATTCTGACAGGTACCTGCATAAAAAATACTGACATGGTATTGGCTTGCTAAGTTTTTATATTAATGGGTGTTTTATGTAAAATCCCCTTGTTTTGAATGAATACTTATATATATAAACATATATATATATATATATATATATATATATATATACTAGTTTTTTTACCACTGTGTATCACATATTTGTAATTATTATATGCTAAGAAAATTATTAATTTATGTTTGATAGTTGATAGCTATAGTGGAAGGGAAGTATAACATGTGATAGTGATAATTTTTTAAAATTTTTAATATTAATTTATTATTTTTAAGTTAAGGGACAAGTGACATCATCTACATTTCGATTATTGTATAAGATATTTGCATCCGATTACTATATTTAATTTAAAGAATCACGTTAATGGTCTGCTTAACTATCTCACTGTTTTATAATCCTTACTCTAACACAAATATTTTCTATGTATATGGAATTTTAATGTAGAATAATTTGTACTTCATGCATAAATGCGACCATTGGTAATTATATTTTGGTTTTTAAAGCCAACGTTTAGTTTCACATGGCTTTGTCCGAAACTAAACATAGGCTCTTTAAATAACATATTGTGATCATATTTAGGGTTTCTGTTGGCAGATGGAGACCTAAAGTTGTACGACACAACACGAACTCAGAGAACAAAAAAGCTTCGACCTCCTATCTCTATTATCGCCTTCGTTTATTGCATCAATATAGGAAAACAAATTACATTCGTTGGATATTTTCCATGTTATCAAAAGATTTAGTTTGTGAAGATTTGTAGAAAAAACTAATTTGACTTTCGCGTACCACTTAGGTAGGGTAAAAATAGATCGGTGCATGAAATTAAAGGTTTTTTAGATGGAGAAATCAAATTAAATTTTTTCATCGAATAATGTTTAATGTACTACGCAAACACGGTTCAATGTTGATACCTTGTGAATGAAACCATATGATCCTAGCTCGCGATTCAATAACTCATGATCATTCGAGCTAGAATTATATCCATTAAGCTTTGAGTATTCATTAATATTTTTTTCATACCCAATGATGATCCCGAGATCCTAGCTAGTTACTCATTTATTATAATATACTTATTCATATTAATTTAGACCGTTCAATAATATACCGGTAATATAAAAAAAAAACGCATCATGACGTTATACAGAGTAACGCACAATGTGTTTATATTACAAAGAATCCATTAAACGTTTCGCTAGTATTTTTAATAGGGAATTATCCCAAACATATAAATACAAATTTTAAAATCAATTTCAAAATAGATGCTATTAAGAATTCATAATGGGGCGCCGCCCGTACCTATTTTATTCAGTTTATTATAAAGAGGTCATAAAAGTCAAATAATTCGCTCCTAATTATTTGCATTAAAATGATACGTATAACTTATTAGGCAAGACGCACGTGAGACCACCGAACCTACTCATATTTTCTAATCTCTATTAAGCTTTTTAAATTGTTAAATATTACGGAGTCACACACCTAAAAAAATTCACATATTTTAACGAAATACAAATCAACATATTGACATCATCGACAGGTCATTTATGAAACTGCCAGTTCATATATTCACGAGACCAAAAAGTGAAGCTACAATAATTTGTTTTTAATTTAATGCGATATGAGTGGTATTAATATGAGGTTAGACGTGTAAGGGGAACAGTAAAGTACATTGAGATCTTATTAACGACAAGTGGGGAGATTTATGTCAGAGTATGTACTTTAGTTTGATTCAAATATCAACATTTTATCTAGATTTTGCATTATGTCCTCGCGGTTTATAACTTTTTATTTTATTTATTTTTAATTTGATTAAAATTTTACGCAGTGATAATCTAAAAAGGCACGTACGATCAGGCAAGGCATGCACGAGTAAATTTAATGAAAAGATAGAAAGATCTGCACACGTATCATTCCATAGGTAGCAGTATGTTGGATATTCGTACGTAAACAGACAAATTTACATTTATATAGCACCAGATAATTCATACACGTATGGTTCTTACAAAGAAAACCAAGACAAGAACAAGAAAATCAGAGAATTATTTAGGGAAAAAAGACATAACCAGCCTTAATCAATGAGAGTCCCATGGGGTCATTAATGTGGCAAGAACCCAAGATTTTATTGCAGGATACTGTCTTGATATTATATATGTAGTATTTAATATTACACATTATTCCAAAGTCAATTACTTGTGCTGCTAATAAAAGTATGCTCGTGGACATGCTTGGTCGGGATTGAACCTATTTTATTCATATAATCTGCAAGTAACGCTGCTATCTATCATCAGAAAAAACGGGGCTCATTTAATTCAACAAAAAGATTTCAATATCTACTTATATATATGAAATATAAATCCTCGTTTTTTGTCTGTTAATATTTGTAGTTTGTGAAAATTCTGCAGCTACAGGTTTTATTGTACAGTAATAATAGGGACACTCGTGTTCTTTTTTATTCAGATCGCCGCTGCTCGTGCGACGGTTGACTTCATATTTTAATTTAATATTTTACATGCATAGAGTCTTCAATTTGTTTTGCATCTCTTTTGTGATCATATGTATCATCAACGCATTAATATCGTCTATTATGTAAAAGTTTTTTTTTTTTTTTTTTTAAAAAAAAATTTACGTAAAAGTTTCGAGCAGATGATTTGAAGTGAACCCGAAATAAATTTAATGTTATTTGATATTAATATTAATAGTCAACCAATCCGAGAAGGTGGATGTTAACAAGGCAGGCGTAGGCGTGCATTACTAACAGGTTATTTGTCTCGGCTTTATTGCACACAATATTTTAGAGATAATCATAACCTACGTGTTGGCCTTTAGACCAAGTATTATATGCTAGTAAAATGGTATATTGGGTTTCTTAAAAAATAAGCCTAACTAATGACGTGTTAATTTACCTTAACTCTGATGTTTATGAAAATTATGAATTCATTCCGCATCAAATTCGTATAATAACTTCCACATAACTGCAATTTATTTTACATAGTTCAGTTCAGGAACACAATTCTTCAAAATGAACACCCACCATTATAAACTGATTAAAGCGTCACATCCCATAATGATTTAAAAGAACAAAGAGATCCCAAGAGGTCATTTCAGAATTTGATACTCCCAACGTATAATATAAAATTAAAGAAAAAAAAATCATCGTTCATTTCATACATAGACATGCTTTTAGTTCAGACCATGTTTCTCTTCTCAGACAAACATCATGGTCAATTTCTGAGCCTTTTTAGTGCTAGCTGCTGCTCTATGTATGTGGTCATTAGGCTTTCAGAAGATCATTTCAGCCCTCTAAATTATTTATATTCATACAAAGAAATTTAACTTATAATAAAGAGTTGTCAAAATCTAAATAACGAACACTACGTGTTTTTCTTACCGGGCCTAGAGATTGGGCCTTCTGTGTAAGGTTGGATGAGTCGAGTCCATTAACATCACAAATTTTATTTTTACAAAATCCATTTTCAATCGTATGTATTGAAGATATTATATCTAGTGACGAGGCGATAAATAATATCATGATATTTGCTACCGTCACAAGTTTTCAAGATATACATGGTTTAGTAGCTTCAAGATATAAACAATACCGCAATCGAACCTGTATGATTATAAATTTATAACGCAGTACAAAAATTGGAATTTGAAGTTCAAGATTAACCACGAGTAGTACTTTTGCACACTCTAATATGTGTGATTATATTAATTATAAAATAATAATTTATTAAAATAGAAGAATAAAATTGGACTGTAAAAATATTATGTAGCGAGTGAGTTTTGTTTTCTATTGATTGTTATTTTAAGACAGACCAAAAAATACGATTTAACCTAGGCCTTGAGCCTTATAGGCCATCTCCAACGGTTTTCCGATGTTTAGAGTTGAAATAGTCTATTTCCTCCATATATACAGTTTAAACATTGCTGTTGAACTCCGACAGCTACCTCTATATTTTCCTCTATACTAATAATTTAGTATTTTTGATATGCATCAACATGAACAAAAAATAATAACTATTCAGTATAAATTGCATAATGGATAAATTTTGATTGTTTTATGCGTATAATTGTAAATTTTGATTACTAATTTAACTTTATATAGTTTTGTCAAACCAAGGGACAAAATTTATATAAAGCCGAAAAGAAAAACTGAAAACTTGTATAATTTATCAAACGAAAGACTAAAAGAGCAAAAATATAAAAATAAAAAATATAGCGTGTGAACAGTGCCCGACAATAGGTAGGGGGCACTGTAGCGGGGCACTGTACCTCATTGGAGATGCTCTAAAAGTATAGATATGTGCCTCGCTGAGGACTGTACATGAAATCATCTGTCCCACAAATTATGTCCTCTTGATGTCTCAAATAATCTTATACCGTTGAATTGTAAATCCTATGGTTCACAAGTTTTTGTACTTTGTTTTTTAATTCTTTTAATCCTTCTACCAATCATAAACTCATCGTTATTTCGTATGATTTATATGATAAAAGTAAAGAAATGAATATATCTAGTTGATGATGATCAATTTATATCCATTATATCTTTCATTAATCATAATAATTATTAATAATATAATTCTACAATAATTGGGACATAAAATGGGTGTGAAAGATGATTTCAACAGCGCCGAGGAGGATATAAAATATTAAAATTCAAATGGGGAAGCAAAACAAACCATCGAATTCCACGGTTTTTCCAAATGAAATGCATAACGAGAAAAAGGAAGGGATCAACAAAAACAGACCCCATCCGATCACCGCTTAAACAAACCATACACTAAACATAGATATATATTAACACGTAACAATAATTAATATCCTATTTTTAATCCTAACACAGCGCTGCTTCTGCCACTCCAAATTTGCTATTGCCAGTACCGCCCGTTATGGACCCAATAAACGTATCCACCTTCGTGTCGATGATGGTTACACCGGCGACGTCCGAAGAATTTTCCTCCGGCTATGGCGTACGCCGGCGCTCTAGGGAGATTCGGATTCGGAGAACGATAGCCGCCGGAGTAGGTCGCCGGCTTCGGCGGAGACGCGGCGGAGGGAGGCGAAGACGGTGCTTTCTTCACCGTGGATTTTGGAACGGAGAGGAAAGCCCTAATCTTGATAGGCGGCGGCGCCTCCGTGGAATTGCCGACACGATCGTATTCTTCGACGAGGTTAGCTAAGTCTTCGTCGGACTTGATTGAAACGAGGGCGTCCAAGTCTTCCGTCGGAAGCTGACACCTCAGACTCACGTGGGACCCACACATCTCACCCATCTTCTCCAATAATTCTATCGCCAAGATCAAGAAAAGACAGATCAGTTAAGAAAACCCTAAAATCATCAATCAATAATAGATCATCTTAGATCGTGTAATAATGGATGGGCACTTGCCGGCAAAGGAGACGGAGGAATCGACGGAGAGGACACGTGTCTCTCCGCCGTGATAACGGAGCTTTCCATCGGGGTACCGAGGTAGGATTCGACCTCCATAGCTACATAGGAATTTGATGGTCGTCTTGGTATTCTTGAGATTATTGTTGTGGGAATTAACCATGTTTGTGCTTTGTATGTGTAAGAAAGATATGTAGTAGTTTTGAAGTGGTTTCTTTAAGCCTAAGTGAGAGCGGACACATTTGGAGATGTATTTATAGATGTTTTGAGGTAAATACTGCTGAATTGATGAGAAATTGAAACTTAGTTTTATCATATGCCAGCCCATGTTCGTGGACCCTAGTAGAGATAGATGTAATGTAAGACGATGAGAGCGATTGATGAGGTGGAGCAAATACTACATATTATTAACAAGAAAAATATGAAAAGAAAAATAAATATGAAAAACAATATAGTACGAGCCCCTTTCGGCTTTATCTATAGATACTTTAGTTTTTATACGAAAATTTCAGCAAAACATGTAAAATTTTGTAGGATTCGGCACCTTTTACTACTTACGGAGATCGTTTATTGGACCTTTTATCTTAACTTAGATCCATAATAGTGTGTTATTTCTTTTAGAAGGAAAAGTAAAAAAGAAAAAGGAAAAGTGTTAGGATCGGTTTACGCGTTTAGAGGGGGGGGTGAATAAACGCTTGTCTCTTTTTCGGTTTGTCTTGTCAAGGACAGGTACTCAATCAGTGACCAGTCAGTATAAGTGCGGAAAGTGATACTGAGCGGTTGAAACCAATATGTAATGAGTAAGTGTGTGTGTGAGTGTATGTATGAGACCGGTTTGTTTCTGGAAGTTCGGAGTTAAAATCTCCTACGTCTCCCCTTCTTCCTCGTAAGGAAGGATCACTAGATCTTCAGTTATACAATCTTGTACAACCTACCCAGTCGAAACACAGCTCTAATCTAGTGACTCCCTAGGCAGTTGTTTACAACAATCCACCTACTTCAACAGCTTTTTACAGTCCGTTGGAGATAATTACAACAAACTCAAATCTAATGAAGAAGTGTCTTTGAACTTCGCTTTTTGTTTTTGTGCTCTCACAACAGCTCTTTGAACAGCTCTAACTTCGTCCTTTTTGAGAGTGAGATTTCAAAGTAGTAGGAATGTTTTTGTTCAGTGAAGTTAGTAATCTTCTTCTTGTCTCTCTTCTTTTATACTTGAGGTTTGAAATTCAAACCGTTGTGAGATAGACTCTTCACTCTGATCGGTGCATTAATTGTCTTTCCCAAAATGGGTCTGTCCGGTTTCAGCTGCAGTCTATCCTGTCACTAGCTTTATTCCTTATTTGCGTTAGTTGACCTTGTCTAAACTCTGGACTCGCAGCATTGCATTGAATGTCTGAAATTTCCTTTTTGTTTCAGCATGCACTTGTCTCTATTGTCCAATCTGTCATTTGTCCGATATCGCATACTGTCGTGCCTTCCAGAATCCTTTGTCAAGACCAGTATCTTTAATCGGTATTAATCATAGTCTCCCATGCTTGCCCAGACCGGTCACTTATATATATACCGCTTTTAGTCCTTAGCGTAGACGATACTTTAGATCTCCGGTTTTCTCATTATTAATCAGTTGCGTCAATTCACCAAACCGATAGTCCGAATGTCTGAATTCGTGTTGCTAACAATTTCCCCCTTTTTGGTGATTGACAAAACTAGTCAGCAGAAAACCAGTTTTCATTCATATCAAAAGAGATTGATACAGACAACACTTTAATTGTACCCCTTGCTCTTGACTATCCGCTCTATCTCCTTCCACTTGTTATCATCCTTGTATGCGTCTTCCTTTATGTCATGTAGTCTCCGAAGGTCCGCCAGCTGTTCCTTTGTTAGATTGCAGGCAAGATTCCGTAGACTACTGCCATCATACTGGACTTCAACTGGACCAGTTTCGCTGACTGGTACAGCCGCAGTCTGGCTTTGTAAGACTGCATCCGGGATGAGTGCAGCTTCGATTGCAGCTCGTTTTGGATCCTTGGTTTTGACATAAAGTTTGGAGATAAACCTCTGAGGATCTGATGAGGTAGAGCTGGGCGGTTGCTGTTGTTTTCTGCTGTCGCTGGGCGTACTTTCCCCCTTTTTGGCAATAACCGGGGTGATAAGCCTAGTCAAGGCCGTCAGTTGCCCTTTAATAACCTCCAGATCTGCACAAACATCTGAGCGGAGACCGATGATATCTTCCTTAAGTGCCTGAAACTGCTCATTGTTGTGCTGTCGATCACTGTTGACAGTCTTGCTCAGAACCGAGACCGAACGATAAGTCTGCTTGATCAAGGAGACTTCTCTCGGGGAGCTGATGATATCGACCGGTATGGATACGCTTGTTGGAGGTTCCGGTGGTTGCGACTGATGAGGGATGAAAGACTGAGTGTTTTCCGGCATTGCAGCAGCGGAGACAACGACAGATTCAGTCAAAATAGCAGAGACAGAGATGCCTTGCTTCGTCGATGTGGGGACTTGGAGATCAGTTTCTTGTTCAGATTGAACCTCTAACGGCTGGGGTTCTACCAAAGTAGCTGAAATATCCTGAGCGTTGTCTGGAGAAGTGGAAGACAAGGAGGATCCAGATGCACCAGCAGCGGTGAGAAGTAGAGGCAGGGGAGGAAGTGACTGCGCATGAGAAAATCCACTGGCTAGGATGGGAATCGGTAGAGAAAATGGTGGAGATAGCCAAGGGAACGATGGAATAGGTTGCCTAAATAGCAGGTATTCCTCAGAGACCGGTTCTGTTGAGGAATGGAGAACTGGACCCTGTACCAGTTGAGATGTATGCTCAGGTAGAACGAAAGATGAAGGCGTTGGGGCGAGCACTAAGGCCGTTGTCATGAGAGAGACGTCCTGCGGCTCATCAAAGGAGGCAGAGATTGAGGCAGGGGGCACAGCTGATGCAGCGGCGGAGGATGACGCATCCGGGTGAAGTTTTGCCCAAACTGCAGCATGGTAAACCTGCATACTCTGCAGTTCTGCCTCCAGCCTAGATAGAATTTGGAGCTCATGCACTGCATCTCTTCCTTCAGGCTGAAAGTTATCTCGGCGCTGCTCAATATAACTCGTCAGTTGCCCCATTTGAAGTGTAGCCCGGTATAGCTCTCGCGCATTTACTAGGCGCTTGATGGATTCAATGCCTAGTGCCTTTATGAGCTTCCCTTCAGTTTGTCTGGCCTGTTTGAGTCGGTCAGAGAGACCTTTCTCGAGGCTGTTCTTTACTGAGAGCTCTCAACAAAAAGGTGGAAAGAATAATCTGCAACTGTCGAGCTGGTTTTTGACGTACGTTATCGAAATGTAGTAACAAGGATTCCGCTAATGGGCTTATTGTGCAAATCTACTTTGGGTTGGGGAACAATAATAAAGCCCAACTAACCTTGGCTACGCTACGCATACGATGATGTAATAGAAGAGTTGTTCTGTTCAGTTCACATTAGCCGAAAGGGGATGCAGAGTTAGTTATGCTTGTTTCCTTTCTAAATTTAGAATGGGGAGATGGTGTTGAAAATTAAATGAGAATCTAATGGGTCGAACGTGAACTCTTCAAAATCATTAAAAGAACAACATATTGTAAGCCATTCTATCATTTTCGCCTTAAAAAATTCATTTTGCCCATAGAAGCTACTTAATTTCCTCTAGGTTTCCATTTGTATTTGATTGTTGTGCTTCAACTGAAGCACCAGCAAACAAAAGAAGCAGGGCCATGATATTACTACAGCCTAACATGTGAATGATTCCACCCCACCACACATACTCTGTCTTCTTCAAATCTTAGTACACATTATCCACAAAGCTCGCTTCGCTCTTTCAACACTTATCTATTTACTGCCTTTCTTTTTGTCCGCCATCAGATCTTTACCAGTGTCAGCTGTGAAAATGCCCTTCTTCAACAAACTGCTCGCAAAAAACATAACCCTACTACTCATCTCTCTATCAAGGCTTCCATTCTCAGAAGCCAGTCCAAGAACGAGCCCTTGCGTATTTCCTGCAGTATTCAACTTCGGCGACTCAAACTCGGACACGGGCGGGCTTTCAGCTGCTTTCGGACAGGCCCAATCTCCCCACGGCGAAACGTTCTTCCACGGCCCGGCGGGCCGCTACTGCGACGGCAGATTAGTCATCGACTTCATCGGTAAGTAAGAGAGAGAAAAGAACAACAACTGTGATTGGGTGTTTTTCTGCATAAAAATGGCAACGTTCTTGTCAATTTTCTTTCCAGCCGAGGGCTTAGGGCTGAACTACCTCAGCGCATTCCTCGACGCATTGGGCTCGAACTTCACCCACGGAGCAAACTTTGCAACGGCTGGCTCAACCATCAGGCCACAGAACACAACCCTTCACCAGAGTGGCTTCAGCCCTTTTTCTCTCAACGTTCAGTTCTATCAGTTCAGCGATTTCCAACGAAGATCCCAGCAGATCATCCGCAGCAGCCAAGGTTGTTAGAATCATCCAATCCATACTTTCTTACACAGAGCTTAATCATTCATTCAAGTCCCATAGCTTTGCTCACCTTTCCTCTGTTTCTTCAAAGCCCATTTCCCAGGCGGACTTTTCAAGAAGCTAATGCCGAAAACAGAGTATTTCTCTAAAGCTCTCTACACTTTCGACATAGGCCAGAACGATCTCACCGCCGGCTATTTCCTCAACATGACCACCGACCAAGTCAGAGATTACATCCCAGATGTGTTGGCCCAGTTCAGTACGGTCGTAAAGGTACAATCTTTCACGAATATGCATACATAAAAATACATACTTTCGGCAGCAACAAAGGCTATCGATTTTTTCGAACCGCCGTGGCAGAATATATACGAGCGCGGCGGCAGATCGTTTTGGATACACAACACTGGGCCGGCGGGATGCCTTCCTTACGTCATGGACAGGCTTGCAATAACGGCGGGGCAAGTCGACAAAGAGGGATGCGCCTCGCCTTTCAACGAGGTTGCGAAGTATTACAACCTCAAGCTGAAAGAAGCCGTGGCGAAGCTGAGAAAGGATCTTCCGTCGGCGGCTCTGACCTACGTCGACGTGTACTCTGTGAAATACGACCTCATCGCAAATGCCCACAAATACGGTATACCATATCTTCCTTCCTCCCTGCGATTTTAGACGTAACCCTTTTTTTCTTGAGACGGCGATAATGGTGGTAATAAAAATGCAGGCTTTGTGCACCCTCTGAAGGCTTGCTGCGGACATGGAGGGAAGTACAACTACAACAAGAACGTTGGGTGTGGGGGGAAGATTAAAGTGAAGGGGAAAGAGATTGTGATTGCAAAGTCTTGCGAGGATCCGTCGATGATGATTAACTGGGACGGTGTTCATTACACTGAGGCTGCTAATAAGTGGGTTTTTGAGAAGATAGTTAATGGCGATTATTCTGATCCTCCTCTTTCTTTGTCTATGGCTTGTCACAGGCATTATTAGTTAATCAAATCAAGCTTCTGTAGGTGGAATATTAAGTATAATTTTTTCGATTTAATAAAACGAGTCGAAACGATTTGTTTTATGAAGGGCGTTGTCTTTTCTTTCTTTCTTTTTTTTTTTTTTTTAAGAAAAGGATTTCATTTCATAAAATCAAGATGGATATAAAGTTGTCAAAATGGGCCGAGCCCGTCGGGTTGGCCCGTCCCGACATGAAAAATATGCGGGTTGGGATGATCAATTCCCGACCCGTTTAAAAGCGGGCCGAAACGGGGCCAGCCCGTTTGGGCCGCGGGTCGGGGCGGGCTGGTCCTCCAGTAATTTTTTATTTTCAATTAATATGTATATATTATATACAATTTTGCATGCTAAAAATTAATAAATAATATTTACTAGTAATTAATTATAATAGATTAACTTGTGAACTTATAATTATATAATTCATAAATAATTTATGAAATTTCGTTAATTATTCCAACATACATTGTTAATAAAAGTACTCCCTCCGTCCTACCAACTTTATCGCATAAGTTGTTGGACACGCAAATTAAGGTGGCATTGTTATAATAATATAGTACAATGAAAAGGAAAAAAAAGTGTATATTTTAACACGTCTTTTAAGAATATTTAATATTATTATATTGATTGTTTGTGATAGTTTTTTGCTAAATAAGGAAAGGTGATAAAATTATTAGCACGCCCGAAATGGAAAAATGTAATAAAATTAGCGGGACGGAAGGAGTATTATTTGCAAAAAAACACACAAATTTAAAAAAAAAAAAACGGGTTGGCCTGCCAACCCGCCAACCCGATGCGGGGCGGGGCGGGCGACTAGTTTAGTAGCCCGTTATGTTGGCGGGCTGACCCGCCCCGCCCCTTTTAATGGCGTGTTGAGGCGGGGCAGGACGGGTCGGTGCGGGCCGACCCGTTTGACAACTCTAGATGGATACGAAGATACAAAAGAGCAATGAAGCCTGTTGTCTTGATCATTCATATACTGACTTATCTATGAATTCATGGTTTCATTAATTACTCAGATGAGAATTTAATTCGTTCAAATTCGAAACTAATTAGTAAATTGAGTATTAACTCAAATGACTAGAGTTATTCGATTCATCCAAATCATATAAAAGTAAATGAGATTTATGAATTTCATTCAGTTAATCTAGCCCGATCATCAATTCATTTGAACGAGATTAAATGAATTCCAGCAATTCATATCCAACCCTTTCAATTTTCTAGCAACGATTGTTGACACATTATTTGTTGAGCTTTTTTAGCCGAATGGAAATACGAGGTGGTTCTGCCTTTTCCTTTTCAAAATTTACTTATTCTAGTATGTGCATGGTACTAACTTTATTTATTTACTTATTTTGTTTTGATAACTCGATCACCAGCCGTGATGATATTACACTCTTACCAATAAGCGAGTGAATGATTTCCCATCCAACACATAACTTTCCTTCTTCAATTCTTTTACCCATAACCACAAAGGATCATTCTTCTCTTTACATATATTTGTATCCCCTCTCTATTTTGTTCTTCGATCGATCCTTCACCATTATTATCATTTGCGAAAAATGCATCCCTTCTTCGTCATGAACGTTACTCTACTACTACTACTACTGATACTCTCTTCATCACAGCAAGCCACTTCAACAGCAACAATAGCAGCAAATGACCGTTGTGAATTTCCTGCAATATTCAACTTTGGCGACTCAAATTCTGACACGGGCGGGCTTTCAGCTGCTTTCGGACAGGCCCAATCTCCCCACGGGGAAACGTTCTTCCACGGCCCGGCGGGCCGCTACTGCGATGGAAGGCTAGTCATCGACTTCATTGGTAAAAGAAATATTATAGGTGGTTCTGCATAAAAATGGGAACTTTATGGTTCCTATATTTGAAATTTGATTTTATTTTTTTTCCAGCGGAGAGCTTAGGATTGAACTATCCCAGCGCATTCCTCGACTCGCTGGGCTCGAACTTCACACATGGAGCAAACTTCGCCACGGCTGCGTCGACCATAAGACCTCAGAACAAAACCCTAAAAGATGGCTTCAGCCCTTTCTCACTCAACGTTCAGTTCTATCAGTTCGGCGACTTTCAACGGAGATCTCAGCAGATCATTAGCCATGGTTGACGCTCGTCCTCCATACTTATGCACGCACACTGATCGTTCAAAATCCCATAACTTACCTAACAAAGACTTGATTTTTAACCATTTTTCCAGGCGGGCTTTTCGAGAAATTAATGCCCAGGCCCGAGTATTTCTCGCAAGCTCTCTACACTTTCGACATAGGCCAAAACGACCTCACGGCGGGTTATTTCTTCAACAAGACCACCGACCAAGTCAGAGCTTACGTCCCTGATGTGGTGGAACAGTTCAGTACAATAGTAAAGGTATGATCTTTGCATACATATTATTTGGCACAGAAAGACACCATCGATTTTCGGACCGTCTTTCAGTATATCTACGGACATGGAGGAAGATCGTTTTGGATACACAACACTGGCCCAGTTGGCTGCCTTCCTTACGTCATGGATCGGCTTGCAATAACTGCAGCACAAATCGACAGAGTGGGGTGTGCCTCGCCTTTCAACGAGGTTGCGAAGTATTTCAACCTCAAGCTGAAGAGAGCAGTGGAGAAGCTGAGAAAGGATCTCCCTTTGGCAGCTTTGACATACGTCGACGTCTACTCTGTTAAATACGACCTCATATCACACGCCCAGGAATATGGTACTATGATTGATATGGACGTAACCTTTTTTCTTGCGACAGCGTTAATGCTGTGGTAATAAAATGCAGGCTTTGTGCATCCTCTGAAGGCTTGCTGCGGACATGGAGGGAAGTACAACTACAATAAGAACGTTGGGTGTGGTGGTAAGATTTATGTGAAGGGGAAAGAGATTGTGATTGCAAAGTCTTGCGAGGATCCGTCGATGATGATTAACTGGGATGGCGTTCATTACACTGAGGCTGCTAATAAGTGGGTTTTTGAGAAGATAGTTAATGGCGATTATTCTGATCCTCCTCTCTCTTTGTCTATGGCTTGTCGCAGGCGTTAATTTTGAATTTTATTTATATAGTAAATGTTCGATCGATGCCGTATAAGTTTCGCTTTTTTAGACTAAGTCAAAAAGTTTGTGTCTTGATCTTTCCATGAACTGCGAATGATGGGAGGTTGTTTAATCGTTGAGTTTTTCGATAGTTGACCGCCGCATTATAAACTGAATTGAAATGGGTCAGCAGTATTGCATCACAATTCAACGTAATTTTGTTTTTGGAGTTTGAATGCGATAAGTCGAGTTGCCGACCTAAGTTTTTTTTTTTTTTGTATGTGTTTAGAATATAAAATCCGTAAAAATTAATTTTCAATTTGAGTTATAGGAGTAGGACAATAATAAAGTCTAAAGAAAGTTATATCAAGAAATATCAATTTATGATTCCTCTTTTTTCTTTTGAAGTACAAGAAAGAAAGGATAAAGTATGAGAAAGAATCCATTTACAGAAAGATTTGTTCGGATAAAAGGGAGAAAGCAGTAGAAAATGCTATAATCAAGTGAAAAAAGGGTATCGTTCTCTTCTTACCCGTCTTTTCTATTTCTCAGTTTGTGCGTGTACGTGTGTGTTTTTATATGTTTGATGGTCACGATTTTCCCCCTTTCATGTATTACATATATTGATTTTCACGTTTGGGAGTTGAGCAACTCTTGTTCTTCAGTTTTTGTCTCATGTTTCTCCCTAAACACTTTCATGCATTTATTACGCAAGGAAAGGCTCAAAGCACGTTCTCTAAGCTCTGTTTTTTCTCCTCTTATGTCCCTTACGTTCTTTCTTTTCGTGATCATCGGCTTTTGAAGAACTAAATATTTATTTCAAGGTTCTACTCTGAGCTGCTCTTCCCTTCTGATTTCAGGTAATCGCTATGTATCCACGGCTTTGCGTAAAGTTTACGTTTTTCTAAGTGCTTGCTCTGTGTACGTAATCGATCAAAGCTGCGTTGTTGATTCTATGCCCTCTAGCAAATGGGTTATAAAAAAAATGATTTCTTGATTTATTCTTATCTATTATTTTGTGGATCGTACCCATCAAGGGGTTAAAGAATCCCAATTTGTCAACGTTTTGACTTGGGATTCTGCTGGTTATGTGCGAACTAGGCTATTGCAAACTGTCTTTGAGTACAAGGTGGTGATAAAAATTGAACCTTTAGCTGCTTCCATTGAAAAACTAAAAAAAGAAAACTAGGTAGCTTCCTTTGTTGGGCACCCCAGAACTTAATTCACGCTGATAAAAAGGTTGTCTGATTTTTTCATATCGAAGGCAGCTTTTGAATCTGTCAAAGGAGAGCCACATGTGAGATTGGTTTCTTCCTAAATGCAACAGTTATATAATTGTGCCAAAGCTTAAACTCAGTTATTTTTTCCGACATGATCATATCGAACCACTAAGAGTCGAAGACTGTGATCTTACAACCTCGGATTGAGTTTCCATTGAAAAATCTTTACATTGCAGGCCGTTTTCCTCAGAGGTTTCTCTGTAAAATTGCGGTTTCTGTTCATTAATTCGTTCTAGCCAAGCGTGGATTCTCAGAAGGTTTAGTCGGGCTTATACGCTAAGAATCCATTATAACTATCGATATGGATTCAGATTCGTATAACAAGCGAGGAGGCTTAGGACGCAGGTAAATGAGCTTTATCATTCATTACACACAGATGCATGCGAAAATCGTTCTTAAATCATTACAGAAAAAAAAAAAAAAAAAAACCCCGAATTTTTCTCGTCCCTATCTCAGCGCCATGGCGAAAAAGCCCAACGAGTCGACGAGGGTTTTCGTCGTCATCAGCTTCGGCATAATTTTTGGATTCTTGATAGGATTATCCTTTCCCACACCTTCACTGACTAAGGTAAAAAAAAAATCTTAGGATTTTTGCGCTTTTCCCTTGCGTTGCGCTCTATCGTAACCTTTTTTGTCCCCCATTCTGCAGCAAAACATTACATCAGCCATCGATTTAGCCGTAGACAGAAACAAAAGTAGTGCTAACGACGGTCCTAACCAGAGAAAATCCACAGCAGATACGTCGAATAAGGTATGCCGAATATTTCTCGAGCGCAAAAATGCTCGATCTCATACAACGTTTCCTATGCGCAGATTTGGGTGCCATCGAACCCAAAAGGCGCAGAACGATTGCCTCCAGGCATCGTTTCCTCTGAGTCAGACTTTTACCTCAGAAGACTCTACGGCTTACCTAGCGAGGTCATTGTTCTTACATAATGCTAAATATTTCAACATCTTCTCCTAAGTTTCATATAGTATATATGTTATTTGCCTTTTCTTAGGACTTGACGAGCACGCCAAAGTACCTTGTGGCGTTTACGGTTGGCTACGATCAGAGGAACAACGTCGACACAGCCGTAAAAAAGGTTCGTTGGTTAGCTAAAAAAACATTCTTATCCTTTCTTCTTCAACCCTAAACCTTAATAACCCTTATCACAGTTCTCGGATAATTTTACGGTCGTTCTTTTCCATTACGATGGGAGGTTGACTGAATGGGACGAAGAGTTCGAGTGGTCGAAACGAGCCATTCACATCAGCGCCAGAAAGCAGACGAAATGGTACAGTACAGCATATATCATCAGTACTCATTGTTAACAACTCTGATGTCATGATGATATGAAATATTACAGTTAATCATATTTACATGCACTTGTTTTTTGACCAAAAAAGGTGGTATGCTAAGCGGTTTCTTCATCCCGACATAATCGCGCCTTACGAATACGTGTTCGTATGGGACGAAGATTTAGGGGTCGACGATTTCGACGCCGAAGAGTACGCTTTTTTTATGTTCTGGCGTGAGAAATTTTTACATCTTCGGCGCTCGAAAATCTATATTTATAGAGCGACTCTTTTATTCTTTTGGCAGATACGTTAAGCTCGTGAGGAAGCACGGGTTGGAGATATCGCAGCCTGGTTTGTCCCGAGAGAGCAAAACGACGTGGCAAATGACGAAAAGGGTGGCCGACCGCGAAGTACACATGTGAGGAAATTAAAAAGAAAAAAAAAAAAAGGACAATCTTTTTTTTGCATGTGATGAAATATAAGCTTATTTCCATGGAAAATATTTAAATTTGTTGTTTGATCGATCCAAGGACGACGAAGGAGAAGAAAGGGTGGTGCCCCGACCCTCATTTGCCTCCATGTGCAGCGTATGGAGCTCTCTCTCACCTTCTCAAAACACACACACACACATATATTACTATATAAATCCATATATAAAAATTATATTCTCTATTTTTATTTTATTTATATATTACGCAGGTTCGTAGAGATAATGGCACCTGTATTTTCGAGGGATGCATGGAGATGCGTATGGTACATGATTCAGGTATTAATTCTTGGAGATTCTTCACACTGTGCTTTGCTTTTCTTTCACAAGCAATAAATACAATTAAAGCTTAATTAAGTACGCGTGTATGATGTTTTAGAACGACTTGGTTCATGGATGGGGATTGGACTTTGCCCTCCGAAAATGTGTTGAGGTTAGTCACACTATACTTTTAATTCTCATTATTTTTTATATAAATTGTTTTAATAAACTTCTGTGATTATTAATATTTGAAGCCTGCTCATGAGAAAATAGGAGTTGTAGATGCTCAGTGGATAGTTCACAAAGGCGTTCCTTCTCTGGGAAACCAGGTTACTATGTTATGCATACAATAATACATGTGTAAGTATTATTTGTTGGTACTTTTAACACAAAAATAATAAAATGTTATGTTTGTATCCGATGCAAATAACAGGGGAAAACAGAGAATGGGGAGGCTCCGTGGAAAGGGGTACGTACGTACGTACATGTACCAATTTTTTTTGTGGTTTATTTTAGGATTTTTTTTATATATCATCCGTGAATTTTGTTCAGGTGAGGCGAAGGTGTGAGAAAGAGTGGGAAATGTTCAGAAATAGAGTTGCAGAAGCTGATAAATCTTACTACAAGTCCATTAGAGGAGAAGGCGGTGGTGTTGATCCTTCCAAATCATGAGATATTATTACAACTGAATATATAATACAAAACAAAAATAGGGGTATAGATCTCATTCTTCAATTTTCGTTTTCCTTTAATAGAGAACTGAATTCAGTAATCGGTGTACATGTTGGATCATGCATTTATTTTCATATTCCAACAAGAAAATTATAAAACTCTATAAATTAATAAACATTTTAATATAATATTTTCGGTCGGTCGCGACTTGGGGATAACGTACTAATAATTCTCTAAAATTATAAGATAATAGACTTTTAATAATTTCTATAGGTCCCGTATAAATTATAAATTAATAATTTCATATGTAAAAATATTCTTATATCACACGAACAAAGATTACTTGAAAAATGAATCAATTATCATTTTTTTGTTGAAATCAATTTTTCCTTGCATATTGTCTCTAACTGTCCTTACATTAAGAACTCCTGGCGTCGTTTTCTCATAGGTCAACGAGAAATTTTCTCTTGCATTTGGAGTTTGGGAAGCTTGAAAGTTATATACACTAGAAATTTATAAAATATTAATTCATCGATCGATTAATTAATAACTCTTTTTATTAATAAATTTGGTCGGTCCCAACTGCATTCGATTAAATAGTGCGTCGATGTGTTTTGGGCTTTAAGGCTCCGTTTGGTTCGTGGATTTCGACGTGGAAAAGAAAAGAAAAAGTATAATTGTATGACACGTGAACCGTAAAGTACAATGATTTGATGCGTAACACCACACTTTTCTTTTCTTTTCCGTGTCGATTTCCGCGGACCAAACGCACCCTAAGCGACTGCTATCGGGCTACGAGATGGGCTAAAACATGCAAAACCATACCACCACAGCCCATTAAGAAATCGTCGCCAGCGACAACGACATTTAGATATTTGACATTTGATAAGCCGAAGACTACAGACACGGCATCAATCGAAAAAAAAAAAGCGATTATAAAGATTGAAATCGAAAACTAGTTACTTTCTTTCCATTACCGTTCACCAGTTCTTTGACATCTGTCGTTAGTTAAATGATTCACGAGCATAAAAATTTTGACAAAATAAATATTTAAGGTCTATCGTGTAATACAATAAAACATAGACATGTACTTATGCCGTGCCGTGGTGGTGGTCGATGGTCACTGGCTAGAATCTATACCATAAATAAAATTTTTAATATTAAAATCAGAATATTATTAGTCCGACGCGTCATCGTCTTCTTGTAGGTAGCTGCTATAAAGGTCGCATCATTAATGTCAATTTATTTCGGGAAATATTCCTATTGATTGATTTCTGCTACGTGCTTTTCAGCTCCATACGTTATCCCAATTAATTCTTGTGACTGGCGAGGCATAAAAGAATCAATGGACACCAAAATTTAATTAATATCCACCCTCAAATGATAATATAATTTCTTGCTAAGATCACTTCATCTACAGAATCATCTCAAAGGTGCATGGCGAATAAAAATATACAATTCTTCAAATAAATTAATCGGTACGATGTTATCTTCACTAAGATGGAGAAGAAGTCCTGAAATCAAGATAAATATCATTAAAAGAAAAAAAAGGAAAACAAGAGGACAACTCCAAGAAACGAAAACTAAAAAAAAAAAAGTAGAAAGAAAGCTTATGTACGGCAACAATGTCCCTGAATGTATTATTATCAGTAGCCATTGACTGTCTTCACTTCAACAAAGACCTTCCTTGCCAATCAATCCATGCAAGAAAAAACTCATCTCCATCTTCTGAGCTATTCTTGAATCACTTGCTATCTCTCAAGCAATTCCCAGGCAAAAGAAACTTAAACTCCTCAGCATTCTCCAAAAGATACAAAGGAAGATGAACCCCCGAGAAAGAACGAGGAATGGGTCCCATCTTCCCTATAATATCCCTGAAAGTATACTCTTCGGGCACCATATCGAACAAATCGCTACCTTCGCATATCACTCTCTGAACCCTCTTAGGGTTCAAGAAATGGGAAAACCTCACCCTATCGAAATGGCTGTAAGCCCTCATTTTGAACACAAACTCATCGATTCGCCTGAAGCAAAAGCTGCAATGCCAGCCAGCATCAGCCAAGATAACATCAGATTGCCTGTAATGAGCATACTTGGTCTTGCCCGATTCATACACGTGCACAGAAGCCCTCCAACTGTTATTATCCAGAAGAAATTCGAACGAATACAGATAATTTCTCAGCCTCAGATGCAAAATCGGAGGTATCCCGTCGCACCATCTCAGCAGATTAATCGTATGACCGCTGGGAATCTCATCCACGTCAGACATGATCAGAATATCATCGTCTTGAATGCCAGCTCTTCTCAGTAGATAGTCCAGCGAAAGCCTTTGATAGGCTTCTTCGATAAAAGGGTTCTCTCCTTTCTTGAACCTGCCCGGGACCTGCCCATAGGACAGCCTCGAACCCAGGAAATCGAACTGATCTCTGACCGAATAGAACACATAGGGCTTTGGCAGCCCAGTGAAGGTAGAGTTCGATTCGAGGAGGACAAAGTGGGAGACGTAGGGCTCTAATTCCTTGAGGCGAATCTTGAGAAGGTCTACTTCGTTGCTGAAGAGTACTGCGTCGAAGACTCGCCTGGGGTAATCGCGGGTCCCCCAACCGTGGAGTTTGCAGAGGCTTTCCATGGACATGTTTTCGTGATAGTAGTGAGGGATTCCCTGAAAGGGCTTCGGTGGAGATTCCCATAAGGGTCTTAAGAAGTAGGTGATTTTCTGGCCGTGGGCGTATACGATGAAGATGCATGTTGGGACTAGAACGAAGAGGAAGAGTAGGGCTTTGATGTCGATTCCTCGAAGCACGCATTTCAGCCTCGACATGCTCATCGTACGTCCTGAATCCTGGCGATTTTTAAGGTTGTCCCAGATGATAAAAATTAGTTTGGATGAATGATAGTAATAAGACTTCATTCAGCGTGGAAACAGAAGGGATTGAAGCTCAAGTAATACAATTGCCAACAGAGAAAACTATTCTGAAGAACTCCGACCATAAAACTGCGTTCTCCGAGTTTAAATTTCATCGAATTCTCACTCACTTTTTTCCTCTTTCCAACACTCAGCCAAAAACAGAATCAGGGAAAACAAGTAATTGAAAAAGGCACGAGAAACTGAAGAGACAAAGCACTCATAATCCTAGAAAAAAAACTGCTTACAGCACATCACAGTGCTTCAGTGCTTATCCAGCGTATATCAGTATATCAATCTGAACCTAAAACAAGCAGCAGAATAGAGAAAGATGGAAGCTTTACCTCGTCGCAACCATCGCCGCAGATCTCGTCAGTCTTCTTGGAACAATAATGAGATCCCCCTTCTACCATATTACAGAATTTCTCCCTAACCCTAGGAATGCAACTCATGCCTACGGATAAGATTTCAAAGCCCACAAAATCTGAAGTCAAAAGGCTAAAAATCTAATCTGAAAAAGGTGGGGGTTTTTTTCACATCCAGCCGACGAAACTAAAAACAGAACGATAAGCACAGAGAGCTCGCTACTGTTCTGCAAGCTTATAAAAGCAAACGCCAAGAAGAGAGAAACTCTCCAATTTATTGCCAGGTTTTCCACATATATAAACATAGATTAGTGAATACTAAGTAGCGACCGATAAACATGGTTTGATTTTCAAGAGAGAAAACAGAAATCCCATAAACCTGTCCCTCTCCTCTCTCTGTCTCTTTCTGTCCACCTGGTGAATGGGTGTCAGTTTCTGTGAAGACTACAAGGAAGAAATGGTTTCTCTTGGTCTTCCAAGGTTCTATCTTTTTTTACTTCAATTTGCTAATTTTCGAGAAATTTTCAATTTTGGATTAATTTCAGGGATGGAGTCGTGCCTTAATTACCGATAGAATGCTAATTTATTTTCTTTTGTTAATTTATAGAAAGTATATTCGGATATATTCTAAGCGAATAATTAGCACGATACACGTCACGTAGCGTTCAACCCCCCAATACACTCTACTCTCATCATTTTGCAAGTGAAAAATGTAGTGTTACTACCATTTCAAAAATAATTTTTTTTTTCTCTCTCACCATGTTGAGGTGTTGAATTTATAATAAATTTGAATGTCTATAGTATGACATGGAGTTGATTTTTTTAATTGTAATCGTGCTAGGCAGCTCCTGAAGCCAAACATATTTTAGTAAATAAATTATTCATTGTATGTTTTCTTGCTTCAATAAATTGAAGTATACAAGTATAAAACTGTACGCGGCAGTTAAGTACTAAATGTTTTCCCATGTAATAAACCAGTGCCAACCTGGTTCTCGCTGTTTTGCCATGATTATATGCATGCAATGATAATTAATTTATCAATCGACGAGGAATTATTGCAACTAAGGTTATATGGAATTAAGATAAAGAAAAAAAACACTAATTCATTAGTTGAGGACCACCCGAGAAAGACCTAATCTATCAAATGTCAATTTGAAGTCTTTCTAAAATATAGCGGTTTAATAATATGGGTTCAGAACTTCGGATAATGGACTTTTGATGTATATTTGAAATTTAAAATCAAGTAGTTCTTTTTATTATTTACCTTAAAATTGCAAGGCTTATTTGGGCCCTTCATGGGCTGGACCTACATATATTTTGTCACCAGTTTCTTAAATTTTTTTCAAGGTATCACGCATTGAGAATAACAAAAAAAAAATCTAAAAAAAGGGTTGTTTTTTTTTTTTTTGGTTTTGCAAGGCCATTAAAGAGTTAAAGAATATTAAATGCGAACAATATAAGAAACGCGTGACATATATACGTAACCACACTCATGCAACCAGAAACTGTGACGAAGCCTCTATGAGTATAACTAAATGCACTATTCCATTATTGTGCAAATAATTTAGAGGGGCATCAATGATGTACTATATTACTTGCTGTAAACATAACTTCAATCTTTATTCAAAAAAAAAAGATATGTAACAAAAATAGACAAGAAAAAGCATTTAGGGCTTTGTCAAGCCTCTTATAGATAACATGAACATGATATCATTGGTATCTTCTGTGGAGCATTGATGCAATATGTTTATTATTACATTCGTCAGACGATGTACAAATTACGATCAAATGCTTGCATAATTGGAAGACAGTATTATTGCAAGCTTAAAATTTTATTTTGGGGCATTTCGCGGGGATATATTATTTATATTATATTAAAAAATATATAAACTCGACTATGAAGAAGAGAGGAAGAGAAACGCCATGAAATGAAGTCGTTGCATTCAATGGAAGGATGATGAAATTACCACTACCATGAAAGTTGGATATTTCAATATGGAATGAGCAGTAGCCTGGTCTTAAATAACGGCAGACCTATCGAAATGCATCAAAATTAAATTAAGAAAACGAAAGTTTGTAATGCCAAACGACGATGTACATACTGCATTTATATATCTTAAGTGTTAGATGTTTTTAAAATTGAGTTTTGGAGGCCAAATTCAGATGAATAATATAATGAAGGGAGGGCACAAAGATCGGTGTAAAGGTAGCTAGCTTTATTACAATTCTAAGGTCAACTCAAAGAAAAGGCACGGAAGGCAAAAGCAAGGAGACGGTACGGAAGGTCCTTAAGAAGAAAAGAGAATCTCCTTATGATAATAAATCACTAAGAATTTTCATCAACGAGTCCGAGATTACATGGATAAAAGAACAATTGAAGTACATAAAACAGAAAGTAGATGAGCATAATCAAACTTCCATCAAGCTAAAGCGTACATAGTCGCAATCGATCTGCTGTAAGAACAGTGGAAGGAAACTAATGTCAAGATTATTGGAGCTTACTGAAGATTAGAAGCGAACAGAGTTCGAGCATCGTGATATTGAAACAAGTCCGATAATTCCCCACTCGCTGACGCGTTTAGGACAGAATTGTTGAAACCCTGAAAATTTTCACCATGTGAAGCTGTGTAGTTTGCTTTCATAAAACCGATATCGTTGGCGTTAGAACTCCATCCCTGATCGTACTGAGGGCCAACAACTGATATTAGCTGTTCACCCATCCATGGACTTGAAGAAATTACCATCTCGGAAGAATCATTGCGAACGTTAGTAATGTTTCTGTCATAGAAAAGCGCCGACTCGTCTGACTTGTGGTGCTGGGATTGTTTCTCAGTTCTCACCGTCGTCGTCTTAGATTTCGGGAAAAACCCTTGTAAGACTTCTTGCAACAAACCTGAGTCTGACTTATCAGCGCAGAAAAAATCCATGGGGTCTTCTTCATCAGGGTTCGTAACCCTAGAACCGACGTTGTCTCTCTCGAAACCCTCGAATTTCAGAGAGGAACACACTTTGGCGTCGTAGTTAGTTATTGGGTCCTGAGAAACTGTAGCAGCGTTGTTCACACCGAATGCCTGAGAATTTATGTTGCTAGAAGACGACATGTTCAACAAGGAAGCCGAGTTTGAGTTATTACAAGAACTCATGTTGATCAGAGAGTTATTGCTCAACGAAATCTGCTCTTGCAAGGGCGGCGAGAAATTGCTGCAGTGATTAAGATAAGAGCTATCCATAGTCGTGGAAGAACCAATCATACGATCACGACGGAACATCATGTTAAGAGAATCAATGCTTCTCCTGCTAGGATTGTAGCAGTCGAAAATATTAGGGTTTGTTGCAGAAAGAAAGTGATTATTCGCGGCACGACCACTTAGAACAGACTGCTGCTGATGAGAGAGCTGCTTAAGGTTGCTATAAAGAGAAGGGATGATACTTTCTTGTTGCGTAGCAGAGTTTGGGTAAACGAAGTTTGTTCGCGCCTTAACGCCGCGCATGGCTCGAGCGGCGCAGTCGTAGGCGCAAGCTGCCTCCTCCGCCGTGTCGAAGGTGCCCAGCCAGCGCCGTTCTTTGGACTGAGGGTCTCTGATCTCGGCGGCGTACCGGCCCCAAGGACGGCGCCGGACGCCGCGGTAGCGCATGGTGGTGGTTGCGGCGGCGCCGGCGTTGTCCTTGAGTGTTCTCTTGGTGGCTGCGCTGCGCTTCTGATGGACTGGCGGCGGTGCTGCGGTGGTTGTACGGTACGTTGGATCGGTTACGTCGGTGAGTGTTGCGTTGAGTCTTCTGAGGGTTTCTTCCATTTGTAAACTACTGTTTTCTTTTTTTGCTTTCTTTTAAAATTGTTCTTTCTTTTTTACTCTCTTTCCGAGTTCAAGGGGGATATGAACTGTGTGTGATTGGAATGTAAAACTTTGTAGGTGGATCTTGTATTTATAGCAAGAATTTTACACCCTTCGGTATGAGAAAGAAAGAGGGAGAGAGTTTGCATGGATTATTTTATTATTTGTTTATGGACTTTCTGTACTAGATTCTTTATAAAATTGTATGTTCTCGTATCTAAAACAGTATTACGCGATGATTTCGCCTTAATAAAATAATTTTCTTGCAGAGCATATTTCAAAATCAAATGAACATTCTGAGGTAGACAGGTCATAAAGTTGCAATGTATTATATTCATTAATTATCACGCCCGGACATTAAATTGCAACTTCAATCGAGGTTAACTTCTAATTATTTGCCCTTTCTTTCACGATGAGAATGCACATATATCAATGTCCAACGTCCATGTATTTATATGCCTCTCTTGTGTTCTGAGTCCATCGTAATGCTAGCCATCGTTTTAGAACTTACATATGCGAAAATAATATGCCTAACTATAAAAATATTATAGTAATTTTGCTTCGATATAAATTAGTGATTTCGTTCAAATCAAATACACTTTCCTCCTTATGAACATTAACAAATGGTGTATCGACAAAGAGGTTATTGCGTAATCAATTATGAAGTCATATCATTTCCAAGAAAAACAGAACCCAAAATTAATTTCAGAAATTTTGCTGTCTTTAAACTCTTACACGGTATAGAAGAATGCGAATATATCGACTAGCAGAGTTCAAGAATAATAATAAAATAATTATAATACTACTAATAATAATAAGATTCACCAAATCAAAAGGGGTCAGCATCAAAATGTCTTGATCGATCTAACATGAAACAAAAATTCAATCGCAAGAAAATAAAAAGTTTGTTCTCGATATTCGAGGGAACACTTTTTCTACATCATATCATTTCTGGCGGCTCTCAGATTGTGTCTCTCCTCCATTATTTTCCATTGTTTTGAGGTGAATGTATAGAAAACAATTGTATAAAAATTTTGCCAGTCATTATCCATGTCAAAAAACTTTTTATATAACTATCCATTCGACTATGCATACCATTTTCTCGGTCTTAACGTACTCTTTTATATGTGTATTCTATATCACGCCACGCATTTATTTGGTTACCATATATGGTACTTATATACGTTCAATACGATATCTTGCGGCTGACTATATGATGATACAAATTTTCTAGCTGTATTACGTATACAATAAGTTTCTATATGGTACCTAAATTTGTGAAATGATGGATGTACATTGCGGCGGGCAGGTACCAATGTGCAAAAAATTTATTCTGACAGGTACCTGCATAAAAAATACTGACATGGTATTGGCTTGCTAAGTTTTTATATTAATGGGTGTTTTATGTAAAATCCCCTTGTTTTGAATGAATACTTATATATATAAACATATATATATATATATATATATATATACTAGTTTTTTTACCACTGTGTATCACATATTTGTAATTATTATATGCTAAGAAAATTATTAATTTATGTTTGATAGTTGATAGCTATAGTGGAAGGGAAGTATAACATGTGATAGTGATAATTTTTTAAAATTTTTAATATTAATTTATTATTTTTAAGTTAAGGGACAAGTGACATCATCTACATTTCGATTATTGTATAAGATATTTGCATCCGATTACTATATTTAATTTAAAGAATCACGTTAATGGTCTGCTTAACTATCTCACTGTTTTATAATCCTTACTCTAACACAAATATTTTCTATGTATATGGAATTTTAATGTAGAATAATTTGTACTTCATGCATAAATGCGACCATTGGTAATTATATTTTGGTTTTTAAAGCCAACGTTTAGTTTCACATGGCTTTGTCCGAAACTAAACATAGGCTCTTTAAATAACATATTGTGATCATATTTAGGGTTTCTGTTGGCAGATGGAGACCTAAAGTTGTACGACACAACACGAACTCAGAGAACAAAAAAGCTTCGACCTCCTATCTCTATTATCGCCTTCGTTTATTGCATCAATATAGGAAAACAAATTACATTCGTTGGATATTTTCCATGTTATCAAAAGATTTAGTTTGTGAAGATTTGTAGAAAAAACTAATTTGACTTTCGCGTACCACTTAGGTAGGGTAAAAATAGATCGGTGCATGAAATTAAAGGTTTTTTAGATGGAGAAATCAAATTAAATTTTTTCATCGAATAATGTTTAATGTACTACGCAAACACGGTTCAATGTTGATACCTTGTGAATGAAACCATATGATCCTAGCTCGCGATTCAATAACTCATGATCATTCGAGCTAGAATTATATCCATTAAGCTTTGAGTATTCATTAATATTTTTTTCATACCCAATGATGATCCCGAGATCCTAGCTAGTTACTCATTTATTATAATATACTTATTCATATTAATTTAGACCGTTCAATAATATACCGGTAATATAAAAAAAAAACGCATCATGACGTTATACAGAGTAACGCACAATGTGTTTATATTACAAAGAATCCATTAAACGTTTCGCTAGTATTTTTAATAGGGAATTATCCCAAACATATAAATACAAATTTTAAAATCAATTTCAAAATAGATGCTATTAAGAATTCATAATGGGGCGCCGCCCGTACCTATTTTATTCAGTTTATTATAAAGAGGTCATAAAAGTCAAATAATTCGCTCCTAATTATTTGCATTAAAATGATACGTATAACTTATTAGGCAAGACGCACGTGAGACCACCGAACCTACTCATATTTTCTAATCTCTATTAAGCTTTTTAAATTGTTAAATATTACGGAGTCACACACCTAAAAAAATTCACATATTTTAACGAAATACAAATCAACATATTGACATCATCGACAGGTCATTTATGAAACTGCCAGTTCATATATTCACGAGACCAAAAAGTGAAGCTACAATAATTTGTTTTTAATTTAATGCGATATGAGTGGTATTAATATGAGGTTAGACGTGTAAGGGGAACAGTAAAGTACATTGAGATCTTATTAACGACAAGTGGGGAGATTTATGTCAGAGTATGTACTTTAGTTTGATTCAAATATCAACATTTTATCTAGATTTTGCATTATGTCCTCGCGGTTTATAACTTTTTATTTTATTTATTTTTAATTTGATTAAAATTTTACGCAGTGATAATCTAAAAAGGCACGTACGATCAGGCAAGGCATGCACGAGTAAATTTAATGAAAAGATAGAAAGATCTGCACACGTATCATTCCATAGGTAGCAGTATGTTGGATATTCGTACGTAAACAGACAAATTTACATTTATATAGCACCAGATAATTCATACACGTATGGTTCTTACAAAGAAAACCAAGACAAGAACAAGAAAATCAGAGAATTATTTAGGGAAAAAAGACATAACCAGCCTTAATCAATGAGAGTCCCATGGGGTCATTAATGTGGCAAGAACCCAAGATTTTATTGCAGGATACTGTCTTGATATTATATATGTAGTATTTAATATTACACATTATTCCAAAGTCAATTACTTGTGCTGCTAATAAAAGTATGCTCGTGGACATGCTTGGTCGGGATTGAACCTATTTTATTCATATAATCTGCAAGTAACGCTGCTATCTATCATCAGAAAAAACGGGGCTCATTTAATTCAACAAAAAGATTTCAATATCTACTTATATATATGAAATATAAATCCTCGTTTTTTGTCTGTTAATATTTGTAGTTTGTGAAAATTCTGCAGCTACAGGTTTTATTGTACAGTAATAATAGGGACACTCGTGTTCTTTTTTATTCAGATCGCCGCTGCTCGTGCGACGGTTGACTTCATATTTTAATTTAATATTTTACATGCATAGAGTCTTCAATTTGTTTTGCATCTCTTTTGTGATCATATGTATCATCAACGCATTAATATCGTCTATTATGTAAAAGTTTTTTTTTTTTTTTTTTTTTAAAAAAAATTTACGTAAAAGTTTCGAGCAGATGATTTGAAGTGAACCCGAAATAAATTTAATGTTATTTGATATTAATATTAATAGTCAACCAATCCGAGAAGGTGGATGTTAACAAGGCAGGCGTAGGCGTGCATTACTAACAGGTTATTTGTCTCGGCTTTATTGCACACAATATTTTAGAGATAATCATAACCTACGTGTTGGCCTTTAGACCAAGTATTATATGCTAGTAAAATGGTATATTGGGTTTCTTAAAAAATAAGCCTAACTAATGACGTGTTAATTTACCTTAACTCTGATGTTTATGAAAATTATGAATTCATTCCGCATCAAATTCGTATAATAACTTCCACATAACTGCAATTTATTTTACATAGTTCAGTTCAGGAACACAATTCTTCAAAATGAACACCCACCATTATAAACTGATTAAAGCGTCACATCCCATAATGATTTAAAAGAACAAAGAGATCCCAAGAGGTCATTTCAGAATTTGATACTCCCAACGTATAATATAAAATTAAAGAAAAAAAAATCATCGTTCATTTCATACATAGACATGCTTTTAGTTCAGACCATGTTTCTCTTCTCAGACAAACATCATGGTCAATTTCTGAGCCTTTTTAGTGCTAGCTGCTGCTCTATGTATGTGGTCATTAGGCTTTCAGAAGATCATTTCAGCCCTCTAAATTATTTATATTCATACAAAGAAATTTAACTTATAATAAAGAGTTGTCAAAATCTAAATAACGAACACTACGTGTTTTTCTTACCGGGCCTAGAGATTGGGCCTTCTGTGTAAGGTTGGATGAGTCGAGTCCATTAACATCACAAATTTTATTTTTACAAAATCCATTTTCAATCGTATGTATTGAAGATATTATATCTAGTGACGAGGCGATAAATAATATCATGATATTTGCTACCGTCACAAGTTTTCAAGATATACATGGTTTAGTAGCTTCAAGATATAAACAATACCGCAATCGAACCTGTATGATTATAAATTTATAACGCAGTACAAAAATTGGAATTTGAAGTTCAAGATTAACCACGAGTAGTACTTTTGCACACTCTAATATGTGTGATTATATTAATTATAAAATAATAATTTATTAAAATAGAAGAATAAAATTGGACTGTAAAAATATTATGTAGCGAGTGAGTTTTGTTTTCTATTGATTGTTATTTTAAGACAGACCAAAAAATACGATTTAACCTAGGCCTTGAGCCTTATAGGCCATCTCCAACGGTTTTCCGATGTTTAGAGTTGAAATAGTCTATTTCCTCCATATATACAGTTTAAACATTGCTGTTGAACTCCGACAGCTACCTCTATATTTTCCTCTATACTAATAATTTAGTATTTTTGATATGCATCAACATGAACAAAAAATAATAACTATTCAGTATAAATTGCATAATGGATAAATTTTGATTGTTTTATGCGTATAATTGTAAATTTTGATTACTAATTTAACTTTATATAGTTTTGTCAAACCAAGGGACAAAATTTATATAAAGCCGAAAAGAAAAACTGAAAACTTGTATAATTTATCAAACGAAAGACTAAAAGAGCAAAAATATAAAAATAAAAAATATAGCGTGTGAACAGTGCCCGACAATAGGTAGGGGGCACTGTAGCGGGGCACTGTACCTCATTGGAGATGCTCTAAAAGTATAGATATGTGCCTCGCTGAGGACTGTACATGAAATCATCTGTCCCACAAATTATGTCCTCTTGATGTCTCAAATAATCTTATACCGTTGAATTGTAAATCCTATGGTTCACAAGTTTTTGTACTTTGTTTTTTAATTCTTTTAATCCTTCTACCAATCATAAACTCATCGTTATTTCGTATGATTTATATGATAAAAGTAAAGAAATGAATATATCTAGTTGATGATGATCAATTTATATCCATTATATCTTTCATTAATCATAATAATTATTAATAATATAATTCTACAATAATTGGGACATAAAATGGGTGTGAAAGATGATTTCAACAGCGCCGAGGAGGATATAAAATATTAAAATTCAAATGGGGAAGCAAAACAAACCATCGAATTCCACGGTTTTTCCAAATGAAATGCATAACGAGAAAAAGGAAGGGATCAACAAAAACAGACCCCATCCGATCACCGCTTAAACAAACCATACACTAAACATAGATATATATTAACACGTAACAATAATTAATATCCTATTTTTAATCCTAACACAGCGCTGCTTCTGCCACTCCAAATTTGCTATTGCCAGTACCGCCCGTTATGGACCCAATAAACGTATCCACCTTCGTGTCGATGATGGTTACACCGGCGACGTCCGAAGAATTTTCCTCCGGCTATGGCGTACGCCGGCGCTCTAGGGAGATTCGGATTCGGAGAACGATAGCCGCCGGAGTAGGTCGCCGGCTTCGGCGGAGACGCGGCGGAGGGAGGCGAAGACGGTGCTTTCTTCACCGTGGATTTTGGAACGGAGAGGAAAGCCCTAATCTTGATAGGCGGCGGCGCCTCCGTGGAATTGCCGACACGATCGTATTCTTCGACGAGGTTAGCTAAGTCTTCGTCGGACTTGATTGAAACGAGGGCGTCCAAGTCTTCCGTCGGAAGCTGACACCTCAGACTCACGTGGGACCCACACATCTCACCCATCTTCTCCAATAATTCTATCGCCAAGATCAAGAAAAGACAGATCAGTTAAGAAAACCCTAAAATCATCAATCAATAATAGATCATCTTAGATCGTGTAATAATGGATGGGCACTTGCCGGCAAAGGAGACGGAGGAATCGACGGAGAGGACACGTGTCTCTCCGCCGTGATAACGGAGCTTTCCATCGGGGTACCGAGGTAGGATTCGACCTCCATAGCTACATAGGAATTTGATGGTCGTCTTGGTATTCTTGAGATTATTGTTGTGGGAATTAACCATGTTTGTGCTTTGTATGTGTAAGAAAGATATGTAGTAGTTTTGAAGTGGTTTCTTTAAGCCTAAGTGAGAGCGGACACATTTGGAGATGTATTTATAGATGTTTTGAGGTAAATACTGCTGAATTGATGAGAAATTGAAACTTAGTTTTATCATATGCCAGCCCATGTTCGTGGACCCTAGTAGAGATAGATGTAATGTAAGACGATGAGAGCGATTGATGAGGTGGAGCAAATACTACATATTATTAACAAGAAAAATATGAAAAGAAAAATAAATATGAAAAACAATATAGTACGAGCCCCTTTCGGCTTTATCTATAGATACTTTAGTTTTTATACGAAAATTTCAGCAAAACATGTAAAATTTTGTAGGATTCGGCACCTTTTACTACTTACGGAGATCGTTTATTGGACCTTTTATCTTAACTTAGATCCATAATAGTGTGTTATTTCTTTTAGAAGGAAAAGTAAAAAAGAAAAAGGAAAAGTGTTAGGATCGGTTTACGCGTTTAGAGGGGGGGGTGAATAAACGCTTGTCTCTTTTTCGGTTTGTCTTGTCAAGGACAGGTACTCAATCAGTGACCAGTCAGTATAAGTGCGGAAAGTGATACTGAGCGGTTGAAACCAATATGTAATGAGTAAGTGTGTGTGTGAGTGTATGTATGAGACCGGTTTGTTTCTGGAAGTTCGGAGTTAAAATCTCCTACGTCTCCCCTTCTTCCTCGTAAGGAAGGATCACTAGATCTTCAGTTATACAATCTTGTACAACCTACCCAGCCGAAACACAGCTCTAATCTAGTGACTCCCTAGGCAGTTGTTTACAACAATCCACCTACTTCAACAGCTTTTTACAGTCCGTTGGAGATAATTACAACAAACTCAAATCTAATGAAGAAGTGTCTTTGAACTTCGCTTTTTGTTTTTGTGCTCTCACAACAGCTCTTTGAACAGCTCTAACTTCGTCCTTTTTGAGAGTGAGATTTCAAAGTAGTAGGAATGTTTTTGTTCAGTGAAGTTAGTAATCTTCTTCTTGTCTCTCTTCTTTTATACTTGAGGTTTGAAATTCAAACCGTTGTGAGATAGACTCTTCACTCTGATCGGTGCATTAATTGTCTTTCCCAAAATGGGTCTGTCCGGTTTCAGCTGCAGTCTATCCTGTCACTAGCTTTATTCCTTATTTGCGTTAGTTGACCTTGTCTAAACTCTGGACTCGCAGCATTGCATTGAATGTCTGAAATTTCCTTTTTGTTTCAGCATGCACTTGTCTCTATTGTCCAATCTGTCATTTGTCCGATATCGCATACTGTCGTGCCTTCCAGAATCCTTTGTCAAGACCAGTATCTTTAATCGGTATTAATCATAGTCTCCCATGCTTGCCCAGACCGGTCACTTATATATATACCGCTTTTAGTCCTTAGCGTAGACGATACTTTAGATCTCCGGTTTTCTCATTATTAATCAGTTGCGTCAATTCACCAAAACCGATAGTCCGAATGTCTGAATTCGTGTTGCTAACAATTTCCCCCTTTTTGGTGATTGACAAAACTAGTCAGCAGAAAACCAGTTTTCATTCATATCAAAAGAGATTGATACAGACAACACTTTAATTGTACCCCTTGCTCTTGACTATCCGCTCTATCTCCTTCCACTTGTTATCATCCTTGTATGCGTCTTCCTTTATGTCATGTAGTCTCCGAAGGTCCGCCAGCTGTTCCTTTGTTAGATTGCAGGCAAGATTCCGTAGACTACTGCCATCATACTGGACTTCAACTGGACCAGTTTCGCTGACTGGTACAGCCGCAGTCTGGCTTTGTAAGACTGCATCCGGGATGAGTGCAGCTTCGATTGCAGCTCGTTTTGGATCCTTGGTTTTGACATAAAGTTTGGAGATAAACCTCTGAGGATCTGATGAGGTAGAGCTGGGCGGTTGCTGTTGTTTTCTGCTGTCGCTGGGCGTACTTTCCCCCTTTTTGGCAATAACCGGGGTGATAAGCCTAGTCAAGGCCGTCAGTTGCCCTTTAATAACCTCCAGATCTGCACAAACATCTGAGCGGAGACCGATGATATCTTCCTTAAGTGCCTGAAACTGCTCATTGTTGTGCTGTCGATCACTGTTGACAGTCTTGCTCAGAACCGAGACCGAACGATAAGTCTGCTTGATCAAGGAGACTTCTCTCGGGGAGCTGATGATATCGACCGGTATGGATACGCTTGTTGGAGGTTCCGGTGGTTGCGACTGATGAGGGATGAAAGACTGAGTGTTTTCCGGCATTGCAGCAGCGGAGACAACGACAGATTCAGTCAAAATAGCAGAGACAGAGATGCCTTGCTTCGTCGATGTGGGGACTTGGAGATCAGTTTCTTGTTCAGATTGAACCTCTAACGGCTGGGGTTCTACCAAAGTAGCTGAAATATCCTGAGCGTTGTCTGGAGAAGTGGAAGACAAGGAGGATCCAGATGCACCAGCAGCGGTGAGAAGTAGAGGCAGGGGAGGAAGTGACTGCGCATGAGAAAATCCACTGGCTAGGATGGGAATCGGTAGAGAAAATGGTGGAGATAGCCAAGGGAACGATGGAATAGGTTGCCTAAATAGCAGGTATTCCTCAGAGACCGGTTCTGTTGAGGAATGGAGAACTGGACCCTGTACCAGTTGAGATGTATGCTCAGGTAGAACGAAAGATGAAGGCGTTGGGGCGAGCACTAAGGCCGTTGTCATGAGAGAGACGTCCTGCGGCTCATCAAAGGAGGCAGAGATTGAGGCAGGGGGCACAGCTGATGCAGCGGCGGAGGATGACGCATCCGGGTGAAGTTTTGCCCAAACTGCAGCATGGTAAACCTGCATACTCTGCAGTTCTGCCTCCAGCCTAGATAGAATTTGGAGCTCATGCACTGCATCTCTTCCTTCAGGCTGAAAGTTATCTCGGCGCTGCTCAATATAACTCGTCAGTTGCCCCATTTGAAGTGTAGCCCGGTATAGCTCTCGCGCATTTACTAGGCGCTTGATGGATTCAATGCCTAGTGCCTTTATGAGCTTCCCTTCAGTTTGTCTGGCCTGTTTGAGTCGGTCAGAGAGACCTTTGGACTTCCAGATCTTCTCACTGTATGGAGTAAATCGGAAGTCAACCCATTCGTCATAGGCGCGCAGATCGTCCGCAATTGTCTCCTTAATTTCTTCCCGAATGAGAGTCCAGGCAGTTTCATCGATGGACTCGAGTCCTTCAGGGATCGCAATGGCTTTGCCCTTGCCTTTGTCAGTCGAGATACCTTGGACCGGTTCTTGAATCCTCACTCCACCCTGTGGTGGCGCAGTCCTGATCACCGAACCAGTTGTCTCCGAGAATGGAGTGACAGTGAGGGCTGGTGTTACTGTAGAAACCGTCTGGACAGGTTGTGTAGATTTTGTCGGTTTCTTTGAAGGGACTGACCCGGTTGTGAGATTCTTGATCGGCGTCATGGTCCTTTTCTTGGTAAGAACTTTCCGAAGCGGCTGAGTATCTTCAGAAGAGGAGGAAGACTCCAAGACCAGTTTCTTCTTGGAGAGTTTTGATGAAACTTGCTTGTCATTAGTCTTCTTCTTTTGAGTCGGCGAGGGTCTGGGTCGGGAGATAGTCTTCGATGTTCCCAGAGAGTGGTCAACTGCAGACTTCTTAGTTGGCTTGAGGGTGGGCAGATCGTCAGTGGCTTTTCTCTTCACCGGTTTCTTAGTGAGCGAGGCTGTGCTCACCATCTGACGAATGGTGTCATCAGAGATGTAGTTTACAAACCCAATCCCTGCAACAGGGCCAACATCTGCAACCTTGCGCTTGAGAAGGAAAGACAGTTGAGGCGCAAAGTTCTTGATCTGCCTGTCACGTACTGGCAGTATTCCTTTGAGGACAGAGAAAATTACAGAAGACCAGTTGATCTTCATCCCAATCAGAATGGCCACCATGGCCTGAACCTTATCGCTGGTGAGCATATCAAAGGATCCTGCCTTCCCCAAGATGGATTTTGCAACAATATCGTGAAGCAGTCTATACTCTGGTTTAAGAACTACTCGTTTATCTGAGTCTTTAAATGTTCCCCCAGTTAAGGACATTGTTGGCTTGAGACGTTCCTTAACGTCATCAGAAACACTGATAATAGCGTCTCCAGAGGTTGGTAGGTTAAACAGCTTTGCGAAGTACTCTTCAGTGATGTCGAACTGATGTCCGTTGATCACACACTGGAAGCGGTCTCCAACTATAAGTACTGTGTTGAAGAATTGATGCAGAGCCTCTGGGTAGATTTCGGCAGTGCAGTCGAAGAAGGTTTGAAGGCCGGTTTGAATTAGGGCTTCGAATATAGGGACAAATTCCTTGTGTGCGGTCTCTTTGCAGCTAGCAAAGTAGATTTGAAGCGCCGTCCTTGTGAATTCTTTGTGTGCTGGGGCCATTTTTGTTCTAAGGATTGGATAGGGTTTCTGTAAAGAGGATTAAGAAAATTTTTGAAGGAAGATGATGAATCGGCTGGAGAGAGAGAAGGATAATGATGGACTGTTTCAATTTGAGTATGAGTACGAAGTTTATTCAGCGGGAGAGAGCGTGTATTTGCATTAAATGCATAAGACGTCTTGTCGCTTAGCTTTCCTCTCTCATAGACTGTGCTATTTTCCTGCAGTGTTGTCAGATTTCCTGCGAAAGTGTTATGATAAAATGTGTGCAATTGATGACGTATATTTAATAAAAACGATTTCGGTCAGTCACTGATCTAGGCAAGGTCCGGTATGAATACCGTTTTTGTAAAATGTGTCCAGGTTTCGAAGAAGTTGGCCTGGTATAAGAAGTTTTCCCGGTATTAATACTCCGGTATATAAAAAAATTGTATATATGTATATATATATATATAGGTGAAGAGAATCAGTTTTGGACGAAACTGTTAGAATAGTAGGTTTTGATCAGTATGAAAGAATTGACTGATAAGGAATAGATGGTTTAATACGATCATCACTTTGCACCATTTGGTGTAGGGTCTAGGTCACCAGTCATACCAATTAATTTGTTATAACGAGGTTCCCCCTGACTCTATGCTTAGGTATTTAGGATAAATCCAATAGACCTAAAGCATTTCGGAAAAAGAGAAACTTAGCTTCTGGTAGTGGCTTGGTTAGGATGTCGGCAACTTGTAGATCGGTTGATATGTGTTCCAGGCGCACATTTTTCTTCAGCACATGATCTCGTATGAAGTGATGTCTTATTTCGATGTGCTTTGTCCGAGAGTGAAATACCGGATTCTGTGTGATTGCGATTGCGCTTGTATTGTCACAGAAGATAGGCGTGTCGGTTTCTTGTATTCCATAATCTTCCAGTTGATGCTGTATCCAGAGAATCTGAGAGCAACAGCTTCCAGCCGCAAGATATTCTGCCTCAGCAGTGGATGTGGCTATAGATGTTTGTTTCTTGCTGAACCAGGAAATAAGTCTGTCGCCAAGAAACTGACATGTGCCACTGGTACTTCGTCGATCAATTTTGCACCCAGCATAGTCAGCATCTGTGTATCCATGCAGTGATAAGCTTGAGTCTTTGGGATACCATAGACCAACATTTACAGTCCCTTTGAGGTACTTCAAGATGCGCTTTGCTGCTGAGAAGTGACTTTCTTTTGGATCAGACTGGAACCGGGCGCACAAACATACACTGTACATAATGTCCGGTCTGCTAGCAGTAAGATATAGCAGTGATCCGATCAGCCCCCTATACTTGGTAACTTCAATTGATATTCCAGTTTCATCTTTATCCAGCTTGATTGATGAACTCATAGGCGTTGTAGCTTGTGAGCAGTTTTCCATACCGAATCTTTTAAGTAATTCCCTTGTATATTTGGCTTGATTTATGAATATCCCCTGCTCCGTTTGTCTTACTTGAAGTCCCAAAAAGAATGTGAGTTCACCCATCATACTCATCTCAAACTGATCCTGCATCATTTTAGAGAATCGCTTGCACAGCTTAGGATCAGTTGATCCAAAAATAATGTCATCGACATAGATCTGGACGATCAATAGATGCTCTCCTTTAGTGAACCTAAATAGTGTTTTATCAACACTTCCAATTATGAACTGATGATCAGTTAGGAACTTTGATAGCGTTTCATACCACGCTCTTGGAGCTTGTTTTAGTCCATAGAGAGCCTTCTTTAGACGGTAGACATGATTTGGGTACTCATGGTTTTCGAAACCGGGTGGTTGAGCAACGTATACTTCCTCAGAAATTGTACCATTCAGAAATGCACTCTTGACATCCATTTGATATACTTTGAAGTCCTTATAAGCTGCATATGCCAAGAAAATCCGTATGGCCTCCAGTCTTGCTACCGGTGCGAATGTCTCATCATAGTCTATTCCTTCTTCTTGTCTGTACCCTTGAGCAACCAGTCTTGCCTTATTTCTGGTGACAAGTCCATTTTCATTTAGCTTGTTCTTGAAAACCCATTTTGTACCGATTACAGTTTGTGTTGGCTTTGGAACAAGTGTCCAGACTTGATTTCGCTCGAACTGGTTTAGTTCTTCCTGCATGGCTTCTATCCAGTTGTCATCCTTGAGAGCTTCATCAACCTTTGTCGGTTGAATTTGTGAAATGAATGCATGACTAAATAGATTGGGGTTCGTCTGTCGCCTTGTTTTCATAGGTGCAGCAGGATCTCCTATGATCAATTGCTGAGGATGATTTAATTTTGTGCGGTTCCATTTGATGCGTTCCCCCTCAATTGATTCCTCCGGTGTTTCTTGAGTTTCTGTGTGAGTTTCACATTCTGATCCAGCTTCGTTACCGGTATTGTGTGGACTGATTGTTTCCACAGGTTCCATCTGTATCTCAGTGGTTGTATCTTGAATACTGGTTTCTTCTACAGTAGGTGTTTCTGTCAGCTTCAATACCGGTTGATTTCTTTCTTCATCACTTTCATCCTCAAAATGAGATCTTTCCAATTGATTGCTCAGTCGATTGATATCACTTGGAGTATGGTTATCAGTTTCTGACTCTTCAAATACTACATGTGCTGATTCTTCTATAGACAGAGTTTTTGTGTTGAAGACTCGGTAAGCTTTGCTGACTGAAGAATACCCAAGGAATATTCCCTTTTTCGCCCTTGTGTCAAATGCTGAGAGTTGATTCTTCCCATTGTTGTGGATAAAACATTTGCTTCCAAAGGTCTTGAAGTAACTGATTGTGGGAGCATTTCCGGTCCATACTTCGTACGGTGTTTTGCCCTGTTTCTTGCAAATCATGGACCGGTTCTGTGTATAGCATGCAGTATTAATGGCTTCTGCCCAGAATTTATGAGAGATATCCGCATCTGCTAACATTGTCCTGGCTGCTTCCTTGAGAGTTCTGTTCCTCCTCTCAGCAACTCCATTCTGCTGAGGTGTCCTGGCAGCAGACAACTCATGGCGTATACCATGGTTCTCAAGAAAATCGGTTACCGTTATGTTCACAAACTCAGTACCCCGGTCACTGCGGATCCGGTTTATGTTACCATTTTGTTCATTCGCTATTCTTCTGAAAAGCTTTATTAAGTTGTCTGCTGTTTGGTCCTTAGATTTTAAGAATACTACCCAGGTGTACCTAGAGAAATCGTCTACGACTACGAGTGTGTATTTAGCACCACCAAGACTGACTATTGGTATTGGTCCGAATAAATCCATATGGAGTAAATCTAGACACCGGTTTGACTCTATACTTCCTTTATTCTTAAACGTTGACCTAATTTGTTTACCTAACTGACAAGCTGTGCAGTGTTTATCTTTTGAGAACCTTAGATTAGGTAGACCTTTAACTAGATTGTTATCCCTAAGGGCTGAAATGGTCTTAAAATTTAAGTGACTGAGACGTTTATGCCACAGCCAACTTTTGGAGTTATGAGCTATTAGACAGGTTTGAGTAGCAACTGATTGGTCTCCCCAGTGAACCCTATATGTACCCCCAACCCTATGCCCAGTTATCAGTATGCGTTTCTCTTTATCTTTGACAAGGCATTTATCTTTTTCAAATGATATTAGGTAGTTATTCCTACATAGCTGACTTACACTTATTAGGTTATAATGGAGATTTTGTACTAGGTGTACATCTTTTAGGGTAAGGTTTCTGTGAGTAATCACCCCCTTCCCTATTGTTTTACCTTTACCGTTATCTCCGAAGGTGATTGTCGGTCCGGTATGTGCCCTAAGCTCCTTTAGTAGTCTTCCGTTTCCAGTCATGTGCTGACAGCATCCACTATCCAGATACCATACTGATCGGTTCAGTTCCTCAATGTATTCCTGAAAAACAATATATATATATATATATATATATATACATTGGTACCCAGTTTCACTTGGGTCCGGTATAGATTAGATTCTTAGGAACCCAGATCTGGAAGACTCTAACAATCCGACCAGTTTGAGGGTCTATGAGATATTTGATGTTTCTATTCCTAGTCATTCCATATCTAGGTGTATGGTGTTGTCTAGCCTGGTTTCTGTACTTATATTCATATCTCCTGTTCCCCTTTTGCTCATGCCCGCTTGATATAGATCTGTTTTGTAGAGGCGCTGTTTTTGGTAATCTTCTATTATGTTGAGCTTCTCTCTCTATCCTAACTGGGGGTACAGGTATATTACTGGTGTTATTTCCTTGCGAAGAGCTGGCTGGAATAAACCTAATCCAGCTAGTATTCTTTTCTCTCGCTGTTGGTTCACTCGATCCGGTTCCACTAAATCCTAGTCCAGTTCTGTCATTGCTAACCTTCAGACTATTCTGGATATTCTCTACTGTTTTCTTGGACTGACTCCAAGTCTTTACGATCGTATTTAGTCTACCGTTTTCAGTCCTTAACTGCACTATTTCGTTTCTAAGTTCTCTAACTTCCTCATTTAACACTTTTGTTTGACTAAAATCACTATCAGTTTGTTCGACTGAGGTGATTTTCCCTTTCTGTTTAATCCTAGTAGAAAGTTTCTGATATTCTTCAGCCATTTCTTGAAGGGCTTGAAGAAGCTCTTCCTTAGTAAAATCATCCGGTACAGAATCACATACCTCATTATCAGTCATATTTGCCATGAGACATTCATGAGATTCCTGATCACTTTCGGTATCTGACTCATCGCTGTCTGATTCTTCAGAGTCAGAGTCATCCCATGTCTTTCCACTCTTGGCCACAAATGCCTTTTGATGCTTCTTTGACTTGGTACCGGCTTTCTCCTTCTCTTTCTTTGAGATCCGACAGTCGATTGCAAAATGTCCTTTCCTGCCACATTTAAAACACGAAACATCAGTTCTCTCTGTTTTATTCTTTATGAAATTTTTACCTTCAGAGCTGTTGCTTCGATTTTTCTTCATGAACTTTCCGAATCTCTTTACAAAGAGTGCCATGACTTCATCAGTCAATTCTTCTGATGTTTTAGAGTTTGAAGTTTCTGGTGCTACGAGTGCCTTGACAGGTTGTTCTGTGACTGACTCTTCCATTCTTGTCTGTAGCTCGAACTCATAAGCTTTGAGGTCAGCAAATAAGTCGTGAACTTGTATCTTGCTGAGATCCTTTGATTCCCTCATAGCCATGGTCTTAACATCCCATTCACGGGGAAGGGCCTTCATGATTTTGATGGCTACATCTCGGTTCTCTAGCGTTCTTCCAAGAGCAGTGAGATCATTGATGATGTTCATGAACCGGCTCTCGAAATCAGCCATTGATTCTCCTGGCTTCATCTTTGCGCTGTCGTACTTTTGTATGGCAACAATGAGCTTGTTTTCCCGTGTAGACTCGTTTCCTTCGCAGATTTGACATAGTTTTGTCCAGACCTCCTTTGCTGTTTTGCATAGCATCACCTGTCTGAATGTTCCGGTATCCAGTGTTTTGAACAGAATGTCTTTTGCAACATTATCTAGATTCATTAGTTTCTTCTCTGCTTCTGTCCAATCACTTTTCACCTTTGCAATCATTTGTGGCTGTGTGTTGTCTTGCGTATGCAGTGGATTGATCTTTTCTAACTTTGGAGGTCCATCTGTAATGACATCCCACATATCTTCGTTCTGGGCAGCTAGATGGGTCATCATGCGAACTTTCCATTCCATGAAGTTTTCACGGGAGAACATCGGCAGCTTGCTTGATGTATTCATCTTTATCGGTTGATGGTTGATGATTGAGTAAAACCCGCTCTGATACCACTTGTTAGGATCGGTTTACGCGTTTAGAGGGGGGGGGTGAATAAACGCTTGTCTCTTTTTCGGTTTGTCTTGTCAAGGACAGGTACTCAATCAGTGACCAGTCAGTATAAGTGCGGAAAGTGATACTGAGCGGTTGAAACCAATATGTAATGAGTAAGTGTGTGTGTGAGTGTATGTATGAGACCGGTTTGTTTCTGGAAGTTCGGAGTTAAAATCTCCTACGTCTCCCCTTCTTCCTCGTAAGGAAGGATCACTAGATCTTCAGTTATACAATCTTGTACAACCTACCCAGCCGAAACACAGCTCTAATCTAGTGACTCCCTAGGCAGTTGTTTACAACAATCCACCTACTTCAACAGCTTTTTACAGTCCGTTGGAGATAATTACAACAAACTCAAATCTAATGAAGAAGTGTCTTTGAACTTCGCTTTTTGTTTTTGTGCTCTCACAACAGCTCTTTGAACAGCTCTAACTTCGTCCTTTTTGAGAGTGAGATTTCAAAGTAGTAGGAATGTTTTTGTTCAGTGAAGTTAGTAATCTTCTTCTTGTCTCTCTTCTTTTATACTTGAGGTTTGAAATTCAAACCGTTGTGAGATAGACTCTTCACTCTGATCGGTGCATTAATTGTCTTTCCCAAAATGGGTCTGTCCGGTTTCAGCTGCAGTCTATCCTGTCACTAGCTTTATTCCTTATTTGCGTTAGTTGACCTTGTCTAAACTCTGGACTCGCAGCATTGCATTGAATGTCTGAAATTTCCTTTTTGTTTCAGCATGCACTTGTCTCTATTGTCCAATCTGTCATTTGTCCGATATCGCATACTGTCGTGCCTTCCAGAATCCTTTGTCAAGACCAGTATCTTTAATCGGTATTAATCATAGTCTCCCATGCTTGCCCAGACCGGTCACTTATATATATACCGCTTTTAGTCCTTAGCGTAGACGATACTTTAGATCTCCGGTTTTCTCATTATTAATCAGTTGCGTCAATTCACCAAAACCGATAGTCCGAATGTCTGAATTCGTGTTGCTAACAAAAAGGCTTCACGAAGAAAGTTCTACTACGGATGACTCATCACTTTAATACCGCAGACTGCTTTACTAACCGGTTAAAGAGCCAAATTACCTAATAAGTATAAACAAAGGAAGGTCATATATTTGATCCGAAAACGATGTTTTATATTTAAAATGTTGAAATTTAGTAGTATTTTGATTACGAGATGGTTTATTTTGAATAAATGCATGGGGCACGCAGGCAACATCTTACAACTGTCACGACGATTTAAACTGAAAGTTTTTTTTTTTTTTTAATACTATCGAATTTGATGGGGAAATTCAGTCGATTTTATATATGATTCACAATTTCAGAATACAATACTCATGGGAGCTAATCATATTTTAACAAAGGTTAGTTATAAATCTTGTGGCTAAAACTCGTTAATGGACGGTTTTAAACAATTCATAAATCTTGGTAGATAACGGTCGTGACGTGAACATGTCATGTTGTCATTGCATGAAGTTAAAATCCACCTCAAAAAGGCCAAGGCATTGGGATTCGCCACTTGGGGTCATTAGGATTTATGTTATTTAATATTTAGTCTGACAAAGAAATATGCGTTTGATTATTATTTGTCAATTTCATTTAGTTTTAATGCCACCGAATAATCCAAGAGCAGTGTCCATTCGACATTGACGACATGTCATGCGGGTTCGTTCTATGGTAGGCCACACTATGATATATATGTCGATTTCCAGAATATTCTCCAATAATTGGATTTTAAAATATACTTTCAATTCCCTTACATTATCGTCACTCATCAGAACTTGTTTTCTTTCTTTTTTTTTTTCTATATGTTTGGAGAATTGAGATGGAAAGCTACGCACCACTTGTCAGTTGTCACCTTATCCAGTTTAAACAGATAAGAAACTCTGAGTATTTTAATGCAATCTCCTTTTCTTTTTCGCTAGGAGTTTATAATTAATTTATAGATGAAGAACAAAATTGAAATTTGAGACGTAAAAAAAAAAAAAAAGAAAATAAAAGTATGTTATTTTTTTTTTTTTTTTTTTTTTTTTTTTTTTTTTTTCGGTCCCGAGGTATCCCCACACAGCCCGGCTATGGGCTAATCGCCACACACTCCAGAGGTGGGACTAATCCCCGGGGTCAGATGGATACATCCCAAACCCACCCAACAACGATAGTCATGGGCCTAAGCCCATGGGGATTTTCCAAAGTCATGTGGGAGGTGGGGTTCGAACCCCTGACCTCCTAATCACATGAACTTTGGATGCCTCAGCTTGGCCACTAGAGCCAAGCCTCATTGGCAAATAAAAGTATGTTATTTAAGATCTGCAAAAGCCAGACCGTGCCCATGATACTCGATTTCGATGGAGTTCAAATGTCGGGAAAGGAAACACTTCCAAAACAAACACCACAACCACATATCTTCGATCCAATTCTCATAAAAATATTGATAATAAATAAAAAGATGAAAAGTAACGTGTCAAAATATAAGTGAGTAGGCGAAAATTTCTTACAAACGTGTCAAGTCCAGCATGAACATGCGTACACGCGTAGTAAAGACCAAGAGCTTACTGAGTGGGACCCATAATGAAATAAAAGTTAGACAGAGAGAAATGATTAAAACGAAAAATGAAAAGAAACAGAAGGACCTGAATTAACTAACTCTTTTGGGGCAAACGAAAATGGGTCAGCAAACAGCATACAAACGGCTCAAGTTCTTTGTCCAGGTAGAAACTACGAAGCCCAATAAAGGCTCAAAATAATATTGGGCCCAACGTAATTAGAGTGACGAAAGGGGAAAAATACTAAGTAGGTGATGCCTAATAGACTCAAGAAAATATATTTAATTATATCCTATACTTTGATTTATGTATAAATATTTTTCCAGACAAGTGGACGACAATGGTCACCAACATTACGTTCAAAAAAATCCTGTTATCTCATCACCACTCATTCAAAACCAAAGCCAAAACCACAGTCGCACATCTTCACTTCTCCACCAAACAAACAAAATAGAAGAAAAAATAAAAGAATGGATTCAAGAAAATGCTCTTCATCTTCTTCAAACAGAGTAATTCTCACACATACTCCCCTCAATCTTTAACTTCTCAACTCTGTCCAAAATAACCAATTATGATCTCCTCGTACTTGTTGAGCTCCACTAGAAACACCACGTTATTACATCATCATAACATCACTACGTCCTTCACTTATCACATCCCAAAACGCAGGCATGGCCTCACCACTACCCACCTAAAGCCTCGCCAGATTCCCAACCCCAAGCGGCCGCGCGTGGCATTCACCACCCCATTTGCTTCCCTATCATCCTACGCAGATTCGGAGGGCGAAAACCTCGAGAAGAAATCAAACGACGGCGGCCATCACAAGGAGGAAGCCATCAAGTCCGGCGCCGGCGGCGAGCTGCCGGGGATGGCCCGGGCTTTCAACATATCGTCGAGCACCGCCTCCGCCATATCGATCTGCATTGCCTTGGCCGCCCTTACAGTGCCCCTTTTCATGACCTCTCTCGGACAGGGACTGCCACTAAAGACGAGAATATTGTCCTACGCCACCATTCTGTTCGGCTTCTACATGGCCTGGAACATAGGGGCCAACGACGTGGCCAACGCCATGGGAACCTCCGTCGGCTCCGGCGCGCTGACGCTGAGGCAGGCCGTCCTCACGGCGGCAGTGTTGGAATTCTCCGGCGCGCTTCTGATGGGAACCCACGTCACCAGCACTATGCAGAAAGGTATCCTCGTCGCCAATGTCTTCCAAGGGAAGGATACTCTGCTCTTCGCCGGCCTTCTCTCTCCTTAGCAGCTGCTGGCACTTGGCTTCAGGTCAGTCCTTTCGCCACTGCAATCCTCTGTTTCAGCTAGGATTAGCCTTGGAACATAAATCCGTTCTGTTAGTTAGAGAGACGTTAACCTAGGATTATGCTTATAGCGTCCTTTTCAAAACGTGGCTCGATTTTGCCAGGTGGCGTCGTACTATGGCTGGCCGGTTTCGACGACCCACTGCATCGTCGGCTCGATGGTAGGGTTCGGCCTCGCCTACGGCGGGACGGGCGCAGTTTTCTGGAAATCGATCGCAAGGGTTACTTCGTCGTGGGTCGTCTCGCCTCTAATCGGAGCTCTAGTCTCTTTCCTCGTCTACAAATGCATTCGAAGGGTAAGAAAGATATAAAGAAAAGATAACAGTGATGTCTGTGAAGATATAAAAGTGCCTAAGAGGGGGGGTGAATTAGGCTAATAAAATTTTATGCTTCTTTTTCAAAACCTTAGTGTGGTGACTTAGTTATACCTACTGATGTTTGTAACTAGTATGCCTGATATATCCTAGTAACGTCGGATGTGTGTCGGGTCTGTCTCACAGCGATAAAGAAATAACTGAAAAGTAAATACGAGACAGGATTTTTATAGAGGTTATATCCCCAACTGGGGTTTACTCCTCTCCTTGGGATTTTATTCCCAAGAGTTTAACCAATCACTATAATGCACCGTAGCTGGATACAAAACTGATTGGTCAGCCCAATACACAACCGAAACAAGTCGAACACTAGACACTACTAGGTTACCACACGCCGAGTTTCGTTCCTCGGAATCTTCTTGATCCCGACAGACACAGCTCGCTACCGAAGGGCCCCCGGACTTGTCCTTCCCTTCACGTGTGCGTAAACGTCGACCTTGCCTCCTTGGTATTGCTCACGTCCGAAGACAACACGTCCGAAGACAGAATATATGGCAGGGGATGATGGAATATCTGATGAATCACTCGCTCAGTGATGGATAGGCAAGTTAAAGTTCTGGTAGGCAGAAAGCTATCGCAAGTGAAACGCTCAGGAATATCTTAGTATCTCTCTGCTAAAAAAAATCTCTCGTAGGCTTAGATTCGCAAATTCTCTGTTCTTTTCTCTGTACTTCGAAAGTCTGAAGTGCAGTTCATATAAATCTTTTTCTAATAGCACTTCACATGGAAAGTCATATCAAACAATAATCACCAAATCAAGCATAGTTTCCATGTAGCTTTCGAATCAATCATACCATATAAATCATGCTTCTAATACATCGTCACAACGGTCATATAGCACATTAAAGCATGGTTATATTCCATATAAAGCTCAATTTTCGTACTCAAGCAATTTCAACCATTTCGCATATATTTTCCATATCGAAATTTTCCATAAGTGATTCCCTGCTATCAGTTCCTAGTAACGAGTACTTTAGATTTACTTTCCAAGTATGGCACATAAGATAGCAAGACATAAGCACGTTTTCCATGTACAGCTCATAGCATTTAATCAATATATTTACCATGTTTAGCACAAGAATCAGATCAGAGCTTACATAAATCGATTTTTCACATCATGGCACTACTTTCCTTAATTCAGAGATCTCACCCGTTATAGCACATACCATATAAGAGCATCTTATCCATAAGGTTAATCAAATCAAATCTTTCCTAAATATAATAATCCAATCAGCACAAGGAAAGATATCAATTTAATATTTCGCATTTAATTCAGTGCAAGGCAAGCAAGGATCGTGCATATGATTTTCGTCCAGGAATAAACTGGTATCAACGGATATATCACTTTCCATATATAAACAGCATATTTTCCATATATAGCTCGGTAGGATATCTCATGCATTATTTCCATATATAGCACAGAACGATATATCCTATCTCATGGACTGTCTATAACACGCGATCACATAGTTCCATCAAATCATCACAAAATCACACGCAAATCAAATATTCAACATTTTGACGATTTATAGCTCATAAACAATGCATGGACGAATATTATCATGAACTTAGACATTTTATTTGTCCCAAATCGAATTGCTTATTTTATAGACCTAACGTCATTACAATTACATCGTTCATCAAAACTCTCTAACATGTATGGACCAAGAAGGTCAACATTCTCCCCCTTTTTGATGATGACATGTAATTGATGCAGCACAGAAGCATGTAAGCATATTCGATAATGCAAGTCCTAGCACATATGTCTAAGTGTTCCATAATCACAAAGCAGAGCATATGATATTTCCTAATCACAGATCATATATATTTGCTCCCCCTGCCTAAGTGCAGTTATCTATATGACATGTTGAGATCTATCATGAATGAATATGCTCCCCCTGTCTAAGTGCAGATACTTCATGTCATACTCAGTGATATGAATGCAAATTTTAAGTTACCCGTAAGTGTGCTCCCCCTGCCTAAGTGCGCATTTTCCAAGCATGATTCAAGCAATCAAATAATCATCGCAGCAAGCACTTAGCACTTATCAAGAAATCTCACACAAGTCAATTTGCACAGTTAAGTATCAGAATATCACTGTATCAGAGCATAAGATCAGATAACGCAGTGTAAGATCAGCACAGATATATCCAGAGATCATAGCAAAATATTAAGCATCGTATAAGAGCATCACAGATATATCAAAAGTGCAGCTATTTCATTCGTGAGTGCACATATTCCATATCATTTATGCAGATATTTCATGTAAGCGTTTAAGCATCAGAGCAAACATATTAGTGAAGTTCAGAAATTTACCAATCTATATTAGTTTGCTCCCCCAGTCTAAATGAGGTTATTCCAAGTGTACAGAGCATACATTCAAAGTTCTACTTAGAGCATAGATAGATATCATATAGGCGAAAGTCAGAATTCACATACAATTATTCTCCCCTTGCATTTGTGCAGATATTTTCATACAAATTCAGTCAGCACATGTAAGAACTAAGATATATCATACGCGCATAAAAGATTTCATGCAAATTCAGTCAGCACGCAATATCATCAAGATATATCATAGGCGTTTCATGCAAATTCAGTCAGCACACAGTATCATCAAGATATATCATAGGCGTTTCATGCAAATTCCGTTAGCACACAAAATCATTTCGAATATCAAGGACAGTTCTTAGACCCCTTATTAATTACTCAGATTTCTCCCCCTTCAGCATCAAAAGGGATATACTAAGGCTTTAAGGCTGAAAACTTAGCGCAAAGTAAATAAGAACAATGAGAAAGAAGGAATGAATAACTTATCAAATAACGCTCTCAAGGCTGGAATCACGTTAGATCTGGCAGATATCGCTGATTTATTCAGCTCCCTATGATCTTATTTGAACTCTTAAAAGCTGGAGTATAACTTAGATGATTTTCAAGAGGAGAAACTGTGAACTTCGAATTATGAGGTTAGGGTGGAAGAAGTATCGAGCGATCTAACAAAATGGGCAATTATCCAAGAGATATAGTTTTTCAAAAATGAGATAGGATAACTCGGCGTAAATAGAATTAAGAAGATATGATTTTCAAACCGAATTTTGAATTTCAAAAGGAAAGTGAAGTCTTTCAATGAGTGCGCCAGGGATCTCAGAATGAATTGATGGGATCTCATAAATAAGGAAAAGATTTGATAAGGGCTGAAAAAGAGGGATCCAAAACTTAGCGGCTGAAAAGAGATCTACGAATATCTTCCTAAAATAGGTTAATCACATTCTAAGAATAGATCCAGAAAATCCGACATTCCTAAAATAATTAGATAGCTAAAAGATGATCTCAGAAAGGGATAACTATGAATTTGTTCCTAAAACAACGCGATCACACTTAAGGGTAAGATCTGAAATTCCTAAAGTAACATAGGGGCTAAAAGTAGTATCTTAGAATAGGATTATTGGGAATTTCTTTCTAAAATAACATAATCACAGTTCTAAGGATTGTCAGAAATATCAGACTGATAACGGAAGGGATGTGACTAGACTGAATAGGAATATATATTAAATAAATGAGTTCCCAAAAATAACTGAACGGCTTGAGGGATATCCACGAGTTCCTTCCTAAAATAACCTGATCACATTTAAGGGCAGATCCAGAAGATCGGATATTCCTAAAATAAGCTAAATGGCTGAAGGAATGCCCAGGAAGAGATAACTACGAATTTCTTCCTAAAATACGAGAATCATACTTAAGGAAAAGATCTATAAGATCCACGAAAATATTTTAAGGGCTGAATGAATACCTTAAGATAGGATAGCTAAGAATTTCTATCTAAAATGGAGTAACCTAGAGAAAATGATGGAATTAGGCAGATTTACTAACCTTATTTAGCTCGATAATTCCCAATCGATCACGGATGTCGCAGAATCTTGCCTCAATTAGGGGTTTCGTGAAGATATCAGCAAGCTGATCATTTGTTCCTACGAATTCCACACTGATATTCCCCTTCTGAACATGGTCTCGTATGAAATGATGTTTAACCTCAATATGCTTAGTACGAGAGTGATGCACGGGATTCTTAGTAATACTAATGGCACTAGTGCTATCACACCTAATAGGAATTTTGTCATAACTTAACCCGAAATCACTAAGGGTTTGTTTCATCCAAAGAATTTGTTGACAACAATTTCCTAAGGCCATATATTCAGCTTCGGTTGTGGAGAGGGCGACAGCATTTTGCTTTCTACTAGACCAGGTAACTAGGGAATTCCCAAGTAATTGGCAAGTTCCACTAGTACTTTTCCTATCTTCCTACAGCGGCATAGTCGGCATCGGAATATCCCATTAATGGGAATTCTTCCGTATGAGAGTACCACAAACCATAACTGACAGTACCCTTGACATATCTAAGTATACGCTTGACTGCTGTCAAGTGAGATTCCCTAGGGTCAGACTGATATCTCGAACACATACCAACAGCAAACATGATATCAGGACGACTAGCAGTTAAGTAAAGAAGGCTACCGATCATACCTCGATATTCCGTTTGATCAACTGGTGTACCTGATTCGTCACTGTCTATTTTGGTGGTCTGATGCATGGGAGTGGAAATTGCTTTGTAGTCGTTCATCCCGAATTTGATCAGTAATTCCTTACTGTACTTAGTCTGGGATACAAAGGTTCCACCGTCAAGTTGCTTTATTTGCAACCCAAGGAAGTAGTTCAGCTCGCCCATTAAGCTCATCTCAAATTCCTTCTGCATAGACTTCCTCCTGGGAATAACCTTTTGCAACTAACCTCGCTTTGTTCCTTGTGACATTACCATGTTCATCGAGTTTGTTGCGGAAAACCCATTTGGTTCTTATGATGGACTTTTCATCTGGTCTTTCCACGAGTGTCCACACTTGGCTCTTTTCGAACTGAGCCAACTCATCTTCCATGGCAGAGACCCAGGATATATCATCCAAGGCTTCATGGACTGTTTTTGGTTCCATCATTGAAAGTAGTACATTATGAGATTCCTCTGTATCCTGATTTCGTACAGTTGCTCGAGTTTTGATTCCAGATCTGATATTTCCTATCACTTGATCTGTTGGATGACTGGAAGCATGTTTCCATTTTCTAGGTTGTAGCTCATTTGCTTCCGGTTCCAGTGTCTCTACATTTTCGTCTTCTGGAATATCATCCTTACCATCTTCAGTATCCTGTAATTCTGCACAGGGAAAATCTATACCTTCCTCATCAGTAGCATCTGCGTTAGGCATTTCATCAAAAGTAACATGTATGGACTCCTGAACAGTCAATTTCCTTTTATTATAAACCCGATATGCCTTAGAGTGAAGACTGTAACCAAGGAATATCCCTTCATCAACCTTAGAGTCAAATTTTCCTCTCTTATCTCTATCGTTCAAGATAAAACATTTGCATCCAAACACTCGAAAGTAACTTATATTCGGAGTTCTACCATGCCAGATTTCATAAGAAGTCTTCTTTAATATCGGTCTAAGGAAAACACGATTAGACACATAACAAGCTGTACTAACAGCTTCCGCCCAGAACTGTTTAGGAATATCATACTCATGTAACATAGATCTAGCCATTTCCTGTAATACCCTATTTTTACGTTCAACTACGCCATTCTGTTGAGGAGTTATAGGGGCAGAGAAGTTATGACTATATCCGTACTGATCACAGAATGATGCAAATGACTTACTATCAAATTCCAGTCCGTTATCACTGCGTATCCTACATAAGTTTGTTTCTTTTTCATTTTCAAGTCTCTTAACTAGTGATGCAAAATTATCTAGTGCCTCATTCTTATGTGCAAGAAATATCACCCAAGTATACCTGGAATAATCATCAACAATAACAAATGCATATCTTTTACCTCGCAGAGACATCGTCTGGACAGGACCAAAAGGTCGAGATGCAGTAATTCCAGAGGTCTGGATGTGGATATCACATTCTTTGCCTTGAACGATGTCTTGGTCTGCTTGCCCATTTGGCATTCCTTGCATGTTTTGTCCTTTACAAACTTTATGTCAGGAACACCTCGCACCAGTGCATTGCTTGTGATGTGAGACAGTAATTCCATGTTGGCATGTCCTAAGCGTCTATGCCATAACCAGGTGTTATCCTGTGTAACTGCTAAGCACTTGACGTTCTGGTCAGTGATATCATCAAGAGTTATGCAATAAATATTCCTATCCCTAGATGCACTAAACAGTACCTTATCATTGGTTTTAACAATACATTTATCATTTTCAAAGGTTACCGTATTACCCTTATCACATAATTGACTAATGCTAATGAGATTATGTTCTAGATTCTTAACTAACCATACGTCATCTATAGTAGTATGTAAAGTGTTACCGACAGTTCCAACCCCAATGATCTTAGCTTTAGTGTTGTCGGCGTAGGAGACATATCCTCCATCATAGGCTTTCACCGACACAAACTTACTGATATCACCTGTCATATGGTGGGAACACCCACTGTCGAGGTACCACTTGTTCTTTTGCTGGATTTTCTTCTTTGTACCTGCATGAATCATTTCTTTTCTGAGGTGCCCAACTTCGATTGGGTCCTAAAGGGTTAGTGGTAAAATGACTCTTGTTAACACATGATATATCATCTGTCACAGACTGTGATCTCATAAATGCAGGCGCGCCAGTGTTAGAACCTTGATTCTTAGGAATCTGCTTTGGCCTCCAGATATATCTAGTTTTATCAGCTTTCTTCAAGAAACAGTGGTTAGCATAATGACCGTGACGGACGCATGAAAAACATTTAGGCTTTCTAATATCTAGTGAAGGTGCAGCATGCTTAGGTGTTGTGGAATATCCTATCCCTGTATTTCCAACATGTCTAGGAAGATCAAGTATCATGTTGAGATTATGTTGTCCTACAAAAAGTCTAACATTTTTGTTTTCTTCTAAGAAATCCTTAAGGACGGACGTGTCTCTAGACCTATTTTCTTGCTTCCTAAGCTTTTCGCAACTACATAAGACTTTTCTTCCTTAAGAGTTTCTAGCTCGGCTTTCAGACGCTCATTTTCTAGCTCTGTTTGATGCTTTTCTCTAGCTACATCATCTCGTTGCCTAATCAGACTCTTTACTTGTGAGTTGAGCGACTTAATTCTTCTTTCTGCGTTTTGAATAATTTCAAACATCTCTTCCTTTTCATCTACTTCAGGAACTGAGGAAGCGTTATCATGAGATTCATCTTGCCTAGCATATAATTCATTTAGAAAGTAAATTTTCTTAATAGTAGATGAATCTGATACCTGATCATCGTCATTGGCCATGTAGGCGAGATCTTCCTCCTCTTCACTTTCGGCCTCTTCCCAGTTAGTGACCATTGCTTTCTGCTTCTTTACCTTTTTGTCACCATTTTCCATAGGGCAGTTTGAGGCGAAGTGGCCTGGCTTGTTGCATTTGAAACATTTCTGCACGTTGTTCCCGGATGATGATATTCCCTTGTTCCTAGGCTGGAACTTGGAGTTTCCCTTGAACTTTCTTCTCATCCGAAACTTTTCAAATCTTCTGGTCAGCATGGCGATCTGCTCCATTAGGTCCTCCTCAGTTTCTTCTTCACCTTCAGAATCATTTTCTTGTTCGGTGTTAAATGCAATGTTTGGTTGACTTCGGACCGTTGGTTTTTCTTTGATGGATATCTGAGTCATCTCGTAGGTGGTAAGAGATCCAATCAATTCTGACACGGAAAGTTGGTCCAAGTCCTTTGCTTCGTAGATGGCAGTTACTTTGGGATTCCATTCTCTTGGCAGAGATCTCAGTATCTTCCGTACTTTCTCACCGTCCGGTATTTTCTTTCCCAACGAGAACATTTGATTTATGATGCTCATGAATCTTGCGTACATATGGCTTATGGTCTCGTTGTCCTCCATTTTGAACAGCTCGTATTGGTGAGTTAAGAGGGCTATTCTTTCTTGTACAACTCGAGTGGTTCCCTCATGTGTGACTAGAAGCATCTCCCACATGTCCTTGGCAGATTCGCATGAACTCACACGATTGTATTCTTCTCTTGTAAGCGCGCAGGCGATCATGTTCTTAGCTTTGGCATTCAAGGATATTCCTCGCTTGTCGGTTGTATCGTACTCGGAACCTTTCTTTGGAGTTCCATCCGCCTTCTTGGGACTGTAGGGTCCACTCGTGATGATATCCCACAGGTCATAGTCAGTAGCAAGCAGGAATTCCTTCATACGATTTTTCCATATAGCATAGTTTGTTCCATCAAAGAGCGGTGGCCTAGAATGGATTGTCCTTCTGCAAAAACATCAAAACTCGAAGAAGCCATTAGATCTTTAACTCAGGCTTGTTAGGCCCGTCGTTTGAGTAACCCGCTCTGATACCAAATGAAGATATAAAAGTGCCTAAGAGGGGGGTGAATTAGGCTAATAAAATTTTATGCTTCTTTTTCAAAACCTTAGTGTGGTGACTTAGTTATACCTACTGATGTTTGTAACTAGTATGCCTGATATATCCTAGTAACGTCGGATGTGTGTCGGGTCTGTCTCACAGCGATAAAGAAATAACTGAAAAGTAAATACGAGACAGGATTTTTATAGAGGTTATATCCCCAACTGGGGTTTACTCCTCTCCTTGGGATTTTCTTCCCAAGAGTTTAACCAATCACTATAATGCACCGTAGCTGGATACAAAACTGATTGGTCAGCCCAATACACAACCGAAACAAGTCGAACACTAGACACTACTAGGTTACCACACGCCGAGTTTCGTTCCTCGGAATCTTCTTGATCCCGACAGACACAGCTCGCTACCGAAGGGCCCCCGGACTTGTCCTTCCCTTCACGTGTGCGTAAACGTCGACCTTGCCTCCTTGGTATTGCTCACGTCCGAAGACAACACGTCCGAAGACAGAATATATGGCAGGGGATGATGGAATATCTGATGAATCACTCGCTCAGTGATGGATAGGCAAGTTAAAGTTCTGGTAGGCAGAAAGCTATCGCAAGTGAAACGCTCAGGAATATCTTAGTATCTCTCTGCTAAAAAAAATCTCTCGTAGGCTTAGATTCGCAAATTCTCTGTTCTTTTCTCTGTACTTCGAAAGTCTGAAGTGCAGTTCATATAAATCTTTTTCTAATAGCACTTCACATGGAAAGTCATATCAAACAATAATCACCAAATCAAGCATAGTTTCCATGTAGCTTTCGAATCAATCATACCATATAAATCATGCTTCTAATACATCGTCACAACGGTCATATAGCACATTAAAGCATGGTTATATTCCATATAAAGCTCAATTTTCGTACTCAAGCAATTTCAACCATTTCGCATATATTTTCCATATCGAAATTTTCCATAAGTGATTCCCTGCTATCAGTTCCTAGTAACGAGTACTTTAGATTTACTTTCCAAGTATGGCACATAAGATAGCAAGACATAAGCACGTTTTCCATGTACAGCTCATAGCATTTAATCAATATATTTACCATGTTTAGCACAAGAATCAGATCAGAGCTTACATAAATCGATTTTTCACATCATGGCACTACTTTCCTTAATTCAGAGATCTCACCCGTTATAGCACATACCATATAAGAGCATCTTATCCATAAGGTTAATCAAATCAAATCTTTCCTAAATATAATAATCCAATCAGCACAAGGAAAGATATCAATTTAATATTTCGCATTTAATTCAGTGCAAGGCAAGCAAGGATCGTGCATATGATTTTCGTCCAGGAATAAACTGGTATCAACGGATATATCACTTTCCATATATAAACAGCATATTTTCCATATATAGCTCGGTAGGATATCTCATGCATTATTTCCATATATAGCACAGAACGATATATCCTATCTCATGGACTGTCTATAACACGCGATCACATAGTTCCATCAAATCATCACAAAATCACACGCAAATCAAATATTCAACATTTTGACGATTTATAGCTCATAAACAATGCATGGACGAATATTATCATGAACTTAGACATTTTATTTGTCCCAAATCGAATTGCTTATTTTATAGACCTAACGTCATTACAATTACATCGTTCATCAAAACTCTCTAACATGTATGGACCAAGAAGGTCAACAGTCTGATTAACCCAACCACGGTTAACAAATCAACCTAACTCAGCTTTATTCGTCTCTCTTTAGTTCGTCTACAGCGCGCCCAACCCCGGCCAGGCGGCCGCCGCCAGCGCGCCCATCGCAGTCTTCTTAGGCGTCACTGCAATCTCCTTCTCAGCTTTCCCTCTGAGCAAAACGCCGTCCATCGCCGTCGTTCAGGCCCTGGCCATAGGCGCCGCTGGGGCCACATTGGTCTACCGCACCATCAGAAAACAGCTCGGCCACCTCCTCGACAAGTCCCCGGAACCCGACGAAGGGTCGGGCCACGCCGCCAAGAAGGACAACATAGGGTTCCTTTCCGACATCGCGGGCCCAACCGGGACCCAGCTTGAGATCGTCTATGGAGTCTTCGGCTACATGCAGGTAGGGTTGCAAACAGATCGAACTTTTTACGTGTTGGCTCCATTCGATAATTCAAAATTGCGAACCGAAATAATTTTCTTAAGAACTAGAAAGCCTAGTCCCCAATGGTTAGTCCCACATGAAATCCCACATCAATTAATCGAAGAAGGATTGACTAACTTATGAGTTAATGACTGTTCCACCTATCACCAATTGTTCTTATGATGGAACGCTAGCAAGCGTACGTGAGTCAAACCTTCTCATATGTGGGCTCACGGGTGTAGGCCCGACAATATGCGATTGTTGGCAAAATATTATGCTGTTTGATTTCGATTAAACTCGATTCGATTCGTTTGCAATCGTACGGTGCATGCAGGTGCTGTCGGCGTGCTTCATGTCGTTCGCGCACGGCGGCAACGACGTGTCGAACGCCATAGGCCCGCTGGCGGCGGCGCTGTCGATCCTGCACGGAGGAGGGGGCGGTATGATGGGCGGGGGCGAAGTCGTAATTATACCCAACGACATACTTGCGTGGGGCGGGTTTGGGATCGTGGCGGGACTCACCATGTGGGGGTATCGAGTCATCGCCACGATAGGGAAGAAGATCACCGAGCTTACGCCGACGAGGGGTTTTGCGGCCGAGTTTGCGGCCGCTTCGGTCGTTCTCTTCGCCTCGAAGCTCGGGCTTCCGATCTCGGCGACGCACACTCTCGTCGGGGCGGTGATGGGCGTGGGATTCGCGAGGGGGCTTAACAGCGTGAGGGCGGAGACCGTGAGGGAGATTGTGACTTCTTGGGCCGTGACGATACCCGCCGGGGCGACTTTTGCGGTGATTTACACGTGGGTTTTTACCAGGATTTTGTCCTATTTTCTTTGAAGAATGTAGGTTTTTCTTGAGTGGCAGGCGGGCGGAGAAGTCGAAAATCTCGAATTCTCTGCGCTCGCTTCGTTCGAAGATTGATTGTTTTTTCATCCGACCTACTTAAACGACTTCAATCGCTTTTTTTTTTGCATCTGTTGTTCCATTTAGTGCCAACGGAAGCTACGTTTTGAGACGCTGGCTTCACGAAAAGGAGAAACATCACTGTAAATTTTAGAGCGGACGAATTGCCCATCGTTTGTCGTCGAGGCAAATTTCGAAACAACCAAGACGCACACATTGCTGGAATTTTGTCAAAGTGTGGAACAACATTTCAAAATAGTAATCATACAGCTTCAGTTTTACAACATTCAGATACATAATTTCAGTCAGTGTTTTTTCCTAGAGTAAAGATAAAGGTCGAAAGAAACTGTATACGTCTGAGAATCGAATAGCAAAGGTAAGGAAAAACCACGAACATCCTCAAAACAGACAAAAAACGGTGAGGCGTGGCTACACCTTAATCCTAACATCGACCCATCTTTCACAAAAGATCACAGTCCAGCGAGTTAAATCATATATAAGACTTGAAAAAAACTTTTCATCATTTAGTTCAGGCTCGAGGCGTATATAGGTAGTATCGTACACTTGCTGTTCGTTCTTGTAACATTTATGCAACGGCATCAGCTTGTCTTTTGGTCAGCCTCGCGTACAAACCATCTTTCTTCAACAGCTCCGCGTGGCTTCCCATCTGGAAAAATTGAAGTCGAGGAAAAAAAAACGACGGCTGAATTTTTACGTATGATTGCATCTTGGCAGCAAACGAAATGAATCGAACGAAAAGAAAGCTCTACGATCGTCAGCAGTTAACAAACCTCAACGATTTTACCAGCGTCCATTACTATTATTCGGTCTGCAGCTTGTATTGTAGACAACCTGTAAGAGAATACAGTCATCAGTTTTGCATCAGAAGTATATTACTGCAATAAGTTTCGTCAGAACTCACCTATGCGCTATTACAATAACACTTCTCCTTCTTTCGATGTCATTTTGTACCGAACGAAGAATGCCCTGTTCGTTATAATACAAAGAGCTTAGCAAACTATGTTTTATTTTTTTTTTTCCACAAAAAAATTTGTAAAATATTCTTCTCTAACCGTAACGTTGTGTTCACTCTCTGCATCTAAAGCGCTTGTAGCTTCATCAAGGATCAAAATAGTGGGGTCTCTGAGGATAGCTCTGGCAATAGCAATTCGCTGCTTTTGCCCGCCACTTAACAGATCGTCGTCGACTAGTGTTTGGTAGCCATTGGGTAGAGATAAGATAAAGTCGTGTGCGTAGGCTTGCTTTGCCGCCCATTCAACTTCTTGCTGACTAACATCGTGCGAACATCCATATTTTATGTTTGAACTAATGTCCATGCGAAAAAGCTTCGGCTCCTACATGTTTATGTAGTTGAAATGAAAACAAACTTAGCATAAGATATTACAATTGTCTGGCAAACAACAAACAATTAGAGACAAGATTTCATCGCTTTAATTTGGAGACGTATTACCTGGCCAACGTATCCAATCCTTCTTCTCAACCACTCAACGTTCAATTCTTTCATTGGGTGGCCATCGATTAGTATCTGTAATCGCAGAAAAAAGGTCTCGCAACAAAGGCAGAGCAAGAAAATAATTTAATTTAATTTGTTTGTTTTACTTCTTTCTGTAAATTAGCAAAGGGACATTACCTCACCATCTGTAGGCTCGTAAAGTCGCAGAAGAAGGTTCACAATTGTACTCTTTCCACTACCACTAAGACCCACCTGGAAATTTGAATATGAAAATAGAATTTAAATCTCATGTAGTTTGACAGATACCGAGATATATGAATAGATTGCCTGAAGTTGTTTGCGAATTAATACAAAAAGAAAGTACACTTACAATAGCAACAACTTCCCCAGGATGAATTGTTAGGTTGAATTGATTCAATACATGCACCTGTTCATTCCAGGAAAACAAAAAGAAAGAAGAATTTACAACCTATGAAGCAGAAAAATAAAGTAAAGCATAGTAGTGTAGACAAGAATCCACATTATAGTTTGGTAATGGATTTTACAAAAGCTTATCGAATATCTTGCCATTAGTAAGAAAGTCAAACCAGATGGTCTCACTCACCGCAGTTCTTGATGGATAGTGAAAGCTCACATCCACAAACTCCACTCGTCCAATCAATTTCTGCAGCTTTAATCCTGTAACATTTTTTTACAATATGAAATTGGCCGAGTGAAAGATCTCAATATTTAGCAGCAGAGTTGAAAAAAGGGTGAAAAACACCATGCCTTTTGCAGTAAATTGGTCACTAGGTAAGAGGTCAATCAAGTGAAAGACTTTTTCGCTCGCTCCTATCGACTGCATTAAGGAAGATAGGTTATCTCCAATCCACCACGTCGAGTAGATTAACCATTCACTGTACAAAATGAACTTGGTAAGCTGCTCTGCTGTTATATGACCCTTTAGAATGGACATTCCACCTATCAGCACAGCAATAACCTACAGAAAATGATATTCAGAATCATCGTTGGTTTTCTAACATCGTGTGAACACTGCAAGGAACTGGACAGTAGGGATTGTGGAGAAAATTACTTCATACAAACCTGGGTTGAGTGGTACAGATAGTTGAATAGGAAGTTCCAAACACCGTAAGCAGCACTTTGTCGCAAGCTTAAGCCAGCTAATTTCTCCAACCATAGCTTATATCTCCCATCCAAGAGATAAATATTTAGGAAATAGTACATGCTATAAAAGAAGCCAAAGGAATTCAACTGTAAATTACAAATGTACTAATAGTGAAATTCACCTTCCAAGTTCTCGTTGTTCCGTCCCATATACTCGAACAGTTCTCATCAGAGAAAATGTTTCTTGTGAAACCTACATGCATATATTAAATATCAGATCACCGAACAACTATAAAATGAATTATTAAAAAAAAAAGATGAGTTACCTCATTGGCGGAAGCAGTATATTCCTGAACTAGTCTAGCAGATCTTTTTTGATACCTGTAAAATAATATAAGCAGTTCATTAATTTCTATCAAAGAATAAGCATAAATTACCAATTTAAACTGAACAAAACAATCTTACTGGCCATATATTAGCATAATGGTTGAGAGAGAAATGCATATTGCCAGGACACACAGTCCAAGAGGCGGAGATAAAATGAGCAAGTAGATCATAGCTCCTGAACCCTACAAGTAATCGCGGTTGATTTGAGCTCATGAGCAACTTTTGATATTTAATTGTTACTTTCTTGATAAAGCTACCACATAAATACAAGGAATGCAAAGTTCATATGGAAACTAACCTGGAGAACGTTACGCAGTATGAGGTTTAGGTCATTGCCTATCACACGGGACACTTGTTGACAATCAGAACCAAGCCTACTTGTCAAATCACCAACCGTTTCAGAGTCAAAAAATGATATATCCTGGAAAAGAGAAAGAGTCAAATAATTGTAGTTCAAATGACAAGATTTGAGTATCATCTGGCAAAGGAAAAAGAATTGAGTATCTAGGACGGTATGCAAGAGTTCAAAAACCTGAAAAAGGAGAGCAGAGTACAGTCTTTCCCTCAGGCGCTTGACCTACCATTACACAGAAGCACAAAATCAGAATTTAAACATAAAAAGAAGACACCTAGAACTAAATTCTGTTTCCGTGTTTTATTTTCTTTTACACCTCTTATTTTAAATAGAAGAGAAGTCCTTAACGACTCACTACTCAAGATCATGTCAGAAAACTCACCATAATCATATTTGCAGTGCCAAATAAACCACCCCGCACGCCACTGCAAGTTTCACAGCAAAGAAAAATCAGAAACATAAGCATAAATATCCTTGAACCTAATATTCTTTAGAGGATTTAGAACAAATATAAATGAATGTAAATCTCCGATAAGCTAAATCAATGATATCAACAGAAGAAGGGAGCCACGATCATACTAGATCTCAACCTGCATATTGCTGCAGTGATGCACAGCACAACGAGGATAACCACGTTTCGACGGAACAGTGCAATTTTAGTACTTTGCGCCGAGAAGATCGAAGCTGTCAGAAAATGAGGAATCGATATCTCCGAAATCTGAAGCATTTCATTTCAACAAAGCATCAAACAATTAAAATGCATGACTTAAAACACAGAGCGAACATGAACTATAACCGGTTACAGCCACCTAAATATATGAAGTAAAAGAAGCTAAAGCTCGGATCCTACGTACAGCTGTGACAACGAGCGCAAGAAAGGCACTAAAAACGACCCATCGATCCTCTCTTATTAACTCCCACATCTTCCTTAACGCCCTCAGAACAGTCACAGGCTTGGCAGAGCTCGCAACGCTAACGTTGTCGTCCTCGCTAGAAAGCCGCCACCATTCTCCACCTGGAAAAATATGCTGCAATAATCGAACCCATTTCTTCAGACCCTCGCTCGAACCAGCCTCATTGCTATAATCATCATCATCATCTTTCAAAGAGTCCTTTTTTATTGGGTACCCATTAACAGCAGCTGATTTAACTGATAAAGAATGATGGGTTCTTCTAGCTCTATCGTTACGAAGCTTGTGAAACAGAGATTTATGGGGTGGTTTCGTCAGCTCGTAGTTTAAAGAACGAGCTATCGTTTGCGTGGGATTGCATTTCCTGTATGTTGAGAGAAGTTGGAGATTGCAGAGTGGGATAGCCATGGAGACGACGAATCAGCGAAACACGAATTGCGATGAGAATCGAAGTTGCATAATTTAACTTCCCCCTTCGCCTTGCAATGTGTGGCAACGGATTTTCCCTTTTTATTTTTGTTTCTTTCAATTTCCCAAAATTTTGACAAAGATGGTCTGTTTTTAGCTATAGAAAGAAGCGTGTCAACGTTTAACGGTTTAAGGCATGAAAGAAAGAACACTTGAAAATCGTCGGCGCTAGCACCGGCTATAGCAGAAGCACGGCAATATATTACTATTATAATGCAAAGTTTTATAGTTACTGTACTGTACTGCCTGTAATAGTTTGGTTAATGACGTCTTTATTGGTATGTTATCATATATATTTAATAAAAATCCAATTTCAAAACCTTAGAAATAGGATCGATTTTATGGATCATGTTAGTTGATTTCTTATCATACGCGGTTTGGTCTTATTCTTAGGAAAGTAAGAAGAACCTTCGTCGTCGCTTCCTTTGGTCATAGGTTGAAGCAAATTCTAGATTTGAGCGTAGAACCCAAGTTTATCAATTCCTAATCAAATATTAAGAAAGAAAAAGAATTCAAATTAAATAATTAAGTAAGCTAAATACACAAGAAAACACAGGTCAGATCATAGCATAGCTCAATCGAACATTTCTACGATTCGAGGAACAAATCTACAATCGAAGCAATAATTAATATTACAACTCACAAGAAGAATAATAAGAAATAAAGAAGTTACTACACCACTCCTTACATTCTCCTCCTCCGATGGCCCCACCGCAAACCACCACCCCCACGGCGGCGAACCGGCCAATCTCCGACCTTCTATCCTACCCAATCATTCTCTGCGACCAGGTCAACGGAGCTGTGAAGGAGTCAACCTCCTACAAATTCGAGTGCTTGGAAGTCTCCAAATTAGTCGATCGCCTCCGCAGCATGCTCTCCTCCGCCGCGCGCCTCACCACCACCTACGACCGCCCACTCCTTCGCATCTCCGGCGAGGTCTCAAAAACCCTCGTCAAATCCCTAACCCTGGTAAGAAAATGCCGCCGCCGCAGCATCCTCTCTCGCGTCGTCGCGATCGTCTCCGCCGCCGATTTCCGCAAGATTTTCAACCTATTGGAGTCTTCCGTCGCCGATATGAAGTGGGTCCTCAGCATCTTCGAGTCCGGCGGCGGCAATGGTATCAATCTGACCCTTCCGCCGATAGCTAGCAACGACCCAATTCTTTCATGGGTTTGGTCTTTCATCGCTTGTCTGTACATGGGCCAGTTGAACGATCGTATCGAAGCTGCTAACGAATTGGCTTCTCTAGCGAGGGATAACGATAGGAATAAGCAGATTATAGTCGACGAAGGTGGGATTTCTCCATTGTTGAAGCTGTTGAAGGATGGTTCTTCAATGGAGGGACAAATCGCAGCAGCAAATGCCCTCTTTTGCCTGGCCAGCGATGAAGATAGGGTTCGAGCCATCGTTAACGATTCAGGCGTGAATGTGATCTTAGGTGCTCTAAACGATTGCCCGATGAAAATTCAGACAAAGCTAGCAAACCTAGTTGCTCGTATGGCCGAGCATTCTCCTGCTGCAAAGGAAGATTTTGCTCGCCAGAACGCAATAAGACCGCTCGTAACTCTTCTTTCCTTCGATCTATTCGTTGATGAAGGTTTCGGCAGGCAAAGCCTCCATTCAGTAGTTCAAATAAGCAAAGACATGGAAAGAAAGAATCTTTATCGAACCCATTACTCAGAACAGAAGGCACCAGCAAAGGCGTAGGATCATCGAACTACAAGAAAGATAGGGAAAACGAAAAGCCCGAGGTCAAACTAGAGCTCAAGATCAGCTGCGCTCACGCCCTATGGATGCTCGCCAGAGAAAGCGTTGGAAACAGCCGTCGAATCACAGAAACGAAAGGGCTGCTATGCTTGGCCAAGCTCGTCGAGGTAGAAGAAGGCGAGCTGAGGTCCAATTGCTTGATGACGATCATGGAAATAGCTGCTGCAGCTGAATCGAACGCTGATTTGAGAAGGGCTGCGTTCAAGACGAATTCGCCTGCAGCGAAAGCTGTAGTGAATCAGCTCATGAGGGTGATCAAAGAACTCGACATGCCCAACCTTAAAATCCCTGCAATAAAAGCCATAGGCTCACTGGCTAGAACCTTCCCAGCCCGGGAAACTAGGGTTCTTGGCCCTTTGGTGGAGCAGCTCGGCCATAGGAGCCAAGAAGTTGCAGTCGAAGCTGCTGTTGCCCTCGGGAAATTCGCCTGCCCGGAAAACTTCCTGTGCGTCGAGCATTCTAAGACCATCATTGAGTTCAGAGGAGTCCCTGCGATAATGAGGCTGCTTAGGGGAGGCGAAGGTGCTATGCTAAGTGGGCTGAGACTCATATGTTACTTGGCGATCCATGCCGGGAAGAGCGAGGACTTGGAGAGGGCGGGCTTGTTGAATGCCTTCGAAGGGGTTGATCGTAGTTTTATTGCACAGCATTCTGAGTTGAAAGAGCTGATCGCTCAGGCGATTTATCACTTGAGTGTTTACCATCAGTCTCATTCTGGGTTGCTTGCTCAGAGGCCATTTTTGGCCGCCTAGGTTGTCGGGGAGTAGTATGTATAGATTTGGCTTGTGTGAGATTCGATTTTTGGAGGTATTTTATTTGTATGTTTTCTGTTCTGTTCTTAGATGAATTGTGAAGAAGGGTTTTTATGTGTCATCTTCTTCTCTTTGCTGTCCAAATTATAACAGACATAGCAAGCTAGAATCAATTCCTCTGCTTGTCATAAGCTGATTGAGACAGTTGGGATTGAGATATACTTCTCACGATGGGCTGTTGAAGCCCAATTGTAAGCCGTTGATGGGCTAAAGATTTTGGGCCTAGAAAATATGGGCCAAGCCCAACCAACGTGGACAACAGACTTGATAAATAGGTTTGATAAAAAAAAAAAAGCGAATTACAAAAAAGAAAACGAATTCTCAAATGCTACATACTTTTTTTTTTTTAATTGTTATTGATTTGTGCGAGTATATCTCTTACAGCTTGGGAGACAGACAATTAGTGGAAGGGAAACAGTAGCAAAATTGTAAGGTATTATCCAAAAGCTTTGTTATAAAGAATGGCCTGTCATTTCAATGGTTCTGAATTAGCATTGTCATTCTTATCCAAGATAACGTTTATATATTTATGTTTTTCGAATGGACAGTGCATATACATATAACATAATCGTATGACAAGAACAATATGTGATTTGTTATCCGTTTTTTGTTCAGAACACATGAAGCGCTGTCCTCGGAAAGTAAACTGTGAATCGGTAAAAACTAGAAGATGTTTGAAATTGATTGAAGTAAAAGTCTCTTTTGCCTCTGATATTTATATGGACATTTAATAAGCAATCTTCTACTACTTATAAGTTTATGAATTTATTTTATAATTACTAGTGATATATAAATTGCAAAAACCATATGTTTTTTAAGCATAGGATTCTTACTTAAATGTATTATGAATGACCAGCTGTGTGTTTTTGTCTTTTGTTTGCAGCTTATCAGTAATATTTCACACCACCTCAAAGTCCATTTATACGATGTGGAATTGGACTTTTGGCCTCCATATTTTCCCATGTGGGACATAATTATCATTTATAGATAAAAGAGTGACGCGTATTAGGGCTCTGTTAATAGGTCAACTCAAACCATGCTGAAAATGAAATATTGAAAATTTCACTATCAACCTTAAAACTAATGGCGTGCCGATTGTTGGACGTGTGCATGTATCTTTAATAATGGAGGACAAGCGAAAAAGAAAAATACCTAAAAACTATGTACGAAGTAAAATTCTGACATGTTCTTATTATTTCACAAAAGTAAATCATACCATCCCATTATACAAACCAAGTATATTAAACAAACTGATCAATCCCAAGTTACAATGCAAAGAACACAGTAAGAGCTACGCTAAACGAGAGAGAGAGAGAGAGAGAGAGAGAGAGAGAGAGAGAGAGAGAGAGAGAGAGAGAGAGAGAGAGAGAGAGAGAGAGAGAGAGAGAGAGAGAGAGAGAGAGAGAGAGAGAGAGAGAGAGAGAGAGAGAGAGAGAGAGAGAGAGAGTAGGTTGATCAACTAATTGAGTCCCTTATTAGCTATACATATGAATATGGATTCCAAGTCAGGTGGATTGAAAAACTCTATAAGCCCACCATAATTATTGCAGCACCTTGAAGAAGTAGCGACTGATTTTCTCTTCTTTGGAGGAGGTGGACATGTGAATGGGCCTTGAATTCTTGATTCTTCACCAGTTGGTGTAGTGGGATCAGTGCATGAATAATAGTAGTCTTCTCTCTCAGCGTTTCTTTTCTCCATTGTTGTTAATTTGGTGAAAACAGCAGGCTTCAATAATGGACTTTTTACAGAAACCCTTTTCTCAGAATCCCAATCCACACGCTTATCACCATAATTTTTAGATATTCCCATTGTTAGTTGCATATAGAGTTTCCTGGGCTTTTCTGATGGATATAGACGATGATGATGATGACTACTCATATATATATATATATATATATATATATATATTTCAGCTAAAGGAGAAGGAGAAAAAAAGAAGTGCAGGGAAGAAGGAATATATTCTGAGGATAAAAGAAAAATTCTTGCAGATGAAAAAGAACGAAAGAAATTTGAAAAGTTATGTCCTTTATTATGGTTCAAGTTTGAAGAGAGGGAAAAAAAAACTTGCAAAAGGGTCTTTAACGTGAAAGAAGACGAAGAGTGTTTGCGAATGTTGTTTATACAGTTATCTTTTCTTGAATAGTTATGCATATTAAATTCGAGATTGTAAAAAAAGAGAACCCGAGGAAATCGAATGGCCTAAAGGCTAAGGGAAAGGCTTCGATGAACCCATAATTGAAAATTCCTCGAATGGGGATCATATATTAACTAAAGACAATGCAATCTTTAAAATTTATCCCATCGCAATTCGTATGGCTCAGCTCGTCCAAGCATTTCCTCGTAACTGATCATATTGGTGAATTATAGGCATTAATAATTAATGCTAACAATTTGGTTGGATGCGTGGAAATGCAATTAAAATTTACAATTTATATGAGACCAAATCATAGCGAAATTGTTGAATAAGTACTCGTCATCACGTGACTATTTTGAAAAATAAATGCAATTGAAAGTTACAATTTATATGAGACCAAATCAAAGCGAAATGTTGACTAAGTACTCGTCATCGTTCAGTTCACTACTCAAGACCAAGTCATCGCAAAATTAGTGAAAAATTCCACACGCTCAACTCAATCACAGAAAATGTTAAATTAACTATAAACAAATGTCGTAGTTGTTAGAAACTCGAACCATAAAATGGATATCAAGTCGGTCAAGCAAGACTTAGAACAACACAACATAGAGCTATCTATATCTCAATATGATGGTGAAGAACTATATGAAAAGATTGACGGTGATATTGCTTATGTATCTTATCGCAGTCAACGTTATCTCAAGCTGCGCATCATTAACGTTATTACCAGGTAATAATCAATCAAAAGAGTAGTAGATCAGTTATATGAATTGTAATAAGTACGTTTAGATAACTAACCCTAATTTATTACTGGGAAATTGATCGATGATCATGGTTATATCGTCAGGGCAAGGCCTGATGAAAGGCAGGAAGCTAATAATAATGGAGAAAAGTCAACGTTTTGGTCCAAGCAGAATTATTCAATGGTCGCCGCCATTATCCACAACACTACATGAGACCTTCTGCACCATCGCCCGATAATAATTATTAACTGTACTCCATTTTCCAATCGTTTAATTTATATTAGCTTTTGTTCGATGTTTAAGTTTAAGCGTCTTAAGACATGTCTTTGTTAAAGTTTTGTCATAGATTTAGGTTTGTTTACCGTTTAGTTCTCTTTACGTCGTCGGTTTCAGCACTCTCAAGCGTTCAGTTGTGTGTTACAGAAAGTATACAAACTATGTATAAATAAAAGCATATATATATTCACCAAACTGCAAAAGTCAGCAGCGCGCTGGTTTCGTTTCGTCGCTTGTCCTTTTTTCGAAGACTCAGAAAGAGAAGACTTACAGCTGTAACTGAACTGAAGAACTATCTCAGCATTTCTATAAAAGGAAGGAAAAGGAAGACAGACACCTCTTCATTACAATAACAAAACCCCACCATGACGATGAACAAGAATTATATGAGGATACTGTCGACGACGACGACGACGAAGACAGTAGTGATCATCATGATTTTGTATTTTCTTGCAGTCTCAAGCACTACAGTTTCAGCTTTATCAGGTAATAAAAATAACAGAATATATAGGTAATTAACTCCATAATCTGTTATTACATACAATCACATACACACACAGCCAGCTAATTAACAAAAATTGTGAAGGGCGGCGGCTCGACAGAAAGCTAATGGTAATGGAGGGAAGAAGTCGATGGTTTGTTCCAGGCAGAATCGGCAAACGGTCACCACCGCCGCCGCAGAGCAATTATCTTGTTCACTACTCAACGCCGCCGTCAACGCCGCCGTGGAAACACCTCACACCACCACCAGCACCACCGCCATTAGCCTAGCCTACTTGGATAGGCGTTTTATTAAACGTTGAATTGAATATGAATTGCTGTATGGTGTTGTTCTGTTCCCTTTTTTAAAAAAAAAAATAAACGTTGAATTATATGCCGTCATGTCTGTCCCAACTTGTAAGTTGTAATATTGTCTGCAGCTTTATTTATCACTCTTCTACACTTGTTTATATACTGAAGTGACGTGCTTGTGTAAAAAAAGTCAACAATGTCGTAGAGAAGAACACATCGATACAAACCAGAGGAAATCGCAAGAACGAACAACGCCAAGGGAATCCAATCCAATCACAGACAATAACAATATAATACCATTACAGCCCTTTTTAACGCTTGGCAACTAAAATCCCCATAAATCCTCCGACGATCCCATGATATTTTGCTTCAGAAAATCCAACATGCAATGCTAGCTGCTCCAACTCATGCCCTAAACGATGCGTGTATGATAAAAAAAAAATTAAGTAAGACCAACCCTGCACAATATATATATAATATATATATATATAATATATATATATATTCATATGTATATTTGGGCTAATAATCAACTATGAATAAAAAAACCTGTGAGGAACTCTTCGAGGGATCTCTTAACGTATTGGTACTCACTAGGATGACCATACCAGCTTCCGACGGTAAACACCACATAGTCAAGAACCAAACGCTAGGAAAGAACGATATAAAACTATATTACAAATACAATTAGAATGCTTACATATAATAATATACTTGTAGTACATTAGCTACAACCTGCAAGAATTTGATGATTGGACTAGTGCTTTTGTTGAAGTCGAGGATGGATACTTTCGAACCAGGTTTTAGGACACGTTTCATCTCCTTCAAAGCCTTTTCTCTGTCAACAATGTTCCTCAATCCATAGCCAATAGTTCCAGAGTCGAATGAAGCATCTGGAAATGGAAGCTTGGTTGCATCTCCTTCAATCCACCTATTACATATATCCATCATTTAATAGAAATATAATATTGTTTCCATCATACATATATATATATATATATATATATATTTCTGCTCTTTTACGTACTCTATGTTCTTGTGACATGAATCTGAAGGCTTCTTCTCACTTTGGCGAGATGCAGCAACCTTTAAGAACTCCCTTGAGAAATCTAAGCCAATTACCTTTGGAAAATATGAAAAATAGAATGGCATATTAAAAAGGGATTTTTCTTTTGTCATTACATTAATTATTAGAATGAAATAGTGTTGGGAATTGTGTGCCAAGAACTCGCCGGAGGTCGCCGGAAAGTCGCCGTAAATGTGCTTAGTCGATCACAGCTGAAGAGCAGAGAAGAGCTGAAGAAATCTGCTAAGTCTGAAGTGTTTAAATCGTGATTAATGAGGGCCGTCGATCTCAGAGCGCGCGTCATCCGATGGTGGAGGTTTGAACGCGGCAGATTAAACGTGTGTCGTTGGATTGGGCGCGTTTAGGAGATCAAAGGCTGAGATTAAACGCAGGGAAAAGTTGTTTTGCAACTTTATAAGTGGAAGCACGTTTTCTGTATAAGCTGTGATCAAGTACTGACCATTGGATCGAAGGAAAGCTGATCTAACGGCTGGTAGCTGTCGCGACATAAACACCACCTGAAGCAGCACTATAAATATCAGAAATCGAGTTTCAACTGAGTGACTTTGAGCTCTCGTAACTTTCTCTAGTGTGCGAATTGGAGAGAGTAATTAACTAAGGTTTTGTAGTAGGCTTGGAGTACTGTAAATTCCTAGTTGGCGGATAAAGGAAAGGAAAGCTCTGTTGGTCCGTGGACGTAGGCAAAGTTGCCGAACCACGTTATACCTCTGTGTCGAATTTCTGATTATTTCGGTTCTGTTTCATGCGAATTCGAGCTGCGATTGCTCGGATTGTTACGATCAATTGGTGAGCGCTTAAACACTGATCGAAGGCGAGTCGATTGCAGCTGATTTCTCCACAATTGGTGCGGTGAGCGTGGAGAACGAGCTGAATCTCCGCGTGTGGCTGCGACGCGACTCGAAATGGAAGTCTTCAACGGATCGAATGATTTCGGTCTCTGGAAGTTGAAGATGAAGGCGCTATTGACTGAGAAAGGTCTTGAGGAGGCGCTCAAGCCTGATAAGGACATAGAACCGAAGGATATGATAGCGGCGGCTAAGAAGAAATTGAAAGAGAAAGCATTCTCAACTCTGATTTTGTGTTTGAGTGATAACGTGCTTCGTCGAGTTGCTACGGAGGCTTCAGCAGAGGATCTGTGGAAGAAGCTAGATTCTCTGTACATGACGAAGTCGTTAGCTCGGAGATTATATCTCAAGCAAGCTCTATATCAGTTTCGGATGGTGGAAGAAGAAGCTTTAGATCAGCAATTGGATCGATTTCTGAAGCTGATTTCAGATCTACAGAACATCGGAGAAGAATGAAGGACGAAGATCAGGCGCTTATCCTTCTGTGTGCGCTGCCCTCAAGCTATGAACATTTCAAGGAGGCACTCTTGTATGGCAGAGAGAAGCTGTCGATGGAAGATGTCATGTCTGCTCTCAGCTCAAAGCAACTGAGTTCACCTAAAGTCAGTGCTGAAAATTCTGCAGCTGATCTGCTCCTTGTGCGAAATAAACCGAAGCTGTGGAAGAAGAAATACAAGGAGAAGGAAGCCACTGAACCTAAGAGGTGTTACATATGCAATGAGGTAGGCCATTTCAAGAGATTCTGCCCAAAGATAGCAAAGATGAATCAGAAACAAGCTAATGTTGGTGCAACTGATTTCTGTGAGCATTGCAACTATGAATCTGCTGAGATTCTTACTGTTTCTGAGGCTGAGGAAAGAGAGGAGTGGATACTCGACTCTGGTTGTAGCTTTCATGTGACGTGCAACCGAGATTGGCTGGTCTAATTCACAGAAACAAGAGGAAAATCTGTTAAACTTGGAAATGGTGAAGTGTCTCAGATTTTGGGAGTTGGTTCTGTGAGATTCAAGCTGAAATCGGGCGGTCTGGGGATTCTGAGAGAAGTGAGGTTCATACCTGAGATGAGGAGGAACCTTATTTCAGTGGGAGCGCTGGATAAACGCGGCTACATCACTCAAACTGCAGGTGGAAGAATCAAAGTGATGAAACAGAAGAGGCTTATTCTCGAGGGAGTTCGAAGGCACGGGATTTATGTTCTGGAAGGATGTTCTGTAATGAAGAGCACACCATTGGAAAATAGGGAATGTGGAGGCTTGAATGTGGCTGAGGAGAAGCCAGAGAAACCTCAGCTTGAGGTGGAGCGAAGCACAGCAAAACAGGTAGTTGAAGCTAGGAAAACAGAAACTGCTTTCATCAGTCTGGGAGAGAGCTCTGTTGATGATGCTTCTGAGGATGATAGGGAGCTGTTCATCCCAAGGGGCGAAGGCACCTCAAAGAAAGATGTACGGAGCACGTCTGAGGTGGAGGCAAGCTCGGAGAACGGAGAAGACAGCGGAGAAAACTGGACAGAGAAATCAGCCGAGAACCACACTGGTTTTGAAACTGATGCGGGTGAAGAACTGTCGTTGCGGGCTGCTGAGGCGTTGGAAATGAAGAAGGCCAAGACGCAGCTGAAGCCCAGAAAAAGAAGAGCCAGGGAAATGGCTCGAGCGGCTGGGAACGAAGAGTCTTCGAGCAAGACGAAGGAAATAAGCTCAAAGGTACGAATTGACTCCAAGTGGGAAATTATGATTCAACTTGGAGTTGGTAAGTTCGTTATTGAGGCCCGAAGCTCCTAAGGGAGCTTGATGACCAACAAAGCGAAGCTAGGATTCGAGGTGGAGCTGCCATCGACAGCTGCGAGAGGAATTTGGGCAGAGGCAAGAAAAAAAAATTCCTGAAGCTGTAAGAATTGAAAACTGATTTCTGGTATGTTTTGAGCTGAGGATAACTCGCATGAATGAGCTGTTATGGAGGAGGTCGGGGCATGTATTGCGAGCTCTAGGCCCAAGGTGGAGTTTTTTGGGAATTGTGTGCCAAGAACTCGCCGGAGGTCGCCGGATAGTCGCCGTAAATGTGCTCAGTCGATCACAGCTGAAGAGCAGAGAAGAGCTGAAGAAATCTGCTAAGTCTGAAGTGTTTAAATCGTGATTAATGAGGGCCGTCGATCTCAGAGCGCGCGTCATCCGATGGTGGAGGTTTGAACGCGGCAGATTAAACATGTGTCGTTGGATTGGGCGCGTTTAGGAGATCAAAGGCTGAGATTAAACGCAGGGAAAAGTTGTTTTGCAACTTTATAAGTGGAAGCACGTTTTCTGTATAAGCTGTGATCAAGTACTGACCATTGGATCGAAGGAAAGCTGATCTAACGGCTGGTAGCTGTCGCGACATAAACACCACCTGAAGCAGCACTATAAATATCAGAAATCGAGTTTCAACTGAGTGACTTTGAGCTCTCGTAACTTTCTCTAGAGTGCGAATTGGAGAGAGTAATTAACTAGGGTTTTGTAGTAGGCTTGGAGTAATGTAAATTCCTAGTTGGCGGATAAAGGAAAGGAAAGCTCTGTTGGTCCGTGGACGTAGGCAAAGTTGCCGAACCACGTTAAAATCGCTGTCAATTTCTGTTTTGTTTTTGCTTGCTGTTTTTTGATTGATTCGAGTTGCGATTGCTCGAATTGATCCGATCGATCGGTGAGCGCGTATTCTCAGGTCAGAGGCGAGTCGATCGGCGGTCGCATCTCTACAAATAGAACCACACCTTGCCATGGACTCCAACTCTTTGAGACAATATGAAGGCTGCCTTTTGATCGTATAGTTTTGTTTATGCGTCCCTTGTGTGCAATTTACGTGTTGCTCGTTGTTATTTAAGGTGCCTTAATGCAGCCATGAATCTTGATTTGTTGGAATTCTTTTTTAGGGTTTCTTTTGTGTGGACAATATGAATGCTCTGGTGTATCTAAAATCATGAAATTGCCATTACGAAATATTAGGCGTCACAGTCAAAGTTAATATGCTAAAATTATTATATACTGAGCATGATTGTTTTTATATAACCTTGGTTAAGCTTCTAATAGTTCATAGTTAGGTTTCGTTTTGGGTTGATTCTCTGCGCTTGTCCGTTTGGTAGTTTTGTTACCCTCGGGAAATTAAATCTGTATATAAATAACTAATAGCAAAACCTCCTTAAACTCGCGCCGATAAACGAGCCAGAAAATATAACAAGCTTTTACAAATATCACAATCGCATAATGTGATTGGCGTATAGTTTGTAAGAAGCACTTCGAGTGCGGTTGGATTCGTGTATTTGAATGAAATCGCATAATTTATTTGCGAAAAAATAATCATGGTGTCTCAACTTTGGATTCAAATTCAACGAAAAGCAAATGTTGAAATCATCCTCCAATTTTGATGAAATCCAAATTCGTACGTTTGTCAAACTGGTTATTTGGAGGAAATCTGGATTTTTAAATCTGAATTCCGGTAATCCAAACGGATCAATATTTCAATAGGTGACAAAATTTTCGGAATAACATCGGGAACTAAGTTAGTCAACACGAAAAATCGGAGACAAAATTAATAGCCATGGGGTAAACATCGGGACATTTTGGGTATTCTCCCAATAATTATTAGTTAATAAAATTCAGGGGAAAAAATGTAATTAATAAATTAGGGGATAAGATCAAACGTATTTATTACTTACTAAATACTCTGCACACAAATCTTATATATAAATAGAAATGTAGCTTTCATGATAGGGGGACACGTGCCCACCTCTTTATTTAGAAATAATTTACTTTAAAAGATATAAAACACACGTTGGTTAACCAATAATTATTTTATTTCAAAAAACTAGAAACTACCCACCATCATATTAATTTAGTCAATAACTATCCACTAGCACACATAAAATTACTAATTTTATTAGCATATAAAAATTAGGAATAGCTAATACCGTGCATTGCACGGGAATATACTAGTTTATTTACTATGTAAAAGTACGAAAAGTTTGTGATAAAAGCTTGAAAAGAAAGTCCGAAAAAGAAGGCTGTGTTCGCTCGCGTTCCTTTAACCAACCCTAACTCCTTCCTTGCAACGGTGAAATTCAGCCAATTTGACGTTCAGATCTAAGCGCCGAGATTTAGCGTTAGCTATCATTCGACGATTGCCGTGGGCTCCTACAGTGGTACACATGTTTCGGTTTTGATGTCTCGTAGTTTATATGTGGAGATATTGAGTTTCTTAAGGTTTGAATTGTAGGGAAATCAAAAGTGTTGGACCACCATCGGTTTAAAATGTTTTGTTTTTGCCTTGTCTTGAAGTAATTTTAGGGCTCAAGTGGTTTAATTTGGGGCTATATTCTTGCTAGCTGTGGAACGATTTGGATATTAGATTTAGATCCCTAGGTTATATATAACCTAAGAATCGTCTCGTGAAATCACCTTCAGCTCCTTGCGCTTGTTCTTTGTGTCTGAGTGCGGAATGTAGTAGGCTTTCTACTTTTTTTTTATCACAATCGATTACCGAGTGGATTTGCGCTGGAGTGGATTGGGATACCTGGAGTCGTCACATGAGCCAAGAATTGGTTCCGTCAGTTCTTGGATGACGACAAGTTCAAGACGCGTTGTTCTTTATTTGTATCAAAATTTTTATATTCACTTGGTTATTTTACTATGATTAAATTGGTTCTGTCGTGTTTATAATCTATGTTCTGTCTAGGTTGGGCAAGAATCTCGTTTCCTCTTCAACATGAAGTGTGCCTTGCTTGAGGACCAAGTTCAAGTCGGTTAATGGGAGCAAGTTGTGCGGTGGATTCACAAAGGTCGTGGACAATCAGTAAGATCTTTTTCTTTGAGATTAGGACGCGGAAAGATCTTGAAAAGAACACTCAATCATTATGCTGGAAAGATCACAACTCAGGATTTAATAATGCCTGTGGATAGTGCTGATGATGTACGATATGTTTTTCCAGTCAAGATCGTGCAAAAGCTTTTGACAAATTCATGTGAAAGATCGGTGTTTCCTGATCACAAACTACTAGAAAGAAAAGACGCATATACGCAACAATAACTACTTATATCCTGCAGCAGCCTGATCAGCTTTCGAGCCGCTCGCCCTCTTTATGGTGACCCGGTAAGTCCCTTTTGTTTTGTCTTTGTGAAACGTCATCTTGTCAGATATTTGGACACCATTTGCCCTGATAAAGTTCCCCCACTCGACCTCGTCGAGGTAGTAGCCTGGAGAGTTGGGTATCAGATTTGTGTGGATTGGCTGGAATGAATACCAGCGCTTAGCCTCATCTTGTACCCTTATCGCGGGACCCATATTACGCAGGAATGACCACTTGTCGCTGAAGTCATCTTGGGGAGATACGACCACGTGCCCATGGTACGTCATTGCCTCTGGATCGTAATGCGCGACAAGGCTTCCGGACGTAAGCGCAACCGCCTCGTCGCGCGTGAGCTTCAGATCGCCCACTGTAACATCAGTCATGCGCTTTTCAAAGCACATGGAGTAGGTGCTGCGAAAGAATGAATTCATAGTGCGCATAACTGCTGTGAAAGGACCCATAAACGATTCTTGAATCGAAATATATATATATATATATGTGTGTGACTATAGTGTCTGCGTAACTGATGAAGGTTTCTTCTGGAGTAGTAGATTTCACTGAATTTCGCTGACTGAAAGTGTTGTAGTGAGAAAGAAGGCACTTACGAGGTCGAGTGGGGGAACTTTATTAGGGCAAATGGTGTCCAAATATCTGACAAGTTGACGTTTCACAAAGACAAAACGAATGGGACTTACCAGGTCACCATAAAGAGGGCGACCGGCTCGAAAGCTGATCAGGCTGCTGCAGGATATAAGTAGTTACTGTTGCGTATATGCGTCTTTTCTTTCTAGTAGTTTGTGATCAGGAAACACCGATCTTTCACATGAATTTGTCAAAAGCTTTTGCACGATCTTGACTGGAAAAACATATCGTACATCATCAGCACTATCCACAGGCATTATTAAATCCTGAGTTGTGATCTTTCCAGCATAATGATTGAGTGTTCTTTTCAAGATCTTTCCGCGTCCTAATCTCAAAGAAAAAGATCTTACTGATTGTCCACGACCTTTGTGAATCCACCGCACAACTTGCTCCCATTAACCGGCTTGAACTTGGTCCTCAAGCAAGGCACACTTCATGTCGAAGAGGAAACGAGATTCTTGCCCAACCTAGACAGAACATAGATTATAAACACGACAGAACCAATTTAATCATCGTAAAATAACCAAGTGAATATAAAAATTTTGATACAAATAAAGAACAACACGTCTTGAACTTGTCGTCATCCAAGAACTGACGGAACCAATTCTTGGCTCATGTGACGACTCCAGGTATCCCAATCCACTCCAGCGCAAATCCACTCGGTAATCGATTGTGATAAAAAAAGTAGAAAGCCTACTACATTCCGCACTCAGACACAAAGAACAAGCGCAAGGAGCTGAAGGTGAATTCACGAGACGATTCTTAGGTTATATATAACCTAGGAAGCTAAATCTAATATCCAAATCGTTCCACAGGTTGCAAGAAAGTAGCCTGGAGAGTTGGGTATCAGATTTGTGTGGATTGGCTGGAATGAATACCAGCGCTTAGCCTCATCTTGTACCCTTATCGCGGGACCCATATTACGCAGGAATGACCACTTGTCGCTGAAGTCATCTTGGGGAGATACGATCACGTGCCCATGGTACGTCATTGCCTCTGGATCGTAATGCGCGACAAGGCTTTCGGACGTAAGCGCAACCGCCTCGTCGCGCGTGAGCTTCAGATCGCCCACTGTAACATCAGTCATGCGCTGTTCAAAGCCCATGGAGTAGGTGCTGCGAAAGAATGAATTCATAGCGCGCATAACTGCTGTGAAAGGACCAATGTTTTAAAAAGCGCAAAGCGTAGTGCGTCGCGTTTTAGTGTCGGTAGCGCGTAGCGTAGATAGCGTAGCGCATTGCGTGAGTATTTCGGATAAGTTTAATAAATTATATATAATATATAATAAATATAAATATGGTCACTTTTTTCTCTAGAAATTCAATGAAATAGAAAATAAGGTACAAATAATTGATTACAATTTAAAATTAAATATATATGAACGATATATTATCAGTTTATATAATTACAAACAATAAAATAAGAATATATATCATTTAAAAAATATTCCTATTTCAATTTACTATCAGTCTAAATAAAATAAGCCAGTTAAAATAATTCTGATAATTACCGAAAATTATATTGATATAAAAAAATATATGATATACATATTTTCATGAAATAATGAATAAATTGAATATGTTTATGTATTTTTATCATATAAATTACTCAAAATAATGATGTTTTAATTGTTGGGTGGAATGTTAAAAAAAAAAAGGAATTAAAAATAATAAAAAAATCAATTTGCTACCGCTTGTGCGAGGGTGAAACCGTCACTAACCAAGAATGAATAAAAACAAACCACTTGCGACGGATCAAAACGAGTTAAAAATAGATAAAAATTATTTGCGACGGGAAAACCGTCGCTAAAATTAAAAAAAATAAAAAAAAAAAGAACGCTAAAAAAAACACGCGTCGACGCGTTTTCTTGGACGCGCGCGATACGACGCGTTTTAAAACACTGGAAAGGACCCATAAACGATTCTTGAAATCGAAAAAAATATATATATATATATATGTGTGACTATAGTGCCTGCGTAACTGATGAAGGTTTCTTCTGGAGTAGTAGATTTCACTGAATTTCGCTGACTGAAAGTGTTGTAGTGAGAAAGAAGGCACTTACGTGGTTTCTTCATTTGCAGCTGCAGCAGCTTCAATCACTGGAGGATTAGGAGGTGGTTCCATTGAAGACGTGAGAGAACCCTAGCTATGGTTTTTTTTTTTTTTTCGTTCTTTTAGATTGCTTTTTTCGTTTGGTTGTTGATGACGAAGTGAGAGGGAAGAGTCGTTTATATCACGTGTGTGTATATATATATATATTCATCTGTGAAAATAACCGTTTCATGAAAATAACCCAACGGTGGACTCCGCGTTCAATATGTTTTGTTTTTAATTTAAGTTGAGTTTAATTGATTATTTTAGTAATTTAATGACCCAATTTCAGTTAATGTAATTTTAAATTCATAAATTGTGTGGAAAAAATAAATTTCGAAATGGCCCACAACGTGGAAATAATTAAATTTAGAAATGGAAAATGATTGAATAAAAAATGAAGATGAGGCGAGGGAGGTGTCAGCAATTCTCTAATTCCATTTCATCTTCGTATATCACCGTCGAAAATCCGTTCCCAATATCACAGATCTAGGGTTTTCCGATCCCCCCAAGTCAATTTCAGTTAGTTCATCCATTCAATCTCCCTGTAATTTCCTACAACAGTTAATAGCTCGATCGACCTTTGGTGCTACAGCTTCATCAAGATAAGAAGAAAATAAAAGACCGACAGAATGCCGGTGAAGAGTGGAAACGCATCGATTAGGGATCGAACGCATGAGTTCTTGGGGATAGCGGAGAGGGTGCACAAGTCTCGTCCCTCGCAGAATGGGCCGAGCAGCAGCGGATCGTCCAAGTCGTCAGATCCTCCAAGATCGACGGCGGCTATGCAATCTGAGTTTAATCGGAGGGCTTCCAAGATTGGGTTCGGAATTCATCAGACTTCGCAGAAGCTATCGAAGCTCGCGAAATGTCAGTTGTCGTGTTGATTTAATTTTAGTATTTTTTTGCTTTGATCATCGAGCTCAGCGGATAATATTCCCTTAAAATATATTGGCTCTCTGAGAACTTTATTGGATCGGTTTTGTTAGAGATTGGAAAAAGCTCGATTTATATATTTTTTATCTCTTGCGTCGAAAATTTCCGAGCTCGGAAAACTTTGTTGAATATGGGTGAAATCTTATGTCTTTCAGCTGATTCTACCTGGAAGTTTCCATGAGACTTCATCTTACTGAAGCTGAGTTTGAATTGGTTATAATTGGATGTCGTAAGCTCAATGAAAGATAGACATTGTGCATTTTCACATTAATCTCTCGAATTTTCTGAATTCATATGTAGCTTCATATTCCTTTCCTCTTAGTTGTGTTTATGTGCTTCAAATGCAAGCATATCTAAGAGTTTATAACCTGCAATACTGACATTACTCACCCAATTCTTACACACTAGTGGCTAAAAGGACGTCGGTTTTCGATGACCCCGCAATGGAAATCCAGGAGCTAACTGCAGTTATTAAGCAGGACATAACTGCTCTTAATTCAGCCGTAGTGGATCTCCAGATTCTTTGCAGTTCGCATAACGAGGGTGGAAACATATCCAGTGACACCACCACCCACTCTACCACTGTCGTCGATGATCTGAAGAACCGTTTGATGAGCGCAACGAAGGAGTTCAAGGACGTTTTGACCCAGCGAACCGAGGTAAAAATGTGAAATTGTGTATTTTTGCTTCCCTACTGTAAACTTCATTGTCGACTTTTCATTCTTTTTTACGTTTCTGGAACAGAACCTGAAGGTCCATGAAAATAGGCGACAGATGTTTTCTTCATCTACCTCCAAAAATGCTTCGAATCCTTTCATCCGACAACGTCCTTTGGCTGCAAAATCTTCTGCCAGTAGCTCGGCTGCTCCTCCCCTCCCATGGGCTAGCAATGCCGAATCTTCCTCATCACAACTCTTCCCCAAGTAAGGGGACAAAATATTTTAGGCAGACGTACATACTTGGAATTATTCTATCACCATATTTAATTAATACTAGTCATTAATGTGAGTTGTATACTTATGATAATTTCACTTGCTAATCGGGAATTTTGACTACTTATATTGGTTATGCGTGTGTGGGTTTGCATACTACACACGATGTACATGAATTCAAAGAAAAACAAATCGTCAACTACTATGATTGAAAAATATTCTTTTCGATATAAGGGCTTATTTTCTTCCATCTTTTTATTGTCTCAGGAAGCAATCAGATGGGGAATCTCAACCGTTACTATCGCAGCAACAAAATCAGCAGCAGCAGCAACAAATGGTTCCGCTACAGGATAGCTACATGCAGAGTCGAGCCGAGGCTCTTCAGAACGTCGAATCGACCATTCACGAGCTGAGCAATATATTCAATCACTTGGCCACGTTGGTTTCACAGCAAGGCGAAGTCGCTATCAGGTCTATCTAACCCTCCTTTTTTCGTTCGCCAAAAAAATGCTGCGTTTTATCGACTGCGATATATATGTATGAGTTGGGCCAGAGATGTTTTGCTTGCTATGTGTTGGTGAGGATGAGTTGAGTCTATTGAAACCAATGGGTGTTTCAATTTTTTGAAAGAATACGAATACATTTTTCATTTGTTTGGGAAACTTTTGCTTTTTGTTTTATTTTTGGGATGGGATAAATATATATATATATATATATATATATATATAATTATTTGTAATGGATTTGCAGAATTGATGAGAACATGGAGGATACACTGGCAAATGTGGAGGGAGCTCAAGGAGCATTGCTCAAGTATCTCAACAGCATCTCATCCAATAGGTGGCTTATGATTAAGATTTTCTTTGTCTTAATTTTCTTTCTCATGATATTCCTCTTCTTTGTGGCCTAATTAATGTGATGGAGTGAGAGATATGTAATCGAGAAAATATGATTAGTCGATTATTCTGTGTAATAATTTATGATGATGATGAAAAGGTCGTGGTGTGTTCGTTTTTTTTTTCTTTTCCTTCTTTTAGAAGGTTCGCGTGGGTCTTTGTATATGTATTGCCAACTTTCTTATTCAATATTTTTATAATACTTCAACTTACAAATAATCAATTTATGTAAAAATCTTCGAAATTACGGTCATTAAATGAACTATCGTATCTGAATAATTTCTTTCTCTTTAATAAGAGTTTGCTCTTAATATACAGAAATGCTATCGTATTAAAATTGGTGATTCAAACATGGATTTGCAATTGGTTCATTTCTTGTCATACATTCACATTCATCACTATTTTGAGTAATTATTCCGTTATAATATTTTGCTCGGTCATAAAACGAAGTATATCTATTATTTTTAATACAACCATCGTTCTTAAATAACTATCAATCTTCATTTTTAAAAATTAAAATTCACCACGAAAAAAAAACATAGTGAAGACCACATGTGCTCCTTAGTCCATGTTTTAACTTTTAAGTTTGTTCCCTTATTTTTTCCACTGAGGCAGCCTTTGAACAATCACCTGCAATAAAAACCGAAAATAGCTAAATTCATCATATCAATACGATTTTCCAACTCCTTGAAAACTTGGACTAGATTAAATTTTTAGATGCATGAAAATGTTATATCTTGCTTTAGGAATAATATGGAAATTAATTAGGGAATCTCACCAATGAACTCAATGAGTCGGGTTGAGTGAAACCCAAGATCAAGCTCATGATTATCTTATCAATCATGATCTCGACCTGATTATTTGTCATCGAATTCGAAAATAAATAACTCGCTTGTGTTCAAGCCTAAAAAATGAACTGAGCTCTAATTTGACTCGTTTATACCCCCATACATAGTGAGCATCATTTATTTTAGAACTCTAGCCTAGAAATGATTCAAGCTCTAACTCAACTCGATTTACCCATATAGCAAACAATCTTCATTTTCGAAGCTCGAACCTAGAAAATGATCAGAGCTCTTAGTCTGACTTGTTTATACTCATATGGCCCGTTTGCTGTGTCAGATGAGCCTAGATAGCATATATAGAATAGCTTATATAGTGTTTGGTTATTAAATTCCAGCCCGATAATAAATGCTAAGCCCGCTTTTACACAACAAGCCCGATAGAAATAAACTGACTTAAAGGGACCGCATAACTTATAAGGGCTTCTTACTATTAATGAATATTGGGCCTTAATATGGGATCTTGTAACCGTTTGGTCCACAATTAAGGCCCAATGTTCATTATTAGTAAGAAGCCCCTGATAAGTTATGCAGTGCCTTTTATTTGTATGCGGGCTCAGCATTACCGGGCTGGAATTTAACAACCAAACACTATATAAGAAGATACTATTATATATGTATGCTATCTGCGCTTATTTCAGAAAGCAAACGCGCCCGTAGTTAACTTCCTTTTTTATTTTTGAACTCGAGTCTAGAATTTGATTAAGCTCTAACTCGACTGTATTTACACCCATATATAGTTAACTACCTTTCCAGAGTTATCTTTATTTCCCACAATTGTTTGGCAAGCCAACCTCCATGACTCGGGTTTCTGAAAAAAATATGCAAATAAATAACCATTCGATATCGTCAATATAATTGGATCATTACAAAAGATGTTCCAAGAAAACATTCATTTGTTCCGGGGATCAAACAATCACCTTTTTTAGATATCTAAGTTCCGTATTTGTCCTTTCGTTCAATAGATCCTTTCCGTCTATGATCTGCAAATAGTCAAAGATAAAGTCAAAAGTTAAAATTTTATGTTCTAAAATCAAAGTTAGTAAGCTAGAATAATTGAGAATGTCATAGCAAATACGATAATCTGAATCAGAAAACTAATATTAACTTGATCTAAACGTACCGTACGTATGTTGAGAATTTATAGGTTTATGATATGATCAATATTAAATAATTTAGCTGTAACAAAAGGACTGAATAAATTTACCTCAACGATGCAAGTCCCACAAGTTCCACCACCCCCGCAGTTCATCACTTTGCCCTATTAAAGGGAATAAAAATTATAATATTATACTCCCAAAAAAAAAGAATAAAAAAAAATATAGGGACTTACATATGCAGCGTAAAGTTCAATCTTGTTATCCAACATTACATTCCTCAGCAGTTTTTCCCCACTCACTGCTGTGGCTCTATTCACTGCGTCGCCCGACTTAGGCTGTCGTAAAGTAATTTATTATAATTGCCGTAAAGTGTAAAACAATAAAAAAGAATAAATGAAACTGATCATCGAGGTCGGCATACTCCGACGAACTCAAGCTCTATCTCGGGTTTCGACGGCGGCGTGGTGGCGGTGGCCTCCGGTGAAGCGCCGGGAAGAGATGCGAAAATGGGTCGTCTCCGGGAATATCTCCGGCGAACGGAGAACTCCGGCGGTGGTCGGAGTGAGAGGTTAGTCGCAGACGCCATGATCGGTCGTGTGAGTTGACTGTTAGAGTAGAGGGCGACGATCGAAAAACGTGGCGGAGAGGTGTTTGTGGTGTGGTGATATCGTTCGTATAATTTCTTCGGCCATTAATAACTTTACGTGGCATATCTTCTTTTTTTCTTTCATATTAGTGGAAAAAATTTGTGGTTCTGATATAATGGAATTTGTATAGTTTCACTTTTATGCTCCACCGTGTGAAATCAATTGCGTGATCGTACTGTTTAGTTGAAGAAATTATACTAGACGTTGTTTTACATATCTATTACTATATTAAAAGAGCGAATGCGGCCAGTTATTAGCAGGGGTCATAGGTTAATTATGTAGGCCTTACCAATGTTGCATGCCACTTGAATTTACAGGTTCCAGGTTTCATCATTTACAAAACTAAATTATCTAATATCTTCCTATCAGAACGAGCAACGTGTATACAAACAAGCAATCATTGGAAAACATGGTGCACTGTAGAGTAGTTGGCATAGAAAACATGGTGCACTGTCAGAGTTGTTGGCATAGACTACTTATTATCTATATAGACTACTTATTATCCACAAAGACTACTCGTCTTCTTTTCAAAGTGTTAGCACAATCATTATTATAGGTATAAGAGTTCGCTCCATGTTTGAAAATCATTTTATCAAATCTATTTCACGCAACAAGATATGTAACCATTGCCTAATTAGACCCAGCCATGTATAACCATTGACTAATTAGACCTATGCAATCATTATTTTTACAAGGACATCCTTGGAATTTTCTATTTAAGCTTGGTCTCAGCTTTTTCCAGTCATAGCGCACGTTCAAAATATGTAACCATTGCCTAACTAGACCCAGTCATGTATAACCATTGCCTAATTAGACATGCAATCATTATTTTTACAAGGACATACTAATTTTCTATTTAAGCTTGGTGTCAGCATTTTTTAGTCATAGCGCACGTTCAACTGATGAAAAAGAAAATTGTTCCGGGTGGCTTTGGCTGTGGCTTCAGGTGAGTTTTCCGGTCCTCAATTGTCAGTAGCAGCATGGCAGGGTTCATGCCGAGTGTGTGGAGGAAATGCTCTTGTCTCCTTGAAATTAAGCCGATCCCGTCGGTATAACTTCCAAGCTAAACATGTATGTACTGGCATTTTTCGTTGTGTCTGGAATTAGTTCTCCCAAGGCCTCGGGTGTCCGGGCTACGGTTTCATTAATGCCGCGCAACGCGCGGCGTCATTTCCTAGTATTTTATTAATATGTTTTGTGTTGTCAATTGGGGATCGTCAATCGTAATATGATAATATTTTTTTTGGCCAAGTAATATGACAATATTGACCAATAATGTTTGTGCAAAATTCGAGACCATAAAATTGTACTCTAATCAACCATTCATGTTCCTGCCCATATTTATAAGGTTACAGAATGCATTATTGTAAAATAAGGTTTTGTAGACTTGTTATACATTGATGGATGCGTAGTAAATGTTATATGAATGAAACCACATATATTTTGTAGCGTGAGAAACAAAATACATTACCAACCAGCACAAGAAATGCATAATCCCCACTGTTAATTAGCAGAAAAATGGTACCTCAGATCGATTAGGATTCGCCAGAAAATAGATACCGAATTAGCGGCGTGACGACTCCAACGCTTAAACTGTTACCGAGCAGAGTGTATCTGCAACAAACATAGTCGAACGAGCAATCTCATCGATAACCACAACAGAACTTTGAATAGCATCAATATCGAAGAATACACACATGTATATATATATATATATATATATACACACACATACCGTTGACGGAGGCTAACGTGTTCGGGAAATTTGAAGTCCACGGGAAAAGAGTGTAAATTCGCCACCTAATTGTTGAAAGGTATATGCGTATTATACTTTTAGATGATAAAAAATTTTCAAGGAAAAGCCAATATGTAGTTTTAGACGCATACCTCTCTCGGTGTGAAGTATCTTAAGCGAAGCTCAGCCAAGGAAGACGCCTTATCTTTCATACTCTCCTGCATTGCACGCGTAATAAATATTAGAACGAACATATGAGAGTGGTGACTGTTTCATGTGCATATAATCGCCAAAATGAATTTTCATACACACGTAAAAATAAATAACAACATACAAGTGAAAGGGCACGATGTATATCAAATTATCAATGCATGTGTGTATAGGATCCTATAATACCTCCATAGGCTCTTCTAAGTTCTAACATTAACCAAACATATCAAATGTTTCGACTAAGAGGGTAGCGCTAGAGGCACATGGATCCATGCTGCAATGATTCGTTGGAGCCAAAAATTTATGGAATAGGGAATGATTCACTAATCTATACTTCTTTTATTAATGCACAAAAGGGGATAAAAACTGCTCAATTTAGTTTATATTTTTTCCAATTGTACCCCTCAATTTTAAACTAATTGCCATTTTACATTTTTTATTTCATCTACAATCATTTTTTTCTTTTTATATAATTATTTTAATATTTTACATACAATTAACTAAAATTATATACGTTCATATATTTAAGCACACACATTGGATGCGCAAAAAATACTAGTGCGATAAAACGTTCTTCTGGATCGGAAATGGACTAACCGAAATAGTTGCCAAAAGTGAACCAGTGCCTTTAACATATCGAAAGTAACTCTTGGTGAAGCAACAGCAGCGTCTTGATTCAGGATAAACAATATCTGTTGGATATTAAGGAAAGTGTTACAGTGTCACAATTACGATGTACACAGATAGAAAAACTATTAAAAAAAGAAAAGAAAAAAAAAGGATACCCATGGCACTGCCCAGTCGTTCTACCAAGCTATGCGGAACTATATATTGATCCAGAAAAGAATCGCTAATTGTCCCACTTTCTTCTTCCATCTGCTTCGCGGGTTGAGCTGTTAATTCGTTCGAAAAATTTTCCGTTTCCAGAAAACATTTAACAGGAAGACAATATTTGACTAAGTTATTCCAATATTCCTCTGACTCAGCTTCTTCACAGGTGACAGTGATTCCGTCGCGATTAAGTATATGTTCTGGTGTGTGTCGAAGTTGATTATTGTATTTTTCTATCCGAAACGCCAGAGGTTTTCTCTTTGCCTGCAAGTTTCATGGAGAATATAATGGAGATAAAGTCATTTTTTAAAGAATTGTGAATTTTCGGATAAAAGTAATTAAGTAAATAAAATACTAGAGGCAAAGAGTGACCAGGCAAAAATAGCGAGGACGAGAGTATGGCACGCCAAACTGCAACGGGCTCAAAATGAATTCCTGTGTCTCATAGCCGTTTTCTCTCAATGTAGCCTTCATCATTTCATGTGTATCAGATATCTGCCAATATTTTCACAAGAATAATAGATCACAAAAGACCGAAATTGTAAAAAAAGCACCTAGCAACGTATTATAACTCCTCTCCCGTTATTTCAGCCTTTTGAGGCAAGTTTAAAAATAATTAGTTACGCTTCTATTAAGTGGGGCTTTCGTTCCAAACGAGCTCTAAAGAAATATTAGTCATTCTTCAAGCATGGAATCTATTCACCACTTCCCAAACAGAAGGACATTACTGGCACTAACAAACCTCAAAACCGACAACGTTCTCGACAAATATCACGAGCGGGGGACGTGAGCTCTCGGATAAAAGTTGAAGAATCGTCAGAAAAGAGGATGCTCTAGCATCACCTGAACCCTTCTGCAAACCTTGAAGAAATAAATTATGAGAAAGATATTCATCAATGTAAGAAAGAAACAGCTTACTACAGAGTTGAATAAACAAACAGATAAGGGGTCTCGAATTTTAAAAACAGGGGGAGAAATAAACTAAAATTCTTTACCTTGACGTGTGTAAGGCTGGCAAGGAGGAGACAAAAGCCATGCATCTGCCTCATAACTGTCGATGTCAGCGGCACTCAATGTCTGAATGTTACCCTATGAATAAAAGCATCGAATCAGCGTTTTCTAAGTTCCAAATTACTAAACAAGCAGCTGTACTTCTAAGTCGAACTATTTTCTAATCTTAGCTTCAGAACGTGCATTTTTACTAACATATGTTAGAAATGGCAAAGGTAAGCCCGTTGGAGAGATTTTAGCATGAGCCAAATTCCACTCCACGCATTCGATTAAGATTCCGGATGGAGCCATGATCGAGTTAACTAAGCTCTCACAGAGGTGAGTTAAAAGTGATTCAATCAATGGTGTCGAAAAACAGGAGGAACATGCATTCTCTGAAACTCCTTTGGAACGTGAAGAGTGAACACGGTTTGAGTGATGGTATTCGTGCAGCCAATCAGAATGAACGTCAAAATAACTACGAACAAATGCACTTCCTCATTCAAGATAAAAAAAAAAAAATGGAGATAGGTGTAGCTTGAAAATGTTTGGGAATGCAATTATATGCTATTAATCTGATATGTGTGTAAGGCAACAATATAAAGGATCACAATAAAGCCACAGCTTCCACTAGACAAAATTATCTTAGATATATACAGTGTAAGAACTTGAATTATTCAACGTCGGACAACACCCACTTTATAATCTCAACAAAAATCAACAATAATATCAAACCTGATGCGGTCTGTGTCCGAAATTATGCTCGTAAACATCATTTGCAATGTTATTAATGTCGAATGCTTCGACAACCTCCGCATCTACTCCAGCCTCAATCAACGAATATCTCTACACAGAATAAACAGAAAGTGAAATTGAAGGTGAAACGAAATTCTCAATGGAAATATAAATTCTTTTACCATCCCACCGATGCCGCTGTAGAATTCGAGGACCTTCCATGGCTTTCCATGTTCTCTTAAACCCTCCATAGTTACCGGAATTATCAGACAGCAAAAATGTTTCAAGAGAACAGATGTTTTAACACTTAGCCCTCCAAATATATAGCTATTTCAATTAAGACCCTAAGCTAGCAAATACGATCATACAGGCCCCAACCATGCGGTAACATTTTCCAAACTCCCTCGAGTTTTGGTCATGACAATTTGGATATAGTAACAGTGTGTCACAATTCCCTCGATTAAACTAGCTCTATTTCTGATATACTAAATTTTCCTTTTCTCACTTGATACATCACTTGAATTTGGAACGGGACAAACATGTCATGAAGATTAATCACGCTGTTAGTTGATATCATCTCATAGCGATTTGAATTCGCTTCATACAGAACTTAATCTCGCCGTGTGTGGAACACCCAAGTGAAAGGAAAAAAATAAAAAAAGCAAGAGCAATGGCAAATATAAAACTGTTCATTTTATTAAAACTTGAATTGAATATGAATTGCTGTATGGTGTTGTTGTTGGATCCGTAGCCGTATGGACCCGAAAAACTTTAAACCTTGATTGGATTAATTAAGGCGTTAAACTTAATACAGCGGAAATAGAAAGCGTACCTGAGAATTCCATAGCGTTCTTAATGATAACCGGGTATGTGGATCTTCCAAGTACGCGTACGTGAAACCTTTGGATTGGGGAAGATGGGTACCCCAAATATCCTTAGACGGCAGTCGCTAGGGTTTTACGAGAGCGACGACTGTGTTTCGTTGTACAGCACTTAGGGACCACACCCATATTTATAGATGTCATAATGGGCTGGCCCGTTAGTAAGCCCATCAGATACTTACGTTCCAGCCCCCAGGAATTCTACACAATTATTAATTAACCCCACACATCTTATTTAATTGCGACAGACCCCCTTAAATTTAATTGATCACCGAATGGGTCCTTTAACTTAATTACAATATTTGGCATACGACTAATACCACAATACATGTACGTCTACATGTCCGAACGTTATTGTGCTTGGAATACGTAGTCGAATAGTCCCAACCTTACAATCTCCCACTGGACTATAAGACGTTGTATTTATCAAATAAGCACCCTTCGTCGTATACTAAATATCGTACCGAATATAGCTATAACCAAAGTGTCGCATATGAAATCAATCTCGTCCATCAATATTGTCGATGCAAGAACTAAAGGGTAGTCGTTATACATATATCGTAACTCAACCCACAATAATCACGAACACCAACTCCATCGAATGACATAGACCAAGTGTGGACGTGTAGCATGGAAATTACATGCTCAGTTGATCATGCATGCCTATTTCCAACTGGTCCTACTTTAGTGAGATCAGAGTTCAGAGATAAACTAATGGATACCCGAAAACCCAAATGTCATGACATAAACATGTATTAAAGAAACTTTATTAAATAATCATTAAACACAGAATTTACAGAATCCACGATAAGACATAACTTAATTCGTCACACCCATACGAGCAACATGCCCATGAAATATAGCGGGCGCTAACGCTTTAGTAAGTGGATCTGCAATCATAAAATCTGTTCCTATATGCTCAATGATTATATATCCACTCTGAACTCGTTCTTTCACAACCAGGAACTTAATGTCTATGTGCTTAGACCTGGAAGAGCTCCTGTTGTTATTGGAATACAGGACCGCCGAATTGTTGTCACAGAATAGCTTTATTGGTCGTTCAACAGAATTGACAACTTTGAGTCCTGTCACTAAGTTGCGCAGCCAAACAGCCTGGTTGGAGGCCTCGTAGCAAGCTACAAATTCTGCCTCCATCGTAGATGAAGCGATAAGTGTCTGTTTGACACTTTTCCACGAAATCGCTCCCCCAGCCAGCATAAAAACGTAACCAGATGTCGATTTGCGGCTGTCCAGGCATCCGGCAAAATCAGAGTCACAATACCCAATGATCTCCAAATACTCTGACTTTCTGTATGTGAGCATATAATCCTTCGTCTTTTGAAGATATCGAAAGACCCTTTTGGCTGCTACCCAATGTTCTCTACCCGGATTGCTTTGGTATCGACCAAGCATTCCTACGATGAACGCCAAATCAGGTCTGGTGCAAACCTGTGCGTACATTAAACTTCCCACTGCCGACGCATATGGTATATCCTTCATGTGCTTGGATTCCAAAATATTATCCGGACACTGTTTGAGGCTGAACTTATCACCTTTTGAGACTGGAGTGTCATGTGGACGACAATTTTCCATGCTAAACCTTTGCAGTACCTTTTCGATGTAGCTCTTTTGTGATAACCAAGAGTTCCCCGTGAGCGATCACGGTGAATCTGGATCCCTAATACAAAAGAAGCTTCCCCAAGATCTTTCATGTCAAAATGACCCGAAAGAAATCTCTTGGTGTCCCGAAGTAAATTAACATCGCTGCTAGCTAGTAAAATGTCGTCTACGTATAAGACCAAAAAGATAAACCTGCTCCCACTGAATTTGTGATACACACAGTCCTCAACAGAGTTAGCCTCAAAACCGAACGAGGTGATAGTCTGATGAAACTTTTGGTACCACTGGCGAGAAGCCTGCTTGAGTCCGTAGATGAATTTCTTTAGTTTACAGACCAGTGGGCTAGATTTGTCCGAAGCCAAGCCCTCTGGCTGCAACATATATATAGTTTCCTCGAGATCTCCATTGAGGAAAGCTGTCTTTACGTCCATTTGATGCAACTCAAGGTCAAAATGTGCCACAAACGCCATAATAATTCTAAAAGAGTCTTTCGATGAAACTGGAGAGAAAGTCTCTTTATAATCTATGCCTTCCCTCTGAGTAAATCCTTTCGCGACAAGACGAGCTTTATATCTCTCAATGTTACCCAGTGAATCCCGTTTGGTTTTAAATACCCATTTGCAACCAATCGGTTTCACGCCTTCAGGTAACGAGACGAGATTCCAAACGTCGTTGTCCTTCATGGATTGGATTTCCTCCTTTATGGCATTGGTCCATTCGCGAGCCTTAGAGCTTTCCATTGCCTCTTGATAAGTAAAGGGATCATCTCCCACTAAATCAATGGTATCCTCATGCTCGTGAAGAAATACAACGTAATCATCCGGAATTGCATTTCTCCTTTCTCGCGTTGACCTCCGTAAAGGCGCTGGTTCGATCTGAGGTTCATGAGTTTGTACTTGATGATCAGCTTCAGCTTCACCTTCATAAGGCTGATCGTGATGAACAGCTACAGGTGAAGTATGCTGATCCGTTGGAGGAACGATTTCATCTTCGTCCATATCTCGAGGTCGGATAACCATAGGGACAAAAATTTCGTCCTAACCGACCTGAGCTGTATGAAGAGGAATTTCGGAACCCTCTTCCTCGAATAGAAAATCGTTTCGATTATCCTTATCCTCCCCAAACTCAAGATCCTCAAAGAACCTGGCATTTCCTGTCTCGAAAAATGTTCTTGATGTGGGATCATAAAATTTATAGCCTCGTGATTTTTCCGGATAACCTACAAAGTAGCTACTAACAGTCCTTGAGTCCAATTTCTTTTCGCCCGGCCTGTAAGGCCGTGCCTCAGTAGGACATCCCCAAACTCGTAAATGCCTAAGAACGGGCCTTTTACCCGTCCATAACTCGTAAGGGGTACTGTTCGTAGCTTTAGTAGGGACTCTGTTAAGAATGTAGGCTGCGGTTCTTAATGCGTCGCCCCAGAGAGAGTGAGGTAAAGTCGTACGAGCAATCATACTTCTCACCATATCCTGAAGGGTTCTGTTTCGTCTCTCAGCAACACCGTTCATATTTGGACTTCCTGGCATGGTGTACTGAGGGACGATCCCACACTCCTCTAGAAACTTAGCAAACGGTCCTGGACGTTGTTCACCTGATCCGTCATACCTTTCGTAGTATTCTCCACCACGGTCGGATCTGACAGCCTTAATCGTTTTGCCGTGTCGATTTTCGACTTCGGCTTTAAACGCCTTAAAAACGTCAAGTGCTTCAGACTTCTCATGAATTAGGTACAAATACCCATAACGAGAGTAATCGTCAATGAACGTGATAAAGTAGCGTTGTCCATTCCAAGAAGCCGTAGGGAATGGACCACACACATCCGTATGAATCAGTTCTAAGACTTCCTTAGCTCTCTCAGCATTTAATTTTCTTTTATTTGTTGTTTTACCCTTTATACACTCGATACATAAATGGTCTCCGGATTTATCAAGTGTTTCCAGAATTCCATCAGACACAAGCTTATCAATTCTCCTTTCGGATATATGACCCAAACGCTTATGCCATAAACCAAATGAATTCTCGAATGGTAACTTGCGCTTAATGCCTCTAGTTTCCACATTATGGGACTCTCCGTAGTTTACTGTATCAAGTAGATACAGGTTATCATGTTCAGATAAGTTACTGGTTCCAATAGCCGAAGATTTAAAATGAATAACACACTTTCTGTTACCAAATGAACAAATATAACCTTCTTTGTCCAAAACAGAAACCGAAATCAAATTCCGTCTAAACGACGGAACGACGAAAGTGTTATTCAGATCCAAAAAGAACCCAGAACTCAAGAGTAATCTAAATGTCCCGACGCCTTGAACTTCAACTGCTTCTCCAGCCCCCATATAGATGAATCTTTCGGCATCATTGGGCTTTCGGCAGTTTAGGCAGTCCTTCATAGACATACTTATATGAGTTGTAGCACCAGAATCAACCCACCAAGTATGTCTCTCTACGGAAATCAAATTGATTTCAGCGCTTACAAAAATCAGATTTTTCTTTAGGCGCCAAGCGTGATATTTGGCACAATCCTTCTTTATATGAGAAGTTTTCTTGCAGAAGAAGCATTGAATTAATTTCTCTTTATGCTCTTTATCAGAGCCCTTAGGCTTCTTCTGTTTAACCGCAGTTTCCTTAGGTACTTTATTTTTCCAAGCATCAACTATTGTACCATTAGCTGTTGATATTATATTCACGGCAGAGTTCGTAGTCGCAACACCGACCATCTCAGCTGAAAAGAGAACGATGATTGAATTAACTCACAATTTTTAGCTTTAATAATGATTAAAAAATTAAATAATAACAACCCATCTTCAGCTTAATCGTTGTGCAAAAGTGCCTAACGAAGGTTAGGTAGTCAATCCACGAGTGATCAAACTGGTGCAACGATCAAGCGTTCGTATCCTATTCCAGCCAAGTAGTCGCCTTCCGAAGGGCCGATCAACTACTCGCAATGGAAAGACCTTCAGGTACTTCAGCTTACCGTCACAGACGTACACAAGCCACTGCCAGATAATCGCCTTCCGAAGGGCCGGTCGAAATATCCGCATGCGTCATGTTACGCCACCGTCCCGACTATTAGATTTATAAAATCTCCACAGCAGAGGTCACGGAGGTGACTATACTGCTTCAATAAAATATCTCTAATAATCGATAAGCGTCTTTATGCCGTTATTAAATTTAATAATCACTGTTTGTTAAAAGTCGCAATTTTTCCGAATACTTCTGACTTTAAAAGCACCCCGAATAGTCACGGAAAATAGCCAACTAATAACACATTTATTGGACCTAATTTAATTAAATTAGTCCAAAAATCTGAAGTGGGCCTAAAATTATTCTAAGTTAATATGGCCCTTTTACTAATCTAAGCAGCCCAAGAAAAACTTAAATGGCCAACACCCTTTTTTTTTTTTAATCCTGATATGGGCCAAAAGCTAAACTAAGCCCACTAACAAAACTCTAAGGCAGCCCTACGAGATCACAACAGCACATATAACTTATTGCTAACATGAAACCTAGGCCATCCATACATGTTCATTAACGCACATATAAAGGAGAACAATAAAGTGAGCCCACTATTTGGGCCCATTATACACATTAGGGCTGCACCTTGCATTACAGCAAAAGAAACAGCCGTCACAGACACGCAGCCTAGGCAGCCGTTAATTCATCCACCAGCCATTACGCTGCCACACAGCACGGCATCCAACGGTGCTCAGCCGTGCACAGCTAGGCCGATGCAGCGCCCAATCGCACCGCCGTATGGCAGCCACCTTATCGCTGTCGTGGAGCCGCACAGCCATCGGACAGTCGTCAACGCCTCAGCCCAACGGCCATTAACCGCACGGCAGCCTGTGCGCAGGCCAGCGACGCCCAACGGCGCTGAGCCGCGCAACACACGGCGTCCAAACGGCGCTGTAGACACAGCCGCGCAGCCGCCTTGCAGAGCCCAACGGCGCTGCCCTTCGGCGGCTTTTGCAGCCGTAATTAGCGCCCGACGATCCCGATCTGCAACGTACCGAATGCAACGCCCAACGGCGCTGCAGTGCAGATTGGATCGCTGCCTTAATTCTGTCCAACGAAGCTCACATGGTTGCCTTACGTTCATCATAAATCCCTAATTAATCCAAAGCAAGGTGGCTCTGATACCACTTGTTGGATCCGTAGCCGTATGGACCCGAAAAACTTTAAACCTTGATTGGATTAATTAAGGCGTTAAACTTAATACAGCGGAAATAGAAAGCGTACCTGAGAATTCCATAGCGTTCTTAATGATAACCGGGTATGTGGATCTTCCAAGTACGCGTACGTGAAACCTTTAGATTGGGGAAGATGGGTACCCCAAATATCCTTAGACGGCAGTCGCTAGGGTTTTACGAGAGCGACGACTGTGTTTCATTGTACAGCACTTAGGGACCACACCCATATTTATAGATGTCATAATGGGCTGGCCCGTTAGTAAGCCCATCAGATACTTACGTTCCAGCCCCCAGGAATTCTACACAATTATTAATTAACCCCACACATCTTATTTAATTGCGACAGACCCCCTTAAATTTAATTGATCACCGAATGGGTCCTTTAACTTAATTACAATATTTGGCATACGACTAATACCACAATACATGTACGTCTACATGTCCGAACGTTATTGTGCTTGGAATACGTAGTCGAATAGTCCCGAACCTTACAGTTGTTCCTTTTTTTTTTAAATAAACATTGAATAAAATATATATGTTGTCTGCCAACTTGTAAGTTGTAATATTGTTTGCAGCTTTATGTATCACTCCTCTAGCTTCTGAACTGAAGTGACGTGCTTGTGCTAAGGTTAAAAATAATAATATAAATTATTATGTCGTAGAGAACAGATCGATACAAACAAGAGGAGATCCCAAGAACGAACAACGCCAAGGGAATCCAATCCAATCACAGACAATAACAATATAATATCATTACAGCCCTTTTTAACGCTTGGCAACTAAAATCCCCATAAATCCTCCGAAGATCCCATGATATTTTGCTTCAGAAAATCCAACATGCAATGCTAGCTGCTCCAACTCATGCCCTAACGATGCGTGTATTATATAAAAAAAAAATTAAGTAAGACCAACCCTGCCTAATATATATATTTATATATATATTGTCTAATAATCAACTATATAAATAAAACCTGTGAGGAGCTCTTCGAGGGATCTCTTAACGTATCGGTACTCACTAGGATGACCATACCAGCTTCCGACGGGAAACACCACATACTCAAGAATCAAACCCTACAAAAGAACGATAAAACTATGTTACAAATAATTAGAAGTGAGAATACTTTAACATATTCTCGAATAATACTGTTTATTTGTATTAGATTAGGATACACTATATTTTTCTATAAGAGCATCTCCAATGCAACGCATAAAAATACAGGTAATATTATACAATAATACAGTTGCTACAGTGCTTTTACTCCAACCCATAAACTCTATTTTCTACACTAGTTTTTTCTCCAACCCATGAACTCTATTTTTACATTAAAATCAAATTCCTATATTTTACTATCATAATTGACTTATTAAACTTTATTATATAAAATTAAAAATTCAATGTATTTTAATTATTAATATTTAAAAATTACATGAATGATAAAATTAGCATATTATTTAATTAATTTTATTATATAAATAAAAATTATATTATTTTTAATTTTATTTGTATTATAATAGTGTATCAAAGATTTAAATATAATAAAATATGTATTACTTAAATATAAATAGAAATTGAAACTCTATTTTTGTGTTAAAAATTGTGCGTACTCTAGATGTAGAGTTTCTCTGCTGATCAACACAATATTTGTGTTAAATATAGAGTCCCATTGGAGTAGAATCGTACTCTATTTTTGTGTTTTACACAAAAATAAAGTACCCGTTGGAGATGCTCTAACCTTCAAGAATTTGATGATTGGACTAGTGCTTTTATTGAAGTCGAGGATGGATACTTTCGAACCAGGTTTTAGGACACGAATCTTCTCCTCCAAAGCCTTTTCTCTGTCCACAATGTTCCTCAATCCATAGCCAATAGTTGCAGCGTCGAAGGAGGAGGAGAAGGAGAAGGAGAAGAAGGAGAAGGAGGAGAAGAAGAAGAAGAGAAGGAGGAGAAGGAGAAGAAGGAGGAGAAGGAGAAGGAGAAGAAGGAGGAGAAGGAGAAGGAGAAGGAGAAGAAGGAGAAGGAGAAGGAGAAGGAGAAGAAGGAGAAGAAGAAGAAGAAGAAGAAGAAGAAGAAGAAGAATTAAACACATTACCCACTCCACGAGACCGTCCATTTATTCCAAAGCCTATGCAGTCCCATGCTAAACACATTATCGCTCAGCTGCAAAAAGTATTATATGTTCGTTGATTAATCATTTTCACCCTAAAAAATGTGAGTTATTACACGCAATATATATAGTAGTAGATATACACACATGCACGCACCTTATCATAGACAGGAGCAATACTATCGAAAATTTCCTTAAGTTCAGGTTCTTTCTCGGCAAAGTGATAGTCAGTAACGGCCGATGATTTGGACGATATTATTCGATGACGAAGAGCAGCCATTTTTTGTTTTGCTTTAATACTATATTCTTTGTTAGTATAACTTTTCTGTATATGTCACCCTTTGATATATGATTTCAGCTATCTATGCGTAAAGCGGAGGCGGCTGATACTATATGGAATATAGAATATATTAGTGTCTTTCATATCTTCTCTCATTTTTCTTTCGAAAAAATATTTGACCGCATCGAATGGATGATGCGTGCAATTTACCCGTTTATATAACATCGTACTATCATGGTAATAGTTATCTCGCGCGTCTTGTCTTGACGCGATGATTAAGTTATTTATATTGTGCAACTTTTGGGGAAATTCGTCCTCTATTCAAATGCAACGTCTGTGTGTCGTTATAACGCGAGAAAACATGCCGAGCAGGCCAGACTTATTTTATTAGACTCATTAATAATTGGTCATCATCAAATTAATATAAACCCATGTACGGTTTTGGTTAAATTATAGATGATATAACTCTTTCAAAACTTGAATACTCAATTATTATGAGTTTAGCAGTCTATTATAATTGAGTTGTATTGTGAAATATTATTTTGATTCTGTCGCTATTTGAATGGTCCGTAAACAAAATTTTGGTACATATAATAACAGGATATGAAATTCAACGAGGTAAACGAGGACCAAGTCAGCGCAAATTAGTATTATTTCCACACAGTACTGTGCACACAGGAAAATGATACTTTAATAAAACAAAATATCGTAAGTTGTTGGGAACTTGGGATGGGACGAGTTCTAGAGGGCGACGGTTAATTGTATTTATATGTTTCCAATAGAGCAGATTTATTTTCCACATATAAAAACAAACTTAAAATTACTTTCGAATATAAAGGAATAGAGCAAGATAGTTATTATTAGAAGGTAGTGATTAATGATCAGGAAGAAACATCATCCAGTAAAAGAAGAAATTATTGCACGAACAACGACGACAAGCACGAACCGATCCCAGCAAATTCAGTCTTAAATCTTAACGCTTGGTTGCGACTAAAATCCCCATAAATCCTAAAAAGATCTCATGATGTTTTGCTTCAGAAAATCCAGCTTGTAATGCTAGCTTCTCCAACTCATGTCCTGGCCGGCGGATCGTAGTATTTAAAAAATTTAATTAAAGCCAACACCCCATAATACATATATTAAAAATATATGGTCTATACTAATAATCGACACTATGTATATGTTTTGTTAAATAAAACCTGTGAGATACTCTTGTATGGATCTCTTCAAATATGCGTACTCGCTAGTCACCCCATACCAGCTTGCTACTGGAACCACCACATAGTCAAGCATCAAACCCTAGAAAGACATTAGATATAACATCAAATTATTTATTATTGCATATACGAAATTATATAAATATCCTCAAATTTCGTAGATTTATTATTATTATACCTGAAAGAAGTTGGTGAGTGTGTTGGTGCTTTTATTGAAGTCGAGGATGGCGACTTTCGAACCAGGCTTTAGGACACGGTTCATCTCCTTCAAACCTTTTTCTCTGTCCAAAATATTCCTCAATCCATAGCCAATAGTTGCAGCGTCGAACGAACCATCTTCGAATGGAAGCTCTGTTGCATCTCCTTCAATCCACCTATATGTATATAATATTCCGTTTTAAAAGACATATATGTGTGCCTATTTTCTTGCTGGTGCTTTTATTACTCTATTATCTTGTAGCATGGATCTGAAGCATTCTCACGCTGGCGAGATGCAGCTACTTGTAGCAGTTCCCTCGAGAAATCTAGGCCAATTACCTGCGTGGATAAAAGATGCCAATGATAGAAAAAAAAAATAGAATTAAAAATATATATATGTATATGTATAAGGGGATTAATGGAAATCAAATTTATTTACTACAACCTTGCCATGGACTCCAACTTTGTGAGAAAACCTAAAGGTCAGGTCTCCACTTCCACAGCACACGTCCAACACTTTGTCTCCTTCTTTCGCACTATTTTATGACAGCATATAGAGAGAAATAATCAGTGTCCAAAATCATAATATATGTATGTATGTATGTATGTATGTATTGTATATATTATGTATGATAGAACGACTATAGAAGAAAGAAAGAACACATACCCACTCCATGAAATAGTCCACTTCTTCCACAACCTATGCAGTCCCATGCTAAAGACATCGTTCAGCTGCAAAAAGGTATAAGTTGAATTGTTTTCAACCTAATATCTAAATTATTGCACTATATAACATATATATGTCATATTTTTGGACACACCTTATCATAAACAGGAGCAATACGATTGAAGAGATCTTGGCGCTCAGATGCGTTCTCAGCAAAGTGATCATCAGTTACGGCTGATGATTGATCAGAAGATCTTCGTTGACGAAGAGAAGCCATTTTATTTTGTTTTTATTTTCTGTATTCTATATAAGCTTCGGATGAGTTACCAACGTAAAGTGAACGGAGAGATATGCTCCTATTTATAGATTGCATTGATAAAATTGGATCATTGGTGTATTTTTTTCATTGCACAAGTTGACCTGCCGTTTTCTTGAATAGAGTAAGTACGCCAACTTGAATTTGAATGATAAATATTTCCGTTTATTGACTTAAATATTACTATTTAGCCGCTCGAGGGGGATTCATCTCTTTTCTTTTCTAATTTCTCGCATCAGATGATAACGATTGCAATTTTATACAATATCACGTCTATTAATATAATCTTTATCACGCACAATTTGCAAATATTTGGGAATTCGAAAACGAATCTTGGATCCGTCCGCACACTACGGGCTAGTCAACGTCTTTGTGTCTCTATGCAAAATCACCGCAAAATATGCTGTTTGACTCATAAATAGTGGTCAACGTCACACATAAAAATTTTACGTGAACTAAAATTTGAATGATCAATTATTAAAAGCTTAGCATTAGGCGTGAACTGTAACTTACCGACAAAACAAAACAAGGAAAATATATTTACTTGCAACAAGTTACGAATCATCCTCGTTCAATATTACAGCCTTCGTAATCCAGTTTGAAAGTGTTCTGAGCTCTCATATGTTTTCCAATGAATAAGTGAAACAATATTTAAAATTTTATCTTACTTAAGAATATATTATCTATTTATTCTTTAATCATTTACAAAAAAACAATTTGGAGATTCGTATGGGTTGAAACGCAGTAAATTAAAAGTGAAGAGTGTGACTGAGAGTAAAATCGTACTTCGTTAATACTTCTCATCGCAAAGTGTTCTTTATAAATTAATATCAAAACTGTCATGGGGTTGCTGTGATTTCCATTTACCGATGTCGTCCTCGTGGTCTATTATTTTTAATAGTAATAACATAAAGTTTGGTTTTCCATGAGATCAATGAGCTCTGATAAACAACATCTGCGTGGGCTGGGGAAATATACCGAAATACCGATATACCGTCCTTATCGTATCGAAACGTACCGAAAATATCGAAAATTGTGGTATACCGGAGTTTTTGGTAAGGTATGATACCGTACCGAAACTTTGAAATACGGTAATGGTATGAAAATTTTTAAAATTAGGTATATCGATTATACCGAAATACTAAAACTTTTAATATTATATATGTACACACTCCTACATATATTAAATTATTTCAAAAAAATATAAAATGGATAAAAATATTATAAGGATCTTCATAAATTTATTTAGCTCATAAATTATTATATATCCAACTTTCTAAGATTACTGAGGCCCACCATATTTTACTTACTAAGTAGACTGACTAAAATATGTAAATTATTAAAGGTTATTTTAAGAATTAAATATCTTTTTATTTGGAAAATCTGTTACTAATAATCTATCTTATTGGTATAGAAGGTATGATACCTATATCATACCGAAATTTCAGTATGATGCGGCATCGAAATTTAAGGTATACCGAAATCTTGGTATGATATTGGTATGATTTTTTCAGATACGAAATTTCAGTACGGTATACTGTATCACAGTTTTGGTATGATATACCGTAACGAACCACCCCTACGTATATATGTATAAAGCTGGCTAGTCATAAAAAAAATATTATAATGAATATCGAAAAATTTAAGCGTCATAAAATAAAAGGAGTAAGTTAGATATACCTATTTATTTATATTATATAAATAACATGAAATAGCGATGATTTGATTTAGCGGAATATGGAACTTTGTCGGGCTTCTATACATGGGTTGGGCGAATCGCTGGGCTCGGGCTTATCAGAAGAAAACGGAAAGGCCCACTATATCCAATTTCTTCGAATGTCACATGTTTATTAGTTTAATAACAAAATTTAAGCTTCTTACTAAGATACTACTACACTTATTATATGTAGATAGATCATAGAACGGCGTTCCTTAGCAAAGAAAGGAAAGTAGTCTTTTACAGTGTTTTCATATATGATTATGAAACCAACTAAATCAAAACTGCCCCGAAAAGAATATAAAGGACAGTGGCACAACTTTTATTAGCCGGCAAAAGAAAAACCACGATTTCATGGTCTTTGTAGTTATCACAAGTCACAACACATCGGCGCATTTCATGTTCTTTCTTTATGAGAAGGACAAAAAGCACTTTACATATTTCTCATTTGATATGGGGCAAACCCAATCAACAAAATTTATAGGTGTGGGAAAAGGAATTTATATAGCCGGTGAATAAATATTGGAAGTTTTTAAGGGCGTAAGGTGCTGTTTTTATGATGGGGACGTAATGGGGACATGTTTGGTACGTTGGGGGGACCTGTCTGAATGTATTTGGAATATGGGGGACCTGCTTGAAGACGTAAACGAAATAACACCAGGATTTACGTGGTTCGGATCTTTGCAGATCCTACGTCCACGGGGGCTCTAAACTGATGTTCACTATACTTGGAAGAATTACATACTCACAACTCACTTTCGCTCATATGTGCTAAAGATCTTGTGGAAGAGAACTATTACAGTGAGAAAGAAAGATTTCTAGGTGTTTTTTGTGTGTGAGAAAGTGTTAGAATAATAATCGTTGTTATGAGAAATGGCTAAGTCCCTCCTTTTATAGCAGCTCCCAACGACCTTCCCAAGTAATATCCCAGGATTTCCGGGGGACGTACCACCTAGGGTGCTTAGGAAAGATGACTGACTGAGTGATGGCATGACTTCTGTGACAGTTGCAGTGAGGTGCTCAGTGATATCTCCCTGTTATAAGGCGACACGCGTCCCTGCCACTGCCCTTCTTCCTTTTCACTGTTCCTGCGCATTTATACACAACGGTTCCTTTTCTTTTGTCCGGTCAAGACTTGTGCCCGTCAGATCCCTGCAGGTCCTTCTTCCTAGGCTTGTACTTCACTATGGGCCCTTCTTCTTTTTGGGCTTTGTTGGGCCTCTCTTTATTCTTTGTTTTTCTCGGCCCATCTTAGTTGAGTCCACATCAACCACTCCCCTACTCTAATTTGTCTTTTGGGACAAAAGTGAATTAGAGTAAAATAGAAAGATGGGCCTTACCTCCTGGACCTGCCATAATTATTTCTTGAAGGGACACGCCTTTACAAGTGTTTTAAGGTCCGGGCAGTGTCTTGGGTTCCTGGCGCAGGTATGACGTCCTCATGGTATGTCTGCTGGTCAGTGTGGAGAAGGGAACCAGTTCCCCAGTTCCTCAGCGTACCCTCTGTAGCTCCCTTGCTCCTTCGCGTCATGGTGGTTAAGGATATCCACGGGGAGATTCCTTCCTCCGTAGGAATGGGGGATGTTTCTTTAGTTCCTTCTCCTGTTATGGGGGCTCAAGAAGTTCCTATTACCGCCCTGCCTCGGGTGTCAAAAGGGAAACAACTTTATCAAAAAGTTTAGAAAGAAAAAGCAAAAAAGGGGGATTCCTTTACTCCATTCCCCAGGAGGCGAAGTGCTGAGCCTCTTTTGGGGATCTGTAGGGACCTTAGCGGCCGAGCTATTGGCAGCAAACGGAAGTAGCCTGGGAATTGATTCCGCGTTGCAAAAAGGTGGAGGTGGGACGTGCCAAGTTAGTGGAGTAGCGCGAGGGGGGGAACTGCGGAGCTCCCAGGAACAAAGAAAGGCAGCACACAGTGCTCGTGGAATAGCGCGAAGAGGAGCTGCGAAACTCCTTTGCTAAGGAGGCGAAGAGTGGGCTGCCTAGTTGGTGGGGGAAGAGGCTCAAGGCACCTGCTTCTCTCAGCAGCATCTCTCGTCCATGGTGGTTGGAAAGGAGTTCCTAGAGGTCCTAACCGAGGACCTGCACCAAGCTTGCCTGAAGGACTTCCCTTTTCTGAGAGAATTTGCACCTTTAATCGCGACATTATATTAGGGGACGATACAGAGTCGGAGCCACGTCTGCTCGTTGGAACCTTCTTTCTCTCGAATGCTTCTCGGGGATCTGCAGGTTCCCTTGAACCTTTAGCTCTAGCTCCCTGCGGCGCCGATATCTCCGAACTCCCATGCATCGACTTCATTTCTTTGGAGAGCCCTGCTCCTGTAATGTTTTAGGGAGCACAACTCCCCTGTGTTTAGTGTCTCCGTTGGAGCCTCTTTTTCCTTATGTTTTATAGTCGCCGTTCTGTCCGTCGTCCTTGGGGACTGGAGGGACCTGATAGGGACCTAATGGCGGAGCTCCTCTACGAGCTTTGGAGGAGATCCTCAGGTCCTCCTGCACATTGCTTCTAGCTCCCTGGGGCCTTCTCTTTTTGAAGGACCTCGTATTTCTTCGATTGTTTTGAATGAGATCATCAAGCTCTCGAGGATTCTCGTTCCTGGGTTGACATCGTGAGGGAGCATGTAGAGGTCCTACGGCATTATAGAAATGAGCTGCGGAGCTCCCCTGAGAAAGAGAAGTAGGAGAGCGCCACACTCATAGAACATCGTGGAAAGGAGCTATAGAGCTTCTTTGCCAATGAAACGGAGGAATGGAATGCTATGACTGCATGGTGAAGGACGTAGTTTCCCACTTGTAGGACGTGAAGGCTGAAACTTTGTGATTTTACTAGCAGCGTCATCTGTCCACCACCGTTGGGCGGAAGTTCCTGACTGAGTATTGGCGCCAGCGCACTCGAAAGGTCCTTTTTCCCTGAGGGACTTCGTGCTTTCAGATAGATCCCTAGTTACGCGAGGATCTTCACTTTCGAATCCCAACTGTCGAGAAGCGCGTGGTCATGGACCATGCTGCTATCTCGTCGTACCCAGCTCCTCAGGAAACTCTGCTTCCTGCAATGCTTCGGGGGAGCTTAACTACCTTGGAGGGGACCTAATGGCGGAGTTCTTCTGCAAGCCTTGGAGGAGATCCTCAGGTCCCGTTGTTCATGGCTTCTAGCTCCCTGGACATCCTCTTTCTTTGCCTTTTTCAGGGTGGTTATAGCCTGTAACAAATACTTTGTCATGTTTTTCTTTCGAGGCATAATGGTGTGGGGAGCTTAACTCCCCATGTTCACGTATTACGTCGGAGTTCCCTTTCTCCTTTATTATTTTTCTTTCGTCTTTGCGGGACCTGAGGGATGTTTTGGGAACATCATTACTGTGGCATGGTTATAGCGCCAGCTCGCTTATTCAATTCGTAAGCCAAGTACGAATTATACACGCCTTTGGTTGTAAGGACCGTCGTCCTTATCCAAAGGTGTCACATAGGCGCTAGGCTCTCTTTGTCCTTAGCGAATCCAGTAATGTAAGCCCGAAGGTCTTAAAAAGTGGGGGACTATCCCACCGTTTTTATCCTGGTTATAGCGCCAGCTACGCTGAGGTACCTATACACGTCGCAGGCCTTACTGGGGACCTTTGATGTCCTGTATGCCACAGCCCGTCAGCGGTGGTATCTTGTACACCCTCATGGGCATCTTTCACGTCGCAGGCGTTCAGCCTTTGATGTCTTTGTACGCCGCAGGTTCGTCGACCCTTGGTATCATTTCACGTCGCAGGCCATTAGCCTTTGATGTCTTTGTACGCCGCAGGTCCGTCGACCTTTGGTATCGATTATATTATACGGTGCACCGTTTATAGAATATATATTCCGACAAGGCGGTATTTGCTTAGGGACATCATTAGTTTACCCTGGTTATAGCGCCAGCTTCGCTTGAACGCGTGGTTATAGCGCCCGCTCGCTTAAATGCGTGGTTATAGCACCCGCTTTGCTTAGTATTCGGGCTCCTTACTGGAGGCATAAACTTTGAAAGTAATGAAGAAGTGGAGCACCTTCGTCCTCGGTTAGTGATGAGGTCCCTGGCTCAGATCTCCGGAGGTTCAGACATTCGACTGCCAAAGTGTATTATTTCGAGCTCTGCTGGAAATTGGAATTCCACTGCCCTGGGTCTTCTATTATGATAGGGACGTGAGCCCTAAATGGAGTTGGCCCTTATCTAGAGGAGGTGGGGGTTGTCTGCCTTTTGGCACAGATCCCCCAGACTCCTTCTCGGCTACCTCCCAACCTTGCTTGATGACATGATCAAGAAACTTCCTCAGTTATTCCACTAGGGAGGGAAATTTGATTTTATCCTTCACATAACGTCTGTCGTTAGTATTATGCATGCAGTTATTATAGTATTGATGACATAAATGAGAGCAAGGTTTAGAGGGCCCTGCAATTCCGGCTAAGATCCTTATCAGTGCGGTATGTCTCCGCATGTTAGCATGGAGCTGTCTTCTAGGTCCCCTGGACCTTCGCATGTCAGCGCAGAGCTTGACCTTTTTGCCTTCAACCATGAGGCGGGACCATAACGTGTCATATGGAACTGCCTTACTCGCCCTGGAAAATCAAATCAAGTCGTTAGCCAACTTATACTTATTGAATCTTAGGACCTTTATGGGGGATCATGTCCCGGATGTTGGCGGAGCTCCTGCCGTCAGGTGGGGCTCTGACCCCTTCAATTTCTCCCGTGGTCCACCATTAGCTTTCTCCCAGAACCTCCCTTGGGGTTTGAATCCGAGGTCCCTGTTTATGGCAGGACAGAGATAGTCCGCCCTTATCGTTGTCCTCGTCAGGGACTTATATCCCACATGCTATCCTGCACATCCCTTCTTGCCTTTTGATTAAGTGCTCTTCAGGGCCTTCGGGACAGAGTCCTCTAATTGTCGTCTCCTTCCATGCTTCCCACAACTTCCCTACCTCCTTCTCTTCTACCTTGAAATTGGCGATGCCATCCTCTCTGATGGTCAAAACCCGGCTCGTCATTTTGGCCAAGTAGTCAACTCTACGACTTTCCTTCCTTTCATCGTTCCCCTTCGTTTGTACTACCGGTTGTGAATCTAGGAACCAAATGACGTCCCATGTCCCGTCTCCTTCGCAATCCTCCAGAAGTTAAGGCTTTGTGTCAGAATCATTCTCAGGGAATTTGAAGGTCGTGGCGAGACGGAGCTCCTCTTCTATCGGGCTAATGATAAGGACCTCCGCTCCAGATCTATGGGAGGTCATAGATCCGTATGTGTGCACCTCCCATCGCTGCTTATGTGGTCCTTTGGTGACTTCATGCATAACGTTGAAGAGGATCTGAGTTTTTGGGGGGCCGTCCGCTGTTGGAATTCCCCGTTGCACTCCCCTAGCTTGATGGTGCATTTCACCATTTTCCCGGAGAGATCTGACTGACTTATCGTCTGGTTCATCCTCCGATAGCACCTTGCCTCATAAAGTAGGTCGGCTTGGGGAGGGCCCTTCCTTCCTTAGTAAGATGGAGCTAATGCTTCCATGGAGAAATATGGCACCCGCTAGTTCCCTATTAGATGTTTTGCTGGGAGAGGTATCTTGTGGAGGTGTTCCTTCAATTCTTCAAAGGCCTTCCTACTGGCCTCTGGAGCTCCCAGATCCCCTGGTAGGCGTCTATGGCGCTGGGGACCTCACACCCAGAGGTGGAGTCCCCCAGTTGATTCACTTGGGGTGATGGAGAATAACCCCTAGGACACGCGTTGCTCAGGTCCCTACTTGGAAAAGCTTGTCTACTTCCTCCTTTATGATCTGGGCTCTTTCAGCCCCGCACGGTTGGAGCTTCTGTTTGATGGATCGTCTTCTTGGTATGATGATGTGTGGTGATATCTGGGCGAACTTCTGTCATATGCTTTGGAGAAAATGCGAACAGGTCCGTATTTTTTGTAGACATCCCCCAGCTCCTTGTCGGGATCTTGTGGTGAGCTAGAGGGCCCCTTTCTTTTTATCTCACTCCTCTGATCTCTCATTTTTTGTGCTATGTCTTCTTTTTGTTGCTGCCTTAGCGTCATTTGGATCGCATCGTCAGGAGCTTCGTCAACTTCTCCGTCATTGGATGGGTTTTTTTTCTCCATGTCCTTCAAGCGTCGCAATTCCTTCCATTGGTTGTATCTCCGAAAGTCGGACTTCCTATGTCCAAGGCATCGTTATGTGGCCTGGCTGTCAGGAACTGAAATTTCATATCATAATTTCATGCATTTATATAAATTCATGCATTCATATTTCATTTTAAATATAAATAGAATAAGGTAGAATAAAGTGTTATTGTATTAAGTCCTTAAAGAGATAGAAGGGAATGCTACGAAAGTTAGAAATTTTTAGGGTTTTCTCAGGTTTTGAGAAACTTTATTTATTAATAAATGAGGACGTGCTGTGATGTTGAGTTATGATTCGAGATTTTAGAAATTTGATCAGATAGATATTGAAATATATTGTTTGTTTGAAATTTAAAAATCTCGATATTCAATTAAAGATCTCGACATATACGATTAAAATGTCGATATGTATATAAGATTTCTAATGGTTGTCGCAATCCAAGTGAATGAATACACATATAATAATAATAAGATGTCGATATGTGTTGTACCATGAAATTCAAAAATGTCGATACCAATTGAAAATAGCGACATAAAGTGTAAAATTGAGAAGGAAAATGTCGATAGATGTTAATATTTATTAGAAAATGTCGAGATGGGTTTGAAAAATGTCGAAATATAATATAAAATTAACAAGAAAGATGTCGAGAAGGTATTGATCATTTGAAATAATGTTTAATAAGGTCGAATGGATTAGGTGAAATCAAAAAGTTTCGTGACTTGGTATGGAAATTGGTCAAAAGGAAAGACTAGTTTATATTATAATAATGATTATTATTAGCTAAGGACAAGTATAGGTGTATCACACGTAAATCAAATAAAGATAAGATCAAACACTTTGTTATCATTTGAACAACTTGTGAAAATAGAAGAAACGAGATTCATATCATTATCAACTTACGAAGATAACTAAGGAGCAAACTCACACCGTGAATAAACCAGCTAAGGGAAAAAGTAAGAATCGTTTTTGCTATTTCATAATATACATATAGTTATAGGGATTAATAAATGATAAGCAAGTGTATTTAGAAGATTTCGTAACTATATATATATATATATATATTTAGGGTTTCTTAAATTTTTCTGAAAGGATTTCATCTATGATTGTTTGGGTGGTTTCGATATAGGAATAAGAATTGAACATTTATAAGTTTACTCGTAATATGTTATCATTAAAAAAAAATCAATTTGTATTAGGTTAGAAGAGATCTTCGTAACTTGATAGAATTAGGGTTTTCAGATTTTGAATAGGGTTAATTCTTGAGATGAATTGATAGTGAATTAAATAGGAGAATGTCGAATTATGATAATGAACTAGATAGTAAATGTCGAATTATGATAATGAATTAGATATAAGATATCGAGACAATTTGAAACTTAAATTAAGAAGATTGCGACACATGATGTCGAATTAGGATTTTTAGTATAAAATCGACATCTAAAAACTTATTAGGTAGAATGTCGATATGGGTGTTGGAATTTGTTTGAGAATGTCGAGTTATGCTAGTTCATTAGATAGGATCTTGAGTGATTATTAAATAAGAACAATATGATTGGTGGAACTAAACCAAACCACGATAACCTCATATGAAAGGAAATGAATATAATAATAATGTGAATGATTATCAAGATTAGGACAAAGTAGCTTTTGATGTCATATTGAAGCAGACAATTTCGATATATTATACTTTGGAAAGAGCTCGACATTTCATGTCTTAGAGAGCTCGACATTTCATGTCTTAAAGAACTCGACATTTCATATTTTAAAGAACTCGACATTTCATGTCTTAAAGACTCGACATTTTATATCTTAAAGAGCTCGACATTGCATATCTTAAAGAGCTCGACATTTTATATTTTAAAGAGCTCGATATTATATAACTTAAAGAGCCGACATAATATGCCTTGAAGATTTCGATATTTCCTCAATTAATGATATTGAGATTTCTTAATAAAAGACTTCGATATTTTCTAATTTGAAATCTCGAGACAAATAGATTTCAACATGTGATTTCGATATATATATATATAAGGAATTTTAAAATCACATAAAGTATTCAATATTCACGATTTAGATATAAGATAAGTTAGGGATTCTGGTAAGAGCTACGGATAAAAATGATCATGCATAATAAAGCACGCATGTCACGCACGCATATCATTATAGGAATTTTGTATTTACGGATAAAAATAATTTTATAGGTCAGGATTCAGGAAAAGGCAAGGACAAAGTCGAGTGAGGCTTTAAGTCATACTGTGAGTATGATATGCAACATGTGTTCTGTTTTATGTGCTTTATGTGAATTAAATGATTGATGATTTTCTTATAAACGTAATATTTGGAATGAACGTGAATTATGTGCCATAATGTGCTACAGTGTGATATGTGTGATTTAATGGTGTATGGAATTTTATATGTCATTTAAAGTGAAAGTAAAGCATTGTATTCGGATAATAAAGAAAGAGAAACCGTTATGACTGCTACGACGTCGGACGACTCAATATACAGATATAGTTACATCCTCACAAATCGGAGGATTACAGAGTCCTGTACAGGCAAACAAAAGTATATATATTTACAGTTACAGAGTCCCATGCATGGGCCCCTACGGGGTCAATAGTACGAGTCTAGCAGGTCATAACGGAATTATCAGAAATAAATGAGCATGTAGATTTGCATTGGTCTGAATTACATGAATGATTTTATGGACTATGGTTATATGACAAACTTCGATGAGTGATTAATTTATGATTATGTGAGTTAAAGTGCTTACAGTATGAGTGTTATGAATCTACTGATTCTATGAATGATGGTATATTCTTTAGAAAAGTCTATGTAAGTCAATGAAAGGAATGAATTAATTTTCTGCTACAGTTTTAGTTATTATTTGTCTAATGGAATAATATGTTGCGATCATACTCTGAATAATTGTTTCCTCAGTTGCTGTAGATATCTAGCAGGCAACTTAGAGTGCATCTTCATACTAAAGCATGGATTCAAGGTTGGCCGGCTACGCTCTCACCTACTCCCCTAAGTTCATCGTGTGCATGTAGTATAAGAATCATTAGTATCTTTCATATGATATATGTGAATATATATGTATAATATGAGTGAATGTGATGAGAACAGATGTACGCACGTTTATGTATAAAGGTATGATTGTAAAAAGGCGAAAAATTTTACGTGGAAAATATAGTTGCTGCGCAAATAAAATAATAGAAAACGGGACGTTACTCTGGCCATATGTGTTTCATCTCCTGGGATAAATCAAACTTCGGCCGACGTATCCTTGTGCATCTCATAAATCTCCTTGCATTTGGATCTCTTATAGCATGAGTTTAGAGCTCTTGGGCTCTGGTCGGGGTCTTCTTTATTTGGTCTTCCCTTCATGATGAGAGTGAGGCTCTGGGGAGAATGGACGTGGCCTAATTTGGAGGAAGTGGGGGTTGTCTGCCCTTATTAGGCACAGATCCCCCTACTTCTTTTTCGGCGAGTTTGGGGTCATGTTTGCCATCGCGGCCAACAATCCCACCGTGGGTCCCGCAGGATCTATGGAGCTTGAGACCTTTGCCTGCTTAGGTGTGCGATTTTGGGCTCTGTTGGAGGTTAGGATCCACCTTGCCTGGAGCTCCTATCATGCTAGGGATGCGGGCCCTAATCAGCATTGGCCCTTAGACGTGACAGGGGTTGTCTGCCCTTAATCGGCACAGATCCCCGAGACTCCTTGTTGATCACCTTCAAATCATGCTTGCTATCGTGATTGCCATCACTTTAGGGTGTTTCGTCATGACGAGCCACTTGATCATATCCTTCAAACAACAACAATTATTAGTGCGGCGCATATATTTATCATGATAAAATAATATATAATAGAGATAAGATCTAGAGGGCCCTGAGGTCTAGGCTAAAAGCCTTAAGTGCGGGATGTCTCCCACGGATTTTCATGTGCCCACATGGAATGGGACTTTCGTCTCTCGTGGATCTTCATCTGTCAGCTTGGAGCCTGGCTTGTAACTCCCACGTATCGTTGGACCTCAGCATGACTTTTAGGTCCACACGAACTTTCGTGTGTGAGGAGCTTGGCTTGTATCTCCTGCGGCTCTTCAGATGTCGGTGTGGAGCCGGACTTCTTTGCAAACACGGAGTTGGTTTTCGTAAACCTCAGTGGGTCTCCACCAAGGAGTTGAGTTTTACGGATCAACTTGGAGCTTGGCTCTTAGATTCTAAATATAGGAGCTCAGGCTTTCATGGAGTTAGGCTTTTTAAGACTTCTGCTGGCGCGGAGCTAGACTTTTGGGTCTTTTGCCAGCGCGGAGCTGGGAGGTCCTGCACGCGGAGCTTTGGGTCTTCTTGCCAGCATGGAACTGGGCTTTTAGGTCCCAAGGAGGTGCTTGGATCTTTAGCGGGGAGCTGGACTCTTAGGTTCTGAAGGCGGAGCTCCTAGTCTTCGCTCCAGCGCCAAGCTGGGCTTTTACTTCGTACATATTTCGACACTCTAGCCGATGTCTTCCTGGCCTGTTTAGAATATCCTCCTTTAGGACTTCCCACTATAATGGGAATGGGGGCCCTAGGCAATGGCGGAGCTCCTTTGTTTGAAGATGGTGGAGATGGTTTGTCCTGGTTCGAGGTAGATCCTCTGAATTTTGCTTTGGGACATGGAACGGAACTTTGGCAGCAAACTCCTTTGAGGCGACTGTGCGGACGAACCTCGAGGGCCTTATTAACGTGGGATCTCCCGGCTTGGTCAGGATCTCCTTGGTGTTGTTTCATGACGATATGAGGTTCTGCGAGATCCCAAGGGGAGATCCCAACAGCTCCCAAGCCCAAGGTTGAGGTGGTCTTCCGTGGAAGTGTGAGAGGGCTCTTGGGACAGCGAGCTCCCATCGTGGGGGCCATTAGTTGGTGCGCTCATTTGTTGTGGGGAAGATGGTGGTGGGCATCCCCAAGGTCGGAATGTTGGACCTGCTGATGTATGCGCGGAGGTCCCTTTTCTCCTTCTGAATGGAATTGGGAACTAGCTACAACAGCTGTTGAACTGTCTTGACTTGTGGGCGAAAAGGATCTTCTCATAGAAGCATCTCGGATCTTTTATGGAGCTGATATAGTAGGTCCCTAACAGAAGGACCAGTTTCTTGCCCTTATATTGGAGCTGGTTTGGAGGTCCTCAAAAGCGAACCTTCGTATGCAAAACGGTGCATGGGACTTGGACATTTCGGACTCACGGCTCGCGTCTCTGTTTCCAGCGGAGCTGGTCTTCACAAATCCCTTTTGGTGGTTTTCTTATACCAATGGAGATCTATAGTTATAGGTCCCAATCCAGCAGGTGGATCTTTCGTGCGTCACATGGGTCGAGTGGTTCATCTCGCCCTTCCTTCGTTTCTAGTGTGGAGCTGGTCCCCGAAGATCCCTATTGGATGATTAAGTCTTCTCACGCCAGCGCGGAGCTGGGCTTTTACGTGGAGCTTTCAGGTATTCTAGCAAGCGTGGAGCTGAAAGGTCCCAAATTCGGAGCTTCAGGTCTTCGTGCCAGCACGGAGCTGGGCTTTAGGTCCTGAAGGGGGAGCTTCAGGTCTTCTAGCCAGCGCGGAGCTGGAAGGTCCCAAATTCGGAGCTTCGGATCTTCGTGCCAGCGCGGAGCTGGGCTTTAGGTCCTGAAGGGGGAGCTTCAGGTCTTCTAGCCAGCGCGGGGCTGGAACTCTAAGTCCTTGAGATGCTCAGGCGTATGATTCGTGCTCTGTTGGCCATCGAAGTTCCCAGTGCCTCGCGCTCCCACTATGACAGGGACCTGAGTCCTGACTGGAACTGACCCCCATCTGGAAGAGGTGGACGTCATCTACCTTTAGTCTGCCCAGTTCCTACAGACTCCTTCTCACCCACCTTCAGATCTTGCACTGGGCCATGATCAGTGACCTCCCTCAGATTTTCCTTCATAATGAATCATTCAACTTTATCCTTCGTATGCTCGCGCGGAGCTAGACTCTGATCTCCTGTGGCTCTTCGTACATCAGTATGGGGATTGGCTCCTAGGTTCCACGGATTTTCGCGTGCTAGCGAGGAGCTTGGAGGTCCAGAAGGCGGGGCTTTGGATTTTCTTACCAGCGTGGAGCTGGGAGGTCCCGAAGATGGAGCTTCGGGTCTTCTGACCAGCGGGGAGCTGGGCTCTTAGGTCCCGAAGGGGGAGCTTCGGGTCTTCATCCTTTCCTCCTCTCGGTCAAGGTGGTGCACATGGTATTACATCTCAGGAGCTTCAGTTGCGCTTTGACAGCTCCTATGGGTTGTAGGTCCAAACTCTTCGGCAGAGGGAGTCTTCTTCCCTCAGCTTTTTGCATTTTTGTCTCGTCCCAGTAGAAATAAAGAGAGGAAAAGAAAAATAGAAGACGTTAAGCACAACTCCGCACAACATAGGCAAAATCACTCACGCCTTCAACTCGGAATTTCCCACAGACGGCGCCATTTGATATGGGGCAAACCCAATCAACAAAATTTATAGGTGTGGGAAAAGGAATTTATATAGCCGGTGAATAAATATTGGAAGTTTTTAAGGGCGTAAGGTGCTGTTTTTATGATGGGGACGTAATGGGGACATGTTTGGTACGTTGGGGGGACCTGTCTGAATGTATTTGGAATATGGGGGACCTGCTTGAAGACGTAAACGAAATAACACCAGGATTTACGTGGTTCGGATCTTTGCAGATCCTACGTCCACGGGGGCTCTAAACTGATGTTCACTATACTTGGAAGAATTACATACTCACAACTCACTTTCGCTCATATGTGCTAAAGATCTTGTGGAAGAGAACTATTACAGTGAGAAAGAAAGATTTCTAGGTGTTTTTTGTGTGTGAGAAAGTGTTAGAATAATAATCGTTGTTATGAGAAATGGCTAAGTCCCTCCTTTTATAGCAGCTCCCAACGACCTTCCCAAGTAATATCCCAGGATTTCCGGGGGACGTACCACCTAGGGTGCTTAGGAAAGATGACTGACTGAGTGATGGCATGACTTCTGTGACAGTTGCAGTGAGGTGCTCAGTGATATCTCCCTGTTATAAGGCGACACGCGTCCCTGCCACTGCCCTTCTTCCTTTTCACTGTTCCTGCGCATTTATACACAACGGTTCCTTTTCTTTTGTCCGGTCAAGACTTGTGCCCGTCAGATCCCTGCAGGTCCTTCTTCCTAGGCTTGTACTTCACTATGGGCCCTTCTTCTTTTTGGGCTTTGTTGGGCCTCTCTTTATTCTTTGTTTTTCTCGGCCCATCTTAGTTGAGTCCACATCATCATTATTATTATTTCCCGGCATCGGGGGAAAGCTATAGTATGTATAATGTGATGAGAAAGGTCGCCTAAGCATTTGATTAGTGGATCCATAAAAAAAAAAATGGCACAAAGATGGGAACTAAATACTCATTCCTTGGATCTTGAAGCTGGGCATTACTATTACATCCTTAAATCTCTCGGCTGTAACTTATTAAAATACGCATACTCATTCCTTGGATCTTGAAGCTGGGCTATTATACTCAATACACTCATGTCTGAAATTTCATTATATTTGCGCAGTAAAGTAATAACAAAGATCGAAAAACACGTAGAGCAGAAGAGGTTGAAACTACACTACTACTATCTTCAGTAAATAAGCATGAACTGGACACAGATTTTTCCTGCCCTCATAAATTACATCAAGAATAACAACACACTTATGCTACATATATAAACATAAATTTATAGTATGATTTCACAATCCCCCCAAAAAAGAAAAAATTCTCAATGGTTCCAAGATCCGCGCCGACTTTTCAGAAGAGACGCATAGAGAAGTTCGTTCCACGTATCGGGCATGCCGGGCAGACACCAATGGCTGCAATCTTGGGCGTGAATTTCCCCCTTTTCATAGCTCCTCGGCCTATAAACCGAAGGGTGACCGTCCTTTCTATAATCCGTGAGTAGACTGATGTTCAAATAAGCGACCTGCGTTTTCATTTCCTTGAGTACGCGCTCGAATATCTTCATCTTCGTAGGGTACTTTGCCAAGTGAGCCTCGTCGAAGATTGGCTGAGTTTCGTTGCTGCACTGACCTCCCAAGTTCCACGGCCCGCCCCTGCATATCGACCCGAGCCGACCCAACCCATTTCATGACATCCTTTCGCAATAACAAAGTCTCTGACGTGAAATTTGTACCTGAAATGTGTGACGGAGTATCCGCGAAATACGACGAGTGTTTTCTCAGCGTCGATGTTTTGATCGACCCATTTGGCCCAAGTGAGGAGAGCCCTTTCGTACGCTTCCATGACTTTGAGCCTCGGGTGGACAAAGTTGCCTTCTTGGTAATAATCTTCGCTGTGAGATTCGGACGGAAACGACGATCTTGAAAAGAATCTGATAGCAACGTTAAAAAAAAAAAAGAGAAAAAAAAAAAATCAACTTACCCGCGGGAGGTTTTCTCGTGGGTCCACCAGTGGCCCGTGTTGAATACGATGACGTCAGCGTCGCGGTACATGGAAGTCGTTCGGTCCATTGCGTCCAGCCTCAGCGTCTCCAAAGTCGCGTTTTTTCTTTCGAGCGACGATTCCATTACGAGGAAAGGAGAGCTGACGAAGTCGACCGTGCAGTTGTAGTCCTAACATACGCGCAAACAAACGGCGAAAAAAGAAGTTGATCATAGCGCGTTTAAGACGACGAACGACGACTGTAATAACATTTTTCCATGGCTCGAATCTGAAGGCGTAGAATCCCTTCTTCTTGAATTCGTGCCTCCCCGAAATCTCGTACACTCGGGTTTTGTCTTCGACGCCGTGGCGAAGAGCGCAGACGAGGGATTCCCACATGTTCCTGTTGAGCGAATCGCCGACGAAGACTAGCTTTTGTCCGCTCAGTCGCCTCAGAAAATCAGTCGCGTTGAACCTGGGACATTAATTCATTACATTACGGAAGATGTTATAACTCAAGCTAAGCCCATGTAAGGACGATTCGAAGCAGAAGATTGCTAATATGGCATTTTTTTTTTACTTACCTAGGAATATTGCAATGGTAAGGCTGCCATTTCCACTTCACATATTCGCTGTCTGGCCTTCCGTTGAGGCGACAATCGAAGTCTTTATCGATGTAAGGACACGATCGGGGAGGGTAATATGGTAATGTATCGTCCCTCACCCATCTTCCATTGAATATATCGCATTCTTCGTAGGGTATTTTATCAGAATCCAAGTGCCCTCTTGCATATCTATCCAATGAACTTCCATTCGTCGAATTTGCAGCAGAATTCCCAAAATGGGCAGCAGAAGCCAATTCGACACTTTCGTTCGACAGGGCACCTTCCAAAATGTCATCTTTCCGACCAGAAATCGGTAAATCTGAAGTTTTACCAGTCTGAACATTGTTCCCATTAGTATCATTACAGTTAGTCAAAGCACTAACACTGTTAGGAGAAGACGAAAAGGCAGCAGAGAAAGACCACGGACGAAGCGAACGATTATTACCGAAGCCGCTCAACCCTTTTAGCAACGGATTAAACGAACCCCTTGAGGACGTGTTGAACAACACTGCGCTTAAGACGATGAAAGACAAGACAATTCCCAAGCCAACCGTAGAAACTGCCGTCCTCCTCGTGGATGACAACGGTTGATCCGAGAATGTGAGTTTTCTGAAGAACACGGATGCTGACGTATGCGTAAAGCTCACCATTTATTCCCCCCTTTTTCCGGTGGAAAGTCCGGCGAATATGGTACAACTTGCGAATGTAGTTTGCGGCAAGACAGCAGAGAAGTTTGTGAAGCTTTTTTTGCAAAAAGATATGAGTCGTTCTTCTCCTTGGATGGGTCTTCTTCGGTCCGAGATTTGAGTTGAGATAATTACCATGTAAAAGGTGAAGATCATCCGATTTAGTGCTTAGGAACACGCATTAAAGTGGTGAATCGGTGATTACAGTCGATAATTATGACGATTAGATTGGTAGCAAAATAAAAAGGTAGAGAGGGAAAGGAAAGATCGTAAAGTGACCACAATGCCCCTACTTTTCAGAAAGGAATAATCCATCGTAAAAAGCGAGTATGAGCATTTTCGTCATCCCAGCTCTAGCGCCGACGCTAGTCCCAAAAATCGACACGTGTCCTTAAACGGCAAATCAACGTAACCTCGTACGGACACGTGAAAGTAGCGTAGCACTATCGGAGATTCTAGTCAAAAACTAAACCAATGAATTCGTGCCACGATCCCAAATAGCTACGACACTTCTTTGACTTCTGCTAAATTGTACGTTAGACCAACCAACACACCATTTTAATTACATTACATGATTCATCATAACCATAGAAGTAAGAATTATGATAATTTGGTACACCAAGCATCGATTGTACATGCCAAAACTAAACCAAGCTTAACAAAGAAGTTTGTGTGTACTTGGCACACACACACACACATTAGGCCTCCTTTCACCTTTCATTTTCTCTACAAACAAAAAACTTATACATACATAATTCCAAAACGGGTCGAAAAAATCGGGTCAAATACTACCTCGGCCCAGAAAGCTCCATCGCCTCGATAACAACCGATGACTCGTCGATGTAATCCGAATACCTCTGCAACGGCGGCGGGCCCAGTAACCCTTCGCGTCGAACCCTATCCGACTCGACCTTCTGCGACTGCTCCCACTTCTCCGCCAAGCCGTCCCCTTCGAGCATCCTAAGCACCTCCGACATCCTCGGACGGCTCGACGGGCTAAACTTGGTGCACAGGAGCGAAACCTTAACCATCTCCTCGAGCTCGAGAACATCGTACTCCCCCCTCAAATCCCGATCCACCATGAGCCCGAGCTTCCCCTCCCCGTGCAGCCGCCCCACCCAGTCGAGGACAACCCCGTCCCGACCCGCCCGCCCGAAGTCGACCGCCTTCTCGCCCGTGACGAGCTCGAGGAGCAGCACGCCGAACCCGAACACGTCGGTCTTCTCGGACGACTGGCCGGTCGAGAGGTACTCGGGGGCTATGTGGCCCACCGTGCCCCTCACGGCGGTGGTCACGTGCGAGTCGCGGTGGTCGAGGAGCTTTGCGAGCCCGAAGTCACCGACCACCGCCTCGAAGTCCTCGTCGAGGAGTATGTTGGCCGCCTTCACGTCCCTGTGTATGACCTTCGGGTCGCACTGCTCGTGGAGGTAGACGAGGCCGCGGGCCGTCCCCACCGCGATCTTCTTTCGCCTCGCCCAGTCTAGTATTGGCCTTCCGTGGATATGATCTGCGGGGAAAAAAAGACGAGCTATGATCACTTCACCGAAAAGCTTTCAATTTCTAATATTTTATACATTTCCAGCGACGTGATTTAGGGGGAGTGTGGAACAATAACATTCAGAATTAAGCAACGCGCCAGAACCTTAGATTTTGTGCCGAAACTGCTTGATTTTGAATATTACTACTATCAGCTAATGCACTCCCTAAATTTGGGAGAACCCTACAATTATACGTCGGACCGTGGGGCAGAATCAAGGATTCCGGTGTATAATCTTCCTAAATTGCTTACTTCTGAAACTTATTATCCCCATAATGATCATTGTCCCTATAATGATTAAACTACAGAACTAGAAAAATACTGAAGCCTTTATGTATTATATTTCCAACACTGCTGCTACCTTTGAGCCTAGAGGCGACGCTGCCGTTGGGCATGTAAGGATAGATGAGTAGCCTCTCGTTCTCGGTGGAGCAAAACCCCCATAGGCGTAGGAGGTTACGGTGGACGGCCAAGCTGATGAGCTCGACTTCGGTCTGAAACTGAGTCTCCCCGCCCAGGGTATTAAAGTCTTTTAGCCTCTTGACCGCCACGGTGGCGCCGTTGCTAAGCCGGCCCTTGTACACGATACCGAAACCTCCCTTCCCTAATATGTTCTTGGAGTTGAAGTGGTCGGTCGCCGCTCTGAGTTCCTTGAAAGTGTACCTCCTCAGATGGCCCAGTCGAACCTCGGGATCGTATTGGTCTGCGTAATGAAAAAGGATGCGTAAGAAATCGACGTTATTTTGTCTTTTGAGAGAATCGCTCACCGTTGACGTCGTAGAAGATCTGCTTATTGAGCCTATATCGCCACCAAACGAATAGCCCGGCTACGGATATTAGCGTAAAAGCGCCGCCGAAGCTCGCGCCGAAGGCGATGGCGATGTGGTGCTTTGATTCGGCTTGCGAATGCTCTGTTGAGGTGAATCGTTTTTTCAAGCGCAGATGTTCGATGAATTAAAGAATAGGACGACTGATTGATACACTTGCCTTTCGCGTCGTCGGGGGGAAAGGATAATGGCTCGGGAAATACGTCGGAGCAATTGTTCTGCGAAGCTTGCCCGCAGATTAAAGGGTTTCCGAATATTCTGAAATTGGAAATTTGCGTTAATTCGTCATTAAAAAAAAAAAAAAGAGAGAGGCTAAAACTGCTACGATGCCTATGTGATTAAGGGCAGCCATAGATAGCTCACTTGAATGTCCTTGCAGAAACTTTCGGTAATGGACCGCTGAGATTGTTGAAAGATAGATCTCTGCAAACAAACAAACAAACCATCGTTCAAGAAAGGACATAAGGATATACTAAACTAGCAAATCGTCTTCGAACATAAAACTAGGATAAAATAAGGGAGGGCTTACACGAGGGTTAGGCTATCGATTTTGGAGAGAGATTCTGGGATAGTCCCGACGAGGCTGTTGTTGTTTAACCGTCTGCAGAAACACACCATAATTCAACCAAAGCGAAAAAAGAGAAAAACAAAAGAAAGATGGGCTAATTTGTATTGAAAAACTCACAGGTAATTCAAGGCGTGGAGATCTCCCAAGGATTGTGGTATATCGCCGGTTATCTTGTTGTTAGAGAGATCGATCGCCTGAAGCCTTTCTAACTTACCAATGATTTCTGGGATCGAGCCCGATATTCCATTGTTTTGCAGCAACCTACGAATAAATGCAGAAACTTATTATATCGAAATGAGTTGCGAGGAAATGATGTGAGATGAATAATGACTTACACTGACTGCAAGTAACTGAGGTTCCCAATTGCAGGTGATAAAATGCCAGACAAGCCCAGGCTGGGTAACCCTCTGATGGAATGGAAGCCAAGACAACTTTTTTTTTTAACATTTTTGTTCAAGGATGTAAAAAACAGACAATTGTTTGTAGTAATTTTCGACGGTAAGAAGAGGGAACTCACAAGGCAGAAACAAATCCATCAGTACAAGTGATCATCCCCCAACTACAAGGATCTACAGAATTAGCATCCCAATTCTCCAGGACATTGTACGGATCATGGAAATCATTCTTTATAGCAATCAATGCAACAACTGCAGGGAATTTTGAGGAGAAGAGTATCTAACATTGATATGGATATGAAAGATGAACATGAGCTGAGCAAAAAATAATAATAAATGTATTTACCTTCATAATTAACACCAGAAGGAGATAGAGTTGAGTAACAACACTCCACCATAGTAGCCAAAACCACCAATGTAATTTCCCAAAGCTGAGACCTTTTCCTTTCCATATTCAGAGGATGACAAAAGAAGAAGCTCACACACACTTGTCAGCACCTCAACCTAATTCTCATTACCTTCAAAGCAGAATCTTCAGTTCATAGGGACCCTTTTTCTTACCATTATCTTCACACCTAAAATCAATGTTCACCTTTTTCCACTTATGCCCTCAGTTCAAATTTTTCTTTACGTAAGCCTCCTTAGACAAACTTCACAGAGAGAAAGACAGCCAAATAACAACTCCCCAGATGATAAAGCTTGCAGCTTTTGTCGAAACCAAACAGCCTTAGCTCAAAATCGAAGCTCTGTAACACATTTAAGTGGAACCCAAGAAAGAAAGAATATGTTTCCTTGAAGAGGCAAGAAACAGAGCATAGGACCTGGGATTGCTGAGGAACCTTGAGATCTGAGTCAAACAGTGCTAGTGTGTGAATTTTGTGTTCGTTTTTTCTGCAACTGATCCACACAAATTCTGTTTGCCCTCAGCTAATGGCTTTACCTGGAACTAGCATAGCAACACACTTTATCCGAATACCGCTATCAAGATAAACTAGAAAGAAACTGTTTTTTATCTCTCACGAGATATAATTTACACATTCGGTTTACTAGAAAGAAAGAAACAAACAAGTGACCATAAGGTTCATATGCACACAAGGCCAAAGAATCACAGATGCAGATGTGGACAGCCTTGCGAATTTGAAAAATAATAAAAAGAGTCTCTTTTTTTTTCCTTTCTTTTAATTTATAAAGGTTTTGTATTTTTGGGGAAGCAAAAAATTTGCTTTATATTCAGTGATTTGGACTTGAAGGGATGTGCGTCTGATTGATTCAGATAGAACATTACAATCGTATTTCTTACAGCGAAGAAAGAAATGGGAAAGGAAATTATAATGTTTCAGGGAAAAAGTTCTCTTTTTGTGGCAGATCACGTGCTTGATTTGTCCTAATCTCTGTTGGCTTTCGAACTTGTATAAATTTCGGTTTTTTATTATTTTTAGTTTTAAATATTATTCTGCTACACTTCATTTAATTCAAGATGATTGCCTTGTTAAGATCTATTACAGTAATTGAATTAATTGCGAGACATATTATTGCAAGTTTCATTTTTATTTTATTTTATTAACGTTACCCACGAAGTATGAGGAAAAGAAAAACAGGTATGGGACATCAATCATTTTCAGTGTTTGTTGTTTATGGTTGGTGAGGGTTAGTTAGATCGATTCCTGTTTCATATAGTTAGTAATTAAGATAAGAAAACAAATATACGTGTGATGCTAAGAGTAGGTATCGAATAGATTAGTTCACTAAAATTTTATTTAATTAAGAATTTCAATCAAGATAATTACATTACAATTTACATAGGATAGAGTATAGACCAAGGAAAAGGGCAAAAGAATAATTACGATATCTATGGAGCTGTGCTCTAACATGCGCTGGCATGCACACTGATGATGCTACAGTATTGCTACAGTTTTACAGAGCAGAGTCACTTATAATCTTGATTTTTGTCATGATTGATGAGTTATTATGATGTTACAACCAACTTAATGATAATGATGATGAATTGTTTTAAATTGATTATTGTATCATCTCAACTCAAGTCCACCAAATCAAAGAAAAAAATCATGGTTGCCTAGATGATAATATGACATCGTTTATGCAAAATGAAAAGAAAAAAGAAAAGGGTAATTTTGGAAATTAATGGTCAATAAATAACATTGTATGAAAAAGAATAAATTACTCAACTCCATAATGTTGCAGAAAATGCCTTGTTAACATGCAAACTCGTGAAACCCCATGTCCAAGGGTATTTTTGTCGCATTGGAAAAGCTGAATATATTCTCTAGTCTACACATGCTGATATACTTATTTAACTTCAATGATTAAATAATATTAAAACGTTATGTCCCTTAATCATTTCAAACTAGATTTACTTTGATTGGTAAAAATTCCTATTCCATCTCCCGAGATTAATTATTTGGGTCCTACTATTAACACCCCCCTTGGGATTAAAAATGCTATTCACACCCCCTTAGTAATTAATACTTTCCATTTTATTTATTCAAAATAACATGAAATTTGTAAAAGTTTTTTATTTTAATTTTTTCCTCTTGAATTCAACAAAAATAATTTTATTAATTAATTTATTCTTTTTTAACACATTGCCTCTAATATATTATTTTTAAATTACTACTTCTACAATTAATTTAAAAAGTAATAATATTAAATTTACAATCATTATTAACTTATAATAAATAAGCACATAACATTACATATCTTATTAACCTCTAAAAAAATTATTGAAAGACATTATATATATTTTAGTCAATACATTTAAATACATAGCAGATCAGTATTATAATGACAAACAAAAATTATTATATTTATGTATAGTTTGCAGAATTAAAATATTATATATATTTATGAGAAGTTTTAATATTATTCGTTGGAAAAAAAAGAAGTTAGTAATAGTTTAATATCTTTTTTAAGTTGTATGAATATGTGCAAACTAATAAAAAAATTAGTCAAATTAGTCAATTAATAAGGTTTTTTTTTAGTTTCGTTCAAATCTGTTATGTTATTTTAAAAAAATCTGTTTATGTTGTATGTATTAAATATGTGAGAGAAAATAACTAATTTAAACATGAAAAATTACCTTATGTAACATGGTTAATAAATATGGGGGGTGTATTTAGTAAATAGGGGGGTGTGAATAGAATTACCCTAATTATTTATCTATTATGGGGTATATCTTGGCATTACAAATATAGCATTTTCTTTGGAACTTATCTAAGACTGTTATTGAGCAATGAGCATTAAAGATTATTGCATCCCTATAATGGCATATATATTTAGAGTGCTATGTGTGTAGTATGACGTATATATATATATATATATATATATATATATATATATATATATATATTAAGATTCAGGACCCAAAAGTGATTAAAAGTAGTTTTCAGGACCTTTAAGAAAAAATTTTAATTTAAAGGACCCAATTTTTCGTAAATTTAAAGATAAGGACCAACTGTTATAAAAGTATATAATCTGTTATCGGATGATCGTTTTCAGTTATTTTCATAACAATGAACTGTTACTGAGGAACAATTAATTGTTACTAAAGACCAATAAATTGTTACTGAATAATCGAGTCCTAAAAACTAATGTTTTTCCTGACAGGGCCTGAACTAAAATTTCAGACCCTGACAGGGGACTGAACGAAAATTTCCCCTATATATATTGGTGATAGGCCATGCAGTTCACTTCATGATGGAGATCTATTTATATACGTTTTAGACAATTATTTTCATTTGTAATGATTGTATAACATCAATTATTATTATTATTTATTACAACTTAATTAAATAAAGAATATATAGTCTAAAGATATATTATTTGGGGCCCATGTCCATTTCATGTCGGAGCCCAATATCACAAAAACTGATCGATGTGTAAGGCAAAACTTCATTGACAAACTATAACGTGTTGGGACGTGTTTGGATTGGAGCAAAGTGACGACTCGACAATTTTTAGTTTTTCGTTAAATATTTAAAGAAAAGTTAAGGTACCAAACAATGCTTTACCCCTTATTTGATTCCGTAATATCGTAGCATTTTAAGTTGAAAGTTAATGCAATTAAGTGACTTTCTTCCACTATAAAACGAACTCATCGTAGCCAAAGGCCAAGGCTTGCTAGAGCTTTACCTTACCCTAGATTCTCCATTTATTTTATTTAATTTAAAATGTAGCTGTTAGTAAATTAGTAACATATACATATATTATTACTAAGGTGCAATGAGTTTGTTGGCGTGGCAGCGGACCCGATCGAGTAACACCGCGGCTAATATTTGAGTAATTAAAGATAAAATGTGGACACAGAGATTTAACGTGGAAAACCCCCAAACAAATCGGGGTAAAAACCACGGGCAAGGAAGAAGAATCCACTATAGAGGAATAATATAGGAGTTACAACCTCTCAATCTATAAAGGAGAAAACCCTCAACCTCTCTCTTTATAGTCGGAGAAAATACCGACAAACTCTCTATTTTTTATTCTCTCCTCTCTATTAATTTCTTCTGTGTGGGATTTTTTATCTGAGCCTTCGTAGCCTATTTATAGGCAACATATGTCATGTGGACAAGGTATATGAAAATCAACGGCACATCAAAAAGGAAAACGGCTTCTTTGATTATTCAATAACCCATTTGCGTTTCTTTTCCTTCTTTGACCATTCAATAAAGCCGTGTAGCAGCCCTGTTTGACCCTACTATGTCGACAATCTCCCACTTGAAGATTTGATTGAGGATCAATCGGATCTTCACACCATTCTTTCTCCCTTGCCATTCATGTTGCTTACGTCTCCGCTAGGCCACTTGAGGAACGACACCAAACGAACTTGTCAGTGTTGACCGCCTTCGTCAAGAAATCTGCTAGGTTGTCTTTCGTATGAATTTTCTGCATATCTACCGTGCCCTCTTCCACTTTCTCACGAACGAAGTGATACTGGACTCGTATGTGCTTTGACCTGGAATGAAAAGCTGGATTCCTTGCGAGATGCAAGGCACTCTGACTGTCACAGAACAGAGGAATATTTTCATGTTCGTGCCCGAGTTCCTCCATGATCATTTTCAACCATACCGCCTCTTTACTTGCCTGCGTAGCTGCAACATATTCTGCTTCAGTTGTTGACGTCGCGACAACGGAGTGAAGCTTCGATACCCAGCTTACGGCTCCACCAGTAAGAGTGAACACATATCCCGTGGTAGATTTGCTCTTATCAAGATCACCTGCATAATCAGAGTCAACGTACCCTCTGACAGTAAAGTCAGCTCCTCCGTAACATAATGCAACATCCGAGGTTCCTCTGATATATCGTAGGATCCTCTTCACCGCGCTCCAATGCTCTTTGCCCGGATTCGCCATGTACCGACTTACTACTCCCACTGCATGGGCAATGTCTGGCCGTGTACAAATCATCGCGAACATAAGACTTCCCACCGCTGATGCATACGGTACTCGAGACATCTCCATCCTCCCTTCTTCACTGCTAGGACTCATACTTGAGGATAATTTGAAATTAACAAGAAGTGGGGTAGAAATTGGCTTACAATCTTGCATATTGAAGCGTCGCAAGACCTTCCTCAGATAATTCTTCTGCGAAAGCCAAATCTTCTTGTTATTTCTGTCTCGGTAAATTTGCATTCCTAGAATCTTGTTTGCTGGTCCCAAGTCCTTCATTTCAAATTCCCTAGCCAACTGTGCCTTGAGTTCTTCAACACGATCTTTGTTGGGGCTGCTACCAACATGTCGTCAACATACAACAGTAATATGATAAAATCATTTTCACCAAACCTCTTGAAATATGCACAAGGGTCTGCATTTAATCTGTTGTATCCAAGGCTCATGATGAAGGAATCAAATCTCTTATACCAACACCTCGGCGCCTGTTTGAGACCGTATAGAGATTTGTTCAACCTACAAACCAAGTTCCGTTTTTCTTTGTCTTCAAAACCTTCCGGCTGGAGCATATAAATCTCTTCTTCAAGATCTCCATGAAGAAAAGCTGTCTTCACATCTAGTTGCTCTAGATGTAGGTCGAATGTAGCACACATCGCCAGGAGTACCCGAACTGTCGTCAGTCGAACCACAGGTGAGAATATCTCGTTGAAGTCAATGCCTTCCTTCTGAGCGTAGCCTTTAACCACCAGTCGTGCACGAAACCGCTCCACTTGATCGTCGCTATTCCGCTTGATCTTAAAGACCCATTTATTGCCGATTGCCTTTCTTCCTGAGGTAGTGGCACCAACTCCCAAGTCTTATTTTTCCGTAGAGCTTCCATTTCTTCTTGCATTGCCGCCAACCACTGATCTGCATCTGAACTGTTCAGTGCTTCTTGAAGAGTTGATGGCTCTCCGTCATCAGTTAGAAGACAATATGCAACGTTGCTGTCCATATCGTAATCTTCATGCCAGGATGGTGCAGCTCTTTTGCGTGTGCCCCTCCTAAGTTCTGGCTCTGAAGATTCGCTTGGCCCTTCCTCGTGCTCCGGTGCTGCTTCAGAAGAATCTTGTTCGATAGACTTCCCTTCCACCTGAATCGTCGTAGTTTCTGAGCGTTCCTTTGTAGTGCTATCATTTTCTTCGATTAGTTTATCTTCTAAGAAGATAACCTCCCTGCTGATGACAACCTTGTGGGCAGTGGGATCCCACAGGCGATACCCCTTCACACCATCAGCATACCCCAAGAACAAACACTTTCTGGACTTCGGATCCAGCTTCGTAGTTTCTTGGGCGTTGTACATCACGTACACAGGACTTCCAAATACATGGAGTTTGGAATAATCCGCTGGCTTTCCGGTCCACATCTCCATCGGCGTCTTCTGATCAATTGCCGTTGAAGGCGATCGATTGATCACGTAGCAGGCGGTGTTGACTGCTTCTGCCCAGTATGATTTATCCAGACCTGCAGCTCCCAACATGGCTATTGTTCTTTCCAACAGAGTCCTGTTCATCCGCTCCGCCACTCCATTTTGTTGTGGAGTATACGCCGTAGTGAAATGCCTTTTGATGCCTTCTCTTTTGCAAAAGCTATCAAATTCCCTGCCAGTATATTCACCTCCATTATCCGTCCTCAAACACTTGATCTTCTTTCCTGTATCAAGTTCGACTCGAGCCTTGAAATTCTTGAAGGTTGCAAACACATCTCCCTTACTCTTGATGATATACACCCAACATCTCCTGGAGTAATCGTCGATGAAAGACACGAAGTACTTCCCTCCTCCTCGGGATGAAACTGGTGACTGCCATACATCAGAGTGAACCAATTCTAGAATATTGTTGCTTCTAGAATTCGATGTGTTGAATTGTAGCCTATGCTGCTTGTTTGCTACGCAATGCTCACAGAACGGTAGTGGCACCTTAGTGAGACCCGGAAGTAGATTCTGGCCCGCAAGAATTTTCATGCCTTGTTCTGACATATGGCCAAGCTTCTGATGCCACATCATAGTAGATCTTTCGCTTGAACCTCCTGAAGCCACAGATGCTTCCCCGTCTTGCACCGTCTCTCCCAACAGCGTATACAGATTTGCAGCAACCTTTTCACCTTTCATTACTACAAGTGCTCCTCGGAATATCTTCATTATTCCTTTCCGAACTTTGATTTCACAGCCAAGATCATCGAGCTGTCCCACAGATAATAAATTCTTCTTGAGACCTTCCACGTGTCGCACTCCTTGAATAGTGCGAACTGTACCGTCGTGCAACTTCAACCTCACGGTTCCAACGCCTACGATTTTTAAGGCATTATCTTCGCAACTGTACACAGATCCTCCTACGATAGGTTCGTAGTGGTTGAACCAGTCTCTTCGAGAGGTCATATGATAAGTTGCGCCCGAGTCAAGAAGCCATATTTCATCGTATGCCTTCCTGCTCTCCGTTGAGATAGCTGCTTCGCTACACAATACGTCTCCACCTGATGCGTTTGCCAGATTTCCTTGAGGATTGGAATTCTTCAGGCTCCAACAATCCTTCTTCAAGTGACCCTTCTTTCCACAATGGTAGCATTTCATATCCTTCTTCTTACTTCTTGATTTTCCCCTGCCTTGAATGTGACTCCCACTTGAACCACGTTCCGTTGACCTCCCTCTCATCACCGTCAAAGCTTCGACTTGTTGAGCGCCGGCTTGCTGGTCCTCCTTGTTCTTTCGCCGATTTTCTTCTTCGAGAATAGCAGCAGCTAGGTTATTGAAGACCAGAACTTTCGCGTTGTTCGTCAAGTTGATGATGAGTTGATCATACGAATCAGGCAGACTTTGAAGTAGAATTTCCGCACGTTCTTTATCCTCTGTTTTATACCCCAACGATGTTAGTTGGGAAAACAGAGTATTTAAGACGTTGAGATGCTCCGTCACCGAAGTAGATTCAGACATTCTCAAGGTGAACAATTTTCTCTTCAAGAAAATTTGTTGTGTAACGACGTCGGCTCGTACAGATTTGTTAGATGGTCCCAAATCTCCTTTGCCGTTTTCTTTTCTTCGACGCTGGACAATATCTCATCTGCTAGTGCCAGATGGAGATTTGCGACAGCGCTCCCGTCCATCTCGTTCCATTTCTTGTCGTCTGTCACTGTAGCTGGTTTTCCATCGATAGCCTCCAGACAGCCGTCCTTTCGCAAGATCGCCTTTATCTTTAATTTCCACAGTGAGAAATTTCTCCCGTTGAACTTTTCAATATCGAATTTCGCCGCCATAATTTCTGCTCAGTCGTGAGCGATACCTCCGACGGGGTTGCAGCAGATAATTATTGAACTCGTACCGGCTTTATCGTTACCGTAACAAAGGCAATATAATATCTATTATTTTCTGATGTGGAAGATCCACGTTAGTGGCAACCACAGAGCATACGATAAATAGATATATAAAACCTAAGCTAGGCTCTGATACCAATGTTGGCGTGGCAGCGGACCCGATCGAGTAACACCGCGGCTAATATTTGAGTAATTAAAGATAAAATGTGGACACAGAGATTTAACGTGGAAACCCCCAAACAAATCGGGGTAAAAACCACGGGCAAGGAAGAAGAATCCACTATAGAGGAATAATATAGGAGTTACAACCTCTCAATCTATAAAGGAGAAACCCTCAACCTCTCTCTTTATAGTCGGAGAAAATACCGACAAACTCTCTATTTTTTATTCTCTCCTCTCTATTAATTTTCTTCTGTGTGGGATTTTTTATCTGAGCCTTCGTAGCCTATTTATAGGCAACATATGTCATGTGGACAAGGTATATGAAAATCAACGGCACATCAAAAAGGAAAACGGCTTCTTTGATTATTCAATAACCCATTTGCGTTTCTTTTCCTTCTTTGACCATTCAATAAAGCCGTGTAGCAGCCCTGTTTGACCCTACTATGTCGACAGAGTTGGCAATTAGAACTTCAGTAATGAATTCATTACCTTTTTAAATTATAGAAAAATCACCCAATATTGGCAAATTAAGGTTTTCTCCGCGGACAAAAATAAATAAAATCGGACGATTATTTTTCATCATCGGTTCATTCCTCCGTCTTCACTCTTCAGAGATTGTGCATGCAATCCGTAATCACGAGGTGGTTTGATTTTTTTTCTTTTACAGCTAAAATTTATCCTCTCTCTCTGTTTTTTTTCCTTTTGTATAGCTTTAAGGATATATCGATATGGACGCAGTGAAGATGGAGGAGTTGAAAATCCAGCTGAATCGCTTGTACGATGAAGCGAGACAATACGCTGATAAAATCTCGCCTACGCAGCTGTGCGCGGCGATTGGAGTAGTCGTACTCACAGTTCTTTTGTTCTTAATCAGTAAGTTCTGTGTTCGAAAATCCTAGATTTCGTTGATTTAGGGGAATGTTTTTTGTTCTTGGAGGTTGCTTCTTGTACATTGTGACGTTAGGTTTAGCTCGTACTTGTAGTTGCTGCTCCGAGATCTGCATTCCCCGTGCTTTTCCTCTCAATAACATCTGAATTTCCATCTTACGTTGTAGTTCGTTTTTTCAAGCATAGGACGTCGAGTACCATTTTACTAATGGGGCTTGGTGGATGTGGAAAGACCCTTCTTTTTTATCAGGTATAAGCATCAGATGATGGTTTGAATGGAGAAATTGTGGAGAAATTAATTCCTTGGTCGTTGATATTTTTTATCAAGTAATCGTCGGTTTTCTATCTTAGCTTCGAGACGGCTCCTCTCAGCAGGGTACCATAACATCTATGGAAGCCAATGAAGAAACATTTATATTGCACTCTGAGATAGATAAGGTAATGCACCATGTAGCATGCATTTTTCAATACAATGAGAATATAAGTGATATCATTCACGTGGGTGAGGGCCAAACATTCGTGTAAATCCCAGAAAGACATCAATGTGATAGATTTCCTTCGTATAAATCCCAGAAAGGAAAATTAAAGCCTGTTCATGTTGTTGACGTTCCTAGCATTCAAGACTCCGTCCTAAACTAGACGAGTATTTGCCTCAAGCAGCTGGGATAGTGTTTGTGGTGGATGCTGTAGACTTTCTACCAAACGTCCGCGCTGCTTCTGAGTATGTAATGCAACGCTCTTGATTCAAACACAGACGTGCACGTAAACGTTTGTGAAAGATGTAGCTTCATACTTCATCTCTATTTTCTACCATCTCATGCCAAATCTTGCTCTCTTTTCCGTAGGTACCTTTATGACATCTTGACTAAGGCTATTGTTGTCAAAAAGAAGATATCTGTTCTACTTTTGTGCAATAAGGTGGATAAAGTTACAGCACATACAAAGGACTTCATCAGGAAACAACTGGAGAAGGAACTGTAAGTAGCTTTCTTTATAATCCTTTTAGATGGGTCACCGTATGCTTTTTTTTTTCATGCTGATTTGTTCTGTACTCTTTTTCATGGGTTATTTCTCTTTTTCAGTGACAAGCTTCGTGCATCAAGAACTGCAGTATCTTCTGCAGATATCACTAATGAGCATACCTTAGGTGTTCCTGGAAAATCATTTGCATTCTCTCATTGCCATAACAAAGTTACTGTTGCTGAAGCATCAGGTTTAACAGGTGATATCTCACATTTGGAACAGTTCATTAGAGAAAATGTCAAGTCATAGAAGCTTATAATTCCCTACCCTCATCTATCGGGATCGGCCATGGAAAAAATACTAACCAATTAGTTTGTCAAAGCAGCAAATTTTTTTGACGTGTATTCATTTGACTCCTCGGATTTCGCCATTCTCGTACTTGTGAATGAGAAATTTAGGGTTGTTTATAACCATTTCAAGTGTTTTCTTATGGTTATATGGCATTTTCTACTGCTATAGAAGTTACAATCATCAAGTCCTCGGCCATCTAACAGATTCATACACAAGAATATCAATCTCCTTCTACCACGTTGAAGAAGCTATGTAGGATATTCATACATTGTCGATCCATTTCCAATGGTAAGGAGCGTCTAATCTTATTACCTCGATAAATATCGTCGCTTTATGCGGTATACGATATAAAATACTCCAAAACATGGAAGATGCATTATGCCAACAGCCAAATACCTGAGAAATTCGAAAAAATAAACAAATTTTTTCGATCGCCTCACCGTGTTTTTCCTATTGAATTGTTCCTCAGACAGAAACAGCGACTAAGAACAAGATATAATGATGGTGCGTACCATAAAGGAGCATATGGAGACGATAGGTCAATAAAAGCATAAGGCCAGCTGTTGCAGTAAGGAAATATGCATTCTTTTTGAGTATTGCCTTGATATAAATGAATGGTTTTAGGGAGAAAGCAATTAAGAAAGTTACCTTAGTGATACAAAGCCATGGATGATCCACTGGAAAATCACATACGTACAAGTCCATAGAGCAAAGTACGCCAACCGAAAGAAGGGAAATCGCTGAAACGAGTTGTTTAAGCATTTTATCGATGATTCAGAAAGAAGTCCTACGAAAAAAATAATAGAAATTCCACGAGGAGGATTGCATACGAGTTTATTCAGAATTGCATCGCCAAGAAGGAGAAGGGCGTTGACCGAATGCATACAAACAACCAGCTGTAAAATTGTGAGATGAACTTGGAAGATGATGGCTTAGCTAATATAAATTATGCCGAATTCAAATACAACAGAAAAGATTAACAAACTTACATAATCCAATCTGTAATGCTTCGAAGTGAACGGGTATATGACCAGCCAATAGACGATATCAGTTAGTGTCACGGCTCCAGCACAAATCTACAAAACATCGATTAAGATTAACAGTTGAAATCTGATATTCGTAATGACTTTTTTGAATCAATAGTTATATCTACATGTGAGGTTGGTGCAATGCGATATACCTGAAAAACCATTTGCAGCGAATAACCCCAAAGGGAAGCAGTATTTCGACAGCTGAGCCCTTCATGGGAGTTACTAAAGCTTCCATTCGAATTGGGGATAACTGTAACAGCTAAGTTCTCCTCAAGTGTTGGTGGGATATAAGAGCCATGCTCTGTCTCTGTGTGAACATAATGACCCTCTTCTTGTTTCACTATGTTGCAATAATTTAGGCATCCATGGATTGAGATCAAAGATCCAAGCTACAGTAAAGAAGAATTCAGAAAAAAATAGTAACCATCTTACGGGTTTTCCTCGTTCGATCTCTAGAAGATATTCTTACCAAGGTTCAATAAAACCACAGGACAATTTAGAACATACCCCGAAATAAATGGTGACCAAAGCGAATGTCCACCTAGGGGAAAAATGTCCCATAAGACCATGAGTTTGAAGAAAGCTTCAAAGGAAAAAGGAAAGGTTTTTTTGAAACACCTACTGAGTATAGAAGTAAAAGATGCCGATACTCTTTGCAATGATATCTGCAAGGAGCAAACCGAAAAGGGTTCCAAATGCGAATATCCTATAACCAAGAAGCCAAAAGGGATGAAGAGATCGAAAACATGTCCCCCAAGTTTCATCGCTGTACAAAGTCCCTGCTACTTCTTGTTCGTCGTCGTTTGATCTATTTCTCGTTCGATTATGCCCTTCGTATTTAAATATCAACACCGCCGACAAAATCATGGCCAATAAAACCATAATGCACAGATCAAGAATCTATAGTTCAACCAATAACTAGGGGATGTGGTGTCGTCCATTTGTAGGATCAAGACAACACCAATTGATTGGAAAGCCCTGTCAAAAGTTTTCATGGTTCAATACATATAATTCCTCCAAGCCTAGTTATGATTTCAGTATTGGAATCAAATAAGCTTGCTTAAATGCAAACAAATGATGGATTAGGAACATTTGGAGAAACGAATCAGTTTAAGTCAAGAAAGGGCCGTCACAGCTCATTCAGAACGAAATACGTACATACGTAAAGGAACGATTGATAAACCTCAAACATCAAAAGGGTTGAAAGAAAAAAAAAAAAGAGCGAAAAACGGTACCGAAATAGAAAATCAGTAGAAGTCTGATAAACGCTCTCAGTACTATCAGCCACGGATTAGAAGGTGAAAAAAAAGTTAGCAATCGTAAAGGGATCGCAGAAATTCCCAGGTAAATGTAAAATTGGAGTTTTTATAGCTGAGTCGTGGGTGCCTGGATTATGATGAGTGCAAAATCAAGAACAGAACAAAATACAGAAGAACGCGCAGAAACTTCAATATATTTCCAATTAAAATAAATCCATACACTTCTCTCCTCGATTCACATCGAACTCCACGGGAAATTCCAGTCACAGATGTTCCTCCTCCACCACAAGGCAGAGTTGAGAGAGTAGTATAGTAGTAGCTACTAGACTTGTCAGGGAACAAGATGCAATTACATGGAATTAAAAGGACTGAAATGTAAATAACACTAGTGGTTTCAATCGACGCCATTTGACCCGGCCCGCCCGCCCGACCCCAAAACATCGTATGAATGATGAAACCATGGGATCACCTCTGAATTTGCCAGCTCGTAATTTCCTTGTTCGAAACCTGTTCTAGAAACTCTCAACATGTCCAATTAAAGCTACGGAAATTTAATCCCCTCATAAATCTCATGAAAGAAATGGATAGTCAGTCAGCAACTCAGAAGCACACAGAAGCATAAATACGCTGAAAATCACTCCTACAAAAAAAACGACATGGTATATGGTAGTATGAATCAAGAGACCCTTAATCGCCCACTGGGCATGAACAAGCCTGCATGTTTTTGTTCTATCTTTTTTGGAAAAAAAAAAAACGGAAAACTTGTAAGCAAGCATATAAAAGCACCTTTGGCTAGAGTAGACGATGATGCTTTGGTTTTATATCTTCTTACTTCCTGTATTAGTTTGTGGGCTCGAAGCAGATAAGAACAAAAATGTCGTCTTTATTGGACGATCGTCATCAGAAATGCTACGTTCAATGCGTCCTTTGCAGTACCACCTTGCTTGTAATATCGGCTGTACATAACGCTTTTGAGATTCGTTTAAGTGGTCATTATTACACGTATATAATATGAACCTCAATCATATGTCTGTGTTATTACATACAGGTTCACGTTCCATGGGGTTGCTTGACGAAGATGGTGACCGTTATATGCGGCCATTGCACCACCATCTTCCCTGTTGACTTGGCGGCGATGAAAACTTTTGCTCCACATCATCAAGAAAAAATGGTTAGAGAAGATAGCTCGTGAATCTATTACAATCATGCTCTTGATTTTGATTTCTTTGCATGATTCTGTCATGGGCTTTAAATTACTTCATGGTTTTTAAACTTGAAAAACAAATACAGCATGGATTGGTAGATTATAGTTACGCGTGTGTGTGTGTGTGTATAGCCTGTAATAACTCGTTTGATCTCTTTGTGATGGGAATAATTACAGCAAATGCAGGAATTACTTCGATCTGAAGAAGAAGAAGAAGAAGACGACGACGTTGAAGTTTATTATCCTCTTTTTGATGAATTAGCTGCCCACGAACGTTAGATCAAGTTCAACGAACGATGATTATTACCTTACAAAATAATCATGATTTGAACGCTTCTCTTTTCTGATTTAACAATGTATAGTTACGTTTGTTATTTTACAGCATCGAAGAAGAAAAACGTACTCCAACAGCATACAATCAGTTCATCAGGTAATAACGCACACATGTCAATCAATCTTCTAATGATTTCATAGCATCAAAAATCTTTAATCTCCACAACTATTTTTTTCTTCTTTTATTTTGATTTAGGGAAGAGATCAAGAGGCTGAAGATTGAGTACCCCAACATGACCCACAAACAAGCTTTTGGTGCTGCTGCTAAAAATGTAATCTTTGAAAGATTTACCCTCGTTTATTAATTTTCCATATTTCTTAAACTTTTTTTTTTCTTATTATGTGAAAATGGTGTAGTGGGCATATCATCCACAAAGCCAATACAAATATTGAGAAGTCTTTGGCTCAAGTAAAGAAAAGATTCCAATAGCGTTGCTGTGATGCTTATAATGAGGTAATAGTAAGTTACATAAGAGAAGAGTTGACTCGTTTCTTTAGTTTTTATATATTAACTAAAAAATAGCATCTCACTGAAAAAGCTCGTATATGATTCAAAACTTGTCATTTTCACCGTATTTAAACTACTGTAACTTTGGATTCCAACTCATAGTTATTGGATTTTAAGTCATTTTTGTAGTGAATTTATTATAAACTGAAATTGCAGGTGCATTGTTTTGGAAGTGGTTTCAAAGGATAATGACTTCGCGGCAACCTATTTTTTCCAAAGTTTCCGTTCTATTTGAAGAATATGTAATGAATTAATTATGACATATTTAATACTCTTGTTGAAGTGCTATTAACCTAGCTACAACATATTTAACCAACGCATTTAGTTACTTTTAAACATTACTCAATCCAATTGATTAATGGTCACAAAGATCCAATCTTTCGCGTATTATCTCGGCAAGATAGATGATGAAGGGGGGAAAGCAAATATGTAACTAAAATTTATATAAATAAATAATAAGATAAGGAAAACTCTTTCTGGTAAGAAAAAGCATAAAAAAACAAGCACAAGAGAGAGAGAGAGAGAGAGAGAGAGAGAGAGAGAGAGAGAGAGAGAGAGAGAGAGTAAAGTACATCGTTCGTGGTGCTGTGCTGTGCCATTAACAAATCAAATACCAATCAAATTTTTATTCTAAAATTTCTCAATATTTATTTTTGCCTTTTTTGCTTGTTTATGGGCTTCTATTCATATCCATCCATTCAACTATTAGGCCCAAAGGTAACTTTGAGGCCCACTAAGATATTCTACTCAAAGCACAATTAATATAAAGTCAAAATGCCAGCAGCTGAGTTTCTCTCAAATGACATAATTACCCATGATTTCACCATTGTTATCTTTTGGTATTGGAAAGCGCCATGTAGGGGTATTTACGACCTTTTCAGAAGCAACGCGGTGATATTAACAGCTGCGTATTGACATTAGCCAGCTCCATATTTCTCTCTGATATCTCTCTCTGTAGCACGACGCGAGATCTATCTAAGGTGCGTGGATTACTGATCCTAATCGTAATATGCTCAGATCATAGTAGTACTTTGATCTTTTTCTTTTTCGTGTTTTGATTATCGTTTGACGTCTTTTTCATTCGTTGAGTTTGCGTCGGATTTGTCTTTGGTAGATTTTATTCTGTTGTGCCAGCAAATGGATGATTAGACGTCACGATGCGCGTTTTTTGCTTTGATTAAGCTCATTATATGTGGATCTGATTTTTATTGTTTTAATAATCTGATTAGGACTTGTTGTTTTCTGATAGATCTGGTGCCGATTGTCATAATGATTGAAAAGGGGTTTATGATTATGAGGTTTGCATGATGTTTCCTTGTCATACGACGTTTTCCAGGTCATCATAACACAGTCTATTTCGTGTTAGGCTTGGTGAGCTTCTCCACTTCTTGTTGTACTTGGATCTTGGGTATATTTCACCACTTGAATGTGTTATGTGGGTTTATTGCTCTGTGCTCAGGCTACTTGTGATTCTTCTTTCCGTAAGGAATCATTTTAGTGTGCATATTGATCTGCTAACCTCGTTGTACTGTTGCTCATATGTCGAAGTCATATATTCGTGTTTTGTTTTGATCATCAATTACATGCTCTCTATTATTACAGCCTTGACAATAATATTATGCTTATGATGTTTAGGGATTAAAAGCAAGAAGGTGAAAATGGGGCTGACTTTCACGAAGCTTTTCAGCAGGCTTTTCGCCAAGAAGGAGATGCGAATTCTGATGGTTGGTCTTGATGCTGCTGGTAAGACAACCATTTTATACAAACTGAAGCTTGGAGAGATCGTTACAACTATTCCTACCATTGGTATGATTGTTTTCACACTTACTCTTGCCATTATTCATCATTTCTTTTAAAACCTTGTGAAGATGTTCTGCTGTTGCCTGTATGCAGGTTTCAATGTGGAAACCGTGGAGTACAAGAACATCAGCTTCACAGTTTGGGATGTTGGGGGTCAGGACAAGGTTAGACTGCTATCCTCATAATGATGTTATTTTTAAGACGATTAACCGATTAACTTCCTGTTTTTATGATCACTTGTCTGATGTTTCTTAATACGTTTTACAGATCCGTCCATTATGGAGGCACTACTTCCAAAACACTCAGGGCCTCATCTTCGTTGTCGATAGCAACGACAGGGACCGTGTTGTCGAGGCAAGGGACGAACTGCACAGGATGCTGAACGAGGTGACAATTCTCTTCTTATCTTTCTTACGTTTCACTTTATGCAAGCTTCGCCGGAACTGTTACTTATTACCCCCAAAATGTCGTCTTTGAACTGATTGTTTCAGGATGAGCTAAGAGATGCAGTTTTACTCGTCTTTGCGAACAAACAGGATCTTCCTAATGCCATGAATGCTGCTGAGATCACTGATAAGCTCGGACTTCACTCTCTCAGGCAACGACACTGGTAACCCTTTTTTTTTCTCCCTCCGTATCTCTATATCATTTCTTCCTCCATTTGGTTCGTATGATCATCAGTGTTTGTGTTTCACTGTTATCTGTCAGTTTTAGCGAAGAAAATATATTGGTATCCTTTTCCTTACACAGGTACATCCAGAGCACCTGTGCTACCTCAGGCGAAGGTCTGTATGAGGGTCTTGATTGGCTCTCTAACAATATCGCCAACAAGGCAAGTTCCTAGAAAAAACCCCATTTCATTCATTCGTTCATCTTACCATCGTTTGCGTTTTTTTATCATCATTCTCTGCTGTTGTTTTCAGGCCTAAAATGTTGATGCTGTCGTCGTTCCTAATTCGAAATCGGTGGTCTTCTTTCTTGTATTAAAACTGTGGTACTTCTGTTCGTTTCTTGCTAGAAAATTGGTGGATCGAAAGATTTTTTGTTTAGGACCGTTAAATTGGCGCTCGCTCTATAACGGCTCGTTACCATTTATTTCCATCGACTCCATTTATAATATATCTTGGAAGCTCTCATTATGTTAAAGGCCCTTCATTTATCATGTAATAAAAAGAGAGCCCTTTGACAATGATGTACTATGCGTCGTTGGCATAGGCAGATGAGAATTAAATTCTGAAATTCGGCAAAGGCAAAAGAATATACCAAATTCTGAATTATTTGAATTTCTCCGATTCCATGGACCATAACTGAGCTTGTTATCTGCCGTCCACTTGGGAATATACGATATTCGAATAACTTCAGTTCGAAAGGAAAAAATTATATTCCATTTCTTATGATGATGCCCTTTGCTCTTCGACGCCAAAAATCTCGAAATTAAGTATTATAACCGGTAATGATATTTTATTATGATGACACCCGATGTACAATAATTAGTGCTTTCGAACTTTAATAAGTATTTCCAGTCATTGTATCAGTAATTAGTGCTTTCGAACAACTCGACAGCTAAACTAAATTTTGCAAACTTATATTTGTTATTTCCAGTCATTGTATCAATGATTAGTGCCGTTAAACATACAAGGCAATGTATGCTAACAAGTTAAAAGATCAATTACTATGTACATGTGCTTTAATAAGTATTTAAATACATTTTAGACATAATAATAATTTCGTTCGATCTAGTGATATCATCGACGGCTGACATGTACAAGTTGAAAGATCAAGATAATCACTTGATTTAATCCCATGCACAAATATTAAAAGGAGTTATCAAAATAAATAAATTTTAATAATATGTGGAAGCGTCGCAGGGAGGCATCACCTTCCGAAGATGCCATTCATTGCATGTTGTGCATATTATTAATCCATCTTTTTTGCTTTTGTAGTTATTCATTTTTTTTTTCCACCCGCAATTACTTTCTAATTAAGTGGCAACGAATAATTCCGTCGTCGGTATCATAAATCAAAACCATAACTATTTCTGCTTCACACCCAAAAAAGAAAAGAATAAAAGAGAAGAAAAGGAATATGCACATCTTTTTCGACTTCATTACTTTTAACATTCATAATATTTCGTATCTACCACAATTCCCATCTCTATATAAAGAGCTTCAAACTAAGCCCATCATCTTCACCAAAACAAAGGCAAAGTAAACTTGGCAACAAAAGCTTCTTCTCAGAAACTGTTACCAAGTTTCACTTTCCCTCCAAAAACCAAAAAAAAAAAAATGGCGCCGGTCATACCATTGGAACCCTTATCCGCCACAAAGCTACCAACCCTCAACGCAAAAAAGGCATACGTCACCTTCCTCGCCGGCAACGGCGACTACGTCAAAGGCGTCGTCGGCCTCGCCAAGGGTTTGAGAAAGGTTAAGAGCGCTTACCCACTCGTCGTCGCCATCCTGCCCGACGTCCCCGACGACCACCGCGAGATTCTGAGGTCTCAGGGCTGCATCGTCAAGGAGATCGAGCCCATCTACCCGCCGGAGAATCAGATTCAGTTCGCCATGGCTTACTACGTCATCAACTACTCCAAGCTTCGTATATGGAATGTAAGCCACGTGTATGATCATATTCCTGAATGAGGAGTAGAGTAGTATCGTATATAATATAATATAATAATAATTATTATTTTATTTATTGCATTTAGTTTGAGGAGTACAGCAAAATGGTGTACCTTGACGCCGACATTCAAGTCTATGACAACATCGACCACCTATTGGACACGCCTGATGGGTACTTCTACGCCGTAATGGACTGCTTCTGCGAGAAAACATGGAGCCACTCGCCGCAGTACTCTGTTGGGTACTGTCAGCAGTGCCCAGACAAGGTGGCTTGGCCGGCGGAGATGGGCTCGCCGCCGCCGCTGTATTTCAACGCAGGGATGTTCGTGTTCGAGCCCAGCAAGTCCACCTACGAGGACCTCCTAGAAACCCTAAGGATCACTCCGCCCACGCCTTTCGCCGAGCAGGATTTCTTGAACATGTTCTTCAATAAGATCTACAAACCCATCCCTCTCATCTACAACCTCGTACTCGCGATGCTGTGGCGCCACCCTGAGAACGTCGTGCTCGATGATGTTCAAGTTGTCCACTACTGCGCCGCTGTAAGAAGAATCTTTTCCTTTTATGTATCTCTTCTGAGAAAAATTGCTGCAGTTGTAAAGAAAAGACTCGTCTTTTACCTCGTTGGACTGTTTTTTTTTTTAGGGATCGAAGCCATGGAGGTATACTGGGGTAGAAGCTAACATGGACCGTGAGGACATAAAAATGCTTGTAAAGAAATGGTGGGATGTGTACGACGACGTTTCACTTGATTACAAGCAGTCTGATGAAATCGACGGCTCAAAGGCGGCGGCTATCATGGCTTCCATGCCCGAGCCTGCGGTGTCTTATGTCCCAGCACCATCTGCTGCTTAAATATTATATGTATAATAATAATTATGGTTATTAAACGAATAATTGTGGAGGGTTTCTGATGCAATCTTATGGCATATGTCGTTTTACTTGACTAAGTTTTAAAGTATACTCTTATATTTGTATGTTGCGGTAAGAACTGTGCTAATGTAACTTTTACGCTGCAGTTATAAGTGGAAGTCCTTTGTCTTTTTACCTATACACAAACTATATGATCAGTGTCCTTCTTTGACCATTCAGTCGTATAGTATATTGTCAATTATTTATGTACGTACACCAATAATTCAAAGAAATAAAATTGCAGTACGTGGAACGTATTTTGACTCGATAACAGAAGTCCCATGTGCGAGGGGGCTTGGTTCCAAAATGCTAGAAAACACACAACACTGATAAAGGACTGAACTGATAACAGTTAATTTCAGTACAATGGTTGAAGCGAAATATGTCATGAATCAGACTTTACGTAATAACAGCCTTGATTAATGAGGCGGTAATAAGGTAATAGGTAATTAATGAAATTTTTTATTTAATTAATTAATTCGAGATATGATGATGATGATGATCAAAAGGGATGATGTACATTCTTGCTCATCCCGCCACTGACGTTGGTGAAAAAGCCCATCAGTCCGGGCCGGTACGGCAGGTAGGTGGCGGCGGGCTTCCTCCTTTCGTCGGCCTTGCTCCTCATGTAAGCCTCGCACGCCGACATCGACGGCGGATTATTTACCTTTTTGCCCTTCCCCGTACCGTTGACCGCCGCTGCCTTCGTCGACGACTCTTCCTTCTTCTTCCCTTTGACCGCCGCCATCTTGGGCTCATCGGACGCCTTCGGCGGCGCGTGTCCCTCGCTGAGGAACACGAAGGCGTCCCTGCCGTCGCTGTTGCTCCTCCCCATGGCGAATCCTCTGCTGAACCTCCATATCCTCGAGAACCCCGTGGAGTTGCTCTTCTTGCAAGACGGCGACGGAGATGACGTCACCGCGTAGACGTCGTCGCCGTTCTCCTCCTCCGACTTCGCCGTCGTCCTTTCTTCGTCGGAGGGAACCTCGACAAAGACGTTCTTGACGGGTGGTTTGGCGGGCAGTTTCATCATGGCCAGATCTTGGCCGTTGAAGTTGAGGATGGGCTTGATCTGACCGTTGACGAAGGCTTCTTCTGCTGATATTGGAGAAGATGGGTGGTTAGCTTCGTCTACCATGAATGAAAACTCGAAACCCAAATCATCGTCATCTTCTTCTTCTTCTTCGTTATCTGTCAAGTTAGCTTCATTTTCTTGGGTTTTGATGGAGATGATGAGCTTTTCGTCATATGGGTTGGGATTTTCTGGGCTATTACACGACTGCATAATTTCTTATTTTTCTCCGCCAAGATTGTTTTTTTTTTTTTCGTAATAGAAATCAAGAATGACGGAGGATCTTTTTTAAGGTTTGGATTAAATGAGGTTTCTTTGTCTGAGTGTAGTGGGATTGGGGGTATTTATGGGTTGTTTGTTGGTTGAGAGAGTAAATAAATGGAAGGCTCGTTTAGCTTTCTTTGATTATTGCTGCTGTCGAGCTTTGAACACACATGTATTTATTAATGTTTTAAATGCTTCGATGGCTTTTCGTCTCCATGGCCAAAGCATGAGAGACAGGGGGACTGCTAATTTAATTACTACTTTTCTTCCTTTTTTCCTTCTTTTTTGTACTTTTTTTGCAAAGAGTAGAAATGTTGATCTTGACCTAAATAGATGATATAATAAAGGTTAGATTTTTTAGGGATTGAAGTTTTCAAATTTTGTGTTTTTTTTCTTCTTTCCTTTTTCAAATATATATGGCTCTTACCTTCCTTAAAAATTTTGAAAGTTCGTATTTTGTTTATAAAGTATAACTAAATACTCGGGATACATGATTCTCGACAATGAGATTCAGATTCAATTTAAAATAAGCTCAATCGAAGTGTGGAACAATAGTAGCGTTTTGCGAATTTCAACCAACAGAAAAAAAAAAAAAAAAGAATGTGTATTTTAGTAAATTAATTTCTGAAAACGAGCATTTTTTATAGAAAGATTATTGCAATAGCTTAAAGATGCTTTTTGTAAATGATGATATAAGAACGAAAATTGAATTGACAATAAGCGGCGGTATGTGAATTGTGGAGTTACTAAGAAGTTTCTTCGTTCGTATAAAAACAATTTGGACTTTTTGTCGTGATGTTGACTATTGAATTCTTGTATGAAAAGTTGCTGAATAAGCTTTGAGCTGAATAATATTGCTCCCCATGTGTGCTAAATATTCTCTAATTTTTATTATTAGTATATCTGCCTACAAGCATCTTAAGATCAGCTTGTTATTTCAAATATTTCTTAGATGAGGTGAGGAAGCTAAAGGTTATTGTGTATTAGACACTGTACGAAACATTTAAACTATTTTGTAATTCATTTTTGGCAAATGCCATAAATGTTGTCTATTTTCATTTCAATACGACATTCAATTATATTTATTTGAATTCACTTTAATGGATATTCTCACCTTAAAAGCTATTTACTAAGTCAATCAAAGATTTCCTTGTCTAGCCAATAGGTGGGAATATAATAGTTTTATGTTCATTCTTCGTATCTATCATTGTTTATCATTTTCTTACCTTGAATTCTAATTTTAAGAATAAATAGATAAAACCGCGTATGTCTATCCATTGAAGTCAATGGTGAGAATTTACCAGAAAACGAAGTAGAAAATTGGGGTTGGTGGAGATCGATTGACGTGTATATATCTATCAACAACTGCCTAATTTGATTTCTTTTAAAACTTTGAAGACAAATATGAATATATTATCTCATGAATGTTTGGTCGTTGCACTTGATTTAAAAATATTTTTCTACTCCCTCTTTTCTTCAGTATATAACATCAATTGATAAGCATGTGTTGAAGTAATGATATTTCCTTCCTTGCAAGAAATCGTCTACTAGTTGACCGAGTATGATGACTAATCCACTAATTACACAAATGTAACGATGTAATAATAACTGCAAAATGACGCTGTTATCTTTTTAATTCTTCATTCGAGTATCTTAATACATAATCTATCTTCACCAATGTTATTCTTTTTATTTTATGTTAAGTGATGTACATAATGTATGTTGGGAAAATGGTGAATGAAATACCTAAGAGGTGCAAAAATTATCCTACGAGTACGATTGAAAAGTTACTAATTAACCAAAAGGTATATGTGAATTCTAAAACATAATGTTGCATTTCTTCATGAATGACACATGCAAAAGAACACCTCTCTTTCTAATGAACTCCTACACCTATAAATACCCACATGAGTTATCATTAGAGATCATTCAAAAAGCAATTAAAAATTCTCTACATTTCATTCATATCACTTGTGTTCTTGTTAGTCCCAAAGCAAGAGTATTTGTTGGTCGAAGTTTGGGTATTTGAGATACCGCTATATTCCAAACGTAAGTCGTTGTATCTCGGAGGCGTTTACCGTAAACCGTGTGTATTACGGGTAATTTCGTCTTCAAAGAGCGTGTATCACGTGCCTCGACTTGTGATTTGCTTACACCATTATCGCTGAAATTTATATTTGCTGCTTCGCTCGAAGATAAAGGCGCTAACCAACGGAGAACCAACAATGTAAACTAAGTATTTCAATGTGAACAAATTATCAAAATATTTTACATTGAAATGGCACAAATATGTCAAATTACATTTGAACTCTTGGTATTATTAATTAAGTTGTTTAAAAACTAAGATTTAATTTAATATTAAACCTGTAATAAATCAAAGGATAAAATTGTAGTTAAGCAGTAAGGATAATTGTAAATAATCATCTGTCAAATTGACCGACCAATTTGGTAGCTCTAAGAGCATCTCCAATGGATACTTTATTTTTGTGTAAACACAAAAATAGAGTACGATTCTACTCCAATGGAACTCTATATTTAACACAAATATTGTGTTGATCAGCAAAGAAACTCTAGATTAGAGTACGCACAATTTTTAACACAAAATGGAGTTTTAATTCTATTTATTATATTTATTTAATAATACATATTTCATTATATTTAAAATATTTGATACACTATTATAATAATAAAATTAAACATAATATATTTTACTTAATATAAAAAAATAAAATTATATAATATGCTAATTTTATCATTTATTTAATTTCTAAATATTATAATTAAAATATATTGACTTTTAATTTTATAAAATAAAGTTTAAAGTCAATTATGATAGTAATATATAGGAATTTGATTTTTAGTGTAAAAATAGAGTTATTGGAGTGAAAACTAGTGTAGAAAATAGAGTTCATGAGTTGGGATAAAAAGCACTATAGCAACTGTATTATTGTGTAATATTACCTGTATTTTTATGCGTTGCGTTGGAGATGCTCTAATCCACCCTACGCTCGTTATACATTGGAAGTTATGCTTTATATGTATAATCAATTTCATGCTGACACACAAAGAAAGTAATAAACAAAATGAAATAATCTACAATATAATATTAAGCTTCAGACCTTGCTATAAAATGCCATAAAATTTGTCTACCATTTCAACATTATTAAAATAAAATAAAATTAAAACAAAAACGAAATGACCCTTTAATTATTATTTTATCCCTCGATTTTAGTTAGGATTAATATAAAAATAGTCTAAATTGCACACTCGTATGCGTTTGCTACATAATATATCAATAATTTACGAAATATTAAATAAGAGTTACTAAAAGTAGAAGGGTAAATGTGACAATATATAAATGCAAGGTAGTGGGTGGTTTCTAATTTTTATTTTATGTTAATTGTTAAGTTGAGAAAATTTATGATTGGCCGATTGATATACCAAATTGAGTGGTTTTTAACTCATGTTGAGCATTAATATAAGAGTATAGATATTTATATATTATATCACACGCATTTGAGGGTGCAAAACATACTTGAAGTAGTATTAATTAAGGGGTAATTAAATTTAAATTGGGCTTAGTGGGCTTGAATTGGCTATTTCTGTCTCGTTAGGTTTCAGACAAATGGCCGAATTAACATCGAACGCAACGCAACACTAATAAACTTCATACATATTTTAAGAAGAAAAGCTTAAATCTCAACTAGTAACATTAATTCAGCCCAACGAAAGCCCATATAAATGGAATCATTAAGAAGGTATTTAATAAGATTATAGGTAAATGTCAGTTTCTCTTACAATGGTATTTAAGAATAAGATGATGTGTATCTTGGGAATACAGCAGCTGCGAATTAAATGCAATTGACTGAGAAATCTTTTGATAATAATGCAGGGAAAATGTCAGAAGTGTTAGTAATGGGAAAACAATTTATGAAGCTTCACTAGTAATGTATTTCGATTAAATCATGAAATAAAGATTTAACAACAGTGACGAATAAGAACTTCGCTATTATCCAAATAGAATCCTCCGAACGAGTTGATAATTATGCTTATGCCGTTATCAGTTTGGTGATTAAGTGCTTGCCAGATGATTTATAGATTCTTTAATTAGGTTGTCAAATATTATATGTAAATATATATGTTTGTGTGTCACCCACATACACACACGACACATACAGTAATCAAAGATGAATTGACCCTTCATCTGAAATTATTCTTAAACATTATAATAAAAAAGTACTGCAATTCAAGAAAAGAAAAACCTTCACTAGTATGATACCACTAATAAACCTTTTTTTTTTTTATAACACTAGGAGACTTCGCGAATCATTATGTGATTAAGACCCGTAATCGAATCCATATTTGCATTCATAATTTATAGATAGGGATTTTTAGTTTATTATTAGTACAATGGAAAGCATCCAATGCGAGGATAAAATGCAGTATCATTACACCCACATGACATAATTTTAAGACCAAACACGTTAAGACAGCAAAATAACCATGACCCAATTTTAAGACAAGCCACGTAAACGCAATATATTACGTGGTATTATTAGAATAGCATTTACATTTATTAAAATTGTCCTAGTACACTTGGTGGCCAAGAAAGAAGGAAATAAATTATGTGCTTGTGGCCCGAAAACAGCTGGAAAAAATGGCATTATCTTTGGCACAATCTAGTAGGAATAGCAATAGAAGATGAGATGAGATGAAATAAAAGAACAAGAAATTAGTTGGTATATTTTTTTAAATAGAAAGGTGTAATGATAAGGGCCACTAAACATGTGTGTATATGTAGTTTTCTTGCATGTGACCAAACATCGTTTGACGCTTCTCTATACTGTTTTTTGCCATTTGCCATAATCAGAAGAGCACTATAGTTTGGTAATTCGAACATTTACTTATGAATTGGGATGGACTTAGATTCATTAAACTGAAGGCGAATTCACAAGCTTCGAATGGTCATTTCGTCGAACACCATGTAAACAAACACAAAGGGGTCGAAAACCCAGAAAAACAGAGGAACTTATTATAATAATTAATTTCACTTGAGACTTCTTCTTCTTCTTCTTCACATTAGATGGAATAGTAATTAACACGATAGTTATATGCTGCTATGAATTGAAAGAAAAAAAGGGGTGGTTGAAAATCAGTGAGTGGTTCATCCTTCGGTGCACCACAAACGCCGATTTCTCCTCATTCTCCTTCACAATCAATCAATCGTCGGCGACGGTCCAAGTCATATCGTTCTCGAAGATCCAATGGCAGACCTCAATCTTACCTGGGCTCGAACCCAGCGCCACGAAAGCGCCGTGGTCCTCGCTCCACGTGGACGTGTCCAGGTGGCAAATCGCCACGCCGTGGTTGATCTTCGCCTTGGTCTTGGCATCCATTATGTCGGCTTCGTAGACCCTCACTTTAGGCACGGAATGGCAGTAATAGAGCATGTAAGGGTAAAGGCTCTGATGGCAAGAGACGGACTTGGTCACCTTGCCGTGGTTTATCCCTCTAACCTCGCCGAGAATTACGTCGGCGCTGTGGCCGCTCGTGTTCTCGGTGGTTCGGACCACCACGTTCCGGCCGAGGACCGACGTGGAGAAGTCGATCATGTCTTCGATGGACCCCACGCATCTCTTGGTCTCGCCTGGGCTGGGCGCCCTCTCGCACTCGTGCAAGGCGTCTCTGATCATCTTCGACATGGTGGAGTCGTCGTCCTCGCCGGCGTGGAATATCTTCTTCAGATCTTCGATCTTCGAAGAAGAGAAGGGTAGTTTGGACACGATGGTTCTGGGCAAGAACGACCTTCTGGGCATTTTGTCGCGTATGTCGGGCATGGGCATCGTAGCGCCCTTCTTCAGCATTTCCTCTCTGAAGAACTTGCCGGGCTCGACCCATCTGCTGTTCTTGACCTTCTTGGCTAAAGATTCGGACATGGTGGAGCTCGACGTTTCGTTCATGTAAGAAGCGAACGTAACGCCTTCTTTGGCATACTCCTTGAAGGTGTTGTTCACGCCGTAGGTTTTGAAGCCGACAGATTGAGGATGAGAATCCTTGGCGTAGCCTGCGAATTTATCGGTGCCCTCGTTGAATGACTGGCCGTAGCTTTCGAAGCCTATCTCAGCAGCGTTTGAACCTTTTCCGTACGCCTGAAAGCTGTCGTCTCCTACGTTTGACTGGTTTCTGTAGCTCTTGAACGTCTCGACTGGGTTATTACCGCCGTTTCCGTAGTTGACGAAGTTGTTCTGAGGGACGTTGGTGTCAGTACCATAAGAGCTGAAGGTGTCTCTCTCCCCATTCGCCGTCTCGGCGTAGTTCTTGAAAGTCGAGCCCATCACATTCGATTCTTGTCCGTAGCTGCTGAAGTCGTTGCTGGCACCATTGCCGTTTTTGCCGTAGCTAGTAAACCCCTGATCGCCGGCGTTGGCTTCTTTGGTATACTCTTTGAAGGACTGAACGCGGCCGTTGGTGCTGTCCGAATACGAGGTGAAACGGATATTGGGAACGTTGATTTGCTCGCCGTACTTCTTGAACTCGCCCTCGCCGCCGGTGGCCGACGTGCCGTAGGTGTTGAAGCTCTGGTCCACCACGTTCGACGAGGTGGCGTAGCCGGTGAACCCGTCCTCGTGCCCCACCGACCCGCGGCTGTATCGCCGGAAAGTGTCGACGACGACATTGTCGTTTTCTGAGTAGAGGGCGAAGGAGTCCTTTCCTCCGCCCTTGTTCGTACCGTAGTTTGTGAAGTTCTTGTTGAGATACGTCGCAAAGCCGACGTCGTTGGGGTGTTTCTCCAAGCTCGGCGCCAGGTCAGGGAAACAGAGCAAGTTGGCCTTTGCGCAGAAGTCAGGCAGCTTCGCCGACAGCGACGCTTGGTCGCCGGCGAGCTTGGAGAAGGCGGCGTACTCCGTCGTGGTCAGAGGCGAGGCCTTGTCGATCAAAAAATTTGATTTTGTTGGGTTCTTGGTTGAGATCTGTTTGCTCCAATATCTGAGTAGATAGGCTTTAGGCGTGAAAGGGTTGTTGCTGCTCTCTGTTTCTTCACCAGCAACCTGCGTTTTTTTTTTCACAATTGATTTTAATCAGCAATATAGCACACAAACGTAATATTAGCAGTAATGAAAAGTCGGGTTATGTTTCTTGATGATGGATTCATCGACCCTCCATCGATGGAGGAGCCTTTTGTTCTTACATGTTGGAATGGAGCAGGACAGAGTACGAGGAATGTGAGGAAGACGATGTAGAGCATTTCTTTTTTTCTTTTTCTCTTTTTTTCCTCAGGGGTGGAGAGAATGTTTTTTGTGCGTTTGTTCTTGGCTATATTTTGAATTTATAGCAGGAGAGGTTTGTGATGCTCTGCTTTTAACAATGGAGAAAATGGAGGGTGGCCCTGTTTGTGAACTGACTGAGACTGTGTGTATTTGAAAGGCTGTATTTGTAACCTTTTCTCTGAATTGTATGTATCTGTATATATTATATTGAATCTCTATCGAAATTGAAAGAGTGATTGACACTTCAAAAACGCAGTCAATGTGACTTTATTTTGGATTAAAGAATCAGTTACATATGTCCTAATTATTACTCGTAATTTCCTTTGAAGATATACGAATGATCGCCGCAATATTCTACCGAGTATGGAACACACAACACATTCATGATGATTTATTACCTCTTTGGACATGATTTTTTGCGATTTCAAAATTTAAAAGGTTTACTGAATAAAGGAAGAAAAAGGAAAAAGGAAAAACTAATAAGTGGGAATTTAAGTGACTGAGGCTGAAGTTGGTGACAGGTAAGCTCTGACTAAACGCGTTAACCACCACGTGGAGGATAGCGATTGGCTAATACGCTCAAGGAGATTCTAACGCGTTTTTAGCGTTTCGCAATCGCGATTTTTGTTTTGTACTGCGAATGTTTTCGTGACTTCGTGAAGCCTAATATTTATGGAGCCTAAAATTATTAATTTTTTTATTACTTATATTATTATTATGTCATCATAAAATAATGATAAAACTAGGAGAAGAGAAAATGTACATTTCTTGGAGTAGACAAGGACAAAGGCCCGTGACCAATGCCAAAATTGTAAGTTCAATGAGTCCGAAGGTTATTTTTGTCATTGCAATGCTATTTTTTATGTGGTTTGCATGCTATCAAGGCAAGAGTATTATTGTTTTTTATTTAAATGAACTTGTTTTTATATGTTTTTTTTTCGGGGGAATATACTGTTATTCATGAGATGTTGTTTTGTAAGTTTGTTACATGAAACTGTTTGGCATGAAGTACTTGGTTTTATAGTAGTAACTTTTTTTAATTTATTTATTCATTTTTTACTCACGTGGGCCCAAAATAGTTCTACTTATATTGCTTCGAAGACTTACCTAACAAAACTGCCATATCAAATTGATTTAAAATTATTACATAATGTAATGATGAGAGTAAGCATTATTATTTTTCACGAGTACTCACTTTCCTATCCCCGACACTAGATAGTAGATATTCAATGGATAGCATTTACTATAATTAAATAGATCTCCAACCACTATTGAAAAAAATAAATATTGTGAAATTGAATTGGGGCAATATGAGTGTTGCACTATCCACGACATCGCCCTTTGTGTCGGTAGTCATTAATATAGAAATGTAGGAGTGCTCTCGTTGCGACACGTGGCAAATATAATTAATTATAATACATAAAATATAAACAATAAAAACTACCCACTATCCCATGTTATACAATAACTTTCCACTCTAAATATATAATTTAATATTTCTAGTATTAAATAATAATTATATATATTTAATATCGTGCATTTGCACGGGTAAAAAAACTAGTATATGGAATTGTATTGTACTTGCTCCATTCTTAATTGGTGGATTTTAAAGTTTCAACCATATCTTATGATTTTAAAGTTTCAACCATAGAATTAAATCATTTTCAGAATAATTGTAGCACTCAACATTTAATAAATAGGCAGCAGCAACGAGTCTGGGCGTATTTTGAAATTCTATGGATATTTATGAAAGGTCTGCATTATTGACAACCACCGTGTTTAATTTCTATATCGTCTATTTATTCAATACATATATAATTAACTATAATTTTTCATAAATGAAAAAACGTCTTAAAATATATATATATATATATATATGTGTATATATATATATTCAGACGAGCATTACCCTGCTACGGAGGATAAATTATTAAAGTAGAAATGATTTCCATCTTAGAATTATTTCTAAAATAAATTAAATTTCCTTACTCGTGTTGCTACAGTCCACCATTAATTCATGGGTTTGTTTGTACGATTTATAGTTACACGCCATTAAATTTGAGATGCAATGAAGTGACTCAAGGATAATATAGTACTGCAGATCAGTGAAACTATATTAAAGGTACATATGTTTGCAATTTAGAATAACGAACATATATTTTAGTTTGTTCCCCTTGTTTTTATATAATTACTGCAGCTCAAACTCTCGCATATATGCTGCAAGACATATTTATGAAATATATAAAGATATTGCATATATTTAAAAAATTTGGTGGCGTCCATCGATGCCAGTCTATAAAATCAGATCTCAAATAAAAATCTATAGTGGAATTGAGTTTTTGTGACAATATAAGTAGTGTGACGGACGGACCCCCTCTGCACTATCAACAATATCGCGCCGTTGGGGTCGAAAGTCTTTAATATATATTTCTGTTATCACTAAAAAGAAAAGCAAAAAAGAGGCTTCGATATAATAATAATAAGTTTTGATACCTCTGCTTTTCATAATATTTTATGAACTGCTTACTATTACGAACCTGCATGCATCATAACAAGAAATTAACGTTGAAGACATTTGAATCGTCTATACTATATTCTCCAAGTTTAATTAGAACTATAACTTGTAGGCCATATACATATAGACATCGTTGTACTGCTCATTAATACGTGTATATCGCAATTTTTAACCTTTTTATTTGGCAAAATGTATTATGTCGGAAACAAATCATGTAACTATAGCACGATGAACCACGTGATAAAATTTAAGGGGCGATCATTGTTTGTGTATAAGTCACGATATTTATTGAAGTCATGAACGCTGAAGGGCACGTCACAATACCACAAGATTTAGTAATATACATTTTTCATTATCCAAAATAATTGTGGTACTCAACATTTCATAAATATGTTAGCAGCCACGAGTCTGCACGTTCTATTAAACTTCATGGGATAATTTATGAAATGTCTACGTTATCGACAACTACCGTACGGTGATTAGTTTTTTTGTACCGCCATTATAATTATTTCGAATTTTTCATAAATTGCTGGCCATGCATGTATCTGGGGAAGTAAACCTTTCAATATCCCCTTTAATCAAATATATATTCTGACGAACACAATTCTACTATTGAGAATAAATTGGTATAGTAATTGTATTCTTCTTTTGGTATAAATTGCCTTGAGAAAAAAGTAATATATATTTTCTTTTATTGTATTTATTCTATAATTTTCTATACACCTCCAACTCTCACATTACTTATCACTAGTGTTTTGGCACATCCGATGTGTGTGCTTGACTATATAAATCTATAATTACTTTATATTTGAAATTTTAATAGGTTAAATTATAATGTTTAAATTAATGTTATATTGTTTTTTAAGAATCAAAAAATGATATTAAGGATGTAATGACGATAAATTTAAAATTAGGGGTAAGATGATAATTAGTGGCTGTCACACCAAATCAATTTGGGAGCCGTTGCTATAAGCATCACTCCCTTAATAAAATAGGAAGATAAAAGATGTATATTCAAAAATAATATTTTTGTTTGAAATGTGACACCCTGCGCTGCAAAGAATAAAAGGCTAAAGAATACTGAAAAAGTAAGTATCGACCAAATAATTAGAAAACTAACAATGTTTCTCTTTGCGATATTTTGTTTTCCACGTTCTCTAAAAGCTGATCTCATATATATCTTATTGAAACCAATATGCAAACTCATTAGTGTCGCAATGGTGACATCAGCAGCATGCTAGCATTCTTTATTTTTGGTGCAATTCATTTAATCATAGATAGCAAAATAAAATCTTCGACCACCATCTCTTCAAACATGTTGCAGTTACAATATTTTGTAATTCAGAAGTATTTTATATAATTATATCTTTGGTGGTTGTGGTGTTGACATAATTATTATTTAGAATTGAATTCTACATTTGAGCAAGTATTATTACCGGTGGAATAACACGTGCATGTTGATCTTTCATAGTTATCTTTCTTCCGTTTGTGCACATGACGAATCATTGCATATTACAAGTGGGATTTAAATAGAAAGAATCCCACTATAAGTGATACATTTTTTTTATGTTCAATTACTCAAAATACGAAAAAAGAAAAGCTGGCCACACATCGACGGTGCCAGCTTTTCATATGAGGATATCTTAGTGAGGCGAGACTATATTGTTTCAAGATTTGAAATAATGAAGCATTATATATAATCAAGGGGCTAGAAATATCTATTATTTATACTTAATTTAGCAGTGATATCCTGTTTAGTTCGATCAAGAATTTCTTGTTATGTAATTAGGTTTAAGCTGCTCAAGAAGTATGAAATAATTGACTCTAACGCGACAAGAATCAAGATAGCTTTCATTCATAGCAGACCATATCTATACTACATAAGTTATGTCTCACATTTTCTTACCCTAAATACAACTACTTACAAGTTGGTAATGCAACTCCACCTTTTACAATCCTCGTTTATCATGGCTTTTTATTGCATCGAAAGAATCAAAATTCAATGAAATTATAGACCCCGACGAATAATAAAGTTATAGAACGTGATGAACAAAATAAGCCTGCACTGCAATACTTTATCTTTTTAATAAAGTTTCTCTATTATTACATCTTTTCATAAAATGGAATGATGAAAGAGAATTGGATCCAAAGTTGCATGCAAAGGGCCCAAGAAAAGGAAAAACATACCTTCAAATCCGATCATTAAATTTTATCGGAGAATTTATATATTTCTTAAATATATATTGCTGTGGAATTATGCTCATGAATTTTCGCGGTCCAGATTGCTTTCTTCATGACATAACACTGGTACTTATTAAAAAAAGGAGCAATCATAGGCAGAATAAAGTGGACAAACTAAATTTAATTGATTTTTCTTATAATTGATTCTAGAGTCTTTACACATAAATACCCATTTGCATAAAAATTTGTAGTTCAGTACACTGTTAGTATTTTTTTTATACGTAGGTACCTAATGAAATATTTTTTGCACATAGGTACCCGATCCGCGTAGGTACGCCATATAGCACATTTAGGTATCCCATAGCAACGTATTTTGGTACGTAATACGTTGAGAAAATGGTACGTCATATATAACACACTAAGTTTCAATATGAAAATCGTATAGGGTGCCGTATAAACGCGTGACATGGGACGCAATACACACATAAAATGGTACGGCAAGACTGAGAAAATTGGTACAAACAGTAAAACGGGTACCTATCTGTAAAAAATTCTGACATATGTACTGATTTATAAATTTTTTACTCAACTGTATATTTTTCTATAGATGTCACTTGATTCTATAAATTCTTATATCTTAAACCTTTTCGATCTAACATATTGGGCCATTTTATTGGGCCACGTAGTTAGTCGGTTGGGCCTTTCTCGTAGTCCAAGCCCACGTAAACGACCCAAAACCACCTCAATGAAACCCCCCTCTCCGACCCGTATTATTGTTGTTGACCCGTCCGACATAATTGTCAATTTAGGGCTAAATTGCCAATCGACTCAAAAACCTCCTCAAGGAACACGAACAAGAACAAGCACAACATTCGCCGATCAATCTCTTGAAAAATCCCGACAATGGGAGAGCGAAACCCCACTACCGCCGGCGCCTCCGCCGATACTGAAGCCCTCACAAGGCCTCAATTCGAAAGCATACAGACACAATCTGATCCATCAACTTCGATTTCAAGCCCTAGCCCAAACCCTAGCGCCGTCCTAACTCCTCCTCCGCCTCCGTCGATTGTGACGCCTCCTTCTCAGCCGATTCATCCCTCGCTCATACCTCCCGGAACTCCGCAATTCTTTCCTGCCGCCGGTTATTCGACCATGCCGCCGGGAGTGGTGGGGCCGCCGCAGCCTCAGCCGTACGGCATAGCGGGTCAGGCAGTAAGATATGTGGCGCCGCCAATGCCAAACGGCTATCCACTAGCCGCAGTGCCTCCTCCGGGTGGGTTTTCAGCTTTTTTTCTTATTAATTTGATTGTCGTGGTTAATTTTTTAAGTGTTGTGGTGTTGGTTTCGAATCGTATTGTCCTTGACATGACTTTTAACCAAAAATGATTTTTCTGGGGAGCCACATTTTATTGATGAATATACGAAGTAGGTGGGCGATATGATTACCTATCCCGATCCAGCCGTCTTGAGACTGTGGATAGAGTAACGTAATGGTGCATAAATAAGTTATAAAAATGATTTTTTTACAGGATCGTAATGTGTTGGAATTCTTTGTACCTATTTTTTCTTGTTTTATAATAATTTTGGAAGGTTGAGTGTACGGAAAGGGTTTGGGTGAGGGATCTGTATTGCTGAATTTGGGATATCGATGACAAGATGTTTTCTCCACAGTGTCATGATTGATTACATTGGGAAAAGTTTGGGATGCTCATTAGAGACTTCTGATCACTCTCACACTTCAACTCCTTTTTGTTGGTATGGGTATATTTTATTTGACTGGTTTCAATGAATTCTTTTGCTAAGTCCACGTAGATTCTCCGGAATTTAGAATAGTGTACTGGCAAAGATTAATAAAACCGGTGTAGACATGATAATCTGTAACTTAAAGAGCGGAATGCTGCAGGATTGATTTCTTTATTTTTCACGATTCTGCTGTTTCATGAACAAGATGTTACATCGTCGTAGAATGATTTGGCCTTTATAGGATTTTGTTTTTTGAATTGCCACCAGCAGACTATGTTAAACGTTGAGTGCAGCTATATGCCTCTGTCATCAAGGTATTACAATCTTCTTAAATCATGTTATTTTTAGTTTCTTTAAATACTTCTTGGTGAGCATGATAGTTGTAACTGTTCATGTTGTATAATGACATTATACAATAAAAATTTGTACGCAATTACTCTGGTGTGACCAGACAGTAGTTAAATCATGTCTTCGATTGAGGCTTTTCATCTTTGGTGCTTGGAATTGGATAATTTTGACAAGCCTTCTGTTTTACAACTCAATGCTTAAGGTATGACTACTTCGGAAATCATATTTCATGAATCCGAATGTTCCTCTTCTCTGTTTTTGATCCTTTTATGATGGTTTTAGAAATAGAACGTTTCGATTTGTGAATTGGTAAGCATGTTTCTGACAAATTTGCATAGATTTCTTTGTTTTTTTATACAGGAGTTCCTCGATATCCTAATCCTTATGCACCAATGATTCGCCCGGGTTTTCCTCCACGGCCTATGGTTGGTGTTATGCCACCATTGGCACGTCCTCCAATAATCAGCATTCGCGGTCCGCACATTTCACCTGTTGTTAGGCCACATACTGTTGCAAGTGCTTCACCTGCAGAGGAGCCTCAGAAAACTGTTTATGTTGGCAAGTTACTACCAACAGTCGAAAATGATTTTATGCTCTCTCTGTTGCAAGTATGGCCTTTATTTCCTCTCACATCCTTTAGCATGTGTCTCCTTTTTTACCCAGTGTTGACTTTTTCTTGTTAATTTATCTATGCCAAGTGTCAATAATGTTCCCTCACCACCTTCGGATTATTGACTTACTTTTGACATTTTCTTCAGCTTTGTGGTCCTGTAAAGAGTTGGAAGCGCCCTCATGGCACAACTGGAGCTTTAAGAGGATTTGGATTTTGTGAATTTGAGTCTGCTGAAGGAGTTCTCCGGGCGCTTCGGCTTCTCAATAAACTAAGTGTTGATGGGCAGGAATTGATGGTATTATTATCCTCCACCATTGTGCATTTTTTTCTTCCTGAACCTTTATTCGCTGCTTTTCTGGCTTTGCTCCTTCCCATCAGTATATATTTGCGGAATATCTCGTTACATCTCTCTACAAATTTAACTTTACTCTCATGAAGAGTGTTGCACACTCTGGAACGTGATCAATAATAAATTACGAAATTTTTTGAAGTTGTAGATCTCTGCAGGCAGAGTCATCTTAAAAAGCTCGAATCACGAATGCATCCCATTCTCGTTCAATATGTTATCTAATGTTTCTCTGCTTTCTATAACCATCTATTTAGATTGCAAATATAGTTTTTCCAAGGCTGATTCCTGGTGCCATATGAATGAGTATGCAGTTAAATGTCGGGGATGAAACTAAAGAGTATCTCAAGCGTTATGTGGAGAAGAGAATCGAAAGTACCCAAATTGGAGAAGGATTGAAAGCAGAAGGTCAAAAAGAGGATTCAAGTGCACCAGGTGCTGATGGGAACAAAGAACCTTCGAAAGCTTCCTCTGATGAACTGGAGAAGGGGGAAGACCAGGTTGATAATAAAAATCCCGATGCTGCCAATTTTGGTATTGTTACCGATGAAGACCGAGAAGCAGATCACGAAGCTCTTGAAAAGATCACTAATATGATAGAAGAGAGGTTGAAAAATAAGCCAATTCCTCCTCCTCCTCCGCCAAGAGACCTTGGTGTTTCAAGCAACATAAATTCGGAACATTCGGGGTCACGGGACCGGGGTGCAGAAAATGTGGCCAAGAATGGTACTTGTTTTTTTTAAATCTGTCTGCAACACTATATTTCCTCATCTACATGAAATTTTATTCTTCTGTTTTCCAGAAGACCAAAGTGAAGATGAGAAGAATGCTGAAAGCAAACAATCAAATGAACCCGGAAAACCCGAAACGGATTCACCTGATAGGAGTAGACGGCGTGAGAGAAGTAGAGACCGTGATCGTGATGTGAGAAGAGACAAAGAAAGAGAACTCGAAAGGTATGAGAGAGAACGAGAGCAAGAACGAGCTAAGCGGGAGAAGGATAGAGAATACAAGAGCAGGGAAGACGAACGCAGGTACAAGACGCGCGAAAAGGAGTGGGAAGCCAGGGAAAGAGAGAGAGATCATTGGAGGAAAAAGGAGAGGGAAAGAGAGAGAGAGAGGGCTCAAGAACGGAAGTGGGAGGTTATGGATCAGGAGCGCGGTGATGATGACGGTTACGGAAAAAAGAGAAAGTATAGAACCAGTGACGAAGAGAGGAGAAGGAGACAGAGGGAGAGAGATGATGACTGGGCAGATAGATTGAGAGAGGAAGAGGAGATCGTTGAAGCTAAAGAGAGAGAAGAGGAAGATCGACAAAGGAAAGAGGCTGAGGCATTGAAACTTGCTACTGAGCAACAAGTAGCTAATGGACCCGAACCACAGCAAGACCACAAAGAAAACGAAGAGATGGAGGATCAAACAGGTAATCTAAGATTTTCTTATTCAGGTTATCTTATTGAATAGAAGTGTCCATTTAGGCTCTTGCTCTCAATTCTTTGCTACTTTGCCTTTTCCAGCATCAGATGGAGTCCAACAAAATGGCACTGCTGATGAATCTGCTGCATTGTCTAATGCTTCATTAGATGTGCGACAAAACAATGCCCCAACCTCTCGAAAGTTGGGGTTTGGTCTATCAGGTTCTGGAAAACGAGCTTCTGTGCCTTCTGTTTTCAACACGGATGAGGATGAGGATGCACACAAGGAAAAGAAGATGAGACCTTTGGTTCCTATCGATTATACAAGTGAGGAACAACAAGGAGTTCCATCCATATCTGAAGATCCATATGCCACTACGGTTGATGCAGCAGCAGCGTTTGCAAAGAGAAGTTCAACTATTGGTTCTAAGGAAGAGAAGCTTGACGCAGAAAAAGATAAAAGCAGGCGCTCTCATGAGAGATCTAGCCACCGAGATCGAGATAGACACGAGGATGAGACAAGAGCAAATAGAACGAAGACTCCAGAGAATCAGAAACCTTTGGCTAAGCAGTTGATTGACACCATTCCAAAGACGAAAGATGACTTGTTTTCCTACAAGATAAATTGGTCTATATACGATCAGGTAAAACTATTTCATTCTGTTGTGACTCGAATTGTACTTGGTAAAAAAAGTCTAATCTTGACCTTATCATTTACAATGGCACTTTACAGAATGAGCTCCATGAACAATTAAGGCCTTGGGTATCGAAGAAGATCACTGACTACCTCGGGGAGGAAGAGGTAACACTTGTAGATTACATCGTGTCGAGCACTCAAGAGCACGTCGAAGCAGCTGAGATGCTCGAAAGGCTCCAGACTATACTAGACGATGAAGCCGAGATGTTTGTGCTGAAAATGTGGAGGATGCTTATCTTTGAGATCAAGAAAGTAGAGAATGGCCTCGCAGTGAAATCAAGGTCCTGAGCTGAAATTCATTTGAATAATTCTCGCCATTTCTTCGATTTTTGGCATCAATCCGAACCCCTTCGTTTTCTTTTTTCATTTCTTTTTTTTTGGTCTTAGTGCTGTGGATCAAATGTCCCATCTTAATTGGCTTTTTCAAGAGTCTAAATTATTGAGCAGTACTCTTTCATAAGAAGTAGGATCATGTTGTAACCCTGTGTGATTCCTGGAATGAGGAATTATCACCTTTCGATAAATATGAAGCTTGTTTCGGAGAGAACGTCTTAAGTTTCGGCGTTCAACTATATATTGTAAGACGAGAAAATTGCAAAAAAACAGATCTGAATTACATTGAAAGTCAGAAAAAGGCCATCAGCTGATTGATAGTTTTTGTATACGCCTATTTCCTGATCCAGATTTCTGTTACATTATGCTGTTTTCTGCACAAAAAATCATCAGTACCATCAAAATCTGTAACTTAAAGCAAATTCTTATTCCCCTGCCTCAGCCAAGTTTCACCTTAAATATGTCTCTCCCAATCTATACTTTGCCTATGATGGTTAAGTACAAACTACAGTATAGCATGGCAATCACCAATGGCTCGGTAACTTTGTTTAACTTAGAGCCGATGATTCAATACATCTGCTACAAACAAGACTATGATCCCACTAAATATGTATCAAAACTTCCCAAGCTAACCTACTCAATTTTTCCTTCTTTTGCTATCTCTTGGCCCTGATATCTTCTGGGACTTGGTCTCTTCCTTATTGAGCATACTGTTTGCCTCCATGTTTGCACTTGTAGGAAAAGGCTGATCATATGAGATGGCCGAGTCAAGTGCACATATCCTCAGAGCGAGGGCAGAAAGTGAAGGGATCTTAGCTGCCGTTGAGGGCGATGACCAATACCACCAATCGGTTTTCAGGTACTCGGTCTTGATTGCATCTTCAAGAACAATAACAGCTTGAACCATCTGAAATGATCGGTAGAGAGAACAAAAGAAATTGGCATCAATTATGAGCTCGAGAATATCTGGGGAACATGTATCTTTGTTTGCTTCTCAGAAAATGAAGAATAACCTGGTAGATTGATCTCGCAGATTTCACATGAGCACGCCACGAACGTCTTCTATCTTCCTTCGTTCTTGATGGTCTCAAAGCATTCTCAGGCAGTGCACAATCCATATCAAGGGCTTTGATTTTCAGCACTCTCAGTACATCAGAGGCCCTCTCAGCCAAGGGTCTCAGGGACGGTCCACAAACTATACTGTTTCTAGACAAAGCTGCTATACGCCCAGAGTGACTATCATGTGAAACTTTCACTCTCTTACACTTCGAATCATCCACAGCGGTGCTTGATACACCTTCATTGGTCTGGCAAGATACAGACACTGCTTCGCAATGTTCATTCTCATGCTGTTTCAGTTCGCCTTTGGTAAGGAAACTGTGATGGCATGTACAGCAGTGCTCTTTCGATGGCCACAACAGTTCGAGGCACTCGCACCTGTGCATTCCCCCAGGAGCCTTAACCCCCAAGCAAGGGCCGAACTTGGCTTCCAATGAAGCGATGGCCTTAGTGGCGAAAAGACTAGAATTAGCAACGCCTTTGCTGAGTTCTTGTTCTTCCCTGTACTCATAGTCCTTTGACTTCATAAACTTCAGGTGTAAGATTGCGTCTCTCAGCTCTTTCTCTTCCTTGGCGTTTCTCTCATTCAGCCATTTAACCAGCTTTCCAATATCATCGTCAGACTCATATGACATCCACTGGTCAGAATTGGGGATAGTGGCAAACTCTTCGACACGTCTATCTTGAGGCGAAAAACACCCGTTGGCTACAATCCAAGGGCGACCGCCCGGACTACAAAAGGTCCAGTAAGCTCGACCATTGGAATCGCACCCCAAAAATTCCCTCCGAAGAGATACCCTTAGAAGTTCAGATTCTGCAGAGGCAATCGAACGGTGCAGATTAGAATTTTCATTTACAGCCTCGAGTCTGTTTTCACGTGAGAAAAACGCACTAGCCAGGCTGGGGGAATTCTGTCGAAGAGGTTCGCATGTCAAGCTCGAAGGTGCAGAAGGCACATCATGGGTGTTTGAGTTTCTGTCTTCGCTACTCTGTAGCTGACTTGTGATGGTGACCTCATTATTATCACTTCGATAAGGATCCTTAGAACTGATCATATCACTACTTGAAGGAGTTACACTGCAATCGATCTGTTCGCTGGAGCACGGGGTGCCTTCCCTTCTCAATTGTATGGCTTCATCCTTATGATTCAGAATTCTCAGCTCATTGGCAAGGGAGCATATTTTCTGCTGCAAGTCACCAGACTGAGTGACACATTTTTCCATGTGATCACGAGCAGCAGCAGTGTTTAATGCCTCGTCGAATAGGAACTTCATGAAGAACACCCTCTGCAATGAAAAGTTAAAGAACATCATTGGGAAAGTTGTTGAAACGCTGCAGTTGACTGACTTCAAGGAAATTTCATGCCCCGCATTCTTTTTATGTAATGGTTCTTTGAAGTTCAGAGGTGGGATTGAGCTTCTCTAGCACTTAGATCATCCATGCATGCAATGTCTATATATGCAGTTCGTGTTTCGTGTAAAATCATAAAGACAAGAACGTACCTCTTCAAGTGAGAACTCCCAATATTCTTTTGTCTCCAAAATATTTACCAGTCGAGCCAAGTCGTTCAGAAAGTTGCTCATGAATTCCCCTTGATTGCCAATTGATCCGTGCTGTGAATTCTGACTTGTAGAACCACGGATTTTACAAGAAGGGCAATACCAGTTTCCCTCTGGGATTTTCAGCAGAGGAGGATTCAGACAATACCGATGATACCCTGAGTTACATTTGTCACACAAGAGGACATTCTTGTCATCTTTGTCGACGAAGCACTCTTTGCAGATTCCTTCCCAAGGAGCCGTGGGAAGTGAGCCATTAATGATGCTAGCTGCCAATTCATCTCTCTCTTTCCGAGCATCAGTAGATGATGAATCAACGCTTTCAATCTCAGAGATTTTGTCGACAAGACTTAAGACCTGAGCAGAAACATAGATGACACTGAATACCTACACATTGGATGGCGACAATCTTGTCGTAAGACCATGAAATGGAAAAGCATAAATTCAAACCTCATTTGCATATAGCTCTTCAAACTTCTGTGACAATTGCTCAGCCAAATCAATCGAATCAGTCTGATCTCCATAAGCAGTCCGTATATTATGCCATACCTTGATATGAGCACTCATAACATTAGAGCTGTACAACGTTAAACTCGGAAAAACGAAACAACAATGGAGTAAATGCATACCTCCCTGACATCTTCTGCAAAGGCCTCGTGGGCCCCGCCATAAGCTCCAGCCGACAATTTCAGATCGATTGTCCTAAAGTCTAAAGGCCGAGAGACCATGGCAGGGTAACCAAGAAGCACTTGGTCATAGTTAGCTTTGGGACTCAAAGCTATCCTTCCCAGGAGATTGCAGAACACCTTGTCTTTATCTGTGGCGGCGGCACGGCGGATAACTACACGGCATTGCTTTGCGATCAAATCAGCCCAAGTGGTCTTCACCGTTGCCTTCTCTTCACTCATTGGCTTCCCACTGCTAACTATATCCAGCACGGAGACGACTTCACGCTGGAACCAAGAAACAAAATGGGATAAGTAAGTAGGAAAAAGGGAACGAAATGGTGGCTGAAAATCCATACGTTGGTGAAATATATGCAAACTGAGATTAATTAAAGAGGATAAAGACTAACCTTGGTTGGCCCCGCAGCATTGCCTTTGTACATCTCCTTGCTGATAGATTTCAGCAATTTCTCTTTGGCCCATTGTGGAGGATGTTTTGCCAGGGCATCAAAGATGCAATTACGGATTTTCGATCCATTATTTGTGGGCATATTTCTTACAGGTTCCAGCACCTGCGCCCATTCACGACTAGCATCGTCGTTGCCCCGAACGATATATGAACCATCGACATCGAACTCGATTTCGTGCACAGACTTCGATGGTCCATATATCTCCCCCATGGCATCGGCCAGAATCTGCAGACAATTATTACCCCATAAGATCTCTTTCGAGCATTCAAGAATTTGCTAAGGAATAAAAAAGAAAGACAAGTTGTAAGAGAAACAGTCATAGACAGAAAACTATAAACAAAGCAAATTAAGCAGAAGCAATAGGAAAGTGAATTCCTACCAAGGCATCTCCTTCCAAAGCAGCAGCACCCGTGAGAGATCCACACAATGCCCCGCCATCGGCCCTCAAGCAGTGGAAAACATTGCCACTTTCTCGGCTGGCAATCTCCTCAGAATCAGTGATGCCCTCCATGCAAAGCACGGCAAGAATATATCGACGGGCGACTTCATGCCATGTCAGTGCATTAAGGGGCAATATGTCAAGTTTGGCTTTCTTTACAGCAGCGAAAAAGTCCACATCCTTTTTCCTTCCCCGTCTTGGCTTAGGTTCGCCTACATACGCCGATGCTTTTGACAGCAGCTCCCCAACGAGCAACTGTAGCAGCGAACTAAACATCTCAGTCAAAAGACGACCATTGCTGCAGCCAAGAAAATCAGATCCAGCCTGACAAATATTTGCACCACCCCAGAGAGTTTCACCATCAAACCAAGGGCCTAGAAGTGCAGATTCGAATTCTCGAAAGGAAATGGGCCTGCCAAGCCCTAGAACCTCCGAGAATCTTGAGGCACTTTCCCAGGCCTGAAAACGAAAGGAAGATTAAAAAAAATTTAAAAGTGAAGAGTAATTTCACGTGAAATTAAACAAACAAGATGAATTTATGGTACCTGAAGGGCATCTCCTAGCAGGTATGAAGGAAGCCGTACGGAGAGTTGCTTCCCTGAAGGACAGGGCTCACGCCTACTGGGATTCCCCTGTCGAACAGAGGGAAAACAGAGTACTGAATTCATAAAATGTCCAACGACATAAGTTCTTGGAAAAGCAGGATATAAGCACACTTACTGGGACGATGGCACTCGTGAAAACAGAGGATTGCCCTGAGGTACTTGGAGGGTTATCGTCCTCTGCCACGAGAATTGGCTGCCTCGATGTGGGGCCAGAGCCAAAGGTGCAAGAAACTGGGATTCTGCAAAATCAAGAAAATTGATAAAATCGAATAACAATAAATGACAATATTCTATACACCAATGAAGCAGCTATAGCATAATGAGGGGTGCATAGGATCCAAGATATTCATATAAAACAAAATCAAGAATGTGAATGGTAACAATATCGCCTTAAAGGAGAAAACGCTCACGATTAACCATATACGGCCCATAAACAAAAATAAACACGAAAACCATGTGCGATAGAAACGGCCCAACGCGTTAGGTCATTGAAAACCCTAGGACTCTAAGGCGGTGCAAAAACTCTATATAAGAGAGGGGGTGGATGCACAAGAACTATCAAAAAAACAATTGAGTGCCATCAAAATCCTTCTTCGTTTCTTTATTCAAGCAAGAGCAATGGCCGACGGGAGGAAGACAACCAAATGCAAGTAAGATAATTACACTCCTTTTTCATTAGCATTCTTACAATTGATACAATACAATAGATCTGAGTCTGACTACTGATAGATCTCAACAAATGACTAAACAAGTGAAGGAGAATCAATGGCTGCAAAGGCAACAAACGAAAAAAAAAGTAATCAAACAATGAAATACAAAAACTTCAGAACAAATTAATCGCAAACAATGAATTATCCAAAAAAAAAAAAATCACAAAAAACAAGAACAACATGGGTTACATGATTAAACACGAATGAGCACAAAAAATCAACCTTTACAAAAACGAGCCACCGCAAAACAAGAACTGAAAATCACAAACTAATACAACAACGCAACAAAACGAACAAAAAACGAATAAAAAGAATCCATACCCAAGCTCAGCATTGTCCTCTGCCCTGTTATCAGGCAGAGCGTTGATGTCCAATCCCTTCCGCGTTTCTGCACCTTTTTTCAGCAGGCAGGAAAGGCATCTAAACTCCTTTCTCTGCTCTGCCGTAATAGTCTCTGTACGGCTGCCGGAAACTTCTTTCCGGCAAATAACACATACAGAAACGCCGCCGGAAACGGCGGCTATAGTAGCTTCAAGAGGTGTTGATACTGGCAATTCGTTCAGATCAAACTGAAACGCCATTTTCTTAGAATTAAGAGTTTGCTTGGGTTGAAGAAAGTGTGTGACCTCTGCGTTTTCTTAACAACGCTAGTTTAGCATTAGCGTTGTTGAGCTCGCTAGAGAGAGGCTGAGAATCACTGTTTGACAGACATTTGAGTTGGAGAAATATAAAGAGGTTGGTCGAGCGAGTGAGGCCAAATCGCTAGGTGCATTGAACCCAGCGCGTCGCCACGTGTAAGAAAGACGACGGCGGCTTTTGAGGTGTTAAATCTCAAATATGCCCCTGTCGTCGAATTAGAAGGGGAAATTCATTAAAATTGTAACATATCCCAAGTGAATTCTTTAGGAAATTAATTCAAAAGGCTGATATCTCACATTTTATTTTTCACTTTGGATAGGGATTACCCGCTCAATGAAAAGCTGGATTATTCCTTTTAGGAGATTTAGAGATGAGAACGATATAAATATGGCCTGATTTTTTTAAAGGTTCTGCGATTTTGTTATTAAAGCATCACTATTTTAGTATATTGTATTTGGTAGAAAATCAGATATCAAGAGTTGAAACTTTAATGCAGTCGGACATTTATTTAACTTTGTAATCCAACAGTATTTATTTGATTGCTAGGTTATGTTTTCGTATGTGACAAGTAAATAATTCATATAATTTGAATATTTACCAGTCATTCGAAAAATATTGAGCAATCACCTTAGGAGTTGTCATATTATTCTAAGAAAGTATGGCGTCCCAGACTTTATCTTTTATGTATTGCCAGTTTCCTCACCTCGTGAAGCTTCATGAATGTTTCTCATGTGTTTGCTTGCCGAATTAAATTAACAATCTCATAATATAATGAAAAAAATCGTTATTTAATACAAAAGAAATTACATAAATAATTAAGAACGAGTGGCAGTATGGTAAATCGATCAAAATAAGTCTGCGTGTGTCTCCACTCGGCATGCTTTGTCAGCTGCCTGATATAGATGTCGTGACACAAATTTTATCTTAATTCTTGCGAGAGTGCGATCCACGCGCGTCTTTGGAGAGTGGAAAGAAAATGTGTTGCTTGCTTGGGAGTAAAGCACGAAACTCTCGTTGAGAAGCTTTGGCGTGGAGCTGAGGTACGTTACATTTTACGAGTCAATTCAATTACAGTCAAAAGTCAAACTCCTTACGAGTTAGATTTTATTTAATAATATTATTCGGTAATATTCTCATGTGAAATGTTCAATAATTTATTCATCTTTTTCAGAAATATTATTCAACGAGTGGGCTTACTAAAAATGAGCTGGGCCAACAACTCCGACCCATTGGGTAATACCTTTCAAAAATTTTAATTCAAAAAATCGACTTAATTTTGAGTATTTAATACGGAAATGTCATTGTCATGTAGTAGAAGTGAAGTGAAAGTCTCCAAAAGGCCAATGACCTATAGTAGGAAAATTATTGATTTGCCGTATTATCTTATTTTATCATAATTTCTCTCAACTCTCCTCTCTCACATAACCACTCAACCTCCGACGATGGTGCAAGGGCAGATCGCCGCCGCCGCCGACCCAGAAACCACCACCCTCCTTCCGAAACCCAGCCCGCCGAAGGACACATTCCACGTGGCGTACCTCATCTACTTCACCCTCGGCGCCGGCTACCTCCTCCCATGGAACGCATTCATCACGGCCGTTGACTACTTCGACTACCTATACCCCGACGCATCCGTCGACCGCGTCTTCTCCGTCGTTTACATGCTCGTGGGCCTGAGCTCGCTCTTGTTAATCGTGTGGTTCGCTCACAGGTGGGATTGCACGGTGAGGATCAATCTCGGCTACGTGATGTTCTTGCTGGCGCTCGTGGCGGTTCCGGCGATGGATTACTGGTGGATTAAGGGGAGAGTTGGGGTTTACAGTGGGTATTATGTGACGATGGGCGTGGTGGGATTGTGTGGGTTGGGGGACGGATTGGTTCAGGGCGGCGTCGTGGGGAAGGCCGGCGAGCTCCCCGAGAGTTTCATGCAGGCGGTGGTCGCCGGCACGGCGGCATCCGGTGAGTGGCTGAGAAAATTTTTTGTTTCTTTGCTGGTTTTTTTAGCTTTGCTTCTCATGGATTAATATGCTTTTTCGTGGGGATTTATGCTGCTTTTTTGCTATTGGAAATTGGGAATTGCCTGCTATTTTGCATATTATGATAGTATCCTAGTTTCTTGATCTTCAAATTCTTGCATTGCAAGTAATCGAAGCTCCACTAAGTTACTAGATTTCACATGTCAAGCTCTGATTTTTGAATAAAGATACTCACACACCTTCACTTTTTCCTTCAAAATTTAGGCGTCCTCGTCTCAATTCTGCGAATCTTTACGAAATCAGTATACCCTCAAAACGCCAACGGTCTGAGACAAAGCGCCAACCTCTACTTCATAGTCAGCATCATAGTCATGTTCCTAAACATCCTATTCTACAACCTCGCCCACAAACTCCCCATCATCAAATACTACGACGAAATCAAAAGCGAGGCCATCAGCGAAGAAAAGGCCCAAAAAGGAGAGCTCACAGCAAAGCTATGGAGGTCAACGCTGGTAGAAATCGTGGGAGCAGTCAAATGGTACGGCGCTGGGAGTGCAGTGATCTACGTAGTGACCCTAAGCATCTTCCCAGGCTCTGTCACCGAAGACGTACACTCTGACGCCCTAAAAGATTGGTACCCGATAATTCTGATCGCTGGCTACAACGTTTTCGACTTGTTAGGGAAAGCATTGACCTCTATCTACATGATGGAGAACGAAAAGGCTGCGATTGGTGCTTCCTTTGGGAGGTTGGTGTTCTTGCCTCTGTTCTACGGTTGTCTACACGGGCCGGGCTTTTTCAGGACGGAGATTCCAGTGACTGTTCTGACGTGCCTTTTGGGACTTACGAATGGGTATTTTACGAGCGTTCTGATGATTCTTGGCCCGAAGACTGTGTTATTGCAGCACGCCGAGACTGCTGGGATTGTGTTGGTTCTTTACTTGGTCGTTGGTTTGGCGATTGGCTCAGTTGTTTCGTGGTTTTGGGTGTTGTAATGGTATCTGATACTGTCTGCGATGGTTTATCTGTGTTTGTGTTTTTTATGGTTTGTTTCTGTTCTGCTTTTGTTTCAATTTCTTTTCCATTGGTTTATTACCTGAAGCTGTGTAATGGATCATGGGATGTACTGTACATTGCAACAAATGTATCTCATTGTATGTTGACTTTCTTATCTTGATGGTATTGACTTTCAATTCACTAAATATTGTACCAGCCTAAATATGTACTATTTGGGTTTTCTTTGGGGTACATCGAACTAATACATGGCCCCATTAATAAGAGGAGTCGTTGACAAGGGAAATATAGCGAATTTTTCCTGATAAATATTCCTTTCGTTTGTCCCTATGTGACATTCTTTGCCGAACAAGCGAAAGTGACAGAAAAACAAGATAGTCTGCGACTAAATATGTTTTATCTTTTTTATTGAATTTTTCCCAATTCTGCGACCAGTAATCTCGTCGAAAACGAAACATTTGTATCATTTTAATGCAATTCCAATAGTCCCACCCAGCCTAGTTCACGCTATTTGTCATTTTGCCCGCAATAAAGAATTGAATATTGCTTGCAACATTTCTTACCCATCTGTGATTTACGACGACTCCCATTTGTCATGGAAATGCATTTGATCATATAGTAAAGAAAAAAAAAAAAAAAGAAATCTTGAACTTGTCTGAGTTCGTTCGATCATATATTTTCTGAACACTGAGATGAAGGAATCGTCGTAATTACACCCTCACCGAAGACATGAATTTTCTTACACTCATCATTCTTTGCTACGCAGTTTCTTCCCACATCAACTTGCTTTTAGCCAATGGATGTTCTTTAGACACAAACACTCCCTCACTTTGGGACGATGAATCAAACGTTACTTCTCCTACGTGGTCTTCTTCGGGCAATTGGGGCGGATTCTTGAACAGCAGCGCCTGCGCATTGCCGTTGGAACGATACTTATACGCCCTGAGCGTAAATGCCAACAACAAAACGGGGCGATTATTTCCCGACATCGCCGAGGAAAAAGACTGTGCGAGCGCCGATTTACGCTGCGGAATAATAGATAGGCTGACGAGCGGCAAAGGAGGATGTTCGGACTATTCCTTGGCTGACGTCATCAGCAAATTAGTAGGCGAGAATAAGCTGAAGGATTTAGACGAGCGCTGTGGGAATTTAGGCGGCGCAGATTCTTGCGCAGCGATGTGGCGCGACATGATTGGACGTGCCGGCGGCGGCGTATGTGGATTTTCGGTGGTCGTCGCTCTGACTAGTCGGATGGTAGACCGCGTGGATATGATCAAGAAAGTCTATACGCTCCTAAGGAACGGAATTTCCGAAGGTGTTTTTTGGGCCGATAAGGACGTTTTTCGTGCTGAGCGTTTCTTCGAATTTTCAACGTGCGCCTTAATTTATTTTTGTTACCAATTCGTTCATCGTTTTCTCGCAGGCGATTTGGCCGGAGAGGGAAAGACGGGCGGGTCGAGCAAAGGTAAAAAGAAATGTATTGTGTGTTGCGCTTTTGTTCGACGGTATTTTTTTTCTCTGAATTCAACCGTTTAAACAGAAAAGCGGGAAAAGGTCCTCATGGGCGGCGGCTTCGTCTGCGTCGCCGCCGCATCCGCCGCGGTGCTGTGGTTCGTCGTTGCTAAAAGGAAAAAAACACGAAAAGAGCCTCGAAAAATAGCGAACGAGGAGCCGCTGAACAAGTTCGATGGTACGCCTTCAAGGAGAAGAAAGAACGTCTCGACATTAGAACAACAGCAATTTACGAGGAAAAAGCTAACTAACTTCGCCGTGTTTTCTTTTCATATCAGTAAGGGACGTCTCGTTCGTCGAAGAATCGAGCAGCAGCAGCAGCGTAAGCATAACTCTGAAAGAAATCTACACCGCAACGAACGACTTCAGCTCGTCGAACTTCATAGGCCAGGGAGTCGCTGGGAAGGTCTACAGGGGAATTCTACGCAACGGCGAAAACGTGGCTGTGAAGCGCATATTAAACGACGGACAGATGGAAACTTTCGTGAGAGAAGTCACGAGCTTATCGCACGTCAAGCACCCAAACCTCGTCAGGTTATTAGGACACTGCGACGGCGAGGACGAGAGCTTTCTTGCATACGAGCTTTGCGATAACGGAAACCTCTCGCAGTGGCTCTTCGGCAAACAAAAGTCTCTAAATTGGATCGAAAGGCTCGAAATTGCGATGGGCTGCGCTCGAGGCCTTCATTTTCTTCATACGTTTCCCGAAGGCTGCATCGTCCACAGAGATATTAAGGTAAAGACATCGTGCGGTTCAGTCTAAAACCAATTGGCGGCTGAGAAAGTAGCTCACATAGTCATGCTTATTTCGATTATTCGTTGTGGGATTGAGTTTGATATCCCAACGATTATTGATCTCTTCGAATTTTAACAGCCCACGAATATACTCCTCGGGGCCAACATGGAAGCGAAACTATCTGACTTCGGATTATCGAAGGTAATGAACACGGGCGTGTCGTTCGTGAGCTCGGAGGTTAGGGGCACGTTTGGCTACGTCGATCCCGAGTACCAAAGGGATCGGCGGGTGCATTCTTCGACAGACGTTTATAGCTTTGGGATTGTGCTCTTGCAGCTTCTCTCGGGGCAGAGGGTTCTAAACCTCGACGTCACGAAACCGATGCCTTTGAGTAGGATGGTAAGAAAGAAATAATCGAAGCTTCTTTTGTTTTTCGGATTTATTTACGACGCTGAGACGAGTTTCGTACCGTTGGTCGAAAAAAGGCGAAAAACGTCGTGAAGGAAGGCGATGTAAGAGAATTTGCGGATCAGAAGCTCGACGGAGAGTTTTCGATGGAGGGTTTCGAGCTCGTGTTCAAGCTGGCTATGGAGTGCATTGGTGCGAAGAAGCTTAGGCCGTCTATGGAGAAGGTCGTCGGCGTGCTAGAAGAAGCTCGTCGACTTTCGGGGGGCGATTTTTCGATCGAATCCGTGTAATAACTTCTGATTTTTGACAAATTTGTAGTGATTTTTTTCTATGCGAGTTTTTGAATTTTAAATCGCCCATATTTCGTCCTTTCCTATCTTTTCATGCGATTACAACCTGCATATCTATTACTATACGATAGAAAACTCCTTTTCCTTTAGATTAGATCTTTGTGGGTCACTCAAAATGAAATGGTCTATTCTTCAGTATTTTCCATTTTTCTTTCCCCTTCGTCCACCAAATCGTAGTCTACACTACACTAATTGTGTGAACTTTATTTTTATATGAATATCATTGTTAGTTATGGAATTCTTCTCATCTTGTTTCGAATCTGCACATATTACAGTAGTAGATGAATCTAAGTGAATTCGACACCTGATTTTTCCACTACGGATTATTGTTCATCATTGCTAAGTATATCATTGATTTTGTGTCATTTTCAATAAAATCTGTTGTGCTACAAATAAAGTAAAATATGCGACTAGGGGGGTTCACTTGTGCATTCAGCCAAAATCATGTGTTTTAATTAATAGAATAAATATATGAAGTGTGGGAAAGAATTTGAAGTTATTTATTGTTCAGTTAAAAAGAGAGGCCATGGCTAACGCGCGTGCGATGCACGTGACACTGTCTGGTCTTTGTGCCCACGTACATGCCGATGAATGGTTGCAGCCTACAGTACAGATTTGCCCGTCAACTTGCGCTTCACAGTCACAGTTTTCGTAGTTTTAATTCGAAAATATATTTCTTTCTGATAAATCGACGTGGGAAAAAAAAAATAAAAAAAAATGTTCAAGAAATCGAAGTGAAAGATCGCTACTTTTTGGCGCATCTTATCGGCCATTTGTTGAGCTACATGTACGTACACGTATCTCGGCAGCCATCTCCTTCCTCAAAACAAGGGAAATATAAAATGTCAAGGAGAAAATGAGAAAAAAGAAATGTTTTTTTTTTTTTGGAATCTTCACATGAGTGCTGTATTATTTTATTGCAGACGAACCCCATGTGCTCACATTGCCGCTTTGTAGCTCAGGTTCAGTTGTCGACTTTTGAATCTTGACGATTTTAGGTTAATCAGTGCTTTAATTGATTTCGGGTTTGCGTCGCTATTTCAGTTCCACAAACTTCATTCGAACAAGTGTTGCGATTTGTAGTCTTTTCTTGTTGTTGCCCGCCATTTGCTCTTTGCTTGAGATGGTTTAATCTTAGTGCTTTATGTGAAAGATTGATTGGCTGCTCGAATCGGTACTCTACTTAATTACACGTGGTCTTCTTTTAGATTGGGTAGTTGCATTGTCATTTCTGAGCTGCTACTTATCTGCTCAAGTTGTTTGCGCATTTGGATTTGCAGGTCAGTTGGGATTCTCCGTTCTTTTGTTTTGGGGGGATTTTCTCATTCCATGTTGCATTTCATATTAGTCCATTTTTCTTACATTTTGATTTTTGTGAACTATTTAGGCTGGCTGGTTTTCTGGGATGGCATGAGAGAATTTCACTCGAATAGATTTATTGTGGAACATACCTAGTTTCTTCGACAAGGGAGAGATATTCCGGGATAATGCGTAAGGCCTATGGTTATTGATAGCAATTCTTGATTGATAAAGGGACATCTTTTACTTTCTTTTTTCTTTGGTTCGTAACGCATCAAGGGATCACATAAGGTCAAGGAAAAAACCCGAATATGAGGAAGTGTGACGAGGGCAACGTTGGAAAATGCTGACGAACCCATTTGGAAAAAAAAATTGCTCATCTGTATAGCCAAAGTTCACACGAGAAAGGCGTTGGAGATAGCTCAATTCCTAGCTGTCATTTGACATTTGTCTTCATTACTGAGCGACAACGTCTATTAATATCCTCGACTTTATTAGTATATTCGGTGTTGTATTAAATCCCAGAAGAGGGAAAAGAAAAGCTGCACTCTTTTTACTATATTTGGCTTTGAAGAATGGGGCATTCTGTAGCAGTTTGGGACAACAGAGCAGCGATTGAGTTGACAAAAGACTGGAATGGGATCGACCAGGTTGTGCTTCGGAACCCTCAAGGAGCTTCAGCACGAGTAAGATCTTCACGATTTATTTTGTCCCATTTTTTCTTTATACGGAAACATATAAGTTTACGCCTAATTCAGTAGCTCCAATTGATCAGTGAAAGTTCTATGTCTGTTTGGCGTTTTCGGAGTTGTTGTGATTCTATTTTCCCAAAATCTTTCAGGTGAGTCTTTACGGAGGGCAAGTGATCTCTTGGAGGAACGGCAGAGGTGAAGAACTTCTCTTCACAAGTAGCAAGGTGTGATGATCTGTTCTGTGTTCTTAAATATCTTTACTCCATTTATCTTTTTGTGAGCAAGCTTCCATAAAAAGAACTTTATACTTCAAAACCGATTAGCGGAGGGCACATAAGTTGATGGTTGGCCATTAAAATCAATTGAGGGCATCTTTGCAAGTTTTTTTTCCTTGTCTTTCATTGTATTTGCTCTTGCTTTTAGGGCATATTGAAAGCTCCAAAGGCAATGCGAGGAGGAATCTCTGTTTGCTTCCCTCAGGTCTGCAGCTTAATTATGGGCTACAGATATGTGTCTGCTTGGGTGTTTATTAGTTTGGTAACTTCTAGCATGTTGAAGTGTTCATCTTTGTTATGCTTCAGTTTGGAAGCTGTGGTTCACTCGACCAGCATGGATTTGCGAGGGACAGAATATGGACCATTGAGAATGATCCTCCTCCATTGCAGAAGAGTGATTCTCTCGGTAAATCTTTTGTGGACTTGCTGCTCATACCATCTGAAGAAGATCTCAAGTTATGGCCTCATGGGTAATACTTTTAGATCCTTATGGTCTTATAACTTACCCCTTCTGAGCATGATGATTAAATACATTACCTCTGTTAGTATAATTGTACTTAAGACTCCTTAAGTTCGTAGATTTTTCGGAACGGAAACTTCTTGTTCGTAGATTGATTTAAAAGATATCTCATTACAGCATGGTTCTGTTCCTAATTCCCATACGCCTTTGCCAAACCTTTTCTTCCCAGCTTTGAGTTTCGCCTCCGCGTCTCTCTTGCTTCGGATGGAAACTTGATATTGATATCTCGCATCAGAAACTTAAATGGGAAGCCTTTCAGCTTCTCATTCGCCTACCATACACACTTTTCTGTCTCAGACATAAGGTTATCTCTCTCCCTTTCTCTCTTTCTCTCTGAAAATTTTCTGAAAGTGTAAGGAACCTGCGTGGACAGTGAGGTGAGAGTGGAAGGCTTAGAAACTCTTGACTACTTGGACAACCTCTGCCAAAAAGAACGCTTCACAGAGCAAGGCGACGCCATAACATTCGAATCAGAGGTAAACAAACCAATCTCCTTTCTTCGTACATGGCGCAACTCAATAAAAAAGAAAAAAAAAAAAAGAACACGGCTCAATACATTCTTTCTCTAGATCGACCGTGTCTACCTTAGCTGCCCCATGTGCGTTGCTGTCCTCGATCACGAGAAGAAGCGGACCTACGTGATGAGAAAGGAAGGTCTGCCAGACGTTGGTAAGAAAGAAGAAAGAACAATGGCTGCACAAAGATGCTTTCTCTTTTTCGTTACCCTACGATGCTCTGCTTTTTCTTAGTTAGTTCTTTTTGTAACTTCCTTCGCTGGGCAGTGGTGTGGAATCCATGGGAGAAGAAGTCGAAGGCGATGGCTGATTTCGGCGACAATGAGTACAAGAAGATGCTGTGTGTGGACGGCGCGGCAATGGAGAGGACCATAACACTCAAGCAAGGGGAGGAGTGGACGGGCCTAATCGAGCTTGCTTCTGTGCCGTCGACCTTTTGCGGGGACAAGCTTGATCCTAATCTCAGATTGTTCTGATAATATGATGTTTCTTAGGAGTACTTTCTGGTATAAATCACAAACTAGTTAAACATAGGAGGAAAAGCAAGCCTGTGGTTTTTTTTAATGGAGGCTGTTTGTTGGTTTGGCTTTAGACAATTGCTGTGTTGGTTTTCTCTGAGGGGTTTTTCTTGTTTCTGGGATGTTATTACCCTTGTGCTGTGTTTTCTTCTTTATAGTGTTTTCTTTCATAACTATAATGAATGGTTTTTCTTGTTTTTGGTTTAACTTCATATATTTCAGGTTTTTAAAATTACATTAACATGTGCTTGTAAGAAAAAAATCAGAAATTTTGCACCACAGGGGTCACGAATTTTCCAATACAATGCAGATTATGTAAGTTCTTTCTGACAAGTTTATAAACAAATCAATGTTCCGTCAGCAGTTTTTTATGCATAGGTACTTAATAGGATAAATTTTTACACATATGTACCATTTAGCTGAGGTACATCATAATAGAATTTTGGGTACCACAACAAAACGTATTCTGGTACATAATACATGAAAAAAGACACGTTATACTTCAGAGATGTCACACGATATAATTGGAATTAAGTACCACATAAACACGTGATATGATATGTAATATACATATAAAAGTACCTAAACGACATTGAAATGATATTAATAGACAATGGGTAGCTGTGTGTAAAAATAAATTATTCTACGAGGTACCTATACATAAAATTTATCCGATAGGATATTGATTTGATAATGTTTTATTCATTTGGGTATTTAAGAGTAAATTACACCTTACTTTTTTATCATCCATGAATAATAAATTTTAACTTTAGACCGAAATTATTATTTTATTATCTTGGTGAACGGATTTGCTTTTGCTTGGATATAGCGTCAATAAACAGCAATATCAGCTCAACGGGGAACAGAAGGAAACAAGAAAAAAGTGAAGAGAAACTAAGTTCGCCTTCGATACGATTTACTGTCAGGTGCAACCAAATCGGAAAATCTAACTTCGATCTCATTGAGTTTCTTAGTATTTCTCTATCTTGATCCGTTTAGCCTTGGTTTTTTTTTCTACAGATCTGATCTTTTTGTTGTTCGATGGCTTCAAAACGGATCTTGAAGGAGCTCAAGGATTTGCAGAAAGACCCTCCTACCTCCTGCAGTGCAGGTGTTAGTTACTTCTTTAATATTTTTTGCCGTTTCAGTGTGTTTTGGCGTGATTTGTATCTGATTCAACATTCAATTGTGATGTTTTGGCGTCGTAAACTATCATCACTTGCCCTGTTCTGTTCATTTTTCGATTAACAACGGTGAGAATTCGATTGAAGTGTTTCTGGTATGTTGTTGGTTGATATACATGATTTGATAACATTCATGTGCTGTTCGATAATTTGTCCGATTACGCTTTTGCATTAGAAAGTTGTAAAAATCATATGGATCGATGTCTAATTGTGTTTGGCTGGTGAGCTTGAGCTATTAGACTCAAATTATCCATTGCTACAGTTTGATTTGTGTGCCTTTTTTCCTTTTCCTCAATGAAATCCCATCACAGTAGAGGCTCAGTTATGGCACAAATCATGCCTTTGTTTTTATTTGCTGTACCTTCTCCTCCCTTGTTGATGCATCACTAAATTTCTGATGTTCTTACAACCTTGTTAATTGCAGGACCTGTTGGTGAGGATATGTTTCACTGGCAAGCAACTCTCATGGGTCCACAAGATAGCCCTTATGCTGGGGGCGTGTTCTTAGTGACAATTCACTTTCCCCCCGATTACCCGTTCAAGCCCCCAAAGGTTAGAAACTAAGTAAAATATACCCTTCACAGCAATGTTTTACTCCAACGACCAACGAATTGTGTTATAATAATAGCTTGTTCCATATTCAATTGATGCTTGAGTTTGTGTTATCACATGGCTGATTTTTATTACAGGTAGCTTTCAGGACGAAAGTGTTTCATCCCAACATCAACAGTAATGGAAGCATTTGCCTCGACATACTGAAGGAGCAGTGGAGTCCTGCCTTGACAATTTCCAAGGTTTCGTTCCTTCACAGACTCTCTTAGATTGAGTTCGCTCTATGCTCGCTTGATTCATTTTCCAACGCAACACGTTCGACCTTAGTTCAATTCATATGTATTTATATCATATTCAGGTTTTACTCTCAATCTGTTCGCTTCTGACCGACCCGAATCCCGACGACCCGCTTGTGCCCGAGATTGCGCACATGTACAAAACAGATCGGTCCAAGTACGAGCAAACTGCTAGGAGCTGGACTCAAAAGTATGCTATGGGTTGAGTTCAATCAATGGTTGGAATGGAAGGGGAAATGCTCTACCTTATTATAATATATCTCTACTCTGTTCTTGCGTTTGCCCAGACCATATTATTATATATGTCGGAATTAAGGAGAAACTCAGTTTGATGGTTCACAAACATAATGATTGAATGGATGTCTCAGTGCTCTTCTCTAGCAAACTGCTCAAATTACTTGGACCATTGAAATAATCTCTCCAGGATACAAAGATGATGATATATTGATCTGATATATCATTAACCCAATGTAAACTTATTAGATGATTTTATATATGGAATGAAGCTCGAATATTGGTTAATTCTACGACTTTCGTCTCTTCATTTTCTCCATCTTAATATTGTTATGGTTGTTATTATTCATTTCCATCAACCAAAATCTTTCAATATCCTCTGCTGACCTGCCTGGGACTCTTCCCGCTATCAAATCCCACCTGACAAAATAATTTATTTTTTTTTTGGAATGAATGATAATCATTGTTATAATTATTTTTTAATAATAAGGATATTATTCTTACCTGTTCCCTACAAGCTTGTGCATTCTGCGAATGATGTCTTGTTCCTGCTCACTCATTTCAATGAAGTCTAGTCCTAAACTGCTCACTTCTTTAAAAGACCACACAAATAATACATACAGTTTTAACCGAAGCTGATGATAATAATAATAATAATAATAATAACAATAACAATAATAATAATTCACACAAAAGTAAATGAGACACGCCACCGAAATAATAAGCAAAGAAAAAACAAGAACGAAAGTAGAAAGGAAGAAGAAGAGTCAAGATACCTTCAGATGAACCACACTTTTGTTTGTTTGGTTTCCCATGTTTATCCATTCGAATAGTGGGTGAACTATATGATTTACAACACACAAAGGCTCTAGTAGCTAGATGAGAGAACGTAAGCGTACAAAAGATATTATTTTGTAGCTAGCTATATATATAGGATTCTGGATGGGACCTAACTGTCAATAGTTTTTTATTCTTGAAAATTGTTTAAATGTCGAATAAAAAAAAAATAACTAACGGCATACTCGCATCAAGCTATAGATAGATGGTTTGACTAATAGTTATGAACGAACCTTACAAAACATATCAAATATGTATGTCTTCTGTTGCATGCGGCAAGTGTAACCACCGATTTTCCGACCTATATTCTTCCGTATTAGCTATTACATTATTTTGTTATCATGATTTGTACGAGAAAATAAAATGATGATGGATCTGATTCACTACCAAACTACTTTTAATCGATATTTCGAGTGATAATCGACACTACGTAGAGATCTAATGTTATCTTCTTCCTATAGACTGCTTATGCAATGGAAAGCGAGTGACGTGGCGACATGAATAGGTTATCTATGAAAATACGTTCCATTTTCTGTCAAGTCCAAAAAACTGTCAACATAAATTGGGGTGCCATTCCATCGATGTTGCAGTAGGAGGCGTTAATTAATCATATCCTCTCTGCACCAATAATCATTAAATTAGATATAATATATAGTTTTAGATAATATGGGACTAAGACATGCAAATAAGAGTATTCCTGTCGCAATTGATTGCCATCCCATAGACTTTTTTTTTTTTTTTCGTTTTTCTTTCTTCTGAATTATTGTCATCCTTATCTTACTAGATTTTACAACCAACATAAATGACGTGTTTACAGTAGAAGTTAATTTTAGATGGGGATATCAATTATACAGAGTTAACAACACATCAAACATAAATCTTGGGCACGCAAGTGCAACGCTAAGAATAGATGGCTACTCGACGTGGCTCTTTCAATCAATAGATTCCTGCCTTTGCAATCTTTCTTATGAAGTATTTTTCTAGGAAATTCGAAGTGACATTTGGATACCTCCCCCTCCTCTCCCTTAGCGGAGGTTGGGGGAGCCCCATCTCTTTTATTTTTCATTTTGGTGTTTCGTATTTTAATAAAAAACGGGATTGTCACCGCCACCGCCCACCGGGGTGCGCTGACACCACCATCTTTGGCTAGTCATCTCCTCCACCGTTCGATTAAGTGGGCTTCTTTAAGCCCAAGTCCGCCGCCATCACCAGCTTGAGCCCGGAGCTTGGCTGCCACTGGGAGCTCGACCACCCACCCACAAAAAAGAGCTCAAAAGCGACGAAAGGTCTCGGCAGCTGCGAGAGGAGGGGTGTGGCGTTGGTGAGGTATGTCGAGGGCAGATCTGTCGGCGATGACGTCAGTTTGGGGGCGGAGCTTCCGCAGCGACCTCCGATTTCAGATCCTGTGGAGTTTTGTGGTCCGGTGGTGTTGTTTCTAGCGGCGGCAGGTTTTTCGTGGCGGATCTGGCGATGGAAGTCGATGGTGGCATTTTGTTGCGGCGGCAGGTCCGGTGGGAGCGGATTTGGTAGATTCTCGGCCGCAGTATGGCGAGAGGGTAGCAGTCCCGTTCTTCCGCTCGGCCGTTTCGGTCGTGCGTGTTCTCCTCGAGGGAGTTTTCTCCTTTCTGGAGTTTTCTCCCCTTCGTAGGAGTTTTTCTCCCCTTTGTGGGAGCCAATTTCTCCCTTCGTGGGAGCGTTTCTCCTCCCTCGTGGGAGCCTATCTCTCGTGGGAGTTCCCTTTCGGGTCATTTTCCCTTCTTTGGGGCTTTGAGAACGGATATTGTGCTATCATCTGTTATCTACGCGATAGAAATAGTCAATTATGATGTAATTTTTGGCTATTGCTCTATTGTATCTTTGTATCCATTTGGATTTATGAATGAAATACTTCTCAAAAAAAAAAAAAAAAATGACATTTGGATAAAATTTAAGAATACACGGACCAAATACCCATATGTATTATTACATATATTCCCTATTAGTACTTGGCAATTGGAATCACCAGCAAAAATCACGAGTCCTATTATATGCAACGTCGTTCGTCGTCGTTTTGGTTTTAATTAGTTATTAGAATATTATTAATTTTATAGCCAAGGCTACAAAGAGCGAGCCGTGATATGTCGTCGTCCACGCGCCGCCGCCGTTCGCCTCGTATCCACCTACAAAAACGTATAAAGACAACCTTAAAAAACGCCAAGTTATACATAGCGAGAAAATCAACAAGGTAGGGCCCACTCACTCAATCCATCGTCTTCTTCGCAAGCATCGCAACTACTCAGTTTCCACGTCAGATAAAGATCATCGCCGGCGTTAATCTCAAACTGAAACGGGTTCGTAACGGGCAAAAGCCAGCTTCCAATTACACTGAAGTTATAACCCAACATATAATCCGGCGAAACCCTCGAAGTAGCAGAAACTACTTCAGCAGTGATATTCGCCGGCGACGAAGAAGAATAGTTGCCGCCGAGGCAATCGATGGGAAGAAGAAAATCGCCTATGATTCCCCCCGCGTCGTTAGGGCAAGCATAGAACGTGTAGTTGTAATACATTATCGCCTCCAAGGGAGGAGAAGAAGAAGAAGAGAGGTTCATCAGATTATTATCCATCAGCCTTTTCATCAAGCAGTTTTCAGGATCGTAGAGCTTTATGTAAGGACCACCTAAGTACGTGTCTTCTTCGGCGCTGTAAGAACGAACGTAGAAACCTGCTCCATCGTAGGGAAGATTTAGGACGGGCACGTTCTTGGCCGAGTCGCACAGAAGATCGATGTAAGTGCAGTCGTTCTTCGGCTGAACGCTTGGCAGTTTGAAAGGGTAGTTTAAGGATAAATCTCCGCACGAAGAAGGTGGGCATAGACTGCTGCTGCTATCTTCTTCTTCTTCAGATGCACGAGCTACTGAAGAGATGGTAGAGAGAAGAACTAATAAGATAAATCGGAGCATTTTTCTTTCTTCTTCTTTTTTGGCGAAAATTCGATGGATTTTGCAAGAGGGGGCTATTCGTTGTATAAATTTATCGTCGGTTTAAACCTAGTTCACGTCGCTCGTCGTGACAGAACAAGATCATTATTTGCATTGATTATAACTTTTCCTTTCTTGGAATTACAGGAAAATGGCTTCTCGTCTTCGTCTTTAACATTGTGTTTCTTTCTTAACGGAACATATACAAGAAGAATAAGCAAAAACTCATGCAGAGAATCTTGAATTATTAGGGTTGGTTTCGATCAGGCGCTTGTTGACGGTAATGGAACGCGGCTGCGATATTCGGCCAAGGCCCACAAAGGGTATATGTTTCGGTATGCAGCGTAATGCAGCATGCAGTTCTTCATAAACACGCCCGTTATCTCCTGTGTTTTCGAAAAATAATTGGACTAAATAAAAAGCGCAATAGTCGTCCGACGAATCTGTTGTTCAAGAAAAAAAAAGAAAAACTCGCCTGCTGAGGAAAATCTCCGTCTTCAAGTTGAGAATTGATCAGAAGCTTCGCCGCTCGGTGAAGAGGGGCGGGATCTCTGTGCTCCTGGTAAGAACATTAGACAGTAGCAGTAATAAATTCAAGATTCTTGGGGATAAAAAAATTTTACAAACTGCATTTCAAAAATCTCTTCGTATAAAGGTCGCTCGCTAACCTGGCCGGAGTGGATCAATCCCATCATCGCCCACGCTGTATGCACCAAGTTCGATCGGTTTCCTTCTAACGGAACGTACTCCTATTATTATTTTTTTTTGGAAAAAAGTCGAAAATTATCACAAGTTCGTGCTAACGAAGAAATCGATCGACGAACAATTTTTTTGCTTTATTGTTACCTTCTTCGGACATGAAAGATAGCTCTCTCCCCAACCGCCGTCCTCCCTCTGAGTCCTAAGCAGAAAGTCGACGCCTTTTCTCACGGCGGCGCAGTTGTTGTAACTCTTGGCCGCCGCAGCTAAGCCTCCGAGGGCAAACCAGCAACCGTAAGTGAAGCAAACTCCCCAATTTCCATACCTATGAGAAAAAGGGGCATTTACGTAATCTTACGCTTTCCCGTATAATACTAATAAGGCGCAATGATGATTCGTGCGCTTGCTTACCACGAGCCGTCGGGGCGCTGGACGTCTTCGAGGTATCCCACGGCTTTCGTAATGAAATTCTCGATCTCCTTTCTTCTGTGGTCGGGGTGGAGCTTCTTGAACAGAACGAGCGCTTGGATCGCCGATGAAGTGCACTCGACGTACTCGTGCTCGACAACGATGTCGGCGAAAAATTCGGTCGGGTTTAGTAGCTGCCATCGTACGATAGAAAATACGCTTTTATTTTTTATTTTATTATCGATTCAGAATTTTTTTGGAAAACGACGAACAGTTGCTTACCTCTAGCCAATCGGAGGCTCCTGCGGGCTCCCATGCTGCTAAACCGCCGTTTTTGCTCTGCAATAACCACCGATTTCGGTTAGTTAAGTTTGAATCTGTTGTAATAACGTTCTCCGTGAAATGAAAAGGACATGCAAGTAACTAACCTGCAAAGAGAGCAGTATGTTGACGGCGTCGTGGAAGTTCTCTGTTTTCATCTTCTCTCCGACGGTTTCGGGGTTCATCATGGAAAACATTAGGCAGCACTGCAAAAATCGTACATTTTCGTCGGATCTAGTTGTTTCACCTTCGAAATCGTTAGTACAAAACAGAGTATTTGTCTTCTTTTTTTTTTTTTTCATTTCAGTACCTTTAATCCTTCTGCAGTACAATCCGATACCTGCCACCCATGATCTTGATCGGAAAACGTCCAAGAACCCTTCGATATATGTCGGTACATACTTTTGAAGTCGCCCGACGGGTTATCTTTCACCTGAAAAAGCGCCGTCCAAAACACCACATTATCTTAAATATCTGTCGAAATCGTTCTTCTAACACGAAATACTTTCGCAGCAGAGCTTAAAAAAAACCTGAGATTGCTTGACGAACTCGTGCCCTTTCCTTAACGTCTCTCCTATTTCGTCCGCCATATTGCTCGCAACCAAAGCCTGTATCGCAAAGCCCGTATCCCACTCTTGACTCCCAAAACTCTGCATTTTTTTTTTTAAATTCAGTCGACTTTGTCGCCCGATAACACACATCAATCAACGGTCCGCGTTTCGTTTCAAAAAACATACCTGCATCTTCATACCGTCCTCGGCGACCCATAAATAGTCGGGTATACGGGCGAGGTGCTTCTTGAAATAATCACCGTTAGGATCTTCGACCCAACAAGCAAGCATGCAAAGCACCTTCTCCACGCAACCTATGGTGATATACCTGCTATTCTCATCTTCGTAGTGAATATGATCCATTGCGACCCTAAGCGCCTTCTCCCTTAACTTGTTCAAGGGCCAACGTGTAAGAAAAGGCTCGGTTAGAACGTAGCAGCTGTCCCAAATCAAATCTTGGACGAATGGGTGGGGATAGTACAAGTCCTCCTTTGCGCATCGGTGCCTTACGCTTCGCCAGTTGACTTTTTCGTAGGGCTGATCGTATAATTCTTCTCTTAGTTGGGTGATTAGAGGAGTGATCGGCCCGACGAATCTTTTTCCGTATAAGTACGACATCGGAAGGTAGACCATTCGGCAGTAGCACCACATTTTCGCTGATTTTTTTTAGGAAAAAAAGTCATTCAGTATGTGACTGGCAATCAATATAGGGAGTAACCCACATGCTAATATATATAATACATCATGTAGCTGTTTCATCTATCTGATGTGTGATTGAGTTTGATACCATGATAACTATATTAACACTAACCGGGATGCATCGGTAAGAAGGACGGGATTAGCCAGAACTCGGGCGGCATCGGGTTGCTTCCGCTCCAGTCAAATACTCCGAGAACCTTGTAATAAAAGAAAAAAAAAGCATATGATATATATGCCGCGATTATCGAAAAGTTAGTTACATTACCATATGTATATATATATATGTTTATTGTTTCGCTCGGACATTACCGAGAGCCATGTTTTTCCCCAAGACGGTATGGCGGTGACAGAGCCGTGGTCGAGTATCCATTTCCTCGCCCTTGCGCAGGCGTTGTCTTTGCCTCCTTCGGGCCCTTCGCCTAATAATCGCATGCATATGTAGTTAAGTGCAGTGCTGAATATCGTGCTGTGGCCTTCTATGTGAAGCCCCCATCCGCCGTCTTCGTTCTAAGCCCGACATAATCGAACCAAAAAGAAAATCATTAGTATAAGGCGCAAAAAATAACTGCATAATCCATTTTTATAGTCGCGATAAAAAAAAAAAATTACCTGGTGACAATATATATACCGTAAAATCTCCTTTCGATGCTCGGCGGGAAATACGGCATTGAGGTGGCCGGTGATATACAAAACCATGACCTGCAAAAAGGTTGACGTTTTCGATTCATGAATATCTGCGACCACGACAAATATCTCAAAATAAAAGGACATGTCGAAATTATAAAAAGTGGGCTTTGTCCCACATCGAATATTCAAATTCTTCAAAGTCACTATATATATATATATATATAATATATATATATAAGAGGCTATTTTCTCCTATGACCAATTGGTTTTAGGACGCATCGATTTCTAACAGGACAGACGTACCAAAGGAGGAAGGAAGAAAAGCGGGCCGGCATTTTCGGCGGGCCAATGGCCGTCGCTCGCCTGCAAAGCTGAGAAGAAATGGACGGCCCTTCTCAGCGTGGTCGTGGCCTTTTCGTAGGTTATGTCTTCGCCGTCGGCGATTTTCACTTGAGGGATCGTTTGCTTGAATTTTGCCTCATGCAAGAACTGCGCGGAATTTGTAGTAAGCACAGAATGTAATCGATTGTTTTTATCATATAGACATGTTTCGGACAAGAGATGATGAAATAATTCATACTTGGATTCTCCATAGGAGATCGCTGCTAGGCTTTACATGGTATCGATTTTCCCAGAAATCTTGTCGGGCTTTTTCCACCTCGCTTCTCATCTCAGGCGTTCCATAGCTAGCGTCGAATTCCCAGGTTTGTCGGCCGACGTAGTTGTTTGTACTGTAGAGGTAAGGGCTGTTTTCTCCTTCGGCAATCTTTAGTCTCCACATTTCTCTGTGTTATTGTAGAGTTGCTTAACTAATTTGGTATATAGAGTTTGCAAAGAGAAGTAATAAATGATGGAAGAAGATAAAAACCCTCTATTTGCTCGCTAGGTGTTCTTTCTTGTGGTTCATTACATGTGAGACTAGTCACGGCTTATATATACATATGTAAGAACTCAATCTAAGTGGGATGAGAATGGGAAGAATACAACGGTAGGTATATTCAACTAAAGTCCACGACGATTTTTGGTACTTTATCATATTGTCAAATAAAATTCCCTTCTCTGAAATTATCTGCGTTCATATATTTAGTATTGTGGGCTGAATAGGAACGACGTGGAACTTGGTCAAAGTTGGAGGAAGATTTCGTGTGTTGGAGTATTAACTAGTAGGTATATGTCCACAGACAACGCAAGTCAAAATATGAGAATTTTGGATCTAATCGTTATAGAAAAGGGCAAGTATGAGAATAAAGTTCAATCAAGTGAACAATTTTTTTTGTCAGTAGTGAATTGAACGGGAGACAAGAGAATTATTCGACGATTTAAAAGTCTTGGCAGGAGATGTTGCCATCTCTCTGTCATTGACATTAGCGTACTACGTGGGAAAAATGACAAATTATCGCATTGCTTAAAAGTTAGTTAATGAAATCCATTGATATTATTTGAAGTACCTGTACTTGTTATCAGTTGCTTTTCTTCTATCTCGTATACGTATATTGTAGAATATGTAAAGATTTCATAATATCAAGAGTAAAGAAAGTAAAAGGTTGAACATGGTTCTTTTCTTGCCACGTTTATTATTAGTTTCACACCTAAATATATGATCTCTATAGAAGAAGATATTAAATAGGCAATTAGGCGTGAACTAAGATGTATATTGACTGTCGGGTCCGTGTCCAATATTGAAATGACTACGCGTTTCATAATCTCATTATAATTAATTATTTATTTTTCTCAAATCCTTTCAAAAAGCTCTACCAAACCGATAGATGAATCTTAGACTATTGAAAACATTAGCGAACTTATAATATTAAGTGGAAAGAGATCCGATATAGTTGTGTTTCGCAATAATATTTTTACGAGTATTTTTGGCCCCGCAACAACATTCATTTCACACGAAAAACGTCGAGCACCAAGTTTGTTTTTACTTGCACGAGACACGAGCCATTGGGCTAAACTAAACCCCTAAAATCATATAATTTGAACCTCATTATTGGCTATAAAACTCAGTGAAAGTTAACCCTAATTTCGATTATGATAAACGTTACGCCTTTTAAGCTATATATTTCGAAAGATAGAAAATAACATTCTTACTATTGATACAAATGATCATTCAATCTTGGCACCGCAAGGGCAACCAAGGGCTGAGCCCTAGGCATGGTCATCCCATAAACCTCTCTATTATCAACCTCCTCCGGCCTAAGCCCATCGCAAGGAGCCCAATCGAACCCATGGAGGAGCCGCGCAAGAGCCATGAGCACCAACGTCACGCCGAGCGGTGCGCCGGGACACTTCCTCTTCCCCGCGCTGAAGGGCAAAATCTTAAAATCAACTCCGTGGCTTATCTCTACCCTGCTCCCATCTACCGTGGCGTGCCTCTCGGGCCTAAAAACGTCCACGTCGTCCCAAATCTCGGAGTTTCGGCCCAAACTGTGGGTGTTTATGAAGACGCGGGTCCTTTCGGGGATGCGGTACCCGTTTATCGTGGTGGGTCGGGTCGACTCGTGGGGGATGAGGAACGGGCCAGCCGGGTGCATTCGGAAGGTCTCGCGGACGATGCACCGTAGGTAGTTGAGGTGGGGTAGGTCCGACTCATCGACCATTCGGTCTCGGCCCACGACCAAGTCGAGCTCGTGCTGGACCTTTTTGAGGACGCGCGGGTGCCTGATAACTTCGGTCATGGCCCACTCGTTGGTCACCGCCGACGTGTCCGTGGCCGCGGCTATCATGTCCTAGCAATCGTATAGTTTGCCGACAAAATATGCGGACGAATTAAAATATGATGCACTTGAGTCAAGCTTAAACTGTTAGGTAAAATGGTCGGTCAACATGATATCTGATTCCGGGGTGAATGTATGAGTCCTCACGACAACACGTCATATATATTACACGTCTAAACCTATATAATAAACAAATCAGTCGAAACATGAGGGAGCATATGAAAATGCAGTTTATAAAATTAAAATATGATACATTGCACGCCCTTCAAGCCTTAAGCTTATTAGATAAAGTGGTCATTCAATGCGTAGTTCGAGAGTAATACAAAATCTATTGAAAATAGATACCTGCATGAGCGCTTTGATCGATCTCGACATCATCCATGCGTTCCTTTCCATCTTCGCCTGGCAAGCTGAGCAAAACGTCGACGAAATCCATCTCCTCGTCCCCCGACGACCCTCCATTCTCCCTTCTCCTTCGATGCTCTTCGATGATCTTTGTGTGAAAATCGTCGACCCTTCTCTCGACTTCCTTCATCCTCCTCTCGCACCCGTTCGGGTCGACCCACCTCCATAAGGGCAAATAATCGCCCAAGTAAATCAACCCCAAGAGCCAGAAAAGCTCGTGGGTAATGTGCATGAACTCCGACGCCTCTTGCGGGCCCGCCGTGTCGGCCCCAAAGTACTGCTTCCCCAGCAGCATCCTCGTCACATTGTTCATTGAAAACGCGCCCAATACTTCCCTCAAGTTGACGGGCCCACCCTTTCGGGCTAAGGCCCGCACGTCCCTGACTAGGTGTTGGGCCTCGCAGGCCCGCTGGCCCGCGAAGGAGTCGAGCCTCTTCGTCGTGAGCAAGTGCTCCATGCAGATCCTTCTGAGCCTTTTCCACTTCGGGCCCAGCGGGGCCAAGGCCACGTCGCCGCAGTTGTAGGCCAACCGCTCGGCGGCCGCCGTCCTTGGCCGAGAGGCGAAGATTTCGTCTTGCTGGCGTAGGATTTCGCGAATTATATTCGGGTCGTTTGTTGTGATGGCGTCGACCCGGCCCAATTTGAGGTAGACCAAAGGCCCGTATTTGTCGCACAGGGCGGCTAAGTCTCTGTGGGGAAGCGGGCCCAGTTGTAGGAGGTTGCCGAATATGGGCCATCTTCTTGGGCCGGGCGGAAGGGGTAATAACCTGCTTTTGTCGCCCTTTTTTTTCGATAGTGAGTTTAGGAACTTTAGGATGAAAAGGGAACAAAATGGGATGATGCATATGTATGGTAATAATGTGGTCATTGGAGGTGGGAGTAAGGTGTAGTTATGTATATGGGGAATAATATGTTTATCTTCAGCTTCAGAGTGAAATATGTATATAGATGTCAAGGAGAGTTTATAGCTAAAGGTTAAGTTGATGGGAAAGAAGATTAGCTATGGCGTAATCTTGGCACACTTCCAAGTATGTATTTGGTTGGCAAGAAACATCATTTGCATGACTTGCATGTAACGGAATAGATTAATTACTTTTTTTATGATGACGAACAAGCACACCTATTATGTGTATGTGTGTTGTTGAAAAGAAATCAAATCAAACGCATCAAGAATGAACAATAAGAACATCGGGGGAAAGTGTACTCTGTCGTCGTTTTAAATCTGATATCATACGTTAACTATTGAAAGTGCTGGCAATTTGCTGTTTTCATCTTAACACATACAGAATCCAATGCAACTATTTCAAATAGTTCTTATAAAATTCAGATAAAAGTTGTCCTTTTGTATGTTGATATAAAATTCAATCCGACCGATGGCCGTCCTCGACTTTTAACCATATACTAAAAGTCGTCCATCTCTCTCATGGTTTTCTTTCAATGCGTGGTGACATGTTTTTTCAAACTAATAATCACTTCTTTATTACGGAAAAAAAATGCATACTAATCACAAGAAAAATGAAAGACGTTGTTAAAAATACAATAAATATGATAGCGAATAACTACTAATATAGCCGTTGTGAATGTCAACAATTTTTCGTTAGCTGTCTCCACGAAATAAAGCAGATGTGTTTAAGTCTTTCGCTTCAAAGCCGCGCGTGTCATGTTTTATCTAATCGCATTCCAACGTTTGTGTTCGCGAAACATACCACTACGCACACTAAAAGGCTTCTTCAACCTTATTTTACAAGGTTGTACTCTCCTTAATCAATCAAGAAAATACCTAACCTTAGAGTAATTTTTGGCATATGGGAGAAGACAGCAATGGCATTACAGACCATAACCTCCCAATACTTCAGTTTCCATTTATTTCTGACCCGATAAATCCGTCGCCTGAACATCCCCTTCAGACCCGAGCCTCGATACCGTTTAAGTGGGAAGAACAGCCCGGAAAACCGCGGGCCTGCCCGGAGATCATTGCCCGGCCCGAGCCCGACAGGTTAAGTTTGGAGCTTCCACCATGCAGGAAAAAGAAAAACCACTCGTTCTCCGATGATCCAATTACGAAAACGACCTCGCCCACGACGGTTCTTGACGGGCCCCACGGGGTAGGGTCGTCCAAGTTTTCTTCACTGAGGATTTTCGCGAGCTGCGAGCGTGATCAGAGAGGCACTGCAAAGTCGACGGAGATGAAGAGAAATAGCAGCTTTTTCGAAGGATTATCTTCTAATCGTTTGGTGAGTAGATTTATTTCCAGCAATTTAATTCGGCTATTGATTTTTGAGTAATGACAGATTTTTTCTTTGTTTGTTTATTACGCTTAATCTGAATGAAGGCTTCTATATACAAGTGCCTAAAGCAAGCCGTAAAATGGAACATGACCAGAAAATCAAGCAAAGAGACGAACGATGGTTGACTATGGTCCTCCCCTCAAGCTTGAGAAAGGTCATTTACTAACTAACGATTAGAGTTCAATAGCATACTCCATAGACACTCTTATGTATAATGGATATATCATATATACTAAAGTTATCAAAATGTCGTAAGAACTCGTCGCAAACTCTAAGATTCAACACTGTAAAGGTTTGATGAGAATATGATGGGAGCTAATTTAACAGATAAAACCAACGGGTAAATTTGTATTAATAGCAGCATGAGTTCAAGAAACAGAAACTAACATGTTGCAGCTTTAGTTTTCCTTCCAAGTGTGTTTGCACTTCGTGCACGTGTAGAATTCTGTCATTGGTTCATCGGCGGATCTTATCTGCACTTGTGCGAAATAAGCTTCGTTGTGGTTGCACTCGGGGCAAGAAGCGTCTGCACGGATATACAACATTAAACATACTAAGAAGCACCCCTAAAAATAACATGAAGATGATAGTGTTAAACTAGTCTTAAAGCTAGGAACTTTATAGAATTCGACAATGGGATCGATCATTCTCGAAGCTTCGTAGAAGGGCCGATCCAAATAACATATTTAAAAAAAAAACACACAAAAAGGCTTTCAGTCTTTCACCATGGGAATTAGAAGTCAGACAGGAAAAGGGCAACATTTTATATACAATCAGATCACTGTATAATAATCTCAAAGTGGAAAGAGAAACAGAGATGGATGCAAACCTGTAGTAGTGCTGAAGTTCTTTTGGTCATCTTCAGAAAAAATCGGATCAATTGGCTTCTTGACCAAGTGAAGGTGCCTTTTAATCTTAACCTGTTAAAAAATGCTCATCTAACTCCAGAAAGAACAGAGACAAACCATTGTGAAAATTACACAACACTGAGCTAAATGAAGTTACCTTATGCTCTATATGGCACGTATATGCGCACGTCGGGCAATAGAATCTGCCCGGCTTATCCATTTTTGGCAGTGCAAAGAGTAACATGTTCCCACAAGTCGGGCAGAACTCCATTTGCGTTGCAGATTTTCGTGACGTTAGGCTTGAAACGGCCGATATCGAGATTTAACGGCGAAATCAAAGGTGAAATTCGGCCGGCGGTGGTGAGGACGGTATGAAAGGAGATGAACCCTAATGAACTTCAATTCAATTTAACATTTAATGCTTAACGAGCTGTTTTTTATTTGGGCTTACTACTAATTTTAGAATATTTGATTCCATCCTAAATTAAAGGGCCCAACCAATTTTAATTAATATTAAACCAAAAAATATCTACAGAATATCAAGATTTAGGCATTCTTATATTGCAAAACATCGGCTGTGGTACTTTAATTGGATAAAAATACCTAAATTTTAGTACTATTTGAGACCCCAAAAGTTAGGCAGCCAAGGATAGGAAGATTCACCCCACGTGGTCCTATATAGAAGTCATCGTGGTCAAATTTCTTCGGCAGCAATAAATTATTTTGAAAAGATATCTTAATAAATTGTGTAGGTGAGATTGTCTGCTATTATTCTTTGTTCATCTTCCTCGAGGGTTGGGAGAAAGAATGGCGGCAAAAGTTTACACCTTTGAGGAGGTCAGGAAACACAATAAGCAAGATGATTGCTGGCTTATCATCTCTGGCAAGGTGGGTACTCTTTTTTTTTTTTTTTCCTTTCTATCAAAAGCTTCTGCTTTTATGTTTAATTTTTGTGGGTGTTGTATGAGAATAAGAAAAAGATTAGCTGATTCTTTGCAACGTAGAAAAGGGTGATTTTTTTTTGTGCTGAATCTGAAGTCTCATGGTAATTCAGTTAGTTTCCTGCTGAAATCGATCAGCTCGTTGGTGTAAATACAAAGGTTTATAGCTGCAATAGATCTGAGAAATCAGAACTCGTTACAAAGCTATATATGCCTTTGATATTCCATTACAAGCGTTTGCTGGGTACGTAAAACAAATTTCGTATTGTGGGTTTCTAATTTATTTGGGCAGCCTCGAACCAAAAGTATGGCACTGAATATCAAATCGAAAGGTGTAATGATGATGATATCAAGAAGCATAAAGCTCAACAGTTTCGTTTCTGAATTACAGGGAAGAGGTTTTGTCATGTTGTGCATTTTTGTGTAATGAACTTTCTTGTTTCCCAACTCTTTGTTGTTCTATCTATCAGGTCTATGACGTTACTTCATTCATCGAAGATCATCCCGGCGGCAGCGAGCTCATGCTTACATCGACGGGTAATTGGAAAAAAAAAAAGCAACAAAGACACCATCTTTTAAGGCAAAGGAGATAATTAGTTACGCTCAGTTTATTATTGTGCGTTTGATTAGGAAAGGATGCAACCATGGATTTCGAAGACGTTGGGCACAGCAAAGACGCCCACGATAAGATGAAGGAGCTCTTCGTCGGCGAAATCGACGCCTCAACCATCCCAGAAAATACCCAAACTATCCCTCGGCTGAAGCCCATTGGATCTTCAGCTCCGAGCTCGGACCATTCGGGCGGCGACTCGTCGTCCAAGGCGTGGATTTTCTCGGTTGCCCTTTTGGTGCTAGGCATCGCATTTCTCCTCCGTCTCTACTCCGAGGGCAAAAAGGGCAACTGAAAAAAGAGAGATGATGGTGGTGTCTTGATTTGTTTGCTGGTATGTTTTTTTTTTTTCGAATAAGATGATGATGGCTTACTCTGTGCTTGGATGGAATGCTATTGAATATTGTTATGATGATCATTGGATGCTTTGCTTTCTTCATCTCGTGGGTGTGTGTGTATTGGGTCGGGTTTGGGTTATTGACCCTGTTCTGATTCGGGTCTTACAGAAGTCCTCGGGTCGGGTTAGAAAGGCCCGATATTAGCCCATAGTTGGAACTGAATGCAGCTTCTGACCTTTGGGGAGTCGCTTTCTTGATTAAATCAAGCACTATTGATGGGGACGATTATTACAAATTTAAATCAAGCACATAGGTGGCCGATTAATTAAAATGAATTTAGTACTTTTTTATTATAACGAAATTGCAACATCGTCATACGTGGTCCAATAGAGAAGTCTGCAAGCAACGAGCAGAGAGTGATGTCATACTGATGATTACTTACACCGAATGATTATTATGTAACATATACTATTATTTTATTAAAGATTTGGAGTGCGAGTGGACCCCCAAATAATAATATTCTTGTGAATATTACAAGGATAATCAATGGGCATGGATTAAGGTAGATAGCTCAGGCCTTTTCATATATGTACTTAAATAATGTGGCCGTGAATGCGAAGCATTGCAACGCGTTATTCACTAAGCAACAGTTTTCTTTCCACTCACAAATATAATAAGGTACAGTTATATATATTTGGACATATTCCCAGTTGGAGTGTGGAGGATATTACGCTTATGAAACGTACAAGCAGTAGCATATACATATAAGATATGAAATAAACCTATGAAATAAGCACTTGTGAATGGTGATAACAACATACTGATATTCTGAATTTATTCATTATGCAAAAACGTTGATTAAAAGTTTTTAAAACCCTATACTACTAAGTGCTCACCATGTGGTTAACACGCTTCCATAAATATTTGTATCGAATATATGTATCAAATTTCTTCATTAAGTAAACAAGCCCCATCATGTTAGGGTTTTATCCAAATAGGGGAACTAAAAAAACCAAAAAAGAGAAGGTTTTATAGTTAAATAAATCTAGTGGTTGGGGTCTAGGGTCCAAAGACAATGCTTTTCTAGCTGCTCCATTGGATTACTATCTCAAAACTGCATATTTTTTAACTGTCATTTTCTTTCCATCACAGTTGAAAACGTCTCTTTTGAATCAACCGAGTTAATTACATATATTAATATTAACTTTGGTCGTACTACAACAAATTAAAATACATTGATTGCCAAATAAACTACACAGACACAGTCATCTGACATATGTTTGTAATACGTGTACAATAATATGATAGATTATTAAGCGTCTCTGTCAGTTACTGTTTCCCCATAAGCTTGGAGCAAAATATATGTATATATAATTTCAACCCTTGTCTCGTTATAATTATATTTAGCAGGCGCATTTACATCACCTCAATAATTTGTTATAACCTTGAAAAAACAGATAATTTGTAGTAAGGAAATGCTAAAAAGGCATATCACAAATTGTAAAAAGTATTTTCAGATATTACATAGCCCGCATATCACAAAGTGGAAAATCGAACCAAAGGAAATAAACACAAACAAACTGTAGGAAACTAATAATACTAATAATATTGTACAACGACGGTAATATTATAGTTGAGATGAATAACGGTAATATAGTTGCAGTTTTATTTTTGTATTTAGTAGCAAATCAACGACTGCAAATAATCACACGGAAGAACCCTAGACGGGTACCCGCCTGGGTCGGACCCTAACCATAAGCGGGTTAGCCATCTCACAAGACAACCTCAGCACCTCAGAAAGGTCCACACCAAACGACGACGTAAGGCAGAATTCCTGCAAAAGCGTGGCCGACCAAAGGAGGACGGTGGTCAGCCCCAGCCCTTTCCCGGGGCAAGACCTCCGACCCGACCCGAAAGGAGCAATCCTCAAGTCCACGCCCATCACAGATATCTGATCAGCATCACGATTCTCATGACCCATGAACCTCTCGGGTTTGAAGCTCAACGGGTCGACCCACAAATTAGGGTCCCTCATGATGGCCCACATGTTGACCATGGCGGTGGTTCCCTCCGGCACGTGGTGGCCGTCCACCACCGAGTCCCTTATGGACAGGCGGGACCAAGATAGGAGTGGGCCCGGCGGATGGAGCCTCAGCACCTCCTTGACGACGGAGGTTAGGTAGGGCAACGCCGGCAGGTCTGACTCCGTCACCGCGCGCGACTTTCCGACGACTCTGTCGAGCTCGTCGTGGACCTTTGACTGGACGTCTTGGTGGAGTGTTAGCCTTGCGAATATCCACTCTATTAGGATTGCCACCGTGTCGGTTCCCCTGAATATCATCTCCTGCGCAGTAAATCAAAAGGTGTCCGCTGACCTTAATAGAAAACTATGGATGAACCCTAAAACGGACACCGTCCTAGATTTATTCTGTGTCAATCGGTGGTGAAAACCATGGGCGGCGCACGCAAACACAGTCACACAAGTGTGTGCTGTGGTGTTTATACCGAATAATCAATTAGAAATTACGAAGTCGACGTGGTATAGTGTGACATATGTAATAATATAAGAAAAATGGATTACTAAAATTGATGCCACTGACCCAAAGAACGGCTATCGTGTCGGAGTCTGAAAGGCCGGGGCTGTCAAGGGACAGAAGAACATCCAAGAAATCATCTCCTTGTCGACGTCTCCTCCCCTTCTCCGCCGCCGCAGCCCTGTGCTCGGAGATGATCCCTCCGACGAACTTACTGACACGTGGCACGATTCTGGAGCATCTCAGCCTGACGCTTTGAGGGTCGAGGTCGCCCAAGAACGAGAGGTGATCGGACCAGTTTAGCTTTCCGAGCAGATCGTACCCCTGCTCCACCAGGTCTTTCAGCTCGTCCGCCGCCGAGTCGCCGGCGTCGACGAACCTCCGTCCGAAGACGGCCCACATCATGTTGTCCAGGGAAGCCCTTTTCAGGACATCCCTGACCCTGATATGGCCGCCGCCGCCGCCGCTGAAGCTTAGCTCTCTCACTTCCTCCACCGCCGACTTCGCTATCTCCAGCCGCCTATGCTCCGACGCCGTAATCTGCTTCGGCGAGAAGAGGTGCGCGGCGGCGATTTTCCTCAGCGTGGTCCAGTAAACGCCGTAGGGAGCGAAGCCGATGGACCTATTGAACATCAGGCCGTAGGCAGATTCTTGGGCTGGACGGTCTGCAAAGTTGGATCCGTTGAGTATCTCCCCCGCCACGGTAGGGTTGCAGGTGACGACGGCGCGTGTCTCGCCGATGCTGAAGGCCATGAGTCGTTCGGCGTCGTGGGCCTTGGCTTGTACGGCGAGCTTTCGGTGGGCCAGGCCTGAGACGAGGTTCATGCTTCCTATTACAGGGAAGCCTTTCGGGCCTCGAATAATGGGCCTTCGTTGGTTCTTTTTCCAACTGTACTTTCCCCATGCTGGCCCTCCTTTGTGGGCCCAGCCTACGAGGTTGAAGGTTAACCATGGTAGGAGAAGCATACATGCGATGAATACTATGGTGTTTACGAAAGTGAGTGAGTTGTTGCATTTTGAAGCGACGATCGCCACGAGCCATAAGCTATCATCTGCGTTCGTTGCAATCATTTTTTTTTTTTCTATTTTTGCTATTATGGGTTTCCTTAATTTGAGATATTGAGAAAGATTGTATTTCGAGGTCTTTGAGACATGACGACGAGCTATGGAGGGTTTATATAGGCAGTGAGGCTGTAATAAAGCAGGCATTTTGCAAGTTGGAATTTTACTGTGCGTTGGAATATTTGAGATTATCTATGTTCTTTGTGTACGTGTGTAGGGTGAGATATGTAATTAGTGCATAACGTTTGTAGGGCCTTGTAAAAAAAATAAGATGGTCTTATCCGAAACACTCTTGAGTAAGTTCTTGTGTGTATATGTATATTTATACCACTTGGGTCAATTCAAGTTACAGTTTACCTTTATGACTTGTTTGGTGTATTGAGTTTAGTTATTTTAAGTGTGTGTTTAACGCATATTCAAGTGTCTGGTTTTTTACAAGTATAAACAAACCAAGGATTTATGTAATCCTGCTTTAGCCAACGGGTTTAAATAAATAAACACATCCCTCACATGTGTTTATATAAACTTACTGAGCAAACACACGTTTTATTTTATATCCATTAATTAGTTTTATATAAACCTTATTCGTTTAGTTGAGGTAAAAAGAGGAATAGTTATTCTTTTCCTTTTTACCGAACGGATGTTGACCACAGACCACCTGCGCCGCCACCGCCACTGGTACAAAAATTTAGTAATAAAATATAAACATAAAACTATTAATTAGCAAGGCAAACTTAGGTTTTATCCAATGAGCGTCGATTGCGTGCTCTTCTTGATCTCAATATATATTAATTCGTGTGACAGTAATCTATTGTCGTGGACGATACCTTTGATTATGACTCGCAAATATTTTTGAAGTATTCCAACGTCACTTTACTGTCGGCACTGTTTGGAATTAGGTATTAAAATGGCATCTCCTCTCCGATCATGCATGAACGTTGATCATGTCAAACTTGTTCTATGAAATTAACTGTATTTTATTTTGTATGTGGTCTACATACAAAGTTTATGTACTATGATACAATAAATTCAAAAGAGTGCAAGAGTTGACGGTGAGAGAACATGCGAATACGTCGTCTAAATCCCATATTGTTCGAAAACAATACGTGAAGAAAAAACGAAAGCAGTCAGTAATGAGAGACAAAGGTAGATATGTCATTTGACGTGAATGTATAGCTTTGTCGGGGCAATGCACCTAAGATCTAATAGCACAACACCGACCTCTATTTTTGTTATTTATTGCAAGGGATTCAATTAATATGTCACACAACATATGATCTGATTGACTTTTTATTCTAAAAACTTATATCCTTAGATTTTGTTCTTGATCTCCTTCTTATCCTTTTCTTGGTCATGAAATACTTGAGAATAGTTTCCCCTCTCCATATCTGTCGCGCACACGTATGCAGCTTTCGAATTATTGTAATGAAAGAAAAGTTTTTATTATATATACAGTATAAATGTTTGGGTTGGTACACGTCACTATGAGAACGATGATGGATAATTTTATCATATCCAAAAGCTCAAATGATGGAGCAATTAATAAAACATATTTCTCATGATTAGAGCTCTCGCTACACGACCTCAGCAGCAGTTGACTGAGTTATTCGATTGATTAGTAATTTATAAATAAGACATGGTTTAGGTAATGCTGATATTTCATACGCGTGCAAGCTTACAAATTGCACTTTTTATGTAAATTATATAGATAATAGCAGATCCCAAAATTATAATAACGAAATAAAACAGGGAAATATATTAATTATATTCTTATATAGATGTCTACCAAGCATGGGGGAAGAAAACCCTCGTTTTGTAATAAGAATTTGTTGTAATAGTGACTTATTCATAATGACTCGTAATCACCATTTGGCGCTAACTAAACAGATTGTGACCTAACCCACTTGTGTGTTCCAATCAATGCAATTAACTATATAATAAACAAATGAGTTTATGCATGATGGCATCTGAAAATGCCATAATCATGAAAAGGAGATGAAAAGTAGATTGCATTATCTTTGATGATTCGTGAATCAATGATTTCTAATAGTATTCAAAATTCGAATCTTTTAAAGAGTGAGGGAATATATTCTTAGAAATTATTATAATGTCCTCTTATTAGCCACTAACTCTTTGACTTGGAATATTTACAGATTTGTCGATCTCAAAGTTTGCGAAATCATACGGTAGAAGATTGCATGAGATGAGATTTTATATAGTAAGGTCCGAAATTATTTAATTGAAAACTTTCCCTTTTCGGAAAATTTCACAGCAAATCTTCCTATATTTATATAGTACAAGCAAATCTTCCTACATATATAGTACAAGTAACGTTCTTGTGAAAAGCTTAAAACATTATTGTCCAACCAAATTGCATGAGGTCAGCTGTACTTCATGGATTCGATCATTCATCATAAGAAGGCTTAAAGAGCGTATCTTTTAGTGAGTGGATTCGTTGTAGTAAATCATAGATTGCATCTTTTCATAAATAGAAATTTTGAGAGAGAGAGAGAGAGAGAGAGAGAGAGAGAAGTGGTAAGAACGAGCAATTTGTTGACCTAAATGAAATGGTTACAACTCGCAAATAGAAATAATAAAATGATTGATATATTACTAAAATAAAAGTCTACCCTAATTAGCCGCAATGTTACGTCTGTTGAGTATGTAATCATACTCAACCTTTCAAATTATATTATGAAATGTTACAATCCACTTTGCAACTGTAAATTGCATATCAAGGTGAAAAAGTGTTAAAAGATATGGTTTTTTGTTCGACAAAGATTAGTAGAAGATACGGAAACACTTTTTTTTCCAGTGAGTTATATTTATTTGTATTATTATTATATTCGGAGTGTGTTTGACCAACTTATTCCATTTAATTCATTTTCTTTAATTTTGGCCCAATGGAATCCTTTTTAAGACGATGATTTTTTCATGTCCACCATGTTGAACGAATCTTTTCCTAGTCTGGACTCTGGTTGCTGAATGCTGTAATAATAATAAAACAAAACTCGCGAATTTATTAAAATGATAATTATTTGACCATCTTCTTAATAATAAATCATTTCCATAATCGTTATGGCTTATTGGGCCTGAGTTTGAGAACCCAACCCAATTTACCAAAAAGCAAAAGGCCCAACAAGCGACTGTACCAAACAAAGCAACAATTTTTTAACCCAACAATTTTTTAACCCACCAAGAATTTCTTTGCTTGTTATAGATAGAATAAATATTTGGAAAGATTATCCAGTTCCTTAAACTGGCGTGGGATGTAAAGGGTCACGTTTGTCTATACTAAGGTTTGATTCCCTGAGTACTGCCTAAGGAACTTTATTTGATTCAGATTTTAATTAGTATATTTATATATGTAGATAAATATTAAATTCCTTTGAGAAGCAACAACTATCATTACAGTACGCAGATCACGAGTCTTTTACCTATTCATGTTCATCATCTTGAATAGTTTTAATTCGAAGACAAGCGATATAACTTCTCGATCCATGCACACTTTTGCTTCTTAATGGGTGATTATAAATAGAAATAACTGTAAAGAACTTTATAATGTATTGAATGGTCCTGTGTTACTAATAGAATACAATGTATCAGTGTACTTGTCAATGGTGGTCGCTATGTAATGTATATATATATATATATATATATATATATATATATATATATATATATATATATATATATATATATATAAGGGTTATGCTGATGGAGAAGTTGAACATATCACGTGGCTTCATGTGGCTATACTCAAAAAGCTACTAAACAAACCAATTTTTCTTTTTTCCTTTTACATTTCTTTTTATTTGCTTATTTATTTTCTGTTTCATCGGCATCTTCAACTATACTCGTAGCTTTGTACTTTACTTAAACGATCTAAAATCATCAAGTACACAACTCCCATTGCACAAGTAATTAAATTGAATCTAAATTTCATGATCGGCTATGAAATCTAACCCGTTTCTTTTATTAGGAAAACTTCCATTACTCAGCTCAGTGTCTCCTTTATTCCTTGTAGCATTTCAATGCACCCATAAGCTATTTATTTAGGACTTTCGACCATAAGTTTATTTAGTCATTGCTCATTAATAACCTCAAAATTGAGAAAATGTTGAATAATGTCTACCCGTCTTGTCTTTTAAAAAGGACTTTCAAATCTAACGGTGACAAATATGTACTTATATTAGTTATATTACAATGCTATGTTATATTATATAACATTATATTCACATCATCATTCATGTTGACAGCGGAGACAACGAAGTGGTCCATTCAGACTTGATATTACATTCAGAATTGATTTGATAATCACGCAATATGATAAAAGTGTGATATTTGGTAGACTTATATTGGGAGACAACGAAGTGTACTCTTGGAAGAAGACGCTATATATATTATGTGACCAAACCCCTGTGTAACTATGACTATAGGACACTCTTCATTAATCATAATACTTTGTACCGCATAATAGTAATCACATCTTATACGTATATGCTACTAAATTTTTTTTTTAAAAAAAATGCATATGTAAGAAAGAGACGATCGACCATCATTTTGTCCCCTTCTTCCCTCAGTCAGATGTGGTCCGATCACATATTGGGAGTTCTTGAATAGTTCTTTTTATACAACATAGAGGTAATTATAGATTTAGCCTGCACTATAGATTAATTATTAACCTTGTTATATTAGTTTTTTATTTAATGTTATTAGTTTATCAGTCTGTCACATACAAACCTTTATTTGCCGGCAACTCTCTGCATGTCTGTCGCTTGAATGTAATATAATTACATAACGATGCTGGCTTACTTAGTAGGGAAAGTTAATATTATTAAAATCATACACAATTTTATTTATACTTTCATCGTATTATAATACAGTTTATTTAGTATATTTATGCCAACTACAATGTAAAAGCGAAAGGTGCCTTTCATTGTAGTATATGTATTGTCCATGTGTCAGTGACCCTCCGTGAACCTTCTGAGTGCGCGAGAGTGTGTGTAGCATCGTAATTTTAATGAATATATGACGTATTTATGTATCTTTTATAAAATTAGATTACAATTATATATAATATATATCAATATAGCCATCGGCCAGCTGGTTGATATCATCACCATACATATATCTTGAATTGGAAATATTGATAACTTGTCTACTTACTCTCTTTTCTTTATTATCTATATCTATCGATCTATTCATCCTCACTGTGATTTGCTCATCAATTAATAACAGTAGATGTGCATTTATTATTTATAATCAATATATATGTTTTCCCTATCAAAATTGGTTGTCCGCGTTATATATATTCAATATCTGTATTTTTCCGAAATTAGGAAAAAAAATTATAGAAGATGACTCGGCTTTTCCGATCCAAGTCATGTACTGATTATCCCGGCGGCTACGCCATGCCTCCGCCGCGATTAAGCTCTAGTGGCCTTACAATCTGCAAGGAAGACGAGGAATTTGACGAAGTTGAAGAGGAAACTGAAGATGAAGAGGAGGAGGAAGATGACGAGTACGACGATGATGGATACGACGACGACGTTGAGTTCTGTCGGAATATGACTCCTTTTGGCACCTACAAAAGTGCCACCACCTCCAACATTATTAATGGGAGCTCGGGCGGCGGCGATTCGCAGTTCTCCGTGGTGGCGATGGTGGCTTCGGCTCTACGGAAGTCGATTGTCACATGCAGCGTGGCGGCGACCGACGACCAGGATGACGAGGACCACGTGGAGATAGGCTGGCCTACGGATGTGCGCCACGTGTCCCACGTGACCTTTGACCGCTTCCATGGCTTCTTAGGGCTTCCCATGGAGCTTCAGCCCCATCTCCCTCCCAAACCCCCAAGCGCCAGGTCCGTCTCTCTCTCTCTCTCTCTCTCTTGAGTGTGTGTGCGGGGGTGGGTTGGTGGCGTAGCTCACCATTTTTATCAGATTCATTTTATTGGGATAGCTTCATAATTGTGTAAGCTCTTAGAGTATCATATCAACACACTCACTGTTCCACATCCGTATTGCAAATTGAAAACTTGATCAGTCAGTTCTATGGGGATTGAATATGCAATAGCTGAACTCAGACCCTAAATTACTTGGGTGGCTTGGCTCCATATGTTCTCCAAAAGATGGAAAAGAATTGTTCCAATTTGAATCATGGATTACTAAACACATCAGATTCTGACTAGTTGGGTGTTCAGACTTTTGGTGGGGGCGGCATATTGTGTTTCCCACTTCTAGGTCCTTAATTCTCAGTGTTTCACTTCTCTTCTATTTTAAGATGACAGTGCTGTAGCTTTTCTAATCATTCTCCCATTAATATTTATATCTGCAGTGCAAGTGTTTTTGGAGTCTCAGCTCAGTCAATGCAGTGTTCTTATGACCAAAGAGGAAACAGTGTGCCCACAATTCTTCTCAGAATGCAGAGCCGTTTATATTCAGACGGTGGACTTCGAGTATGTATCCCCTTGCTTGCTTGCTTGCTGCTATAGTTAATAACCAAGTCCACAGTTTTTGAGTTCTCATTAAAGTGAAACTTATTGCCGTGCTTCAAGGCAGAAGGAATTTTTCGAATAAATGCTGAGAACAGTCAAGAGAAACTTGTAAGAAACCAGCTAAACAGAGGGATCGTGCCACGTGGAATCGACGTCCACTGTTTAGCAGGATTGATAAAGGTATTGCTTTTATCTCCTTAGATTCAACGGCATTAATACAACAAACCGTTGTTCGTTGCATTTGATGCATGCGCTATTGTCACTGCTATTGCCTAAGATCCTACAAATTGTTTATAGATACTTGTTAGTCCTTAGGAGGGAAACACCTTACAATTTCTCAGACATTCGTTGTGTTCTCAGGCATGGTTTAGGGAGCTTCCCTCGGGCGTGCTCGATTCTCTGACGCCAGAGCAGGTGATGCACTGCAACACGGAAGAAGATTGCAGCAACCTCATATCCCTTCTTCCTCCCACCGAGCGCGCATTGCTCGACTGGGCGATCAATCTCATGGCTGACGTTGCGCAGAACGAGCATCATAACAAGATGAACGCAAGGAACATAGCCATGGTCTTCGCCCCCAACATGACTAAGGCATGTATTATGCGCCTCTGTTGTTTCCTCCGGCGATTTCTTTTGGATGCTTCTGGCAATTTGCTGAGATTAACGTACGTCCAATTCAATGCAGATGGCAGACCCTTTGACTGCACTAATCCACGCTGTCCAAGTCATGAACTTGCTCAAGACGCTCATCGTTAAAACCGTGCGCCAAAGGGAAGAATTTTTGGGCGGCAACAAAACACCGCAACCATTATCCACCAAATGCGCTGATTCTACCTACCAACCATCGTTTACTACAGAAATGTCCGCCAGGGAAGAATCTTTATCCGTAAACCTCTTGAGGAGCGCCACATTGGAGAGGTTAGAATGCGACAACAGCAATTACAAGTCCTTAGGCTACAGCGAATTCGAAAGGAAGATGAAAGGCAACAGAGGAGGCTCTGCTTCACCTCCCATGAGGAAAAGGCCATCTTTTGGACTGATGAGATTCAGAGGCGAGGCGGAGCAGGAAAACATGGAGAGCGAGGGGATATTGAATCGTCTGAGTCTGCGCAGAGGAATGCAGAGGCTTCGTCGGCATACCGTTTTCAGTTTCGCCAAGACGGCGAAGAAAGGTGGTAGCTAGCGTTTGGAAACTGTAAATACTAGAAGCTAGGAGAGAAGCCTGAGAATGGTCGTCTCGCCGATGAGAAGGGAAGTGCGCTTAAGCTTTTTTTTTTTCTTCCTTTTTTCGTCGTTAGTTCTATTTCGAGTTAACCGTTCGTGCTAGTATCGATTTGTTTATTACATGGGGATGAGCAACCTGTCTGGTTTTTAATAAGTCTTGGTTACGACTAGTTTCGTGTGTAAGGTATTAGAACAAAACTGACTGATGTTAAGTGCTATTACAGCATCTCTTGTGATGTAAGATTAACTTTATTGGCATGGATTTTCGTTTCTCTGTCGTTTCTTTCTTTTAAAGCCATTACAAATTCGACCCCGTTAGATTTTCTTCGACGCACAAGTCGATCGATCGATAGGCGTAAATAACGTTTCTTGGAGATCTTCTGCTGCCTATATGAATGCAAGAAATTTCGTTCGATACAATCCAATCCTATTCGTCCTTAGGGCAAGTCGAAAGAGAGAACTAAAAACTGATAGCATTCAGACAAATAACAAGAAATCACAGAGCTGCGGAAAGCTTCAATCAAGAATCTAATACAAAACCCAATGCTCACCATCAACTCTAACCCTAAAACCATGAATCCTAGCAAATGCATGAACGGCGTTCCTCACACCGACCCAAACAATGTCGTGCCCGAAAAGAACACCGCCGGGCTTCAAAAGCTTGTACGCATTGTTGATGTCGACCCACGCCGAGTGGAAGTCATGGGCAGCATCGACCTCAATCAGATCTCCATAAATCCCCCAATCGCAGAGCCCGCCGAGGGCGGTCCCAGTGGAGAATGGGAGGAAGACGATTGACTCGGTTGCATTTGCCCTGACGACGTTCTGCATAAACTGATAGAGCAGCATACTGTCCCCATTGACGAGCTTGATGGTGCTCTTCTGATCTTGGTCGTAGTACCCCGGCCATCCCCTGAAATCGTCGATGCATACGATCTGTGTGTCTAGGCCGAGCTCCTTGGCCACGCCGGCGATGTGGGTCGCCGACGCTCCGAGGAAGGTGCCGATCTCTATTATCGTCTTGGGTCGGACTTGCCTTATCAGGCGCTCGAAGACGGGCGCGTTGGAGCCCCACCCTTTGGTCCACTGCTCTTGGATTAGGCCGGCGGATTTTATGTGCTCGGGAGGGAAGTCTTCCCACGGAGAGCTTCCGTTGAAGACTTTCCTGAATATGGTCTCGCGGACGTCGGATGGAGGGACCGGCGGACCGGCGCACCTCGCCGGAGAGAAGGTGTGGTGGTATCGGAGTTCGGCGGCGGACTGGGAGAGGAAGGGGATCGAGTGGCAGATGTAGCCTAGGAGGAAGGTGGAAATGAACAGCACGGCGATGGCGGTCCGCGGTCGTTTTTGGTAGATCTTGTACGCCCCCGCCGCGAGCTTGTTCTTGAGGGGATAGTACGGCAGCTGGCGGTGACGGTGCTGCGGCGAGGAGAGCGGAGAGTCTTCGCCGTCGTCGCGGCCGATTCCCGTTTCTAGCGAGGACGACGACGACTTCATGATCGGAGAGTTGGGCGGAGAGCGAGTGGAGTGTTGTTTCTCGAGAAAATCTACCAATCTGCTGCAATGGATATATAGAGTTCAATCAGTGGCGGCTTTCGTGTTTCGGTTTCCTTGTGTAAATTGCAGTGGAGATACGCCACACGTATTTCTTTCTTTATATCTAAGACTTTTCAAATAAGTACTATTACTTTATTGCAATTGCTAATATAGTAAGGAAATGAATAGGCACGGTCGAGGGGTCGCTGTGCACGTTCTCTTTATGTTTAGAAGATCGATCTTATCTTTGTTTGAATCTGTAAAATTTAGGGGCAGTTTCGTTCAGGTCTTGTCCCAAAAAAAATTAGTTTTAAGAACCAATTTCTGCAGTAAAACTTCATTGTTCCGCAGTACCGCTTCATTGTTCTGCATCGCCACATCATTGTTCTGCAGTAACATTTCATTGTTCTGCAGTACCACTTCATTTTTCTGCAGTAACAATGGATCCTTAAAACTAGGGCCTATTTAAAAACCTAAAAGAGCGTGAAACGTAATATACCCTAAAATTTATGGTTGGCCAGCGCAGGATATTATTGTAAAATAATATCACACCGCGAGTCTTGGTCACACGAAAATAAATAAATAAATAAAAGTATCATTTCATCGTAGTGAATTGAATGGGTCAATCAATTTTGTATGCAACCCATCGAAACCAACGAAGCAAACTCGGTCAAAGAAAGCCCTCTCCAACTTGAAGAGATTCTCTCCAAGTAGATAATTTTTCTTCTTTTTATCATACATTTATATCTAGTTTAGCTCCAACAAAACAGACACAATGAACAGACATAGAAGTTCATTGCATAGCCTCTGAACAAGTAAGAGGACTGACTGCTTCTAACAAGAAAAACAACACAGAATTCATCACAAAAGGAAAACAAAAGCAAAAAACCCATAGACGCTAAGTTTCATCTAATATAAACATCAGCATCTCCTTCGAACTTCCATCACTTTGCTGCTTCCTCTTTATCTCCAGCAACAGCAGACGATCCCTGGCCACCATCGCGAGCCTCCTGTTTCTTACTGCCATTGACATAATTGCCTGCTCCATGCATCAGCCCTCGATTCATACTATCATCAGCCGCGGTGGGCCTGGCGGGCACTAGCACATGAGGCTGGCTTTGGCCCGTAAGACGTTCTTGAATGGCCTGTGGCCTTGGAGGGAATGATACGCTGGGCTGTTGAGCCATTGCCATAGGAGGAGGAAGATGATGCTGCTGCATCATGTAGAAGCTTCCTTGTTGTAATGAAGGATGGTGAGCCATTTGCTGCTGCTGCATTATTGGCTGATAACACACGGTACAATGTGTTGTGTGAGAAGATCTTATTGCTCTGAGAATGATCACACAATGTAAGAAGTGTTTTACCTGGGGAGGAGGTGGGGCGGATGGTGTCTGTGGCTGGGCATCGGCTATTGCAGCCAGGTACATCAAGTTCTTTTGTAGCTGGGCTTGGTACCTTATGAAAATTGCAGGAAAAGATGAGATAGAGAAAATAATTGCTGGGCAGACACGCATGGAGAAGAGATTGGACTTACTGGGCGCATTCGGCGAGTTTGCCGAGGTTTTGATTCTCCAAGATCGCCAGTATCAGTTTCTTGTTCTCATCTAGATACTGCAACGAAGATGTAAAAGAAATCTGCTATCATATGACCATTTTCAGATGGTTGGCAAGTAAAGAACCGAGCCTCAGAAGTATTAATTGTTACAGCAGTGGGTAAAAACAAACTTGGATTAAGCCATTTCTAGATAAATTTTTGGAGAACCCTAAAAGAAGTCATTAACTTTGACTTCGGTCTTACTGATATACCTAAGTTGCAACTAGTTAGATTATGAACACCCCAAAACGAAACACACAAGTCACAATTAATTCAACCGAGATCCTATGATTACTAAACTCTGGCAACTAAGAGAACACAAAAAGAAAATTTGAGAAAATATTTCCAAGTTGAAGGAGAAGGCATAGCAGATTATAACAACAAAACCCTCTGAATCTGCTCGGTAGTGATGGTATTGGGCGGAAGCGAAGGCATGGCAGGAAACATAGGCCCAGCTTGCTGCTGCATCTTTAAACCCTTTTTCCCCTGTTCAAAATCAAATAACACAGGTGGATATTAACCAGCAAAAAGCGAAGCCACTAAAGCCAATTATATGGAATTTGTTCATCAATCAATTAAAAGTACCCACTTTGCAACGAACAAACAACAACAGCAACTGCCTGTAGAATAAGGGGTGTTCGGCGCCGGCGGCGAGCGTTTGTTGCAGACAAGAACTTATGCAGACAAAAATTCAACAAAGTACGCCGATGATTACGACTCAACGACGACTGTAGTGTGAAGGTGATGCAGATGCTATAATGGTCCAAGAGTCTCTTCTTCATCTGATGGGCCACAAAAAGAGTAGCCCAAGTACTATATTGTGCCGAGCCGAGACATTCATTGTTTCTTCCATCGACCCAATGAGATTAAAGTCCATTGGACACCATTGCCGCTTGTGGACGAACATGTTAGCGACACTGAGTCAGCTGAGTCGTCGACGTGTTAAAGATTTGATTTTTACCATTTGTTGTAACGCTAGAAAAAAAACAGAGTCGTTTGCAGTGGTGAAGCGGTGAAACGCCACGTGACGTGCGACTGATTACCTTATCTTGTCTGATGTTGAAACTAATGGCTGCTCAAATTCCATCGCATTATCTGGATAGATACTGAAACCTCCACCTTTCGATTTTCTTTTTCTCAGAGGAAAAAAACAGAATCAAGAAAAGAAGATCTACAATCAGATATAAGCAACAGCTGAGCTGAGGTGTGAAGCGTATATACCTTAGCTTTAGTCAAAAAAGCGATGGCCTCGACGAGCGCGCCGACTGCCCCAGTTTCCTCCGTATCGTCTTTCGACGCCAGCAAGGCATCGTCTCCGCCGCAATGCGCCGCCCTGCCGCCCACCCTCCCTCAGCCCCGCGCCGTACTCTCTCGCTTCTCTAGGACCACTGCGTATTGTCAGTACATCATCATCGTCAAGTCCTATCATTACACACAGCTCGCACTGCATTGACGTTTGCTGACTCTGTCCCTCTTCTTTTCAGGTCGAAAGATCGCCCGCAGCGTCGCCGCAATGGCTACAACCGGCGAGGCCCCGCCTGCCGAAGTGGTGGGCAGCGATGCACCTGATACTTCTGAAATCGTGAGGGCAATTCAAGAAGCTGTAAGTATATGCACACATATAATATATACGATGATAGATTCATATACTACATCAAAATGAATTCCTTGCTGTATTCGTCTCAAAGTGGGACAAAGTTGAAGACAAGTACGCCGTGGCCTCGCTGGGCGTGGCTGGCTTCGTTGCTTTATGGGGCTCGGCGGGAATGATCTCTGTAAGAAGCACTCATTCGCATTGAACTTAAAAAATTTCTTTTTCTACATTTACTATGAGCCAAGCCAATCAAGCTTGTCTGACATATCAAAGACAACCATGTAGGCAGTTGACAGGCTACCGTTGATACCTGGTCTCCTTGAAGTAGTTGGAATTGGATATACAGGCGTAAGTTCTCCATGCATGCAAGCCCTCGCTAGCTATTTGTCGAACTTATATATTATTCCGATTCTTTTGTTCTCATTTTGGTTTTCGGCTTTGCAGTGGTTTGCATACAAAAATTTGGTCTTCAGACCAGACAGGTAATAAGCATTGTTTTCGCGTTATTACGCTAATGTAATGATAAGATGCGCGAGAAGCTTCAACTTGTTTGTGGAATTATTAGGGAAGCTTTGATTCAGAAGATCAAAGATCTCTACAAGGAGGTGACTGGGAGCAGCAGCAGCAGCTGAAGAACCCTTTATATGTAAATTTGCAGGAATAATAATGTGTAAATGCATCACGCCACACTTTCGTTGACATGATTTATATAAAAAGTGCAGTTGAATGATTTTTGTATCGGGGTAATGTAAATTGGCCTGCTAATGATTGCTGATCGCGTAATTCAAGACTAGATCAGCAAGCCATTCAAGTGTATTTTAGTCGTATCTACCGATATTTAATTTTCTGTGAAAATCGTACTCAACTTCGAATGCATAGCCATATGATCTTCGTGTGGGCACTACATGTAGATTTGATGATGTCTTGCTTGTATGATTTTCGCTATAGGTTTTTCTTTCATTTCAACCATGAAATAATACAATTCTTTACAAAGCGTCATTGAGAAGAAAAAACCACAGTAATATGCAGCATTAACGAAAAAAGAAACATTTTATCAAAATCATGTAACTCTATTTATCTACGATTACCGAAAAAACTTAGCTTTAGTAATTTCGAGAGTAACATAAAAATATTGTATTGTAAAATAATTGGAGACCAACCCTTAGTAACTATCTTTTAATTTTTTTGGTGTGTCAATTATAATTATTTTTTACCCTTAGTTTTGAACTTGTTCCAGTTATATTATTAAAAATTATTTTTGCATATATTTAATAGTTAAAAACTTACTATTATAATTGAATGTTCAAAATATTTCAATTAATAATTTATAAAAATAAATTATGAATTATCAAGTACTAGTAATGGGCTCGGCCCAATTGTTGAGCTGAAAGCTCTTGAAATAGGGGAAGATATGAAATGCTAGGGTTTTCTTTCAGATAGATCTCATCGGAGAGCCTCCCAAAGGTAAAGACGATTGAAATGAAAAAAGAAAAAAGAAAAAGAAAATTTCTGAGATTACTCTATTTACTCTCGTCTCAGCTAGATATGCAAACATATCACACATACTTCTCGCTCATAAATCTCTAAGCATATACAAAACCATCCCTATCTTGCCTTCCTATTGACAAAACAACTCCAAAAATTTACATGCATCAGATAAAGGCCTTAATTTTATTGCTTTCGATGTTGATGTTCTTTGTTGAGATTCTTTGCTATGCCTCTCTGTCGATCTCCAGATTCATTTCAGTGCGAGGACGGATTGGTGCGTTTGATTAAGTCTCAGAAACTTCTAATTTGTCTTGGTTTTATCTTTCATTTTTATGTTCTTTTTTTTTTTATCATTATCGTTGTATTTGTGGTGAGGCTTTATGATTTTCGACTGTGTTCATTTTCTTTTTATTTTTACATTTTATTGTAGTTGATGTTTTGTGGTTTGTTTGACTAATTACCCTGTCCATCTTACGTAGGTATCTAGTGGGAAATGGTAGGGAGTCTTACGTAGTGTAAATTTAAGTTTACATTTACTTGTGCCATCGAACAATTTAAGAATTTTTGTTCCTTCGATACCTTCCAAAATTCCTATTGGTTTTCAACAATTCCAGCTATGAAGTATTTTGTGAGGAAATTTGCAATAACAGCATGGGAGACGATACAAGCTTCATTCTTTCTTATCATTTTGCCATCAAAACGCGATACACAGCTTCATTATGTATGTTGTGTTATATGCATAGGTTTGGGCCCCGAAATACCTAGTGAAGAAGTTTACCCGGGCACAGCAATAATTTGCCCTTGCGATGTGGATATTTTGTACTAAAATCCTTGTTCATTAGTGTTTTTTTATTTAAGTTTTCAGCCTGTCTTGGTGAATCGTTCAAAACGAGAGTCAAATTGAAACGTGAAAAAACAAGGACATTATGACTGAGAACAATGAAACTGATGACCGAGTGGATCTTGACGATGACAATTACTCCGAGGAAGATGATGATCCTGAAGAGCAAATGGAAGATGAAAGAGCTGGAGGAGAAAGTGATGAAAATGAGGAAGAATTTCAAGAGGATGGTGCAAGTATGGATGATATAAAAGACCAGTCTCCTGAAACTGGAGGAAATTCTCTCTATGTTGAGAATCACCAACATGATGAAAACAACGAGTCTCTCAATCAAGGTGAGAGGGGGGAACATTCTGAACTTCTTGAACTTCCTTCTCGTGGTACTGAAGTTTTCATTGGAGGACTTTCTCGAGATATTTCTGAAGAAGATATGAGGGAGCTATGTGAATCAATTGGTGAAATTTTTGAGGTTGGTCACGAGTCTCAGTGAAGAATTTTTATTTTTGTCAAATTTCTGAATTTTTTAACGTTATGCCATCACAAGGGACTTTGAATTATTATTCAGTGCTTACAAATGGCAGATAAGAATGATGAAAAACAAGGATACTGGAGAGAGCAAGGGTTTTGCTTTTGTGGCATTCCTAACCAAAGATGTGGCCCAGAAGGCAATTGAAGAGCTGCACAACAAAGAGTTCAAGGTATATATAAAACTGTGAAAAAAACATCTATATTGTTTGTTACGTTGTGTGCTAAGATTGACCCAGTATTGTGTATTTCTGTTTAATTTTTTTCTAAATATTCTGTTCACTCAATGCAGGGAAGGACATTGCGGTGTTCATTGTCTGAAACCAAATATAGATTGTTCATAGGGAATGTACCTAAGAGCTGGACAGATGAGGAGTTCAAGAACGTAATTGATGCAACGGGTCCCGGTGCTGAAACCATTGAGCTCATAAAGGTCAGCTATGGCATTTTACTAATCATACATAATAATCCATTGTTCTAATGAAAAGTTAAACTCGGTTTCCATATTTTACCATTTTACTTTTCAAACTACAGGATCCTGCAATCCCAGGTCGTAATCGTGGATTTGCATTTGTGGAGTACTACAACAACGCCTGTGCAGATTATTCTCGCCAAAAGATGACTGCCTCAAGTTTTAAGCTGGATGGCAACACACCAACTGTAACATGGGCTGATCCAAAAATATCACCAGATCATTCATCTGCTGCTTCTCAGGTATAAGCTGGTTGATGCTGCGTTTATGTTTTAAACGTCAAGCAAATTATATTGATTTATGCCCCTGAGGCCTGATGTAGTAGTGAATGTATACATTAAAAAATATCTTGACTCGATATGCACCTCTTGTTAATGATTTATGCAGGTGAAAGCTCTGTATGTAAAGAACATACCGGAAAACACATCCACTGATCAGTTGAAGGAACTATTCGTGCGCCATGGGGAGGTCACAAAGGTTGTCATGCCTCCTTCCAAAAGCGGCGGAAGAAGGGACTTTGGGTTCGTGCACTTTGCAGAAAGGTCAAGCGCGCTGAAGGCCGTCAAAGAAACTGAAAAGTATGAAATAAACGGTATGTCCATTTATCCTTTGTGCCCATGGGCCTGTTGGAGATGGTCAACTGCGATCATGTTGATGTAAAACGCAGGCCAAGCGCTGGAAGTTGTTCTTGCAAAACCTCAAGCTGAGAAGAAGTTCGATGCAGTCAATCCTCATACTCCTTCCCCAGCCCCTAATTACATCCCTCATCCAGGATATGCTGGCGTGCCTATAAATCCTTATTCTGCTCCTATAGCTGGTGGATATGGCGCAGCTGCTGCTGGGCTACACCAGGTATATGGCCTTTAGCCTGATAATAAGCTTCTTTTACCATTTCTTTATTTCGAGTTAGGCCAAGAAAAATAAGAACTTTGGGTGCAGCCGATGGCTTATGGTAGGGGACAAATGACTTCTGGGATGCAGATGATGCCTATGGTTTTGCCCGATGGCCGAATTGGCTATGTCCTGTAAGTTTGCCATTGGTCCTCCATACTACATCCTGTGTGAAAGAAATTGATGGTCTTGGATAAGTTAAGATATATATATATATATATATATATATACACATCTTTTATGCTCAACGCAGTCAGCAGCCCGGCGCACAGATGGCGCCACCTGTCAGGCCACGCCGGAATAATGATCGGAGCGGTGGAAGAGGCCAAGAACGAGGAGGAGACGATGCCTATCGCAGCAGACGTTACAGACCATACTAGGATAAGTTTGTGAGGATGCAATAACTGTTTTAGTTATGTATGAAAAATTATGTGCGAGCTTTATTATATTCATGTCATTGTACTTTGTTGGGTATATTGACATGTTAACTGTGATTTGGTATATTTCATAAAATAAAAATTAGCAAGTGAAGAAATCACCGTTCATTCGAAATCAATGTATAGAACAGATGCATACCTCCCAAATTCTTCCACAGTAATGTAATAAAATGCTGAATGTAGTAAATACAGTTGCATTGTTCCACGTATTCACTCGTGCCAAGTACGAATTATTACTTGCATATCATGCAATTTCATTGCAAAAAGACTGATGATCACCTCCTTCATTGATATGATGGCAGCTAATCTGCAGCGTGAATTTTTACAGGGTAATTATCGACGCAATCGAACCAAGGATTCGCCTTGCTCTCCTTGGCCGGAATCTCCCTGAGAGATCTCCACACGGCGCTGTTGCACTTAAATCCCGACCCAAAAGCAATCTGCCAAACTCTGTCTCCCTTGGAAACCCTACCTTTCGCCTCCGTGTAAGCCAGCTCATACCACAGAGAACTGCTCGACGTATTCCCAAACCTATGGAGAGTCATCCTCGACGGCTCCATGTGCCACTCCGTGAGCTGCAGATTCTTGTCCATGGCGTCGAGCACCGCCCTTCCGCCGGCGTGTATGCAGAGGTGCTCGAACGCCAGCTTAAAGTCGGGTATGTATGGCCTCACCTTTGCCCCCAAAAGTTTCCTCTTGAGAAGCGTCAGCAGAAACATCAGCTGCTCTGACCATGGTAGGACTAGTGGGCCCAGCGTGGTGATGTTGGTTTTAAGGGCGTCGCCGGCGACGGCCATGAGCTCGCGGGCTAAGGAAACCCCAACTACCCCTTTGTCGTCTTCCTTCTGGTAAACGCACCTGTAGCTGTTCTCGTCGGCGCCCTTGTGGGTTCGGACGGTGTGGACCAGGGCGTACTTTGACCTTCGACGGTCGCCTCGCTTGTTGGAGAGGAGGACGGCGGCGCCGCCCATTCGGAAGATGCAGTTGCATAGGAGCATGGAGCGGTCGTTTCCGAAGTACCAGTTTAGGGTTATGTTTTCCGTGCTGACGACGACGGCGTAGGTGTTTGGGTTGGCTTGGAGGAGGTGCCTGGCTAGGTCTATGGATATGAGCCCGGCGCTGCAGCCCATTCCGCCGAGGTTGAAGCTCTTGACGTCTGGTCGGAGCTTGTAGTGGTTGACGACCATGGAGGCGAGGGACGGCGTTGGGTTGAAGAGGCTGCAGTTGACGATTAGGATTCCGACGTCGTTAGGGTTCAGGCCTGTCTCGGCGAAGAGGGCGTCTAGTGCGCCGAACATGACGGACTCGGCCTCGAGTCGGGCTTCTCCGATCGAGAGGTTCGGCGGCCGGGAGGTGATTCCGCGGGGGAAGTATGTCTCGTCGCCGAGACCTGAACGGTGGGAGATTTTCTTCTGGAAATTTACCGACTCGGGCTCGAAGGCGCCGTTCTCCTCCGTCATCTTCAAGAACGAGTCGACGGAGAGCTTCATACCGTCGGCGTCCGCCGGCTTGTAGCAGGCGAAGTCGACGAGGTACACCGGCCTGGGCTGCTTGGCCCAGTAAAGGGCTAGCAAGAGGATGGCGGTGGTGGAACCGACGACGAGGGTGGCTGTGTCTACTAGCACGAGGGTGGGTGGTGGGTTCAGCCGCCATAAGGTGCGGGCGGCGCCGGCGATGAGCAGCGTTAGGACTGCCAAGAGGAGGAAGACGAGGAGCGTCCCTGGGTTGAGGGAATAACCGAATCCAAGCTTGACGTACTTTAGCTTCACCGACTTGAGAAAGTCCGGCAACTTCCGCCGGATTCTGATGACCATCGACGACGAGTCTCTGTCGAATGCTACTTCCGCTAAAAGCCTTTCGCTGTCGTCCAATTCTATGCTGCTACTATTGCTGTTCATGGCTTCTCCTCCTTCCATTGAAGCTCCTTCTCAGATTGTTATTATAATAAAATAGAGAGAGAGATTAGATGAGAGAATGCAAGTTCCAAGATCGAAGCTATACTTCAATCAAGGCAGGTCTAGGTAACTATTATCGTTGAACTAATTAAGCCCTTTATGAAAGAGAAATAAATACCAACGCCTAAATAAATCCTTCGTCTAGACAGAGAGGGAGATGGTGAATTGGATGGAGAAAGACACGAAAAAGGTTGAAAGCATATCTATATAAAGCTGCAAGAAAAAGAAAAGCTTTCTTTACACGCACAACACACACTGATCGTCCAATGGCCTGTAGTTAATGCATGGGATGAGTTGTGTGCTGAACAAATGCTTCACTGAACGCTCAACTACCCCAATGAAAGCGGAAAAGGAAAAAGAAAAGAAAAGAAAAGAAAAGTAGTAATTTAGACACAACTGTCCACGTCTGACTAAGTTTCATTAGTCGCCCTTAAGCTTTAATGATCCAACCAAATTATAGGTAACGTTGTTGGCCAATGTTGTGTGTGGGGTTATTTGACCAAGTGGCCTCGTGAAGGGGCTGCTATGCTATGCTAGCGAAGAGAGTTTTCGTCCAAGAATTAATAATCTTCTTCCCTTCGTGAGTGAGTAGTCACCGCCCACCTTCTTGCTTGAATTAATAACTTCGATTTCTATTAATATATGTACCTTAGCATCAATATAATAGCAATCTTTCTTACCATGTGTGTGGTGGATGTGCGAGAGAGCTGTGTTTACGTGTTTTTTTGGTAAAAGTTTGGTGGGCACCGTCGACTGCCCATCCACAAGCAGACCCAAAAAAAAATTAATGTAATTTTTGTGGTGCAATGCAAGAAATAATAATTTTCCAGATTTCCTTAAGAGCCCACATGAGTTTTCGCATTTTCTTGTACGCATGTATGTTTGATTAAGCCTAATGGAATTTGTTGGGTTAGGCATGACTTCAAAAGGCTCGTGGCTCTTCGTCTTCTCCTATTCATCTACGAAATCATTTCGTTTAACCTCTTTTCTTAAAACTCGGTTAGAGAAGCTGTAGTAAACATTTATGTCCAATCCAAGTAAACATGTTGTGACACACGAAAGGTACTTATTTTGGTTATCAAATAGAGAAATGAGCGTCAATTCGAAGGCAGCTTAACATAGCATTTAAACCTCTTAACATCATGGTTCTATATAAAGCTCATAAATTGGGATCAAATCAGACACGTATCCGTAGATAGATTAGCAAACATCATTAACTAATGGAATTGAGTCACCAACAGCTAACTGCGAGCCTGCGTATTTATTTTACATAATAATATACCAACCTAATCCATTGCCGACGCTTTTCTCTGGTACGTAATCTTAGAAGCATTGGAAGTTTTCGAGTTGCGCGTTTGTTTTATATATTCATTCATTACATCCCTTTCTTTCTTTCCTCAAATTATACGATTGCGCGTGGAAAGATTGTTGCTTTAGTCCAATTTGAGCAGCCCAAAAGCCCAGAGGTTTCATTTTAAATTTCGAGTGTGATTCTTGTGCATCATTATCATCTTTTGTAATAAATAAATACGCTCTTGTAAGAATTATAACTATAATTATATGCTATTGTAATAATCCCAGTACAAGAAAAAGGGTGGCTTTGATAAGGAAATAATGGAACAAGTTCTTCCTGAAACATCATATACGAAGGAATATTTTTTCTTTTGTTATCTTCTTTTATGAATCAAGAACAATCCAACTCTCAACTATCTAATAAGAAGCTTACACGACTGCAGAAGATATTTGTAATAAATTACAAAAAAGATGTAATAAATACTAAACATTGTGCATTCCAAATTAAACAATCCACCTTTCTTTCAAAGTACCGAAAAAATGCCACGTTAGGACACTTCTACAAAGTTCGACACTTAAAACAAAATCCCTTCTTTCTCCACGTTGCTTAGCAGTAGTAGCACAACTCCCCCGCCGATCGATAACGAAAAAGAGAGAAAAAAAATAATAATCTCAAATGTCTAACGCAAGTGGAAACGAAGAGTGGAGAAAGAACGCAGACACGCATAAGATGAGCTCTGAAACAGCGAAGAGGGTTACCGGCCAAGCAGGCGGCGGCGCCGGCGCTGAGATCCTTCACCAGAGAAGAAACCTTCCTTACAGCTACACCACCATGGCCCTCGGCGGAGTCGCCGTGGTCGGAGCCTTGTGGTACTTCACCTTGTACTCCAAGAAGAAGCCTGAGGCCACCGCCGGCGACGTGGCGAAGGTGTCCGTCGGCGCAGCAAATCCCCAGGAGACGCGTCCTCCCAAGTAAAGCTAGCTAGTCGTAATATTGTGTAACAAATAATGACCACGTCCAAGGTAACTTTATTAGCAGCATATATTGTAATGAAGAGTCTCACTACTTTTGAGCTTAAATTTACAGTTTTCTTTGGCATGAATGATGAGCAAATACAACAATCGAATTAAAGATCTGCAAACCATACACAGTGACTCTTCAATCCTAAATGTTTGGTTGGGTTTTATCAGAAATCTTTTGCCCACTTGCAAGATTATATCTATCTAGCAATTGCCCTGAGAAGTAGAATCAATCGCGTTAAAATCGTAAATCAATTCGTGGGTACGATCCATCAATCAAGTTAGCTGTATTTCTCTGAGGGAGAAGTACAGACAAACCAACAACAATGAAATCCGACCAAAAAACTGATTTTTCTTGCTTTATTTTTGCAATTTATACAGTTCAAGAAGAAAATGCGATAACATAACGCTCAACATGTTAAAAAACCAATCTTCGAAATCCATTACATGAAGAGCTTTATCTAAGTAGCTGTTCTTACATTTCGAGCGTGAGGAAAAAGATCCCGCGATTTCCACTGTTCACTTTATCTTCTCTAGCAATGTGAACTCTGATGAAGCAAGCTTCTAGCGCCAGTTTTGAGGATGAAAGAACAAAAAAGGATGCATTGTGTATCGTCTCCTATCCATCAAGCCACTGGGATTTTAGGTTCGCCAAGATTGACGAAGGCTTGAGCACGCGCCAAGCGCGCTGCAGCAGCGTTCCAAGACACAAGATGATCCATATATGCGTTCACGTACTTGCTTTTGTCGTTCTGTTCCAAGAATTCGAGTAACATAAAGTCAGCAGTTTTCTTATAGGAGAAGAAGAGTTAGATCACAGTACAGTCACAACTAACCTGGTAATCCAAGTAATAAGCATGCTGCAAAACGAATTGAAAGAAGGATCGTGAGAAAAAGGGACAAATTTGCATATGAACGTGTCTCTATGTGTGCGTGTGCCAGCGAATGTATCAGAGAGAGAGAGAGAGAGAGAGAGAGAGAGAGAGAGAGAGAGACCTCCCACAAATCCAAGCTGATGATGGGCTGCAATGGTTTACGAGTCATTGACATGTTAAGAGTGTCGCTATGCTTTACTGATCTCCAAATAAAAGTGAATAGAAGGAAACGGAACAGAGGAGGTAAATGGGATTTCTTACTATGTCATTCCATACAAGAGGATTGATTGCATTGGAGGTTTTAACAATGGAAAGGCATTTCTTCTCCCTCTTCACTGCAAACAAACCAAACAAAAGAAAAAGAAAAAAAACAGAGGAAGTTACTAACTGGCACTGCACTCAAACCATTGGTTTCTTTTGGACACGATTCGCTTATCGGCAGAAGTATCGTAAGGCAAAAGACAGACTTACAAACCAACCAAACCCAAGCAGATCCAAAAGAAGCGAGGGAAGCTTCGATGAACTTCTCCCTAAAGCCACTAAACGAAGTGAAATCCTTCTCTATCTGCTGAAGTAAGCCCATCGCCGGCGCGTCTCCTCCTCCAGGCTGCATAGACTCCCAAAAGAAGTCATGATTCCAAACCTGAAAATACGACCGTAACATTAATTGGAGCGACTGCATACAATCCATACATACCTAAGCCTTAAAAGAATTGTATTTATTGCTTCTGCACATACTTGAGCTGCATTGTTGAATTCAGGCAAGGGATTTCCGTTATTATACGCCACTTTTATAAGCTCTTCCAAGGTATGACCGTAGAGCACATCGTTCTTCTCGAGCTGCTTGTTAAGAGCTTCCACATAACTACGGTGATGGCCGCCCCAATGCACTTCGAGCGTTTTCCGACTCATGTATGGCTCTAGCGCATCCTTGAAACATATTGGGTGAAGGTATTTCGTAAATCATATCGAGGGGTATGGTTGCATTGCAGGCAGAAAAATAAGCTCATAAGGAACTCGTAAAAATAGTCGATTCTCCCATTCGAACGCAGCACATCACAGAGACCAAATCCTTTTCATACATAATCTTTGCATGAGAAAAGAAAGAATGAAGATAAAGACATAAAAAAAATCTCACTAGTTTGTAAGGCGGGGGTTTCAGGCCATAATAGGCTACAACTTTCGAAACTCTGCCAATGTTGAAGAATGCATCCCTTCTAAGTCTTCTTCCCTGCATCAATTATCAAACAATCTTTTATTTTTGTGCCGCAAACAAACATCGAATTGTACGCCCAAAATTTATCACTAGATATACACGAGCTAAAGTTGAATTCCTCGGACTCATACCCAATGAGTAAAGCTTCGAGAGCCCTTAAAATTCTTGAATGGCGGTTCAGCACTAGAAATAACACTGGCGCTCGAAGGACAAGAAAAACTGCTACTAGATAGCAGATTCATTTCTTCAGCCGCTTTATTCTACCGCGACCTGCGTGTTGCGAAAACCAAGGCTTCAGTCAAGCGCCTGAAACCCATAATAAAACCGAGCATTAAATGTGCGAATACACCATTTGCGAACAAAAAGGAAACGAAAGAGCGTTCAGCTCAAGCATTCTATTGAACCCGTGAGTGTTGCTCTTTGAAAGTACATATACATATACCTTCAGACGTTGGAGTGGAGGCAACTCTTTGACGAGTTTCTTCTCAAAGATTCTCTCGTATCAGCGTTTTTATCTGTTTGCAACAGTCGCTCTAAATTCTTGAAACCGAGGAGAATGGAGATTTAGTGGATGAAGAGAGAGACCATAAATCAGCAGCAAAGCAATTCTTGGTCTTAATAAATAGGAAGGTCAAATGGGCTCAAAATAGCAAATTTATGTCCATATATTGAAAATGGCCCATTGATTGCAGCGATATCTTTCTTAATTGCTAGAAAATTATTTATAAACGCATAAATAAAGACAATGAAAATCGTTTTAATTCGAGTCACCTGCCCTATGGTATGGTTTGGTACCACAGACCAGAGACCACAGTCCACACAGCTACAGTGTAAAACGACAACTCTCGGAAGGTGAAGTCTCTTTACATCCATCATGATACTTTTGTCTCTTCGTTCTGTTGTGTTGTTATTATTACACCATTTGAAAATCTCAGGCCACTCTAGCAGAATGCGAGTGGAAGAAATAAAGGTGGCTTTTTTACCTCCAAAAAAACAGAGCTTTGTTATTAATGGGTAGAGTTCTTGGCATCTTGCAATGCAGAGAACATTTTTGCCTCACTTGGAAGAACAAGGCTGATTCGAGTATTCTTGCTACTGTGATACATTAGACGTCCTATCGTGTTTCTTTTGCCTTCATTTTCTTGGAACTAGTAAGTAGCATTTCAACCCGTTTTTGGGCTCTTCGTCATCTTCCTTGGTCGCTGTGAAGTGATTAAAAGGACGTACCTTTTTATGCTTCTCCGAAGTGGGAGCAGCGGGAAAAATGGCAGATGCTTTTTTAATTTCATTTTCGTCGAGTTTTTTCAAGTCTTTCAATGCTTCTTTAAGAATCTTGTCGAGTCCAGGTTTTGCTTCTATGATCTATTTGGGGTTTCCATCTGCGACTGCTGTTTCATTGCTATCCTCGTCTTTCCTAGCTGAATGATATGCCATCTTAGTCTCAAGCAGAAGAAAATAAAAATAGAAAATTTCCCTTTCATCATAAATCTCGCCTTGATTGATGTGTAAACTACCCTGTCTATCGGGGCAATGTTATTGTACTGTGTCCCCACTTACCTCTGCCTTGCCGACTAACATCATATGCCCATCTTTCCATGCGATGCTGCTATCCTTAAAATAACGTCCTTATGTGTCTCCCTCTTGATATTCTTGATATGTTCAAGTGTTGCTGCTGTAATGAGCATTCATCCACTATCTTTTTGCTCATCTTTTCTGCATGAATACATGCTTCTTGGCTGAGACTCGGCAGCAAATTGCAGGTCTTGTCCGGGCTAGGACCATTTTTAGTGGCTGTATGATTCTTATCTTGCTGCTGTAATAAATTGTTTCTGTGCTGTGATCATACATACAGCTGAGGAAAGATGCAGTCTCCTAAATCAAGGTAATATTTTGTTCCAATTTCTGTGCGAATTCTCAAACTTTTTGCTTTACAAAAACTCCATACTTGCCTTCTTTTATCTCACGCACTCTGTTCAGAAACAGCTCTTCTACTACTGCACCACACAAGAGTTCTCCTCGCTCTGTTTCATCGTCTACTGAAGCATCCCAGAAAGTTACTCCTCGAGTAGTTAGCCACCTCAAGACCAGCCCGCGATATTTCGAACACACGGCGTCTTCGTTAAAGCTCGCAAGTAAACCGCTCAAGGAACAGAGCCCTAAAGCATCGGATCATCGATCTCCAAGAGAGGTTCTTTTGACAAATAAAAACTGAAACTTTTCTTCTGCTTGTCTGCGTAGTTCGTTCGAGTCTCATCTTTGCTTGGATTGGTTTTTTTATTGTTTGTTTATGATGTGCTGACTACGTCTAGTTTGGATGAAAATTTTTCCAGAAAAAGCGTCAGAGCAGAGTATCCGAGTTAGAGTCTCAAGTTACACAGCTAGAAAACAATCTCAATACCGTGAAAGATCAGTTATGTGCCACCGAGGCGTCGAAGAAACTAGCTGAGAAAGACGCCGAGGAGGCAAACCATCAAATTCTGGCCCTGTCTTCGAAGCTTGGCGAGTTGCAGAAAGAAGTATCAAACAATTTGAGTTCGAAAGATGCGTTCTCCAATCAAGAATTAACCCAGGAATCGAAATCGGGAAAGTATTCGAGTGACTCAGCCGCGTTAGCTTCTGCATTGGAAGAGATCAAACGGCTCAAACTCAATCTTGAGGTGGCGACTGAATCCGAAGCTACGCATTCGAAGAACTCAGAAGCTGCCCAAGCAGAGCTCAATCAATTGAAACAGAGCTTATCGGAAACTCTGTTGCTCGTCGAAGAAATGAGAAGTCAGCTAAAACAGAGCGAAGAATCTGAGGCCCGAGCTCAGGCCATTGTCAGAGAAACGCTGATGCAGCTCGAAAAATCGAGGGCTCGTGTTAATTCCTTGGAAGAAATCGTGAATGAACTTAAGCCCCAGATTAACGCTAATAATGGTGGCGAGGACGCAGAATCTGCAGAAACAGAAGATGGTTCTGTGAAAATGGAAGTTCAACAGTTGAGATATGCTGTAGAAGCTGCTGAGGTACGATACAACGAAGAACAAGCTCGAAGCAAGGAGCAGATGAGAAATGCAATCGAAATGGCGGAGACAATAAAATCAGAATCAAGGGACAGAGAAACCAAGCTAGAGGCTGAGATTCAGACGCATAAAGACATGATCGAAGAACTAAAAGCTAAGCTTTTGGACAAAGAAACTGAACTACAAGGTATCTGCGAGGAGAAAGAGGATGACAAAACAAGGGCAGAGTTGGATAATCTCAAAGCCCTTTTAACAGACAAAGAGAACGAATGGCAAAACATCATCCAAGAAAACGAAAGGCTGAAGTCTCTGGTCAACGAAAGGAGCCCAAATACCGAAGATGGTGAAATCAACGCCGCCGACGTTGAAGCCGTAAGGGCGTCGGAGAAAGAAGCTCTAACCAAAGTGGGTAACTTGACGGAGGAAGTCTACAGAAGCAATCGAAAATTGGCGACGATCACTGAGCAGTTAGATGCTGCGCAGTCGACCAACTCTGAGATGGCGGCGGAGCTAAGGAGGATCAAAATACAGTCCGATCAGTGGAGGAAAGCCGCTGAGGCCGCCGCCGCGATCCTGTCGGCTGGTGGTGGGCAGCTCATGGAGAGGACGAAAAGCGACGATCTTGATGAAGATTTGATGAAGATGAAGAAGAACGCTAACATGCTGAGAAGGTTTTGGAAGAAACCACAGAAATAATTCAAGGATTAAAAACTATTCAACTGCTGCATTTCGGTTTCTTACTTTCTTTTCTTGGAAGCTTTTGTGTGGTGAAAATTTGCTACTTATGTGGATCTTCATGATATTTGTGCAAGTTAAAAACATCAATATTTGTGCGGACGGAAACGGTCATTTGTAATGATTATGTTTAGGGGGAATTGGTTGGATCACCTTCACGCAATAAAATTAGGATCTGATAAATTTTCTGTTTCGAAAAAAATAGAAGAAAAATGTTACATCTGTGCTTTACCAAAAACTGCCAGCGAGCAAGTAAATTACTGCATGCGTGCCACCTGTTTTTCGCCTCACCCCTCTACTTAAACCAACCCTCCCCACTTCACACAAGCACAAAGTGTATAACGAAAGTATTTTTTTTTTCCTTGTATAACGAAAGTATTGAAGAGAGAAAAAAAGAGAGAAAATTATGGGAAAGAAAGCTCTGTTCTTGGTGACCTTAGCGGCGGCGGCCTTATTCATGGCCGCTTGCTGTTACAGCGAAGGCGAAGAAGGTTGGGACATGAGTGAAGGAGATCGAGGATGGTTCTTATTACACGACTCTAAACCAGTGGTAAAAACCGAGGCCGGCAATATGAGGGTGGTGAGAGGCGTCGGCCGTAGGTTTACTCAGCACAGCCCTATGCACATTGGCTTCATTACCATGGAGCCCAAGAGCCTCTTCATACCTCAGTACCTCGATTCCAGCCTCATTCTCTTCATCCGCCGAGGTTTGTGTTTCGATTCTTTCTTTCCTGCAAATGCATATGGTTATCGACATGAAATTAGAAAAAAAATGCAGGCGGGGCAAGGGTTGGGCACATTTACAAGGATGAGTTTGTGGAGAAGGATCTGAAAGTAGGAGATATATACAGACTCGAGGCTGGCTCTGCTTTCTACATCGTCAACTCTGCTGAAGGTCAGAGGCTCCATGCCATCTGTAGTATCGATACGTCTCATAGCTTGGGCTGGCATATGTATCAGGTGTCTCTTTCTCTCCCTCTCTATCTCTCTCTATGCATAGCTTAACACACAACTAAGACTGTAAGAAAATTGCAGCCTTTCTACGTAGGCGGTGGAACGTATCCCAGGTCAGTGCTGTCTGGATTTGATCGGTTAACGTTGTCAACAGCTCTCAATGTAAGTAAACCACTGATACTTCTCTTCCATGGAGTCTGGAAAGTACATTATATGTGGTCATGAAAACCATTCTTTTGCAGGTCTCAGAGGCAGAAGTATCTCAAATGCTCAACACGCAAAGACAAGGCCCGATCATACATCTATCAGACTCCCACGCACCGAGTTTGTGGTCTAAATTCTTGGGCATGAACAGCCGCCAAAAGCTGGTTCATTTCAGGAAAATGGCTCAGATGGAGGAAGAAAAAGGATCGTCATCATCGTCACCATCGACATGGTCGACTCTGAAGAAGCTGTGGGTCTTCCTCTTCGCCGGAGGAGGCATCAACCGCAAAACAGAGACAAAGGGTCCAGGCTCTTACAACATATACGATGGGAAGAAGGGTTTCGAAAACAACTATGGATGGAGCATTGCCTTGGACGAGTCCGATTACTCGCCCCTCAAGCACGATGATATCGGCGTTTACCTCGTCAATCTCACCGCTGTAATGATAACAGCAGCAGTCCCTTTTTCTTCTTCAGTAAAAATCGATTAAAAAAATTCTCTTCTCTCTGATTGTGGTTGTGAATGATAGGGATCTATGATGGCACCCCACGTCAATCCGCGCGCTATCGAGTACGGAATCGTCTTGAGCGGGTCGGGTTCGATCCAAATCGTGCATCCGAACGGGTCGCTGGCGATGAACGCCGAGGTCGCGGAGGGGGACGTATTTTGGGTCCCACGCTACTTCGCCTTCTGCCAAATAGCGTCGAGGACCGGCCCGTTTGAGTTCTTCGGGTTCACGACGTCGGCGCGGGACAACCGGCCGCAGTTCCTCGCCGGAGCTAACTCGCTCCTCCAAGCGATGATGGGCCCCGAATTTGCGGCGGCGTTTGGGCTGAGCGAGGAGAGGATGAAGGAGATAGCTCATGCGCAGAGGGAATCGACTATCCTGCCCTCCGCCACCGTGGCGCCGCCGGACGAGGCGGTGGTCGGAAGAGTTGGTTGACTATTGATTATGGTGGGGGGTATGACGATGGTGTGCTGATGCGATGGTCTCCTACTCTTTACTGTGAAGTTTGTTTCTTAATAATGCTCAAGAGTCAGATTTCATGTGTTTTTTGTGTTGAGTTTGCCGTTCGAACTTTTGGATTTGGTCATTGTTAATAAATGCAAGCTACTCTTTATTACGAAATGATCATCTCATTTTGAGAAAGAACAAGTTCTCTGAGGACTAGACTACATTCCAAAACATTGAGAGGCCTTTATAAAACTAAATACATCTGAGAAAAAATGTGTCACCTTTTTAAGTATGATTTTTTATGATCATCGGAAAGCAATGGCCTAATATTATTGCAAAAAATCTATTAAAATTTCTTTGCTATCAAATATGTAGTATTACTGTTAGTTTAAGATAAGCATGGGTCAAAATCGAGTCTTCCTAAATCTCCATTGTTATTTTTCTTCTATTTTATTCAGGATTTTCTACCTGTTGGTAATAAATAAAAAGGGTACATCTACACATAAATAAATACTTCGAATAAAATTTTTACACATAGGTACCCATGTTAGAAAATTTTACAGATAGGTACCCGATTTAATTTTTACCAGTTTCTTTAGTCATGCCGTACCTTCATGTGTGTATATTGCGTACCATAATATGTTGATATATGTTACCTAAATGTAACATACATCGTACCTACGGTATACTTGTGTGTTACATAAGGCGTACCTAAATGTAGTATACGTCGTACCATTTTCTGTTATATATGGTACTCAAATGATAGGGTACCCAAATGTGTCGTATGGTGTACCTGCAGGGATCGGGTACCTATGTGCAAAAAAATTATTCTATTAGGTACCTACATATAAAAAAATCCTGACATGGTACTAAATCACAAGTTTTTATCTAAATAGGTACTTATGTGTAAAGACCCCGTAAAAAAGACGTGGTATCAATTATCATATCAAAGATATTCCAATATAATTATTTTATAAAACAATTCATGTTTGTATTGTAATGTAATAAATATAATCGCATGAACGAGGCCCAACTAATGGGCTTTTAAAACAAGCCTTATTCGATTCTGTATCACTAGGGCAGAAGGCTCCACAAGTAAAGAAGCTCTGGCTCATAAAAGGCTTCGCCATCCGTCCGATCATTCAATCCAACGGTTCATCTAAGCCCTAGTAACTTTCCTTCCAATATATAACTCAGCCTTCGTCGAAAACTAGGTAGCTTCCTTCCCATTTTGCTGCGGTAAAGATCTGCGTCGCTTGTGCTCTCCTCTAGGTTTGCTTCACTCCCCCGATCTTTTCTCCGTCTCTACAGCTGCGCGCTTGTCATCTGAAGCTATTGTTTGTATATTCCTTTGTGCAAGCAGCTTGGATTGTTGTAGATCTTTCGTTTGTTGAATTATATGATCATATGTAGCTGGAAGTCGATTGAGCCTATTAGAGACCCTTACTGTCCTAATTTCTTTTAGATCCGACTAGATATGAAATTGCCGGCGCTAGTCTGCCTCAAGCGATCTATTTGAATATCGTTGTTGATGCATACGTATGTCTTGATGTTCACTTCTTCATGGCGTGGTTGGATTTATTCATGAATTCTCGTTCAACTAAGTTATAAGAAAGACGTCCTCGTATGATATCTGTAATTGAATTATGCAATTTTGACTGTCCACGAAATTTGATTCACGTTTTTGTGCAGTTTTTGCTTTCACACCAAAGATGGGTAAGGAAAAGACTCACATCAACATCGTGGTCATCGGACACGTCGACTCTGGCAAGTCGACGACCACAGGCCACTTGATCTACAAGCTGGGAGGCATCGACAAGCGTGTCATCGAAAGGTTCGAAAAGGAGGCCGCTGAGATGAACAAGAGGTCGTTCAAGTACGCATGGGTGCTCGACAAGCTCAAGGCAGAGCGCGAGCGTGGCATCACCATCGACATCGCCTTGTGGAAGTTCGAAACCACAAAGTACTACTGCACCGTCATCGACGCTCCTGGGCATCGCGATTTCATCAAGAACATGATCACTGGCACCTCGCAGGCCGACTGCGCTGTGCTCATCATCGACTCCACCACTGGAGGTTTCGAAGCTGGTATCTCCAAGGATGGTCAGACCCGTGAGCACGCCCTCCTCGCCTTTACCTCGGCGTCAAGCAGATGATCTGCTGCTGCAACAAGGTGAGACACCCATTCAATTCCGTTCATCTGTGTGTGAGTGAATCTAATATAGCGAACATGTTGTGCTACTGCTACAGATGGATGCCACCACTCCCAAGTACTCCAAGGCTAGGTACGACGAAATCATCAAGGAAGTGTCCTCATACTTGAAGAAGGTTGGGTACAACCCCGACAAAATCCCATTCGTGCCCATCTCTGGCTTCGAGGGCGACAACATGATTGAGAGGTCTACGAACCTCGACTGGTACAAGGGTCCCACGCTCCTCGAGGCCCTCGACCAGATTCAGGAGCCAAAGAGGCCTTCGGACAAGCCCCTCCGTCTCCCGCTTCAGGACGTTTACAAGATCGGTGGAATTGGCACCGTCCCAGTCGGGCGTGTGGAGACTGGCGTCGTCAAGCCCGGGATGGTCGTCACCTTTGGCCCGACGGGCTTGACCACTGAAGTCAAGTCCGTCGAGATGCACCACGAAGCCCTCCAAGAGGCGCTCCCAGGCGACAACGTTGGCTTCAACGTGAAGAACGTTGCTGTGAAGGACCTCAAGCGTGGCTACGTCGCCTCGAATTCAAAGGACGACCCGGCCAAGGAAGCTGCAAACTTCACCTCGCAGGTCATCATCATGAACCACCCCGGGCAGATTGGCAATGGCTATGCGCCCGTCCTCGATTGCCACACGTCGCACATTGCGGTGAAGTTTGCTGAGCTTTTGACCAAGATTGACAGGCGTTCGGGCAAGGAGTTAGAGAAGGAGCCCAAGTTCTTGAAGAACGGAGACGCGGGCATGGTCAAGATGATTCCGACCAAGCCCATGGTGGTCGAGACCTTCTCTGAGTACCCTCCGTTGGGTCGATTTGCTGTGCGTGATATGAGGCAGACCGTCGCTGTTGGCGTGATTAAGAGTGTTGAGAAGAAGGACCCGAGCGGTGCTAAGGTTACCAAGGCTGCTGCTAAGAAGGGTGCTAAGTGAACGGTGGTGCTCCTCCTATTTCGTGGTGGTGGTCATGTTTGGTCGGCTATGCTACTTTTGGTCGAAGAATTTGTGAGTTGCTGTCTATTTTGTTACTGTGTCGTGAGTTTCTTCCCCAGAATTGGGTTCTTGACAGGCGGTGGCGAAACTTGGCTTGTCTTGAATTGCCTTTTGTCGTGTCTTGAAATGCTCGAGTCTTTCTTGAATATTTTATAATTCCGTTTTTCCTGAACATTTAAGCCTCTGGGGATTAATGTTTTGTGTTTGTTTCTCAATATATTTATGCATATGCTTCGCTCTGGTCATAATGTATCGTCAATCTTCAAACATTGGTTGATAATCTACATTTCCATGTCGACAATGCAGAGTTGTGAGAACACAAATAACAACAATCTTACTGCAAACTGACTCAACAAAGTTTAGTCATAAGATGGAGTTCGCAAGCCATGAAACATCATATATTAGCTTGGTCACATTATTAGGCAACACGAAGTAGTATAATTTCAAAATTAAGTCCAAACACAAAACCACACAGAAGACGAGTCTTCCTTCGTTCAGACAGGAGAAGAATCGGGCGGCCCCACAGAAGATGACTTGCACGCATCGGCAGCCACGTTTAGCACTTCCTCAAGACAGCTCTTAGCATCGTCGCTGTTAATCCCGACAGCGTTAAGCTTGTCCGCCTCTTCTTGCGTGTATATGTATATCTTCGTAACATCATCGACGAACTCGCTGCATATACAGCAGAGTGTTTTTGTACCGATATTCATTTCACAAGGAAGGAATTGATTTGATTTGAAGCCAATGAGAGGAGAAAGAAACTTTTACGTCCACGGAGAGTCGCCGACTACCATCACGTCATCAGCAGTATCGGCGTACAAAAGACGCCATCCATGTTTACGGTCGGACAAGAGGCCTTCCATGACGAACAGCCGTTCGAGTTCGGTAATAAGATCTTCGTAGCCGTGCATTCTCGAGAGGTCCACCGCTCTCCCCACCAAGCTACCTTGCTTGTGAACCTAAATAAAAATCAACTCGAGAGTTTTTTCACTATTATTGATATTTCCGCAGAAAGTTCTTTACCTTTGTACAGCTTCTTCTGCTAGAACCCTGAGGATTATTACGGGGCGTCGGGGGATCTTCGCCTACCAATGATTTGCGCTTACGCGCGCCTTCCTCTGCAGTTCTCGCGTCGCCCGTAGTAGTTTCTATTGCCTTCGGAGGTTCGATAAACACGTTCGGCGTAATAATCGAACAAGGAGTCGCTGTTAACAGCCTGTTTCCTGTCTGAATATTGGAGAAGCTAGACAGCACTGAAGAAGGGCTACGTCCCGATCCAAACGCGCCCTTATGAAGAAAAGACACGTTTCGAGCCCCTTCAGAAGCCAGAGGATAATGGCTCGGCGGCGAAACGACGAGATTATTCATATCGTTTCTGTGGCGGGCTAAAGATTTCATCGAACATACTTCTTGACCTTGCAAGACCTTGGGAAAACAACAACTGGATTCCAAGAATTCTAAGTTGCCGTAAGTGTGATTTTTTATCATCCCATTATTCCTAATGAGCAGATTCGATGCTAAGCCTGAATTTTCTTGACCTTGCAAGACCTTAGAGGAGGTGGACTTCACAGTCGTCTCCTTGAAGTCCCAAAAAGCAGCAGCTTGTCCTAGTTGAGCTGTAGGCAAATGAGATCAGATACTCGAAATACGTTAGAAAGAGTGGAGTTTGCTTATAAGTATGTATCATCACACACCGTGGACATGGCTGCCATTATTAGGTGGGGTTGGGTGGACGCTCGATCTCAGCTTCTTCATCTTGGGCGAGGACTGCACATTCATGGATGCGTAATTTCCCGAGAGGTCGATATCCCATGGAGAAACTCGTTCTTGGATGTTGCTCATTACGCCTTCGTCCCAACGAACCTTGTAAGGAAGATCAGTAAAAGAACGTTTGATCATTCTCAGGTAGAGACGAAATATGTTGTCTACGATGAGACGGAATTATTGAAACTAACAGTGAGGCATCGCCATTTCGAGTTGGGCCATCTATAGGGATCGACATCCCCGACGCCAGTCACCACACCACTGAGCCTACGAATACATCAAAGATATATAACCTTTTTAAACTAACATAGAATGAAAGAAAGAAAAAAGAGAAAATAAAACTGAGAAATGTTATTCAGACAACCTTTTCTCAGGAGAATCATCCAAGTTGAACCTCATTCTGAACCTCATTCCGAAGGATATTTGGCCCGTCAAACACTTGGCGTAATTTTTGTAGGGGACGATGAAATCAGCATGGTTTTCCCTGACAAACATACGTCTTATGTAGTAAGCGATGAGGAAACATCAAACGGAAAAGATCCAACTGTATCTTTTATTACACTACCTTGGGCTGTGGAAAACAGAGAATGTAGTTTTTCTTGATAAAGCGTTTGCCACCGAAGATAAAACGTTGGTATACGAATCCTGACTTCTGATAATCGAGTCGGGCAAATAGTTTCTCTGCCGAGCAGCTCTTCTGACTCCCAATCTAAGTTCCCCAGACTCGTCCCTGCAACGTTAACATTGCATAGACTTATATAACAAACATATCATTTATATATATGTAATAAAAGGTCCAATTTTTTTGAAGTACTACCTAAGGAAGAGAACAGCATCCCCTGAAATGAGCTTTTTCTGGCCAACGAAGAGACTCCAACCCGTCGTAAGCAAATGCCGCCTTGGCTGACCTATAAAGATTAAAACCAAAGAACCAATTTAGCTTTTGCAAGCCTTCTTACATGGGAAAATCAGAAAGAGAATAAACCATGATCTCTGTACCTCTGTAAATATGCCTGAATTTCCACTCCACGCCGTGCAGATCTTTGGCTACGAGCTCTTGAGATGGCCTCTGTTCTTTGTAATCCTGCAATGAATGTTAAAAAAAAAGAGAATTTTGGGTAATAATACTACACGGAATTAGAACACATTGCCATGTACTATTCAGATCTTACCAAAGGTGGGAAACAATCTTCAGCAGCTCTACGAGGAACAGAGAATCCACCGTGGGTGCTCGTATCAGAAGCTGTAAGAGTCTTGCAGAACATGTGAGTCGTCGACTTTTGGACACTACGACGCCTTTAGCTTCTTCGTCATCTACGCCTGCGATTTCGCCCTCTAAATTCAAGCCCATCAGCTGCATAAGTAGTGATCACAGTTAAACACTCAAAAAGACCATTTTTTTTAATCGATCATCACCTCATCATACATACCTCAGGTAGAGGAAGAAGAGTCAGCTGAGTGTAGACCTCGTCGTTTTCCTTATTCGCCTGTTCGAACATCATATTCTTATGAAAAGAAGAAAGGGAACAGTGATTGAAACTTCAACAGAAGAAAAAGAACACACTAACCATGAGCTGGAAGTCGACAACCCTGCAAAAGATCTGTGGAGGAAGATTGAAACTAGGAATTTCCGACCGTGAAAAGGGCGAAGGAGAAGAAGAAGAAGAAGCTTGTTCAAGGTGGCCTTGAGGAAAGTAAACAACGATGCTTCCCTTCTTTGGCAGGCTAATCAATGGCCCAGCGCAGGCATGCCATAGCTCCATGTAAATCGAGGAAGATGAAGATGATTGCTTCGATGGTTCAGGCTGAGAAGTCATCGTTGTCCCAGAGACGGCATTTGAAGACGAAGAAGATGAATTGCAAGCGGACAGACAAGTGTTATTATTACAGTTACAACGTCCCAGTTTGTCGCATTCCAATTTACTACTACTGATGAATGCTGCTGCTGAGCTCTCCTCCTCCGCCTCGCTCGGAGCGTGGTTCAGATCAATCTCCATTTAATTTTCGTGACAGAAGAAAGCTAACTTTTTTTCAACTTTTTCTCATCCAAAGTGAGAGAAGCTACAACAGAGCATTGAAGATGGGTATGAACCAACCAAGGGCTCGAAGAGCTGTGCTATATTGTGTAAAGAAAGTCGAAATTTGGTTCCAAGAAATGCATCTTTAAAGCAAGAACAGCGAAGGGACCGTTTACTAATAAAGATCTTTATACCAGGGAAAAAAGCTTATTACAAAAAGTAGTATTTATCTTTTTCTTGTAAAAGGAAGAACAAAACAGTAGGATTAAAACCAAGTGATGGAGAAGAGGAGAGTCGCATCGGTCAAAGGATAACAGGGAATTTGAAGTATGGGTGTTATCTCTCCCATATGAAGTTTATTGAGGAGCATTCAGAGGTAAGAACAGAAGACATGAACAAATTGCTTAGGAAGCTCAAGAAAAAAAATGGCAAAACAAATAAATGTGAGGTGGAAATGCCCATTTTGGGCTTTTGAGAGAGAGAGAGAGAGAGAGAGAGAGAGAGAGAGTTCTGTTTTAAGTGGAGGGGACAAGTTTAAGACGGTACAGAACCCACAGACAAAGTTTTTTATTATTATTTAATTTAAATGAATAATGTTACTTTGGGAATATATTTTTTAGCAATTTGAAGTGGGAATATAGTGTTTTTTTACTTGATTTTATACAGCTAAGTCACTTTTTTTTATATGTATTAATTAATAGAATAAAGGAATTCGATTGAATTATCAAGTTATTATTCTGAAACTGAAAGTGATCATACATAACAAATATGAGAAGTGGTTTATGGCATTGAGGTGGAGAAAAATAAAAAAATTTAAGGCATTAGTTTATTACATGGATTATGCTCATAGTTTCAAGTAACATAAATCGCTTTATTAATCATCATTTTCACTGCTTCTTTGATGTTTATAAACCTTTATACGTTTGTCAAAGGTGGTCGTGTGAATGTTTGCAATCATTTAGCAAGTTAATGGCCTCCATAATTTACTGTTAGTGGGTAACAAAAGGTTGGGCCGAGTAATTATTACAGTTTTTATAAACTATAAATTAAAAGATCCACAATTTTATTTCCTGTGATGTCTTTAACGTAGGGGTTAGTTTCTGCGTCTATGGTAATAACGTCTCGTTACGATTTTTCCGAGTGTATATATTAAATAGTAATTGACTATTTTACAGTTTATGATATATTAATTAGTATATTTAGGTGACATTCCGATAAAAGTGGGGATGAAAATAAGGAATGATTGGTCTCCTCGGGGACAAAACCCATGGAGGAGGCAAATTGGATTTTGACTACTTCGTAAAGAATGTTATCCCATCTTTTGAAATAATTTAGTTGTCTCTTAATAAATTTGTACGAAGAAAAATCTAAATTACAGGTTTTTAACTTGTCACTCCCTTAATTAGATGTTATCTCGACAATAAGGTTTAAATTCAATTCAACCAAAATTACAATAAATGAAGTTCAAATTCGACTCAAACCGAACTTATGGAGTGTGAGGAGTAAGATGAAATTGAGATACCTTATGATCAACAAAGGAAATAAGAGTCCATTATTATCTATTTATAGAGAGGTGTATATATCAATTGAATAATAACCCTACTAATTAAAAAGCCAAGTCTTGTCTATTCAATCTAATGGCCCATTGCCTAAAAAAAATTGCCATGAATATGATATGTCAAGACCATTACTTTGTCCATGCCTAATATACATGGTGCAAATGCAGGGACTTTATTAAAGTTGCAGTATTCTTTACATCTTTTTTATTAGAATAAGACATTTCTTTTACGTATTACCAAGATTTAAATCTTCTATGTAATGTATATGCGCATTTACAATACTGCCTTTTTGTGAATATATATTTTCTACGTGCATTTCTTGCAATATTGTGGAAAGTGAGAGGTGATGAAAGTACAACTGATAAGTTTCTGACACATACAGATATAAAAAGAAGGCCCTCGAGAGTCATGCTGGTAAGAAAGGGACTTGTTATTACTCTTACCTTACTACTATTATTATTACTTAATAATTCTTTCCTTTACTACGTCTAAAATTTTGTCTCTACGGAAATAATTATTTTATTTTATTAGTATATAATACTGTTTGGTGATTCTGTTCCTGTCACACAGTGCTTGTATTTTGTGTGTTTTTTATCATTATCTGCTTTAATCGAAACCATGTTTGTCGGGGGAGATGTGGGGCCCATGTCCTGATATGATGCAAATTACTACTCATCGCTTTTGCATTCATCGTACCCTATCTTTATTTATCTCATGTCTCTTTCTGTCCCACAACCCACATATTGTTAATTATAAAATTAGTTCAATAATCTATATCTATGTCTAATTCAAGAATACTAACCTGGTTTATTACAGGGGTGAAGTTGGGCACTAAATTTTGGTCCACAGTTTCCTCTTTATTGTAACATAATTAAATAATCTTGACCAACAATGAGTAAAACCACTATGTTTTCTTTCGTATTTCCCCCTTTCTCGTTTCTGTTGTCAGATTTTTAAGTATAGTGGTCCGTGGATGTCTAGTCTAGCAAGGTAAACTACATAATAGTTCGACGATTAAAATGAATGTTTCGATATTTTATCTTTATTCATATTTTTTTGAAGCGTTGCATTGTGTGTTGGAGGGTCCGTTGGATATGAGAATAATTAAATAGGTATATATTTGTGGGGCTTAGGGTTTTAATCAACCAAAGATAACGAACACGAGTCTTGTCAATGATTTGTTGTCTCGTACTAACTCGAACACATCATGTTTTATTGTCTCGAATCATTTTCCATAACCATCAAGCCAAATTTCGGAAATTAATGTTAGTTAATTTTTTAAATAAAATATTTTTTCTTTTCCTAATCAACAAAATATCAGCTTGCAATAATATATTTTCCTTTGCGATTCCCCGTCGAGGGGGCGAACCCATATACTTCGCACGACGATCTATTTGACAAACTTCTGCATTATATTAGGTTGAGATAGCATAGTATTGGGCTTTAATAATTATCGGACTTGAGAAGCCCAAAGGGCCTATCTCGCAGGCAATAAGAGTCTTGGTACGGCCCATTGACATTTCGTCATTTTTATTCTCTCATCATCCCCACAACTGAGAGAGAGAGAGAGAGAGAGAGAGAGAGAGAGAGAGAGAGAGAGAGAGAGAGAGAGAGAGAGAGAGAGAGAGAGAGAGAGAGAGAGAGAGAGAGAGAGAGCATGTGGCTCGTGGGCTAGTCGATACAGCAGCCATGTCGTGTCTTGACTCTTATTCAGTGGCTTGGGATTTATGCGACTTAATATTACTAATTTAATTGTTTTTCATTCTTTTTTTTTGTATTCATATTTATTATTTTATATTGTTTCGGCGAGAAGATGACATGATGAGCATCAACCCCACAAACGTCCACCTACTCTCTCACTGATCAGAGTTCTTCACGAGACTGCAAGCAAAAGAGTATATATTAATTTTACTTAAATATAGGAATTAAAACAAAAAAGAAATCTATAAAGTTGAAGCAGTCAGTTTGTCCTTCATAATTTCCTACCAAGAAGAAGCGTCCAAAAACAATTATGGTATAATCATTTTCATTTCACCAGCGGATCTATCCTATCCTATGCCTGTAGGTAAATAAATCTGAGGTCTTTTTTACTTTCTTATTATTTTTTTCTTGTAATGATTTGAGTTTGACCCTTTTTACTGTAATATTCTTTTCTCGCTATGCAATAATATCTATCTCGTTATCAAACCGTCACTGTACTAAATTCTTGAAGAAATAAATATAAAACACTTCGATCGTGACATTTTTATTCGGATACTTAGATGGAATTTTTACAGGATAATAAACTACACAGACATAACTTAACTCAATTTTGCTCGTTATAAGCTGACATGATACGATAAGATTATTCTATGTCCTGGATATCCTTCTTAATTATATGGAATGTTTGGTCACCATATATTCATTTACTTTTTATACGATTTTCAGTGTAATTGAATTAGTTTTGTATGGTAATGAATATATAATAAGATAGCACATATATCAAAATCAGTACAGTAAGGATAAAGACAGTGGTCCAACCTAAGTTTGTGCCTGACCGCCTTTAGAGAAACAGCAGTCGTGTAAGATATGAGAGAAAGAGAGAGATGGCTAAAAATAAAATAAAATAAAAATAATGTTATTGTTATCTTCAATGAGCTAATATAGATAGGCTAGGTTTTTCCTGAAAGCATTTGAAGAGCGAGCAGCATTCAAGAAAAGGCTAAAATCTTCATCATCAGCAAAATAAAAAAAGTAAAACACAAACAGCTCCAAAATACTGCTGTTGTTGAAACCTTAGCATCTTCGTGTCTTCTTTCTTCCTTGTTTGCTGGGAAAAACAAAAAAATCTATATATGTGACACCGAGAATTCAGATTAGTTTCTTCAGCTGAATCTTTTTGTTGTCTTCTATCTTCTTGTTCGCGAGCGAGCACACACACACACACACGGACACATTAAACACAAGAGTTTTCAAGGATAATATAATTTATTCATTACAAAAAAGATGATGTCTGATCATGGGATTTCTTCCTTGAGAGGATTCATACAGGACCCTAATGATCCTAGTCCTTCGAACCCTAATCCAAATCCATCCAACAAGAGGAAAAGAAATCTTCCTGGTACACCAGGCAAGCTTTATATATCTATATATATATAAATATATTCTTGTAAACATGTATAAAAATTTATGACTTGATTGCAGAATCTTATGTTGTTTAACTGATATAATTTGTGCGCTTCAGATCCAGAAGCAGAAGTGATAGCACTATCGCCGAGGTCTCTAATGGCTACAAACAGATTCGTGTGCGAAATCTGCAACAAGGGTTTTCAGAGGGACCAAAACCTTCAGCTTCACAGAAGAGGGCACAACCTTCCATGGAAGCTCAAGCAAAGAAACAACAAGGAGGTTGTGAGGAAGAAGGTGTACATCTGCCCAGAAAAGACGTGCGTCCACCACGAGCCATCGAGGGCCCTCGGAGACTTGACTGGCATAAAGAAGCACTACAGCAGAAAACATGGCGAGAAGAAGTATAAGTGCGAGAAATGCTCCAAGAAATACGCAGTTCAATCCGATTGGAAAGCTCATAGTAAGATCTGCGGAACTAGGGAGTACAAGTGCGACTGTGGAACGATCTTCTCCAGGTAAAATAAATAATGAAGAATCATTAATTCTCTGTCAGAAAAGGAGTTATATTATTGCGGTTTTAGTAGAGCGCATATTTGTTTTGTCCTATGAAGATCAGTTAATAAGTGCATCTCTATTCTTCGTCCCAAACAAATGACAGAAAGGATAGCTTTATCACGCACAGAGCCTTCTGTGACTCGTTAGCAGAAGAGAGAACAAGGTTCAGCTCACAAGCTCTTCCACCTGCAAATCTATCGTCGTCTTTCAGAAGTGAGCTACTGAGTGGAGGGCTAATTAGCAGCAATAATAATAGCCTTCAGAACCCTGGAAACTCATCACAGTTCAGTGGGGGGACGACGATGATGTTTAGCAGGCCACAGCAGCTTAATCTTGAGAAGCCAAGGCTTCCATTATAGCTCGACAGCGCAAATAATCTTTCATCTGATGCTAACAACACTAATAATTTCTTGCATTCAAGTTCAGTTACCAACAATATGCCGCTAGACATGTCGTCGTCCCAGCATCAGATGATGACGACGACAGCTTCACTACACAATAATAATAATCAGCTGTGGTTCAGTGGTGCTGGTGCTAGAGGACAAGAGGAGGGGTTACCCTTTGCTGAAATTAATGCATCCTCATCATCGCCTGATGCATTATTACAGAGAGCGGTGGTGCTCAAAGAAGAAGAAGAAAACAAGAAAGGAAATTTGTCTGATCATGCAATGAATTCACTGTACCAACAAACAAGCGCGCCAGCACAAGCTCCAATGTCAGCAACTGCTTTGCTTCAGAGGGCAGCTCAAATGGGCTCAACGAGGAGCAGTGATAATATTAGTAATAATAATAATAATTCTTCAATCTTTGGAGCGGGTTTTGGGCTAGTGAGCTCTTCCTTTTCGAATCTTGGAAGCTATGGTTCTTTGTATCAGAGCAGAAATAATGATCAGCTGCTTTATCATCAGAGTCGTCTCGGAGAAGGTGATCAGGGAAGTACGACTAACAATGCAAGTGGGATATTTATGAACTCCTCATCTGCTTCTTCTCACGGAGATCACAGTAGGGTTCTTATGAAAAACACGAGCAAGGATGACGATACTTTCATGGCGACGATGATGCCAAAGCAAAGCCAAATCAAGGAGGCCGAAAATAGTATGACCAGAGATTTTCTCGGGGTTGGAGGCGGTAATAATGATGTTCATCAGAGCAGCCCATCGATATTGCAAGAAAACATTGAGATGGCGGCCAAGTTTGCCTCTGAAATGGACATGAGCAACTACATGGGAAATAACTGAGTCCTTCCTTCCCCCCACGGTTGGTAAAAAGAAGTTATTTACAGCGTATAATATCATAATATGAGACGTTAGTTTTCATATCCTAAAATCACATGACTTATGTATAATAATAAGAAAACAAATAAAGGGTTTGCAGTGCTGATAACAGTTGGCGTACAGGATCTGCGCAATGCAAGAACTGAGAACAAAATAGATCATCTTGTGAATTGTCAGAAAAGGTGAAATAGGGTCCATTTGCATGTTGTAAAAGGGACGTGACAAAAAAACTTGTCTTGAGGAGTCACAAGGCCTGATAAGAGTTCCGAATTATTAGTGCATGTCTATAAAGTTTTAAAGTTCTTTTTTATTATTCCAATACTAGTTGCACTTATCTTTAATTTCTAGGGTTTTGCCTAATGCGGAACCACAAGACTTGGTGTGTGTTGTATTTCGTTTGCATTTCAAGTTTTATTATATTAAGGTTTTTTTTTTCTTACATTTGAATCTTATGTCGATCACTAGGCGAGAAGGAAGTCAGTAAGCACATTCATGTATCACTTTACCTTAACCCAACTCTTAGTCATTGTAATATTAGGTCTTGATTTGCAAAGAAATTAAGCTTTGCATGAATTAGTCTTCTCGACATTATTAATGGGCCATAACCGATAGCATGACATGGATTCTTGAAATATATACACTAGAAGACAAAATCTGCAAAAATAATTGAGTTTTTTGTTACGAAGGAGAAGAATCTTCCTTTTTATTATTCCTTTCTACATTGTTTTAAGGGTCAATTCGAAATCAGGCCCCATTAAAGGGTTTGATTCCGAATTCAGGCCCTCTTTGAGAATTTTTTAGGTTAAAGAACTCATTTTGTGTGGTGTAAAAAAAGTGATATGAAAAATATATGAACTGGTATGGAATGATTTTGTGTTACAAATTTCAACATACTGGTATGTCAGAGCAATGAAGTGGTACTTCAGAAAATAAACTGGTATCTGATGATCATAAACTAGTACCGAATTATGGTTTGTTGTTACAAAATTTGAACATACTGATATGAAAGAGCAATGGAGTGGTACTTGTAGAAAATGGATCATTAAAACTAAATTTTTTGCCAAGAGAGCCTGAATCCTAAATGATAGTTTTGTGGGGGGCATGAAATGAAAATGCCCCTTGTTTTAAATGACACGACATAATAAATCACACAAACGATTATTTCCCAAACAATCAACACAAACACTTTCATGACTACTTCTTTACAATCAAACAAGCAAACACAACACACAAGATAACCAACCCATCGCAAAGCTAGACGCTATCAGCGAAAACTACACACGACGAGTTTTCTCTATTAGGCCGTAGAAACAAGATTATTGTACCACTACGCCTCTTAAAGAGTGCAAACTTTACACATGGGCGAATAAAGCGACGCCGTCTTGTACTTATCCTCCCCACCCAAGACAGGCATAGGCACGCCCCTCTTCGCCGGAGTAACATACCCCGGCCTATACGTTTTCCCCCAAAATACCCTCCACCCCTTCGGACAAATTCAAGAACTTAAACTGCGTTCCCAAATGAGCAAAAGCGTCGCCCTCGGGCAACTGATAATTACGAACCCTATTCTCCCTTTCCCCAATCGGCCTAACCCTAACGTACAGTTCCAAAATCCCGACACCCAAACCCTAGCCGTATTAACGTCGTCCGTCCTCTCCACCACCACCTCCCTTCTCCGGCGCCGGCAGCCCTCCACTCCGGCGACGACGAGTCTTCTCCGGCGGGGAGGTGAATCGATTCGCCGTCCCACTTCACTACGAGTGAATCCCCCTCGTCGTCCCAGTGGGTCGACTTTTTAGCAGCTAGGGTTAGTGTGTGGGTGTCGAACATGATGGATAGGGCTTGGACCCAGGTGTAGTCCCGGGTTCGACCCGCGGGTCGGGTGCCGATGAGGTGGGCGTTGACTTGTAGGGTTTCGTCTGAGACTATTGCGAAGGCTGCGCCCTTTTCACCACCGTCTCCGCCCACGATCAAGCGAGAGTCGTAGCACAAGCTCCATAGTTATTACACTTTGGCTTCCTCCCTAAATATTTTAATGCAAGTATTCATTGTAATAAGAATATTGCAAGAAGCATGAAAGATAGATTTCTGAACTAATTACATTTGCAAGAGACTTCGCACTTGCTGCTGCAATCCACGAAGCATCCCTTCTTCTTCTTCTTGTTGTGCTTGGGCTTTCTCTGAGGGCCTTCGAGTGGGCAAGTTAGGGTTTCCTCTTCAGCAGCAGAAGGCTCTTTCTTGGCCTCTGGGCAATGGTTTTAGAACGTCGTAATTGGTCGAAGCTGCGTCTAATGGAGCTTTCTTCTAGTCGTTATTGTTACATTGTTATTATTACCGTTTACATTATTCTGAGCTAGAGTGGAATCGAACTGAGTTGAGATGAAGGGGAGAGCTAGTATTGACTTGAGTAGATTTCTCGACTCCATTTGTATTTCAAGGAGATTTCTTCTCATGCAGGAACATTTTTGATAAAGATCTTATAAAGGTATATTATAAGCATGCCATATAAAGGCGTTGGACGAGCATGGATTTCGCCATAATTCAAGAGGGGTTGCTTTTTAAGCTAGTGAAATAGGAAGTGGAACAGCTCATATACTCGGATTTACAACATGATTTATTTCTTAATGGATGTAAGATTTTATTTTAGAAGTGAAGACCGTGTTCGTTCCGTTTTAACTTATGCATATGATTCTTTACGAGGTAACTATATAGCGAAGCCACGTTCTTTACTCTTATTTATATATATATATATGTGTGTGCTACTATAACTTTCCTAAAAGTCAACTGTAGTTTATGAAGCTTTACGTCTTTCCTTTTTGCACAAAAATCATGGGACGGCGAATTACCAACTATAGTCAACTATAGATTGATCGGGCCCTTGACATCGGGCTGATGGCCCATTAACTCATTGGGCCACTCCCTAAATCTGATACGCATCGATAAAAAAGTTCTGTAGTTTTACATTTATATATTGTCACATTTACTCTTCCATTTATAATAATTTTCATTTAATATTTAATAAATAATTTATATATTATTTAGCACATGCATATTAGCGTACAATTTAGAGTAGTACTAACTAAAAGCTAGACACTCACTCGCAGAGAGAGGGAGAAATGAAAAAGCAAGGCACTCTATCAAGATTCAACTAAACCTCCGTAGACTGCTTAGCACTGCTCAAACTGTAACGCCGTTTGTTCGCCGCATAAAAGACTCCTAACACAACAACGCACGCAAAGAACAAACCCAACAAAATCCCAGAAACAGCAGCGCCACCTAATCCCCTGTTCTTTTGGGCCTCTTTATGAACTCGTGCTGCTAAAGGCATCGATTTGCAGTTCGAAGAACTATCGCACGAGCCAACGCTCGCAACTGATGATGGTTGGAAAAAGGCGTAAGCTTCGGGCGAAATCGCGCCTGGGCTTTGGTTGGCTAGGCCGTGAGGCCTGTCTTCGTGGGCTGTGATGAGTAGTAGCAGTGACAAGAGATAAATAAAGGCAGTAAACGTTAGAGCAGAGGAGAACATGTTTTATGCTTTTATTTTTGTTTACTTGTGATGGTTTTCTGTGGGAAGCGTAAGTGCTATTTATAGAATGAAATAATGTAACCCGAGTGAGAGAATTTAGATATGTTAATTGGTAACTCACTGGTGGAAATAATGTACTTGGAAGAGTATGGACACAAACGTGAAACATTTATGACTACTAGAGCATCTTTTTGAGACAATATAATTGTTATCATTTTTTTCTCGTAGCATGAAAGACAAGTGAAGTGTGATGAAATAAATGCAAGCACGTATTTGCATATGACTGTAATAATGAAAGCGAGTGCATGCCTTGTAATTTATACATATATGTTTGTGTGTTAAGTGTGTGGTGTGAGTAATCTGTTATACGTTCCAATTTTAAATGTTTCACCTTGGTTCAATTAGTGTAAATTCACATATACATCTAACTGGTCCAATATTTTACAAGGATCAACAAATGTAAATTATTCTGGACTGACACGTTGGCCCTACAAGTATATGGGCCGTATATTAATCAGCCCATTGGACCATAATGTACACGATTCATACACCCAAACATTTTTCTTTTTCCTTTTTCTGAAATCGCGAGTATACAAGCAAGACGAGAACACACAAGCAAGAAGAACCGAATCAAGGAAGACATCAAAGGAGGCAATACAATACATACATTTTCCATGATCGAAATTTTGAAGAAAATCAAATAAAATATATACAATTTCACACTCAATAATCGTTTCTTTATTTACTTGCGTGTTATGTTAAGCATGGCTTCGAAAAGATCCCAACGCTTTAATAGCCGACGCCCTCAAGATATATTGGTGGTAGAATGCTGCTATGGCTGCTCCAACCATCGGCCCAACCCAGAAAATCCACTGCAAAACTTAAAAAAAAGCAAACAAAAGTCAACCAAATTAAATATCTAAAAACGAACAACAAGTACGACGACGTACGTGGTCATCCCAAGCCTTGTCGTCGTTGTATATCACCGCCGCCCCAAAACTCCGAGCAGGGTTGATTCCGGTGCCGGTGATCGGAATCGTCGCCAAGTGAACCATAAACACAGCAAACCCAATCGGAAGGGGAGCCAAAACCTTTTCCGCGAAGCAAATTTATTGTTTTAAGTCTATTCATAAATCGAAAGATCAGCGAGTGAATGAACTACTTCTTACAGGGACGTGTGAGTCTCTTGCGTTTCTCTTGGGATCAGTAGCTGAGAAAACAGTGTAGACGAGGACGAAAGTGCCGATGATCTCAGCGCCCAAGCCCACGCCTTTGGTGTAGCCATGGGCCATCTCATTGGCTCCGCCGCCGTACCTATTGTAGAACCCCCTATGGAGCCCTTTCACCAGACCCACGCCGCATATCGCGCCCAAGCACTGAGCCACCATGTACGTCACCGCTCGGATCAACGAAACCTTCCGAGCCAGGAACAGACCGCAGGTCACGGCTGGGTTTAAGTGTCCTCCTGCAAATAGTTAATTTTATTTGATTGGGAATCAATTAGTAAATTGAAATCGATCGATCTTCGTCGTCAGTCAGTAACCTGAGATTCCGGCGGTGCAGTAGACGAGGATGAAAATCATGCCGCCGAAAGCCCATGCGATGCCGAGGATGCCGACGCCGCCGCAGATGTCGCCGCCGTCGAGAGCGTCGGACTGGTGCTTGTAGCCTATGACGGTCAAGACGGTGACGTATAGGAAGAGGAGAGTGGCGACGAACTCGGCGACAAGCGCTCTGTAAAATGACCATTTGGTAAGCTCGTCGAAGTCGAGTAAAGGGGCAGGTGGAGGGTCATGGTAGTCTTTTCCGCTGTACTCTCCCCTGCTTGGCTCCTCGCAAGCTTCAACGTCGTCCTTTGCCATTTCAGTTAAATTTAATTAATTGTTTTTATTATATTTAATGTTTTTATGTTTGTGTTTTAATTATGCCTTGGTGCGAGGGGAGAGTGGTGGTATTTATATGGGGTGGGAATGAAGGTTATGGTTTTAATCAGACGCTTATATTTTAAATTTTATATGGCAAAATAATTATGTTTTGCAGCCGCCCTAAGTACGATAAAATTTTAAGTATTATTATTGAAAGTCAGGCAGCCGACCAATGCGATTTAATTGTGTTTCTTGGCTTGCATGAGACCTACTTCGAATATGTTCTGGTAGTGAAATTAAAATGGGAGAGTTGCATTCCAAAAATAATATCATTTGCTCATTAACATATATATATATATATATATATATATATGTATAATATATATGTTTTATCAAATTTGGTTTATCTATAGCTTAACTCGTAGATTAGTACAACGTTGGAGAAGCTTTATACTTGAACGAATATCATGTTCAAGTAATTTCATTTTTCTTTTAACCACGGAGCACTGCAAAGTAATTTACATTATCTTTGTGAATAAACTAATGATTATTTAGTAGTTAAATCGGTTAAGCGGACAGAGTGACGCTGGAGTTGTTATATAATTACGTAATTTTTTTTATATAAAACTGTGCTGAAGTTCTGCATTATGGCAGCTTGCCAATTGAACTTACCTGTATTCTACCTAAAAAGTGCTCAGTTATAGAGGCCAAAGATTAAACTAGTGGTTACATTGAACTTCAACTTTTTGAAATCTGAATTTATACTTCATAGTTTCAATTATATTTTTAGATTATAGTGCCAAACTACATATCTCATCTTTTTGTTTTTTTTTCAGAAGAACTAAATATCGAAAAAAGCTAAAATTGTACAATCATAGACTTCAGTTGCCACGTCGGCCAAGCCGACCAGCAATTCACAAGCCCAGCTGTTATGATTTAACATCCTTATCCATTAGAATCTTTACACGTCACCATTTACAATCATCAGACATTTTCTAAATCTAGTTAATCTACTAAATTCCAGGTCCAGCGAAGCACTGCATATATATATCTGATCGACGGAAACTGGTCATACGACACTCTTTTAAGCTATCTTAGTACCTCTTCATCTTTAGTTTTTCTTCTTTTCGATGGAAGCCCAACAATAATTGTAAGATTGAACTCAATTTGTCAATTTTGTGACTTCTTTCAAATTCGCATCGCCATTTCCACATCGCATTCGAGCAACCGGAGTGCAAGATAGTATACATCAGTCCGACCTTTTTTTTTGTAAGCATCGATGTTTCTATAATGTTTGAATCAAATTTTTTTATTTGTATTGAACCCGGAAATCCTAATTGATCTGTTGGTGATAGTGTGTTGCAATACTTGCCACGAGCTCGGCTCTGTTTGTATCTAATAATATATGATCTGTTGGTAATTGGAATTCTTAGTCGCTTTTCATACATTCTATTAGATGGTTAAAGAACCTCCATCGTCGCAGAAATTACTACTTGATCCATCAATCGAACGGTTGGGTTTCACTTGAGGGCCAAATGTATCCATTTCTAAGTATGCTAGATCAGTCAGAGGTAAAATTACTCAACTCTTCCAAGCTCCAACTCACTTTCCAGCGTCCTCGGGAGAGATAACAAGATGTACTCCGGGTTAGGTTTGCTAACACTCTCGTGTTGCTAAATTGGTAGTTCCTCGTGGTAATTCCACTTACAGAACTAAAATGCAAACGTTTTTTGTTTCTCTTGTTTAGGTTTTGCTTCTCCTTGAAACTTTTTTTCTCCTCCATTAATTCGTTCGTTTTCGGTTGAGTTGATGATTTATTGTTTTTGGTTTCTTTCTTACATATGCATGACATAGGGTGGATGCACGAATTTCTCATTAGTTTGTTGAGTGATGAGGCAAGTTCGAGCGAGGGATTAAACATTGGCGTGAGGAGGTCTTGATACGAGTTTTGAAAGGAAACTTGGCATCTGGCTGCTGATACAGTGTGATTCTGAGGTTGCTTATACAGTGTGATTCTGAGGCACCTTGGTACATGTAGCGCGAAAGCTCATCGATTAATAGAAAAAGTATCAACCCGACAAAATGGACTAATGGCGGCTCATCTAAAGCCAGATGCCAAGTCTTACTCCAAACTCGTACCAAGACCTCCCCATGCCAATGTTTAATCCCTCGTTCAAACTTGCCTCATCACTCAACAAACCTCATCACTCAACAAACCAACAGAAATTCGTATCTATTAGTAATTATGCCTGGTGCTTGAATCTGTTGGGCTTCCTAACCTAAGCCCCAAAATAATTAGGATTTATAACTGGACCTGCTAATACCCACTGTATAACAGAGCCCACAATTCGAAATGGATGATTACCTTCCCATTTAATATGGATCACCATTCAAAGAAATTCAAGCAAGAATATGATCACATCATAAGAATGATGCTAAACTTACTCTACAGTATCCCTATACAAAGCAGTTTGGTTGGCCAGAAACAATAGCAATCGATAATAGTAGTCAACTGAATAAAAGAATCGTAACATTGCAAGGCATCTCGGCGTTACAATGATTTTCTCGTCATTCAATCGCGCCATTCACAGCTCATCGAAACCGTAATCGGTCAACCCTAAAGGGGCTCATGAAATTACCTGAGATTAGGGTTTTACGAGTATGGCTTTTGCGACATCCAAATGGTTGAGACGACATGTCCCGATAAGGTGTTCGGGCAGCTCCTCTGGTGTATTCGCCTGCACCATATATTTATACTTTTTTCTCTTGCCAAGATTTATAAGATGGGATAAATTGTCTTTTAGTTTTCCATAAAAGAAAATTGATGGTCTAGTGTACCTGGACTAGAAACGCCATCTCAATGACTAGATTGTTCAGATAGCCAAGAACAAGGCTGACCACACCCCTCGCAACAGTTGACGAGCCAATATCAATTCCAAGCTGTGAAATCGATCGAATCGCCATGTCGAGGCAAAATTAGATTAGACAAAAACGGACTTGACACCGTAATTTAAGAATATCTACTTCGGTCCTTCAGCCAAATGAACTCCAAGGTACTTTGTTCAACTAGACAGATGCTATGTTAGACACCGAACATTAATCACATAACATGTTAATTCTATACATGCCTAAAAATATTATTTGCATGTTGGATTACTATTATTGGTACACAGGGCACGGAAAAGAAAAGAAAAAGCATATACCTCTAAGTAATTCTTTCCACGAAAATAATTAATTTCCAATGCCTGACCAATAAGGCATGCCTTCTTACCAACACTCTGTTTGACAATCCATGACCCCTGCAGAACAGTGATATCAGCGAGATTAACGTAAGAGTTAATACCACCAGGGTATATTTAGTAATTACACTGCGTGTAAGCGTAATATAAAAAAGCAACTACAGAAGGGTATTAAATGATGTCTGACACCATAATCATACCTTAGATATATATGGTATGAGTTTGAACCTTGAGTTTCTGTATGCATCATCTCCTTTGACAAAACTCTCGAGCAAAGGAGCACTTTCTAGTGGAGTTCTCATCATATAGTACAGAGCAAGGTTGTAAGTTGTGGAACCTGGCACCTACTTCGACAAAAAAAATGAATCAAATAATGTCCAAATAAAGGAAATAAAATGCTTGCGAAAAATTCACCTGTATGTTCACGATAAAGAAAAATTCTGGGCCGCCTTTTGCAGCATATTTCTGCATGAAGAACAAATAAAGCTTTTCTTTTATTACTTGTAAACAAACAATATCCGGAGGTTTGATGTTTACGATAAAAAAACATAGTATGCATTTGTATGCATGATAGATTGTAATTCCTACAAGAAACACAAAACAAACCTGAACTATGCCTCCATAACGACCACCGAGGTCGTCTTCTCTCTTGTCAGATTTTAACCAGTCAGCACCTACCATTTCCATTAATGTGTCCTTCGCCTTAATCTGCAAGAATGATCAAAAAGTTTGAATAAACGTTGAGAAAAATTACCTAGAATGCACAAAGCATCACCAAAACTGCAAATCCATGCAGCCAATCAATATGCAAATGCAGCAGTTCTTTTAACATTAAAGTTGAAGAAGCCACCTTTTTCCTATCATCCAAATAGGTCTTTCCGCGAATCAGAAACACGGATGGATCAGTTTCGGTCCAACTGCAGAGAACATTACAGTTTGGATCCTTTGGCAGAGTGGACCCATAGTTGCACGACAAACTATCCTCTCTAGCCATCTCATGTAAGTCCACATAACCCTTCTTCTGAACTGCAACACCAACACCACAAACCCATATAATTCAGGTCAGCATCCAACACAAATGACTATAATCACCAGCAACAAATGAATAACGCACAGAAGTCCAAAGTTTCATACCTGCAAGATCGTGTATTTTCTTCACAAAAACAGCAGCAGTTGAGAGTTTGGGTTGACGTGTATCCTGAAAAATTTGGAGATCAGATGCTGAGGTTCCGGCACATAATTCTGAAAGCAACATAACTATTATGCCAAATTGAAGATAGCGTTTGGGTATTGCAAGAACAAATTTCGGGTAACAAATCAGAAAATGGTACCTGAGAGTAAGTATCATCAGAACCAAAATCAGAAGGCCAACCATTTTCTGAAGGATCATAGTCCAGAGGTTCCGAGACATCGAAGAATTCATCAGCTGCGTCATTGAATCCAACAAGGCTCGAGTGTTCGGAAGGAGTCTTAACCATATCTTCCTCCATATCCTCCCTGTTATTCCCGTTTGCCAATCTAGTTTTGACCTCAAGCTTTAGGTGCTTGAGCTTCTTTGCTCGCTCTCCATCAGCATTTGTCCTTAGATCACTTGATGAGCAATCAGATGATGGGCCATCCAGTTTCGCTCTAAACAGCTCCCGCAAGGCTACAACAAAGAACAAATAGAAGCAAAAAATACGTTGATCCAAAATAACGGACAGCTCATCAAAGTTGCCAAATAGGCTCATAAACCTTTTCTAGGAATTTTAGCGAAGCTTCTTACTGTTCAAGGAGATACATTCATTGCCAACAAACAGGCACATTGAGGTTAAAGTATTCGAATAAACATACCAGCAAGTCTCCCCAGCATCCGTATTGTTATCGATCTAGCTGATGACGAGTGTAGGTAGGATTTCCAGGACTTCCAGTCAATGGCTAGCATATGTTTCACTATTGACCGTTTCCCTTGATTAACGGGAGATATAACATAACCACCACCTGTAACATATCATAAATCAGTCAACACAAATCACATAAAGTATATTAGATGATTGTGAGTAGTAAAACAATTGTAGGGAGCAGATGTTGCAGGTGAAAGAACAGTACAAAAACGCACAAAAGCAGCAACATGCTAGAATGTCATAATAACGCAGCACCAGGCAGCGTATGCAGGAAAACATATAAATAAATAGAGAATGCTAAAAGATGCTTAAAAAACATCCCAAATCATAGGTCTAACATATTTTCAAATGTCAACATACATTTCCATCTACGATCTATCTCTAGCATAATCAGATATAAGAAACCAATAGTGACAAATGCAGCGTACATTACTTTTAAGGCAGGCGCGGATATAACCCTTCTTAGATGGACACTCGTTATGAAAAACTGAATGGTATAAAATCACTGCAAAAGTAATACAGAAGTTATTTTCAAAATTGGTACGGTGCCCACAATAACGCTTCTCTAATCTAATGTCCAACTAACGACCATATTACCGTAGGTACCATCATCCTCCCTTCTCCAATAGCGACGTAACAAGAGATCCCTTTGCCTCATACCCCTGTAGCAAGTTCATCTCATATTAACTACTAAGGAAAATTTAAACCACCAACCCAACAATCAAGATAATATGTGCTGTGAATGAATGAGTGCGAGTCTGACAGCGGGAGAGGGGAAATCGGACCAGGGTAGCCAGTGACGGTATAGAAGCTTGTGAATTATATCTGTATGACCATCAAGATGTTCAATAACAGAACCCTTATAGAAGCAGAAGTCCCATCTGCATATTAAAACAGGAAAAAGCGTATCGTCTGTTTCATAGATTATATAGAGAATCAAAAGCAAGTCTATTTAGAAATTAAGCTTTAACATGCCGTCTGCATATGTTACAGACTTACTCTGATCTTGAAGGACCAAGAGACATAAGAGTTTGAAAAATGGCTTCTGAAGTTGCATCGACAACACCAACAGCCATAATTGCAGGATGATCATCCCACTGCAAAATTTAAAAACGATATGTATGACGCATGTCTGACGACCAATTCGGCAGTAGATATTGGCCAACTTCAAATATCTACAGTAGATACTGACTAACTTACCTTTCCACGAAATTCTTGATCTTTCGCTTCCTTAAACAGCCGCAGACCTGCATTTTTCTGTTTCACATTAGAATGCCAATGAGCCATTCTTAGGAGAAATAAGACTAAGTCGTACCATCACGGCAACCAAATATTTTCCAAGGGGACGGGGCGACAACATCAGATGTCATTGCATCACTGATTAAGGATGAGTACGTAGTCCAGTCAGTCGACTGTGAGTGCTTACTGGAATAATTTAGTCTAGAGAAAATGCAAAGTCTTCAGAAGAAGAATACATTTAAACCAACCATCTCAGGTCATTGACAACAAGAAAAGTTTCCGATTTACCTCAGTGACTGTGAATCATGCTTAGTGAATCCAATGTCTGCTTGATTGTGGACAGGCTGCATTATCAAACAGCATCAGTTTCAAGCATAGTAACAAGAGGACGATAAATGAGAAGCTCCAACCTTTAATGCAGATTCTTGGAATGATTGAATCCATCTGGCAGCTTCTTCAGGACTGTTTGCCCCCAACTACAAAGACAACGTTAACATTGACTTCCAAAAACACACGAGATGAAAACCGGAAAATTTGCAATAGAGAAAGCTGCCGCACCTTCAGTTGATCGCTGTGATTAGAAGTGTTGTAAAGAGTGAAGATAAAAAAGACCTACAAATTGCGCAGAAGAAATTATTGTTCTTCAAACACAATATTACTTGTATCGCAGTAAACATTGTAAACAGGTAAACATACCTTCCTATGAATGCTCTCTCTCCCATTATCAGTCACCCTAATGCAAGAATCAATAATCGCACTTTTTACAGGAACCTGGCAGGAGAAAGGACCTCTTAAATAACCATAACAGCATATACTAAGCACTAACATACAGATTCTCTGATAAGCAGACAAACCACTAGAGCGTGCATAGTCATAGTCCGTATAAACAACCTCTGATATGCACGAGCGACACAGACACACGAACACAAAACACATACAGTTGTATTCTAACTCGCAGACGAATGACACAAGTGCCAGACAAAGTAAAGAACTAAACAAACAATAAGACAATTCAATTTCCTCAAAGGCTCATACCGCGGTACAATATCAGACAGGAAATCAAACAAAACACCCATTATCACGTAATTCCAAGTTCATACGAATATAAAACCAAATGAACATGCGAATATACACGCCAAACCAGCTAAAAGTAACAGCTGCGCAGCAACATAGAAAAAGAAAAACCTCTTCGCGTGATTGCGGCACAGATTTGTAGCTCTTAAGTAGATTAGCTTGCAGAACAAAGTAACGTTTCCTCGAAAACTGAAGCCCGAGCCGATTGGAGCGGATCAAATACAACCAGCCTTCCATCCTACCACCATCGCTCTGCGACACCCCCATTACCACCCAATTCTTCACAACAAAAAAGAAAATCGACAAAGCGAGCTCGATTTGGTCGATGTTTTCTCACCAACCGTTAGAATCGATCAATCAATCACACACGCATTCTTGCTACATACGCCATTTGTATTGTAGCATGCGTGTGTGTGTGTGCGTATCTCGTTGATGGTCTGGGGTAGTACCGTCTGAGGAATAAAAATAGATATATGTGAAGTTAACTTTTATTTACTCCTCACCTCACTGTGTTCTCGCTGGACCCTTTAATCATTATTTTGTTTCTTAATTTATTATTTTATTATATCAATTTGGCTTTTCACTGTGTTCTTGAGATTCTTGTTGCCTTTTGTTAGCGACTCTGTTTTGTTTTTTGCCTTTTAACTTTTTTACTTTCGACTTTCGAGAGCTAAAGCGACAGAAACGACAGAGTTCATGACAACTGCTAAGTGCTAGCTCACTCTTGGTAAATGAGCCTAATCATAGTTTATGTGAATTGACCGATGTACCCCCGATCGTTGATTCCCTTCTATATATAAATAAGAAACGGTAATCTAAATAAAATGTTTTTAGATAAACAATATATGGATGGGAAACTACAACTACAATTCTTGGTTTGGGTCACGAACACAAAACATATTTGCCCAAGAAGTTATAAAATTAAATAATTGAATTGCGAAATAGAAACTTATAGAACAAGAATCAAAGGATCTTCACGTCCAGGCTCGGCAAGATCGCCGTGGCCTCGCCGTCGATCACGACTGTTCCGGCGCCTTTCAGGCAGGTGGTTATGAATTTCACCCTGGTTGGCGCAGACAATATATGATGAATACGAGAAATTTAATTGTTTACGAACACCATCCAAGAAATAGAGAGGTTGGAATATCACATACATATAATTTCCTTTCATTTTCCGAATGGTGAGTGCTTCCACTTGACCAGTGATCTCTTCCCCGATGAAAACTGGCGATCTGAAGTCCAAATTCTGCTTCACGTAAACTGATCCTGGCTACATATTAAGCGATATCAAATTACATTAATGCACTACTTCAGCGAATTGCTGGATTGTGAAGCTGAGTAAGCGATCACTTACGAAATGAGAAGCGATGATTCTGGGGAACAAGGAAGCAACGAGGATTCCTGGGACAAGTGTGTCTTCAAGCCCTGCATTTTTTGCGAATTTCGAATCAAAATGGATGGGATTGAAATCATGGGTCAGCTCTGCATAATCGTCGATGTCTTGCATTGAGAAGGAACGGGCTTGCTTCAGTATATCCCCAGGCTTGAGAGTTTTTGCCGACAAAGAACAATAGTGCTTTAGGGAAGATAGCGAATAGGACAAACCACGATTCATTAGTAGCAAAAGGTGTTGGAAAAAATATATGGGGTGCAGAGCGATGTTTCTCTGAGGAATTTCGTCGAACAACTTGAATGCAGTTGCAGGAGGAGGGTAATTTTGGAGCTCCACTACGATACTATTGGGCCATATAGTGGTTCTTGTTTATGGGCTTTCAGCTACTTACTAATTCTTTCTTAGAGACTCTTTATATATATATATATATTTTTTTTTTTTCTGTTCATTTTTGTTTGGGAAAGCAAAGCTATTAATTAACAAGCAAATTGTTACCCAGCCTCTCTTAATAAATTACTGTACTTCATTGAAATATTCCGCACATTGTTTTATAAAATATAAAACTGGTAACGCGTGATTCTTTGGAACGAAGGACGCTTTAAACTTCATCTGTAATAAGTGAATTTTTCTCTATTACGTCACGTCTTCATTATGCATTCACACGGACACACATATAATAATGTTATATTAGAATAGAATACATATGATGCGTAGCGTTTCAGATTCGAATAGGTTCGTTTCTCTTTTTTTTTTTCTTTTTTTTTTCTATTTGCTAAAGAATTTCCTCATCGCATAAGGAAAGTGATTCTAGAAGCAAGAGTGAATCAAAATAGATGAATAGGTAGATGGCTTTTTACAAAGAAAATAAATCACGAAGCTCCCTTCACATGACAGATCTCGTACGTTGGATCACCTTGTTACTAGGCAAAAATATATAAAAATTGTTAAAAGGGAATACATTCTTTTCTAAATTTATAGCCATCCAAATTTGGAAAACGTGTCTATTTTGTTATTTTATTAAAATATAGAAAACTGTTAATGGGAATACATTCCAATTTTCAGAAAAGAATACATAGGCTCCAAATTAGACCAAAAAAAGAACGTAAGCCATTTTGGCACTTTACAACCCATGATTCCAATATTAATAAAAAATGCATAATTTATCAGCTTCGTACTATGAACAAAAAAAAAAGTTACACTAGTTTTGTCATTCCAACGACGCTTGATGTCTACACTTCTTCTAAATAAAGTCGCTAGCAAATTTGAATATCATTATCGTAAATCTACCATAGATATTTTCTAGTATTGCAATTAATAGCCCTACAAAATTGTTTTATTTCAAGTGAAAAGTCTTTTTCTATTATATCTCAGCGTCTTTTTCAATGCCTTCCCGGAGATTCCGTTTATATTAAACCATCCCTCATCTGAAGAGAAATTACAAATATGCCACTCCATTCATTATTAAATATGCCCCCTGCAATAAAGCGCATGGTTCCGAGGCCCAAATCAGTCATTGCAGAACCTCTGTGTCGTTGGCAGACTCGTGGAGGAACAGAAGATGCGATTCGTGGAAACTCAAACAGCTGACTTATAAAAAACCACCTCCTTCGCCTCCCAAACGACGCTGATTTCGATCTTTCGCTCGCTGTTTCAGATTCGCGGTATTGAACAACCCTAGCCTGAACTTGGAAGGTTTCTGCCTGATCGCGTTCATTTTCTTTGACTGCATTGTTGTTCTGACCGTAATTTTTGGATTTTTTTTATCTTTCTGGTTGAATGTTGCTTTGTATGACTTGTTGAGCTGATTTGTTGTTTTCGTGCATGTCATTTTTGGAAGTAGTTGTCTGCGATGACGGCAGCTGGTGAGGCGGTGGCTAAGCTGTTGTACATAGCGGTGGTGGAGGACGACGATGGTGATTTGGCGGCGAAGGAAACGACGTCGTTCCGGTACACGCGTTCGGTACTTCAGAGTACTCTGCAATTCATGGGGTGCAAGCCTCGTCATGCGTTTAAGGTGTCTGCTTTGTTATTTGAGAAGGAAAATAACGAGTCCTGCGTTTTATTGTTAATTATCTTGTTTCAATTTAATTGTGACATTGCATGCAGTATTTTGACTAGAATCATCTTTGGATGGTGTTGATTATTTTGTTTATCAGTGACTTATCCGACTGAAAGATGAAAAAACGATAGTAGAGCAGAGTTGATAGCCTTCCACTTGTTTGGTGGGATATATTAATTGATGATGAATTGACTTATCTATCAGTACTTGGTTTCAGTTTAGGAAGCTGATCTGCTGTTATAACGCAACCTAGAAATGCCAGTTTTGTCAATTTGAAAATTTTCCAGTTACAATACATAATTCTGATTTCTGATCTGTTCCAAACTGTTGAAACTCTTAAGCTGTAAAGTTAGTTGGATTTTGCTTGACTGGAATTGAAATAGCGAGTGGTTTCAGTTATAAGCGTGTCAGTGTTATCCTTGGCGAATCATTGCATAAGATCCCACAATAGAGTTAGATTGAACTGTTTCATCAGTCTGCACCTATTCCGATGTTATTTCTTGTGTTTGATTGGATTTATTTCAATTCAGATAAGCCAAGGGGTTTTTGAAAAGATGAAGTATGAGTTCATGGCAGAAAAGGTTGATCCAGAGGTTTCTGAAGTATCAAAAAATGATACTATGTCTGTTTCTCAGAAGTTAAATGAAGCTAATTTGCATGCCCGAGTGGATGAAGCAGGAGTTGATCGTGTAACGATAGATGATGATATGAGTAGAAGACAACCCTTCGAATTGTACAAAAGAAGAACAACCGTGTTTGTCGGAAGAAAACATTTCTCAGATGTTGTTTGTGAATCTCTCTCTGCTTACAAGTATATTGGACCAAATCAGAGGGCTGACCTTCTCTTAGCTTGCAGGTAACACGTGCATACGATTTATTCTAAGGTTTTTGGAGATATCTCCAGTTGTAGTTCTCTTCTGATGAACATGCTTTAATTGACATGTGTTGAGGCTAGCGACATGATGAATTAAATTCCATATTTACTATTATGCGCTCATGCTTTTGTCTGTGTGTATTCCCTAAGCCTCTCCATGTTGCTTCAGAATTCGAGAAAGAAAGGAATCTTTGACCGTGTTGTTATGTGGCACAAGTGGTTGCGGAAAGTCTACTCTGTCTGCCTTGCTGGTATGTTTCTCATCCCGAGTTTCTATATCTAAGATTAGCTTCATATTCTCTTATACATCATTTATAGTTACGCTACTGCATTGCTTTGAGTCGTTGCAGTTACTTGGTGGTTAGCTTCATCGGAACTGATATTTAATCATCTTCACGACTCTCAACATATTCATGGTACATTCTCATTTACATCTTCGTTTGCTTTTGCAGGGTGGCAGGTTAGGTATTACAACTGTTATTTCGACAGACTCTATTCGTCATATGATGCGTAGCTTTGTTGACGAAGAACATAATCCCTTACTCTGGGCTTCGACTTACCATGCTGGGGAGCATTTAGATCCTGTTGCTGTTGCAGAAGCCAAAGCGAAAAGGAAAGCTAAGAAAACAGGTGGTGTTTCTGCTGCAGCACAACCTAAAGGCCCAGGAGCTAGTGGTACTTCACTGACTGAGAAATCTGGGGGCGACAAATTCACGAACATGATTAGTACGAAACAGATGGCAATAGAAGGATTTAAAGCTCAAAGTGAAATGATAATTGAGAGCCTCGATAGATTAATAACCTCATGGGAAGAGCGGAAAGAATCGGCTGTGGTAGAGGGGGTCCATTTAAGTCTGAACTTTGTGGTAATAACTTATACTGTTGATAGGTTGCTCGGATGTACCATGCATTTCTTACATCTGCTGTTCCAATTTAGTTAATAATTTTTGTCCTTTTTTTGTGGCAGATGGGACTAATGAAGAAACATCCTTCTATCATACCATTCATGGTTTATATCTCAAATGAGGAGAAACATCTGGAAAGATTTGCTGTTCGTGCCAAGTACATGACATTGGACCCAGCCAGAAATAAGTACGTCAAATACATAAGGAACATAAGAAAGATCCAGGAATATCTATGCAATCGAGCTGATAAACATTTGGTGCCGAAAATAAACAACACAAACGTTGATAGAAGTGTAGCAGCCATTCACGCAACAGTCTTCAGCTGCCTGAGAAGGCGAGCAGCTGGAGAACATCTTTACGATCCTATCACAAACACGGTTCCCCTTGTCAATGAGGAGTACAAAAATCAGTGTGCTGCTAACTCGTTGAGCTCCAAGGGAATGTTTCAGTTGATCCAAAGACAAGGCTCTTCCAGGCGTTTGATGGCACTTTTGAACAACGATGGTTCGGTGGCAAAGGCATGGCCAGTTGATGTAGTAGATGATAAGGGCAAGCCCATTGTGGGGCCTTTGAGCGAGAATGAACTAGGAAATCCTGTATATGGGCCACTGAAGATAGGTAGGTCAGAGACCGTTAACTTGCAGTTCGGTCACTTTGGGATCAGTGCTTGGCAGAGTGATACTGGTGGCACGAGCCATGCCAGCAGTGTGGATGAGTCGAAAGGTGAGCTAACTGACAATGGAAGTAGATATTACTCATCGTGCTGCAGCACACCTAAGTTTTCTGGTGGGCCTTTTAAAGAGGTATGGCTGAACTGATAAACTTATGATGCGAAGTTTTAGGAACTTTCGATTTTTAACTCTAGCATGTGTTTTACAAAAAACATAGAATTTTAACCACTTGTGAATCCCGAACGCGTTTGTTATCAACTTTTTCCAGCATATGGAAGAAGAGTCGGTGCATGGTAGCGATGAAGAAGACATTGATGAGCCTCTTGAGGTAGACAGCGATGAGGATGTCAGTGATGGACAGAAGTCACACGGGGAAGAAGAGGTACGCGTTTATAGATTTCGTTACCGTAGCATAATCACTTCTTTCATTTTCACGCATGTGTAAATGGAGCCACAGTAAGATAAATACAATGCAATAGCAACCCAATAGCCTCCCAAAGTGCATTTAATTTCTTGGAGAAGCAACAAATTTTCTTTTTTCGTCTTTGTAAACATATATGCTGTCCTTAAGTTCTTTTGGGATCTTATTTCAGTTGGAGGGCTCCGTTGACGAGGGATCCACGAAATCAGACGAAGAGTACGACGATTTAGCCATGCAAGATGATAACCAAGGCAGCGGTTACCTTTCAGATAACGAGGATGAGTTCAGAGCCAAAACGAGCTCCCAGCATCACTTCACCTCTACAAACGGTGGTATCGACGAAAACGACTTGCAACGAGATTTTGATCTCTTACCAAATCGAAAAAGCGAACCTTTGTCAGAATCGCTTATGCGTGCTTTTGGATCGCCCAAAGACAAGAACGAGAAGAAGCTACCATCTTTTGCTAACCGTAGGTTAAAGAAACGATCTCAAAGCATACCTGCTTCTAAAGGGCGTGAATCACTAATTAAGGCTCTAACGAGCAATGAAGCTCCTCCGTGGTAACAGCTTCTGCTTTTTTTTCTTCTTTGGGAGGTTCTTGACCAACAAAGTTTCGCTTGACCCTTTAGCATTAATTTTCGTTTCAGTTTCATTCTACAGTATTAGGAACTAATACAATTTGAGCTTTGTCTCTTGTGGCGTTGACTTGCAAGTGCAGTAGGCTTAAAGAGCTGACTTTCTACTTGTAAATGTATTATTGGGTGACCCTCAATTTAATTGGGAGAAAGATTCATGAAATAAAATTGAATATTCGCAAGGCCAACCCTTTGTGATGCCCAAGGGTGCTTTGACGAAACGTAATATGCGTTTAAAAATCCGAGATTCGCTAAGCGTACGCACAATGTCAATTGCCTACTGCATGCCTTAAATCTAAAAACGCAGTTTCTTTGTTTCATTTAATTTTTTGTATTTATTACACCAATAAAAGAAGTGAAGTAATATTTGTAAAGAGGACAGATTCTCCAACTAAATATATAGTTAGTGAACTCAGTCGAATTAAACGACTACTTGCATGATAATCTGATATTTTTTGACTACTTACATCCAAATAATATCTTCCGGAAAATGTCAAACACTACAACTGTATTATAGATGTGTTATAAAATTCATTTTTAGACTCCCCAGGATTCTGAAAGGGTAAGACGTGTGTATTTATTATATGTTGTCGTTATCATCCTCCTTTAAAGCAGAGATTAACAGCGAGGAGGTGAGAAGAGACCTAAAATACCTCTGACCTCAGATTTAGGACGACATTAAACAACTTACTCGGAATTTTTATCCTTTCTATTGCCTCGTGTGTCTGCATGCAAGTTGCCTAGGTTCGTCAAGAATCGGATAACTAATCAAAAATCAAACTTCAATTAACCAAACGAAGACCTTTGAAAAATTTATTTATTTAGTAGCCTATTCAGCATCGCTTAAAGCTGTATAAAATCAAATTGAGAGATACAATTAAACCTCTATAAATTAATAACATTGGGACCAATTAATTTAGAGAGATATTAATATATCGATAACTTTTATTATTTAAAAGAGATGTTCTTTAAATTCAACAAATTTAGAATGTATTGACGATAAATGAATTCAAATATGTTTAATTAATTATGTTCATGTACTCAAAATGATTTACAAGTTTGAATTAATGAAAAATGGCGTTTGAAAACTAGTCAAAGTACAATATCAAATGCTCCCAATATATCATTGTAGTATCAGCCAACTTTCAGAAGGATGAGGATATTAAACGACACAAAATGACGATCAGATTAAAACTTAAGAAAACATAGTAACAAGTAGATTCTTATTTTAGCAAATTACCATAATTTATAATTGTTATTTTATATTATTATCATTAAGTTTGATGATTTTTTACAAAGGCCCAGGTCGGGACCGGAAGATTTTATTATTTGAGAGAGTTTATTAATTTATAGAGGTTTAGTATATTTTTCTTCGTGCAATAACCATCTAGTTATGTAAAGAAAATCTTTCGAGGGTTTTTCGTTGCAATGGGATTTATTGTGAAGGGATCATGAAAAAAAAATAGAGAGAGCTATGATAAAGGATGCAGATATATCTAAGCACTAGAATTGAGTTATTTGGAAATTTTGGTTTTCAAGTATCAGTTTTGTCCATAAAAATGTCAACTTTCTTGGCTTTATAATATGTAGTCACATCAGGTATTATTGCTGCGCAGTATATCAAAAGCCATTACAAATATTGTCGTTGAATCTGAGCGTGATATTAAAAGAATAATAATATACTAATCAGTTTGTGATCCGTTGGGATATACGATAAGGCCAACCCTATTCAAAGGCAGATGCGGCAAACAGATTCTTGTCACAATTTAATCAAATAATTACATTAAACAAATCTAAAAATCTACATATAACCTGCACAACTATCGAGGAAGGCCACTTGCTCATTAAATCCCAAACGAAAAGAAAAAAAAAAAAAAGGAAACCCAAAAAGTCAACTATCTAAACAGTATATAAACTCCACAGAGACTCATCATCCCTCACAGCACAACAAAAAAATCCATCGTCAACACACACATAAAAGAAATCAACGGTTTCACAGCAAAGAAAAAAAATGGCCGGAAACATCGAAGGATCGCCGGGCAGCTCCATGCACGGAGTGACCGGCCGCGAGCCCGTCCTCTCCTTTGCCGTCCAATCGCCGATGGTACCAACCGACAAAACTGCCCACTTCGCCCTGCCCGTAGATTCCGAGCACAAGGCAAAAGTCTTCAAGATATTCTCCTTGGCAAAACCGCACATGAGAACTTTCCACCTCTCATGGGTCTCCTTCTTCACATGCTTCGTCTCCACCTTCGCAGCTGCCCCGCTCGTACCCATCATAAGGGACAACCTCAACCTAACAAAATCAGACATAGGAAACGCCGGCGTAGCCTCCGTCTCGGGCAGCATATTCTCAAGGCTTGTGATGGGCGCAGTGTGCGATATGTTAGGCCCGAGGTATGGCTGCGCCTTCCTCATAATGCTCTCTGCCCCTACCGTTTTCTGCATGTCCTTCGTCTCCTCGGCCAGCGGCTACATAGCAGTTAGGTTCATGATAGGGTTTTCCCTGGCGACGTTCGTCTCTTGCCAGTTTTGGATGAGTACGATGTTCAACAGTAAGATCATTGGGCTCGTCAACGGAACCGCCGCCGGCTGGGGAAATATGGGCGGCGGTGCGACTCAGCTTATCATGCCTTTGCTCTACGATGTTATCCAAAAGGCCGGCGCCACACCATTCACTGCTTGGAGGATCGCCTTCTTTATCCCTGGGTGGCTCCACGTCATCATGGGCATTTTGGTCATGACTTTGGGCCAAGATTTGCCCGATGGAAATCTAAGTGCTTTACAGAAGAAGGGAGATGTGGCCAAAGACCAATTCAAAAAGGTATCATTTTGTCATTATTATTCAATGTCATCATTGCCTTTGTCAGCATTACTTTGTACCCATTCTTGCGATGATTATATTAGGTATTGTGGTATGCTGTGACGAATTATAGAACTTGGATCTTCGTTCTACTCTACGGCTACTCCATGGGAGTTGAGCTGACGACGGACAACGTAATAGCAGAATACTTCTACGATAGGTTCGACCTAAATCTTCGAACGGCTGGAATCATAGCAGCTTCCTTCGGCATGGCTAACCTCCTCGCTCGGCCTTTTGGTGGGTTCTCTTCTGACTTCATGGCTAAGAGGTTCGGTATGAGGGGAAGGCTATGGACCCTTTGGATCCTACAAACCCTAGGCGGTGCCTTCTGCCTATTGCTGGGAAGATCCAATTCTCTCCCCATAGCCATCACCTTCATGATCGTCTTCTCCGTGGGTGCCCAGGCTGCTTGTGGGGCCATGTTTGGTATCATACCGTTCATTTCACGGCGGTCCCTCGGAATCATCTCGGGCATGACGGGCGCGGGCGGTAATTTCGGGTCGGGTCTGACCCAACTGCTGTTCTTTACGAGCTCCAAGTACTCTACGGCGACGGGGCTGACTTACATGGGGATTATGATCATGTGCTGCACTTTGCCCGTGACTTTGGTGTACTTTCCTCAGTGGGGTGGAATGTTCTTTCCGCCGTCGAAGGATGTCGTTAGGTCTACGGAGGAGCATTATTACATGTCTGAGTATAACGATGATGAGAAGCAAAAGGGTATGCATCAGAATAGCCTGAAATTTGCTGAGAATAGCCGTTCTGAGCGTGGGAATAGGGTGGCTTCGGTGTCTACGCCCGACGTGACGCCGAGCAGGGTTTGAGGATGGATAATAATAATTTTATGTTGCATATCAGTCATGATGAAAATCAGAAAATGTCATGGCTCTAAGATATGCATATATGTAGGGTTTTCGACGACGTAATATACATGCCCCACTCTCTTATCTAACGTATATATTCAAATACATTCTAAATCAGAAAAGTAAGATCTGATATTTGGTTAAGTATGTTGTTGACGTTCGATCTTACTCAAGTGTCGTGTTTGAAAGAACACAAGAGTAGTTCAAGAAGAGTTTCATGCCCAATATTCATGAATTTCTCCAATTTAACACGCTTTCAAATATTTTATGAATATAATTTCCATCATTTAAATCCTATTTATTAATGTCCAAGATTTCGAAAAGATTTTGTCTTTCTTCCCCAAAATAAGTGGTGCACCTACATACCAAAATTAGGAGATTGCAATTACCAAATATGAAAGATACGAAGATCAAAGAGTATATACGGAGAGAAGATTCGAACTACATATACACTATATTTAAGGAGATCTTCGAGGAGATATTTTGGGAGATTATGAAGGGATATCTTACCGATTCAAACGAGAGCCAATGTCTATGAATAAGAGTTATTTTCAAGCTACAAAGAACCACTGTTCGAGAGAGCTTTTCATGAATTAACTATGGAGCGAAAAGTGCGAAAATCACGAGTCATGGAGCGAAGCATACTTTGAGTTTGAGCGAAACACGATTGCTTTTCTTTTAGCCTAGTACTTCAGTTTGCAAAAGTCTTAGGACTTTGTAGGTTTGCAGAATCGTTAGATTCGTAATTTTGTCTAGGCTTGTTTTGCACTATTTCGGGTAGTTATTTTGTAATCCATCTTCGTAGTGGAATTTGCGTCTTGAGGCACGCAGTAAGTTTTCTGACTTGCTGCACAATTTTAAAGCTCGTGTCTATTCTCTCTCTTTACTAAGTTCGTTAAACATTCCGCTGTGCTTTCTGTGTTGGGTTCTGATCCCAGGTGTTGGCTGCAGTGTTACCCCAACATTTGTCCCAACATTTAATCACCTGTTTTTAGAACTTAGTTTTTCCATCCATATCGTATTGGGACCACTTCACTATTGTATTTTTAATTTCTGAAATTTTTGCTGCAGTTACTTCTCTCTTCTGCTCCCATCTCTCCAAAGTCATCTAGGAGAAGGGCTGTTCTAAGGGACCATATGAATTTATCTGCAATATGCTTCTCTTTCATACCTAAATTGCAGTTCTTTCAATTTCATTGGATTTTTTTTTTGTATTCGAATAATTTAAAAAGAGGATCTTTTAATCATATTCTTTATAATGGTGAAACTTATAATACCCCTAATCAAATGAGTACGTGCATGTAAGTTGAAACTTTGGTCTAAATTAACATTCCGAATCAAAAACTAATATACCCTAACTCTTCTCTAACACGAAAGACCATAATATCATGGTTTATACCCAAAAATAATGTCTGAATCATCACACTATCGTAAGCAAAGGAAAATGTCAAACACAACTGTCGAGTACGTTCTGGTACAGTTTGTAATCCGAACAAATATATATATATATATATATATATATATATATATATATATATAGTCTCTCCAGCTTTCTGAAAGGGTGAAGTGTTTTTTTATACTATATAATTATATTGTTATTATCATCCTTTAAAGCAGACAGTCGGTTCATTAACAGCTTCATGATGAGAAGACACCAAGTAAGTACAACCATTGACCTCAGATTTAGGACGACATTAAACAACCTTCTTTGAATTTCTATCGCTTTTTATTGTCTCGACTTGCAAGTTGCCCCAAGTACGACGTCATAACATCAAAGGTTAAACTTTTACCAACATTTCGACCAAGCGAAGACCATTGTTTAAGTTTAATTATTCCTGGGATTTAGTGGTCTTTTCAGCATCACTTAAAGTTGTGTAAATTAACTGGTGATATTTATATTATGCATGCAAAAACCTTCATTGTCGTTTATTTAACATTCGAGGGTGGGTTGCATGGGATTTATGGTAGTGCTTAACAAATTCAAATATCATGAAAAGTGCAAAAGAATCATAAAATCCTTAACCAACTAAATGAAATTAACTAGAAAATTAGGTTCAATTTTGTCTACCAAAAAGACTACTTATTTAATTTATGATAAGGCAACACAACAACATCAAGGTTATATCACAATTATTGTATGTAAAGCCATTATCTTCTTTATTATTAATTTTTATTGTCGTTGAATCTTAAGGTATCATCTCTCTGTCAATTTGTGAGCCTTTGGGATATTCGATAAGGCCACCCTTTCCACAGTCAGATGCGGCGAAGCTCAGATTCTCATACAATTAATTAACAATCGAATCATTACATTTAACAAATGATCATTCCACACGCAAATAAGCAACAATTCAGGAAAGAATGACTCCACTTGCTCATGAAATATCAAATACAAAATGTCAACTCTCTCCTCACTATATAAACACTCCAAACTACCCCATTATCAACAATCCCCTCAAAATCCATCCATCAAAACACACATAAAAGAAATCAACGGTTTCACAGCAAAGAAAAGAAAAACAATGGCCGGAAACATCGAAGGATCGCCGGGCAGCTCCATGCACGGAGTGACCGGCCGCGAGCCCGTCCTCTCCTTTGCCGTCCAATCGCCGATGGTCCCAACCGACAAAACTGCCCACTTCGCCCTGCCCGTAGATTCCGAGCACAAGGCAAAAGTGTTCAAGATTTTCTCCTTGGCAAAACCCCACATGAGAACTTTCCACCTCTCATGGATCTCATTCTTCACGTGCTTCGTCTCCACCTTCGCAGCAGCCCCGCTCGTACCCATCATAAGGGACAACCTCAACCTAACAAAATCAGACATAGGAAACGCCGGCGTAGCCTCCGTCTCGGGCAGCATATTCTCAAGGCTTGTGATGGGCGCCGTTTGCGATATGTTAGGCCCGAGGTATGGCTGCGCCTTCCTCATAATGCTCTCTGCCCCTACCGTTTTCTGCATGTCCTTCGTCTCCTCGGCCAGCGGCTACATAGCAGTTAGGTTCATGATAGGGTTTTCCCTGGCGACGTTCGTTTCTTGCCAGTTTTGGATGAGTACGATGTTCAACAGTAAGATCATTGGGCTCGTCAATGGAACAGCCGCCGGCTGGGGAAATATGGGCGGCGGTGCGACTCAGCTTATCATGCCTTTGCTCTACGATGTGATCCAAAAGGCCGGCGCCACACCATTCACTGCTTGGAGGATCGCCTTCTTCATCCCTGGCTGGCTCCACGTCATCATGGGCATTTTGGTCATGACATTGGGCCAAGATTTGCCCGATGGAAATCTAAGTGCTCTACAGAAGAAGGGAGATGTGGCCAAAGACCAATTCAAAAAGGTATTATTTTGTCATTATTATTCAATGTCATCATTGCCTTTGTCTGCATTACTTTGTACTCATTCTTGCGATGATTATATTAGGTATTGTGGTATGCTGTGACGAATTATAGAACTTGGATCTTCGTTCTACTCTACGGCTACTCCATGGGGGTTGAGCTGACGACAGACAACGTCATAGCAGAATACTTCTACGATAGGTTCGACCTAAATCTTCGAACGGCTGGAATCATAGCAGCTTCCTTCGGCATGGCTAACCTCCTCGCTCGGCCCTTTGGTGGGTTCGCTTCTGACTTCATGGCTAAGAGGTTCGGTATGAGGGGAAGGCTATGGACCCTTTGGATCCTACAAACCCTAGGCGGTGCCTTCTGCCTATTGCTGGGAAGATCCAATTCTCTCCCCATAGCCATCACCTTCATGATCGTCTTCTCCGTGGGTGCCCAGGCTGCTTGTGGGGCCATGTTTGGTATCATACCGTTCATTTCACGGCGGTCCCTCGGAATCATCTCGGGCATGACGGGCGCGGGCGGTAATTTCGGGTCGGGTCTGACCCAACTGCTGTTCTTTACGAGCTCCAAGTACTCTACGGCGACGGGGCTGACTTACATGGGGATTATGATCATGTGCTGCACTTTGCCCGTGACTTTGGTGTACTTTCCTCAGTGGGGTGGAATGTTCTTTCCGCCGTCGAAGGATGTCGTTAGGTCTACGGAGGAGCATTATTACATGTCTGAGTATAACGATGATGAGAAGCAAAAGGGTATGCATCAGAATAGCCTGAAATTTGCTGAGAATAGCCGTTCTGAGCGTGGGAATAGGGTGGCTTCGGTGTCTACGCCCGACGTGACGCCGAGCAGGGTTTGAGGATGGATAATAATAATTTTATGTTGCATATCAGTTATTCATGATGAAAATCAGAAAATGTCATGGCTCTAAGATATGCATATATGTAGGGTTTTCGACGACGTAATATACATGCCCCACTCTCTTATCTAACGTATATATTCAAATACATTCTAAATCAGAAAAGTAAGATCTGATATTTGGTTAAGTATGTTGTTGACGTTCGATCTTACTCAAGTGTCGTGTTTGAAAGAACACAAGAGTAGTTCAAGAAGAGTTTCATGCCCAATATTCATGAATTTCTCCAATTTAACACGCTTTCAAATATTTTATGAATATAATTTCCATCATTTAAATCCTATTTATTAATGTCCAAGATTTCGAAAAGATTTTGTCTTTCTTCCCCAAAATAAGTGGTGCACCTACATACCAAAATTAGGAGATTGCAATTACCAAATATGAAAGATACGAAGATCAAAGAGTATATACGGAGAGAAGATTCGAACTACATATACACTATATTTAAGGAGATCTTCGAGGAGATATTTTGGGAGATTATGAAGGGATATCTTACCGATTCAAACGAGAGCCAATGTCTATGAATAAGAGTTATTTTCAAGCTACAAAGAACCACTGTTCGAGAGAGCTTTTCATGAATTAACTATGGAGCGAAAAGTGCGAAAATCACGAGTCATGGAGCGAAGCATACTTTGAGTTTGAGCGAAACACGATTGCTTTTCTTTTAGCCTAGTACTTCAGTTTGCAAAAGTCTTAGGACTTTGTAGGTTTGCAGAATCGTTAGATTCGTAATTTTGTCTAGGCTTGTTTTGCACTATTTCGGGTAGTTATTTTGTAATCCATCTTCGTAGTGGAATTTGCGTCTTGAGGCACGCAGTAAGTTTTCTGACTTGCTGCACAATTTTAAAGCTCGTGTCTATTCTCTCTCTTTACTAAGTTCGTTAAACATTCCGCTGTGCTTTCTGTGTTGGGTTCTGATCCCAGGTGTTGGCTGCAGTGTTACCCCAACATTTGTCCCAACATTTAATCACCTGTTTTTAGAACTTAGTTTTTCCATCCATATCGTATTGGGACCACTTCACTATTGTATTTTTAATTTCTGAAATTTTTGCTGCAGTTACTTCTCTCTTCTGCTCCCATCTCTCCAAAGTCATCTAGGAGAAGGGCTGTTCTAAGGGACCATATGAATTTATCTGCAATATGCTTCTCTTTCATACCTAAATTGCAGTTCTTTCAATTTCATTGGATTTTTTTTTTGTATTCGAATAATTTAAAAAGAGGATCTTTTAATCATATTCTTTATAATGGTGAAACTTATAATACCCCTAATCAAATGAGTACGTGCATGTAAGTTGAAACTTTGGTCTAAATTAACATTCCGAATCAAAAACTAATATACCCTAACTCTTCTCTAACACGAAAGACCATAATATCATGGTTTATACCCAAAAATAATGTCTGAATCATCACACTATCGTAAGCAAAGGAAAATGACAAACACAACTGTCGAGTACGTTCTGGTACAGTTTGTAATCCGAACAAATATATATATATATATATATATATATATATATAGTCTCTCCAGCTTTCTGAAAGGGTGAAGTGTTTTTTTATACTATATAATTATATTGTTATTATCATCCTTTAAAGCAGACAGTCGGTTCATTAACAGCTTCATGATGAGAAGACACCAAGTAAGTACAACCATTGACCTCAGATTTAGGACGACATTAAACAACCTTCTTTGAATTTCTATCGCTTTTTATTGTCTCGACTTGCAAGTTGCCCCAAGTACGACGTCATAACATCAAAGGTTAAACTTTTACCAACATTTCGACCAAGCGAAGACCATTGTTTAAGTTTAATTATTCCTGGGATTTAGTGGTCTTTTCAGCATCACTTAAAGTTGTGTAAATTAACTGGTGATATTTATATTATGCATGCAAAAACCTTCATTGTCGTTTATTTAACATTCGAGGGTGGGTTGCATGGGATTTATGGTAGTGCTTAACAAATTCAAATATCATGAAAAGTGCAAAAGAATCATAAAATCCTTAACCAACTAAATGAAATTAACTAGAAAATTAGGTTCAATTTTGTCTACCAAAAAGACTACTTATTTAATTTATGATAAGGCAACACAACAACATCAAGGTTATATCACAATTATTGTATGTAAAGCCATTATCTTCTTTATTATTAATTTTTATTGTCGTTGAATCTTAAGGTATCATCTCTCTGTCAATTTGTGAGCCTTTGGGATATTCGATAAGGCCACCCTTTCCACAGTCAGATGCGGCGAAGCTCAGATTCTCATACAATTAATTAACAATCGAATCATTACATTTAACAAATGATCATTCCACACGCAAATAAGCAACAATTCAGGAAAGAATGACTCCACTTGCTCATGAAATATCAAATACAAAATGTCAACTCTCTCCTCACTATATAAACACTCCAAACTACCCCATTATCAACAATCCCCTCAAAATCCATCCATCAAAACACACATAAAAGAAATCAACGGTTTCACAGCAAAGAAAAGAAAAACAATGGCCGGAAACATCGAAGGATCGCCGGGCAGCTCCATGCACGGAGTGACCGGCCGCGAGCCCGTCCTCTCCTTTGCCGTCCAATCGCCGATGGTCCCAACCGACAAAACTGCCCACTTCGCCCTGCCCGTAGATTCCGAGCACAAGGCAAAAGTGTTCAAGATTTTCTCCTTGGCAAAACCCCACATGAGAACTTTCCACCTCTCATGGATCTCATTCTTCACGTGCTTCGTCTCCACCTTCGCAGCAGCCCCGCTCGTACCCATCATAAGGGACAACCTCAACCTAACAAAATCAGACATAGGAAACGCCGGCGTAGCCTCCGTCTCGGGCAGCATATTCTCAAGGCTTGTGATGGGCGCCGTTTGCGATATGTTAGGCCCGAGGTATGGCTGCGCCTTCCTCATAATGCTCTCTGCCCCTACCGTTTTCTGCATGTCCTTCGTCTCCTCGGCCAGCGGCTACATAGCAGTTAGGTTCATGATAGGGTTTTCCCTGGCGACGTTCGTTTCTTGCCAGTTTTGGATGAGTACGATGTTCAACAGTAAGATCATTGGGCTCGTCAATGGAACAGCCGCCGGCTGGGGAAATATGGGCGGCGGTGCGACTCAGCTTATCATGCCTTTGCTCTACGATGTGATCCAAAAGGCCGGCGCCACACCATTCACTGCTTGGAGGATCGCCTTCTTCATCCCTGGCTGGCTCCACGTCATCATGGGCATTTTGGTCATGACATTGGGCCAAGATTTGCCCGATGGAAATCTAAGTGCTCTACAGAAGAAGGGAGATGTGGCCAAAGACCAATTCAAAAAGGTATTATTTTGTCATTATTATTCAATGTCATCATTGCCTTTGTCTGCATTACTTTGTACTCATTCTTGCGATGATTATATTAGGTATTGTGGTATGCTGTGACGAATTATAGAACTTGGATCTTCGTTCTACTCTACGGCTACTCCATGGGGGTTGAGCTGACGACAGACAACGTCATAGCAGAATACTTCTACGATAGGTTCGATCTAAATCTTCGAACGGCTGGAATCATAGCAGCTTCCTTCGGCATGGCTAACCTCCTCGCTCGGCCCTTTGGTGGGTTCGCTTCTGACTTCATGGCTAAGCGGTTCGGTATGAGGGGAAGGCTATGGACCCTTTGGATCCTACAAACCCTAGGCGGAGCCTTCTGCCTATTGCTGGGCAGATCGAATTCTCTCCCTATAGCCATCACCTTCATGATCGTCTTCTCCGTTGGTGCCCAGGCTGCTTGTGGGGCCATGTTTGGTATCATACCGTTCATTTCACGGCGGTCGCTCGGAATCATTTCGGGCATGACAGGCGCGGGCGGTAATTTCGGGTCGGGTCTGACCCAACTGCTTTTTTTTACGAGCTCCAAGTACTCTACTGCGACGGGGCTGACTTACATGGGGATTATGATCATGTGCTGCACTTTGCCCGTGACTTTGGTCTACTTTCCTCAGTGGGGTGGAATGTTCTTTCCGCCGTCGAAGGATGTGGTAAGGTCTACGGAGGAGCATTATTACATGTCTGAGTATAACGATGATGAGAAGCAAAAGGGTATGCATCAGAATAGTTTGAAGTTTGCCGAGAATAGCCGTTCTGAGCGTGGGAATAGGGTTGCTTCGGTGTCTACGCCCGACGTGACGCCGAGCAGGGTTTGATATGGTGAAGACGATCGATGATCATATATATTGTGTGTGTGAGTGTTGAAGTACGGTTAAGATAATATTATGTTTCATCGTCATGAAATTTGTGCCAGCGAGACAATGTATTAAGAGGATACAAACCATGGGATCTTATCCTATAGCTATATATATGGTGTAATAAACTATCAGATGTTTTCAACATGTTAGCCATTCCATAATTCTTGCTCTACCCTTTTATTACTTCTTCAGGAATGATCTTTCTTCGATATTATTTTTGTTGGGATCCGTAGCCGTATGGACCCGAAAAACTTTAAACCTTGATTGGATTAATTAAGGCGTTAAACTTAATACAGCGGAATAGAAAACGTACCTGAGAATTCCATAGCGTTCTTGACGAGAACAGGGTATGTGGATCTTCCAAGTACGTGTACGCGAAACCTTTAGCTCGGGGAAGATGGGTACCCCAAGGATCCTTAGACAGTCGCTAGGGTTTTATGAGACGACGGCTGTGTGTTTCGTTGTACAGCACTTAGGGACCACACCCATATTTATAGATGTCATAATGGGCTGGCCCGTTAGTAAGCCCATCAGATACTTACGTTCCAGCCCCAGGAATTCTACACAATTATTAATTAACCCCACACATCTTATTTAATTGCGACAGACCCCCTTAAATTTAATTGATCACCGAATGGGTCCTTTAACTTAATTACAATATTTGGCATACGACTAATACCACAATACATGTACGTCTACATGTCCGAACGTTATTGTGCTTGGAATACGTAGTCGAATAGTCCCAACCTTACAATCTCCCACTGGACTATAAGACGTTGTATTTATCAAATAGGCACCCTTCGTCGTATACTAAATATCATACCGAATATAGCTATAACCAAAGTGTCGCATATGAAATCAATCTCGTCCATCAATATTGTCGATGCAAGAACTAAAGGGGTAGTCGTTATACATATATCGTAACTCAACCCACAATAATTACGAACACCAACTCCATCGAATGACATAGATCAAGTGTGGACGTGTAGCATGGAAATTACATGCTCAGTTGATCATGCATGCCTATTTCCAACTGGTCCTACTTTAGTGAGATCAGAATTCAGAGATAAACTAATGGATATCTAAAAACCCAAATGTCATGACATAAACATGTATTAAAGAAACTTTATTAAATAATCATTAAACACAGAATTTACAGAATCCACGATAAGACATAAACTTAATTCGTCACACCCATACGAGCAACATGCCCATGAAATATAGCGGGTGCTAACGCTTTAGTAAGTGGATCTGCAATCATAAAATCTGTTCCTATATGCTCAATGATTATATATCCACTCTGAACTCGTTCTTTCACAACCAGGAACTTAATGTCTATGTGCTTAGACCTGGAAGAGCTCCTGTTGTTATTGGAATACAGGACCGCCGAATTGTTGTCACAGAATAGCTTTATTGGTCGTTCAACAGAATTGACAACTTTGAGTCCTGTCACTAAGTTGCGCAGCCAAACAGCCTGGTTGGAGGCCTCGTAGCAAGCTACAAATTCTGCCTCCATCGTAGATGAAGCGATAAGTGTCTGTTTGACACTTTTCCACGAAATCGCTCCCCAGCCAGCATAAAAACATAACCAGATGTCGATTTGCGGCTGTCCAGGCATCCGGCAAAATCAGAGTCACAATACCCAATGATCTCCAAATACTCTGACTTTCTGTATGTGAGCATATAATCCTTCGTCTTTTGAAGATATCGAAAGACCCTTTTGGCTGCTACCCAATGTTCTCTACCCGGATTGCTTTGGTATCGACCAAGCATTCCTACGATGAATGCCAAATCAGGTCTGGTGCAAACCTGTGCGTACATTAAACTTCCTACTGCCGACGCATATGGTATATCCTTCATGTGCTTGGATTCCAAAATATTATCCGGACACTGTTTGAGGCTGAACTTATCACCTTTTGAGACTGGAGTGTCATGTGGACGACAATTTTCCATGCTAAACCTTTGCAGTACCTTTTCGATGTAGCTCTTTTGTGATAACCCAAGAGTTCCCCGTGAGCGATCACGGTGAATCTGGATCCCTAATACAAAAGAAGCTTCCCCAAGATCTTTCATGTCAAAATGACCCGAAAGAAATCTCTTGGTGTCCCGAAGTAAATTAACATCGCTGCTAGCTAGTAAAATGTCGTCTACGTATAATACCAAAAAGATAAACCTGCTCCCACTGAATTTGTGATACACAGTCCTCAACAGAGTTAGCCTCAAAACCGAACGAGGTGATAGTCTGATGAAACTTTTGGTACCACTGGCGAGAAGCCTGCTTGAGTCCGTAGATGGATTTCTTTAGTTTACAGACCAGTGGGCTAGATTTGTCCGAAGCCAAGCCCTCTGGCTGCAACATATATATAGTTTCCTCGAGATCTCCATTGAGGAAAGCTGTCTTTACGTCCATTTGATGCAACTCAAGGTCAAAATGTGCCACAAGCGCCATAATAATTCTAAAAGAGTCTTTCGATGAAACTGGAGAGAAAGTCTCTTTATAATCTATGCCTTCCCTCTGAGTAAATCCTTTCGCGACAAGACGAGCTTTATATCTCTCAATGTTACCCAGTGAATCCCGTTTGGTTTTAAATACCCATTTGCAACCAATCGGTTTCACGCCTTCAGGTAACGAGACGAGATCCCAAACGTCGTTGTCCTTCATGGATTGGATTTCCTCCTTTATGGCATTGGTCCATTCGCGAACCTTAGAGCTTTCCATTGCCTCTTGATAAGTAAAGGGATCATCTCCCACTAAATCAATGGTATCCTCATGCTCGTGAAGAAATACAACGTAATCATCCGGAATTGCATTTCTCCTTTCTCGCGTTGACCTCCGTAGAGGCGCTGGTTCGATCTGAGGTTCATGAGTTTGTACTTGATGATCAGCTTCAGCTTCACCTTCGTAAGGCTGATCGTGATGAACAGCTACAGGTGAAGTATGCTGATCCGTTGGAGGAACGATTTCATCTTCGTCCATATCTCGAGGTCGGATAACCATAGGGACAAAAATTTCGTCCTGACCGACCTGAGCTGTATGAAGAGGAATTTCTGAACCCTCTTCCTTGAATAGAAAATCGTTTCGATTATCCTTATCCTCCCCAAACTCAAGATCCTCAAAGAACCTGACATTTTCTGTCTCGAAAAATGTTCTTGATGTGGGATCATAAAATTTATAGCCTCGTGATTTTTCCGGATAACCTACAAAGTAGCTACTAACAGTCCTTGAGTCCAATTTCTTTTCGCCCGGCCTGTAAGGCCGTGCCTCAGTAGGACATCCCCAAACTCGTAAATGCCTAAGAACGGGCCTTTTACCCGTCCATAACTCGTAAGGGGTACTGTTCGTAGCTTTAGTAGGGACTCTGTTAGAATGTAGGCTGCGGTTCTTAATGCGTCGCCCCAGAGAGAGTGAGGTAAAGTCGTACGAGCAATCATACTTCTCACCATATCCTGAAGGGTTCTGTTTCGTCTCTCAGCAACACCGTTCATATTTGGACTTCCTGGCATGGTGTACTGAGGGACGATCCCACACTCCTCTAGAAACTTAGCAAACGGTCCTGGACGTTGTTCACCTGATCCGTCATACCTTCCGTAGTATTCTCCACCACGGTCGGATCTGACAGCCTTAATCGTTTTGCCGTGTCGATTTTCGACTTCGGCTTTAAACGCCTTAAAAACGTCAAGTGCTTCAGACTTCTCATGAATTAGGTACAAATACCCATAACGAGAGTAATCGTCAATGAACGTGATAAAGTAGCGTTGTCCATTCCAAGAAGCCGTAGGGAATGGACCACACACATCCGTATGAATCAGTTCTAAGACTTCCTCAGCTCTCTCAGCATTTAATTTTCTTTTATTTGTTGTTTTACCCTTTATACACTCGATGCATAAATGATCTCCGGATTTATCAAGTGTTTCCAGAATTCCATCAGACACAAGCTTATCAATTCTCCTTTCGGATATATGACCCAAACGCTTATGCCACAGACCAAATGAATTCTCGGATGGTAACTTGCGCTTAATTCCTCTAGTGTCTACATTATGGGACTCTTCGTAGTTTACTGTATCAAGTAGATATAGATTATCATGTTCAGATAAGTTACTGGTTCCAATAGCCGAAGATTTAGAATAAATAACACACTTTCTGTTACCAAATGAACAAATATAACCTTCTTTGTCCAAAACAGAAACTGAAATCAAATTCCGTCTAAATGACGGCACAACGAAAGTGTTATTCAAATCCAAAAAGAAACCAGAACGTAATAATAATCTAAAAGTCCCCACGCCTTGAACTTCAACTGCTTCTCCAGCCCCCATATAGATGAATCTTTCAGCATCACTGGGCTTTCGGCAGCTCAGGCAACCCTGCATAGACATACTTATGTGAGTTGTAGCACCGGAATCAACCCACCACGTATATGCAGGTACAGAAACCAAATTAATTTGAGCGCTTACAAAAGCCAAATTTGTACCTTTCTTTAGTCGCCAAGCATGATACTTGGCGCAGTCCTTCTTCAAGTGAGAAGCTTTCTTACAGAAGAAGCATTCAATTGGTTTTTCTTTACGCTCTTTTTCAGAGCCCTTAGGCTTCTTCTGATTGACCGCATTTTCCTTAGCCTTTCTCTTTTTGCCAACAGAGTGAGTCGAAGCTAGATGAGCACTCTCGACTTTATGCTGCCTAAGTCTCTCCTCTTCTTGCACCAAATGAGAAATGAGCTCATTAATTGTCCATTTTTCCTTCTGACAATTATAGCTCACCTCGAATTGACTGTAGTGTGCAGGGAGAGAGACAAGCACCAAATGAACAACCAAATCCTCAGGAAGTTCGAGCTTGAGTGCTCTCAGCTTAGTGGCTAAATCCGCCATTTCGAGAATATACTCACGAATGTTACCGTTGCCCTTATACCTCATGGAAACAAGTTTGCGTAAAGCAGCACTTGTCTCCGCCTTATCGTTTTTCGCAAAACGCTCCTGTAGGGCATCGAGAAACTCCTTTGCAGTCGCCTCTGATGACACAATACTTAAGAAGGTCTCTGGGATTGCATTCTTCATGACCATAAGACTTACGCGATTAGTCCGCTCCCACTTTTCGTGAGCTCTCTGTTCCTGACGAGAGCTCTCGTCAGTGAGTTCAGCTGGACGCGGATTAATAATAGCGTAATCTAGGTCCAGGCAACCCAGAACCATAAGCAATTTATTTTTCCAAGCAGCAAAGTTCATTCCACTAAGTTTAGGAATGTTGTTCATGGCAGAGTTCGTAGTCGCAACACCGACCATCTCAGCTGAAAGAGAACAATGATTGAATTAACTCACAATTTTTAGCTTTAATAATGATTAAAAAATTAAATAATAACAACCCATCTTCAGCTTAATCGTTGTGCAAAAGAGCCTAACGAAGGTTAGGTAGTCAATCCACGAGTGATCAAACTGGTGCAACGATCAAGCGTCTGTACCCTATTCCAGCCAAGTAGTCGCCTTCCGAAGGGCCGATCAACTACTCGCAATGGAAAGACCTTCAGGTACTTCAGCTTACCGTCACAGACGTACACAAGCCACTGCCAGATAATCGCCTTCCGAAGGGCCGGTCGAAATATCCGCATGCGACATGTTACGCCACCGTCCCGACTATTAGATTTATAAAATCTCCACAGCAGAGGTCACGAAGGTGACTATACTGCTTCAATAAAATATCTCTAATAACCGATATGCTAAAATAAGCGTCTTTATGCCGTTATTAAATTTAATAATCACTGTCTGTTAAAAGTCGCAATTTTTCCGAATACTTCTGACTTTAAAAGCACCCCGAATAGTCACGGAAAATAGCCAACTAATAACACATTTATTGGACCTAATTTAATTAAATTAGTCCAATAATATGAAGTGAGCCATTAATTATTGCGGCCCATTTACTAAAGTCTAGGAAGCCAAAAGAAAACTTAAAAGGCCCAACCTTTTTTTTTTTTTTTTGAAGTGGGCCGAAATACGGCCCATTAAGAATCTCTAAAGCAGCCCTAATGTGTTTGAGCAATAACTAGTGCTAAACATGAAACCTAGGCCATACATGTCATTAACGTACATATAAAAGAGAAAGTCAAGTGGGCCCACTATTGGGCCCATTATTAACCCTAGAGATGTTAAACGTAACATGAAACTACCAAGTAGTTTCTTGAAATCCTAGGCGGCCACCAATGACGAAACAGTCGCCGTCAATCGTCATGATTACTTGTGGAGGTTAGAAAGGTGCTGCCCACATAACAGCCACATAGCCCCAATTTCACTATCTGCAAGGCAGGTGCAGGCCGGCGACGCCCAACGGCGTTCAGCCACACAGCCGCCATTGCTTACTGAAGCGCCCAACGGCGTTCTTTTGCAGAAACCAAATGCAGCCCCAAAACATCGCTGCTCTGCAAAGCCTCCCGCAGCCACCGACGGCAAGGATCTGTAACAGCCGAACGCAGCGCCCAACGGCGCTGAATTGCAAATCCGACGCAGCGCCCAACGGCGCCGCCCTGCAGATCTCTTTGCCGCCGAACGCCGTATCCCAGAATTTCAAGACTCAAAAACACGTATCATACCATATCTAAAAGGTAAAAGATGTGATACGCCCTAATAATCCAAATCAAGTTGGCTCTGATACCATTTGTTGGGATCCGTAGCCGTATGGACCCGAAAAACTTTAAACCTTGATTGGATTAATTAAGGCGTTAAACTTAATACAGCGGAATAGAAAACGTACCTGAGAATTCCATAGCGTTCTTGACGAGAACAGGGTATGTGGATCTTCCAAGTACGTGTACGCGAAACCTTTAGCTCGGGGAAGATGGGTACCCCAAGGATCCTTAGACAGTCGCTAGGGTTTTATGAGACGACGGCTGTGTGTTTCGTTGTACAGCACTTAGGGACCACACCCATATTTATAGATGTCATAATGGGCTGGCCCGTTAGTAAGCCCATCAGATACTTACGTTCCAGCCCCCAGGAATTCTACACAATTATTAATTAACCCCACACATCTTATTTAATTGCGACAGACCCCCTTAAATTTAATTGATCACCGAATGGGTCCTTTAACTTAATTACAATATTTGGCATACGACTAATACCACAATACATGTACGTCTACATGTCCGAACGTTATTGTGCTTGGAATACGTAGTCGAATAGTCCCAACCTTACAATTTTCTCTCACAATATGCAATGTGTTGATGGTCAACTCAGTGCTAGAGTTGTTGTTCCTCTAAGAATTGATTGAATCCTAGCTAACAAGAGATAGGAGGATCTCCCCCAGTTCGTGGAGGTTTATTTACGGCTAGGTTTATATTATTATATATAGGCTCGCGTCACACGTTATAGAATATATATATATATATAATATATATATATATATATATAGTTATATTAGCTTGATCGAAATTCAAAAGTCGTTTTGGCCCTTCCTCTATCTAACGGTTATACTTCTTTGATTAAATATGTATATTCTTTATCTCTTTCCTCTTCCGAAATAGAGACGCATAAGGGCCTGCAAAGAAGTACTTATATTGCTCACGAAGTAATTAAGAAAGTTCGTCTTCATTTGATCTGCAAAGTGTAATGAACAATGATATTTGGGTAAGGACAAAACTCAATCACGGAAAAGTTTCCATGAATATATCTGTTGGAGAGCGGTTGGACTTGGACCTATCTGATTCTCATTGCTATTTGCCTTTTCACTTTCTCTTCGCCTTCTTTCTTAGCTCATTTGAACTCTATCTTCAATCACTACCGAGTCATTATAAACTTTATATCCATACATTTCGGTAGTTAGGAATGAGCCACATATAATCTCAATTTGGGCCTTCCAGTGTGGGCTTTACCGACTCCGTAATGGGCTTTATATACTTAATTTGGGCCTGAAACAACGAAGTTGTTAATATTTAGTCTCACGCGCGCGTGTGCGAGTGTATATGTTTCAGAATGATGACGATTTCAATTCACAGAAAAGAAAACATAAGAACAAAGATCATGTTCATTTCCTTCACGGGATTGTCACAATTCTTGCATCAATCATATAACGTTTTTCCTTAGTTATCTTTGCCTTTGATTCTATAAGATATGATCTTGCATCAATCGTATACATATGTAATATATTCTGGCAACTTTAGACCTAACAAAGGTCAATTGTGACATTTTATTACCAAGTTGGGAAGTGTGGACCAATGTTTTAAAATGCGTGTTGCGCACTGTGTCGCGTTTTTGTTCCAACAGCGTATAGCGTAAATAGCGTAGCGTATTGCGTGAGTATTTCGAGCAAGCCGATTTTAATAATCTATATTATTTATGGTCTCATTTTCACTATTTATATAGTATATTTATAAAATTAAACACACATATCTTTACATATGTAGTGTATCTTCCCATTTACTAATTAAAAATAATTTAAATATCAAAATATATAAGATATATATGTCATTTTGATCGTCATGAAATAATAAATAAATTAGATGTGACTATTTATTATTATATATAAGTCACATAAAGGAAAGACCATTTCTAATTTAGTGGGAAAATGAAATAAAATTTTAAACAAAATAAAAAAAAAATAGAAAATTTATTACTGAACTTTTGCTCAGCTAGCCACTTGGCTTCTTTCACTTTCGTCTGGGAAAGTTCACACATCACATCATCTATTTTGAAACAAATAAAAATTAAAAAAAAAAAAGAAAAAAACTTACGCTTTTTTCTATACGCCTTGGAGCGTTTTCATGAAGAAAGACGCAATAGCGCGCTTTGAAGCGCGCGATCGAACGCCTTTTAAAACACTGGTGTGGACTACAATGACTGGCATTATTTCCCAGGAAAATTCACAAAGTCGCCTTACCAAACCAGTTAATAAAGTTTGCTATATATTATGTCGTAAGAGAACGGACATCATCTTAGTTACTGCATTCAAACGTATGAAGTCAACTTACTTTGGAATAAGATAAAGCCTAAGTTTGAGCTTGTCTTTATAACATAATCATCAGACTTGATCCACTTAATTTCAAGTTCAAACCCCAATAGCTGTAGCAGTAAATTGTAAGTAATATAGAATAAAAGATAAAGTCTCCCAAGTGTAGATTAAATCAGATTTACTTCATAGCATATATGTGACTTGTTCTCGTTGACATGAGAACTTTCCACCTCTCATGGATCTCATTCTTCACGTTTTTCGTCTCCACCTTCGCAGCAGCCCCGCTCGTACCCATCATAAGGGACAACCTCAACCTAACAAAATCAGACATAGGAAACGCCGGCGTAGCCTCCGTCTCGGGCAGCATATTCTCAAGGCTTGTGATGGGCGCCGTTTGCGATATGTTAGGCCCGAGGTATGGCTGCGCCTTCCTCATAATGCTCTCTGCCCCTACCGTTTTCTGCATGTCCTTCGTCTCCTCGGCCAGCGGCTACATAGCAGTTAGGTTCATGATAGGGTTTTCCCTGGCGACGTTCGTTTCTTGCCAGTTTTGGATGAGTACGATGTTCAACAGTAAGATCATTGGGCTCGTCAATGGAACAGCCGCCGGCTGGGGAAATATGGGCGGCGGTGCGACTCAGCTTATCATGCCTTTGCTCTACGATGTGATCCAAAAGGCCGGCGCCACACCATTCACTGCTTGGAGGATCGCCTTCTTCATCCCTGGCTGGCTCCACGTCATCATGGGCATTTTGGTCATGACATTGGGCCAAGATTTGCCCGATGGAAATCTAAGTGCTCTACAGAAGAAGGGAGATGTGGCCAAAGACCAATTCAAAAAGGTATTATTTTGTCATTATTATTCAATGTCATCATTGCCTTTGTCTGCATTACTTTGTACTCATTCTTGCGATGATTATATTAGGTATTGTGGTATGCTGTGACGAATTATAGAACTTGGATCTTCGTTCTACTCTACGGCTACTCCATGGGGGTTGAGCTGACGACGGACAACGTCATAGCAGAATACTTCTACGATAGGTTCGATCTAAATCTTCGAACGGCTGGAATCATAGCAGCTTCCTTCGGCATGGCTAACCTCCTCGCTCGGCCCTTTGGTGGGTTCGCTTCTGACTTCATGGCTAAGAGGTTCGGTATGAGGGGAAGGCTATGGACCCTTTGGATCCTACAAACCCTAGGCGGTGCCTTCTGCCTATTGCTGGGAAGATCCAATTCTCTCCCAATAGCCATCACCTTCATGATCGTCTTCTCCGTTGGTGCCCAGGCTGCTTGTGGGGCCATGTTTGGTATCATACCGTTCATTTCACGGCGGTCGCTCGGAATCATTTCGGGCATGACGGGCGCGGGCGGTAATTTCGGGTCGGGTCTGACCCAACTGCTGTTCTTTACGAGCTCCAAGTACTCTACGGCGACGGGGCTGACTTACATGGGGATTATGATCATGTGCTGCACTTTGCCCGTGACTTTGGTCTACTTTCCTCAGTGGGGTGGAATGTTCTTTCCGCCGTCGAAGGATGTCGTTAGGTCTACCGAGGAGCATTATTACATGTCTGAGTATAACGATGATGAGAAGCAAAAGGGTATGCATCAGAATAGTTTGAAGTTTGCCGAGAATAGCTGAAGAATTATATGATGAATCGCAAGTATGCTCCAAGAAATCATCGCAATGCTACTTCAGATCAGTTTCAAGTTCATTGAGCGAAACTCTGTTACGCTTAGTTAGACTTAAGTGAGGTTATTTCAGTAATTTTATTCTTAGTAATAGAGTGCGTATAAAAGCGCCAATGTACAGAAACGATTTAGTTTGGTTGGGTAAGTTGAAATCAATAACAGAAAATTCATCATCTCTTCGTCTCTCATTTTTCGCGCGCAATTCAAGGTCCGATCAAATCGAAATTCTTCATGGTATCAGAGCAGGTGATCGACGACAATCATCTGCAAGCGATCGGCAAATTCGCAGGACATTGAATTGCCTCCTGGTGCAAAATAGGAAGTTTTCTTGTTGCAGATTTTTTCTGAATCATGAGTTCAGAAGTTCAAACCACTGCCGAAATTTCAATCAATACTGCAGAAATGGAGGAGGATTATCAATTGCACGGATCGGACAATCCAGGCATGATGATCGTGTCAACTCCTCTCACCTCATCGAATTATCTGATTTGGAAGAGCTCGATGGTTGAGGCACTCGAAGCAAAGATGAAGATAGGCTTCATCAATGGAAAGTACCAAAAGCCTACTGCTGCTTCGCCGAATTACAGAAGATGGCGAAAGGTCAACAGCATGGTGGCTGGATGGATCAAAAGTTCAATTTCAAAGGATATAGTGAACAGTTTCATGTTCATTCATGATGCCAAAGATCTATGGGATGAGATAGCCGAGAGATATGGTACATCTAATATATCTGCCATCTATGAAATCAAGCGGGAAATTTCGTTTCTGAAGCAGGGGAACATGAATGTTGTGGACTACTACAACAAGATCAGGAATCTCTGGGATCAGCTCGAGCAACTTAGGCCTACAATTGATGCGAATGAAGAAATCAGAACCAAGATTGAAGAAAGGGAAATGGAAGCTAAGTCAATGCAATTCCTGATGGGGCTTAGTGATGTTTTTGATTCAGAAAGGAACCAGCTGTTGTTCTTGGATCGACTGCCACCTGTGAACAGAGTTTATGCTATGATAGCTAAAGCAGAGAAACATAGGGAGGTTTCAATGAACATGGCGGGCACTGATGAAAATTCAGCAATGATGGTGAAAAGCTTTGATCAAAGGAGGCAGATCAATCCTAAGTTTGCAGGAAAGCAAGACAGGAGTCAACTCTCTTGCAGCTATTGCAAGAAACCTGGCCACATGAAGGAGGAATGCTACAGGCTGACCAGGGCGCCAGAATGCAGTCATTGCAAGAAAATTGGCCATGTGAAGGAAGAATGCTATAGGCTGATTGGATTTCCAGAAGGTTTTGTCTTCAACAAAGCCAGTGGTTTGCATAAAAAGGGTCTGAGCACTTTCAAGGCCAACTCAGTGGAGGCAGAGCAGGTCACAGAGCACAAGCAACATAAGGAAATGTATGCACAAATGATGGAAATGATGAAGAAGGAGCTTGGTAAGATGATGAATGACAGAATGGGTGCTGGAGCAGGCTCAACTTCTGTCAACTTTGCACACCTCGAGGATTTTGCAGGTAGCTCAGTTCTTCCTAAGCTTAGTTCTGAGTATGGTATAATAAGTGATGACTCTTGGTTAGTAGACACAGGTGCCACAAGTCATATGTGCAAAAACCTCACCCTTATACATTTCCCAAAACCAGTGAATTCGTTTGTGCCAGTGTGCTTGCCAGATGGGACAATCAAGTCTGTCTCGCACACTGGTGACATCACCCTCTCACCCAAGGTTACCCTCAACCAATGTCTTTACATCCCTGACTTTCGTTATAACCTACTCTCAGTTAGAAAGCTCACAAAAGACACCCATACATACTTCAAATTCTACACTGACATTTTCTTGTTGATTGAGCTGCAGAATAACAAGGTTCTTGCAACTGGGAAAACACACAAAGGCCTATATATACTTGACAAGTCATCCTTCTCAGAAAGGGCAGTCTTGAGTGCACAAAGAGTTTATGAGTCCAACTTTCCTTTCCTTCAAAATAGTTCTCTGTCTGATTGTTCTAGTCATGCTTTTGCTGTCATTTCTTTTAATAAATGGCATTGTAGACTTGGACATCCATCACCTCATGTTATGAAATACTTGCCTGATTGTTCTATCAATAAAGAGATTCCACCCAGCCTTTCTGTCTGTCAAATATGCCCATTAGCCAAACAACAAAAGTCACCTTTTCCCATAAGTCACATATATACCTCTTGCTGTTTTGAGTTGCTCCATCTGGACATTTGGGGTCCCTATAAGCAGCCTTCTATCTCGGGATGCCATTACTTCCTGACTGTTGTTGATGACTACAGCAGATTTACTTGGATCTTCTTGATGAAATACAAGTCACAGACCGCAGAAATTTTCCAGAAATTTCTCACCTACGCTGGAAATCAGTATGAGGCAAGAGTGAAGACCATTCGTTCTGACAATGGCACAGAATTCCTCAGCAGCTCCTTTCAAGAAATTTTGACAGACAGAGGCATACAACATCAGAGGACCTGTCCTTACACCCCACAGCAAAACGGGGTAGCAGAAAGGAAGCACAAGCATATACTTCAGATTGCTCGATCTCTGCTCTTCCAGTCCAAGCTGCCAAAGACCTTCTGGGGGGAGGCTGTTCTCACTTCTGTACACATTCTGAACAGATTGCCCACTAGAGTCCTAAGATGGAAGAGTCCTTTCGAAATCTTGATGAACAGAGCCCCAACCTATTCTCATCTAAGGACCTTTGGATGCCTCACATTTGCTGTCAACACTGATCCACACAAGGATAAGTTTGATCCTAGGGGGCTGAGTGGAATCTTTGTTGGATACCCCAGTGGGCAGAAGGGCTACAAAGTGTTCTGTCCCTCATTGAACAGAATCATAATTTCAAGAGATGTTGAGTTTCATGAAGAGAGTTTTCCTGCACTGGACACTGACAGAGCAGATGTAGTGCTACCAGACATACACATTGGAGATCCATTTGAAGAGGCTCCCACACAACCTTTTGCTACTGAAGATGATCAGCAAGTAATGGCATCCCCTTCTGAATCCTTATCACCACCAAACATCACCACATCTTCACTCCCTTTGCCCAATACACAGTCTGATTTTTCCCAGACCAGCCAGCCAGTCTCCCAGACAGTTCCTATAGCCCCACAACCAAATCTAAGACATAGTTCTAGACCTAAGCATCCACCAACCTGGATGAAGGATTTTGTCAGCATCAACTCGTGCACTCAGGGCTGTCCACAGCCTACCCCAGCCTTTTCCAATCATACACTTACACCTGCATATAAGACTTTTGTGGCTAACCTGTCTACTTTTCATGAGCCTGAATCTTATAACCATGCTAGGACTGATCAAAGGTGGATTGAAGCTATGAACCAAGAGATCCAAGCACTTGAAGACAATGATACTTGGGAGCTTACTGAACTACCCAAAGGGAAGAAACTCATTGGATGCAAATGGGTCTACCGAGTGAAATGTAATGCCGATGGCTCCCTAAACAAGTACAAAGCACGGCTAGTGGCCAAGGGCTTCACACAAACGGAGGGGGAGGATTATACTGAAGTTTTCTCCCCAGTGGCAAAGATAGTTACTGTCCGAGTAATCTTCGCTCTGGCAGCAACCAAGGGGTGGCTTTTACATCAACTTGATGTGAATAATGCCTTCCTTCATGGGCACCTTGATGAGGATGTGTACATGAGACCACCTCCCGGCTATTTGAAGGGTAATAACTCGAAGGTTTGCAAGTTGAAGAAGTCCCTCTATGGCTTAAAACAAGCATCTAGACAATGGAACTTGGAATTCAGCACCAAACTGTTGGAATTTGGCTTTGTGCAGTCACCACATGATCACTGTTTGTTCACCTTTATATCTGATCATGTTATGGTTTTTCTTCTGGTTTATGTAGATGATGTCTTGCTGACTGGTACTGACCAGAGCAAGGTGCAAGAAGTGAAGGATTATCTTGATCAAGCATTTACCATAAAGGACCTAGGGGCAGCAAGGTTCTTCCTTGGGATGGAAATTACACCATCAGATGATGGAATTCATGTAAGTCAGCGCAAGTACATTGTGGATATCCTCAGAGATACCCACATGCTGGACAGTTCTCCTGCCTCCACACCTCTTCCAGGTGGCCATGTCTTTGCTAGCTCGGACTCAGATTCCTCACTGCCCATGAAGGACCCTCTGCAGTATAGGCGCCTAATTGGAAGGTTGCTCTATCTGAATTTTACCAGACCTGATATTACTTATGCTATTCAGCAGCTTAGTCAGTTCGTTCATGCCCCTCGGGACTCACATTGGCAAGCTGCTCAGCATGTTTTGCGATACCTGAACCATACTAGTTCTGCTGGACTCTTCTTCTCTAAAGACTCAGACTTGGTACTTCGCGCTTACAGTGATGCGGACTGGGGAGCATGCAGATCTTCTCGGCACTCTCTCACTGGATATTGCATCTTCCTTGGTAGCAGCCTAATTTCATGGAAAACCAAGAAGCAATCCACGATTTCCTGCTCCACAGCAGAGTCTGAATATCGCTCCATGGCATCTACAGTGCGCGAACTCAAGTGGCTCTCTTATATTCTGTCTGATTTGCAGCTTAAAGTCTCTCTGCCCATTTCCCTTCATTGCGACAACAAAGCTGCCATCCACATTACTTCCAATCCTGTGTTTCACGAACGAACTAAGCACATCGAAATAGACTGTCATGTCGTCCGTGATCAGTTCAAAGCTGGTTTCGTTCTGCCAACACATGTCACTTCTTCCTCGAACCTGGCTGATTTGTTTACAAAGTCCTTACAGCCTCAAGGTTTTCTGTCTATTCTGTCCAAGATGAGCTTTTGGGTACCCCATGCTCATCTTGAGGGGGGGCTGAAGAATTATATGATGAATCGCAAGTATGCTCCAAGAAATCATCGCAATGCTACTTCAGATCAGTTTCAAGTTCATTGAGCGAAACTCTGTTACGCTTAGTTAGACTTAAGTGAGGTTATTTCAGTAATTTTATTCTTAGTAATAGAGTGCGTATAAAAGCGCCAATGTACAGAAACGATTTAGTTTGGTTGGGTAAGTTGAAATCAATAACAGAAAATTCATCATCTCTTCGTCTCTCATTTTTCGCGCGCAATTCAAGGTCCGATCAAATCGAAATTCTTCAATAGCCGTTCTGAGCGTGGGAATAGGGTTGCTTCGGTGTCTACGCCCGACGTGACGCCGAGCAGGGTTTGATATGGTGAAGACGATCGATGATCATATATATTGTGTGTGTGAGTGTTGAAGTACGGTTAAGATAATATTATGTTTCATCGTCATGAAATTTGTGCCAGCGAGACAATGTATTAAGAGGATACAAACCATGGGATCTTATCCTATAGCGCTATATATATGGTGTTATAAACTATCAGATGTTTTCAACATGTTAGCCATTCCATAATTCTTGCTCTACCCTTTTATTACTTCTTCAGGAATGATCTTTCTTCGATATTATTTTCTCTCACAATATGCAACGTGTTGATGGTCAACTCAGTGCTAGAGTTGTTGTTCCTCTAAGATTTGATTGAATCCTAACAAACAAGAGATAGGATCTCCCCCAGTTCGTGGAGGTTTATTTACGCCTAGGTTTATATTATTATATATAGGCTCGCGTCACACGTTTATATATATATATATATATATATATATATTCTATAACGTGTGACGCGAGCCTATATATAGTTATATTAGCTTGATCTAAATTCAAAAGTCGTTTTGGCCCTTCCTCTATCTAACGGTTATACTTGATTAAATCTGTTATATTCTTTATCTCTTTCCTCTTCCGAAATAGAGACGCATAAGGGCCTGCAAAGAAGTACTTATATTACTCACGAATTAATTAAGAAAGTTCGTCTTCATTTGATCTGCAAAGTGTAATGAACAATGATATTTGGGTAAGGACAAAACTCAATCACGAAAAAGTTTCCATGAATATATCTGTTGGAGAGCGGTTGGACTTGGACCTATCTGATTCTCATTGCTATTTGCCTTTTCACTTTCTCTTCGCCTTCTTTCTTAGCTCATTTGAACTCTATCTTCAATCACTACCGAGTCATTATAAACTTTATATCCATACATTTCGGTAGTTAGGAATGAGCCACATATAATCTCAATTTGGGCCTTCCAGTGTGGGCTTTACCGACTCCGTAATGGGCTTTATATACTTAATTTGGGCCTGAAACAACGAAGTTGTTAATATTTAGTCTCACGCGCGCGTGTGCGAGTGTATATGTTTCAGAATGATGACGATTTCAATTCACAGAAAAGAAAACATAAGAACAAAGATCATGTTCATTTCCTTCACGGGATTGTCACAATTCTTGCATCAATCATATAACGGTTTTCCTTAGTTATCTTTGCCTTTGATTCTATAAGATATGATCTTGCATCAATCGTATACATATGTAATATATTCTGGCAACTTTAGACCTAACAAAGGTCAATTGTGACATTTTATTACCAAGTTGGGAAGTGTGGACTACAATGACTGGCATTATTTCCAAAAATTCACAAAGTCGCCTTACCAAACCAGTTAATAAAGTTTGCTATATATTATGTCGTAAGAGAACGGACATCATCTTAGTTACTGCATTCAAACGTATGAAGTCAACTTACTTTGGAATAAGATAAAGCCTAAGTTTGAGCTTGTCTTTATAACATAATCATCAGACTTGATCCACTTAATTTCAAAGTTCAAACCCCAATAGCTGTAGCAGTAAATTGTAAGTAATATAGAATAAAAGATAAAGTCTCCCAAGTGTGGATTAAATCAGATTTACTTCATAGCATATATGTGACTTGTTCTCGTTGACATAATCTTTCGATGACTTGGTAAATATTCAATTTCCACCTTTTTTTTGGCATATTCGAAGTCTTATTTGCATTCTAATCAGAAACAAGATATTGAGATATTTTTTGCATTTCAACAAATTATACATTTTCTTACAACTCATGTGATGTAGACGTTTAACGAAGTTTGACAAACTCTTTATCCGTACACCGGGAAAAATTGAAAGAAATTTGCACTAGAGGTTGCTTGTGGTATCAAGAAACCCCAGGTTCAATTTTATGGATATAACTCACTAGTAAGAAAATTTAAATAATTATGCTATAATGGTGGGAAAAGCAAGAGTCAACTCTAGTTGGGCTCCTGTATAGATTCCAACACAATCATATGACAATGGTCAATGATTACTTCAATAAAATGTTTTTTCTAATAAAAACTTAGCTTGGGTGTACACATGCAACGTACAGTAGTTGCTTATATCTTATTGGTGAATGGGGTTATATTATTATTTAATGATAATTGAAAGCAGACTAAGATTGTGATTCGATCTGTCGTTTTCTGATCTAATTTTCGCCATGCAGATTTCAAATATTCATGCATTAGTATATTATTTTCCTGCGCTGCAAGTTTGTATTTCCTACTCATTCAATGAAAAGGAAATAGTGTTGATGAAAGTCTCATTTCATTTATTTAATTCGCAGCCAGCTAAAAGGAGTTATTGTAACATTTTTCTTGTAACTTAAAAAATAACAAGTCAATGATAAGAAATATATTAGCATTTTAACCTTGGTGGACTTGGTGTGGGTTGTTTTCTTCTGTCATAATTTTTTTTATTTATTTTCTGTCTTGATTCTACTGGTGTAAGAAAGGACAGCCTCGCATAAATGTCCATAATCCAAAGCCACAAAATCATGTAAAATCCTGCCTAATGAAGTTCAAAATGGGAAAACCAATATATAAATATTATTCTTCAACGTTGATAACAACAAAAATAAAAATTTCGTTGCAGTGGATACTGGATAGTGTACATTAATACATTAAAAAAAACATCAACTTCCATGAACATTGATATGCAACTAATGATATACAAGGAAAGAAAATCAATATGTACTTGTACTGTCGACGATATCAAGTTTCTTCTCCTTCTTTGCACTTTCTCGCACTCTCTCTGATAAAAATCTATCGAATGTCTGAAGAAAAATCTTTTCTGATGGAATGTGTAACACTCATACTTTTCTTAATCAGTTCCGTCAATAAAAGTACATACCATGACTCTTGCTTTCATCATTCAAGAAACTGCTGTGACTAAAGCTTCCATTGTTATCATTCCCACTTGTAATAAGCTGCTTCACTTCCTCAAGATCACACTGTAACTGACTGTTGTCCAAAACCCCATTTGGCTTCATATCAAGAAATCCATTAAGTGGAACTTCGTTCTGGTTAATATCGTACCCATTCATCTTCCCATATCGCAGCACAAACTTTTGGTCGTTGCTGCTAATAGTTTCTCCAATGGATGCGAAATTCGGGAGAAAAAATTCATTTCCCATTATTTCTTGTTTCACACCAACTTTTATTCCATCTGAAGATGAGCAGCTCGCCTGATCGTTATTACCTCCGAAGACAAGCATGTTACTAGCTGAATCTTTCGCAGGTTTGTCATAAAACTGCAGGTCAAACAAACCTTCATGGTTTTGCTGCAGATAATAAGAATACTGATCATCGGCTTCGGATAAGGGGAAATCGTTGTTGTTAATAGGGTAAAGAAAGTTTTTCGGGGCACTAGCAGAACCGATTCCTGCCGAGAGAGACTTGGAAGCTTGTGTGTAAAGTGAGGTGTAAAGCTTTGACAAGTTTGAGAAAGGTTGAGAAGATTGCCGTTGGAAGATTGTGTTTCCATATGGTGATAAAGCCTTCATTTGATTCGATTGAAGCATATTTAATCCCATGAGCTTCTTCTTCAGCTTCGTGTTCCAGTAGTTTTTTATATCGTTATCAGTTCTTCCTGGTAATTGAGAAGCTATGATAGACCACCTGAAATATTTAGTTTGAGGGTTTCTTCTGTAAGAGAAAAAATAACAATCTTTTTCCCCTTTAGGAAGAAAGTTGTAAGAATATCTTGCAATCATCAGATGTGACTTCAGTAGTAATAACTGATTGAAAATCCAAACATGACATGCATTGCATGTAGAACTGATTCCCTAGAATGGAAGAAACGTGAAACCTTTTCATACTTTGTTACATTTCAAACTTCTCACAGTGCTTTATATACGTTAATTTTCATTCGTCTAACTGATACATTTCTTACCATTTCGAGTAACGCTGGTTTTTCTTCGCATGATTTGGTGAGAAAAGCTGAACCGAGTTTAAAGAAAAGAAAGAGAAACATAACCTGCTCCCTATGCTTGCATAAAGAGTACATATGATTCTGTCTTCCTCATCAGAAAATTCGCCATGTTTTATGTTCGGCCTCAGATAGTTAAGCCATCTCAATCTGCAGCTTTTTCCGCATCTTTTTAAACCTTAATTTAAGACAATAGAAAAAAAAAAAAAAAAAAAAACCCTCAACATCATCGGACATACCATTAATATAACACACACCACACAGAGAGATAGAGAGGTATGTCTTCGAAATATGTACTATAATTGAAATTTTGCTACTACATACCAACTTTTTGAGGTAGAGCAATCCAATTACCACCAGTACCATACTTGTCTATGAACTCCTTTAGTTTGGCATCTTCTTCAGGCGACCATGGTCCTTTCTTTACATTTGCTTTGTCACAGCATGGTGCTCTACCCATCTCTCTATATGCGCTTCTGTGTTTTTCCTTTTTAGTATCTGTGAGTATTAAACGATTATATCATGTGCTTATGGGTTGGCTGCTTCTCTCTCTCTCTCTCTCTCTCTCTCTCTCTCTCTCTCTCTCGCTAAAGTAGCTTGACTTTGCTGAGTTGTGTTGATGAGCTTTAACGTAAACGGGCAAAGCTATTTATTATATACCTCGCGAGCGACAAGACAAACGCAACTCTAGTCTCCTAATTTGTATAATACGACATAGAATAATAGTTTCCGTAAGTCTCTTACACGCAATTTTTGGTAATAAAGATCGAGAAAAAGTCGAGAAGGTTGGTAGAAAAAACAACACATTTGAACTTGTGAGTAAAGCCCACCAAGCAAGAAATCATACCCAGATTAAGCATAATAACAATGCTTTAATTAGACAAGTATTTTCTTTGTTCCCATCCAATTATAATGAGTGACCAAGAATCATCATTTCAGATTTGACTACGATAGATATCGATCGATCAGGTTCTGACTTATCAATCGAGCTGCTGCAATTTTGCCTTTTCCTTTTCTTCGAATTGTCATAGCTACACTGGTAATATTGTACAGTGTAATAATACCATTATCGGTTAATGATATTGCACAGTGTACAATTACTTTATAACAACTAATATCGTCTTTAGTTTTTTCACGGCTAATAAAATGGTATTTTTATGCCTGAGCAAGTCATTTATTAGTTCGATTGTGTCAATGAACCGTCTTAAGAAACGTAGAGTGAAGCTACTATACTAACCTCATTCAAAGGACTATTATATAATCAAATTTAAATACCAATACATGTTGGTTACTGTTATTGAATAGTAGTATAATATTATGAAGTGAAAAAGATGTTATACTATATGTTTCTTGTATATGGTATCTAATTTACGATTCGCTAAGGTCAACTAAGATTTGATTTTGTATTGTATTTTCTGGTGACAACATATATGTTGTTGATATATCCCTGTCATGGGAGGGCGGTGACTGGTGAATTCAATAATTAAATATATAATAAACCGTGTTAATTATGTGCGTACGACTCCTTTATATAAATGCATATAAATAATATGTTGGCATTTTTTGAACACGTAGAGTGAAGAAAGATTTACCAATATTATATGAATACATGCATTATTCATATATATATATGCTAAATGGTATATTATCATTTTATAATCTCAGTTTGTCTTCTACTGCGCAACATCGAATCTCTTGTTAAAAAAACGCTATTATTGAAGAGTACCGCGAATATCTATTTTTAATTGGTACAAAATAAAATTTATAGCAGAAGAAGACAAGTGTCCTCCTTTGTGTTGACTTTGGCTTAGCAAAGATGATGACTTGTGTTTTGCTGAACTCAACGGTTGGCGAACAAGGTTGAATTTTGCTTTGAGCTATTTGAAAATATTTCATTTAGCTTCTGGTAATTAACCAACTAACTCGGATCAAGAACTTAATTAACACGAAGATTTTCACTTAGGCGTTCATGAATACCTTTAAAAGTAACCAATCGGATAATAACAACTCTCAGAGATTTCAAATGCATTTATAAATTTTGGAATTGGATTGGGTACAATACATCACTTCCCCTTTCATTTGTTAAGTACGGTCTTCAAAACATGTCGTTCTAGATATCAACACGCATATTAAAAAAAAGAGTTAAAATGTCTTTCTTGACCCTAATTAATTATTTGATCTATTAACCACTATTCAACTTATCCATTCAATTTTCCTTCATTATCAAGAAACAAGAGGGGTAATTCTGGAAATTTACATTCACTTTTTCTTAGAAAATATCAAAACGACATCCGTTGCAGAAAAATTAACTAAAGCGACTTGTTTTAAAGACCAGAGGGAGTATAAATTAAAGTGCAAACTAAATTTCAGCCCCAAAAGATGTTTTAAGTTATGATTCAGGACAATGTCATAATTTTTTTGGGTCAGGACCCGATTTGAACGAAATTTAGAGATAAGGACCTGGTGTTATCCAGTATATGAACTGGTATCGGACGATGGTTTTATGTTATCTCAGAACACAGAAGTGGTGCTGCATAACGCTGAAGTGGTAATGCGAAGCAATTAAGTGGTACTACAGAACGATGAACTGGTACTGCAGAACTATGAAGTGGTACTACAGACCCACGAAGTATTACTACAGATCCATGAAGTGGTACTTAAAAACACTTAAGTGAATCGGATGTTAACCTAAAATTTTTCTGACAAGGTCCTGAACTCTAAATGAAACTTATGTTTGGTCTTAACTTTAACCGTCCCTAAATTAAACTTATTAAAAATGGGGAATTAAATAGAAAACTTTTTAAGATTCCATGGAACATAGATTTGAATGTCAGAGTATGCGTGTATTATTGTTCAAACTACGTCCGCGCGTGTCACCGCGTGCCATGCGAGAGCGTGGGCTTTAGCGTTGTCGAACGTGTAGCTTCGCTGTTCTGTCGGTAAATGTCTAGAGAATGGACAGCCAATCGGTCTCTATAGTTAGCAAAAATTGATTAATGATATTCAAATTTGAATTACTAAAATCTGTTTGATAGTCATGAAGTAAATTTTCTTGGAACTAACTTAACTTAGGACAGTAGAAAATAAAATCGACAGTAATCCTAAATTAGCCAATGATGTAAATTGAACGGATGGAGATGTGTTTTCTCAATCAATCATATCATTTCATTATGGTTTGGTCAGATTTAGTTGTGGATTCTGGTTTTTTGTTGCATTATAATATATATATATATATATATATATATTCAATATGGTTCAAATCAATTTTTCTTTCATACTAATAATAAATAACTAATATTTTCTTGCACACCCGATGAATGTACTATATAATATTATCTATATTTAATAAAGAAATCATAATACTAAAAATAAAAAAATTGAGAATATAAAAATATTGTTTTAGTGGGGTTACACTAATTTATATTATTATTATTTTATTAATTAATGAGAAATCTAGAGACAAAATCAATTTTGAATTGACGGTTTGTATCCCACCCTCACCATTTAAATATAGTATAGATATATAGTATAGATACACAAGAAAATACCTACGAACCATAAAAAATGGCCTGCAATAGTTAACACGAATATTATATACTCCAATGAAGGAAAACCAATCCCCTTTAAGATCGAACTCTGGCAAGTCGAGCCCTTATTTCTTCCAACTCTTCTTCATCGTCAACGTTCTCCTGTATATCAGAACAAACAAATTCATATAAAAAAAAGAGATACAACTGTAAGGTGAATGTGATCATCGTTTTCTTGTTATAAAAAAAATGATTGAGTAGAAGAAGGCAGATAGATATCTCTACCTCTGCTTCTTCTTCTTCATTAGTGGAAGGTTGCTTCAATTTCTGTCTCCTCACTGCTTCAGGCAATTGTGCAGCAGTTTCACCAGCAATGGCTGTTAATACCTTTTCAATCTCTTCCTCCGTTTCCTCTTCGATGTCTTCTGAATCCAATGCATTGTCCACCGCGTCGTTCATCATCTCCTCGATCACACCAGCCTTCACATAATTAACGAAAATCGATTTCATGGATAAGCAAGTGCACTCGAAAGAATCCACGAAGATCAATTGATGTGTTAAATACAGAGTGTTGTAACTAAATCCCGATTGAAGATTGAAGAAGTATCAACTCGAACTTACAAATCAAGAAAAATGTTGTTCGCAGTAAAAAAAAAGAAAATTGAGTTTTAAGATACCCCTTTCAGAAGCATACGTTAAAGCCACACACAAGAATAACGAATGGACGACCAACATGCTAGATCGAAAATCGATCTTTTCTTCTTCTTCTAGAAAACGTTCAATTCGAAAATAGGAAAATATGTTTCGGTCACTTGATAAAAAAATGTTGCTACCTTTGTCATTTCTTTACTAAATTCTTGCATAGTAACGGCTACTTCTGGGGCCTTCATCAGATTATTAACGAGTTTCATGACTTCGGCACTTTTAGACAGATGTCCCACAGTTCTGGCGATAGCTGAAGATAAGAAGAAAAACAGAAGTATCACTCAGAAACAGGCATTGCACCAAATCATCTCTCAAAGAATCTTACCAACACTTTCTCCAAGATGCATAGAGATTGAGTTCAACTGAGCCTTGTTTTCATAGAGCCTGTTCACGGTTTTCCTTGATCTCACTAGTTCTTTAGCTAGTGCCTGAAAACACGCATTGGACAAATGCCTCTTAAAATAAGCTTACTGTAGTACACGAGGAAAAGATCTAACCTTTGTTCTACAGAAAAGAAAACGAAATCTATATTCAAAACATCAATAATCACACGACTTGAAGCTGAAAACATAATAAAATATACTAGAGAAAGAAAACGGAGTAAGCACATAATCAAATATCCAAACAAAGAAAGCAAAATCACGAGCTGTTGTACCTTAGCCGAACCCATGTCATTTCTTTTAGCAGCCTCTTTGATAGCTTTCTGCACATTTTTTTCTTCCCTCTGTATATCTAACCAAGAAGAATTTCAGGCGGTGATTTCGATCGCATCAAATGCCAAAACCATAACAAGCTTAAAAAGGGGAGAATATCGAGAAAGAAAAAATATGATACCCCGTATTTGGCGTTCGATGTTGCGACACTCCTGACGAAGGCGACGCTGCCAATCTCTCAACAGCTGCTGCGGGTTAGGTTTTGGTTTCAATATATTCATCATCTTTTCCATTTTATTTGGGGATTTTTTCGCCAATCGATGAATAAATTCTGGGAAAATAGGATAAAGATTCCTCTTTGCAGCTGCGTTAGTTTTATGCAGAGTATCAAGATAAAAATCAAGACAACCTTTTTCTGTTGAAGGTCAAGACGACTACCGCGTGCGGAAATAACCCAAAAGAGGTTCATGTTACTTGAAATTAGTTGATTAATTCTAAAAAAACTATAACTATGAGATGACGAAAATTAGAATTTGTGAAGAATTGTAAATTTATGATAGACTTGGTAAGGATCCCATTGAAGTGAAATACAAATACATAAATATTTAGGAGGATTTAAATAAGTAAGAGTTTATATAAAACAAATTAACGAGTATAAATAAAATGTGTGTTTAGTTAGTGAGTTTAAATGAACACATGTGAGGGGGTGTGTTTATCCAAACCTGACTGCATGAGTTTAGCGTGCTTTTATATAAACTCATGGTTAAGATAAACCTGCCAACCAAACATAGTAAGATATCATAAACACACCTTTAAAATACTTAAACCCTCCAATCAAACAAGTACTGAGGTGACGAAAATTAGAATTTGTGAAGAACTGTAAAGTTATAATAGGCTTGGTAAGGGATCCCATTAAAGTGAATACATACGTCCCTCCATTAAGTTCAAGAGTATTTTTTTTTTGTGTGTATTTTGAATTTACCACAAAGAACAGCTCAAGAGTCTCATCTGATAAATAAAAAAGAATTTAATTTTAGATTCACTTCTTTCCTTGAATCGTCAACCAATAAAAGCATCCATGCATTCAATAAGACCTCGTGTACTTCAACGGGCGGCCGAAGAATGCATAGCTACCACTTTATATAAATTGCTCAGATTGAAGGGGAGATAAACCAACACATCTCTTCTTATTATTCCTTCATCGTAGAAAAATGGCAGGAAAACACACAATCAGTTTAAGGCTCTATATCAACACGCGAGACCAAAGGGTCTTATTCGCTGGGGTGAGCAAAGATTTTGTGGATTTCCTCCTTCACATGCTTTCATTGCCATTGGCAACTGCAACTAGGTTGCTAAAAGAACAAGGGATGGGCAGCTCCATGTCTAATCTCTGTTCAAGCATACAAAGCTTGGACGAATTCTATATTCAGACAAGGCAAACTAAGGACTCTATTCTTAACCCACAGTTGTTCCATCCAAACAATTTCAATTCCTACGATCCACTTCTGTTGCCCAAGAACTGGGCTTCATTCAATGAAAGGACATTGTTTAAGTGCCCATCTTGCTATTTTGCAAGTAGTGATCCATCAAATCAGTATTGTAACAATCACGGTCAATACACGAATCAACGTTGGGTTGTATATGAGCCTCAACCTACGGATAGTTCAGCGATGAAACCATCTGACGATGGTGGATTTGTGAAGGGATTTGTTTCTTACATAGTGATGGATAATCTTGAACTGAAGCCAATGTCTGATATCTCCGTCGTCATCAAGCATCTTCTTGAGGAGCCACACCTCAAAAACATATCTTTCTTGCAGGAAAAGGTGGTGCACCTGGGCATGGACGAGGTTATTATGATCACTTCTAATTTTCAACTATTTATTTCTTACTGTTGCATCTATATAAATTCATTCAATATCGTTTGCTTGTCTTTGAAAAAGGCTATGATGCTATTGAAGGCTTCCATGCAATCCCAGAACGTACTTACAGAAGTTTTCTTGAAGAGCGGAGGAGAAGCCAATAAGGGTCTAATTGCTAGTCTCGCAAACGCATTAAGATCCAAGATTCCAACTTTCTTCTCTAGGGGTCTATTCTTTTTTTAACATCGAATTATTTTCTTTGATTCGTTCGAACGTCCTCAATAAATTGCAACGAGGATTAAAAAACCCATTTCAAATATTCATCCAATTCACCTTTAAGCGAACATGCGAAACGGATGTAATGACTTTGGCAGATTACAAAGCTTAATAATATCCATCTAAAACGTACTAATAATTTACTCCTAGCATCGTTGACTGTACACTTGATATCATAATAATCCTCCACAACTTACAAAAGATGCTGCAGATTTCATTGCAGAGGAAAGGCAAACACAGTTCTTGAAATTCCAGACAAACTAAGAGACAGTTAGTGACTTGTGAAGAACAGTCGTTCCACTGAAAACGAACAGATGGTACCTTCTTCTGATTTCCAACAGCTAAACAGTCGATAAAAAAAAAAACAAAAAGAGGATTTAGTTATGAGGTATTGCACGGTAAAGGGGTGATAAAGCTTAAAAAAAGAAGGCGACTGACCTTTTCTTCATCAAATTTGGCGAAACCAAACTTTTCGGTCCAGAGAGATTCGGCTTCCTCAGCAGCGGGAAGAATCAAGGTTTTGACATGAAGAGACGATAAAAGATTTTCAATAGCATAGTACAGTGCTTGAAAATACCCCTGCAATAATCATTACAGTAATATGTAATAAGTTGGAGTTCAGGCACACTTGTTTATGTTTCGATTTGCAAAGTCGCCGTACCTTTCCTTGATACTCAGTCTTAGTTGCAACCAAGGGGAGCTCTGCGATTTCCTCCCCGAAAATTCGAAATATCCCAGCGCATACTACCACCGAGCTGTTTATACATAATTATAAAAGTTCTCTATGAGTGAGAAAATAACTAGAGACCAAAAATTCACAAATAGTTGAGTTAAAGTCCTTACTCAACCATCAAGACAGCACAATACATGCCAAAGAAATTTCCATTTCTGGTCTGCCTCCTGAAAATCAGTTTGCAATAGCTGATAAACTTGTCCAATGAAAGTATTCAAACAAAAAAACGTAATAGCATGATATGCTTCTCCCTACCCGTAAACCAAGTGGGGAATCACATCGACATGACCAGTGCTTGAATCTGATATGGGATCGAATCGGTCCTGAAGTGCACAATTAACATATTTAGGTATAATGAGTAATGCCACGAAAGAATCCATGAGTTTGTTATCTATAAAACATTTCTTTGTAACTCCCAATATCACAAAGCAACATATTAACTACAATAAATGACAGGAAAAACAAACCATCAAACTGATGCTCACATGAAAAATGCTGACAGCACCACATAACCACGCCCTGCTGTCTTCTAAAGCCGTTTCACCCCTCAACAGTCTCCAACTCACGTTAGGGCTAACACTCTGCTGCAACCCAAGTTGCTCGAATTTCTTACTAATAATATCTGAAAGTTCTTGTGGAAGCTTCTGTTCGCCTTCTTCGACACGCTTTTGAAGATGAACATTGATATCGGCACAGATGGTGCAGCAGAACCAATCACCCTCAGGGATTTTCTACGGATGATCAGAATATGTAAGTTTTGAGGATAGGCACTAAAGTGATACTATCAATTGGAATAGGTATTTGAGTGATACTGTCAAATTAACGGTGCGAACCTTTAAATCGATGTTGAGGTGCTCCCTTAGGCAACCGATGTGGTATTCCCTCTCACACTGCCCGTTAAAAGGAAAGTTAGAGCAATGATATGCTTGTGATTGAGAATTGGCATGGTCTTAAAATACAAACTCAATTAGGATTTCGATGTTTGAGTTTAGGGGCATCGTATTACCTGATCGCAAATAAGTACAGTCTCATCACTGAATTCGCCTTTTTCAAACTCATGGCGCCTGAAATTGAAGGTCAGAAGCTATTAGAGAGAAGCGGGAAACTAATTTAGATACAAAATAAGGCAATAAAGATAGTGTTACAATATCTAGTGAAAAAACCTGCAAATTGCACATCGAGTAAACTCGACTTTTCCAACGATACGAGTGCACCGTTTGGTTATTTCCTCGATAAGATTAACACCAGGAGCTAATGCGGCAATCTCATTACTGTCACTCTTCGGTAACTTGGCCTTTTCGTGGAGATTTCGGCAATATTTGCATTGCCACTCTCCTTCGGGGGGGTTACCAATACCAATACATTCTGCACAACAAAACCAAGATAATTGAGCAAATCATATGTAAAACGAGAAGAAATAAGTGATAACAGAAAACAGATATTGCAGATTGGCGGGAACTAAATAAAATAGTACAGGCGCAGACACAAAGAAGAGAATTGCAATTCCGACGAGCTAAATAATACCAACAAACGAAAACTCACAATTGCACGCTAGTAGTAAATTACATTCTTACCATTATGAAAGGCTCGCGGGCAGGTTCCACACTCCAACAGTACGCCCCCGTCTGCACATATAGAGCAAAGATCGTCCCTTTCATCTGCATTTGGTCTACGGATTTTGGACAGTTCAAGTGATAGCTGGTGTAGAGAAACCCCGTCCGATGTGAATATATTCGTGTATCTGCAAAACAATAGGACTTACGCTATTAATGTATCCAGAAAAATTAAAGAAAAAAGATTGGCATAACAAAGAAACACTAACGGCTTCCGACGAGAAGCATGACCAGCATGAATCTCAAAGGCTGAGGGGCTCATCTGTTAAGAAATGAGAGTGGCTAAAACTTCACATTCAAATAGATTTCAGGTATGCAAATGTCATTTCATATTAACACAAACAGACAGAGAGAATCATACCACACGGTCGCAACATTTACAGAGGATCCCGCCACCTTTCTTGACACCTTTGAGCAAAATCTGCTCCATGTCAGGGAAACGATAATACAATAGCGTTCGTCATCTACTTCAGGAAACAAGATCTAACATAGTGCCATAGCAATTTTGATCAGCTATTCAAGTACCAGAACAGAAAGAAAGTTTCACATATACCTTTCCACGGATACAGTACTCCAAAGGTTCCCCCTCAGGTATCTCATCTAAAATTGATTTGTGCATTCTCAAATCCCTAAGAATGCCCCAATAAGAACCAGAAGCGTGATATAGGTAAGAAAGATGTTGCATTCAATTCCAAGTCAATGCTTATGAAATTAAAAAGGGAAGAATTACTATTTACTTCTTTGTCAGCTTCCCTTGGCGTTTCCTGTTAGGCTGAGTATCTGAAACATTTGCCCTTCTATTTGAAACTTCCGACACAGATACTGGGGGACATTGAGCAGACGAACCAGCTGCTGAAGACCTAAAACATTCAACAACATAAACCACTTCTATTCTTACATAAGATCCAACTAAACTTGTCAGAACTACAGACATCAACTGGAATAAAATTAAAAGACCACAAATAGTCTGTCATTTAGCGCCAGAGACATCCTATTCATTTCAGCAGCTGAATCGATGAAAAGTGGAATGCGCATGTTTATCATTCAGAACTCTTAATATTATCTATTGTTATCTATTAGATTAGCCAGATAAGTAAAGGGGTTGCTTAGTAAATGTTATGAGCAACAAGCATCCCATAAACGAATGCAAGTATCCTATCAGATGGGCGAAAAAGGCGAAACACATTGAAGTACGAACTCCAAATGCCAATGAGCTAAATAATTTGCTCTAGCCACATACCATATAGGAAATTTATATACAGTCCAGGAAAAACTATGTTCAAACTTCTTTGTCTCTCATTACTAATTGTTTCAATTCATTCCCGTATGTTATGATATCTCCTACTAAAATGGCTTAATATGAGAAAGTATATATTCACAAAAAATACAGCTATTCATTTGAAGGTCTAATTAGCAGTAAAACTTCCCTTTTTTCTTTTCACTAAGATTCGCAAAATGATCGATAAGCAACAAGTAGCTGACTGCTTCCACCTATAGTTTGAGTTACTTACGGTTGAGACGAACTAGTGGTCGGCGAAGAGATAGGACCAGGCAGCCCAAAGCATGAATTACAAGAGGTTGATATATTATCACCTGCTTCAGGCATAAATGCTAATAAAACAAAAAAAAAAAACAGAAAAAAAGTGTAAATGTTTTATATAAGAAAAATAATTGCTATATAAACAAAATAAGCACAAAATATCACCGTTGCAATTGACACACAATGCCGCTCTACCATTTGGACAACCTATAGCCTTTTGTATCACAGATTTCAATGAACCCAACTTAATATTTTTGCAAGCATTCAGTATATCTCTTAAACACTTTCCATTCTTCAAATATATGTACTCCGGCGGACGTTTGTTGCCACTTCCAGCATGTAACTCAAATTGATTAGGTGTTACAACCTACATCACAGCAAGAAACATGCAATAAATCCAGAGAAACCAAATTATTACTAATAGATTGGTCCGTAGAGAATTGTTGTTCGGGTTCTACCTTTGTCCCCCTGCATTCCATGCATGAACACAATATTCCAGTTCCCTGAATTATCCCCTCAAGTTTAGATTCATGCGTCAGCTTTCCCTAAACAAGTCCAGATTTGAAAATTAACAAAAAAATAATTTAACTCAGTTAACACAAGATAAAAATTTGAAACCGAGTCACCAAAATGGCTAACCTTCGATCCTTGAATGTAACGAACAGTTAAACCTTCCAACATCCCAGTTCCAAGAAGATCCTTCACCCTCGTAGGAACCTTATTTAACTTACTCCTCTTTGAAGGGCTCATTTCCATCGCGCAAGAATCGTCGACCAAATTCTTGGAATTGACATCATTTACAACTACATTATTAGATTTCGAATCCAATACTGAATTTGCAACCTCTCCATTTTCCTCTGGGCCTGCTCCTACATCAGGTGATACTGCAACAAACAAACAATCTTACTCGAGATTCTATTATGGTAAGAATCCACAACAAAAGTCGACGCGATAATTGTTTACTTCCTCCGCCTCACCTAGAAGAACCTCCTCAGGTTTTGTTTCATCACCCTCGACCTTTGTCCCTGTCACCACAACATCACCATCACCCCCTTCCAAGACAGCAGTATTCTGCAATTGCACCCCATTGCACTGTACCAGGTTGCTCTCGAATTTTCCCATCTTCTTCGTGCTAGATCCTGTTTTTCTCCTACCATTATCACTCAGGCTTTGGAGCTTGCTCACCCTTTTACGAGAAGGAGGAAGCACACCAAGTTCCAATTGAGTCTTCAACATCCAACTTAACTCCCTTTTCAAGCCAACACGAATATGGGACACCACGCTTTCACCAGAACCCATGTCCTTTTGTGTGTGTGTGTTGAATCAGTGCAACAAACATATCAAGAGCTTCATCAGAACATTATAAATGAATAGTAAAAATTAAACAAAAGAGAAACTTATCAATACTCTTACCCCAGTGGGGCTGCCCTGCGCATTTGCAAGATCCATCACTTCCTCTGCAATAGAATAATGGGCGCCAAATTCTGTTCAAAATGCTCGCATAACAATCCTCCTAAATGAACAATAACTTGTACCCACGGACGGCAAATAACTAGCAAGAACTCAACCCAAAAAGTCACGAGCGAAAAGGGTTACTCTCGATCTTTGATTGAAATCGACGAAAAAAGGAAGCGAAGAAAAGAAAACCTAAATACCCAGTACATTGCAAAATGGTTCACTAATTCCATGCCAGCCCCAAAAAAACAAATAAACAACGCACTCCACCACAAACAAAATATCGTTGAAACCAAAATCAAAACAGGAAAATCAAACCCAAAAAAATCAAAGGAAGGGAAATCTGTTGACGAATCATACCTCGCTGTCGCAATCTTCAAGATAAGGCGAAGAAAGGGTTCGATTCGCCTATAACCGAAGAGATTTTCGGAGAAAAAAGAAACAAATAAACGTAAGAATAGCAAAAGGCATGTTCCAGAAGCGTTGATGATAATAAGCTCTACCATCTTTAAATCTTCGACAATATATATGTATGTTTTTCCTTTATTTTCCTTTTGAACATTTTAGAGATTTGGATTCAAAACTTTAGGGATTTGGTGAAGATTTAGGTCAAAAGATACCAAAAGAAATTTCACTTGTCAGTAAATTTACATTGTAAAAAAACAAAAACAACCTCCGTTACGTCTGTCTAACGTATGAAATTATCAATCATGCGAAAGCTTTTCCAATAACTAGTACTTTTAAGCACACACTATGTGTTGCAAAAATATAAAATTAATTATTACTGGATGAGTTTAATAAATTATATACTAAACATAGAATGAGGTGATTATTATGAGTTTTAAAGTTACGTGATTTAATAATTGTTTTAATAATTGATATACTAAAAATAGAATGAATTGGTTATTATGATTTAATAGATTTTTTATTTTTTAATAGTAATTAATAAAATTTGATTGGTTAATTTTTACCGATCAATTTACCATTTTTATCCCCTTGTCTTTTTTATATAAATTGGTTAATTGTTCCACATGCCTAACGAACGGCTGTGATTTAAATTGAATTGACAGACCGAATTAGTCTGCAATGTGACGGTTTATATCACCCTTTGAGCGTTTATATATAGTATAGATTTATTTTTTAATAGTAATTAATAGAAAATTTGATTGGTTAATTTTTACCGATCAATTTACCATTTTTATCCCCTTGTCTTTTTTATATAAATTGGTTAATTGTTCCACATGCCTAACGAACGGCTGTGATTTAAATTGAATTGACAGACCGAATTAGTCTGCAATGTGACGGTTTATATCACCCTTTGAGCGTTTATATATAGTATAGATGTTTTTATCTTCACTTACTTTATTATTTTTTAGCTTTACATGCGTTTCGAAAGTATATTAGTATGTCATGGGAATTCAATTATTAATTAGCATCTCTGAAAACTTGAAAAGTAAATAAGACAAAGCGATTATTGGACCAGAAATAAACTGAATGTTTGGAACCAAAATAATAAACCCATTACGATATTCGACATTACAATTCTAACTCCCAATTCCCATACCAATTAACAAAAAGAAAAAAAAAAAAACAGTACAAAAGAAAAAAAAAAAAACGAAACCTTACGGAGAAGGAGAACAATGGCCAACAACAAGCGTGTAAATATAATAACATTATATTACAAAGTCCAACAAATTAAAATCAGAAAACAAAAATCAAACTCTACGAAAGTATCCAATCGAAGGTTGTCACGTGACGTCATCCATGGTCGGCGGTGCTTCTTCGTCTCCGCCCTTCGACGACTGAGGAGACCGACGGCAAAGCGGGCAGGTCACGTGCGCCGATAGCCACGTGTCCACACACCTCGGATGGAACACGTGACCACAGTTGGGTATCAGCTTAACACTCTCTCCTTCGCTAAACTCACTCAGACATATTGAGCAACCTTCCACTTTGGCAGTTTCAGCTGCAAGAATTAAAACCATAATTAAACACCGATTGTCACAATAATTGCGAGAATCGCTTATGGTGGCGACGTTTTACCGCTGAAGGCCGCGAGCGGCAAAGAAACGAGAACCGATGGGTGGATGCCACGGCGGTCGGAGGTCGTGGATGGGGCAGATGGGTGGTTGTGGTGGGCGGCGGCGGCGGCTGTTGAGCGGCTGATGAAGAAAGAGAAGAAACACATGAAGAATATCGCTGTGAGGAGCACCAAAATCGTCAGGGTCAGAGACGAATCCAGACTGAACGGAGGAGTTCCTGACGCGGCGGCTTCCGCCGCCGATGCTTCGACGGAGGCGGCGGGTGTGGTCTCCGGCGAGATGGAGCTTCGTAGGACGGCGGCGGCTGTGCTTGGCTGTTGAAGGAATCTTCGGCTGTGTATCGTCAATACTGCGGTGACATTCATTATCTTCGAAAGAAAAACCTGGAAAAAGATCGGAAAATGCAAATTATTCAAGAATTGTTGTAAGGATTTTTGGGACTGGACTATCGTGTCGTATATTGAAATTTGGAGTTTTTATCTGGTTTAGTTTTTAAGCTAGCTGTGTAATTAATAAATGGAAGCAAAGTGTGACATGTACTTGAGTATTTCGCCCAACTAGAAATAATAATTTAACATATCCCATATATGTGCTGAGAAGTCGATATCATGTGGGGTTTAGTGATTAATATATATTATATATATGTAGCAACACTACGCCAATCAACGACATCATATTATTGTGGACTTTCGTCTTTCGTGTGATAAAATGTTTGTCTAGATATTGTATGTGTATATAAAACAAAATGTAGGGAAGGTATTATAATCTATTTCATCCGCAGGTGTCCTAATCGCCTACTATAGATGTAATACTGTAGTAACATTCACAAAAAGAAACAAAATATTGTATTACAATCGATTTTTAGATCGTTTCTTTTCCAAGTACAAACATTTCTTGTGAGCCTCGCTATATCCATATTGTCGTTATAAGCTTGAGAGTTTGTCGTGTGGGGACCACACGCTGTGTGTCGGTTACTTAATGAAATCCAAACTTTGTCGGCATCCTTTATATAAATATATATCGTTAATTTAAATAACACTAGGAAAGTGAAGCCGCGCGTTGCGCGGCATTCATAAAAACATAGCCCGGACACCTAGTGAATTAAATAACATTGTTATAATATCAAGAAATAACATCAAGTATACAGTTGCCTATAGTAGCCATACATTAATACAAGGATATTAGAATAGGTTTTTTACCGCACGAAGATACGTATTCATCTACAAAAATATTATATAAAAGTAAAATATTCCGAAAACATTTAATTTACAATTCACAAGCAAACTACTATCCGAGCATGAAGTACATATGAAGTAATACCGCCATCCCTTAATATCTTACATATCTGCAAAAAAATGTCGAAAAAGTCCATTAATCCATGTCTACAAACAGAATTATTTTTTTAAGTTTACAACACAACTGCAAACTAAATTACTCGACCCGAGAGTATCTGGTCAATATTATTATAATTAGTTACCTGCCGCTGTGAGGATTTCGTCGTAAACAATATTTTTGGTACGATTGTTTATTTGTGCTTGTGGCGATAGTGGTCTAGCATTACTTTACTTCGTTAGCCGATTTAGCTCTTGATAGCGCAACATAAAACTGCCCATGAGAGAATACGGGTTCTTTCAGATAGATTCCAACAAAATCTAACGTTTGTCCTTGCGCTTTATTAATCGCCATCGGAAATTGTTTTGTTTTAAAATGAACAGATGGAAAATTATTCCGTGGTGATTCTAAGGTTATGCGCGAAATAGACCAAAAACATACCCTTGAGTTCAAGTTCAAATAGAAGAAGGAAACATTCTGTTACCTACCATACACCAACCAAAAAATAAAAAAGAAGGGGAATTTCATATGGTACCCTCGTAGTTTCGACTTTTTCATTTGGTAACGCTCTTATTTTCAATTCCACGCAGTACCCCTGAGTTATGCATAAACTAAATTTCGTGACCTTATATGACCATCATCTTCCTCATCGTCCAGCATCTTCCTCATGTCCTTTGTTCAGCCCCACCTTGAAATCAACAACCAAAGCCACACCCCACAGAATCTCTCAATCACAAACTCGATGCCTTACGATTTCGACAATTTTCAGTTTAAGCCTATCAAAGAATCCACCGCGGCCCGCGATGACCCGCCGCTACATCATGGAGATGATCACCCACGCCGACACCGACGTCGATTGTCGCCACCGGATCCGCCGAGCTGTCATGCGCCTACGAGCTCAGCAAGAACCCTAACATCAACATCGCCATCGTCGAGCAGTCCGTGAGCCCTGGCGGTGGCACGTGGCTCGGAGGACAGCTGTTCTCCACCATGGTCGTGCGTAAGCCCACGCACCTGTTCCTCGACGAGCTCGGAATCGAGTATGACGAACAGGACGACTACGTCGTCATCAAGCACTGCACGCGACGTTGTTCACGTCGACGATCATGAGCGGTAAAAAAATTAGGGCACGAAATTTTGGGGCTAAATTTGTTTGCTTTACAACCAACAATTGATACGCAATTCCGAGCAAGCTTCCTCACCCATTATCTAATCGAATTCGTTGTGCAAATCTTGATTCTTGTTACTGCTCATCAATCTCAGGCTCTTGGCCCGTCCCATTTCCAATTGATACACTGAAATCTCTGTTTTGGACACTTAGGGTTACAAAATTTAGCTTATGCATGCCTCAGGGGTACCGCGTGGAATTGAGGATAAGAATGGTCACCAAATGGAAAAGTCAAAAGCACGAGGGTACCATATAGAATTCCCCAAAAAAGAAACATATGGTTTATCAAATAAAAGCCGATAGTACATATAGAGAATCGCAGTGACAGAGTATAGATTTTAGACACAATATACATGAAAATGAAGTTACAATGTACGCTTACAGAGCTCTAAATAAAAGGTGGTAACGACCACAGCAACACATCCACAAGTCAGTTACCTTGTTCCTGACATTTAATCAGTAAAATATAAGTTAAGCTACTCTGGAACATGTGAGCGGGAATTATAACTTACAACATCAGTGTATGATTCCTCACCAACTCCAGTCCGTAGAAAGGTGATTTACCTAGGCAAGCAACGAAGCAATACAAGCAGCTTTCAGCGAGCTAGGTGCCTATGTTTTGTTCTTGAAAAAGTTGGAAAACTATTGATTGCTCTCGAAGCTTGATTTGCAGTAGCGAGCTAAATTAGCCCAAACAGAGTCAACCTGAATACAGAAAAAAGGACGCACTTTTGCTGTGCTTGGATCTGCACCGCTGTCCCTTCGATTGCAGCTTTCAAAGTTCCACTCATCTTCAGTAAGACTGAAACGGACAATTGATTTTGATGATTTACCACTATCGTTTATTAATTAAAACAGCTACAAGAATAAACAGTTTGCTACCTAGCAGTCCCCAAGGTCGACCTGAACGGAGTCTCTGCCTCAAACCGGAGAGAATCAGCGCGCAATCCAGCGCCCACCGGCTGTGACGAACTGCCTGAAACCGAAAGCTGCGAAATCGAAGCCACTACAAAATCCTGTTATGCGAGGAGGAGGTATAATGTTACGGTTAACAGTGAGTGCGAGGAAGAGGTTTAAGATGATAGCGCGTGAATAGTTTGCAGAAAGATGGCGACGTTTTTGGCTGGCTCTAATTGGCTAATGGCTTGTTTTGAAGCACAGTGAGTTGGAGATGGAACAACGAAGACGATGGAAGAGTATTTCGGTTTTTTTTTTTGTCTTTAGAAGATGGAATATAATAGATGAAGGTAAATAGATTCTTATAATATACACAATCTTTGACCATATTACTCAATAAATAAATATATTATATATTATACATGCTTTGAGATACTGACATTCTCCCACTATCTATTTAATACGCAACTTCTCAACTTCTCAACATCAAAACAGGTATAAAGATATTATATATTTCAGCATAAACTCAATAATATAATATATTATATACATAAAATGTTAATGACATGCTTAAGATATTTCTCAAAAGTAATAATGATACGTTGGAAACCTAACTATGTGCCACCACAAAAAGTGTTCATTTCTTCCATATTTTTACGTGCAACATCAAGTATGACCTGGAACTTTAAAATGCAAGTTTCACATAATAGCTATATAACTAAAAATATGACCTGTAACCTACCTTATAAATAGGCCACATTCCCGCTTTTAGAATAGTAGTAGAATTGTGGTGATTTATGCATTTTTAACACAATCTCATCATATGTTGAGTAAAAATCTTAAATAAATTTTGGATAAGACCCTTTGTCAAGGTCAGGGGACCCTAGTCATTGAGCGACTGTCCTCGTCTCTTTAGTTTTTGTTTTCGTATGAGATATTAACATTCTTGATGTTATTTAAGTAGATATTATTAACATGTAAAGAATACGACATGAGTATGATATTGACATTTCCCGACCTCATATATTTACTTATGCTTAGAAGTTTATCATGTTGCATTGCTTGAAAAAGGTATGACAACACGGTTAAATAAGTAAAACAATATTACTTTTTCCTATTTCATATTGATTTTATTGCCAACAAGATCGCCAACTTAAACTGGTGAAATCGTGTCTCATTCTTTTCGAATATTAACGTCCTGCCTATTTAGGCTATACATGAACAAAACTCATTTTTGTTACCCTAAATACTCAGCTTATATCATAACAATAAGGTTTGAGCATTAAAATATATCAAATTTCCATTTTAGATCCACGACTTAATTTCTTTGTAAGTCATATAAAAAAAAGAAACTAAAAAGGTGTACTGTATTTTTATATTTCAATATATTCAAATAAATCAGAACTAGATGTTGACAATTACAAATAGAAGATTATTCAACTAGAGAAGCAAGCAACGACCTAACATGGCACATGGGTTCTTATCACACCAATATATATATATCATAATAGCTTCAACTAATGAACCAAAATGTATGCAATAGATAACAAGAAAGATTATGACCCAAAGCTGTTCAATCCAATCTAAACCTTAGAACGAAAGTCGATTGCAAGTCGATTGAGCTGAGAAAAAGCTCAGCGTTTGCACGTATAATTTCAATCATTTGATCGCCTTCGCTAGCAGCGCTTACTTCCTCAACCCTTCTTATCTTCCTCATAATATTTCCCGAGGAAATACGTTTTCGTTTCTTCAATGGAGGGGGGCTTGTTCTTACAGGAATTTTGCTCTCTTCACTCGTTGGAGTTTCATAGCCTCCATCGATGATATTACAGAAGCCTTCAAACCCTAGGGTTTTTTTACCGTAATGCTTGTCTTCACCTGTCATGCCTTGATCAACGGAAAACAAATACTAATAATAATGTGATTAGTTTTCTTTTTTTGTGGTTAATTGATAAGGTGGGGGTTTTCTATTTATAGGGAAAGAGATTTAAAAAAAATCTGAGTACTTTTGGCAGACAATCCCATGAATAATGAATGAGGATAATTAAGTATCTCATTACTTACATGGTAAGCTGCAGAAAGATTGGAATTCATATATGTTTCACAAGATACTTTTGTCTTAATGTTTCCATTGGTGACGAGTATTACAGGATTTTTATTATATCTTATATAAGAAAGATTGTAAAGCTATCGTACGTTACCTTGTATTGATAGATTTTCTTATTTTGCATCTTTTGTTGTGTTTCCAAATATTATTACAGCCCATATTCTGGTAATATTATTACCCAAGCCATATTGGACTGAGGATCGATCCAAACAAAGCCATGTCAATAATTCTTCGGCTACAGGTTGGACCTTTAAATATTTATTTAGAAGTAATTCCAATGTTTTATTTTGTTTTGTACCATCTATAGACTTAAGACTGATTTTATTTTCAACGGTACAAACTATTTTATTTAAAATCATTCGATTTTATGTCGCTTATACAAAATTAATTTACTCTCGAAAGTTGATGCATGTACCCAATATATATATAAAATAAAAAACCATCCCTCTATGGTTCGTGGGATGGCACTAACACAAGACCAATCGAAAAGTCAAACATCTATACATCGTATTTGTAAATATTATCGTAAGCTCATAATATGAGGAAAAAAAAATTAGCATCTTATTCGTGCCCGTAATAAACGATGAACACGGACTATGTTATTGGTCACGGTCTAAAATCTTGATCATGCATATATTAACAGTTTTTAACTGTGTTACGTAGTTTATTGACTTCTTCGCATGTATGTTAATAACCTTTATGCATGTATGTTAATTACTTCTTACTTTGATCAGCCGTAATAGTTGGAGATGCTTTATTAATGGCCGTTACACTATTTTACATCACTAATCCATAATCAGTAAGTACATATCTCTGTGTGTGACTGTTATATATATGCTAAAAATGATTCACAAGAAATTAGCTATAGTTTATTTTGTAAATAATGAGGTTCCCATTACGGATCTTAATATTGAGATAATCAACATTCAACAACCAAGATATCACAATCAGACAATCATAAATATTAAATAACGTAATTAAATCAAGTTTCTTGGCGCACCTAACCCAAAAACACGTCCGAATTGAGAGCCACGAAGTCCATCTCCCTCGCCCGTGTTGCTACAGCCGTGATAGATAGAACCTCAATACAGTTTTCCATTGATTGTACAGAAAAAAAAAGTCAAATATAATAATATATATAAGATAAAATTAAATAGTATACCAAACACCAACAACAGCCTGTTCTGAAAAAAAACGTAGCCATTTAATTTTAAAAAATAATGCGACTAAGGCTTATGACTTTTGCAGAGACAACAAAATAAATTAAATTTAAAAAAAAAAAGTGGTTACACCTTCTGTTGCTTTGCTTTGATGTATATATATTCCCCATTGCTATGACCGCCATGAACCAAAAACAACAAAAATCTCACGCCAACTATAAACATTGAACATATCTCTCCCTTCGTCTGATTCTCCAAAGATAACCGTTATTAGCCCATTCCCCAAAGCCAAAACCATGAAAGTGAAAATCTCAAGCTCAAAGCTCATCAAACCCTACGAAAAACCCGACCCGTCCGCAAACCCGACCCACATTCCCTTATCGGTCTTCGACAAGGTGACCTACGACCAACACGTAGCCGTAATCTACGCCTACCGCCCACCGACCCCATCGAACACAGCCATCGAACTAGGGCTTCGAAGGGCCCTCTCAGTCTACCGACCGTGGGCCGGGCGGCTAGGCAAGGACCCAACCACCGACGAGCCCATAATCGTCCTCAACGACGAGGGCATAAGGTTCGTAGAGGCCACGGTGGACCGAGCCCTCGACCATGCAGTGCCCCTCGTCAAGCCCTCGGCTACCCTGCTGGCCCTTCACCCGGCACTGGAAGGAATCCAAGAGTTGGTCCAGGTCCAACTGACCAGGTTTTCCTGCGGCTCGATGGTCGTAGGGTTCACGGCCCACCACTTGGTGGCCGACGGGCATGCCACGAGCAACTTCTTGGTCGCGTGGGGCCAAGCGTGTCGGGGGGCCCAAATCCATCCCCCACCCTTCTGCGACCGCACGATCTTCCGCCCGAGAGATCCTCCGAAGTGCGACTTCGAGCACAGAGGAGCAGAGTACGTGGCTTCGAATGCAAAGAAGGCGTACCCTTTAATCGACAGTAGCGTCGAGGACATAGTCGTACACAGCGTTCGCTTCACCGCCGATTTCCTCCGCACGCTCAAATCTAGGGCTTCATCTTCATCGCTAAAACCCTATTGCACGTTCGAGAGCCTAGTGGCACATCTATGGCGGGCCATCACTAGGGCCCGTGGACTCGACGGGCCCGAGGCAACCCAGATAAAGATCTCGGTAGACGGGCAGGCGAGGCTAAACCCTAAGGCGCCTGAAGGGTATTTTGGTAATTTGGTGCTGTGGGCTTTCGCGAGGTCGAGGGCCGACACGCTCTTGCGAGAACCCGTTTCCTACGCTGCGAAGACGCTGCACGAAGCGATAGCGAAGGTGAACGACGATTATTTCAAATCTTTCGTCGATTTCGCCAGCGTTAGGGTTGGAGAGGAAGGGCTCGTCCCCAACGCGGTGGCCGACACGAACGAGTCGATCCTTTGGCCGAACTTGGAAGTGGACAGCTGGCTTAGGTTTCCGTTCTACGACTTGGATTTCGGGCTGGGCGGGCCCTACGTTTTCATGCCCTCGTTCTCGCCGACCGAAGGGATGATCTTTCTTCTGCCGCCCTTCGCTCGGGACGGAAGCGTCGACGTGTTTGTTCCTCTTTTTCGGCAGAATTTGGATGCTTTCAAGAAAATATGCCACGTTATTGATCTTTGAAGATATGGTGCATGCATGGATTATTATGTATAATTAATCGATTAGCTATATACGGGTAAGTTGTTATAATATATAGTAAATTTTGGAACGACCTATTTCAAAATTGTGATGTGATAACGGCTACGGCTGGCAAGGAAAGTTTGCGAACTATGTACCTTTTGTTTCACCATGTTTGTACTATATTATAATTGTTATATATGTTCTGATGAAAGAGATAATATTATTATCTATGTGTTCGTTTCTTACCTCTCTTCTTTATCTACCAATAATTTGAGATAACTACATGCACGTCGAAACAAATCTGAAAATGTGTTACATTAGGGTTATATTAATAAGTTTAAACGTAGAGAATGTATTGCATTATAAATTTACATATTTTATTTCTAACACTTCCCCTCTTATTTGTTCCAATTTATTTCATATATGGGCATTAGACACGTGTTTTTCTTCTTAAGGCCTAGTGATGCACCTACAACTGAGATATTATATGAATGACCAATCACCTAAAATTTATAAATCTCGTGTTGAATTTTAATTTTATAGATGATTAATAGTAAATCATATGCTTTCAACATCCTTAGAACCCAAACATATTTATTGATCTCAAGCTATGTTTACAGAGATGATTGCGATATTCTGCCCCTCTAAGTACTAATAATATTGTTGGGGTCGTATAATCCAACAAATATTGAGAGAGAGGAAGAGAGGTAGGGAGATAGTTGGAATTGCTAGATTTCGTACTATATATAACATACTGATTTACGTCACCAATTACATCACATCCGAGCAATAATGCAATAAATAAAATCATTCTACCACAACGGCCATGATATTATAATTTTTAGTTCAATTGCTTCTCATGTAATACCTCAGCCTCAGTTCAACTAGAATTGGAATGCTTCATTAAAAGGCTTTATCTGCACCATCTACAAATTATATAATATGAATATTAAATGGTGCAACAATTGTTGAACGTCGTCGTTGAAGCAATAACCTCGTGGATAGAATCTAACTTCCTAACAAGATAATGATAGGTTCATGAAATTGAATATTTTTACCTATTTGGATATTCTAACGATAAAAATGATAATGAAAACTGGTTATAGGGGGGGGGGGGGGGGGGGGGGGGTGGTGGTGGTGGTTTGGTTTGGTTAACTTGGGAGAATGCCAACTTATTCGGACTAGCTCGGTTTTGACTTAAACAATTGCCTATTTAATTTCTTACAACCAATGTAGGCCATTCTCTTAGACCAAGCGTCTTGCGCCAAAGCTATAATTGATAGTGAAGGTGCGACTTTTAATCGTTAAACCGCACGGCATCCAACGCAACGATTCGACTGATCTCAGCAGGGAATTATTGCTTCCCAACAATCTCTCTCCCCTCCCCACCACCCAATAATTGTTCTCTTTGCAACTTATGGGAATCGAACCCGTGACCTGCTCTGATGTCAATTCTTATGACCAAACGCCTACTGCTGCGGCAAAAACTATAGCTGATGGTGATGTTGCAACTTTAATCTATAAAACCGCACAGCAGCCAGTGCCACGGTTCAATTGCTCTCAGCAGGGACAATTATTGTTTCCCAGCGGATTCTCAACTAGTGAAGGCATATATAAATATATTTATATACGTTATATGGGGGGGGGGTTTGTAACTTGGGAGAATGCCAACTTATTGGGACTAGCTCGGTTTGACTAAAACAATTGCCTATTTAATTTCTTACAACCAATGTAGGCCATTTCTTAGACCAAGCGTCTATCGCTGCGCCAAAGCTATAATTGATAGTGAAGGTGCGACTTTTAATCGTTAAACCGCACGGCATCCAACGCAACGATTCGACTGATCTCAGCAGGGAATTATTGCTTCCCAACAATCTCTCTCCCCTCCCCACCACCCAATAATTGTTCTCTTTGCAATTTATGGGAATCGAACCCGTGACCTGCTCTGATATCAATTCTTATGACCAAACGCCTACTGTTGCGGCAAAAACTATAGCTGATGGTGATGATGCAACTTTAATCTATAAACCGCACAACAGCCAGTGCCACGGTTCAATTGCTCTCAGCAGGGACAATTATTGTTTCCCAAAGGATTCTCAACTAGTGAAGGCGTATACACAAAATTGGTTAAGATATCATTATTAATATATAACGTATATAAATATATTTATAGTTGTATGCAACTTCGCTTCGTATTATTTTGTTTTTAGTTATTCCGTGTCTAAATATATTACTAATAATTAAGCTGAAAATAATGTTCAAAGTTAACCAACCACACTTGTCATATTATTCAAACTCTATCGAACGTGGTTTTCCGTATGTTGATTAATCCATATTCCAAAACAGATAAACGTTTCAATCAGTCTGAGTGATATCTTTTCAGGGTTGTTATACAAAATAGTTTTGGTTGAAACTATAATATATTATGGTTACTGATACCGCCGAAAAATAGATCTACCACGTCGGACGGCTAACAGACTTATTCCCGCCTAGATTCCACCGCGCGCGTCACCTAATCACTCGAAAACAGAAAAAGGGTTGGGGGTCGTTTGCCCTCTTGCCTAGGTCAAGAGGGTAATTTCCATATTCCAGGTGTAAAGTAACATCGAAAGGGTGATATGTAGTGTGTGTTTTGTGAGTAATCAATTTGGCAGAGTAACAGTAGGATATGTAAGAAATCGATACCTGTTCTTGAGTACCTTAGCAGTATTTATAGGCTTTTGTCCTTGGGCAGTTTCCAGAGCGGTTGAGACCCACGTTCCGTAATTTCAGGGGTCGAGTTCCCTCGTCGTCCATGATGGCCCATCTTCTTGACAGGCGGGTTTTTGGACGGTTATCCCTCCCACGTTCGGTTAATGTGATTATGGGAAGTTACATTGGTTTGGGGTCTGCTTTTCCGAAGAAAGTATCCTTGCCCTCGGTCAACTCGCCCGAGGGACCGAGCCCGAGCTCTCTCTTTTTCTTGATGGGATCTGTTGGAGCGCCCTAGGGCCAGGAGTCCTCGGGATGTAGAACCGAGGGAGCTTCAATGTCCTACTTCCTATGGATTCGGCCTTATCCTATAGTCCCGAGGCGCGTATCATGGTGAGATCATCTCCTAGCAGGGTAGTCGGGTCGGTTGAGATGGGTCGGGTATTTTGCCACGGGGTCGGTTAGCTCCGAGGGTAACAATAGTCCCCCCTTCGAACAGTCCAAAAGAAGTATGTTGAATTTTGGACGTTTTTGTGAGGTGGTGGCAAAATATCCGAGTCATCGTGGTTCCGGAGGTTGCTGTTGGGCTTTGCTTCGTTCGCTTTCTCTCGGATATGGGCCTACTATCTCTTCCTGAAAGGTTTTAAACATTGTTTCACATTCCCAGCCACGTGTCGCGTTTGTATTGGTTGGTTCTGATGGGACGTCTGGGCGGGAATTCTGGCGCCCGTTCTGAGACTTGACGTGGGCTGGGCGACACGGTTCTTTTTGTCCGTTGATTAAATTCTTATCCAAAGGCCCCGATTGATCGAATGGGCCCTATATATACCCCACTTCCTCCTTCATTCGCTTTCTTCACCTTCTCTCACTACTCTCTCTCCTCACGAAGCTCCCGAGTTCCCGAGCCTTCCTGCCTTTCCTTCCCCGCCTTTAGGTTTTGTAAGTATTTCTTCCCTTAGCTCTCTTTCCTGCCTAGATATGTCTTCTTATTCCGGTGAGGATTCCCATGTTTCTTCGGGTAGTTTTTCTGAGGGTTCGGAAGGTTCGGGTAGTAGTGGTAGTGGTTCTTCTACCAGTAGTGGTGATTCTTTTGAGGGTTCGGGTAGTCATGTTGTTAGTGTGGGGACCGATTCTCGAGGGAATGAGGGAAGTCCTCGGGGTTCTTCCCGGGGTGCGGATTCTGTAGATTCTGAAGCCACCCGTTCAATCCCTGTTGCCCCCCAACTTCCCATTATTAGGGAGCCGATTCCTCCACCTTCCATTATTAGGGAGCCGATTCCTCCTCGGGAGGATGACTTCCCCGGCCCCGGACCTTTTCGTCGGGCCTTCAGTGCTTGGGTTAGGGAGGTCGAAGCTTTTAGAGCTGGTCGTCCCGGCGTTCGCTGGCACCAAATCAAGGTTTCTACCTTTAAAGCCGCGGATCTCCCTAGATTGCAATCTGTTTCCGGTATGCCCCGGGACTTTGAGATTAGGATCCCTTCACCTACCGATTTAGCTAGTTCCCCCCCGAGGGCTTCGGTACATATTTTTTTGATCAAGTAGAGATGGGTCTTAGGTTTCCAGTCCCCCGATTCGTAGTTGACATCTGTAAATACTTTGGGATCTGTCCCGCTCAGCTGCCCCCAAATTCTTTTAGTCTTCTTCTCTCTATGGCTGTTATTTTGAGCCATTATCGCTATACCCCCTCGGTCTCAATGTTATTAGCCTTTCTGAGGCTAAACAAGAAGGAGGAGGGAAAATTTTTCTTCTCCCCGACCCGGAGACCTGACCTCATCCAGGGTAACCCTTCTTCTCATAAGGGATGGGTGAGCAAGTTTTTCTTCGTTAAGCCTCCTGCTGATTGTGCCGAGCAAGAGTTGATTCCTTTTTCTTGGAACGACAATGCCTCTGCCTCTAATCCACTTTCTCCCGAGCCTCCAGCTCGGGTAGAAGCATTCCTAGGCAGAGTGGGTAGCCGTCGGTATTATGCCAAAAAACTTCGTAATGAAGAACTTCTCTGTGCCCACGGGTTCTCCTCAAAAGCCGTTCTCCTCACCGGAACTATAGGTATATAGCCAGACCCCTACTGTACCTTTGCTTCGGTCTTGAGTACCTCTAACAGTCTTTCATTCATTTTTTGTAGCTGACAGGATGTCTTTGGCTGAGGTCATCGCGATTGCCGACGAAGAGGATGAGGATCTTCCCCAGCCGAATCCTCAAGGAACCGCCCCGAACACCCGTTCTAGGAGCAAGGGCAAGGCCCCGGCTTCCTCCTCAGGGGCAAAAAAGTCTGCGCCGAAGCGAGCGGCTCCTTCCCCGAAGGGGGCCTCGGCGAAAAGAACCCGAGCATCTTCAAGTCATCCCGCTTCCTCTTCTCTGGGGACACCATCGCGTTGGGTCGGGCTAAGCAACCTGCCTTCTTCAACAACCCCTCCCAGGATGAGAGCTGGGAGTTCCTTCGGGAATTCCCTGATGAGGCTAACAGGCATTATTCTCGCGAGCTCTCTTACCTTGACCTCCGAAGCCTTCTTGGTGTTACCCTCGGGCAGGTATGTATCTCTCAAAAGATTTTTTACTTCGTCGGGCGATTTTAATCTTATCGAACCCCCATTAATGCAGTCCCTTTCCCTGGCGACTGAGGTCACAAAACGTGTCTCCCGTCTTGCCGAGCGGAATAAAGCTCTGTCTCAAGCCGAGGACGAATACCGCAAGCGGATAGCGGAGTTGGAACGCGAAGTGGCCGAGGCTAAGGTTCGGGAGAAGAAGCTCCAGGAGGACGCAGCAGAGCTCCAGCGCCATCTTTCTCGATCAGAAGTGGATCGAGTTGAGGAAAAGAAGAAGTGGGACGAGGATCTGGAGATGAACTACGTCCCCAAGCGCCATCATCTGACCGATATGAAGACCTTCTTCAAATGGGGCTTCTACGGGTGCATCTCCGAACTTCGGGCACATGGGTACAGTAAGGCAGATCACCCTTTTAGGTTCTTGAATGCTATCAGGACCTTGAAGGAGGCCCCTTCTGGGGGCTATCTACCCGAACCCCGAGACGAGAGCGGTCCCTCGAGGACGCCGAGTGTGCCGGTTCCTGCTGCAGTTGTGGCCGAACCCCAGCCCGAGGAGATGCGAGGTGCCTCCGGGGATGAAGCCCGTGATGACGCTGAGAAGTCTGTTGAGGAGGAGACTCACGAAGAGCAGGCTAAAGGGGGAGAAGGAGAGGGTCTAGGGGTTGAAGATCGAGGGGATGCGGAGAAGCCCGGGGAAGTTACCGGGGGTGAAGATCAGGCCAGCTAGGCCATTGGAGGATTTTTCTTTTATGTCTTTTATTTATATGGGAATGTAACGAACCCTATTATATATATATATATATATGTATTTCCCTTCTGTCTTGAACATAGCCCTTCGGGGCATAGTATTTGAATGTAGTGCCTCCGGGCTTCTTTATCTTTCCTATATTCCCGGAGCAGATAGTTCCCTTTATGTTATTTCTTGTGCTTCCCCGCCTTTTTGTTAGTAGAACAATCGGCCTCGAACCATTCGTTTCCCGAGGGTCTTGAGTGCGTCGGGCTAGGAGCAAACATTCCCGACGACTACTCACCCGAGGATCTAACCCGAGGTCCAATCCTAGCCTCCGAGAATATGACCAAGTATGCGGCGAAATTTTCGGGTATCCATCTCGAGGAGTATTGTATGCCCGATCTTTAGCCCGAAAAAATCGCGAATCTGGCCGAAACGTCCCCTGGTTTTCCTGGGGTGATGTATCCGGTATTTTAGCAACGGTTACTTCAAGACCCGATTTATCCGAAGATTTGGCGAGGGGATCTCGGGGCTAACGCGTGTCGGACCGTATCTAACCATTTCAAATTTGAACTTCTTATCTTTCTGCCCAAGCCTGAAGCGTATCTATAAATTTGTGGCCTTCTTCTTCCATGATTCCTTAATCCCTTGCCTTTAGTTCCTCCGTATCGTATTGTGCCTCTCATTTTATAATTTCTTCATGGCTTCCTCTTCTTCTTCTAAGGGTAAGCGTGTTGCTACCTCTTTTCCCCAAACAGAGCCTTTTCCTTTCAATTTTGGCAGCTCCTCGAGTTTTCGCTTTGACTTGGATGAAAAGCCTGATCCGGCCTCCAATGTGAAGTCACCTTTCCCTCAAGGAGATGATGAGGACAAAGCTTATCGTAAGAGCTTGGCCCGATGGTCTGCCGAAGCGGAGGAGGCTCGATCCAGAGCGAACCTCCCGTGGTATCGGACAAAAGTATCAACCCTAAGCCCGCAACTGCTTCGAGAATATCTGGAGCGGGCTAGAATCCCCCCGACTACGAGGTTCAATTGCCCGGGCCCCTGCAAGTGGCGTCCTTGCCTCCTACTGGTTTTTTGACATTCTTTACTGACCAAGTGGATATGGGGCTGAGGTTCCCTATCCCCTTTTTTCTTCTTGATCTTTGCGAAGCCTTAGGCATCTCCCCTGGTCAAATATTTCCTAACTCCTGTAGTTTGCTCCTAGCTCTAGCTGCCATTGCTCGTAAGCTTAGCTTTCCCCTCACTACCGAACTGATTCTTAATTTCTTCCGTGTGTGTGAGAGGGATGTAGGCAAGTTTGTTTTTGTTCCTTCTTCTGATGTCCTTCATGATAATTTCACTGCTACCAAGGGATGGATGAACAAATTCTTCTATGTGCGCCCTTCACCCCAGCATCGGGATCGCCGATTTTCCTTACTCCGGTGGCAGGATCATTGCCAGGCCTCGGGTTATGAGCCCGAGCTCGTGAGGGCATTCATGGATCGGGTTGGCAGCCAAAGCTTTTCTGTGAGGGAATTGGTATCCGACGTTCCTGCGGGGACAGCTACCTCTTCACGTATTCTTGGTATGTTTTTCCTTGGTCTTTACTGGTTAGTTCTTCCGTCCCTAACTATTTCTTTTCCTACAGTAAGCGATGGTTCGGGTGTTCTGCCCGTCTCGACCGTCAGAACTAGGGGTGCCTCGGTACGTGAACGTGGAGTCAGCAGTAAGGCCTCGGGTGATAACCCCGAGGACGAGGCATTAACTCCTCGTCAAGAAGTGGGACGTCCTAAGCGGGTGAGACCATCACCGCCTACACCCCCTGTTTCTCTGCGCGAGGGTCCTTCCTTATCTCGACCGGCTCTTCATCCTCACTTCTTGCTGGAGAGAGATGGAGAATCCTCTTTGGCTTATATGATGACCTTCCTGACTCCTGAGGAAAAGGACTTTGCCAAAGAGCTGTCTGATGGCCTTTTCTGGAAAGAATGGGCTTTAGCCTTGAGCCAGGTAAGTTCTCCGCCCCCTAACCATGACTTTAGCCCTTAATCTTTAGCTTTATGGATTGCTTCTCTGTGTCTTCAGGCTTATTCCCTATCCTGTGAGGGGGCTCGGCGATATCGTCTCCAGCAAAAAATGGTTGACTCAGCGCGATCTTGTAACGTGGAGATGACAATGCGAGTTAGTGAGGAGGCTCAAGAGGTTGGTCGCTTGAAGGATCAGTTAGCAAGGGCTCAGTTCGAAGTTGGCAAGCTCCGACAAGAGCTTCATTCAGAGAGGGAGATTCGCCGTAGCCGGGAGCATCAGCCCAACCCTAAGCTGGTTCCCGAGGAAAGAGTTTCCGAGGCTGCCAATATGTACTTCAACTTCGGATTCCAAGGTTGTCTGTCGCAGATTAGGGCGAATGGTTTTCCAGAGAGCGCGCATCCTTTTAATTTCTTGAATCCTGAGGCGGCTTATATGGCATTAGCTCCTCGTCGTTCCCCACCGAAGCCAGTGAAGGGAAAAAGTCTTTGGGACGAGTTTGATTTGGGTGAAAGTAGTGATGCTTCCCGAGGGGATGGCCCCGCCGAGAAGGATTAGTCTGATGTCCTTTCGTAGAGTCTAGTTTTCTGTTTTATTTATTTCCTTGTCGTCCGTTGGTGTCTCTGCTTTTCGTCTTTTTCCTACCTGTTATGAACTTTGCAGCATTTTTTTAAATAAATAAAGGACTTTTATTTACCTGAACAACGCTTCCTGTTCAATGCCCATCCCATTTATCTTTGGTATTTTACGGGAGTAATGAGGCCTCTCTCCCCCGGGTCGAGGGCGTCCCCCCGATCCCAGGAGTGGCCTCGGTGATCTCGTGAGATGCTTTTTGCGTCCTTTAACCAATATTGATGTTGCATTGCTTTATCGTCAAGGGACGTTTCACGTGCATGGTCTATATTACCCGAGGGATGTAGTCCCGAGGGGCCTTCATTTGCCTCTAGCCTAATAGAGGTGGCGCTGCCTCCGTAGAGGGATATCGGTGTGCGCAAAAAGTTTTCTTCCCTTAGGGAATATCTCAGCCTCGCGTAGAGGGAATTCGATGTGCGCAGTTTACGTTACCCGAGGGATGTTATCCCGAGGGGCCTTCTTTGCCTCTAGCTTATATAGAGGTGGCGCTGCCTCCGTAGAGGGATATCAATGTGCGCAAAGATATTTTTCCCTTTAGGGAGTGTTTCAGCCTCTCGTAGAGGGAATTTAGTGTGTGTAAAGGAGATCACCTTAGGGGGGTTGTTCCGAGGGATTTTTGTGACAATTGCCTCCTTGGGAAGTGGAGTGTCTTCTACCCGGGTCTTCGTGTCTTTTTAAGTTCTTTGAGTGTTGGGTCGGGAGTTCCTCGTATGAATAGAAAATAAACTTCATTAATAATCCAGCGTAGTTTACATCTCAAAAGCAATAGAAGTAAACTTTAAAGAAATAATGTGCGAAAATCAAAGAGAAAACATATGCAAATGAGGGTACCCCCCTCTAGGGATAGTATTTCCGTAGCTTCCGGGCGTTCCAAGGGCGATCGAGCCGTTTTCCGCTGGTGTCCTCGAGATAGTAGGAGGCTTCTCCTGCTTTCTTGACGACTCGGTAAGGTCCTTCGAACTTGGGTTCTAACTTCTTCCTTCCTTCTTGATTTAGAATCTCTTTCATCACGAGGTCCCCTTCCTCGTACCTCTTGCTTCGGACTCGGCGATTGTAAGACTTGGTCATCCTCCTCTGATAGGCGGTCATCCTGATGGCGGCTCTTTCTCTTCCTTCCTCGATAAGATCGAGATCTTCGGTGCGGAGTTGATCGTTGTCTTCAGGGTAAGTAAGGATTCGGGCGCTTTCCATCCCGACTTCCGCGGGTAGTACTGCTTCGCTCCCATAGACCAAGCTGAAAGGAGTCTCACTGGTCCCCTCTCGAGGCGTTGTCCGGTATGACCAGAGGACACTTTGAAGCTCATTGAACCATGACTTCTCGAGCCCCTCAAGTCGGGTCTTCAACCCTTGCACTATGGTACGATTTGTCACTTCAACCTGGCCATTGCTTTGTGGATATGCTACCGAGGTAAATATTTGCTCTATCCCGAGCTCACCACACCATTCCTTTAGCTTCTTTCCACTGAATTGCCTCCCATTGTCAGATACTAATCTCCTGGGGATTCCGTAGCGGCAGATGATGTTTTTCCAGATGAAGGCGGTGATAGCGGCTTCGGTGATCTTGGCCAAGGCTTCGGCTTCAACCCATTTCGAGAAGTAGTCCACAGCTACTAACAAAAACTTCTTTTGAGCCACGTTTCCGGAGAATGGCCCAACAATGTCGAGTCCCCATTGGTCAAAGGGGCAAGGGGAGGTTACTGACTTCATTGCCTCAGCGGGCATCCTCTGTAGACTGGCGTGCTTCTGGCAACTGAGACAACTTCGGACTGTCTTAATGGCGTCGCCCTTCATAGTTGCCCAAAAGAAACCTGTGAGGAGTGCTTTTCTTACCAAGGCCCGACTCCCGATGTGGCTCCCGCAAATACCCTCATGTATTTCCCGAAGGACATATTCTCCTTCTTCCTTGGATATGCATCGTAGGAGAGGTCCCGCGAAAGACCGCTTGAACAGAGTTGTATCAATTAAGGTGAACCTTTGAATCTTTCGTATGAGTTTTTGGGCTTGAGCTTTGTCTTCGGGAAGAATCTCGTGGCGCAAGTATTGGTAGATCTCGTGTCTCCAATCTTCTCGGGCGATGTCGGGTTCGGGCACGTTTTGGTCCTCGATCTGCCAGATGGTTAGGACCTTGTCCTTTTCCTCAAGTGGACCAATGGCGCTCGCCCACTTGGCTATCTGGTCTGCCTTCTCATTCTGGGCTCGGGTGATTAAGACGATCCTAAGTTCTTCGAAGCTTCCTTTAATTTCCTCAAATGCCTTGACGTATTTTTCCAAATTCTGACCCCTTATGGCAAAATTCCCTTCTAACTGTTGAACCACGAGCTGAGAGTCCGAGTGTACCAGTAATCGGGTGATCCCCATTCTCCTTGCTGCTCGAAGTCCAGCGAGCAGCGCCTCGTATTCTGTCTCATTGTTTGACGCCTTGTGGTCCAGCCTAATAGCCAGGTTGGTCTCTTCTCCCCAAGGTGATATGAGAAGTATCCCGACTCCATTCCCTGAACTGCAGGAAGAGCCATCCACGAACATCTTCCATACCTCATCGGGACCATCCCCGACTATCTCCACCATAAAATCGGCCAACGCCTGTGCTTTGATCGAGGTCCGAGGCTTGAATTGAATGTCGTATTCTCCTAATTCAGTTGACCATTTGACAACCCTTCCTGAGACGTCCGGCCGTGTGGCGATCTTCCCGATAGGATGATTGGTCAGCACCACGATCGGATGTGATAAGAAGTAGGGTCGTAGTTTCCTAGCAGTGATAAAAGGGCCAGCAGGAGTTTCTCGAAATTTGTGTACCTTGTTTCAGGGCCTTTCAGGATGTGGCTGACAAAGTAAATCGGCTTCTGTACTCTTTCTTCTTCCCGAACCATCACAGAGCTTATAGCCCGAGGCGACGTTGCAAGGTAGACTATCAGCTCTTCCCCGGGCAGTGGCTTGTTAAGCACGGGTAACTTCTTCAAATATTCTTTCAGGTCCTGGAAGGCCTTCTCGCACTCGGGTGTCCATTCGAAGTTCTGGACTTTACGCAATACTTTGAAGAATGGTAAGCTGCGGTCGGCGGATCGGGAGATGAAACGCGAGAGAGCGGTGATCCTTCCTGTTAACCTTTGAACCTCATTTAGACTCCGGGGAGATGTCATGTCTAACAAGGCCTTGACTTTGTCGGGATTAGCTTCGATTCCTCGCCTTGTTACCATATATCCTAGGAATTTGCCCGAACTGACCCCGAAGGTACACTTGTTGGGGTTCAACTTCAGGTTGTATCTCTGGGCGGTCGAAAGCGTCTCTTGAACATCGGCTAAGAAGCGGCTTTGCTCTCGGGACTTGATTAGAATGTCATCGACATAGACTTCCACGTTTCTCCCAATTTGATCCTTAAAAACCTTGTCCATCAGCCTCTGGTATGTGGCACCGGCGTTCTTCAATCCGAAGGGCATAACTGTATAACAGTAGGTTCCTCCGGCGGTTATGAAGCTTGTCTTTTCTTGGTCTTCCTTGGCGAGTAGGATCTGGTTGTATCCTTGAAAAGCGTCGAGAAAACAGAGTAGCTCATGTTCCGAGGTGGAATCAACCAACTGATCTATCCTGGGTAAGGGATAACAGTCCTTCGGGCATGCTTCATTTAGGTTTCGGAAGTCTACGCACATGCGCCATTTGCCCGATGACTTTGGAACCAAGACCACGTTCGAGAGCCAGGTGGGGAATTGAACCTCCCGAATGTGGCCTGCTTCCAACAACTCTTCCACCTGTCGTCGTGCCTCAGTATTCATCTCAGCGCTGAGATGCCTCCTTTTCTGAAAGACAGGTCGAACGGCTCGGGAGACATTCAATTTATGCTCGATGATTCCTCGGTCGATGCCTATCATATCCTTAGAGGTCCATGCAAACGCGTCCTTGTTCCTTTTTAGTAATCTGATTAAGCCCTCCTTCAGGTCTAGGGGAAGATCTTTGGCGACTTTTACTACCCCTTCGGGCGGATTGATCACTACTTCTTCGATTTCTTCCTCCTTGTCTTCTTTCTGAGCAGTTCCTATGGCGTACAGCGTTTCCCTGCCCCTCGGGTAGTCTTCTCTTCGTGTTTTAGAGGATTTGATCTCTACCCGAACTTCTTCCACATAGCATTTCCTAGCCATCTTACGATCTCCCAAAACTTCCCCTACTTTGTCTCCCACGGGGAACTTTACTTTTTGGTGAAGTGCCGAAGCAATAGCCATGAAGGAAGTGAGGGCAGGTCTCCCGAGGATGATGTTGTATGGGCTCTTCCCGTTGATGACCATGAATGGCGTGATCCGTGTTTTCCTCATGTCACCCTCCCCGAGGGAGAGTGGTAGATGTAATATTCCCATTGCCTCGACGCAATGTCCCGTGAAGCCGAATAGAGCTGTTTCTACTCTGTCCATAGGGTATGCTCCTATGTCCATCTGATCAAGGGCCCTCTTGTAAATGATGTTGACGGAACTTCCATTGTCAATGAAAACTCTTCCAACGTCATGATTGGCTACCTCTGCTCGAATAACTAGGGCGTCTTCATGGAAATCGTCACCTCCATGGAAGTCTTCGGGACCAAAACTGATGGTAGGGCCCGATCGTTTGCTTCCTACTTTGATTTCGAAATTTTCCAAACGGCGGGCTCCTGCCTTCCTCGCCCGATTGGAGTCTCCTCCCGTTGGTCCTCCTGATATGATATTGATCTGACGCGGCGCAGGTTTCTCTGGAGATCTCCGTCGTCCTGCCTCCCTGTTGTCTTGATTCCTTTGATTATCATTTCCTCCAAGCCTCGGGCCTCGTCTATCTTCCCTTTCTGGCGTCCTCCTCCGAGCTTCCCTTGGACGGTCTTGTCGCGTGTTAGGACGGTTTCCAATTCCAGGGTATCGGGGTTTGGACCCGAAGCCCCCTTCAACTCCTGCCAACTTAGCTCGAGCCTCAGGGTTGGTTGCAATTAACTTCTCTAGCTCTCGATTTAATTGAAAACATTCCTCCGTAGTATGTCCGTACTCGTGATGGTAGTTACAGTAAGTGTCGGATATTGGTCGCCTCGGGTTACCATCGATATAAGGTGGTCGGCGAAGAAAGTCGTTTTCCTCGCATATCTCCAGCGCTCGTATTTTGTTTACGCGCAATTTCGAGTAATCAACCCGTGGGAGTGGAGGCACCGGATAGGGGCGATCTTCCCTTCGGGGAAACACTCTTCGGTCCTGGTTTCTCGGTGGGCTTTTTCGGCGCTCTCGTGGGGGACTCTTGCGTTTTCTGTCCTCGGGTTCCCGAGCTTGTGATTCTTCTACTCGAACATATTTCTCAACCCGAGCTATCAGTTCTTCTACTGTGGTAGGATATTTCTTCACCAATGATCTGAACAGATCCCCGTCCCTTAAACCGTGGTGAAACGCCCCGATAAGCAACTCGGGCGCTATGTTGGGGACCTCCATCTTCACCTGATTAAAACGCCGAAGATAGTCTCTTAAGCTCTCCCGATCAGCTTGTTTTATGTTCAATAACTTTACTGCAGATGAGGGGCGTCTTCTGTTGCTTGAGAAGTACTTCAAAAAGTGGCTGGTTAGGTCATGGAAACTTCTTATTCCTCCTGGGGCAAAAGCGTAAACCATTGTTGGGCCCCTCCTGACAGAGTGGTCACGAAGAGTCGGCATTTGACGGGGTCGCTAAGTTGGTATAACGCCGCGTTTCCTTCGAAAGCGGCTAAATGGTCTTCAGGTGGCCCGGAACCGTCATATTTCCTCATTTCAAAAGATCGGAAGTGTTCAGGCAGTGGAGCCGCGAGCACCTCGGGAGAAAACGGCGAAGCCCGAGGGACGATTGGGACTTCGGGCGGGTTTGCGAGATTTTGAAGCTGGCGAATCTCCTCTCTCATTTTTTCCAAGTCGGCTGCATGTTGATCGGCGCGCTGTTGGTCAGTGCGTTGCTGGTCAGTGCGTGGCTGATCAGTGCGTTGCTGCTCGGCACGTCTTCTTCTCTCAGCTCGAGCTCTCCTCTGCATCGATGCCAGGGTGTGGTTACCATCGCTACGTTCTCCAGTGCCGGATTGAGCGTCTCGCTCTCCATTTGTCTCGTGTTGGCCTTCTTCACGCCTGGCGTTGCGTCCTCCATTCTGCCCGAATCCATTCCCTCTCTGGTTCCTTTCAGCCATCAAGACTCCCACGTCATTCCCGATTCTTCGCATTTCTTGCATGATGGTGGCGAACATCACGGCCGGATCTGCCGGGTTCTGCCCGTTACCGTCAGGTGGCGGCACATGATCATTCTCGACAACTACCATACTGAATTTCTATTAATGAGAAACCTAAACGTTCCCACAGACGGCGCCAAGTTGATACCGCCGAAAAATAGATCTACCACGTCGGACGGCTAACAGACTTATTCCCGCCTAGATTCCACCGCGCGCGTCACCTAATCACTCGAAAACAGAAAAAGGGTTGGGGGTCGTTTGCCCTCTTGCCTAGGTCAAGAGGGTAATTTCCATATTCCAGGTGTAAAGTAACATCGAAAGGGTGATATGTAGTGTGTGTTTTGTGAGTAATCAATTTGGCAGAGTAACAGTAGGATATGTAAGAAATCGATACCTGTTCTTGAGTACCTTAGCAGTATTTATAGGCTTTTGTCCTTGGGCAGTTTCCAGAGCGGTTGAGACCCACGTTCCGTAATTTCAGGGGTCGAGTTCCCTCGTCGTCCATGATGGCCCATCTTCTTGACAGGCGGGTTTTTGGACGGTTATCCCTCCCACGTTCGGTTAATGTGATTATGGGAAGTTACATTGGTTTGGGGTCTGCTTTTCCGAAGAAAGTATCCTTGCCCTCGGTCAACTCGCCCGAGGGACCGAGCCCGAGCTCTCTCTTTTTCTTGATGGGATCTGTTGGAGCGCCCTAGGGCCAGGAGTCCTCGGGATGTAGAACCGAGGGAGCTTCAATGTCCTACTTCCTATGGATTCGGCCTTATCCTATAGTCCCGAGGCGCGTATCCATGGTGAGATCATCTCCTAGCAGGGTAGTCGGGTCGGTTGAGATGGGTCGGGTATTTTGCCACGGGGTCGGTTAGCTCCGAGGGTAACAGTTACAAATAAGAAAAATAAAATAAACGGACATCTTTTCCAACTTCTTACGGACACGATGATCAAATCAGTCAAAACAAAACAATTCTTGAGAGTTTACAACAAAACCAAAGCTTATCTCTTGTTAAATATTGGTTGCAAAAACAAAAGTCACGTTAAGACTATTTTAAATCACATCTTTTCAACTTGTACTGGTAAGAAAAATCTTTACTTATTTTTTTTTATAAACATAACTACATACATTTGATTTTTTTTTTTTTTTTTGGAATGGTACATACATTTGATATTTGAACAAATGGATCGTTCTTTCCCTACTTTTGCACCTAAAATAATATTTTCTAATATTACTTATGTGCCTTAATGACATAGACAAAATCAAATAATCAAACAATGCATCTGTGCATCGGCAATACTGGACTAAGGCATCAAATAGCTAACTAGCGTTGCATATTACACGTAAGTTGTAATTGAATTGAAGGGAAAAGAAATGCAGATTACAGTTATAGAAGCAAGTGAGAAAAGAGAGACAACAAATTTACTCTGGTACAATTTTTTGTTTCATTACCGTTGCAAAAGAGTTGTATTGGTTTCCAGGGGATTAACAATGGTAATTTTTCCGAAATCAATGAATATCCAATATATATTTGCAGATTGTGTACTTTTTTTTTAATTGGCCCATTCGGTTATTTCAACTTCATCATCGTCGCCTTCTATCCTATCATTCCCTATCTCCGTCACGTCAGAACAAAGTAACACCATTCACAAAGGGCAATACCGTAATTCCGAACTAAACAGATATATAGTAAAGTAACTTTAAATTAATAACTCCGGGACCATTAATTTTTATAGAGATATTAATATATCGATAAATAATTAATATTTTATCAACTAAAAGAGACTTTTTCGATTCAGCTATCTCTTAGTTCATGCCAATGGATGACTGAATCAAATAAGAATACGAGTAAATATATATTCATATTACATACAATTATATCACGTACAACAATTTATCAAAAATAATATTGATCCTTTTATTTGCGGCAATGATCTTTATATATGTGACATGGTGGTCCTAGCAAAGCTCATGAATATTTTATAATTTTAATATTTTAGCAATCAACATACATATATAATCGTAATATTTATTAGTTATTATTTTAAAATTTTAATGAGACTTAGTATTTATAAAATGATTTTCCAAAATAATATTATATTATTATCTTATCGAATTTTATATTTTTTTCACAAAGGCCCAAGTTGGGATTACATGATTTATTATTTTAGTGAGTTTAGTAATTTGTATAGTATTAATTTGTAGAGGTTTTACTCTACCTGTAAATGGCGGGCGGCCACATATCGACCCTTTTCTTGATTCATAATAAAATAGAAAATCCATATACATATTATTACGCCTAAAGAAATAAATATAAACCCTTTCAAATCAGTCCAAACAAATCAATTCTTGACAGTTTTCAACAAAACCAAATCTTATTATCTTTTGTTCAATATTGGTTGAAAAACAAAAGTCACGTAGAGACTATTTTAAATCACATCTTTTCAACTTGACATCACTCGTACGATAAATACTTTTACTTTACTAACCTACATAATCATATGTAATCAAAGGGATCGTTCATTCCCTACTCTTCTTTTGCACCTAAAATAAATAATTTCTAATGTTATGGGCTCCAATTTCATATACAAACATAATCGAACACTGCGTCTGTGCAACGGACAATAAGTGGGCTTTAATACCCTTTTGGCATCACATTATCGGCCTACATTTTAGCTCTACGTCTATTTCTTAAAGTTTGCATTTTACAAGTATTTTGGATTGAAGGAAGAATGCAGACAACAAATAGAAGCACATGAAAACAAAAACGAAAGCAAAAAGCTAATAATTAATTTAGTGAAATTTTTTGCTTCATTACTGCTGTAGTACAGTTGTACTGATTTCCACTTCCAGGGTTAACTATGTTAATGTTCGAAATAAATTAATATCCAATTTAGACTTTCGATTGTATAAATTTACTTTAGTTGGGCCATTCGGTTCCTATCCACATATCCGTACATGTCAGAACAGAATAACACAATCCACGAGGGGCAATACCGTAATTCCGCCCTACAATAGATATACTTGTAAGTTGTAAGTAGCGTACGGCCACAAATCGGCCAATTTCTTGATTCCTCCCCCAAATCTTTGCCACGGAAAGCATAATGAAAAATAATAAATAAAGCCACATATTATATTACGCCTAAAAGAAAATATAGATAAAATAAACCCTTTTTTTCACTCCTTCCTCAGCAATCGAAACATTTCAATTTTCGCCGCTGGGTTGACAGGCGCCTACGATCACTGAGGCACATACATTTGTGTTCTTCCATCTCAATTCGCGTTTATGTGTGTATGTGATTCTTGCATGCATGAGACGCATATGGTTTTCTCCCCCTCTTTTTTCCGTTCGCCGATGAATGAAAAAAAAAATCCAATCTTGATTCTGTTTTGTAGGGCCAATCAATCTGCGATGGACATCAACCAAGATCTCTCCCTCCGCCCTGTCTCTGAGCTCGGTTTGGAGGATCAGAAACCGAGCAACGGCGGCGACATTGACGACGACGGTGGTGGCGATCAATCGTCCCCTGGGGTAGCCGCACAGAGTGGCAGCGGTGAGGTGAAGAGAAAGAGAGGCCGGCCGAGAAAAGACAGCTCGGCGGCGCCGGAATCTACCAGTCCGGCCAAGCGGGGACGTGGGAGGCCAAAGGGTTCGGGAAAGTGGCAGGGTTTCGGTAATTTCCTTTCAATCATTTGTAATAGTTAATTCTCAGTCTTTCTATGATATGTCTGTCAATCAAATAATATGTGCTTGTGATGCAAAATCTCTGTTTTTTGTTGTGTGGCTGAGCTGAATAAATAGTTTGAGGTTGGAACTTTGGTTAGCAATGCTCCATTATTGTGCTTAAGAACATATGTTCGACGAGTGTAATCTGGGTTCTGTTCGGTCCGTAGAATTCCCGCCAAAAAAGTACCCGAAAAAAGCAATGGTAGCGCGTCAAATAACCGTATATCGGGTTGTTCCGTTACACCTCTCTTTGTACACAAATAGAGCCTTAACTGCTCTACAAAACCATGTCAAGATCTTTCCTTTTCGATTCATTTACCCGATATCGTATTTTCAATTTGCAGCACACTCAGATGCAAGCAGCTTCACTCCTCGAGTCGTTACCATCCGAGCAGGAGAGGTAACTATCGTTCGTACGAAAACAAATCTATTGCAGTTTGCTGCATAGGATTTCTCTATATCACCTTCTCCACTCTTTCCTTTCCCTTTTCAGAACATAGTCGAGCGACTCACTTCGCTTGCCCGAAGACCCTCTGAAACCGTCTGCATGCTCTCATCTTCAGGCGCATTATCCGCCGTAGAATTATTCAAATCTTGTTCTTCAGATGTCCAGAGATACGAGGCACACAACAAACTATCTACCCTTCATCTAAAGAGAGGCACACTTTTCCTCAACTTAAACTTTGTCTTAATAACCCTCGCAGGGCCTTTTCGAGGTCGTATCCTTACAAGGGTCGGTCTCAAACGACGAGGCAAAGCAATGCAGACTAAACGTCCAACTCACGAAAACAGATGGCTCCTTCTTCGGCGGGCGAGTCGCTGGTTCTTTGGTAGCTGCTGTGCCAAGTCAAGTAAGCCTCTGAATTTTAGTCCTTTTTTCTTCTTCAAGAATTCCCAGTTTGAATTGTTTTGAGATTATATTACAGCTTATCGTCGCTACGTATAAGCAAAAGACAAAGCCATCCGCTGCCGAAGTGTCGAAGGCTAAGAACGGCGAGTCGCCAGCTGCTAATGCTGCTGATGGTTATGAAGGAGAATTGCGTGAGAATGATGCGAACGGTGCCGACAATGTCTATCGAGTTTCGCCGTTGGGGGCCGACGATGCTGCCCCCTCTTATCGGCCTGAACTGAACAATAATGATCTTTCTAGTGCTTTTGATTGGGATGATGGCTAGCAGCTGTGGAAGAAGAAAAGCTTGTTTTTTTGTTGTTTGGGATTCTTTCTTTCTTCTTACAGATGATACTCTCTAGCTTCTCTTGTTTTTGAATTTACAGAGTAATAATGTGTTCCCAACAGATCAGCGTTGTTTTGTTCCTTTTCTTTCCCCATCTTTTGCATGCCCTTTTTGTTCCATTTCCTAGGACGAGTGAGTTGATACATACGTGACGTGCTATGCTATCATGTTACATGCCTCAAACAATATGCTGCTGTATTTTAGGAGCTAGCTGTGTGATGACGTGGTATATTTATTTCCTGTATAAGATAGTATTTTATTTTACAAAATAAATGAACTGATTTGCAAGTGTATGCTATATTATTACACCTGCCGTGGAATGTGTTGAAGGACAAAAAAGCTTGGCGTAACATTAATAACACGTGGTTGCACTTCATCGCACGCACAATTTCTAGGAGCACCTAAAAAAACAAAAATAATTTGCGTACGGATTTTAGCCTTTCCTTCCTTCGAAGCCACCGTAGCACCGCCGCTTTACGCCGTGGGACTGCCGCCGGCATCCACCTTCTTTGAACAGAGAAAGAAGTTCCTCGAGCCCAACTCCACTAGCTTCTCTTTCCTATCCAAACCTATTTATATAGCAACGGTGTAATGAGCAAATCGTCAAAGCAATTATTTCAGTTTTCAAATTCGATTTAGATTAAAAAAGAAAAAGAAAAAAGCTTACTTTCGAGACAAAACTGGGAGAAATGGAGGTCAAACTGGGTAGGATCCTTTGAGTCTAGCGCAGGCCGCCGACACTCTTTAACGTACTGCTTCACCGCCGCCGCAATTAAATCCTCCACCGTCGATTCCATGGGCATAACCACGTTCACCGCACGGATACTCCCCGACACGTTAACCTTCATCAGAATTTTAGTCAGCTTCTTCGCCGGCGGCGGCAGCGATGCAGCTGCCTCAATCAGCGGCGAGCTTCCGCCCATCCATATCAAGTCGGGCACCGTCCTCGGCCTGGAAAGCATCATCTCCGCCGCCCTAGATGCTCCTCCACATCCGCCGTGAAAAGATAGAGATTTCTCGGCCAGCCTACCTTTTCTGTTCTTCTGCTTGCAGCGTTCAATAGAAGCACAACTCTTCGGCGACGGCATGTAATAATTCAACTATGTACGTACGAAATGCATATATTATTTACGAAATGCTTGCTGTTATAAACATCTTGTCATATATACACACGCACAGAACATATGAGTGACTGGTGAAGAACGTTTCTCGATATTTCACGAATGTGTCTCTATCAATTATTAGACAGCCATTTGGACTTTTTATCCTTTTGTATGTTCATATATATGATAAAATTATGAAGTAACACATGTGATGCAATGTAGGGTTTGTTTCTTGATTAGTGAAGTCTCATCACCGTTGCAGAATAAGTAACCCAAAAGAAATGTAAAACGTGGGAAATCAGTTAACGTCTCCAACGTAAAATGGTACATATGTTGATTAGACTTATTAAAACTATTTTAAAAAAGAACTAAAACAATGTTGAGATGGCCGAGTTGGTCTAAGGCGCCAGATTAAGGTTCTGGTCCGAAAGGGCGTGGGTTCAAATCCCACTCTCAACATAATCTTTTTTTTCTTTCTTTTCAAAAAAGACCTTTTTACCTATTTGTCAATTTTCAATATTTTAACCTACGTCACGGCACGGCACGGCACCAACCCAGCCAGCAATATAGATATTTACTGCACGTCATCATAAAACAAAATTTAATATTATATTTAGGTGCTTTATATGATTTCTGAAGATGCTTGTTTATTTACATGTGAATTATAAAATAAATCGGTGGGGCTCATAACAATCTTCAACTACCAAAGGTTCAACACCCACCACCCATTTCACCAACCACACAAACAACACTTTGCCATGCCCTCCTCTGTTTGAAGCTATTTGCTTACCAACACCAAACTTTTCAATTAATAAATCAATAAAAACATGATATATGACATCCATTAACCATCATCATTTCCTTTATACTCGAATATTAAAAAGAAAAACATACAAAACATAATACATACACAAGCAATGGAATGAATGTACATTGTTTGTACACCAACCAAAAGAAAACATGAGATTTCTTCCACCAAAACGTCAAACTTTCCATGCCGTCCGTAGTAGGTGGTCAACAAATCAACACGTTTGACTTGACGGACTCTACTGTAATTTCCACCGATTTCAGGGGGCAATTACAAATAACCTTCAGAATTGAATAAAATAAAATGAAAGAAAAAAGAGAAATTCATCGGCTGCTGCTACTCTCCGCCCTTATTCGTCGCCGACGGCGTATTCCACGGCGTCATGTCCATCGGATAACTGCCTAACACCCTCAAGAAGCTCGTGAACTCCTGGACTTCGGCCAGCGCATTCTGAGCCCTCTCCTCCGCCATGGAAGCTTCGAAGTCGATGTAGAACATGTACTCGAAATGCTTCGCCGTTCCGACGTTGGCGTCGTCGACCAGTCTGATCGGACGGTTGCGGTGCGGCCTCGACTCGATCTTCGTCAGGCTTATGTTTCTGAAAGCGAACGCCGACAGGACTTTGAAGAGGACGCTCGTGCCTTCCTCGTGCGCGAAGACGATGCTCGTCTTGAACGGCCTGTCCGTGCGCGGAATGATGGGCTCACGCGCCAGCATCACGAAGCGCGTGACGTTGCCGGAGTCGTCTTGGATTCCGTCGGCGATGATGTTCAGTCCGTAGAGCTCCGCGGCTCGGGAGGATGCGATTGCCGCCGTGTCTCGCAGGCTGTTCGTCGCGATGTACTCCGCGGCGCCGGCGGTGTCGTCGACGGCCTCGCGGGTGACGCCGGGGTTCAGCTTGGTGAGCGTGTGCTCGCACTGAGAGAGCGCCTGAGGGTGGCTGATTACGCGGTTGAGGTACTCGATTCTGACGCCGGGCAGCGCCAGGAGGCAGTGGTGGACGGGGAGCTGAACCTCGCCGACGATGTGCAGGCGGTGGCGGAGGAGGAGGTCGTAGTTGCGGTGGATCGAGCCTCCGAGGGAGTTCTCCACGGGGAGAACCGCCCTGTCGGCGATCCAAAGCTCCACCGCCTGAAAGGCCACCTCGAACTGGTCGCAGGGAATGGCCTCGCAGTTGGGATAGGCTTTGCCTGCGGCGGCCTCGCTGTACGCGCCGGGGACGCCTTGGTAGGCCACGCGCAGCTTAGATCCGTGCATTGGGGCAGGGGACAGATCCGTAATCGTCAGCGCCTTCGGCGGCGATTGGACGACGGGGACGATGTCGAGGGAAGGGTGGGCGTTGGCCGCCGCCGACGGCGCCGCCGCGTGGCCGTTTACGCCCTTTATATCATCCTCTGGATTTTGCTGCTGCTGCTGCTGGACTTTGCTGGCGAGTATGGCGCACGCGCTCTGCCAATCGTGGCGGGCCCGTCCGGCCTGGCCGACGCACTTGACGACGGGTCGGCTCGGGTTCCTCCGGCGGCCCGAACCCGGAAGGTTTCGGGCGGGTAGGAGCTGGTTTAGGTTGGACTTGTGAGGCGCTAGCGATTGCATTTTCTTGTGCCCTCCTTTTTCTTTTTTGTTGAGGATATTTATTGATTGTCTTTTGCTTGCGTGCTATTTGTGAACGCAAAGCTAAGAGATGAAATGGAGGCGATAAAGGGGTTTTATAGTTAGGTTTGGTGTTAGTAGTAGTAGTGGTAGTTGGCTTGGGCTTCCATTTCCATCTAAATAAAATGGGAAATTACTCATTTTTTAGGGGAAAATTTCCAATAAATCGTTGCGAAGAGTCGTTCTAGAATATGAACGGCGTGGTTGACTATTAAGTATTAACTACCCAGGGACAACGTCATCTAAGAATTTGTTCCTATCGTAGCTAAAGTGGCTATGTTGAGACTACTCAGAGATCAGATATTAACGTCCCAATTTGAAACTCAAAATGATAATTAAGGTGAATTCGAATTTGAGAACTGCAGTTTTAACTATCTCAAACCTAATAAACTGTGGCTCATTTTACCCCTTATAGCTTCGACACTTGCATCATGTTGTCTCAGTGCCTACCGTGTGTTTGAAAATTAAGTACTCGTTGTCTAGTCAATTGTGATACACCACCAAGGAATATTTCAACGGTCAAAAAAAAATTTCGTAGGAAATAAAAGAGGAAGTTTCATTAAAAAAAATTCGTAGGAAATAAAAAAGTCAGTTTCATTTCGATAGCTAGCCATGCCATGTGCCCCCTCATCTCAAATATATATAAACATAAATACGACTCAATTAAGAGAGCTTAAAAAATCCTGCATTTACAGAAAACCAAAAAAAAATAGCTCGTCTCGCAAATTTTTCCCCAAGCATCATCCATACCTGGGTAGTAAATAGGTGATATCATCATCCGCCCAATGAATTTAAGTTAAAGTTATGTCTCTCAAAGCCCGACCCACTTGACCCATCTGAACAGTTTGCCAACTCTAAACGGTAAACCGTAGTCTTTGGACACGGCGGGTTCTCTTCTTGCAGCCTCAGTTTCAGACCATACATAAACCCCTCGTTCCTGCTTGCTCCCGGGAACCGTGTTGTCGAGTATAATCGCCACCACAAACGCCACGACCATGTGAAGCGAGAACAGCGCATTTAGGAAATAATTTAGCTGACCAACGTTGTTGTGATGATGACGTTAGGACAACAATCTTAGGTTGCAAGAGATGAGAACAAAACACCAATAAATACATTCATACCTCTTTAGATTCGGTGTGAATAGGACCATGAGAAGCAACGATGTAGGGTTGGAAGTAACTCGGGACTGAAGAGTTAGTCTTCGACGAAGTTCCGTACTGCTGAAAGTAAGAAGGAACAGACAAGGCAGAGAACAAAGACAATCCTACGATGATAATGTTCCTCGAACTCCCAGCTTCACTGTAACGTAAATTCGACAGTCCTAAGGCTGTAAGCATGGCCCACATGAAGCATAGAAGTGCCGCCACGATGACCTGAGGTATCGATGCAATAAAGCCCCCAACTTTACCTGTTACAGTAAACGCATGATCACTACTTTATTCAGACATGATATATACGATGTGAATGGCTATGGATGTAGTAAGAATTAACCTATGAGAGAAAGGACGATCAGAACGCAGGCGCCGAGTTCAACTGCTCTACGGCTTCCCATTTTAGTGACGGCAATCGTGTGGACGTTCTCGGTCAAAGTGGTTGACCCAGTTCCCGTGCCCCATACAGCGGCTAAGATGCTAGAAAGTCCCTCGAGACCGATCCCTCGGCTTACAACGCCAGGTGTCGGCGGTCTCGACGCAACTAGTAATGACGATGCGTGGTAAGAACCAACCTAGAGAGACAGCAGATACAAGTAATAACGTAACTGAAGGTCATCGAACAGTATGTCTGAGTTCTTAAAAGAAATGGAAAGGGATTGAAAAACCCACCGAATCTACTGACGAGATTACAGATACGACGCACATTACGAGGGCAACTTTCCAGTGAAAGACGGGTATGCCCCATTGCAATGGATAGGGAAATCTAAACCACGGGGAAGATCTCAACGCGTGGGAAGTGTCGACTCTGCAACTTTGCATCCTCGTAATGTGTCTTCTGCAATGTTCGGAGAGCTTAGAGGATGGTAAGTTGGGATTACAACCTTTATAGCTGTAAGCTCCTGCTTCTGTTAGAAGAAAGGCTGTGGCCCATGTAATAACAAGACCAAGTGGAACCTATATGTTTCTCAGGAAAGGAAACTTGAATCAATCACAAATGGCCGGGTAAAAGAATATATATATAAAGAAAGTGGGAAAAAAGAAAAGAAATTACCGCATAGATCAGAAACAAGCGATGGCCCACAATTGATATTTTGCGAAGGTACTGAGAAGCAGAAGAAGTTCAAACACGATGATTTATGTATCATATACCATGATTAAGTATCGCTAACAATTAACAAAATGTTGCAAGGAAACTATCGATTTTTACAACTACAAATAACCAGATTAAGATTGCAAAACTTACGAGGGAAAATATAACAACTAACAATATCTGCAGAGCGCCGATTTCAATACAAGCACCGACTCTTGGGAAGCCATAGCTGTAGAAAGACAGTCCGACAGCAGCAACAGTAGGAGCCACAACTACCGGGTTTATTATCCTTAAAAACAGAATCATTACCATATACATAAATGTCAAAATAAGTTCAATTTATTAGTGATTAAAGAAAAAAGATTTTTCTTTCTTTTTTTCATCCATGTCGATTTCAAGAAAGGGGAGAAGTTTTAGTCATGGTTTGTTGGATAGGAACAGATGCTTTCTCAGCAAGTGGTTGTGGAAAGAATAGACAAGTTACCTCAATATTACAGACATCAAACCACTGTATCCCAGGAGGGTTTGAAACGCCGCACCGATAATTATAGCCCCCTGCAACTCTTTCATTGCATGCTTGAAGTTCTGTCATAAAAAAAACGTCATGTAAGAGAAAGTACTGTTGAGAAACTTGGAAAATATAAAGAAAAACTCGACGAAACCATGTGACGATGCCTGAACACTTACATCTTTGTGTAGCCCCAAAAATTCAGGAGAGTTGATAATTGCAAGAGCAGGCGCCAGGTAAACAAAGGAAGGACCTTGTATTAAGGGCAATCTAGACCCCAACGAAGTGTGTAGCAGAGTAGTTACGCCGGAGATAAATAGCACAGTGCAAACCACTTTGCCCGTTTCTTCCTAGAATTTGATATCATCTTATATATAGCTTAATGATTCACATTAAATAGTTTGCAGCACAAACGATGCTTCGGTGAAATAAAGTAGAGATGGGATTACGAGTGCTCACTTGGGTTCCACCCATCGCCGGAACTATGACGAGCGGGATTAGTACTAACGATCCCAATATCGAAAGGTAGTGTTGGATTCCATAGAGACCGATCGGAACTGAGATCATAAGGTGTAATGATTGATGAAAAATCAAATCGGTCCAAAGCTTTCGAACAAGAATCAGAAAACGAAAAAATAAATAACAAGATTGTAACTTCAAGCTTCCATTTGCGATCGACATTAAAAAACTTCTACAACTAGATCATGCGGAAAAGTTACACATTAAATGAACAACCTTGTTATTTACGCTGTGTAAGGAAAAGACGGAGTTTTTATAATATCAGCAAAATTAAGACAGCCAACGCCTCCAAATAGGAAATCCACGATCATAAAATGAAATGGAACGTAATATTGTTACCGAGTCCTGGAGAATCTCTGAGCTCGTAGTTCATATGTGCATGCCTCGTCATCAAATCATCATCTGCATCGATGGCACCTAAACCATTTTCCACAATCCTCGCTCCTCTCCCACTCTCCTCGCCGCTATTGCTATCCATCGCATTGTTGTTACTATTATTACCATTCCTTCCAACATCGGAATCTCTTCTCTTTCTCACCTGCTCCCTTTCCTTGCCACCGCTAACATGATTATTATCCCTCACCACCTCGCCGTTCGCTGACGGCGCCGGCCGACAAGCTTCAATGTCCAAATTAGCAGTATTAGCAGCGTTATCGGGCCTTTTAGGCTTGGGAGGAGCTTGCGTTTGAGCCCTGGGCTGCGATTGAGATGGAGGCGGGGGTAAATTGGTAATTAATCCCGAGTCGGATGAAGCAGTAGTCTCGCCGGAAAACTTGGGACGGAATCCGGTGCGCTTGGCCCAAGAGGATGGCGGCATTGCGGCGGACTCCGGCGCCGGAGGCCATGGACCGGGTCGGGGCTTGTGATTCGGGTCGGAGCTGGACATTATCAGCTAATAAATCGTTAGCAAAAAGAAAGATGCTGTGCTATTAATCAGGCTAGAATGTGGATAAGGTTTGAGCAGAATCGAAACGAAACATGATTAGATCTGAGGAGTGCTAGGGTTTTAGAACAGATTGAAGAAAGATCTGAAGGTTTAGCCTCTCTCTCTCTCTCTCTCTCTCTCTCTCTCTCTCTCTCTCTCTCTCTCTCTCTCTCGAGTTGTGTGTGTGTTTGTGTGTGTCCGAGTGAGAAAGTACAGAATGGAGACAACTAAGAAGGGGATGGACAGTGTGTGTGTGTGAATTCGATGGTTGTACGAATGTACCGTCTCTGTGCGTGTAATCTTGTAATAATATCACGTAATTATTATATTTATTTCTAATTTCTTTAGAAATTATTTATTATTTCGTTTATCCACTTTGCAGAGTAAATGTTAACATTTGTTGTACATGCATTAATAAGTTTCATGACAATATAAATCTCTAGGATCATACAACTTCCATTGAATGCTCTAAATGCATTCATTAACCAACGGGCAGCAATAGCAAGACTCTGCCTTTCTTAACTTTTCTAGTCTTAAAAACAAAATATTAATGTAATAAAAGCCGTTTATACCTTATAAATATCCCGTGTAGCTAGTGGCCACTTGACACGTGTAATAATTAACAAATCCATGATGGGGTCTCATTTTGTTTAATTATGAACACCACAGACCACATACATATATGTATATGGAATTATAAAAATATAAAATATCAAATATTGGTGCTAGCTGTATATGGACATGCAAAAGGCCAGGGGTCCCTCGAAGAAAGCAACGGTCTTTTTAGATTTCTTTATAAATAGATGCCCATCAAAATAATTACATACTATTTTCTACATGTCTTCAAGTACAAAGATAGCCGTTGATGATGGAAAATGATGTTATGTTCGCGTGCGTCTGTCATTTCTCGTCGATAAAGATAAAATAGGAAGGTATATATCATTTGGGAATATAGTCAAAGAAGCATGTAATACATATAAATGCACATATATTATTTATAGTTTTTATAATGTCTATAATGATATATGAAAAAAGTATTGGGAAGTTTTGTTGGGTAAGTTGACACCTAGATTTGATGTTACACCTAGGACACCGCACATGGATAGACACTGATCCAAGGATGTGCTTGTTATATTTTTTGAGATGTTAATGTCTTCACCTTAAATTCGACTACGATTTTTCTCGTTTGCTTTTTTTTTTTTATATATATATAGTTGGAGTAATATATAATTCCAATAATTTCCTCATTGATACTTGATGGCCCAATATTTAATACGGGCCTCAAATAAACCTAAACTAAGAAAGCCCGATGTTTCGAGTAGCAATATCGTAAGAAAGGTTGTGAGACCCAAACTATATTTAATACGAATGGTAAATGGTAATTGTGTGATATAACTTGATCTTCAATTTGATAATATTGTAAACGCAAACGTATGGTACTCGTCTTATGTTATTTGAGTAGGTGAAACAATTAATAATTGCCCTCGTAATGAAGCAATGACATGGGAATGGGATTCCGTACTAAATACAATATTGGATTAAGATACTACGATATATTTTAAATAGCTGATAAAATTGAACAAAATGCATCCGCAGAAATAGATATCACAATAATTGTAGAACAACATATATGGCAGGATTGAGCAATAATGTCCCAACATTATAGATTTATAGTTCAGGTAGTAATGTCAAAATGACAATTATAATCATTCATTTATTCATAAATTTGAAATTGTCTGTCAAAGGGATAGAGTCATTTTCTTGAAATAAAAAAAAAAAACCAACTTTACGTACAAGTCTCTCTCTCTCTATATATATATATATCATATACACTATATACATAATCAATTATTCCATTTACAGCAAAAAGATCATTTAATCATTTAATCAATCACTTCTCTTTTTCAAATTCTCGAAGGAACAAAAGCTGCTCACAAAGAAAACCACACACAAAAGATGAGAGATTTCGTTTCTTGTTTTAGCGAATACGCCGTCCAAATCTCAGACAACGCCTCATGTTCGAGCCAATCAACCACTTCGTGCGTTCCGCCGGCGACGACGACCACCACCTCGGCGGCCGCCGCCGCCGCCCCTTCAGTTCAAATCGCCGCCACATCTCTGTACAAATCAATCCTCTCCGATCGCAGACAGCTCTTAATCTCAGTCACGTGGTCAAAATCCACGTCATCGTCATCATCTCATACACTAACCATAGCCTTCAACGACGAACCAACCCCGTCTTTCAGGCTCGCAACTAACGCATCTTCGCGCCTCTTTAAGAAGCTCAAGGGCGCAAAATCCTTCAACCTCCATAGCTCAAAGGTCGAAGTTTTCTGGGATCTTTCCTCCGCCCAGTACGGCCAAGGGCCCGAGCCCATCGACGGCGACTACCACCTCGCCGTCTCTGTCGATTCCGAACCCGTTTTGACCCTCGGAGACCCGACCCAAGAACCGCCGGAGAACAGCAATCTGGATCCGAAATTCGCTCTAGTTTCGCGGCAAGAACACTTTTTGGGAAGCGCCCAGTATTCGACTAGGGCTCGATTTCGAGGCGAAGGGGAAGAGCACCAAATCTCTATAGGCTGCAACGGTGGATCGGCGATGACTGTGTCCATTGATGAGAAGGTGGTGATTTTCGTGAAGAGGCTTCAGTGGAATTTTAGGGGGAACCAGACTATTTTCTTGGATGGTTTGCTCGTGGATATGATGTGGGATTTGCATGATTGGTTTGCTTTTGGTAAGAATAGTGGTGATGGCTTGGGATCTTATGGAGTGTTCATGTTTAAGACGAGGAGTGGATTAGATAGCAGATTGTGGCTCGATGAAGAAGATAAGAAGGATGGAGATTGTCTTGGTGGTTCTGAAGTTGAGTTTTCATTGATGATCTACGCTTGTAAGAATTCCTGATGTTGTAACAATTGATGAACTTATTGCTTTTTTGGCGTTCATTACAACACTATTTGAATGGGCAAGCAAATAGACATGTCCATTAAGTGGAGAATATTCACAAAATTCCAATATTTTTTTCTAGTAACCGTATATTAGTAGATGATCTGATCTTCACCAAGATATAGAACTCTTCACCCATTTCACAAACCAATAAAATAAAAATTGTGGATTCACTTTTTTCTTTGAATGGTCCAACGAAATAATAAAGTCCCAACTACAAGTGCAGGTGAAATAATAGCATCACATGGAATAGATGAGATGACGAACCATGTTGTAGTTGTACCACAGAAATATGAATGAATGAATGAAATGCATAACTCAAATTCTAAATTTAATTTCATGAATTTTGATGGATTTCACAACAAGGGCTTTCGGACAAATTTCTATTTCATGGGACCCTATTGTCAAACTTTCGATCCTGGCTTTCGTTCTTTTATGTCTTTGGCTATCTCTGTGCAAGTGGTATGGGTCTCACTCACCCTCACTTGTCAGTTGTCACACATTTATATTCATATCAAGAAGCATAAATTAAATTGATACTATATAGATACATATATACCTAAAGATTTCAGGGCTGATAATTGGGCCTATTTTTACCCAATGGGCCATAACTCGAATTTATTCACTTGAACAGCAATCAACAGTACAAGTGAGGCACACAACACAAACAAAACACACACAAACATCATCAGCAGCAAATTATCACTTGAGAAAACAAATCGTGCAAATGCCGCTCACTCGTCAGTCTTCTTTCTTCTCAACTTCTTGCAGTTTTTCAGCAGATTTCACCGTAATCGCCGGAAAATCGAGGAGAACAGCCTTTTCGATCGCATTTGCCAGAATCCCAGAAAGCTCGACGTGTTTGGGATGGCCGACGAATTCTTTGTAATATTCTTTGCTTTTGAATGTCATCAAAAAGGCATGAGTGAACCCTTGCCTCAACATTTCATGGCTTTCCACGTCATGCCCCCTTCATAAAAAAGAAAAAAAAAAAACACAACTTCAGTAGATAGATAATCATCGTACTTTTAAGCATATATATTATAAAACGGCACAAAGATGTATCTATCCTCTTTATTACCAAACAAAGGACTTGACGGCGTCAATTTCGGACACGAGCTTCTCCATTGTCTTCAAGACTTCGTCGACATTGACGCCGTCTTCTTCTTTGAACTTCACAAGCACCAAGTGTTTGAACTCTGAAATAGATGAAGCTGCCATTTAGCACCACCATGGAAAAGAAAATAGGGTTTGGCTTCGAGCCATCTTTATATAGACGAATTAATAATTGGGGTTTTGTTCTTTTTTTTTTTTAATTATTATTAATGGTCACACACATTTTCCTATGCGTACCGTAAAACTGGTCCACCCTTTACAGGACAGGACATATTATTCTTTGAAATGGTGCAAATAGGAGGGGTCCTTATATTATTTTTCTGCTGTTGAAATTATGGCTCAGTCATACCTATTTTTACGCCATGACTTTAATACTTTTGACTGCCGTAATAAAATGCGTACACGTTGTCAGCAGTTTTCATTTCGCTATTCAGCCAAGTCAGTAGTCAATACATGCACACACATACACACATATATATGTATATTGATCGCCGACAGTAAATAGAAGCCCCTACGTGCACATGAAGGTGAAAGCGTGAAGAAATGTATGTATGTCCGAAAGTACTCTGCAAATAGAGATGATGAGAACCATATTTGCGAAGAAATAGTAAGAAGAGCCAAACAAAGCGTGTAAATGCAAGCCTTTCTTTTCTTTTTCTTCAATCAGTGTTGTAACGTCACATGTTAAATGGGCACCACCACACACACACACACACGATTAAAGGTGATTCGTATTATTGAGAAAGATATTGTTACAAGGATTTGCTAGATTTTTCTTCAACGTGTTGAAAAGGATGGATGGCTTTTTATCATTATTGAAGAACAGTTTAACTTTTGAGAATGATGGGCTTTATCAGTCCCAGCCCAAATATGTCAAGACTATCCCTTTAAGACACTCCAAATTTAATTTCGTTTTTTGATATATTCGACATCCAATTTCAAATTTTGTTTTACCACTCTTTGCAAGTTAGATGCTTCGTGAAATTAAGTTTGCTCCGAAATCTGTAACACTATTTGCAAAGTTCAGAAAATAAAACGATCCATTTAAAAGTGTGACTATGATATTAGTATAGGCACTAAATTTGTCGTTTAACTCACATTTCTTTGTTGTGCATATGGACTAGCTATACGTTTAGAAATACATCCCTATTCTAAAGGCCCAAATAAAAGAATTTTAGGTAATCAATAATAATAAATAACAATAAAAAAGTATCCAAACAATACAAATCCAAATATTTATTATATATTATTGATCACATAACAATGGAATATCCAGACGATACAAATCCAAATAACATATATAGTTAATATAAATATCAATCAAATATATCTTGAATCCTTCAATAATATCATCAAATAACATTTTTAGAAATTCCGTACTTCGTCAACCCATCAGCATCAGTTGAATACATGTTGTACAATTCCTGGAAAATGAGTCTTATAAAAGTATTCGTCCCAGTCGATGACTTTCGGGTCGAAATAGAACAGATCTTTCTCCACTTCATCGCTTTGTTTCGCAGCATTTCTTAACTTTTCCGTGTTCATATCATCGAAACTGCATAGGAGAGGAAGAAGAAGAGTAAACTGTAACTAATTATTTATGTTGCTGTAATAAATAACTCGGACTTAGATTTGAAAAAATTATTACCATCCCTTGAAGAACAAGTAAGGCCCGTAAAGCACTATCAAGCGCATCACCATCGTTATCTTTCGATAAAAATCGAGATACACCCCTCGAAAGTACTGGCAAGAAAGGGTGTTCAATACTTGCAAACCCTAGTTAGAAAAGAAAATACACAATCAAAAGGATCCCATTGTTTCCTTAGAAAGAATAAGAAGAAAAAATGGATTGTTTGAATTGCTTCAATGAAGCACAAAACAAACCTTTAATGGGAGTAGGCAGTGAATGGCAAAGTATGCTTGAAAGCTCTCCATTGTAGGCAGAATCTTGACCTTCCCAACTTTGACTGCTTTCCCTTGCTTGTTTATCCAAGGGTTGTTCATGAAGTACCTCATACCGAAATCTTGAATTTGCGATATATTTACTGGGTTCGATACAGATGATCCAATGTGGTATATGGTTAATTCCTCGTTCTGATTTGCGTGGGCCACCATTGATACTATCATTGCGTTCACCACCATATCTGCTGGGATCTGTACATAACATATTCGACTGTTTTAGAAGATGATTGATTAGTCGGTTCGTCAATGGAAGAAAATGCGGGTCTCGGGTCGGCCCGACCCGACTCTAATGATGATTATTTGGCCCACCAGGTCAACTACGGTGGATGGGTTGCCGAGGAAACATGGAAGCCTTCCTTTGCCATATCCAACGGCCAAGCTATCGATCGTTCTGTGAATTTCAAGATCGAGTTTTTAGTACATATTTCGATGAAAATGATGGTTGTAAGAATTCAGTTAATTAACTGATTTATTTACCTGACGCCTTCGGCCCAACCTGGGAAGGGCTCGTTGAAAGTGCTGGTAATAATCGTAGGACGAATTACTACAAGTGGCACGCTTTCTTTTAGTTCACCCAACAACATTTCTCCCATGGCTTTCGTGAAAACGTACGTGTTGGGCCATCCGTATTTTCTTGCCCTGTGATATATTGTCGAAATTTAATTATATTATTAAGAGATCCATGCTGATATAGGTGTCACAATTAGCTCTTACGTCATTACATAAATATCGGTAACCTAATCGAACTAGAAAATCACGAAATGATGTCACCTTCCCTCATTTGTCCATGCAAATCTACGTACACGCGTTATTATATATAAGGTTTTGGTGAACTTGTATATATAGGGAAAGGGTGGTTAAGCTAACATTATGCAGCGTATTATTCTAAAATATGAATCTGCTATAGAAGCTGACCTTTGAATTCCCAACTCCTTCATTGTTGACTTTATAGCATCTTCTGAATAGTTTTCAGCCTTCATATGCTTCAGTGTGTCCTCGATGAGCTTCTTCTCAGACTCTATATCGAGGCCACGTGTCCCATTTAACGTTTCGCCCATTGCGTATGGAGTTTCTAAGATCAAACCCTCCTTTTCTCCGGCCACGTAAGCTACATGCGTGTAATAATATTTAAATTAACATATCATATGTTTTTTCATAAGAAAAATAGATGTACAAGAAAGGCGTGTTTATGGCATGTATTGGAGTACTCTTAATAACAACCTTTCATTTAGTCGGATGCAAGTAATTTCAAGGAAAGCGAGATTTATATCACTTAGCAATAATTAATTGTTTGTGGGCGATGCACATGGGTAAACACTAATATTGGCAAAAGTAATTTCATTCTTGTATTCGTTTATCCCTAATTAAGGTAGTTGACGGTTGCAACAAGCACACCAAATTGATCCTCCAATCTTAGAAAAAGAAATAAGAAAAAAATATTTATCTGACGAGTGAATGAAGTCCATGTGCAATGGGATCCTTTTGCCTGGCTCGATCTAGTTATTACCATATACTGTAATAATATCATGCTTTGGTAAGAAAATATCCCAACAGATTTGAATTTTTTTCGACAAAAGACAAAATCGTTTCTTACCATGAACAGGGAAAAAAGGTAAACTTGTAATATTCTTTGTGGACCATGTATATATAGCCTTCTAAGTTTTCACATAAATAGCGTAAAACCATAGCAGGCGAAGTTCAAGAACTCTAGTGATTTATCCTAATATAGGTTTTTGTTTGAAAGAAGAAAAAAAACGCCAATAAAGTTATATTATCAAGGTAAAGAAGGACCACAGTTACCTGTAGAGACATGGACAAGCACCTTCAGTTTGGCACATTTCTTGGCAAAATTCAATACATGCTTAGCTCCCATGGTATTAATTCCAAGCGATACATCGTACCTTCATGTTCGTTAAAGACTATGATATGATTTATGTAATAATATAACATGTGTAAATAAGTAACAAACTATAAATTGGCCAAACCTTTCATCGAACTTGGTCGTTGCTGCTAAGTTTATCACAACATCGACTTCATTCCACATTTCTTCCAACAATCCTAAATCATTCACACCCAAATTATCGTACGCAATATCGCCCGACACAACGGTAACTTTCTCCGAGATAAATGAACTAAAATTATCCCCACATTTATCTTTGAGAACCCTAAACACGTCTTTGGTTATGACCTGCAATTAATTTGAAATAAAAATGTAAAGCTTTTACTGCTGCTAAAATGATATTAGGTCTACTAGTGCAAAATTTATAGTACTATTACTTGAACTATATACCTCATTATCAAAACGTTGCATGGCTGATTTTGTGTCCGAAGCCCTAAGGAGAAGGTAGAGTTTCTTCACATTCGGTTGTATCCTAAGTATCTTCTCAACATAAACTGAAAATTAAGCAGAAAACATGATCGATCAAAGTGTATAAGCATGTAAATATATGTCTGAAATATAGCCGTTAACAATCGGAAATTGATATAATTATTATTTACTCTTTGCGAGAAAACCAGTGGCCCCAGTAACAAGAATTGCTCTTCTCTCCAAGAACTTGACGGTGCTGCCCAACTCCATATCTCAAGATATAAATTTTTCTTTCTTTTTTTTCTGTTATGCAACGTGAAAATATATAGAGAGAATAATATGGTGATGAATAATGAAGAGTATAGTACTTATATAGCTGGGTTGTGTTTTGCTCCCTATATATAGTCTTAAGTTTGGGGTAATTTTATATTTGAGTGCACGCAAGTCATACCTCATACATACATATGCGTAACAAAACCTTTCTGCTGTAGATCATTATACGTATTGAGATACAAAGTGTCCACAAATTAGTATTACCACAATAGCTGAGAAATAAATATAAAAAAATTACGCTAGTAGGTTTATTAGTAGTACCTAAAATATCGGTGTTATGGGCACGCTTATGAACGCTACCTGATCTCTAATTTATCGTTTAATTAATAGTTGCGAACTGTTGCTACCCATTTAATGAACAGTTGTGTGATTAAGGTATAGGCTGTCCTTTTGATATCTAATATGTTTTCTGATGACTCATCGTGTGTATAAAAAATTAGAATGAAATCGTAGATGAATGGCAATATCTTGCTTTTCTTGACTCAACGTCGGCGTTAATTAACATCGGCTCAGAACACGTATCAACTAATCGGCTACCGATTCAATAATTATTACATAACCTAATATACAACACTTTTGTCATAATGTGTATATTATTACATTGTATTAGTGGTGAATGAGAAGGGAATGATAATATTGAGCACTTGAAAATCTCCATGTTAGGAGGTTACTGTTAACCTACCTAATACATATTGGTGATTGGTGAACGGACTGTAATGTGGTTGTACAATTCGTAGCTCCATCGCATTTCATTTCATATAATTGAAGACTAGTTAGGATTTTCAAACTGTCCTAAAGAAGAATAGTCAAATCCAACCACATTCATACATGTGCTATGTCAATAAAGAGAGAACATTAATTATATACTTCAACTGCAAAGAACATTCCGAGACTTTTGAAGCACTATTTCATTCGAATTGATCACACCAAAGAGAAAATACAAAACATATTTAATAGAAAATAATATAGAGCATGGGAAAACACAACAACGTTTTCGCAATACATGAGGTTTTTGTACACGGAAAATAAATTCATGCAAACCATAAAACATTCGGCACATTTTCTTGGGCAGTAGGCTTATGTAATGAACTCCAATCGAAACGCAAATACACGAATCTTACCAGTCGATGAAGCACAGTAACTTAATGCAGTTCAAATTTGTCTTGTGTTGCGATCAACCCTCTTCACCGAACTCTTTTGTGAATCTCTCGTGCACTTGAAGATCAGATTTGCTCACGGTTGGTCTCTGTCTCGCAAGTACCTTGTCGAAGTCGGTTCTTGATATGGGAGGCGGGATTATCTACAGAACAATGGAGCAGAAAAACAAGTAGGTTTTCACAGGTTACAGCCCAACAATTCAACACTTCTATACAAATGGTTCGTAAAACTTGTCTAAGTCCATATCCAAGCAACACGGTTGAATGAAAAGACAAAATCTTATATGAGGAAATCAATACCTTGGATGCAAGGCCTTGGGCAGCAAGCTCTTGCATGGTTATCTGAACGGCACCAGGTTGCTTGGGCCCACATGGCATCCACGTTCCATTGGAAGTCTTAGTGAAGAACATGGCATCTTGCGTTTTACGTACGGGTTCAAACAAGACATCCTTGACCTATTTAAAGTTATATATACGAATCACAAAATACTAACAGAGTCATCTGCTGGTTATCTTTAAGCTAGCATACTATTTATAAAAATGTCTCGAACTTACACAAACAGCTATATCTGAACCAGAAAAGCCTTCAGTTTTGCGAGCTAGGGCTTCGAAATCGCTTTCGGACAAGTTATTAGGGGTATCTCCTAAATGCACCTGCAAGAAGAGTGGCAAGGATTTAGTGCATTTCGTTTCTGTCAAAAGAATTAATACTTGGTTCATCTACTGTACATAAGAGGCAAGAACGTTTCCATACTTTAAACATGTGCTGGCGTGCCTTCAGATCGGGTAGAGGGATGTAAATACGCTTATCGAAACGTCTTCTAATAGCCTACGCCGTGTATGAGATGTTATCTTATCATGCCCCACTTTCGAAATAATAAAGCTAGCTGTTACCTGGTCTAGAGCATATGGAGTATTTGTAGCAGCAAGAACCAGGACCTTATCATCATTGTGACCTACCCCCTGGCAATTGACACGAAGCACCGATAAAGCTAAGAAAATGGCATTATGGCCAGTATAATGTAAAAGAAAAGATCCATCAATTCTAAAAAAGAACCCCCTGGCAATTGACACGAAGCAACGATAAAGCTAAGAAAATGGCATTATGGACAGTATAATGTAAAAGAAAAGATCCATCAATTCTAAAAAAGAACCCCCTGGCAATTGACACGAAGCAACGATAAAGCTAAGAAAATGGCATTATGGACAGTATAATGTAAAAGAAAAGATCCATCAATTCTAAAAAAGAGCGCAACCACGAGCTTCTAGCCATTAAGTCTTATAGGTTATGGAAACTACCTGCATTTGAACAAGCAACTCGGTTTTTATTCGTCTGGAGGCTTCACTCTCATTCCCTTCTCCACGCTGACCACACAAAGAATCTATTTCATCGACAAATATTATCGCAGGGGAGCTTTCACGAGCCATTTGGAAGAGATTTGAGACGAGCTTCTCACTTTCACCCATCCACTTTGAAACCAAGTCTGATGACGAAACACTGAAAAAACAAAGCAGTTGGCACTTGCCAACTTACTGGTCTAAGTAATCTATTAACCCAACAGCAAGAACAATGAGGCCGCAGGAAACTAGCAATAACGAAACGGAGATATCAATGGTATCCAATTCAACCCATTAACTCAAGATCATGCCACAGTAGAACACAATAGAATCTTGCACTACTAGAAGCACTTATGCTCAAGTTGTCAAAATCATGCAACCCATAATAGGTGATCAAGCTAGAATGGAAAATAAAGGGAACTCAAAATTATGATCACAGAGAATTTAAATAAGCTACCTGAAAAATGTGGAGTCGGCTTCGGTAGCGACCGCCTTTGCTAAGTATGACTTTCCTGTTCCAGGAGGTCCATACAAAAGGAATGCCCTCCACGGGCGTCTCTTTCCTAAAAGCATCAATAGAAAATTACGAAAATCCACTCAATTAATAACAAACCACTTATCTTCTATGAAAGCAGGAGCAGTAAACATCCAACCTCGAGCTAAAGCTTATATGTCCATGTGCATACAAGACCATGATATATATAGGCATCACTTCACAAGCACATATATTCACAGTAGGCGGTTCACATCCATGCCATGACTAACATTTATTGTATGCCATATCCAGGATTCATAGATAATAAGAATTGTAACACAAGGCCAAAACATTATTTCATAAGCACACACAAGCAGATCGGTGCATCCATGGCATGTCCAAAACAATCAGTGGCCTTCAAATCCAGCTCAGAACCCAAACAACATATAATCCAACCATATACCAGATAATATTTGCATTGCGTCCAACAGCTAACAATTAATGAACCGAGCTACAATTTGGAGGCAAAAAATAGACACCCTTACCAGTAAAGAACTGTGGGAACTTCACGGGCAAGATCACCGCCTCTTGAAGTGCCTGCTTGGCGCTCTCCAAACCCGCCACGTCATTCCACTTCACGTTCGGCTTCTCCCTGACGATCGCTGAGTTCAGACCCGCCCTAAGCTTCTCCTTATCCGCGTCGTCACCATCGTTGCCGCCCCCATCCTTGGGTTTCGTCTTGGGCCGCGTCGCCACGGCCGAATCGCCGTTCTGGGCCGGCCCCGAACCACCCTCGTCCAAAACCGCACGGATCTCCTCAGCACGGCGGAGATACTCGGTGAATTTCTGCGTGATGGCTTCCTTGATTTTAGGGTTCTTCTCGTACTTCAAATGGGTCTTGAAGTACTCGAGAGCATTCATGTAAAGGGGAAACGCCTTGGCGTAATTGCCTGCGTTGTCTTCCGCGACGGCCTGCCGCACATATTCGATCGCTTGTTCCTTGAAATTGCTATACATGTTCGATTCGCAACAGACTCGCTCAGATCATTCCAAGCTTCGCTTCCAATTGGGATTTTTCTCTTTTCTTAGGTTAGGGATTTGGGAGGCGTGTTGAATAATTGAAAGCGCGTGACTCTACAAACGACTTAAGGATCTGAAAGAGAGAAACACTACCTCTCGCTGTATATATAATATAACGAAAGTTCCCTTGTATATTAAATTAAATCTTTACGTAAATAAAACATTAGTCGTCTTTGTTAAAAAATGAATACCTTATGCTGCTGCTAATCTGCAACATTAGCCAAAAAAAATTAGGGAATAAAAAAACCAGTTCTTATTACAGCTTTCCAAAGATTGTGCCTTTATTGAGGACCAAACGCAAGTGCGGCAAGAACCTCTTAAGGAGGCACAACAAATGGAGCTTGAGATAATACATAGACACGTTTTTGTCATGAATGTGAGGTTTCTTTTGATCACTACAGTCTACACAAGTCTTTTTTTATTGATCACTGTTGAAGAGGGTCCTTATATTTCTAAATACTATCTATAAACATATCAATTCTCGCGACATCTACACATAAATACCTACTTGACTAAAATTTTACGGATAGGTACCCATGTCGGAAATTTTCACATAGGTAGCCGATTTAATGTTTACCAGTTTCTTCAGTCACGTCGTCCATGTGTGTGTGGCGTACCATAACACGTTGATATATGGCACCTAAATGTGATTGTACGGCGTACCTTATATGTTAAATATGACGTACCCAAATGTGCTAATACGGCGTACCATTTTCTCAACGTATGTCGTACCACAATACGTTGATATAGGGTGCCTAAATATGTTGTATGGCATACCAGCGGAGGATCGGATACCTATTTGCAAAAAAATTATTCTACTAGATAAATACATATAAAACAAATTGTGATAGAGATACTCAAATCAAATTACAAAGTTTTTTATCAAATGGATATTTATGCGTAAAGACTTCACGGCATGCATGCGGACAGACAGAGAACAGATGTCAAATTTGATCCTACGTTTTACGTGTCATAATTAGGTTTGCTACAGGACAACAACATAAATTGTGCAGCATATATTTTACAAAGAACATCAAATGCTTAAAAGCACACAACACTTCACACCAGGTTCAGGACTCCGACGACCATCAGGTTCGTCTATGTTCTCTGCTAAAATTCGTGAGATATATCTATCTATGAGTAGCTCTTCAACAAAAAGAATTTGGAGTTGTCGCTTTCATATGATATGTTCATTTCACCTGTTTGACAATTTGCGCGTGTGAGCTGCAATCATCTCAGTCGTAGCTAAAGTCTTGCTATTCTGCTTTTGGGTTCTTCTACCTGACTAACAATTCGTTATCAACGCAAATACTTCATTTCTAATATGAAAGTTGTCTTTTTTTTCTATGAATATGACAGAATATGATCAGCTACCTAGCATTTAGTTTTGTGGCTGGTTTTCTGGGCTATGCGTATATATCCTTAAGATCACCTCCTCCAAGAAGATATTCCGTACCATCAACTTCACAGAGAATAAAGCTTTATGATGGAAGACACATAGCATATAAAACGAGGGGTCTGCCCAGGGACGAAGCCAAGCACAAGATCATCGTAGCTAATGCTTACGGAGACACGAAAGAGTTCAGATTCCAAGTATCCGATGTAAGAATGATGTTAACTCAAGAAGAATAACACAATTATGATGATTACTCTGTTAGATTTTTTATTTCCTTGCTTTGGTTTGCAAGGAATTCTTGAAATCGCTGGGCATATGCATCGTATCGTTCGATCGGGCGGGTTACGGAGAGAGCGATCCAAACCCGGCCCGATCCGTGAAGAGCGAAGCGTTCGACATTCAAGAAATCGCAGACGAACTGCAGCTCGGGCCCAAGTTTTATGTCCTCGGCATGTCCATAGGAGCTTACTCGGTTTACAGCTGCCTCAAATACATCCCTCAAAGGTATGCGTGTATGACTCTGCTTAAAAGGCGTAGCTGTATTCAAAGTCTTTTCTTACATTGATTCGATAAACCCCAGATTATCAGGCGCTGCACTAGTGGTTCCACTCACTAATTTCTGGTGGGATTGCTTTCTCAAGAACTTGTCGAACCAAGTGTTTAAGAAGCTAGTCATCGAGCAAAAGATTACTTTTCGCATCGCCCATTATGCACCGTGGTTATTGCACTGGTGGATGAGTCGAAAGTTCTTGCCTCATATAAACAACCTTCGACCCAACGCCGATGTGCTGTCTGCATCAGACAAAGAAGTCCTCAAATCATACGTTGGAGCTTCCAAAGATGAAGACAAGGTGCCTACATTTGCTCAATCCTTCTATCAAAATCCCATTTTAGGCCAAGTTTTTGCACCGATCGAACTCTTTTTTTTTTTCTCTTCTTCGTTTTTCAGGCGAAAGTAAGGCAACAAGGGGATTACGAATCGTTGCACCTAGACTTGTGGATCAGCTTTGGAAAGTGGGAATTCGATCCTACGGAGATCGATAATCCTTTTCTGGGCAACGAAGGGGTAGTTCACCTTTGGCAAGGCTACGAAGACAAGGTTTTTAGGATAGAACTGAATCGTTTTATTTCCCAGAAACTTCGTGGATTCGATATCACGAGGTTTGTGATGCTGGCCATATGTTGATTTACAATCCAAGTCATTGCGAAGCTGTTTTTAGAGAACTTGTGTCCTCATGAAGCTTATCATCACGACAAGACTGTAATGAAAAGGATGATTCTTTCTTTGCCTGGCTGGTGTTATAGTCTGGTATATAGATTTGGTGGGGAAGTGATGTAAGATGAAAAAATTTTAATTTTTGAAAACTTGCGAATAGATATGATTAATCATAATGCAATTATGATACGGATGAGATGCTTCATGGGCCCAAAAGTAAATCGGGCCCAGGCCCGGGGAATAAGAATAAAGCTTCATCGTCCGAAAAGATGTCCTTATTTGATAGATTAGAAAGTTATAAAATAGTAGTTTCATTTTATGGTGTAATTTATTATATCAAGCAGATTGTAGATATTAAAATACGAGGGCATAAATGTCCTTTCCGTTGTAAAAGTAACGTATCATGTTGCTTCGCCGACCTTTTACAGGCAACGCAAGTTACGAGGCTGATTCAATTCTAATCACTAACACGTTTTCAGATGTACTCGGAATTTGAGTCAGCTCTATATTGCTTTTTTTATATTTGGAGTTCCACTTTATTACATTATATTGAAGTGGTCGATTCTTATGCAATTATGGGATTGGAGACGACGAAAATAAGGTGCGTTACTATGAACTCGGTTGTTGTGGGGGGAGAATCACGAGGGTATTTATGGAAAATTGGGCAGAACTTGTCGGTATTTCATTTCAAGAAAGAAAAAGAAAAGAAGACAACAGAATAAGAACCAGTGAAGATGTCTGATATCTTTTCTTTATTTTTTTTGGGAATTTTCACTAAAAGAAAGAAAGAAAACAGGAGTAAAGTTACAGCGGTATCATTCTACCGACCAGACAGCACAAAACCAAGCCAAAAAAAAAGAACAGCCCAAACAACCCACAAGGTCCCAACGAGACTCAAGCCAAAAAGAGAAAAAAACACAACAGAAGAAAGGCAGAGTTAGGCGTCTACAACCACTCTTCAATCAACGGGTTCCTGGCACCAGATGTAGTACCAACAGCCCCCTCTCGCCCAAGGCAACCTGCAAGGACACAACAAAGAAAACAACAGGGCACCAAATGAAGGGAAGACAAAAAAATGAACAGACAAAAGTTAGAGAAACTCCCTCTTTCATTCAGCCGTCACATCCCAGCGCATCGCTTTAGCACCGTCCTACAAAGCAATTCACCAATCTTCGCATCGTCAAAAACAGTGCCAAGATCTACCAAGCAATCCTCCAAAGCCGCCTCAAGGCAAGGAGTTGGAAAGAGTACTTTGGGGGCATCGTATCCAAACGTGTACAAAACGTCCCAATGACATCTGCCACCAGAAGGTCTTCAGCTCGAAAAGATCCAATCTTCCATCGCCTATTGCGTTCCTGCCACAAGTGATAAACAAGTGAGGCAAGCATATGCCGGTTAGCGAGATGGACAAGATGCTTTCCACGCCATTTTGCCGTCGCCCAAGTAATACCCATGTCCCATCCACGATAGGGCCACATGAAACGGAGTTTGTACTTCAAGAGCTGGATGCATCGCCAGGAGTAGGTGCATTCGAAGAATAGGTGTTCTACGGATTCCTGTTCCCCTCCATTGCACAGTAAGCATTCTGTCGATCTGGCAGCTGCCGCAATCCACGGGTGATCCCTTGTCGCCACCCTTTTTCTTATAGCCAGCCAGAGGATAACTTCGTGACGGGGGATGCAAAGGGGACCTCCAAAGAGTACAGCCCAATGGACTTTATCGCACCGATACCTGATGGCCTCTCTGACAGAAGAGGTAGAGAATAAACCATCCGATGAGCCCAGCCATCGATAACGATCCGACATATGGGCTCGGACAACAGGGAGGTCCGCCTCAAAAGTCAAGTATTCATCAGTAGATTTCGCAGGCCAGTTCCATCCATTTGCATCGATCACCCTACTAAGACGAGAGTCTAGGGGTATCCCCATAACCACTGGACCACATGGATGCCGATCAACAAGAGGCTCGGTATAGAGCCAAGGATCGAGCCATAAGTAAATGGACTCACCATTACCAACCTCGCAAGAAATAAGAGAGCGCAAAGTCGGACGAAGTTTGAGCAGCTTATTCCAGCTCCATGCTGCCCTAGCTGATGCTCGAACAGTCCAAATCGAAGCACGCGCAAGACGGGTGTTGGTGATCCAAGATACCCAAATCGAGTTTGGGTCTCGTGAGAGGAGTCGCCATAGATGCCGAATTAGGAGAGCACGATTATCAACCTCGATGGAACGAATGCCTAGCCCTCCCTCTGATTTGGGTAGACACACATCAGCCCACGCAACCTTTGGAGTGGAACCCCGCCATAAGAAGCGCCTGATACGACTCTCAATATCTTTGATGACGCCTTTGGGGAGTAAAAAGACGTCGGACCAGTAAATATGGATTGCCAAAAGTACAGATTTTATCAACTGAACTCTTCCCGCATAAGATAAGGATTGATTCATCCAGGAGCCCAATCTTCGATCAACAGTCCGTAGTAATGGGGAGCAATCCTGAGTAGAGAGTCGTGTCGTGATCAAAGGTATGCCAAGATAACGAACAGGCAGAGCGCCAACTTGATAGCCCATAACAGCCTGAAGACTGGGAATAAGATGCTCAGCACGCTTGGAAACGTACATCTCACTTTTTAGAGGATTGGCTTGGAGACCTGAGAGAGCCGCAAACTCATCAAGACCAGTCTTAAGTGTACCAATAGAATCGTTGTCCGCATGCGAGAAAAGAAGGATATCATCCGCAAAGGTAAGCATAAATAGCTCGGTGGCTTCACAACGCCAATGATACCGAAAGTTCGGATTATGGGCAGTCCTTTCCTTAAGAATACCATACAGAACCTCCATTGCAAGCGTGAATAAATAAGGTGAGATAGGATCGCCCTGGCGCAATCCTCGCCGTCCCGCGAAAAAACCCTCACTTCGGCCATTGATGTTCAGAGAGAATCTTGTGGATGTAAGGCATGTCCGAACCCAACCAATGAAGATGGGATGGAAATTCATCCCTTCCAACGTAGCAAGGACAAAATCCCACTCCAATCGATCATAAGCTTTGGCAAGGTCAACTTTGAACGCGATGCGTTCCGGGAGGTGGCGGCTCTTGTATCCGTGGCAGATTTCTTGCGCAAGCATGATGTTGTCAGAAATGCGTCGCCCTGGGATGAAAGCGGTCTGCGTGATGTGTACGAGCGAGGAAAGGTTGCCCTTAATTCTGTTAGCGATAACCTTCGAGATCACTTTGTACAACACGTTGCAGCAAGAGATAGGTCTAAAATCTGAAGCTTTCCGCGGTGCGTCCCCCTTCGGGATGAGAGTGATCAAGGTGCTATTAAGTTCTTTCAGTAAGAATCCTGTCCTAAAAAATTCAAGCACCGCATGTGTGATGTCGACACCCACAATATCCCAAGCCGCCTTATAAAACGCCGCCGTATAGCCGTCTGGGCCAGGCGCCTTTTCATCTTTGATGGAGAAAAGAGCATCTTTAATCTCACCCGGCTGGATAGGCCGAACCATATCAGTTGCATCGGTTTGGTTCAGTTTTCGTGGTAGGTAATTACCGATGGTGAGCTGCGCAGGTGAAGTCCTTATAGTCTGCCCAAGGAGCATTTTATAATAGCGAAGTAGTTCCTCGCGAACACCATCTTCACCCTCAATGATGGAACCGTCTTCACCCTCTAGATAGAAAATTCTGTTCGCAACCCGACGCATCGCCATCTTTTTAAAGAAAAAGGAGGAGCAATGATCTCCTTCCTTTAACCAGTGAACTTTGGCACGCTGCGAGAGGAAGACGCGTTCCATGTCGATAGTTCTAGCATAAATAATACGGCATATGCGCTCCAAGATATAGAAGCGATCTTCTCGTGGGTAGATAGTCGTGTATTCTTGAGCAATTTCAAGGAATTTGCGCGCAACCTCCACATTTGCCACCAAGTCGCCTTTAGTGCGCCTGAGGTGCTTCAGCATAGGCTTAATTTTCTTCAAACGGGTGACAACAGTGTGCATTGGGTAGCCTTGAACTCGTTCACTCCACGCGTTTTTCACCAAGGTCAGGAATTGCGCGTCTCTCGTGAGAAAATTGTCGAAGCGGAAACAAGCCCCACGTTGCTGTTGGATGTTCCGCGGTTCCAAGATAAGTGGACTATGATCCGACGTAGCTGGTACGTCACATCGATATCGTATGTCAGAAAAGTGGGAGAACCACATCGGATTTGCAACCATTCTATCCAGTCGTCGCCAAACTCCTCTTGCACCACGTTGTTGGTTGTACCATGTAAAGAAGGGTCCAACTCTCGGTAGGGAAAAAAGATCCGCTTCGATAAAACATCTTTGCATATCATCGGAGTCTCCCTGAGTAGTCGTACCCCCTCGAGCTTCATGCGGTCCAAGAATAGCATTAAAATCCCCCATGACGAGCCATGGTTCGTTTGCATGCACTCGTGATAACGTAGTAAGTTTTGCCCAGAGATCACGTCTCTCATTCCTCAAGTTTTTTCCGTAAGCGAAGGTGATGTAGAACTCCACATTGGTTGGTAGCCATCGAATTTTGCAATGAATCATCTGAGTCATGAGGTATTCAATAGAAATCGTTATGTACCTAGCATCCCATCCAAGCCATATGCGGTTTCCCGGTCCGCCATCGTAATCAAAGAACCAAGTCCAGTCACGTATAGAATTAGAAATGGAAGCTGCGTTTTGAATAGAGACTCTGGTTTCAATTAAACAAACCATTTTCAATCTGAATTTTTGAAGCAAATCCCGCACCCCTCTTTGGTGGTCTAATTTGTTTAGACCACGAACATTCCAAGTAGCGACAGGGATCATGGATCACACATCGCAAGGGTGCTTTTTAGGCCCTCGACAGTGGTCGCCAATGTATTAATATCGTTTCTTACCATAAGAACAGAATCGTCTTCATCAATATCTTGGAGGATTGCAAACGTATTTGTTTCACTATTTTGAGGCATTGTTGTATGCACTTTGGGCCCCAAATGAGGTGCTCGTCTTGGCTCTTTTTGAGGGGCTGTTTGTGGCTCGCTTTGAGGGCCTCCTCGTGGGTCATTTTGCGGGGCTGACCTTGGTTCATTTCCAACTTGTCTTCCCTCATTTTTCTGCTTCGCCCGTTCATTTTTTTGCTCTTTACGGATGGACTGCCATTCACGTCGAGGCGGCCGCCGGACAGCAGCTTGAGGCGCTTCGACTCGATGCGGTTGGCTCTTGGCCGGTTTATTCGGGCAGCTGCTTTTCCCATGAGCGAAGGACGAGCAAAGGTCACACGGTACGGGTCGCCACTCGTATTCCACTTTAATGGTGATGGAGCCTGCGCTTTCTCCATTTGGCAATGGCACGTCGATTGTAAAGTGGTCCAAATAAGGTTCCGAGATCTTCTTCATTACACAAACACGGGCGTAGTCAATCCTTTCCATGCTCAATGTCATCGTGTCAGGAAATAGTGGCTTTCCAATGGCACTAGCAATGGGACTCAAGCCTTCAGGTGTCCAAAATTCTGACGGAATATTACGAAAACGAACCCAGGTAGGAACCTCGCGATGGTCTTTTTTCTCCAGCGTCATCCCCGGTCGCCATAGCTGAAGGAAGAGGGGCTGTCCTTGGTATAGCCATGGGCCTCCTTCAAGCGCTTCGTTCATGGCCACTGCCGTTTTAAAGCGCAGCTTGAAAAAGCCCGACGAGGTTGATCTTACCTCGACTAGCTCCGGCCATATTGAACGAAAGAATTTTTCTGCCATAGGGTAAAACGGTCTACGGCCCAAGAAGTAGCCAACCAATGTATGAGTCCATCGAGCAAGTCCTTTAATCGCGGTGTCCCATGATAGCTTAACGACGACATCACCTTCGACTACCTGTGGCGGTATGTATTGTAGTTGGACTCGATTTGGGTTTCTAACTCCAGACCCGATAACATTCTGTGTGATTCCCTGGACAACTTCAGTGAAAGATGGGTGTGGCAGCCTCTTTGGTTGCTCTTCAGGTGTCTTCGGCGGTGGCGACAAAGTTCTAATGGTACGATCCATACCATTCCGAGTAGGCGCTGCCGGGACTGGGGAGGAGATAGGGCCAGGTTCCTTCTCTGAATCCGACCCGTCCGTTGAAATATCAGTCCTGAAAATTATATCTCGTGGTGGAGGGGGTGTCCCCGCGCGCTGAAGACCCGTGAGATTCGGATCGCCTCGCAATGGTAGCTCCATGTCAGTGAATCGACGCGGTCGGTTATTTTCTACATGGGCAAGCAGTGCGGTAAACTGGGCATTCGCAATAGGCGGTGTGCTGACCTGGGTGTTCACAACAAGCGGTGCGGTCACAATGGGCGGTGCAAAGACCTGGGTATTCACATCCGGCGTCTGGCCAGCTTGCACACACTGCATCAGGGAGTTGAAGGCTGCCGTGTCAAACTTCTTCTCAAACGTCGGATAGTCACGATTCAGGGTTATCAAATCTGGAAAGAGATTGGGGGCCAAGAAATTGGTGGTTGCAGACGATGCTGTAGAGCCACACATGGCAGACGAAGAGGCCATCGGAGTTGAGATGGCGAGCGACAAAAGGGAACGGCGAGAGGGGCGCTACCACCGGCCGACCTTGTCAGAAAGACAACAGCCAGAAACAGCGATGGTAGGGATGGGCAGTGATGGATGATAACGACGACGGTGGATTGGCTGTGGAAGGGCAGTGATGGATGATGACGACCTTGGCGCTGCACTTGCAAAAAACCAGAAGAAAAAACAATTCAAAACTAAAAGAATACCCCCAGACCACCGCCGTCTGATCCCGGCGGCGGGGGGTCGACGCCTACCGCCGAGGCTGGTCCAAAACGGCCAACAATGACGTGTAAGGTGGCCGGAAAAATCTGGGAAAGGTGAAAGAGTTTTTTGGGTGGCGGCTAGGGTTCGCGTGAGGAAGAGAGAAAAAATTTTAGAGAGAGAATTTTAATTCGATTTTTATTGGCCTTTTCTTTTCTTTTTTCATGAATTTCTTTTCTTTATTCAATTATATTCAACTCCCATCAACATATGCTAATAATGACACCAGAAAATGTCAAAAAAAGGCGAAAGGTATCATTTTTATATAATTGGAATTTGGATACGCAGTCGTAACCAAAGAGGAGAAACAAACGCTGTCATGACGTCGGAGAAAAATCTCGGCTACTGCTGTCCTTTTACTACCAGAAAAAAATAAATTAAATTAATAAATCCAACTCCGTTTCACATTTTCTTGTAGCTCCAAATCCAACTACATACCGTGTCTATGTTTGTTTGTTGTATTGTAAGTTGTAACAGAGGACTTCATTAGAAAAAAAAAAAAAAAGAATATTTAACACAGTAAGAGGCTTTACGCGTTCCTCATAAATGCTTGTTGTCATAATATAAATTCTGTGGTGGCTGAGATTTGCCGTAGCTGTCGTCATAAATAATGGCCACCTCCTTTCATCTCTCTTTTCTTTCTCTGTTCATCTTTGCAGGTAAGTTCCTTCTTTATCTTTCTTCGATTTCTGTTTCTTTCTTGGGTTCACTTTCTTGATTGCCATATTGCCATATTCACTTGAATCGCTTGGCTGATTGAATCTTTAGAGAAAAAAGATTGCTTTTTTTACTTTAACAGTTGAGAGGAGAATCATGCTTTTCCTTGTTCATAGCTCGTCTTCAACCTCTGCAGCTAACACCTTTGCATATATGCCCTGCTTAAGCAGATTCATTCGCCGGACTTTACTGCGTAGGCTTCGGAATCAACTACGGCCAAATCGCCGACAACCTTCCAACGCCGGCGCGTGCGTCTTACCTCGTTCAGTCCCTCAACGTAACGCGCGTGAAGCTCTACGACGCCGACCCGAACGTCCTCAGAGCCTTCTCTAATTCTCGGGTAGAATTCGTAATCGGGTTGGGAAACGAATACCTCACGCAAATGACCGACCCGGCCCAAGCCCAGGCCTGGGTCCAAACCCACGTCCAACCCTACGTCGCCTCCACGAAGATAAAGTGCATCACGGTGGGCAACGAGCTCCTCACCGGCGGCGACGCCAACCTCATCTCCCACCTCCTGCCGGCGATGCAGACGCTCCACGGCGCCCTCTCCAACCTCGGCCTCGCCGACGATATCTACGTCACCACCGCCCATCAGTTCGGAATCTTGAGCAGCTCGTACCCTCCGTCTTCCGGCGCTTTCAGACCAGACCTAGCCGAGTACATCCATGGAATACTGAGCTTCCATTCTCAGACGAAATCTCCCTTCCTCATCAACGCGTACCCCTTCTTCGCTTACAAGGACGATCCTCAGCACGTTTCTCTGCCCTACGTTCTCTTTCAGCCCAACCAAGGGATGATCGACGCCGGCAACAACTTGCGCTACGATAACATGCTGTACGCACAGATCGACGCCGTCTATCACGCGATCAGAGCGATGGGCTTTGGGAATATTGAGGTCAAGGTTTCTGAAACTGGGTGGCCGTCGAAGGGAGATGCTGCTGAGGTCGGCGCCTCGCCGGAGAATGCTCAGCTTTACAACGGTAACTTGCTGAGTAGGATACAGCAGAATCAAGGGACGCCGTTGAAGCCATCGACGCCTGTGGATATATTCGTGTTTGCTCTGTTCAATGAGAATCTGAAGCCCGGCCCGACTTCGGAGAGGAATTACGGGCTTTTTTATCCTGATGGGTCGCCTGTGTATAACATTGGCTTGCAAGGTTATCTTCCTCGCATGGATTATTCGGGCTCGATGAAACACGTAAGGATTATTAGCAAGTTTTTCCGATTGTTTTGTGAATGGAACTGTGCTAAATTCGTATCTTGTTCTATGATTTCGATTGCATTATTACAGGCCGTGTGCTTGCTCGAACTGATCCTCGTTTTCTTGGTACTATCGACGTATGCATTGTAGCTGAGGTTGGACAATGGAGATATACTTGACAATGTTTTTCGAAAGATCCTAACCAGTTCTTACAGAGCAAGATTTCAAAGGGTAAGCGGTAATTTTTCTTTTTAAAAGTCTGTTCTGTTCTGTTCATATTTGAACCATCTCGCATTAGAGATGATCGATCTACCTTTGATTGATTGGTTTGTTTTATTTTTTTTGCATGAATTGTTTAGAGCAATTCAAACATAGAAAGTGGCTTGTCGTTAACGGCAGCAGCTTATTCAGACTATTCTTAGGATTGTCACTGTTGTTATTATCTTCTATTTAAATATAAAAAGGGGGTCTTTATATGGCTAATATATCTTCACACTGTCAATAATGCATGCATTAGAATCCAATTGTGATATGATTCCTCCCATCTTGTTCATCACAAAAGTCGGTTAATGGACAAAAATTCACTTATTGGTGTTTGGAAAACTCTTGATAAACTGTGTTTTTGTAGCTGTCGAAGTTAAATCTATGTGATGTTCGAACCACTTATATTATACAGACTGTTCTTGCACCCTTTCAACATCAGTGGAGCCCACATTGTTTTTCTCTTCTGTTTCGTTTTCTCAACATCATTTGATCATATAGGATATGGTAGTAGAGAGACAGATGAACTAATCTTAGTTAACCTAATTATTCAACCACCTAAGCTGTTCGAAAGTAGCTCATTTTATTGATTTCCTTTCAAAGTGATGTGATGATTTTCTTGGATAGATGATAAGTTTTCAACCAAACCCATGATTAAACTAATAGCTTCAAACCTGACATGATATTGATATGCATGCTAGTAGTATGGTTAAACATTGACTAACCTAAATTCGTATAACGTCCTCGGATAATGTTTTATAGTATAATTTCATTATTTTAATGCCATCGTTGCCAAGTTCCGACTTTGACTCGCTTTCATGCTCATATATGTCCAGGTGAATTATTCGAGATGGAACAGAAGAGAGGCTTTCACATTCATGAAAATCGAAAAAAATTGATTATTGTATTCGTATTTTATATATATAGATAGACATGTAGTAATTCTTCTATAGAGAACGAATATAAATTGGCTTTTATCTCCTAAACAAAACCAAACAAAATAGCACCCATATTGCACAGAGAGCAACGATTTACCAAACTTTGATAGCTCAGCAAAAGTAGGCCTCAGAAGTATGGGCTTTTGATAATTGGGTCGATCGGCCCATACAAATTTTCTGCTATCAATTTCTTTTTATTTATTTATTTATTTATTTATTTATTATTAGTATTAAACTCGGTTCGGCGAACTGAGAGGTCTCCTCCTCGTTATTTCTCTAAATCTGTGGTGCTTGGGTGAACCTGATCGTTATTTGTTGAGGTTTTACATCGCCATCGGTGTTTGTTGTTATAGTGAGAAAACTGTAGTTTTTAATGCTTGCATTTCAATCGCCTTGTTTTTTTGGTGTTGATTGCTTTTATTTCTTAATCGATGCCTGGCATCTGACGAGAGAAGGGGTTTCTGAGTGTACTGTTTGTTTTATAGAAAATTTCGCGGTCTGATGGCTCTGAGGTTCTTACATTCCAGCTCGATCGTGAATCATTTGACTGTATTTTGTTCGATTTGATCGTTTTCGCTGCTGTCTACTAAGGTTCTTGTTTAACCTTTTGCTGGTTCTTTTTTGGCAGAAACGCAAGCTCTTCCTATGGCGACTAGAGTTGCTGCTAGGTATGTCTCTCGTAGGCTTTCAAGCAGTGGCAAAGTTCTCAGCGAGGAGGAAAAGGCTGCCGAGAATGTATTTATCAAGGTGATATTGCTAATCTTGGTATATGTTTAGCTTAGCTATCCTAGCCAGGCAATAATATCTTCGTGATGTATGATATTAATTTGTGTGAATATCTTGATTAGTTTGTGATGCTGATCATGGATGGCATGGCTCTTCTCAGTTTGAATTAATACCAGCACACTATCATTTCTTCTCAGCTTAGTATAAGAAACGAATGCATGGACCTGATTTGGGTTGAATCTGTTGGTCGAATCCTTATTTCCAAGATCGATACTTGTCAAGAAGAGATTTCTATCCTTCATCAGCATTTTCCCAACTGATGGTTGTAATCTTTTGCAAATTTTGCAGAAAATTGAGCAAGAGAAGCTGGAGAAACTCGCTCGCAAGGTATTCACGTGTTTGATTTTTGTATTTATACCCTTCATTGTGCCCTTCTCCATTTTGTTTCTTGATTGATTGCCTTGGACATAACTTCAACTCATCCCATACTTGCATTTACCTTATACAAAGGGCCCCAAAGGCGAAGAAACGCCTGCAACAAGTTCTGGAAGCTCGGGATCCATAACTGACGCTAAATCGAGCGCTCAAACTTCTTCGACGCCCAAAGTTTCAACTGATAATTACAAAAACTATGCTGTTGTCGCTGGTATTGCTACCATTGCTGCTGCTACTGGGTGGTATTTGGGTTCGAGGAAGACGAAGTCTGAAGAAGTTCAGGGCTGAGGGGACATTCTGAAATCACATTTGGCTCAATAAATTCCTAAAAGGTTTCATGTCGTTAGGCATGAATTCATATTTTCTTTTTCATTCTGCGGTAGAGAACATCGTTTGTTCTCGCAAATTTCACATATAACAAGAAATTCTTGCCCAGTCTTTTTTGTCAAATTAATTTTTCTTTCACAGTTGTCTTTAGTTCTTTCGTAATCAGTACGTCGTTCTCGCTACCTCCGACGTGTTTGCATCAATCTTTTTGACGTTTCTTATTCTCAGAGAAAAAGAAAGCTGAAGCCTTTAAAATTTTACGAAGAGCTATAAATCAAAGGGCCCGAAGACATTGTCGTTTATGGATCGACGAAGTGCAATTGCATTCTGTAATAGAAAAAACAAAAAAAAAAAAAACTTGGTGTCTAATGTCGGTTGGTTTTATCTATTCGTGAGCGTTCGGTTGGAAATAAGACTCACATTGATTACATTATTGTTAGCCTTTATTAGGGCAAGTAATAACATTTATTCACAGAAAGTTAAAGTAAATTGCACGCTACTTTTGCTAATGGGCATTATTAAAATACAAAACAACAAAACAAGGAAGATTGAAAAAGAAAAGAGACAATAGGAAAACCCCACGTAAAAATCCTAGTTATTATGTAGATAACACAAAAATTACACACCTTCCTCTGCGAAATCTGAAGCATAAAAAACCAGCGCAACATCAAAGAATCCGAAAAAGTACCCCTCGGAGAGAAATAAATTAATGTCAGCAGCACAATACACTTCATGATTCTCACGTCTTCCATGTCTCTTTTTACCACTCCTTCAATCCAACTCCACTCTTCAAGACCAACTCCACCACATTTCGTCGCCTAAACAATTAATATCCCTCTTTGAATTTTTCCTTGATATCGAATCCCATCTCGGCATTTTGGTTTGATTCTGTCGAAAACACAAGAACCCACTTGTTTTCTTGGATTAAAAAAACCAGTTCTCGACGCCAAAAAGATTCCTTCTTCTTTTTTAATTTCTGTTTAAATCGAGGTGTATACAGCTCGTGGGTGACAATGACAGAAGTTTTGCAGTCCCCTTCTTCTTCTTCATCTCCATCAATATCCACTCCCACACACAGTACCACGTTGTTTATTCACCAGAGCGAGCCTTATTTGGGAGCTGACGAAGGGTTCGCTGACGTCACGAGCGGCGACGCGGTGGTTGCGCTGGAAGAAGGAGAAGAGGAAAGTGGGGTGAGGGAGAAGAGAGAGAGTGAGAGGAGAGAGCAGTTGTCGCTTTTGGCACTTTTGGTCGCACTCTTTAGGAAGAGCTTTTGGGTCACTTGTAAGGCTGATAGGGCTGATTTTGGTAATAGTAGTGGTGGAGGTATGGAGATTAGTTGGCCCAGCGATGTGCAGCATGTGAATCACGTCACTTTTGATAGGTTTGATGGTTTCTTGGGATTGCCTGTGGAGTTTGAGCCTGAAGTTCCCAGGAGGGCTCCGAGTGCTAGGTTTGTGTGTGTGTGTGTGTGTTTGTGGGCATGATTGTGGGTGCTTGTTTAGGGAAGAAAATCTTGAGCCTTTCTATCTTGTTATATGCTGTTGGATTATGTTTTCTGTTACATTCTTGCATCTTTGTTATGTGTTTGCTGAATTGCCATGATATCTGTTTATATCCTATGTTGGGATAGTGGTTTAGACATGTTCTGATGTGATGTTAGTGAAGATATAGGACAATCTAGGCATGGAGAGATATGGATGATGGATTTAATGAGTTTTATTCGCTAGTTTTCTGAATTGGAATTTCATTTCATGAACATTTTAGTTGTTTTCTGCCTTTTCTTTATCGTATCGTTAGTTCACCGGTTCTGAACCCGACGTTCTTCTATCTAAATCACAACTCATAGAATCAAGGTATTAGACCTTATATAGCTACAAGAGTTTGATCTTCGATCTGTTTAATGTCGCCAATTGGGTGGTGCTCAGAAGTAATATGGTAAGATCCGATCGAATCCAAGATTACATTCGTTCCTAATTTGATAGATGCTCAGAATATGATCTTTCAATAATTACAGTGCCTGGTTGTCAGAAACGATCTTCATACTTCTTTTTCAATGTTTACATATCAGATGGATGCTTTGAAAATCTATTCTTTCCGAGCATAACATTTAGTATTCGCTTTGCGACTGACATTCCTTAAAAGCCTCGTTTATTATCTGTACAGTGCCACCGTCTTTGGAGTTTCTACAGAATCAATGCAGCTATCGTACGATTCCCGAGGCAACAGCATTCCAACGATCCTCTTGCTCATGCAAAGGCACTTGTATTCCCAGGGAGGCCTCGAGGTTCGTAGTTTGGTTGTCGTGTTTATACATAACTGCTGCCCAAAACGATGCGTTAATCTGTCTCGAATACGCAATAATCATTATCGCAGGCTGAAGGCATCTTTCGAATAACTGCTGGAAACAGCCAAGAAGAGTTTGTCAGAAATCAACTGAACAGCGGCGTTATTCCCCAAGGAATCGAAGTCCATTGTCTGGCGGGCCTGATAAAGGTCGGTTTTTTTAAATGAATATTCTGCCCAAGTAAAGAAAGATTGCGCTAAATGAAGAAAAACATGCTTTTACTTCTTTCGTTGTTGTTCTGTATCTTCAGGCTTGGTTCAGAGAGCTTCCTAGAGGCGTACTCGACTCTCTTTCGCCCGAGCAAGTAATGCAATGCCAAACCGAAGAAGACTGCGATGCTTTGGTCAGACTCTTACCTCCCACCGAAGCTTCCCTGTTGGATTGGGCGATCAATTTAATGGCCGACGTCGTTCAGAACGAACACCGTAATAAGATGAACGCTCGCAACATAGCTATGGTGTTCGCTCCAAATATGACGAAGGTGGTGAAACTTTCTGTTGCTTTTTTACCCTCTTATCGTAAAATCGAACGCTAATTCTAGGTTTTGGGGCATCCATCGATAGATGGCCGATCCATTGACAGCTCTGATGTACGCCGTGCAAGTGATGAATTTCCTCAAGACTCTGATAGAGAAGACCGTTCGTGGAAGAGAAGATTCTGCTGCTGTTGAACCAAATCCCGCCCCGAGCATGGATTCGAACGACGAAGGCGGTGGAAATCAGAGCTCTTCGCTTGTGCATAGAGATGATGGCAACAGAGGATCGGACGAAGATCTTGGCTCGGACAGTGGCTTGGAAACGAGCCAAGTTGAGAACAACACTGACGACGATTTTGTGAGCTACTCGACTTTCACCGAAGAAGAATCCGACGAAAGCGTGTTTTGCGATACGCCTGCTGTTAATAGGCAATGCCTTGAGGAGTTTGAAGGTAATAATGATAGGGGCAGAACAGGTCAGTCAAGTGATGATGTCCCATTCCAGATTATGTCTGAAGCGAAGAGCGATTGTCAGAACGACAACAACAGCAAAGGCATCACCAACCTCAGCCGTATAAACTCGGTGACAGAAAGATTCGAAGCCTGGCGATGAACCACGTGGAAATTCGAGGTTTTATTGACCCTCTGTTATTCGCTTATATCGTGTTGTTTTTAAATCGTTCTCCATTCTGCAGTTTGCTTGTTTGTTGCGTTTTGGGTGGCTGAAAAATCCTGTTAAGACCTTTTGTGTTTTGACGTCGAAAACTGTGGTATTTTATGCAATAACTCAAGCTTCGAACATTATCAGAGTCATCATAGGATCATAAATACGAGTTGAGATGAGAGCCTTCTAACAAGCCGAACTTATCTTGGAAGAACACAGATTTTTTTTTCGGGATCATTGAACGATCACAGGGAAACGTTGCTTCCATCCAATGTAAGAAGCACCTTGTAAAGATCAGGGCGTCGATCGCGGAATACACCCCAACCGTGTCTCTTGGACTTGATCTTGTCTAAGTCGAACTCTGCAATAAGCACGGCCTCTTCTTTATCTCTGGCCTCTGAGATCAGTTCGCCCGTGGGACCTATTCGAACAAACCCATGTTCAAGATCCAAAGCCAAGTGCAATAGTACGTAGTACAACGAAGCCAATCTATCATTTACCTGCTATAAATGAATTTCCATAGAATGTGATCTCACTCTTGCCATGCTCTGTCTCGATCACCTCCTTACCTATGCGGTTAGAAGCCACTAGAGGAACCTGTAATAAAAATTGACGCTGAACAATTCATTCCTCGTACAATTTGAGTTTGTTTTGTTATCTTGGCGACAGAAAAAAAAACTCACCAAGTTGGCACCAGCATGGCCTTGCATCACTCTTTTCCAGTGATCCCTAGAATCTAAGCCGTCGTCTTGAGGTTCAGAACCTATAGCAGTTGGGTAGAACAATATCTCTGCACCTTGAAGAGCCATGGCTCGAGCTGCTTCTGGGAACCACTGGTCCCAGCAGATCCCTAAGAGGAGAGACAAGGAACTTACATAATTCGAAACTTCGTATGACTATTGTCTGAGACAATTAGTCAAAACAAAATTAGCAACGAAGCTAAGCATAAATGGGAAGTGCATTATCTTACCAACTCCGATTTTGGCGAATTTGGTTTGGAACACCTGATTGATCGCCACAGTGTTTGGACAAGTCACAGATAAGGAGATGATAGAGAAAAGAGATGTGGTAAAATATTCGCGAGAATTGATCTAAACTTTACGTTTTACTTGCCTTAAAGCCAGTGTCGCCGGGATTGAAGTAAAATTTCTCCTGGTAACCTATCGAGAAACATATTCAACGTTTATGTCAGAGGACACACACACACAAACGATGAACCTTACCTGGGCCATCTGGTATGTGGGATTTTCGGTAGAGTCCAAGATCTGTCCCATCAGCATCGATTACGACTATCGAGTTGTAATGGGCATTGTTCGATTCCTCGAAGAAGCTAACTGGTATTACGACACCGAGTTCTTTGGCCAGGTTCTGCATCCTGAAGTTCGCACAACGAATATAACTCATGACTTCATTAGTCAGGACTTGGAAGAAGTATACAACGCCAAGCTCTTTGGTAAAAGATGTATGTCGTCACCTCATAATGGTGGGGTGTTCCTTACGAGGCTTAGCCCGATGGAAGAAGTCTTCTCTTTGAGCTTGGCAGAAGTAATATCCCTCGAATAATTCCTTTGATAATGGTTTAAGAGCAAAAGATTACAAAACTCAATTCCATGGCAAAGGACAGACGCAAATGCAGAGGCGAAGAGTAAAAAAGTTCACGAGTTTATTTAAATCTTCCATCAGATAGCAGAGTCTCAATAAGGGAAGATTCGCAGAGACACTAAAGAGCACATACATACCTGAATGAGAATGATGTTTGCTCCTTTCTGGTGAGCATCTCTGACCAATCTGCGCTTGAAACAACAACACAATCGGTAGGCATTCCAAATATTAATGATGCAAGAAAATTCAAGTGAAAGCAGTAACAGCGCAAAGGCCCAAATCTTCACTCCACATAATTGGCATGGTTAACGATTAAGGGCCATACAACAATCTTATGAGAGCTAACTCATCGCTACCTCACCTTTTCTTTCTCAAATTAAAAGCAGGGTAGGTAGGGTATGCGATGCGATGGTAACTCCAAAAAAACAGACCAAACAAGCTAGATTAAGGTTATAACAAAGTCGATGAGCTCTTTACTTTCTCAACAACAACAACGAAAAAAAAACAATCTTTAAATTCCACTGGAATTAACCATAAAGACGCAAACACACGGCTAAGAAAGAACATCAACGATGGGTCGTTTATGTACCTTTCTGCTGTTTGTACATTGGTGGAGACATCATCGGTGCAAGCAAATTGCAGAGCTGAGACCGTCACCACTCTGCTTTTCGCCATTTTCGCTTCAGCTCTTGTGGAGGAGGTAGCTTTTCGGTTGCTGTCTGCTGATTAGTAAGTACCGACTTAAATTAGCTAATTATTTATTATAAATATAACTTAAATAAATATATAATAAAATACATAATTTACAAACACACGGATTAGGGTTTGTCTTATTTTCAATTTATAAAATAGAATCTCGATGGTTTTAAAGTCGAAATTATACGACAATAAAGTTTAATTATATATGTATATATTGTATAGCACGCTCAATGCATGTGTAAATATATCAAGTTATTTTATATTTTAAAAATATCTATATTATTATATTAAGGGTGATGGGTGGCTATTAATTTAACTGGTATGTGAAATATTTACAATTTAACCTTTATATTTCTAATTCCATTAAATTGCAAAGTCTTGCATATTGGTTCGTGTTTCTACTTAATAGAGGGAGATTACCAGAATACGGACAGATAACACAGCAGTGGGCCCCATTAGATTACGGTAATCAGCTTATAACTAGTCCGATATTATTACAGCAATCTCACAAGATTACGAGAATCCGAGCTTAATGCATGCTCAACTCAACCGCAGCACTTCACTTACACTATAAATGCACCATCAAAACCCACACAAAGAGAAAGGCAAGAAAACACAGTCTATAATATAGTCATCAGTTTTAAGAACAAACAATTCTCCAGCACATATCAATGGCAAGAATAATGCTAAGCATCAACAACAATGCTTCGTCGTCATTGCCATGCATCTCATTGCTCGTAATCCTCCTATGTGCGCGAGTTTCCATGGTATGATCTTAATCTCTATTTCCTCATATTATTATTACTTACATTTCTTATCCGTAATACATATATTTGATCTCATATTATTAGGGAGATTGGTGCGTGGCGAAGTTCACGCTCAGTGACCAACAGCTGCAGAACTGCATTGAATCGACGTGTAAGAGAGTCGACTGCAGTGGTATAAGGAAAGGGGGGACTTGCTACGAGCCCAACACTCTGCAGAACCACTGCTCTTTCGTGCTTGCACTCAACTACAGAAAGAACAACGTATGTCCATCGGACATTGGAGCCATCGCCGTAACTGATCCTTGTAAGCTCACTTATTATACAATATATATTTGCAGTAAGATTTCTTGGGATCCATTTATTAGCGATGTGAATATGTGATGTGTTTTCTGTTCTTGTTGCCCGCAGCTTATGGAAAATGCCACTACCCATGAACGGAGACGTTTTTGGTGATGGTAATAATTGATGGTGAAGAAGAAGACGTCGTAGTTGTATTCAATATTCGCCGTGGAATGAAACAAATGGGGATTTTTTTTTTTCTTTTAAAATTATTGTAGGCGTCGTCTCTGGTTATGTTATGATATGAATTGTAGCCTTCCCCTATTGCAACAAAAATATGACTTGCCGTGCCGGTTATTTTATTGCAAAAGCTACTCTCTAGTCTACAAAGACCATCCCACACATATTATTGAAGGGTTTTGTTTTTCTCTATCCCTTCAAGATTTTCTTTTGGGCTGCGTTTAGTTTGTCACACGAGATAACAACAGACAATAAAGCCAATGTTAAAATATATATTGTTATCTTATCATTCGTGGAATATCGCGTTTACTTTGTAAGTTTGACAAAAAGTAGTTATAATTATCTTGTTTGGTAAGTTACAAGAATGACCTTATTGTATCAATTCGTAGTTTACAAAAATACTTATATTTATTATCATTGAAAATATAAGAAATGCATATCATTTTAATCAGCATAAAAAAAGAAATAAATTGGTGATGTTTATTTAATTTTATGATATAAATTATATGAAATAACAACGATTTTATAATTTGGAAGAATGAGGATGTTTTGGTCATTTTGCCTTTTACAATTAATATAACAGGCTGGACAAATAATGTTGCCCCTTTCCGTTGTATAAGTTATCTTAGATTCGTCGCTTAGAGTACCGGGCCAAACTATTTTCTCGGGCTTTATCCAGTGGTCGATTTTTAAACTGAACAATATTAGATCAGATAAAGTGGACTTTATCTTGCCTTATATGCCCAACTAAAAGCAGCCTTGGTGAATGCTAAATTTCGTTATTCAGCCCAACACCGGCCCACTTAAGAGGAGTGTTGACAAACATAAGTTGATGGGTTTCATGCTAAAACCAATTGGTGATAGGTAGAATAGATCGTCAACTTAATAAGTTAGTAAAATATATTCTTAATTATTCGATATGTGGCACATTCGACTTACTAGGGTTATAGTCTACTTTAACAATGAAACGTACTGGGTTTAGGGTATAGGCGATTTGTAGGAAAATCATGGCGTGTGGCGGATGCCATTCCATTTGCAAAGATAACATAGTAAAGAGCGACGACTTATTATTTTCGATTATCTCTCCTCATTCTCACACAAGTAGAGAAAGAGAGCCAAAAACTCGCTCAACGTGTAAACTACTCAAGCTTTTTGCCTGAAACCTTCCGCAACGAAGTAAGTGATGCGCCAGAACCCAACCGGGACGGTCTTTACGAACCTCAGGCTCGAGACAAGCCCGGTCGAAGGTAAGGTCGGGCTGCAGGTCGAGAGAGGCGTCAGCACGAAAAGCTCGCAATAGGAAGCTATCGCCCCGACCGTCGCGTTGGGTCGTGGGATCATGGCCAAAAGGTAACCGCCGTCCGAATTGGTCGTACCGTTGATCGGCGCGAGCGCTATTACGTCCTGCGTGCATGCGACCTGCAGATTCGCGTCTGTCGATCGACACGTTGTTAATACTTGTCAACAAAAGTGCCCGTTTGTTTATAAGAGTTATAATTAAGCCAGGCATTATTTTTTAGAACAAGCCCAAGATAATTTATCTTAGCCTGATAGAAAGAGTTTATTTATTTCGAGCCTCTAATCTACTATAGGGCTGAAAGACTAATCGATGACTGCAACTATAATACAAAACCAAACAATAAGTGAGATAATATTATAGATATTATGTGGGCTTATGGGACACCAAACGGGCCCAAAATGTTTAAATTAAAATATGATACACTTTTTCTCAAATTATGCTAAGAGGTCGTAGATATGAATCCTCACAGCAGCCTTCCATTAAAAAGAAACATTTAAAAATTAAAACTAAGATGTTGGTGAGTGTTTTGGAACTTTGGAAGTATAAAACATATAAAAATAAAATATGAAACCAAAGTTTAAATTTTTAGGCGAAATGAGTATTTATTAAACAAATATTGTGATTAGAAGTGAGGAGAACTTACTCGGGAAAGTTGTGGTTGAGTTTGAGTTTGAACCGCCGTTTGCGGTGCAGTATAGGGTTCCGTTGAGGTGGATAATGCCTATTAGGTTGCTTTGTGCTTCTGTTGGGGAGATTGCTAATGCTGCGATGAAGAAGACGATGTAGATATATATTTTCAAGGCCATGTTTTTTCTTTTTCTCCTTCGATATGCAGATTGAATGGTGTTTGCTGGGCTGCTAATTTATAGAGAACAATGTGTTAATTTTTTATTAGTAACTCAATTTTGTGGGCGTAGCTGTGAATTGTTGAATTCAACAGATAGTGTGCATAGGATAGGATTGCATAATTGAAACGTGAAATCATGGAAATGTTGAATCTCAAAAGTCAAAGTCAACTGTTTGAATTATGTTTTAGCGATACGGGCTCAAAGATAATCCGTTGCTTGTATGTATGGATCGCTCTTACGATTAACTCGAATAATGCAATATAAATATATTTTTTTTCATCCTATCCTTTAAAATGTTTTTCGCTTAAATCTCTTATAATATTTAAAAGGAATGAAATATACATATTAGAACATTATATCAGGTCTATTATCATACGTGAACTTTTTCTTGTCATTACGATATCATATATCAGAAGTAAAGATGAAAACGCCTACAAAATAATCAAAAGTAGTTTTAATATTAATTTTAACTAAAGAAAGCATAAATTTTATTAATATTATATATGCACTTTATACGTCGTAATCTAATGTATTATACATGGCGGATTTCAAATGTTGAATTGTGGGTCAAAACTCCAAACTCAAAAGCGTAATCTCACTCACTGTAATAACTACTAGCAAAATGTTCCCGTAATATATTATCACCTAACAAAATACAATCTCAAAAAAGTTAAATGAAGAAAATCCGATTACATTTTTTAACACCAGCTTTTCGTTGGATTATCGCAATTAATTCACCTTTCCATGAAACGTTGTAAGTGAATAGCTAAGCAGCAAATCACCTTTCCCCACCTTTATAAACCAACCCCCCACTCAAATGCAACACACAGTCACACACAAATCTCTTCTTCTAACATCACTTGAAACAAAACCATTTATTACATTCAGCGTCGACGACTAAAATGGCCGCTCACCAACAACCGTGCGAAGAACCTTCGCCAGGGCCCGAGAATAATCAGCGCGAGCCATCCATCGACTGGTCTAGGGTTATAAATGCGGCCCCTATTAACCAGTGCATGAGTGGGTCCACCGAGGTGAAGCCCTTCGTTGAGCCGAGGGCTCGCCCGAGCTCTTCGGGCGGGCCGACCCGACCCAAGTGGCTCCCCCTGGGCTGGACCATGGAATGCTACGAGCGCTCGTCCGGTAAAAGCAAGGGGCAAATCGACCGCGTAGGTGATTCTTATTTGGGACGATTTTAGCGCTTCATTCGAAGGCCGTTTTTTGGCGCATTTTAAAAATTATCCAATATGTGCTTATGTGTTCTATTAGACGCGCGTAAAAATGATCGCTGATAACGTATATAAGATTGTGCCGCGCAGTTTTACGTTTCGCCGACGGGGAGGAAGCTGAGGTCGCAGATGGAGGTTCTGCGATACATCGAGCAACTGAGAGAGGCCGACTCGAAGCCTAAAGCGGAAGAGGTATATATTTTCGAGAAGCTATATTATATATATATATATATATATATATATATATATATATATATATATATACATCAATATGCTTTCTTTTCTCGTTGAATTTGTATCTGTTTTTGTTTTGTTTTGTAGGCGGCCGAAAGTAGTGGGACGAAGAAGCGAAGGGGCAGGCCGAGGGCGAATAAGCCTTATAATGGCCCAAGTCCTCGGCCACCGAAGGGCGGAGATCCTCGTCCCGCCTGAGCTTTTTTGTATTTTTTTTTCTTGTGTATTCTGGGAATTTTTGTATTTTATATTTCTAAATGGTAGTATTGTGTCTCTATTTTTTTCTGGGAGCCGAGTAGGCGAGCGTAACGACTAGTACGTAACAAGAGCACACGTCTCACCATCTAAATCTATGATCTTATATAATGAGCGTATGGTGGATAAAAACTGACAATTAGGCCTGTCACACTTATTTACAATTTTACCATTAATTGCTTAATTATAATTTTACCCTTAACATTTGAACTTATGACAGGTTTATCCTTCTAAATTAAAATTTTATTTGTCAATAACTTCATTAATACTATAAAATATAAAAACAAAATGATTGATATATTTGCACCAACATCGAGCGTGCTATACATACTAGTAATAGATAATAGCGCAACGATATACTATATCCAAATGGCGCGTTCCAAAAATTACGCATTACATCGTGTCGTATTAACATGAATAATTTTTGTTCGCGAAATATTTGTATTTTGTAAAATATTCGTAAATTTGCTCACTCACTTGGTGGTTCTGATCCCATTAAACTTCTTGGCACATTGTATGGGATGGGGCGACCATGGGAAGCTGAGCTTGTTATCTTCAACCCGACTCCAAATGAGGTCGACGCGCATCTTCGGTGCCGAGATTATTCGTTCCCCGTTGGAAATTACTTTCACTAACTCAATATATATAAACTGATGAGATAAAAAGCGTATATAGATACCACGACCATAGCAGGTAGCGCATCGCTAGAGCGCCTGGACGCGCCTCAAGAGACCCGATTGATTTAAATTTTTATTATTGTAAGAAATTATTTTGGGTTGTCGTCGTAATAAATTAAACCGTAAAATTTTCATCTTAATTTGTTTGTTCGATCAACTATATGTAAGATATATGCACATTTGCATTCTTACCTGGCTTCAATTTATTTATTTTTAACTTTATAATATTTATTAATTTGTCTTTTACTAGTACCTCTGATTCTAAAATAAGACACTTTGTTTTTAAATACAAGTCATTTTACAGTTTTTAAGATAAATTAAATAAGATAATACAATTAATTATAGGTATAATGTGTATTTCATTTTATTTCTTAATATGTATATAGCATCCTTAAACGACTTGATTAAAATGGGAGGGAGTATCATTTTATACATGCGGGATTCATATTTTAATTGGTGGGACAAAACTGAAAAGATTGTGTCTTTCCCTCGAATTATAATCAGCAAAATGTCCCTGCAGTTAGTGCCAAATACAATATCTGCACAAATTAAATGAGAAAATCTTATTACACACACCAAATAATGTTGGATTATCGCAATTAATTAGTTTTACCTTTCTGACAAACTCAAAGATTGTGTCTTTCTCTCGTAATCTCAATGTAGTAGTCAGAAAAATGCCCTTGCAGTTGCTACCAAACACTGTTGGGATTATCGCAATTAATTAATTTCACCTTTCTGACAAAACTCAAAAGATTGTGTCTTTCCCTCGCAATCTCACTGTAATAATCAGGAAAATGTCCATGCAGTAAACAAAATATCTGAAGAAATTAAACGAGAAAATCCCATTAGACACACCAAATACTGTTGTGAGATTATTGCATTTAATTAATTTCACCTTTCTTGGCAAAATCCAAAGGCAATTATGAGAGTAATTATTACAACCTTCATCTCAGATGTCACAAATATATTCTCTATCACCAATATATATAAACCCCTCGAATACCATACCACCCACAAACACACACTCTTGTAATAAAAAACCATAATACATATTCAGCGATAGAAAGAAATGGCTGCCAACCAAGAATCATCGACCACGAACCCTCTCTCTAGCGAAGAAGAACCATCGCCAAGGCCCGAGAATAATCAGCGCGAGCCACCCATCGACTGGACTAGGGTTATCAATGCGACCCCTATTAACCAGTGCATGCCTGGTTCCACGGAGGTGACACCCTTCATTCCCCCGAGGGCTAGCCCGGGCTCGTCCTCGGGCGGGTCGAACAGATACAAATGGCTGCCCCAGGGATGGACGTGGAGTACTCGTTGCGCACCTACGGTCAGTCCAAAGGGCAGACCGACCGCGTATGTGATCTTTATTAGCCATTCAGTGTTATGCACTTTTTTTTCCATTTGTCGAGATTTAGCGCATCGTACGCTTTTCTTGGCGCATTTCTAATTTTTTATATGCTTCGTGCGAACGCTTTTTTACATGCGCAGTATTTTGTTGCGCCGACGGGGAAGAGGGTGAGGTCGGAGATGGAGGCGCTACGATACATTGAGGAGCTGAGAGCCGCCGACTCAATGCCTAAAGCCGAAAAGGTATATATAATAATAATATATCAAAACTATCGCATATATATTGGATGCTTTATGGTGGTTTTTTTTAAATGTGTTACTTGTTTGCTGGTTTTGATTTTTATTTGTAGTCGGTCGAAGGTAATCAGGCAAAGAAGCGAAGGGGTAGGCCGAGGATTAACGAGCGTTGTAATGGTCCGAGCCATCGGCCGCCGCCGCCGCCGAGCAGTTCTACAGGTGGAGACGATGATCGTACGGACACTATCCGAAGTGAAAAAGCCTAGTTTTTTTTTTCGTTTTTCGATGATGGGAACTTAATTTTAATTTTCTATATGTGTTTTCTTTGAGCCGAATAAGCCCAGACATTGGCGGACCCAGGATTTTATGACCGGGGGTCAAGATTTGTTTGACGAACAGAACCCACTTAATATAGAAATAAAGAAATCACTTATATACATAATATACATGAAAATTTTATAATAATTTTAAATAAAAAGACTAATTTAAAATGTTGATCCCTGGGCAAATACAGAAAACAATTTGATGTACGGCCCACTACCACTGGGCCAATGGATAACTCACAACAAAGTTCTAAATTTAAAATGTCATATTGTAACCATAACGCTCACTCCCTCATTGTCCGCCGGCCGGCCGGGGGTCAACGGACCCCCCGAGCCCCTATACGGGTCCGCCCTTGCCCACAGAACCAAACAACTGCATATCGGGCCTGAAATGGGCCTGGGCTTTTCTGTTACGCGCTTTGCGTGCGCGATAATAACTAGTACTACATCCGTCCCGTTATTTTTATCACATGTATTGGTGGGCACGGATATTAAGGTGGTATTATTATATTAAATTAATGGGACGGAGGTAGTACATTACTACTAGGCCTGGGTAATGGGCCGGATTGGGCCGGTTCCGGGCCGGTTCTACCGGTTCCGGTTCCACCGGTTCCGGTTCAACCGCATCCGGCACTGTTCCGGTTCCGGTTCCGGTTCTGGGACCATTTTCCCCGGACCGGACCAGAACCGCGGAGCTGGACCACGGGCCTTAAATGGGCCGGTTCCGGTTCTGGAACCAGAACCGGCCCATTAATTTTTTATTTATTTTTTTTTATTTTTTAATGTATTTTTTGAATTAAAAAAAATAATAAATAAAAGACATTTGGGCCGGTTCCGGTTCCGAACCGAAACCGGAACCGCGGAACCGGAACCGGGAACCGGAACCGGTAATCCGCGGTTCCGAGTTCCGCGAACCGGCCTAGTTCATTTTAACTGGGCCGGTTACCGGTTCCAGAACCGGATCTACCGGTTCCGGTTCTGGACCGGATTAATGGGCCGGTTTTGGGCCGGTTCTGGGTTGGCCCGGCCCAAAACCCAGGTCTAATTACTACATAGTTTAATAAATTAAATATGTTTCCGAAATTTTAATTAATTAATTTCTCATATTTTACGTACTCGAAAACATTATCATCATCCAATCCAAATGACAAATCTCTTTCGGCAGAATGAAATAAAATATGATCTTTCTCGTCTGGGAAATGATAAATACAATTATCCTTAACTAATTTAAAAGAATTAATAGTATATAAATCGTATTGATGACATAAACGGTAGACGGTGTACAAGAATCATCTGATAAAAAGTGTCTGATATCGTAAATTATCTCAGCTGTTTTTCATCATCGATCCCTTCTTGAACTTGACAGTTTGCCCAATTCGCTCTGTATCTTCGGTTTCGTTTTTGCTTCCCACGTTCGCTTGTTTACAGAAGAAATTATTAAATTTTTTCAACAGTTGGGTGTTTTGCTGGTTCAGATTCGACTCGGATCAGTAAGTTCGTTCTATTGCGTCTTGATTATTTAACTTTGAATCAATTTGGGTTTGTTAGCTTCGCCGACATACCTGGAAATTGGATGAGAATGGGGATTTTAGTAAGCTGTGAGTCCAATAATTGGAGATAGTTTCATCATTTAATCTGTGGCTATAGGAATATCTAGTCTATTGATTGAAGGATGAGGTCACTTCTTGCTTGAATATGTTAAGATTTTCAAGTTCAAAACTTGTGGAATGTGACCAAAAGTAGTACACTAAGCATTGTTACTAGTGATCAAGTGCATTCTATGCTATCATATGGACTTCAAATATGCAATTCAGTGCCTGATTGTATCTGGTATTTATATAACTCTTGTTAGTAGAGACGAACGATGTCGAGGCCGATGCTTCTTGTGTTTGTTTTCATCATATTGATTATAACCTCACAATTCGAATGGAGGCAACAACTGAGCGACATCGATGCAAATCCGACCGAGTCTCAGAAGCAGCAGCAGATTTCTAACAGAGAAGAAGGCGTCAAAGAGAAGGTAAACTTAGCGTGTCTGTGTACTGTCCGTTGAATTTTTCTGTTATGCACCTTCTTCACCTATGCAATTGTGAATTTAGAATGACACAGTTGTCGGAATCAGACATTTCCTAATAATTTTGAACTGAATGGTTGATGTTTTCAATGCTCGCGAGTTACGGTTAATTCTGTATATTTATCGTCAGGATATCTCTTGTTCTAGATAATGGTTCTCAAATCCTAGGTAAACTCATATCCTCAGAATTTGATGCACGTCATTCTGCTTGAACAAAGGTTTCTTGTAAACTTAAGCACTATGCCATCCAACTAAATAATCCTCCACTTTTACAGATCATATTGGCTCAAGAGAGGAAAATAAACAACTTAAATGAGCTCGTTCAAAGCATTAATGAAGAATTTTTGAATCTGAGCTTTCTGCTCTTTTCTTGTTCTTGGATTTCAATATCGAGAGAGATGAAAAGAAAATACTGTTTTATTCATTATTCAAATTATGCCATCAAATACACGCGTGAAGCTCTATTTATACAATAAATCTATTTTGGGCTTTTAGGTATACAATAGCCCAATAACTAAAATAAGCCAACGGCTATCGAGTTAGAATAAGTCTATCGAGTTAGAATAAGTCTTACCTTATTCTAATTAGAATAAGGAATTAGAATAAGAACTGATTATACATATCGAGTATATCGAGTAGCCCTTGATCAGTTGATTACTTCGCAATACTCCCCCTCAAGTATGGTGTTCATATAAGTCAAACACACCATACTTGCCAAGTAGATAGAAAAACTGATCTTTCCTTAGAGGCTTAGTTAAAAGATCACCAGGCTGCTCTGAGGAAGGAATGTAGCTCGTCTGAATGGTACCATCCTCGATTTTGTCTCTGATAAAGTGACAGTCCACCTCTATGTGCTTGCTCCTTTCATGAAAGACTGGATTGGCCGCAAGCTGCAGAGCTGATTTGCTATCAGACCATACCTGTACAGGAGAAAGATTATCAACATTAAGATCCTTCATTAATCCAAGCAACCAAGTTACTTCAGCTGTGACCAATGCTAGTGATCTATATTCTGCTTCAGCTGAGCTCTTTGCCACGATGGTTTGCTTCTTTGATTTCCATGATATAACTGAGTCCCCAAGCTTTATTACATAGCCTGATAGTGATCTCCTGGTATTTGGACAGGCAGCCCAGTCTGCATCACAGAAAACATTGAGGCTCAGATCACTTTTAGCTGATAATAAAAGCCCGAGACCTGGTCTTCCTTTCAGGTATCTTAACACTCTATGAGCTGCATCAAGGTGGATCTGTCTTGGTTTGTGCATGAACTGGCTTAGCACCTGCACAGCATAGGTAATGTCAGGTCTAGTAACACATAAATATAATAACCTTCCTATCAGTCTCTGAAAGCCAAAAATATCATCAAGAACTGGATCATTTTGGCTGATCTTTTCTCTAACAGCCCTGCTATTTTCTTCTATTGGAGTGTGAGCAGGCTTGCATCCCACCATACCAGCCTCACTTAGTAAATCAATGACATATTTCCTCTGATTTAAATGAATTCCTTCATTGGACCTTGCAATTTCTATTCCAAGGAAATACTTCATTTCTCCGAGGTCCTTTATGAGAAATACCTGCTTAAGATACTCCTTGCACTTATTAATCAATGGCAGATCACTTCCTGTTATCAGAATATCATCAACATAGACCAACAATACTATGAATTTATCCTTTTCATGCATAGTAAACAGTGAGTAATCATGTTTGGATTGAACAAACCCAAACTTACTGATAACCTCAACAAACTTAAGGTTCCATTGTCTTGAGGCTTGCTTTAGCCCATACAATGGCTTCTGAAGTTTGCAGACCTGGTGCTTTCCTTCCCCTGAAAAGTAAAAACCTGGTGGCACTGCCATAAAAACTTCTTCATTCAGATCGCCTTGCAGAAATGCATTAGTCACATCCATTTGGAATATATGCCAGTTAGAAATAGCAGCAATTGAAAGAACAGCTCTTATTGTGACATGCTTCACCACAGGTGAGAAGGTCTCATTGTAATCAATACCCTCCTTTTGTGAAAATCCCTTAGCAACTAATCTAGCTTTGTACCTTTCCACCTCTCCATTTGATCTATACTTTATAGTGTACACCCATTTACAGCCTATAACAGATTTTCCTTTAGGAGGCTCAACTAGTTTCCAGGTCTTATTTAATTCAAGTGCTCTTATCTCAGCATTCATGGCTTCTAGCCACCTCTTGTCTCCCTTTGCATCTTCATATGACTTTGGAACATAGTCCTTTGAGATAGCAGCCAAATATGCCTTGTAGTCAGAGGTGATCCCATTATATTGGATCACATCTGATAAGGGATATTTGGTACTACCTGTCATATTAACATCTGGTGCATAGGGAGACACGAAGTCATTGATCCAATAAGGAGGTTTAGAGACTCTACCTGACCTTCTTACCTCTGTTGTAGTGTTTTGTTCTGGGATGATCTCTGGTTCAGGTTGCTCTACCTCACTGTTCTCCTGTGGAGATTCATCAGGTGCAGCAGGCTGCTGATGATTTATGCCACTGTCTCTTATTTGTTGATATGGCATAATCAGATCATCATAAAAGATCTGCTTATCATGTGAGGGGAATTTTTCTCTTTCGAGGTTAGTAGCATTTGCAGAAAAAGGAAAAACATCTTCAAAGAATATCACCTCTCTGGATACTATAAAGCTTTCAGAATCTAAGTCCAACAACCTATAGCCCTTTTGTGTGATGGAATAACCCATAAGGACACAAGGCTTGGACTTATGCTGAAATTTATCTCTCTGTGTAAGAACTTTGGCAAAGCACAAACATCCAAAAACCTTAAAATGAGCATAAGATGGCTTCTTACCAAACAGAACCTCGAATGGTGTTTTACCATTCAAAACAGGTGTAGGAGTCCTGTTTATAAGATACACTGCAGTTTTTACACATTCTCCCCAAAATTTTATAGGGACATTTGACTGAAATTTCAGTGCTCTTGCAACATCAAGAATATGCCTATGTTTTCTCTCCACAACTCCATTTTGTTGTGGTGTGTATGCACATGAACTTTGGTGAATGATACCCTTTGAAGCTAGCATAACATTGCATTCATGGGAAAAGAATTCATAGGCATTATCACTTCTGATAATCTTGACTCTGGTACTAAACTGATTTTCAGCATACATAATGAAGTCTCTCAGTACATTAACTACCTCAGACTTGGTTTTTAACAAGAAAATCCAACATGCCCTAGAACAATCATCAACCACGGTCAAGAAGTATCTTTCATTATTGTAGGTTAACTCCTTGTATGGACCCCATATATCAATATGCACAAGTTCAAAAATGTTCTGGGCAGTGAACTGCCTAACTGGAAATTTAAATCTTGCATGTTTTGCTAAGGGACATAGAGTGCAGTATCTAACAGAATCCTTGTAATTCAAATGCAAATCAGTCATATACTTCATTCTATTAAAAGACATATGGCCAAATCTATAATGCCATAGAGATACATCATTGTTCTTATTCAAAAAGGACACAGCATGTTTATTTGCGAGATTACAGAAACTAGTAGATATCATATTGTTCTTTTCTGGCAGACTATGGGGGCTTGGTTTGAGTATGTATAACCCGTTCTCTAGCTTACCAGTCCCCCTTATCCTGCCAGTCAAAACATCCTGTATGATGCAAGAATCACAAGAAAAACTCAAATGCACATTCTCATCTCTGGCTAGCTTAGAGACAGATAGTAGATTATGCTTAAATTCTGGGACATATAAGGCATTCTTGAGTTTCAAGTCTCTATCAATAACTACGGTTCCACATAAATAAGCTCTACTGCATGATCCATTTGGCAAGTTAACACAACTAATCATGCAACTTTTATCATCAAAGCTGCTAAAAAATTCACTACTGCAAACAATATGATGATTAGCCCCTGTATCTATTATCCAGTCAGGGCTGCAATTGGAAGATATACCTGAAGATATACCTGAGGTGTTGATTGTAGCAGAGGTGCCAATGGCTTTTGCATCTTCGAGGCTAGCATTTTTCTCCAACATTTTCAGAATTTGGGAATACTGCTCATTTGTAAAGCTGTTCTGAGAAACCAAGCTCTCCCCCTTGATCCCATCCTGATTTGCTTCTGGAATTGTGATGTTATTTACTCTGCCTTGAAAGCCTCCAAATCTGCCTTGACCTCTTCTTGCTCCAGATCCCCTTCTTCCTCCTTTCACAAAGTTGGGAGGATATCCATGGATCTTGAAGCAAGTCTCCTTGCTATGGCCAGGAATATTACAATGTTCACAGAATAATGCAGCTTTTCCAGACTGGTTGCGGTTGCTTGAAGAAAGATGTGACATCAGGGCAATGGATGAGTCAACATTTGTGGCTTGTAGGTTAATTCCACGCTGAGCTTCTTCATTTATCACCATCGAGAAGACTTGATTATGAGAAGGCAGAGGTGACATCATAAGAATCTGAGATCTTATGTTCTGATAGCAGTCGTTTAATCCGATCAAGAACTGCATCATCTTCTGCCAGCTGCAGAATTCCTTGTATTCTTTGGTTACTTCAGTTGCAGGCGATGGTATAAGCGAGTCATACTCATCCCAAAGCGGTTTAAGCCGATTATAGTACTCTGACACAGAAGATGCACCTTGTGTGCTTGAATAAATTTCCCTAAACAATCCATACATCCTTGCGCCATTGATTTTGTCGAACCTCTGCTTTAAATCATCCCAAATTTCTGCAGCAGTGTGATGATAGACTATGCCTGATATCAATTCCTCAGAGATCGATCGGTGAATCCAGGTCTTAACCAAAGCATCGCACCTCTTCCACTGCGCAAGAAGAACAGAGTCTTTATCAGGACACTTACAAGTTCCGTCTATGAATCCAATCTTGTTCTTAGCCTCCAATGCAATCATCATCCTCATGCTCCAAATCTTGTAGTTCTCAGAACCTTTAAGAACGCCTGTAGTCAGATCGAGATTGGGCGTATCTGACGGATGAATGTACATTGGGTTATTGAACTGCACGATTCCTACATTATCTCTTGGGATCGATGAATTCTGTGAATTATCTTCGGTCGCCATTTGCGGTATGAAGTTGCTTCAACCTATGTCTCTGATACCATGAAGAATTTTTGAATCTGAGCTTTCTGCTCTTTTCTTGTTCTTGGATTTCAATATCGAGAGAGATGAAAAGAAAATACTGTTTTATTCATTATTCAAATTATGCCATCAAATACACGCGTGAAGCTCTATTTATACAATAAATCTATTTTGGGCTTTTAGGTATACAATAGCCCAATAACTAAAATAAGCCAACGGCTATCGAGTTAGAATAAGTCTATCGAGTTAGAATAAGTCTTACCTTATTCTAATTAGAATAAGGAATTAGAATAAGAACTGATTATACATATCGAGTATATCGAGTAGCCCTTGATCAGTTGATTACTTCGCAATAATTAAGGAACAGCTGCAACGGTGCCAAGGCATCAACGGGAGAACTAATCTCAGCTCGTCGACGACTGAAAATGTCATCGAGGAAGATTGAACAACCATGCAGCTGTGAATATATGAAACTACTACTGCATCGTTTTTTCTTTGATTTTGTAACTTCGTTGGATCTACAACGATTATTCATTTTCAAGAAAATTTGAAAACATGTCTATTAACACAGAAAAATAAACAGAATAGAATCCTGATGAAAGGAACACACACACACACACACACACACATATATATAACAAAATTGGACTAGTTAAGATTCAGCCCTTTTGTACTTTTCCATGTGGAAGAAGCACCATCTTATCCTCGACGCGTTCGACGAGGCAAGAATTCCATATGTCCATAAACGCCCTAACGATTGAGCCGTGGTGCTGGGACGGGTTCAGCCTGAGAAAGCATTCGAGGAGCCTTTGAAGCTCCTTTCTCGAATAGATATCATGCTCGTGTATCATTTGTAGCATCGAGCTTTGAAAATCTCGATAAGGGTTCGAAGAACTCTTAACCACGACAGAGCCTTCGTGGATTCTAGGGCTAACTTTTTCTGGGCAGTACTCAATGAAGTTTGGTTGCGTGGACATGGATGAGGAGTTCTGTAATGGCTTCTTAGGGTTTGGCTGTATTACATCGTCGAGGGACTTGGGGCCACATACGCATACACCTTTTGTTACGCAAACGATGCTTTTTAATTTCGATTTCTTGGTAGATGATGATGAGGACATTTTTGTGATACAAGACAGTAGAATGGTTATGAATACATGTGTCTAAATATATCTACCTAAGCCCTTTTTTAAATTCGTGTTATAGCTAAAAATATGGTGGATTTCGGCCCGGGTTTGAATGGCGATTATTTTTCTTATTGAAACGGTCGAAATGTATCTTCCAATTTTTTTGATAGATTAGTTATTTCAAATCTCGAATTGTTGTTGGCAAATAATCAATCTATGAATTCGTTGTAAATAACTTATTTACGTTAGCGTTTCATCACCATGCCTATTTGTGTTAGCATTTTATATAAGTATTTTACTTTTTAAAAAGAAATTTGTCTCAAACTATTGGGAAATATATAAATTTGGTAGTCCAACACCAACTACATAAAAAACAGCCAACTGATCAGGAACCCCGCTACAGATATAATATAAGCTATTTACCGAATATGGTCATGCCAATCACCATTTTTCAACACTTACGTAAATAGAGTTATAACTATTAACCTAAAAAAATATACTGGTTTTAACTTTGTTCCCTCCGTTTGGTCATGCGAATCAAAATCACGATTACCAAATACTATAAATACTATTAATATCATTACATTCTTACAATTTTTTTAATTAGAATAATATTACTACTATGTATATGTGTGACGTAAGCTTCAATCCACGCCACGTGTCATATCCATTGGCATCGAAGCCTCAAAACAACACAAAACACTCATTTCTTAATCATTATCCTTCAACTTCATGTAGCGCAGTTCTGATCATCTTCTTACTTGCATCGTCCGCCAACAATGCCCTGGTTCAGAAACTTGATCACCACCGCCTCCTCCTCCGCCGCATTACTCAACAAATCGCGGCGGCCACATTCGCCGCTGAGGTCTGCACCTTCTTCCCTATTCAATCGCTACTTCACCGCCGAAATTGGCGGCGATGAGCGTCATCCGTGCCTTTGGCCCACCAAGGGCGACGAAAAGCCCAGGGTGGTTGTACTGGGCTCGGGCTGGGCAGGGTGCAGGCTGATCAAGGACATCGACACCGACCAATACGACGTCGTCTGCGTCTCGCCGAGGAACCACATGGTCTTCACGCCGCTGCTCGCCTCCACCTGCGTGGGGACGCTCGAGTTCCGCTCCGTCGCCGAGCCGATTGGGAGGATTCAGCCGGCCATTTCGCGCGAGCCTGGATCGTACTTCTTCCTCGCGAAATGCGTTGGCGTCGACTTCAGCAATCATCAGGTGCTCCGTTATCTGTTTGCTCATTCTGTCTTTTATCGCTGAAGTAGTTGAGGTTAATTTCTTCACAATGTCACCCTCTGAATTTAGCGATTGAGCCTTGAGATTTGTGGGCGGGCAAGGGGTATTACAACAGTATAGAATTCATGATATCCAATCTATAGTAATTTATTGCAACTTTTGATCTGGGAGCATAGACTTGCTGGTGTAATAATTGCAAAATTGAGGTCAAATGATTGGCAGATTCAATGCCAAACAGCAACCGAAGGGGTGGGTACATTGGATCCGTGGAGCTTCAAAATCGCGTACGATAAGCTAGTGATTGCATCAGGCGCACAAGCTTCGACGTTTGGTATCGAAGGTGCGAAAAAGCACGCAACCTTTCTGAGGGAAGTTCATCATGCTCAGGAGATCAGAAGGAAACTGCTGTTGAATTTGATGTTATCAGATGTGCCTGGTAGGAAGCAATAAGGCACAATCAAGCTGTTTGAACATTGATGCTTGCATAACATTTGCCATTACTTTGCTAATTTCTTCGTCGGTTTTGAAATAGGAGTGAGCGATGAAGAGAAACGTAGGCTTCTACACTGCGTTGTCGTTGGGGTGGCCCGACGGGAGTTGAGTTCAGTGGCGAACTTAGCGATTTTATTCAGAAGGATGTTCATCAGAGATATGCGCATGTGAAAGATTATATAAAAGTTACATTGGTTGAGGTTAGGCTTTGATAAGTTTTTCCTCTGAATATCTGCCTTATTGGTTGGATTCAAAAGGGATCGATCTTTTTTTTTGGTTTTTTTCCGTTATCGCAGGCTAAAGACATACTATCATCCTTCGACGATCGCCTGAGAACATACGCAATCAAGCAGTTGACCAAAGTAAGGTGTTATACGCAACGTATGTTTTTCTGATCCTAGGCTGAAGTAGCCTTGAATGCAATAATATCTGAGTATAGTTTCTCTTTCTCAATGTGTAAAATAGTCGGGAGTTCGACTTGTACGTGGAATCGTGAAGGATGTCCAGCCTCAGAAGATCATTCTCAGCGATGACACTGAGATACCATACGGCCTAATAGTATGGTCAACAGGCGTCGGTCCCTCGCCATTTGTCAACTCACTCGAAGTTCCCAAATCACCTGGTGGAAGGTTTGAACACACACAGACACACGCTAGCACACATGCACACACATTGAGGACAATGAACAATGTAATTTTATTACAGGATTGGCATCGATGAATGGTTAAGAGTCCCTTCTCAGAAGGACGTGTTTGCCATCGGTGATTGCAGTGGCTTCCTTGAAAGTACGGGCAGGCCCGTTCTTCCAGCCCTGGCCCAGGTAGTTTTTTTCTTTTTTCGGTTTGTGTTAGGAAGGTATTATTGGGTCGTTTTTTTAGATTATTGCAGTGATATCAAGCTTACCAATTTGTCCGATCAACATGCTTGTAATAACAACAGGTGGCAGAGAGGGAAGGTAAATACTTAGCGAAACTATTGAACCGTCTGGGCAAAGCCGGCGGGGGCAGAGCAAAGGCAGCAAATGAATTAGATTTTGGAGAACCATTTGTGTACAAGCACTTGGGAAGCATGGCCACAATTGGGAGGTACAAGGCTCTTGTGGACCTCAGACAGAGCAAGGTAACTCAGGCTCAAAACTGAAGTGATAATTATTAGACATTATACCCATCTCGAAATGTTTTCTCGTGTAATAATAACTATGTATAAGGAAGCGAAAGGCCTATCGATGGCGGGATTCCCGAGCTGGTTCATTTGGCGATCGGCTTATCTGACTCGGGTCATAAGCTGGAGGAATAGGTTCTATGTTGCCATCAATTGGCTTACGACTTTAGTGTTTGGCCGTGATATAAGTCGTATATAAACAAACACACACATGGTAAGCCAATGAACGCTTATTGCATTCATTGGTGTAACGAATTTCCTTGCCGATTAAATTAACTCATCTCTCTTTTTCTTTGTGTGTGTGTGATGGCGGCAGTTATGAGAAAGAGCTCGAAAAATGAACACGGCATAAACCCTGCCTGCCCCCTACATCCTTCAGTCTTATCTTGTGTAAAGTTGCCACTCATTCTCAAGTGTTGTTTTGTTTTCCATTTAGAGTTGGACCAAAGCTATTACCCTCTTCTTTATTACAAGAATGCAAGTTCTAAGTTGAGCAGATATCAGTCATTCCCAAAGCAAGACAGAACAAGACAATCATCCAAGAAAAGGGGGCACGCAAGGAAGTAAGGAATAAGAGACTATGTCAATAATAATTACACTATTATGTACAATCAAAACTAGCTCGAATGTTTGAAATCCCAGAAAAAACATCACGATTTTATGAAGAAAAGATTAATACAATACATCCATATCTTCACCACAGATCAGAAACAAACCTTAAACAGCTCGAAAAATTACCTCATTGGCTTCCATCAAATCCCCACCTGACACTGACTGGGTCCGCCGGTCAATGACCCAGACCTTCCACCGTCGCCGCTGGAAAATCCCACCTTCAATTTCCCACAGAAAACCTTGAGATACCTCCTCCTCGTTCTCCAAGCCTTGGCCTCAAACTTAACCTTGCAAAGCATCCTCAAATTGAACGTCGCCACTGAATTTCCGTTCCTACTCCTCTCATCGTTGATCGCGCCCACCACGCCGCCGCCCACGTAGGTCCCCACGGCGGCGAACGCGGCCGACAGAACCGTCTCGTTCTTAGTCCCCTGTGCGAACGGAGGAATCACCGTCTCCGCTAGAGAAGTCGAGCCGTAGTACAAGTACGCGTCGAAGGCGCCGTACTTGAGCGTCATCTTCTTGTTAGGGTTTCTCGCGGTGAGCTGGACCTGTGACGTCAGCGTGACCGAAGTCGAATTAGGGTTCACTGTGAAATTGGAGATCCGCAGGTCGTCGACGCGGAACCGGGGGACCTGAGGCCGGAGAACCAGCCACACGATGAACGTCACGGTCCCGAAAATCACGACGCACGCGATGACGAAGGCGAAGATGCGGCGGAGCCACGTGGCGCGCCGGGCGGCGCGCTGGTCGTAGTAGTAGTTCGGCTGCTGCGGCTGATAGGGATAGCTCTGGTAGTTCGCCGGTGGCGGGTAGGGATAGGCGGTGGCGCCGTTCTGGGCCGGGTACCCCGTGACGGGCCTATTCGGGTCGGTCGAAGCCATAGAATGAAATGCCACGCGCGAAGTCGGTGCTTGGTTTGTACGCGCCTCTTGCGAATTCGACGAGGTACTAATTTTCCAGTTTCTTCTTCAAGTATTTATGCAATCCTCTCCCCTGAAATTTGAGTAGATTGGGTTTGCATCTGCTTTTGATAAAGTCAGATTCTTTCTTGCTAGTTGTACTTGAAACATATCAGGTTTGCACGTCTTTCTCGAATCTCTATCTTTATTTAAGATGTTCTCAATATTATATATATATTCAAAGATAAATATAGTAGTATTTTCAATATTAAAAAAGCACAACAGAACTTAGTCCTTCCTTACAAGTTACAAACCACAAGGGAAGGAAACCATCAAATCTTACAGAAGACATTCCAAACATAACAAAGAAGGCAGTTGCTAGCTAACAAGTTATATTGTAACACATTCTTACTATACACAACAGATTCTCATGCAATCTAAGCATCAAGGGAGATAACGAAGATCGCCGGTGGCTGTAATAACAGATGCAGCGGCTCGATTCATCGTCATCTTTTCATCGACATCGCACTTTCTTGGGCTTTGCTCAAGGACTCGCACGAGCCACATAAAGATCTCCATCCTTGTGACGTCCCTATTCGCCTGACCAAGACGAAGATTTACGGTCAGTTCGAAGAAGCTTTATCTTTTCTAAATTATGTGCTACTTTGGGATTGTGCTGTGGGTTTTTTTTTCGGTTTATTTTTTATAATGTTTATTACCTCTACGACGAACTGGGACCAGATTTTGTCGTCGTTCCTAGTCTGCATTGTTCCTTTCAAGATGGTTAGTCCTAACCCTCTGATTACGTCGGCGATTTCTAGAAACGAGCCTCTTTCTTCGCACAGCATCTGTAGATTGTGGAACGAATCGGTTTTGTAAGAAGAGGTTTCTCAAATGGTTGGAAATTTATGATCTAATGAAAAGGGTTTTTGGATTTACTTCGATGAGCATTTGGCGTGGCTGGTTAAGATCCTCGACTACGATGGGACAGACCATCGACTGTGAACCGATTTCATAGGCCCATGTCGCGCCGCCTCCTTCAATCACCTGAAACTCCAAAAAGAAAAATCTTTATTCAGAAAAAAACTGAATAATCTTACAGCCGATGGTTAAGGTAGTTAGTAGCAGCAGCAAACCTTTGACTCCACAGTTTGGTTCAGCTTGTCTGCATGCTTGGCGACGCTCTGCAAGAAAAGCATGTGCTTGATCGTGCGTTCGAGAAGCGAATCGATGCTGCACTGTTAACACACGAAAACAATTGCTTCGTCTCAGAATTCGACACCAGCAGAAAAGTTCAAAGGAATCGCCTTCTTCGTCTGCGAAAAGAAAAAAGAAAAGAAACCACCTTCGCCCCATTGGGGACGATTTCTCTGAGCTCCTTGACACGATCTTGAATCATCTGTCTATCTTTGGGCCTCGGCCTGGGATTTTCCCCAGGCTTCAGCCTCCTGCGATTAGTCTTGTTCGGTTCGGGCGGTTTCTTCGAAACTGCGCTTATGGTCTGATTTACGCCTTTACCCTTCCGCGCCGAGGAACTGCTCAGGTTAGTTAGTGTCGAAAAGCTCTCTTCTTTAGGGCAAGGACGGGCCTTGGAGACCACAGCGTCCAAGAGATGGTCGGAGCATATCGAGGAGAAGATCCCGCTATCTGAATTTCCTACTGCAGGCGATTCGTGGCCCGTTAAGTTATTACAGAGATTACCGAAAATGTCAGAAATATCATCCCCCAATTGGGTTTGCCCATCTCCCATGGTGGAACCATGGAAAAGCTCGGTTATGTTGAGGTTTTCGCCGCCCCGAGAAATGGTTGGTGCGTCGTTCGCAGGTTTGAGATCGAAAGGAGAAGATGAAAGCTGATCGATCCAAGCGTCAAGGTTCGAGTCTGTAATAACTTCAGCTTTGACCGATGATCCATTGGAGGAATAAGACGTTTGGCCTTCGAAGAAGGGATTTTGAGCTGAGTAGTTCTCTGCATAATAGCCGCCTCCATGATTGAGACAGCCTTGAGATTCTGAGTAGCCGTTGTCTGAAAGCAACACGCCGGGCACTTGGCTGAGCTGATGTAATAACGTGGACGCTTCGTTTAGAAATCCAACGTCCTCTGGTATCTGAGATACGTCGAAAAGAAAAAAACAGATTACGTAAACGTCGACTTAAACGAACTTCGAACCGAGGAAATAGTATGAGGGGACTTTTACTTTGAAGTATGAACCGAACTGAAGGACGCCGTGAGGAAGGACGGGAATAACAGCGACGGTCTGAACGAAGCACAATGTGGTCGATTGTCGAATGATTATTTTGCGAAATTTGAAAAAAGAAAACGTTCGTGAGTTATGTATGTACTTAGCGAACCTGAATGCCAGCGGAGAACTGGTCGTGCATCTCCTTGAGTACCTGTAAAAACAGTGAAATTACGTTTTACGAAAGAAATTCGTCGCCTTTCTTAGGAGAAGAAGGTACGTATAATAATACCTCGGGCGAATAGGCGAATTCTCCGTGAAGATTTTGGGATGGAATAATCCACTGATGGATTCCAGTAAATGCAGACCTTCCTACTAATCTGCGTAGCGACGACGAAATTTTCAGATCGTGAATAAAAGTTGGTAAGAAATTTTACTTACCCTTCTCCTACAATCTTGACATGATGGTCCATCATCATCTTGTTCAACAGAAAGTGTACTTTGTCCCCTGCTTGTGAGTCTTGAAGAGGGCCTCGTCGAAGCCCGGAAAATGATTCGGGCCCGTAGTAGTATTCTTCCCATATTAGAAGCCTGAAGAGAAGGGAATCAATGAGCAGATGAGTGTCTAGCAATTTCTTGAAGACAATTTTTTAATTTAGTGCATATCAACACTCATTTGCAGAAGCTATGTCTGGTGAAATAAGGTACACAGAGATGCAAACAAGAAAAGTTAGAGAATTCGTCAGATCTAAAGGAGATCTGTTATGTCACTTGCTTACAAAGATTCTCCAAGACAAACTGAACTGACCAACCAGAAAACTCCAAAGGGTCACAGAGAAAACGGAAGTAGGAAACAGATTACAATCTAATATTTGGTTACACTGGAAAACATTTTACGGGAAAATCATGGTCAAACATATCCAGAAAGGAGCGAAACACAGAGCTGTATGGTTGCATTTTGGCTCCATTCTTTAGTGAAAATGAAAGTTCTATGAGAAGCTCATCTCTTATGTTCCCTCATTTCGTCTTCAACCTACCAAGTTGTCAGCACAAATTCCAAGAGAGAGAGAGAGAGAGAGAGAGAGAGAGAGGTTTGAACTTAGAAGTTGAAGAGACTCACTTAGGGTTATGGAAACCAATCTTCCAGAAAACAGCATAAGCCCAGTGATTGATTCCACAGAGAGTCTTCAAGGCCTCTTTCAATAAATAACCCATGGCCGTAAAAGACTAAACTTTTGAACTAGCAGTACTTCTTGCAGTAATAATTGTGTACCATGCACTAAAATGAACAGCAGAATATGAATATTCGTTCCTACGAACAGGCAAAGATTCGACTGATGACGGAGGAATATAAAGGCTGTTCCTCTCACAAAGGAAGAACAACAACACTTGTCTTCTTCCCTATTCTTTTTTTTTTTTCCTACTTAGAGAAGAAAGAAAGACAAAAGAAGGCCTTTATCTAACTTCCTCTACAAGAACCTCGCCCAGCTTGTTTTGTCCTCAATCCACCGCTTCTTTTCCTTTCTGGGTCTAAGTTCACAGCTTTGAAGATCTTGCTTTCCATTCCACGAAGAGATAGAGATAGAGATGAGAAGAGAAGCAAGACGACGAAAAGGGTAGGAGAAAAGGCGGAGAATAGTTTCATAAAAATTATGAGAAAAGATGGAGATGTTTCCCACGATGAGTTTAGAAAACGAAAGCCCTACACAATCCCACAAGCTTTCAGCTCGCAGTTAAACACATCAACCACGTTTTCCATGGCCAAGTTTAAGAGTGAGTAAAAACACGATCTTGGATGAAATCTCTCGGCTGTGTATGTAATGAAAAGATTACTGCTTTGGTCAGATGGCAAGAAATGTGCGGTTTCACTTGGTTGGTGGTAATGAAAGTGTTCTTATGATGTTTGCTTTCTCTTTTCTACTCGAGTTATATTATAGGTGAACAATCCATACAACTCGCATACATATAAGTACATGAAACTGCTATCTCTGAGAGAGAGAGAGAGAGAGAGAGAGGTATGATGATTAATCAATGAGAGGGTTGGTGATGGAAACAGGTCTGTGCTTTGACTGAAACTACAGCAGATGCCATTAGGTTTTTTCTTTTCTTTTCTTTTTTCCAATTTTTTTGTTTTCTCAAAGGAAAAAAAAAAAGAGTGGGGAATTAGGATGGTCAGATAATTTTGTCTGCGTTCGTTTTTGTGATTTTACAGAGAATATTCGGAATTTGGTTACTTATCTTAAATATAAAAATAATTGAAATGAGGCTTTGAGATGTGTGAGATGTGGAACTTGGAGGTAAAGGATATGTGGTACTTAGATTTGTAATTTAATATAAATTTCTATCATTGACACAAGAATATTCGTCCTATTCACAAAAAAAGATGTCCATAAAAGATAGCCTGTGTTGTGTTATTGTACAACGAAAGGTAAACAGATGAGCAAAAGAAATAATATTTATCCGTTATACTTAAATTGACCAAAATTAGTATATGAAGTTTGAGAATGCATAACGAAATAATGTTTCATGCTAAATAAATAAAAACATGTGGAAAATTAGTGAGAATGCGTGATGAAAAAGCGATGCCGTGTAAAAGGAAGTTCATGTCCTTGTCAAAAGACACATATGCCCTCGGCAGTGTGTTGAAGTAAATGTCAGGATAAGTCCGAGTTGGGGTCCACGCTGGACCATAGTGCTCTACTTTTGTCATTTCGTACTTCTTGTCTTTTTGCAATTCTTTTTTAACATATATTCTTGCAATTAACGTCATTCCACATTTTGATTACAAATATCATTTGTTGGAATTTACAATAATCATATGCTAATTAAATAGGTATTCGTTCTCCGGATGCACGCTTGATAGTCCTAAGATTCTAAACCACTTTGTATAATAAATATGGATCGAATAATTAAACTTAATTAAATGATTCGGCCTACTGCATATTTGACTTGTTATTTAAAATTAGCAGGTACATGCACTTGTGCGTCTGAAGGATTATTTATATTTACTTATATTAAACCAGTAAAATGATATTATTTAACTTAACTAATTCAATTGTTTTAATAGAGTTAGTAACACATACTTACGTGCCAACGATCTCATTATTTAGTGTGTTGACTACTGTCTTATTAATGTGGTTATGTACCTAAACATTAATGGGGTTTATACAGAAAATAAAAAGAACATATATTCTAATCGTATTGAAGTAATAAAGTCTAAAATATAGACCAAACTAGAAAATGCATGCTCCCTGCTAGTAACAGCTTAACAAGAATGCTTCGAGCCACTGAATAAACAAAACCCTATATGTCCTTTGAAATATACATATATTTAAAAAAGTGTCATGAGAAGCGTGCAAAAGGAGCTTGAACATTTATATTTATATAATAATATACGCAAAAAATCTATTATGACAAATGATAACGTGGTCCAATTTAATTGCCACTTGTGTCGATATTATAGGTTTACCACTTCAAGAATTTATAGCTGCGTCTTTTTTGGACATGATGCATTATTCAAAATGTACCATATAAAAATAATAATAATGGAAAATATAATTGGAATGTATGTCAACTTATTGAATATGCATTCATAAATCTCCTCTTATCTTAGATCTTAATCAAAGATCTGACAATTAGGGTAACTTTATACGCAACTTGAATCGGGCAATGGAATGTCACATGCCACAATAATTAGCTTGTTTTAAAATTTTGATTACATACACATCTTGTATATCTTGCCATGTATAATTATATATATGTCATTCTTTTCAAAGATTATACTAAAACGTTCAGGCATATCATCGATCCTGATGATTTACGATAATTATAAATAATTAACCTGCCTTATGTGGTTGAAAGCATAAAAAGATGGAGCACTTATTCTAATTTTTTAAAATAAATTTGGATAGATCACTAGTGGGAGACACATGACATAAGTGAACCTTTTTCGGACATTAAAAGTTTAAATGAAATAATTCTGAAAAGAGCGAACTTGTATTCCTCTTCTCTTTGGGAAGTGAGTATGATATTCCTTCAAATGCATGAAAAGAATACCCACGTCTATGATCAAACTATATTTAAATAAACATATAAAAACGTAGACGTAAGAAACCAAAAACTATATTCCTGAACTAAATATGTGAGCATTGTACTCGAGCAAAACAATAATAGTCACTCACTTCCATACTATAAATTTGAATAATTTTCAATTGGACCCTAAATCTTATGTGTAATCTAATTCAAAAGGGTGAAATATATATTAAGGTGGAAAGCTAATGTAACATATTTGGCGTTATTGCACAAGAGATATGCCATAACGTGACATTCGGCTTGATAATCTTGACTTAGATACACCAACCAATTTATTTTGTGCTCCACTTAAATTTTCAATAAAATGTTCTCAGATTTTGCACTTGATCCTGTCCGCATTCTCAATTAAACTATACCTAATTCTCTTACATATAGTTCTTAATAAATCTAAAGTGTTTTAAAGTAATTATGCTTGAAATTTTAAATAGATACATAGATTCATAGTTGATCTTATGATCATATACATGAGACATGATATCGAGAGCATTGACATAGCTCATCACCTTGTCCCAAAAAGAAAAGGAAAAATTAACTTTTTAAAAGTACAATTACTTTTTGTTTGTTAGTTTATCAGTGAACGACGAATAAAATGTGTGAAAATTGATTTCGTGAACACGAAAATAACATATGTGTGGAATCGTTATTATTTTTTACATTTTACATAAGGGGTCGTAAAAAATTCAAATGAGACCTTTTCGTTAGTAGTAATTTATAAACCATCTTTACATGAAAAATCTTTAAATGGAGTCATTATTTGACAAAATAATTATAATTTCCCTAATTTCATCTCTGGCGTGGTAACACGTACCCTTGCCCTTTGATACAAAGAATCCAAGGCATTTTATATGTGAAAATTATTTAAACTTATTTTGAAATATATATATATATATAATATATTATAAATTTATTACTAGTTGACCATGTTATCTTGACAATGATGGGTGTAAGCCACTATGAAATTGGTAGGCCATGGTAAATTGCATGCCTTAGGACCAAATCATAACTGTTTACTAGCTTTTGCTCCTCTTTGTATCATACATAATAGAAAATTGCAATCATACACATATATTGTCTAAATAAAAATGCTACATTTGTATTTTATTTTTCATCTATTAGAAATTTGTAAGAACAATTATTGCTTATGGTTGAAACAAACGTTGTATACAAAACACTTTTACTACATGACTAAAAGGCCCATATATGGACGGCCCATATCATACTAACTTTGGCCTGTAATGACATTTGCTTTTATTTTCCTGAACTCCAAAATCTAAACCGCTGCCCAGAACCAAAATTAACATAATATATTAATTGCATTATATGAATACAATTTTAAGATAGAAATAGAAGTTAAATCTCAAAGGGATATGATAACTTATTCCACTTAGTTACTGAAAACCAAGAAAAAGGAGAGAGAGAGAGCACAACAAAGTTTTTTTATTATTTAATTATGTTTGGCTTGATGTCACATTTTTAGTGGCTGTGGAGAAAGATTTGCATGGTAAAGCTCCGTCATGGCTTTATTTAATGATTAATAACCACTCATAATGGTGATTAGTCGTAGGTAATAATTTCAAAAAAATTATGAAAGTGAAATTAGGCTACATAACCCTTAAACATAAGTAATTAGTCTCTTTTTACGGACTTGTGTTGAAAATATAAACTTGATTTGAGCTTAGAACTATTAAGAGTTGGATTTAGCAAATTGGGCTTAGGAGATATATTGGACCAATATCTAGAATATGTAGGATACTCTAGAGATCTCCGTAGAACTCTATAAAACTTTATAGAACTTAGATATTATAAGGGAGTTCTAGACTATGATGTGTTGGCTAAATCTTAGTCACACATTGAGGAGGTGGAATTACTATAAATAGAGGTGAACCCCTTAGCATGTTGTATCAAGATCAATAGAAAGAGTAAGCTATTGTAAGATGTGAGTTGTATAATATAAAGACTCTTCCTCTTAAGCGCTAGCCTTGTTATTTTAAGTTTCTCCCTTCCTATCAGAGTCCTAATTTCCAACAAACTGGTATGAGAACTTCTATTTCCAACAAAGTGGTTGCGTAACATGTGTCTCTCTCTTTATTTTCTTTCCTAAGCAAATGATGATAAATAACTAGTTTGGCTTTTTACAGTCTTTCGTTTTAATATTTTATGCCAATAGCTACTATAATGGAATTGGAGAATATGTCTAAGATTTCAGATAGGATCCTTACAATGTTCCCTCTGTATGACTAGATTTAAAACATCTACATCAATACTAAAGAGGTTCGTCTTTGTTTAAATCGCTAAAGACAACCATCTCCACCATGATGGTGAAAACGTTATGATGATGAGGGACCCAAACGCGACTTTAAGCACATTTTTATCCAGCTACTTTTTTTGAGGAATATCATTTACTATTCGTAACCCTACCACTCTCTTATTCGCAATGGACACACGTGCTTTTCCCACTCGTCGAACGTTAGCTGTCTTGACATCTGTGTACCATATTATATGTATTAGTCCAAGGAGAAGAATCTCGTTTACAAGGTAAGTAACAGATAAACGTGGACTCCAATGTGCCCTTCGTGGACATATAGGTTCCAAAAGCAACTAAATAGCGATATTATAGTATAATATAAAGGGTTGAGGAGTGGAGTTCATCTTTTCTTTGGATCAACTTTTCCAAAAAAATTAATATGGATGGGGATCCCTTTTCACTCTTTATGCCATGCTGTGGAAACCCTAATTTGTTAGTATACTGTTTTTTACTTTCTCGTACGTGTCGTCGTGTGATTCAGTTCATGCACGGGACTCTTTTTAATTTGTCCAACTTTGAGATTCTTGTTTATAACCTGTAATACGAATCTTTCAAAATCAGCCCTTAAAGTTTTGTTTTGTATGATATGTTTTAATGGTCTTGTTGTAGAATTCGGAAAGTGTATCTAAACGAAGCGCAAGTTATTCAATGAGCATTTCTTCTACTACATGTTTTTTTAAGGAAAAAGTATAAGAAAATTATGATATCAGTTTTAAGTCATAATGATATCATATGACAGTTTATGTCCATAGGTAAATAGATGTCCAACCAACAACCCTAAATTCACTGTTATTGGTTCTCCGACAAGTTATATATATCGCTCTGTTGTCTTGCTCTTCCTCAACCACAAAACCCCATCGGCATCGCAATTACTTCAATTCCAAAAAAAAAACTATATATTCAGTACCGATATAAGTTCGAAAGATCGTACTTATTTATATATAATATGATATATACTTTATAGAGCGCTGATTATTCTTGTGATTTTAAGTCAAAAAAAAAAAAAACTAGAATGTTCAACTAGTTTGGAAAAAGAGAGAATGTTCAACTAGAAAAAATCAATGCTTGAAAGTTGAAACAAGAGATTTATGTGTTTTGAATAGTCAACGGAGAATCATTTCTCCAAATTTCCTTAGAAAAGATAAATAATTCTTGGAGATAGTAGAGTATCGTGTGCTGATGATAGCCCGAGAATCACATGATCGATCACATCTCAATTATTGACGTTAGAAAATATTAGAAAAAAATTATTTATTTAATGGCTCAATCATAACTACGTTTCCTACTACCCCACAACGTTTTCTAGTACTCATAAGTCATACCTTTGTTATCATTTTTCCACAAGCAAGAACAGATAAATGAGCTTCTTGGCAGCAGAACATGAACTTACCTTGCAAAAGAGATGCCAATTTGCCTTCTCATCAGCTTACTAATAAAGCCTTCACTTTCCCAATATTATTGAAGACAGCATGTGAAGTCATGGTAACTTAATGATTTGCTAGACTAGATATAGCATATTCTTTGTGCCCATGTCCTAGTTACTTTTGCCTTAAATCCATCACATGATCTCTTGTTTTATTGCTGCGTTTTTTAGGGTTTCTTCAAAACTGCAAACTGACCTCTCCTTACTCATGTTTCTCAGGTTCTGTAAGAAACTCGCAGCAATTAGGCCATCAGGAATCTTGAAGTATTTTCCTTATTGAAATCAAAGGAAGTTATAATGGATATGTACTACCACCACCAAGGGAGCTCAGAACCGAATAATTATCGTGGGCAGATTCAAACCCTTCATCTCATGAACCCCAACTACGTTACATTCTCCAACGATACACAGAACCACCACCAAGACAGTACTACCATGTTCTTCAATCCAGCAATCGTCAACACAACCATGGCACACAATCAGTTTGTAGGCTTCGCACTTAATTCAAACGATGATCGTGTTGATCATAACACTATACCACGTTTGGACAACAGTTCTACGCTAGAACTGTTAGCTTATCATGGAACGAGAAGTCAAACAAACATTGCAGAGGTAGTTTCGCCGACGCAGGGCTTGTATCTTATTAGCCAGCAGTCGTCTGCTCGTAATAATAAGATCAGCACCAGCGAAGAATCCTTTCAGAAGTCAAACACGAACTACCCTAACGGTCAAGATCTGTCGGAAAGTACTCACGTTTATCCCGTACAAGGCGTGATATTGGGTTCCAAGTACCTCAAGGCAGCGCAAGAACTCTTAGATGAGGTGGCAAGTGTCGGTAATAAAGATTCCAAGATCTTCGATGGCTTGAAAGATAAGGCTATTATTAAGATTGTTACAGTCAAGCAGCCGTCGAATGGTGAAGTAGATCAGCACGAGGTTACAACGGCTCAAATACAAGAGATGAAGATGAAGAAAGCAAAACTCAATGTCATGCTCGATGAGGTAAAACACTTGAGTATTCATTCTTCATTAAATTCTTCTTCTTTTTCAGAGTAGGGTTAGTGGGGGTTCTTGATATAATCCAGCACTATAGAACACCGAAAAAGAAAATGGTGATAATATTAAATATCTTTAATAGTACATATATGAAATAATTGATCCTTAAAAGATTTCCTTTGTTGACTTCGGATTCGATCAAAATAATTCAACTTTAGAAACTGTTTTACTTCTTCAGAAAAAAGCCGTAAAGCATTGCTCGCTGCCTTTCCCAACACATGTGGCTCACAGTTTTTCTCTCTAGCTGGCGGGTCCATATTTCATAAAGATGGAAATAAATTGATAATATGAAGAATAATTTCTTATAAAGATCCAAAATCCATCATTTCGTAATTCCATCTACCACTCACTGCTGGCCCATATTTTATTTTAGTACTGGGTAATATACTGTTGAAGTATTTAATCTTAGCTAGCTAGCTAGCTGTTTTTGGTCCCCTCTTGATATAAGTAGAGATAGCTTGGTCCGTATATAAGTACAGTACAATGTAATACAAGGAATGAAAGAAGACAGTAAAAAACTTACCAAGTATCTTTGATATTTTTTTCTTGTCTAGATAGATAACCTCTCAAACTTAATCACAAGTGACATTATGTGATCAAAATTGTATCCTATTTTCTCAGGTGGATCAGAGATGCAGGCACTACCATCGCCAAATGCAGACAACGATCTCATGGTTCGAAAGAGAAGCTGGGATGGGCTCGTCGAGTACTTACACTCAGCTCGCCCTTAAGACGATCTTGAAGCAATTCAAACGCCTGAAATCTGCGATAATCTCGCAAATAAGATCCATAAACAAGAGCCTGGGGGACGAACACAATGGCTCAATTAACGATCCATTCGAAGGTTCGTCGTCAAGACTTAAATTCATCGATCATCATCATCAGCTTCGGCGAAGCAATGCATGGAGACCACAGAGAGGTCTGCCCGAAACTGCCGTCTCCGTTCTTAGGGCTTGGCTTTTCGAACACTTTCTTCATCCGTAAGTATACTATTTCGAGTTATGCCATCAGACGTAGCAATGCATGCAGATTCTATGGTTGATCAATTTCCGAATATTTGGGTTGGATTTTTTTTTTCAGTTACCCTAAGGATTCAGATAAAAGCATGATGGCTAAACAAACTGGGCTTACGAGGAATCAGGTATATAAGAATTTATGAATTTGACATCTAACCGAGTGTCGTTTTCTTCCCCCCTTTTCTGTTATTTTAGCAGAAAAAAAAAAGTAAATTTTTTGATCAACTAATGCAGGTGTCGAATTGGTTTATAAACGCTAGAGTTCGTCTTTGGAAGCCAATGGTTGAGGAGATGTATTCAGAAGAAATGAAGAATCAAGAACAACAAGTGGTGAACGATGTTCGTAGTGACAAAGAACCTTCATCATCGCCACCTTCCTCGCCACCATTAGACAAAAACATCGTCAAACAATCTCATCATCATCAGCGTAATAAGAACCCTACCTCAAACCTCATACCATCTCCCATGGCAGAAATATCAGGCTCATCGATCACAACATCATCGCCAAGTTCATTACTACGACCCCAACTCTTCCCAGAAAAGATAGACAATCTCAAAAGGCCAAGGAACACGACGGAGAAGAAGAACCAGGAGAATTCCCCAAGCAGCATCCACTCATCAGTCAAAATGATGGAGTTGAAAGATCAAACCACGATGAAGGGGTACTTCCAAGGAAATCATCACCATCATCCTCACGATTACTTATCCACACCGACCATGAACAACAGTGATCATCATCATCATCGCCATGGAAATTATTATGGCCAGCAAGGATCGTCGGAATTCGGATATAACTATGGAATCGGAGAACTTTCCAGGTTCAACACCGAGCATAATCAGGCCAATAACGGTCACTTTTCACTGAGCCTTGGGGCTTCCTCCTTCGTCTGGAAACTATGGCATGCCGTCATCTCATGGAGATGATAGCTTCGATTTTGCAAATGGAGCTGATGATGAAGGTGCCACGAATGATGAATACGGACGATCTTCTTCACATACAAGTAGTGTTATTGCAGCTAATTACGAGGAGCTTCTTGATTTGTATAAGAGAAAGAGGTATGCGAAGATGCTTCCGCCTGATTTCGTTGCTTGACGGCGGCGGAGCTGTGATTTGAAGGTGGTGCGTGTAATAAGTTGCTTACTATCCATGTATAATATATAGATGTCAATATATGTTAGCAGAGTTTGAGTATATTACACAAACACAAAGCAACATGAGTGTAGTGTAGTAGAGGTAGTCATTTGATATTCTATTACTGCGATAAAAGCTAAAACTGTTGGAAACTCTGGAGTAAGTCGTATCGCTTTAAGATAAACTTGATTCAAATTTTGAAGATTAGAATTTAGATCCAAAATACAACAAACTCAAACTCTGTAATGATATAGGAAAGATGAAAAAGACTAGAACAAATGAAATACTACTATATTATGATATGCTTCAACGCATGACCGTAGTCTTGTCTAAGGCGCACTTGAAACAATAGAAATGGTTTCCGCTCAAAAGAAATCGACCAGGGCAAGGGCATTGCTTGGTTTTATTTTTATATTAAAAAATGGCTTGGTCTTAGATTATATTAGAAAATATTTCATTCAACGGACTTATGTGTACATAAGCAAAATAAAAATATTAATTCCTTACGTGAAGGTGAAATACATAAAGAAAAAAAGGTAATACCTTCACTTTAGTTTTACTCCCAACCCCATCTGATCCTTTACCAATAGAACTCTCTCTACCTCTTTACTCTCTCTACACCTCACTCACTTCCACCCTCAAACCCTAACCACCGCCACCGCCACCGCCATGGCGACGTCCTCCGCCGTAATTCCCACGGCAGTCTTCATGCTATCTCTTCCACTTCTCTACTTCTTTGTCGCCCCACATATTCTCCCACAGCCCAGAATCACCATTACACTCCCTGACGAGCTCGATGACCTCTCTCTCTTTCACAAGGCGATACACATGGACGCCCAACAACGCAGCTCTGTAAATTCCCAGAAATCCCATCGCCTCCCTTCTCGCAAATCGCATCTCTCCTCTAACCCAAACCCAAGACCGCCCAAGATCGCTTTTTTATTCCTCACCAATTCGCCCCTCCACTTTCAGCAGCTTTGGATCCGCTTCTTCAACAACGCTTCGGCGAAGCATTACAATATATATGTCCACGCCGACCCTTTCGCGGTCGTGCCGATTCTCGAAGGCCCCTTCAAGGATAAGGTAATCCCTAGTAAGCGGACTCAGAGATCTTCCCCGACTTTAATCTCTGCAGCTCGTAGATTGATTGCCACTGCGATGCTTGACGATCCTTCGAATGAGTACTTCGCTTTGATTTCGCCTCATTGCGTTCCTCTCCATTCGTTTAAGTTCTTGTATAATTTCTTGTTCGATATGGGGAAGTTGGGGAAGGAAATGGCTTTCAAGAGTTACATTGAGATTCTTGACGATCAGCCCACTTTGTGGGATAGGTACAACGCTAGAGGGGAAAATGTGATGCTGCCCGAGGTTAAATTCGAGGAATTTAGGGTCGGTTCACAGTTTTTCGTATTGACTAGGAAGCACAGTTTGATGGTGATTGAGGATAGGAAATTATGGAGGAAATTTAAGCTCCCCTGTTTGAATGTGGATTCGTGCTACCCCGAGGAACACTACTTTCCAACTCTTTTGTCGATGAACGATTTGGGAAGTTGTTCGAAATTTACGCTTACGAGGGTGAACTGGACGGACAGTGTTGACGGGCATCCGTATACTTATCAGCCCGAAGAAGTTACGACGGATCTGATTTATAAGCTGAGGGAGTCTAATTCGTCGAGTTACGAGCATATGTTTGCGAGGAAATTCTCCCCAGATTGCTTGAGCCCGTTGATGGAGATCGCAGATTCGGTTATCTTTAAGGATTGAAATTGGACTTTTTCTTGCATTTGGTAAGCAAAGGTTCCTCCTTTTTTCTTTAATTCGTCCTAATTGAGTTGTGTTGAGTTCTTGATTGACTCAGTTGAGCTGCATTAGGTTTGCTGACGAATAATCTCTTTCTTTTTTAAACACTTATCTGTTTGGTGGAGTAGGAAATGGTTGATCGAAGTTAGTGAGTCTAAAATTTGGTAGATCGAGAAGTTGAATAGTCAGTATCAATCTTTTGGCCTTTTTCTAAATGGTTTTGTCTAGAGTATGTCAGGTATACAATGGTGATAATCTATTCGTAGTTTTCGGCCAACTAGTATTATAAAATAACGTTGAACAATGTTTAGTATTTGCTGCAATTCTTAGTAGCCTACCCTGCCCTGCCCCTGTGTAATGCTTAGCTTAACCATACATGTCAACTTACATGCTGATAACAGTTCATTTTTTTATGTTACAGACTTCGAAAAATTGTATATACTTTGGAGTACCTATGTGGGATTAGGATTTTCGAGTGGCTGTTTGAAGAAAAATTTACGCAAGCCCTCGACCTAAAGCAACCCAAAAACGGCTGTTCCAACTTCTCAACTCAATCAAGAATCAGCTATTTTGATCATCTGAGATCATGATGTTTTACGTGGCCTTTTGTGTTGTTTAATTGCTGTACATGTTGTAGTTGATGAATAAAATGTTCACGACTGAGGATGAACAAAGAGTTCTTGTTTCTTGGCAATTGTAAAAAAAAGGTGCAATCTTTATCATCATGTTCTCGTCTCTTACAAGCAAATGGAGCTATTGTGAAAATAAAATCAAAGCTCTTTTATTAGAAGAAACGTGTGCAGAAACATCAAAATCAGAGAGCTGGGAAGCATCTATCGAGTTGTCCTGGCAATTTATAGAACTCATTGTTCCTAACATCTTTGCCGTAAACCACGAATTTTTCCCACCAATACGAGCCGTTGTCTTTAGAAGCCTGAGCCATCTGTGGTTGATTGTCTCCTCTAGCAAGCGTACGGTCAAGAACAAGAGCTGTTATTGCAGACACAGTTGCGTGTGACATCAGTAGCACAGACATTGCATCGTTGAACTGCAGTTGAGAAAACGACCAATATAACGATTAGAGACGACTTATTGACTGAAACGAAAAGATGGAACGGGTCGGGGCGGGTATAGATTTACCCATTTCGAACGGGTTCGGATGGGACCCGTTTGAGAGATCATGTGATGTTCTCGGAAATATTGAGGTAGGGAGATTCCCACGAACATGGAGAGCCCAAGCACGAGTTTTACTCTGAAGCTGTTTAGGTTGCAGAATTGAAGGAACCCTAGCCCTGCAGATGCTTTTGTTTTCTCGGAATAAAAAAAAAGATCTGTTATAAGTTCTGTGGAAAGATTTTCGATAAGATAGTCGAGGGAGAAAGAAGGCTTACAGACGTAGCCGAAGAATACGCAGTATGAAGCCGCCATGATCGGCGAAGGTATCGAAGCAAAGATTGCTCCAAACTTGCCTAAATATTTGATCCAATTATTATTACAGCAGCAAAAAGTTCACAACTTTGTTACAAAATTCCTAGTATCTCAATCAATTATTACCAGCAAGTGAGAAGAAGATCATGAACAAGGCTGATATCTGAACAACCCTTCTACTTCCAGCTCTTGTCATGGCCAAGAGACCTGCATTTTCCCTGCAATATTTTTTCTTTTTCTTCTGAAGTTCAAACTCAAAAAATAAAAGCCATGAAATCCATTGAATTATTGCATCGTTGTTTAATGTGTTAGATAGCTTACACTATTGCTGTTGAACCAGTGGGGCTTCCAAAGATCGCATTAAGGAAAGTTCCAACACCCTTTTCTCAGATAAAAAGTATATGCTATCAGTAGAAATATCACATTAAAATGAAAAAAAAAATATTCGAAAACTCGGGTTTCGAATGTACCATCCACCCTACTCCACGGCTTATTACAGAAGGTGGGACCGGCGTCGCGCTTCCATATCTCGCCGCTGCAATAAACGAACCCGTCGACTGCATTGCCAAGAAAATAATGGTTATAAAGTTATGCCATTTAAATGGAGAGAATAAGCATAAGGTGGAAGAATGACCTCCATTGAAGCTACGAGCGAAGCTACCATCATGGAGAAAATATCTCCCGCTCGAAACGTCGGAGGTCCCCATTGAAATGGATATGGAACGTATAACCTTGGAAGCGAAAAAAAAATATACGTATTCGATCGAAATCTGCGCCAAGAAAAAAAAGAGAAAAGAAACCTTGTTTATTTATTACATGTGGAAGACTTACCACGGAGAGCCGCTGATCAGTCCCGAGCTATCGGTTCGACAGTACGCCTGCTTAGACTTCTCAAATGCGCCGCTCAGAGTTAATATTTCGGCGTAGATCCACACGATAGAAACTGATATGAGAAGCGCGAATCTGCTGCATATGGATTGTTCGAACGTTCCAATTCTTGGAAGGTACTGCGCAAAAACGAATAGCAGTTTCTTTTAACGGCTAACAGAACAGTGATTAGTTTTCCACGGAGAAGAAAACTTGCCTGCGAAACGATGATTATGATCACAAGTTCTGGCAATCCAACTTCGACGCATTTGGCAAGCTACGGAAGTAATTGCGGGAAAATCATCATGAATTCGAATATGTAGTAGTGGATATAATACTTACGTAATATTTAAGTTTTATTACCATCGGAAAACCGAGGTGATAGAGCCCAAGCCCGGAGAAGGAAACAAGCGGGACCATGGAGAGAGGGCTAAAACACCTAAAGCCGACGAATTTTCAGTACATGAACTCGATCTACGTATAAAAACGAAAGCTGAATAAAAATGTTAGTTCTGATGGTAAATGAGAAGCATACCTAACAATGTTCCTCCACAGGCCGACGAATCCAATCATTGTTTGGAAACACGAAGCGACAATTAAAGCTCCTTGAATCTGTCTCATACTTTCGCTGAATCTCTGCTATTAGTACGATCGAACGAATAGAAGTTGTGTCATTGCAGCTAAAAAATCAAGGTCCTACGACAAAAGATTCGATTTTCGAATTATTAGAAGGAAGAGTAAAAAGGTATAAACCTGATCTGGGCTGTGCTTTCTTGAAGTAATAATCGAAGTTGCGGGGATTAAGAACGCGTACGATCCTCCGATCACTGAAGGCAACCTCGTACCGAAGAACGATTGCAGCAGTGTGTTTATGCCCGAAACGAAGAGTAAGGTTTGTACCACCTTAGCCTTGTCTGCCTTCAAAGAACCATGCAATGAACTGAGGTTTGTAATAAATCCATATACAGAAAATGTTAAGATTTAGAAGCTTACATCACTACCACCCATATGAGGCACCAGCATACTTGGAATCAACACGGTAGAACCAAGAGCCAAGAGATAATGCTGAAACCCCAGAAAAATAGATTCCACTGTTTCAAGAAAAAAAAAAAAAAAAACAGAGCAATCAATAAATAACACACACAACCTTTTTATTTTTTCGAAGAAAGAGAGTTGGGATTTACTCACAGAGTGGAGGTGGGCTGTTGATGCAATATTGAACTCCAGGCAACTGTTCAAGAACTGGGTGAGGCTGAGGATCGATAGGTGTTTGAGGAGTCGTTTGATTTGACGTTGCATTGTTGTTGGCTGACATTGTTTTTGAAGATGACGATAGAGATTCAAAATTGTCTCTGTTTTTCCTTTGTTTTGGTGTAGAGAACTCGTATGAAGTGGCTATGGTACTTGTTCGTTATTTATTTCTGTACGCTGAATGAATCTTTTGGTGTTGGAGTTACAGAAAATTATCTTATTCACAATCATATCAGGGTCGTTACGTTTGAAATAAATTACGTAGATTGCATATATCGCGTTTAAAAAAAAACACAGATATTTGTGATAGAACGGTTCAAATTCAACAATTTAATACAGACTAAAACTTCGAATAGGTTCATGAGATTAGAGAGATAAAGGAGAAGGAACTGCGCGTTATCATCAAGATCATGTGAAATTAATACATATTTTGAAACAAAAAAGAGAACCCATAAAAGGAACCATTCTGCAGCAAATCTTGAATGATTTGAATCAAACTTCCTCACCTTCGCTCTCAAGAACATGGCAAACCTTATAAACTCAGCTCCAATAATTGAACTCTGTTGTTTCCTTTCTATACTGAATAAGATTATTGCATCAGTTTCAAGATCTTTTCATCAGGAAATATTGCTAAAACCGAAGTAGACAGTCTTCTGTTGCAATGCATTCATAGCATAGTCTATCTGAATGTGTCCCAAGTGGGATTTGAAACGAAGCCCGTATCCTAATCCAAGGCCCGTGCCTGGCTTACCATGCCTAAGACCAGGATTTCCTAAAAATAAATATACAGTGTTACGATAATCGCATCTTAGGATTTAGAGATGATGTTAAAGAAAATTTTTTCATGAGTTCTGAGACTGATTAAGTTGAAACACGAAACTTACCGGGGACATGACGACCTGAGCCCAAATCAGATCCACAATCCAAGAAAATAGCACCTTCGACCATTGAACTCTGTGGGTTGATTAAGAAGTTACAATGTCTCACATGCACATACTTGGTGAAACATTTCCATGCAAAGACAATGAGATGCTTGAAGGACAGATTCTTCGTGAGAATATGAAATTTTCTTAGTTTTCATGATAGAATTGAGATAGATACCAGTGGTAATGTTAGTTCGCTGTTAGCAACAAGACATGATCTTCCCGAGCCAACGGCACCTTCACCGTAACCTCGTACGCTACCTTGTCCACCGATAGAGAAGGCTTGGTAAGGAGCTATGTCCCCAACGATGGAGCCACCCGTGAGGCTGAGAGATGAAGAGAAGATAGATAGAGAGAGATTAGCATATCAGTGGATGAGAATAATGTAATAATGGGCTTCGAAGAACGTAACTCGCCTTGTAAGTAGAAATGCTGGTCCAAGCCTCATTCCCTTTGAAGCGGCGAACTTAAAACGGTTGAATATAAGCCACTTGGAAAGAACAGGAACTCCTTGTTCTATTTGGATGCTAAACTACAGGGAAAAGATGTTGGCGATAAGGCAACACACATATCAATGGGAATTGCTATGAACTCCTCAAGATTAAAACGTCGTACTCGATTGAAACTGCAATCGTTCGCCTTTGCAAATCGGGACTCTTGTTTTACTACCACCATGGTATCTTGATAGCCTCCACTGAGGAAATGGGAAAAAAAAAGTAAAATTCTTTACCGACATCAAACGTAAATTCATAAAATTGATCATTAATGATCGTTAACCGACCTGCAGGTAACTGGGAATCCATGAAGATCCCTATTAATAGAACGTCCATCGTCATCAACAGCACGAACGTGCTACACAATTTCTCATCTTGTTAGCGTTAAGTACCACATGGTTCGAGATGAACATATATATATAATCACATTAATTACTGATGAAAATAAAAGGACACACCTCAAACTTGATACTTGTTTTACTGCTCCAATTCGAACTCGCTGGTTCGCTGAGATCCAAAGCAGCGGATAGCCGACAAAGGTTAACTCCTCCACTGGCCGAACGAGAGAAGTTTTCTATAGGGATTCCATGGATGCCAATCTCTGGTGAAACAGAGTGCTGTGAAATGAAATGTAACTTTTACATGAGATCTTAATCAATAGCAAGTTGCAGGTCAGCTGTCAAAAGGGTTAGTGCAAGAAACTGAAGCAACCTCCTAAGATTTCCTTGATACCGATTCATTAGGGATTAGGACTATTATAACGAGGAACCGTAAACGCCCGAGGTAATTTAATAATGACTTTGTAAGGAAAATAAGATTTAGATGCAACCTGAACGACGAATGAATGTTGCGAGAGCCATTCTGGTCTTGGTTTGCGGTAGGTAACCAAGATGTTTGAATCACAAATCCCTTTATCCCACAAGAAATCAAGTTTCTCACTCTTTCCAAATAAATTTGGGTGCTTAACGCAGAGACTGCCAATAAATAAACGAATAGACGTTCAGTGGATTCATCATCGACATCAATATAGAACTAGGAGTTACCTTCAGTGTGGAAGTAGACTTACCTTCCGATAACAAGTGAAAGTGGGCTCCCTACGACAGCATTACTGTTCAATTTAAAAGGAGGCAAAACAGAGCATAGTTTCAAACAAAACGCAAGAAAAAGATTGCAGATTTTCATATATTTAGATAATGATTTTTTGTAAACATATATCCTGTAATTGAAGCTACCTTAAAGGATGAAACATCAAAGCAGCACATAGCTTGTGAGTGAAATCGACGTTCAAGTCTATCTTGGCTGCACATATGCAAAACAACGTCAGAAAAAAATAAAGAAGAGTTGCAGAAGAATCCCACAAACTAAACAAAAGTTTTCACAGAATCACACAACTCATGGGATGGGAAGAAACCAATTCAGACAAGCTATAAAGAAATGAGTGGAAAATAAATAACAATAACCATTGCCAGCTTGAATGCTTTTCTGAGCACCCATAATCCCATTTACTTGGTAACAATCACTGACCACCAATTCCCAGAACCATGAATTATAGGACTATTTGTTAATTTAAATAGTGACAACAAAATCACTGAGGGAAAAGAAAAAAAGAACATGGACCGTCAATCCCAGAACCATGGCTCGTTTGATTACGCAAATCAGGGGAGGGGAACAGACACATTTTCAAGTTATCTCTCTCTTCTTTGTGGTCGGGGATTGAATGCATGGGTCGGTACTTGGGCCAAATGGGCCTTATATTGTTGGGCCACGAATACGGCGTCATGTGATATTGGATTACATTTGGTTTTATAGGTTTCTAAGTTTTCTGTAACGATTCTGTAACTCTGTTGTTTGAAAAGGACCAAAGTTGCCAACTTCATCAACGATGAATTTCTTGATATTTACTTGGCACATATATGTTGAATTAAGGTTCGAATCGAGAGTGGAGCGCCCCGATGCTCATGTTCGCTTCACTGGCCTTTGCACGTAAGACTTGTTTGGATCTTCGGTCTTCAGCTTCGGAGGTCGAAGCTCTCCTTTCTTAACCTATAGGAAAAGCAAAAGAAGACATCGACTAATTTCCGCAGAATGAAAAAAAAAAAAAAAAACGTACTCGGAGGGAATGAAGAGTAGTTTACCTTCTTACCGCCTTTCATGAAATCCCTCCAGCTAGAAACCTGCATATGCAACTTTTGGGATGAGATTGCGAGTGATTCCAATTTACTTGATATTGTAATGGAGTTAACATATATATGATAACCCTTTTCTCTCTTGTGCCTTCCCACTGCTCCTCGTGTTCACGCTTTCTTTTCCACATCTCTTTTGTTTCTTCGTCGTCTTTCTTTAATCTGCCTTCCTCCTCTGATATCTGTGAGTTCATAGTAATAGCATATGACGATGGAGTCAGTGAATAACAAGGAAGGAAATTATCTTCGTAAATTAGTACATAAGCACGTATATAGCATACCCTCATCTGCATTTTCCTTCTTCTCCATTCTTGTTCTGTTAACATTTCACGAACCTTGAGTTTCAACTGCTTCTGAAATTCCTCTGATCGTTCGTACTCCTGCTCATACTTTCCCTATATCGTCATTGGGTCAAATGAGTTATAACTGGAAGGAACTCAATGAGCTGAATGGTTCACTAACCAGCAAGTTGCATGGTCTTTGTTGTATCGTAATCACATAAACAAAAGTTAATTTGAAGATGGACAAACAAATTTCTGGAGAAAAAGGAAACACAAGAATTTGTTTCTCGGACCTCATCCACCTGTGACTTTATCTTGTTCGCTATGTCTTTGTTCAGCAGCTTCTTCCTCTGCTTCCTAAGTTCTTCTGAATTGCACATATGAAGTGGGAGAATGAGTCTCTTATATAATCACCAATGAAAGTAACAGATTAGAAGAAACTTACCAAATTCGAATTCAGTGAGGAAAACTAAGAAAATAGTGCTAATGGAAAGATGAAAGTCTACACAAAGATGGACCTTTAGCATCATTGACTTGGTTCAAAATATAGTCCCTCTCTTGTTGGTCGAGTAACTGCTGTTGTGCTTTGGCCAGCGCTGTTCACGGAACAACATAATGTTACTATACAAAAAAAAATTGAACTATTGAAAAGAGTAATGCCGTCGGCGTCAAGGCACGTATATATAAAGAATATGACATCACATGAAGCAGGTTATACTGTTCCATACATCAAAGTAGCCACTCACCTCCAAATGCCTCCTTCGCTTGTGGATGCTTACATTTATCAGGGTGAACAAGCAATGACAACTGAAAAACATAGATTAGACGTTGACGGCTACAGAAGGGGACACACATAGAATAACCATATACGTAATATAGTCAGTAAATCACCTTTCGATACTGTTTTTTCACGCCATCTATTGACGAATCGAATGGTAGGTTAAGATGTTCGTAGGGATTTAACTTGAAGCATGAAAGGATCCTACATTGAAAGAAATGAAGAATATATTAACATAGATGACTACGCAAAAAACAGGAATTTTTTTCTGAAAACAAAAAATGCGCATCACGCATGATTCACCAGGAAATACAAAGATTTTGTCTCGGTTATCTTAAGCTACATAGAAAAACGCCTCACCTTCGCAAACCATCGGAAAATATCTTCAAAGATACAAATCAAGCTCAAAATTTCGACGAAACTTTTCGATTTGAATGATAACAGCTCAAAATGTAAAACTCTCAACACGTAATCTTCACCTATCGATATAGCACAATCACAGGCCAACGAATACCGACATCATATACACACGTAACAACAATAATCAGACGATAAAAACCTGATGACTTCGTTATCCCGCTCAACTTCACTGACTTCGGCGAAGAATTGCTTTAGAAGCTGATCATCGTCAACAGTTTCACCCATGGATGTATTTCTTTTTCTCCTCTTTTCGATTATCGTTGTTTCTCTATTCTGCGCATCGGAATTCACTTCTCCCGACACCTTTTCATATGGGCTTTATTTGGGCCTTCAAATTGGGCTTAGATTACCAATACGTATGGCTAGCCCATATGCCCAAGATGATTGAAGTCGGGTCTCTCTTTTATTAACGTTTTTCTAGGGTCGTTTTTGTAATTAACTTCAAACAGAGGAGTATATATTACATATACAGTAGAAACTCTATAAATTAATACAGTTGGGGCCAGTCAAATTTATTAATTAAAAGAGTTATTAATTACTCTATAAATTAATAATCATTAATTTATTGATAAATTAATATTTTATTAATTTATAGTGTATATAACTTTCAAATTACCCAAACATCAAATACAAGGGGAAATTTTTTGTTGACCTATAAGAAAACAACCAGGAATTCTTACAATGATAAGGACAATTAGAGACAATATGACAGGGGAAATTTATTTCAACAAAACACAAATGACAATTGATTCATTTTTCAAGTAATCTTTGTTCATGTAATATGAGAATGTTTTTACATATAAAATTATTAATTTATAATTATACGGGACCTATAGAAATTATCAAAAGTCTATTATCTTATAATTTTAGAGAATTATTAATTTAGTACGTTATCCCCGAGTCGGGACCGATCGGAAATATTATATTAAAGAGTTTATTAAATTATCGAGTATTAATTTATAGAGTTTCTACTGTATGTGTAATAATAATTTAATTTTGTGGGGATATGACATGATAGGCGATCTTGCACAGCTAAAGCAAAACATCCCACTTTTGTAATAGGATATATCTTTTCCAAGTAATTCCATTAGCAGACCTAAATTCCAAAGACATCCAACTACATGAGTTGACGTTACAGATTCTATGTGCGGAAAAAATAATAATAGCATGTTTTATTCACATGACATGACACATTAAAATTACAGTACAAATATGATATACATGTATATTCTTTTTCAACTTTTTAACAACCTTTCCTTAGCACAAGGCCATGAGATATCATTGTATCGTATATCGATAGGTAAGAAGTATCAAAAGGGGAAATTTTGTAGTGGGAACAGTTAATATTTGATCAGGAGAAAAGAAAAGAATAATATTATTACACGAACTTTTGACTGCTTAAAGAAATTCCTTTTTCAGTCAATGGTTGGACTACTATGCATATCAACATATTATCTTAGTGATAAATTTACATAAAGCGATGGACGTACGTACATGTTCGCTTTGGCCGATGGAGATTGGAGATACGATAAATGACCGCATCGTGTTACAATAAAACCAGATAAAAACATAGAAATACGTTAAAATACACTGAATTAATTACCATATTGAGTGGCGACATCGAATTATATGGCCTATGTGAGACTCCTTTCTCGATTTGATATATGACCTAATTAATCAAATGAAAGCGACTTATGATTCCATGAACTGTTTCTATCAACGATTTATAACACAGCCCCACTCCACCCACCATACATCCCGCGACTACTCACTTTTCAGACAAAAAAAAATTATATGATATAGAAAACATATACTTATAATTTCACGAACAACATAGGTTCCCACAGCTTAGATTATCTATGAAAACTTTTCAAGCCATAACACGAGCACGATGGACGTACAAGTTCAAGAATTTATATAGAATACTTAAAATAGTATTATTAGATTACATTGATAGCTCTTTTTGAAACACACAATGGTAGGTAAGCAAACATATATATATATATATGTAGAGAGAGAGAGAACTAAATTATTACGAGGAAAAGCAAAGCAAGACCTCAAGCTTCAACTTGAACTATTTAGGGTTGAAGAGAGAGTTATATAGAATATATATATATGTATCTGCGTGGAACTTCTTCAGTAGAAGAGTAAGCCATGGGAGTCTTGTTGAGGTGCTGCTGAGCCTTCTCTTGCTGCTTGATCAATCAACGGAGATTGTTTGTTCAGACCAAAGTTGTGGATGTGAGGAAGATGAGCCCACTGCAAAAATAATAATGATAATTTTGTAAAAAAAATTAGAAACCCTAATGATTCCTAAACAGTTGATTGCGATAAGGCACCTTTAGGTTTTACCGTAAGCAGATGGACTTAATTAGAGAGACTTACATTTTTCGCAGCTGCACTAAAGGCTTCTCTGTGGCTTATTTCTGGATTGTTAGCCTTTATCCTCTGAATCTCCTCCCTGCAATAATGAATAAAGAATAAATACAACATTAATTGTGTACTTTCGAATCAAATTTCTTGAGTGCTGTGTGTGTACTAATCTGAAGTAAACATATGCATTCGTTACATGTCGTTTGTAGTAGATTGTGGTTACACTTACTTAATGAAGCGATTATATGCTGATGGGACACGTTGTCTTTTTTCTGGTGCTGTAAGAAAAAGAAGCACATATCATAACCAAAAAAAGAACAATTATGCATCAAACTTTGATGATCAGTGCTAACGTAAATTCACAACGCTTACTAACTTACGGCGTATGGGAGCGTTATTACTCTTGGGCGGTGCTTGAAGATCCTTTGGAGCCTGCAATGGACCAAATGATCGATGGCTCATTGAAGAAGAACCACCTTCTTTGTTAGCAGAAGCTTCAGCCATGAGTTGTTTCTGGGGCTTTATTTACAATAAGGTTAAAAAAACAAATATTCTATGAGCTGTCTGAAATTCATTACTCACATTGATTTCAGTTAATGAAAACATAAGTTCAGTAAATTCCCTGGAATTAAAGTTATAACATCTTTATTATTACCTGAAATTCTTGGACATGAGCAGATTGAAGCAAAGCTCCCATATTAACAGATAGCAGATTAGCACAATGCCCACATCTGACTGTCACGATGGTGAACATACTGCTGCAAGGAACACTAACCTGACGACCATATATATTATGTCCAAACAGAAGAAACGAATTAAAAGAGATTAAAATTCCAAGTATTGATGGGAGGCATATATATTGAGAAAAAATAATAATTAATTGCAAAAAGACATTATATAGGACTTTGAATTCTTTTCATTCAAGTGCTCTCCCGACTTTTTCTGGTGGTTCTGACACAATAGATGCCGAGTCTGATCATAAGAGAGAGAACTAGAAAACGACATCACTAGAACGTAATTTATGGAGACAATAACGACATGAGAACATTGGAGTACAGGCATGAAATTCAATATATGCCATGGTTTTCACTGTTTCCAGGCAAGATCTAAACATTTTGTTCGAAATTCAAAAGTAAAAAAAAAAAATGAACTCACTGCACTGCAACAATGTAATTATGAACAGTACATGTGAAAATGAGGGGAAAATAAGTAGACAAGAAAAGCTGCAAAAGACTAAGATAAACTTCATGTACTACTTACCTGCGGACTTTAGTGCCTACAGTATAGATCAAACTATATCTTCAACGAAGAAGTCATTGGCTATACTTTAAGTGATGCAATGGAAGTTGAAAGAAATAGGAGAAAAAAGAAAAAAAAAGTAGTTTGTTTCACGTGAAACCCTAGAAAAGCTCATCTAATTTAGGGTTACAGTTGTAAGAGATTCAGACCAGAAATTTCATTGACACTTCGATCTTCTTAGCGTATGAGCTCGATAATTGTTGATTTTGTACAATTTAATCATATGGGCTCTCGAGATTCATTATCTTCACACGATTTTCTAAAACCTCTCAGGCTTCCACATCCAATATATGAGATATGTTTTTTTTATCAAAAAAGGAGTTTTAGATTTTGGTCAAAACATTTTTTAGGTTTAAGTTCGGCAGTGGATAAAGGCAAACCATAAAAGCCCTTTCGGTGTAATAATTTTTCGAACATACAAGATTTTTGTCACTACAGAAGACTAGAATTGAATGGAAGAAAGGCATATAATAAAGTATAAACTACAAACCGCTAGGATAATGTTGCAGAACTTGCAATGGACGTAGCACAGGCGTTCATGGCCCATTTCGAGAGACATCTTCAGCTGATCCTAGGAGATGATACTATGAAGTTGCTTGCTAGCAAATTTAAAATGTTTTCTTTTATACTTGATAGAAAAAAGCTGTTCGTGGTCGAGTTATCAAAGTAGTGGTGTAATATATAGATAAGGAATCAAATCAAATAACCAGATCGATAATTGGAGAGTGTAGAAGAACAAAATTCTATGCTTCAGCCTTAAGATATGATATGAGAGAGGGAGAGAGGGAGAGAGAGAGAGATGGTGCTCGCCCTCTATATCAAGGTATAGGCTTTTTAAAAGACGAAATGAAAACATTAATAAAATATATATAAAAAGAAAACTGTTGAGAATTTCAGTCCCACATCGGGAATTTAATATCACCCGACTCAATATATAAATCAAAGAGGCCTCTCCACCTAATACCAATTGGTTTTAGTTGGAACCCTCAATTTCAACAAAAACAAGTGAATTTGCTGCTATCGTAATATATGTCTGTATAATTCGTTATTTCTACACAATCACATGAACTGACCAGTTTAAACGAAAAATAGTTCAAACTGAAATTTTGTGCAAACCAAATTTGAACTGATATGTTTGGATTGGAAGAGTATTTACCAAATATTTAACTTTGACTATAAAATACATTAGTGATTCATGAGGGGTGATTTGAAAAGACTCGTCCGTATTTGATTTAATATAATATTATACGTAGTGTATATTCTGTTCGAATGACGACAACATTATCGTGTAATTAATGCCACCGAAGAAGTTTTCATGTATCTGATCATAGTATATATTTATGGCTAATCGCGTGAAAGGGATCATATACATAATAATGTATGTGGTCACCGTATGTACTTCACAAAGTATTACACAACTAAAACGAACTTGTTAGGCCGATTTTATCCAACCTTGTACTGAATCAATGGATTAGTATTACCTGATACGATGATTTACGGAAGCAATAAACGAAGTAATACCGTAGACGAATTGTAGAGTTGGAACAAGAGAGCGCGCGCCGATTTTATCCAACCTTGTACTGAATCAATGGATTAGTATTACCTGATACGATGATTTACGGAAGCAATAAACGAAGTAATACCGTAGACGAATTGTAGAGTTGGAACAAGAGAGCGCGCGAGTTCTTCAGAAAAGTCGTCAACTCAATTATGATTCAGCAACCCTAAACACTAATGTGTTTAGGGTATTTATACGAGTGCCCTAATGGGCTAACGGGCCCAATATTACTAATATATCCACAAGTCGGATATATTTACAATTGGGTCCTAGATTAAGATGAATTACAAAGCTAAGATTAAATAACTAATTGAACACAATAAATATTCCTAACAATCTCCCCCTTTGTGTTCAATTTGCAATTCAGCGCTGGTTATCTTCGCCTTGTGATCGTCCTGAGTCCTCAAAGAACACGTATCAGAGTTGCGTATGTGAAAGCGTTTGCATGCGTGTTCTTCTTCAATCGCATCCTCCTTTGTCTTGTCTTGTGACCTCTTCTTTAGGAGATCAAAACTCACCGTGTTCTGAACTTCTCTTCTCAAAGCTGCTTGTTGGATCGTCTCTCTTGTATTCGATCTCTCCCCTTGATAGTCACCACTCCCCCTACGTTTGTTCAACCTTTTGTTGGATTGAGGAGTTCTATTTAAATTGAGAGACATACACAAGTCGAATCTTCTCTTTAGGTGTTCCAGCTCTTCCTTCACTTGTCGCAACTCCCCCTACGTTTGTTCAACCTTGCGTTGTGATTGGGAGTTTTCTTTAAACTCGAAGAGCAATACACGAGTCTGCAGCTTTGATTCTTAAAGTCCATGCTGAAGTTGTTGGCCGTATCTTGTCATTTGAGTCCGATCTCTCCGTTCAATTGTAGCTCAACTCCCCCTACGTTTGTTCAACCTTACGTTGTGATTGGGGTGTTTCTTTAAAATCGGAGAGTCGTACATGAGGCGACAACATCAATCGTTGGACTCTGTGGTTTTCGCTTGATTCTTGGCGACGCTTGAGATTTGGCATTTTCTGATTATATTGCACTTTCGTCGTGGTGTTGCTCCCATTTTGCTTTAGTACTCCTCCCCCTCATGAAGATCGAGCTGGGAGATCGTCATGCGATAGGTCAAAATGGGGCATCGTCTTTGGCAAAAAAGATCGCATCGTCGGAACAAGAAGAAGGTGTACGTAGTGTGTATTTTCTGTCTGGGCTCCTTCGGATTTTTTTTTTTTTTTTTTATCAATTACAAGAGAGCCTATCTTCACAGTGGTACGCGCGGCGGAAATGGTGGGTGCTCAGGTTGGGTAATAACCTGACGGAGCCACAAAGGCAGTTCGTCGACACGACTCAGAGTTAACTGAGACGTGGCCTGTGAGGACAGGGCTTTATAAACCGGGGCCACATAGGCGTCCCGTTAACATCAATCTAGGAGCATAGCTCATAGACGATGGCCTGAAACCGTTGTTGTTTTGACGTTGCAACGGTAGGACTTTCTTCCGATCATCGAAGCATGTCGTAGTAGGACATGTCTACGAAAGTTCTGATCTGGTCACAAAGTCCAGATAAGAAAAAAAGTGTATGTGTCCTAAATTAGATATAAAAATATTTGGATGGTGAGGACACACTAGACTCGATGTGTTCAATAAAATTCAGTGGTGTGGGGCTGACTACCACTTAGTTCAATATCTCCTGCTTCCAAGTGAAGCAGTGATAGATTACGCGGCTCCCCGTGATTTAGTGAAACATCGGTCTGTTGGGAGATCGATGAGTGGGTAAGGCTTGGTTGTGCATGCGCCGTTGGACCTAATGCGACGACTTCTACCCGGGGGCTAATAAAATTAGCACCTGTACCTATGGGGGTTGGTCCGAGTAATTTGTGACTAAGGGAATTTTGTATCTTCCGCTCTTCGGTCTTGTCAAGAATTTCCAAATAGGGGTAGCTCTATGAACTTGAATCCTCACTAACACTCGGCTACGTTCCGGGGTTAGGTTCAGTTTGGTCTGACCGAACCATGGGAACTTAGAATCCATGCATCCGTCAATTTGGTGAGTGCTGCTTGATCAGCGAGTTGGAGCAGGTCGGTTGAGATCATCTTCGTGATAGTGTACGGTTGTCACGCTTTTTGGAATTCTTGAACTCTTGTAGGCTTGAGATTCGTCCTTCAAATATATCTTTGGAAGACAGGGGAACTCTTTTGAAGTAAGATTATGAGAGTATGAGGCCTTCTCTTTTTTTATTTTTTATTTTTGGCCTTTTCTCTTTTTTTTTTTTTGCACGTTTTTTTTTTGTGATTTTTTTTTTTGTGATTTTTATATATATATATATATATGTATTATCTTAATAATAATATAATAGTAACTATATATTATATTATTTATATATTATATATAGATATATAGATATATATATATATATTTAAAATCCTCCTACTCAAAGCATGCTTCTTAAAACCGAGTTACTCCCCCTCAAAAGATGCATATTCGGATTAAAATTATCGTTCGAGAATCTCTTTTCCTAAGTTCACACATTAAGTTCGCTCCCCCTAAAAATTTAGTTATTTCTCCCCTTAAGACAAATATAAGAGTTGCTTCTCTTTAAAAAAGAGTAGCTCCCCCTCAATGCATTCACATTAAACATGTAAATTCTCTCCCAATTAAATAAGCGTGAACGTATTAATTTATTTTCAAAGCAGATGCAAACTAAAGAGTTATTGTTCTTTAAGAATGCATTAGAATGTACGTTTTTTGTTGCTCTAAAGTTAGAATAGGTATTATGCGCTTCAGATCATATGCATACAGAAAATTTAAGCTCGAAAATTTTTAAGATCCATGCATAATGAAATGTACCTATAACATGGTATTTAATGCATTTCAGCTCATGTATGCATGCAAAAATTTAGAATTTAAAGTCTTTTTGAAGCATGCATAACTATAATGTACCCTTTAGTTTCAAAGTAGGTATATAGTCTTTTAAGTTCGATACGCATGCCAAAAGTTTAACTATGGAATGCATATATATAGAATTTACCTACGATTAGTTGCTCGCATCGCTAACCAGTCGTGTCTGTGGAGCAACCCGATATGCCATACACGCTGGAATGTTTGGCTGCCCTCGTCGCATACCAGTCATGAGTGTGGAGCAGCTCTCATAGTACCTACTCATGCTGGGATATCTGCAAAGCATTACCGGGACTTTGGTACCCATCTGGGTCCTCCCTTATTAGCAGAAAACGGGTTAAGCACATAAGGTTCAGATATTGATCCTAAGTCAACTTTTAAAGTCCTATTCAATTTAATTTGTGACTTAGGAATCCATAGCTTCAATCCTTGTTTTGAGTGTTGTGGGGATGTGGAGTGATGTTTTTGCTTAGGCACCCAAATTTGTTTAACATTAGGACTATACCCTGTTGAGTTCTTATGCACCAATCGATTGAATACGGGAGTGTTCGAGACGTGGCTTGCATGAGATGATGGCTGTCGAGTAGAAGAATGATGCATCTTATAAATATTAGATTTATTAACACGGGAAACATCACAATGCTTAATAGTCTTCGATGAAATGAAGTTATGTTCATCAGAAGCATAGTTTGTAGAGTAGAAAGCCTTGGTAGGGGAGGGTTTAGATTTTGATTTCCTGGCCCAGTCCATCGTCTTCGTCTTCTTGGTTAGTTTCTTGCCTGTAGCTAAATTTGACACATTATTAGGAGTTAAATCATAAGTCGAAGAAGAACCAACTTCAGATGAATGATCGTTGAGATTTCTTAGGAGGAAAATTTCACTTAGTAGTTTCTCTTTTTCGAACTTGAAGATTTCAATTTGATTTTGGTGTTCCTTTGCTTGTAATTTATTGATGTTCTGGAGACGTGAGATTTCAGCTAGAAAGTCAGTCGTTCCTTTTGTTTGTATCTTGTCTAGTTGAGTTTGCGAGCCTGACTTAGCAAAGAAACGTGCATCATTATTGATTGTGTTAGCATTTGCTAATCTGAAACGAGAATTTAGAGCAAGTGCATCATCGTAGGAATAGTAATGATTTGAAGGAGACGCGTATTTTTCAAATAATAAATCTTCTCTTTTGGCTATCTCCTTCCCTTTTATTTTCTTGTGGAGTGATGCTTCTATCTTAGGCTTAGCTAGATGCAGTTGTGGAGAGAGATCTATGGAGTTATTGACTTGTTTTTCGAGTGAAGATATAATTGTCAGAAGTACGTCTTTTTCCACTTGAGCGGCAATCTCAGTCTCAGAAGATGAGTCAGTTGGAAGAGTAGCTGCAGTGGTATGTGCTTCATCTTCAGAGTCAGCTTCGACGTTTGCCATGAGAGCCAGGTTTTCGTCTTCACTTTCAGAGGTATCCTTGAGCCATGATTCCTGTTCTGCCATGAATACGGCACCCGACTTTTTTTTGTTTTTCTGCTTGAAGACCTACACTTTCTGATTCCAAAGTTGCGTTCATCTTGGAAATTTTATTAGCAACCTCTGGAATTTCCCAACAAGAAGTAGATTTGTTAGAAGATAAAATATTTTCCCCGTTTGACGCTAGGTTCTTAGAGGAATTTTGATCCGCTTCCCCTCTTTTTGTTAGAATGTCCTCTAAACTCCTAATTTTAGAGTATAACTCGTTACGCTCGCTATATATGAAGTTATATTGACAAGTCTTAGTGAGTATCTCGTCTTCGCTCTTTTTCAAACTAGTAGTTGACTCACTAATTTTCACTTTCAGTCTTTCTATTTCTTTGTCACGATCATCGACTCTCATTTGCATTGCTTCAAGCTTGCAATTGAGATGCGCTTTTTCACTTAAGCTGGCAAGGAGACATTTATGATTATTCTCTAAGCGGGCTTTTAATTCCTCAATTTCTTTAGCTTGTTTGTTCACTTTCTGTTCCCACTGATACGGCATATACGACATATTGAAAGTGGATATTGAAAGTTCAGTTCTAGAATTATTTTGGTTGGATATGGATCTTAATCGTGTTGATCAGCTAAATCTTAGATCTCTAAAAAAAAATCAAATAATGTTAGAGAAATAATAGAAGAAGGATGACATAAGCACAAGTTTAAAAGGTTCACGATGTCGAGTTCCTTATTAAATGTCGAGACAGATGTCGAACTGGAAAGGAAGTCGAGATATAGCACAATGTCGAGAATAATGTCGAGATCTTCGAGGAGAATATCGAGAGGCTTTGAAAAGAAATTCGAGATCTTATAATTGGGAAATATTTCGAGTAAGATGTCGAGATATGCTCAAGGCTGGAATTCGAGAGATACGTCCAGAAGTATGTCGACAAAGCAAAAATGAGTAATATTTCGATATATGACTTTTAAATGTCGAGAAGTTTGAAATGTCGAGATGGATAATGTAGATTTCGAGATTGGATTCCTAACAGAATTTCGAGAAAGAGTAGGATATCGAATGAAATGTCGGGACAATGTCGATATTAACGTCTGGATTAATATCGAGCCGAATTGAGAAAAATGTCGAGAGCTTCAAGGGAATAAAATGTCGGGAATAAATGTCGATATCGGGTCTAAATTTCAAACAAAAGTCGAGAGACTTATTTCCAAGCAAGATGTCGAGATAGATATCGATATAGATATCAAGATGAATGTCGAGCTGAGAGTTAGGCTTGTAGATAGGTCATATCATGATAACGTGTCATTACAATAACGAAAGCTCAAGGATTAAAATAATGATGAGATATGAGAAACAAGGCCACGTGGATGATTTCAGGGTGGTGATGGGACTTGGATGATGAGTGGTAAGATGTCGAGTGAAATAATTAGCAGATGTCGAGTGAATAGAATATCGATAGAAGAATAAATGTCGAGTGGCTTAGAATAAGATGTCGAGTTGTTTAAAAAGTCGAGACTTCAAGGAGGCTTCAATTAAAATGTCGAATAGCTTAAAATGTCGAGAATAAGAAAATGTCGAGTGCTCAACTTTACTTCAAATTGTCGACAACCATAAATGTCGAGAACTTCAAATGTCGACAGTATCAAATGTCGACAACTTCAAATGACGAGATGGCTGATTTTGATCGAAGATTTCGGGAATTCAAAAATATGATCGTCTTCCAAACCTGTTATTCGGCTGGAAAAAGCAGAATTCGATCAAAATTTAAAAATCAAAAGAACGTCTATGCAATCTCCATGATCCGGGGATTGATCTGAGAAATTTAATGAGAATCAATTGTTAGAATTTCGAGAATAAGATATGAACAACGAATAGTAATCAATGTCTCGATGAAACCCGACGAGAAAAAGGATGAAACGAGCGAGTTGGAACGAACGAAGTTTCAATGAGTTTTGATCCACGAATTCGGCTCTGATACCACTTGTTAGGCCGATTTTATCCAACCTTGTACTGAATCAATGGATTAGTATTACCTGATACGATGATTTACGGAAGCAATAAACGAAGTAATACCGTAGACGAATTGTAGAGTTGGAACAAGAGAGCGCGCGAGTTCTTCAGAAAAGTCGTCAACTCAATTATGATTCAGCAACCCTAAACACTAATGTGTTTAGGGTATTTATACGAGTGCCCTAATGGGCTAACGGGCCCAATATTACTAATATATCCACAAGTCGGATATATTTACAATTGGGTCCTAGATTAAGATGAATTACAAAGCTAAGATTAAATAACTAATTGAACACAATAAATATTCCTAACAGAACTGTATGGTACGTGAGAAAAAATCAAAAATAAAATAATAAAAGTGATGATGGTGTGAGGAAAATATGATCTCAGGCATTAATTTGGTGGGGTTTGTGAATATTAAAGAAGTTTTGGAAAAGAATGACTCATGGTGAGGTTGTGGGGTTTGGATTGTTGTTTGGATTATTATCCAATGGAATGAGTGAATGTGAGTCACATGTTGGGATCTTTTAAATTATCATTATTATTAATCGTTATCATCATTAGTATTGTTACTATTTGTTTCTGCTTATGGATCTTCAAATTTACCAACGGCACAACATCAAAAATTACAACTTTTTATTTGAAGCTTGCATAAAGTAACATTTCTTGTCCTGTAATAATAGGTCAATCTGGAAGGACATGATAATTTAATTTCTCTGAGCAGAGAAGACAATAAACTGCCAAGAATTGTGAAATCAGTGGCGGTGCAGCAGACGAGTGATTGTAAAATCTTGTTTGGTAATAACGATTATAATTGATCTCAAAACTTGCAATTCATTAATCAAGCCTAGTGCAATAAAAGCTTAGCAACCCTTAGACAGTTGGCAAATAAATAAAGCCCAGGAGAAAAAAAAAAAGATGTATGAAAAGTATAAACTTTCAAGATTTACAAAATCCAAATTAAATGTCGAGACAATATACACAACTTGGACATCTTCGATCATATCCAAGATTGCTTGCTTGTCCACATCAATATAGTATAGTAACGGTAATAATGCCAGAAACCCTTTCGTTCTATTTCTGGTCCACACTCACAAACACCTAAGTAGTGTGTGAATCCACCTTTTTTTTAAAAAAAAAGAAAGAAAACTATTTTATCTAAATTAGCTTGTGGTCTATGGCCTAGTAGTCCAATTCAGGACAGCACTTCGTTGAATCGAATAACTGTTTGATTCAATACATTAATGTAATAGTGATGTAACAAAAAGATACAGGGCTGACCAAAAAAAGGGCCTCGGTTGGTATTATTGCTTTGATTCGTAGCATATTAATCAATCTATGGTGAAAGAACCATTGACAAAAAGCTGTTTGATCTAATTAGATAGATGGATAGAGATTCTTTACATTATAAAGACAAGAGATACTGAAAATCAAGATACTAACTATTACACACACACTGATAGGAAAACAAATAGATCATTGACTGAACTGAAAACTTATGATGAACTAAGAAGATGTTTCGCAGGAGGAAACAAGGATACAGAAGCTCTCTCTGGGCTAGAATACTTGCGAAAAACTGCCTTGAGCTTATTCTCCGACCCAACATGCGATCGATGATAGCTAACCAACTCTCTCGAACATTCCCTGATAGTAAAACAAACCAGAAAAAAACAACAGTTACGGTGTAAGAAGAACATTAGTCAAAAAAGTTAAGTGACGAAAAGAGGCTTGGTCATACTTGAGTTCATCTTCGCCATAGCCAGTATAGTGCTTCAAGGTATCTGTCCAAAGAGGGCTCTTTTCAAGGGTACAACGAGCCGCATATACAGCAGAAGCAGAGAGCTTCGAAGGGTTGTACTTTAACACGGTTGAGTAGCTAAGCAGGCCAAGCTCGGCAAAGAAATATGCCATGTTCTCCATCTGAAGATCGATTCGGATAAATTGCAGAAAAGGGCTGTAAGAGAAATAAATAATCATGTCGGATTATATGATTTCATTACCTCCTTGTCAGCGGGGACAGAAGCTTTCACGAATCGAGCGAGGAACACGTAAGGAGTTGGAACAGTAAGGTACCACTCGAGCTTTTCGAGGATGGCCTTCTCCATGAGAAGCACTTGTTCGCCTACGTAAGCATTGTCTGATATGGCTATGAAATCGCGGACCTAGGAAAGAATTACGAGGGCATGATTGTTGGAGAGGTAAAGATTCGATCTTTTTTTCCAAACGTTAATTTTTTTTTCTTACAGCGGGCGGCCAGATCTCCTCGTACTTGCATGCTATCAGCATCGAGCTTATGCCGACGAGCTGAAGCTCGTTTCTCGGGACTGTTTTCACGGACAGAAATCGATCGACGATGTTGATCGCAAGGTAAAGGCTTTCGGGCATAAGCTCGAATTTCTTGTGAACTTCGATAAGCCAATCGACGAGGATTGCCCTCATCTTGGAGTTTATTTCTGGCTGTGTTCTCATGTAATCGTTTATCTTACCATCCTCCTAAAACATCGCAACAGTGTAATAGATAAACTGCAACAACGGTAGAGAAAAAGAACACATTCTTTAGGAAACAGAGTCGAGAAAAAACCTCGGTGGACTCGTAGAATCTGTAGATGTCCTCGACGTACTCCACGACTGCCAACTCATCGCCAGCGTCGTCCGCATCGATGTTCAGAACTGCTGTCTCCTTTGGCTTCTTGCCGAGCCCACAAACAGCCTATGAAAATAGGAGAATATTTACTTATTTATCACGCGAAATTGCAACGACGAAAGATGATAGTTAAAATGTTTAGACCTTGCTCCGTGCTGTCATCGTAGAGGTCAACGTTTTCTTGGGCTTCTTCTTCTTCTTCGACGACGCTGCTCTGACGTTTTTCCCGATGCTATAACTGGCTTTCCCATCGGGGCCATTAGCAGCTTCACCCTTAGTCTCTGCAGCAACTTCCTTTCTATCTAAACCATCATAATCTGCCAATGCCTTCTGAAAATTGCCCCAAAACGTTCAATCAGCGAGTCCCATTTGCAGAAAATCGAAACCGTAAAAATTCAGAGAAGGGTACGCATACCTTGCAGTTGTTCTTCTCTGCTTCTGCTGCTTGTGCCTTGGCTAGCATTTGTGCACCAAAGTTCCTGACGAGGAAAAAATTGTTCGTCAAGCAAAGAAACTCTCCTATGTTTTCTTGTGTTTTGTGTGTAAGAGGTTAGACTAATACCTTGTTATTGGGCGATTATGTGGATTCCCTTCAAGAACTGGGACAGTGACGAGATTTCCAATGTCTTTAAGAACACGTCGATTTCGACCTTCAGCTTGCACATTCTTCGCCTTACCTCCCCCAACTACTGAAATCAAGAAAATGCAAATAGTACTAAATCCCACCATTTTTCTCTTCACGAATCATCATTTCTCACAGTAAAGACTAAAAAGATACGTTTTTTTACAAGATTTATTACTACCTTTAGGTTGATCTGCGACCGCGGCTGCTCTAGAAGCCATGTCTGAATCAGATTCTTGCTCTTCTTCTTCTTCTTCTTCTTGGATGGGGTTTCTGATATAGCCAGCAAATACTCCTTCAAAACTAGACCAAAGAGAGGATAAGATCACTTGCAGACGACCGTTGTTGCGCGTCTCACCTTCTTCGTCTTGACAATTTTGAGTCGCCACCTTGCGAGAGAGATAATGGCAGAGACAAACCTATAAACGTCTCAATCGCTTTATATGTAAATACTTCAAATTCCACTCGCTATTGTGTTCGTGCTCGCTTCTCCTCTCTGATTATGATATGATTTTCGTGAGAACAAAGGAAATGATGCGAAGAGCTTCGTAGGCGTCAACGAAGGGATGTAAATAGAGGAAACGCGCCTCTTTGGTGTTAACGGGCATTTTTTTTTCAAGTTCGAAGGTTTTAACTAGCCGTTAGAAAGAGGTGGAGCAGTGGAGGAATTTTTACCGTTGGATGGGTTATTGACATTTTTATGTTTCGATTTACATTCCCTCCTTTTAAGTTCCACTATGTATCTTTTCCATCGGAGTATTATAACTTTTGTAAATATATACTTAATGCGAATAAGAATATTATAAACATCAATTACGATGGCAATCAACATAAAGAAACACACTGATCGATGCCCATTCGGATTTTGATATTCGGCCCATACTTACAGAAACTCTTCAATTATTTTGGTGTCCACTATGACCAAATGTTCCCATGTTCGACCCATTAAACTTTGTCCGCTCAGGCCCATACCCATGGATCCGACCCGCATGTAACCCGCATCATTTACGAAAAAGAAAGGTAAAACGGTAAACAACACGACACAGAAGACTTATTCAGACCTCAGAAGCCATTTTTTATTCATACCATATAAAGGCAATCGCCAGACATGAGTTTTTCTTCATTAGGAAACCCTAAACACAAACAAGAACGTGAAAAAGATTACGCCACTCACTAAAAAAGAAACGTTCAATCGACTCATTAAGAAAGGGCAGCTGAACAAGACAAGAGTCGTCGGCCATCAGACACAACGCCGAGCCAAACCAAGCCACGCCACCCACTGGGTCGGGTCGGGTCGGTACTGTCCTCTTAAATCCGAGGGAGAGGGTTACGATCACGAACCTCTTGATGATGAGCAGCCATCATATGCGTATACACGTGAAACAAACTCTCGAAAGAGACAGAGCAAATGGGGCACGGAAATGCCATACCCGACAGCAGCGGCGGCGGCGGCGGTGGTCGCGGAGAACGAGTTGGTGGAAGCTGAGGCGGTGGGCCTGTGGGAGCAGTCGCCGCCGGCGCCGTCGGTGGTTTTGGTTGACGTGATCGTCGCATGATGGTATATGGTGTGGTTTTTGACGCTGAGTTATATGAAAATGGTAAAACGATAGATGATATCGTCGCCGGCTTGGGATTGGTGGGCTATTTATGGGTTGAAATTTTTGGCTGGACGGTTTTTCCTTTTTAAGATCTTTAACGGTTTTTCTTTTTAAGATCTCTTTGTTAACAGTTCTTAATCAATTGCGATCTACAGCTACATACACCCCAACACTGAACAGATAGTCAAACGAAGTCAACTTCAACTGCTCGTTTTGTTTTATCACCCCTGTATTTTCAGTTGCTTACAAATTAACCCCTATCTTTACACAAGTTTACGTGTAGATAGATGATTCAATAATAAGGGATCAATTCCTCTTTACTTATCTAAACCTCCCACGAACATAGTAGTCCGCTTATTAGAGCATCTCCAACCCGCAGCATGAAAATACAGTTAATTCTGCACAATATTACAGCTGCTACAGTGCTTTTACTCCAACCCATAAACTCTATTTTCTACACTAATTTTCACTCCAACCCATTAACTCTATTTTCTACTTTAAAAATCAAATTCTATATTAAACATTATATTATAATTATTAAAAAATCAATAAATTATAATAATTCATTTTAAAATTAACTAACTATAAACTTAGCATATTATTTAATTATAATTTTATTAAATTAAAACGAAAATATAAATAAATAATAGAATATTAATATTGTTTTACTTTTATTATTAGAATATCATATTTAAATAGAATTAAAAAATATTTTATTAAATAAATTATAATAAATAGAAATTTTAACACAATTTTTGTGCTGAAAATTGTGTGTACTCTAGATCTAGAGTATCTCTGCAGATCAACACAATATTAGTGTTAGATATAGAGTCCCGTTGGAGTAAAGACGTACTTTATTTTTGTGTTTTACACAAAAATGAAGTACCCGTTGGAGATGCTCTTAAAGTGAGTCCACAAACGACTCACGCGCGGACCTCATTTTTCTCCGGTTGAAATCCTCTGTCCCATAATCCTGTCCCATTTTCTGTCCCACTCCTTTAAAATTGATTTTTATGATTATCGAAAAATATATGATATGGATATTAAATCGATCATCATAAAACAAGGAATAAATTGGATGTGTGTATTTATTTTTATCAGATAAATCTCATGAAATAACGACGATTTTATGATTTTGTGGACTATGGGATTAAAATAATTAATCAATAAAAAAGATAATTTGTGAACCGTCGGATTTAAATTTTAACGGATGTGATCATTTGGGACATAGAGGGGGACATGTTTTTGAGACAGATGATTTCGTGCGATTTTTCTCATCGTAAACGTTTATGCTTAAGTTTGTTTATCGTCTTCTCGAATTATTAAGCGAATAAATTTTGACTTGTCCATCTATGACCAAATGTATACTTTTAGACAATGTTGTAAAATTCGTAGGCGCTAGTCGGGCGCCCGAAGTGGGCCTAGCGCCTAGACGGTCTAGGTGGGGCCTAGGCGGTTTCCAGGCGGATATTAGGCGGTCTTTATTTTTTTATTAATTTTTTATATATTGATTATGCAAAAATTTTATCAAAGTAAATGTACATCAAATATGTCTAGAAATTCTAATAAATGATTCACAACAATGCACAAAAATAACATTAGTCTAAAGTAATGTTTTAAAAATAATGTGGACAAAGTTATCCTAATTTTTTTAGTTTATATATTTTATTTAATTGTTTTGCCACATATAACAAACATTCTTAGTTAAATAAAAGAAATTTATATGTTTTAGTAGTTAAAGTCCTTTTTGTTAAGTATTTATTGAATGTTCAATAACTAACTATATCTATCTAAGTTTCTTTTTTTTAATTACTATTTTCCAAGTGAAATCTCGATATCATAATAATTTAGTATTAGTTATGTTGTGTGAGCTGTGAACCTCGCCCACTTGCTGTCCCACATCGAGTAGGTCTTACAGTTGAAGCTGAAATGTGTACTATAGGGATAAAACCTAAAATGGTCCCCGATGTTTACCCTATGAACCAATTTAGTCCTCGATGTTTCGCGTGAACCAATTTAGTCCCCGATGTTATCGAAAATAAACCAAATTGGTCCCTCCGTCAATTCGTCCGTCAATTTAGACGGAGATTGCATTTGCGACGGCTTTAGCGACGGAATTTCCGTCGCTAATTGAAAATTTTAAAAAATAATAAATTAAATATTAAAAATGAGGAAAAATGCAAAAAAAAAGGAAAAAAATTCAAAATACAGTAAAAAACTAAAAAAAGAGAGAATATTACCAAAAATTAAATAAAAAAGAAATAATAATAAAAAATGGAAAATAATAAAAGTAAAATAAAAACTAAATTTAAATAAAAAATGATAAATTAAACATTAAAAATGAGGAAAAAATACTAAAAAAGGAATAAAAATTCAAAAAATAGAGTAAAATATTCAAAAAAGAAAAATTCAAAGAAAAAGAGACAATATTACCAAAAACTAAACAAAAAATAAATAATAATAAAAAATAAAAAGTAATAAAAGTAAAATAAAAACTAAATTTAAAATAGAAAATGATAAATTAAACCTTAAAAATGTGGAAACAAATCCAAGAAGGAAAAAAAATTCAAAAAAAAAGAGTAAAAATTCAAAATAAGAGAATGTTACTAGTAAACTAAAAAATAAATAATAAAGAAAATAACAAAATAATAATAAAAATAAATAATAATAAATTAACGTATTTTTTTTTATTTTTAAAATCATAAATTAATTATTATCATCTTTTTATTATTATTTATTTTTAATTTATTAGTTTTTCTGAATTTTATTCTTTTTTTGTATTTATTTTTCATTTTTTTGGATTTTTTCCTCATTTTTAATATTTAATTTATCATTTCCTCTTTTAAATTTAGTTTTTGATTTACTTTTTTCTAATTTTTATTATTATTTATTTTTATTTAATTTTTGGTAATATTCTCTTCTTTTTTGAATTTATTACTCTATTTTTGAATATTCCTTTTTTGTATTTTTTTCCTCATTTTTAATGTTTAATTTATCATTTTCTATTTTAAATTTAGTTTTTATTTTACTTTTATTATTTTTTATTATTATTTATTCTTATTTAATTTTTGGTAATATTCTCTCTTTTTTTTTTGAATTTTTTACAGTATTTTTTTGAATTTTTTTCCTTTTTTTTTTGCATTTTTCCTCATTTTTAATATTTAATTTATTATTTTTTTAAATTTTCAGTTAGCGACGGAAATTCCGTCGCCAAATGCAATCTCCGTCTAAATTGACGGACGAATTGACGGAGGGACCAATTTGGTTCATTTTCGATAACATCGGGGACTAAATTGGTTCACGCGAAACATCGGGAACTAAATTGGTTCATAGGGTAAACATCGGGGACCATTTTAGATTTTATCCCGTGTACTATATATATGCATACCAAGACAACCCGATTATGGTTCCATAGCCTAGCCCCAAACTGGGCTGCAACTGGGTCTTTTTAAGTTCAAAATTTTTTAGGTCCGCTATTTAATTAATTTTATTATTTTCTGAAGCTATCCATCGTTTTTGTTTTAAAAAAAAATTAATTTTTTTAAACTAACGACTAGGCGGCCCGAAAATTGGCCTGTGCACCGATTACTCGGTTTGTTCGGTGCCTAGGTGGTCTGGCTGATTAGAATGGACGATTTGGCCTTATTCGTCGCGGCTGGCGCCGATTAGCGCCTAGTCGGCCGCCTAGGGCGTATTTTACAACACTGCTTTTGGAATGTTGCCATGCCCATTATCGGAACCTAGACCCAGACCCATGGAATCCGACCCATGTTGCACCGATAATCCGGCCGATGACGTCTTCAATCCAGAAGAAGAAAGGAGATAGACGAAGCAGAAGACTAATCAAAAAGCCATCTTTATTTGTACCATCAAAGCACAATACAGTTGTCAAGACAAAGTTTTTATTCATCAGAAAACCCTAGCCGCACTCTCAATTCCTCTCCTTCTCCTCCACCTCCATTAATGGAGGTGGGGGAGCTTTAACTTCGATTTTTGTTTTCAGTTTTCTTCTTTGTCTTGTTCTTGTTCTTACTTATTTGTAAAATAAAAAAATAAATTGTTTGTGGTTTCTATAAGAACGCCTTCGCCGCCGTCTCCACCATATCCATTGTCTTCGCCCCTCTGCTGCCGCCGGCTCCGCCTCGCCACCTCCGCCACCTTCGACGGCTCCACCTCGCTCCCTCAGCCTGCCCCGCCATCTCCGCCACCGTCGCCAGCTCTGCCCCGTCATCTCCGCCGCCCTCGCCAGATCTGCCCCCTCCGCCGCCCTCGCCAGATCTGACCCCGCCTCGCCGCAGCTGCCTGTCGGCTGTCATCCACTACCATTTTTTCGTCACCCCTCGCCATTGTCCACCCACGAGTCTCCCACGTGGAGCTCATTTCTCCCGGCCATTGGTTCGTGAGCTCTTTTCTCCCTCTGTGGAGCCTCTTCCGATGAAGACGAAGGCTTCCATTGTTTGGACAAAGAAATTGTAGAGTATTGTGAATTTGGCTTAATAGCCTTTTTTGTGGTAGGTTCTATAGCTCTTTGGTCCAAGTTTGGTGTGTTCTCGTTTCCTGTCGGCTTTTTTCACTTTCGTTGGTGTGTTTTGTGCTCCTATGTGAGCCTATACCAGATTTGATGTCACCGGAGAGACCCTTTGGGCTATTCAGTCCATGTACTTTTGTTTATCAATACAAGCTATCGTTTGGAAAAAAAAAAAAGAAACCCAAGAACATGGAAAGGAAACAATCCACTCATCTCAGAAATTTATTCAAGAACACAGTACAAACTAATGCCCAGTCTTCAATTATCAGCTCTCTATTCATCAGCATTTCACCGATATCAGATCCGACTACGTGGAGTAGCAGGATAAAGATCCTTGTGATGAGCCCTCATATGGTCATACAAGTACCCCACGAGAATATCCTAGGGAAATCGGGGCAAGGAAAGTACCCACGAAGCACAACAACGTACGGTAGGGGAAATACGGCCCACACCGAAAGAAGGGATTGCGTTCGCGATAGTCGTCATGAATCGCCAAATCTTGGACAGAAGCAAAGCACGCGCCACAATAATCGCACTCATGGTACTTAGCGAAGCGGTCCTTGTGAACCGTCATGTGCAGCTTCAAATCTTCCTCGTTGCTTATAGTCATGCTGTTGGAAATAAATTATATAAAATTAAGAAGTGATACACTCCCTTAAGTGTTAACCTTTTAGGAAAAGTGGTCACTTAACATGGTATCGGAGCTTAGGGACCCGCAGGTCCTGGGTACGAATCCTCACGACCATCCATTTAAGAGAATTACACGTCTAAGGTTAGATAATAGAGAAATCAGCCTAGACGTGAGGGGGCGTGTTGAATTATATAAAATTAAGAAGTGATACACTCCCTTGAAGGTTAACCTTTTAGGAAAATTGGTCACTTAACACATGCCACATACGTCGCAATGGATGCGCTTGTACGCAAGTAGACAGGAGAGGGAGACTGCCACCGCAGGGGAATAAACTGCTACGAAGGTCGGAATTGTGGGTAGGGAGTGGGCGGATGAGGCGGCGGTGGGCGAGTGGGAGCCGTCCTTTGTGGCGGATTTGGTTGACGTGACGGTGGCATGATGGCGGAGGACGACGACGATGCTGAGTAAAATGGTAGGTGAAGATTTACGGATTGAGTGAGTAAGTAATTGAGTAAGTGGGTGGGCGAGTGGGTTATTTATAGATGAAGTGAAATCTTTGGGCGGTTTTCTTTCGTTATTCACTTAGCTAACGACAGCGGGCTTCGGCAACTGCGATGAACCCACAAAAGTCAAGTACTTGAATAAGCTCCTTCTTTGACTTTTTGGCCCCTATATTTCTAACCGTTTCCGGATTAACCCATAATTATGCAAGTTTATATATGACTCAATCGCAATTTTTTCGCAACTTGTTGATCTAGCGTTCGACACAAAATCAGAAAACTTGTTTTGAAGACCCTATACTTAATTTGTGGTCTTCGATAAATTTAACTATTATTTGGACCTTTATATAATGGATTACCCATACCATGTTACCACATATACTAATGTTCGGTATAATTGAAACAAATGCCAAAAACACATCCCGTTTGATAGGCCCATTACCCGAACCCAGACAAATGGAGTCCGACCCATACTTATCCGACTGTAAAAACAACGTTGTATGCATGGATTATCGAGCCAGTATCTTTAATCTCAGATTAATGAGGTAAAATTGATAAAATATCTAGCAATGACCTACACCGATTGATAAGATCTAACATAACATAAAGGCGGATAAAATCAATGAATTCAAGCCAATGAGGTAAATCGACAAAATATCTAGCAATTAATCGCGAACACTCCTAATCAATTCAAGCCAAGACTCCTATTTATCGCGACACACACAATTAATAACATCGAATAATGAGGTAAATCGACAAAATATCTAGCAATGAACCTGCAACGATTGATAAGACCTAACATAACATAGAGGCGGATAAACTCAATCAATTCAAGCCAAACCCAAATTAAAAATGACAAGATAAAATAAAATACCTAATTGAACGCCTCGGCGGGGAGGGGCAGCGACGTCACAGGCGCGGCAGGGGTGCGGCGGCGTGCCGAACAACGGGTGGGGTGAGGGCGGTGCGGCGACGAGCGCTGGCTAGAGGCGGCAGGACGCCGAGCGCTGGCTAGGGCGGTGCGGTGTCGCGGCGCACAGCGGTGGGGCGAGGGCGGTGCGGCGGCGCGACGCAGTGGCGGCGAAACGGGGTGACAACGGGTGGGGAGAGGGCGTCGCGGCTGGCTGCGGTGCGGCGGCGGGGGCTGGCGGGGGCTGTGAGAACGGCGCGACCGGCGGGTGGGAGAAAATCTGAGAGCTGATAGGTGGTGATTTTTTAGTCTATCAATCTGTATATCGCGATCTTGGGTATTTTTGGGGTTAACATTTTGCGACTACAATGGTAGTCTGTACTGTTAGTCACGAAAAAGAATTAGCAACTACGATTGATCTTCTAGCGTCTAATATGCTGGTCACAAGCGGATATTAGCGATGGCATTAGACATACTTTGTCACCAATATCGTAGTCGCATTACCGACTACGAAACGTAGCCACGGTATATTTTTAAAATAGCGACTACGATTCTTGTAGTCGCTAAATGCAGTAGCTCAAAGCGCTGTTTTTTGTAGTGACTATAACCAGATATTATTTCTTATCATCCGAAGAAAAACTATCATTATATATGTTTTGGCATTATAAGTGGTTTGTCCAAAAAACTCACGTAACACGATACGCTGTTTACGCTACGCAATATTGAAAACAAAACGTGACGCGCTACGCATTATGCGTTTTAAAACATTGTTAATCTGGCGAATTATTTTCAGTTTTGATCTCATCACGGTATGTGGTTGGCATCAGCTACAAAAAGAAAAAGAAAGTACTTACAAAAGAACGCTAATCGAAGTCATTTTATTCATTATACCATAGAAGCACATTGGTCGTCAATATATAGTTTTCGCTCAGAAAACCCTAAAACCAAACAAGAACTAACATGACTCCAAACTCCAAAGTAACGCTCGCTCAATAAATGGATGTGTGGGAAGCTGCACCGTCAGCGGTGGATGAGTGGGAGGAATCCCCGGCGTTGGTGGCGCTGAATAAATGGCAAGTGATCGAAGTGATTTGGTTGGGTTTATTTATAGACGGAATCCACGGCTTACACGATCGCTCATTTGATCTATTATTCTCAGTTTTGATGTCAATCACGGTGTGTGGTTACCCGGCATTAGTTACAGAAAGAAAAGAAAGCGCTTAACAAGATCAGAACGCTAATCGAATGTCATTTTATTCATTATACCATAGAAGCAAAATGGTCGTACATAGTTTTGCATCAGAAAACCCTAAGACAAATAAGAACTAACATGAACAAGATTGACTTCCAAAGAATCGCTCAAGAACACAAACCGTTAAAACCCTAGAAAAGAAAACAAGAAGAAGAAAATGATTCAGCCTCCGTTCATCGGAAATGTTCAAGAACTAAAACTGTACTTCAGACCCCGAAAAGGGGAAGTGCGCATGACAAAGCAGGATATGCATTTCAAAAAAATGTACATCAATGAAAATTCCATGCAAGTGTGGGCATGCAAAAGTTCAAGGCCGCAGCAGTATTGTACGTTCAGGGAAACGTGAAGTGCAAAATCCGAATGTACTCAAATTGCGATACCGGAAATGATCTAAAAAATCTAAGTCATCTTCAATGGACACGCAGCAATTAGCGCTTAGAATGTAGTCCACACTAGGTTTAACGTAATCCTTGTGATTTACCAAGTCTATTTTATTTAATCAAGAGGTTATTCATGTAGTCAAAATAATAATAATAACATGTGTACCGTATAATTACTGCCTAGAAACCGCTTAGGCCCCATCCGGGCGCCCGCCTAGCGCCGTGAATTTTACAACCTTGGTTGTGGCCATGGTGATAAAGAAAGATACCGTAGCGTCGGCGGAGGATTCTGCTCTGGTGGTAGAAAAAGATATGGTAGCGTCGGCGGAGGATTCTGTTCTGGTGCAAGAACCGCTGGAGGCGGCATCAGCGGCGGATCATATGGGAACTCTTCTGGTGGAAGAGCTAGCGCTGGGTGTGGTGGTGGTTGGTCAATGGGAGGCTGTGCGGCGGTGCTGAGATAGCAGTGGAAGGGCGGCGAGGAGAAGGCGGCGACGGCGGACGTGTTTGTTGACTCATGATTGCAGTTGATTTGTAAATGGTAAACAATCGTCAACTGGGTTATTTATAGTCGCAGCTTTTGGGGTGTTTTTCTTTGTTTTTCCATCAACGGTTCTTGGTTGATGTGACGGTTGCAATCGAATTATCCCATCACTCGTATTTTTAACGTTCCCAAATATACAACCCAATTGAAATGCTAATAAAAAAACATTTTATTATGTAACGTATCAAAAAAGGAAGATTAAGAGCCTTTTTTAGGCTTGTAGTTAATAATTCATAGATAATTAACACAAGAAAAATATCAATATATTGTTTGATCAATCCATGAAATTTAACGTGATATACACAATACTACAAGTATTTTGTATTTACTTATAGGGTATATTAAGTGCCAGACCCCATTAACATGTTTATTTTTTGGTTCAGACCCCGTTACATTGGGCTTTAGTATTAAGGATCTGCTTTTCGAAAAAATCAGAGGTCAGGCCCTAAAATGGTGGGAAATGACATATTTAACCCTGACATATGCCAAAATTTACGTATGGATACCTAAATGATCCGATAACAAGTTTCCAAACAATTATAACAGTTTTGCGCTAAAAAAACAGTTTATATTATTTTATTATTGCAAAAACCTTTGTAAATAAAAACAACAAAAACATTGAGATGCAAGTTAAAAATTAATGTGAATTTGCGGTAATGTGTTTATTATTTATCATGTAATTTCGAATCATGTATTAATTACTATGTCTAGAAATTTTTATATGAAAAAATATAATTTTTGTAAGAAATAAAAAAAAATGATTTTGAAAAGAAAGAAAAAATAAATTTAAAAACCGGATGTAAATATCCGATCAAAATATCCGAATAAAGCGGATATCCGATTTTCGAATATCCGATTAAAACCGAACCGTATGCGGATCATTTTTTGATATCCGAAAATCCGGATATCCGGTTTTGCTCACCCCTAGTACTTAGCGAAACGGTCCTTGTGAACCATCATGTGCAGCATCAAATCTTCTCGTTGCTTAGAATCATGCCACATACGTCACATTGGATGCGCTTGTACGCAAGCAGACAAGGAGAGGGAGACTGCCATCGCAGGTGGGACGAAGGTCGGAATTGTGGGTGGGGTGTGGGCGGCTGTGGCGGAGGTGGGCGAGTGGGAGCCGTCGTTTGTTGCGGATTTTGTTGACGTGACGGTGGCATGATGGCAGAGGACGACGACGATGCTGAGTAAAATGGTAGACGGAGATTTATGGATTGAGTGAGCAAGTAATTGAGTAAGTGCGTGGGCGAGTGGGTTATTTATAGATGAAGTCAAATCTTTGGGCGGTTTTCTTTGGTTATTCACTTAGCTAACGGCGACGGGCTTCTGCAACTGCGATGAAGCCACAAAAGTCAAGTACTTGAATAAGCTCATTCTTTGACTTTTTAGTCCCTATATTTTTAACTATTTCCGAATTAACCCATAATTATGCAAGTTTATATATGACTCAATCGCAATTTTTTTGCAACTTGTTGATCTTAGCGTTCAACAGAAATCAGATAACTTGTTTTGAAGACCCCTAAATTTTATTTGTGGTCTTCGATAAATTGAACTATTATTTGGATGCCTTTATATAATTGATTACCCATACCATGTTACCACTAGGGTCGGGTTTTTTCCCGATCGGAAGTACCCGACTATGAAGTTCGGGTCAGGTATCGGGTAGCAATATCCTACCCGATTTACTCGATCGGGTACCCGACATAGAAAAATAATTCATGTAAAAACTAAACCCAACTATTAGCTATTAAGATAAAAATTCAAACATAAAACTAAGCCAACTAATGAAAGAAAAAGATATGTTTATTTTTTTAACTTATTTTTTTATGGTGTTGAATTTTTTTATTGTTGACGTTGATGGAGTTGAATTTATTTGTTATTGATGGTGCTTAAAAATTTTTACGTATACTTCCAGGGGTAACTGCAGCGGCACCAGAGGAGCCTCAGGCGGCGGTGGTTGAAGTGCCGACGGTGGCATGATGGCAAAATGACCAAGGAGCCTATGGGGTTGTGCTGGTATGAGGTATTAATTTATGGCAGATGAAATATATTTATAGGGTCTACGGGTTCTTTTTTTTCCTTTTATTCCGTTCAACTATTTTTGGGGGGGATTTTTAAGATTTGATCTTACCATTTATTTCGCTTTGTTTACGGCGCGATATATGTATACAAGTATTTTTACACACTAAAATGCGTGTGCTATGCAATATAAATGTATAATAAAACAAATGGGTAAAACTGAAATATACAATAAAAATGTAGTTGGTAGATTTATATTATTTTTAATTATTTTTTAATTAATTTGAATTGACATACCAAACATTGACAGTTTATTAATACCCTGAGGATTAATAAAATTGAATAGATAGTAATTTGAGACTTAAACGAAGTGCTTATTTTTTTAGTCTTATTTCAGTCCCCGATATATTCAATATTTGTGGTGGAACGACCACATACTTTTCTCATATGGGTTAATCATTCCGATCTATTATCAGTCCCCACGGGTTCGCTAGATGGGGAATCAACCCCATATATATTTAAACTTAACCCGTCTTAAAATCGGAACATCCATGTATGCATTTATATTATATATATCCATTATTTTGTAATGACATATATCAAATCCAACCTGATATCAACTCAAGTTGGGGAAAAGGAAAACAAATCGAAGATGAGAACTGCAAATGATAGAAACATTTCTGATAATTGACTCACTCACAAGACGCGATGCACTACGCAATATGCGCTTTAAAACATTGTTAATCTGGCGAATTATTCTCAATTTTGATCTCATCACGGTATGTGGTTGGCATCAGTTACAGAAAGAAAAAGAAAGTACTTAAGAAGAAAAGGCTAATCGAAGTCATTTTGTTCATTATACCATAGAAGCAACGTGGTCCTCAATACATAGTTTTCTCCCAGAAAACCCTAAAAACAAACAAGAACTAACATGACTCCAAACTCCGAAAAACGCTCGCTCAAAAACACGAATTGTTAAAACCCTAGAAAGAAACAATATGATGAAAATGATTCACCCTCCATTCATCAGAAACGTTCAAGAACTCAAACTATAGTACTTCAGACCTGAGGAAAAAGGTACCTATGACAATCCAGGATATGCCTTTCCACAAAATCATTTCTGAAATTCCAGGGCAGTGTTTGCTCGCAAAAAGGAGCAGCGCATCGAAGACTAAATACATCGTAAGCCATTTTATTTGTTATACCGCAATTAAATAAAACGAATAGGAGCTACGACAGGGGTTTCCTTCATCGGAAAACCCTAAAACAAAACAAGAACGAGCGATTCAGAAAATGGAGGGCATTTAACTATCGTTTTATTCAGACGAAGAAAAACCAAATGCACGTTCACAGAGAGACACACACTTGATTCATCACATCCGAGAAGCAGTGGAAGTACTAATATTATCCATGTGATGTACGATCATCATATGCCTAGAAAAATATACATAATCGACGAAAACTCCATTGCAGTAGGCGCACGGAAAAGCCCCAGGCGGCAAGGGTTCTCTACGGGCGGGGTAAGAGTAATTGCACTGAAGACCAAGACCACGCCTAGAATTATAATAATTATCACTAACACAAAGAGGATTGTATTCCTGCCCAATCGTATCTTGATACTCCGCAACGCATGCACGACAAAGCACAAATGCTGTTGAAATAGTCGAGCCCATGAGTTTCGCGAAACTCCTCGTGATTCACCATGTGATCCATGAAATCGCCGTGGCTGATCAGAGTAATCTTACATACGCCGCAGATGAAGCAGTGATATTCAGGCTCTTGATGCTGCATGTATTGTGGTACTCGGGCGGTTGAGGCGGCGACGGTGGCATGACGATGGTAAAGTGACTGAAAGGAGCCTATGGGGTGTGCTGGTATTGTGTTATTAATTTATAGCAGAAGAAATATATTTGGGTACTGGTTCTTTTTTCACTTCTATTTTGTTCAACTATTTTTGGGGGGTTTATTCGCTTTGTTTACGGCATTATTTATGCATACTAATTTGAGACTTAAACCAAATCCATATTTTTTAGTCTTATTTCAGTCCCCGATATATATTCAATATTTTGTCGTTTAACAAACCCATACTTTGTTCATATCGGTTAATCAATCCGATCTATTTTCAGTCCCCACGGGTTCGCTAGTTGGGGAATCAACCCCATATATAATTAAGTGCTTGTTTGGTTGGAGGGTTTAAGTATTTTAAAGATGGGTTTATGATATCTTTAGTGTTTGTTTGGCAGGTATATCTAAACCATGGGTTTATATACAAATCCACCCCATCACATGTGTTTATTTAAATCCGCTAACCAAACATACAAATTATTTATACACATTAATTTATTTTGTTGATTTAATCGGTTTTTTAATGATTAGTTCTCAGTAGACATTCAAACAGGCACACGGTCCGCGGACTCGCCCGTCCCGCCCCGCCAAAGTGGCGGGGGGGCCGTAAATTTTTAGGCCCGCCAGAAAGCGGGTTTGGGCAGGTAAGCACGTGCGGGCTGTGGGCTTTTGCGGGGCGGGCCCCGTGGGCCACTAGAAAAAGACTAGTGAAATATAATCGATAATGTTTAACTGCTGAAGAAGTTGTGGTTCATTCTCGAACTCGTCGCAGAGTGCGTAGTGGAAATCAAAGAGAAAAAAGAGGAGGAGACGACGACTAAGTAATTAATCAATCAGAAAGCTGCATTTTTTTTTTGGTTAAACCGAAGAAAACGGACGAACCAATTAAATAAGAGCAGTTTATATTAAAAAGGATGCGAGCAGAGGAAGGTATGGAGAACCATATGCCTGGACAATTGATGAGGTTTGGCAAAGATTCCATGGCAGTAAGCGCAGGCAAAAACCCCAGGGCGCAAGGGTATCGTACGTTGGGGGAAAGATGTGCTGCACACACCCCAAGGACTGTAATAAAGGTGCTTCTCATGCTTCATCAGATCTTCATGGTTTGCAAAGCACGCGCCGCAGTGATTGCACTGAAAGTAGTCCGTCCTAGGTTCTCTGAACTCCTCGTGCTGAACCGTGTGCTCCATCAATTCGCCGTCCCACTTAATATTCACCCCACATGCGGCGCAGCGCTTCAAGAGGAGACCCTCCGGCGCCGGATCAGATTCCGGCGGTTGCGCAGGCGCCTGCTGCTGCTGACGTGGTGGCATTATAACGATGGAGGGATGACAAAATACATTCTGATACTGCTGCCGCTGAGGGGGTGGTGGTGGTGGCGTTTGAGTGCCTCTGAAGGGCTGAAAATATACATTCGGCTGCTGAGGTGGTGGTGGCGTTTGAGTGCCGCTGAAGGGCTGAAAATATACATTCTGCTGCTGAGGTGTTTGATGTTTTGCATCAAATAGCTGCTGATGCCAAAGCAAGATATGGCTGAAATTATACATATTGGTGATTGATTGACTTTATTATGGACGATGATGATGATGATGGTACTGTATGTAAAACAACGATTCGCTTTCTGGGTGTGTGGGATTGGGTTATTTATAGATGATATGATGATGAAATACATATATTTGGGTTGGGTGGACTGTTTCTGGGTTTTTTTTTCTCTTCAAGATTTGATCTTACGAGTTTTTCGCCTTGTTTTGTTTGTTTACGGCTTGACCTAGTTTATTAGACCAAGTCCACTTATATATACGTTGTCTTCTCCTATCATATCACCCCACATACATATATATATATACATAATTTCAAATTGTTTCTGAATTATAATAAGACGTTTTTACACATAAGTACCTATTTGGAAAAAAAAAACTTGTAATTTAGTACCCAGTCAGGATTTTTTTATATATAGGTACCTAACAGAATAAAATTTTCGCACATAGGTACCCGATCCCCGAAAGTACACCATACAACACATGTGGATACCCTATCCCAACATATTTAGGTACCCTATATAACAGAAAATGGTACGACGTATGTTATATTTAGGTACGCCCTATGTAACACACAGGCATACCGTAGGTACGACGTATGCTATATTTAGGTACCCTATATCAACACATTTGGGTACCCTATATAACAGATAATGGTACGACGTATGCTATATTTAGGTAAAAATTAAATCGGGTACCTATCAATAAAATTTTCTGACATGGGTAGTTATGTGTAAAAATTTTATCATATTGGGTACTTTCTATAGATTCACCTTATAATAACAGCTCATATGAAAAAAATACTGATCTTTATTTTTGTCTCCCTCATTTGAATTACATCACAAGTATATATATATATATATATATATATATATATATATATATATATCCATAAGTGCATTTATATATTCTATTGGTTTGTAATGACATTTTTACTCAAACATCAAATACATAACCACCTACTTAAATGTCTTCGCATCCCACAAATAAGGATCAAATCTTTCCCCAACAACAAAGCCACGAACTTCATCTCCAACCTCAACCCAACTACACCCAGGATTCTTCTTCACCCTCCTAAAATCCATCAGTTTCCTAACCCTATCAGCTTCTCCCCACTTCCCAACCTCGGCGTACATGTTAGAAACCAGAACATAGTACCCAGGATTATCGGGTTTCAGTTCTAGAAGATTCTCAGCTGCCCAGAGCCCTAACTCCATGTTTCCCTGTAACCTAGCTGCCCCGAGCAAAGCACCCCATATATTAACCCCTGGCCTAACCTTCAAACCATCGATCATCTCGATCGCCTCATTCATAAGCCCAGACCGGCCAAGAAGATCGACCATGCAAGCGTAATGCATCTCAGAAGGTTCTAAGTTACGAGCCAACATGTCGTTGAAGTACCATTTCCCCTTCTCAACTAGCCCACCGTGGCTGCAAGCAGACAGCACAGCTATGTAAGAAACAGAGTCGTACCTAACTTTGCCATCTTCTTTCATGGCTTCGAAGAGGTCGACCGCAGAGGCAAAATCCCCGAGCATTCCATGCCCCAAGATCATCGTGTTCCACGACGCCGTATCCCTATTAGGAATTCGATCGAAGATCTTCTTGGCGACGTCGACACGTCCAAATTTGGTGTACATGTCCAGAAGGGAGTTTGCGACGAATAGATGCTCGTGGAACTGTTTTTTAGTCGCTCGGGCGTGAATTTGCTTTCCTTCTTTCATCGCTGAGGTGTTCGTGCATGCAGATAGAGCTCCCACGTAGGATATGGTGTCGTGCTGAAGCCCATTTGCTTCCATTTCTGCAAACAAACGAATGGAGTTTTGGCTTTCGATCGTCTGGGAATAGCCGTTTATCAGTATGTTGTACGAAACCGTATCTTTCGCAGATGCGTTTATTACAGCCTCGGAGAGATCCAAGCGGCCGCATTTTGAGTATACGTCTGCTAATGCGTTAGAGACGAATAAATCGCAAGCTGACCCATTTCTTATACACCTCGAATGTATCTCCATTCCATGGAGTATATAAGCCAACCTTGCGCAGGCTGGAAGGAGGTTAGTCATAGTGACAGAATTAGGGGTTTCGCCGTGAGCCTGCATTTCTCTGACGAGCTCCATGGCTTCTGAATTTAGGCCGTGTTGAGCGAAGTTGCCTATCATCGTATTCCACGACACAATGTTTCTCCTTGGCGTTTTGTGAAACACTTGTAAGGCTTCGTCGAAGTAACCCCATTTCCCATACATATCCATCAATGCATTGGCTACGAAGATATCTGTATGGAGATTCATCTTCATAGTGTAGCCATGAACTTCCCTTCCCAAATCAAATGAGTTAAGCTCTGCTATTACGGGCAACATGGTAGCAATGGTCACCGTACTCAATCCTATGGCCTCGACGATCATAGCTCGGAAAGAATCCAATGCGTCTTGGTTCAATCCCAAACGTGAGAAAGCTCCGATGAGTGAATTCCAAGAAACATCGTTCTTCTGTTCCATTTCGCTGAACACGTGTTTCATATCCACTAAATCATTGCATTTACCATAAGCGTCTACCAACGAATTTCCTATCTTAATCTCCTGTTCTAACCCAACTTTCAATGTAAAGCAATGGGCCAAACGTGCCATGAAAATCCCATCCTCGACCTCCCCACAAGCAGGAAGCAGGCTAACGATGCTTACAGTGTTGGCTTTGAAACCCGATTCAATCAAGCCCTTGAATGCCTCAAAGACTTCTTTCCACCTCTCGTTGTCGGAGAAAATCCGCAATACCGTATTCCACGAGACCAAATCTCTCTCAGGCATTCCGCCGAACACCTTTCGAGCATCGCAGAAATCCCCGACGCTCCCATAGTACAGCAAGAGGGTGTTGCAGACGAACACGTCGGTGTCAAAACCAGCCTTGAACAGCCTCCCATGAACCTCAAGTCCCTTCGTTACGAGGCCATAGTCGGCGCAGAGCTTCAACACAAACGGAAAAGTGTAATCGTCTGGCCCAAAGGGGGCCTCTTTCAGCAACCCATTGTACGCCCGAATTCCGAGCTCAAGAGCAGCGCAGCTATGGCGATCTCCGTTGCCGACGATAGCGCAGGCTCTTATGAGTGTGTTGTGTAGGAAGGGAGTTTTCTTGGAGAAGGGCTTGGAATGGGCGAAGATGGTGGTCAGTGTCTTCGTGGTGTTGACGGCGCTGGGGAAATGAGTGGAGTAGGAGAGGATCAGCGCGGCGGATATGGAGACGGAGGAGGGCAAGAAACCGCAGGTGACGGCGGCGCCGTGGCACTGCTCCACGGCGGAGAACGGCGGCGGAGGAGAGGTGCTGCTGAGGTGGTGGAGAATGTTGCACGGCGACGAGAGGGTTGAGGAGAGTCGAGGGTGCGAAGGTTTTTGTAGAGAGTAGACATGGCGAGAAGACATCAAACATCATGGGACGACTACAGAGTAGCAGCCCCGGCCAGAATCACGGTTGTTCCAATACATGGATTAGAATAACTTAGAACGTTTATTATTTATCTTTCTGAAATTACCCAAGTTGTCGTTGGCATTTATATCGCTATTTAAGCAAATAAATCTTACAAAGCAATACTTTGAACTCAACAAACACAGAGATTAGTGTTTATTCCTTTTCTGATAATGATAAGCACACGTCTTCTGTTTAGGCACAGCAATTTGCAATAGCACATTACAGTGTTTTGGCCGCTGTGGGCAAACATTCAATAACACATAAGAATTCATTAGAGGAAAGAGTCAGAAACCTACGATTGTTTTCGATATGATACAAAAAGATGCGATTTTTTTCACGAGCCGAAATGTCAGCAAGAGATAAGGCCCCTTATAATCTTCTGAACCGAGGAATATACAAACACAAGAATCACTGGTAATAAATAGCTCCTAAAGCTAAGCATCAACTCTTCGATAGTCTTTGGCTCGTAAGGTTATGTTGCATCGATAGTATGGGTTTGAGGTGTCAAATTTCCCAACGTAGATGAAGAGTTGGCGCTTACCTTAAATCCTCTGCCGTACGCAGCAATGAGTAGAGCTTCGGCACGACCTGAATAACTCATGTATAGCAAATTTATACAGAGATGCTTAACGAAAATGTAATGGCGAATTGAATTATAAAAAGAATACCCACCGTGATCTTTCTTCCTTTTCAACATTGGGCCAATTGAAGGAAACAGAGTTGAGGCTAGCTCTCTGCTATCGTCCTGTCAAGAAAATTACAAGTTATCGATGTTTAATCAAACGAAGAACAAATGCAGTTTCTTTTTTATACAATTGGAGATAGAAAAGCGGGCAATATTCTGTAAAGATCATACAAACCTTACTTGCGCGACTCCCAGCGAGTTTTAACTCACTCTTCCATGACACTGATGGAATTGGAACAACAGAATATCCCGAGGCAACCAAGATCCCTATCCATAGTCCATATCCAAATCCTCCACTCCACCATCCCTTTTTACCGAAAAGATTTGTCAAAAAACTCAAGCAAGCTAAATAAACTTCTAACAAAGGTGATATTTAGAAACGTATATATGAAAAGCAGGCCCATCGTTAAAATTGATTTGATAAAAAGAAAGAGAAAAGTAACATCTGTCAATTGATTGTCTAACCTGCTTACCATCTTGAGGATAAGGAATCGACTGTTCCACATATGCAGTAGTTCCTGAGAGAAATATGAATGAAAATTGATAAAATTACCATCCTTTTAGTTTTTGAATAAGGAGGTACGAATTCATGGCTTTTAATTCCATATTTGGCCCAGGGAGTTCAATCGTAAATGAAAATAACTAGGCTGGAAACGAGGAGTATTTTTCCTTTTCAGCAAGATAATCTTTCTATGAACTATGGCACGGCCGACACTATTACAATCACAAAAATCAATTGACCACAAGTGATGAAGCGAAGAACTCGATATGCACAGACGAGATAATGAGACAATTTCGCATACCTATTGGAGCATCAACTGCTCGAAGTAACTTGACTATCGACTTCACATCAAGGCGTTTTCGTACTCTTTTGCCCACCAACACCTTCAAGTGTGGCGAATCATATACCTATAACATATTTGAACATAAACAACGTAGCTCAATCATAATCTCGGAACTATCCAACTAGTCTTCTTCATGATAAAAGCTTAATAGACCACCAGCAACAATAATGTGGGGGGAAAAGTTACCACCTAAGCTATTAGAAAGAGCACATATCTGAACTCCGAAACCAAAAAAATACCTGAGGACAACCATCGCGGTCTATAACTGCCAAAGCTCCATAAATGTCCGGGTCAACTCCGATAACCCAACCTGGGTGAACCGACCCGCCGCAATAGGACCCTTCAGCAACAGGGGTTTCATCAACATTATGGAAAGGGCAAGATAGGGAATCTAGCCAATCGAGCTTCAGCTGCTCAGCGTTCACAGTTGCTTTCCTTCCTCTTGCGCTGACTCCTCTTTTAGCGCCGTTGGGCTTAGGGGTTGGTGTTGGGGTTTCGGGAACTGCTACGAGTTCTGGGCCGACGATGGCGGCGGTAGTTGTGGAGGCGAAGAGGCGCCTCGTGGCGGAGGTGAAACGGAGGAGAGTCGGCGGTGATTTGAAGGGGAAAAGAAGGGCTTGAGGAGTCATCGTTTTTGGAGGGAATGAGACATTTTCCATTAACGTCTTGTTTTGAAGCAGATCAGCCGAAAACACTGATAATTGAAAGTGGGGAAACACATATTAGTCCTTTCTTTCTCTTCTTATAGATAATTCGATTTATTTTCAGATTATTTATGTTATAATAGTTTATTTAAAAAAAAAAAGGCTTGGGCCGCTGCGCTGGGTAAACATCTACGGCTATTTGTTTTCTATCATTTCGATATATACATTATTTGGGCTCAACCGAATTAACAAATAATGCCCATTTATGCTACATTATATTAACTCTTTTTGGAGGGTGTTTAAAGAACAAATTAATAACTTATTTGGAATTGGTTTGGTTGCATTGCACAATAATTACGTTAGAAAACAATACATAGGACTTTTAATGAGAGAAATTAAATTAAATCGTGCACACTCCATTTAGGTACAACCAATTTCTTCAAACCTTCAATGTAATTTATGTGGCGGAGCATTATTGCATTGAGCTAGCTCTTCGTTTGAATTCAACCCTTCAACTAATTCCTTTTTATTTGTTTGAAACGGAAATCTTATTGTTCAGATCAAACTTGCGGTAATTTGAACAATATTCATCAAACAAAAAAAGTTAAACTTGTGAAATAGTTGAGAATTAGATTTTTTTTCTTCACATTATTGGTCTCTAAAGTCTAAGTTACGTATGCTTGACATTGTTGTTCGCCAACACATTCATAAGTCAAATGTTGTGAGTAAATTAAGGCAAAAAAGAAGGTAAAAAGCAACACATAAATAAAAAGAAAAAGAATCCGACAAAGAAAACTAGACTGAAATACTTTCTTTTTGAATGTTTTTATTACATGCACTACTAACTAGGCCTGACAAATAATAATCACGTAGCAACCTTTGAATGCTATTTACATTTACACCGCTGGAGCTATAACTAATCATAGAGAAAATAATGAATGAATGACACACTCAGAAAAGGAGTGAGAACGAAAAGAAAGAAAACAAGGCGTAGATTCTGGGAAAGTCTTTGCGGTTGCTTGTCCTACCATATTACCATTGATTGAGAGGAAAAAAGAACCCGAGTTCGACCCGGGCCGACCCGGTTCTTGAATTGCAGTTGGGATTGGGATGATGCTCTTGCCAATGCCATGCCATTATCTTGAAAGTAATGACAAAGGAAGATTGTAACGAAGTGGGAAAATCCGTAATGCCTAGAGCTGCGTTAGCTCCATTCGAGAAACCTCGTACTGGAAACTCGAACACGGTAATGTCGATAACGATAGTATCTCTGTGCTTTCTCTCGTAGTCATTGATGTTTTCTTATTATTTTCTGGACAGATTTTCAAGAGTGGGCATTTGCTTATATCTTCCAAAGGTGAGTTTTTTTCGAGACTTGCCTACGGTACTTTGATAGTTTTACCGAGTTCTCAAAATTCTTGCAGGCTTGGGGTGGAAATCTTGGAAGAAGCGATGGTTTATCCTTACAAGCACTTCGCTGGTCTTTTTTAAGAACCAAAACGATCCTGTTGGTCTCGCTCTCACTTCATCTTTTTTCCATTTCTTACAGTGTTATGTATAGTTGTGATTTTGATTTTTCGGGCTATTGTGTTATCAAGAATCTGAATTTTATATGCAGCGTGCAACTCCTCAGAATGGAGGAGGTGAAGTAAATTTGACTCTAGGCAGCATCGACTTAAATAATTCTGCAAGGCATGTTTCAATAGCATACATCTCATGTAAGATTTTCCTTTTCCTTTTCCTTTAAGTTCCATTCAATGGTTTCTTCTTTTCTTTTTTCACAGTGTTGTTGTTAGAGAAGACAAGAAGCTTCTAACTGTTTTGTTTCCCGATGGGCGCAATGGTCGGGCATTCACTCTCAAGGTGCATTACTTATCCTTAAATCTTGTCCATTGTCTTGGCTTGTAAAGGTGAACGCTGTCGAAATCCTTACCACTTTATAGCCTGAGATGCTTGAGGATTTGTACGACTGGAAGACAGCCTTCGAGCGTGCTCTTGCCCAAGCGCCAAATGCTTCTCTTGCGATGGGATGCCATGGGATATACAGAAATGTCGCCGATGATTCTACCGAGGGCTCTTTCAGCCAACGTTCGTATTATTTTTGTTCCGTTTGAAAAACTTTACATGGCCTTTTTCTTTTCTAAAAATCGTGTGTGTGATATCTTAATTCAGGGAAACGGAAGAATACCGTTAAGTCTTTGGTCGTAGGACGGCCCATTTTGCTCGCATTAGAGGATATCGATGGTACCCCTTCGTTCTTGGAGAAAGGCCTTCGATTTCTTGAAAAATACGGTAACGTGTGAACGTTTTAGCTTCGCGATGAAGAAGAGATTTTTCTTTTAGTATCACTTCTGAGGGCGACCCCCTTTTTTTAACAGGGAGCAAAGTAGAAGGAATTCTAAGGCAATCTGCAGATGTTGCTGAAGTGGAAAGACGAGTTCTTGAGTATGAACAAGGTAAAGTTTCTTACACCATTCAAATGTTTGTCTTTTTAACTATACGTTTCGCTTCCACTCTTCAGACATCTATCTCCGATTGTCTAGGCAAGATCGAGTTCGATCCTAAAGAGGATGCTCATGTCGTCGGAGACTGCGTTAAGGTAGTGATTTCCCATTTTTCAACTGCTTAACTTCTCATTTTTCGCCTTTTGTCTAATCGAACTCACCCCATTTAAATTCATAAAAAGCACGTTCTTCGCCGTCTGCCTTCTTCGCCCGTCCCTTCTTCTTGCTGCACTCTTCTGTTAGAAGCCTACAGTAAGATGCTCACTCTTTTTTCATCGTTTATCTTAACTGTTTGAAACTATCATATCTTGACTATTCGTATTGGTCTACTTTTCAAGAAATCGACCCTAAAGAAGCCCGAGTCAAAGCAATGCGATCTGTTGTACAGGGATCATTTCCCGAGCCCAACAGGCGACTTTTGCAGAGGTATCAAATTTCTGACAAAAATGATGGTTATCAAATTTCTGACAAGCTTGTGATCTTCAGAGTTCTTAAGATGATGCGAGCGATTTCCTCCCACGCTTTAGAGAATCGAATGACTGCGTCTAACGTTGCTGCTTGTATGGCTCCGTTGCTATTGCGCCCAATTTTAGCCAGCGAATGCGACTTTGACGTCAAAAAAGATGACTCGTCTCGGCTTATAGCTGCTGCGAACGCTGCTAACAGTGCACGTGCAGTTACCATGGCTTTGATTGAAGAGTACGATGATATTTTCGATGTGAGTTGCTCGTTATGAAACTTGTTATTACGTTGTGACAAATGAGGGGATTGAGTTAGTTTTTTTTTTCTCAGGGCGAGGGACTAAGCAGATGGTCGATGTCTGAAGATTCTCAAACTGATAAAGGCGAAAGCAAAGATAGCAGTGCTGGTGATGACGACGAATGCTCTGTAATTGCCAATGGTTGCCATGGTGCTGATAATGAAGTTCAGAGAGAAAAAGATTTTGGTGGCGATCTTTACGACTATAAGGTTCTTTTCACTCCCTCAACACAGACGTAAAATTGAACTTTTCGCCAGACTTTCCCTTGTTTTTCTTTGTACCAGGAGATCGAAAACGACGGTCCAGAAAATGGATCTCCATTGCAGAGCAGGACAAGATTAAGTCCAAAAACTAAGTCCACGGAGCGACTTGATATTGCAAAAACTGATTTGTCTCACGGAATAACAGAGGAGGTAAGTAGCTTGGAGAGAAGAAGACAAGCATTGCAAGAAAGTCGATTGGCCCTCGAACGAGACGTACGTTTTTTGGCTTTACATTAACTTACCGCTTACGCTAATCAGACATTCTAAGTAAAAGCTTACTTACATTTTCTGCTTCTTTCAACAGGTCATGAGATTGCAAGGACAACTGCAAGCTGAGAGAGACCGACGAACTGCTTTAGAACTTGGCCTTTGCATGTCTTCAGGGCAATTCCTCGATGCTCATGGCGTAGATGATCCCAAGGTTTTCATCTCTTTCTCAGCTGTATTTTCTAAATTCTTCCTGGAAATTTTGCTAAAGACGCTGAAATGTTTTCTTTTTTCCATTTAAAAAAAATAAAGACGAGGGCCGAGCTCGAGGAGATAGCTCTTGTCGAGGCTGACGTGGCAAGGTTGAAGCATATGGTCGCCGAACTTCATCACCACCTAAACCAACAACGCCAACAGTCTCATTACTGTTCTCTCATGGATTCACACTACGTCTATCAAAATATTTCTTCTACTGCGACTCAAACTTCAGAGCCGTGAGTTCGATTCATACATATCATCAAACTGATCATTTTTCGACGCACCTTCTCCATGCGTTAAAATCTTCTAGTGTTAAAACAATATATATTTCCTTGCAGCAGATATTACCAGCCAGATTTTGATGCAAACGTTGCCGTTTCTAACCATGAAAGAAGACAAACAACAACCGAGGTAAAGTATGTGTCGCATAGAAAGAAATGTATGAATGCATAACGATCGAATGCATCCAAAAAAAAAAGGTGTAATTTTTATCCCAGGTGTTAGGCTATCCTCGACATCCATCAACGGCCCCACTAGAACTACCGACCCAACTCAGGCTTTTCAAGGAGAGGAGGTTCCATTTAATGGAACATCATCAGCTCCATCGCCAAGACTTAAAAAACTACGGATCTTTCGTTCCTCGTGAGTTTGTGTATAAGCCGTCGCCTCTTCCATGGAACTAATAACAAATACAATGAGTGTCTTATGTGTTCGTTACGTTCGTACATACTGTGCACAAAATATGTGTTTCACTTATTAGCTTTTCGCCGGATTATTGATACAATACATCAATACATGCAGATACGTGAATAATAACATAAACACTTAAATAGATGCTTTACTGTGATCCCATTTTCATAACATGTTTCTTCAAGCCAGGAATGTGCCTCTCCATGAAATATTTTCTCCAGTTTATATTTCTCGGGTCGATTTCGAAATTTGATTTTTCCTCATCTGACATCTCTTCTAGTAGCTTGTCTGTGTTGCCCGTGTCGAATCTGCAGTCGTCGAATGAAGAATGAAAGTTTAGGGTTTCTTTACATCGGTGAACGAAAGATTTAGTCGTTACTAAGTTCTCTAACCTTCCTTTGATGAAACCGATGAATGCAGTCATCTTGCATAGCTGTTCGGCGTAAGCAATCTTCGCTTTGGTTCGCCTATCGATTTTTGCATCGCTCTTTCCATTAACACGCTCGCCCAGCAGTGCATCCCTAGTGTACTTCGAGAGATCGTTATAGTTGTCGAACAACTTAATTCTCTGTACAGTATTACTTCGTCCATTGTCGAATAAATTTTTCTTCGAGTTAAAATACTCGTGGAGTATTTTGAAGAAATCATGGAACTGAAGAGGGTTGGCCACGCCAGACGCCACGTGGTGAACGCTTAGCGTTGGCTTCGATTTGCTTCCTCCGTGCTTTGCGATGCTTGCGATCATGGAGTTCACTACAAAGTCTAGAGGGATCTGAATAACAGTAGAAAAAAACGATTATTCGATTTAATAACTCGCTAAATGTAAGAAAAAATTGAGTAAGCTTACGATATCCGTGTGCGCTCGAGGATCAGCCAAAAATGCAGGAAGATGACCTTTTCCGTAAGAGATGATCACTGGGTCGAAACATCTGTTACGAAAATATGATGAGTTCGGCGTAAAATTGCTTGCGAAAAATGGAGATTTATTTCCAGGGTTTTTTAGGGTTAGTTCGATGAAGCAGAGTGGGCGATTATATAAAAATGTACTCACTTGTTCCCTTGTATCCATCCTGGGAAAGGATCGTTATAAGTACTTTCGATAACGGCTGGCCTGACTATAAGAACGGGCGTTTCTCCCCTTATTTCGTCGATCGCCATTTCGCTCAGCGCTTTCGTCAAGTGATACGCATTGTAGAATCCGAATAAGTTTGCCCTATATGTAAATATTAGTACGTTCTCAACTCGCAGATTTTTAAGGGAAATAATAGAACTCTGGAAATTTTTTACGTAGTTATTTCACCTCTCTTGACCCAATCGCTTCAAATTCTTGGTCACGTCACAGTCTTGTGAAGTACGGCACGATTTCATTGCGAGGCTAATCTCTTCGGCTAAATCGAGTTGAGGAGGAGATAAGGAAGACGTCGACGATGTGCGACTATTATCTTCGACGTTATTTTTCCAATTTTGACCTAATGGTTTCTCAGGTATAAGGCCCTCATTTCTTCCACAAACATAGGCTGCATATGTATGTATTATTATTAGAATAGTTCAAAATCATTTATGAATAATAGAGTCAATTATTACACTGTGCGTTATTCATGGACTTGCCTGTCGAAATATGAACGAATAACTTAAGGTTCTTGCACGTTTTGGCAAACCTCATTAGCCTTAAAGGGGCAACCACGTTTATGTCGAGTAACGTGTCATACCTGGGAAAACCATGTTCATGTTTATATCAATGTCAGGTGCATGTGTATATATTGCAGACAAAGATTATATAAATTTTCATCAGAGATCTACGTATATTATATACAATATTTAATCAGACGCTCTTATAACACATCTATTTAGTTGTATATATAATATTGAACCTTTCATTCAAGGTTGTGCTCGCTGCAGAATCTACAATGACGTGTACATCCTTCATAATTTCTCGAGCAGATTTAGGGTCCAATCCGAGATTTGGTTCACAGATATTTCCAGCAACTGCTATTAGCTTCTCCCTTACAAACGCTTGATAATCATCCTCATCATGCTTGCCCTTAAGAGACTTGAATAAATCCGAATCTATGATCTGATAAAAAAGACACACAGAGAAAAATAAAAAATAGGGTCTCTCTCATCATGAATTTACACCGCCTTTCGCCCGACTATATATTTGATGTGATGATAGTTAAAAAAAAAAAGAGCATATCGACGGCGTAGAGAGAAAGAAAGCATACTTCTTTGTTCAACCTTTCATCTGCAGCCTCTTTGTCTTCTGCTTTTATTAAACAATATATTTTACCAACTGACGTCGCTCTCAACAACTTCTCCACAAACGCTGCAAGAAACCCTCAAAATTTACAAAGTTGATAAAAAACCATAAAAAAGATTAACAAATAAAATTCTACGCAGTCGATCATCGAGTACATTATTCACGTTGCATAATAAAAGAAGAAAATAAGAGATGCACATATAGTCGTGTTACACCCCTAGAGCTTTTAACTATTTCGCACTAACGATTAATTAATTGCATGAGATGAGAAGAGATATAATATACCTTTGCCTAAAAGACCAGTTGCGCCAGTGATGAAGATATTTTTCCCTCGAAAAAACTCAAATATCCCAACGCCTTCGACCCCATTACTTCGATCGACGTCCTCAATTTCTTGATCAGCCTCTAACAGTGAAGGCAAAAGGGATTCAAGAGGGTGTTGTAGACGGCGAAAATAAGGATATGCCACTTCGTCGTTTCGAAGTATAGACATCGATTTGCCGCAGTTTTTCCTCGAAGCACTGCTATTATTACAACCAATAATCTTGTCGTCGGTTAAGAAACTAACTTTGGATATCGTGTCAGAACGCTTTTGCAGAGAACATATGGCTGTGAAAGAAATCGAATTATTTTCGGGCGACCTCACGCAGCAAGCTGAGAAAGGGGAGCTGTGAACGAGCGACATGGTGATATTGAGTAAATTCAAATATGTGTTTGGATACTACCAATTGTATATAGTGGTATGGACTATTATTTATAGGGCAAACAAAAGAGTTGATAATGTAACAAATATGTTCTAATGTGAAAATAGTAACAAGTCTGCTATTGCCGAGTCGTCGTTCGTGGCATGCTACGGACTAAAAATAAATTGTAAGAGTCGTTAGTCCGCCTGCAATATTATTGTTTTTTATATTATTGTTATTATAGAAATATGTAGGCTGCTAATATTGTAGCCATATTACTACTATTATTAAATTAAAGTCGCTGGCTAATGATAAATTAAAAGCACTTGAGAAAGATACGAACCAGTAGTTGAGATTCGTTAAAGTGGAAACGTACTTACAACATGTCTAATTATTATTTATAATGTAAATAATAATAATGACATAGAAATGGAGATAATTACACCATGTGATATATATGCTTGATATAAAAGTAAAGCGAGATGCTTGTCCAGTAAAGACAAAGAATTGGAAAAATCAAATCAATTGTTTATTTATCTTTAGACCGATAGAAAAGATCAGAAACCATCGGTTTTTAGTAGCACGCCCGTTCGGTTATTCCACCGAGTATATCACGACAATTAACCAAAATTATAGCAGAAAAAGAAATTCAAAAAAAAAAAAAATAGCATATGGTAGAAGAACATGCGTAAAAACAAAACTACATTTCCCAACATTTTTGTATTACAAAATAAACAGTATTGGGCCGCTGAGCCCAATGGACCAAAGGCAAAAGCCCATGACACATATCAACTTCTTTCTTATCACGGCCCACGGGTCGGAAAATTAAAACGGGTCGTCGGGCACGAAACCCTTCCTCAGCATCTCGTCATGCAAACGACACGCCTCCTTCATATCTTCCATCGAAACGTAGCCATTGATCAGAGACGTATAAGTCGACTTATCGGGCCCCACTCCCTTCTCTACCATCCTTCGGTAAATCTCATCAGCTTCTCGCATTTTCCCGAGCTTACAAAATCTGTCGACCAAGACGTTATACGTAATAACGTCAGGCGATAATAGCCCAACTTCAGCTTCCATTCTTCCCAAAAGGTCGAATGCCAAGTCGACCTTCTCTTCCTTCATGAACCCATGCATGAGAGTGTTGTACGTATGGCAGTCGGGCGAAATACCCCTCGATTTCATCTTTTCAAGAAACTCGAGCCCCTTCATGGAATCGCCCGATCTGCAGAAACCCTTTACGATCGTATTGCAGGTGATCTTGTTCGGCTCTATGCCTTTATCGATCATTTCGTTCCACAGTTTCAGCGCCTCCGAAAAAAAATTTCCGCTGCAATAACCATTGATCAGCGTGGCGAAGGTGACGTAATTAGGGTTTAAGCCCTCGGAAATCATGTCGCCCATAAGCTCCACGGCCCTTTCCATTTCGCCCGCCTTGCAATACCCATCGATCAGAGTATTGTACGTGACGACGTCGGGCTTTATGCTTCTCTGGCGCATCGAATCGAACAGATTCGAGGCGCTTCGAACGTCTCCGTTCTTGCAGTAACCGTTCATTAGAGTCGAGTACGTGCAGAAATCGGGGCGCACCCCTCTCTGCAACATCTCTTGGAAAAGCGCCTCGGCCTCTTGGAGAGATTTTTCTCGGCACAATCCGTTTAGGAGATTATTGTAAACGACGATGTCCACTTCGCAGCCGAGCCTCAGCATTTCGTCGCGCAAATTCATAGCTTCCGAGACGGAGCCATGCCTGCAAAATCCACCGATTAGAATGGTGCAGACGATTTTGTCGGGCGTCAACCCTTTCGACCTCATTTCGTCATAGTAGGACATCATTCGGCGAAGATCGCCGTTTCTTGAATATAACCCTATGACCAAACTGTAGCTAATCAAATCACGGGCAACGCCTTGGCTCGACATTTCTCGAAAGATACCCATGGCTTCAACTGCATTGTCCTTCCTACAATATTCGGCGAGCAGTGTGTTGTATGAGGCTGTATCTGGGACTAGTCCCGCCTCCCTTATTTCGTTTAGGACATCCTTAGCTTTCTCAAAACGCCCGCTATTACAGAAACCGTTGATGATCGAGTTATAAGTCAAAAGGCAAGGTTCTATATTCTTTCCCTTCATCAGCCTCAAGAATTCGATCCCTGCCTCTAAATCTCCTCCTTTACAGCACGAGCTGATTAAGGTGTTGTATGTAACTGCGTCGGCGAAGATCCCTTTTTTCTCCATTTCAACGATAAACTCCTTAGCTCTATCGATCTTTCCGTCCTTACACAGAACATTCACCATGATGTTTACTGTGTATATGTTCAAATTCACCCCACTCTTCTCAATCTCGTGAAAAACTTCCTTTGCTAAATCAACCCACCCAATTTTGCCGAGCCCGCCAAGAACGCAGTTACACGCATTGATCGAAATAGGTACGTTTCTGCATCTTAAGGTCCTTAATGCCTCTACGGCCTCCCTAAACTTCCTAGCCTGAACGAAAGACCTAATAAACAAATCGAAAACTGCTAAATTCGACCCACATTTGTCCAAAGTATCCATCATAGAATCAACAATCTCGGATATACAAGCACCCCTCCTCCTAATCATCCTCAAAATCAACGCCTGAGCATCAGAAACCCTTCTACACGTGAATAGAAAATGCACAGCTGCACTCAGAGACCACGACGAATGCTTGAAGTTGGGGCTATTGAGAGCAATTGAATCGATGAACTTCTGACCCGTGATGGAATCGCCGCGACATCGAAACAGAGCTTCTGCGTACGTCGATGGGGTTAACTGATGGATGAATGGGGAGCTGATTGAGCTACCTCTCCTCAGAGCCCATAACATCTTTTCAGGTAAGAACGACTCCGCCGAAAGCGTTTGCGGAGAAAGGGATGAATAACTTCGAGGGTTTTGAGGGGAACAAGCGAGTGCTGATCCCTGGAGCTTACGGAGGAGGAAAATTTGCCGCCTCGACGCCATTGACGAGCGGCGGAGAGCGAGGAAATGAAAGCTAGCTGCTTTCTTGATTGAATAATGTAAAGAATTGGAGATTTTACCTTCAAAAATTATATTTTACCATTTTGTTTTTCAGAAATTAAATTAGTACTAACGAGGATAGTTTAAGAAAACATACCCTTTTTGTACATCGTTGAAAAAAAAAATGTGAACAATAGTAAGTTAACATCTCTATCTACACTACACTACACTACACATCAATGTCATGGGAAAACCACAGCTTCATCTCTAATCCATCAAAATGTGTCCTTAATCTGCTGAAGAATCTGTTTCTGCATCATCTTCTTTGTCTTCTTCGTCGCCATAATGCTGTGGAATCTCTGGTTCGAACCTAAGAAGTGAAAAAAAATGTAAGTGTACTAAGTCGTAATAGCCTCCGAGATGTTTATGCTTGCAACAATTTCTGGTAATTTTCAACATCCTATGTAAAGACAAACCTTGGTATGGATGATACTTTATGTGGTTGCGGAGGAAGAAAATCATCCCACGTACTCTCACGTGCCTGAAGCAACAAAAATATAACGATAAAAGAAACTCCGTAAACAAGTACCATCGAAAAGGAAATTTTAAACTATTTCGGCTTCAGGAAACTTACATTAAAATCGTTCTTCATCTTAACGCGTCTTTCGCTAACTGTACTTCTTTCCGCATGAAACTTGTTGGCCTCGCTGATCATTTTTCTCGATGATGGTTTCTCACCTGAACCATCATACTTGCTCCTTTTCATTGTAATGCGATCGTAATCATCCTCCATGTATTGCCCACGAGAGATTTTCGTGGCTTCAGATATATACTTAGTACCCTTACCAGCCAAATAGTTGTACTCATTCTCTGCGTTTTCTCCATGCGATATGCTCGCACCATGGCCATCATCACTGTTATGCCTGCGGTTCGTCATATAATCATAATCTATTCGCTCATTTCTTTCCTTCTCTATGATAGGCTGCTGTTGCTCTGTATAGGGATTGCTTGAATAGCGCATTCTCGAAACCTTAGAATCTCGATTATGTCTCTTTTCGTAATCTTCTCTGTTACGACCACTAACAGGCGAATCTCTATCAGATCCTTCATTGAATTCCATTGGAGATTTTCTGTTGCTATAGAGCGTATTATCTGGCCGAGCAAAGAGGTTAGGAGTATCACTTCCGTGCTTTGTCCTAAAGCTTGTTTGGTCCCCCGAGTTATAATCACGCCCCTGAAAGAGTTAAGACGGGAACTTAGCATACGCCTGAATGGCGAGAAAAGGGTAGCGTAAGAATGCGCAAAAGTTGACCCACCTCGTCGAATTTGGGAATATGGTGTAACCTTGGCGCGTTATGTGAGGTGGGCAGAGTCGTTTCTTCGGTATAGTAAGTTTCTGAAGGAAATAAAACCATAACCAAGCAAATGTAATTAAAAAGATGAGCTGTAACTACAATCTAACAAATTAAACGCATCAAAGGAGTACTGGAAGAAATAAACTACAAAACAACGTTCTTAACTTACCATCAACATCAGTATGTTGCATTGCAGACTCAAAGGCATCGGGCGGGAGCAGATCGAATTCAACAGAGAGTGGAGGACCATCTATGCGATAATTCTCGCCCAGTTGCTGCTTAACCGCGGTTATTGCAGGGTTTTCAGCTCGGCCCTTCACTTTCAAATAACCCGAGGGACCAGTCCTAGGCCTGGCTAAACCTTGGTCGGCGCGAAATCTTGGCACAGGGTACTTAGGGGCCATTGCACGAATAGGATTTTCGTTCGGTTGGCGATTATCGTACATTCCTCGGAGGGATGAACTGCTCCCCGAAGACCCGTCTGGGGCGATTTTGTAATTACCAGCAGATTTGGGGGTCAACCTGCCACTTTCGACCTCCCTTGTATCGAGCTGTTTATCTCCTACTTGCTTTGTGCTGCCGCAAGAATCTTGAACTACGACGCCGCTCGATCGATCTTGCTTTTGAGTTGCAGCGTTGTTTTCACCGTTTGTCAATCGCTTGTCTTTTAATCTTCTGTGGCAAAACCAGCCTGAGATTTGCTTCTCTGTTAAGCCGATGGAAGAGGCTAGCTCGGCTTTCATGGATTCTGAGGGGTATTTTTGGTCTGCAAATACGGTGAGAAAAGATGGAGAACTTTAACAGCTACATTGGCAAATAAAATTAGGACGACAGAATGGAGTTGAAGACAAGTGAGATACCCTTATAGAATTTTTCTAATGCTTGGATCTGAGCACGAGTCTTGACGGTTCTCTTCTTGTTCTTGTCTGAAAGGGCTTTGTCTTCCTCGGAATGCATTTCGCCAGTTTCTATCATTATGAATATAAGGGAGAAAACAAGTTTAGCATCAAGATTATCAGAAAAACCCGATAAAAGAAGATAGGTTAGATTTCTCGACAAAGTCTGAAATCACTATCAATTCTAACCTTTTTACACGCCAAGTTCACACATAAATTTCTGTAATCTGTAAGAATCAAATAAACTAATACTGAAACAGAACTCTGTTGAAGATCTTGAAAAACCCCCACCAAAGAAATACAATGCAAGAGGCAACTAACGTTTCTAAAAGAATCAAACCAATACCTAAACACGGAGTTCTTTGAAGAAACTTCAAAGATCCCAAATTTCAACAAAACCCATAGGTATCAAAAAGCTAATCCCCAAAACAACCAAACAAAAACCTAACCTGATCTCAAAGAAAAGGTCAACACTGATACAGAACTTCAGAAATACAACATCTTCAAGATGACTATACCTTCTTCCATAATTCTTCTCACTTCGTTTTTTAGGGACCTTCGAATTTGGTTGTATTTTCTTCCACTACTCTGTTGTTCACCCCACCAAATATTCAACTTGGCGCAGAATTCAATAAATCCTTCGCCGGAAAAAGATGTTGAGGAAAATCTTTAATGGGCTTCAAAAATCTTTTTTTTTTTTTTTTGTTTCCCGTATAATCTTCTTGCAAGGGTATGATTGTTACAAAGTTTCTTGGTTGAATAAGAAATTTTAATTTCCTGTCGTTGCCAGTTTTTACAGCAATGTTGATATTTAGACTTTCCGCAGAGGTTTTCGTATATTTTAAAGTGTTTATGGACTTTGTAGGAAGCAATTATCCTCTTCGACAGGTTTGTAATTGGCTTTTAATGCTTTAATTAATTTAATTAAATCTCTACTATAGTTTGTTTGTTAAAGACTGGAGAGTATTCACAAATTTTTTCGGAGCATTCTAACTTCAATGAAACGGCCGTTCTTTGGCCCGACCTTTCGAGATCTATATTTGTTAGCACTAAGAACAATATTTTACTTCACTCTTTTAAATTATTTATTCTTTATTTGTTAGTTACTGATGGATAGGACTAGTATACATTAAAACCTTTTACGAAACGTCGAAGTTCATTTAATTTACAACAATAAATTTGCTTGAATTATAAGTCTCGACTTACACAATAAATGCTCATAACCGAATAAGCAAAATTGGGTCATTTACACTTAAAAAGGTATTATAATAACCACAAAATTAATCATCTTGCCTGAGGCATAATATCACCTATGCCTCCGCATCCGTGAACTCACTATGCACAGAACTATAACGAAACTGAAGTACTATAACTTATAATATATGAAGAGAAAATAAAAGCCAAAAAGAATCGACGCAGAGATCTTCATCATAGGAACTATTAGCACATGCATATCCTCTCCTCAGATCAGCTTAAGCCATTGAAAACAAAGGAACGAGCTTTACTTACTTTTCGTAAGTTCCTTCCTCGCTAGCTAACAGTCGAAAAACTTCTGCTGTTATAGTTGAAAGCCAGCTTGTTGATTTCTATAGGAAAATTGCCTGCTACTGCTGCCATCAGATGATGGTGGTGGTCCAAGGATTCCAGCAGTATTTGGATCGTTTGATCTACTGAGAGGCCTTTGGCGAGGATTATGAGCATGAGAACCATCAGCTTCGGCTCTCTTTCGCCTTTTCCATGCTTCGAATTTACCCATGTCGATATCCCTACCATTCATGTGGGATGGGCCCACCTGTTGCTCCTCTCTGAGTTTCGAATAAATCTGTTGGAGCCTCTCGCCCGACAAATTTGAATACGTAGACACATAGTTCCATAGTCTTGTGATCATCCCTGCAGATATAGACGCAGTCTACTTTTATCAGGAACAATTATAGCCAGCAAAAGAGAGCATCAAGCTTGGGTATTAGCGCACTCTAGAAAGTTAAAGATAGGAACAAATGATCACATACTTTCTCTCCTATAAGCCTCTTGCTGATATTCTGAAACAACCTGGTCGATCCGTCGACCAATGAGCTGCAAATAATTCCGGATCATTGAGAGCACCTGCATTAAATGGGTTGCAAACTAAGAGATAAGGAGAGAACATAATCGAGGTGGGCTAGACTATAATTCAATTCAACGACAAACCTCATCCTTGGGAAGATCGGCACTGGTCGATTGTAGTTTCTGAAGTTGCTTTAGAGTCTTCACCTCGTCTATCATGACATCTTCACACCATTCCCTCCACTTCACTTCCTTGAATTGCTCGTAGACTTCTTCATTTCCGGACATTTCACCTTCCTCTTTAACTAAGGGTTCGCTCTTATGGGATCTTAGTGCTCTTGATTTATTCACCTGAAGGGGAGAACCAGGCCTTCCTTGTCGGCCTTTTACGCGTGAAGAGGTTGGAATTTCTTTCGGCTTCTTGGCATTCTTACGGCCTGCTTTTGCATCAGGGGTCTTCTTACCAGCAGCAACAACTTCCTGTAAACAGATTGGATGTCATATTGCAAATCTACGATGTTGGAAACAATCTCGCTAATAAGAATACAGAAAGTTTAATGTACCATTTCCAAAAGCTGCGAAGCTCGTTCCTTTAGTTGGGGTGCTCGAGGTAAGAAAGTCTCATGATGCTGAAGTTCCACGGGCGCAATCTTCTTTGTAAGGCCGAGTCTTTCATCAAGCCTTACTTTTTCCCAATTGCCAAATCCATGAAAATGAACTCCGAGCAACAACCTCCCATCATCCTCTGAAAATACCAATTGAGAAAAACTATATCATTACATAAGGGATTAGGTACAGCAACTTGATTCTTAAAACTTCTAAAATTTTTGTGAAACGCTACAATGAGCTACAGGAATTGCAAAACTCAGTGAAAGCGACATGACATTTGACTTACTTTGGTTCCAGCCACAACCTTTCGACCAAGTGGATGGTTTGAGATATGAAACGGCTCGGAACTGGGCAATAGGATCTTTATAACGACTAACCCTCTTAGCCAGGAGCTGAAGTTCTTCAACACGGCTCAACAGTTCATCGGCCTTCACAGCCACACCAAAAAAATCCAAAACAGGACCCTGAAAAGATAATATAATGAAGCATTTATCTCCGATATGCAGACAAAAATACCCTTCAGGGGATGCATCTATATAACAAGACGCACCTTAGGATCTAAAATTTCTCCTTTGGTTGCCTCCTTACAACCTTCAATTAAAGCATCATAAAGCTCAATCTGTGCTTCAGTTGGGGCTGCATCAACTATTCCACCAACTTCAGCAGCAATTGAGCTTATTTGGCTATCATTTCCAAACTTTTTCACCTGTGAAGCGAGTATCACTCAGGACAAAACCTCCAATTGCATCAAAATACTAGAGTTTCAGATACAAGAAAGCCGAATAATCCTATAACATGAATCAACCATAAAGAAACCAATACAAGCATAATGGCCAATAAATTGACACAAGCCGTAGATAGATGTTCAAATTTCTGATAAATCGCTGAACTCGCTATATGCATCAACGAACTCTAGTTGAAAATTGTACATAACTCAATATGCAAAGAGGTAATATTACCGCACGAAAAAATCGTGTTGCATCTCGCTTTGGCAAGTTCCCGTAAGACCATCCTCGGACTTGAGCAGTGGCACCCTCAAGAATAGGGTGAGAATAGCCAACATCCACGCCCCTTCGTCGCTTTGATGTTCTCTCAGGATGCTCAACTCCTTTCTTTTTCCTTTTATTAGAAATTTCGGGCGGAATGGCCTCCGCGTAACTTCTGATACTTCTTGCTGTTCGGGGAGCTAAACCATCCTAGAAGAATAAAGAAAAACAAAATTAGTAATATTCACTCGACGGTTATTTTTACAATACTTCCATTTTTCAGAAAAAACTCACATCAGCATGTGAAACAGCTTCTGGCTTTATCATCCGGCTCCAAAATGAACCATCATCTTCAGCACTAGAGAAATTTGCAACCTGTACGTGATGATAAGGAGGGTTACACTTATAAGGCTAACAATTATGACAGCCAAAAAGAAGAAAAGAAACCAAATCCAAAGCTAAGCCAACTGAATGCATGAAGTGCCATGCCAACCTTAAAAGCACTCAACAATTCATGTCCTTCTCCATCAGTTGATTTATCCTCGACTTTCTCAGCCCTATCAAGAATTTCATCAATGTCCATATTAAGAAGCCTTTTCTTGTTTTCCTCATCATTCTTGTCCTCCTTGAAAAGCTCCTCAGCACCAAACCTCAGAATTGCTGAAAGCTCATTCTATGTAATGAAAGACATTAAGATAATAAGTATACATATGTGTAAGAACAAAAGAATCATACAAACAGATTCATATACTACAATAACGAATGTTATGTAAAAAACGCAAGGAAACTTTTGACATAACCATAAGCATCAAAAGATGTCTTACTTTATCAAAACCACTTCCTTTTTTCGTTTCCTTCTTCTCCAACCTACCTTCCGCATTCAGTTTCTGAATAACCAGATGGTCAAGAACCTAAAAGGGAAATCATGACCAGAATTAGGACTACAATGGTCCAACAATGTCTTCTGATGATCAAACAATCGATTAATAAAAGAGAAGTAGCTCATTCATATTTTTAACAACATAAACAAACTTCCACGACACTTGAAACAGCAAGATGGCACAATGAACTGGTTAACATATGACATCAATTTTATAACCCTTACCATCTTCTTCTTCGCCCTCTCCAAGATATCCTCCTCCACACTCTTGCTAGTAACAAATCTATAGATATTAACCACTTCTTGCTGCCCAATTCTATGAGCTCTGCTCATTGCCTTTTTAGAAAATAAAAGATATATCATGTCCCGAAATGACAAGCCACAATAAAATTAAGAAACAGATACAATAATCTTATAAGACCAACCTGGAGATCATTTTGAGGATTCCAATCTGAGTCAAAAATAATAACAGTGTCTGCAGTGGCCAGGTTGATACCCAAGCCACCAGCACGAGTAGACAGTAGGAAACAAAAATCTTCACTGCCAGGTGCATTAAAGTGATCCATGGCCTGCTGGCGCAACTCAGCCTTGGTACTACCATCGAGTCTCTGAAATTGAAATCCTTTGAGCAACAGATACTCTGCCAGTATGTCCAACATTCTTACCATCTGTGTTCACACGGGAAAATTAAATTGCAAGAGTGAAATTATCAAGGTCGAAGACAGCGCTCAGTATAGCCAATAAGAATGTATGGTAACATCAAGGACAGCATTAAGGACCTGTGAAAATATCAACACTCTGTGATTAGTCTCATGGAGCCTAGTCAAGAGCTTATCTAGCAAGACCAACTTCCCACTGCTTAAAATTATCCGCTCCATTTTAGCACTTCCAAGAAAATTCGTATCACCACCATAACCATGATCTGCACTTTCAAACAGAAATGGGTGGTTGCAACATTTCTTCAACTCCACCACAATATTCAAAAGAGAGACCTGCAGAAACAAAAACTTTCATTGCATGTTCCACGTATAAATAAAACAACAAAACAAACAACAATGTAATCCAGATCAAGAACATGGTGCAGTGTAACAAATAAAATAGTAATCGGACCGTTTACTGTTAACAAAAACTGAATAGTTATCAACAAACATACTCTTCATGTAAAGAATGTGTCGTAACCTGATTCCCACGAACTCCTTTATTTAGATCATGAAAATTTCGCTCAAGGATCCACTTGTAATACCTGACGGTCATTGGAGAAAAAATATAACTGACAGTAATAATAACCAAACAAACAATGAAGTGATAATGTAACAAAACTTACTGCTTCTGCAGTGGTGACATCTCAACCCGTAGGATGCGTTCAATCTTAGGAGGCAAAGACTTTTCCACATCCTTTATGACCCTTCGAAGGATATGAGGTCTCAATTCCATGTGAAGATTACCAAGCTAGAGGAAACAGGTAACTGTTAAATATTACCGATGCAAAAAGATTAAAAGATAGCAGAACCTAAGGGGATTGCCGAAATACCTCTATTTCATTGAAAGAACTGAGGTTCTTATACTTCTGAACGAAGTCATCCTTACTTCTGAACTTCTCCGGATCAAGAAAATGAAGCAACGCCCTAAAGATTATCCGGTATTGTAGACAAATAATCACTTCGATACTTGATTACACAAACATGAAGAAACACCATCATGCATATGACACTTGTTCCGAAAGGCAAACCTCACCTAGAACTAACATTCGACTAAAAATCATGAAAAGGATGAAAACATTTGCAATTAAATACAATTAAACTGATTCCATGGCTCAAAGCCTATTATTCTGATCAAGTTATAGTAATTTCGATCATCGGAAATATCAATTGTACGCATGACTAGTTACCATAGTTCTTCCACGCTGTTTTGTAGGGGGGTACCCGTGATTAGCAACTTGTTCTTGGTGCTAAATTCCTGTAAAATTCAGATTTTTTTATCAGATAATAAATACACTAACCTGAGCGTAATAGAAAGTCAAATATTCATACCATTAACGTAGTATACAAAGAGGCCTCACTGTTCTTTAATCTATGTGCTTCATCAACCATAAGATAGTTCCATTTAATTTTCGAGAGGCCAGCCTTATCCTTCAACAGTACTTCATATGTCGTTAAAAGGGTATCAAACTTGATATTTCTTCCAGCTCTTTTATCATTGTAAAACTCATACTGTTGACAGACCTGTATTTTATGAAGTCATATTGTAAAAGGGAATAAGGAAGGATAATATATGGTAAGAAACCAGGAGAAAGGAACTGAGGATCTGTATTTGTGCAAATGTTAGATATATAGTAAGAGAGTGGGACAGAGGGAGATGCGTTGTCAGCATTCACAGCATTCACGGACGAGAAACATAAGAGCGCGAAGCAACTCATTAATGTATTAAATGCAACCACGAAAGAATGAATTAGATACCTCACGGCTAGCACGAGTTCCAACATATACAATCATGTTCAGCTCTGGCAGCCACTTCTTAAACTCTTTCGCCCAATTTGATAAAGTCGACAATGGAACAACAACGAGAAAAGGTCCTTGGATGTCCTGAGCATTCTGTGAGAAGACCAAGATGAGTAACAGTTATAACACACACAAAATTTAAAATTTCCTTAGGAACTGGAAACAAACAAAAATACCTGGAGAAAACCAAGCATCGAAACTGACTGAACAGTCTTACCAAGACCCATTTCATCAGCCAAAATAACATTTGTATCATTCCTCCAGCTGTTTAATGGCAACAAAGTGGGTGATCAGACCATTAATGAAGCTTTAATCCAAGCATAACCCAAACTGGTTGATCAAATAGCCTACAGACCTGTTGACTAAAAAGTTCAGACCTTCAAGCTGGTAATCTCGAAGTTTTCCCCCTTTCAACCACTCAGGCTGCTCATCAAGTTTCCTGAGGCTGCCTGAGAGAAGCAGTCACGTAACATTATCAGCTTCAATAAGCCAGATACAAGAAAGGAAACAAGCAGATCCGCATAAAATTATGTTGTTCAACAAATAGTATCGTAACATTTCCTGGTAATTAATTCGACACGTACATAACTCTGAAAAAAAGCAAAAAAATGCAATTACAAACCTTTGATTTTCTTGCGCTGGAAATCAACAGTTTTCCCTTGAATCATCAAGGAAGCCTCTCGGCTCTGCACGAAAGAGAACGTCGTGGAACTTCATCAAAAAATGAAACAAAAACTATTTGAATGTCTCAATCAGGATATCTCTCCACCGATACAGTAGTATACAATATGGAAGGAAACCACCATAGTAGTGTTGCTTTGCTTTCATGAAAAGGGAAAACCATAGTCCATGAAAACAACATATATTCACTGGAAACTATTTAGATATAGTTATAAAATAGCACTTTCAATACTCCATCATTCCTTGTACCTATATTTCTATTGAAGCCGCAGAGTGAAGAGAAAATATATCTTAATAAGAATTCCAAATATATCTGAAGATATAAATGTTGATCCTCATCACTTAAACAGTGAGCTGAAGACAGCACAAATGAATATATGATGAAATCAAACATGCATAGGTCAAAAGGTCATGTCACTTGGACAATACCTTGTACTCATCTATTTCATCTTGGGCGAATGGGATATCAATGTCCTTCTCCCTACAAATCAGACATAAGCAATAGCCAGATGCGCATAGTTAATACATTCACAAGCCGTGGGGTCAGAGAAACATAATCTATGTCCTCAGGAAGATAAGCAAAACCAATTTAAAAATTGTTGAATTACCAAGTAGCTTCAGCATAAGAAAGCCCCTTCCATTTGACCAAGTATTCTGGCACTACTTCGCCCAAACTATCTCTTGTGAGACGGTCCGAAATTATTCTCTCCACCTGACCATAAAATTGGCAAACCACCACATTAAGCATTTATGTGGGCGCACGGATAGTAAAAAGAAAAATGATGTAAAAACAAACCTGGCTGTTTTGTTTGATGATGTCCAAGTCCATTTCCTTGCTGACATCATTCAATTCAATCTAATACACAATGAAGAGCTCTTAAAAAAAATTGATAGAAGAAACTTAAAATCAAGATTAAATGTCATGTATCCACGTTCAAGATATCAAATGTCTGCCTCAAGTATGAGGGTCCGTAGTATTTATATGCAATTGTCCTATGATATCAAATGATATCCAAAATTGTAACCGCTGACATTATATAACAAAAACTACACATTACCTCCTCACGCGACACTGCCTTCCTGTACCTCACATCTTCAGTCACTTTCTTAGTGTAGTTCAAAACTTTTTTAAACCCACTGAGCTGGAACATTACAGAAAGTATAAATTGTCAGTCAATTACAGGTAACAAATATGGATTTTCGATCTTTAGTAGTACAAAAAAATCACCTAGATTATGATATCAAAGACACATTGACACTGACATTTAGATGACTTACATTTTGCAATTCATTAAACGACTTCCACTGACAGTGCAAATGAGATTGCCCTTTCCATTTGATTAAAAACTCCATCTCGTTCCAATCTTGTTCAGAATCAAATAAATAGCTAAACAGTACAGGTTCAACTGATTTGTTATTCCTTAGAGCTTCTTCTGCTGTGCCCTTCGGCTGATGCCACAAGACTTTCTCTATCACATCTGCATCTTCCTCTTCAATCTCCTCCTTCTATAAAAGGGAAAAAAAATTCTAGTCAACAGCTCTACTTCATACAAATGCTGTAAGCATTAGAAACTTTTCAAATAAGCTGCATGGTGCTATCTCTGAAAGGTACTAGAAGGAAGATCCATCTAAAGATTCGAAATATCTAGCACCTTTAATTTCTTCCAGATAACTTCACCTGGTCCTATTTTGCATGTAGAATGAAACTGTACGAAAACATTCTATGGTACATGCTACATCGTTTTTAGAACTGATACAGTATCATGGCCAATAAGAACAGTATGCCAGCTGACTGGAACATCATATACCAAGAAAAATTGTTCACACCTTTTGGCTCTTTTTCTTTTCACCTTCATCAACATCTTCACTCCCATCACTCTCAACGTATGATACTTTCCGCACTGAACGACCAGAAGTCCGAAGTTCACTAACTTTTCCAGACGCAATAATAGTAGAAGAACGATCGCCATTTCTTCTGGGGGCTAGTGCACTTCTTCGAGAACCCCTGAAGTCCTCATCGCTACCTTTGTCTGAGCCATCAGAAAATAACTCTTCTTCATCTTCCTCATAAGAGTTTCTCGACATCTTCCTGCGAGATGAAGGTGGAACCTTTTTAAATCCCTTAGTAGGCATCACATTACGACCGTTCTTCCTTGCTTGCCTATCCTTGACTTTTTTGAAGTACATATCATCTTCATCTGAGATATCAAAGTCATCGTCATCAACATTATTTTCTTCATCAGATTCTTCAGCATCCCAATCTTCATTTTTATTCTGCAAAATGACAAACAATATAGTCATCTCATGGACGTGTGCTTTAATAAGCATAATGAAATAGTAAATAAGTAAACAAAAGTAACCAACCTTCCCAATGTGTCGACTTGTGGTCCCACAATCAGGATCAAAGTCTGCATCATCAGGGTCGTCTTCTGCAAATGAGAAAACATGTCGATTATTCTATTAACAGGAATCAGAAACCAACAATCAACATGTATGAAGGAAAAACACATAAAAATGGTAGTATTCAGCGGAAAAAAATGTGGAAATTTTGATAAGTTACCAAATCCATCGTAATCGCCATCGCCCTCAGAATCTTCATCATTGTCATCATATCTTCCAGATTTAGTGGACTTTGACTTTCCAGAGATGGTAGGTGCAGCAGGCCTCGTAGGTGACCTCAAACTAAACCCACTAGAATGATTTCCCGCTCGATAATGACTCACACGCTCATTCCGATCATCAACATCCTGCTCGTAATACTCATCAGAAATCATTTCATCCACAGAAACCACTTGGGTCCCCTTTCCGTTCATTGTATCATCACCTCCATCAGAGCCTTCCTCTTCTTCAGACCCTAGACCTTCTAATCCATCAGACTCGAATGCTGCATTTGACGCCCTATTGGGCTGGTAGTCCTTCCAAAAAGTTGAACCCCAACTTCCACTCGTTGCAGGTCTCCTAGACGCAGAATGTGCATTTGCTAACCTACTGTTATTATTAGTCTCTACGCTAGGATCATAGCTAGGTGCTGATTCCAACGTATGTGTTCCAGCATTCTCATTTCGTATGGCGGTGTTCATATTCAGCTGCATCAGACGAGGTTCGTTGCTCAGATCAGTCTGTGATGTGATCTTGTCTGGAAAGTTTCGGTTGAATGCCATGTCTTTTTCTTCGCATTAAAATTCTTACAGCGCCCCAATAAGAAAATGCAATAACCACTTATATAATCTTCAAACAAGCCAGCCCAGAATTATATAGTTTTGAACAAGCCAGTCCAGCTATCACAATTAAATGAATCTGCACTGCATCAAACACAATCAACATCACAATCAGTACAGCATCACGTAAAGAACAGCATTATTCAAAAAGAACAGTCATGTAGAGCTCAAAATCGAGTTAGGGTACTTTTATGTCCGACGTCAAAGCAGTTCAGCCAATTAAAAGTAAAACCATATGGATCGGGATCGTAAACACATCATCAGGTGAAAAACACTCGTTACAGACAATAACTTCCAGGTGACAAAATCAGGTTTGGAAAACCCTAAAATCCGCACGAAAACAAAACCTCAATCCAACTTCACAAACCTCACTCGTTTCAAATAAAAAGGAGGATTGTTCAATTCAAATTCGTAAGCGATTATCCGCCCTCGCACAACGAGGACGAGGCAGTCCAATCAGGGGTATTTCGTCAATTCCGTTGGTCCAAGGGGTGTACACTCGGCGCGGCTACACAGACGACCAATCAGTTTAACCATCGGCGGGAAAAGGAGAGATTTCAAAAGGGTAACGTCCAGAGAAATCAAGAAAACAGAAACTACCGAATCGGATAAAGTAGGACACAAAAAAAACCAAACAATCGGTGAACCCCAAGGGATTTGAAATCGGATTTGTACCAGTGGTGTTGTGTTGTTCGATGTTGTCCAGGAGATTTGGGGAAAAAAGGTGGGACAAATCGCTCTAGAGAGAGAGAAAATGAGAGGCCGTTTTGTTGCGCGTATGAATGTGTGTGTATTTCGTTGGTAATTTGTTTAGAGAGAGATAATGATATCATCAAGATTGGTGGAAAATAGGGCGTATGTATTGTTATATAGGCATGGATGTACGCCAGGGTTAGGGGCACTTTAGGGAATTCCTCTTGATTAACGCCTGTTGGTGAAGGAGTAAGCGTTGAGTATTAGTACAACGATTTTAGAGATATTAGGTACAGATCAACCTTGTCTCTACGTTCATGGCTGAGAGCACAAGACTAATTTCTCCAAAGACAAAGAGTTAAATGATCGTTTTCTCATGCTGTAAGAGTTGGGCTGAACGCACAGAGAGGCGTTTGTTTATTTCATTTTCGATTATCGAAAACTCGTGTTTTTTTTTCTCGTCATTACGGATGACATTCTCGAGGTTGCTGAGCAGGCGCTCATTGCCATTGAGACGAAAAATGAGATATTGCACAAGCTACTCAAAGTCTGAGTCGATGAAACCGTTTAGGGCGTTATCATCTTCGAAGAACTTGTAAGTTCAGCAACATTTCCTTTCCCGCGATTCTCGGGCGATCTGAGTTTGAGAAAGAAGTACAATGATTTTTACCCGAAGCCCTTGCGACAAAGTATTTCCCTGTCATAACGCAGTTTAGCTCGAATTACATGAGTGACTCAATCTGAAGCAACTACAAAGCATTCCCCGTCCTTACCGGGAATTCCCCGTCTAGCTAAAAACGTATCAGATGCAGCAAAACCGTTACATCGGACATGTTTGATTTGAATCTTAACTGAACAAGAAGCGATGGACGACTCTGGAGTTGGCAGCACGACAGAGGAGAAGGATCAACTGGTGCGTAGCACAAAACGCGCCCGGAAAATCCAATTAAAACCTCGGGACAAGATTTCAGAATCATCAACAAAAGCATTCGAGACCACTATCGAGTCTCCTGGCAACACTGATGGTGGCAAACGGAAGTTCTCATACCGTGAAGCAGTGCTGGAACAAAGATCAATGGAAGCCTTTATGGCCGATCCATCTGAGGAACACATGGATGTTGAATCCGAGAGTGACGACGATGAAGTCTGCTTTAATGCGGACGATGTCTGTTATACAAAAGAACAACTCAAATCCTTCCGTAAGCCATGGAAATTGGCCCTCATCGTGAAAGTCCTTGGCAAGAAGGTGGGATATCAATACCTCAACCGGCGTCTTAATGCTTTATGGCGCCCCTGCGGTGGTTTCAAGTTAATTAGCCTCAGCCATGATTACTATGTGATCAGATTCAACTTGAAGGAGGACCGTGATCGAGTTCTACTCGATGGACCATGGAAGATCCTAGATCATTACTTAGCAGTGAGAAGATGGACTCCGCGGTTTCGGCCCTCAACCGCAACCATTGATAAGGCAACACTGTGGGTCCGTATTCCCGACTGCCCAATTGAACTATACAATGAGGAGGGCATGAAAGGGATCGGCGACTTCCTAGGGCGCACTATCAAGATCGACATAAACACGCAAAGACAGGAAATGGGCAATTTCGCAAGGATCTGTGTCGAACTTGACCTTAGTAAAAGCCTACGGCCAAATATAAAGGTCCTCGGCGAGCTCTACCAGCTTCAATATGAAGGTATCCACATGATCTGCTTCAAATGTGGGGTGTATGGTCATACACAGGAGCGCTGCACAACCACTGCATCAGGAGAATCCAACACTGGAGGAACAAACGACGCCGGTCATCAGAACAGAGAGAAACACGCTGATGAGGAAAGTGACGACTACGGAAAAAATAATTTACACCTAGAGTCCCAGCCGGGAGCACCTTCGCCGAAGCCGACGCCGACGACGCCCTCAGGCCACGGCCCATGGATGTTGGTGGAAAAACCGAAACGGAAAGTTCCCAATTTCATGGGAGGAGATCGCGCTAGAGATATGCTCCAAAATGGAAAGAACAATAAATCACGGGGAGGAAATCATGGAAATGGATCAAGATTTAATATTCTCGACGGATTTGGGGAGGAAAACCTGGAAAGTGCTACACTCAAGGAAAAATCAACGGAGACTCAACCTACTCCACAATTTATTGCAGCCAATCATACTCCACCTCAACGGGCCAATCAAGGGTCAAAACGGGCTGAGCAAGGTCAAACTAAATATTCCAACGGACATGTTAAGGGAAGTCAAGGCAAGTCAAACCAGTCTAAAGACAAAACCCATGGCCCATTTAATGGGAATGGAATCATCCAATTCCAAGTAGGGGGTAGAGATCCCAAGAGCACCATCAGACATGATCGACCAATAAAATTAATCCCACCACAGCCCAAGGCCAAGACACCCTTGCTACTAGAATTTGGAGCTTCGTCAAGTTTTGCTGTACAGAAAAATCCTGAGATAATGGAAATGTCTCCGTCATTCCAGTTCACGGCCGGCCGCCCACCAGATAGAGAAACCCAAGTCCCTCTTAACGACCAGAAGTCAGACACAATCCCTACCCATCCAGATGAACAACAGACAATAACCACAAAAGCCCAAATTTCACTTGGTGAACCACCACCTGATCGACTAATGAAGGCGAGCTCATGCGAAATGGGACATTCAACTTCGAGCTTGGAAGATGTGAGCACAACTGAAAATTCGGCACTTCACGTGTTGAAGACCACGGGCGATGCACAGGGAGTTCATATCCCGCTTAAACCCATTTCCTCATGATTGTGCTGTCGTGGAATTGCAGAGGAGCTTCAAGCCCCAGATTTACCTCTATCTTAAGAGAAATGATCTCGGCACACAAGCCTGATGTAATATTTATTACGGAAACTAGGATTAGTGGGCCTAGAGCGGACGCAGTATGCAGAAACTTTTCGCAATTCCGACATACGCGGGAAGAGGCAAGGGGATTCGAAGGTGGCATTTGGGTATTTTGGCAGGAAGACAACATCAGCCTTACTGAACTAAAGCGGCACGACCAGGCAATTCACTTCAAATTTTGCTTTAGAGGAATTTCAGGTTTGGTCACCGCTGTTTATGGAAGCCCACATCGCCCAAAACGTCTGGAGCTGTGGCAATTTATGGAGTCACTCCACCAGACAGAACATGTACCGTGGTTAGCCATTGGCGACTTTAATGAGATCCTATCCGAGAACGAAAAGCAAGGTGGGGCTCCATTCAATCCAAACCATGCTACTCGCTTCATCGACATGATAAATAGTTGTCACCTTATGGACTTGGGAAGCTCGGGTCCGGCGTTCACATGGAAGGGTCCTGTCAGATCAAATTACGAACGGCTCTTTGAACGTTTAGATCGTGGGCTGTGTAACCAAAGTTGGCAAACTACTTTCCCGGACTCAGCGGTGCAAGTCTTACCCCGGATCAAATCGGATCACCATCCAATCTTACTACAATCATCAAGGCTCGCAGCCCCACATGCGCCGTCCCGACCGTTCAGATTCTTAGCCGCATGGCAATCACACGATCTCTTCCCGAACCTCCTTCGAGAGTCCTGGGTTCCCCACCGACCCCTCCACCTAAGTCTTAACTCATTAGAGACTAGGCTCAAGATATGGCACCGGGAGGTATTTGGGAGCATCCAACAACGCAAGAAGCACATCTTGGCACGGCTCGGAGGGATCCAAAAAACACTACAAAGAGGCAGAAATCCCTTCCTCGCTAAGCTTGAACAAGACTTGTCCCAGGAGCTCGACAATATCTTAGCGCAAGAAGAGCTAACTTGGTTCCAAAAGTCACGATGCGAATGGGTTCGATGCGGGGATCGAAATACTCGCTACTTTCATACTAGAGCCGTCATTGCACGGAAGAGACTTAGAATAGATACCCTACAACAGGAGAACGGAGCATGGATCACGGACAAGGAGCAGCTGCAAGCTATCGCCATCAGTCACTTCCAGGCCTTGTATGGGGAGGGCGATCATGGAGCGCCCTTGACTTCCAGAGCGACGTTCAAGCCGATTGATCATGAAAGATATATTACGCTCTCACGACATGTCTCCTTAGAGGAAACAAGACAGGCGTTATTCTCTATGGCGCCCTTCAAAGCTCCCGGACCAGACGGCTTCCATGCTTTCTTCTACCAATCTAATTGGAACGTCGTATCAGAATCCGTAACCAACTTCGTTCGGAGCATACTAGACGACCAACAGTCCGTTACGCCAGTTAATTCGACGCTCCTAGTTCTTATCCCCAAGACGGAGCGTCCGGAGACGATTCACCAGTTTAGGCCGATTAGCCTCTGCAATGTCTCGTATAAATTAATTACGAAGATAATTGCAAATCGGCTAAGAAGCCTCATGCCAGACATTGTTACCCCTAATCAGGCGAGTTTCGTGCCCGGGCGTCATATCCAAGATAATATAATAATCGCGCAGGAACTAATCCATTCCATGGAGCGTATGAAACGGAAGAAACAGTTCATGCTGGTTAAAGTTGACTTGGAGAAAGCATACGACCGTATCTCGTGGGACTTCTTACGGGAAACTCTCAATCTGGCAGGGATACCGAACCATCTGACGAGAGCCATCATGGACTGTGTTACCTCTGCATCGCTGCGTATCCTATGGAACGGAGAAACGTCAGAGGCGATACAGATGAGACGGGGCATTCGTCAAGGGTGTCCACTTTCTCCCTATCTCTTCGTCTTATGCATCGAACGCCTCTCCCATGCCATTATGGATTCAGTTCAGGAAGGCTTATGGAAACCCATTCGGTTTGGTACACGTGGACCAGCTATATCTCATCTAATGTTTGCGGACGACCTTCTTCTGTTTGCTGAAGCATCTGTGGAGCAGATCACGGTGATTCGATCCGTCCTAGAGAAATTTTGCAGTGCTTCAGGGGAGAAAGTTAATGCAAACAAGACGGTCTTGTTTTTTTCTAAAGGTGTTTCTGCTGTAACAAGAACTGCTACTGCCGAAGCTGGAGGATTCTCGGTCACTTCTGATCTTGGTAAGTATCTTGGGATACCAATCATCCATGGAAGGCTGAAGGCATCAATGTTCCAAGGGGTCATTAATAGGGTGCACAAAAGACTTAATAGCTGGTCAGCTGCGTCGCTCTCCTTAGCTGGACGAACCACACTTGTCCAATCAGTACTACAGGCCATGCCGGCGTACTCCATGCATATATTTCACTTTCCACGTAAGGTCTCGTTGAAGGTAGACCAGCTCTGCCGGAATTTCCTTTGGGGGCATACAGATCAACGGCGTCGTCTGCATCTTATCCACTGGAATACGATTACGCAACCTAGATGTTTGGGTGGCCTCGGACTTCGAAGACTGAAAGAAACAAACACGGCTCTACTCGGGAAGATTGGTTGGGGATTACTCACTAGACCAAACGAGTTATGGGCAAGAGCACTAACGCATAAATACCCTGGAAGATGGATGGAGGGCTGGTCCCTACGAGTTAAACCGGGCGACTCATGGCTTTGGCGTGGCTTGGCGGAGTCTTGGAATGCTATCCGGCCGATGTTGGGCTGGGGCCTTGGGAATGGCACTAAAGCAAGGTTCTGGGTGGATCGTTGGGTCACGGGCCTGCCTGAAGCTTTATGCACAACGGTGGTGCAACCCATACCTAGCATAGATCTTCACAGACCTGTCCGAGACTACGTGGAAGAAACAGGGAATTGGAGTTGGGGCAGAATCTCCCCATACGTTAGTGCATCTGCTCTACTACGTTTAGCCAGTATTGTACCCCCGTCGCTTGAGAGAGGCTCAGAGGATCACCTGGCATGGATGTGTTCGGCCTCGGGTAAGTACTCTGTCTCATCGACTTACGCTGAACTTACTCGAAGTTCCCAACAGGTTTCATCGAATCCTTTGTGGCGAATTATTTGGAAGTGGGAGGGTCCAAATCGTATCAAATATTTCCTCTGGTTAGTGGCTCACCAGCGCCTCCTCACGAATGAAGAACGAGCACGTCGCAAATTGTCAACAACCGCTGATTGCCACCATTGTTCTAACACGAGTGAATCTATTCTTCACGTTCTTCGCGATTGTCCTAGAGCCCACGGGACATGGGCATCGCTTGTTCATCCGTGTTTGTCCACTCGTTTCTTTTCTTGCGGGCTTCAAGAATGGCTTGTTGAGAATTTGGCACCAAGGCCAAATTCATCTTGGTGTATCACATTTGCTACAGGTTGTTGGTTATTATGGGCATGGAGAAATAAAGGCATTTTTCAGCCTAACACACACACGCCTTCGAACAAGCAGTTGGTGATTCGTCGAACGGCCGACTCTTTCTCACGAGCGTGGCGGAATCAACTCATCTTAAACCCCTTGCAAGGTCGTTCGTGGATCTTGGTAGGATGGACTAAACCACCACCCCGAGTTCTAAAGCTGAACACGGATGGAGCTGCTCGGGGGAACCCTGGCATAGCAAGTGCTGGTGGGCTTATTCGTGACGAGAACGGCAACTGGATTGTAGGATTTATGCAGAACCTCGGCTTTTGCACTTCGGTTATGGCTGAGTTTTGGGGCGTCCTCACTGGTCTACGCACAGCATGGAACAAAGGTTGTCGCTTACTTATTATTGAAGTTGACTCAAGACTCGTTTATGATATCTTGACCGGGAAAGCAACCTGCTCGCTTCCACTTCGACCGATGGTGAATGGAATCGAGAAACTTATAGCGCGGGATTGGTCAGTCACATTTAGCCACACCTACAGAGAGGGCAACTCATGTGCAGATTGGTTAGCCCGCCATGCTTCTCGTCAACCGCTTGGAGTCCATTTATGTAATGATGCTCCTCGCGGCCTTTATCCCCTTTTGTTAGGAGATATCTCTGGGGCCGCCTTACCCCGCCATATTCCGTCTAGTTAGTTCTGGGCCTTGCCCCTTTTTCCTCCGAAAAAAAAAAAAATCTTAACTGAACAAAGCTGGCGCAATCATCTCTTAAACAAGAAAGTGCGAAGCTTGATTACCGCCCCTAAGAGGAATATAAATCAGCGAAAACGTCGAAAAACATAATTTTTCCCCAAACATTCGTTTCAATGAGGGTACTCAACAAAGTCAACGTTCATAGACAATCAATCAAGGCAACAAAGTCAGTAAAAAGACAGAGGCTTTTCTCCAAGATTGAGTTTTCGATTCACCGCTTAGATTTTCGCTAACTCTGAATCAGCTTTGCTCAAATCCCCAATTATTACAACACGAGAAACTTCACTAATATACAGAAAACATTCTCCAAATGAAACAAGGAATATCAGTCATATTGAACAAACAATAGATGCGAAACATAATGCCACAGCAACATCAGTAGCTGAACACACTTGACTGAAAAAGAGCTATTGAAGCTCAGAGCTGATTAGATTTCTCCTCATATCAGCCTTCCTTTTACTTGTAACGTATTAAAATAATCACGAACGGTGCAAATCCCTGGCAACATATTGCTTATCAACATCCCCGAGGCATCGTGGGCATACTCATCGTCTACAAAGTAACGTGTTTTCTAGATACTTCAATTCCAAAATCTCACTAAAAAGATTCAACGATTAGGACACAAAAATACCTGGGATCATTCGTGTTGTGGACGATCGAAGCCTCACGAAAGACAACTAGAATGTCCCATTAAGGACAAGGCAACGTCGTTTTGCTTCGAAAAAGAATGTGAAACCAACGACGTCAAGATTGAAGAAGTAAATGAAAGAAAATAGTGGACAGCGAGGGAGAAATAACGAGGTTTAAGAATTAAGTGTGGAAAACGAACAATTTCGTAAATTATCAGGGGGTAATATGTCAACATGAAGAGTTCCTTTCTTCGAGCCCCCTTTAAGGTAGCATTTATTTATTACATTTTCCCAAACTCAACTAACATTTACTAACGAATACTCTTTCCCTAGCATTTACTAACTCGCTTCCCTTTAATTCACATCAACTCGTCCCTTCCACGTAGGATTGCAAATGAATCGAACTTTTTCTGTTCGATTCGTGATTCAATTCGAAATTTAAGATTCGAATTCGAATATTTAGAATATGAATCTGAATAAGAGTATTTTTTTAATTCGAGAAATATCCGGATACGAATATGAAATCACAATATTCGATTCGAAATTTAATAGAATTGTTCGATTCGAATAATTGAACTTGAAATATAGTATAACTAATATAATCACATATAATAATATATGATAACTCAATAAAACATTTAAACATAATATATTATAATTCAACATATGTTTAAATATAATTTATTATAATTCAATATGTCTTTTAAATATAATATTGTTTATAATTTAATATACAAAATAGAAAATGACTTTACAAATATTCGATAGTCGATTCGAATATTCGAGAAAATATTCGCATTCGAATAAGAATCGATTTTATGATTCGATTAAATATTCGAATATTCGTATTCGTATTCAATTGTCATCCGAATACGAATAGAATATTGTGGTATTCGACTCGATTCGATTCGGTTACATCCCTACTTCCATGTAACATAAAAACACGATAACAAACAATTTAAGCACATCATTCATTATACACCATTCCAAAAAAAAAAAACCTCCATGAACTAAATAATTAATACACAGAGAAAAAAGCTAGCTAATCAATCCTCTATGATAAGCCCCGTCAAGGAAACTCAGCGAAATATATAATCAACGACGTCCCAACCAGTCGGCTCAATATCTTCGAAGCGAAAATCGATTTTCTCGTCGACTTTTCCCTCTTCTTCTCTGTATTTCCTTTCGCTAATGCTCGCCACGACATCATCGTCGCTGCGCTCATCGTCGTCATAGTCCCATCTAATCTCATATCGCCCGAATAAAGCTCATTTATTATTAGGTCTTTCGCTTTAGGGCAATGATTTACTTCGTCGAAAAAACGATTCTTGGAAGTGTTGAATGCTTCCTTGGCCGCCGAGTTGTCCCATGCAAGCACCTTGTCGAACAAGTGTATGTATCTCTTTGCTTCCAAGAATTTCTCCCAGCATTTGAATATTGTCCCATTTTCAGGCAGAACTCTTTCTCCCACGATGTTTCGCAGGAACCCAAAGTTCTGCAATAAATAAAGTGACAAATCAGTTTATGTGTTTGTGTGAGTGTGTGCGTGTGTATATATATATATATATATATATATATATACACACGCATATGTGCGCTTACGTTGTTGTTGGTAGGTTGAACGATACATGCTTGGCGTTTTCTTGCCTCGTCTTGTACGGCAGCCATGGTTTCTTTCATTATCCATTGTAATAAGAATACTGGGTTTTCGAGGAAGAAACTACTAAGAAGAGAAGAAGGCGATGGTTGTAATAAAGATTGAAGTGCCATTTTTTGTGCCTCTATGTATTATATGAGTCGGCTCCATTTCTATCCCTAGTGTAAATCTTAGCTACTTTCCTCTTTAGATTATCATCTAGAATATATGTTGTATGGAGATTTGCAATTGCAAGCAACCGTTGATAGTCAACGACCCTTTGAAAATAAAATCGGCAAAACAAATAAAAGCAGATGCTACAAAATCCGGAAAAAATAAGGCATCTCCATTATATATAATTAATTAAAGTTTTCCGTTTTTCTCAGAATAAATGGATATGTATTACAGACCCCATCATTACAATCACGTTTCGTGATATCTAGAAATATGCTCACCTTTTATTCTATGTACAGTAGTGTGGTCTCACTTGACGGATATTACGTTTGAGACCAAAAATTAGACATTTGTTGGGCGCCAAACGTTATATAAATTACTACTCACTCCGTCCCAAATGGTTTTGTACATTTGGGATATGGCGCGGTTTTTAAGAAACTGAATATTTTAATAATATAGTGCAACTAAAAGGTAAAAAGGTATATATTTTGACACGTCTTTTAAGAATATTTAATATTATTATATTGATTGTTTGTGATAATTTTTTACTATAAAAGGAAATGTACAAAAGGAAATGGGACGTCCGATATAGTAAAATATATAAAATGGTTTGGGACAGAGGGAAGTAAAATATATAAAATGGTTTGGGACAGATGGAGTATGAGTTTGTAGAAGGGGAGTTTATATGTTGGGCTACGGTAAGTCTTTCGAAAATCGCCTATAATATAAAGCCTGTTATTGTCAAGAATAATATAACCGTGGGTGCCATGCTTGGAAGTATCCCATTTGAGTTCTTTCTAGCCCATTCAATGTCTGAACTGAACAGAACTTAGCCTCGAGAAGTTTGATGTTCCTATCCTATAGACAAAATAAGAAAAGAAAATATGATAAAATATGTCTCGAGAAAAAGGCCAAACACACCATTCGTTTGATTCAACTCTTGTCAGCAACCCATGTGAGCGAGTGTGGCCATCTCACCTTTCATGTCCCCTAAAATAGCCTTTAGTAACAGAAAAGAATACACTTTTCTCTTTCTTTAATTATAAATTCTACTACTACCTAAAAAAAAATTCCCAACTTTCTTGACCTTATTGCGAAGAGAATCTCATACGCAATACAAAGACCAAATTAAATACCCATCAGAATCACAATAATCACACATGAAAGCAAAACTCTTTCTATCATATATATAAAGAAGATTCGATTACTACTGGACTATGTTATGAAGTCGCATATAAAGATATACCCTAATGTCTTTTGGTGGGGACAAGCATACTATGGAGAAGGAGCGGAGAAGCAAAACACGAACAAACAAAATGGCCCCACGTCTCATTAATCCTTTCCTCACTCATGCATATATATATATATATATATATATATATATATATAGTTTGTGAATAAAGTTCGCTGTTTTTCTAATGATGATGATGATAATCTTGATCTTCTAGTTGCAGGTATCTCTTTTGCTCTATACACAGCTGGGAGGACTTGTTTTTTTACCTGTATTTTATATATATTATACTCTGCAGCAACAAAGAATCACAAAAACAGAAGACATTTTAAGAAAAGGTAGCATCTTTATGGCAACGTACGTAAGCAAGGATGGTTTTAGTAATACTTACCTAGCTTAGGTTAATTCCTCTGCTTGACAAGCTCTACCACCTGCGCTTCAATGGCAGCCCAAGAAAATATACAGACGTTTAACAAATGCGTATGTATCATAGATGAATTGAGTAGCAATGGGATGAAAAATGAGGTATTTTGGTAAAAAAAAAAAATAAATACACGATGGTTACCTTGTCATCTGAAAAAGGTCGAATTTCCAGAAATCGAAGCTGTTTTGTCAGAAGATGCATCTGTCGCTGATTCATCGCCGTTATTACCAGTCGAAGCACATGCGAAAGAAGCTTGTTTATGCTCGGCGTCTGAGTTCGCAAGAGAAGTGAATGGATTCTCGGGTAGAACGTTCTCGAACCCACTGAAGCAACCATTTGGGAAGAAAAGGATACCATGAGATTCAGAAAGGATTACAACTTGAAGAGGTTTTAGGAGAATGGAGATTTATCATTTTTATATCTAATACCTTTCAGGAAGATAAGATTCTCCTCCATCATTTCCAACAGCCAAAGATGTCGAAGTATTTTCGCCAGCACCGACTTCTGAAACCGAAAATAAGAAGCTTTACTTACGAACCATCATTTCCTATGATTATTTCTGAAAAAAAAAAAGGTACTGTTCCTGCGAACGAAACGAACCTTCTTGTGTAAAGCCATTATCAGCAGCAGAAGAAGAAACAAAATTATGATTCATCTGTCTCGGAGAAAAAGCAGTAGGAAGCCCACGAGGGAAATGATAGTTATGCTGCTGCAGCTGATTATTGTTCAGATCCATCAACTGTAAATTCATCATCTTAAGGCTTTGTCGTTCGATAGCATGGTGCAATTCAGCTTCTTGCTCGAACTTCCTCCTCATTATCATCTCCTGCGAGTTCAGCATTCTAGGACCTAAGAAACGTAAGAAAGAACGAAACTTTTTAGCACATAGTGATTCAATCAGTGGCTTAACATCGTAGGCATGTAAGAAAAAAATGAGCGATTCTCACTCACCAACTGGTAAGTCGTAGAGTTCTCGAGAATCGAAAGCAGAAGGGCTAAAGGAAAAGTCGGATTTTTCCCAGTGTTGCTGATGAAAGTGCTTCCTATCAGATAAAAAAGGGACACGATTCATCGCTGAATTGACCGAAAATCGTACAGGAAATGAAATCCCAAGCAAGAAAAAAGGAAGAAGGATATTACTTTTCTAGGAATTTTCCCTTCTCTTTGTAGGGTTTTACAAGCACGCGAGAATCGCAGACAAAGTGAGGGTTTCCTCTCGCCAGTATGAGCTTTACGGTCTCGGGAGAAACGAACGTAACAAAGCCAAACATTCTCTTCTGCTGATATGGGATTCTTACGTCAGTCACGGGCCCAAAGTCGCTGCAAAAGACAAGGAAATTCTTACGTTTTTTAAGAGGTCATGAAAACTGACAAGAATCGAAGTTTTCAAACGCGAGAAAAAATGAAGAGTTTTTGTTATTAACCTGAAGTACTTTGTGACATCTTCTTCTTTGAAGGTACTATCGGCGGGAAATGTCAGGTAAATTTGGCGTGCGCTAGAGCTCAACACATTGCCAAAGCCCATATGAGAAAAGTCGCTCCTTCTATGCAAAGATTGGATAAAAAAAAATAGAGCAACATTCGATGGTTGTTAAGGCCAATGCAGATGATTTAGAATCACAACAGCAAGAAATACAAGGTGCTATTATTCACAAGTATCAGAGGAAAATCTGAAAAGAAAACTAATTAAAAAAAGAAACATTATATGGGAGGGGAAAAAATCATGCTAAAGCGACAATAAAGCCACATATACAACAACTAAATAAGCAAGAAAAAATGTATGCATGTCCAACCCATAGTCGTCTTCTTCCTCGCCTTAACATTCATGGGAAACTCTCTCAATGCTTCCGACAAGAACGATGTCAGAGAACCCATGGCCATCGACACCATCTTCAATCTTCCTAATTCTCCGTTGCCCTCTTTGTCCGAAGGTAATTAGCTGCAATGTCTTTTGATCATTCGACTGTATTTATAGAATTTCTGAGCTTCGAATTTCTCCAGGCGGTGATTTTGCTGGTGGGGTGGTGGACGCCGGCGGAGGCCTTCAACTGAAGCTCGTCTCATCGTTCAGCAAGATAGTTGAAGCGGACAACCTCGAAGCAACGTTCTTCGAGCCGTCGCCGTTGCCCGAAGGTTTCTCCATGCTCGGAAGCTACGCTCAGCCCAACAACAAACCTCTCTTCGGCTGGATTTTGGTGGCTAAAGATAGCTCCGGCGAGATTTTAAAGCCGCCCACTGACTACACACTCATCAACCTTACGAATGCATATTTCTGGCTCCCAATTCCGCCCGATGGATACAAGGCTTTGGGCTATGTAGTCACCAACAGTTCGGACAAGCCCAATCTCGACAAGATTCGCTGCGTTCGATCTGATTACAGCGATGAGTTAGAGACTGATGAGGCGATTTGGGGTAAGAAAGTGTATGGGACTAAGCCGAAGGTGAGAGGGGCAAATGGACAGGCTATAGGCGTGAACTCATTTGCTGTCATAAATGGAGACGACGATGACGATCAAGAAAACGACGTCGCCGTCCTGCCTATCTCATGTCTGAAGAACAATAATCCTAATACGTCGTCGTCTGAGGTCTTGGAGGATCAAGAGCAAGGCGTGGCGGCGCTATTTCTTAAGTATGCTCCTTACATCTACTTCCATCCCGACGAGAAATACCTTCCCTCGTCGGTGAATTGGTTCTTCGCCAACGGGGCTTTGCTGTACAGCCTTGAAGGTCAGGTTAGCCGGTTCGAGCCTATCGGAGTCGACGGTTCGAACCTTCCTCAGGGCGGTTCGAACGACGGTCAGTACTGGCTCGACTTGCCGGCGGCGCAAGAAGAGCAGGACAGGGTGAAGCAAGGGAATTTGAGCTCGGCGGAGGCTTACATACACCCCAAGCAAGTCCTTGGGGGGACGTTCACGGATATTCAGGTGTGGATCTTCTATCCCTTCAACGGCCCGTCGACGGCGAGGCTCGGCGCAATCAACCGGATAAAGCTGGGCAACATCGGCGCCCACGTCGGCGACTGGGAGCACGTCACCCTGAGGATCAGCAACTTGGACGGGCGCCTGTACAGGGTGTTCTTCGCGCAGTGACACGCTCAAATACTAGCAAGTGTACTAGGTCGTGCAAGTAGTATAAAACGGACGAAGTCCGAGTATCGATCCACGAAGATAGCTTGACTAACTCTAAGACATTAAACCTAATTTTAATTTAGACTAAGAGAATTTTTATAGTTTTGATGATTTAATTAAACGAGATAAAAGCACAAATAATAAAATAGACGCAAATAAAATAGATGAGATAAAACAATTAACGACGAACGTGATCAAGGCACATACTCGGCACGGATTAATCCTACGTATTCATGCAATCAATATTTATTTAATCAATATAAACTAGTCAAGGTAGAAATTCCTAATATACGCGCTACCCGTTATTCACGTAACTAGCGACCCTATGCGATAATGACCAATCTCTATATTTCTATAAGATTGCAATCACTTCACACGCCTTCCGCGTTATGAATTTCCCCGAGTTTAGACGCTTTCGGCGCCTAAGGCCTCGAAAACCACACGTACGAAACCGAATTCCATCTCTGGTCGGTTTTACGTCGTGGTGTCCTATATTTATTGTTCTAACCGGTCTAATCACTTTTTCAGTCTCATAAACCAATCAAAAATCATGCACATGGTGATCAAGCATACGCAAGCATTAAACTCAAATATAGAACACGTAACTAAATTCATGCGATTAAATAAAATACGAATAGCATTACTACGAATTCATAATCCGGCCTAATACGGCCTCAATCACAAGAAAACTTAAGCTAGCATATTAATAAAATAAAAGCACAAAATATTCAAAGATATAATAGAGAAATAATATAGAACACTTCGCCTTTCACGGAAGAAACGTCTCGCAAGCAATCGATCGTCGCAGCTCTTTTTGATTTCAGCCGTAGGTCTCCTCAATTGTATTGTTTATTCGCTGCCTTCAAGAACTGTTCCCTTCCCCCAAAGATTCTCTCTGATTCACTCTCCATTCGCTGATGTCGATCGCCCCTTTAAATAGAATCGAAAAGCGCCGACTTATGCGATCTTTTCTCATATTTGAACGATTCTTCCCCCAATATGTATATGCGATCTTGTAGATATGAAAATGATCTTTTTCTTTGTCTTGAAGTGCACGCATGACAACTTAGCACATATAAGGACTTGTCTGACTTCTAATTAAGTCTTCAATCACGCCTCTCATAGGTTTAGTAACCTTGATGGGCCTAAATTAAATCAACGAGCCCCTTAATCACTCTCAAGAAAATAATAATCCAGTCAATCTTCTATAATTGTACTTAGCGCACAAAAGAGCTCGGTTTTTGTAACTTTTTTCTCCGTTACCTGTCAAACAAGAAATATATATGTAAACGTAAAATATTCAAGATATTTCGATGAATGACGGTCGAAAATATGGTTTTACGGGGAATAAAATAATGTAAAATCCTAACTTATCAACAACCCCCAAACTAGCTTCGATCGTCCTCGATCATAAAAGCGGAATAAAACCAAATCAAGTTAGGATTATAGCACATAAGTCAATGAAATTCTCCTGCTTCATCTCAGAAAACGTAAAGCATATAGAGTCGGGATAATCATCAACTAATGAACGATCTAGTCAAAACACGAGGCATGAGGTAATATGTCGCAATCTTATCATAGCATGAAAGACATTTCTAGAATCGTACTACGCATCAATCCACAACTCTCACAAGGGTCGCTCAAGTCGCTCGAAGTGTTTTTTCAAAGGGATATGTATAGAAAACGCTCAATGCACGACATGAAAAGATATTACTCTATGCTTGCAAATATATCACACCATAGTCACATAGTAGAAGTCATGCACGAATCAAAGGGTCTTTCATCAAAGGTTGTAATGGGGCTCGGGTTTTCAAAGGTGCGTCATATGGGAAAAACTGAGCTGAAAGTATCAAACGTGTCAATCATCGAATCGCTCTTCTCATCACTTATTTCACATTTCTAACGCCGTGCCTATTTTTCACTCGACTCGTCTTTTTTCCTTTTTTTAGCTCTTCTCGCTCGCCTTCTCTTTTTTTTTTTTTTTTTTTTTCGCTTTTTTTTTTTCGAACCAGCCCCTCCTATCTAATTTTTTGTACGTCTTATCGAAGGGAGAGGTTTCTAGTCCGCTGCAATATTACGACGAGAGATGTATATTATAGAATGAGTTCATAACTAACATGCATCGACGATTAGCTCCTTCTCAACCAACAAGCCACTTTTCACGATATCGATGTATTAACACATTGATGCTGGGTCGTATAGGCTAAATTTGAGGCAATTAGGCTAAAGATCTGGGCTCCAAATCAACAAATAAGTCAAATAGGCTCAACGGGGCTCACTAAGTGGTAATACGTAAGGTAGGGGAGTATTTAGGCCAATGACTCAATCCTAGTGCCCTTCTCATTTTCGCACATAAAAATCCACATAGTAACCATTGACATGCATAACAGAGCAAGTTCGAAAATATTCAGTCCATGCGTGTCACACAAGAATAAACACCGAGCATAATGAGTTGCTCTGAATTAATCTCTGAAGGCTCAAAAACTCACATATATAGCTGGGTTTGTGCTTCATGATACGCAATACTCTCCTAAAGCAGTCAATATAGCCAAATAATCATGCTAATATCACGACAATGCAACATGTAAGACTATCTCAATCAATTCATCGAATCATATCTCGACATGGTAAAATTTCAAAAATTTTCATCATTGACAGGAGATTCCACAGATGACGTTCAAATCGCAACCTTCATCAGTTCTACCACACTAAAATGACCGAAATACGTCGATACCTAAACATGTAAGCATATTAAATCTAGCATGTGTCACATCCCACCCCCAAACTAAATAGCACATTGTCCTCAATGTGTAAATTAAAGTAAAGAGAGAGTAGAAGTGACACTGCCCTGAATTTTCCGTTCATGTAGAAGACTTTGTTGATTCGAGCAAGCAATCATCGCGAACGGGCAACCCCCAAACTAGTTATGAGCCTGCGAGATAACATGACTAGGCGCACCGTGAAGCGAGTTTTCTTAGATGAAAAATAATAATAAAAAATACTCAGAATAATAGGACTAAATATAAATATATGCATCGATAATACTTGGGTTGCCTCCCAAGAAGCGCTGTTTTTAAAGTCGTTAGCTCGACTCTTGAGACGATCAGGGTGGCTTGTTGTCTAGGCTTTCTTTGTTGCTCTGGAGGTCCTTCAGCTCGCTGGTATTCTCTCCAGGCGAGGTGTCCCTGAAAGGCAAAGAACAACTAGAAGCAGAAAAGTTAGAAATTATGGGTTCCACAAGATATACCGATGTTGTTTCGCCAATTTTCCCTTCGTCATACAGCTTTAGCCGTTGACCATTGACTTTGAGAGAGTCTTTTCCGTTCATAAGGATTTGCACTGCTCCGGATGGGAAGACTTGCTCTACTATATAGGGTCCGCACCACTTACTCTTTAATTTACCGGGAAATAGGCGTAGCCTCGAATTGAATAAAAGGACACGATCGCCGACTTTGAACTCCCTTCTAATGATTTTCTTGTCATGCCACTTCTTTGTTCGCTCCTTGTACAACTTAGCATTCTCATAAGCATTCTGGCGAAATTCCTCCATTTCGTTCAGCTGAAGCAACCTATTTTTACCTGCTTCAGAACAATCAAAGTTAAGCTTTTTAATTGCCCAATATGCACGATGTTCTAACTCAACAGGTAAATGACACGCTTTTCCATAGACTAGACGAAAAGGCGAAGTCCCTATAGGGGTTTTATATGCGGTGCGGTACGCCCATAGTGCGTCATCTAGCTTCAACGACCAATCTTTCCTTGAGGCGTTCACCGTCTTTTCCAAGATCTGCTTAAGCTCCCTGTTGGAAACCTCCACCTGTCCACTAGTTTGAGGATGATACGGGGTAGACACTTTATGCTTAACACCATACTTAGATAGCAAATTATCAAACAATTTATTGCAAAAATGTGTACCCCCATCACTAATTATTGCCCGTGGTGTACCAAAACGACTAAATACATGCTTCTTAAGAAAACGAATGACAACTCGAGCATCATTAGTTCGACATGCTTCAGCTTCTACCCACTTAGACACGTAATCGACCGCAACTAGAATATACTTATTAGAGCATGAAGTAGGAAACGGACCCATAAAATCAATGCCCCAAACATCAAATAACTCTACTTCTAACATGACATTTAAAGGCATCTCATGTCTCCTAGATATAGTACCAGTACGCTGACAACGATCGCATGAAGCTACGTATGCATGGGCATCCTTAAAAAGAGTGGGCCAGAATAAACCTGATTGAAGTACCTTAAACGCTGTTTTTGTTGGTCCGTGGTGTCCACCCGTCAAACCAGAATGACAATGAAATAAAACAGAGCTTACCTCATCGGTGGGAATACATCGTCGAATTACCTGATCAGAGCAAATTTTATATAGGAATGGATCATCCCACAGGTAGTGTTTCGCATCAGAGAGAAATTTCTTCTTCTGATGAAAACTCAAGCCTGTGGGAATCTCACCTGTAGCAGCATAATTTGCAAAATCCGCGAACCAAGGAAGTGATGTATCAATTAAAGCAAATAATTGTTCGTCAGGAAAATAATCGTCAATAGGTAACTCCTTATCGTGCTCATGTGAGTTATCTAACCTAGATAAATGATCAGCTATCACATTCTCAACACCTTTTTTATCACGAATCTCTAAGTCATACTCTTGAAGTAGTAAAATCCAACGAATCAACCTAGGCTTAGCATCTTTCTTAGCAAATAAGTATCTAAGTGCAGCATGATCAGTGTAGATGATTACCTTATTCAACACTAGGTAAGAATGAAATTTATCTACTGCAAATACCACGGCTAGTAACTCTTTCTCAGTGGTAGCATAATTTCTCTGTGCATCGTCCAGAGTTTTACTAGCGTAGTAAATGACCTGGAATACCTTATCCTTGCGTTGTCCTAGAACCGCGCCTACAGCACCATCGCTAGCATCGCACATCAATATAAATGGGAGTGTCCAGTCTGGTGCGACCATTACTGGGGCGGTGGTGAGTTTCTCTTTTAAGGTTCGAAAAGCCTGCAGACAATCATCAGTGAAGTTAAAAATAGCATCTTTAACAAGTAAATTAGATAATGGCTTAGCTATTTTTGAAAAATCCTTTATGAAGCGTCGATAGAATCCTGCGTGTCCCAAGAAGCTTCGAACCCCCTTCACTGACGTAGGTGGTGGCAACTGCTCAATCGCGTCAACCTTGGCTCGATCCACCTCAATTCCTTTATGCGATACCTTGTGCCCGAGAACTATACCTTCCTGTACCATAAAATGACACTTCTCCCAATTTAAGACAAGGTTAGTCTCTTCGCATCGTGATAGAACGGATGCTAAATTATCAAGGCATGTATCAAACGTAGACCCAAATACAGAAAAATCATCCATGAATATCTCCATAAACTTCTCAACCATGTCATGAAAAATAGCAAGCATGCATCTCTGAAAAGTAGCTGGTGCATTACATAATCCGAATGGCATACGTCTATATGCAAAAGTACCATAAGGACAAGTAAAAGTCGTCTTTTCCTGATCCTCAAGTGCAATAGAAATCTGATTATAACCCGAATAACCATCTAGAAAGCAATAAAACTCATGTCCAGCTAGTCTTTCTAACATTTGATCTATAAAGGGAAGGGGGAAATGATCTTTACGGGTGGCATCATTCAATTTCCTATAATCTATGCATACACGCCACCCCGTAACAGTCCTCGTGGGAATCAACTCATTAGAAGCATTCTTTATAACAGTCATACCTCCCTTTTTAGGAACAACTTGGGTTGGACTAACCCATGCGCTATCAGAGATAGGGTAGATAATACCTGCGTCCAAAAGCTTAATTACCTCCTTTTTCACCACTTCTTGCATCGCTGGGTTTAGGCGTCTTTGTGGTTGTGCGACCGGCTTGTAAGAATCTTCCATCAAAATCTTGTGCATGCAAACGGTCGGGCTTACTCCCCTGATGTCAGCAACCTTCCATGCGAATGCTCGTTTGTGTTCTCTTAGCACCCTTACTAGCTTTTCTTCCATTAGATCTGTCAAAGTGGAAGAAATAATCACGGGTAAAGTATCAAGAGCACCAAGGTAAACATATTTAAGGTGACTAGGTAAAGGTTTAAGTTCTAAAATCGGAGGGTCCTCTATTGATGGTCGAGGTTGTATGACTGATGATCGATCTAGCCGCTCTACTTTTGGCTTGGCCGACCTCCGATGAGGTGGGTTCGCTTCTAAGCTTGCTACGGTATCGGCTATCTCTTCGGACTTGTCTCCAACTAGGCATGCTTCCAATTTTTCCTTATTCCTGAAAATTTTAAAATACTCCAGAGCACATGCATCAATATTATCGATAAAGGAACAAGAATCATCATCAGGAGGGTGTTTCATTGCTTTATAAACATCAAATGTAACTTTCTCATCCCCAACCTGTAGGATGAGTTTACCATTACCAACATCAATAAGAGCTCTTGCCGTATTCAGAAACGGTCTTCCTAAAATTAGAGGCATGTCGGTGTCTTCTTCCATGTCTAGCACCACGAAATCGGCTGGGAAGTAATGCTCTCCAACCTTCACTAGCACGTCCTCCACTACTCCTCGTGGGTATGTGATCGATCTATCCGCTAGTTGGAGAATCGTAGATGTAGGCTTTGGCTCACCTATCCCTAGCTTTTTCAGAAGTGAAAAGGGTAACAAGTTAATACTCGCTCCTAAATCACAAAGGACATTAGTAAATGATAATGAGCCTATGGAACAAGGAATAGAAAAACTCCCCCTATCTTTGAGCTTTGGTGGTAGCTTCCTTTGTAACACCGCAGAGCATTCTTCATTAAGGGCTATCGTCCCATATTGCTCTAGCTTGTTCCTGTTTGATAGCAACTCCTTGAAAAATTTAGCGTACTTTGGAATCTGTAAAAGAGCTTCACAAAAAGGGATGTTAATTTCTAACTTCCTAAAAATATTAATAAAGCGCTCGAAGTTCTTATCCGGTTTTCCCCTTCGTAGTGCCGCGGGATATGGAGGTCGAATCTTGACTGGTGGGAGTGGGTCGACCTTCTTTTCCACTGCGAGAGAATCTAGCTCGGTCTCCACTTCTTCATCCCGCTGGTCCTTCCTATGGTCGTGATGAGTTGCGTCTTTGGTCGTGACCTTGCTTTCATCGTCGTTTTCGGTCTCCTTTGTTTCCTCTTCAACCTTGGTCTCCTTGGTTGATTCAAGCTTCTTCCCATTTCTCAGCTGAATGGCCTTAACGTGCTCTCGAGGGTTCTTTTCAGTGTCGCTTGGGAGTGTGCCTGGCTTGCGCTCGGACATTGAATTTGTTAGATGCCCTATTGTAGTCGCCAAACTTTGTATTGTGTCCTCTATCTTGTTGAATCGTTCGTCTATCTTACGACTCTGATCGCCTTGATAGCCCGCCAATTTCTCAAATGCTATCTCCCAATCGGCTTTTTGTTTCGTTGGTGGCCCACTCTGTTGATTTTGAGCTTCTGGAGGCTTTAAGTAGTGCGAGTTTCCGTACGACAAATTCGGATGGCCTCGCCAGCTTGGGTCGTATGTGTTGGAGTACGCATTCTTTTGCCTATTGTGGATGTAGTTCACCGCCTCAGGGTCCATGGAGTGTATCTGGTCTAACCGTTTATGTATGGCTTCCAATTGTGCCTCCAACGAGCTACTTATCTCATGCACCCCAGCCGTCCGTCGGTCCAGATCATGCTCACTATATCTGGCGGGGTAGGCTGCGACTCGCTCGATGGCCTCGAGTGCTTCCTCGTCGCCTAACTCCATAAAGTTTCGTGTGCATCCGCCGTCGACGATCCTTTTATTTGGTGTGCTCAGTCCTAAGAAAAATGACTGCATCTGGACGCTCAGTGGTATGCTGTGGTTCGGGCATTGTCGCAGAAGGCTCTTGTACCTACTCCATGCATCGCTCAGAGATTCGCCACCTTCTTGTTTGAAGTTTACTAACTGGCTCCTAATTTCGCTGGTCCTTGACAGTGGGTAATATTTCCCCAAAAAGCACTCCACTAGTTGCTCCCAACTAGTGATAGATGCATGTGGCAATGATGAGAACCATTCAGAAGCCTTTCCTGTCAAAGAAAAGGGAAAAAATGTCAGTCTTATCACTTCTGTGGAGACGCCAGGATACTTAATAGTTCTGCAAATTTGAGTAAATTTCAAAATATGTGAATTTGCATCCTCATTCGTAAGCCCATGAAACTGTGCTGAACCCGTCACCATCTGTATAGTAACGGATTTAATCTCAAAATGATTATTTGGTCCTGGCGGGATGGCAATCGGGTCGCTGTCATCGAAAATTCCTGGAAGCGCTCGACTTAGTAAAGTGGGCCGTGGCGGAACCATCTGTTCTTCCTCGTGTTCTTGATTATCCATTCTCAGTCTACGATTTCGATTGTTTCGCCGACACGTTGCTTCAATTTCTGCGTCAAATAGCAATGGCAAGTTCCTCGAGCTTCGTGTCATGCACTAATACGAATTATCTGCAAAAGATGAAAAATCACTGTAAGCGAATTGGCAAAAATAGTAAAAATAATAATAATAGTAATAATAAAATAATAATAATAAGCGAGAAATAAAACGTCTAAATAAAACTCAGAATAAATCCTTAAATTAATAATATAGCTATCCCCGGCAACGGCGCCAAAAACTTGACACGCTCAAATACTAGCAAGTGTACTAGGTCGTGCAAGTAGTATAAAACGGACGAAGTCCGAGTATCGATCCACGAAGATAGCTTGACTAACTCTAAGACATTAAACCTAATTTTAATTTAGACTAAGAGAATTTTTATAGTTTTGATGATTTAATTAAACGAGATAAAAGCACAAATAATAAAATAGACGCAAATAAAATAGATGAGATAAAACAATTAACGACGAACGTGATCAAGGCACATACTCGGCACGGATTAATCCTACGTATTCATGCAATCAATATTTATTTAATCAATATAAACTAGTCAAGGTAGAAATTCCTAATATACGCGCTACCCGTTATTCACGTAACTAGCGACCCTATGCGATAATGACCAATCTCTATATTTCTATAAGATTGCAATCACTTCACACGCCTTCCGCGTTATGAATTTCCCCGAGTTTAGACGCTTTCGGCGCCTAAGGCCTCGAAAACCACACGTACGAAACCGAATTCCATCTCTGGTCGGTTTTACGTCGTGGTGTCCTATATTTATTGTTCTAACCGGTCTAATCACTTTTTCAGTCTCATAAACCAATCAAAAATCATGCACATGGTGATCAAGCATACGCAAGCATTAAACTCAAATATAGAACACGTAACTAAATTCATGCGATTAAATAAAATACGAATAGCATTACTACGAATTCATAATCCGGCCTAATACGGCCTCAATCACAAGAAAACTTAAGCTAGCATATTAATAAAATAAAAGCACAAAATATTCAAAGATATAATAGAGAAATAATATAGAACACTTCGCCTTTCACGGAAGAAACGTCTCGCAAGCAATCGATCGTCGCAGCTCTTTTTGATTTCAGCCGTAGGTCTCCTCAATTGTATTGTTTATTCGCTGCCTTCAAGAACTGTTCCCTTCCCCCAAAGATTCTCTCTGATTCACTCTCCATTCGCTGATGTCGATCGCCCCTTTAAATAGAATCGAAAAGCGCCGACTTATGCGATCTTTTCTCATATTTGAACGATTCTTCCCCCAATATGTATATGCGATCTTGTAGATATGAAAATGATCTTTTTCTTTGTCTTGAAGTGCACGCATGACAACTTAGCACATATAAGGACTTGTCTGACTTCTAATTAAGTCTTCAATCACGCCTCTCATAGGTTTAGTAACCTTGATGGGCCTAAATTAAATCAACGAGCCCCTTAATCACTCTCAAGAAAATAATAATCCAGTCAATCTTCTATAATTGTACTTAGCGCACAAAAGAGCTCGGTTTTTGTAACTTTTTTCTCCGTTACCTGTCAAACAAGAAATATATATGTAAACGTAAAATATTCAAGATATTTCGATGAATGACGGTCGAAAATATGGTTTTACGGGGAATAAAATAATGTAAAATCCTAACTTATCACGCAGCACAGCGGAGGAGCGTGGGTCGACGCGCCGGCGCTGGAGTACGCGGAGAACAGCAGCAGATTCGTGGCGTACGCGTCCTTGAACGGCCACGCTAATTATCACAAGGAAGGGTCGTCCTTGCGAGGGAATGCTTCCGACGCCGGGGTGGGCTTGAGGGACGACGCTGAGAAGGGCAGTTTGGTGTTTGACTGCGGCCAGAGCTTCGTCTTGCTGCCGGCGGATGACGCGGCGGCGCAGCCGCCGTGGTTGAACTACGCGAGGCTGTGGGGTCCGACGAAGAGCGACGATCTTGGAGATGAGGTTAAGAAGATCAGAAAATCGTTGCCCGGGTTATTTAAAAAGCCGTTTGATAAATTGGTCAACTCTTTGCCGGCCGAGGTTTACGGCCAACAAGGTCCGACCGGTCCTAAGTTTAAGAGTAGTTGGTACGGCGACGAGAAAGTAGTTTGAATTTTTATTTTTATCGACAAAGAAATGGAATAGAGAAAGAAACTGTTTAATTGATTATGGATTTGGTGAAAATGTGAAATACTACCTATGTCACAACATTTGGAAGTTGGCACGAGAATTAATAAACTGAATATTTTAATAATATAATACAATTAAAAGGTAAAAAAATGTATATTTTAACACGTCTTTTAAAAATATTTGATACTCCCTCTGTTTTTAATAGAAGTTGCTTTCGAAATTATTTTTGTTTCTAAAAGGTAGTCGTTTTACCTTTTCCAATAAAAAACTATTAAATATTTCCAATTTTACCCTTCTTTTAAATAAAAACAGTAAAAAAAACTATTAAATAGGATCAAACAATTAAGAAGGGTATAAGTAGTGTTTTCAATCATTTCTTAATAAGTGTGCATTCTCTTGAAACGACCTGCTTTTCGAAATAGATGAAGTATTATTATATCGATTGTTTGTGATAGATTTTTTGCTAATAAGAAAATTTACAAAGGATGTGGAACGTCCGATTTAGTAAAATATATAAAATGGTTTGGGACGGAGGGAGTAACATTGTGACTTGTGAGTGATAGAAAGATAATCATCGCTCCGTCGCTTGTAAGTGTTTAGCATAATCATATAGCCCATTTAAAAGCTCATGCAGCCCAACAAAGCCCACATATTGGGCTTTACCATTATAATTTAGGTTCATATGCAAGCCCGTTTAAACAGAGTTGAAGCAGCTCTTCTCCAACGAAATATCCAAACGACGTCGTTTTTCGCTCATCTCTCCTTGTTTCGAATTTTGATCGTCGATGGTGGATAGGTTCCATTTCCATTGCGGCGAGTTCAGTTGAAATCAGTGCAGTAATGGATATCATCATACCACATGCCAAGCTCAAGCCTTTCTGCCTTACTCATATGAACAAGTGTAGCAACGTTAGTACAACCTGCGAAAGTCCGAACAATCATAGTGTGCTCCCGCCAGTTCAAATTCAGTTGCCTATCCGTCGACCACGATATAAACTTCCGAAACCCATTAAGGTGAAATCTCCGGGAAATAAGACTAAGCCGAAGACCACAACGTCGGATGTGCTGTACCTTTTCGACAAGCTCGAGTTGCCCGTAACTCTCGATATATACTCCTCACTTATCAAAGAATGTACGAACTTGGCGGACCCTTGTAAATCCGTTGAGCTGCATGATCATATGAGGAAAAGTAGGGTCGCAATGGACTTGCCACTGGTCAATAGGATCCTGCTGATGTACGTGTGCAGTGGATGCTGCGAGCGTGCCTATCAGATGTTTGATGATATGTCTGTTAGGGACTTGAATTCTTGGGCTGTCATGATCGGCGGCTTTGTTGAGAATGGGATGCATTACGAAGCATTGGATTTGTTTGTAAGGTTGATGTATGAAGTGAAGTTTGAAGATTTTTGCGATGATCGTGTGAGGTTTTCAGTTTCGGGGATCCTAGTGTGTACTCTCAAAGCTTGCTTGGCAGTTGGGGAACTGGATATTGGGATGGGAGTTCATGGATGGTTGTGGAAAATGGGATTTTCTCAGGATGTTACTCTGAGTAGTTTCTTGATTAGCTTTTATGGGAAGTTTGATCGATATAAGACCGCAGAGAATGTGTTTAACCTGGCTCGTTCTCGGAATACTGCTGTTTGGACGTCTATGATGGATAACTGCTGTAAAGATAACGACTTCAATGGTGCCATTACAGCGTTTAAGGAAATGGGAAGTTGCGAAATAAAAAAGAATTCTTATACCTTGTCGAGCGTACTAAAGGCTTGTGGAGGCATGGGTGATATACAATGCGGTCGACAGGTTCATGCGAGCGCGATGAAACTGGGACTTGAATCAAATAGTTTTGTGCAATCTGCATTGGTCGAGTTGTACGAAAAATGCGGCCTTTTCAGCGATGCGATCGAGTGTGAGAAGTGCAGGACAAAAGCCGAACGCTTGAGGAAAGAAGATTCTTTAGCAAATGAAGATATCTTGCATTAATCAAACCTCGTGGTCAAATCTTAACGACGTGCACTGTGTTCGTGGGAGCAATATGGGGCGGCTGAGCTTACAGATCATTCAGTAAAACGCAGTTTCACGAACATCCAATGGAGCTTACGGGTCTTCTTCATCCACATAAGCAGACATTCGATGGCCAATCGAGTAAACTACACTTTAGGTAAAGCCACTGTCCTACATACTAGCAAATCTTGTCAATATATGTGCTTTGCTTCATGTTGTTGGTCTAGGTATATAGTCTTCACTTGTACATGGTTTCAATAAACTGTGAAAATCATGTTATTAGCTTGTTAGTTGTAAGCCTTCATGGCGAGCCCTTAAGGCCCATAGCAGAATCGATCAAAGAAAGAAAGCAGTTGACATTTCCAGGAAATTTCTTGTGTATTTATTAACAAAGTCACTCACAGGCATCACAAGCTTTCTATTACAACAGAAAGCACACAAAATCATTAATCTTCAACTATAATCCACGATCTATGGTGCTTGAAGTCGAGGAGCAGGATGAGATACGTCCTATATCTGATAACGTATCTTGCTTATCGGCGATTAATCTCTGTTGATAAGCGGTTCAGTCGATCTCAAACCACCGATCGGGACTGCTCGCTTCTCCCTATGCGAAGCCCATGTGACGAGATAAAGCCCTGCAATAATGAGTACTCCTCCCAAGATACTGTCGGCGGTAAAAGTACATCATTTGATCAGTCTTTTGGAGACAGTGAATCTCATATGGGAAGAAAAAGGGGTTATAACCTTCCTAGGTATATAGGGCTTCCCAGGAAAACCCTAGACAAGAAAGTCGAGGCAGCGGGCTGGAGCGGGCTGTACAGAGAGACCAAGGCAGGCCCGACGATCTTGTTAGACCATGTAAGGAGTCCATAGTTGAGAGCAGAAGCTACAAAGCCCTAAAACAGAGGATCACACCATACGTAAAACTGTTTCGAATATTTCCGAAGAGAAAAAAAAAAAACCAGGTGCTTACAGAATATAATACTGCTAAAGACTCGGACCGTGTAAGAATCCACTCTTTGGTTCCGTTTGTCATAAACATTGCGACCACGACCATAAATACAGCACCGAAGGAGTACGAATACGCCGTCAGCGATATACTCGCTGGATACTTGGCTAGAATTGGAGCCTGAAAAGGGACACATTATCGAACGATCGTGTAAAAAAGGAACTTCCTCGACATAGACATGTAGGGAATTATGATGTCTCTGTTTTTGCCTGAATTGCGTAGTAAGTAGCCATGCAGAAGCAGTTTCCAATTAAGCATATGATCCCAAGATGCCAATTGGACAAGCCCGAGCCAAGAAACGTCGAGAGGAACAAGCCGACGGGCTCGGGCTGGGCATCTGCACTTACGCCGTTATGGGCCGACGGGCCCGATTCTTTGTGCCCGAGGACAGCGGGCCCACGGAACATCGCCATTAGAATGGCACCTGAGACGCACACCACTGTGCCTCCTATCTTCGTCTGACCTTCAGTTGTTCGTAAGTTCACTGTTTCTGTACTGCACATAAAAACATGAGCATAACAGTTGATTGCACATTTTGAATCGAATGTATGAGACGTACGTAGAGATATAACGCTCGACTGACCCCATTAAGACGGCAAGTATGAAAGTGAAGACGGGAATGGCAGGTTGTATAGCAGCAGCGTAGGCGGGATTTGTGTAGCTAAGGCCAAGAACGAACAAGAGTTGGTTGGCGAATATCCTGAGTGAATGGAAGTGATATGTATTGGTTTTTCAGCTCGGGAAATAACAGATTTCGACTGAGAAACGGTGAAGGAGATGGATAATCGTAAAATTTACCCGGTTAGGCCGAGGAAGAAAAATCCTAGTACCAGTTGTCTGTTCAAGGGAACTCTTACCCTTCTGCAAAAAAGGAATTCAAAGAAACACAAACTATACGTGGTTATGACAATATCAAGACTAAGGAAAAAAGGCCAACACGAAATAACATGATTCGTAAATCCCAACAAGCATCAATTACTAAAATCCGAGCAATTTATAGATAAAAAAAGGAAATGAAAGGCACGAACTTTTCGCGAAAATAAGCGACTGGGGCAAGGATTGTTAGTGCGAGAACATCACGAAGCGCGCAGAAGACGAGCTGATTGACGCCGGCGTTGAGTGCAACCTTGGTGATGACGTGGTACCCGCCGTAGAACAGCTGCACGGCGGCTAACGCCAGGTGGGCTTTGTATGCTCTGCCGCCGCCGTCGGCCATCGCCCCTGCTTTTTTAGTATTCGTCAAACGTTCAACCCACAGCTACTGCCTCACTTCAAACTCTAGTTCTGAATCAAGCGAGGAAATTTTGTGGCTGTCTGTATAGAAGATCGAAGAGAACTATCTTTTTCTTTTTTTGTCGTAACTTTTACCAACTATCCTTGTTCAATCTGATGTTAGCTGTTGTCTGTCAAGCTCAAGATTAACAAGACAACTTCGTTCGTATCAATCATTGATATTCAAACAGGGCCGCAGACCCAAATGTTTAACAGATATACCAATTTGGGCCTTCACAGCCTAACCCCTCAAACCGTCTCTCTGTTGCCCTTTAGGGGAAAGAATCGTTTTCTCTTTACGATGTTATTTTAGGATTATTGTTTTGGAAATTTCTACGGCTGGTCAGTGCTACATTCATTTCAGTCATCTCCTTTACTTACTTTAGTATAGATAGGATGTTGTTAATATTTATTCTTTTGTTTTGTTTTGTTTATCATTCAACAAAACGACGCCCACCATAAATTGAATTGGAGATAGATAGTCAAACCTGGGAAAAGAAAAAGAAAAAACTCAACCAAATCTTTCCTCGTCCGCTGTCAGAAAGAAAGGATGTGTAAAAAGTAAGTAATACTGAAAAAAAAAAAAAAAACAGTCCTTTTTCTCTTCTCTTCTCTTATCTTCCTCCTCTCGTCTCTTCACCAGAAGTGAAGAAGAAATTGACCTCAAGAAATACTCCATCCATAATCGCCCCCTCAAACCATGTACAACAATCCTGCGAATGACCAAAACACATATCCCATGTATTACCACCAGCCCACAAACACGGTGCAGCAGCTCCACCCACAAACGCCTTTCTCTAACGTTAACCTCGGCTTCGACGATGACGACGGCGGCGGCGACGGCGGAGATGAGTTCCCAAGATTAGGCGAGAGGCTCCCCCAGTGGGGCTACCAAGAAACAAAGGACTTGATTGAGATTAGGGCTCAGCTTGAGTGGGACCACAGCGCATCGAAGAGGAGAAAGAATACGTGGGAAATGGTGGCGGGCAGAATGAGGGACAAGGGCTATGTAAGAACAAGTGAGCAGTGCAAAGGAAAATGGAAGAATCTAGTAAATAGATACAAGGTGACTTTTTTTTTATGGGTTCATCGTGATGTATTGCTACCCTAGGCTGGTGAAAAATTTGCTCTTGGAATTTGATTTTTGTATGTCCTTTTCTTGCCTGCAATTTTTCTTTTCTTACCTTTCAGAACTACAATCCTAGTCCAGACAATGCTCGTCAGTTCCCTTTTTTCGATGAGATGTTTGCCGTGTTCACAGCAAGAGCCAATAGGACGACGCGGATGGCCGATCAGTTATTAGCAGATCAAAGGAAGCAAAAGAAGAGATCGAAAAGTGCGATTCCTCAGCAAGGTTCTTCGTCGGGAGAGGAACTCGACGACCACGATGATGAAGAAGCAGATGCGGTTCGAGGCGAAACCACACCGAACGACCCAAAAGCTAAATCTATTGGATCGAAGAGGAAAAGACCCATGGTGACGGTGATGAAGAAGAAGACCCTTGCGAGTATAGAGGAGATGGTGAAGAACTTCACGCACGAGCAGCAAGCGATCGATGCGAAATGGAGAGAGATTTTCGAGAGAAGGGAGAAGGAGAGGGACGATTTTGAAGAAGAATGGCGCGATAACATGAAGAAGCTCGAGAAGGATAGGTTGGACATGCATCGAGCTTGGAGAGAAAGAGAAGAACAGAGATGGGCTCAAGAACAGAGCAGGGCTGAGAAGAGAGACGAGGTTTTGACCCTTGTTTTGAGACGAATGGCCCGTGATGACAAGTAATGCTTGGTTTGAGAAGTAATGAGGAATGTTTATAGTGTGTTAAGGCAGACTATTTTTGAACTGATGTATCTGAAGTAGATAAGGAGCAGACAACATAGAATTTCGAAAGTGGTATAACATTTCCCAGAGAATGTGCAAGATACCAAGAAAAGCGGTGTCATTTTTCCAATCACAGAAAACAGTTTGAAGGTTAAGTTACATACGGTTAGGCGAAGGAATCCTCTGAGGTGCTATACTGACTCGGATGGAGGCTTCTCTTTTGGATGCTTTGAGCCGTAATGATCGATAAGCTGCTTGATGTTTGCTAGTGAAACCTGAAAGCTATAGGTTAGCGATGAAATTCAAAACTCGAAATCTTGAAATTTCCCAGAACACAGCCAATCCAAAAGCCGAAAAATAAGCATTCAAAGAATTGTGCTAGTGCAATGCAATGATCACTATACTGTAAAAGTAACGTGATTAAAGCGAGAACATAAGCTTGTGTCGAGTTTTCCCAAGCAGACCATTATGCTAGACCACCAAATCATAGAAAAATCACCTTTTAAGTAGTTTACAGAACTCATAGATGGACCTTAATGATGAGATGGCAAAGAATAGAAGGATCAAATGTCAACGTTAATCAGGCAATGGTACTTGCAGAGTATGATCGACACATCAATCTGAAAATTCCCAACGAATGGCCAAAAAACAGCACACTCAAAGAAACAAAGACGAATCGATATTTTGCGTGAAATGAAATCAACCTTGAAATTGCAATTACCTTACAAATTGGACAGACAACTTTGAGGCCATCGGCGCGAGCCTCGATCTGTGACCCTTTGGCTTTCTGATTTCTCTCGGCGTTCTTCTTCTGAGCTTCGATCTTCTGCTTTCCCCTCGTCATCCTTCTTCAATCGAGCGCGCGAACACGCAGCTCGATGTTCGGCCGAAAACGTCAACTGAGAGAGAAAGCTCGGCTTTTGATCGCTGTTTAATTACAATGTAGTCCGTTGTTTTTTGCACCATCAACATTGGCTACTGGTAAATATGACAAATTACAGATAGGTATAGAAGTTCCCACTTTTATGTTTTCTTATCTTGACGAGTTGAGTAAATTTGACAAAGAGGGAGTTTGAAGGGAACGCGCTCATCGAGGTAACTATTTTGTCTGCTTCATCTCTATCAGGAATTGATTTTTGTGTTTGATTTACAGCTTTGGTCGCCTTGTGGTTCCTTATTTCTGATGAGAAATGATTAGTATTTTGTATAGACTGTTAATTTTGTGGTCAGAGGATAGAGATCGATTCTCGTACTCGTACTCTGTTTGAGCTGAGAAGGGTCTTTGTTTATCTTTCACGATTTGGCTATTAGCTGGGAAAAATTGATGATTGAATCCGTTAGGTATTCTTCTTTTGAGTTGGATTGAATCAGTTCGTGCAATCTTCGCATGTTCGCTGATTAATCTGATCGGTAATGTCTTCTCCATGGGAATAAGATTTGGGGATTCACTAACTTCAGTTCTATTCTTTCTTTGTTTTTCTAAAACTTAGTAGCGGAGGAATTATTACACAATGGAAGAAGCATCGCCCAGTTTTAAAACACTGAAAATCTCCCGAAAACAGAGCCCCAACCAAAACGGCAACCCATCCCGAGTCTTCTACCTATCCCTAAACCGACCCTCACGAGGAAACGCCCTATCGAACGAATTCTTCGTCGAATTCCCCAAAGCCCTAAATTTCTTAGACCAAAACCCAAGCTGCTCCGTAATAATCTTATCGGGCATAGGCAACCACTTCTGCTCGGGGATCGATCTCCAATCCCTCACAACCATCTTCCAAGAATCCCAAAACTCATCCCAAAAGCTCCATCATAGGATAATCTCCTTACAGAATGCCATAACATCCATCGAACACTGTCGTAAGCCCGTCATAGCTTCCATCCACGGCGCTTGCATAGGTGGAGGGGTTGATATAATAGCTGCATGTGACGTAAGATACTGCACAAAAGACGCATTCTTCTCCGTGAAAGAGGTCGATTTGGCCATCACTGCTGACTTAGGCTCATTACAGAGGCTTCCGTGGATCGTAGGGTTTGGTAATGCGATGGAATTGGCTTTAACAGCTAGGAAGTTTACGGGTTTGGAAGCCAAGGAATTGGGGCTGGTAACTAAGATTTTTGAGACTAGGGAGGATCTTGATCGTGGGGTTGGCGAGATTTGTGAGGGTATTTCGGGCAAATCACAGCTTGCTGTAGTCGGGACGAAGAGGGTTTTGCTGAAGAGTCGGGATTTGAGTGTCGATCAAGGGTTGGATTATGTTGCTGCTTGGAATTCTGGCGATCTTTTATCAGGTGATGTTGTTGAAGCTGCTTCTGCTCAATTGGAGAAGAGGAAGCCCAAGTTTTCTAAGCTTTGATTGTTTGTTGTGTTTGTGTGAATGAATTACCGAGTTTATTAGGCTGGATGTAGTGTACCTGTAATAAATGAAAATGTTTACCCTTTCAAACATATGTAATCATCTATTCTAATCTTAGTACAATGTCCGTCCTGGCTTCGATCCATGTTATATAGGTATTTATTTGCTGGGTCATCATGATTGCCAAGAAAATGTAAAGATATTAATTAATCGGCATTGAGGAAATCTTAATACAGACTGCGGCCAATAAGGCTTGGACATCTGTCCAAGTAATTACGCTAGGATTTTGACAACTAAATAGGGAACTATATATTTCAGAAAATAGAAAGACACGTTTCACAATCTCCAAAAGGGCGAGCTTTTGGTTTATATATATTTTCTTTTTAACGATATTGAGAAACCAATCCACCAAACGTAAGATAAAATAATGTCGTGGGCTCACGAACAATCATTAAATCTCATTACTGAAAAGAAACGAATTAGGATATTAAATCTTTTCGAAAAGACTAGAAAGCATTTAACACTGAATGAAGGAAATTACCAATCCAAATGGGTTTTAGTACGTTCGTTCTTATCCAGAATCCGAGTAGGAGCACCCTCATTAACGGCCCCACGTGCTTGTTAACGTTTGTTAAGTGGGACCCATATTTTTTCTGTCTATTTATTTTACTTGTGTTTGCTAATTGCTTCAATTGGGTGAATATGTTTCTCTCTGTTTCTCTATCCTATCCATCGCTGTGTTTCTTCTGCAATGATCTTTTGATCACATACCACCATTGAATCCTTCAACCGAGCTCAGTTTCCAGAAAAAAAGGAAGACTTTGTTTTGGTAAGCTTTTGCAGGTGACTTTATTTGGTTTACTTCTTATAGCCTTGTACTGGCGTTATTATTGACAATTGGTAGTTATTTCTCAGCTGTATTCTGTGGTTTGCTTTTAATCGTTCTCTTCCTACTGAGAACCCTGAAAGCATCGAAACAGTTTGATGTAATTCCTGCCTTAATGACTGCTACAAATTGACATTTCATTTTTTTTGGTACTTGCGTTGCATTTGGTTCTGAGTGAAGGAAGTAGAACGTTCGGTAATTTTATTGAAGATGGTGGGCACTGTACGAATTATTTGACTTTCTCCATAGGTAGTAGTTACATTAAGGCAGCAGCTCGTATGGGAGTTCGTAGATTATCCAATCTTGGGGAAAAAAAACCTTGATTTATCGTGGGGTAATAAAATCGTTTCATCTGAATTTTCTTGGTTTTAAAATCAAGGGACGATGCACAAACTATTGTATTGAACAATTAATAATCAAACCGGGATCCTTGATTTAGTGATTATATTTCTATAGTTGAGAATTCCACATAGCTTTGCCTTATCTTTTTTCTTGATTCATCCTTTCCTGTTTCTATGGGCTTGCTAAAACTATCATGGATAAGCCTATATTTAGGTGAAAATCCACTTATTAAATAGAGTCTTGGAAGATCTTAAGTTGGTGGCATTTGGGAGTCAGTTAGTGATTAGCTTGAGTATTGGTCTGAATTTCCTTCCTTTGTTGATATTTGTCCTTACGCTATTGGAATCATCCTATATGTAACTGTCTATCACCTACCTTTCCTTGTTTCTTTCTTCCTTTTGCATATTAAAACAGTGATCCTTCGAATCTTCACCTTATGTTTCTACTTTCCGTTTCCAGTTTTTTGCCAAGAAGCAGCTTGAAAGATGGAGAGTTTCATAACATCCGAGACTGATTACATAAGCAATCTCCCTAACAACATCATTGAAAACATCCTTGGATGCTTACCTCTTCGAGACATTGTTCGAACGAGTATCTTATCCAGAGAATGGAGATACAAATGGATGTGTTGTCCCGAGCTCGTATTCGATTTTTGGTTCGATCAAATGTTTCTCGGGGAACACAAATTCGAACCACTCGTTCACCAAATCTTGAAACTTCACAAGGGTCCTTTGCTTAAACTGGCAATTCAAGTCCCCGATCTCAAGAGCAGCCCAGAGATCGATCAATGGGTTCATATGCTTCCGAAGAACACCTTGCAAGATCTTACCCTTCACGTTTCAAAAGGGGAGATTCATACACTGACTTCTCATCTCCTTACTTTTCAACAGCTTCGAAGCTTGAAGCTTTACAACTGCGTATTCGACCCCGCAAATGGGTTTGCCAAATTACTGAATCTAGACCTGCAAAACGTTGCGCTTCCGCAAGACCCGTTTGCGAAATTCATCGCTTCTTGCCCTTCCTTGGAAAGATTGAGATTGATCAATTGCACGAGCTTTGATGGCCTCAATATCACTGGTCATAAACTGGTTCGTTTCGAGTTTCACGGTGTTTTCAAGTCCATTCACTTCGACTGCCCTGTTCTTGAAGATGTGAAGCTAACGTTCTCGTCCATGGATTTTAAGAGGGCTAACAGATTCTCCATCGATTTGGTGAAAGCCCTGAGTTCTCTTCCTTCTCTTGAGAAGCTAGAGTTGCAAGCTTATGCATTGGAGGTAAGAGAAAACCTCATGACTGAGACAATATCATAGAAATATTATTACATAGCTTGGCTATCTTTCATCGTTTTCTTATTGATAGATCTTGTTGGTTATGCCTACAGGACCTCGTCGACCACGGGGCACCTAACCAACTACCGATCTCACTACAGTCACTGAAACATCTCCATCTCTCTGACATGTACTTTGAGAAGATTGAGGAGACTGCATGTGCCATTTCTTTGATACGAAGCTGTCCCAGTTTACAGAGGCTTAAGATCACAGTAAGCTTCCACATATCACAACCTTGGTTTTAATGTCAAAATTACACACCCTCCATTAACTAACCAAACACAATTCTTGTCAAATCTCTCCAGGCATTCACCTTAGATGTAGTGGATTCAGTAGCTGACTTCTTACGATCGCAATCAAAGTTTGGATCTTTGCCCCAACTTCGGACAGTTAAGATGCAGCTGTTCAGTGGGATAGAACCTGAAATGGAGTTTGTCAAGTATTTATTAGCATCCTCTGTTTTGCTCGAAGAGATGGAAATTAGCCCTCATGCTGGCCGCTTTATCGACGGCTGTGATTCAATACTAAGTGAACTCAAACAGTTTCCGCGAGCATCGGCTAGGGCTGAGATCATTAGTTCCAACGGTAAAGAGTTCAGTTGAAAGAAAGCTTTTGCATTTCCTTTTTCAACACCTTCCATTTCCATGTAGGGGGGTGGTGGGCTTATTTTGTATACTATAATAAAACAAAGCTTCAAACGTAATGTACGTATGATATCTGTAATTTGGAAGCATTGTAAAGTATCCAACGGCTTTGAATATTCTTAGTAAAAAAGATTTATTTTAAACAACGTTCTACTCCAATTTTCTTGTCTTTTCGATGCATCGTCTATTATTCCATAGAGGGCCAGCGAGTCGATATTTTCCACTCTTTTTGCACCTGCAAAACCTATGAAGTTCGGAACACAAAGATCAAAATAAGCATTGTTAAGAACGTCGTCTGTATTAATGATGATAACGCTCATTATTACCCTATAAATCGCCGAATATACAAACTCCATTTCCGTACAGACAAACAACACAAACTCCTAGCTAAGCTAACATGGCCAAAAACCCTAAACCTTATATTCTCCTCATAATTACTACCATCCTCTTCATCTCTCAAGTTTATTCCTTCAACAACGGCGGAATCACCCTCGACCTAATTCGCCGAGACTCGCACGACAGCAAAAGTCGCTTCTCGAAACTCAGAAGCGCTTTCCACCGCTCGTTCGCACGTAAAAAGGCGCTACTCCTCCGTTCATCCTCCTCCTCCTCCTCCTCCCTCGGCCAATCACCGCCCGCCAACTCATCCGATTTCAACTCAACCCTAACCCCCAACGCCGGCGAATACCTCATGACGTTAAAGATCGGCACTCCGCCCGTCGAAATCGCGGCCATCGCCGACACGGGCAGCGACCTGACGTGGACGCAGTGCTCGCCGTGCGACGACTGCTTCGACCAGTCGAAACCCTTATTCGACACGAACAAAACTTCGACCTACAGACAAGTCTCGTGCAAGGCCGACCTCTGCTCGTCCGACGTCGGCGGTTCCTGCGAGGAAGGCAACTCGAGCCTCTGCGCTTACTCGGTGGAGTACGGCGACTTCTCTTACAGCAGCGGAGACTTAGCCACGGAGACTTTCACGTTCGTTTCGGACGGCAAAAGCCTTGCGATTCCTAAGGTCGTGTTTGGCTGCGGGCACGACGACGGCGGAGACTTCGGGGGGACGGCGTCGGGGATTGTAGGGCTCGGCGGGGGAAAAGCGTCTATCGTAAATCAGCTCGACGGCTACATTAACGGGAGGTTTTCGTATTGCCTGACGAATTTCGAGTCTAACGATACGAGCAAGATAAGCTTCGGAAGCGACGCGGTCGTTTCGGGGCCAAACGCGGTCTCCACGCCTCTGTTGAGCGGCGGGGAGGACGATACTTTTTACTATATTGCCCTCGAAGGCATCACCGTCGGCGATCGGAAGTTCTCCTCGCCGTCGACGAAGAATGATATTAACAAAGGCGGCGATGGGGAGAGTAATAGTAGTAGTAATAGTAGTACGCTGATTATAGATTCTGGGACGACTTTGACTTTTATTCCCGAGGACGTATACGAGCTGGTCGAGTCGGCGGTGGCGAACGGGACGAGCGGGACCCGCGTGGACGATCCCGAGGGTGTTTTCGATCTTTGCTACGATGCTTCGGCTGGGGCGGTTAGTGGGCCGAAGATCGTGGCAAATTTTGCTGGCGGCGCTGACGTGGCGTTTCCCGAGGAAGGGGTTTTTGTTGAGGTGGAAGAAGGGATTTCTTGCTTTACTTTGGTGGGTTCTGATACTGGGTTTAACATATTAGGGAATTTGCAGCAGATGAACTATCATATAGGGTTTGATGTTAAGAATAAGAAGGTGAGCTTCTTGCCAACTGATTGCGGCGGGGGACAATAGAGAAGCTTGCATGTAAGAAGGTCGTCCGAGGATGAATTAATAAAATTTAATGTGTACTTAATTTCACTGTATGTTTGCGTGTACTTTTATTTCTGGTTTCTTTTTTTTTCGAAACGATAATTTGCATTAATAACAAAGATACAGGGCTAAATAGCCCAAGGGATCTCACCGGTACATTGTTAACCGGGAGAACAAAGGCCCACATAGGAGCAACACACAACCCCACAAAGGGGAACAACACTCCCAAAAAGGAATAAACAGTCCACAAGGGACAAACACCGACAGAAAACAAACCCATCATCTAAAACCCGAAGATCTAAAGAACCTATAACAAAAAAAAGTTATTAAGCTAATTCTACGATACTCTTCACTTTCTTCGGTCGTCGATTTTTGGATTTTGTCTTCGTCGGACTAAGGGCTCCAACAAGGGGAAAAACTCCCGATCCGTGGATCGGGAGACCGAGCTCCCAACGGGAGTCCCGTGGGAGAACGTCGGCGGGGTGTCAGAGGCAGAACTGGTGACGACGGCAGCGTCGACGGGGGTGGCAGCGGCGACTACCGCGGGCGGCAGAAGTAGCGGCAGAGGCGATGGAGGTGGCTGCAGCGGCGGCGGACGGCAGATGTAGCGGCAAGGTGGTAGTAGCTGTGAAGGGTGCGGAGGAAGAAACTGTGGCAGGAGCTGTGGCATATCTGGCGGAAAAGACAGCGGTGGCGACGGAGGAGGCGAGGCGTAGGCGGCTGCAGTGGAAGCGAAGGCGGAGGCGGCAATTTTTTTATTTTATTTTATATTATGAAAAACAAAAGAAAAAGAAACATGTAAAAGGAACCTCCCCACCTCCATCTCTACCACCTCCAATGGAGGTGGAGTAGGAGGGGGGAGAGAAAGGAAAGGGGAAAGGCGGCGGGTTTCTAGGGTTTTGGAGGAAAAAAATAAGAGAGAAGGATGAGCTTTTTCTTTATTTTCAAGTAGCCATTTGGTTGTAGTGTTATTCTTTTTTCCAAGTGTTGTTTGATTGGATAATTAATGTTTTCTTTATATGTGTGTGTGGGTGTGTGATTTTGAGTTGAGATATTATTTGTTGATGTTATTCTTGTTATATGTTATTTCATCCTTGGCTTAATTAAGAACCATTACAATTTAACGGGTAGTCATGAACGGTATCTATGTCATTCTCTACACGTCGACCGAAGTACCAATTTCCGATGACCTCAGCAATTGTCTACGATTACAAAAGAAAAAAACAAACTATGATGTTAAAATTACCGAAGAAGGCAATGAAGGAGAAGAGGAGGAAAACTCGTCGCAATTTTTTTTTTTAAAAAAAGATGTAGTTACCTTATTTCCCAATTTAGGAGTATCGTTCCAATTATATCTTTTATAAAGAAAATCGTGAATGTAACAAGAGTTGATGAATGCTCCTCTTGACGAAAGATTTCCGAGTTCTTTCAGCGCTTTTAGAAACGTTGATCGAAAATCTGAATCGAGATTTGGCAATAAAAAAATAGTTAATATAGACAGCTGATATATTGTATCAATATATGTATAGTATTGTACCTTTTATTATTTGAATTTGATTCGACGTGCATGTCTTCAAATCGACGACGCAATTTTGCCAGTTGCTTTGGTTGACAGCGTCACGAGGTTTGAAGTTATATGTAATCTAATTATAAGAGTGACGACATGCAATATATATTTATCTATATATTTAAATTCCTTTCCATAAGAAAGGGAAATTTTTAAATAGAATACTCGCCTGATACGCATCAAACGCTGAGTTTAGGATGAATAGCGGAGTTTGGGTAACGTTAACAACATTTTCCGGGAAAATACACTGCAACACAATAAAATAACGAACACTTCAATAACTAATCGTATAGTTTATATATATACTATACCAGACGAGGATCGATCTTTGATGTGCATGAAGCTGGCAAGTTCTTGGCTGACTCCTATAAACAAAGACACAACACAATACACAATTCTTATTATTGTAAATCATATTTGTAAACTAACAGATCATATATGACAAACGATATCTTTGTAAATAAGACATGATTATATTACATGCAATGCGACCACGTATCCATAATATGCTTCTCTTTCCTTAGCTCCGGGACGGTCTTTTCTGCAAGAATATTATTATTTTTTAAAAAAAATCCAAAAATTAAAAGAAAATTGTTCATTAAATTTTTTTATATATAGTTCTTACCCACGAAGAAAGAAACCCGAATCAGATACGCATTTGACTCTACCAACATTAGGTAAGTATGCTCGAAAACGATCACAATTTAATATCGTTGCTAATCCACCCGCGGAATTACCCACCAACATGACCTATATAAATATATAAGTTTTTTAATTGATAAAAGAAACGGAATGTATACTAATATTCAACGAATATACGGAATGTCGATTATATATACTCATACGTTCTGGGCATTCTCCATGCCTTTTGCTAGCAAATCTTGTACAACGGCTTTGAAAATTCTTGCACCTCTGTAGTAGATCTTGGTTGCCTAGTTTTTTTATTAGTTTCAACGTAATTCATAATAATAAGTAAGTGTATCCATCCAATCAACAAAAAGCTATAAAATAATAATTGGCATTAATTAGAATTAAACACTTACTGGGTCAACTGCTTCAACATCGCCCACAAATGATCCACCGTCGCAATATCTAACTATAACTCGATTCCAGTTGTAGAAATCTAATATTTTCAAAATAAAGATATTATATATAAGGTATTGATTTCCTTGTAGTAATTAATTAGTTATTTAGTTACCTGGATTAATAGTTTGGTCTTGGCTTAGTATTCCTCCAAAGTAGGTTGTAGTAATGTTTTTGGTGCTCCCAAGCGGCGAGCTACGCCTTTGAAGGCACTCTGACGTCGTAGAACACCACCCACCACCCTAATTACATTCTTTTTATATAATATATATATATTCTAAACATCATATTAAAAAAATAAAAATTATACTCACCAATAAATAAACCATCCAGTTATTGGCACCATTTTTAGATCCCTCTGCCAAATGATAACCCGGTGGACTCCCATCCAAGCAAACTATATAATATCACGTAATATTAATTAAGATCGGTAAGAAAACTATTTTCGTTAACATATAACTAAATAATCAAATTATATGCTAATTACCTGCGCCATCATAGACAGCATCATCGATAGTTGTTATGCCAACCATATCAAGGCATTGGATTAGTTGGGTGTTTTTCATTACAATTAGTACGACGACGATCATAGGTATAAAGAACCTTATTAAAGGGCCGTAGAGATCGGCCATGTCTTCAAATTTAGATTTGCTTTGCTACCAAAGAATAGATTAAATAGAGGAAAAATAGATAATGGGGAAAAGATGACGAAGAGATAAGTATAACAAAAGAAAGAGGTACACGATTCATGGCTCACAATTTATAATATATCTCTTTTCTTAAATACTCTTGCATAGATTATATGTGTATTTATTGGTCAAATTTAATCCATATAGATTATATAAACACCAAACAAGTCAACATAAATTCAATGTAATAAGAAAAATTGACTAATTGATATCTGAAGGATGCAAATCATGATCTTAAATCTTACTCATGACAAATTATGTAAAAATTAGTAGGAGAATAATTCCTGCAAAATAGTATTGCTATTATTTGTTTTGAATATTTCCATCGACATGGGCATGTCTAACTATTTCTCATTCATGGATACATATTTACCATAAATTATTTAAAAAGTTGATTTCGACGTACATCATATACATAGTATTGGAACACCTTGCATGCATAAACTTTCGTCAGTGGAATGATTTCACCTGCACTTAGCACGCGGACTCGACAATACTAGAAACATAATATTAACCTATATATATGTATGTCATAATTAGGGTGACGAAATGATATGCTCAGAGGTGTCCATCAAAGCATTATTGATATATATATATATATATATATAATATATATATATATATATATATATATATATATATATATATCAAAATTACTCAAGTGCGTCGTTACGCCACAAATCTTACCAATCAATATTATATTTCTCGGTATCGTTTATCATCTCGGTCTATATATTAGATTATATAGAATGACAACAATGATAATGAATCCATGATTATGCGAATAAATAATGGGGTGTTTTACAATAGATTTATAAATTTTCAATAGATAAACATTTTATTTCAATTTTTAATTTCGTTTGTGTGGGCTTTACGGCCCAAATAAGTTGGGCCAAAATTAAGTTATGGAACAATTGTTGGAGTGGCCCAATTAATTCGCGTCAAGACCAAGAATTGCTTCAATTGCTTTTTTGAATCCCAAAAGTACGACAAAAGCATTTAGTGGAAAGAGGAGCCAACTAGAGAGTTGTGCTCGCTTTCAAAAATCGCAATAATTAGCGTCATGCTCTCTCTCTCTGCCCTGGATCTTAGTAAAATGTTGGCATTGCTTTGGATTCTTTATCACGTTTTAAGCTAAAGCGACTCAACCTCTGCGCATCTGTGCTTTTTTTCTTGGGAAAAGATGGATGGAATTTTACCTTTTTAGATCCATGTCTTAGAGAACCTTGGTAGTGGTGGTGGGTAAACACAATTGAGATGGGTTTGAGTAGCAGCAAGGGCAATGCGTCGAACCAATCGCAGCCTTCGTCTTCAGCTAGTGTCGAACGAACTCGGAGCCGCGGAGGATCGAAGGCAGCTTCCCTCGGATCGAATCGCTTTGTTGTTAGTGGTGACTCGATTGTGAGTTTTCATAATCAGCTTCTCAATTATTTGATTCTGTGTTTTCTTGTTGTTCTTTTGCGTTAAGATCTGCTTTTGATTGATACTCTACTTTGCTATAAATTGTTATTCGGTGGTGACGATTAAGGTGTTTGAAGTATGCAATCTGATTCGAATTTGGGCATTATGCTAAGTATCGAGCAAAGACTTCATCTTTTTCTCGGCTTTCTTTCACTTTTTTATTTTATGGAATTACGAGCTTGTGTTGATAGTTATCACGATCTTCATTGATACCTTCATTCTTCCTTTCACGACATTGTTTTTTTTTTTCTTTTTTTCTTTTTGGCTTTTTCAGGATTCTGATTGCCCGAGTGAAAATGGTGCCGCCACTGGTTATCCGCGTACCAACAAACCCGAGTCATCAGACTATTACCAGAAAGATCATATCGAACAGACCATTGACGAGCTTACTGAATCAAACGGTGTTAACACCCGTAATAAATTCAAAGGACTCAATAATACTTCTAGAACTTTGTATTCGAGGTCTCTCAATGCTTCGGGTCGGTTTCTCTCTCGCCTTAGTTTGCGACCTGGGAACTTGAGCTTTCGCCTAACAAGATCTAGCAGTTTGAACTCATGGAGACCTCATCAAGGATGTTTCTCTAATCCAAACGAAGAAGAAGATGACGACTGCGTTGGTCCCTCTAGAAGTGATCCAATCGCCACAATCCAGAATAATAGACGAGGTTGCGATCTCTTGCCCTCATGCTTCATACATAGATCTCCAAGAACTGAAATCGAAGATACAGTTTCTGAATGCTCAAATGATTTCCAAACTACTGATCGTTTCAATCCCATTCATCGAGACATTGGTGATGAACCTACACGTGTTTCAGCTCAAGAACCAGCAGAGCGAAGGTTCAGTCATACCCTTAGCGTTGGTAGGCTTCGAGACAGAGTTCTTCGTGGATTACCAATCTCTGATTCAGATCTGCGTAGCGTCAGACAAGACAGAGAGTTAAGACATGTTCGTCGGTTTAGGACGGAGGAGCATGGCTTCGATGATGTCGAAGAAGTAGCATCTCATGGCCCGCTTGCCTCTCCTTCCGATAATATTGCAACGGTTCATTATGACGGCAGTCAACGCCACATGTACGAAACCACCCCAGGAGCTAGAAGAACGAGGTATCGCGATCTTATGGACTATAGATCGAGTTTTATAGAGCGTAGAAGAAGAATAAGATCTCAGGTGTCTATATAAGCTTAACCACTATTCTGACTCATGCCTTCAAACTTACGAAAAATATCGTGCTGATACGATCAACTTTTAGGTGCGTGCCCTTCAGAGACTGGGGAGCCGTTTCGAAAACCTACCAGCCCGTGAAAGATCTTGCATACTCTCGGGCCAGCATCGATCGGGTCGTTGCACTTGTAATGTTTCTTCGAATTCAAATAATGACGATGCTAATGCTAGAGCAAGCATATCAAGAATCGTTATGTTAGCTGAGGCGTTATTCGAGGTAACAAGAAATCGTAAAAGATTGCGTTATATTACATGGTTTAGAATTGGGAAGAAAGTGGCGCGAGTTTGTTAATTTTAGGTTCTCGATGAAATTCACCAGCAATCTGTCGTGCGCCCTTCGGTTTCTTCTATTGGATCTGTCCCTGCGCCTCATGAAGCAGTGGATTCGCTGCCCCTGAAAGTGTTTAGAAAGCTGAAGAAGGTGAAGACAAGTGAAGAAGCAGCAGCACAGTGAGTAACTACTATGAATTATGATGCCTTTTCCTTTTCCTGTCTCTGCTTGCTACTCTTGGTTTCTGTCTGTACTTATTATAATCCTTCCTTGTTAAGCAGATGTTACATATGCCTAATCGAGTACGAAGATGGAGACAGCGTGAGGATATTACCTTGCGACCATGAGTTTCATCGCTCGTGTATAGACAAATGGCTCAAAGAAATCCACAGGTTCCTTCTCGGGTTGCCTACATAATGTGTTTTTTTTTTTTTTTTTTTAAGAAAAAGCAATAACTGAAGATACGGATTCTTCTGCATCTCAGGGTGTGCCCACTTTGTCGAGGAGACATTTGCCAAGCACCTCAGTAGCACTTCTCGCCGCGGAGCTTTGCATATATGTCTTCTCTTATCTTGTGCTATGTCCAATCTGTGGGTGCCACCATTCTTGAGCAGAGAACTTGGACGTGTAAACTTTCAGCATATATTCTAACAGATTTGTTGCGGTAACACTGATAAGTTTGTGATGTTTTCAGTTTTCCCAGTTTGACATCCCCCCAAACATCAGCCCTGCAAGCAGTAGTTGATACCTCACAATTTGTCTTGTATGATTCATATCTTCGTATTAATCATCTGCATATTTTCTTAAAAAATCAAATCTTCTGTCTTTTGAGAACTGTAGCTAACCATGTACCCGACGTCAAAACCAAGGCAGATACTGATCATCAAGTGGTGGGAAAGGAAGCATGAAGAAAAAGAAATAGCACTCTCCCACCCACCTCAACTCAAATAGAATCAACAATCCCCAATTTAACGTACCCAAATAGAAACAGAAGACCTGCAACTATCAAACTCATTCCGGCCATTAAAGAACAGAAGCAGGCGCACGAATTCGAAAGATATCCAACAGAATAGAAGGAATTCGCGGCAGATTCCGATTCAGTTCGACGCAAGGCGGGAACTTAAACAATTCTCACGAACAGCATATTGTGTCATTTATAAAAAAAAAAGATCCGTATGGATCTCAACGACGCCGTCTCCGGCGAATTAAAAGTTGCCGACCTGCACCAAGCGAATGAGAGGCGACGGTGAGATGGAGGGAGGAGTAGGTTAGATTAGATTGATGCATTCTCTTTCTACGTCGGCTACCATGAGTAGAGCAGGTAGCAGCAGCTCGAATGAGGGATGTTGTACTATTTATAAAAGAAAGCGGACGCTTTGGATTTCACCATGTGTCGATATACAGATGCTGCGAAATTGCATGGGGAATTTTTTAATTTTTTTTTACGATCCCGAGGTATTCCCACGCAGTCCGGCTATGTGTTAACCGCCACATACTCCAGAGGCGAGACTAATCCCCGGGATCAGATAGATACGTCCAAAACCCACCCAACAACGATAGTCATGGGCATGGGAATTGAGGGCATTCGATTCGAATACGTCGTTATCGTTGGAGTTTTACTGTCCTGCCCTGCCAGTGCCACTAGTATTTATTGTAATGTAATTTTAATCTTAATAATGTTTTCATGAAAAAAGAAAAGAAAGAATGAAAAATGCCGGAAGACATAACATAAAGAGCAATAAATATATAAATAAATAAAAATAATATTATGTACAGCAGGTCTCAAGCACTAGAAGATAGCACCACCAATGTAGTCAATCAAATCCATCCTTCCATCAAATTATATCCTAAAGTTAGCTAAAAGGAGTATTTTGGCCATAATTTGGTGATATGATTATATGATTTCTTGCTTATTCTCAGCAGAGTCGTCGAGATAATCCTCTCTCGCATTAATCGCAAGCATAAGAGCCACCATCCAAAACAGCGAAGCATTCAGCGACACAAAAGCTCCGCCGCCGAACACGCCAGTCTTCGCCGTGGGGCAGTTGAATCCCATATCCTCGTGCACGTTTTTCGCGCGGTGGACGTGCCCTTGCACCGTCGGCCATATCAAGAACGCCGCCGCAAGAACAGAAGTTGCGCTGAAATCCCGCGTGTAAGGAGAAAATCAATCGATTCGACATGGAAATAACAGGAAAAAAACGTTCGCAGTAAGTACACAAGTACTAACCAGGCAACATTGAGGAAGGAAGAGAACCATTTGGAGCCAAAGATGGCTGAGTTAGGAACTTGTTTGCCCTTATAAGGATAGAACAAAGAGCGATAGCCCGCAAAAGTTGCCGCAAAGAGAAGAGCCGTTGAAACGTATCCGTAGACAACAGATGGATCGGATGGATACTTACATATAACGACTCCTTTCCCTGTAATAACTTCGCCTTTCGCTGGCTGCATATGTAAACCCAATCAAGAATGTTTTTTTTTTTTTCAATAATGAAGTTAAAAAAGATACCTTTTTGAGTTCTGCCAAGATTCCAAATGAGAACGAAGCTAAGCCTAAGATGGCCACGACGGCGCCGTACTGCATAGGAGATATTAATGCCATCTTTATATTCCCAACCCTGCGAAGGATGGGTAACAAAAAGACTAACTTTGGGCGGGGGACAGCTTCGAATGTATGTAAGAGAAAACAAAGGCAATGTGTTGAGATTAGACTCACCAGCCTTTTGATCAATTTATTGAATCTTCTTCTTGTTGGGGTTGGTTGGAGAGAATGCTTTTTAGAACTCCTGCGAAATATTATATATCTTCGGTCCCCAATGAGAAATGCCCTTGAAAAAGAGACCAACATTGAATGCACATAGACGTTATAATTGGGTTGGGATGGAGTTAGCAGTCAATGAGGCTTCATGCTATTTTTAGGTAATTTTCTTACCACCTCAGCTTTCATCTTCTAAAAAAAAATACTGGCGTCACCTTAATTTGCTCATCATCCATTCATTTCTTCGAAATTTAAGGTTCAAATCAGTGAATTCTAGTTTCGAACAGACTAAGAAACACTGGCAAATTCACTTGAAAGATGGAACTGTTACTTTGATAATCTTACAACACATTTGCTCTATATTCATGAATGAGAAAACAAGAAACAAAAGTGAACCTACTGTGTTCTGTTTCCTCTACTACTACGACCTCCTCCTCGTGTCTTTCTATAATTATTATTATCATTATTATTATTATTATTATTATTATTGGAATATCCAAATTTGAGAGGCACAATTGGCTTGATGTAAGACATTCCAGGAAAATGCCTCTTGTCCTTTGGGAGCATCCTTAACTGAGGCAACCAATAAGCTACATACTCACCATCACGATCATAATTCTGTGCCTGAAATTTAAGGGGGAAAAAAAAACAACATTCATATATACATATATAAAATACATAATAATAAACACAACCATCATACTTGTTTCGGTATGCTGAAGTAACGATCCTCCCTCGGGTCATTCCCTACGCCTGAAAAAAATCATGTGAATATCTGATTATTAACTAACAAACAAGTAATTAATTCATGATCATGCAATAATAAAAAATCTCAAATTATTACCAGCGCCGTACGTCCAATTTCCGTAATTGGAGCACGGGTCGTAATCCAAAAGACAAGTCTCGAACCACTCCGCTCCCATTCTCCAGTCGACGCCCATGTCTCTCACCAGAAACGAGCATACGATCTGCCCATTTTTTTTAAAGAGAATTTACGATTTCTGTTTTTTTTCTTGGAGGACGAAACTAATATATATTAGCCTGAACCTGCCGTCCGCGATTCGACATGAAGCCCGTCATCGACAGTTCTATCATGTTTGCATCTATCAGAGGATACCTTTTTTTTTTTTAACAAGGATTTTGAATACGGTTAGTTGTGTTTTGATATATTAATTGCTCGTTAATGACGTAATTACCCCGTTCGACCATCTCTCCATGCTTCGAAGAGAGCTAAGTCTTGGCTCCAATTCACCTTCAAATTCCGAGGACCGCCTGTAAGCAAGACGATGAACAAATGAGAGTAGATGATCGTTATGAGGTGATGAGAGTTTAACGTTTCTTCACCTGCTTTGAAAAGAGAGTTTCCGAGCTTGATAGAGAGGAATCTGAAGTAGTCCCTCCATATGAGTTCGAATAATACCCTGTGAGGAATACCATAAATTATCGAAACGACGAAGTGAAGTGAAGTGAAGGGAGCGTACCAGTACGTTGAGTCGTTCGACTCCCTCGTTCTTTCGTATCTCTTGACCTGAGAAAGAAAAAAGAAAAAAAAATGGATTAATTCGGCGGTAAGAATTATTACAGCTCTAAAAGAAGAAGCTTTTCTGCATACCTCTTCGTGAATGAGACGAGGCGAGAGGTTTCCACAGGCGAGCCAAGGCGAGAATTTCGTGGAGTAATCGGCTCCCAACATTCCATTTCGGGTAACTTTATACGTCCTCAATAAATCCTATCCAAATCCAATATAAAAGATTCAAGTAAATAAATATAGTCCTCCCTCCTATTTGTGATGCAAAAACATAATTTGATTGTATGTTTGCCTTCTTCCAAAGATATTCATGTACTCTGCTTAGAGCGGCGGTTTCGCCTCCCGAAAATGCCATTCCTTTGCTGACCTGCTACGCAAAACCATGAACAGAAAAATTATACGTAAAAATCCAATCCAATCCAATCAAATTCTTGTGCAAACTTTTCGTATGGTAATATATTAAAGGACTTGCCTTCTGAAGCTGAAGCCCAAGCGATGAAATCTGCGGTAGAAATCCCCAGTCTGTTACTTCTACCGTAGGGCCAAGTGATTCCGGTAATTTTACGCACTTTCTAACGCTAGACTTCGATTCGACCGCCTATTTATTACACATGCGAGAATCTACCATCAAAGCACAGTTTTGACATATTACATAGAATTTTCATTCAATGACTTCATCAAAGCCTATGAGAGGTAAGACTTTGGTACCTTACGAAAAGAAGTATAAACGTCTGGTATCGATGTTGAGTCGAAAGGTAGATCGTCTATATGATACATAGTACATCCCCATATCAGTTCTAGCTTACAGTGACTTTTATAACCTTTGTTAGCTGAAGAACTTTCGGTGGAAGGCAAAGTCACTTTCTGCAGATTTCTGGAGACTAATCTCTCAACGGCGAGCTCTTCACTGCACGTTTCTTTCTGCGCATAAACCTGTTGTGTATTTAAGTGTTATGTTTGTCGTGACAAATATCAGAAACACAACGAACTTTCAAAGTTATCATACCGTTGAAACTCCATAAGTCTTTGCAAGAGAAGGAAGAACAAGCTCGGGTTCACCCTGTTGGATTAAAAGGTTGAGACCCCTCTTCATCAGATTCTTCTTCAAGTCCTTCAAAGACTCCATAAGAAATTGTGCTCTCAGAGCTGGAAAAAGGTCAGAAATCAAAGGAATTTTTCTTACTAATGTGTCATGACAAGAAACTCAACCAAAGCCAACAAGTGATCATAGGCAACAGTATTTTGAAAGAAAAAAGAACTCATCATACCACCAGTCTTGGGAAAGCCAAAGTAATGGGTCGTCCCAAACATCCTGGGATCGACGCAGTATACGGGCAAAACAGCTTCTGACTCGGCCCACGCTCTATACAGAACCTCGTTGTCGAGAACCCTCAAATCGTTTCTGAACCAAACGATCGAAACGCCTTTCCCTTTCCTCGACACCACCACATCATCGCTGCGAGTGTACCTCTTAAACGTTTCCTCCGCTATCTTCTCCATTTCTTCGGCCTGAAAATCAGGCACTTTTGCCACCGTCTGCGAAGCTCGGACTGCGTTGGAATGAGTGGGATGCATGGTGAGCTTAAGAAAGAGGAACGGCTCGTAGCGAAAGACGGTTAATTTTGGGATCAGATGGTTTAATCTGGGACGTGTAGTGACGGAAAAGCTATGGATCATGGTAAAGACTCGATCTTTGAACTGTTTCTTTTTGGGGGAGTTTGAGAAAAGTTTGGTCGTTGTGGCTGAGACGTGGAAGCTCGAAAAGTTTGCTGACGTGGCAGTCTTATGGCCATGGAGGTTGGATATGACATGGATATAGTGACGTTTTAGAGGTAGGAGACATACGTGCCATTGGGCCTAATGGGCTTGCGTGTGATAATTATGGGCTTACATTTTTTGTCATATCGGCCCATTTACTGCGAAGCAGTAAAACCTAATCAGTAAAGTGTTGGGTTTTTTAATCTCTTGTTAACTAAAACCTTTACCACTAATAATACAGGAACAAAAGACATAAAGGCAGAGCCCAACGAAAATAAGCCAATAAAAACATAAACCCTAATTAAAAGTGGTTTCGCAGGGTTTCACTGCATTTCATCGTCTTCTTCTCCATCTCATCTTCCCCACATTTCTTTTTCCTCCGTTTTTAACAGATTTAGGCCGCGACGGCGGAGATGTCGAACGCGACATTCGGACTCGGGGAGGTCCGATACGGATCCGGTACGGCCGCGACGGCCGACCTATCGCTGCGACGGCGAACCATGAACAGAGAAAAACAGAACGAGAAGCCTAAGGTAAGATTTGCTGCTCTACGTCATCGTCCACTTAATTCGTATTGTGTTATAGGTTATTGCTTAATTTGCTGGTCAATTATTACCTTTCTTCGTTTTCACAGAGATAATTGCTTATGTTGATATGTCATCGAACTTTGTAATACCGTGTGTGCCGTTCGTATTGTGTTATAGGTTATATTTATTGGCTTAATTTGCTGGTCAATATTACCTTTCTTCATTTTCACAGTGATAATTGCTTATGTTGATATGTCTTCGAACTTTGTAATACCGTCTGTGCCGTTCTACTTTCTGCTAAATATGTTATGTATTCTTTGTTAGACCAAAAAAAGATTGATTTGAGTGATTGGAATCATGTGCCGCAGGAAATTAAGGTAGAGTGGGGCAAAGGATTGACCCAGAAAAGGAAAGCTGAAGCTATGCTTCAAGAAACTGAAATTGAGAAGAACAAATCATTTGCTCGAACCAGGTAATGTCATATTGATGATCCCTTTAGAGCCACTTGTCATTTTTCTATCTTCAAATACCTGCCGGAGATAAATCGCTATGTCCATATGCTACTGTGGTAATATTAGTTGTAGCTACATTTCTCCTTGTGTTGTTAAATCGATCCGATTTTCATCTGTTCAGATACTTAATTCTTTCGCTGCAGGGATGATATCGACCTCGACAGGAAGCTGAAGGAAAGAGTCAGATGGGGCGATCCTATGGCTCATTTGGTTAACGTAAGTTACTATATCCTCCATCATGCTTATGACCGCTAACCGTTTTGGTCGGAAACGTATCAATTTTGTCTCTAATCATATTTAAAAATTGTATTTCAACGTTACAGAAGAACTATGAGCCATTAGTAACAGATTTGGGGGACAACGAAAAGATGAAAGAGTCGGGATTTTTAATTCCCCAGGAAATTCCAAGCCACAGCTGGATAAAGAGAGGCCTCGAAGCTGCACCCAACCGTTATGGTATAAGATCTGGGAGGCACTGGGATGGTGTCGATCGCAGCACTGGTGAGTCAGCTTAATTCCCATCTTTCTTGGACGCTTCATTACCATTGCGGGCAATAATGCTAAATTTCCTGAGTTTTGTTGTTAGGGTACGAGAAGGAGCTGTTCAAAAGGATGAATGAGAAGAAAGCCTCCGAGCAAGAAGCTTATCAGTGGTCCGTTGCCGATATGTAATCGTTCGATCAGCCGATCCGTCTCTGCTAAACCGGAGAGACCAATAATTTAGTGGTTAGTCCTTTTTGTTGAGGGAAAATCATCACAACTATGGTTCTTAAAGTCTTTTTAGCTGAATCCTTGCAGACCCTTTTAGATTTGCAGAGATTGTTTAATCAGAAGTCTTACTTTATCTTTGTTAGCGCAACGATTCATGATATTCATGAGAGACATGATATCTTTTCTTATTTTAGTAAATAAATACATACATGGTCTCAAGAAATCAAGGTGATGCTTTCTTGTCTGAAAAATAAGACAGAAGGTTAAGATAAGCGGCCAACATATCCATTAACATCCTTGTTAATCGTCTTCTTCCTCCGAAGTTTGAGGTCGACCACGATGACGGAGACATTGTCTTTGCTCCCTCTCTTAAGGGGGCAAGCTTGGAGAGATACCCCGATGCGTCCTGCGTAGGGATGTCAACGGGGCGGGGCGGGGGCGGGGGATTAGGTCCCCATCCCCCGTCCCCATGTCGACGGGGAATCCCCGTCCCCGCGAACTAAACGGGGAAAAAATCGTCCCCATCTCCATCCCCGTCGGGTCCCCGCCCCCGCGGGGATTCCCCGTCCCCATGAATTTTTTTAAAAGAAAATATATTTTCATTATAATATAAATTGAATAAATAATTTACATTATATATAAATTTTATTTATGTTATAATATTAAAAAATTGTAAAAAATATATTTTTTTAAACTATAATATAATAATGTAAACTATGTCTAAAAAATATTATTTAGTTATTAGTTTAAGCTATAAAATATTTTATTTAGATAATATTAATGGCGGGGAATGGGGCGGGGACAAAAAATTCCCCATCCCCGCCCCGCGGGGATTAAAATTCGGGGATTCCCCGCCCCGTTCGGGGCGGATCCCCGCGGGGACGGGGAATCCCCGCCCCATTGACAAGCCTAGTCCTGCGAAGCTTTGTCCGAGCCCATCTCATCTCCTCTTCTTTCTTTTTCTTCTTTGGACATCATATTATTGCTTTTATTGGCGTTTTTCTTGTGCCATAAAGCGATTCTTCTCCTTGCAAGATCGCAGGCTTCCTTGTTTGTCATTACGTCCCATAGCCCGTCGCCCGCCAGTATGAGAGGAAGAGGTCTTAGTAGAGGAAACAGATCACTTATGTTTCTTGTTTTCTTCCACGAATTGGGCAAATGTGTTGTAAGATCATCTAATAAATTTATTTTCATTATTAAAATAACAGTTCCATCTTTCCTTCCCCTTTCATTTCAGATATGCTGTCAACTTGGAAGGAAACAGGAGAACTAAGGAACACCAGTTCCCTTGCAGCCACCAGAAGATCATCATCTAAAGCTGATCCATCACCTTCAATTCCAGTAAGGGATTCGGAATCCGATATATGTTCCTCGTCAACCGAGGCCAGCTGAGTAGACACCTCATCAACCAGTGCCGACTCGTCCTTGACCAAGCCAGATTCAAGCCCTTCAGTCACAAACGAATCCGACAGGACATCATTAGTAGATGCTGGTAAATTTTCGCTTAACATAGAATCAGTCTCTAGCAATGTCGGTATATTAACAACCGAAGTTGATTGTGATTCACCATTAATTCCACCGTGCTGCGAGTTTAGGCTGTAAATGGTCTGTAGAAGATTATCAAGCTTGCTATTGACATTGTCGTGGAACCTATCTAACTTATTTGAAAGCTCCACCCGCCTGAAGGTAGCTTCTGCCCCCCCTACGAGACATACATGGCAGTGAAGCTGGCCTTCGATTGATTATCCTTGAAGCGTGTATAATCAGCCATTTCCGAAGACGATCGGCTCTGATACCAATGTAACTATTATAGACGTTTGTGTTATAAAGATTGCTGATGATGCATGTATAAATCTGAATGAGTTTGATCGGACGTGAGAGTTAGATAGTGATGAGGAGTGATCTGCGTATATGACAAGCCTTTTACTGTTTATGGTGTTTTTCAGATTGATATTGAGGAAGAATGAAGTAAGATTGAAGAAGAACAAACAGAAGAGATTTAGAAGAAGGCAGGGACGAAGAAGAGATAGATTACAGATTAGGTTAATTCTTTCTTACTGCAAAACGTCCATACAATGTCTTAATATAACACTACTAATTGGGCTCGTTTAACAAAAGTCCGAATATTAGTTTTAACTATATTACAGAATATTTTCTCGGCCCAAAACCATGGCCCAGGAACCAGCATCATATTTCTCTTCAGCCCAAACCATCATTAATCCCTTTAAGCCTTTCTTCCCAAACTTTGTTGAACGCAACGCATCTCCTTCAGCATCATCTTCTTCACCTCCAACGAATCCTTCCTCGGAAATTGGTTGAAGCAGGTTCATGACAGATTGTATTTTTTGTTCTGTATGAATATATCTCATTTCCTGGCGAATTTGAGCTTATCTGCAGCTCGAAGAAGTCGGGGAAGGGGAAAGCGCCTGCCTGGTAAAGGAGGCAACTGCTATTGGAAGAGTATAGGATTGGGGTTCAAAACTCCACGTGAGGATATTGAAGGTCTCTATTTTCGATTGAATCTCTTAGCAGCTTTTCCGGACATATAATTTCATTCGAGCAATGTCATTTGTGTGACGCCATTTATAACTCTAGTTCCTATTTTCACATGAATTGAGGGGACGATGCTGTCGTAAGTAAGTGCGCTACTCTTCCTCAAAGTGAAGCCTTTGTTCTTTCAGGTACTTACATTGACAAGAAATGCCCGTTTACTGGCAATATGTCCGTGAGAGGACGTATACTTGCTGGGACCTGCCACAGCGCAAAGATGGATTGTTCGCCGCAATTATCTGCATTGGATGAAGAAGTAATCAAAGGTACGAAACGAAAGATGCCCTTTTCTGATTCACAGTTGTTTGTCAGCATTAGTTGGTTTCCACGGTTAGTTATATAAATATCTTGTTTGGAATGCTATGCTATTTACAGATACGAAAAGAGGCACTCCAATACTCCAGCTCACATATCCCGTGCTTCCGTGTGAAAGGGGGCGACCATGTCATCGTCGGACAATGCAGGCTGGTAGTCTTTAAAGCTTTCGTTTTATTCTCTGTTTCTTGGAAAAATGTTAAATATTGATCGCACTTGTCTACGACATGTGGCTTTTGCAGGCCTTTGACGAAAACGGTGAGGTGTAACGTACTTAAGGTGATACCAGCCGGTTCTTCTGGCCGAGGGAAGAAGGCATTCACTGGGATGTAATCTCCCCTTATCGAGCTTTTTATCATATCTATTATTTCACACTACTGCTATAGTTTTGTTGTTGGTTTGGTTTGGTTTGGTGGAATACTTTGCAGCATTATTCCTTTACACATTTCAGTTGGAACTTTCGACATCGACATCGAAATCCCATATTTCTTACAGCGCTAGAGCTCGCGATGATCAAGGAGAAACGAAAAAGAACCCATCGCTAAACACCCCCTCCGCTGCGTTTCTTGCGATCCTCGCACCCAAAAACAAAGTCGAGGTTGTACAAAACGGGCACCAAAGTGACCTCGCTCAAGAAAACCAATACAGGCCCGAATATCCACAGCAGCAGAGGAACGGCGGCGTAGAATAGCCTATTCCCTACGGTGTTGAGCGCAAACCCTTTCTCCAAAAGGTCAGCTACGTACTCTTTATCAGGGAAAAAAACCCATCGCCCATCTTCTTCTTCTTCTCCTTTCGAGGTGGTCGGGCAGTTGACGAGGAAGTTGACTTGGTTTATGAAGCGTATGGAGAGCGAGTGGCATACGAAGGAGAAGAGGAACATCAGGAGTAGGACGACGTATTTTAGGGCAACCATGAAATCTCCGTGGGCCCCATAAACCGCGTCGTTTATGGGTTTTTTTATGGCGTAGGTGCTGCTTATCACGGCGGCTAGGCCCGAGCATAGGAGTATGGAGGTCGTTGCCATCAGCGTCGACCCCATTATCGTGTTTCGAAGTGTTTGCACTGCTAATATGTTCTTTTTCTCGTTGTCCTAAGCCAACCCCAAGAAAAATAACACACAAGTGATTGAGTACAAAAAACATCAATACAATGCTATCTCAACGTATGCAATTCAAGAACTAATGATGATAACATTAGTAGTTAGAGAGATGTAGAAGTATGATATTAAACGTACCTTAATCATGGAATATACCCACAATCGGCGGCCACGAACGTTGATGCCGATGATCGTAGCGAATGGCTGCGTTCTTACCTTAAACCATAGGAAACAGTGATAACCTGCGAATATTAAGAGACCCAAAGGCACAAGTATTGCGTCTAAGTAACATTTTCTCCATTCCATGATTAATCCCTTCACTCTGTGTTTGTGTGTGTGTGTCCCTTAAAAAATTATATTGGTTTAGTGCGTTTGCCGCTCATATATAGATGCGTGTGTGCGTGCGTGTGAATGAACGTAGACTGGTTTAGTTGCCTTGTGCAAATTCAAGAAAAGGGTTATTGCGCTAATTGGCAAAGAAAATAAAACTATTGGGCTGCTTTTTCCTTAACATTTGTGGAATTGCTTTTTCTCTTACTTTCATATTTTTTGTGTTATTTGGACCTCGGACGTTTTGTTGGCTGCTGATCTCAGTATAGATAATATATAATTTGGTTGGATAACTAATCATTTCATTAAAATTAAATTTCACATGTTTTTTTCACCCACTGACGAAGTATTTGTATAACACTTGCTACCCGTAATGTTTTGTAACTAGTCTAAGGTATGTAGATAGATTACCCATAATGATGAATATCGGATTTATGTATGTACTAAATACAAAACATTTTAATTGTGCGGACAAAATCTGTAATTATTCGTTCAATAAGTGGAAGTTTTTGTAGAGAATATACCATCATTATGCATTCCAGCACTGATGCAACATTTTCCAAGTAGCAACATATGTACATTCCATTCCAACATTATGAGATCGTTTTGGAGATATACATCCATTTTTGTTAATTAAGTGTCGTATTATTACACAGAACTACCAGTAACTAAACACATAATAGCTAATATAACCCCTATTTTCAACATGATTTGATAAACATTAAACATACTAGTAGTTTTGCACACCCATTTGTGTGTGCTATATAATATTATGTATAATTATAAGTTAAATAATACTAAAAAAAGGAGTGTGTAGTGGGTGAATTTTTATATTTAATGTTATTTCTTAAAAATAAACCGTCTACAATTTAATTTGATAGGATGTTCAACTTGAGCTATGAAATAGTTAGTGGGTGATTATGTTTGAGTTAGCTTGATTTATTAATTTTATCACTTGAATTATGCAATTTACAGATCAAATTGGAGGCAGTTTAACCAAAGTCTTGATGCTTAATAAATAGAATAGATACGTACTAAGTGACATATTCCTTAAGATATTATATGAAACGGAAAAACTAAGGAAATGAAGACGACGACCACTTGAGCAAATTTGTTTACCTAATTAATAGACTTATTTGTCGGGTATTTCCAACTAAATAAAGACTGTTAGATATCTCAATATGGTTCCTAAGTGATATTCCGACTCGAACAAAACTAGGAATTATACAGTTAGTGGATTACATGTAATGATTTAGATTTCTTCCATCTGTGCGCTGTGACCTAATTATCCAGCTCATCCCTCATATAAATCGTTATCATAATAATAATATCTTTAACAAATACGTGAAATAAAATGTTAAATTTGTCTCATTCGTAACGTTCTATGGCATTTGCTCAAAAAAGCACCAAGACTCGCTCGGAAATATGATAAAAAGATTTTTAAATGTGACATATTATAGCATATTATATACTTTCAACAACCAGCAATAACTCAGACGGTAGTTTAGCGACAACAAATCGACATAAACTAATTTGAACTTTAATGTATTATTTTCATATATTCGCTTCAACGTGGAATACCACCATTGAAAATTTCAAAAATATTGACATCCAAAGTGCATCCACTAATTAGTGGGGGACATTACACATCCAATGTTAACTTAGCAGTCTTTGATTTCATTACTTAGCACCTAAATGGTCTCATCTCGTAAGTTTCGTTTTATAAAGATATTTAGAGTTAGAGAAAAAATAAAACTTACAACAATTGTACTATTTTGAGAAAATGTGTACCTCATTTGTATTTTTCTCGAGGGTTTAATTACACTTGGATTTCGCTTTGTGTATGTGTTAGCTAACTATTGGACTTCATCTAAACTATTGGGTCGTCAATTCGGTTTCTTTCCGACCTATGCCAACATTAATTAAGTACATCGATTCTCAGCAAATTATGAACAAACGTATGCAAATTTAATCAGTAAATCAACTGTATAAAGAAACGATTAAAATTAAACCAACCTATCAAACTGAAAAAAAAAAATGAATACGGCACACACAATAAACACGCAGTTACTCTTAAACTCTTCTCTCTCAAGCAGCTTCATTTTCCGCAGCATCGCTGATTATCGTCCTCGCCGAGCAAAAATCATCTTCACGGAAGTAACCATCGCCACCATCACCAGCGGCGGCGCCGCCGTGAGCCCCTTCCTCCAATCCCTGAATCTTCTCAACCGCCGCCTTCAAATCCCACCTCTTCTCGACGTCCCACTCGCTGCAGCCCAGCCCAATTTCGAGCAACCTAAGCATCTGAACCTCGCCGTGTCTCGTCAAACTCATGTCCCCGTCGAACAACATCTCCTTAGTCCAACCTTCCCTGTCACCAATAGAAACAACCCACGTGGCCAAATCGGGGCTGGGCCCACTCCCTTGCTTCAAATAGTTCGCCGGAAAATGACCCGTGACCACCTCGAGTATGAGGATCCCAAGGCTCCACACATCAGTCTTCCTACCTAGACCGTCGCCGCCGTGATCTGCAGATTCCGGCGACTTGTAAGAAACCATGAACTTTTGAGCTTGATCCTTGCTGATGACTGGGATTAGCCCATAATCCGATACAACTGCTTCGTATCTTTCGTTGAGAAGAACATTCGAAGACTTTAGGTGCCCGTGGGGCACTTTGGCTTTCGGAAATTCCTCGTACAGATAAGCTAACCCTTTTGCGACGCCTTTGATTATCCTCACCCTCGCCGACCAGTCAAGCTTCGAGCTTTTCTTACCGTGGAGGTGGCTCGCCAAGCTTCCATTTCCGGCGAAGGGAGTGATCAACAGCTTCTCATCCTTCCTATAATGGCAAGCAACTAAACGGAGCAAATTAGGGTGCGATAGCTTTCCCAACTGCTTCATGTGCTGGTGAAACTCTTCCCTTCGTACGCCGTTCATCTGCCTAAACCTCCTTACAACGCACCTTTGTCCGCTCGACAGCATTGCCATGTAAGAAGATCCAAAACTCCCACTTCCCAAAACCTGGGCGGATGCTTCTAGAAGGTCCTCGAACTCGAACCTCTCCTCGTAGTCGTCGTTCCTCACGAAGTACAGCTTCCCGTACGTCGATGCGCCGCTCTTCTTTCTGCCGCTCGCCGCCTGTTGATCATTAGGGTTTTCTCTGCGCCTACCGTCGAACGATTTTTCGTATTTGAGAGGCGATGCACGGCGGCGTCGTTTGAGGAAGATTACGAGGAATATAACGATGGCGATTACTGCAATTCCCGAAGGTACGAGCATGGCGAGGGCGAGGCCAGAGATCGCCTTATCGAGTTCGCATGGGGATAATGGTTTACCACACAGGCCAGAGTTTCCTAGTTTTCGACAAAGAAAAAGTACATGGGATTAAGATGCATAAATTCGTAACAAGATCAAAGCATCAAATTTAACACCCAAATTTAGTCTTTTATTACTTATTACCTTGGAACGAGCTAGCATTAAGGTGGCTGAGCCTCGGTGGTATTGAGCCATGAAGCTTATTATTAGACACATTGACAGACAAGTTCACCTGAGAAAAATCTGGTAAAAGCCCTTCAAACTCATTGTCTTGAAGCTCTAAATGGACCAGCCTGGGCAGTCCCAGCAAAGACTTCGGGAAATTTCCGGTAAATCTGTTGCTGCTCAACACCACTTTCATAATCTGATTCAGCCCAGAAAAAGAATCGTCGGGGATTTCTCCTGCAAAATCGTTGTTCGCCAGGTATAAGCTCCTCAGCTTTACGAGCTTGTTCAAGCCATTGGGAAATGGGCCTGAGAAGCTATTGTTCATCAAACTCAAGCTGAACAATGGCAGGTTAGAGATTGAATCCACGTCTATCTTCCCACTTAAGCCCATCCCTTCGAGCCTCAGGCCTACGAAGGAGCCATTGAAGCACAAGCATCCCTTCCAAAGTGGGGTGTTGTTAGAGCAAAGCCTTCCAACGAAGGGCTCTTTCCAATCTTCTAACATCGTCGTCGTCGTCCCACCGTTGGTTAGAGATTGTTTGAATTTGACGAGGGCTTTGGCGTAAGAAGTGTCGTCTGATAACGTTGGTTTGGGTATATTAGACGAAACGGACAAGAAAATCAGCATTAGGAGATGAGAATTTCTACTTAAAAAACTGGGCTTGATCATTGTGATGATCAGATGGTGCTTTGTGTTCTTTGATCCTGTAAAAGTTCTTGTTTTGATGAGTTAGTATTTTTTGAGTTTTGACTGATGTGCTTAAAGAATATTTAGATCATGCATACACATTGTAATAGAATGAGGGAGGCATGATCAAGTTTTTCCATGTCTCTGATATTGTCTTAGCTGCTGTTCTTGGCCAGCTATCGTTGACTTCTCACACACATATTTATGTATTATATGAATATATATTTATGTAGTATATGCTCGTTGATATTTAAGTGGGCCTTAATGGGCCCAATTAAACGCCACAAGGCCACATTCAAATCAACTATTCCGAAATTCGCCGAAATGATGAGCTGTAAATGTGGTACTGATATGAAGTTGGTAGTAATTCAATCAACAATACTTCAAAGAAAGACGTTAGCCCAGCCCATTCCCATAGTTGTTATGAAAATTTATTTCTTATTTTTAGTATCTATATTCTTTTATTAAGTTTAAGCGGTTGGTATATACTGCAAGTTAGTCTGACAATTAAAACAGAAATAATAATATCAAATTAAAAGAAGTTCGCCCAGTGCAATGGATTTTTTTATAGGGGCATTTAAACGTAAGGACCAAACATAAGTTTCATTTAGAGGTCATAACCTTGCCAGAAAATTTTTAGGGTTAAGGACTCGATACACTTAAGTGTTTTTCAGTACCACTTCATGGACCTGTAGTAACACTTCGTGGGTCTGTAGTACCACTTCATGGTTCTGCAGTACCATTTCATCGTTCTGCAGTACCACTTAATTGTTGCGCATTACCACTTCATCATTTTGCAGCACCACTCCTGTGTTCTGATATAACACGAAACCATCGTCCGATACCAGTTCATATATACTGGATAACACCAGGTCCTTATCTTTGAATTTCCTCCAAATCGGGTATTGAACCCAAAAAAACCCTGACTGGGTATAAAATCCCAACTTAAAGTATTTTTGTGGCATGAAACTTAGTTTGCGCTTTTTAAATTGTCATATTTACTAGTTTTAGCAACTATTATAGTTGTCCATATATTATATAGCACATACGCATGAAGGTGCTTACGAGACTAGTCTACGTTATTAGTTATTACTCATCGGGTCACACCTCAATTAAATTTAATATAAATCAAATCGAAGTTTCATTTTCATCTATGGATAACTCTATTCTCTACTTTAGAGAATATATTAATCTTCATAATATCTCAGTCCATAGTCCATGTTGACAATGGAAAACAAAATGGATTCCTAAATGCCCATAAAGTGGTCCATAGATCTCAATTTTGGTACCGAAAAAGATTTGGTTGGTTGGTTTTTAAGATAAATCGAAAGGTTCACTGAATCTGGACGATTTTCGTAATTTCAGTGCTTCGTCAACTTCGATGTAGTTTTTGTTTACTACATTCAAGAAAAGATGGTTATTATTATTTGGAGTTAATTAGGAGAATCTCTTCCACACGGAGATTTTGAAATAAAATATGATGTATCTGCCTTTAATCTCGTCCAAATACAACATCGTAAGATGCAACATTAACGAGTTTCGATCGATTGGCAGGAAAATGCGGGATTTTCCCATTTTCCTATAAATACCCGCGCTTTCGTCAATAGGTTTTCGTCCTCCTCCTCCTCCTCGCACGATTCGAAGACGCACAGAGAGATTTTCTGCAGATTTCTTCTATTCGTTGGAGAGAGTCTCTCTGTGTTTTACCCTGCAAAAAAATTCCTACATTTTTTTACCTTTGATTCGGCTTCTATATATCCTGACCTGTAAGTGTCTTGATGTTTGTTTCATTTGGGCTGCATTGTTGTGTTGTTCACGCGATACAAATGGGATGAATCCTAATTATCTTGCTTTTTGGGCAGATTTCGTTGCTACCAAAGGCGAAGATAAAGGAAGAAAAGATGGTGCTGTGGTTTTTCGGATATGGGTCCTTGGTGTGGAACCCTGGGTTTGAAGTTGATGAGAAAATTATAGGGTTTATTAAGGACTATAGGCGTGTGTTTGATTTGGGTATGTCTTGTTTCTCTTTGGTGAATCTCAGCATACATTGCCTTCTTTTTTTCATGGAAAAACTTTCTTCTTAGAAACCATTTCTTTTCTTCAGCTTGCATCGACCACAGAGGTACGCCTGAGCATCCTGCAAGAACCTGCACCTTGGAAGAATCTGAAGGATTTGTTTGTGTAAGCTGAATTATTTTTCAGCTAGTAGATTTCGATAAAGATTTTCTGGTTTTTGCTAGTTAAGCTTGAATGATAGATCTTGTTCTAGTTGAGAAATGCTAATCCTGAGCTTACAGCGTTCAATTTCATCAATTCTATTCGAAAATTTGCATTGAATTGGATTGGTTTTATCATCAGTGGGGTGCTGCCTATTGTGTGCGTGGAGGCCCTGAGAAAGAAAAGGCTGCAATGGAGGTAAGAATTGGATCTTAACATCATAGTGTTTTAAATCATGAAACTACTCAATTTCCTATTAACTTCTTTGTTTCCTATCTTTTAGTATTTGGAAAGAAGAGAATGCGAGTACGACCGTAAGACTTATGTGGACTTTTACAAGGTAAAATCTTTGGTTTGAGTTTTTGAAAGTCCTAAGTTACTATTCTAAGCTTTAGTATCCATTATTGAGACGTATCTTGTTTCCTTCAATGTAGGAAGGTGATTCTGAGAAGCCATTTTTGACTGGCGTCACAGTGTAAGCCTTTTGTGACTTGTTGTTACCTTCATCTTTCATTTTTCAACGGACATTTGATTCTTACTAAACATATAATTCTTGACAAAAAAAATTGCAGATTCACATCAACCCCAGATAAGATCTCTAACAAGTATTACTTGGGCCCTGCTCCTTTAGAGGAAATGGCCAGACAAATAGCAACAGCCCATGGACCGTGTGGTAACAACAGGGAATACCTTTTCCTATTGGAGAAGGCCATGTTTGATATAGGTAATAAGGAAAGCAATCCCTTTTTCTTCTCCTGTTTGAAGTTAATATTGTTAGGTGGCTATATGAATGAACAGAGATTTCCATTGGTTGTGTGGAACAAAAACAGGTCATGAAGATGACTATGTCATTGAGTTGGCAAATGAGGTAAGAAAAGTTCTTGGTGTAGTTGGTGGTGTGCCATTTGAAAAGAAGCATTCTACTCCGTCATCATCGCCCAAGTCGTCGCCATCCGTCGTCCAACTCAAGGCCAGTTTGTCGCCTCTTAAGCTAACACGTTTGCCCGAAGCTATTGCCATGGATTCGTCTTAACCCTCGTCTGAAAAAAGTTGGAAAACATATTGAATGAAGTTCGATTCTTTTAACTAAACTGGGGAATTGATATCAGAATTTCTCTTTATGTTCCGATTCTTTTTCCTTAAGACTAATGTTTTAGGTTAGATTAGAGAGTTCGGCTGATGATACATTGGGAAAGAAAACGGTTTTATGTAGCACTAATTGCTGTAGCTTTTTTTAACTTGAAAGAGTAATGGATTCGTTTTTTCCTACTTAATTGCTGAATAATCACATCTATCCAAGGCCAATCTCTCTATGGAACATCAAAATCGTTGAAGCTTTATTCTTGAGCCCACTTGTATCTGGTATAGTTTTATTAATCGAGACAAAACAGAGCATACGTCTAACACAGATCTTGTGTTAAATCTGTTTGTCTGAGGAAAAAATCGGCCGAACTCATCACAGTAGCAACTCAGACAAATAAGATATAACTATTGCCATGGACGATATTTCTCGTAGCTAGTAAATATAATTAAGATGCGAGTAACAACGTCATTCACTTGACATTCAAAGGAAAAACCAGCTAAAAAGCATATCCCATATATCTTTGCCTGCCCACTAACTCCACAAAATAATCCTAAATGAACAGCAGGTGGAAATTCCCACCTAGTCCTTTTAACTCTCGACCATTGGTTGGGGATCACTTGCGTCGGTTTGACATTTGTTGGATGGTCGAACAGAATTGAAAAGTATGTCCTTGATGACCTGCAGAAAAATGCCTCTAAAGTTGTATTCAATCCGTCCAAGTAATGTCGAGACTATAGGAAGAAGAAATAATTTCCTTTTCACCTGAGACATCAAACCATGGACCTGTTCCACGGCAATCTTGGCACTATCACGAGTAATCTTGTTTAGCTGAGACTCTTCCTACAAATGGGAAAGATGGAGAAATGCTAAACAGAGTGTATGAAAGGGATCGGCAATGAGCCATTTCTAGCTATAATAGAAGTTCACTGACCTCTTTCTTCCTTTGAGTAGGTGCTATCAACGGGCCAAAACGCAAATGAGCCAATTGATTTTCAGCTTGCTCTATCTTCTCAGCTGACAGTAAAGAGAGAACATACCAGTACATGTGCAGTTGTACAAACTCACAAGATGCACACACACATAATATATATACATATATATACATACAGAGAGAGAGAGAGAGAGAGAGAGAGAGAGAGAGAGAGAGAGAGAGAGAGAGAGAGAGAAGGAGAGCGTATACCGCCGATCGCTACCATTCACCTAACGTACGGTACTTATTTAGCAAAGGACAATATATTACCTAAATCTGAGATTTGACCAGCAACAAAGTCCCCATTACCGAGCAAAGGAGAAGAAGAAAGGGTGTTGACCCAGTACTTATTCCATAGAAGATCCAAGAGATGTGAATCAAGAGATGACTTGAAATACGTGATATCCAGGGAATAATACTGTGTTAAAGATGAATCGTTAAAGTAATATTGCTCCAAGAAAGTGCGTCTGAAGTGAATACAACTCGGGGGAGAAAATCACCTGCTTGCAATGAACACCAAAATCCTCAATTTTGTTCAATGGGATAGTCTGATACTCCGACACGGGCTCATCTGGAGGCTTGTACCCTTCGGGATAAGTTCTAAAAGCACCAATCTCAACCTTCCCAGCAGACACAGTCCTAGTTGGGTCAATGACAACGGCCAAGAAAGGCTCTTGAAACTGCTGATTAAGCATTTGCGTTGAAACATCTATACCAGACAGCCAACACCCATAACCAGGATGAGAATGGTACCATCCAACTACATTCTCCAATCGACCAGCCTTAATAAATAAATATCGAAAGTGAGCACAATTAGTGTTAGGCATATAATAAACGAGGGTAAACAACTTCTGCCTTCGAATAACATAATCATAAAACATCAATCAGATAAAGTACAAGATTAATTCAACTCAACTAGAATGGAATCAGCAGATATGAACCACTACACATCAGCTGTAACGAGCAGTGAGCACTTCAATTCAAATAAACGTCTTTACCATGAAACCACAATTAATTCTGGAAAATATGAACCACTCAAGAAACAGCTGACAAAATCGCCAAAGAGACCTCAAAGTGAATACTGAAATGGTTATATAGGATAATAAGCGTTTGATTTTTACCAACAAGTGTCGAATAGAGCTAATGTAACCCAAGCAAAATTTCCAAATTGTTTCATCATCATCGTCATCATATCCAGCCACACACACTCTCTCCGCAGGAGCTCAACCAACACAGGCAACTAAAACATACCTCACTAAAAACCCTAAATCACAGCTACATCAACTATAGCATCACTCGCACTTTAAAACTTCAAGTTTACCTGCTTATTCGTCTGCGAGTAATCGACCATATACTCGTACGCATCGGCCTGCGCATTAACCCTAGTCTCAGTACCCTCCACAGGGAGGGCAAAAGCGTCCACCACAATAATCGCGTCCCCATCAGTCTTCCCCTGCATCAAACCCATGACCTCAATGGTCCCACCCGAGCGAGCGTGCACGACCATCTTCAGCAGCGCGAGTGCAGAGATCCTCACGCGCTTGAAGTAGTGAGGATCGCTCGCCCAAGGTTTGTCCTGCTGCGTCTTCGCCTGAGCGGCCTCGTCGTAGAAGAATATCGAGTCCGCCGAAGGGTCCGACGAACTAGCGATGTCGGTGATGTTGTTTTCCAGCTCCCATGTTTTACGCGCGACCGAGGAATCCATTAATCGACTGAGAGAGAGAGAGAGAGAGAGAGAGAGAGAGAGGTGACGAAACCCTCACAGTTCACTGAGTTTAGGCGTTGCGAGAGGAGTGGAATATAATATATGGGCTAATGGCCTTTTGGGTAAAATTGTAGATTAGTCCTCCAGTTACGTAAGTGTAGCAAAATTGGTCCTTCATAAAGCACATCTCTTAATTTTTCTCGTCACTATTGCTTATCAATTTAACAAGAGGTCACACCTTCGTTTCATTACGTTACATATTTCTGTCAAGTGTAGGCAAAAATCAATCCTCACACAAAATAGCATAAACCTTGAGTCGAATATCTATTACCAGATTAGCACAATGTATGGAACAAAAAAAAGAAGAGCAAATAAAAACATAACAAGAATGATTAATACGGAACGTTGTTGGGCAGATTGCGTATGACGTTGCTCTTCATGCCAATCTTCGAGCGCATGGCTTCGACGCCGGCCCTGTTCATCTCCTTCATAACCTTCAATCGGACAACATGCTCTCTCGACTGAACCGTAGCTAATCCCATGCTCTGATACCTAAAGATGAAGACAAATTTTCCGTTGGAGTCAGCCATCTTTTGTTTAAGATAACAATCTTACACTCCCGAGAATCTCACATCTAATCAGCTGGTAATAGAGTGGGACGTATAACTGGGTAATGGTGAAGATGTGTAAATCTGATACCTTGAGGCCAATGCAGCAGTTATAGCACTGTTTGCAGAAGTAGGACGCGGTTTTTGACGGTAGTATCTAAGGTATTCCCTTGAGCCAAGCATTTTCGTAAGGGTTTTACTGTCGCTTCTTTTGGTTATTACCAACTCCGATCCTCCGCTACCGAGTTCGATATCATTTTGAACGCCGTCAACTGCAACTAGCTGCTTTCCATCGGCATCCACATAACTTCATTCAACCCATAAATGGAGACACATCAAAGAAAATCATAGGGTGTTAGCATTGTCTGAAGTTTTTTAAGAACATATAGGAGGTTGGGGAGCTTAGATAAACATATGGGAAGGACAGGTAAACAAACCTGCTGCTATAATCATAGAATTCTTCTAATTCAGCTTCCTCATCCTCGCTCCCATCACCATAATGCACCTTGCAATGACTTTTTGCCTCCATATGCTTACGAACACCCTCCAAAGTACTGAAAGGATGACATCTTTCATTGCAGTACAAACACAGTAAATCCCTTTTAACCTGAGAGATGGGATTGAGTCAGCAACATATGCATAGTAGTAGAAATGAGTGTTGATCATCGAAAGATAAACGAAAAGGATGTTTACCTTCAGGCTTAGGTATGTAAGAAAGCCTTTAGGATCTTTCAAATACTCGACGTCTGGAATGTAGAATCCGTGTTGCTTGTGCAAGTGAACAGTACAACTTTCTATCGATTCGTGCTCAAAATCACACATAAAGCAACAAGTTGGATCTACATCTTCAAAAGTCTCATCATCCATTTCTTCGTCAGAGGGACCTTTGCCTACGTTAAGCCGGCCCAGAGAATCAGTGGCTTCTTCAGCCAAGTCTTCATCAGAATCGACCTCTTCCCATTCACTCTCTTCACTTTCCCCGTCGTCATTTTCTTTACCAACATGATCCAAAGGCATTTTCTGGACACGGGGCCTAAGAGGCTTGATTATTGTGCTCCCAACAGCCATACCGCTTGTTGATTCAGAAGCACGACTTAGGTGGCTTTTAGACTCTAGGTGTTGAGCATGGGCTTTAGAACTTCGATACTCTTTGGCACAAATGCCACAGCTGTAGACCATTGGAGTTTCATCTTGCTTCCTTTTCTCTTCAGCAAGTGCAGCTTGTCGAGCCAGGAAAAGGGCCTCAGTCACCCCAGGTACACCTGCAACCTGCGGCAGCGGAAAAATTCAATGACAATTAAAATGATAGCGTACACAGGAATAATTAAATGGCGAAGTCGCCGGAATAAAAAAAGAGAAAATTTTCTATACTCGACCAGAAGATGCCAGAGGGCAAAAACGAAATTTTTCTACATCAGATGGACAAACAGAAATTCGAAAGCATCAATTGACAGAAATAGTATCTAGAACACGTTTTTAATCTACTATTCTCCTCAGGCATGCCAGCTGCACCTCAGAAACCAATTCTTTTTTGCAGTCTTGGATGAAATGAATTCTCCTCAAGCTTATGAAAAAACGGCCAAGTAATAATTTTTATGCCTAAGGTTCGAACAACAACCATTGCCCCATTCATTGAATTAGACAACAATCAAGCTGAAATCCACGCAAATCCCCCAAAAGCAGAAAAACGATGGAAGCAAAGGGGTAAAAAAAATCAGCACGAACGGCAACCAACAAAACTAATAGATGACACCGAAGTAATCGAGAAAGCGAACCTTGCGTTTGAGATTGTAACGGTGCCACTCAGATTTGTAGTGGAGCTTTTGGTCGGCATCGTCTGCAAAATTGGTGTTGCAAGCGTTGCAAGTTAGAGTCATTTCCTTCTTTCTCGACGAGACTTTTTCCTTCTCTTGTGGAGCCGAGCCGCGTTAGAGTTGTGTTCTGTAAAAGTCAGCAGTCTTAGTTAGGGTTCTTATAACATTTGCAGACATAGCATAGTCGGTTTCTAACGGCGTCGTTTAAGGCTCGAGTCAGTCGTAGTTCGGCCAGCCTACCATCCAAAGTCCAAATTGCCAACATCGATAGGTTTGTTTTATTATCTTCTATTTGTTCATAAAGAAAATGAATCTAAATTCTTAACTTAACGAAGCCCATAAAATGACCCACGAAGTTAACAACTTCCTTCAGACCCATTTCATAGCTTGCCAAGATTTTCCCATCCACTGGCATTGTTTACACCTTGTGTCTAGACTTATCAATGGGGCGGGGATTCCCCGTCCCCGCGGGGATCCGACCCGAACGGGGCGGGGAATCCCCAAATATTAATCCCCGCGGGACGGGGATGGGGAATTTTTTGTCCCCGTAGGCGGGGACGGGGCGGGGACGGGGATCATAGTCCCCACCCCACGGGGATCCCCGTCCCGTTCTCCGTCAATAATATTAATTTAATAAAATATTTTATATCTTAAATAAATATCTAAAAAATATTTTTTATGCATAGTTTATCATCTTATAGTTTAAAACAATATTTTCTACCCATTGTTTATTATTATAATATAAATAATAGTTATAATATAATTTAAATAATATATCAAATTTAGATTATAATAAAAAATATAAAATTTTTAAAATAAAATCGCGGGACGGGGACCCGGTGGGGACTGGAATGGGGACGATTTTTTCCCCGTTTAGTTCGCGGGGACGGGGATGGGGACCTAATCCCCGCCCCCGTTGACATCCCTACTTGACTTTCACGTGGTTGTTCTTTTTTTCGATCCCGAGGTATCCCCACACAGTCCGGCTACGGGCTAACCGCCACACACTCCAGAGGTGATACTAATTCCCGGGGTCAGATGGATACGTCTCAAACTCGCCCAACAACGATAGTCATGGACCTTGGGCGCACGGAGACTTCTTGAATAAAATGAGGAGAGGGGGTGTGGACTTTCACGTGGTTACCAAAGCATATTTAGAACTACTTAACCCAATTGCAGGAAACTCACATACAATTTACAAATATGTTTAAAAATCGTGTGAATTGCAAAGTACTACCTCCGTCCCGTTATTTTATCACATGTATTGGGCACGGATATTAAGGTGGTATTATTATATTAATATAGTATAATGAAAAAGTAATAAAGTGTGTATTTTGACACGTTTTTTAAGAATATTTAATTTTATTTTATTGATTGTTTGTGATAATTTTTTACAAAATAAGAAAATGTGATAAAATTAATGGGACGCCGAAATGGCAAAATGTGATAAAATTAATGGGAGGGAGGTAGTAAATAAACTATATTTTCGTACAATAGATTAAAAAATGAGAATTTATCGGACGAAATGAAAAGAAAAGACGAAAGTCTCAATGAGACTTCACTTGATTAAAATCCTTGTGATTCCTTCCATTATCCTCATCAAACCTACCGATCCTAAAGCGCGTGAGATCCACGTCGCGAACCACATCACCGGCCACCATCTCCGCCGCGACTTTCCCTATCACCGGCGCCATCTTAAATCCGTGTCCCGAAAACCCGCCGCAGACCACCGCGTCCTCGCCGAAGTCGCCGCCCAGAAAATCGACGACGAAGTCCTCGTCCGGCGTCATCGAGTACAGGCAAGACTGTGAAATCACCGGCCCACCTTCCCAATCGACTAGGCCGTCGAAGACCTCCCTCACCCACTCGCGCAGCGCGTGAACTCGACTCTCGCACGCCGCCCACGTGCGGTCCTGTGGGTCGCACGCGCGGCCGCTGTGGAGTGGGATTTTGATGAGCCCAGGGTACTCGAACGCGGGCGTGCCGTACACGTACGTCTCGCCGTAGCTAGCGAAGGTGGGGAACTTGCCGTCGATGGTGAATTTACTCTCGTGCCCCTGTTTGATTCGCCAGTAGTGCACGGTGGTCTCAAGGGGCTGAATGGGAAGAGTAAGTCCCCTAACTTTCTCGACGAGATTCTTAGTCCACGCGCCGGCGGTAATCACGCATTTTCTTGCCCTGAAACTCTCTTGCCTCGCCGTCGACACAACAATATCGCCCGTCGCCGCTAACATCAGAAAAAAAAAAAAAAAAAGAAGCCATCTTTTTTTATCAGCTAAAGTTCTGTCATAAGTGTTAATTGCTGGAAGTATGCATACACACCATCTCTAACAACGTCGATCACGGCGGAGTTATCTCTTAAGACGGCGCCGTTTTTCATCGCAAGCGCTTGAAACATGGACACAGCTTTAGTGGGCTTTATAACGCCGCCATGTTCGGTGACCACGCCAATCCAATCCTCAGGAATCTTAAAGACTCCATTAAACTCCTCATACACCTCTCTACTGTTCAAAATCCTGACTGGGATCGAATTTTCTTGACAGCTCTTCAACACGGAAGTCAACGACTTACTGTCCTTGGGACCAACGTCGAGCTGCGGCGTCTGGAAGAGGACCTTGTAACCAGCCTCGGACTCGGCTTGTCGGAACAAAGCCGTCGACTTTAGGACCATCGGCGGGTAATAAGCCTCTGGGTAGGTGACGCGCGTGGTGCGCGACTCGCCGTGGGAGGAGCCGCGGTGGTGGAGGAAATCGAACTGTTCGAGGAGGAGGGTTTTGAGGCCGCGCTTGGACGCATGGTACGCCGTCGCGCTGCCCATCACTCCTCCGCCGACGACGATTACGTCGAAGGGTTTTTCTTGATTGTTGTTGCTCATGGTCTTCGACTGCGTTGATGCGATGAAGACTTGAATTTCTGAACTGAAAAAGGCTGTGGAGATAAAAAGGTGTGGCTGGGCGCTGTTTGGTCGGAACTCAGAAGGGAAGACTTTTAAACACGTGTGTGTTTTGGATGTGACTATCCCCAATATATAATCTCTACCTCGATGTATATAGTCTTTATCAAACTGAATTACATCATGTTTAAAATTCGAATCTTTTCATTCCTTTTAAAAATTAAGCACTCTTTAGGGAGCAAGTGGGTTGTTGAGGGTATTAATTTATTACATTCCGCATTTAAAAGAAGATTCCAACTGATACTGAACAGTGTTTGCCAGAAGCTTGTTCGCCCTTTCTCGTGATGAATGAGTCCACGAAGATTCCACCGGCTACTGTCGTGTTTGTTGGTTTTATTTTGGATTCCCTTATCATCAATGCATTGCTTGGTCGATTTAGAGTTTCCTACAAAAAAAGAATTGTTTTTTCCTCCCTTTTTTGTTTTAATTTGTGTGTTGAATTCAAACATTACTAAAAGGCGTCAATTATAATATGAGTATAAGTGAAATCAGTGGACTAGTCCATCTGGTTACCAGCCCACCTCGTAGTTTCTAGCAAATCGATTTAATTTTTTTCCCAGTTAGATGTCAGATCTTTGCTTAGCAAGTCAATTCTTCTACGTTATGTTGTCAATCCAAATGCTATTTACATTCTTCTTTTGCCAGTTACAGCATCAAATTTAAAACCATAGACGACCACTAAAATTTTTTGTTGGGTTTTAAGCACAAATGGCCATTGGGCCCAAATGTGGGTAATTAGCCCACTAAGAGAAGAGATGAAATGATTTTATTAAATCGAGAAGATGTCGGTCGCCGAAACGAGAAATCGTTGAAAGATTACGAATCTATGTTTCGAGACGAATCTAACAAATATTATTTGCTCAAAACCGATATCGGGTGAATGAGAAATTAATTAGTAAAGCCAGCCCAAAAAATGAAAAATAATAATAAAAAATTAATTAAAAAATTGGCGTGGTGGGTTGGTGACGTGTCAATGACACGTGGACTGACGTGGCGCTGACTGGGCGTGGTGATGTGCTGATTGAAGAGGTATTGAGTATCAGTCCAAGAGTTGTGACTAATTCCAGATTGACCCCTGGCCAAAGGTTACATCTATTTACAGATTCGTCCCAATCAAAGGAGGTCAACAGAAAAGTTGCAACTTTTTACTAATTGACCCCTGCAGCTTTTCAGACAGTATAAATAGCTCCCCTGACAGATTGGAAATTCATTCAATTCACTCCCAGCACTTTATAAAAAGTTGACAGCACATCCCTTAGTAATAAAAAAGCAAGAAAGGCTCGAGTCTTTAGTAGATTCGCCCGATAATTTCGTTACGTTGGCGACGTTTCGAAATTCCTGAAGTCGTATCTTCGGGGCGTATTGCGACAACGAGATGCACTGAAATACAAGGCAATAACGTCTTACGGAAATCGTACGACGTACGTGCCTCGACTTCCCCTAAAAAGTCGAAACTCCGTCCGAGTTTTACGAGCGCCACCGACCAGATGCAAACACCGGAACCATCATTTTCTTACTAAAATTATCGAATGAACAACGCTTATAAACTCACTCGAATTCATATATATTTTTCCAGTTGCCCTAATACAAGTACTCTTCAAAATCCAACATACATTTACATTTACTATCTAAATGTCCGGCGATAAACAAAGGAAAGGCCGCCGGAAAATCCCTATTGAGCTGATCGAAAACGCTCATACTCGTCGTTTTCAAAATGTCGTCAATGTTTGTTTGAAAAATCGAGCGAACTCAGCAAGCTATGCGATGCGCACGTAGGTTTGATAATCTTCTCACCGAAAGGCGAAAAATCATCCTCATTCGTTCTTCTCACCATCTCTAAACTCCATGGTCGATCGATACAGAAACCCTAATCATCGTATGAGTGAATTTACCAGGATTGAAGAATCTTATACGGAGGAGAGCCAAGCACGAAGAAATTGCCTGAGTATATGGATCGAAATCCATTCGAACCATATTGGGAATATGTCGAAAATATGAGTGGAGAGCAGAAATCACAGTGGTTGGATTACTTCAAGTATTTAACCACTTGAAGTAATTTCATATAGTTTCTTACTGAGTTGGTGTTTTATTATTATTTTGATAGAAGATCTTATTTTCATGTTAAGCTTCTGGTTTATGTTAATTTCCTTCAAGGGTATTATCGTTCCGTGAATTTTAATATATAAACGATTTGTTAATTTGTCTTTGTTCAAGCCATAAACAATGCAATGATTTTCTATCATCTTTCGAAAAAAAGATCTTCTATCATCTTGCAAATGTTGGCTTTTCTTTTCTCCCTACGAAGACTACATTTTTACATTTACTTTTCTCACGAATGATGGTAAAAAAAAGGCTTTGCATACCTCTACTATCCGAAAAATATTGAAACGTATGAAGTTGCCATTACATTAGTTCTCAGATGAAGTGAGAAGGAATTTTCTTACAATATAAATACGATGTTGTTTACCTTCCAGCTAAGAGATCGAATTAAAAGGTCGAACAAAAACAAGATCCAACTTTGTTGTGAAGCTATTCAATCTTTAATGGGTCCCACCGTTCAATCAATTGAAACCGTCATTTTCCTACAGCTTCACAACACCCTAAATAAAGCTTTACTAAATTGTCACGTCTCTAGTCGGCATTAAGTAACCACGTATAGAAACATTTCAATTATTAGTGTTTGAGCTTTCTATCTATTTAGTAAAATGGTTGAACTATTTTATTTTATTTTCTCTTTTGTTCTATAATTATCTAATGTGAAATTTTTAAGGTACAATCAAGGATACCTTACGCACAAATTTTTATTTAAAGTCCAAATTCGAATAAAATAAACTTTAGTCCAAATTCGAATAAAATAAACTTTAGGCTATGTACCGTATCCAAATTCATGACAAGAAATCACAACTTTTTTTGCTTGGTTTAGAATCTTCCACGTTCGTTGACGGTTAACCAAAGCTTTAGATCTCCTCGTTCTATGCAACAATAAACAGAAACAAGAAAATTCTCTCACAAGGAAAAAGAAAGGAAAAAATATATTAAGTGAGGTTTTTCAAAAACAAAGAAAAAAAAATAGGTAAAGAAATGGGAATTGGATTAGCAGCTTCGGACACTTGGAGCAGCGGTCCGCTGACCATCGCCACCGCGAAGCCATGCGACTCGTGCAAAACGACGCCGTCTTCAATCTTCTGCCGCGCCGACGCGGCGTTCCTCTGCCTAGCCTGCGACGCCAAGGTACACGCGGTGAACAAGCTCGCGTCCCGCCACGCGCGCGTCTGGCTCTGCGAGGTCTGCGAGCAGTCTCCCGCCGCCGTCACCTGCCGCGCGGACGCCGCCTCCATGTGCACCGCCTGCGACAGAGACGTTCACTCGGCGAACCCCCTCGCCCGCCGCCACGAACGCCGTCCCGTCGTGCCCTTCTACGACGCCGCGGAGAAGCCATCCCTCACGGTCGACCAACCTTCCTCTCCGCCGCCGCACGGCAAAGGCGAGGAGGAACCATATTCCGATGACTTGGGCGGCGGCGGCGGCGGGTACGGCGATCTGTTCAGCGACGACGTGGAATCGTACTTGGACTTGGATTTGATGGTTGGCTGCGGCGAGCATATGCATAAGCAGGCGCCCACGAATGATCAAGTAAAAGCTCCGGCCGGTTATAATGGCGGTGACGGGGTCGTCCCAGTGGAGTTCGGGTCGGGTCATTACCCGGGCCCGACGGTCGATGGGTACCCAGCTTATGATGCAGACTATGGTTCGGCTAAGCATGGGGACATGTACAACTTCGCAGCTCAGTCTGTGAGCCAAAGTGTATGTCATATTTCATCATCGTTTAATTTTGAAGTAAATATTAGTGTAATATGTCCAATTCTTTTTTTTTTCCTTCTTAACGATAGGTGTCGTCTTCATCATTTGACGTAGGAGTGGTTCCTCAACAACATCAGAATCAAGTGAACGAAATATCCGAAACAATCAAGAAAAATGATTCTTTGCCGCCGATTCCACTTTCTGGGATCGATAGAGAAGCTAGGGTTTTGAGGTACAAAGAGAAGAGAAAGAATCGAAAGTTCGAAAAGACGATTAGATATGCTTCAAGAAAAGCTTACGCGGAAACAAGGCCGAGAATCAAAGGGAGGTTTGCTAAGAGGACGTCTGAGATCGATGAGGCCGACTCTCTCCTCAACGCCGATGCCCCGCCGCCGTCTTATGCGGTTGTGCCGACGTATTAGACAAAAACTATAAATGTACCGATGTACGAATGTATCATTGTTGTTGTTTATTAAATTATAAAATGTAGTTAACTACCAACGACGTATTATTACTTGCTTTTAATAATTCTTAAGCTATTTTTTTCGTCGCTAAGAGTAAATGACACGACAACTTCAGCCTATCCAGATTTGGAGCTGGAATTGTCTTTTAGATCTATCCATGCTTCAAAGGACATTTTTTTCTTGTATATTACACCACGTAGAAAAGTATACAAGGATAATACTTTGGTCCCAACGTATCAATTCCAGGATTTTGATTGGTTGACGAGATTTCGTTATATCTTTTTTGCACCACAAGATGCTGGATGGCCGACCCCACCTATCAATCGATGTTTAATTGTATATTTTTTTTTTCAAAGAAATTTTCAGTGCCGACGATAGTGAAGGAAAATACAATATTTAAGAATGAGAATGAAAGGGACATTTTCATTTCAGGCCCCCACATAACTATCGTTTAGGATTCAGGTCCTATTTGCAAAAAAATTAGATTTAAAAACCCATTTTTTACAAGTACCACTTCATTGCTCTTTCGTACCAGTATGTTCAAATTTTGTAACACAAAACCATAACTCGGTACCAGTTTATGATCATCAGATACCAGTTTATTTTCTGGAGTACCACTTCATTGCTCTGTCATACCAGTATGTTGAAATTTGTAACACAAGATCATTCTTATACCATTTCATATATCTTTCATACCACTATTTTACACCACAAAATGGGTCGTTTAACCTAAAAAATTCTTAAACAGGGCCTGAATTCGAAATCAAATCCTTAATGGGGCCTGATTTCGAATTGATCCTAAAATAAACTGGTGGGTATTTTTTTAAACCCGAAAAGTTTTCCAGGGTGGATTCGGGTTTGTGATTGAAATAGAGATGGATTTCTCTTCGCAAAAAATGCAACCTTTCTTTTCCTCAAAAGTCATAATATTCATCGTCATCATAACAAAGTTCATGATCTCCTCCCTTGTCGTAGTTGGGCGAATCAAAATCATTAAACCATTCATCGTCTTCTGCATTTTGGTAATAACTATTTCCGTTCGATCCCTCCTCAGTTCTAGCAGTATCCGTCTTTACGGTTTGAGCCGTTTCGCAATCTTGGTCCTGGAGAAAACTGCATTAGATACCTAAATCATAGGTTAACATAGTCGATAGTTTGTTATTTCGCAAAGTTTTGATCTTTGTCAGTACCAAGAACCTGTGCTGGGAGATTTTGAGTTCTCTAACACATACATAACCGAAATTCTCAAGTCACAAGAGGGGGGATTCTCACCAGTTCGCCAACCAGGGTTTTTACGACATCATAGTTGATTCTTGAGCTTTTCTTCTGAAGAAAGAAGAAATCAAGTTGATGGTCAAGCTGATTGTGTTTGCATTCATTCTAGCACATCGAACACGCAATTAATCAAACAGAAAGAAAACGGACAAATGGCGGTAAAACAACTTTCTTTACCTTGGGTTCGACGACCTCTTTGGCTCTCGAAGCATCTTTCTTTACAGCGATGTCTTCCTTCTTTCTCGTTGTTCGTCGTTTTTGCTTCTTTGGCTGAAACAGAGGATTGATTAGTAACTGAAAAGAAAAAACAAAGTCATACACAGCTGATGAAGCGATTGTCAAAGATATATCCCTGAATTCCAAAATTGTCAAACAGATGCTGCAATGTGAGTCGATATAAATTATAAGCTAAACAAGAGCTGAGAAAGGAATCATCCATTACTTTGCTGTAGTTTCCGTACATCGCTTCCCACAGAATCTTCTTGTAATTAGCCTCCTCCTTGTTGTTAAGGTATCCTTTGACCTGAAAGATGAAGGCAAACATTCATATGATAAAGCAAGCAAAATCCCAACTCAAAAGGCCAACGATCACAATTTCGAAAGCTCAAAACCAACAAAATCAAATTACTTAGTCGCACCTCCCGATCTTCAATGTTGGAGAGATCTTCACCGTTGGATCCATTAACTCGTTTTCTCTTCACTTTACCAGCCATCGGTTAAGCTCTTCCCTCTGTATGAAGAAAAAAAATCCAAAAGTAAGACACAAATGTCGAGAAATAAGCTATGTCACACAATAATTCCAGCAAGCCTACGTTTACGACTATCAGAATCGGCTCCCGACGGTCCTCTGCAACAAAATTCAACTCTGTTCCTAACACAACAGCTGATTGTTTAGCGATTGTTTGTGATTGAAGCCGCAATTACAAGAGAAATGCAATAGATCACGTCATAGATTCTCCATCTTGAAGGATTACAGCTTGGCTGAAGTCGGCTTCCGCGATTTGCTTCACCGCCAGAATCTGAAATCCTCCGTACAGCTATTCAAATGCTTCGTACGTCGCATGAGGCGCAGACAATATATAGGGTTTCGAATCACGGGGGGCATTCTCGGTATTTCGATGTTTCTATTGGGCCCAATTTTTATCCGACGAAAAAATAACATTGTACATTTGGACGACAGAATCGTGGCGACGACAACTTTTATTGCGAAGTGATTACATTTATTTTTGAATTGGGTACAAAAGGAAGGCAATCACCAAGGAAGACGAATCACAGCTTCTGAACCACAATACGAACTCCATTTCTGGGCTCGATGATCATCGTCATAACAGGCGAGTGGACATAGCTCGGAGACAAAGCGAAGGAGAAGTTGGACAATATCAGACACATCAGAAGCTTGAGCTCGACCATGGCCAGGTGCTGTCCGATGCAAACCCTCCGCCCGAACCCAAAGGGCAAGTAGCAGTTCGAAAGGCCGCCCTTACAAGCGCCGGCGATGCCATTCTCGAACCTCTGCGGCCGAAACTCGAGCGCATCCTCGCCCCATATGGCCTTGTCCGTGTGCAGAGTAGCCACCATCGTCCACAAATTGACCCCCTTCGGTATTGTAACGTCTCCTATTTTCATGTCTTTCAGCGCCTCCCGGGCCAAGGTCGGCGCCGGCGGGTAGAGGCGCATCGTTTCTTGAATCACCATATGCAGCTATTAAAGGGAAAAGGCGAAGTCTTTAGATTACCTATATCTATGTCTCTGTCGTTTCATTTTAATTAGTGGGCGATACACAAATGTTTAAATTATTACCAGTTTCATCTTCCTTAGCATGTCTATGTTGGGGTTTTGTCCCCCACAGACTTCTCTAACCTCGTCTCTGACGCGGGCTTGCCATTCTTGGTTAGAAGCTAGCAACATGAGGCACCACGAAGCAGAAACGGCTGAGGTCTCAGACCCTGCTAAGTAAATGTTTCTGCAGTTGTCCACGATGAACTGATCGACCGCAGCTTCTGAATCTGAGGAGTCGTCACTGTAATAAATCCCCTTTGCGTTTTCCAACAGTGTTTGCAGCAAGTCCTTGTCTTGTCGTCCACTTCGATTCTCCTTCTTTTCCTTCACGACCTTCAAGATCAGTGCCCTAACCTCGTTCTCTAAAGCCCAGACTCTCCTATTGCTCTTCGTGGGCAGATACCTGAGAAATTCACCACCACTCATCATTCATGTATATCTTAGGAGGAAAATTGTAATAATATGTAATAACCTGAGCCATGGGATGCCAAAAGAAAGATTCTTTTCAGACATGAGTTTCTGTAAGGTCTCAAGTTTAGCAAAGATCTCCTGCCCTTTGGAGTAGCTGCTGCCAAAGCAGGCCTTGGAGATTATACTACCAGAAAACTGCTTCATATATCCATCCACTGCTATGTCTGCGAAAACTCCTCCGTGATTTCGAACATCTTCGTTCCATGAACTCACAACCGCTAAGGCAGACTCGGTTATTATCCCGAGCATTCCCTGCATTGTTCGCCGAAGATTTTATACTTAAGATAATTAATTAACCCAATCGATATTAAACCCCCGGCTAGGCACACGTATTGGAATGGTACCTTCACTTTGTCCATGAAAAGCTCAGGAGCCATTATCTTCCTCTGTCGAGCCCAAACCTCGCCGTTGGAAGTTAGAATCCCCTGTCCTAACAGAGGGCCGAGCTCTTTCTGCTGATACGAAGGCCTTCCCAAGTCGAAAGACGTGGATGTAATAATCTCCTTGACTAGATTGGGACTGCTTACGTACAATACCTGCAACTTGCCTAGAGCGAATGTGTAGACTTGGCCTGTAATATTTCAGAGAAAACACTTTGATTATTAAGAGCTATTTGGTGCGTTGAAAAAAAAAAAAACCCCATTATTTGCTCATTTTATACGTACCGTATTCCTTCCTCCAGTGTTCCAAGAACGGTAGAACTGAGGCGGTATCGTGCTTTACAGGAGGCTTTTGATCATGGCTAGCGATTACTCTAACATTCTCGGAGGATTCTTGGCGAGATTTCTTTATCTCGACTAGGTTTCCGAGCAAGAATTGTGGGGTTGGGCCGGCGATTCCTTGTTGATTCAATATCTTGCGTATTCTTTTGGGATTGATGACGAGCGATACGTAGAGCCTGGCGAGCACGAGTGTGGAGAATAGTAACACTTGCAAGAACATGGACACCTCCATCTTTTTTGTTTGTTAAGGATTTTGGTTCTGTGAAAGTGACTATGAGTTCGATTGTGACTTGGTGAGGTATTCATTTATATAGGGAATTTGTTTGAAGATACTTATTACATGAGACGAAGTTGTGGGATAACTGATTTGACTGGTCTTTGCTTTAACATGTCAAAACTTTGGACTTATTGGCAGTGTCAACCATTACAAGCTTCGTGTGTTATGTATGGGGCATTTAGGACTTCTTAAGTGGTAAACTAATGACACATTATGATTCTTTAATTTCGTATCTTAGTGTAGAACACGTTGTTTTATTACCACAATTTTCCAAGAACTCGACTGTAATACGTTGCAAGTAGTCAACAAAGGCAAACGACACCAACTACCAAACATTTAACTGAAATAAGAAGAGAAGAAACATATGTCGACTGAGACCTAAGTATAGTGATGGAACCCCCAACCAGATTAAGACTAATTGTTTCTTTTCGGTTAAAGAATCAAAGGTGCGCCCATTTTCGGAGGCTGAAGCATTAGTGAAAATTAGGTATAATAGACCTTTTCGATATAAATGATACATTCATTTAGGGGTGTTCAAAAGTCGGTTTAACCGAATTGCCGAACCGAAAACCGAAAATTCGGTATGAACCGAACCGAACCGAACCGAAGAGGTTCGGTTCGGTTTTCGGTTCTTAAAAATTGAAAACTGAAATTTTCGGTTTTCGGTTCGGTAATTCGGTTAACCGAATAAAAACCTAATTTAAATAAATTAATTAAAAAATATATATTTAATATATTAATTAATATATATATATATATGTAAATTAATTCGTTTTTGTATTAAAATATTATATTTTCTATATATATTTAATAAATTAATTAGTATATATATAAATTAATTCGGTTTTGGTATTAAAATATTATTTTTTCCCCAAAATTTAAATTATCTTTTTTATTTCGGTTTTCCGGTTTTAACCGAAACCGAACCAAAAAAATTCAGTTTTAACCGAAACCGAACCGATTAAATTCGGTTCGGTTTTCGGTTCATAAAATTATAAACCGAATTTTTCGGTAACCGAATTTTCGGTTCGTTTCGGTTCGGTTTTTACCGAATGAACACCCCTCATTCATTACACGCAGAAAATCATATGTTATAATAATCAAGCGGCATTAAGGAATTCTTTCTTTTACGTGTAGAAAAATTATTAACAGAGATTATATGCAATATCAACGAGAACCCTAATTCATATTTAAAAAGTAAAGTTCTCTCTCTCTCTCTTTTTTTAATTATTTGGATTATAATGTGAGAATCATGACAATGAGGTCCTTAATTGAATCATCACGAAATGTTAGGGACCAAATGTATAGTTTTTCACAAAGCCAACGTTTGTCCCTATTGCATTGCACGCCAACGCTTTCAAGACTAGTCAGTCAAAGCGAGTGAATTACAGAAATAATGTTATTTTGAGATTAGAATTACAAAACTAGTTGAGTTTTAAACCTATTACAAAACTAATCAACTTTTTTAATTCCAACTATTTTTATTTTCATTTTAACCATAAAAATACTTAAAATTACAGATTTACTATCATAAATTTCAAATAGCACAACACTTGTTAATAATTAAATTTTTACCCCAACTTATTTTAACTCGAATATATTAAAATATGTTACTTAAAGAAATAAATCAAAAATAAAAAATAAAAACTTGGCATGACCTACCCCTCCGACATGAGTTCGATATCTATGAATATGATCGATCAACTTATTCCTTGCCTTGGCTCATAGAAACACAATAAAAATTCTTCTACAACTATATTAAGCTAAAATATTGATTAAACCAATATATTAATTAAACAATTACTTAAAAGAAAAATAAATAACTAGACGTTGAACTCAAACTATCAACATTTATAAAATTCATAAAACATTCAAATAAGCAGTATTTGATAAAAATAATTTCTAGATAAGCTGCCATGGAAAGTCATCATTGTTTTTCCTTGAGTGTTTCTTGTGACGGTCCATTTCACATGGATATCGCCGTGCTCGCTTTCGTCCGATTTTCTCTCTGGACGTAAATAAGGATTGTGTACCACACAACGACATGATGAACCGATCAATCAAAATCAAAAGAGAACTTTCAGTATAAAGGAAATCGAACGTGTGATGAGTTGGGAAACAAACTAATTTACAATCTTTCTTCATAAATGAAATCGATCAAACCTGTTACTGTAATTTCTTTTACTGTGTTATCTCTTCTTACAGTGTGATCTCTTCTTTGGCGAAGCGAAACGTTGGAGTCTATAAGGTCAATATTATTCTTTTGATTTATTTCTTTAATTAACATACTTTTAATATATTTGACTTAAAATAAGTTGGGGTAAAAATTTAATTATTAACAAGTGTTGTGTTATTTGAAATTTACGATGGTAAAAATCTGTAATTTTAAGTATTTTCGTGGTTAAAATGAAAATAAAAATAATTTGAATTTAAAAAGTTGATTAGTTTTGTAATAGTTTTAAAAACTCAACTAGTTTTGTTATTTCAATCTCAAAATAACACTAATTCTCTCCAGTCAAAGCCCTTGGGAACAAACAAAGTGACGTTCAATGCACTAACTACCAACAAGAATTGGAACTACCGCGTTAACCTAGACTAGTTATTAGCTCACGAACGGTCACAGAGATTTGTCCTTCATAGTATTGTCCTCAGCTTTGGTAAAGTTTCTGCCTTTTTCTTGGATAATGAGTTGGAGATATAAAGCAGGGTTGGGGCTAATTGGAGCTTTTGTGTTGATATGGGTTGTATGCGCAGAGGTTACACAGGTCAGTTTCTTTTTAATTAATGGGTTGGAGCTTTCTGTAGTCCGAAATTCCTCTAATTAATGGGCGAACATTTGCAGACTTTGCAGAATCAACATGTTTTCTTTCACTTTTGTGTTTATGAGGATTAAATGTCATAATACGATTACAAATTGATAAACAAAAACTTGGTTTTGTTTTCTGGGTATTCAAAGCTATACATCATAGTGTTTCGAAAGCTATTCATATGATGTGAATTCATCTCCAATTGAAAAGTTGATACCGTTGATGATTCTGCAGAAAATATTTACAGAGTACAGACAGCCCTTTGCTCTCACATACCTATGGATATCTCTAATGGTGATCTTCCTTCCCATGACATTTATCCGAGATTGGCTGTATGGGTTATGGACCAACAAACATGGGACGAGTAACAATTCTCCCACTCATTGAATAGATTAGATCTTCCCCTGATAATCGACGAAACGAACAATGATCCCGAGGTAGCTTTGAAGAATTTTTTTATGACAGAAGTGAGTTCGAGTGGATTAGATATGGCTCAGCCTTTATTACATGATAATGACCTTCAAGATGAGCCCGAGGCAATCAAAGGAGCACTCGGCCTTAGTTCATGGGAAGCAATCAAATGTAGCCTTTATCTTGCTCCCTTATGGTTCGTAACAGAGGTATTCCCATTTCCCCCCATTTTTCGACATATTAAAAACTTTTCGTCTACTTCAAATTGATAATTCTTGAAGCATAGGATGAATGTAAGCTTTCCTTGAGGATGAATCATTGCTGGAACTTACACGGTCTTATCTTATATTTCAGTACCTATCGAACTCTGCTTTGTCATACACAAGCGTTGCGAGCACAACCGTGTTGACTTCAACTTCAGGGCTTTTCACGCTGTTCTTCGGAGCGTTGATTGGGAATGACTCGATAAACGCTGCTAAAATTATGGCTGTTTTGATTAGCATGGCTGGCGTTGTTATGACTACGCTGGGCAAAACGTGGGCCGAGGATGAAGTGTCTAGCATCGATGAGTAAGTCTACACAGCCAAAATCTGCCTCTTTTAGGCAAAAGTTAGTAAGCTTGTGCAAGGACTAAAAAACAAATTTCCCAATTTTTGTTAGGACAAGAAACCATTCCTTAACTGGGGACATCTTCGGTCTGCTCTCAGCAGTATCATATGGCTTATTTACAGGTATTTTAACATAGAAAAACCTATACAGTGGATGCAGATTTTTGCTATTTCTTGGCTTAATTATATTGATACAAAAGGCATATTTCTTCATATCTTCAGTGCTTCTAAAGCGATCGGTTGGATCACATGGACACGAAGTCGACGTGCAAAAATGCTTCGGATACATCGGACTCTTCACTTTAGTGGGTCTATGGTGGCTTGGTAAGAAGAAGAAAAAGAATCTGACTTTTCTTGTTAAGATATTACGTTATCTTTTCCTCTTATCAGTTAACCATATTTTGAAGCTCGCGCTAGGCGCTTACCTTTTTTGGCTGAGCCGTATCTTACTGGGTGGGACCGATCATATTACTTATTTTGCAGCTTGGCCGCTTAACGCCCTTGGGATCGAACCCAACTTCCATTTTCCGACTTCGAAGTCCATTAGTGAGCTCGTTCTATTCAATGGCGTCGTAGGGAGCGTTCTATCGGATTATATGTGGTAAGAAATCTACTTAAAATACTACATTTGTTGGATAGAATAGAATTATCATTCTCTTTAACGTCTTACGAATGAACTTCTTAATTATTACAGGGCACTTTCTGTGGTGTGGACGACCCCTTTAGTGGCAACGCTGGGAATGTCTCTGACGATACCATTGGCTATGGTCGCCGATATGTTAGTCCACGGCCGTGGCTATTCAGCCATCTATATACTCGGATGTATTCAGGCGAGATTTTTTTATCATTTACTTTCAATTGTTTTTTTTTTGGGTCTTGTTTAAATTTTAGTTTTAAAAGATTTATTCTTACTGTCTTCCCCAGGTCTTTGCTGGGTTCATCATCGCCAATCTCTCCGATAAACTTTTTTCTTTCAGGTGACGACGACGGTGCTTGCTCTCCTCAAAGATGGGATTTTTACGACTAATCGCCCAAGAATTATACGCGTAGACCAAATATTTTGTATCAACTATCGTTTACTTTAAATAATAACAAAATGATTAAGTAGATCGGACTTCCCCATTCAAATTAAATGGAGCTTGATCTCGAATCCACATTTGAGAAAATGATGAGCCCTGAAGAAGTTAGGAAGAGCTGGCCATGAAGGCAATAAGCCTCAGTAATTTTATTGAGATAGATAGATCTTGTTAATTTTATTGAGTTTTTATATGTATGTTTTCATCTATTGTAAACAAGCAGCAAGAAACAGTATGAGATAGATAGATCTTGTTAATTTATTATGTGTTTATGTGTATGTTTTCATTTATGAAATAAATAAGTATCTTTTTGAGTCGTGGGCAATCCACCTATGTGTTTCACTAAGCTCTCGAATGTTTGTATGTAAGTGAGTTGTTTTATTTTTTTAATGCTAATATATAAGATCCCATGAGGCATTGAGGTGGGGTATTGGATTAAGCTTATTTTGTTGGCGACCAAATTCATGGCGTTGACAAATTTGGAGAGGCTGCTGTTGAACGTATTATTTTATAGAGAGTTGATTAAGAAAGTAAAACTGGTCAATGAATAAAATAAAAATCGTAGCTGTGTTTCTTGTTTGAACATGTAACTATAGGACAACACATGACCTAATAACTTCTCGCTGCATGAGATGGAAGTCATGTAAACATAAATCCTACTATTTTCATTATCCGTACATTGACTGAAATCATATAATGTATCGGAAACCTCGTGGGTACTGTATAATAATGCACATATTAAATGCAAAATAATACAAACACGTGCTTTCTATATTTTCAAGAAGCTATTCAGAACACTCAACACGGATTCCTTGGATTTACCATATGGAGCTTGGGAACGTCAAATAATACGCTTATTTACATGGTTGTATATTAAATCGTCGTTTAATTCAACTTCCTTACGTGCGGTGCAGGTAAGTATTGATGCAAGTTGATATATATTTATACATGTTATATAGAATTAAGTAATTATGAGATGATCATATATATTGTAAGTTGATGAAATCAGCATGCTGATTAATCTTATTGACCCGCCAACTGTAATCTTATTCAGAAAAAGATATATTCATATAGTTGAGAGACGACGGCTTGCTTAGCAAATCTTTTATTTTTTGCACGCTAGCCTAAGATTTTTATCATTATTATATTTGTTCAATGCGACATCTGCATGATAATTGGGGTTTAATACGATGTAATTGGCTTGCTCGATAGTGATATTAACGAATATTTTATATAATCTATTCATAGATAGATCTATAATATTAGTCTAGAGTATAGATAAAGTTGTTCTACAGGCGCCAATTGTGTTTCCTTCAGGTCTGGGGTTGTTTTTCCGCGAATGTGCTGCAGAAATAATTTGAAGTCAACAAAAACATATCATATATAACCATATGTATATTATATTACATACATAATGTATACAGAAGAGAAATTTCAATTGACATTGAATAAAATATCAATTTAGTTGATAGTTTGAGCTAACGATATTCATAAGTTTCCCCCATGCGTGGGAGCATGAATCTGTACGTAGAATATTTCAATCCATATCCTCTTATTCCATTGATCATTAAATTAAATCAAACCACGCCGCAAAATTTCCTATAAATAGCTCCTGATATCCATCGTCATATATTCACGTCTTGCCTTGCGAACACTAATAAATATCATACGTTCGAAACCTATAACAAATATTTCATTTAACACTTCAATAATGGCATCATCATCATCATCATCAAAGTCGTTTAATAAAATCCAACCACCAACAAACGGAAAGTTGATAACAATTCTAAGCATCGATGGAGGTGGCATTAGAGGCATCATACCTGCTAAGGTTCTTGAGTTTCTTGAATCTGAACTCCAGGTAATATTATGATATGTGCTTCTCCATATATTTTTAATTTCATAACGTCGATCAAAAAACTGTTATGGCTCAGAAGCCCACTTTACAAAAAAATATGGTTCACTCGATTTTGAAATAAACCCTCAAAAGCCCAGAATTCGTAGTCGAAAACCCTAATATGACTAAGATGATAAAGCTATATAGTATATATACATATATATATTATATATAAATTGGGTATTTATGATATAACAGAAGCTTGACGGTGAAGACGCTCGAGTAGCAGACTACTTCGACGTTATTACAGGGACAAGCACGGGCGGGCTCATGGCTGCCATGCTGGCAGCCCCCGACGCTAATAACCGACCATTATATGCTGCGAAGGATATCGTACCATTTTACTTACAAAATGGCCCTCAAATATTTCCGCAGGAAGGGTAATATATATCGTCGAAAACATTATGTTATTCCTTCTCGATTTCTAATTAAGTAACTTAAGATTATCTTGCGATATGTCGATTGAATTTTGCAGGGGCATATTAGGATCGGTGGGACGTACATTACATCAATTAGTAGGGCCGAAGTACAATGGAAAGCACCTCCACAAGATAATAAGGGAAAATTTAGGGCAGACTCGCCTCGATCAAACCCTAACTAACCTTATCATCCCTACGTTCGACATCAAGAACTTGCTGCCAACTATTTTCTCTTCGTACGAGGTTTGAATAATTCCTTTCGTCATACGCTGATGTAATAAAAAATCAATCTTTTGTCTTTATACGTGTAATGAATGCACAGGCGAAGGATTTCCCTCGCATGAACTCACTTCTATCAGATATATGCATTGGTACTTCGGCTGCGCCCACGACATTTCCAGCCTATCACTTCACGAACATTGACGAAAATGGAATGACTTGGGACTTCAATCTAATCGACGGGGGCGTCGCTGCGAATAATCCCGTAAGATATAAAACTTAAGAAAAACGAAGAAAAATTAAATCTTCGTCGCATTTATGAATATTTTTTTTTGCAGACTTTGGTTGCGATAGGCGAAGTGAAGAAACAAGTGTTTGCGAAAAACCCAGAGTACGAATCGATTCCTCCGATGGACTTTGGGAGATTATTAGTAGTCTCGTTAGGGACGGGATCTGCCAAGCAAGAACAGAGATACACCGCAGAAATGGCGTCAAAATGGGGAATTTTCGGCTGGTTGATTCAGAAGGATTCGACGCCTATCATCGATGTGTTCCTTCAAGCTAGCAAGGATATGGTGGATTACTTCTTGTCTGTGATATTTCAAGTGTTTGATAGTCCTGACAGCTACCTCCGTATACAGGTAAAAATAATAAAGATTACTGTATTATATGGCATGCTTTTATTGATTGTATATTGAGCATCATTCGATAAATAATCTAATTTACCTATTGCATTTGAGTTTTTAATTAAAATGGTGATGATAGGATGATTCCTTAACGGGGCAAAGTTCGTCGGTGGACGTTACGTGTAAGAAGAATCTAAATGATCTAATTCAGATCGGCGAAAATTTATTGAAGTCTAGGGTTACAAGGGTTGATCTGCGAACTGGAGATTTTGTTCCTGTGGAAAATGGAGGAACAAATGAAGAAGCTCTAAAAAGGTTTTTTTTTTTGGTTTTGATAGGATTGAATAGATTGTTGTAGCATATATATGATTTTTCTCTAACTTGGTTTTTTAACTATGTGCTCGTCTAGGTTTGCAAAACTACTGTCCGATGAGCAGAAGCTCAGAAGGTTCAACTTGAATCAGCAGAACAAATAGTGAAGTTTGCATTGCATGCATGCATTGGAGTTTTCAATCATTGTACTGTAATAAAATAGTTCTTTGTACAATATAAAGGACAAGATGTAATAAATAATTGCAGTTTGAAGAAAAAATAATAGCTCTCCCAAGATTTGTATCATATTGTTTGATGTGCATTAATAAAATTATTTCAGCTAGATATATGTTTTGGGTTTGTACATTTTTATTTCCAACTTATCATGGTCCATGGGTCAAGATTTACAATTATGTATTATTCGCTCCAATTTTCCATCGAATTATAATCTTTTGTGGGAGAAAGATTTTAGGAGAATTTTTATGGGAGATTTTTCAAATTGATTTCCTATTTTATGGAATCTAAGAGATGCTGTCGTGTGCGCCGGTTTGTGTCCGCTGATTGGTGTATTATTTATTTTGATTTGAAGGAATTTAACTATTTTGACTTTTAATTATAATCTTGTAGAACAAAAAAAAACGTGCCAACCGATTTACAACGACTTTGAAAGTTTTAAGAGTTTCAAATATCATGATAAAGCTAATTCGAGCTCAAATGAAAAATATATTGGATATTAAATAGAATATTGCTCCGTTTAGATTTCCGAACCCCAGTTTGAAATTCGGATTTCATCCAAATCACCCGTTTGAACCTCTGTCATTCTTGGATTTGAAATGCGATGTTATTTGGCCTGTTTTCGAAATCTAAAGTGTTGTCGTAATAATAAAAAATAAATAAATAAAATAATAATAATAAAGCTCGCGAGCAAAGAAAGGCTCGCGAGCTCGAGCTCGACCAATATGAGCTCGAGCTTGGCAAACATGAACTTGTTCTCGAGTTCGATTAATATGGATCCGCGTTCGAGTTTTACCAATATCTCCGACAACACTGCATCCAAAAGAAATGTCCTAAAATCACTCCAACCAAATCCAAAAAGCCAACCCCAAAATGGGTTTTATATTTTCTCTCTCATCCACGAAACGCATAGATGCGCTTGAACGCTATGTGTTCTATATTTAGTAATTTCATTTAATGTCCTTTTATTTGTTTAAATAATTAAACTATCCTTATAAAAAGTAAAAATGAATTAGAATATATGTATAAAAAAAGTAATTAGAAAGTTTTTTAGAATTATAAAATTTTACCAATAATAATTCTCTATTTATTTAGTTTAATATGTTATAAAAATATTTTTTTAAGTTATAAAATATGTGGGCAGTATTGAAAAATTGTAAAGTTTGTCTAGAAGTAATATTTCAAAAATATTCATTTGAGTTTGAAAATGAGTTTATTGGTTGGAGAAAAATTACCGCATTTTGAATTTGAGAATGAGTTTGAGTTTGCGATTGAATTTATCACGTTGTTATAAAAAGTACAAATATATGTAAGATATATTTTATAAATTATATCTAGACGGTCCTTGTTGGTCCAACAAACGTGGGATAAACGAACGTCAACGGGAAGTTCCTTTTTTTTTTTTTTCAAACCTTAACAAGAAGTCACATGTTGAGCTTCTCAAAACATGGCGTTTGGAAATTATAGCTAAAAGAAAATGGTACATTACACGCGTTGACTCATATGTATATATTAAATAGAAATATTTATGTTTTTTCGAACATATTTTGGTTTAAAACTATGATCCGACTAATGAATTTTTTTTTTTCCTTAGAAAAACCTTCTCTTGAAAAGCTTATGGATATTGTATATAATGAGCTCGTTTTCGGAATGTGCCATATATGACTGCATGCATAATTGAATGTTGAATCCAACTGTGAAAATTCGATATTTCAAAAGTTTGACCGAGTAATTAAAATAAAGCACGACAGTGCTTCATTACGTCACCTCTTACCAAAAGAAATAATACTTTAATTACCACCGGCACTATAATATGACTTGCATGCAAATTATCGAGAAACTATTCAAGAATTTGAACGTCGAAATTGGATTTTTCGTCGGCACTATAATATGACTTGCATGGCAATTATCGAGAAACCATTCAAGAATTTCAACGTTGAAATTGGATTTTTCGCGAGGACGGTGCGACCAGTAAAACATTCCATCTTAGAAAATAGAAAAGACATCTAAAAAGAATCACAAAATGACCGCTATAAATACCAAAGCCAAACACAATCTCGTTCCCATTTCTCATCTTACTGACAACACAAAGATTCATTCATTCAATTCCAGCTTGAAGTTTTTTGACCTAATACTCTTACATTCTTTTCATTCTTTCATCATCTTCATAACTTTTGTAATATTTTTCTTTCTTTATAATTCGACTAAGATCATGACTGCAACACTAGAAATGAACAACCAAACCATCGTTGTCGATCGCCCTATTGCAAACTTCTCACCGAGTCTGTGGGGTGATCTTTTTACTTCAGACAAGATTACTACTCAGGTATTTAATTAATATTAACTTTCTCTCTTTGTTTCTTGACATATATATCTTTGCTTTTTCTTGCGCATTTTTCTTTTTCTTTTTCCTTAACATTTTCATCTCCGTACAAGTCAATGCGTAGACATGTTTTTTCTTGACATAATGCAGTTACCAAAGGGCTGCAATGAAGAGATCATCACATTGAAAGAAAGAGTGAGGGCTGCGTTGGTCGATGATGAAGAAAAGCTCGAAGAGAAACTGATTCTAATCGACAAAATCAAGCGCCTCGGCTTATCGTATCACTTCGAGGAAGAGATAAGAGATCAGCTCAATTCGACGTTCTTCGACGGTCACCTGTTAAAACCCCAGGAGGGCAAAAATGACCTGTTCATCACCTCTCTTCATTTCAGATTGTTAAGACAACATGGATTTGATGTCTCTTCTTGTAAGTACTAATATTAATCCGTCAATTTACACAAAGTCGCAAAACTACGATCCCATGTGGCTTATTCTTGTCTACGTTTTATTAGGCGTGTTCGAGGATTTTCTGGACAGCCAAGGAAAATTCAAAGAATATCTCAGGAAAGACATTGAGGGCTTGCTGAGCCTGTACGAGGCAGCGCATTTAGGTTATCGTGGAGAAAATATTATAGACGAAGCGCTCGATTTTACGACCATGCATTTAAAATCGATAGCAGAAAGCGATTCGGCGAGCCCCGCGTTAAAGAGACGAGTCAGCCATGCGTTAGGCCAAGCCCTTCAAAGGGGCGTTCCAAGAATCGAGGCGCTCCATTTTATGACAACGTACGAAGAAGATTACGAAAACGAGGATGATGATGAACTGCCCTTGCTTAGGCTCGCCAAGTTGGATTTCAATTACGTCCAAACGCTTCACAAAATGGAACTTTGCGAAGTTTCGAGGTACTCTTTTTACACGCTATACTTGTATTCGTAAACTTATTTCATGTTAGTTTGACGTTAACAATGAAACTGATGCACTGCGTTCGATTGTTTCTTACGAAAAAAAAAGGTGGTGGAAGGAGTTGGACCTCATGTCGAAGCTCTCTTACGCAAGGGATAGGGTGGTCGAATGCTATTTCTGGACTTTAGGGACTTATTTCGAGCCTCAGTTTTCCCGAGCACGAGTCATGCTGGCCAAAACTATAGCCATGATTTCTGTTATAGATGATACGTACGATTCGTATGGCACCATAGAAGAGCTCGAACTTTTCACCGACGCCATACAACGGTATATATATTAACTCGATTATCATCAACTATTTGCGAAATATTTTAGACAATTTTAATCATCTGTTTTTTGTTCTTAAATCAGATGGGACGTTGAGGAAATGGACATACTCCCCGATTACATGAAGATATGCTACAAAGCTCTCTTAGATCTTTACGATGAGTACGAGGAAGAACTGAAACCTCAGGGAAGATCGTTCGCTGTGCATCACGCCAAAGAGACGGTAATAATAAACTTTCTGAAGATCAATATTCTTACACGTTTAATTATATATATCACCATAGCATCATGAACTAGGGTTTAATTGTTTCTTTTATTCGATTTATTTGCGTATAGATGAAAGAGATAGTGAGGAGCTACAACGTCGAGGCCAAGTGGTTCATACAAGGCTACATGCCTCCCTTTGCTGATTACATGAGGAATGGCTTCATTACGAGCACATACTACTTGCTCGCAACGACGTCTTTCATGGGAATGAAGAATGCTTCCGAGGAAGCGTTCGAATGGCTAATGAGCAGACCGAAGATTCAAGTCGCAAATGTCACCATATGCCGAGTTGTCGATGACGTGGCCACTTACGAGGTACGCATATTACCCAATATTTGTTAAAAATCTACTGTAGTATCTGTTGGAATAACATCGATCGTTTTTCTTTTTATTTCGTCAGATTGAGAAGGAAAGGGGACAAAGCGCGACGGGGATAGAGTGCTACATGAACGACTACGGTGTGTCTGAAGAAGAAGCCATGGAGGAATTCTACAAGCTTGCAGAGGATGCGTGGAAGGTTATGAACGAAGAGTTTGTGAACGATGAGAGCGTTTCGAAGGAGATTCTCGAAAGGGTTGTGAATCTTTCGAGGTTGATCGACGTCGTTTATAAGAACAATCAAGATGGGTACACTCATCCCGAGAAAGTTTTGAAGCCTTTGATCGGCGGTTTGCTCCTCAAATCCTTGGAGATCTGAAGCGGGGAATCTGCTGCATGCTCGTATTCGTTTGTTTTTTCGTTTCATTCGTTATATATTCTTTGATTTTGAATAACAACAGATTCATCTTAGGGCAATTTCTGCTAAGATTTCTGATTTCTTGATTCATTTCGAGCTTGTGCTGTTTGTATACTTGGAATTATTATTAGCAAGATCCATATTAAATAACGGATAAGTAAGTGATCAGCTCCATTGATTATCCTTTTTCATCCTCTCTTTTGACTGTTTGAAAACCATATTCAAGAGCCAGCAATAGACATAGTGCTATGGGTTAGAACGAAGAAGGCTAAGAGCCTAAGACCAACCAGTTACGAATCAGATTTTGTATCATATATTGGGAAGTTTTGAAAGTATAGGGGTGATAAAACAAAAAAGAACCGTCAAAGCTGATAATTATCTTTATTTCAGAAACCTTCAAGAGAAGACTACTTAATATATCATTGCTTCGACTTCTAATTTTCTTGTTTTGAGCTGATGAGAGAGATGTATCATCCCAATAGTTGACGAAGATATACATGTATCGCAGTACAGATACAAACTTATTGCATATTTATAGGGGTTAAGTCGTGAATAACTGAGAATATAAAACAAAATGAAGCAGTAAGTTGACTTTGACTACAATCAGTGTTGACAGAGAAGATCTTAATCACCGTCGTCAGATCTAAACCCCAAAACAGTTACGAAAATGAAAACGAAAACCACCCAAGAAGATGATTTTCTTCATCTATAAATATATATAAAAGCGTGAGAAGACGGCGCACCATATCAATCGTTTCGCTCATTTACTCTCAACCCTCGTCGATCGTGCCCACTCACCATGAAACCTTCACATCCACCAACGCCGCCGCCGTCATCCACATCGCCACAACCACCGCCGGCGACGTCTTCCTCGTCTCCACCACACTTGCAGCCGCCAACACAGCCTTCCGCCGCCGGTCCATCATCACCACCGCCACAGGCGGCTCCCACTCAACCGCAGCCACCAACTCCTCCGCCGCTGCCACCACCTCAGGCGGCTCCTACTAATCCACAGCTACGTCTGCGCAATCGTCCACCTATCACTCGCCCACAACCGTCGGCACCAATCTTTCCTTCGGCTGACCCACGGTCATCGCAGCCTCTCAATCATCATCCGACGCAACAATGGCGGCCGACAGGGACAGAAACGCCGGCACCGCAATCTCAGGCTCCCACCCACCAACCACAACCGCCGCAACCCACCCCTATTCCAGCAGCAGCACCACCGCAGCCGCCACAGTTTATACGGTGGATACAGCAGTCAATTCACGCCCACCCAACATCGCCGGCACCGCCATCATCGGAGGCTCCCACCCAACCACAGCCGCCGCGTCCCACCACTATTCCGGTGATAAAGCTACAATGGCAGCCTCCCACTCGGCTAATTTTACCAATTTCTAGGGAGGACGAATTGAATCTTCACACGGAGGCGCGAATCGAAGCTAGGGAGGACGATTATCACTGCAGTCGCTGTGGGGCGTGCTTTGGAAACGGTGGAGATCTGGCGAGCCACGAAGAGTATCTCAATCGCTATCCGTGGATGGTTTACTGCGCCAGTAGGGATTTCCCAGTCCGTACAATCCCACTTCGGCGTAAGGAATCTCCGTGCCCCCATTGCCGTGGCGTTTTCTTGAGTACGGATTGCTTGTATCGGCATACGGTTCTTCATCATTGGTTGTCTCTAATTCTTCCTCGGAACTGACCGGTGGGTGGCGGCGTGGCTCGTTGACCGATGCGTGTTCTTGAACGTTTCCATCAAGTGGAGAAAAGGCATAATCTTTTTTCATGGTTCTTGTTTCTTTGTAATTTTTAGGGGTTTTCTAATATGATGAAAAACTCTGTCGTCGGCGTCGTCGTCTGACTATTGCTTTTATATGGTTCGGTTCGAAAATAAAAGGTCTTCGAAAGTAAACTCTTCTCCTTTTCTTCTTTCCTTTTACTTGATGCGAACTACACACACTGTAATGATGACGAGATCAAAAATTCAGAATTCGTTAGATTTAATTAAAGGGATTGGTCTTAGCTTTCTTAAGTCGATTATCCATTCAAAATTGTAGAAGATATGGCCTATGGATCCTCCTGAAATTAAAATAAAGTAGTCTAAATTGCATATGCGTGTGATATATAATTTAAAAATGCAGCATAGTTTTTAAATAAATATTATTGTTTTTAATTTATTATAATTGACAGGTCATACTAACAAATTATATCAGCACTTAATAAAAGACTATAGATTAATCAAGCAATCGTTTTTCTTGATCCAAGCCACGAGCTTCTTGGCGAGGAATAAGCCGATCTTAAGCATCAATTTTTAAGTTAGAAAAACGATTAATTCTTAATCTTGATGATAAAAATATTGGGGTTATTAAGCAAAAAGAAAAAAGAGCTTTCAGTTTGAAGTTGACTTCTTGACTAGCTAGCAGCTCCGTACAGTTAATCGCAACTGAATTGAATCCGTTTTATCAAAGAACAAGAAAACCCACCCAAAGCTTTCATCTATAAATAAACCCACCCCAAGTGACGAAGACGATATCAATATTAGTCTAATTACTTACCCACCCATTCTACTCAGCGCCCACGCCACCACCACCACTAATCATGCCGCCGCCGTCACCACAAACGCCTGCGAACCCTCCCACTCTCCCGCCACCGTCACCACAAGCGCCGGCCGCGCCTCCACCGCCGCAGCAGATACAGAAACAGCTGCAGATATGTCCCACTCGCCCTCCACCGTCACCACAAGCGCCGGCGACGCCTCCACCGCCGCAGCAGATACAGAAACAGCTGCAGATATGTCCCACTCGTGGGCTGCCACCTCAGCTTCAGAAATTCATCTGCAGCATATGTGGGATGAATCTGAACAGCGACGAGGAATTGATGGCGCACATCGTGCTTCACGAGGAGTACCGTGACCCTAGGCTTGACTACGCTGAGTGCAATCACTGTGGTGCTTTGTTTTACGAGTTCGACGATCTTAGAGAGCATGAGGAATATTACTATCGTAATGGTAAGTGCACTCACAATTTCCCCCGCCGTACAATACCCCTTCGGCCTGGGGTTTTTGCCTGCGATTGTTGCCCTGGAATTTTCTGGAATTCGCGTGATTTGTTTAAGCATAGGTTGATGACTCATCTTAGGGTCCGTTTTCCTTATTCTCGGATGTGACTCAGACGAGACCAATGGGAGGGAGATATATGGCTCATCATCTGCTGGTTTTCTTTTTTTTAATAAATCGATTGAAGTCATCGATTATGCTTTCTTTAGGTGACGTATAGTATATGGTTTGTGTTCTTGAACAATGGCTTAATCGTTTTCGTGTGTTCTTGTTTTTTCGTTTTTAGGGTTTTCTGATGAAGAAAAACTCTGTATGCTATATGGTTTTATGTGAAATAAATGACAATTTAGTCTTCTACGCTCCATTTCTTTTGCATTTTCTATAAATGATACAAACGTTACAGAAAAAAAAAAAACCAAGTTAATCAGTGCTTCGATTTCTGATTTTCTGATGATTATGAGCTGATTGAGATAAGTAGAGTAGAGAATAAGCCATCGTCTTCTTTTTTTCCCATCGGACACAAAGAAATCGGCTGGGTCCCACGTGGGTCGGATTCCATTGTTTCTAGATCTAGGATCGGGTCATGGGTCTCTAGCTAATAATATTTTATATTTTATATGTGATCATTAAAATGTCATTAATAAACAAAAAGTTATATCGGAGAGCTCTCAAAACAACTATCAATGTCACCTTGTGCGCTGCTACTGCTGAAAAATCAACAGAAGAGATTTTCGTGCGTAACATTGTGAGAGATCCATGGATTTGAATCAACACAAGCCTATAAAAAGTATCTTTTAATCTTCGTCGTTTGTTTTTTCGTCTCATTAATTGTATATCCTCTGATTTTCAACTAACCACAGATCGATCATCCTTGAATAATTAGTACTGGAGATTTTCTGATTTCTTGATTCGTTTCAAGCACAAGCTTGTGCTGTTGTATAATTTGGATAGCAGCATCCATATCAAACAGATAATTGAGCTCCATTGATTTTATTTCGAAAACCATAACCATATACATAACGCATAGCTGAAAGACAAAGAAGAGAATAACGGTTGAGTTCAGTAACGAAACGAAAACCACACCAAGAAATAGATTTTCTTTCGTTTATAAATAACTCCCAATTAAGAGAGACACGACCATACCAATCGTTTCCCATTTACCCTCAGATCGTCCACGCACCATGCAACCGTCACCTCCACCAACGCCGCCGTCGTCATCCACATCTCCACCACCACCGCCGGCGACGTCTTCCCCATCTCCAACGCCACTGCAGCCACCCGCTCATCCTCCTTATCAGCCACCAACACAGCAGCCTTCCGCCGCTGGTCCATCATCACTACCACCGCAAGCGGCAGCCACTCAACCGCCGCCACCGCCGCCGCCGCCTCCACCAACGCCTCCGCCGCCGCCGCCTCCACCAACCCAGCCTCCCGATTGTACAACGCAGCCACCGCGCACCCCCACTAATCCGCAGCTACGTCAGCGCAATCGTCCACCAATCGCACCAGTGCTTCCACGGCGGACATCATCGGAGTCACCTCTCACCAATCCACCGCCTGCCATCACTCGCCCACGACCGCTGGCGCCAATTTTTCCACGCGCGACATTGGAGTCATTTTCCACTCACCCGCCGGCGCCCACCCCAATCCCAGCAGCGCCGCCACCACCACCACAAACACAGCTGTGGACGCATAAGTCGCTTCCCACCTACCCACCGGCGCCGGCACCACCATCATATGGGGCTCCCGGCCAGCCACATCCGCCGCTGCCCACCGCTATTCCAATGATAACGCTACAGTGGGAGTCGCCCACACCGTCAATTTTGCCAATTTTCTACTTCAGCTGCATCGCGTGTGGGACGAGACTATCCAACGAGGAGGAACTGAACCTTCACATGGAGATTTCTCACGGCGAGGAGGAGCGAATCGGAGCTGCTAGGGAGGACGATTATCACTGCGATTGCTGTGGGGCGTGCTTTGGAAACGGTGTAGATCTGGCGAGCCACGAAGAGTATCTCAGTCGCCATCCATGGATGGTTTACTGCGCCATTACAGATTTCCCGGTCCGTACAGTCCCCCTTCGGCGTCGGGAATTTCCGTGCGAACATTGCCGTGGCGTTTTCTTGACTTTGGATTGCTTGTATCGGCATACGGCTCTTCATGGATGGTTATCTGTACTTTTTCCTCGGGGCAATGGCGGCGTGGTTCGTTTAGATCAGAGAGATGTATCTTCGCATCTGAAGTCCCTTACAATCGATGACTGAATGTTTCTATCAAGTGAGGAGAATGGAATTGTGTTCTTGTTTTTTTGTTTTTAGGGTTTTCTGATGTGATGAAAAACTTCTGTCGTCGTCTGAATTGAATAAAAGGACTACGAAGTAGTCTTCTCTCATGCTTTTTTCTCTTTTTCTTTCTTTAAAGTGAGATCAAAGTGATTAGTTCGAACCATATCAGTTCCTTTTCAACATCAAACTACGTTCGATTTGAAGACTCGTCGTTTTTGTTGGGAGATTTGGAAGAGTCAGCTTCCATTTTTCACCCTTCTTTTACTGTTAAAATCTAGCCCAAGTTACATCAATCGTATAATATATAATTGGACTGAAAAAATAAAGATTAGAGCATTATTTCAGTTGGGAAACAATTGAAAAGAAAGGAAGTCATGAGGTTGACTTTGTGTTTGACTCTCAGTTCCGTACATCGCATCGCAGTAGAATCCGTTCAAAAACCACCCCAAGAAACAGCTGAAACCAAGAATTAAGAGAAAACCCACCCCAAAGATTTCTCAATTCATCTATAAATAACCCCCAAATAAGCGGCGATGTTCATCACTTAGTCGTCGTTTCACCATTTATTCATTAGCCTGCGCACGCACGCAGAAAACCCATTTCATCATGCGACCGTCACGTGAGCAGCCAAGACCACGAACGCCGGAGACATCTCCACCGTCGTCTCCGTTTCCATCACCACCGCCGTCACCGCTTATATTTCGAACGTCGCCGGCTCCCACCAGCTATCTCCCACCGCCTACTGGAGGGATCAGCGACGACACACCAACGCCGTCGTCTATGTTCGAAGAAAACTTCGAGCAGGCCCCAGACTTCAAGCAAGACTTCTTCGGTTCGCGCGAATTTGTAGATCGAGAAGCTGACGTCGAGCCCTCGCCCGAAACAGCGCGCCGATATGTGCAGCAAGCTGAAGCCAAGAGTTCGATCGATTCAATGAGCCGCAGTCTTCCGCCGCCCGTTCTCAGCTACGTCTGCAGCGTGTGCGGCTCGAACCTGAACGGAGACGACGCTCTGATGGCGCACATAGTGGACCACGAAGAGTACCGAGACCCTTCGCTCGACTATAAAGACGTCTGCGACATCTGTTGGGCGTGCTTTGCAAATCCCCGAGATTTTTCGGACCACAAGTATTATGTCTATCGAAGTTCTGCTTTTGGTGATTGGTGCCCACCGGTTTTTCCTGAACGTACAGTACCGCTGCGCCATGGGGTGTTTGCGTGCCCAGAATGCCCTGGAGTTTTCCTCAAGTCCCATCGTTTGTCTAAGCATTTGATTGGTTGTCATGGCTACGTAGCTCCTTCGTAAAATCGATTGCAAGTCCTCGCTACTCTTTCTTTAGACGGCGCTGAGTATAATGATGTGTTCTTGAACGGTTTCTTTTAAGTGGAGTGAAGTGATCTTTTTCATGGTTGTTCCTTGCTTTGTGTTTAGGGTTTTCTGATGATCAAGAAAAGCGCTGTTGAATTGCTTATATGATATGAATAAAAAGGGCTTTTCGAATTAGTCTTTCTGCTCCTTTTCTTTTCTTGCCTTTTCCGTAAATGAAGCTACAACAAACATCAAAACTCAAGACTCCAAGAGTTGAGAATTCATTTGTATTTCTATTTGTTGACATATATTCAATTATGCTTTCGAAGAAAAAAAAAACGGAAGATTTCATCACTCAATTGGTCCATGGCTCCATTCCATGCAATGTTGTACGTAGAAAGTAGCTATGGGCCTGATTAAATAGATGCAACAGACGAGGCCCATACCTTTTAATAGGCCGTAGCGTAATTCATTAGGCTCAATAGTTATATAAAGTAAAAAAATGGTACGGCGTCGCCAACATCGCTCGGCGACGACGATCGACGGCGAAACATATCACCTGAAATGAGCTGTGAGCTTCTATCTCCTGAGAATAACGCAGGCCTAATCGATTCTGTGGATGCTTTTCTATTCGACTGCGATGGTATGGGGTTACGCGCAGCTTTTGATTTTTTGCTGTCGTCGCGGTCTTGGTAGCCTTTTTAGTTTATGAGCTTACGATTTGTTTGTGGCAGGTGTGATCGATGGAGTTCCCGAGACACTGGAGAAGCTTCGGTCGATGGTATTCGTTTTACACGTTTCGTTCGGATTCTCTTTGTCAGCCATGAAATTTTTTAGTATACTATTGGTTCCTGTAGGGGAAGAAGCTAATTTTTGTAATAAATAACTCTACGAAGTCGAGAAAGCAGTATGCTAACAAGTTCGATGCTCCTGGAATTTCTGTTTCCGAGGTCTGATCTATCTCTCCTTCTCTATCTTCATTGAATTTTTGTATTGATAGATTGAGTAATGCAGGATGAGATATTCTCGTCTTCGTTCGCTGCAGCGATGTACTTAAAAGTCAATGACTTTCCTAGAGAAAAAAAGGTTTGTATCTATTGCCTGGAGCTTGAATGATTTTATCTCTTCTGCTGGCAAAATGCCAGTCAGTAGTATGTAATTACTTTCAGTTTACTTGTGGGACTAATTATATCATCAGTGAGAGTTAACAATGATAACTTAAGCACTTATCTTCCTGCCACTGGTAACAGGTGTATGTAATCGGTGAAGAAGGCATTTTGGAGGAACTGAAGATTGCCGGTTTTACTGGTCTTGGAGGCCCTGTAAGTTTTTGTTTCAAGATTAGCTTATTCCATAATTTCGTGCAATTTTAAGTACATTCTAGTGCTTCCATCTGATATTTTTTCTTGTTTTGCTTTTTCTTGGTTGCTTTACTTTGTTAAATCATTATCCTCTGAAATGTTCATGTTGCTCAAGCTGCATGTTGTATGAAAACCTAGGGGCTTCTTCTGTTGGTAAAACTTACAACTTTGTGCTGAAATTAGCTGAAAATACCGTGGAACATCCTCATTGTCTCGCGTTACAATTTCATCAAATTGTGTTTCACAACTTACAAAATGAAATAAAAATCTTTTTTTTTTCTTGGTCTTCGAAAATGAAAAGTTGATGCTGCTGGTTTCTTCTTTCAGGAGGATGGCAAAAAGACTGCTCATTTGAAGCCTAACTGTCTTTTTGAGCATGACAAGGATGTAAGACAGGGCATTTAGTTATATGACTATGTCTGCAACATTATCCATTGCCTGGCTCGGTTAATCACAGCTGCTCTTTTTCAGCGAGAAGACACGTTCGTGCCAGTCTCTGTCTTTGTAGTGGCATTCTTTCATTCTTTCTAGCGGCTAAACGTATCCCTTGCCATTTCTGATATAGGTGGGAGCTGTTGTGGTGGGACTTGATCAGTATATTAACTTCTACAAGCTACAGTAAGCTCCATACGCACCATGATACTTCACTGATTGAGAACTGAAATATGTGTGTAATATACTTAATCATAAAGGATTATTATCATATGCAAGGTATGGGACTCTATGCATACGCGAGAATCCGGGATGCCTCTTTATCGCTACAAATCGAGATGCAGTAGGACATCTTACCAATCTACAAGAATGGCCTGGTAACCAGATATAGGAACCCTTTTTATTGGAATTCTAGGATAAGAAGCTCAACAATATTTGCATTTTTTTTTGCAATACTTAGGCGCAGGCTGTATGGTAGCTGCAATGTGTGGCACCACACAGAGAGAACCAATTGTAGTTGGAAAACCTTCAACCTTCTTGATGGAGTTTCTTCTGAAGAAGTTAGTTCGTTATAACCCTTGATTTGAATTGCGAACTCCCTGAATTGATCATATCATACAGAAACACGGTTTTGAATAAAATTTACGATGGAATGTGGCAGATTCAACATCCAAACTTTCAGAATGTGTATGGTTGGCGACAGATTAGACACCGATATTTCATTTGGGCAGAAAGCTGGTTGCAAAACTCTCCTTGTTCTTTCAGGTATGTGAAAATTTTCTACAAGTTTTCTGTAATCAGCCATCGTCTAAATGTTCAATTCTTTTCCTTCTTTGCAGGAGTTACGAGTATGGTCGATCTCAAAGATGACGCGAATCATATTCGGCCAGATTATTACGCGGACAAAGTCTCCGATCTCATCAGGTTATTGCTTTAAGAATTTGCTGATTCAGAGCTTAGTCTCTGATGATCTCGTCAGGTTATTATTTTAAGAGCTTGCCGATTCAGAGCCTGCTCTGCTACGATAAAACACTCTGTTCTCATTTGGACATCCCTTTTTATAAAATACTTCTCGAAAGGGTTGTGAATCTTTCGAGGTTGATCGACGTCGTTTATAAGAACAATCAAGATGGGTATACCCATCCCGAGAAAGTTTTGAAGCCTTTCATCACTGGTTATCTCTAATTCTTCCTCGGAACAGAGCAGTGGGTGGCGGCGTGGCTCGTTGAGACCGATGTGTGTTTCATGAACGTTTCTATCAAGTGATGAGGATGGCATAAATCTCTTTCGTGGTTCTTTTTTTTTTTCTTAGGGGTTTTCTGATATGATGAAAAACTCTGTCGTCGTCGTCGTCTGACTATATTGCTTTTATATGGTGTGAAACTAAAAGGCCTTCGAAGTATAAGTCTTCTGCTTTCTTTCTCCGTTTCTTCTTTTCCTTTTACTTGAATGATGCGAACTACACATACTGTGATGATGATGATGATGATGATGATTCGTCAAATGTAATTGAATGGATTGGTCGGATTCCATTTGTAAATTTTCTAGCTTGCTTATTATGTCGACTAAAGAAAAACAAATTCTAAAAGGTCCTTTAAAATAAATTAATCAATCAATCGTTTTTAGGGATGGCAATTTCGATTTCTTGATCCAAGCCACGAGCTTCTTGGCGAGGAATAAGCCGATCTTAGGCATCAATTTTTTAAGTAGGAAAAAAAACGATTAATATTAATCTTATTGATAAAAAAAAATATAGGGGTTATTAAGCAAAAAGAGAAAAGAGCAGTCAAGTTGACTTCCTTTGACTAGCTAGCAGTCGCGTATAAATATAATTAATCGCAACTGAATTGAAACCGTTTTACTAAAGAACAAGAAAACCCACCCAAAACCGCTTCATCTATAAATAAACCCCACCCCAAACCCAAAAGTGACGAAACGATCTCAATATCAGTCTACCCCACACCACCACCAATAATCATGCCGCCGCCGTCACCACTATCGCCGGCCACGCCTCCCACTCGCCCGCCACCGTCACCACAAACCCCTGCCACGCCTCCTCCGCCGCAGCAACAGCTGCAGATATGTCCCACTAGTGCGCCGCCAACTCAGCCTCGGAGCTTCATCTGCAGCATATGTGGGAGGAATGAGAACAGCGACTACGCTTTGATGGCACACGTCATGCGTCATGAGGGGTACCGTGACCCTAGGCTTGACTACTCTGAGTGCAATTACTGTGGCGCTTGCTTTTACGAGCACGACGAACATAGAGAGCATATGGAATATTACTATCGTTGGGGTGAGTGCACTCCCTACTTCCCCGACCGCAGAATACCCCTTCGTCCTGGGGTTTTTGCCTGCGATTCTTGCCCTGGAGTTTTCTGGAATTTGAATCATTTGTTTAGGCATACGGAGAGGGTTCATCGCCCTTTTCCTACTTCTAGGATGTGATTCAGGCGAGACCAATGGGTTTTCGCTCGTTGAGTATAATGATGTGTTCTTGAACGGTTTCTTTTGAGTGGAGTGAAGTGATCTTTTTCATGGTTGTTCCTTGCTTTGTGTTTAGGGTTTTCTGATGATCAAGAAAAGCGCTGTTGAATTGCTTATATGGTATGAATAAAAAGGGCTTTTCGTATTAGTCTTTCTTGCTCCAATATTTCTTTTTCTTGCTTTTCTCGTAAATGATGCCAACAACAAACATCAAAACCCAAGAGTGAGAATTCATCTGTATTTCTATTTGTTGGATATATATTAAATTATGCTTTCGAAGAAGAAAAGGGAAAAAAAAAAAAAAATAATTTCATCAGTATGTATAAAGTAGCTATGGGCCTGATTAAATAGATGCAACAGACGAGGCCCATACCTTTTAATGGGCCGAAGCGAAATTCATTAGCCCAATAGTTATATAAAGTAAAAAAATGTTACGGCGTTGCCAACATCGCTCGGCGACGACGATCGACGGCGAAACATATCACCTGAAATGAGCTGTGAGCTTCTATCTCCTGCGAATAACGCAAGCCTAATCGATTCTGTCGATGCTTTTCTATTCGACTGCGATGGTATGGGGTTACGCGCAGCTTTTGATTTTTTGCTGTCGTCGCGGTCTTGGTAGCCTTTTTTAGTTTATGAGCTTACGATTTGTTTGTGGCAGGTGTGATATGGAAAGGAGATGCTCTGATCGATGGAGTTCCCGAGACACTGGAGAAGCTTCGGTCGATGGTATTTGTTTTGCACGTTTCGTGCGGATTCTCATTGTCGGCCATGAAATTTTTTAGTACTATTGGTTCCTGTAGGGGAAGAAGCTAATCTTTGTAACTAATAACTCTACGAAGTCGAGAAAGCAGTATGCTAATAAGTTCGATGCTCTTGGAATTTCTGTTTCCGAGGTCTGATCTATCTCTCCTTTCTCTATCTTCATTGAATTTTTTTATTGACAGATTGAGTAATGCAGGATGAGATATTCTCGTCTTCGTTCGCTGCAGCGATGTACTTAAAAGTCAATGACTTTCCAAGAGATAAAAAGGTTTGTATCTATTGTCTGGAGCTTGAATGATTTTTTTTCTCTTCTGCTGGCAAAACGCCAGTATTATGTAATTACTTTCAGTTTACTTGTGGGACTAATTAACATCAGTGAGAGTTAATAATGATAACTTAAGCACTTATCTTCCTGCCACTGGTAGCAGGTGTATGTAATCGGTGAAGAAGGCATTTTGGAGGAACTGAAGATTGCCGGTTTTACTGGTCTTGGAGGCCCTGTAAGCCTTTGTTTCGAGATTAGCTTATTCCATGATTTCGTGCAATTATAAGTACATTGTTGTATTCCTGTTTTCTAGCTCTTTCATCTGATATTATTATTTTTTTCTTGGTTGCTTTACTTTGTTAAATCATTATCCTCTGAAATGCTCATATTGCTCAAGCTGCATCTTGTATGAAAACCTAGGGGCTTCTTCTGTTGGTAAAACTTACGACTTTGTGCTGAAAATAGCTGAAAATACCGTGGAACATCCTCTTTATCTCGCTTTACAATTTCATCAAATTGTGTTTCACAACTTACAATATGAAATAAAAATCTTTTTTTTTTTTGGTCTTCGAAAATGAAAAGTTGATGCTGCTGGTTTCTTCTTTCAGGAGGATGGCAAAAAGACTGCTCATTTGAAGCCTAACTGTCTTTTTGAGCATGACAAGGATGTAAGACAGGGCATTTAGTTATATGACTATGTCTGCAACATTATCCATTGCCTGGCTCCGTTAATCACAGATATTGCCATTTCTGATATAGGTGGGAGCTGTTGTGGTGGGACTTGATCAGTATATTAACTTCTACAAGCTACAGTAAGCTCCATACGCGCCATGATACTTCGCTGATTGAAACTGAAATAGGTGTATAATATACTTAATCATAAAGGATTATTATCATATGCAAGGTATGGGACTCTATGCATACGTGAGAATCCGGGATGTCTCTTTATCGCTACAAATCGAGATGCAGTAGGACATCTTACCAATCTACAAGAATGGCCTGGTAACCAGATATAGGAAGAGGAACCCTTTTTATTGGAATTCTAGGATAAAAGCTAAACAATATTTGCATTTTTTTTTTTGCAATACTTAGGCGCAGGCTGTATGGTAGCTGCAATCTGTGGCACCACACAGAGAGAACCAATTGTAGTTGGAAAACCTTCAACCTTTTTGATGGAATTTCTTCTGAAGAAGTGTGTTCGTTATAACCCTTGATTTGAATTGCGAACTCTCTGAATTGATCATATAATACAGAAACACGGTGTTGAATAAAATTTACAATGGAATGTGGCAGATTCAACATCCAAACTTCCAGAATGTGTATGGTTGGCGACAGATTAGACACCGATATTTTATTTGGGCAGAAAGCTGGTTGCAAAACCCTCCTTGTTCTTTCAGGTATGTGAAAATTTTCTACAACTGTAATCAGCCACCGTCTAAATGTTTAATTCTTTCCCTTCTTTGCAGGAGTTACGAGTATGGTTGATCTCAAAGATGACGCGAATCATATTCGGCCAGATTATTACGCGGACAAAGTCTCCGATCTCATCAGGTTATTGCTTTAAGAATTTGCTGATTCAGAGCTTAGTCTCTGATGATCTCATCAGGTTATATTTTAAGAGCTTGCCGATTCAGAGCTTGCTCTGCAACGATAAAATATTCTGTTCTCATTTGGACATCCCTTTTTTCATAAAATACTTTTGCACAAGCAAGATATGCATTTTGATTTGTTTTTGCAATTGCGCTTATCATTCTAAGAGAGTTTTCAGAGATACAGTTGGTTGCTTCCTCGTCATTCCTACTTTTATTTCTAAAAAAAGGGAATCGTATCAGCTTAATGTTGTTGATAGGATAGATACACAATTTCCCCTCTTACGGGAAAAATTCTGTCAAGTAGTCGAATTTAGGACAAATATGTTATATGATATTCCTCACGTAATAATTTGTGTTGCTCCATTGTTAATACCGAACTCGATCTTATAGAACGTGCTCGAGAAAATTCGTGAAGTTACTTTGTAAGATTCTCCCATACTCGATAAAGGACAGTGGATATGAAAGTCCAAAAAAGGTTCATGTGTGATGTCCAGCCAACCAATAGCTAGCTATAGAAGAAAATAATAACAAAAGAATATATCAATGTGTACGCATGTACATGTATCTCGTAGAGAGTGCTAGTTGATGAAAGCACATGAAATATCATAATCTGACAAGAGATAAATTACTCTAAATAAACTTGTGGTATATGATTTTAAGTTCAATTCAGATTAATAACTTCATGCAAATAGTCTACAAAAGGTATTAGTAGATGCTACTCTTATTAACGAGACAAAGTCGTGTTTGTTGTCGATTTGTTTTATTAACAACGCCCAGCCCAAAAGCGACGTGCGTCTCTCTTTTTCTTTTCAGCAGCGTATGGTCTACAAACAGCTTTTCCTTTGGGCTCGCTGGGATAACACAAAATCTCTCTCTATTCTCATAAAACTCGAATTACCTCTCTTCTTTTTCAATCCGTAATAATATAATAACGAAAGACATGCGGCGCAAAGGAGCAGCGCTGATTATATTGGTATCCACACTCGCCGCCGTTATCACTGTAGCGACGGCGGTGGGGCACGGCGGAGGAGGCGGAGGACATGGCAGAGGGACCGGCGGATTAGGTGGGACGGGCGGTGGAAAAGGCCATCACCGTCGTTCCTCAGCCGTGCCAACGACTGCTCCGTGCACTTCCATCTTCTTGCTGTGCCCTTCGCTTTTATTGTTGTTACTGTTTATTTGAAAAAAGTGCTTGTTTGTATTGTAATGTAATGTCACATTTTCTGATTTTTCATCGTAACTATATATTATGCTTTATTATTATTTACACTGTTGTTTTTGGTCAATACCTCTCCAGAATTAATAACATTACATAGTCTTGATCTCTTTAGCAGCAACTTTTAGGCAAGTGGCCGACACTTCTCTTTTCATATTTCCACAAATTTAATGCTCGACCTAAGTTACACAAATGTGATGTTGGCCTTGGCCATTGCCCACATACGAAAGATACATCTATCTAACTAATCAATCATTGAAGTGATTCTGTCTTCAAGGATAACATGCCTATTTTGTTAAGGGGATGACGTGTTTCAACGATGTCCACTAGTATACTTGTACTTGGGAGTTTGAGACATACTTATCAAGAACATGGAACCTTCCTTTTGAGCGTCCCACCCAGCCTCTTTACTGTTTTCTTACAAAGCATGGTTTACCAAGTTTGAACATATGCCAGAAAACAAAGTCGTATTCTATCTCCTCTTAGCTTCAGTGCTCGCCGCCGCGATGGTGGACGAATCACTGGCACGCGGCGGCTCTGGAGGTGGTGGCGTCGCTGCCGGCGGCGGCGGAGGAGGAAGCAGTAATAACGGTGTTGGACAAGGAGGAGGAAATACATACAAATACAGAAATCGCACGTCTTCTTCTTCGTCGCCAATGCGCAGGATACATATCACGGCCCCTTTATCTTCCATACAGTTGATTTTCCTCGTGTTTGCTTCTCACGCCGTTACGCTAATTCTGGCAATAATTTAGGATGCAAATTGCAATATACGACTTGGTGTTCGAAATACGTATGTATACTTCGTATCATTGTGTGGCTTATATTAATATACTGCTCGTTATTGATTGGTATATTATGCATGTATGTTTTTTATTATTATTTGGAGGCTAGCAGAAAGTCGAATAAAAGTAAGAAAAGTAGGAGAAAAAGGTCAACGCCGAGCAGTCACGAAATAAAATCACCATTGCTACAGACCAGTTGATCTATATGAAGAACTAATTAAGCAAACAAACACGGTAGGACAAATGGAACCTTCCATGAGATTAGTAACTCAAAAACTATATATAGTCCTTACGCTGAGGAGGAAGATGATGACGTGGCTTATGGGAAGAAGGATCATTTCCGCCCCCCTGATGATGATGATGATGATGATGAAAGCCATTCATGGCTGGCAAGTGATGACCCCCAAATAAGAACCCATGGTGAGCCCCAGCCATTTGATTATGATGATGATGATTATAATAAGGAAACCCTACGATCGAGCCATGGCTATTGTCGATCAACGTCCTCTTCACCAGCGTCTCGCCTCTCATCGATGATCCCCTCTCCCCTCCATCGAATTCACGGTACCTAATAAAAATCGTTCGTCGAACACCGTAATTCAGGTGGAGAGAATATTTAACGTAAAAAAAAATGTGTGATGAACGACGCATTCTCTTAAAAGCTAAGTTTGTAGGAAGCGTATTATTTTTTTTTTTATTATATATGACATTTCCAAGATCTCATGTCGAAGCATTTTAGGCCAAATTATTAAAATAGGACATTAACTATAGCTTTCATTTTTTTCAGGTCAACAAGTTTCGTATTTGCAAAGTTAGGTCCTTAAGTATTATAGCTGAGTAATTTCGGGACACTTTGGCCGGAAATTCGAAATGTGTCCCAAAAAGTTATGATACTTAAGCCCTATGACAATGTTTCCCCCTAAAACTTAAGCTTATCAAAAGTGTATGATTTTTCAATTTTATATGTTAAATTATCACACGTTGAGGCTGATTTTTTTATTAGTTTTATTATCCTAATGGGTAGTCGACTGTTAGGGCTCGACTTTGATACGATACGTGAAATGGAAACTTTAGTAAAAGCTTAAACTTGTAAGGATTGTGTCATTTTTATAGTCTATATATTATATTTTCCAACAAATAAACGTCTGGGAAATATTATTACCTGTGCAAGTAGATGGTAAGGGGCTCGATGTAGTCGTCGAAGCCTAGCGTGCTCATGGCCCATAGTACGTCCTCGGCGGTGATGGTCTTCCTCTGCTCTCGCTGGCAACGCTCGTTTGCCTCGCTCGTGACGAAGCTGATGAGCTCAGAGACGCATTCTTGGATGGTCTCCTTTGCGTCGTCTGAGATCTTTGCCTGGGGAGGGAGTATTTTTCTCATGATGCGTATTACGTTTGCGATGGGCATGAATCTGTCTTGCTCCCTCACAAGGCAGTCGCCGTAGGGTTCGCCGGCGTTGGAGGCGACGGCGGCGGAGAGGTGGTGGTGGCCGGAACATGGTTGTGGTGGTGGAGGTGGAGGTGGAAGAGCCACTGTGATGTCCGGCGGCGGTGTGGCATGCATACATGGGAGATTGTGAAATAAGGGTTTCTTTTGTTAATGAGGGGTTTTCCTGATTTAATTGGACTGACTGACTACACGGATATATTTGCATTGAATAATTACTACAGCGGAAAAAAATAAGGAGATGTATAGTGGGATAAGAAAATAATATATCTTAGTTTATTTGTTAATAAATCGTTTGATATTCCACGTACAAAGTTTTGCTAGGATGGAATGCTTACGACTAGCATATCATCATTTAACTATATACATGTGTGAACCGTGCTGCATGTATGACACTTGTTCTTCTTTATTTTGTCATCTTCTACTGCGACGAATTTACAACGAAAAGCATCTCAATGCTGCAAGAAAAACTACACTCAAACCATATTGCACATTACGAAATTCAATCTTCCTATTTTTTCTTTTCTAATCCAAGATAAACTTAATTGTTGAACAAGTTAATTTGGATAAGAATGAATGTCTGTGAATAATGAACAAGAAAGATCACGCCTTAGTGAAGAAGACGTAATAATAATCCATAGGAAACTGCATTTTACACGCATATGAACGTTGACATTGTTCTTCAATTGTATAGCTGAGTATCTATATATTCACCTTGTGTTTGACACACACGCGATAAAAACCAGAATAAAGCCATAAAATCAGTTTCCTATGTATAAGCAAACTACGAGAATAATAATGATTCAAAACACACACAGAATATATGTGATAAAGATTTATAACAAAACCCTAGTATTTGAAGTATAGGAATGCAAATTTAGAAACCCTTAAAATTAAAAGAAAGAAAAACATATAGATTTACCAGAAGCAGTTGGCGTGGCTCTGCGGTAGCCATGAAACACTCCGCCATTGTTCCCTCCGAGCTCCATTAGGAAGAAAAAAACACGCACAGACACACAGTAGCTCGCCGATGATTGGTATGTAATAATAATAGATATGAAAAATGTACAGCGTATTTATTCTACTTTAGACATTTATTCTCAACTGACGCAAGTGTCCACATTTATTGGGTTCAGATATACTGTTCCACCTTTTTGTACCATTTTTCAGAAACACCATTAAACATTGTTGCGATTAGCGTTAAAACACATGTAAATGAATTATATAACAAATACTATTATACCAAATGCTAAAACACAAAAAAAATCAATATAATGTACATTTTTCTATCGTACTTTTCAATATATCATATATATTCTCTATCATAATTATACATGTTATATAATTATTTTTTTGTGTTTAAGCACTCGTTACAATCGTATTTATGATATAATGTCATTTACGGATGTTTTAACACTAATCGGAACAATGTTTAATGATGTTTTTGAAAAGTGGCACAAAAAAGTGGCATAAAAAGGTGGGACTAATCAGAACAATGTTTAATGATGTTTTTGAAAAGTGGTACAAAAAAGTGGCATAAAAAAGTGGGACAGTAATCTGATGCCACATTTATTTGTAGAGGCAGGCAACGCCCAAAAAAAAAAACGAAGGGGTTTTTAATTAGGTGAGTAGATTTATTATTAAAAGTGCTGGCTAGGCTGTACACGTGGCAGTAGGGCGTTGTGAACGAGAGAAGAGCATTCGCCGCTCGCCATTGCACTGCTTATATGCGAAGCAGCAAAGCATTGACCCGCCATAAGACATTTATGTCCACACACCAACACACATCAATGCGTGTGTGTGTGTGTGTTTTAATGGCTAATATATTCTTTTTATGAAAGGTTTTAGAGTTCCAATTTGAGGTGGGATCAGAAAACGATTCGTCAGTGGTTGGGCTCTGTTGAACTTTGTCATAAATAATGTTTGCATATTTTTTGCTTATTTCACGGGAACATGAAACATCCTTGTCCTGTTATGTTGCTTTAATATTTTTATTAACTGGGAAAGTAATAATTTTTATAGGTTAAGCCGTGTTCATGCATTATACAATTCATGCCGGAATTATGTAGCAATGCCATTGTTTATTTTTTGCAGATGCGGATTTGCGTAATGTTAATCAAGCACAATCGTAATCATCGTCGGTCTGTCTTATTTTTCTACTTAATTTCTGCATAAAATTATTATTCGGTACTCAAATACGCGCGGAAATAAAGATTATTTGCCCGCGTAAATATTCAAATACGACGTTAATTTTCCCGCGTAGAATTCACATGTAACGAATTCGTCAAATTACAAGCACAAAATAAAATTAATTTTGCCGCGAAAGTTGTCCAAAATACGATAAATTATAATACAAAATATTTTAAGAAGTGAAATTAGTTAAAGTTATGATATCTTTCAAACTTCGGATTACAACAAAATCTCAAGTCATACCGAGAGCCATACATAATCGCTGGAATAGAATATCGTCTTGTAATTACACCGTGATGTAGAATTGAATACGATAATACGGATAACAACTTCAAATCCAACTATCAAGAACAAGAATATAATAACCATAAGTCATATATTTAATGAAATACATATCATACATATAACAGCATTACAACAAGAGTCATCCCATGCTCCACAACACAAGTCTACACAACAGAAACTTTATTTTACCAAGCGAAAAGTTATTATTACATAAACATCTAAGACGATATCTGATTCATTCACCAAACAAAGAGCGCCATGAAAAAGGAGTAAATAAGCACAGACATAGGCACTATCGACATAACAAAAGCCAGCAAAATTGGAGGGTCAGGCTTCATATAGTGCGGAAAGACAAGCAAGGCCAACGTCAAAAGCAAAGCCATTAAAATGGTTGCGCAGAGTCTGTGATCATAAGCCATTATTTGCAAGAGATCGGAGAAAAAAAGAGAAGCTCAACCAAGTGAAAGGTGGTATTTAGGGTTTCTTGAGAGAGTGATGCTGAAATATGTTTAAAATAGTTTTCCCTTGAAAAGGGCCCTTTTCTTTATAGGAGAAAAGGTGGGAATTAGTTGAGTAGGACGCATTAATGTGGGGCTTTCATAGCGATTCGATCGAGACACAATCGGCATTAAATGGCTTTTGTTCTTACATGATGAATGAACAAGACAAGTGTGTGCATTTCAGAGGTTTGGATCTTGTCTTCAATCGTCTTTCATTTTGTTTTTTCTTTTTTGTTTTTTTATCTTGTGCGTATGATGTGTTTCGAAAAGAAGACAGAGATACTTTCTTATGTAATATGTAACGTCTTTTTTGCATAATAGAGGACTGTAGAAGGGATAACAAAGCATCGGATAAAGGATAGAGCAATTAGCTAGGTCACGTCCTACGTAAGTGTGTACGTGTACATATACATATAATGTTATTAATAATTCATTGATGAGAGCAGAGATTACTTTACGTTACACAAAGAACTCATAAGTTGTTTCATAAATTAAATTTGATCAATGTTCTTAATATAAACTTATTACACGCGGTTAAAAGTTGATGTTGGTCTACTCATCCTAAGATATTTCTTTCACTAAAGTTGTCGTGATTTATGTATTTAACTATGATTACGTTATTTATAGTACTTGGGCTATTTAGATTCAACAAATTCAAAAGATCATTATAGTAAATACTTACAAGGCCCAAAAGGTACTCGCATAGCCCATAAGTATATTAGGCCAACTACTATCTACTTAAAATTCTACAATTACATTTTGATTATCATATTATCTAATTTGACACAAGCCCCATTGACATTCAACTCCCCATTTTTTCCCCTGCTGCTACTTCTCTGCAAGCAGCCTAAGTATCTTTACATTTCATATAATCTTTCAATTACAGATTCTAATTGTAGAAAGAGTTATATATGGGAAATGCAAATGGAAGGCAACCCACGATATATGTGTCCGTCGCCACCACCAAGTCCTATTAGCTACTCAGTCACCCTTGGGATTAGAGACCGAGGTATGAATTTATTTGATGTGCCCCTTTTTGGGCTTGCACTTTGTTGAGTTGTTAATGAAAGAGGTTTGATCTTTTTCCCCTGAGAAATGGAAAGTTGGAAATTGTACATGTGGTTTAGCAAATAATAATTATGGTGGATCTGAAGATTTGTGGCTGGTTAATTGAATTGATCCAAGAATCATTGAGTCGTGCTCATGCTACTGCTATGTCGTTTGCTGTAATAACTGAAATCTTTTTAGCTTTTGGTGGGGCACTTTTTGCAAAGGCTCTTAGTGATGAATATCTGTTGTCATTCGTTGTTCGTGTAGGGCAAAGATCAGTTTTATAACATCCTTGGACATTACACGGTGAGTCTGCGTTTTTCCCAGTGAAACATTCTGACGATTGCTCCTCTTAGGATCATCTATTTTCGCAATTTCTCCTTTGGTCGTTGGTCACTGAAAACTGCTATTTGATTCTAGATCGGCGTTTCTCTGTTCTCCAATGAAATCCCATATATTGTTCTCAGTGTCCCTCCCTAACGGTTCATAGGGCTTTAGATTTTACCATTTGTGTTTGACCACGGCCGCCATAATGCAAAATGTGAAGTGGCCTCAATGAATTCTTGCCCCACATTTTTTTTTTTTAAAAAAAATTGATCTTCAGATGCCAGCAGCTCCTTCACGAAGGCCCGATGAGTTACACATCCCAAACCCATCGTGGATGCAAACTAGCTCGAGCGAAGTAGAAACTCACGAGGAACAAGTTATTCCAACTTTGATCACTTGTAGCTATGGTGGTAAAGAAGTTTCTGTTGAGGGAAGATCATGGGTCGATTGGAAATCAAGGTTATAATTTTAGCTTATCTGCGTAAATTATGTTCAAGTTGCTTGAAATCTGTTTGAAAATATGTCTATTTCGTTTTGAATTGGGACAGCTACAACACGGAAAAATCACTACTTTCAAGGAGATTCTGTCGTTCTAGCTGAATTGAAATACTGTGAAAAGAGCATTGATAAAGCACAGATGGGATTACGATTAATCAGCGTATAAAGGTATTACAGTGATTTGCCTATTGTCATTATCGTATAGACGTAATATACTACAACTGATTGTAAAGTTGGCAGGAAAATTTATTACGTATGTCCAAAATTGGTTTAGTGGATGTTCGAAATCATAAAGACGTCTTTACCCGAAATCATCGAAGTCTTACGCGTGAGCTGTTACACGTGTACGACTAAACTCGGCTTCTCCCGACTATATAATGAGGCCCTTCTTCAAGATCTATTCATCTTCATTGCTGTATCCACTTCCCGAGCGTATTCGAGGTAAGAATCCTTCTTTCTAGTCTTACGATTAAATAAATTTCTTGCGTTAGATTTTGAGTTTTCTATTTGCTTCCTTCCGTCTCTGTTCTCTATTTCTGATTCTGTTACGACGTCGATTTTCGCTGATTGATTTCCTCGCAGATCTCTTTACAAAGACCATCAAAACCATGTTGACTCGTTTCTCCCAGCGTGCAAGCGAAGAGGTAAGTAAACCATTTAATCGATAGCCAACGATAAAAAATTCCTTCTTGGCCGCTGAAAAACGTTTTTTATTTTCACGACAGAATTCGAAAGAATCAGAAATGCGAGAATCAGACGTTTTCTGGTCGACTGAACCTTGGACTTGCACAAAACAGCTGAAGCACTACCCAGCGTTTTCATGGAGAGACACGAGCATAAAAGTTAGTCCTACCTAACGAATCCCATCTATCAGTTGAAATCTTTCGATTTTCTCAGCGTTTTTCAATATCAGGTCCACTCCTTCGTATGGGTCCTCAACGAACACAAAGAAGACCGCATAGGATACATCGAAGACATCTTCGAGGACTCAAACGGTAATAAGATGGTCAAAGTTCGATACTTCCTCTTCCCCGAGGAACTCGAACGCCACCTTCCCGGGCTGGCCCACGAGCCTCGGGAACTCTTCATAACGCCCTCGATGCACAAGATAAGAGCCAACTCCATCGACGGTTTAGCTTCCGTTTTAAACCAAGAACACTTCGCCAAGAGCCAACAATATCTCCCCAAGACCAGCGCAGAAAAGGCCTTCTTCTCTTACAGGGAGTACAAGAACGGCACCGTGGGTCCCTTTTCCCTGAGCGATCTAAAGGGATATTCTCTACAGCCCATCCTCAGTTTCATGGAGCACTACGAAGGGGTAGAGGAGAGTAATCCCGAGAGGAGATTAGAGGGCACTACGCCGGGCGAAAATCCTCCTCGAAAGCCTTCTTTTCCTTTGCCCAACGACGACGTCGAGGTTCTCTGTCAGCAAAGCAACCTAAGAGGTTGTTGGTTGAGGTGCAAAGTATTGCTTGTGAGTTCGACGGGAGAAGAGATCAAAGTTGAAAGCTACGACGTTAAAAATCCCGACAAGCCAGGCGAAAAACTAGAGGTACTTTTATTACACACGACTGCGCATAAAACGTCGTAATTTTTTTTTTTCCTCTAGTCGAAAAGGAGTTTATTGCAGGGATGGATTCCCGTCGGGGCTGCTGAGAGGGATGCGCTCGGGATAAGGCTCGAAGGGCGGCCCACGGTAAGGCCATGGCCTCAGTTCGAGCCCTTTGAATTCGATTTTGAGGTTGGGCGGGCGGTCGATGTGTGGTGGCACGACGGTTGGTGGGAGGGCGTTGTGGTCGGGGCGGGCCCGTCGGGGAATCAGCTCATCAGAGTTTACCTTCCAGGTATTATGTTTGGCTTTGCAATCTTTATCAGTTCTTTATCTTCCTTCTTCTTTGAGGGCTTGGGATACATTTGATTGATAATTTTGTGACAGGGGAGAAGGTTTATTTGGAGGCAGAGAAGAAAGATTTGAGGGTTTCGAAGGAGTGGTCCACCGAAGGAGAATGGTGGAGCTTCGAAGTTAGGCGTGACGTTCTTTCTTTGATTCCTCCGTCGCCGCCGAGGCTGTTCTTAAATTTGAGCCTCTGATTTCTGAATTAAGAAAGAAGCTGAATAATATGAAGTCTTTGACAATCAATTTCTGCACTGTTATGTATTGCAGACAGGGTTTGCGTTTGCATTTTCCCCTTTGCTGTTGAAGAACGTATTTTTTTTTTATCTATTATGCAATGCATGGACAACATCAATACTATAAAGAATTTCTTGCAAGCACAAACACAAAGGAGAAAAAAAAAAACATATATACGCAGAGATGGAGAGATAATCTCAGGGGGAGGCTTAAATTTTGATCGCAACGCAAACACTCTAAAAGTTAAGAACAAAAGATTTACGTCGGTCTTGAATTTCTCAGCTGTTGCAATCCATATGGTTTGGTGTATATAATTTTGATTTAACCTGCTATATATATGAAATAAATAACATGTAGCATATTGTGCATACTGCAGTAATTTAACCAAGTTCACATCGTCGATTTTCTTACGTATATAGCACGAACTTTTAAATATAACAACCTACAGTCAAAGCATAAAATCGATCAAGGGTGAGCACATGAAAAACTTACTTGTTCGACATATAATTTGATAACAATCCGTCGTGGCTCTAAAACATCATGCATTACATGATTAAGATATATATGTAATAGTCAGCCAAAGTACAACCATTCCCAGAAAAGGGAACGAAAAAAAAAAAACAAGGAAAAAAAAAGCCCCACAATCATAAATCATATTACATCACAAGCCTTCTCACAGACGAAGTGAGGTATCCACATCACAACTAGTAGAGCTCTCAAACTTCATAATTCTAGTACTTGAATCACAAGGCCACGTTTGTCTCTGATAATAATCTTGATTAAACCACAATTTTGATATATTCAAATCCATACTATGATTATTCTTGATGGATTGTGAAGAATCTTGCTGTGGCCAGAGTGAGAGTGATAGTTGTGGCTTATTAGGGGAGAGAAATACGATGACTTCTTTGCCTAAAGGCTGATGAGAGTAATAATTATGATTGAAAGGTGGAACGAATAAGTTGCTGCGAGCGTGCCTTTCATGTGATTGGGACATCATTTTTAGCAGATTTTGCTCTTGTCTCTGTTCTTTCACCTTCTGCAGCTGCCTAAACCTCTCTTGTAGTAAAGCAATGGAAGAAACTTTAGTAGTAATAACGCCACCTTTCTTAGAAACAATTTGTTCTCCTTCTACCATAATTTTATTTGCGAATAGAGAGAAAAACAGTGATGATGAGGGTTTCTATGAGTGTATTGTGCTAGTCTAGCTTGACTGATATGGAGTTTACGTTGCATGGGTGTATATGCTATATATAGAGAGAGAACCTTGTGTAATAATAGGGCAAGCTACGATATAATATAATCTCTCTGATCTCTTTACTTTTTTTTTTTTCTCTTTTCTAATGAGAGAGAGAGAGAGAGAGAGAGAGAGAGAGAGAGAATCATCAAGAAAAGAGGAAAGATCCAAGAAGAAAAGGATGAGAGGCCGATCTCGCTAGGCAATAGCGTAGGTAGATCAACGGAAGTGGAGTATAAAAGAGAAATAAAAAGTGATGAGAGGGATAGGGTATTTGAAATTAGCACATGGAAGGGTGTGTTTGGAGGAATTATACGTTGGGATATTGCTCTTGTATACATTGCCCACCTCAAAAAGGGAGCCCCCCTTATTAAGATGGTCGCCTCTTTTCGTGGGTGCACCTCGACTTTTATTTGAAATATATCATATATTATATGTCTCAATTTTCAAAAGACGAGAGTTAGATATTGTATTATTATTTAATAGTTAGGATTTTTGCCTCTTTGTTGATAACAACTGGTAGACTATTTGATACTATTATTACAGGAAAAAGACGACTCAATACGCATGATGTTTGCTCATATGTATATACAGACTTGATATATAAATTCATATGGCGCTGGCCCTTTGAAGAACCTTTTATCATGAAATCTTGTTGATGATAATTTCTGTCTTTGAAAAACCCTCGTTCTTTACTTTTTCTTGTTATCTTTTAGGGCATTGGAGCTTAGTGCTTGGAATCAAAGGCCGAGACAATAGATTGAGAATAACGACAGGCATTAGAAGTGGGAATAATCAAAGGATGTTATGATTCTTTGATTGAAACTATAATGGTACTATGATATAGATGCTACTAGCATTTTAAAATTGATGTAAAAAGACTGGAAAAAAAAAAACATTCCCTCCACCACCTAGATTAGTGGGATACCAATTATAAAAGCAACAAAACATTCTCTTTCTCTATCAATTCATATTCTTGTCATTTTCTAATTGGAATTAAATGGCATGCGAAGATGAAAGCTGCAGATATATATCAATATATATATATATATATATATATATATAGATAGATATGCCGCTTAAATTCCACAAATTTAATAAAGAGAACAAAACGTTTTGCATGTAGCATACTAAAACCCCACCAACATTCATCATTATTTCGAAGAATGGGAAGAAATATTCATATACTATTCTTTTGAAGATTTAGACAACGCGTGCAGTTCTTGATACATTTGCTCCGCACAAAACACCTAAGAATGTGTGTGTACTTTCAAACTTCGTATGTAATCAGTAGCTAGCACATCACAAGGGGGTTTTGTCACCACTCAGATGTTTCCATTATTGCATTGCATATCGTGGCTATAGTAATCTTACTTATATGAACCATTTATTAGTATATCACTCGAATAATATCACTACTAATATCTATTTAGTAGATCTCTAGGTGGTCTTCATTCGTATGAAACACGGTTTTCTTATAAAATATTTCTCTCTTATATACTAATGTCTTGGCTTAGGCAGCTCCATATCTCCTCGAGTAATGGCGATCTTATTTTTCATTGATTATTTTTTATGTTTTGGAACGTTTTCTTCTGTTGACTGCACCGTACATATGTTAGTTGAACTGCTACTCAAGTTCGGACAAGGGGAATATTGCTCTACGTTAAGGCTGTTTCCTAAAAGAAAGTACATTGAGCATGAGGAAAACCTTCTCAGAGTTCAGATGAGCCTATAAACAGGTTTTAATGAAATACACAGACTACAGTTATTTATCAACAAGACAACATTACAAAGAACATTTTTCGACATCATCAAAAAGCTCAAAAAAATCCGTCCTAAAACCCTTAGGAGTCATTTACAATCTCAAACAGGGGAAAAAAACGAACTAAGTTTCATTAACATAAAAAACAAGATCAGAATTTACGACGAACAGCACCAACCTTTCTTATTCTGCGCATCGCCTTCCCTATTTTCGTCGGGTTGCAAGACGACTGTCTTGGCGTTCGACATCCAATTGGGATCTTTCACGTCGAGTTCTTGGGACTGCATCACTTTCCTACTCAAAATATTGTATATCTCCTTCACTACCGTCTGAAAAGCAGAGGCAACGTTCGACGAGTCCAATGCAGAAGTTTCGATGAAGAACAGACCTTGCGCCTCGGCCAACGCTTTTCCTTCAGACGTCGTTACCTCTCTTGCTTCGTTTAGATCTGATTTGTTGCCCACCAATATCGTTACGACGTTCATGTCCGAGTGAGCTGTACAGAGTTGTAATTAGCACAAGAAAAGAAAAACAAAAAACTGCAGAAGAAAATAAATAGGCAAGCAAGTTGGGCATTCTACTTCCCAGATTTCGTTCTTTCGTTTTAACAAGTTCATGGAAATCAAAGGTTTCTCAGCAACATAGCAATAAGCCCCACAATGGTGACTATGAGTCTACTGCACAGAGTTCGATTGATGTCAAAATAGAACCCTCAAAGTCAGCAATCCATGGAGTGAAATATGCTAGTCATAGTGAGTATGGTTAATGCAAAATATATATAAAAAAAAAAGCATCAAAAAATTTCTTACTCTGAAGTTCATTGAGCCATCGACCAACGCTCTCGAAAGTCAGGCGTCTGCTAATATCGTAGACAAGAAGAGCTCCAACTGCGCCTCGATAATACGCAGAGGTGACGGCCCTAAACCTTTCTTGGCCAGCCGTGTCCCAAATCTGTGCCTTGACTTCCCTCCCATTAATGTCGATTTTCTGTGTCTGAAATTCAACTCCGATTGTTGACTTGGAATTGGGATAGAATTCATCCCTCGCGAATCGAGCTAGCAAGTTGGATTTACCAACAGCTGAATCGCCGATCAATACAATCTTGAAGAGGTAATCTTCGGTTTGCTCCCCATCCGTATATGCCATGTTCCACCCCTTTTTTAGCCACAACTATAATACCATGTCCTATTTATCTATTGATAATAAAGTCGAGATCTTTGCATATGCTAAGAAGAAATGTGTGTCGTTTAGGTCTATTTAACGACCAACTTTTCCTCAAACAATTAGCTTCTCTTTCCCCGTTGGCTCTTGGCTTCTCCCTTACCTCAAAGTCAAACCTGCAACGCAAGATCAGGCATGTCACGTATTGTGCATTGAAACTGAATGCGCTAAAACGTGAACATGTATTTTACTAAAATTCTATGTTAGCAGGAGATGAAGAGATTGACATCTCATAAATGCATTGAAACATATCTCAGTCTCCATCATCTTCATGCCAAATGTGATAGCATTATTAAGATGCTGATCAAAAGATCTCGTACAGCATGTTAGACGCATAAACCGACTTCTCAGTCAATCACAAAATACGAAAAGATATTCCAGCATTTGATTAACATACAATCACACTTACATTTCCAAGTGAGTAGCAATAGCCAATGCCAACTGATCAACCATAAACAGAAAGAAGAATAGCTCTATCCTATCTGGGAATGAAGAGCTGATGGGAAATAATGCATTGACATTGAACAGGAACGTTATTAAAAATAAAATACTATCAAAATGCAGCAGCACTTCAGACAACACATCAAAGTGAAATCGAACGACCCCACAAAATCTTGACACACAGAATATTCATTTATCAAAGAAAACAAATAGCCACACAGAGCAATGAAAATTACATAAACGTACCCACTTTCTTGAGATGGAATTAAGAAAATCTTCCTCCCCTGTATATCGTCCCTCAAAAAAAAAACTGTGATCAAAATCAGAATCCGTTCACAATGTAGATCAAACAATTACAAACATTACGCCGTTTCTTTCGAAAAATATAGAATAATGCATGGCATCGACCTCAACTTCTATGGGTTTAGGAGAGAGACTAGGGTAACGTTTCGGAGAAGATTTGACGAGAAAAAACGAGATTGTGAAAGAAAGAATGAGCAAGCAAGAGAAATGGGAATCAGATTCAATTCAATTCAATTCCACAGCTGTTATTTCTCAAAATGAAAAATAGTAGGAATGGGCCACGATGGGCCTGAAGGTCTGTCTCTTAGTGGGCCGGATATTTCTTAATTGGGCTTCGTTATTTAGAGTGGGAGGCTGAAAAATAGAGAAAATGGAGAATGATTTGATCAGTACGGAAGTCGGAATTATCTAAGAATATATGTTTCTTTTAGATCGAGGTTTTCACGTAAATAATGTGATCAGACCACAAAAAAAAAAAAAAAATACATCAAAATTTTGTTCATGCTGCTCGTTGAAATATAATACGAGTTTCAATAATAAATTCCCACCAACTGATCAATATCTCATTCTCAACGACATATGAACCAATTTAATAAATACCATTTTATTAGCTGAACATAGCAACACAACAATCCATACGACAATGCCGATTGAAGGGATGATGAGAGAAAGCAAAGCGAAGGGAAGTCCCAAAGGCCTGAAATCTCCGTCACACTAGCACATGTTGGATTTTTTTTTTTAATGATTTATATCGAGTGAAAGAAAGTATAACGTGTGTGTTTTAGTCTCTTTGGTAATTGAAAGGCATGTTTTATTTTATTTGGTTGCTTACTGTGTATCTCAGATGCTCGCTGCTTTTGGATGTTCGATGATTGAGATCTTTTGTAATTTGAATCGAACTTAAGATCCCTCAACTTGTCACTTTAGCTTAAATTTTCTATTTGTCGATGGATTCATGTTTCTGTCTCAATCACGACATGTGAGAATGAATTCAATGTAGCAATAAAATCAATAACCGAATGTGATGATGATGGGGTGTTATGGTAATTCTGAATTAGATTAGGAATAAAACAATAAATACCGACGAGCGAGTGAAGAATCCTCCTAAACCTCGCCCTAGAACCCAAGAGAGAAAACAAGCATTTGAATCACAATTAGTAAAACCATTTATATACGGAAAAGTCTTATATATAATTCGATGAGTTTATTCTTTTTGGACTCGACCTTCATTGTTAGTAACTTGGTAATGAATTGCTAGCGATTTTTTAATTTAACGTATTCACATGTTTTGTAAACTGCGTGTGCTCCTCGTCTTACATGGCCTTTTTTTTTTCCTAAGCGAAGTAAACGAAAAATGTTCGAATTAATGTGAGCCCTTGCAGTCCAAGGCCGACACGTTTCAGATGTCATAGGGGAGATGGAACTTTATATGGAAAACATAACTCATGAACGTACTCACCTTCAAAGGAAAAAAATAGACTTGCATTAGTTTATAAACCCTCGACTATATTGCTAGGCTGCCAAATACCTATATGAATTCTTACACGCAAATGACTTGCATTTACTTACAACTGACTCAAGGACGACACATTAAAAGAAGCTAGCCTTAGCCTTTATTACACAGCACACAAGTAGATAGATAATTGTAAAAGAGGTGTCAACCATAGCGAGCGGACACAAACTTTGCATTAAGGGATGCCCCAAAAATCTTACCTTTTGATGACCAACAATGGCGATCGATTCGATTCGATGCTCAAGAGTACATCATCATGGAAGACGACGAGCCATCATCATCATCGTCGTCATCGCCATCTCCATTATTAAACTTAGGGTGATCCACGGTACTACTCTTCTTCCTCTTCTTCTTCTTCTTCTTATAAGGTATGCCCCTCGCCTTTGCTTGACTCTCCTTCACTTCCCTTAGATAAACCCTAACTGCCCCGCTGGCAAAAGGGTTATTCTCGGGCAGGCCACCGTTCTCCTCGTAAGCTGCCCTTAGCCTCCCAATTAGGGCATCGAGGCTGCCCCAAGCCTGCCTCAACGGGCAGGTACAAGGCGCTGGTGGCTCGGGATGGCCGTAGAAGACACAACCCTAATTGTGAATTAACTAACTAGGGTTTAATTTCAGAAGCAAACAACTAACTAGGGTTAGTTTGAATATCCCATTTACCTGAAAGTGAACTTTAGTCTTCCCAAACTGATCCAAATACCTCAGAAACTCCAAGACATGGTTGCTATTGCTCTGAGGAAGGGTCAACGGCGGGCGCTGATTCTTCAAGAACTGATTGAATGTGTTCCAATCCCTTCTTTTCTGAGATTCGTAACGGCTCGGCGTTGATGATGAAGAAGAAGATCCTTCGGCCATGGGAAGTCAGCCGATCGATTGTCTGAAAATCGAGGAGATTTTATCTTTTTTGAGTTTTGCTGTGCTGTGTGGCCAAAGGTACGATTTAGGGCAGCAGAAATAGTTCAAGGGCTCAGCTTTTAGCTGAGAGAGATCACATCGAAGTGAGTGAGGAGATGACAAGAGGAGACCACTGAGCTGACATGCAATGGGCCAATTAATACCCCTTAATTTATGTTGCTTTCTCTTCTTTCTCTAGACATGTCATATTGATACTACTTCGGATTATTTTCTATTTCTCAATATTTCGTTCTATGTTATTAGGGTTAGTAATATTAATTAATTTGATTGTATAGTATAGCATAATTTAACGGTTTATTTACTCATACTTTTTTGTCATTTATGCATCGTCTCTAGGTGTTTCCAGTTACTTAACATCGGTAACTGATCGTGGGCTTTGTCAAATAATTACTACTATTATATTACCTTTATAGAATGGCACTTTAAATAATTGTCAATAAAACGACAAGATGAGATCTTCACTAATATCTAAATGGCAGTGACTGCCAATATACTAGCGACATTTTCTTCCAATGGACTACTGATGAATTAGTACTATATTGTAAGTATTTTTATTACTGAAGTAAACTTTTTGAAAAATGGACTATATACTATTTATGTTTCCTTTTATTTGACGCACTTCATATCGTAAGTAGGGAAAACGCGACAAACTTTAGTGTGATGAGCTGGATTGAATGTAACTTAGTTCTTAATGGCCAATTATTGGACCTTGCTGCTCATGGTTTAATACAATTTCAAAATTAATATTTGAAATTACATTTCTCACGCATCGTATGAAATTATCATAACAGAAATATTTAGAAACTTCCGAATGAAGAATATGTGATATAAATCCAAAGTTAATTGGCAATGAAACACAATTCAGCCCTAATGTTATTTGGTGACTCGGGTGATAAGTAAACTTAAATCTAAATTGACCTCAACTTTAATTGTCGGGGTTTTTTTTTTCTATTAAATCTGCATAAATTGTCGAACTAAGGGCTACAGTTAAGCTCGATTATAAGAAATTATAATAAAAGAAAAGAGTTAGAATGGACACTGTTTTTACTTTTTGATGACATTGACTGCCATGAATAGAATTTGAATCTACTTGCTATTGGTAATATATGTCGTTTTATGATGGAATTGGAATATTATCAAAATTATCAAAAGTAGACCAACCACCATTTGGGAGCTACATGTCACCTTTGGTGAAGCATGATCACGGGGATATAACTTGGTACATTATTACATAGCTACAAAAAAGCTAATTCACATTTCATAATAATACAAGATGAAAGTAGTTGTTTGATACTACAATCCAGAAAAAGGTTGTAATTTGAACACATACACACACACACACACACACAAATCACATACCCACTATACATTTACAGATATAATTATGAATTTTAAAAAAATGATTATTGTATTATCACGATTATTTCGCTTCTTGATAAGACGACAAGTCTAGCTATCAAATAAGACGACAAGAAGTTACCACTTAATAGGCATGTGATATGTTGTTATTCTGATTATATTCTTGCACAAAATAAACAAGCTATTAAGGGACTTGGACATACACTTGAGTTGTCCCCAAGTGACTTGTTATTTATTACCAATGCACGTATTTCAATCCAATAATGTACGGTTCTTTGTCTCTCGATCTTTTTATTTTTCTTATATCTATATATTTTTGCAAGTAATGATGATGGAAATAATCTTCGAGTAAAAGGGAAAGACTTGATTTGGGCCAATGCTTATACTTCAGCCCAATTATTAGCCCATTTAGTCGTGTCGGCCTTCTGGCTGATAGGTATTTATTTTTGTCTGCTCGAACTTTAATTTTATTTTATATTTCCATTAGTAGAGAAAAAGTATAAATATATATATATTTTTATAGAGGATTTGCCAAGTCGATTAATCCTACAGGTTGTAAACAATAAATGCACTTGACCGAATACACTTCGTTATCTGAATATTCAACATACCTATTCCCAAATCCCAAACAACGCTTCGTTATATAGAAATAAAAAATAAATTAAAACAAATGAAATCCTCGGAATTTACCGTGCTTCTTCTTCTTACTCGTCTCCATCTATCTAACTGCAATCTATTTATTTAAAAAAAAAAGAGAAAATTTCGGATATTTCAGAAAAAAAAGTAGAACATCAACAGAAACAGATCAGCACTGCTACGGACTATCGTGCAGTGCAGTGACATGCCTCCGTCCATGGCCTCTGAAAATTTGACAAAATCGCGACCCGAAGAGCTCAAGCTCTTGGCAAACGAAGCGTTCAAAGGTATTTTATTTATCGTCTATGTGATTACAGTGCAGCTGATTGAGGGGGATTTGAGCGACCTGGGGTTTATGTAATGTGCCGCGCTGGTGAATAATCTGCTTTCAATTCGTGGTTTTTTCTTTCAGCTCATAAATATTCCCAGGCTATCGATTTGTACACGCAAGCGATAGAACTGAATAGGGATAACGCGGTTTACTGGGCTAACCGTGCGTTTGCGCATACGAAACTGGAGGAGTACGGAAGTGCCATACAGGATGCTACGAAAGCTATTGAGATTGACAACAAATATTCCAAGGTGAGAGTCATATGTTTGATTTCGTTTTTTTCTTTTATTTGTTTGATTGCTCCAATTTTTTTTTTTTTTTTTGTGATATATGAATGACGTTTCGCTTTGCAATACAGGGTTATTATAGGCGTGGTGCAGCGTATTTGGCCATGGGGAAGTTCAAAGATGCTCTCAAGGATTTGCAGCAGGTGAGATTTGCTGACTGTTATCGTGTTCTGCTTTTACGCTTTGTCGACGACTTTATTGCTGTTCTTTTCAGGTCAATGATTCTGCGATCGTTGTCTTTTCTTTTGCTATTTTTCGCATTTGATTCGTTATCTAACCGTTACACACTTTTTCTGATCAAGGTCAAAAGAATTTGTCCGAATGACCCCGATGCTACCAAGAAATTAAAGGAATGCGAGAAAGCCGTGATGAAGCTAAAGTTTGAAGATGCTATATCTGTACCTGAATCCGAAAGGCGTTCCGTTGCTGATTCTATTGATTATCACACGATAGGTATACTTACCTATAATATAACATTTTCTGAATTTGTATCGACTATTTATTGGGTGTGAATGTTGCCTACTTCTGTCTGGAGCTCTTTTCTGCCTTAGAATCAAAATTTTCGATTCCTTTTTATTTCTGAGCTGATTCTGAAATGTGAATAGGGCTTATGTCTGATAGCTCGCTTTTTCAATTCCAGAGGTAGAGCCACAATATACTGGTGCAAGAATAGAGGGTGATATCATACCATTGGAATTTGTGAAGAAGATGATGGACGATTTCAAGAACCAGAAGGTTTTGCATAAACGGTACGCTACTTAACGAAGAAAGAGAAATATATCAACATCATTCCATTATGGCGTAGGACCTGTTGGACTTTAGCTTAACCACGTTTTCTGAGTCTATGGTTTCTTTGTAAAAGATATGCATACCAGATTGTGCTGCAAATAAGAGATTTGCTTCGGGAATTGCCATCTCTTGTCGACATTAACGTTGCTGACGGGAAGCATTTCACTGTCTGTGGTGATGTACATGGTCAGGTAATATGGTTTTTTTAACTTCGTTAGATGACGACTCCATCATCAACTTCACCACTCAAATATTTGCAGCTGTCACATAATTTGAAGTACATAATTGATAACTTTTGTCGGTATGTTGTGTCTTACTTTTTTTTTTTGTTTGTGTGTGTTTGTTGAAGTTCTACGATTTGATGAATATATTTGAGCTCAATGGACTTCCATCAGAAGACAATCCGTATCTGTTCAATGGAGATTTCGTAGACAGAGGTTCTTTTTCCGTCGAAGTCATACTGACACTGTTTGCCTTCAAGTGCATGTCTCCATCAGGTTGGAAGCATGTGCTTTCATTTTCTTTTTTTTTTTTCAGTCCACTTCCGTCTTTTCTTGTGTCCTCCATCAAGTTTCCGAACGAGTTCAATTGATTTTTGATTGGTGACGAGTTATTGGAAAGTTCTATTTCTGGCTCGCGGAAATCTTGGAGTCTTAATACCTTTTCCTGATTAAGTTTTCATTGCTGTTAACTACATTTGTTGTTGGAAACGATAAGGGTTTCAGATTAGTTTGTATTGTTGATTAATCCCGCAAACCGAAAAAAAAAAAACATTGCACCAGTTCCCTCAACGTCGCAACCTTTTAATATTGGTTCTCATATTTCACATCCATTTATCTTTTCCCCAGCTATATACCTTTCTCGGGGAAACCACGAAAGCAAGAGTATGAACAAGATATACGGTTTCGAAGGGGAGGTCAGGTCCAAATTAAGCGACACTTTCGTGGAACTATTTGCTGAGGTGTTCTGTTGTCTGCCTCTGGCCCATGTCATAAATGAGAAAATTTTCGTAGTCCACGGAGGCCTTTTCAGCGTTGATGGTGTGAAGCTTTCTGACATAAGAGCCATTGATCGGTTTTGCGAGCCCCCTGAGGAGGGTACTGCCTATGCCTTCCTTTTTCTTGGTTCCTTTCAGCTATAATCTCTTTTTGGCATCTGTACTTCCAAAATATCTCTCATTATTTCTATCAGTTAATACGTTCTGTCATGAAGGTATCATTCATCACTCTCCTTTGAGGATAATCTCTAGTGTTTGCATATGATTTCTTTTCAGGGTTGATGTGTGAACTGCTGTGGAGTGATCCACAGCCTCTGCCCGGGAGGGGACCAAGCAAGCGTGGCGTTGGCCTTTCCTTCGGTGCTGATGTCACCAAGAAGTTCTTAGAGGAAAACAACCTAGGTAACACCAAAACGCCTTAGTCGTCTTCCATATTACAATCGAATTATCATTTTTACTGAATATTTCTTATGTAAATTCCTCTATGTTTCGTACAGAATTGGTAGTGAGGTCCCATGAAGTTAAGGATGAAGGATATGAGATCGAGCACGATGGTAAACTCATCACGGTTTTTTCTGCTCCCAACTACTGCGACCAGGTATTTAAAAATCCATAGGCTTTTTTAAGCCGCGACATGTGAAACATTTTCTTGGTGAATATGTTGTTTAACGGTGATTAATTGCATGCATTTACTTTCCTCGAAAACAGATGGGAAACAAGGGTGCTTTTATTCGATTCGAAGCCCCCGACATGAAGCCGAATATCGTGACATTTTCGTCGGTGGTAATTTTCGTTCTACACTAGCCAGGGATTTTACTTTTCTGTCTTCTTTTTGCAAGCATTGATTACTTTCTTGCTTGCAGCCACACCCTGATGTGAAGCCCATGGCCTATGCAAGCAACTTCTTAAGAATGTTCTCCTAATAATCGAATTGCCGTCTTTTGTAAGTTTTTCGCTTTTGGCTTCGACATTCCCCGACGACGAGCGCGACGACACAGAAAGCTTCGGTTGGTTTTTTGTTTGTTTTTTTTTTTTTAATTTATAAGTGATGTGCGTCACTCATTTCTTTTTGCTGTGTTTAACTGGAAAATTAGAATCTTGAAGAAACTTGAATATCCAAACGCATTTCCTTTGTTATATTGTCTTATACTGCTTTTTTTTTTCCTTTTCTTTTTGCCTTTATTAAATTTTACATGATGTTTGCAAGTATAGTAATACCATTATTGCCGTATGAGGTTGCGCGTGCATAGTTTACGTTTCTTCTTCTTGGAGGTAAGGAAAGGAAGCATGGCTTCGTCGTCTTTCATCAAAAGATATATACCTTACGTGCATATTATATTATCGTTTCCCTAACCTCGAAAGGTTAATATAAGAAGTCATTTCATTCGACGAAAAGCAACATTCTCAACAACGTAAGCTTCCATTTACGCATATTATTGAGGAAATAAAAATTCCAAAAAGAAAAAAAAGGTCGTTGATAGGACTCATCAAACATGGGTATTCTTGGAAGCTTTGCGAGAAATATCGATGCATTTATCGGGTACTCTTCCATTTTTTTATTTCTCACGCAAATTACTCTTTGAATTAATAAATCTTTCCCAATGTTTGTATATTTTTTTCCTGTTATTTGCATAGCAGACCTGGAGTGATGCTTCTCTATCCCCTGTAAGCAATCTTCTCATATAATCATCGCCATAAACAGTTTGTTGAACTTTATCGATAATTAATATACAATTTAAATAAAACGGTTCAGATATGCATCGATGCTGGCAATCGAAAGCCCCTCGACCTTAGACGATCAACAATGGCTGACGTATTGGGTTCTCTACTCTTTCATTACTCTCTTCGAGCTTTCCACTTGGAAAATCCTTCAATGGTAGGCACCAAAACACAACAGATAACCATTACTTACTTTTTCTGTATTCTTATGATATATAAATACAGGCTACCCTTTTGGCCATACCTGAAGCTGCTATTCTGTGCATGGCTGGTGCTTCCCATGTTCAATGGTGCTGCCTATATATACGAAAACTACGTAAGAAAATACGTAAATCTCGGGAATTACGTGAGCCCTTATCATCCCGAGGGTCAACGAAGGGTTCTTCAGATGATGAGCCTCGACGCACGTAAATCTGTCGAGAGCTACATCGAAAGATATGGCCCCGAAGCTTTCGATAGAGTGGTCAAAGCGGTAAGGCATTAGAGTTCGTTCGTCTCTCTTGCTTAATATTCAGGCTTGGTTTTTCTAAGTTGAAAAAAGGTGTCTCTTTGTGTTATTGCAGGCTGAGAAAGAAGCAAGGAAACATTGAAGGACACATAAAACATAACTTCACTATTACAAAGATTTGTTCATTTGATTGGCATTTCATGTCTTTCTTCAAGTGTGTGTTTCCTATCATATGTATGTTTTATTTGTATGATTTCATAGTTGTAGATATAAGAGATGCTGCCGGTGATATAATTACTGTCAAAATTCGCTATTTGGCTTTATCGGGCCTGTGGGCCCACTTAATAGGAGAGTTGATCCATACAAGTTGATGTCTTTCATTCTAAAATTAAGTGGTAATAGGTGGACTAGTCCGTCAACTTATAAGTTACTCAATCACTTCTTAATTATTCGACGTGGGACACGTGTGATTTATTATAGTTCTATATACTTCAACGATTACATTTAGCTGTTGAAGGAAAACCGAGAACATAATAAACAATTCTAATTTGCTCACTTAAATCTTTTTTTTTCTTAGTGTGGCAGCCTCTACTCTGACTGTTGGCGCTACGGTAGAGTGGTAACGTAATGATATGTGTTGTTGACTTTTTAAGCCACGACTTGTGAAACACTTTCTTGCGGTGAATATGTTGTTAACTGTGATTAATTTCGTGCATTTACTTTCCTCGGAAACAGATGGGAAACAAGGGTGCTTTTATTGGATGCGAAGCCCCCCGACGTGAAGCCAAATATCGTGACGTTCTCGTCGGTGGTAATTTTCTTTCTACCCTAGCCGAGGAATTTAGTTTATGCCTTCTTTTTACAAGCATTGATTACTTTCTTGCCTGCAGCCACACCCTGATGTGAAGCCCATGGCCTATGCAAGCAACTTCTTAAGAATGTTCTCCTAATAATCGATTCACCGTCTTATTTATTTTAGTTTTTTTTTTTTTTGGCTTTTTGGCTTCGACGTTCTCCGACAAAGAGTGCGGCGACACAAAAGGCTTTGTTTTTTTTTTTTTTTTTAAATTTATAAATGATGTGTGTCACTCATTTTCTTTTTGCTCTGTTATTTAACTGGAAAATTAGAATCTTGAAGAAACTTGAATATCCAGATCGCATTACATTTTGTTATATTGTCTTATCCTGCCCTTTTTTCCCTCCCTTTTGGCTTTACTAAATTTTACATTATGTTTGCAAGTATAGTAATACCATATGGGGTTGCATGGCTTCGTCGTCTTTCATCAAAAGATATATATACCTTACGTGCCCCAACCTCAAAAGGTTAATATAAGAAGTCATTTCATTGGACGAAAAGCAACATTCTCAACTCAACAACGTAAGCTTCCATTTACACATTATTGAGGAAATAAAAGTTCCAAAAAAAAAAGGTCGTTGATCGGACTCATATCAAACATGGGTGTTCTTGGAAGCTTTGCCAGAAATATCGATTCATTAATCGGGTACTCTTCCATTTTTTTTTTTTATTTCTGATACGAATTACTCTTGAATTAATAAATCTTTTTCGGAACAGAAATAAGCGAGATTCAGTGAGCTGAAGATATAGCAACAGTTGACAGAGATGAAAACAGTTCTAAATCCATCGTACAAAAAATCATACAATAAACTGACATTCGGAACAGAAATAAGTGAGATTCAGTGAGCTGAAGATATAGCAACAGTTGACAGAGATGAAAACAGTTCTAAATCCATCGTACAAAAAATCATACAAAAAAGTGACATTCGGAACAGAAATAAGCGAGATTCAGTGAGCTGAAGATATAGCAACAGTTGACAGAGATGAAAACAGTTCTAAATCCATCGTACAAAAAATCATACAAGAAACTGACATTCGGACAGATATAAGCGAGATTCAGTGAGCTGAAGATATAGCAACAGTTGACAGAGATGAAAACAGTTCTAAATTCATCGTACAAAAAATCATACAAGAAACTGACATTCGGAACAGAAATAAGCGAGATTCAGTGAGCTGAAGATATAGCAACAGTTGACAGAGATGAAAACAGTTCTAAATCCATCGTGCAAAAATCATACAAGAAACTGACATTTGGAACATAAATAAGCGAGATTCAGTGAGCTGAAGATATAGCAACAGTTGACAGAGATGAAAACAGTTCTAAATCCATCGTACAAAAAATCATACAAGAAACTGACATTCCGAACAGAAATAAGCGAGATTCAGTGAGCTGAAACTCTCACCTCGTCGGACAAAGACACGCTGCGACTATAAACTTTATAGCTCTTTTTTCCACTGGAACCATAATGCTCCATTAGCGCCAATATGAAGATGAGCAGGGACGGATCTACAGCGGGTCTCGGGGGGTCTGTGCCCCCCGAGCGGCCGGCTTATCCCTTAGGTGTGTACCGTTGTAGCAACTCTGGCGAACTGATTTTCCATCTGTGCGAACTTATTTAACTTGTTCTTTCGTAAGTTTTTGTTATTAATTATGTTATAAATGATATACTAAATTACATTTCAAAATAAAAATGTCAATACCACAATAGAAAATAAATAAAGTTAAAAAAAATTAGAATCGTACATAATGATGCTTTTAAGAATATTAATTGAATCGAAAGACAACTGGGAAAATATCAATCATTTGGATAAAGATGTCGGATAATGTCACGTTCACGGTTAAGGTATATACTAGTATAATTAGCAGATCCTTATGTGCAGATATATTAAGCTATTTTAGATATTTATATTATTAATTATGTTATTTAAAAAATAAAATTTAAATTAAGGATAAACTTTGATAATAAAAAGTACGGCCCCAAACATAAACGTTTATCTTAGAAGTTGTCCTAAAAATTATATGACCCTATGCAAGATACCGTGATAAACGGGTCAAAATTCGTCCCTGTTGAGCCCCCCTAGTCTACAATCCTGGATCCGTCACTGAAGATGAGAGCCGTAATATTTTACGAAATAACAACGTAAGTTGCTATTCGGCCTAGAGAATGAATTTACAGATTAAATATAGACAAAAAAGAAAACAATCGTCGTGAAATCTTACCTGAGAAACGACGAACCAATCGACTGAGCTCGTCGCAGAAGTAGCTCCAACTCGAACGACAAAGACCGATGATAAGCTGCGCTACTGCAGTGACGAACGGATCAGCGAACATAAGAAATGAAATCAATTTTTGAAAAGCCATCTGAAATTGTTTAAAATTCGCGGCGTTCGTTCGTTATGTATGAGAAATTCATGGGCAAATTTGTAATTTTACCAACGGCAAGCTGGCATGAGGCTACCAAACAGAATTTGAATCGGACCGCCGGCCCGAATTGCTGGGGCCTGTCTGAACCCGTTTTACAGTGGGCCGGACCAGCTCGGCCCGAGCCCATGGAGCCTATTTTTATATATAAAATTTAATATTAAACTTTTAAAAATTCTTTTAAACGATTTATACTACTGATTATTATTAAAAATTACAAAATTATATAGTCGTAAATGATTTACATCCATAAACACCTAAAAAGTATTCTTATAAAATTGAATTTTCCAAAACATTATATTAAAAAAATATTATATGTATACAAACAAGCTGGCCTCGTTGGCCCGTGGCCTGCCACCAGCCGAGCCTGGCGCGCGGGGCCGAAAGTCCAGTGATTCAGACTCCTAATTTTGGGCTCAAACCCGATAATTTCTTGGGTCAGGCCATGCCACGTGCTCAGGGTCGAAGTTTCACCTCTAATCATAGTTCAATTCATTTTAGTTGAACTATCGGAACCGTTGATTATGATATGTGATGAGATAGTCCTATTTGTTATTTGACCCGGTATTAATCGTATTGTAGAATATATAACTTGGTTTTGAAATCTGTTTCCGAATCAGGACCGAAAATTCTATTGAGTTAAGATCTAGAATCTAATTGGTAAGAAATCGGAGTAAAATCGATTTAAGAACTAATCAATCAAATAAAATGTGTTTGGATATTAAAAGTAATTGTAACATGGATGTAGGTAGGGGTGAGCAAAACGGATATCCGGTTTTTCGGATATCCGAAATATCCGGATTTTCGGATATCGAAAAATGGTATCCGTATCTGCTCCGGTTTTAATCGGAAATCCGAAAATCGGATATCCGGTTATTCGGATATTTATACCGGATATCCGCATCCTGTTTTTAAATTTACTTTTCTTATATTTTTGTATTATTTTTCTTTTCAAAATCATATTTTTTTATTTCTTATCACAACAAAAATATATTTACATAAGAATTTCTACATAGTAATTCACACAATGTGTGAATTTATGATTCGAATTACATAATAAATAATAAACACAATACCACAAATACACATTGATTTTTAACTTGCATCTCGATGTTTTTATGTTTTTTTTTAATCCCAATTCTCTAACAAAATTTCTTGTACTAAAAAAATAATATAAATTTAGATATTCTACTTGTTTTTTTTTTTTTCTTTTTTGGACCTTCATTTTTCTTTTTGGACTATTTTTTTATTTTTTTAAATATAAAACCGGATAGCGGATATCCGGATTTTAGACAAACCACTATCCGTATCCGATCCGATTTATTGTAAAATAAATCGGATCGGATATCCGATCCGGTTTTTTAAACCGGGTATCCGTTTTTCCGGGTTTCGAAATCCGGATACCGGATCGGAATCCGATTTTCGGATATTTTTGCTCACCCCTAGATGTAGGTGTAAATGAGATAAGCTCGGCTAAGCACGAGCCCTTACAGTTGTTTTCCAGCTTGAGGTCGAGCTTTTAACCGAGCTCAGTTAGAGCTTTTTAATAAATAAAAAATAAAAATGGAGCTTGCTCACATAAATGAGCTCGACTACGATTTTCACGAGCCCGAATGAGGTGTTAAAATTAGATTTATAAATCTTAGGTAAAAATTAAATAAATGTAACACGTATTGGGAGATTAAATAATAAAATTGTAAGAGTATTCAAAATTAATTTAGTATAAACTTTGTTAAAATGCTAAATAGGAATTGACCCTACAATACAACCTTTCATATGCCTTCCGAATATTTCTTATTCAGTTGTTTTTAATTAGAACATAAATCGGGACAGGTCCAATTTGTTTTGAAAAACCCTGCAGGGACATCACTAGTCTAGGAAGTCGATATTTTTACTTGTATAATTTTTTTATATGATGTTAGCTACAGGAAAAGCTTATTTGTTGTAGAAAACATTAAGATTTGAGATATTGACAATGCAAATAAAGAAACATTGTACCAGTTCCCTCACCTTATAATATATTATTGGTTCTCATAATTCAGATAAATATATCTGCAAAAGAAATAAGGTTTTCATGTAATAACTCTGTCTTGCATGGCTGACTACTCATATATCCAAATGAAATCCAACGTAGATGAGAAATAGTCAAGCAGTTTAGATGAGAAAGATAATGATAGTCAAGCAGTTTCGAATAACATCAAATTCTTCCAAAACCAATGACGGGTAATAGTGGATATACTTCCTCGACTCAATTGCCTCTGCCCTTAGTCGTCGTCGTCGTCATCTCGGGTAAAAGTGCGTATAAGAAGACAGTCGTCAAAAGCACAGAGCCTGAAATAAGTAAATGCATCCAAAACATCGCCACCTCGATGAGATCCATCGTGAAGAATCGAGAGACGAAAAACACCAACCCAACGTTCATTGCGATGCGCAAACGAAAGCCCATCTGCTGAATTTCCTCGGGTAGAATCTCGTTAAGCATGCATCCCAGCGGGCCCCACGACCAAGCATACGCAGCCACGTACGCAGTCATTGCTACAACCAGCAATACAACTTTCCAAGTCGAGAAATTATTTTTTCCATCTCCGACGATGAACGTGATGATTATCTGCCGCAAAATGAGTCTAATTTTTAGTCCCTCCCTTCTAAGCAAAATTTTTTAACACACATATATCTATCTATTTTATTAATGGAGAGCGCCTTAGAATAACTACTCCCGAACATCTGATTGGTATATCAATTAACATCTAAAGTCTATTTTTACATACTTAAGTGAAAATGTAAAATTAAACTTGATAAAAATTTCACATGTTAAAAGTAAACTCAAATATAAGTTAATATAATATTTATGTGGGCATACACATCGATTGTGAAAAAATACCTAGTGTATATTGTTACCTGGCATAGCAGCATGGCAACCCCGCCCTGCACGTAGAATCTTCTTCTTTTTCTTCTTCTTCTTCCAAACTTATGATGGAACGTCGGGAAAGACATGAGGATAAAGTTGACGGCGTACATAAGACAAGAGCATAACGACCATGCGCTCTCGCTCAGACCGACGATTTTGAACAAACCAGGAGCGTAAATCGCCATGAACACATATACGCTGGCGAGCTGTTGGAAGCTAGATATTATTAGAAACGAGACTAACGGGGGAACGAAGGCGAGGCTGGTACTGTTAAAACACGGCTGATTATTTTCTAGCTTTTGAATTACAGACATCGCTTCTTCATAGCCGTCGGGGCCTAAAGTTTCCACGTACCGCCTAGCGATTTGATACACGCCGTCCGACAAGTGCAAAAATTCGGAACCTGCGACGACTACAGCGAGCGCACTGGGGAAGTAAAGAAGAGGCGCGAACATCACCACGGTGGACCTTAGCGCTTCGCAAGTAATCGTTCTGAGCGCATAGAGATACAAATTAGCCGTAAGAATTCCAAAGCTGACTCCTTGTGGAAGGAACGCCGTAACTCGATATCCAAACTGCAGCGCATTAGTTGCTACGACCTGAATGGAAATGCCTATGCTGATGTTGACGACGATTCTAGAGATTTGTCCCACAGAGCAAGAACCCCACAAGAGAAGCAAACCGCCCGTAATCACTTTTGTGGGTGTGCGGAAGCGGAATATTGTGACTGCGTATGCCGAGGCAAAGGCGAATACCAAGTACATATAATAATCCGAGGAAGCCATGGGATTATTGTATATCAACCGAATGTAGAATTTATTTGGAATCAGTAAATTTTCCAGTAGTGAAGGCATGGATAGCAAACCACCTGCTATCTGCAATATATAATTTATATTATTTAGCATAAAGAAACAACATGTAATAATAATAATAATAATATTAATAATAGTGACCTGTGATTCCAATGTCCGATCCGATCCAAAAGCCAACGAACCAAGCGTATACTGATATCATTGATTTCAATGGCATATGAAGTTTTCCATCGACACCACGGACAAGTCCTAGGAATGTATTTCCACTATGGTCCAATAGCGATGCTTCTCTACGATTTTCATCATCATCGTCCCCATCCATTCTGTGCTTTGCTTCTTTCGTAGATCTGATCTGCGAATTTGTTTGTAACAATACAAAAAAATGAAAAGAAATATAATTTCCTTTTAACTGATTTGGAGTGTCGAATAATTAGGGATTGACAGCAATAAGATCTGAGTAAGGCCGACCGAGTTTTTAAGACTTAGTAGTTTCACTTTCAGCAGTAAATTAAAAATCCCTTACTATTCGAGATTATTCTTTTTTTTTTCCTTTTCTAAGTATCGGCTAATACTTTTGTTATTGTAGATATATTTGTTTGAATCGGTCTCACTTCCTCTTTGAATAAAAAGAATGCTATTTACAGACCTAAGGCCATCTCCAATGGAGACGAAAATGGCATAATTGGGTAGAAAATAAGTCCACTCGTACTGCAAACTGAAACCAAAAATAGGTATTTAACATTTTCTCTCACCTCAAAACCCAAATATGGGTTTGTACTGTTCATCTATCTAAATGCTTTTAACTCCTTCGAAAAAACTCCAGTTCAATAAATAATTTTTTTAACCCAAAATGCTTTAATTAGTCTATTATATTCTATTTATTTTATTCCTTTAAAATTGCATGATACGTAAATAATGTTTAATATTGTAAACCTAATACTTAAAATATTTATTAATACTGAAATAGTATTTTAATTGTTCTTTTGTTTTAATTTGTGAAGATGTAAAATATGTGGGTGATTAGTGTAAAGTTGTAAAAGTTTGTGTGAAAGAGGATATTTTGAGAATATTCTTTTGAGTTTGAGAATGAGTTTGATGGTTGGAGAAGAATTACAATTTGATGTGACAAATACTGCATTTTGAGTTTGAAAATGGGTTTATCGGTTGGAGATGGTCTAATTTCTGACGATTGTGCTATATTCAAATACTAAAAGCTTCTTGCCGCATATGGGAACTAATAATATACAAACCTAGCTAATGATATTCACATCCTCTTTGAATAAAAGATGCTATTTACCAAACCTAATTTCTGATGATTGTGCGACTATTCAAATTAGCTTTCTTACCGCGCGCTTATGGCAACTATAATATGCAAATCTAGCTACTATTCACATCCGATGCTATTTACAAACCTAATTTCCGCTATTCGAATAATTAAAAGCTTACTTACCACTTATGGAAACTAATAATATGCAAACTTAATATCCGATGACAGTAATAAATCAATAAATAGATATATAATTTTCATGACTTCGAAACTTATTTTGATCAAATACTATTTAGATAATTTGAATGTATCTTGAAATTTCAAATTTAGGTGTCCTTAAATTTTTCTTAGAGTGATTTAATAGGTGTTGTGGGCAATAAAAACAATAATTGCACATTTTTTAAATATTACTTAATTGTTCGCTCTAACGAGCGCGTTATTTGTTAATATGCTTCATAAACATTCGCTTTAACGGGTCGCTTTAACCTTATTTTAGATTTTCTCAACACACGTCAAATTATTTTTTATAAACAAAATAGAATTTGTTTTGCCTCGAAAAATATACATGACCTTCATGGTTTGAACCACGAGGTTATATTTTCATAATTCAAACACAAAAATTACATAAAAAAAGTCTCTTCCAAATTTTCAAATGAAATATTTCATATGCAACTATCACATGCAATCTCATATGCCATATCCATTTGCTCGAACATGAAATCATTTTGACTTGGTGAACTGAATTCAATCCAATCAACAGGGAAAAAATTTGTTCTGGTCAAACATTTTTGATATAATAAAGCAAATCAATAAATAATATTAAATGGCAATATATTGCTGTCACATTATTCCCTAATAGAATCCAGTAATAGCGATCCAATATCATCAATGATGACCAATACAACACACAAATTGAAGGTGTTGTACCTATATAAACCAGCCTTGCACATCAATGTAAAGCACGCAAGAAAAATAATTATAAGAAAAGATAAATATAAGAAAAATTAAAAGCAATGGCCACAAAATGGAGTGTTGTATTCGCTCTCATCTTTTTCTTCTCTTTCAATGTGGCCGTCCGAGGTGGTCATCGGCATCATCCATTAAAGAGCTTCGACGTTCGAAGTTATGGTGCTGTCGGAAATGGCAGAAATGACTGCACTAAGGTGTGTTTGTTGCCATACCATATGCATACGAATTAAATATGTACTTCTAAATTTTCTTAAAACATTTCTACATGCAATTTATTATTTAATAAAACAATAACTCTACCAATTTTTTTTTCGAAATAGGCTTTTGAAAAAACATGGAACGCCTCGTGCGGGTACACGGGGCGCAGACGTAAGATGTTGATACCAATAGGAAACTATAATTTGGGATCAATCATCTTCAAAGGCCCGTGTAGAGGCCCGTTGGACTTTGTGGTCGACGGAAGGATTAGCGCTAGCGCAAACACCCTTTTCGAAGAGGGGTGGATCCATTTTCGATACGTCAACGGTCTCACGATCAGAGGCGGCGGAGTACTAGATGGCCAAGGCGCCGAGGCGTGGCGTTCCAACGACTGCATCACCAATCACAACTGCAAACATCGCCCGACGGTAAGTAATTATACAATTATTTTTACAGGTGCGCTTTATATGCAAAATTCAATGCGCCTTATATGTGGAATTCAAGGCGGAAAAGAATATGAAAACGTAATATTGCGCATGAATTTTCTTTTCTTTTTTCCGCGTCGAATTCCGCATACCAAACGCACCCTAAAAAAAGTAACAGTCTGATCCGACTTCACTAATCGCTGTTACTGCATATGCGACAATAATGCAGACGCTAAATCTCGACTTTGTGAACGACTCGACCGTCCAAGGCCTCCATACCCTAAACCCTAAGGCGGCGCACGTCAGCCTATTCAAGTGCAATAATGTCGAGCTCGCCGGCCTCAACCTCACGGCTCCGGCGAAATCACCCAACACGGACGGCGTGCGCATCGGCTTCTCCAATGGAATTCGCGTCTTAAATTCTATCATAAGCACCGGCGACGACTGCATCTCGATGGTCGCGGGGAGCCAAAACGTAAGCTTGGAGGGCCTGACATGTGGGCCGGGCCACGGGATAAGCATAGGCAGCCTCGGCGGGGACACGGAGCCCGTGGGCGGGATAAGCGTCAAGAACTGCACCTTCTTGGGGACGGACAACGGGGTGAGGATCAAGACATGGGCCGCCGCCTCAAACGACAGCGTGGCGTCCGGGATTTCGTTCGAAGATATCGTTATGGTGGGAGCGAATAATCCCATCATAATTGACCAGTCATATTGTCCCGGTCATAATTGTGGCAAGGTATGAAATTTAATTACTGGACCTTATTGGCCCTACGCCTGTGGGCCCACATAGGAGGAGAGTACTTTAAGCTTGATGGTGTCCCAGCCATGTATATTTTGGTGATAGATGGTTCCATATCGAGTTATATGCGACGTCAGTATCTTCAAATTATAGTCGATGTGGGACACGTGTGGATTATTAGGGTTATCTACTTTAACAAACTTTGCGCTTGCATTCGTTGAGTCGATCTTCCTTTCTTATTACAGGGAGAATCGAGGGTTCAAATACGTAATGTGACGTTCAATAACATTAGGGGAACGTCCCACACGGAGGTGGCGGTGAATATACAGTGCAGCAGAGCGAAGCCATGCAAGGACGTAAACCTCAGAGATATCAACTTGGTGTATCATGATAAAAGAGGTATTAATAAGAAGGCCAAAGCTCTATGCTCTCACGTATTTGGTTCTACTTTTGGCGCGCAAAACCCGGCTGGTTGCTTACGCTAAACAAATTCTCTTATTGCATAACTTAACGTATATCGTGGTTTTTAGATCAGTTCAAGTTATGTATTAAGAATGCTCATTGATGCTGCCGTGAATTGCGGTACACTTACAAAATGGCGCTGGTATTAGTAGGCCCCTCTTCTTTTCTTTTCATGTAATAAACTATATGTTTTATGATTAAATGGAGAAATGAAAGTGTTTTATAGATTAATCGCTTTTGTGTTGTCGATTTCTATTGTCCATTTCTATTAAGCAATTTTAAAGAAATATACTAAATGATATGACTCGTCATAATCTTCACTAAAGATAAAAAAAATATATATTCTTCAAGCCTAAATGACATGTATGTGCAACTAACCTCACATAATCATATTCATAGAAAACGTTGGCTAATGGGTCCCACGACACCTCGACCAGCTGATCATCCGTTCATCTTCCCTTCTTATATTATAATATTAATTTAAATGAGTTGGATATATCTTCATACATGTGTTTGTGCCATCTCTTCGAATATATCGATTCTTTTCTTATCCACAAATAATCCCACGGCACTCATGGAGGATAACCACCACCTCCTTCAGCCGCTTCTGATCTCTTCCACCACCGCCGCCGGCGAAGACGACGAAGTTAGCCAACTCAATAACATCAGCCACACAACATCAGACTCATCGTCGTCCGCAATCGTTCGACTCCTTTTAGTCGCAGTCATCGGCGTCGTATCGATAGCCGCCACCCATTTCTCCGTCGGCTACTCCATAGCCGTCGAGAACCACCAACTCGACACGAAATTGGGCCGGCGATTCCACACCTTCTACGTCGCCGACGACGAAGCCGTGCGTATCATCGTCAGAGCCAGCGACGAGGTTCGAGAATTTCTCTACCCTAAAAACACGAGCTATTACCACGTCCGTAAGAAAGTCAACGCCATCGTTCTGAAGCTAATAACGAAGAGCCCAAAATCCGCCGACGATGAAATCGTGACCGTCGACTCCGGCGCCGACCATTCGTTCGCCATCGGCGTCAGCGCTTCGCTTATGGAAGGCGCAGATTTCAAGCAGCGCGTGCTCGGAGCCGTTCGGCGGGGGGTGGCTCGTGTCTGGCTCTACGACGGTGCGCCGGCGAACGTGACGGAAGGATTGGTCGGTTACATCTCCGGCCGCGTGATGGGTTCGCCGGCGGCGGCGGATGTGAACTCTGCTGCCGACATGGTCGAGTCGGGAAAGTTGAGGTGTTGGCGGAGAGATGACGTGGCGAGTTTATTGACTCATCTAGAGAATCGACGGCCGGGATTTATCAGGAGACTGAATCGTGAGATGATGGACGGCTGGGATGAGGGCTTGCTGGACCGGGTTTTAGGCGAGCCGTTGAAGACCTTGTGTACAGGTGAAGAGTGGAGTCGTTAATGTACAACCATATAAGCGTGTAGTACAGCTGTTTTGCTTAATCATTGGAGTGGATCCCACTTTGAAGATCCAACGGCGTAGATGAGCCGATGAAAGTGGATCGCGATTGATAATCGAGCGTGATGGAGGACCACATACATTTGTGTGGTCAATCAATTTATGATAAATCATGATTTTTCTAACATAAAACATGACAATTAATACATATTATGAGCTTTTTATATATTATTACTATTCACCAGATTTCATGATAACACACATTCTTCATATTGGAAAGCCAAATATAAATTATGCGGCAATTTTTTTGTACAAATACTCTTCATTAAAAAGTCAAAAATAAATTCTACGCTAAAAAAATATTTCTTTTTCATGGTAATATCGTACTCTTCATCATAAAGCCAAATGTAGATTATGCGCTAAATTTTTTAGGATAATGCCACTCTTTTCATCACAGTAAAAAATAGATTGTGCGCTAAAGAAATCAAAGGGACGATTATCTCGGCTCTATACTATCTAGAACTGGCAAAATTGTCCACGGCCCGCGGGCTGTGAAATTTTAGGCCCACCTGGAGGCGGGCGGCTTGCGGCGAGCGGGTTGCAGGCAGGGCCACCAGAATTTAAAATATTAATTTCTTATATTAAATAATATATGTATAAATAACTTACATATGCTTTTTATATTTTTTAATTATAATTTTAAGTGGAATTATGTTTAATAAAATAAATAAATTATTATTAAAGAGTTAGGATAAATTACAAATATTTTCCAAATCTTCTATTTTATTTCTTTCCTCTTTTTTTTTTTTAATTTTTTCTCTTTTATATATTTTTTATTTCCGACGGGCTTTCGGGGTAACGGCCCCCCCCGCCCCGACGACCGGTTTGACATGTCTAATACTATCATTGTTGTTCTTATTTATTTACTAACATAATTCTATAAAATTGAAGTTTAAAATAAATAAATCACAATTCACACATCTCACATTGCTATTTACTCATGCGTTTTCCCCACATGAATATCTTTTTGGCTTCTGCATTAATAAATAAACATGCATATCAGCGCCAGTGCCCATACCCATGCATGTGGCTTCAACATACTACAAACTATTGACGAGTAACAATGGAATGAACCAATATACATTCGACATGAAAATAATTTCTCTTTTTTAATTTACCATGATGCAAATCTCGCTTCACCTCAATTATTGAATCATAAAGATATTTTAAATAAAAAACAAGAATCACATGACAACCCGTAAGATAAGCGATTTCGTCTGGCATGAATTGAATGACAATACCACTCCGAAGTCCGAGGTACAAATAAAATACGTCTAATCCTTTTTCAATTAAGTACATACGGCAAATATTATAAAACTGCAACTAAATTATTTAAAACGCACATACCTACGCAAAAACAGCCGTTGAAAATCCAATCAATTTCAATACACAAAAAGAGAAGTACCCCGCAAAGAAAACCATAAGAGTAATATTTCACAAAAAATCCTGACAATTACAAAGTCAGACGCCAAATTAAACCAACACCACTACTATACTAGAGAAAAGACAGCGTCACACTGCATATATAGTACCAAATATATCGACACGATTTATAAATATTTATCGCAGTCAAACAATTAATTAATCATTTACTCAACTCTTCCTCACAATTCCGTCATTACCAGCAAGCATGAGATACTTATCCCTCCTCGTCAGAGCCGTACACTCAACCCTAAAGCGTCGGCCAACTTCTTCTGTATGTAATTAGCCACCTCGTAACTACTCTTCCCACCGCCGCAGGTCAGCTCCTTGGGAAGCTTCTCGAGAATATGAACCGTATAGCTCGGCCGTGGGTTCATGAAGAAGAAGATAGGGTCCAAGCACTTGAGCCCGCTCGCCGTCGTCCCATAGAACATCGACACGTGCGACTCCATAGCCACCGGGACTATGTCGTCGGTAAGCTCGGCGAACAGAGAGCTGAACCTCAGCAAGTACGGCTCACGGCAGGTGGTTCCCTCGGGGCAGACGACTAAGTCCCCTTCCTTGAGAAGCCTATGCATAGTTTCTCCGTCGGCCTTTCTGTCCCTCGTGAGGCGTACGGTCTTTATGAGAGATCATTTCGGACATCTTGCTGAGGCTGTAAGTAACTGCGGTCAAGGTTTGCCCAGGGAAGTGCTTAGCATGACTGGGTCCAGGAGGGTTCGGTGGGTGCAGACGTAGAGGACGTGGCGCCGGCGGCCTTCGGCGGCGCCGCCGGCGAGATGGGGTTTTGTGCCTTTGAGTCGTAGGCGCACGCCGCTCGATATGCCGAAGAGGAAGGTGAGGTTTAAGGGCAGGCAAGTACCTACGACGAGGCGATAGATGGCTAGTAAGAAGCCGAAGGAAGCCATAGGAACATTGAACCAAGCCAAATGAAGTGGCGTGGGGAGGAAAGCTAGTCGGCCGTCGTGGAAGATTAAGGGTTTGGGTATTTGTTTCTTGGCATCGTTGATTTGAGGTTCGTTCGTTATTACGTAAGACTCCTGCGGAAATTTTTTATGGTAATAGTGAGAAATCTACAGTACGAAGATGCCTGAAAAAAGTAGTGGCTTTTTGAGTAGTTATTAGCCTTTAATGGAACAAAACTTTGCGTGGACAAGAAAAGTAGTGGCTCATTCCTCTAATATAATATCGTTTGACTCGATGATTCTGGTATTATATCTTTGACCTAACAAGAAAACTACTTTTGTCGGAAACAACACAGAAAAAATATGTGTGTGATGAATTAATACTACTTTAAGGTAGATGCAAAAAATGTAGTAGTTCGCAGAGAATTGAATATACCTTGCATTGAGAAATCAAGAGATGGTCATGTAGGCCTGTGCTTCCAATACCAACATCTGGCCTCTTCTCTCCAAAATACTCTTTCAAAGCTCTGTGCTTCACAAGCAAACCCGACCCGGAAACGAGACCCGTGAAGAATCCGCCCCGAGCATGCAACTCGGTCCCAAAAACTGCGTCAACTTCGAGGTACTCTTTCAGAAACCCTTCCACCAAGACTCTTGGGACACTAGTGAAGACAACCTTAGATCCAACACTACTCAATACATCAAAGCGTGAGGGTTAAGGTTTTCGAGGTAGAACTTGGGCAAGACAGCCCTAGACACATTGTCCATGTCTTTAAACCTAAGCCCACAAAATGTAATGAAGATCATAACCCTCATCTTGAGCTCATAGTCAAGAATCAGCAGAAAGGGGTACGATAATAGGAGAAGAAGGGCTCTCAATATGCTCCCACCTTCAAACGCAACAAGCATGAAGTAAGGGAAGAAGGAAGGAGATCTCAGTATGGAACCATGTATGTCACAGACTAGAGTTTGAGATTTCCTATCATGGAGGCTGCATTTTGTGACGCTGGGATAGCAGCGGACTAATTGTTGGGAGGAAGAAGAGGAAGAAGATCTTGTGAATGGGGTTTTTGTGAAGAAAGTATGGTTCTTGACTTTCATTGCAGCTCTGTAACATGAGTATGCCAAGAACTGGTACAGAAACCAGTCTGCTAACCTAAGTAGTACCATTGGAAACACCATGGATTTCACAGAAGAATCAGTTGTCATGTATAGATAGACTGTATATAGGTAATTATAGACAACAAAGAAATAGGGTATTACAAGAGAAAGGAAGATTTTTACTCTCAAAGAGAAGTGATGATGATGAACAAAGAAGGGACGGATGAGGATGAATTATAGGAGTAATTAAGGAAGGGGTATGGGAAGGCATTTGACCATGCACGATTTGGTTAGCCACACACACGCCGAGAGCATTAGATGCATGGAAGATTTTATATTATTTTTCTTTGTTTTTTTTTTTGGTAATAACAAATATATGCACCGATGGATTCGAGTGTTAATCTGCAGCTATCTACGCGTTTGACATTTTCTTGTTTATCGTATAATTTGTTTTCTATTCCTTTCTTGATTTTATCTTCTCTTGCTTTCCACCGTGTGAATAAGGGTAGAAAAATCTTCATTATAATTTCTTCACTAGATGAGCAATATCGGTAGGTTGTTTGTAGGTCACCGCCATACTTTTACCTTTGACATATATTTAAATTTGCATGTAGATATGGAGCAAGATTCAGAACAAATAGCATTATATTGACATTTCGTTATTTAATTGAGCATTTACATTGCATTTTTTGGGTTATCCCTATTGTTTTCTGCTTTCTTTTTTGGGCAATGTGTCGATCGTGAAAACGATTATTTCCAAATATATTGATGATCAACACAATTGCATGAACGCCATGCTTACAAACACAACAAAATAAAATAGGGTTTTTTTCGATACATATCGGATTGTGTGCAATGTAGTTGTTCTTGAGTAAATAGGGGACCGCATATTCATTCATCTTCATCATCGAAATGTCGTTGATGTGAAGCAGAGAAAACGCGAAATTGTGCAATCAATGTGTTGCAACTAATATACACTCATACAAATAAAATATATATGTATATATAACGTTCTTACATGTTTCGATTCATTGTTCGACCTGCTACCTTAAAACCCAATGAGGAGAAAGCAATCACTGATCATCATCATCATCATCAAGTCCACTGTAGTTAATGGCAACACCGCCCATACTCGTCGTTGACTTAATTTTGGACAATTCGATGTATATAGTTTTTCTTTTATTTTATCTTTTGTTCTTTATAAAATATGCAATGCTGCTAATATAGTTGGATTGCAATAAATGGAACTGTGATCTTGAAATGCAATCCTACAGTTAGATTAAGCCACTTGTCTAAAACCATAGGTGCTGCACTGCAATCACGACAAGAAACGCAAAGGATTTAATAATAGTAAATTTAATGTGAAGATTAAGCCATTTTTCTTTCCGAGATAAGTGGGATGTATATTAATTAATCCATCGTTTTTGTTGCTACTTGGCATGAGCCTTCACATGACCAATCATCAAAGTAGTGTCCCAATACATTGGGAACACATAGTATAGCCGAGCCACTATATCTTCCTTTCCATGCTCCGACAACAACTTCTCAAATGCCCTTTTTTCTTTTTCTAAACAATAATAATAAAAGCGCCCGCCAATTGATTGGAAAGTTCAAATTAAACGGTCAACAAGTGCATGCGCTTTAGGGTTAGGTCTCAATCATTCTATGTGAATTTTCTGAAATAATAACATTTGCATGCAACTACCTGGCTCATCGCTTATACGTGCTATCCTAATTGTTCACAAACTATGCATTGCTCGAAATCCTTTTCTGATATAATTACGTGTACTTTTTCACGATTTTTTGGTGACCATATATGATGCATCAAATCATCTCAATCATCAACTTGTTAAAGAAGGACATGTGATATGCGAAGTACCCGTTGGGTCTCGATTTTCTTTCCGCAAGTCGATCGAATTGCTCATTAACGTAAAATATAAGAAATAAAAATATATTACGAACTATAAATATAATGATACTGTAGTTGTAGATTCCGTGTTTTGTGGCTATGAAGAAAGATGCAACACGCAATATAGTACGAGGAGTTGCACTTGCAATAAGAACAAAAGGTTGTAGGATTGAAGAGAAATCACATGATGACTTCCCTTTTACGTCCACTGTTCGTTTTTATCCACGCCGCCGTCTTTCATCCATTATAAATTGATGATTATGTGTAGCTAAAACATTTAATGGTGAACGCATATTAAAGTTTAGTTGGCTATATATATCGAAAAGTTCAATTATCAAGTTGAGTGTCTTGGGGTCTTTAGGATTATATCCTATAATAAATTTTCACGGACTTCATATAATGGATAACTGTTACACTCGTCATTTAAGACGTAGTAATCCACTCCTATAATAACTATTAATATTACAAGATGTCCTATTACCTTAAAAACACCGTTGCGCATATGAGCCCAATATGGTCAAATTGCGCTTAGCCCAAAATGTCCTAACTCAGTAGTGGGTCGAGTCCAGCCCAATATTGGGTCGACTCCAGCCGAATATATCATAATATTTATATTTTTGTAATAATTAGTATTTCTAGGAACATCTATATTATTTGCAACAGGACAACTTTTTATATATTCTTGCAAGTGTTTGCCAAGTCGAGTAAAAATTTTTTGGCCGTTCTGTCATGTGGGTTAGGTAATTTATTCCCTAATGCATCATAAAATACAATAAAATCACACTAGAAATAAAAAAGGATGAGGAGTATTAAAATTGATTGACTGAAATAGATTGAAACGTAAAAATAAATGTATGTCCCCTTCCCAAATATATTGCAAGGTCTCCAATTCCAATTCATAATTAATTGCAGAAAACTTACACTTCCGTATGGAAATTTACTTTTTTCCATTTGAATTCCTACCTAATTGGCGTTTTTTTGAGAAGGTAGTGTTAAAAACGTGGTCCCACAAGTTCGAAAAAGCACACCAAGACCCCACAAAGCTTTTCGTCACTGCTTCCCCAAGTCCTTTCATGTTTTCCCAGAAAAATCCAATCTTTAATTCTTCTCTTTACTCTGCCAACCATATCAACACTGTACACTGCGCTCATTCCTCTCGTGTCTTTAAAGAATCATTCCTTTTCCTTCCTTCCTTCTTCTTCTTCTTCTTCTTCCTTACAGCGTTCTCTTAGGCTACTCATCGTTCTTACCAGCCATGCAAGTCTTTCTGGCGGCGGTGCTCCTCCTATGCAATGCCTTCAGTCGCCCGTCCATGGCTCTAAATCAAGAGAAGCTTATTTTGGGACAAGTTAAGCTCTCACTTTCCGACCCGCAAGGCTCTCTCTCCGGCTGGTCGGACGGCGACGAGACGCCCTGCAACTGGGCCGGAGTGAAGTGCGACGGCCGCAGCTCGGTGGTGGAGGTGGTTCTCTCCGGCGCGTCTCTGTACGGTTCTTTCCGGCGGAAATATGCCGCCGCCGTCGCTGAAGAAGCTGGTGCTTTCGGGAAATTGGCTCAATTCGACGCTTCCTTCGTCGGTTTCCTCCTGCCGGAATCTCACGGTGCTCGATCTGTCGCAGAATTGCTTTGTGGGTCCCATCCCTTCTTCCCTCTCCGACCTCCATTCTCTCAGGTTCGTACGGTTTGATAATCACTGTCGAGAAATGGTTTTGGTTTTCTTCTTGAAAGATGGAACTTTATAGGTGTTTGCTTTTCGTTTGCTGGTGAAATCATAGGAAATCAAGCTTCTTTTTCTTGATTATCTGGGCTGTTTGAAGAATAGCATCTTCTGTGTGGACCATAGACATTAACGATGAACAGAGTTTAGATTTTTAACATGACTGTGATCATTCTCATGTTCATGGCAGGCACCTTAACTTAGACGGAAATAACTTCTCAGGGGAAATTCCCCCATCATTTGGCCAATTTCAGAGGCTCGAAGGGCTCATTCTGATGAACAATCTGCTAAACGGTACGATACCCGCGATTCTCGGAAACATCACGAGCCTTAAATGGATGTGGATCGGTGACAACCCATACGGGTCGGGTCAAATACCCATGAGCTCGGTAACTTAACAAACCTCGAAGAACTTTGGCTGGCCAACAGCAACCTAGTCGGCAAAGTACCCGAAACCTTAGGCACGCTTAGCAAGCTGAAGAACTTGGACCTGTCCATGAATAGTCTCAGCGGCCCCTTTCCAAAAATGATTTTTCAGCTCCATTATATCGTTCAGATCGAGCTTTTCGAAAACGGTTTCAGTGGTACTTTGCCCGATAGTGGATGGTCGAACTTGACTAGCTTGAGGAGATTCGACGCTTCGACGAATGCCTTCGCCGGCGTCGTCCCAAAGGAGTTGTGCGATTTGCCGCTCGAATCCCTCAACTTGTACCATAACGAATTCGACGGTTGATCCCTGAGAGCATCGCAAAGTCTCCCAATCTCAAAGAACTGAAACTGTTCGAAAATCGATTCTCTGGCCCTTTGCCTAGAGAGCTCGGCAAGAACTCGAGCCTGATGACTTTGGACGTTTCGAATAATAACCTCTCCGGCGATATTCCCGAGGGTTTGTGCGCCCGTGGAGTTCTTGAGGAGCTAATTCTTATGAACAACGAGTTTTCGGGGATCATCACCGACGATTTAGGGCGTTGTGCGAGCTTAAGGCGTATTCGTATGAACGGTAATAAGCTCTACGGCGAAGTTCCCCGAATTTCTGGGGATTGCCGCGGTCTACTTGCTCGATCTATATGACAACGCCTTGTCTGGGAATATCTCTGAAACTATTCGTTCTTCGCAGAACTTGTCTGAACTCGCAGTTTCGAACAACAAATTGTCCGGGAACATACCGAGCGAAATTGGATCCTTGACTAAACTCGTCAAATTTTCTGCGAAGGGTAACCGTTTGAGCGGCGAAATTCCGAGCAGTATAGCGAATCTTGCTCGGCTTGAGAAGCTCGATCTTAGCGACAACGATCTCTCGGGCGAACTTCCCATGGGAATTTATTCGTTGAAGCAGATGAACGAGCTTAGTCTTGCGAATAACAAGCTTTCCGGCGAAATTCCTAGCGAAGTCGGGAATTTTCCCGTCCTTAACTACCTCGATCTTTCCAGGAATAACTTTTCTGGGGCAATACCGTTGTCCCTTCAGAATCTGAAGCTCAATAAGATGAACTTGTCGGCCAATCGTTTTTCGGGCGATGTGCCTCCTCTCTTTTCGAACGCCTTTTACAGGGATAGCTTTCTCGACAATCCCGAGCTGTGTTTCCCGGTTCCGAGAATAACTCGTGCCGTAATAAATCGAGGAGGAGGCGTAGATCGTCTCCTTATGTATTCGTTCTTCTTGCGATTGTATGCCTTGCTGGGATCGCTTGGATTGCGTGGAAGAAGTACGAGGATGTAATAATAAAGAAAGGTAAGAAGAAAGGGACCGAAAAAGTAGTAGCCAAGTGGACGACTTTCCACAAGCTTTGCTTCAGCGAATCCGAGATATGCGAATACCTAAAGGTGGCTGATGTAATAGGGAGAGGTTCCTCGGGGAAGGTCTATAAGGTCGTTCTTAGTAACGGACACATCGTAGCTGTGAAGAAGCTGCAAAAAGGATCCTACGAAAGAACTTCGAACAACCTTAATAATAAAGATTTCGACGAGTTCGACGCTGAGGTCGAAACGCTGGGCACGATAAGGCACAAGAACGTCGTAAAGCTGTGGTGTTGCTGCGATTCTGCAAACTACAAGCTCCTCGTCTACGAATACATGCCTAACGGTAGCTTAGGCGACTTATTGCATGGTAATAAAAGTAAACTGCTCGACTGGCCAATGAGGTTGAAGATTGCCTTGGATGCTGCCGAGGGGCTCTCCTACTTACACCACGATTCTTCCCCCTCGATCGTTCACAGGGACGTGAAGTCGAATAATATATTGCTCGACGAAGACTTTGGCGCCAAGCTGTCTGATTTCGGTGTTGCTAAGGTAGTGAAAGTGGGAAATAAATTCGTCGAGCCCATGTCTGCAATTGCTGGCTCGTGCGGTTACATTGCTCCAGGCAAGCCTTTCTATTTGATCCGTATGGTAATATTTTCTGTTTATATACACATGAAACGACGCTGACTTGAATGTTCCATACCTTTCGACGACAGAATACGGATACACTCTATGCGTGAATGAGAAGAGCGACATATACAGCTTTGGGGTGGTCGTTCTTGAGCTTGTGACTGGGAAACCGCCGACCAACGATTCGAACTTTGGAGGGAGGGACTTAGTTTCTTGGGTTAGGACAACCTTGGACCAGAAAGGAAGGGCTTGCGTATTCGATCCTACCTTGGATTCGAGATTCCATGGAAGCATTTCTAAGGTTCTTGATATTGGGCTGCTATGCACTAACTCGCTGCCTATTAACCGTCCTTCGATGCGTAGGGTTGTTGGCGTGCTTCACGAGCTGCTCGCCGATATGTCGAAAGGAAAGGAGGGTTCGAATAAGCTTGCTGTTGATTTGTGAGGAAACATTTGAATGCAGACATATATTGATGTATGTATGTATGTATGTATGTTAGTTTTATGCAAGAATACAAGTAGCCTGTATGTCGAGACCCTATTTTAGTACCAATTCAAACTCAAGGTTTTTAAGGTTTTGCTATTATATATATAGTTCGGCTTGACAAGAGTCGTACAAGTAGAGAAAGACATAAAGGAAATGCAGAGGCAAGATATAGTGGAGAGAGCATAGAAAGGTTCTTCCTTTCTTTCCATCGTGCCCACCACAAATGTCCCTTTTGTCCGAAGAAAAAATAAAAGCCAATAACTAATAATTGGAACTCAACTGAATGTTCATGGATCTCTTCCTTTACTTTCAAGTCTTCGAATAACTAACGATACATCGTCGTCCATGCAGCTTTTTCACTCTCGTTCTGCACCCTCATCATGTTTCCAATTTTCGAAAATCCTTGACTTCTCTTCGCACCTTTGAATCATATCCATCCGTTGATCGACGAAGGGTGGTGGCAGATAGATTGCACTCCTACCCCAAGAAAATCCCTCGTAATCTCACCGTCTTTTTGAGCTGCATTTACCCTCTGGCGCTTATTCGAACTGCTACGCGCATTGTTCTCAATCTGATCATTCAGTCCCGATAAACCTCCACCGTTCGCCGAGCTCTCCACGTCAAGCACATCGCCCATTATTCCTGAATTCGAACCGTACAATCCAAAGAACTTACTCCCATCTCTAACCACGATACTGTTTCTATTATTATCGGACATCGAAGATGATGATGAGTTGAGCCCTATATAGCTTCCAAGCATCGATGGATTGTTGTTGTTATTATTACTAGCAGTGGTTGTGGTTGCTGCTCCTATATTTGCAGCCTTTTGAAGCAGCGCTGTAGCAGACATTCTTTCGCCGTGATGATTATGATGTACTAACGACGACTGATGAGTACTGTACAGCGAAGGCACTGTAATAGCAGCATCTCTAGCATCGACCCAGTTTATCAGATGATCATTAGCAGTAGCCTCCGCACGAAAGTTATTATTATCGTCGTTGCTCATTAGCAGCGCCGTCCCTGCGTAATTATTCCCAGAAAGCGAAGATGATCCAATATTTGCACGATGATGATGGAGGGGCCCTGCGGCGGTAAGGAGAGAAAGCCCGCCGCCGCCGCCGCCGCCGCCTTGCTGGATATGGATAGGGTTTAGATCGACGCCAACAAGATGATCGCCGTTCGACGCCTGCTGTCTGAAACTATAATTAGGGTAATAAGGAAAGTGCGCCGCCGTTATTGCAGAAGACGAAGAGCCCATGAAGTGGTGGTTGACGCTCGAAGAAGATGGTAGTTGTTGGTGGTGATTGTTGCTCGACATTAGCATGTGCGTTTCGGCTGTTATTCTCGCCGTTTCCTCGGCTAGGGCATCGCAGAACGCTCGGTGAGTGATGAAGCTGTCTCTTCTGCGTTTTAACGCATGCAATAAAAACAAAACATAAATCAATCCATTCATTAGAAAACACACACAAAAAAAAAAACAAAAGAAAATAGAACCCTTGTTAAGAAACAAAAAATCTGTTGACATTTCTCTATTCCATCCCACGTTCCATTAAAACTAAAACCAACCAGTTACTTTTAGACAGAAGCACCTCAACTTCTAAGAAAAATGAGTCTTTCGCAATAGGGGAGAGTCTTATTGCCTCGAAAATATGGATCAGTATCTAGGCTGAGGCCTCTTTATTATTCTAATAAAAACTGAGTCTTTATCGCAGAAGGATGATCAGTTTTATTTATTACCTCGAAAATATGTTCCACAGTCGCATCTGTACTCCCTCGTGCCGCAAGTCTTCGAATGAGCCTTCCAATCTGACTGAACGGCGTAGCGCTTCGAGCACTTATCGCATTTCCACTTCTTTTCGCCGTGTTTCCGACAGAAGTGCTTCTTGATCCCAGTGAGGTCGCCGAGGGCCCTCGAAGGGTGGTGGTGCACGCAGGTTCTTCTCTGGGCAGACGTAGACTCGCTTTCGCGGCTCTTTGTTGTTGCCGGCGCTCCTTTGCTTGAGCTTCCATGGAAGGTTGTGCCCTCGCCTGTGCAGTTGGAGGTTTTGGTCCCTTTGGAAACCCTTTCCGCAGATTTCGCAGAGGAATCTGTTCGTGGCCATTAGGGTCTTGGGAGAAAGTGCTATCACTTCTGCTTGTGGATCTTGTTTTTATTTTGATAGGACGTTTGCGAATTCAGTTTTTTAGATGTGTATTAATAATGTAACATCTCGATCGTTAAGCCAAAAGCTGTGTGTAATAAATAAGTAACAACCTGGGTTGCCTGGTAGGTTTCTCTTCTTCTTCGGTGGAGGGTTTGTTCCCTTATTTTCTTGGTTTTGATTGACTGCAATAGTTGATGGAATCGCTTCCTCGGCCATTGATGGTTTAG